>CM029615.1:24649338-27429548 GCA_017311315.1 Dendrocalamus latiflorus
ATCTTGTCAAACTTCTGATAGAGCCTTGTAGAGAGGTGGCTGCGGGTGGTGAACATACTTACTTCACAAACACAACACACGTACTTAGAAATGTACTCAATGCCAATTTATGGTCAAATTCAACAATATCAGTTAGCGCCGCATTGCACGTATGAACCATCGAAGTAACATTAGTTATTCTTGATCGGTTCACACTCCTAACAGTTTTAGGAAATCTCAACTTGTCTTGGTTTGCCTTGTGATAGAAACTTGACTGGTACAATGGTACTGCAGGGTTCCTAAAGCTTATTATTTAGCCTTTCTCATTTCGAACTCCCAAATTAGCTTTGTGAGACATGCCCATGTCAGCCCAGAACTTGAGAACCTCTCCAGTGGAAATTTTTTATGACAGATATTGAGATAAAGGTAAGCATTGAAGTGATCAAAACTCAGTTTTGGGGAAAGCAAAACAGGCCGTCGTGCATTTTTGTGTGCATGAAGTAAACGGCCGAAACTTTGTAGACACTATCACAGTATCACCTCTCTTATTTGCAATAAACTGACATCCTAATTTCATTAAAAACTATGAATTCTCTGACCATCACTAAATTATCCATTTACCATTTGAAATATTAATAATCAAAATTGTAGCAAAGGGGCAAACGAAAAAACCCTTTAATTTACCAATATATATATTTGACAAATTTGAGAAATTCTTGGTCAAGGATCCCTAGCCAATTCTTTCCGTTTTCTTGTTTTTAAGAAACAAATTATAAGTTGGTATCATACATTATCTATTTTCTCTATAACTGTAAAAAATGTCTTCAATAAATCATTGTGTGTGTTAACAAATCATTGTGTGTGTTAACTGTCAACTGTCTTGGGTCCCAAGGATTACATTAGTTTCAAACACTCCCCCAGCTATCACCACCATAAAAAAGTTACTGCATGAATTACCCTCATAATCATAACAATTAAAGCATGTGTATGGACATATGAAACAAGACATCCAGTCATGTGCAGCAGGTATTAATTTGAAACACACCTTTGCTACAACTGTATGTGTAACATGCAGCATAACTGAAAGCACCAAGGTAGATAAATTACTTACCATCTATGAGTGTAATCGTCCTCCCATAGGTTGGCTGTGGCTAGTTCAAAACCCAAACAGAACAAGCATTCAGAACAACAGTTATGACACCCACAAAAATCTGGCAGATATAAAACACAACATAATAAGAAGTCTGTAACACTACGGGCAGAAGAAAGCAAACTAACAAGGAAAAGATCTTCTAAATGACCTAGCAATAAAAGAACTGGTTTCAGCAATATAGAAGCAACATTGTTCTTCTGTTGTATCCTGGTGTAGTAAGCGAACTCAATCATATAAGTGCAGTCAACAGGCCTGTACTGTGATTTGGCGTTTGAAACCATGAATCATAGACATTACCTTCTTCAAGTAAACGCTGCTTCTCCTCAACATAAGCAGCAGGAATGTGAGTATGCATAGCATTGCCCTAGCAGCCGAGGTAGGTTCCTGCGAGCCAAGAACAGGACGGCGGACTGTGACTGACCTCCGGCATCCCGAGCAGCCGCATGAGCTCCACGATGAGGCGCCGCTGCTCATCGGCGCGCCGCTCCCACTCCCTCGCCGCCCGCCGCAGCGCCGCTGCGTGCTCCTCCAGGACCCTCTCCGTCACCTCCCTCGCCGCCCGCAGCCGGCCCCGCCGCTCCCGCGCCCTCTCCAGCTCCTCCGCAAGTGACACATCCTCCAAATCTTGCACGACGCATCCAAGAAACAAGGCGCCTCTCCCTCCCTGCAATTCCACAAGCCAAAAAGAAGCACACAAATCATCAACCATAACTCCAACAAAATCCTAATCACCAAGAAAACCTAGCAAGGAAACCCTAATTATCAAGAAACGCCACCAAATCCGCCCGCTGAGCCACAAGAAAAAGCCCGGTATTACTAAGAACCAAGAAGCGCCCCCGCCGAAAACTCCTGAATTTACAGAAACCGTCGAAATCCCAAGAACCCCCAAGAAGCAGGCTATGACAAAATGAACGGATCTGCGAGGAGGGTACTCACCTGCCCCGCTCGCTCTCTGCGACGAGGTAGTCCGCCGTGAGTGCAACGGGTCCCACCTCCTCTTCTTCCACGGCGCTGACAACAATGGCTCCCCCCCCACCGACGCAGAGCCACAGCGACCGGCGACGGCATGCAATGCGAGAGCTTCAGATTGCCGGATTCATCCGCGCCGCTCGCGAAGAAAGCGAGGAGGAGGACCACAACGGATCTGCGGTTGGCGCCGAAGCAAAGCAGCAGTTGCGGGAGGAGGAGGCCAGCGGGGGTCGGCGGCGGAGCGGAGGGGTGGGGGGAGGAGGATGCGGCAGCTGAGCGGGGGAGGAGGAGGAGCGGGGGAGACGGAGGCGGAGGAGGAGCGAGGGCGGAGCGGATCGGGCGGAAATTTCGCGAGTGGGGGGAGATCAGAGAGAGGAGAGCGGACTGCGGGGGAGACGGTGGAGGCGCCGCCCTTCGGGGGAGGCGGCGCCCTTCGGGGGAGACGGGGGAGGCGAGACGGGGGAGGCGGCGGCCTTCGGGGGAGACGGCGGAGGCGGTAGAGGCGGCGCCCTTCGGGGGAGGCGGGGGATGAACGATCTGCGGGTCTGGAAAAGAAGACGATCACCTGCATGCAGCTGCGAGCGTCAGGGATGCGGTAGGGTACTGCAGATCCATTGAAGGATGACCGTCGGATATGGTTGGGTAAGGAGAGAGAATAGAGGAGAGTTAATCTGGTGCGGACGTTTTATGGATGGTGTAATTCTGGGTGCATATTGTGGTGTGGACGTAGTTAAGGTCATGACTGTGGAGCAGGTAATTGTTGGGTGGATGTAGGATAATTTTAACTGGTGCTTTATTAGTTTAGATAAGCTAAAAAGATAAAACTACAGCTTAAAAGAACATATCCCCACTAATAGCAGTTGAGGTTTGACGTTAAGCTATTTCCATATCAAACAAAACCAATGTCTCATGGACGGTGCCAAATAGCATCTCATTGATGGATGGACCAAAACAATGTTGATCCGAGCGATCACGATTGATACGGATCTACAAACGGGATTCGCTAATTGATGGATGAATTGTCCGATTTTTTATAGTACCACTCACGAAAACCTCGTAAACCGAATCTAAAATTGACTGAATTGTGAGATCAGCACCTTTTGCATAATCTGAGAACAAAGATTCCCATCTTGCGCACAAGACTCCCGCTCTTTATCACTTGCTGCAGATCACGAACTCTCTCTCTCTCTCTCTCTCTCTCTCTCTCTCTCTCTCTCTCCCTCCCTCCCTCCCCTTTTTCACGCACAAGATATGATCCCAACTATGGCTTTTCTGGCTTTATTCATAATGTAAAACATATTATAGTATTCTAACTTCTAACCTCTAAGGGATATGTATACAGACTTATATAACCTTCGTAAGACTTAGAACAAAATTAGACTCCACTACGAACTAAAAAGGAAATATCTAAACTACAGCCGTTGGTTTGTTTTTGAACTTGCGATGTGACCATAAGGTTTCAAAGGCTGACACCACATCCATTGTGTAGGGCTTGAGTTAGCTTTCCAATGAGTTAAGAACAATCAAATCGGATTCTATTTGTAAAAGTTATAAACGTTTTAATGTTGATCTTGTTGGTTGTCCAGAACCATGTCCGAATTTACTTTAAATCTTCATATCTTTACTTTTCTTGTTTGGAGGCTTCCAAACCCATCTAAAACGTGAAAAGGAAACGCTCTCAATCTTTAGAAAGTCATGGTGTAGGCAGATATTACCCACACTTGCCTTATAATACACAGACTCCTTATGTTTGGCAACTCTTGCACGTCTCTCCAAACAGTCCATGTAACATCCAATAAACTTGCTATAATTTTGTGTAGGAAGATTCAAATCAAGCCTCGTTTGATCTGTTAAAAAGTAGACTCCATAAGCTTTTGAAATATGCATTTTGTATGCATTGGAAACATCAGAATTGGCATCAAAAGTTTCATGTACTTCATGAACAAAACTGCGAGCACCAAAACTTGATTAATTTTGTTTTCTCCTCTTGAGTCGAACAAGCTTTCTCTCTTCGCTGTCTACACCTTGCGTTGCTATCTTGTTTGCAATGCATAAAGGAGGAATCATGTAAGTAGCCGTACGAACTAGGGTTTTCTCTCCTTGGCCAACCACACCTCCCTCCCCATGGCCTTCTCCTTTTTATGCAAAATAGCATCAATAGGACATGTACCTTTGGTTTTCACCTTAAAAATACAAACTGTAGTATCGTATGGCGCAATCAAACTGTAGTACTTGCATACTTCTTATGCTTTTCAAGCTCTGCTATGTCCTATTTCATGTTAGTTTTGGTGAAATGATGTCAAAACCCTAATAGAAATGACAGATGGAACCATACACTCAGACATTGTACAATATTATAACATTCTTCCATATTTTCTTCTGTACAACTGTTGCCAACATACTTCATTATTTCTGAGGTAATAGTGCATGCCTCCCTCCCTCAGTGCTCAATTTAAGCTAGAGGCTTGATTGCAGAAATTTGTAAAGGGGTCTACTCTCTACTGCGATTCTGCCTTTTTTTTCTAATAAAATGGTCCTACTATTCTCAGCATGCAGTGGTTAAGTTCATTCCCATGCTTGCTTAAACAATTATCTTTGATACCCTGACAGAAGTATGATGTAGCAATTGGCGACATCACAATTTGGCACAACAGAACTTTGTACGTTGGACCTCACTCTGCCATAAACAGAATCAGGGGTAGCAATGGTGGTTCCAGTAAGGTAAGCATACAGAAGAATACATGGATTATGTTGAAGCCATTAACGCCTGGTATGTGGTTTGCAACCATCATACTCTTTATTTACACAGGAATTGTCATATGTTTGTTGGAGCTTCTAGGCAACAATAAGAATGTCCATGGTAGTGGAGGGAAAAGCATATATGGCCGCACCTTTAAGGATGATAACTTCAAATGTATGTGCTGCATTGAACTAGTATGTATCTTGCTATCTGTGCTTAAAATCACATACTAATTACTGATGATATTTTTTTTAATGTTTTTAGTGGTTCAAGCTGGACCTGGAGTGATCAGCATGGCTAATGCTGGATGCAAATATTTCCATAGAAAAATTTTCTTCAGACACTGCCTACATGCCCAGAGTACTTACACACATGGGCGGATCTATATAAGGTCATGGGTGTTCAGCCGAACACCCAAATTTTTGACAAGAAAATCTAATATATACAAGGTATAATACATATGTATATATATTTAATTGGGCCAAAATAACTATTTCATAGCCATGAGTCTATCACTATTCATTGATCAGCCCAACCCGACAACATAGTAGCGGCCCAGGCCCATTTTTGTGTGCGGTGCGCCGATCGGCCCATCTCGACATCTCCCCATCCCCTGATTCCCCATCCGTGCTCCTCGATTCCCCTAACCCTAGCGGCCCGTCTCACCGTCTCTGGTCTCCCCATCCCCCGATTCCCCATCTTGCTCCTCCCCAATCCCCTAACCCTAGCAGCCCGCGTCTGTGCGTCACCTCCAGGCTCTGGCTCCGCGCCGCGGGACTGGCCAACCGCGCCTCTGGGCCTCCGCTCTGTGCCTCCATCGGCACCGCACCACCACCTGGAGGCTAGAGCCAGCCACCACTGGCGACCAGTGGCTGCACCGCCATAGGTCGCGTCACCTCGGGCCCTCTAGGCTCCGGCTCCGCGTCGCACGACCGGCTGACCGCGCCATTGCCTGGTCGGCCTAGAGCCGGGCTGTCGTCTCACTGTCTCGACTCCACCTGCGGGGGACCAGGCTCTAGCACACAGTAGTCTAGCTCGGCAGCTTCGACGACCGGTGGCCACACCACCGTAGGCCGCGTCACCTCCGGCCCTTTGGGCTCCAGCTTCGCGTCGCACGACCGGCCGACCGGACCGTGCCTCCGCTCTGCGGCACCGCGCCACCTCCTGGAGCCGGGCTGTCGTCTCACCATCTCGACGTCTCCACTCCACCTGCGGGGGACCACCGGACCGAGCTCTAGCAGGCAGCGCCGCAGCAGTCCAGCTCCGCCGCTCCGGCGACCAGTGAGCACCTCTGTACTTGACTAAGTCACAATTTATGGTTCCAATTTCTAAATGACTATGGTAGTATGGTTTGAACTCTGAACTGTGAAAAACTGAAAATGACAGTGATCAATGATGTGAGTCATGTGAGTGTGTGACTATGGTCTGAAAATATTAGCATGTCCAGATGACTAGATTCAACCATACTGCGATTACTACCAATCTACCATAGATTCAACCATACTGCGGTGACTATGGTTTGAAATTATCCCTAGCACGAACAATTGTATGTTAACTATTGCTACTGTAGACTTTTATGTTTTATACTGAAAAATATTTTTATAACTTTGAACACCCATCCTGAAATTTCTGCGTCCGCCACTGCTAGTTACACAGCTGCGCATTTGTCTCTATACTTTCTACAGAATTGCTAATGTTTCCTAAACAAAACCACATTTTGAGATACTCGGACGCCTTGAAACTAAAAGCCCCGTGCATATACTTCCAGATTTTGTGCCAACTACCAAATAAAACATCCACCACACTTGAGAAGGATTGGTACAAGCAGTGGGGTCTGGGTGTTGATAAACTAGATAATTTCAAGTCAAAGTTTCTGACAGAAGTGCGCTTGAACTTGGATACTCGGAGGTTATTGAAGTTCTTTCAGAATGTTCAGCAGGATGATCCTGTAAGGGCCTATTGAGTTTGCGTCAATAATGGAGATCTGAATATCAGGCGACCATATTGACATTGTTACTTATCATGACTTCAGCTAACAAATTAGCTTCCAACAAAACTGATGTGGAAGGTAGGAGTCAACAGAATACCTTGAGACAATGTAATATGAATGATGGGATGGACCATGGAGCAGGGAACTTCTCTCTCTCTCTCTCTCTCTCTTGTCCTTCCAAATTTCATTTCTTGACTTGGTGAGAGTTGGTAGAGAAGAAAAAAAATTGTAGGTGGAGAAGAAAACTTGCATAAAGTAGAGAATTTTGATAGAAACAAATCAAGACGATTTAGCCGATGGTCTCATCAGTTCTTGTCCTCTTGGCCAAACAGTATGCATGGCTGATAGCCTCATATCATCAAATTGGCAAGGACAGTATCACACCGAACCACATTGATACGGGGTCGCCCGATCTTCTCGACGTAGGATGGATACTCACGGGAGTCTTGATGAATTGTAATGATCCTCCAATACCAGTGCAAGGGACGAACACTCTTTAATCTGCCAAAACACACTCGTGTTGATTTCGCCGACCACCAAGCGAAGATTTATCGTGCACCCAATTCCCAGCGGAAAGGCTGAACGATCTTGATTGAAGAAGATACTCCTAATTCCATAAGAAATTTCGGCAGCAATGCTAAACTCGAAAACTTTAGTAAATTGATTTTTCTCAAACGTGGTCTGAGCCCTAAAGGCTGCCAATACAAGGCTTATATAGCCCCTTGGGACGTTCATATGGTCCCCAAACCAAGTACAACTCAACCCTATATGGTTTTAGATACGAACTCTCACAAAAAGGAAACTATATTTTCCACCCGTCATATTGTTTCAATCATAACGTTTTATCCATGATGAATTTGAAGGTGGGACTAGATTCATTGCGTAGCCCTTGAATTATCTTTCCAACGAGTATAAGAACACCAGAATCAGACTTCGTTTGTGGAAGTTATGACCTTTTTAGTAACTGTCTATCAGGCTGTCCCGAACCGAATCCGAATTGAATTCTGAGTTAAATTCGAGTTTGAATTGGGTTGAGCACGTGGGAAGTCCGAATTAGGCTTAAAAATCTTATCTAAAACTTGTAGTTTAAGTCCTTGGTCTCCTCCCTTTTTGCTCTCCCGCTGCATGGGCTTCTTTCCTCCTTGTTCAGTTTCATGTGTTGCTTTCTCCTTTCCATTCCCATGGGTTTTGAGCTTTTTGTTCTTGGTAGCAAATATGATTACCCTCCTTGTGCTTCTCTATTGCTTTGGCCCCGGAATCATCACAATATTCAAACCTAATAATAAGCAAGAATTTGGCATAAGGTAGTATATCGTTCCCACGAATAGAAGGAAATTCATTAAGAAACAAATTCACCTGACAATATTTAATGCGGCTCAATACTTCTTTCCAGTGAAATAATATATTTGACTTAAAAGTGCTAAGCATGTGCGTATTCGCATCACACATCTATCTACATGATTCGCAAATCAGCATATCTAACTACAGGACAAGTATATCAAGACTCAGTTATCCAGTCTAACAGACCAAATGTGCGTCACATCAACCTCTATGCAGCAAACTCAACTGGGTCGGCCCTGACAGTCCTGATCATCTTGTCGAGCCTGGCGGCGAGCTCGCGCAGCTAGAATGCATCAACTTGCGGGGAGTGACAGAGGAGAACGGTCTCGAGCACCAGACCAAGAATAGAGAGCACGGATTGTTCCATCAGGAGGTTGGACTTCAAGGCGAAGCCGTTCAATCCATTGGCCAGATGCTCACAGCGCTCGAATGGCTCCGTGTCCACGATGGCAACGTCAGAAAGCACCCTCCGGCTAAACACCTCGTCACCGTGAACCCCTGGCAAAACAAGAGAAAATCGATAACTCTTGCTTGATCAAGATTTTTCATACCAATGACATTCAGCCATATGCCACCAACTTCAAAAGCTCCAATCGAATGTTTGCGGCCTCACAGGGGCGTACGTCGCCCACGACCACCACTTCGCACTTCCCCCCAGCCATATTGCTACTGTAGCTTCACGACGGTGAGGAGCGCCGCAGCGTCCTCAAGCGTCAACACACTTTTGGGGTTTGGGCCGATGAACGGATTAAGCACCACGGGACGCGTCCAGACTGCCTCAACGTTCTTGGTGGCCATGGCCGTGAGTAGGCGAAGCCTAACTGGATCGACCTGCAGGGAGCGCGACAGGCGAACGATGTCCAGCACCAACTCCGGAAAGGGGAGTAGGTGCTGCACCTGAATGGTACACTGACTGACGGTGCGGCAGAGTTCATTGGCCAATTCCTCACAGCGGTTGAATGCCGCCGCATCCACCACACCATCATCGGAGAGCACATCGCGGTTGAAGAGCTTGGGCATCATGCTCCATAGGGAAACCAAGTGAGTATCCACGAGTCCGGCTTGAATCACCTTGTCCTTACCAGCAACTTTCCATTCGAGTAGTTCCAGCCTCTCAAGCGCAGACCGCATGTAAGCCGCTTCCTCGAAGCGTACATCTTCGATGATCACCACGCCCCGCGTTCCTCAGGCATCTATGGCTACGGCCTTGCCCTTTTGAGGAGGGTCCCGACATCCTCAACCGACGACACGAGTACTGGGTCTGGCCCGACGTGATAGAAGAGCTCCACGCGGCGCGCTCTCGCTGCCCGCGCCTTGATGAGCGCCCTCTCGACCAGGTTGAGGGAGTGTCCACAATGGCAGATTTAGATTTTATGAATGGGTGTTCGCTAATTACATTGTATTACATTTTTTTAATATATACTTATATTGGTTTATAAAAACTGAAGCTAAAAGTCACATTTCTAAGTCTATTAAAAATCAATAACACTAAAAAATTTGAAATAATAAACTAACACTAACACTTTATTTGGTGCTAGTACAATTACAAAAGTTAAATGATTACAACTTTAGTTGACAACACAAGTGTACACTTTGTTTTTAAATAGATATTAACTTTAATCCACTTCTCTTTTCTTATTTTCTGTGTTAGCATATTAAATGGTGTTTTTTCACACACATAGAAAAAGAAGTAGTACATATTTTTATTTTTGACATATGTTGTCTCTATTTATGATTTACCTCTCTCTAAGAAAAACAATTAACATGGGCATTTTGACGAACATATTGCTTCCAAAAATAAAATATGAATTTTTATAAAACCAAAACCAACTCTCCCAAATGATGTATATTTTGGATTGAAAGGATTATATAAATTCTTATAATCACTAGATTTATGACAATTGGCACCATCAAATTCCTTCGAATAAAACATCTAAAATATCTAGATATTTCTACGAAACTATCTAGATATTTAGGAAGATTTTCAAATATTTTAATTGGACCCTTTTGAGGAAAACTATCATTTATGATAAAGTAGTTGAGTGCATGTGCTTGATAAAGTAAGCTAGCATTGCACTTTAACTAAATAAATACTTCGTTTATAGGCAAACTTTCCAAACTTTAACCGCCCGTGCCCGCCTCAGTCGTCGCCGCACGACCGCCGCCCGCGCCCGCCTCAGTCGTCGCCGCACGACCGCCACCCGTGCTCGCCTCGGTCACCGCACGACCGCCGCCCCGTGTCACCTCGATTGCCGCACGAGGCTTGGCCCCGAAGTCGCCGCCCAGCCCCGCACGGCCGCCAACCGTGACCCCGAATGGCCGCCGGCCGCCGCCGCTGGAGGAGGAGGTCGCACGCTTGGCTTTTGTGCCCGAAGCGCCGCCCGCTGGTCACCATCGCTCGAGGAGGAGGCCGCTCGTTCGGCTTCCGCGCCTGAAGTGCCGCTCGCCGGTTGCCGCCCGGGGCGCTACCGCCGGCTCGTAGCCGCCACCCGCGCCGGCCGGTCCCATCGATCGCTTGGCCCACAGCTGCCCGCGTCGACCAGCCCTGTCGTCGAGCTCTCGCCCAAGCCGGCTGCCCGACCTGCCGCCGCCACTGGCAAAGCACGGGAAGGGGAAACCCTAACCTGGCTTCTTAAGCCAGCAGCGCGGGTCGTGTGGGCCGGTTGACCGAAGAAGGGAAAGCAGGCCAGAGGCCCGGCCTGGAGGAGGTGTTGGCAATTTTGCAAAAGCACCTTCGTAATTACAAAAAATAAGGAAAGGCCCTTTGATTTTACAGACAGCTCCTGAATTTTGTAGAAAGGCCCTCGAAAAATCATAAAATTACTCGAAAATTTTCACTGAACTAAAAATTTGCGTATAGGCCCTCGGAAATTGCAGAATTCACTGAAAATTCATATTTTGGCATAAAAGGGCCATGTGAATTCGAATTTTGAGTTATTTTTAGCATTTGAATCATGTTTATTTTTGTCATTATTATTTTCTATGTTTACTGTATTTATTTATTGTTTTAATTAATCGTAATTATTTTAAATTGCCTTTAATCACCGAAATTAGCAGTAAAATTTATAGAAAATGCATAGAAAATTCTGGAGCATTACGAGAATCTTTTGTACCATTTATTTACTTGAAGTAAATCTATTCCATGCATGTTTACCGGTGGTAAACTTATTTATTCATTTCATGCACATGTAGATAATTGGCATCACGAACCAGGAGTTCGAGAAGTTGGCCCAGCATGGCCAAAACTATCTGACTTGGGCTTCCGATGTCGAGATAGTACTTGGAGCCAAGAAACTCCACGCTGCTATTGGGATTGGCGCACCGCAAGACGCCTAACCCACCCCTGAGGAAAATGATCAGGCACTTCATTTTCTCAGGCACCATCTCTGTCTCACTCTTAAGAATGAGTATATGATAGAGAAGGGTGCGCTAACACTCTGGACTGCACTCAAGAATCGGTTTGAGAGGCTAAAGTACACCATTCTTCCTCAGGCAGAGCAAGAATGGATCCGACTGAGGTTGCCGACTTCAAGACGGTCGGGGAGTACGATTCTGCTCTGCATAGAATTTGTACCAATCCTCAACTTTGTGGCAAGCATATCACAGATGAGCAGAAGATTGTGAAAACCCTATCCACCTTCCACCCCAATGCAGTGCAATCCACACGTAATTATCGTCAAGATGGCTACAAGGAGTATGCCAAATTGATTGATATGATGCAGGTTGCAGAGGCTCAGGATGAGGTTCTCTGCAAGAACTACGTCACACAGCCACCTGGGAGCTCTACTGGTCGTGAAGCCAACGCCGGGAGCTACAAGGTGCGAAAGCCCTTGATGAAGAGAAGGGGAAGGAAGGGTAAGACCGCAGTCCAGAAAGGCAAGTCAGATGCTCCACGTGAGAATAAGGCAAGCAAGCCAAAGCAGGATGGCAAGCCCTATGGCCAGCAGGACCAATCCTGCTTCAAGTGTGGCAAGTGGGGGCATTGATCGCGGATCTGTAAAGAGCCACAACATGTCATTGATGTCTTCCAAGCCCAGAAGAAGAAGGATGGCAAAGGGCAGCCTAAAGCCCACTTTGCATCTGTTGAGGGGGAGAGTTCTAAGTAGCTGCTTGCGCTGATGGAGGTTGAGACCATCCCAGCAGTGGCATCCCCTTTTGACCTAACAGCAGCCACCGCCATGATTTCTCTCGAAGAGTATATCACCCCCGAGAAAATAGCAGACGAAGTATCTGATTTCCTAGTAGATTCAGTCTAATGCACAGAATACATTTAGACTTTAATTATCATTTATTTTTGTGTGAAAGGACAAGTTAGAACTTGCACGGATGGTACTTTAGCAACTTTATTTTCTCGTGATGGTTGGTTGATATTTGAATAATTCATTCATTTATTCAGTTTATAATGGCATGATATGTTCTGATATCGAAGTATTTTATTTATGTGTTGATTGCCTTCTAATGCATATTAATAAAATATCTTATATTAGAACACGTGTGGCGCCCTATAGAAGAAGTGTGCTTAGCCGACAGCGGCGCAATGAATACCATCTTAAGAGAGACAAAGTATTTTCAGTCGATTCGTAAGAATGCTGATAGCCTTAGAACAATCGCCAGTAGCGATGCATGTATAATAGGTTCAGGAAGAGCCACAATTATACTTCCAATGGACACAACTTTGGTCATTCAAGAAGTCTTATTGTACCCAGAATCGACTAGAACTCTCCTAAGTTTTAAAGATATTCGCGCCAATGGTTTCCACATTGAGACTAAAGAAAAGTATGGTAAGGAATACCTGCTCATTACGAAGTGCGAAGAAAATGGAAAAAGAGTATTAGAAAAACTTCCTTCATTAAAAATCGGGCTATACTACACCAACATCAAGGCACCTGCAGCCTATACTGCCTTGAAGACAGTGTTTAGAAGCTCTGAATTTTTCTGTCTCTAGCATGACAGATTAGGCCACCCAGGTCTTAGGATGATGAGAAATATATTCAACAATTTCCAATGGCATAATATTAATGTAAAGAATTTCCTGAATCACGAAGATTTTGTGTGCCCTGCATGTGCCACTGAGAAATTAATTACTACACCCTCCACTCTAAAGGTGAAGGATGAAGTCCCTACATTTCTGAAACGCATCCAAGGAGACATTTATGGCCCCATTCAGCTACTTTCAGGGCATTCAAATATTTCATGGTGCTCATCGATGCTTCCTCGAAATGGTTGCATGTAGGCTTATTGTCCACAAGAAACCATGCTTTCGCAAAGCTGATCTCGTAGATAATTCGTATTAGAAATATTTTCCCTGATTATCACATAAAGTCCATCAGAATGGACAACATTGGAGAATTTACTTCAAAGACATTTGATGATTATTGCATGGCGATGGGAATTATAGTTGAGCATTCTGTACCGCATGTCTATACCCAGAATGGCTTAGCAGAGACATTAATCAAGAGAATTAAATTTATTGCCCGACCTCTTTTATAGAATTGTAATTTACCAGCTACATGTTGGGGACATACAGTCCTACATGCAGCAAATGTCATCAACTTTCGACCATCGGCCTATAACATCCATTCACCTATGCAACTAGCGTAAGGGTCAGCACTGAATTTCTCATTTCAGGAGATTTGGATGCAAGGTTTATATACCTATACCCCCTCCACAGCGTACTGCAATGAGTCCTCTTCGAAAAACTGGGATATACGTTGGTTATGAGTCTGCATCCATAATCAGGTATTTAGAACCCATGACAGGAGATTTGCATACCGCCCGCTTCGCTGATTGCATATTTGATAAGGATAATTTCCCAACATTAGGGGGAGGAAATCAACCCCTTGATGAAAAATGTCGGGAAATTACGTGGCAAGCCATAGAAATCCATGCACATGACCCGCGCACTAGTGAAGAAAATAGAGAAGTCCAGAAGATCATTGATTTGCAAGCATTAGCAAATTAACTGCCTAACCACTTTAGTGATTTGAAGAGCGTGACCAAGTCACATGTGCCTGTACGCAATGCACCGGAGAGGGTTGAAATACCAAAGAAAGTAGAAGGTATCCCTAATCCCGTCTAGAGCCCTCAGAATAAAAGGACAAGAACTCCAGCCCCTCGAATCCCAAGTAACCGGGGACGCCCAGTGAAGAAGAATAAGAAGGACTTGTCACAGCCGATCACTGAAGTTCTCAGAACCAGAAGGGGAGCCAGTTGAGACCTGACACCAGTATGGCACCCTCAAGAAAGGGCATACCGAATTTGAACATTCCCCTGGAGGAAGAAATCAGTATAGATATGTGCGCACACATCGGAGCTAAAAAACTAAAGAGACTTGCCGCCACAATTAGAAGAAGTGATGAGCAAGGAGAAGCTACAGAAGAATCAAACGTTCCAAAAGAAGCAACTCATGAAGAAATAGCTATAAATTATGTGCACACGGGCGAGTCCATGAATAGGACAACATGCAATGTTGATATCTACTTTGCAAAAAAATTGCTATTATCTCTGAACAAAAGAGAGGTGTTTGGGCCCGTATGCCGCACACCTCCCCATGTGCACCTTATAGGGCATAAGTAGGTATTTGTTCGAAAGAGAAATAAAAGAAATAAAGTTGTAAGATATAAAACAAGGCTGGTAGCATAAGGTTTCACTCAATGTCCAGGAGTTGATTATGAAAAAACCTACTCCCCAGTCATTAGTGGAATTACATTTAGATATTTGATCTCAATGGTAGTAAACTTGAGTCTAGAAATGAAATTGATGGATGTGGTAACTGCATACCTTTATGGAAACTTGGATTCGAGTTTTGTATGAAGGTACCTAAAGGTATCCCCATCTCAAACCAAGACAGAGCAAATAGAAATCTTTACAGTCTGAAGCTCAGGAAATCACTGTACGGACTGAAGCAATCAGGCAGGATGTGGTATAATCACTTAAGCGACTTTCTATGCAAGAAAAGCTACACGAACAATGAAGATTGTCTCTATGTATTTATACGACGACCCAGAATGGATTTTGTATAATCTTAGTATATGTAGATGATCTGAATATCATCAGGACAATGGAAGACATAAAAGAAGAAGTTCTTACCTGGAATCAGAATTTGAAATGAAAGATTTAGGTAAAACCAAATACTGCTTAGGCTTACAGATTGAGCATGTCTCTGAAGGAATATTAGTGCATCAATCAGCCTACGCCTAGAAGTGTTAGAAAAGTTTGGCTTTGAGAAGGCATACCCATCGAAAACACTGATGATCGGGAGGTCTTTATAGCAAGAAAAAGATCTATACCGACTAGGGAAGAGAGGGAGGAAGTCCAGGGACCGGAATTCCCGTCCTTAAGTGCAGTAGGAGCACTTATGTATTTAGCAAACTGCACTAGACCGGACATCGCATTTGCCGTAAACCTATTAGGAAGGATAGTGGAGAACCTACCAAAAGGTATTGGCAGAAAATAAAGGACATCTTCCGATACCTCTAAGGAAGTAAGGACCTTGGATTGTCCTACAGAAAGAATCAAGATCTGAACTTGATTGACTATGCAGATGCTGGGTACCTGTCAGACCCGCATACAGCAAGTTCACAAACAAACTATGTATTCTTGTGTGGTGGAACTCCTAGAAATTATCTAAGCAAACTCTTGTAGTGACTTTAACGAACCACTCAGAAATTATAGCACTGTGTGAAGCCGCACGAGAATGTGTTTGGCTCCGGCGAATAATTCACCACATCCAGCAGTCATGTGGGATAAATATTGTGCAAGGCCCCACAATTATCTATGAAAATAATGTAGCTTGTGTTGCACAAGTGTAGACAGGCTACGTGAAGAGTCACCTCACAAAGCATATCAACCCTAAGTTCTTCTATGCACATGAATTGCAAAAGATGGACGAGATTAAGGTACTGCATACTAAGTCATGTGAGAATCTGGTAAATTTATTCACTAATTCACTCCCTACATCAAGCTTTGAAATATGCGTACGAAGAATTGGAATGGTGAGACTTAGAGAAGTGCAGAATTCAGGGGGAATTTTTCTCAAGCCCGTTATTAAACTTTGATCATGAAGATCGAGTACCCAAAGAATAAGTCCTGAAGATTGAATGAAATTAGGTGGATTGTACTCTTTTTTTCTTTGACGAGTTTTTTCTCAAGTTTCTTGTCTAATGTTTTTAATGGGGCAATTCGTGCAACACAGCATAACACGTATCATGTACTCTTTCTCCAAATTTTTTTCACTGTGTTTTTATGGAGTTTTGATGAGGCATGAACGTGTCGGATGAGTGACCAAGGGGGAGCGTTAGGAAACTTGGACCTGTGCTTGAAGCTTTAGCCCATGGTGGGCACATCACAATTAGACTATAAATAGGGAGCATTATTAGCAATTTTGTATATGAAATCAGAAAGAAAACAATAAAGAAAGACCAAAAGTTCTCTCTACCTCTCTGTGTTTCAATCTACTATTTTTTATCTTCTGTGATTGATCTTATTTTGCATAAACAGAAAAATCGATCGGACTTATCGCAAGCAACGGTTCCTCAACACAACCGAACCCCTATGTCCCCACGTTAGGTCCGCCCCTGAGTGTGGAGGTGGAGGGGCAACGACGAACGGGCGTGGCGGACGACCCGTAGCGAGGAGTCAGCAAGGATGAACGCGGCGTTCTGCATGCCCAGGAATGTCCGCTCTGCAAACCACGGGGTGGAGGTGTAGAGCTTGTCCACCATCTCCGCGTCTCCTGATCCCGACCGAAACTTTACCCACAAGAGATAAATTACCCACAAGAGGTGAGACCCCGGAGTAGAAACTCCTGGACCTCCTGTGCATTACAGTACTAGTCCCAGATCAACGCTAGTACACACAGTTCAAACAGAAAAGATGATACATTGCCAACAACGCTTTATTATCATAATCGAGATTACAGACCTCGAAGCCTTTATTACAAATGAGGTTTTAAGACCTCACACCAAACAAAAAATTACAGCGGAAGCAAAAAGAAACTAAAGTAAGACCCATCAATACGCCACAGGCAATTGACTGGGGAAGCGCGACCTAGTACTCCGGAAATCCTTCGTCGAATCCACAAGCGAAATAGTCGTAGGCACCTTCTTGAGCTTCAACTTCCTCTGAGATTTATTTTTAAGTGTAGCATGTGAGTACATAAAGTACTCCGCAAGTCTTGGGAAAAATGCATAGATGCAAGGCTTAACAAAGGAAGGCCATACGGTTCTTTTGCACAAAGCAATATTTTAAAATTCATTTACTACTAATTATTTTCGAAGGCATCAATTTAATAAAGTAAATGTTTTAGCAGAAACTATCAATAATTCTCTAGTGAAGGTTCCATCTACCAACACTAGCTTAAACAACTTGAACAAGTTTAATATTGCGGGTTAAATCCACCCTCTCTGGCTCCAACCGCCAGGATACCCTTCCGAGAGTTCCCTCCACTCCCGGAATACAAAACTTTTAATTTTAAAACAAAACCAGAAATCTACCATGTGAATGCATTCCTTGCCCGCCCTTGACCGTGGGCACGGCTATTCGAATAGTTTTACACTCTGCAGAGGTTGTACAACTTTACCCACAAGAGATAAATTATCCTAAAAGTCAACATGCTTCCTTTGGCATGAGACCCAGATAAAATATCACAAAGCCTTTACCTTACTCTAATCTAGCTAGATACCACCCGCTGAGGTTTCACCGCAGGTAGGCTAACCGCCCGAACCGAAGCCCCCTCTTGCGCCATATGAGTACAGTAAATCCCTGTCCCTCACTGTGAATAACCAGTCCATCCCTGGCATCCACTTTCCACTGGTGGCACCTAAACTAGACTATCGTAAGTTAGTCAGCTAGGTCGTACCCATATAGACTTGTGGTTGTACGGTTAATGCTCAGTCTGGACAAACACAAGCGTCGGTCCTTAATTGACTAGGGTGGAACATACACTTTACAAGATCTCGTGCTTCCTGCACCAATCCAAACCAACCATCCACCCTAATCTAAACCAATTTTCACATTTTAGTTTATTTTAAAAGAACAGTGGCAACTCCAATTGCCACTAAGTTTGCAAACACAAGATTATTACAATAATTCATAATTTCCCATTTGCAAGATTTGTGAGATATTAAATAGCGAGACTAAGCATTATACTACCATTCCACTATTCACAAAGATTCAGTAATAATCTCATTATTGAGACAAATGAAACTCTAGGGTGACAAAGGTACATGGCATTCAATTTCAATGGAGGATATAACAAGGTTGGTTTAACTAACCCTTAAGATTTGAACTAATATTTTATATAAATAGCAATGCACATAATTTAAAATAATTAAAACATTTCGAAATCATAGGTTCAAGATGATCAAAGGAGACTTGCCTTGCTTTGAAGTTTTGCTGAGGTTTGCCGAAATTATACTCTTCGGATTAGTCGTAGTCTACACGTGAAAAGCCAGAACAAACTAAACTCAAATAAAATCCAAATAAAATCCACAAATTATAAAATATATATTGATGGATAGATTATGATTTTAGATGAATTTAGGAGAAAGAATCAACGGATTCGGAGTTCGTATGAGGGAGAGAGAATATCTGGAAATTTTGGACATCACATGAAATGATAACAAAATACGAGGATTACTTTTTGAATAGTACAGTGGCGGTTGGCTACAAGATGGCTGGCGAATGGGCAAAATGAAATGTTGGCAATGAGGCGAAGGTGGTGACATGGGTACGGCGACGAGGAACGGCGGCAATCACCCGCAGTGAGTGAAAAACTGCACCGACGGCACAGTAGCGACAACTACAGGTTGGAGAGAGATAGTACCGAGTATGGAACGTGGAGATGTAAGGTGAGCGTGGGATAGTACATGGCATGGTGAAGTTAGGAAAATTATTGGCTAAGCTGAAAATTAATCGGAGACGATACAATCGACGTTTGAATGACGATAGTGGAGAAACAGGAAAATTTTGATATCTTGGTGCTCGGTAGAGCGAATCCAAAACCATTTGAAAGGTAGCTACCTGGGATGGTTTGGCACGATATGACGCGAACGGATTGGGGAAAACATCACTGGATAGACGGGGACACGAGATGCCATTGGTGGCCATGGTGAGGTGTCGGAGGTGAAAATTTGTGGAGGCTTTTTGGGGAAACGGAAGGAAGCATGGCGTAGAACGCAGTGAGGCAAGTCTAAGAAAAATTATGGCATGGGCTAAGGCTTACCGGAGGCGACGAATCGACGTCGGGAGTCACAAACGGCCATTTTCACGGAAAGCTCAATTCCTGACAATTGGCTCCACGAAAAATTAAACAAAATGGTAGAAAAATTTCTTAGAGGCTAGGACACAATATGACGCGAACAAAAATCGAAGCGCTTACCAAAAAGGGGTGTACGCGCGAAGGTACAGTTTTAGTGTCTGGGCCTGACAAGGTCGACGAGGACTCGGGGAATCTTTAGGCGAGGGCGATGGAAGCACGATGTAGAACGTGTCGAGGCAAACTCAACGGTGCGAACGGCTCGGCCAAAGGACATCGGATGGTGGCGGAACACGGTGGAGAAGACATTTTGCGACCGTCGGGTTGACATCGGCGTTCCGGGCAAACGGAGAGGAGTTAGCATGTAGGGTTTGCGGCGAAACGAAGAGTAGAGCGTGGGGAACGTGATGCTCACCTTGGTTTTGGTCGGGCATGCACGGACGGCCGGTGGCGATGCGAGGAACGACGACGCGCTATGGCCCACGGTGGCGACGGTGCTCCGGCGAAGTTCCGGCGAAGGCGAGGTGAGCACCGCGTAGAACGCGACGAGGCGAATCCAAGGATGTGCTCAAAAGTGGCGGGGCTCCACCGGACGAGGCGCAAAAGGCCGAAGAACGGCGCTTGAACAACGAAACAAGAACTCCGATTGCGGCCAATAGAGAGGGAGTGGGGACTTGAGATTTTCGGGGTTGAGTGAGAATGAGAAGAGGCTCACGGGGCTCCCTTTTATAGGGGTTGAGGAGGCCCGAGGAGGGAGATCAAGCATCCATGTCTTTGAATGACATGGGTTAAATCCCGCGAAACGGCTCATTAATTTGAGGGGAAACGGTGGGGGAATGAAAGATCTTAATGAGAGGAGTTGATTGCAATTTATTTCGCTAAAAACCGTTGAGAAAAACAAAAGTTATGGAAGTTTTAAGAACTCAGCCATGGCGCTCGCGTACGCGCTCGGGAACAGGCATCGTCCGCGAAGAAGAATACTGTAGCAGGAGAGAGAAAATAATAATAAAATAATAATTGTTTTTCCGAAAAAAAAATAAATTCCAAAAAAAATTTAGAAAAATTTCACAGATATCCTTGGAACCCGAAAATACCAAATAAAATAATTTCGGATTTAATTGAAGCATATTTTAACCATTTAAAATATTTTTACTTTCTAATGTTTAATTTAATCCAAATAACTTCAAAAACTCCAAAAATTTAAAAAGAGGATAGAAATGAATAGCTTGGAATTTTAGATGAATTTAAAATTTTGAATGGGCTAAAGCGGAATTAAAATGATGAAATACGATCTTTTGGAAGTTTAAAAGGAGAGAAAAAGAATAAAATGATTTTCTGGAATTATTTTTGAACTGAAATGACATCATCAAGGGAAATGATTTTCAGAGAAATTATATTTCTATGGAAAAAGGAATTTATGATGTTAGGGTGACGTCCGCAGAGATTTTGATTTCCTGGCCGAATTATTTTTCAACAGGAAAAGGGTTTTATTCACTGACAGGTAGAACCGGCTTTTGTGGACTGGGTCCGATGACCGAGGAGAAGGTTGAGGTGGCACGCGGCTGGCGTAGCGCTTGCGTGGCTCACGGTTGCTAACGTGGCGCACGGGGACTGAGGGCATCGGTGGATGACGATGCCGCTGGGGTCGGCGAGGGGTGCGCGAGAGGGAGGAGGACATGGGGAGTTAAGTGTACCTTGGCACGACACTCAGAAATTCTCGGTGGTAGCCGACGACGAGGATGCAGGGGTGGCGAAGTGAGGGCGTTGGCGGCAGGGCTCTTCGGCGGTGGATTCACTCGGTGGAGGGGCGGGGATGCGCACGGGTCTGGCGAATTTGGAGGCGTCGAACGGCTATCGGTTACACCAAAGTTAAGGTCGGCCCAAAGACGAGTAAAGAGGGAGATAAGCGGGGTTTAAAGTGGGGAAATGGTGGAGGTTGAATGCGGGAGTGATTAGGCTTTCAATTGTAGCAAATGCTCGGGCTAACGAGAAGAAACAGCCAAACTCAAGAGCTCAGGCGGGGCATTAATGGTGGCGGTGGAAGGTTGAAGAAGGCAAGAAGAAAGAAGAAGCTGACTGGCGGGGTTGGGTTGTCAGTGAGAGGGAAGAGAGAGGAGAAAGGAGTGGACGGTCGGATGAATGCCACGAGGCGAAAGAGAAATCAGGGCCATCGGATTAAAACGAAGGGGTAAGTGAAGTTGGGTGGCTGAGATTAAACCGGACGAGGATGGATTGAATCAGGGAGCGACACGTGATGGCCGAGTAGAGAGGTTGAGGATTAAATTTGATTTAGATTTTGAAATAAAATTTAGATAACTCCAAATAAAACTTAGAAAATCGCAGAAAATCCAAATAAAATTTAAATACTTTAAAATAATTAATTTGAAATTAAATTTTTCAGAGAGCGAAATTTTGGGATGTTACACTTATCGCAAGCAACGGTTCCTCAACACAACCGAACCCCTATGTCCCCACGTTAGGTCCGCCCCTGAGTGTGGAGGTGGAGGGGCAACGACGAACGGGCGTGGCGGACGACCCGTAGCGAGGAGTCAGCAAGGATGAACGCGGCGTTCTGCATGCCCAGGAATGTCCGCTCTGCAAACCACGGGGTGGAGGTGTAGAGCTTGTCCACCATCTCCGCGTCTCCTGATCCCGACCGAATCGCCTCCAGAGACGTCTCCATGTCCAACAAGAACTGATCCACCTCCACCGTCGCTTCCAATGGATGCAGGTTGCACACCTCCCATTTGAAAGCCTCAATCTGGTGCTTCAGGTGGTCGAACATGGCCTTACCATCGCTTAGGTGAGCCATCCCCACACTTTGACCCACCGTCCATGAGTGGCGAGATACAAGGGGTCGGCCAGGTCATCTAAGGATCGTATGATGGCCCTGAGGGTCATCATTTCGGTAGCGGCGGTGGCGAGGATTTGGATTGAGCGGTAGCCGGAGAGGAAGCGGACAACTCGAGCGGTGGGTTTGGGTGTGACGAACTGGGGTAAAATGTGCTTGGGTGGTTATTATATAGAAAAGCATCATTGCTTTAGTTCGCAACCAACCAGAACATGACACCTGTCTTTCAGAAGCAGCGGATTTGAATTTTGGACCCGATCAACCCAGGTCAAAGAGGGGCGAATTTTGCAGGGGAAGCAAAAGGAGCCGCTCTCCATTTGCTTGGTGAAATGCCCAGGTAGATGCTAAGCCTCTTAATCTCAGCAACATCATTGTTTTCTTGTGCTTACCGTCACCGTGGCTATTCTCACCGGCAAGCTACTACACACCGTCGGTGGGCTGGCTGCACGCGCTGTCGTGTTAGAAAACGAAATTTTTGTACGGATAACCTTTTTTTATTCGGAAATACAGAAATATACCCCGCGGTTTCATTTTTTACAAAAATAGCCTCGAGTCGCCTAATGGGGAAGCGACTCAAGAATTTCGCCCACCCGAAGAGCGACAAGAAGCTATGTTGCTTCATGGGAAAGCGACATCACGGAGTCGCTTTCTCACTGGGCGATTTAACGAAGTCGCCCAATGGCTGGGCGACTTGTAATGCAGTCGCCCAGTAGGTAGGCGACTTCATTCAGTCCCCCTGAAATTTGTAGAGTGTTGGCAATTTTGTAGTTTGAAACAGAGAAAAAATCTGGTATAGTTGTAATAAAAGTTTATGTGCACTGTATGTTGTAGATGCACAAAACAAATTCCAATATTTTTTTGAAGAATGATTGACCGTAGAACGATAGATACATAGAGTGGTAAGTGATATTTTGATGTTGCTGAGAAATAGTTTACGGAGAGAACCGGTATGACTTGCTATCTGAATCATTGAATGCGAACATGCTAGATAATAAGCTTATGTCAATAGAAATAAACTTCGTAATACAGTTGGGAGTAACATGCCGCGTACATTGTTATTACATGCATAACATATAGCATGACTAAGAGCAACTCCGACAGTACTGCTTTAGGGAATAAAACTTGCTGGGTCTATTACATTTGGTCTACTGGGTGTAGCGTGGTTGTTTCCCCTTGTTATCGCGCCTTGAAGATGGCTCCGCTGCATCCTTGCTCCGGTCACTCTTGGTCTTGAGAGCTGCCTCACGAGCTTGAAGCTCTTCCTCCTGACGCTTGATGGCTGCTGCACGCAGATTTAGCTGCTCCCGCCTCCTTTGCAGCTCATCCTCCTTGCCCTTCAGACGGATTTGGTCCACCCTCACGCGGTGCTGTTGCTCAAGCCGCATCTGTCGTTCCACCTCGCGAGCCTGAGTCATCTTGACAAAGTATTGTCCTTTGTTTTCCACCTCCACTGCCCGGTTCTGTGGCCATGCCGGCGGCACCCGATCCACCCATTCGATGGACCTGCAAGCCTATGTGTGGCGTGGTAGATGTCGTGCATCAAGTTGAAAAACGATAACGAGAAACAAATGATTTAGTTGTTGTCGTTACCACGAAGTCGTCATCCAGGTCTGGACACTTGAAGAACCTACGGCCGTATTTGGCTCGTTGTACTCGATCCGTCCAGACTCCCAACATCGTCCTAAAGCCGCAATGGCACTTCGGGCGCTCATGCCATTCCGGCACTCCAAATGGGTCGGACCTCCAGGAAGACATTGTTGTGTAGTAGTATTGTGAAGGCTTGAGGAGGAGATGTGGTATGGAAGACATAGGAGGCCTTTATGTAGGCAGGTTATCTGGTGCAGTGGGCATAGTCCATGGAGAGGAGGTCGTACGAATCTTTTCGCTTTTTCAGGATTCTAGTTTAGCAATAAATGTCCCTATGTAGGCTTTTCAGAGCCTGTAGCCTGTATTTCTGAAACAACAAGCAAAGGTGACATGAAAACTCACTGGAAAGGATACATGCCTATGACGTGAACACTCACTATAAAGGCTACAGCCTACGCCCCTATTTTGTTGGTTTCTGTAGCGATAGGCCTGGATTATCCTCAGGATTCCAGGGTAGCAATAAATGTCCCTATGAAGGCTTTTCAGATCGTAGCCTTTATGTAGCCAACATGCGGCCCGCCCGAGCTGCTAGCACCTCCCACAACAACGGCTGTTGCACGAGCTTCCTCAGCTGCTTGTACTGAGCACGGTTGCACAAGCAGCACACACTCGTATCCACGACGGCGGCACCCTAGCACAAAACCCTTCCATGTGGCAGAGCGCACCAATGTCTTCAACTCCCATCTGATGTCCGTGGGAGACCGGCTCCAAAGCCCTTGCACGACGACGCTGTACACCTCGGGGTTCAACGAAAAACTCCGGGTCAGCCAAAGCTGCACATCTCCCATTCGAGCATTCTCGTCATCCGGAAGTACGAGAGTGACTTGCGGAAAATCGCTCAAATCCACACCATTCGGACCTTCACGAATGGTTCCAGCTCCGTAATACACTTTCAATGTAGTGGACATTGATGATGTCGGCCTGCATATATATTTTAATTTTGCGACATGTCAAATAATATCGCACAATACTAAACTTCCTATACCATACTACAAATTGCATACCAAACCTTTTCTACAATAATATTTCCATACTAACACGGTACTAATTATTCTACATCTATAATTTTTATTAACACCAACATTTCATATAAATAATAATGCAAATACAACATAATCCAAAAAAAAATACCTGGATCCAAATTGATGGAATAGCTTCTACTCCTCCTTCCTCCCTCACCTCCTCCTCTCCTCTTCTTCTTCCCCTCCTCCTCTCCTTCTCCTCTCCTTCTCCTCTTCTTCCCCTCCTTCCTCTCCTTCTCCTCTTCTTCCCCTCCTTCCTCTCCTTCTCCTCTTCTTCCCCTCCTTCCTCTCTTCTCCCCCTTGTTTCTTTTCCTTCTTCCTCTTCTCTGTGCGCTGAATGTGTTTGCTGAATGAGTGAAAAAGGTGGTTGGTAGTGGGAGCCGGCTGGACAGGCCGCCTTAACCCCCCCTGTGTCGCCCTAGCGTTGGGCGACTGCATTGCAGTCGCCCAACCGTACAGCGACTTATATTAAGTCGCCCAACGTGCAGGCGACAGCGCTGATTCGCCCAACGGTTCGCAGATTCCTTAAATGTCGCTTTTCGGGTGGGCGAAATTCTCGAGTCGCTTCCCCATTGGGCGACTCGAGGCTATTTTTGTAAAAAATGAAACCGCAGGTATATTTCTGTATTTCCGAATAAAAAAAGGTTATCCGTACAAAAATTTCTCAGAAAATGCTGATGCTACCGGACGGGCGTGCACTCCTACAGATGGTACGCGGCGGGTTCTTTTCGGTAGCCATTTAGGATTTTTGACTCTAACGTAAACGCTGATGTGAACGAACCAAATATCAATAAGCCGCTTTAAAAAAACAGTATCGATAAGCCGCGTCGAAATGGCGGCAGAAAAATCATCATATTTATTTGTTTGAGAGAACTCATAATCCGAAAAGAACTCAGTAACACAAGAGTGAGATGAATCGCTGCGCCGAGGGCAAGCGCAAGATGAACACCTGCGGAGGGACGTGTCCTTGCACGACAACAGCGCCGCTTGAGCGAGTTAGGTGGGGTATAGCCCGAGGCTTAGGATTAAAGGCCTATTAAAATTCTCTTGATAAGGCTTAGGACCAGTGGTAGATTCGGTACAAGAATAACCGATCCAGCCCGAGGCTTGAGCCAGGACTAGCTCCGCCCCTGTTTGTCGACTGGAAGCTCGTTGGCGTGGCGGCGCGGTTGCACTCCAAGTGCCATCGATCCAAAGACATGCCTGTTAGACAGACGCGGGCCGTGGGACGCGCATTGGCATAGGCCGGTGAGGCGTGTTCATTGCTGTAGCCTACAAATGTATGGTCCAACGGATGCTTCACCTCCGACATCATCATGCCTTCCACTGTTCCACATGGCACTCTCCAACGTCTAATGTTTCTCCATATCACTGAAGATTTCCTTGCGTTTCTAAATCAATGTTATAGGATTTAGCACATTCGTTGGTGGTATTCTACGCAGGATTAGCCAGTGTATTCATCAAGGAGAAGATTGAGAGACCATGTGGGTAGCTCTAAGTCAATGTGTGATGAACAATTAGCAGCTGGGTTGAGTTAATGTAAGATTTTACAAAGGGGATGCAATTCCCTGAAATTTAGGTTGTTATCAGTAGTATAGGACAGATGCCGACGGTACTACCCAGGTGGTTGTACTAGTATGGTCGCCTTAGTACTACCGCATATATGGTTCAACTGGGGATAGTTGGTTGTAGCTACTTTCCAGAGAGCATCATTTTGAGTGTGTCCAGGTCCGGTAGTGTCAAATGGATCAAACATTCAGGTGTGAGTGGATTGATCTTTTTAAGTACTTTGAAAAACATGTGTGTGAGTGTAAACCCAGTATTGTGGGGTTGGCGGGTTCCCCAATCCTTAGTGGATCTAGATCCAAGGGGGCTTGTTTAACTATTTAGAGGAGAAGGCAAGCTAGGGGAGACAAGGAATTATGGTTGAGTTGTAGGTTTTAGAATAGTACTTCCTCTCCATCATCGTGTGAGTAAGAGGGTAACTTGTGAAGGGTCCTTTGTAACCAGAAAGTTGTAAGAATAATTCTTCTTCATACAATAGATAAAGTTCTTGTAACCCTTCTGTTCTTGTCTGTCTTTGCATGAGTTCTTGGCTTTTGCCTTTGCTTCTATTAATTTGGCTCTTTTCATGTCCCTCTTATTCTTACTGTGACCAAAGTCGAAGATCTGTAGTCGAAATCAAAGCCATAGTCGAAGGGGATAGTGGTCAAAGTCGAAGCCATGGTCGACGTCAAAGGGCCATGGTCGAAGGGGACAGTGGTCGATGTCGAAGAGCCTTGGTCGAAGAGGACAGTGGTCGAAGGGGACGGTGGTCGAAGGGGGAAGTGGTCGACGTTGAAGGGCCATGGTCGTCGAAGGGCCGTGGTTGAAGGGAACAATGATCGAAGGGGGTAGTGGTCGAAGATGAAGATCCATGGTCAAAGTTGAAACTGTGGTCAAAGGGGGCTACAGTCAAAAGGGGAAGTGGTCGATGTCGAAGGGGGCGGTGTTCGAAGGGGACAGTGGTCGAAGGGGGCGGTGGTCGAAGGGGGAAGTGGTCGAAGGGGGCTGTGGTTAGGGATGGCAATTGTGCCCATTTACCCATGTACTCGTGGGTAAATACCCTAATAGAGTCAGGTATGGGATGTATTCTTTGCCCATGGGTATAAAAATGGGGGAAATCTCTGCCCATCGGGTAAACGGGTACGGGTATGGGTTAGCTCTACCCGTACCCGTCTCGCCCGTTTACCCGTGAAATAAACTGATAGGTGGGCCATCCTAAAATAATAAACCCTAGTTGCCCAGATATCTCGCCAGCCCCGCCGCCCAGATAACTCGCCCACCCCACCGCCCCCTCTCGCACGCCCCGCCTACTCCCTACACCGTGCATCTCCGGCTCTCCGCTCTCCGCCCCCCTCTCGCACAGCCCGCCTCCAGATCCGCCTCCTCGGCTCCTCCTCCGCCTCCTCTGCCGCCCACCCGGCCGCCGGCCTCCTTCTCCGCCCCCAGATCCGCCTCCTTCATCCTCCTCCTCCGCCCCCACCCGGCCCTCAACGTCTCCGCCTCGTCCAGATCCGCCGTCGCACCCGGCCGCCGGCCGCCTCCTGCGCCCCTACGTTGTCGCTCGTCGCCCCCCACCCGACCGGCCGGCCTCCTCCTCCGCCCCCACCCAGCCGTCGGCCTCCTCCTCTCGCCCGCCGGCCGTCGCCCTGCGCCCTGCTCGCCCAGATCCGCCGTCGCACCCTTGCAACAGAGGTAACATTACATTTCACAAGAAAAGGGATTTTTGTTTCCAGTTCGCTGGTTGCTTTATTTATCCATGCCCCTCTGAATCATGAGATATTGTACCACTTGCAGGTTCGCCTCTCTTAGGATTTGTTATATGTTATTCTCAGGAGTCACATACCTCAATTTTCTTGCTTGTGTTTCAATAATCCCCCTATTAGACTTTATCCTCACCAGAAAAGTTCTCATGTTCCACTGTCCTTTGGTTTTATGAAATGTTTGAAATACACCTCCATTCTTAAGGCTATCAAGATCAACCAACTAATTGCATTAAATAAATCTGCTTAGAATATGTACGCTTTTGGCTATCAGGATCAACCAACTAATTGCATTAAATAAATCTGCTTAGAATATGTACGCTTTCCTTTATATGAAAGGCAGACAATTTCCTAGGAATTGAACACCACTCTCTGTTCCCTATGATGTGACCGGCAGCTCTCACTAGAAGTTGAACACATAGGAAGTAGGAAGGGTGTCTCAATATATGACTTTGGTGGGCAAACAGACCTGTTTTTGGATGATCAAATCATCCTTTTTGTATTTTCGTTTCAGAATGGCTATTTGTCTAACTTTGTTTTGTTACATAAATTACTTCTGTAGTAGAAACAAGAAAAAAGTGATAATGTAAGTCTGAAGCCCTACTACATGTAGTTATGCTTGATGTTTTAGAGAGTATGCATCGCCGACAAATTTTAATTCCATCCAAAGTTCTGCTAGTGAAGCAATTTTATTCATGGAGTCAATGACCTATTTATTTCAAAATTTTCTTGCAGGATGTGCTCCCCAATCTCAATGTAAATGAGCTGATTAAAGCCTTTGCAGGTGATCACGCATGTTGCCATCAATTTACCAGAATTAACCTGTATTTTTCTTGTTCTGGGTTTTCTTATTGTATGCTACTGTTCTTTCCTGCAGTGAAAACAAATGATATGATGCTGGTCATATACCTATCTTGCTATGTTAATTTATATTTCCATTGTAGTTGTTGAATGTGTGAATTTGTGATGCATTGGTGATGTTTGAATGTGATATACTCAGTTCGCGGGTAAACGGGTATGCTCGCGGGCGACGGGTATGGGCGAGGTTTTTTACCCATGGTCCTTCGCGGGTATGCCCGTGGGCGTAAATCGGGGTCGCGGGTACGGGTATGGGTGAGCATTACCCGTACCCGCCGTGCCCGATTGCCATCCCTAGCTGTGGTCGAAGGGGACAGTGGTCGAGGGGGAAATGGTCGAAGTCAAAGATTCGTGGTCGTTATTAAAGCCGTGGTCGAAGAGAGAAGTGGTCAACGTCGAAGGGCCGTGGTCAAAGGGGACAGTGGTTGAGGGGGGCAGTAGTCGAAGTCAAAGAGGGCAGTGCTCGAAGTCGAAGGGGGCAGTGGTCGAAGTCGCGGTCATGGTCGTAGTCGTAGCGCCTGTGGACGTGGTCGTAGCGGTCATGGTCGTAGTCATAGCACCAACCCAGATGGCACCTGGTTCGTCCATAACCTCCGTCGCTACGAGTTCCCTGTCTAGTTGGATATCCCTATCGCCTACCCCCAGGTTATCCCCGAGATCGAGCTCCCCATCCTTGATGGCAAGACCCACAAGGTCTTGTACTCCCCATGGATTGTAACATACTTTTGGCCACGAGGTGTGATCGACGGCTTTCGATTTACGACTATAACCGCTGGTCGATGTGTTCTAACTTACGATCACGAGGTGCAGTTGATGTCTTCCGACTTATGACCACGAGCGCTGGTTGAAGTCGAAAATCCGTGGTCGAAATCGAAGCTATAATCGAAGGGGGCCGTGGTTGAAGGGGGAAGTGGTTGTTGTCGAAGGTGAAAAGCCCCAAAATTTCAAACAAAAATTTCCTTAATTTTTGCTGCATTTTTGAGTGATTTTTGAAAACTTTCCTTTTTGGGAAAGTTTTCCCCCGCCACCGCTTTCCCTTTTCGGCCTGGCGCCTCCTCCCTCGCGCTGGCGCCTTTTTCCTTTCCGCCTTCCTCCCGCGCCCAGCGCCTCCCTCCGCACCCCTCGCTCGTTGGCGCCCCGGCTCCTTTCCGCCTTCGCCTCGCGCACGCGCGGAGCGCTGCGCGCTGCGCCTTGCGCCCGCCTCCCCTCGCGCGGACAGCGCCGCCCTCGGATCCCCTTCTCGCGCCCGCGCCGTCCCGACCGCCACGGTACAAATCCGTGGGTGCCTCCGCGCCACGCGTCCGCCCTGGGGCCCGCCTGTCAGCCCCGGCTCCTCCCTCTCCCGCGCGCGGACGCTACCTCGCCCATGCCCGCGCCTCACCTGCTCCTGTGCCGTCCCGTCGCCATTACTCCTGTGCAGAGCCGGCGTCACCCCGGTCACCGCTCCATCCCGCGGAGGAGACGGCCGACCTGCTCCTGTTGACCCCGGAGCCCGCCCAGTGGCTTCTCCTCCACGCCCCGCTCCCCCTCCGATTGGGTATAAAATCCCCCCTCCGGCTCCTCGCTCCTCCTTTGCTTCCCGAGCCGCTCCACCACCTCCATTCGCCTCCCCAGCCTCCCGAGAATCCCCCTGAGCCACCGATTGAAGCCCCGCCGCCCGGAGCTTCGCCATTGCCGCCTTGTGAGCCGGCGGCACCCCGAAGCCAATCTCCCTCTCCTCTCCCTCATTCCTCGATTGCATTCGTCGAGAGCACCACCTCCCCTCACTGACTTCTTTGGTGCTTTCCGTTGGACAGGTGTTTGCCCGAGGAGCGCCGCCGTCGAAGCTCCTCTCCGGCCGTCGCACCTCTCCCGTGGCCAGCCCGCTCCGAAGCTCCCCAGCCTCCGCCGTCGCCACCAATGTGAGCCCCTGGACCCCTTGAACGTGTAGCCGCGGCCGTTTGAGCTAACTCGCCACCGGTGATCTTCCTCGCCTCCAAGCACCCGAACCACCCCCTTCTACCTCCCGTCCCCTCCGTTGGTTCCCGCTCCCTCCAAACGCCCAAAACGGGTTCCCCTCTCGAAGCCGCACCCGCCGGTGCCCTCGGTGGTCGCCGACGAGCTCCCTAGCGCCCAGGCCGCCGTCGCCACCGTGACCTCGCCGCGAGGTTACTGTAGCGGCTGGAGGAGGAAGACGACTCCTCCCCGCGACGTGGCTTCCCCTCCGCCATCCATCCTCCCGTTGCCATATAACGTCGACCGTCGGATCTCCCTCGTACCGCTTCGCCGTTCTCGTCACTCCGCAGCCGTCTGATCCCCGCTATCTCCATCCGAGCCGTCGTCTCGCCCCGCATCCCAGCCGCCCCGCCGTCCACGCGTCGGCCATCCGGACCGCGCGGACGCGCGCTGGCGTGGGCCGCCGCCCCGGCCCCCTCCCCTGCACGCGAGAGCGTGCGCGCGCCGTGGGCCGCGCTGGCCTTCGGCCGCGCGGGCTGCACAGTGCCGGGCCGCACTGTAGCGTGGGCCGCCCGAGCATTGTTCACCCGATTTTCCCGGATTTATCAATTTCTAAAATCCCAGAAAATCCAAATAAATCCTAGAAAATCACAGAAAATCCCAAAAATTCCCAAATCTCACCACTTTGCTCCAAATAATATTCCAGACCCTTTGGTGACCTCCATTTCCACAGATCCATCCCAAATAAATTCCTAAAATTCCTCATTTGGAGATTTATGCATTTTACTCCTTTTTAAATAGTTTATTTTCTCTCGCTTGATTAGTCTCAAGCTGGATTTAATTTGTTTTGTATGTTTGCGCTAGTGTCGGAGTCTCCGGAAGTTCAGTCGCAGCCCAGGAGCCAGGAGGTTCTTCGTTCGAGCTAGCGGAAATCATTCGGATTGACGGCAAGTCCCAATCCTTTGATCATATTGCAACCCATGATGTTTATTTATGTTAATATGCTAATTGCATTATGCTAATTGTGAAATGTTAGTTTGAAATAAAATAAAATGTTTAGAATGACTTGTTATATAGCTAATCCTACCACCGTTAAATGCCATGTTTAATTTGTAGTCATGCCTTTGAAACCCTAGAATTAATTATCTGTTAATCTAGATAAACTGTAGGTTATTATCATCATGCAAAGTCTTACACTAATAAGGTTGTGGCTGCGGGCCAATAGAATTTGCAAACCCGACTCTAGGGTAGGGTGGTATGGGACACCGTGCCCTAGAGCGGAGAGTGCTTGCGGGCACAAGGTAGGGTAAGGGGGATTGTGGTGCGCCGCAAGACGGTTTTCGCCCATCTCTTACCCTAGGATTGGAGTAGGGTAAGTGAGGTTGAGGTGCGCCACTAGACGGTTTTCGCCCACCGCTTACCCTAGGTTGGGTCGCGGGCCTGGTGAGGTTTCGGACCATGTGAAAATAAGGACTGAAACCCTTACGCTGAGCAAATGTCACAGTAATCGCTCAACCACAGGAGTTGACTTGTCAACACTTGTCTAGTAGCTGCTCAACTCGATTGAAACTCTACAGGTGAGGCGGTGGAGGAGGTTTAGCAGTGAGGTTAGGCAAGCCGTGATTGGGTGCCTAACAACGGTAGAGTTCACTCGAAGCGGCACCGTTTTCTTTTTGTTTTGTGTGTGTGTGAGCGAGCCAGACCCGAGTGAATTCTACCGGGTAGAGCCTATATAAAGAGCTGAGCAGTGAAACGACCTGGCTTTCTTAACTCTTTAGCGGGAGTTAAGGGATCGTGTGGGTAAAGCTGAGCAAACTCTGCAGAGTCAAACAAATGGTATTCGAATACGCCGTGCTCCCGGTTATTGGAGCTATGTCACTTGGGTGATTCCAGTCGCAAAGCTTAAGTAGTTTTGTAAATGTTTAACTTGTTTAGGTTGGTTAATGAACTCTTGTTGAAAAACCCCTGAGATCTTGAGGAGTAGTTTTGGGTCCTTTTTTTTAAAATGATTGCAAATAAAACTGCATCCACTCAAAATTAATAAACCAAGTATACTCCCTTCCTTTGATGTTCCGTGCATGTAATAAGTTAGGGTCCCTTTGGGACTTGCTGAGCCGGTTGATTGGCTCACGGCTTGCTTAATCTAATCTTTAGAGGATCAAGACGAAGGAGAAGGTCTCCCCGTTGAAGAAGTCCCGGAGGATCTATTCTTCGACGAGGACCCTTGGCTGTAGGTCTTGGCCGCGTTCAAGCGGATTCGGGAAGTCTTTTGTAATGTAATTATACTTTGGGCTTGCACGCCCCGCTGTCAAAACCTGGATGTTAATCCTTATGTCAAATATATGCTGGACTTTTGTTGTAAGCATGCAATGGTATACTCTTGCGCGACGTTCCATAACTGTTCATGCGTGAATAGTTGCGGAATGCCGTGTCCGTACGCGCCCCTGGAAACGGGGGCGTGACAGAAGGGTCATAATCGAAGGGGATAGAGGTTGAAGGGGCTAGCTCCACCCCTGATTGTCGACCGGAAGCTCATTGGCGCGGCGGCGTGGTTGCTCATTGCTGCAGCCTACGAGGTATGGTCCAACGGATGCTTCACCTCCGACATCGTCGCCGTGGGACGCGCGCTACCACAGGCCGGCGAGGTGTGCTCTTTGCTGCAGCCTACAGTGTATGGTCCAACGGATGCTTCATCTCCGACATCATCGTGGCCTTCCACTGTTCCACATGGCACTCTCCAACGTCTAGTGTTTCTCCATATCACTGAAGATTTCCTTGCGTTGCTGAATCAATGTTCTAGGATTCAGCACATTCGTTGGTGGTATTCTACGCAGGATCAGCCTCTGACAAGGAAATGTAAGTCACTCAACAACAAGTTCATCTTTACAATTTTTGACAGCACGTTTTATTATCTGATAACAGCAAAGTCTTAAATAAATCAATCACCCAAGGACCCACAATTATCTTAAAACCAGAGAATGCTCGGAATACAATTTATTTGGGCATTTGAATTTCTCTACAAAAAAATTGCATCTCTTTTTGTTTATTCGAAGTGAACAAAATATCAAACAACATTGCTTGAAACTTCATTTGAACCTTCCATTCAATCTTCTCCGTTATCCCCCCACTCACTAACAGGAAAATGTTTTATGTCAACTGTTTTTTTCAATGTTCGAAGTTGAACCATTTCTAGAACATTTGAAGTTTTTAGAGAAACTAGAATTGCGAGGCTAGACCTGTTACTTTCCTTTAGAGCTATTGGACTTTCGTTTCAATATAATTTCTAATATACCCATGTAAGAAACTATTAAGATTAAAGACACCTCCCGTGCTAGAAGGTAGATGTCATGTAAATATATTGCTAGTCTTTCTTTGTATGCATAGTCCGATTGAGACAGTATTCTTAATACGTATACTTCTCTCTTGCTTAACTCCCTATCGTAGCTCTATCTCATGCTTTGCCCCTCAAAAGTTTAACATACATTTGTTAGTTAATGTTTCCTTTTATTATTGTATAAAGTCCTTAATCTCATTTACTAATAGGACCGATATGTTGTACATCTACAACTATGTATTAATCCCCTTTCAAAAAAAAACAATTATGGATTAATCTCATTTACTAATAGGACTGATATGTTGTACATCTACAACTATGTATTGCTCTGAATTCTGATAGTTCATTGAATTAGTGCTAATTAAGCCCCCTTCAACCTGTCATAAGCCCTATGTTAATTACACTGAAAATCTTTAAAATTTAATCTCTAACTCTCAAAATAATTATATCTAAAATGTGTTGTCCTTTCTTTTTAAACCTTTGCATATTTATCTTTTTTTCCTTAGCAATTGTAAATAGGGGTGAAAACAGATAGGATAGTTTTTAACCGATCCGGATAAAAATGAATACGGATTGTGTCGGATCGGATTTTCTCGGTAGATTAAAATTTGTACAAGTTAAATTGATGTACTACCATTTAAATCATTCTGATGCAAAATTAAATTCTTAATTAATTTATTAGTCACATGTAAATGGTAGAAATCCATTAAGAATTATTTAGGACTTTAGAAAAAATTAACTGCTATTTGAAGATTTAAAATCTGTACAATGGTATGACTATTGTGGATAAAAAAAATACTTATGCTTGTTTAGATTTCATTAATATGTGTTTTTATTGATCTTGGATGTATAGTTTAAGGGGTTTGTATGTTCCGATAAATATTCATGACCGTATTCGTTTCGATTCGTACTCGCTTCGTATCTGTATTCGATATTATTCGTATTTGTATTCGTATCCGAGGTATCCATGTTTGTATCCGCATCTGAAAAAATATGAAAACAAATATGATAAAGGCATTATCCATCCGTATTCAATCCGTTTGCATCCCTAATCGTAAAGCACCTATCATGAGCTTTAAATAAATAATTTTTGATATTGGTAATATTCTAATTACTTTTGTCTAAACACATATGAAACCAAAAATCTTTACCATGTAGCTACATATATATTTGGCAAATTTAAAGTCATTAAACCTGTAATGTTCTCAAGGCTTCTTACAGTGAATAACAATATGTTGTCCAGTCGTAGTATTCGTATATCCAAATTAACTTTTGATTAAACACATACTCCCTCCGTTCTATTTTAAGTGATGTTTTTGACTTTTTACGGTTTCCGATATGTGACTTTGACCATTACTTTTTATAACTTTATCTTTGTTATATACTAATAAAAATTATAATATTATAAAAGTATTTTTAACGACAAATATAATGATATAGTTTTCATGTAGCTAATCTAGATAATTTGAAACATATTAGTGATCAAATAGTTTCACTGCATAGAAGTATTTACCTTTACCTTAAAACATAGAATCTAGGGCATCACTTAAAAAAGAACGGATATAGTACAAAATAAAGAAACTTTACCATGTAGAAGTATTTTTAATGATAAATATAATGATATAGTTTTTATGTAGCTAATCTTAATAGTTTTAAATATATTAGTGATAAAAGGTTTGAATCATAGAATCTAGAGCATCACTTAAAAAAGAACGGATGTAGTACAAAATAAAGACGCTTTACCTAGTAGAAGTGCAGATAGTTCGCAGGACATCTTGTTTGAGTGAAAAAACAGTGACGTACAGCGAGCGACCGTCGAGAATCGCCATGAGCCCCATGTAGCCTCTTCCACCCTCGTCCTCGCGCCCCTCGCCTGGTGTGCGAGCGGCGGCGGGAGCCCGGCCAAGCCATAGCCGCGCGGCGCCGAGCTGGGCGCGTGGTGCTCCCGCGCGCGCTCGCGTTTTGGCCCAGATCCGAGGCAGGAGACTGGGGGCAGATCCACTCGAGGTGGGGGAAGATACACCGCCGCCCCTTCGCGCGGATCCGGCGTCGTCTCCCCCTCCAGTCGCCCCTCCTCACGGATCCAGCGTCGTCTCCCCCTCCGGCCGCCTCCCGGCGCAGATCTGGCGACGTCTCCCCCTCCGGTCGCCTCCCCGCACGGATCCGGTGTCGTCTTCCACTCTAGCCGCCTCCCCGCACGGTTCTTTCCAGCGCCGCCTCTCGCCGTCCCCGTCGTCGGCAGCCTCCCCCGTCTGCGCCGCCGAGGTAACCCCATCTCCTCCCCTTAGTCCTCTACTTCCTTAGATCTGAGCCGGGCGGCCTTGGCGTCGGTTAATGGTGGATTTGACCCGTCTTGATGGAGGTAGCTCACTGTGCGCTAAGTCGCAGTCCCATGTTGAGCAGGATTGGATTGGGGTGTTGCCAAGAAGGCAATCAGCGCCTGATCTCCCTAAGTTCTCTGCTCCGCTAGTCGGAGATAGAAATTTCACGAGTGGATCAAAATTTTGGGCAGTGGATGGGGAGGATAGCTCTGAGGAAGAAGATGAAGTTGCTAGTCCTGTTTTATCTAATTCAGGTTCAGAATTTATTCGAGATGCTTTGCGAGTGGGTTTCTCAATAGACGAATTAATAAGAGCTGAGGCAATGCTATCTGAAAACATTGAGTCTCCGAAATTTGGTTCGGTTGACTGTGGGGCTGGCCATGTGAGGCATCCTAGGCCTCTACCATCAAGGATAACCGCGAAGGTAGCGGACTGGCGTTTGTCCTCAAAAATTCGTCCTTGGAAAGGCCCCTTACCTAAGTTTGATCGGTCTTCAGTTAGTAAGCTGGGGGAGTTTAAAGTTAAGGACATGAGGAAGGTTAATCTTGGTAAAACAGGGTTGTCCCTGAATGAGTTTGGTCGGGGCACTGAAGAGGTATGTGGGCCGACGGTGTCAACTGGTCTGGGCCAACTTGTTTTGGCCCAAAATGAAAGACAACGTTCGGCTCGCTCTGGTGTGATCCGGATTGGGAACAGGGCGGTCCGTTTTCCAGCCGGGCTGTGTGAGCTTTTCTCCCTGGGAGGACGCTTTCGTCCCAGGTTTCTCGCCTCTTCTCACAACTGTTCGTCTACTCGCGGAGTTTCGTTGCCAGCGGACAGACCTGGGTTGCAAGGAGCCGGGGGCAGTGTTGAAGCCGTCGGCAACAGTTACGCTCAGGGTGATGCAATGGATAGTGGTGTGCACAAGGGACGACATGGCTACCAGTTGGGCGGCTCTAGTCCTGACTGTGGTGGCCTTGCTGGGCGCTTTGGCCGCGGCGACGCAGGCTTTTATGCAGCGGCAACGACCCGCATTCCAGCTGGCCAGTGGGGTGGTTTGCCGTCGTTGCAGGGTCCAACAAGAAAGGCTACTTCCCAGGCGGCCCTTGAAGCAAATATTAAAGTTATGGCAGAGCAGATTAAAGAACTTGAAGCAAAAATTAAAGGTATGGAGGTTCGGATACTGGATATGGCTTGTGATCTCAAAATTAATAAAAAGTGTTGTAACAAGGTTCTTGTGGAGAATGATAATGTTCTTGTTGACGAGATGGTGGAAGATGTGTTCACTGATGAGGATGGTGATCTGCTAAGTGTTGAGGGAGTTGGAGCAGCAGCATCTAATGATGTTGGGGTGCTCCAAGCACCGATGGAGGAGCGGGTACATCACGGGCTGACGCCGGCAGGTGCTGGCCAACGGCTGGCTGCGCCGGAAGGCGCTCGACAGCTGCCTGATGCAGCAAGGTTGCAGTACCCGGCCTTGGCACAGGAGGCGCCCAAGATGGCGCCGCTACCTCCTGCGTCAAATAATTTGGAGCAGGTTGAAGGTAACAAGCAAAATCTGTCCTTCACATCTTTTTCAGATGTTGTTGTTGCTTCCAAACTCATCAACCTAGGCCTAGATGTTGGCAAAAATGAGAAAGAAGTTTTAGGTTCAGTTCGGGTGCTTAAAACTGTAGAACGCAATAGACTGTCGGCTTTTTTTCCTAGATTTGTTGAAGAACATGACAGTGATGCTGTTTTTTTAGAAAGTGATGAAGTTGATGATGTTAATAACCTCACTCTTGATCACTTATGTGGTGATTTGATGGAGGAGGTTATGGATGACGACAGTGATCACCTAAGTTGTGACTTCGAAACTGTCTTCAAGAAGAATAAATCTATGTCATCTTTTAATAAGAAGAATAAGAAAATTGGAATAGTTAGGAAAAAAAGAAAATCAAATCGATCAAAATGAAAGGAATCTTTTGGAATAGCAGAGGTCTTAGTGACTTGGCTAAATATAGGTTCCTTTCAGAATTATCTAGAGAGCATAAGCTAGACTTTATTGCTCTTATGGAGACCGGGAAGAAAGATTTTCCAAAAGCGGCGTTGAACAATATTTGTGGTGGTCGAGCTTTTTGTGGCACTGGTCAAAACCTCATGGTAGGTCCGGTGGCATCCTTCTTGGGGTGAATCTAGAAATTTTTGACTTTGGTAGTTTTGATGAGGGAGATTTTTTTGTTAAGTTCCACTTGAGAATGAGAGGTGATGGTTTCCAATGGGTTCTTATAGCAGTTTATGGGGCTGCTCAACCTGAACTTAAGGAGGCCTTCCTTGCAGAGTTGGTACAAACATGTGCCAAGGAAACACATCCGGTTCTTGTCGGGGGTGATTTCAATATTATTAGGAATCCACAGGAAAAGAACAATGATAGGTTTGATGATAGGTGGCCCTTTTTATTTAATGCCGTCATCGATGGTTTAGACTTAAGGGAGCTTGAATTATCTAACCGGAAATTTACGTGGGCTAATTCTAGGGATACACCAACATATGAGAGACTTGATCGGATCCTTGTTAGTACAGAGTGGGAAACAAAATTTCCGCTATCAACGGTTCAGGCGTTGACTAGGGAAATTTCGGATCACACTCCTCTGTTACTAGATACTGGAAACGGTACTCGTTGCAAAAATCAACCTCTGTTCAAATTTGAGCTCGGTTGGCTGCTACGTGATGGCTTCTCAGAGTTGGTGGCGGAAGTGTGGAACAAAGAAAAAAGGGGAAAAACACCGTTACAAAGATGGCAATTTAAAATTCAGAGACTTAGACAATTCCTACGGGGCTGGGCTAAAAAGGTTAGTGGTTCATACAAAAAACAAAAGGAAGAATTGATTCGGAAGGCGAATGAATTAGATAAGAAAGCTGAGACTCAGCTTCTCAGTGCTACGGAAAATGATTTAAAGCATTATTATAAAGAGCGGTTAGTTCACTTGTTGCGAGAGGAGGAGATAAAATGGTACCAAAGAGCCAAAACAACTAAGTTGTTATTTGGCGACTGTAATACTAAGTATTTTCAGTTGGTAGCCAATGAAAAACATAGGAAGACTAGGATCTTCCGCCTCGAGCAGGAAGAGGGGATTATAGAGGGTGATGAGAACCTTAAGAAATACATCACCAATTATTATAAAGGTCTCTTTGGGGCGTCAGAGAGAAATAATTTCTCAATGATGGAATCCTTTAGGGATGATATACCACAGGTATCAGAAACTGAGAATGAGATTTTAGCGTCCACTTTCGCAGAAGAAGAGGTTAAAAAGGCTATATTCCAAATGGAACACAACAAAGCCCCGGGGCCTGATGGTTTCCCAGCTGAGTTTTACCAAGCTTTTTGGGATCTCATCAAAGGAGATCTCATGGCTCTTTTCACTGATTTTCACAAAGGAAACCTCCCACTTTTTAGCCTCAATTTTGGTATAATTACATTATTACCGAAGCAAAATGAGGCTACTCAAATCCAACAGTTCAGACCAATTTGCCTACTTAATGTTAGCTTTAAGGTCTTTACTAAGGTAATGTCTAACCGTATAGCACTAGTGGCTCAAAAGGTTATACAACCATCTCAAACAGCGTTTATGGCAGGGAGGAATATCATGGAAGGGGTTATTATCCTTCATGAAACCATACATGAAATGCATAGGAAGAAGCTTGATGGAGTGATTCTAAAGCTGGATTTCGAAAAAGCATATGATAAAGTGAAATGGTCTTTTCTTCAACAAACATTGAGGATGAAAGGTTTTTCACCACTTTGGTGCAAGTGGATAGATCAAATTGTTAGGGGTGGTAGTGTGGGCGTTAAAGTTAATGACATTTTAGGGCATTATTTTCAGCCAAAAAAGGGACTTAGGCAAGGTGATCCCTTGTCACCAATCCTCTTTAATTTAGTGGCAGATATGTTGGCAACGTTAATTGGTAGAGCTAAGTCTGATGGGAGGTTTCAAGGAGTTGTTCCACATCTTGTAGATGATGGCCTCTCGATCCTCCAGTATGCAGATGATACTATTCTCTTCATGGATCATGATCTACTCCAAGCCAAAGACCTTAAACTAGTGTTAAGTACCTTTGAGCAACTTTCGGGGTTGAAAATTAATTTCCATAAGAGTGAGCTCTTCTGTTATGGTAGTGCTAAGGATTGCGAGCATGAGTATGCACAACTTTTTGGTTGCAAAACCGGGGGCTTACCTTTTAAATATCTTGGTATCCCTTTGCATCATCGTAAACTCTCTAACAAAGATTGGGCCATCATTGAGGAGAGATTCCAAAAGAAGCTCAGCAGTTGGAAAGGAAAGCTTCTTTCCGTTGGAGGAAGGCTAGTTTTGATCAATTCGGTCTTAACTGGTTTAGCTATGTATATGCTTTCCTTTTTTGAAGTCCCTAAGGGTGTTTTACAAAAACTTGATTTTTACCGTTCAAGGTTCTTTTGGCAAAGTGATAGTCATAAAAAGAAGTACAGGCTTACTAAGTGGAGTGTACTTTGTAGACCAAAGGACTGTGGCGGGTTGGGTATCCAAAACCTTGGGATTCAAAACAAATGTCTCTTGAGTAAATGGTTGTATAAACTTATTAATGAGGACGGTGTTTGGCAAAATCTTCTAAGAAGGAAATATTTGACCAATAAAGCCATAACTCAAGTTTATAAACGACCGGGTGACTCCCACTTTTGGTCGGGGCTAATGAAGGTCAAGGATGATTTCTTGGCTCATGGTTATTTTCGAATTCAAAAGGGAACACAAGTTAGATTTTGGGAGGACATTTGGTTAGGAAATAAACCCTTAAGGGATGTCTATCCATCACTCTATAGGATTGTGAGGAAAAAGAATGATACTGTGGCTAAGGTTTTAGCTTCTACGCCACTGGATGTGTCATTTAGAAGAGGCTTGGTGGAAGGTAATTTGACAGCGTGGTATGACTTAGTCTCTAAAGTTGTGACAGTTAACCTTACAAATGAGAAGGATGTGTTTGTTTGGAACTTACATAGGAGTGGGTCTTTCACGGTTCGCTCTATGTATTTGAATTTGATTCAAGAGGGAATCTTACCTACGAAAAATCCACTATGGAAAATAAGAGTGCCTTTGAAAATTAAAATTTTTCTTTGGTATCTCCAAAAAGGGGTCACTCTTACAAAAGATAATTTAGCAAAAAGGAATTGGCAAGGGAGTGTCAAGTGTTGTTTTTGTAACTCTTTGGAGACGATACAACATCTTTTCATTGATTGTCACTTTGCTAGATTTATTTGGAACACAGTGCACATCACCTTTGGAATTCATCCACCATCTAGTATATCGGATATGTTTGGCTCTTGGCTTCATGGCATCGGGGCAAAACTCAAAAATCAGATTTTACTAGGTGTTGCGGCTCTCTGTTGGGCAATGTGGTTGAATAGAAATGACGTGGTGTTCAATAATGCTAAAACCAACACCTTTCTGCAAGTCATTTTCAGGGCAACATATTGGATCCGGCTTTGGTCCTTGTTAAGTAAAGAAGAAGAAAAATCAATCTTCAAGAATGGATGCCAGATTTTGGAGACGGTCATCATGGAGGTCTTTGCAAAATTTGGATGGAAGTTCCGGAATAGGATTGAGGTGTAGTGTCTGTTTTTTAATGTATCTTGTGTCCTTTGTTTCGTGTTAGTTCTTGTGCTTGATTGCTCTTGGTTGTAACTTTAAGCTGCGTACGATCTTCGGATTGTAGAGGCTGAGACCTTTTTTCATTCACTTAATGAAATTTTCCCTTGATCTAAAAAAAAGATAGTTCGTGGATAAATGAGGGGGGGGGGGGGGGCAGGCCAAAGGGGAGCATGGGACGGGGAGGATGGCGCGCAGCGGCGCGGTAGACAGGCCTGCGCTGGGCCGGTGGCGGCTAAGACGTCAGCCAACTTGTCGAAATCGGGAGGATGAGCGGTGGGGAGTAGGCCAGGACGGGATGGCGAGAACAGGGCACGACAGCACGGTAGACGGGTCTGCGGTGGCGGCCAAGACCTCAACGTTGACGGCGCGAGAGATAGGAGGATGTGACTAGGCCATTGCACTTGAACCTCGAGACAGACACTCGCCATAGTACCAGCCACACATCTACTCTGGAAGAAACAAAGGCTCACCTAGAAAGACTACTAAAAGTCAAAAGAGGACTTCACTGGTCAAAATTACCCCATATCTCACAATTAGGGTCCATCTCCTTATCTGACCCGCATGACAGCGACAATCAAACTTTGGTGCGAATGTTTTCCCTAGATGCACCAGGCATCTAAGGCCATTTCATCCGAACTCTGATGTCAACTTTTTTTTAAATGATGTCTATATTCTCCATCAATTTATGGTAATGTTTTTTTGACCATGATTGATAACTTTTAATAATGTTTTTGTTTGTATTTTTTGATATGACAACGGATGACGGAAATACTGACGCTAACGGCGCACATAGGGCTTGTTCTTTTTGGCTGAAGTTTGTAACTTTTGGCTGCGACTTGTGGCTTTTGGGTTATTTGTGCGAGATATTACAGAGTAACAGAAACTCACTTGCGATTTTTGCCGATATAAATGAAGTCAGTACAGTACGTACTACAATTAACTAATAGACCGCATCTTGAAAAGATACTTCGTTTAAAAGTTAGTTACTGTAGAAAAGCCAAAAAGCAGCTTTCAGAAGCTGAAAAGAACATGGCCATAGTTTCAAACTCGGAATCTACTTTAAAAGACCGTTCTATTTATTTTAATTTTTAAAGAAGTCAAAAACAAAAAAGAATGGAGACTATATAATGCTTGCTGCTCCTGACGAGTTGTTTAATTCGCACCTTATAAGTTAGGCGAGCACTCCTAGGTGCAAGGATGCCAGGATGGTCACCTAGCCTTTGGAGTTTTTTTAGTTGAGATCTTAATTAACAAAGGGGCAGACAAAATGTAAAACAAAACTAACACTAGTACTGCACACCAAATCCAAGCCCAGGAGGCCAGGACAGCATGGCGATATACTTGACCTTCTTGACACATACGATATATATGATGAGCTAAAGCAGTATCAGGAGCAGAGGTGGATCTACAATAATTTATGGGTATTTAGTTGAATACTTAATTTTTTTTTGCAAAAAATCTGTTATATATTAGATATAGTATGTGTGTGTATATATATATATATTAGTAATTAGAGCACTCTCAACCCATAGTTTCTATGGACAGTTTCCAAGGGGGAGAGAGAGAGCAATTAATGTCCCTTAGAAATTATCCTTCTCAACCCATAATTTCTATAACAGTTTCTATATAGAGGAGAACTTAAATGCACCACAAAAAGAGATGAATCAGCTGTGGTAAGCAACAAAGTAGCCTTGGATAACTACCATCATGTCTGGCCTAAACAAACAAAATCTTCCGACTCTGAAGATGACCCGCTGTACATCCATGATCAACTATCATGAAGCCTACGCCCGTGATCAGATTAAGAATCCCTTCTAATCCGTTCTCCAGCAATAGCAAGCAACTGTGTTTCTTCATCTCATCCTGCATTTTGCCTGAAGAAATACATTATTTCCCTGTTAGCATACAAAGAGCAGTAAAACATGCAAATATAAGACATGTGACAGCTCATCATCTTAATAGTCAGAAACAGCGGGCACACAAAAATGTAAAGCCAATGTTGCAGGTGTGTAGAAGAACCTGCACTTCCAATATCTCAGAGCGTCGAATAGCATCTAGTATGTAGTTGGTATCTACCAAGTCTGTAAATCTCCTCATCTACGAAAGAACACAAGAAAGTTCTGGTGAATAGAACTGTTACAAGAACATCCTGGATCATTATATATATAGTAATATACATGTAACGCCCCCGTTTCCAGGGGCGCGTACGGACACGGTATTCCGCAACTATTCACGCATGAACAGTTATGGAACGTCGCGCAATAGTATACCATTGCATGCTTACAACAAAAGTCCAGCATATACTTAACATATGGATTAACATCCATTTTCGACAGCGGGGCGTGCAAGCCCAAAGAATACCTACATTACAAAAATTCCAAGATCCGCTCGAGCGCGGCCAAGACCTAAAGCCACGGGTCCTCGTCGAAGAAGCGATCCTCAGGGGCGTCCTTGACGGGGAAACCTTCACCTTTGTCTTGATCCTCTAAAGAGTGGATTAAGCCAGCCGTGAGCCAAACAACCGGCTCAGCAAGTCCCAAAGGGACTCTATCTTACTACATGCACGGAACATCAAAGGAAGGGAGTATATTTGGTTTATTACTTTGAGTGGATGCAGTTTTATTTGCAAATGTTTTGATAAAACGGACCCAAAACTACTCCTTAAGAACTCAGGGGTTTTTCAGGAAGAGTTCATTAATCAACTAATCAAGTTAAAGCATGTACAAAACTACTTATCCTTCGCAGCTGGAATCACCCAAGTGACACAGCTCCAATAACCGGGAGCACGGCGTATTCGAATACCATTTATTTGACTCTGCAGAGTTTGCTCAGCTTTACCCACACGATCTCTTAACTCCCGCTAAAGAGTTAAGAAAGCCAGGTCGTTTCACTGCTCAACTCTTTATATAGGCTCTACCCGGTAGAATTCCACTCGGGTCTGGCTCACACACTCACACCCACACGCACGCACACAAGCGTCCGCTTCGAGTGAATTCTACCGTTGTTAGGCACCCGCAGCACGGCCTGCCTAACCACGTTACCCAAACACCTACTTCTCACCACCTGTAGAGTTTCAATCGAGTTGAGCAGCTACTAAACCAGTGTTGACAAGTCAACTCCTGTGGTTGAGCGGTTACCATGTCATTTGCTCAGCGTAAGGCCTGATCCTTACATTTTCCCCCCAGGAGTCCGCAACCCCTGCCAAGTCCGCGACCTGCAACCTAGGGTAAGAGGCGGGCGAAAACTGTCTTGCGGCGCACCACAGCCCCCCTTACCCTATCCTGCGCATCGACATACTCCGCCCTAGGGCACGGTATCCCATACTACCCTGCCCTAGAGTCGGGTTTTTCAAAGTCTATTGGCCCGCGGCCACATCCTTATTAGTGTAAGGACTTGCATGATAATAATAACCTACAGTTATCTAGATTAACAGATAATTATTTCTAGGGTTTCAATGGCATGGCTACAAGTTTAGCATGGCATTTGTCGGTGGTAGGTTTATCTACATAACATGTCATTCTAAACATTTTATTTTACTTTAAATTAATATTTCACAATTAGCATAATGCAAATAGCATAATAACATAATTAAATGGCATGGGTTGCAACATGATCAAAGGATTTCGAACTTGCCGTAAAGTTGGACGAACTCGGCTAGCTTGAACGTAGAAGCACCTTGGTCCTGCGACTGTACTTGAACTTCCGGGAACTTCGAAACTAGCGCAAACATACAAGAATAAATAACTCCAGCTTGAGACTAATCAAGCGAGGGAAAATAAACTAATTAAAAAGGAGTAAAATGCATAAATCCTTCAAATGGAATTTTAGGAATTTATCTGGGATGAATCTGTGGAAGTGCAGGCCAAAAATGGGTCCAAGATATTATTTGGAGCAAAGTGGTGAAGTTTGGGAATTTTTAGGATTTTTTGTGATTTTCTAGGATTTATTTGGATTTTTCTGGATTTTAGAAATTGATAAATTATTTGGAAAATCGGTGAACAGTGCTCGGGCCGGCCCAGCGCTACAGCGCGGCCTGGCACTGTGCGGCCCGCGCGGCCCACGGCGGTGGCGCGCGGCCCGCAGCTCGCGCGCTCGCTCGGGCGACGGGGCAGGCCGACTCGGCCCACACCCGCGCGCGCTCACGCGGCTCGGATGAGCGACGCGTGGCTCGGGCGGACGGTCGGATGCGGAGAAGCAAAGCGGTACGGGGAGGAGATCCGACGGACGAGGGGCGGTGCGGTTACGATCATCGGACGGTGGCGAGGGAGGCGACATCCGACGACTGGCGTTAGAAGGCACGGGAGGAGGTGGACGGCAGAGAAGCGGCCACGCCATCGTCTTCTTCCTCCAGCCGGGCACGCGCAGCAGAGGAACGGAGACGGTGGCGCCTTTGCTCTCCTGCCACGGTGAAGGCTCCCGACGGCAAAGGAGGGTACCACCGGGTAGGGCTTGACTTGGGGAGCCCATTTTGGGTAGTGGGGAGGCGAGGGGATCAGCGGAGAGGACGGGAGTTAGAAGGGGGTGGTTCGGGTGTTTGGCGGCGAGGGAGGTCACCGGCGGCGAGTTAGCTCAATCGGCCGCGGCTACACGTTCAAGGGGACCAGGGGCTCACATTGGTGGCGGAGGTGTGAGTCGAGGAGTCTCAGAGCGTGCTGGCCACGGGGAGGTGGTTGCGGCCGGCGGTGAGCAACGGGGCTGGAGCTCCTCGGGCAGGCACCTGTCCAAACAAGCCCACCAATGTGGTTAGCGAGGGGAGGAGATGCTCTCGGCGGAAGCAATTGAAGAATGGGAGAGGGGAGGGGGAGATTGGCTCCCGAAGGCCACCGGCGCAGGGGACGGCGAAGGCGGAGCTACGGGCGGCGGGGCTCCAATCGGGCGCTCTGGGAGGTGGCTGGGAGTGGTGGGAAGGGAATGGAGGAGGTGGAGCAACTCGGGAAGCAAAGGAGAGGGAGGGAGCCGGAAGGGCGTTTTTATACCCGTGCGGAGGGGAGCGAGGCGTGGAGGAGAAGGCAAGGGCGCGGCTCCGGGGCCGACAAGAGGGAACGGGAGCAGGTAGGGGCGTCTCCTCCGCAGGACGGGCGGTGACCGGGGTGACGCACGGCGCTGTAGCGGCTTAATGGCGAGGAGACGGGAGCAGGTAGCTTCGGCGGGGCGGAGGCGCGTCCGCGCGCGGGGAAGGGAGGGGCTGCCGCTGCCAGGTGGGGTCGGGGCAAAGGCGGGCGATGTGGCGCGAGGACTGCCACTCCCTTCGGACCGAGGCGGTCGGGGCGGCGGAGGCTGTTCGAGGCCGGGGCGCAGCCGCGGGCTAGGCGCGGCGCGGGCGCAGCGTGCAGTGCACGCGCGTGTGCGGGGAGGAGGCGGGGAGGGAGTGGGGCGCCAGCGAGAGAAGGGGAGCGGGGCGGCGCCGCAGAGAGGAGAAGGCGGAAGCGAGCGGGAGGCGGGGTAGGAAGGCGCTAGCGGGAGGGGCGTGAGCGCCGGGGAAAGAGGAAGGCGGAAAACGGCGGGGCGCCAACGGAGAGGGGAGGTGCCCTGCCGAAAAGGGAAAGCGGCGGCAGGGAAGACTTTCCCAAAAGGAAAGTTTCCAGAAAACACTCAAAAATGTAGTAAAAAGCACAGAAATTTTTGGTTTGAATTTTTAGGGGCTTTTCAATACATTGATCTAAACCACTGGTATCAAAGCAAATTGGGGTCACCAAAAGACTCCAATAATTGTTGCAAATCAATCAACTTCGGGAGTATGTGGGCAGCATAATTATTACCAAAATATCTACAGGAAATGAGATGCCATTTTTTTATACCAGTGTCGAAATATAATCAATTACCCAGTCCCCAGGTTTTTCTTGAACAAACATTGCTTGATTATATATTCCCAACTGAACCATGGTAAGCTTTTGCAATCAGATATCATCATGTATGAGGAGACCGAGCATACTCAGTACAAGTTTCTGTTGTACAATCCATATTTGTAAGTTGCAGTTAATTCATAAAAAATGCCAAGCATCTCCACATTCACAATTGCATGCCATATTGCCATCTTTCCTTCAACGTTCCCATTTTCACTTATGAAATTTTGGAACTTACTAGTTACTACACATTGACATACAGTGCAAGACAAATGTTTTAAAGACATTACCACACAATGCAACTATCAAAAGTAGCCAATTATTCCATTTTAAAGAAACAGCCAATTATTACTTGGTCATATGATAAATGCTAGCAGATATTGCACACGTAAAGATACATGGACACAAGACGTTGCAACCATGGACCAACAGAAGAGTCTGCATGTCATGCTATCTCAATGAATACAGCACGATGGCAGATAACAATAGATTCAGGTATTTGAAGGCAAATGTCAAAAAGTATAACTCCATAGGTACCCTCCTCTGTAACATATATAAATTGTAGAAATGAAACGCAGCAGCCTCAAGTCTTATTACCCCAAATACCTTCAACAATGCTTGCAGGTAATGTTAGAACAATATGCAAACAAAACAAAGTAGAGTACAGAATATAGTAAACATAATCCAATGACAATAGTAGCTTCCTAGTAAGAGTAGAGGGTGTTGGATCCATAGTGCAGCAGGCAAAATAGCGTTACAATAGAAAATGAGAGAAAGGGGGATACCAATAGGTGCAAATTGAACAGTACATAATAATTGATAGTGAAAGGGGCATACTTCAGACGCACAGTACCCCCGTAGATGGCACAGAGAACTACAAAAAATAGCCATCATCAGGCCATCAGCTACAATGAAAAAAGAGTTAAATAATGAGTTTTCAGTAAAACAAATGAACATTTGTATATGACTATATATGTATAATTTAAATGGGTACAGACCACATTGAAATCATTCATAATAGTTTATTCAACAAAATAATTTAAGTACCTAATTGGAATTCCCAAACTTATGCCAAATATGTTCAATCAAGTCTAATTGAAGTTGCTTATAAGCAGCACGATCATGAATTTGGGCATTTCTTGCTAGTACTTCTGGCATCTCTGGGTTATCTCCATGAGTAATTGTAGCTGCCCGAACTGTTGATGTGCTCGCTTCCTCATTCAGATCAATAGGACTCTGCTCTATGTCCTTCTCATCTTCGATTATCATATTGTGAAGGATGATACAAGCTTTCACGACATTCTCAAGATCCCCTTGTTCATATAGACGTGCTGGTCGACGCAAAATACAAAAGCGAGACTGTAAAATCCCAAATGCACATTCAACATCCTTCCTTGCCCCTTCTTGATGTTGTGCAAACAATTTATGCTTATCAGATTGTGGTTTGCGTATTGACTTTACAAAAACAGCCCACTCTGGGTATATACCGTCCGCTAGGTAATAACCTTGGCTATATTGCCTTCCATTGATATGATATTGTACCGCAGGAGCTTCTCCTCGGAGCTGCTAGATGAACAAATCAGATTGATTAAGCACGTTGATGTCATTGTTGGATCCAGCAACACCGAAGAAGGCATGCCATATCCAGCGATCGTGTGAGGCAACCGCCTCTAGAATGATAGTAGGAACACCATGATCACCACGGGTATACATTCCTTTCCATGCATAGAGACATCTTTCCCAATGCCAATGCATACAATCAATACTTCCTAGCATGCCAGGGAACCCACGACGCTCGCCGATCTGCATTAAGCGTTCAACATCTTGTACGGTGGGACGTCGCAAATACTCAGCACCAAATACTTCAATTACACCCTCGGCAAACATCTTCAAGCACTCTACTGCAGTACTTTCTCCAATCTTGATGTACTCATCAAGCTGATCTGCAGGGCTGCCATTTGACAATTGTCGAATAGCCGCTGTGCACTTTTGAATAGGTGACAAGCCAGGGCGATTCAAAGCATCTATTCGCAATGTGAAGAATGGAGACCAATCACCAAGGGCAGCAACTATGCGTAGGAACAGTGGTCTTCTCATCCTGAATCTTCTACGGAATATTGTATCATTATATACTGGATCCTCTGAGAAGTAGTCATCCATTAGCCGCTGTTTTGATTCTTCACGAGGTCTGTCCACATATCTCCTGGACACAAATCTCCTTCCTTGACCATGTAGATTTTCGACATCAGTCATCAACTTAGCTGCTATGTGTTCACCAAACTCTTCTAACATGTCTTGCTCTTGTTCAATCTCATCCATTGTCTGTAAATCCATTGGATCTATGCTACTGGCCTCATCCTCAGAATCATCCATTGTGGAGATCAGAGGCAATGGGAAGAAGAAAGGTACAGAAGGTGGAGTCGAGCAGAGCGGATGGTTCGGCGGGGAAGGGTAGGGTTCGGCGGGGGAGCGGATGAGTCGAGCGCGCGGGAGGAAGCGGGCGCATCGCGCGGGGAAGGAGGGAGCGGGCGCGGGAGTTTTGGCTTTAGCTTTTAGTTTTCGGTTTATTTTTTACTATTTATAAATTTCGTCTTTTTCTGAACTTTTGGCTTTTTGTTGAGCTTTTTTGCCTGTTCTTTTTTGCCCGTATTTGTTTGAATTATATCTAATGGGCTAACATATTTTTTATATTTTTAAATTTAATTATGCTAAATAATCCTCTGTCAGCTACAGTGTTTTTTCAGCCAGCTACAGTGCTTTTCAGCCATAAGCTACAAAAAAAGCCCAAATAAGCACCACCTATAATATGATGACGAGACATACAAAGCTTTTAACAAGAGACGTGCGTCACTTCAAATAGATAAATAGAATAAATAGAATGTGGCCACATATGTACTACTTGGTGGAAGCACACAATTTAGTCTTTAACACATCCGATCCCATGTATTACAGAATTGATCAACATTTTTGCATAAATTGTGCATAACAAAACATGGAAACTTATGACATTCTTCAATATTGGCATGTGCTGCAGGGTTCAATAATCTTCAAGTTAACAGTTGAGGGCAGTTTCCCCTCAATGTATCTTCCAATAGCCAGGAGAGCCTTTTGGGCTTCCATGATAGCCTCCTTGCTCATCTGCAAACACTTGTCAACTTTGTGAAATCTCCTGTCATGGCCGAGGGTAGTATCCAATGTAAGGCACTCTAGTGACGCTGCATTCTCGATAATATGACTTGTAAGCTCAATCATGCTCTTCGCAGAGCAGAAGCCAGTGATCATCACATTCTTAAGGTTGTCATGGCGGTATTCTGAAAGGCGTCTCAGATGCAATGAATTACTATCCGAATATTCAAGGATCGAATCATGCCTTATGGCTGGCTGCTCTACCTGCATAGATTGACATCAATGTCTGTTCTCTAAAACCCAAAAGTTTTTTTAATTAAACTGCATATAGTGTTAACATATATCTTTAACTACTGCATTTCAAATCCAGTGGCTAAAAATCTTTCAGCTACAAGTCATATATAGACAAAAGAGTAACGATTTCATCACCAAGGCCAAGTAATTTACTTGAAGAAAGAACTTGGCAAGGCAATGTATACTATCATCCTTGTGACCTTGTCACGCAAGTAGTTTTGTGTCAATATAGCAGAATAGCAAGGTACTGAGTTGCCTGACTTCAAGAAGAAATGGAAAGCCTACTTGTGACTGATCTTCACCGAGAAAATTTCATGATCGTCTTCAAACATAACAGGTTTCCCCCCTCTCCCTCTCCCTCTCCCTCGCCCTCTCTCTCTCTCTCTCTTTCGTACTCCTGAGAGTACACACTTCTATTTTTAATATAACACTTAAAAAATATGTTATATTTATTTATCACTTTTGGTATAATTAAATACTAATTCTAAGATACTCTAATGTGATTTGACTAAAAAATTTTTATCGGAATCCTTTATTTTTTTGTTATATATATATCTTTTTTATATATAAAAAGAGTATATGCATAAATTATGCTATAAAAAGTATATTTTGATGATATTTTTCATAAAATTCATTTTGAAGTATTTTATAATCATAATAAGTGATGTGTGTGTGTATAAAAGAACATGATTCCATACTACTGAGATTATGTACTGCCACTTGCTATATACTGCTGTGTGTGTGTGCGGCATATGAGAATTGGGAGTAATACTCCTAGGAATATAGAATTATTTTCATATATATATATATATATAGAGAGAGAGAGAGAGAGAGAGAGAAAGGCGAAAATGACTTACCCGCATTATGAAGGTCTCCAATGCAGGAAAAGCATCAAGAAATTGAACCAGTGAATAAAAATCGTAGTCTGGGGAACGATCTGATGTAACAAGCACTATGTTCAAGTACTTGAGGTAGATGAACTTTCCAGGCACCATTGGTGTATTGATTGTCTGAAGAAAGAGGTGACCGCAAAGATTAATCACGCGCGACGGCACAAGATAAGAACATTACATATCTAAAACTATTCTCTGGCATTTTGAAGCAAAGATTAGTATTAAGCTGACCTCATCACGGGGTGACGGAACAAGAGTTTCGAGGTTCAGCGCCACGGGCGTAAGATTGGCACTAGCATAATAAAGCATGTTAGCCTGAAGGCTGCTACTACTGATGTGCATTTTCCTTAGCTTCACTGGATCTCCCAGCGAGACACGTATTGTGCTCCCCACATAGTCGAAAAATGAGAGGTTTGAAGCATTGCTCTCAAGCATCTCTAGCCTTCCGCAATTGAACAACTGCAGGGAACTAAGCCGCGACAGCTCATAAGGTATCTTCAAGAAAGTTATACTATGGCAGTCTGAAAGGTTCAACAGCTCCAAAGCGAAAGAATTGGACAGAAAGCAGCATAGCTCCTCCCCAGTAATGGCAACTGAACGCAGGCATACGCTTGTCAGGCTGCTCAAGTGGCCAACTTCGACTGCAGGATGGAAAGCGCAGTTGAAGAGGAAGAAGGATTGAATTGAGCTTCCCCTCTCAGTAGATAACAGTGAACACGGGAAGTTGTATAGCTTGCCGCTGCATGGCATCGCTAGTTCAAATTCTTCGATCCCAGGTGTAATAACAACCTGAAGCAAGCGGTCAATGTAACTAGGATGGAGACTGCCATAAGGGTAGGTTCCAAAAGGGTAGGTTCCAAGTCTGAACGTCTTCACCCCGGTGCCGGAGTGATTCTGCATGATGTGGTCAACCCTGCTGGCAAAATCCCTTCTTGTTTGATCAAATCTATTCTGGATGACTTGGTCATACGCACTGGAAAGGTCACTTATTTGATACTTTTTGCTTGGCAAAAGGCGTCGAACTTCGCTGATAAATTCCTCTGTGTTTTCCGTAACTGTGTCCTTTATACCTAGTGCCTCCGTATCTAAGATGAGCTTGGGATAGCATCTCCAGGAACGCAGAAAGGCGCGAGACACGCAGGCAGCACGAGCAGCATCGCGCATTGGCATGAGAGCGTGTATGTGTAGAAGGATGTCCTGCAGAAACACGAGCATGGGAGGGAAACAAAATCACAACCACAAAAATAGTTGCAGCATGTAACGCCCCCATTTTTGGGAACAAGGACGTTTTATCAACCGCAACAGCCCAGGAGTTCCGTTGCGGCTTAACAGTGTATCAAGCCTGCTTACGAACATTGAAAACAAGTTAATTTAATTGAAATAAGACCTAATGGTCAACTTTAATGACAATACGAGCGTCCAAGCCCAAAACTTAACTTACATACAGAAGAGCCGAAGAAAACTCCACAAGAACACTTGAGTGCAGACGTAACCCTAACACGAACACTCGCCGCATCTTCTTTTCTTCTGCCATCTGTTGGCGCAATTATGCAAGCCTGAGTACTCCGACCCCGTACTCAGCAAATCACATGTGGAAAATAATATATAACTATATGCCAGGATTCTCAAGGGAAGGGAGTATAGTGTTTTATTAAGAGGTGGATGCAATTTTATTTGCAAACAAATAAAACTTTTAAAACAATTGCTCCTTAAGATCAGGGGGTTTTCTGTTATCAGATAAAATCTCATCATTACTCAAATCAACAACATCCGAAACACTACTTATGCCTCGTTGTTGGAATCACCCAATTAACACAGCTTCATTAACCGGAAGCACGGCGTATTCGAATACCATTTATTTCACTCTGCAGAGTTGCTCAACTTTACCCACACGATCCCTTAACTCCCGCTAAAGAGTTAAGAAAGCCAGGTTGTTTCACTGCTCAATTTTCTATATAGGCTCTACCCGATAGCATCACTCAGTCACGGCCACAAATTAAACAACAACTTCTCCCTGCCGTTTTAAGTGTCTACTACCGTTGTTAGGTACCCGCAGCATACCTAACTCCCCGGCATCCTGTCATCTCATCCTGTAGAGTTTCAATCAAATTGAGCAGCTACTAAACCAGTGTTGATAAGTCAACTCCTGTGGTTTGAGCGGTCACTATGTCTGTTACTTGGCACAAGGTTCTTGTCCTTATATTTTTCACCTGAGGCACACAACCACAGCTTCCCCTGTGCTCAACAGCACTCACCACCACCAACTCAAACCAGCCTCCATCCTCGGGTAAAGCGATGGGCTAAATCCGTTACCCGGAGCCCCACCAACCTCTCCGCCCGAAGTTCAACCCTAGGATAAAGAATTGGGCTAGGTCCGCAACTCGGAAACCCCAACCTCTTTACCCTAGGTTCTATGCGCGCCGGCCCTAGGATACGGTGTCCCATACCACCTTACCCTAGCTCCGGGTTTTCTAAATCTATCAGCTCGCAGCTAACACCTTAGTAGTATAAAGATTCTTCATGAGATGTAAATGTCATACAATTACATATGTTATCACATAATTATATCTAGGGTCATCAAGGGCATGGCAACAATTAATCATGGCATTTGCAAGTGGTAGGAATTATCTAAATATCATGTCATTCTAAACATTTTCTTTTAAGCAACTACCATTTCACAACTATTCATAATGAAATTACATTACTTAGATAATAGGCATGTCATGGGATTCAATATGATCAAAAACATGTGACTTGCCTTCTTTCCGTTGCTCTTGATCAGCTTCAAACTGTGATGTTCTTCGGTTGACCACTTCACTTGGTCCGTTCACTAGCGCAGAAAACGCACACCCATTAGTTCCTGCTTTGCAGAATGCAAGCTGGGAACAAAATCCAAATTAAAACAAGAAAGAGTATAAAAGAAATAGGTTGCGTCAGAAGATCGAGATTCAATGAGGTTTGGTAGGTGGACATGGCGAGATTTGGACAAAGTAGGTTCAGGGTGATTAGAAGAGGTATATATATGTTGGACGGATTTTTGGGAATAAAAGATAGACATTTGGTATTGGATGGTCGACCTTTGAATTGGGTGGATTTAGATTTTATCAAGATTTAAATTGGATAAATTAAAGGTTTGAATTTATTTGCAATTGATTTTAATGGAAGGGGGAAATTTAAATTACTAAAATTCGAACTTGTGGAAATTGAATTTATGGAAATTGGATTTGACAAAATGGAGATATTTGAATATATAAAAATTTGAATTTAAATGGATGGACCCTAGATTTGAATCTAGAATATTTTTCTGGTCAAAATGAGATATTTTGGTAATTTTGGGGTTTGTGGATTTTTCTGAGATTTTTAATCATTTTTCTGAATTTTTATTACATATGAACAGTAATGGGTCGGGCTGATGAACAGTGTTGGGCTCAGCCCAACCACGTCGCGAGGCCGAAGGCCTCTTCCCGCGCCCGCACAGCCGCTTGGGCCGGCAGGCCGAAGCCCATGCGCGTGCGTGCGCTTGCTGGCCCGATGGGCGACACGCGGCCTACGCCGACGGCCCGGATGCGCGCGGGACAAACGCCCGGATGGACAGGCGGCAACCGCCGTCAACGATCGAGATGCGACCACGTCGCCTCCTTCCGGTCGTCTTCAACCTTGGGTCATCTCCTCTGGCGGAAAACAGAGCATAACGGCTCTGGCCAAGCGGCGCCAACAGAGTTTCTCCGGAGAAATTGGTAGCGCATTAGGGAGCGGGTTAAGCTTAGGAACCCGTTTTGGTGGTTTGGAGGACGAATGGACAGGCGGTGGTGGCTAGCGGCCGTAGGAAAGACGGCGGCCCTCATGGCGGCGCCATGAGTTACTAGAGTTTATCCGGTAAAATTTGGAGCTATTTATCCATCTAGGGGATGTCAGGATCACTGTGGTGGCCGTGGTTCGGGTCGGGAATGGCCCAGTAAAGCTGGCCACGAAAGGGGTGTCACGGCTGACGGTGATCTCAGCCGTTAGGACTTTCGGTGGGAGCTCAAGCTCAGGCGAGTGTACCAACGTGATTAGTAAACAAGGGAGGTCATGACATTGCAAGGAATTGAAGAATTATTGAAAGAATTGCAAGATCACCTCTAGGGTTTACCGAGCGCAGGGGCGGCGCTTGCCGGTGACTCGGGCAATGGGGATGCAATCGGCTGCTTGTGGAGAGGGGTAGGAGTGTCTAGAGGAGCTTCACGGTGTCTAGGGGGTTCTACGCGCTGTGTAAGTCGGTTTCCATCGGAGATATTTTTGAGCTGCGTCGGGTTCACGCTGAGCAAGGGGAGAGAAGGCACTGGAACGGCGTAGAGGGTGTGAGGGGGAGGTGGGGATGTGCCTCTGCAAGCTCTCTGTCCACAGCGTGACCCGATGAGAGGAGAAGCCGCGAGAAGAAGCTAGGTGTCACAACGGCGACAGCGCGCACAGCCCTCAGCGTGCTGCGCGAGGCAGGGGAGCAGAGGGAGGTGCCGCTGGCTCGTGGGACCGGCTGCTTAGGGATGACGTCGAGTGAAATGAGCGACTCTGAAATATCCCACGCGAGGTGGCGAGGCGTGCGGCGACCAGAGTGCAGAGGCGATGGAGCAAGGCGGTGGAGAAGCAGCAGTGCAAGGAGGCGCCAGCAGTAGGAGAAAACGGGAAGAACCAAAAGGGAAAGTGTAAATTCATTGGAAATTTCCAAAAAAGGAAAGAAATTTGAATTTAATCAAAATTCATAAAAATTTCAAAAATTTCAAAATTTTGGGGTGTTTCACACTATCCCCCTTAAAAAGAATCTCGACCCCGAGATTCACCCAGACTAAGGAATGGGGTATAAAATAGAACTTGTTACCGTTCTGATTCCTTTCCATAAATCCGATTTGTTCACAGTTTTTTTTTTCGTTAGCCAAACATAGATTCAGCACCAAATTAATGCCTGCAGTCCAAAATTTCATGCGCCAAAACCTAGTGCTTCGTCATACCTCTGGAAGGATGTTCTCAGATCTTATCCTCTTGGCGCGTTGAGAATCGTCGTCGCCTTGTTGGCGAGGCGATCCCTCCATCTCAGACCCTGAAGCAGTACATCCAGTCCAGGCAGAGATGTCATTGTATGTATATAACACAAAAAGCCTGTAGAAAATTACACACGCATGCACTCGAAAGATGAGCACGCAAACTTCACAGGGGGAAAAACGAAGAATCCAACTATCGTGGAAAAAAAATCATCTACTTGTCCGGGGAAAAACCATCCGATTCGACGAGTTCGACAGGGAAGAAAAGGTATCGTCTACTTGTCCGAGGAAAAAACCATCCGATTCAACAAATTCGACAGGGAAAAACAGGTTCCCTATAGCTCAGGAGCCGTGAAGATACGAAGGAACGAGAAGCAAGAGCGCGGAGGGAGATCGGAGGAGGCGTACATGTCCGGCCGTGCGGCCGCCGCTCGACGGACAGCGCCTTCATCTCTTTTGCCTAGATTGCTGGCCGACTCGAGAGCCCGCAAATCCACCAGCTGGGATTCTCCCTCTCTCTGATTTATACTATTCTCGCTTGTCGGAGATCCGTTCCGATCCGTTGCCAACTCCAACTCGAGGCAGTTTCGTTCACCGGTGGATCAACCGAAAGAGATGAAAAGTTGCGAGGTTCCAATATCCAAATCGAACGGATCAACCAAGTTGTGCGCCCAGTTCTTCTGTTAAGTAATTAAGCAAACTGCTCCAAACCACGTCTAGTATCTTTCTTTCTTCTTTTTCTTTATCTTTACTGACCGGAGTTTTCTCGTGAAACCCTCCAGTTAATCCTAAGAAATAAAAAAAAACTAGAAATTCGCATATTAATCAGAAAAAAGAGAAATTGGGGATTCCTTACGTAGCCATCACGTTAATTCTAGGATGTAAAAATCTAGAAATTCCCATATAGAAAAAAGAGAAGTAGCTAGAAAATCCCATATTAGTCAAAGAAAAGATCTTGATCATCCAATCTCGCTAACGTATGTATCCTACGGCTTGGATTATCCAATGTCTCTACTCAATGTCATGCAACAGAAAGTGAGTTCTATTGAGATTCCATAACATGCGCGCGCATAATCTACTAGCCGCCGGAGCCTGAAACAGAACCAAACAAGAAAAGATCACATGCACAGATAATTAAGATCACTACCAGACCAGCGATTTTTTGTGAGGGTGAAAAACTCACAGGAAAAAAGGCTTCCCCCTCATGAATAATTATCCTGTGAGTACCCCGTCAGGGAAGAACCCACAGGATAATTTCGACAGGGAAAAAATATTTGCGTGAGAATATACCTCCAGGAAAATAATTCTTGACGGGCAAGGACAGGAAAAATAGTGTTTCCTCACATCTGCATGGTCCTATTTCGTGTGTGGTTAACCGACAGGAAAAATAAAACTCACAGGAAAATAATCAATTTTCGTGTGTGACAACCTCCAGGAAAAATGATTAATTTTCTTGCGTGTTCACCTCCAGGAAAATTGTTAAATTTTCATGTGTGTTCAACCTCCAGGAAAACTGATGAATTTTCTTGTGTGTTGAACCTCCAGGAAAACTAATCAATTTTCTTGTGTGTTCAGCCCCCAGGAAAATGAACCCACACTGAACACACAGGAAAAAGTAGGTACAGGAAATCTGAACCAGCAGGGAAAAAATGACAGCAAACCACAATATATTCTCAGAAGATCATACATTCAGATCAATAATGACAGCAAACCACATTCAGATCAATAATTAATTCTCAGAAGATCATACATTCAGATCAATAATTATCTCCAGATCATGCATTCAGCTGACAAATCATACACAAAAAATTCAGATCAATAATTCCATCCATCACATATCATATTGACTTATATCACATCCACAAGACCAAAAGTCCAAGCAAGTTTCTTGAAGTCTAGCTTCTAGATCTGTCACAACAGGTTGAAGCAACTAAAGCCCAATCTACATCTAGGCATTAGTGAATATAAACATGCATCACATAGTATCTTTGCGTGGAACCTTATTGTTTCCTTCCTCGTAGCAAGGGGTGTCACAAAAATCACACTTGTCCTTATTGGCATTATTTTTGTAATATAACATACAATTATTGTAGCATACATCAATTTTAGTATATGTCATACCAAGACCCTGTAATAGTTTCTTTGAATGGTAGAAGTCCTCTGCCAACTTAGAACCTGGTGGAAGTAGTGTGTGGATCAATTTTAATGCACTGTCATAGTGTGCAATCGACATATTGAACTCAGACTTGAGAGCTAGCAGACGGGCTATAGCAGAAAGACTTGAGTGCATTGTGTTATCATGAACCAATTCATCAGCACTAGCAACCATTTTATAGAAAGCACTGACAGAAGGTGTTGGCTCTTCATCTCTTATGGGTGGTTGGACAGCACCTAGATCAACCAACATATTATCTATATGATCAACTTCATCAAATCCCTCATGGGAAATTGAAGATGCATGTCCCTCTTGCCTAACAATTGTCTCCCCATGTGCTGTCCATGTTTTGTAATTTTCTTTAAACCCATACTTACACAAGTGCATCTCTATAACATTCCTTTTGTGCATCACATAGTTGCGACACATGGCACATGGACATCTAATAGTACTAGAAATAACTAAACCATTTATGGAGAAGGCGTGATCTAAAAACCGGTTTGTTAATTTGTTCAATCCATTCATTAGAGAGTGCAGAACCATGACCCCAACCACTATACATCCATTCTCGATCTGCCATTATATAGTTCTGTTTCATTAGTTGTTGCATTAGTATGTGGCAGTCATGACTTTTTAAGCCTGAAATTTTTGCTTGAGCAACATTTACACATCTAGAGATGTTACTTGAATAACCATCTGGAACTTTCATGTCATGAAGGACTTTACAGAACTGTTGCTTTTCCTCTTTTGACATGTTATACAAAGCAGGAGGCAAGTAATACTTATCATTAGCCTTTTTTGTGGATGTAGATCTGGCCTAATATTCATTTGTTGCAAGTCTTTCCTTGCCTGTAGATTGTCCTTTGATTTGCCCTCTATTTCTAAAAGTGTCCCAAATATATTTTCACAAACATTCTTCTCTATATGCATAAAGTCAAGATTGTGTCGTAGCAAATTATACTTCCAATGAGACAAACAAAACAGACCACTAATACCCTTCCATGTTTTGGACTTCTCAAAGTCATCAATTGATTTTATCTTTTCCAAAAGGGATACTCCAGAAAAGGAAACAGGTTTTGACCGATGCTCTTCAGTTCCATCAAATGAATTGGCATCATATCGGAACTCATGGTCATCAGGTAGAAATCGTTGGTGTCCCATGAAACATTGCTTGTAGCCATGCTTCAAGCGTATGGAACTTGTTTCATCTTCACAAGACAGACAACCCAACTGGCCCATAACACTGAACTGTGCCAATATCCCCATCCCAGGGTAGTCACTCACAGTATACAATGATATAGCATGAAGTTGAAATCGCTCTTCTTTAGATGCGTCATATGTAGGCATACCAGACTCAAATAACTCATTTAGCTCATCATAAACTGGCTGCATAAATGTATGAAAGTCCTTTCCAGGGTAACCAGGAATTATTAGAGTGAGCATAAGAGAGAAAGCTTTTATGCATAACCATGGGGGAAGGTTGTATGGTACTAAGACAACTGGCCAACAACTATAGGTAGAATTACACTTCCCATATGGGTTAAAACCATCGGTTGCTATTCCAAACCTCATGTTTCGAGAATCTGATGCTATGTGAGGATAGTAGGAATCAGTGATTTTCCAGACCTCTGAATCAGCAGGATGGCGCAAGGCCCCATCCTTTGTACGCTCTTCATCATGCCATCTAGTTAACTTGGCTGCTTCCTTGTTCATAAAAAGCCTTTTAAGCGTAGGTTTGATTGGAAAGTAGCGAAATACCTTTTTTGGGGTTGCCTTTCTTCTTTGCTTCTTTGTCAATGATGTGTTGTCTGCCTTATTTTTCCACCTTGATGCTCCACATTTTGAACAGAAGTCATTATCTTTCTTGTCTTTCCAATATAGCTGACAACCATTGGGGCATACATGAATTTTCTCATATCTAAGACCAAGCTTTGCAATGATCTTCTGAGCCTCCATAAATGTTTTAGGTATATTTGAACCATTTGGGAGAGCCAACTGTAAAATTTGAAGCAGATCATTAATTGATTTATTGCTCCACTTGTTGGTAGACTTCACATGGAACAATAGGACTAGGAAAGAAAGTTTTGATAGCTCACATCCTTCCCATAAAGGTTCATCAGCATCTCTAAGCAAATCAAAGAAAGCTTGTGTTTCTGCATCTGGTCCATCTTTTGGAAAACCTGACACATCAGGTTCAGTTGTGTGATGTTCATTACCTACATATCCGAAGGCTTCGTGGACTACCTGGCGCATATTACTGTTTAAACTCGGATGCACTGGCAATGAATCTTTGTTAGCAGAGATATATGATGCTGTTTCCCCATGGCAACCCCATATAGTATATCCACGCAGCATTCCATTACACACTAAGTGCTCATACACTGTTTCTTGCGTATGTAACGGCCTATTGACACATTTGACACAAGGACATCGAATCTTCGAATCTGATCTTTTCCCACTGTAGGCAAACTTGAGAAAACCCTCTACCCCGGCTATGTAGTCATCACTTGGTCTTTCAGATTGCAACAGCCTCTTAATAGCACTTAAGTCCATTAATTAACTAAAAACAAGAAATACTATTATTGCATTAGTAATGTGGTACTTCAATATCTAGAATAGAAAGTTGTGAACTACATAAATGAGCTCTAAAATTACCAAATGATAATAGAACCTATGAGTTGAAAGTGGAGAAATTCATTACCATTGTTTTGATCACTTTAGCTATCTTAATAAACACATCACCATTGTGCTATCCTCGACATGTTTATAAATAACAAGTGCAGCCACTAGCTACAGAACTGAATATCCAGACAAGTTTGCTTTGTTTTCTTCATCAATTGATCTTTCTACCAAATGTCAGTGATGTACATGTACAAATGTCTATGACATTTCTATGAACTATGCAGGCCTTACAACAGATACTTAGAACAAAAAGGCACCCTTGTAATGAATTCCAGGATATGTAATGAAAAAAGAACTACACTTACAATAGCCCTCTCAGCTACAGGATATGTAATTTTGTTCCTTGTAATGTTCACACACTTACAATAGCAGTTTAGTTGATATTTGCATAACCAAATGTCCATTGCATATTTGCATAACCAAATGTCCATTACTACTCCATTTTCAAGTATTGCATTGCCTGATTGCCATATTGTCATACACACCATAACACCATTGCCTGATTGCCCATTGCATATTTGCATAACCATATGTCCATTACTACTCCATTTCCAAGTACTACTCCTCTATACACTCATACAGTCATACTCATATACACCATAACACCAAGGTAACCATTAAACCATACCATCCACAGATCACAATCTACACACTTACACAGACACACAGTCACACAGATTCAGTAAGCACCTCGTGCTGTCGTGCAGATTCAGTAAGCAGGGAGACGCAGCAGAGCAGAGCAGATCCGCGCACAGAGCTATGAAACACTTGAGCAGCTGGAATATCCAAAGAAAAAACCAAACAAAGGACCATCAGTGACCTCTGGGGCTTCTGGGCAAAGATCCCCAACAATAAATTGAACATTTGAACTAACCTATCAGGTCGGGCGCCGCCGCGCCGGGCGGAGTCACGGAGGGTCGGAGGGAGATGAACTGACCGCTGACGAGATGACAGATGAGCCGACGAGCCGGACGAGGAATTGCGCTGCCGCTACGGCCGCTCCCGATTGCAGCCGGACTGAGCCTTCCGCGGCTCTGCCAGCCGCCCAGCGCGCCAGCCGCCGGTGCCGGATCTGAGCGACAGAGCGAGTTGAGTCGGCGAAGACGGCCGTTGCGAGCGAGAAGGGGAATTAGGGAATGCCAAAGACGGCGCACGGGCGCAGGCGACCGAGGGGCGAGGGTTTCAGCAAGGCGTAGCCGCGTGGGAGCAAATGGGCCAACGGGCGTTTGGGCGTGGCGCCGTGGCCTCGTGGGAGCGACGCGACCGACTGGGCCGTGTGGGAATCGGTCGGTCGGCCTCGGCCCGAGCCCTTTTTCACTTCATATTTTCTTTTTTAAACCCAATTACTAATATATATATATACTATACTATACCTAATATATAGCAGATTTTTTGCAAAATTTTTTAGGTATTCAGCTGAATACCCATGAATTACTGTAGATCCGCCCCTAACACATAAATCCTTAGTTGAGTACTTGAGTTCCTTATTGTTACTGACCTGGAGGCGGGAAGAGGGGCGGCGGCGCGGCGCCGGGAGGCGGGACGGACAATTGGCGCCTCACTACCTCTGGACAGTACTCAGCCAAGTCTGCCTATAATGCTCTCTTCTTTGGCTCAGTGCAGTTTGATCCTTGGAAACTCATTTGGAATACTTGGGCACCGAAGAAGTGTCAATTTTTCCTTTGGCTTGCTGTAACACCCCAGCCAAACAATGACCTGGAATGCTACTAAACTAACAACATATTAAGGAAGAACCTATATTCACCTTACAAAATTTCGGCAGAACCTCCTTTGTTTAATGAGTAAATCAAAGGTTTCAACATGCATAGACAAATGATCTGAATAATAGTAAACAATAAATATCCAATTCTAAACAACTGAATTATGTTTGCCATCACAATCGTATCCACAATACTTAAATAAAGAATGTAAGCAATGTAAAAGTTCTAAACCTTTATTACGTTCTAAACATGGTGATCTTTAATCAGTTACCACTTAAGCTATTCAACAAATAATGTTTAAGGTTCTTTATTTCTTCCAAGGTGAATGGACCGTGCAAGTACAACAAAGCTAATCCATCTTTATCCCCATGCATGCCGGTCTCATGAAGGTACCTAAAAAACATCCAACAACAAGGGTGAGTCCAAGACCCAGCAAGTATAATAGATGGTAACAACAGCATATAAGTATGAAACCCATCAATTGCACTTCACAAATCCATTCACCAAATACATTACATACACATGATATGCAACATGCTCAATATGCTCAAGGTGCTCTTTGTCTTTATCTTTGTCTTTTTGCATTTTACCGGTAATGCAAAGTGCGCATCCGTCGATGCACACCCATGCCTATGCCATCTGGCACAGGGACCATTGCCCATACTCTGCAAGTATGGGGACCTAAGCCCATGCTCTTCAAGCATGGGGACCTTTAGCCCGTCATAAACATGACGGGGATCTCAAGAATTGCTTGGTCGTCTGTCGAGACCCGAATATACAAATCCGGACTCTACTGTGTGTTCTGCACTAGTCCAGGATCACGCTAGTGCACACAGCGTAAACAAAGACAAATATCATCCACATCACGATACTCTAAAGGAAATCCAAATTATATTAATAACCATCAGAGTACGACCTTATGGCCAAGCTTACAATTATGAGCCTGAAGGGCTTTTAAAGAAACTAGCAGCGGAAATCCAAAATTAAGCGTAGTAGCCACTCGACATGCCCACAGGCAATCGACTGGGGAGCGAAGTCCTAATCCGTGAAGTCCTCGTAGTAGCCTCTTTCTAGCAACTCCTGCTGATCTGGTCCCTCCTCTTCAACTGAGCAACAGGGGCATAAAGCCGTGAGTACATTGGTACTCAGCAAGTCGTTTGTAACAAATGAATGCAATATAATATGCAAAGCTTAACAATGGATGGCTGAAAGGTTAGTTTTGCATAAAACAGCAATTTAGAGTAAATACGATAAATAGATTGAAAAGCAAATTTAACAACAGACACTAAGTAAATAAATCAAAGGAATTGAGTAGACCACAAGTGAACTAACCATTCACTTCCCATCTCAAACCAACCAAAATTTCATAAAGACTCTACCCCTCGTGTGAAATCACCGAGCATTGTCCATGACCGAGGACACGGCTATTCGAATAGTTTTACACTCTGCAGAGGTTGCACAATTGTACCCACACGATGTGATTAGCCTCGCGCTAAGGAAATCACAACAAGGCTTTTACAATGATCCATCTCCACCTGATCCCACTCGCTAAGGATTCGCCGTCGAGTAGGGTAACCCCCTAGTCGATAATTGCCCCCTCTTGCGCCACACAACATCAGTAGTAAAACCAAAGTGGAGACTTCACAAATTATTATGCCAGGTCTATCCCATACTAGACATGTGGTTTGCACGATTAAGCTCAGATCAATGGCGCACAAAGTTAAGTCCTTAACAATTACCCAGGCGAAGCATCCACATCCCAATGTGCATCCAGCACCCCCTTTACTGCACGATCATTCGCCCAAGTGAAAGCCAAGTTTGTATAACCAATGCCCATGACACTACCCATGTCATGACATACAAATTTTATAACTGTGGCTAACCACCACGTTCAAGTAAACCATTAAGTCAGGATTAATTAACCACATGCGATGACAGATCCCAGCGAACTAATAATAAGCAGGCTAAGCAGTTGAACGTAACCCCATGTGACAATTATTATTTATCACTAAATAATTCCCAATCCTAAGGTGTCAATGGAATCATGGCAATCAAGTTATCATGGAGGGATTTAACCAATTAGGAGTATAACTACCAATTACGAGGTTTTATTAACAAATAGCCATGCATGATAATTTGAAACAAAATAATACATAATAGATTGAAAACTGGGTTCAACATGATCAAAGAATACGACTTGCCTTGGCCTTGCTCAGATGAGGGCTCTTGGTCTTCAAATCCAACTTCCGCTCCCTCGAACACGCGATCTAACGAGAGAGAAAACGAGACGAAAAGAGAAAATAAATTCAAATAAAATTCAAATGAACTCCAAAAACTTTCAAACCTGAACCAAAAGGTAGAGCTAAATTTTAGATGAATTTAGAAAAAAGAACGGGGTCAATCGGAGCTAGGACGAGGGAGAACGGGGCTCTGGAAAATTAAATCTACAGAAAATCGGGGAAATTGGAAAAGGGCACTGTGCTGTGGACCGGGTGCACGGGGAGCTGGGTCTACGGTGGACTCGGCTCACGGAACAGTGCGGGGGCGGTCGGCTGCTGACGTGGCGCTGACGGGGCTGACACGTGGGCGGTTTTGGCTGACGTGGCATGCTGACTGGGCAGGTTGACTCGGCTTGGTCCACGGGGATACGGCTGACATGCGGGGCCCACTTGGCAGCGACAGGGTGCCCGGTGGACGGCGTCCACGGAAAGGCGAAGGGACGCGGCTGCTGGCGTCAGCGCTGACGCGGCGGGCGCGGGGACCGAGGCGGCGCGGACGGAGCGGCCGAGGCGGCCGGGTGGGCACGGCGGCGCAGGGCGGCGGGTCTGCGGCGACGGCGGGGTAGCGGCGGCGGCTGGCCGGCGGGGATCCGGAACGGCGGCGGGGTTTACCGGCGGCGAGGTTCGGCGGTGGGGACGGCTCACCGGCGGCGGCAGAGACGGCGGCGAACGGCTGCAGCGGCGAGCTCCGGCGGAGAGAGACGACGAGAGCGGCGGCGGAGGCGGCGGCTCGGGATGCGGAAGCCGAGGGGTCGGCCCCCTTAAATACACGGACGCCGAGGCCGTCTTGGAGGCGGAGACGAAGTCCCGCTCGAGCACGGACTTCGAGTCCGGGGCGGAAACGTGCGGCGGCGGCGGAGTCGTGCCGGACACGGAGACGGGAGTCCCGGCCGGGGACGAGGATCCTGACAGGTGGGCCCCACCTGTCAGTGGCACGGGCGGGCGAGCGGCTGCGATGGCGCGCGGGCGAAGCGGCAGCGGGGATGGGCGACGCGTGGCGCGCATCGAGCGGAGGAAGGCGGGCGCGGGCGCGGCGCCGATGCGCGACGCGCGGCGAGGGGCGGGGCAGGCCGGCGGAGGCGGTTGGGCCGAGTGGGTTGGGCCGGCTGGTGGATTTCGGCCCACTGGCCGGTTGGGATTTTTGGAGATTTTTCTTTTTCAGAAATTCAAATAAATTAATTTGAGCTCTAGAAAATAGCAAATAAATCCAGAAAAATCCATAAAAATACCAATAAATTCCTTGGGACACAAGGAACTCAAATGAAATAACTTTGGCAAATGTTCATGTTCAGATTAATCATATTAAATCCTTTTAACTCATAAAAATTCATTTAAGCTTTTAATTAATTCCAGAAAAATTCAAATGGTGAATTTTATTTTAAAAGCTTCAAAAATACTCTGAAAATCAGGATGTTACAAACCTCCCCCCCTTAAACGGAATCTCGACCCCGAGATTCTGGCTCTCTAAAGAATAGGTTTGGAAACTCCGCTTTGAGATCCTCCTCGCTTTCCCAGGTTGCTTCCTCCTCTGAATGATTGCTCCACTGAACTTTGCAAAAACGAACGACCCTTCTTCTGGTGACACGCTCTGACACTTCCAAGATCTTGATGGGATGCTCTTTATAGGACAGATCCTCCTGGAGATCCACAGCCTCAATTGGCACTGCCTCCTCTGGCACTCGCAAGCACTTCTTTAATTGAGACACATGAAACACATCATGTATCCCGCTCAAGTTCTCAGGTAGCTCTAGCTGATAGGCAACTTCTCCCTTGCGCTTAAAAATCTTGAATGGCCCCACATATCTTGGTGCTAACTTTCCCTTCATTTGAAAACGCTTAACTCCTTTGAAAGGTGTGATCCTGAGATACACATAATCATTGGGCTCAAAGCTTAAATCTCTTCGGCGAGTATCAGCATAACTCTTTTGCCTGGCTTGAGCTGCTTTCAGCCTTTCTTGAATCAAGCGCACTTTTTCTTCGGCTTCTTGCAAATACTCTGGCCCAAATATCTGCCTTTCTCCTGTCTCCTTCCAATTGAGAGGGGTCCTACACTTCCGACCATACAAAGCCTCAAATGGTGACATCTGCAAACTGGCTTGGTAACTGTTGTTATAGGAGAACTCTGCGAAAGGTAGGCAATTGTCCCACTTGGCTCCGTGATCCAAAACACATGCTCTCAGCATATCCTCTAGGATCTGATTTACACGCTCTGTCTGACCATCAGTCTGTGGGTGATAGGCTGTGCTAAAATTCAGATGAGTACCCATCGCTTCGTGGAAACTACCCCAAAATCGTGAAGTGAACTGCGATCCACGATCCGACACGATCCTCTTAGGAACTCCATGGAGACTCACAATTCTGGACATATACAATTCTGCCAACTTATCTCCAGAATATGTGGTTTTGACTGGAAGGAAATGGGCTACCTTTGTCAGTCGATCCACAATTACCCATATCGAGTCATATCCTTCCTTGGTCCTAGGTAACCCGGTGATGAAATCCATGCCCACATCTTCCCACTTCCACTCGGGAATTTTCAACGGTTGCAACAATCCTGCGGGTCTTTGATGCTCTGCTTTCACTCGCTGGCAAACATCACATAGCGCTACATACTCCGCTATTTCTCTCTTCATACCTGGCCACCAATACTTATCCTTGATATCTTGATACATCTTGGTACTGCCTGGATGAATTGAATATAATGACTCGTGTGCCTCCTTAAGCAACAATTGCTTCAACTCTTCCTTATTGGGTACGCACAATCGCTTCTTGTACCATATGATACCCTGATCATCCTCCACAAAACCTGTCGCTTTTCCTTCTTTCAATCCAACCTTGATCCGCTGGATATTTTCATCCTCTGGTTGTGCTTGACAAATCTGACTATCCAAAGTCGGCTGCAAGTCCAAGGTGGCTAACATCCCTTCTTCAACCAACTCCAAGCTGAGCTTTTGAAATTCCTCGTGCAATGCTGGTTGACTCTCCTTGACCATAACCGTGTTGCAATACACCTTCCTGCTCAACGCATCTGCCACTACGTTGGCTTTTCCTGGGTGATAGTGGATTCCAATGTCATAGTCCTTTATCAACTCCAACCATCTTCTTTGTCTTAGGTTAAGGTCCGATTGGGTGAAGATGTACTTCAAGCTCTTATGATCCGTGTAGATCTCACATCGGTTACCCATCAGGTAATGACGCCATATTTTCAAGGCATGCACAACTGCTGCTAACTCCAAATCGTGCGTAGGGTAATTCTCCTCATGTGGCCTTAACTGGCGCGATGCGTAGGCTACCACTCTTTTGTCTTGCATCAATACGCATCCTAAACCCTTGCGAGATGCGTCACAATAAATCTCAAAGTCTTTCTTGATATCTGGCAAAATTAGGACTGGCGCTGTTGTCAGACTTTCCTTTAGCTTCCGAAAGCTCTTCTCGCACTCTGGTGTCCATCCAAACTTCTTTTCTTTTTTTAATAGCTGGGTAAGAGGTCGGGCTACACTGGAGAACCCTTCTATGAATCTTCGATAGTAACCTGCCATTCCTAGGAAGCTTCTGACCTGGGTCACTGACGTGGGTGCCTTCCAGGTGAGCACATCTTGTACTTTCCTTGAGTCAACGGACACTCCCTCTGCTGTCAACACATGACCCAAAAAGGCAACTTCCTTCATCCAAAATTCACACTTGCTGAACTTAGCATACAACTTGTGCTCCTGCAATCTTTGCAATACCAATCTCAAATGCTCCTCATGCTCCTCCTCATTCTTGGAGTAGATCAGAATGTCATCAATGAACACAACGACAAACTTGTCCAAGTAATCCATGAACACCTTGTTCATCAGGTACATAAAGTAGGCTGGGGCATTGGTTAAGCCAAAGGACATCACGGTGAACTCGTATAATCCATAACGAGTTGAGAAGGCTGTCTTGGGTATGTCCTCCGGTCGAATCCTCATTTGGTGATACCCCGATCTCAAATCAATCTTGGAAAACACTCCAGCTCCTTTTAATTGATCGAACAGATCATCAATTCTGGGTAACGGGTACTTATTCTTGATAGTAACTTCATTGAGAGCTCGGTAATCCACGCACATACGCTGGCTACCATCCTTCTTCTTGACGAACAATACTGGTGCTCCCCATGGAGAGGTGCTGGGTCTAACATATCCTTTATCCAGTAACTCTTGTATCTGCTTCTTCAATTCTGCTAACTCATTGGCGGGCATTCGGTAAGGTCTCTTGGAAATTGGCGAGGTGCCTGGTGCTAACTCAATCGCAAACTCCACTTCTCTTTTTGGTGGCATCCCGGGGAGATCATCGGGAAAAACCTCGGGATATTCTCTGGCAACTGGTACTTCATGTAGGGCAATCCCTTTACTTTGGCACACCATCACTTTTTCTGGTTGCTTCATGTCGGCTTCAAATCTTACTTTGCTTCCATCGGGACCGTCCAAGGTGACTGCTCGGCTTCCACATTCCAACACTGCTTGCTGCTTCTTGAGCCAATCCATACCCAAAATTACGTCTAACGACTGGATATTCAGCACAACCAAATCTGCGGAGAACTCTACTCCTTGGATGGCTATCCTAACTTTGGGGCATCCTAGGTTTGTACTCATCTCAGAGCCTGGGGATTGAACCAATAAAATGGAACCAAGTGCAACGACTTCCAACTTATGCTTTAGAGCAAAACTCCGAGAAACAAACGAATGTGAAGCTCCAGAATCAAACAAAACTGTGGCAGGTACTGAATTTACTGGGAACTTACCGATCACCACATCTGGCGCTGCCTGAGCCTCCTCCATGGTGACGTGGTTCACCTGGCCACGCATCACGGTCTGCGATCCTTTGTTGGGTTGATTTGATCCTTGAGGTGCTCCGCGTCCTGACCCTGCTGCAGGGGTACGGTCTGGTGTGGCTCCCAAGTTGAAGCGAACTGGTGTCAATGCGGTATTCTGCGGGCATTTGTTGGTGTAATGTCCCGTCTCATTGCATTTGAAACAAGTGACTGCTGACATGGGCTTGGTAATCCTCTGCTGTTGGCTTCCCACTGGATTTGGTTTTGGCGCTGAAGAAAACTGACGGGGAGCTGGTGCAGGAGTTTTGAATCCCGACTGCTGAGGAACTCGAGCTGGCTGAAAATTGCTGAAGCGGGCTCTCTGAGCTTGGTGCATCTGAGATCCTTGCTGCATCATTCTTCTCTTGCGAGATTCTTCCAACTCGCGACGACTTTCCTCAATGAGCATTGCTTTGTCCACCATGTTTTGGAAACTGGCATAATCATGTCCCACTACCTGAACTTTCAATCCTGGATTCAATCCTTTCTTGAACCTCTTCTGGCGAGCATCATCTGTGGCAACATCTTCCGGAGCATAACGGGCCAATTGAGTGAACTTGTTGAGATATTCACTCACGGACATGTTCTTCTGCTGCAACTCCCGAAATTCTTCCTTCTTCATTTCGATCACCCCATCCAGGATATGGGCATGACGAAAAGCTTCTGCGAACTCAACCCAAGTGATACTCTCTGGATCCTCATGAGCGGCACAATAATTTTCCCACCACTCGGCTGCAGCACCCTCAAGCTGATGGGCTGCATACAACACCTTCTCGCGATCTGTACACTGGGCAAGGTTAAGCTTTTTTTCCACTGAGCGCAGCCAGTCATCGGCTTCTAATGGCTCAGAAGACCGTGAATAGGTAGGAGGCCTTGTTCTCATAAATTCTGCAAACTTGGACTGCTGGCGGACTGGGGGAGGCATGGCCATGTCTTGATTCTGTCGATTCATCATGGCGTTCATGTTCTGCATCATGGTGTTCATCAACTGGGTCTGGGCTGCCATGAACTGACTCAAGGTTGGATCCAGTCCAGCTGGGTTTGCATGCTGCTCCGGAGTTGCCTGACTGCCCTCAGGGTCCTGACTCATCTGACCACGTCCTGCGGAGCTCCGGGTATCAACCATCTGAAAAGAAAGATCACTTGCTTGAGGACTGGCTTCACAGGGCTTACCAGGTAAGAGGGAAAAGCAAAGATAAGTGGTAAGTTCGTCTAAGGGGGATATTCTAATGGTAAATCCTAAACTAAACAATCACTTAGCCGAAAAGCTAACAAAAGAACAAATAAATCACTTTAATAAAAGATTTGATATGACTGCAACATATTGCTTTTGAGGGCAAAACTGCAGCTCACATCACACTCAACTGCAAGAAAAAGTAAAATGGTCTACACGATGCTAAAACTATGGCAGGGTTTTAACCTAATGGCTCTCGATCTTCACGGCAGTCTTCGATCTTGTCTTGGAACATCTTGAGTGCTCCCTTGATCCAAACTTCACAGCACAGCTTGAAGAATTCCATGCCAACATTCACTTTGATGGAGGGACACTCGAGACATCTATGGTCTTTATAGGGATAAGAAGTCAAATTGAATTTCGAAAACAAGTTCTCAGAGGAGACAAGGAGCAAGAATCCTAAGAATGAGGTAAGAATCAAGAATTACTAGTCAATCATTTGGTTGATTTGATTTAGAAAATAAATTTTGAAAACTTGACTAATTCGACCATTCTAACTAGGGCTCCGTCCTACAGTCGATATAGCTCTGATACCATCTCTGTCGAGACCCGAATATACAAATCCGGACTCTACTGTGTGTTCTGCACTAGTCCAGGATCACGCTAGTGCACACAGCGTAAACAAAGACAAATATCATCCACATCACGATACTCTAAAGGAAATCCAAATTATATTAATAACCATCAGAGTACGACCTTATGGCCAAGCTTACAATTATGAGCCTGAAGGGCTTTTAAAGAAACTAGCAGCGGAAATCCAAAATTAAGCGTAGTAGCCACTCGACATGCCCACAGGCAATCGACTGGGGAGCGAAGTCCTAATCCGTGAAGTCCTCGTAGTAGCCTCTTTCTAGCAACTCCTGCTGATCTGGTCCCTCCTCTTCAACTGAGCAACAGGGGCATAAAGCCGTGAGTACATTGGTACTCAGCAAGTCGTTTGTAACAAATGAATGCAATATAATATGCAAAGCTTAACAATGGATGGCTGAAAGGTTAGTTTTGCATAAAACAGCAATTTAGAGTAAATATGATAAATAGATTGAAAAGCAAATTTAACAACAGACACTAAGTAAATAAATCAAAGGAATTGAGTAGACCACAAGTGAACTAACCATTCACTTCCCATCTCAAACCAACCAAAATTTCATAAAGACTCTACCCCTCGTGTGAAATCACCGAGCATTGTCCATGACCGAGGACACGGCTATTCGAATAGTTTTACACTCTGCAGAGGTTGCACAATTGTACCCACACGATGTGATTAGCCTCGCGCTAAGGAAATCACAACAAGGCTTTTACAATGATCCATCTCCACCTGATCCCACTCGCTAAGGATTCGCCGTCGAGTAGGGTAACCCCCTAGTCGATAATTGCCCCCTCTTGCGCCACACAACATCAGTAGTAAAACCAAAGTGGAGACTTCACAAATTATTATGCCAGGTCTATCCCATACTAGACATGTGGTTTGCACGATTAAGCTCAGATCAATGGCGCACAAAGTTAAGTCCTTAACAATTACCCAGGCGAAGCATCCACATCCCAATGTGCATCCAGCACCCCCTTTACTGCACGATCATTCGCCCAAGTGAAAGCCAAGTTTGTATAACCAATGCCCATGACACTACCCATGTCATGACATACAAATTTTATAACTGTGGCTAACCACCACGTTCAAGTAAACCATTAAGTCAGGATTAATTAACCACATGCGATGACAGATCCCAGCGAACTAATAATAAGCAGGCTAAGCAGTTGAACGTAACCCCATGTGACAATTATTATTTATCACTAAATAATTCCCAATCCTAAGGTGTCAATGGAATCATGGCAATCAAGTTATCATGGAGGGATTTAACCAATTAGGAGTATAACTACCAATTACGAGGTTTTATTAACAAATAGCCATGCATGATAATTTGAAACAAAATAATACATAATAGATTGAAAACTGGGTTCAACATGATCAAAGAATACGACTTGCCTTGGCCTTGCTCAGATGAGGGCTCTTGGTCTTCAAATCCAACTTCCGCTCCCTCGAACACGCGATCTAACGAGAGAGAAAACGAGACGAAAAGAGAAAATAAATTCAAATAAAATTCAAATGAACTCCAAAAACTTTCAAACCTGAACCAAAAGGTAGAGCTAAATTTTAGATGAATTTAGAAAAAAGAACGGGGTCAATCGGAGCTAGGACGAGGGAGAACGGGGCTGGAAAATTAAATCTACAGAAAATCGGGGAAATTGGAAAAGGGCACTGTGCTGTGGACCGGGTGCACGGGGAGCTGGGTCTACGGTGGACTCGGCTCACGGAACAGTGCGGGGGCGGTCGGCTGCTGACGTGGCGCTGACGGGGCTGACACGTGGGCGGTTTTGGCTGACGTGGCATGCTGACTGGGCAGGTTGACTCGGCTTGGTCCACGGGGATACGGCTGACATGCGGGGCCCACTTGGCAGCGACAGGGTGCCCGGTGGACGGCGTCCACGGAAAGGCGAAGGGACGCGGCTGCTGGCGTCAGCGCTGACGCGGCGGGCGCGGGGACCGAGGCGGCGCGGACGGAGCGGCCGAGGCGGCCGGGTGGGCACGGCGGCGCAGGGCGGCGGGTCTGCGGCGACGGCGGGGTAGCGGCGGCGGCTGGCCGGCGGGGATCCGGAACGGCGGCGGGGTTTACCGGCGGCGAGGTTCGGCGGTGGGGACGGCTCACCGGCGGCGGCAGAGACGGCGGCGAACGGCTGCAGCGGCGAGCTCCGGCGGAGAGAGACGACGAGAGCGGCGGCGGAGGCGGCGGCTCGGGATGCGGAAGCCGAGGGGTCGGCCCCCTTAAATACACGGACGCCGAGGCCGTCTTGGAGGCGGAGACGAAGTCCCGCTCGAGCACGGACTTCGAGTCCGGGGCGGAAACGTGCGGCGGCGGCGGAGTCGTGCCGGACACGGAGACGGGAGTCCCGGCCGGGGACGAGGATCCTGACAGGTGGGCCCCACCTGTCAGTGGCACGGGCGGGCGAGCGGCTGCGATGGCGCGCGGGCGAAGCGGCAGCGGGGATGGGCGACGCGTGGCGCGCATCGAGCGGAGGAAGGCGGGCGCGGGCGCGGCGCCGATGCGCGACGCGCGGCGAGGGGCGGGGCAGGCCGGCGGAGGCGGTTGGGCCGAGTGGGTTGGGCCGGCTGGTGGATTTCGGCCCACTGGCCGGTTGGGATTTTTGGAGATTTTTCTTTTTCAGAAATTCAAATAAATTAATTTGAGCTCTAGAAAATAGCAAATAAATCCAGAAAAATCCATAAAAATACCAATAAATTCCTTGGGACACAAGGAACTCAAATGAAATAACTTTGGCAAATGTTCATGTTCAGATTAATCATATTAAATCCTTTTAACTCATAAAAATTCATTTAAGCTTTTAATTAATTCCAGAAAAATTCAAATGGTGAATTTTATTTTAAAAGCTTCAAAAATACTCTGAAAATCAGGATGTTACATCGTCACAGGACCAAGACTTCAATAAGCCAACATGATGCATATGTCTGAAATCTCAAATTAATACAACATGCATCCGCATCAACATTGCATATGAATAACATATTCATACTACAAAAGCTCATATTCATAGACTTCATAACTTTCAAACATCCGTGATTAACACATAACTCATAGCATTAGCAACCATGAACATTACCAATCATATCACCATAACAATCATGAACAACTCAAATTCTCATAGAATTTATCAAACTATACCATTCGATAATATCTATTATATCCATAAATATACTTGCCTTAACCACGAGAAAACGGGGAATGAGCAGAAGGTGCGTCTCCTGGAATCCGTCCTCCTCCTGAACAATAATTATAATAATTGCTAAGGCAACAGTAACGAGTCTTTATATTAAACAAAAACACCCCCAAACTAATCCAACATGTTTAACTTGACTCAAAACCCCAAATCTTTTCGGACACCCTGTCCCCCTCTACAGACATCCAACTTCAAAAATTCTTATCTAATGGTACAGAAGTCCGAACAGGGCGTTCTCAGATTTTCTGGAAAGATAATTAAATTATCTAACTAAATCTAGTTGGTGAGTCTCCCTGATTAGGCCAACTTCTACCCGCACCATCTAACTTTCTAGAACATCAATTCCGTAACGAGTTCTCTGGACAGCGCACTAAAATTGTCATAACTTTCACCCCGAGAGTCGGAATCAGAATTTCTTGACCTTTCTGGAAAGCTAAGGAAAATATCTGAAACTTTCATAATATGGAGATCCTCTGATTCTCCTGATTTCTAATCGCCCAAACCCATCTACCGAAACCTGACAGGAATTTCCCCGATCTACAGGACAGTCCGACTAGAAAAAATCATAACTTTTTCTACAGAGGTCCGAATGACGCGTTCTAGCACTTCATGGAAAGCTAAAGATGTCCTGACCTGAATCCCCATGGATCTATATCAAAAAGACCGTCTAACAGAGGCTGTCCTGAGCAGATCCAAAAACCGACATTGCTAATCAACTAAATATGCAGCTAGCGGGGAGAATTAGGAGTAATTACCCTTAACCAATCGCTGAAGAACACGAAGAACTCCACACGATCTCTGCCTCCATTCCTTTTCCCGTCCTAATCTCCACCTTCGGATCCACAATCCTTCCCGGCGGACGATTGCTCTCCTCCCCTCGAACCGCAGCGATCGGGATCCCTTCACCAATCGCAGGGGCGTCCATGGAGGCGAGGGAGACGCTGCTGGCCACAGGGTCGCAAGGAGGGAGAGGGAGGTGCGCCCAGGGAGGTGGAGGGGCGGTTTGGGAGAGGGGGCGGCTAGGGTTTTGGGGGTGGGGCGCCTCCCCCTTTTTCCCTTGGCCGGCCTCCTCTTGGGCCTCGGCCCAGGCCCAGGTTGCCGTCATTTTGCGTAAATCCCCCCTTTTCCCTGATTTAATTATTAACTGACGAGTCTCGCCCGGGATATTACACTTGCTTTCCATAATAGATGCTGGACTGCGGATAGACTGGCCAAGAGAGGTTTACCTCATCCTGCTCAGTGTCCCCTATGTGACCAGGAAGATGAGACCATCCAGCATATCCTTTGTGGGTGCGTGGTTGCAAGACAAATCTGGTCCCTTGTCTTCCGTCGCTATGGGCAACCGGATTTCTCTCCACTCCCTGATGACAAGGTCCTCCATGTATGGTGGATGCGTATTCTAGATTTGTTCCCTGACAACTGCAAGAGAGGGCTGAATTCGCTAATTATTTTGGTCGCCTGGTCCTTGTGGAAGCACCGTAATGATATAGTGTTTAATGGAGCTGCTCTCAATGTGCAACGTATTCTTATGCAGATTTGTGAAGAGGCTAATCTCTGGTGTCTAGCTGGTGCTAGTGGGTTAGCTCACTTAGCGGTCGCTGCTAGATAATATGGCGACTTTTGTTTAGCCGGGTCGTTTCTGGTCTTCTCTTTTCTTTTCAGGCGATTCTTGTGGTGTCTTGGCTCCTTCGGGAGTTTTGGGTGTGTGTGTTTTGGGTGTGTTGTACTCTTCTGAGTTCTTCTTAATGCAATGATACGTAGCCCTCCTGCGTATTCGAGAAAAAATTATAGTACTATTTCAGCTAAAAAGCCATAACACTTTAGAACGTGACCAAAGTATTGTTCAAGTGGGCTAGGATCAATCTGATCCCAATCCATCCAAACAAGCCCTTTGTTGGCTAATTTAGATGCGTTGCTGACCGGACTAAGCAACTAAGCAAGGGCAATGTGTTGATGACTGAGCGTAGCTCGGTTGGTGCGCCAGGCGAGCAGTCCACCTACTCGGGTTCAAGTTCGCGGATACCTCATTTTCGAGTTCTATCCATATAAATAACACTATCTAGATACTGTTTATATGCATAGTGTGCTCGTAGTACATGTATACGTGGTTATTTTCAGTGGTCAAAGCGTATGCCCACACTTTGTAAGACTCTAGGGTTTCTATCTCGTCTCAAGCGTATCCATTGAACGCACCATATGGATGTGTATAGTGTCGTGTGCGTGAGTGCTTCCTTATTGTACTCATTTTTTTAAAAAAAAAGCAAGAGCAACGTGTTGATGAGTAAACATGTTAACGTGGCACGATATGTAAGCGAATGTCCTGGCTCGGTCCAAAATTAAACTTGATACCTGACCACGTTGAAAGGTGAGGGAGTAAAATTACCCTTTGGAGAAACTTTAGGGACCAAAATAGACTTTTCATGTTGTGGTTTGTAGTCTGCAGGTTTGCCTCACGCGCCTGCCTTTAAAGATAGGGCGATAGGGCAGGAACGCGGGATAAGTGATGTCATGCTCAAATCAAATGCTATTGTGGCTGCAGTTGTAACCACCAAGACCAGCCTGAATTTACAATCCAGGCCTACTAAAGTTCATCGTAGTTTAAGACATCCTCAAATAGCATGGAATGCTTGTCAGCACATGCCTGCTAGTAGCTTTGCCATGAACAAACAAAATCTGGTTAAAAGAAATTGTATGCAGAAGAATCAGGATCATTTTCAGCTAATCTTGATAGCGAGGTCCCACTACAAACGAATTTTGGTCGAAAGCACTACATTCTATGCCAGTTACACACAAAGCAGAGCTGAATTAAATACAACAACAGTACAAGGATACACGTGCAAGAAGTCGGTGATTTGCAATTGTGATCCGAACATGTGTAGTGCTGCATCATTGTCAACCAAATAGGCAGATGGCAATCGCATACCCAAACTCATTAAATTACAAAGCAGACTTGTCAGTTCAGTTTGATGGTTACAGGGAATACTGAGACCAAATGAGCTCCTCGGCTAGAGCATGAATGAATCTTCTCTCTGAAAGCCAGGGCACTGTATTCAATTCTTGGCTCACGGGTTCCTCCAAATATTGTTCGTTTCGTGCCTGCTGTTCAAAGATCTGCATCACAAGTTTACTTCACTGCATCACAATCACAAACATTTCGCCACAAAACAAAAAGCAGGTCCTGACACCAGTTTTGGTGCAGGTTATCAGAAGGTTTGAACAACAATAACCTTCCTTCTGCCTGCAACAAGATGTGATGGTGAAATACCTGACCGCATGTGAAAGGTTGATGACAAACTCTAGATCGTCCTAGTCTCTACCAGATTTGTATCCTCATCAATAAAAGACAATACAGCCGCCATCACAAGGCTGTAAAATGGAACGAATATGTGAGCAGTTAGATTATGTAACAAAACAAAATACTTAGCATCAAACTGGCTGGGAATTACATGCTTGCATGAAAGCTGAACTAAGTTAATATATTTCGAAGGCAATTAATCTGCCAATAGCAAGTATCAGCAGAAACCTAGGACCGTGAGCAGCCTCCACAATCAGTAACAAGGTAATATAGTTACAATTGGCAGTTGGAGGCAAGATGGAATACAGATCATGAGGGGTTCGCCTCTACAATGCTGAATAGTTTTACATAGTTAAGCTATAAGCCCATGATTGCTTGCATGTTTGAAAACATGGTGTAAAGGTATGCACATATTTGACCAACATGACGGAAAAAGAGACAGGTCATCCCTTCGTGTCACCAACAGGCATTTGAATTTCAGAATATTTGTGAAATGAGGAACATCGGCCAAATTACATAAACTTATTCAAAAGAAAGAACTTTCTGTACTTTAACATGGAAGGGCCAAATATTGGGATGACACAATTTGCAAGGACTGCATTTGTGCTAGGACATTTTGAACTAACTGAGAAGCTAGGTTAGAACCATATTTAGGACTAAAAAATGAGTGTATTTGCAGAGCACACATATTGCAATGATACAAAAGATTAACGAATGAATTTAATCTAAAGTCAAACCTGTAGATAGTTATAATAAATAAGCAGAAGTAAAAGGCAAGCTTGATCATCCGGTACTTCTTCTCCATGTTTAGTTGTCGGAATATCTCAGTAACATCTACAAGATGTTTCCGATCCATATACCTGATTAAACATAAAATCATATTTCTTCCTTCAACTATCATAATATAACAAAAATAGAGAATGAAGGCACAAGAATTAAGGAACATGGACATAAATATACAAGATAAATGTCTTAATTACATTTTGTTCTGCTCTGCACAAACTTATGACGCAAACTAATAGTTGGGATAATCGTATGGGACATATATAGAAGTCAATGCTATAATTTTTGACCAGATAAACAACAAAGCATCAGGGATATCTTGCAAAAAGGAGTTCAATCATGAATCGGAACTAGCTCCAATGCCAAAGGTGGACTTTATCTGAAACTTCAACTTAGAAAATGAGAACACCAAATTTCAGCATCTGAATACTGAGAACAACACTTAGGTTGAGAGATTCTTGTTCCTCTAGTCAAAACTCAAATATCCAAAGAAATGTGAACTGAATGAACTAAACCAGTTAACCAAGACATCGTCAAGCTAGACTAAAAGGACAAGCTGGTTAGGCCCTGCTTGTCTGGCAATATGCACATCGCACAATATGTGTGTTGTACGTTCTGTCTCTTCGCGTTAACTAGTGCTCGAATAAATTTGCATTCCTTAATTTTCCTTAATTCCTTAATAAAGGTTGTTTTGCAGATTGGATAAAATATCTCTTATCTCTTATCCAAGGCAAGTCATCTTCGCGTGCTCGCGATCCTCACGATCATCCGCGCGCGCCTTTTTTTTCGTTACGCTCGGCTCCGAGTCGATCCCTCTGGTTTTTCCCCCACGACTCCACGCCCGCGTTCACCCAATAGTTCTCCGTCGCCCAATAGTTTCCCCCACGATCCCTCTACTCCTCCTCCGTCGCCGCAGTTCCCAGAGAGGCAGAGACCCAAGCCGTCCCCTGGCTAGCTGGCCAGATGGCGTCTGCGTAGCGACGGCCGGTACCCGCCAACACCCATACGACGCCAGCTAGCCGCCGCCGCCGCCTTCGTCACTCAGGAGCCAGCGTCCTCACCAACGCTAGGGCATGTCGTTCTAATGCAGCTGTGTGGGGACTTCCTCCAAGTAATTGCAGGAGAGAGGGGCCAGGGCTGGTGCTGCTTCTCATCGTCCCAACCTTTTTTTTTCCTGCAGAGTTGTGTTGCAGACGACAGGAGAAGGGGAGGGGTGCGTAGCAGGCCAAGGAATAGAAGTGGTTAGAGGACATCCTTGCATTGGTAATTAACAAGTTAAATCCGCTTTTGTCCCCTTTGATTCAGTCTCTGCTTAGCTTGGATCCTTAAGGTCTAATATCATCTAGTCTCAGAATTTTCAGTCTCGCATAGAGTTGATCTAATCAAATTAAAGATTAGGTGCAGCTGAGGCCAAATCTTAGGAAGTGATGTACTAGATAACAGATGATAACTTCTTCACCTTCCACTGAGTACTTGAATCAAATAAATTGGCAGCTAAGAATTAATAAACGTGCAGTTTGCATGAAGTCAGTTTGCCGTTTAATGTGGATCTGTGATCCGATTTAGGTGCTAGAATATATAGCATTAGCATTCAGTTGGAGTGTATTCTAGTAAGTATTCTGATGATATTCAGAAAGTTTTGTTGAGACATTGAGTTATGCAATACACAGAATTCAGTTTCTGAAGATTGAATTACATTTCATTACTTTGCCGTAACAAGAACAGTGCCTGCTTGGTTTTTTTTTTTGGGCGTGCTCTGTTCTGCTGAATTCTGGGCACATTCCTGGTGGTCTGTTTACAATGGACTCCATCGCCTGCGAGCGCATGCTCCTCTGGATGCACTCTCGATATGAGCTTATTGATAATTAATAAACTATAAGTCATTCCGTACTCACCATCCTGTACTCTCGAAGCACAAATTTCATCATTGCTAAGATCAGAGATAATGGTTCTATTTATCTTGTTGTGGATGTAGGACTGGAATACTAGCATTGCAACTTGGTTTGGCAGCTTACTATTCGCATCAAATCAAGTAAGTGACCAAATCCTCACTCCCGGGTATAAAACTGTATTTGCCCCTGGTATAGCTGTTACCACACATTCTGGACAGAACCATTGTCCCTGGGGTAGGAACGATTTGTTGAGACCAATACATCTTGAGTGATATGCCCATGGGCAGCCATCACAGCATACCAAAGTCCCATCCATTCCACATATTCGGCAATCATCACTGTTTCCATCCTGAGAAGCATTTGCTACAGCAGCTTGTGGATTTGTTGCATTTGGAGCAGTTTCCAAGTTCTGTAAACCTTCAATCTTTTTGCAAGTAGAAGCCTTTGAGATTCTAGTCAGGACTGCTCTTGACCCAGCCTCCGAAAAAATACTAGAATCTATCTCATATTCTATTTCCTCATTGTAGCCTTCCCGAGCCTCCAGTTCAGTTTTGAGTTCTTCTGAATCAATTACATGATCACAGAGTATCTGCAGGACCTTAAGCTTCATGGCAACAGGAAGCTTATAGTATTCAATGGCTAGGAGACTTCTACCAAAACTCTGGCCCCCTAGATTCTTATTGCAACCCATTACATAGAGGTATTCCAGTAAGAAAGTTGGCCAAGTCAATGCATCTAGTAATGCCCAATCTAGATACCTGCACGCAATTCAAAGAAAAGTGAAAAAAAATCAGCATTGAAGTAACAAGACATAACATTCATGAAAATAATGATTATAGTTAAGGGAGGGCTGATAGACTATGTACTTCAAGCAATTTGAAGCAAGTTCTGCTGCTTCAGAGGATTTAGTCTCAAGATGCCGCTTCAGCGCCCGCAGTAGCGAGACATGTACAGCATCCAACAAAGTATTTTGCACAGTGCAATTACTGGATGCAACAAAATCATCCAGCCCAAACGGACTGAGGAACAGCTACGCACTGAATGATCGCAGAAATTTGATATGAAAGTGGAACTTGTAGAAATTGACGCAAGCACAAGGACAATAAACTTGGTCCTATTTTATCAAAACACTCTCAACTTGGTCATATATATATTCAATTTTCCCTTTTTTATTCATATTTATATGTGTCCTGCTCTACATGATTCAATCTAAACCATAGCACTTTACTATTTCTCAAGCTTTAAGTTCAAATATTATTACAAATATGCGCTTTTGTCTAATTATTATTCTTTTGTTATACTTGATTCTTATTTGTGAATTATCCTATGCTTCATTCTTATTTTCCTATTGGTGCTAAATTTTAATTAGATTGTGATACTATGGCTGCGGATATTTGGACCTTAAATCTTGAATGCGACGGGGCAGCTCCAAGACAGAAACATGTGCAAAGGGAAATGGATAGAGATGAGATATGCTTTTACAACTTGATTGATCTGATCGAGGAATATGGGTACACATCAGTCGACTATCTATTCTACAAGAGAAGAGATAGTTTGGTCGCAATAGAACAAGATTCTGAAGTGATGGAAAGCTTAATGAGTATGAGAGCGAGAAGATGGTGAGCTTATTTGTGACGAGGAAGAGGCTGGCCACCTTAGTGCCTACCAAGTGCAACAAAGAACCATCCAAATCTGAATCAAATAAAATTAAAGGTACTAGAATGAATATATAATTTACTCTTTTATGTATATTTGATTATTCAAGTACAACTTAACTGTTGCAAATTATGTTAGTCATCAAATATTTATTTTCATCAAAGATAAGTAGATTCGACTCCATCATTGTTCATGATTTAGTAAGTGTAATCATGGCAGTCTAATAAAAAGATTATAGAGCCCTTGATTGTATTTATTCTAAACATGTATTCATGTCCCCAACATTTGTTCGCAGGAAAAGGATGTATAAAGAAAAAGAAACATTTTAATGTAAAGCATACTGAAGCACTATACACCAATGAAGTTGAGGAGCATGATGATGAGAACCAGAACACATCAGGTACATATGTAGTTAGATCAATCCAATTTATGTGGGCTGCATCTTCAATTGGTTAGTATTACTATTAAGTTTTTTTAATAGGTGATGGTGATGAAGTACGTAAGAGAAAGGGGACCGTTTTAACACATGTTTGGGATCTACCTGAAGGGGATCGGATACTAGTAAAATGCAACATCTTTGGGCAACCCATTGGAGAAGAAGGTGGTCTCTTAGGGCAATTTTTAGGCACCATAGCAAGAAATGGTGGATATTGTCCAGTGGATATCAAAGATTGGAGAAAAGTCAAGAAGATTAGTGCTAAAACTATAATTCAGCTCATACAGGTTTGCTAAATTTTACACGATGTTATATTGTGAATTTAAGTTTTTGTGTGCTAGTTTTCATGTGAGAAAGTAAAGTTCATGGAAAATATCCATATAACCCCCCTGACGTTTGGTAGTATCTACTTCACCCCCTGAACTACAATTAGGGGGTTATGTAGAGTTTTTCCTAAAATTCATTCATCATTAACTCTTTCTTATTTCAGACAAAGTTTCTCTATCCTCGTTCATGTGAGAAATGGATATTGAAATCAATTGGAAGAGATTGGAGAAAATACAAGGCAACATTAAAAAAGACACTATTCAATCCAAAGAAAAAAGGTCTGTTTTGTACCAGCGTTGTCCAAATGATGTCGATGAAGAACAATGGATTGCCTTAGTAAAATATTGGAAGTCAAAAGAAGGAAAGGTAGGAAAAGGGTACCATTATTAATCCTATTTAGCATTTTTTACGATAATTATTTATTATATCCTCAATTTTTATGTATATATTGGTTAATTCTTTTGTTAATTTACTTTCTTGTAGGCCCTTAGTGAGAAGAACAAATTAAGTCGTGAAATGAAGAAGACAACACATACAGCTGGTACAAAGAGTTATGCTCATTGGTCTGAAGACTTGGTGAGTCATCTTACATTGTTTAAAAAATTTATGTATGTTTTCCTTTCCTTTTCTTTTATTGATATTGTTTTCAGAGACAAGCTGACCCTGAAAAAAAGCGGCTACATAGAGCAAAGGTTTACTTAGCAACTCACAGAAAAAAGGGAAATGGGACAAATGAGACTATGGTATGATACATACACATGAGATTTTGGCAAATTTGAAGTCTTTTAGTTTGTTTAATGTATGAATGTCTTAATTATAGGTTCAGTTGGAAAATCTCCTGGACACACAAACAGAATTAGCACAAAATAGCGAGGGAAGAGTTGCATGGGAAGGTGATGCATTACATCAAGTATTGGGAGAAGAGAAAGCTGGACAAGTACATGGCATGGGATTGCTTCCAATTCCGAAACAAGTCTATGGTCGAACAACACGTCATTTCAAGGACATTGATGTAGTTACACTAGATGGATCATCATCTGATGTAGAGACTCACATGTTGGAGGAAATAAGGCAACTCAAGGAGCATTCTAAAATGCAAGACAAAGTGATTGAAGAATTAAAAAGCAATCAGAGGCACCATGAGAATGAGGAGCCAACAATGGTAGCAATGTCTATTTTAATTTGTAACTATATTATATTGAAATGTTACTCAACCTCTTTATCTTTTCTAGGTGAATTGCACAGCAAGTGATCATGGTAATTCTCAAAAACAAGGAATGCATTGTAACAGAAAGGTATTTCCTTTATTTTCATGTTTTCATCTAATTTAGTATCTCTTGACTTTAATATTGTTTGAAATTTTCAGAGAGTTCAATGTGTTGCACCAAATCAGAAGGAGGTATTGCTTAAGCAGACGAACGAATTGGTAAAATGTCTTGCTTGTGAAATTAGTACTTCTTTACCTACAAAGTTTTTTTTAATAACTAATGCTATCCCCCTTTCTGATCTTTACTGGGATAAAGAAAGATGTGAATCTGAATATAGTGATGATGATAATCTATATTTGTCTAGTGAAAAGGTTATCAATTGGTCTCTGTCTTTATGAATAATAATATACTCTTCATTCATTATACGTCAATATTATTGCCCGGTGATTATGATTTAATGATTTTCTATTGGAACTAGTGCCAAGGTCATGCAGATGACAAGGAAATATCAATTGAGGAAGCAGAAGCATCATCCCCACATGGCTCTGCTATAGATTCTAGACAAATAGAGGTACACCTTTTCAATGAACCATTGAATAAGATATATTTTACTTGCAATGTCAAATTTATTCAAGATAAGTATTACATAACTTTGTAAAAATGTATAAATACAATTATCTTTCTCTTCATTTCAGTTTGATTCTTGTCCAAGGATTTCTAGCGAAGGTAGAATAACAAAGAAACAAAAGGTATATAAGAATCAAATGTTTCCATTTATTATAGTAATATTTGTGCCATATATTATTACATACCTCATTTTACATGTGTAAGGATCATCAGGATGTGGCTCGCGACAAGGCTACATGCCAGAAGCGTCCAAAACATATGCAAGATCATCCAATGAAGGTATATAGATATAATATCACTTGTTCTAGTAGCTGCATTATCTTGATACTAGTGGACACGCACGTGTGTATCAAAAACAAACTTTATACACAATAGGGGGATTGCTTACACATTAATAATTTATTAAATAGTTTTCCACGAGAAAAAAAGATTTAGCTAAACAACTACTAAGAAGATACAATAATACCCGTGCCTACATACTTAAGATCGTATATTAGTAATGCTTAATGTTATTTCAGTTCAAATAAATATGACCGCAATCAATAATACCCGTGCCTACACTCAGTTCATCAGCAGCAATCATTTCAACTTTTGCTTTGTCTATCTTTTCTTGGCAGGAGCATATTTTTTTGCTGATAATCTGCTATGTCATATGCAAAAGGATCATGAAATTAAGATGGCCATAATGTTCTATCTCTGAAGTTTATTGCTGCACAGTAGGTTTTAGGTGCTATCAAACAGTTTATTGTTAATGTTATCCTTATTAGTTCTGCAATATAAAGTGTCGATTCCATTTTCATAAAGATATAGGCCGCACTTACTCTTAGCAACATGTGCCGCTATCTTGATATATACAACAAATGCTTGTTGGTCGCTAAGTGATTATGTCAAATTAATGCAGGTTGGGTCCACAATGCTACTCATGACTGCCAAATATCCAAATAAGGAAATTGTGGCATATGCAACTATTATTAGCACTAATCCAAAAGCAAATGTTGGTGGAGTTGAGACAGGAAAACAATTCTACAAAGTGCGTATCAATCATCCCGTTGAAAAAGATGAGCCATTAGTGAGGCCTATGCCTACCTACAACAACATTGGTGACGCCCATGCCAAAGGAGTACCAATTGCTTGGCCTTCGATATTTGTATGTTTGAACTAGCTTTCTAAACTTTACTTTACTGTGGTGTACATGGATAGAATAATACTTAATGTTACAACTTGCTACCTATTTGCAGGTTCAAATGATCAATGGCTGAATTCCTATATATCGATGCGTACAAGAATGGATGAAGAAGTGATGGATTTTAAGAATATTAGATATTGCATTTTTGTTTCTAGTAGTATGGACTTGTACTCTTCACTACTATGTCTGTTTACTCTCTAGAGTCATATCATTGTGTACATATACTAGCTATCACTTCATCTGAGCAAGTACTATGTTTGAAACCTTTCTATTATCTGTGGATCTTTATATGATTATTGAAACTTATAGATTATGTGATTCTGCAATGTGTCATGTTTACTATGAAAAATCAATAATAACACTATATACCACATACAAAGGTAAAATAAATATTTTTTCCCCAAATTTCAAAGTGTTACAATAGGTACAACATGTGTTACAAACCATATGTTCCTTTGTTCCAAACTATATGCTCTACAAAAATGAGGAAGTGTTACTAGAGCTAAAAACAAGTGTTACAGTAGAGAATCATTGTAACACTAGACAAATGTTCCAGTATATAAGTAAATGTGTTACAGTTTAGTAACACTTTTTTGGATGTAAAATAACACATATATGGTGTTCCAATAGACCAGTATATAGTAACATGGGCAATTGGAACACATAAAAAATGTGTTACGAGGAGAGCTAGTAACACTTTCTTTAACCTATAGTAACACATGTTGGTGTTGCTATATCCCTGTTGTGTAGTAGTGTTTGTTCAACCCATTCATTAGAGAGTGCAGAACCATGACCCCAACCACTATACATCCATTCTCGATCTGCCATTATATAGTTCTGTTTCAACAAGATAAGTTTGCCATTTAGTAAAAAAAATATTGATGTCACACCATTACTTAGCCTACCAGATACTAAGAAACTTCCATGTGCACCTTTATACTAATAAAATTGAGCCAAATCAGTGTGACAAGTTGTAGAGTAAGAAAAGGAAAATATATAGATGATGCTAAGTATCTGTTTTGTTAAACAACTCCTAAATATTATTATGACACACCCAATCAGAAGTATTCAGGGCCTTTATGTGATAATGGCACTAAGCATCTTTTACAAAATACCGCAAACTTCAAAAGCTAAATCAACCACATATTTTATTCCCTGACACCTAACTCTCTCAAAGCACAATATTTTACAAACATTACAAATAGAACCATGACAGGAAGCAAATGGCATAATCACAAAGTAAACAAAGACCATAAGGTCCATGACATAATTTACATTGGGTCATGGAGGAACTTACTAGGTTCTTTTCGAAGTTGCTCGCCCAACAGGTCAGCTTTCTTCAGTGTTCCGGCTCGTCACACCGACTCAAACACACCTTGTTTAAAATTGGCACTTTGCAAAAAATAACTTGCTGAAAGAAACACGCATTTACCAACATCAGTGCACTGCATACATGATGCAAATGTCGAACTACTAAGTTTCATAAAAAAAAAAAGAACTGTGCCGGCGGTGGAGCCGGAGAAGGGCGGAGTGGTGGAGCGCGGAGGCGTGGCCGGCGGTGGTCTGGAGGCGCGGTCAAAAGGGAGGCGGTGCGGTTCCGCCAGCGGCGTGGTGACAAGGGAGGCGGCGCGGTCCGGAGAAGGGCGGCGGCGCGGTCAGGAGGGAGACGAGCGGTGGAGCCAGAGAAGGGCGGGGTGGTGGAGCACGGAGGCGTGGCCGGTGGTGGTCCGGAGGCGTGGTCAAAAGGGAGGCAGCGCGGTGGAGCCTGCGGCGCAGTCACAAGGGAGGCGGCGCGGTGGAGCTGGTGGCGCGGTCCGGAGAAGGGCGGTGGCGCGGTCAGGAGGGAGACGAGAGGTGGAGCTAGAGAAGGGCGGGGTGGTGGAGCGCGGAGGCGTGGCCGGCGGTGGTCCGGAGGCGCGATCAAAAGGGAGGCGGCGCGGTGGAGCCAGCGGTGCGGTCACAAGGGAGGCGGCGCGGTCCGGAGAAGGGCGGCAACGCGGTCAGGAGGGAGACGAGCGGTGAAGCCAGAGAAGGGCGAAGTGGTGGAGCACAGAGGCGTGGCCGGCGGTGGTCCGGAGGCGTGGCCGGCGGTGGACCATAGGCGAGGCCTTCAGTGGAGTCGGCGGATTGAGGCGAATTGAGGCGGCGGCGGGATGGAGAATGCCAGGCGGCGGCGAAAAATGGATCTGGGAGATAGATCTAGTGGGAGGAGAGAAGGTGGGACTTAGGGTTTTTAGGGTCACTTGTTTTTTCCTGTGTGTTTAAACCCTCAAGAAAAATATCGATAAAAAAATAATTGAAATAATTTCCCCCTCCTTGATGTTGCTGGCGGCAAAGGCTAATTTTTTGGCGCGAGAATGAATTGTTGGCGAGCGGATGACAGAAACAATTTTTGTGAAGGTGGATAACCTGCAGGAAAAAAATTATCCTCAGGGGTATTGAGGGCCTCCACAATAATTTAAATGTTCCTGTGGGTTCAAACTACACCATCACTATAATTATAATTTTCATGTGAGTTTACGTGAAACCGTCACTATAATTATAATTTTCCTGTGAGCATAAGTGAAACCGTCACTATAATATATTTTTCTGTGTGTTCGTTGTGGCCCGTCACAAAAATAATAAACCCTCACGAAAGATGTTGGAGACGGAGTCTGAAGCAAACAAGGAATAGATCATGCCATGCTGCACACGTACAGCCATACATGCATGCATCAACGTAGATTAAAGAGGAGCAAATTTAAAAAACCCCTAGGTTTTATGGTGTATGTAGCAAAAAATTATAGAGTTTTTGGCATGTGACAAAAAAAACCCAAGGCACTATCGTTTTGTAGTTGTACAAAACCCAAAAATCTAGGGGTTTCTGAAATTTGCTTAAAAAAACAACTCCAAGCATCTCCAATGGCGGCTCCACCCTTCTCCATCCATCTCCAAGCCTCATGTTAATTCTAGGTAGTAAAACTTAGAAATTTTTATGCATGACCCACGGGAGCATCACTTCCCTGCAGTTAAATGCATCCTGCGCTACCTCCGGGGTACTCTTGACCATGGGTTACTTCTACGCCGCTCTGCGACACTAGAGCTTGTTTTCTACTCGGACGCCAATTGGGTCGGCTGCCCTGACACGCGCAAGTCCACCTTGGGCTACGCAGTTTTTTTGGGCGCCAACCTGATTTCTTGGTCTTCGAAGTAGCGGCAGACTGTCTCCCGATCGAGTGCAGAGACTGAGTATCGCACCGGGGCAAATGGTGTTGCCAAGGCTGCCTGGCTGCGGCAACTCCTTCAAGATCTTTACAGTCCCCTCACTCGGGCTACGCTTGTCTAATGTGACAACATCAGTGCTGTATATCTATCGACGAACCCCGTCCAGCACCAACACAACAAGCACGTGGAGATTGATCTTCATTTTGTCCGTGAGCGGGTTGCTGTTGGTGACGTCTGGCACTACTACAGAAAGCCTAATAGTAGACGCCTCATCACAGACGGTTTTGTGAAACCGTCTCTGATGAGCACTATTACAGACGGTTGTAATTTGGAGGCCGTCTGTGGTATTTGTGGCGGGAAAATAGATTATCACAGACGGTTATTACCGATGAACCGTCTGTGATACTTTTGTATCACAGACGGTCTGTATAAAAAACCGTCTGTGATAATCCCAGATTATCACAGACGGTTTTTAGTTAAAAATCGTCTGTGATAATGGCTAAGGCATTTATTGCGCTGTTCAGACCGCATCTGTCTTCATTTCGATCCAGATCTAGCCACTGCTGCGCACTTTTTCACTCGGGAGGAAGCTAGGCGATTTCAGGCCAGTTAATTTGGTGGGAAGAGGCAGAGATTGAGCTTTGAAAGATTCAGACTTTCCTGGTTGCTCTAGATATGATTAGTAATGAAATTTATTTTTCTTTAATTGCATTACAATTTAGGTCTAAGTAATCCATGAGTGGTTATTGAAGATGGTTAATTTGCAAAATTGTTGGTTATATAATAGCTGTTGTGTTTGTAATATGAATTGAGCTAGCAAATTAAGTCTCAATATAATAAATGTGGCCGGTATATATGTAGTTATAATTAGTTAATCTAGATTTTAATACTAAGTTGTTATATATGTACGTAACGTAGGACCGAAGCTGGATGTATGCCGCGAGCCGTGTCAGTGAAGAGTACATTAATGACGTTTCTGCTTTTATAAGAGCTGCCGAGGAGGATATGTTGAATAAGAGGGTGGAATATATGTGTTGTCCATGCACTGACTGCGAGAATTTGAAGATGTTTAAGAACCGAGGGCAAATTGAATCGCACTTGATTCGGAGGGGTTTCAAAAAAGATTATACGTGTTGGACCAGTCATGGCGAAGTGAATGATCATATGCCGCCGGATGACATCGCCGGTGAAGTGAATGATATGCCCCCGGATGACATCGCCGGTGAACTGAATGACATGCCGCCGGCTGATGTCGATTGTGGCTCGGATTCAGATAGGTTGCACGATGATAATCTGGATCAGATGCTTCGCGATGTAGAAGAGAACTATGATGAGAGAGAGTATGTTAAATTCCATGGCTTGATGGAGGACTCAGAGAAACCTTTGTACACGGGCTGCAAGTACACGAGGTTGTGGGCCGTGCTTGAACTATTGAAATTGAAGGCAAGCAACGGTTGGTCCGACAAGAGTTTCACGGCGCTGCTAGGTCTTTTAGCGGACATGCTTCCGGAGGAAAATGAGTTGCCTAAAACCACATATAAAGCCAAGAAGGTTCTTTGTCCGTTGGGAATGGAAGTAGAAAGAATACATGCATGCCCGAACGACTGTATCCTCTACCGTAAAGAGTATGCAAACATGCATGTATGTCCAGTGTGCAACGCATCCCGATACAAACGTAACAATCAATCAGATGATGGCGAGGGAACAGAGGCGAAGAAAGGACCTCCTGCTAAGGTGACATGGTATTTTCCTATAATTCCCCGTTTGAAAAGGTTTTTTGCAAATCCAAAGGAGGCAAAACTGCTGCGTTGGCACTCGGAGGAGCGCAAGAAGGATGGAATGATAAGACACCTTGCTGATTCCGCGCAGTGGAGAAACATTGATAGGAGTTTTGCAAAGTTCGGTGCAGAACCAAGGAATATAAGGTTTGGACTGAGTACAGATGGAATGAATCCTTTCAGTAGCATGAGCAGCCGACATAGCACATGGCCCGTGACTCTCTGCATCTATAACCTTCCTCCTTGGTTGTGTATGAAGCGAAAGTACATTTTGCTGTCGATACTTATCCAAGGGCCAAAACAACCTGGGAATGATATTGATGTGTTCCTAGCACCGTTGGTGGAAGATCTAAAAGTACTATGGAACGAAGGGGTACAGGTATGGGATGCATACAAACGAGAGAACTTCACTCTGCGCTCCTTATTGTTCTGCACCATAAATGATTATCCTGCCCTTGGTAACCTATCGGGCCATAGTACAAAAGGTGCCAAAGCTTGTACTCACTGTTTAGATGGTACCGAGAGTGTGTGGCTGAGACACTCACGCAAAACCGTCTACATGCGTCACCGCCGGTTCCTTCGGAGGGCTCACCCATACCGCAAGATGAAGAAACAATTTGACGGAGAGAAGGAAGACGGTTCAGCTCCAAGGCATTTAAGGGGACACGGGGTTTATGATATGGTTAAGGATTTAGATGTTGTCCTCGGAAAGGGACGTAAATTGAGGGCTCATGAGAAGAACACCTGGAAGAAGAGATCAATATTTTGGGACTTACCTTATTGGGAGTACCTAGATGTTCGACACTGCATCGACGTCATGCACGTAGAAAAGAATGTGTGCGACAGCTTAATTGGTCTCTTACTAAACATCCATGATAAAACAAAGGACGGCGTCAACGCACGGCTTGACTTGGCTGATATGGACATCACGCCTGAGTTAGCACCGACACGCACTGATAATGGACGAACGTACCTTCCCCCTGCGTGTTACACTCTGTCCAAGGCTGAGAAAACAGAATTGTGCCAGTGCTTGCATGGTGTCAAAGTTCCGTCTGGTTACTCCGGCAACGTGAAGAAACTTGTTTCGATGCAAGATTTGAAGTTAAATGGCATGAAGTCTCATGATTGTCATGTGCTGATGACACAGATGCTCCCTATTGCAATTAGAAATATTTTGCCGATCAAAGTCCAAGAGACAATCACCAGGCTATGTTATTTCTTTAACACAATTGCTCAGAAGGTCATCGATCCCGAAGGACTAGATGCTCTGCAGGACGAGGTGGTGATGACTCTATGTCACCTTGAAATGTATTTCCCTCCTTTGTTTTTCGATATCATGGTCCATCTCATTGTTCACGTTGTGTGGGAGATAAAAATGTGCGGACCCGTATTCCTACGTAGCATGTACCCATTTGAGAGGTTCATGGGAATTCTCAAGTCCTACGTACGGAATCGTTCTCGACCGGAGGGCAGCATCGTCGAAGGTTATGCAAGCGAAGAGGTCATTGAGTTTTGTGTCAATTATATGGCTCAGATTCAACCGATAGGTGTCCCTCAATCTCGTCATGAGGGGAGGCTGAAGGGTCTCGGAACTATCGGAAGGAAAGCAATCACTCCAGATATGGACACGTATACTCAAGCCCATTTCACGGTGTTGCAACACATGACTGAAGTGGCCCCTTATGTGGACCAGCACAAGGATGTGCTTCGGCAACAGAATCCGGAGCGGCCAGATGTTTGGATCATGAGGCAACACAACCGTTAGTTCAACCAATGGTTGAAAGAGCAAATCGCTAGGAGCTCGCCGAGTGAGACGCTGACATGGTTGGCAAAAGGGCCGACATTTACAGTTGTGACATGGTAAGGATATGACATAAATGGGTACACATTCTATACGCAGTCTCAGGATGTCAAAAGCACTAACCAGAACAGCGGTGTCCGCATAGATGCATTCAGTACCGATGGGTCGAGAAACTCGTACTATGACTTCATAGAAGAGATTTGGGAGCTCGACTATGTGGTTTTCAAGATCCCCTTATTTCGCTGCCGTTGGGTGCATCTCCCACAGGTGAAGGTTGACAAGTACGGTGTCACGACCGAGGACCTCCAACGTGTCGGGTACAAAGACGAACCATTCGTACTCGCCAATCAAGTTGTTCAAGTTTTCTATGTAACCGACCCGGCAAATAAGAAACGTCATGTAGTTCTTCATGGAAAAAGGAGAATTGTCGGAGTGGAGAATGTAGTGGACGAGGAGGAATACAATCAATTTGACGAGTTACCTCCTTTTGGAAATGGCATAAGGGTCGACGATGAACAACGTGACGAAACTAGTTACGTACGCATTGATCATGATGATGGGCTAATTTTTAAAGGAAATAAGCAAGTACAATAAGAATGTATATGTGAAAATGTGTGACAATTTTGAGATGTATATGTGAAAATGTGTGATGTAGTCAATTGTGAGATGTATATGTGAAAATGTGTGATGTAGTCAATTTTGAGATGTATATGTGAAAATGTGTGATGTAGTCAATTTTGAGATGTATATGTGAAAATGTATATGTGTGATGTATTTGAGAATGACAAAATGTATTGGCATTTATGTATATGTGATGTATATGTGTGATGTATTTGAGAATGACAAAATGTATCAAGAAATACAATGTGTGAATGCAGCTGGTTGGTGTTGTATATGAATACAGCTGTTTGGTGGTTGATATGAATGCAGCTGTGTAGTTATTGGTGTTGTCTTAATTGCAACAGCCGGCAAAGGCTTATCACAGACGGTTCTAAACTTAGAACCGTCTATGATAATCTCCCTACATATACCCTCTCGCTAGGGTTTTCCGTGTGCGCTGCAGTTATTCGATTAGATCTAAATCCCGAGCCCGTCGTCGCCGCCTCCTCCTCCGTCGTCGCCACCTCCTCCTCCGTCGTCGCCGCCTCCTCCTCCTGCGTCGCCGCAGCCTCCTCCTCCGTCGCCGCCTCCCCGAGCCCGTCGCCTCCTCCTTCTCCGTCGCCGCCGCCTCCTCCTCCTGCGTCGCCGCCTCCTCCTCCTCCGCCGTCCCTAAGGTCACCAAAACCCTAAGGTCATCAAATCCCTCCCCGAGCTTCATGCTTACTGTTAGTGTTTAGGGTTGATGCTTGATACTTCATACTGTTACGATTAGTTGCTTAGTACATATTTAGGGTTGATGCTTGATGCTTCATACTGTTATGGTTAGTTGCTTAGTACATATTTAGGGTTGATGCTTCATGCTTACTGTTAGTGTTTAGGGTTGATGCTTGATGCTTCATACTGTTATGGTTAGTTGCTTAGTACATATTTAGGGTTGATGATTCATGCTTACTGTTAGTGTTTAGGGTTGATGCTTGATGCTTGGTACATATTACATTGGTACATTGTTTACTGCAGTAGCTTAATTAGTTTGCTATTTGGTACATATTACATTGGTACATTGTTTACTGTAGTAGCTTAGTTTAATTTGCTATTTGGTACATACTACATTGGTACATTGTTTACTGCAGTTGCTTAGTTTACATTGGTACATATTACATTGCTTGTTGTGTTAGTATATAGTATATAGTATATAGTATAGGCACATCACCCCCTCCCTTCTCCCCCTTCCCTCTACTCCTCTCCTCTCTTCCTAACATTGAGCATCATGTTTCACTTTTCTTGCTTCCTCATCTTATCATGTGCAACCCTACAATTTGAGAGCACAAATTAACCAATCAAGGAAGAGTATATGATCAAAGGGCATGAAGCAAGTAACACATTCTAGTGTATCCGGATAAAGAAATCTTGCGATTATTGCAAAAGATACAAAAAACAGCAAATGAAGCAAGTGACATACTATAGTGTTCCCGTTCAATGAACCGGATACACTAGTTTGTGTCATTTGCTTCATAGACCTTTGTTTAGGGACTTTGCTATTTGGTTTATAGTATTAGCAACTAAAGTAGGTGCTAGGATAGGCAATTTGCTATTTTGTTTAGAGACCTTGAATTTTGCGGGAAAAAGAAGGACTTGATACATTAGTACATTGGTAAGGCACATCACCCCCTCTCTATGTCCATATCACCCCCTCCCTTCTCCCCCTCCCCTCTACTCCTCTCTTGTCTTGCAATTCAATATGATCACTTTCTCATCTTATCTTAATAGACCCACAAAATGAGCAACATGTCACCCGCGCATTCTTCAACATCATCGTCGGAGGCGTCCGCTCCAACATCAAGACGCCAAGGAAGAGGGCTATCAAAGAAGCCTGAGGGCCGACAGACCATCATAGCGGTGAATGCATCTGGGGTCCCTATCCTTCCTCAAAAAGCAGTAAATGCATTCCGAACCATGGTCGGAGTAGTTGCACGAGAACGAATTGAGATCACATACAATTCGTGGAAGAACGTGCCTGACACTCGGAAACGTGAGCTCTGGACCGAAAGTTTGGTATCGTTCGAGTTCCCAGAAGAATACCTGGACGCTGTGCAACAACAAACCTACAAAGCGGCGTGCAAAGCATGGAAGAACTTCAAGAGCACGCTTGTCAGGAAATACGTAGAGACGGACGAAACGCCTGTTCATAAATACCCATTCCTGGAACCACAATGGGAAGAGTTCAAGGCGATGAAAACGACCGAAGATTTCAAAAGTACAAGTGTGGCGCACAAGGCCCTCCAGGCAAAAAAATACACACCCTCACAGACTTGGCACAGCTGGGTATGCTGGTAAAATCCCGCAGTGGACGAAGGAGGATGAGCTGGCAGCTGCACAGGATATCGCCCCGCCGTTTTCCAATATCCCGGATGACCGCGCTCGAAATTGGATTAGAGCAAGGTCATCTACAACGACATCAGGGGACGTCACCTTTCGAAACCCTGCAGACCAGCAAGTGACCGAGCGCCTGGTAAGATATCGATCGAACTACGTAGCTTGTAATTACTCCACAACTTCGTACGAATTGAAATGACATGTCGTGCTCTTGCAGGAAGAGCTGAGTTTTCAATCTACCCTGGGATCATTCCAGGGAACAAGGGAGAATGATATGCTCTCCGTGGCCCTGGGAAACAAGGAGCACCCGGGCCGTACGAGAGGCCTTGGACTTTACGTTCCTTGGAAACATGGTTTCCAAGATGACTCCGACATGTATCGGCGCAGGAAGAGAAACAAAGCCGAGCGTGACGCACAGCTACGAGAAGAGATCAAGACATCTCTTAGAGAGGAGATAATGGATTCGCTGGCTGATGTAATCAGAGATGAGGTGCGAAAACAGACAGAAAGTCAGCAGGCCGCTGCCACCGCTCCTGTGCTAGCCAGCCCGCCCAACCGTCCGAGTAGCTGCGCGTCGAATCCGACGCAATCCCAGGCCAAATTTCCTGTGGACAACATCCTGGTAATAATTATTACCTCTCGAATGCTTGCTCTATTGGTAGGCCTATTCGAGTAGCTAATTTTGTATCGTTATGTAGGAGCCTACGAAGTGCAGGCTCCAAGTGAGATATGGCTCCATTCCCTTGTACGCTGCTTGGGGCCAGTCATATTCGTCTGGTATCGGGGCCATGGTGCACGGTCAAGCTTTAGCGCCAGGCTTCGCAAAAGTTAATGTGGATGGTGTGTATGTCAATTTTGAGGTGGTCCCGCTACCGAAGCCCCCCAATGACGAGATCGTGACTCTAGGACAGGCCATTGGAACATTCATCCAGTGGCCCAAAAGCGACATCTCCCTGGAGGCTTCTTCACCGGTGGCAGGACCAGAGCAACTTGCACTGGTGCCATCTCCATTACAAGACCAGTCGGTTCCACCACCGGATACTACACCGGTGCTATCTCCACGGGCCCTATTCTCGCCAGAGCAACTTGCACCGCTGCTACCTTCAAAGTCGACTTCCGTGAAGTCGACCTATAGCCGAGGCAGCAAGGCCAGCAAGGGCAAAGCAAAGAAGACCAATGATGATATTCCGTACCACCCTTTGGCCCGCAAATTCGTGCTTGGCGAGCCGTTGTTCGAGCAAAAAGACCTCCAAAAGCTACCACATAGTTGCATGCAATTGCACACGTGGTATATGCAGCAGTCCAATAAGCTAGAGGGAGAACGGACTTCAAGTATCACTGTCAAATTCACCGAGGAAGATTTACACCACAATCTTCAAGAGTGTATGTTCGTGGTCGCCTTTGAGGATTTTTTCGATCTGTTCACGCTCAACGCTCTTGACGTCTCAATCATTCGATGCTGGACGCTGTAAGTGTGTACAATCACATTCTCCGTTAATGTCATACCGATAAATGCCATATCTAATTTTTTGCTTTTGTGTGTATATATATAGACACATGCTGATTAAAGCTAGATTATCCAACTCATCAGCTGGTTTCTTGGACCCACAATTGGTCGCCAAGGATACCATCAACCAGGAGACACCCCTCGTCGAGAGGTACATTGCATCAGGACTGCTGGGTTGCCGCAATAAGGACTATGTACTTATGCCCTTCAATCAGAACTTTCATTGGATTTTAATAGTAATTGTACCAAAATGGAACAAGGTATATTACCTTGATTCCCTAAGTAAGAATAAAATGGACTTCACAGTTGTCAGCCAAGTAATCGATAGGTAAGCACATATTCCCCATACATATCTACATTGTACTCTTTCTTTCCTTCCGAATGATTAAGGTTAACCTTTTCGAATTACGTAGGGCGTTCACCTCCTACATTGAAATGGGAGGTGACTCGAAGCGCGGGGCCAAAGGCCTGCTGACACATGTTCAAGATTTTAAGGTATTCGCTATTTCACATTAATTAATCCTATGCAACAATTGGTACTAATGCCTCTTGAACTAACACATTCCATTTTTTGCAGTGCCACCAGCAGCAGCCGGGCAACACATGTGGATACTACGTTTGCCAACATATGGAACTACTCCTCGATTCCTCGAGGCTCACCAATCGCAAGGTTTGTCACTCTTCCCATAATTACTTCATACTTATCACGTTACATATATGTGCACATTGATATTCCTATCGACAGGCTGTGTCCATTCCGTCAACTGCATTGAAACAGTCTGATTTTGGAGGGATTCAAGGAGAGTTGGCGTACTTTTTGCTGACTCAAGTCATAAAGCCAGGAGGACGGTTCCACTGAGCACCATGATTTCTTATTGGTCTTATCACTAAGTGTAAATGCAGTGTAGATCTTTTGTAACTGTGCATTTGTTAATAGATATTTCATTTCAATTCAATTAATCGATTTGCGAAATGGATGCATGCTTTATGTTTGTGAAATGAAGTGTCATGTCAATTGGATGTTTTATGTCTGTGAAATGTATCTGAAAGCAAATGAGATGTGTGAATTGTATGTTTTTTGTCTGTGATTATCTGCTTGTTTCAGAGGGCATGGCTAGTATTCCTGAGGCTAGCCAATAAGAGAAATATATGTATGGGTCGAAGGGAATATCACAGACGGTTTTTACTCAAAAACCGTCTGTGATAATCAGTATCACAGACGGTTTTTAACTAAAAACCGTCTGTGATTATCAGCTTTCACAGACGGTTTTTACTCAAAAACCGTCTGTGATAGCCCATAATCATAGACGGTTCGAAAATCGTCTGTGATGACCTTCGATTATCACTGACCCATAAATACAGACAGCTCACAAAACCGTCTGTGATGACGTTTTCGAACCGTCTGTGATGACTTTTTCTGTAGTAGTGATGGGTTCTTCATGTGCCAACAACGTCTCAGTTCGCGGATATCTTCACCAAGGGGCTACCGATGTCTATCTTCACCGACTTCCGATCTAGCCTGAACATCTGTCGTGCCGACGTTCTGACTGCGGGGGCGTTTGCGAGCTTGTCTCCTGCCGTTCTCCTCCCGGGTCCTGTTATCGGTCCGGCACGGAGGCATCTCCGGACTGCACTCCCAGCCGGGATTATGCTTGCCTTGCGTGGTGCTGCATGCAAGCCCAAAACCGGTCTTCACGAGTGCGTCACGCCCAGCCCTTTGTTCTCTCGGGTTAGGCTATATATTGTAACGTATACCTTTGAGTAATATACAAAAACTATTACGCGTGAATTATCTCCACTATCAAATTGTTCATCTGGTGGGTCAAGTACATGCATCAGAGGTTAAATCAGATACCAATATTTAGAAGACGTTTCGTTGGTTCACGATGCAAAGCAATAAAAAAACAAAGGCTGATAAGAATATTAGAAGATCGAATACAACAAGATGTGCTGCATGTGAACTCAAGAAACACGACGTTGTTATGGCCACTCGATCAAGTGATTAGACATAATCAGATTATTGTGACATAAGCATACGGACAGCCGGATGCAAGATAAGAAGAGTCCACGACGCGAACAAACAAGTCCGAAGCTGGACAACACTGTCTCGGAGTGCATGCCAATACGGTACCGGCTATAAAGTGCAAGTCCATCATGCATTAGAAATTAATTAAAACAATATATAATAAAAACTACAACATACATTAGGCTACTGAAGTTCTCGACGAGCGCAAGAACCGAAGAGCAAAGAAGAGCCGAGACAAGAAAAACTATATCAAAGTTTAAGAGAGAGCCAAGAGAAGATTATTCATTGTTGAGCGGTGTGCTCATGATCTAAAGTAGGACAGTAGGTGTTTGGTGGCTGTTCAAGATCAACATTGGGTGTACGGGTGTTGTAGCCAAGTTGATTTCCAAAGTTGCGATGGTGCATCCAATTTAAGTTGATGCATATCAAAGAAATCTTCGAATTTGCCGGTGTCACGCACATCCGAAGTTGGTCGGAAGCATGGATTTTGCATAAAACAATATGATGCCCATCAGAATCCTACCAGATTCCGCAGTTACAAACCTGATTCGAAAGCTATCACAACGTAACCTATGCACACTAGAAAGGTCGGGCCGACGCATGGGCCGCGCTCCTCTTCTTTTCCCCGCCTCCTGCAACCGCCGCCTCCTTCTCTTCCCCGAACCCTCGTGCCGCGCCTCCTCCTCCTCAGCGCCGCCACCAATTCCTTCCCCGTACGGCAGTGTCTAGTCACAGTCCCCTAACTTCCCCCAGTAGCATCGCATCCCTTCGTCGCCGCCTCCCCAACGCATTTGCCAGCCACCTGCTCTCCCCATCTGCCCGCCATCACCACCGCCTCCCCACCTCCACCTCCTGCAACTGTCGTCTCCTTCTCCCCCGAACCCTCATGTCATGCCTCCTCCTCCTCGGCACCGCCACCAATTCCTTCCCTGCATGGCAGCATCTGGTCGTAGTCCCCCAACTTTCCTCAGGGCGCCACCACCAATTCCATCTCCCATCGCCCCTCCAACCAGTGGCACGATACTCGATGACAGTGGTCAGTGGATCGGAGAGAATGGCGTTCGGTGACAGCGGCCAGTGGATCAAAGAGAAGGGCACTCAGTGATGGCAGTGGCTTCCTCTTACTACGCCCGCCCACGGGGCTCTCCCCTGCCACTGCTGCCCAGCGGTCGCTTACCCAGTGAGCCTCTCTACCTCCTCCTACTCTTCGCTCGGAGCCTGTCGCGCTGTCTGGCGATTTTGGTCTCCCAAGCTGTTCATCGAAGTCAGTGCTGTGGTTTAATGGGGCCGTGGTCGAGGGGCCATGGCCGAAGTCGAGGGGCCATGGTCGAAGTCAAAACCGTGGTTAAAGGGGGCCATGGCCAAAGTCAAAGTTCTGTGGTCGAAGTCGAAGCCATGGTCGAAGTCGAAAGGCCGTGGTCGAAGTCCAAGCCGTGGTCGAAGGGACAATGGTCGAATTCGAAGAGTTGTGGACAAACTCGGTCCGCGGTCGAAGTCAAAGGGCTATGGTTGAAGTCAGGCTGTGGTCGAAGTCCAAACTGTGGTTGAAGGGGATAGTGGTCAAAGTCGAAGGGTCGTGGATGAAGTCGGTCTGCAATCGAAGTCGAAGGGCCGTAATCGAAGTTGAAGGGTCATGGTCGAAGTCAGGGCCGAGCAGGCTAGCGCCGGCAGTCGAGTGACAGGGCACAACACACCAAAGGCTTGCCAACGTACGACCACCAACGATGGTCAACCACTCCCAACCTACAATCACGTGCGATGATCGATGGCTTCTAACTTACGACCACGAGGTGTAATCGATGGCTTCTAATTTACAACCATGTGCACTGGTCGATGTGTTTCGACTTATGGCCACGAGGTGTGGTCGATGTCTTTTAACTTACGACTACGAGCGCTGGTCGATGTGTTCCGACTTACAACCACGAGGTATCCTCGATGGCTTCCAACTTACAACCATGAACGATGGTCGTCGGCTTTCGATGTACGACCATGAGCCATTGTCGAAGGTTCCCAATTTAGGACCACGATCGATCGTCGACCGCTGCCAACTTACGACCACCAATGATGGTCGACCGCTCCTGACCTACGATCATGCGCAATGGTCGACAGCTTCCGACTTACGACGACGAGGTGTGCTTGAGGGCTCCTGACCTACGACCACGAGGTGTGGCTGATGCCTTCTGACTTATGACCACGAGTTGTGATCGATGGCTTTCGACTTATTTGATGGATTTAAAAACTTTTAGAACATGTTTGCATGCATATTCTAAAATTTTTTACTACCCATTAGTTTTAAAACATGTAATGTAATAAATCTTACAAAGTTGTAAGATTTTGCATAAAACAATATGATACCCATCAGAATCCTACCAGCAGATTCCCCAGTTCCAAACCTGATTCGAAAGCTATCACAACGTAACCTATGCACACTAGGAAGAGTATAGAGATTGGAACAAATAGGCTTGAATTTGCGGATCGCTTCAACATCAGACCACAAGAAGCAAACACATTATCTGTCGAAACAAAGCCCGACCTCTAAGAGGGAAAATAACAGAATGAGAGAAAAAAATAGTATGCCTCTCATGTGTCAATTTGATTTAGAAAAGAAGAACTAAGAAATAGAACGATATACGCGAATTAGTACGTGAGTAAGAGTTACTATATATATAGATGTGCTGCTCGAGATAAATGTCGAGCTTATAATGTTAAAATCGAGCTATTTTCCATGAAGATATATATGAGTATTACGTTTCTAAGGTCATACAACGCTGTTAGGCTCAAATTGATTTTTTTTCTCAATCATTACTGTCATTCAATTAAGTTCCCTCAATATGTGTTTTGGCTTCAAAATTTATTATCTGTAAAACCAGATAGACAATAGAGGAGGGTGAATGATGCTTTAAAATTTTTCTCAAGTATTCATTTAACCTTTGCTCCAATAGCTACAAAGCTATGAAATCTCATATGAAAACTCTATTCAAAATCTAGAAAAAACACGTAGCTAGGCCACTATAAAAAATCAAAAGGGGCGGTACTACCGCCGTTGTTCCTGTGGAACTACCGCGACCAATCGGAAGTCAAAGTGATCGGAATACGACTTGAGTGGTCGAAAACCATTGTGGTCGTAGACCAGCGTGGTCGAAGCCAATATGGTCGTAAACCGATGTGATCAGAATTCGACTCGAGTAGTCAACGACCAGAGAGTGGTTGAAAATCAACGTGGTCGAAACCAACGTAGTTGAAATTCGACTTGAGTTGTCAACGACCATAGAGTGGTCGAAAACCAACGTGGTTGAAGCCAACACGTGGTTGAAAGCCCGAGTGATCGAAACAGTTCAGAAAATGGCCAATGTGGTCGTCGACCAGTGAGTGGACGAAACCAAAGTGGTTGAACCCAGTCAGAAATATGACTAGAGGTCTATGACCAGTGAGTGGTCAAAAACCAAAGTGGTCAATGTCCAGCAGGGGCGAAGCCAGGGGAGGCTTAGTAAGGCTCGAGCCTCACCTCCCGCCGGCCGCGAACACCTCCCCCCCACCCCCCACCCCCCACCGGCGAGCGCCCCCGGCCCCGACGGCGACAACGACAATCACAGCTTAAACTTCGACGGTTTTAAGCCCAACAAGCAACAAACAACAAAAAAAGCCCATAAAGAGGCCCAGCAAATTATCTTCTTGGTTCTTGGCCCACCAAAACATCCGCTTGACCACTTCCCAGGCGGTGGCAGACCCAGACACAGAGGCATTCACAAGGCACAAAACACATCACAAAACCAGATTTGGCGGCGGCGCGACACTGCGGCGACCCGGCGGGAGGAGTTGGAGCGGGGCGACGAGGGGGCCGAGCTGGGGTGGGGGAGCCGGACCGGGGCGGCGAGGGTCGACGGACTCCGACTCTCCGAGCGAGGCGAGGCGAGGCGGCGACTCCGAGCGAGGCGAGGAGCGGAGGAGCCGAGCCCCGAGGAGAGGAGTGAGCCAGCGAGGCGAGGAGGCGGAGGAGCAAGGCGAGGCGGCCGGCCGGCGAGCGAGATCTGAGAAAGTGAGAAGTGAGAGAGAGAGAGAGAGAGAGAGCCGAGCCGAGCGGCGGCCTGCGGGAGTGCGGGGGATTAAATGGGCTGCGCATGAGCTGGCGCTACTGCGGGCGAACCGAGGTAATAAGGGGGAGCTTGCGCTTGCGCCTGCGCGACAGCGCGACTGCGCGAGTGCGGCCGGTCGGGGCGTCAGGCGGACGATGCCCGACGAGTGTCCACTGACCACTAGTAAATTACTCGTGTGACTATGATCAGAGAATTGAGTATTTAAGGATAGAGACGGCCGACGACTTCAGGGGTAATTTTTCTATACTTTTTTTTACCAGTCTAGTATTTTTAGACTTTAGATTTTAGAGTAATAATTTATAAACCGTTTTCAAGGCATGAAGTCGTGTAGAATGCATTTGTCCTGTGATTCAAATTTGTCTTGTGGTTCAAATTAGCTTATTTGTGGTATGTTTCATAATTCATATGAACTAAATTTTCATTATTATTCACAATTTTCTATTATATAACTAATATTCATATGTTTCATACACAGGTGATTTATTTCTACTCCGTACTCATAGCAGAATAATTATATATTATTGGGTATGCGCTTTCTATTATCGAGGTACGTACTTTGTATTTCTCTGTTTTTCGTTGTTTGTCTCCAAAACTCCAACTGTATAATTTCTGTATGAATTTGAAATTCTATAAGAGTATAAGACTATATTTGCGTCAATTTAGTTTAATCCGATAAATACTTCAGCCCCCCCTCAATTTTAATCCTGGCTTCGCCACTGATGTCCAGGGATGGCGATACTACTGCTACACAGTTTGCGGTACTACCGTTGCCACCAGAAGAACAATAATTTCGGCACAAGTTCAAACTAAGAATCGATGGAATTTTTAATCCGTAGATCCAAATAATTTTGGCAGAGATCTTCTCTAGGGTATTGCAAACCTATTCCAACAAACTATCATAAAAATCATGGTCAAAATTGAGGGCCTGTTCTTTTTGGCTGCGACTTGTGGCTTTTGGGCTGTTTGTGTAAGAGATTACAGAGTAACAGAAACTCACGTGCGGTTTTTGCCGATATAAATGAAGTCAGTAAATTATGTACTACAATTAACTAGTAGACCCTATCTTGAAAAAAATACTCCGTTTAAAAGTTAGTTACTGTAGAAAAGCCGAAAATCAGCTTTTAGAAACTGAAAAGAATAGGGCTTGAGACCTTTTCAGTTTGCTGGAAGGTTACACTAAAACCGAGCCAAAACCAAGATCGTTGAATACATGATCAGTCTAATCCTCTCTTGTCTTCACAGATCTTGCTTAGTATTTATAACATGATCAAAGACCGGTCGTACGAAGAAGTGGTTATTGATAATCAAACTATGTCCTCTCTTTGTTGTGCTGATTCCGGCTTCTTTGATAAAAACATGTTACCACAACTGAAGCGCCTCAAGCATGTTCTCACTCCTTAAAAAAACTATGGCATTGCATATTGGAAATATCGTCTCCACCATCAAGAATCCAATCTAATTTATCATCTTCAAAATAATAACATCGATCTAGTTGTACTTAAGACTTCACCAGACGCCGCAAGCAACGTCAACTTATCGAGAATCACAAAAGATTCTCTGGAAGCAATGAAGCATTGGAAATTCGAATCTGAATTATTTGGAGACAGCTCATTAAAAAATAATAAGATTATCCAACGAGGAAGAACTGGATTATCTGCCAATGGATGTCTGTGATCCTAAAGCCGACGATCCCATCATCGGATCGGCTATTACCGTCTTTGAAGATTGCAGGACTAAGATCAAGACTGTAATAAATACTTAGACTAAAGCTAACAATGGCTCTTAAGCCGATATTATCCTTGTAATATTTGAGGTAAATGGGCCATAAAACTTGTCAACCGCGTCGGCCATGGGGTCGGACGACGGCGGTGTAGAACGAGCGCAGCGGTATGTGACCATAGACGTGTTGTAATTGCAAGTAGATCACAGATAAAACATAAGGGATTCGATATAAGAGAATCACGCGTGCAAGAATTAATAACAGATGTCTTGTGATATCCCCTGTATCTCTAGTCAGCAAAACAGATGGCTAATTAGGCTACCTAATTTATGTGTGTCGACTGTCGATAGAAGGAAGTTTCTTTGTGTGTAGTCGCTTTGTTTCAATCATGTGCTGTTTGGAATCAGTCACACCATCCGGTTGCTTTCCCGGCACATCAGCGACCTACCGCGCGCTAGGTAGGATGTCATTTTAGAAGACACATCAACATAATCATAAAAGGGGTGTTAATCTGATGAGATTTTCTCGATTCTCTCGTGCTTGGAAGATACCTCGAAAAATCGACCGTTGATTTGCACTTACAACTTAGGAAAAGGGATTTTTGTAAACATGAGTAAATTAGTAATTGTTCTTCGACTTAGCACCGTATGTTCACTCTAACCCTCGTCTCATGCTCAACCCACATGGAAGCATATGGAGGTTTGATTTTTCTCCCTACAACTATTTCTATGGCGCTTTCACCCTACTAGCTAGTACATAGATATTTGACCCCCCCCCCCCCACCTACCGCCTGTTTTTATGTGATTTATGATCACATTGATAACCTAGTTCTTGAGCATGGCACAAGGAGCTTTATATCAGGCATGGCACAGGGGAGCAAACCTTTTTCCCTCATTGACGTACTCTGTGACGAACTTGAAGCCGCACATGGTGGTAGGAGATGGTCAAGGCACACCCACAATGCTCCCTCTAGATTGCCACACCAAACCCTAGGTCGCATCCTTATTGCTTTCTTGCTATGTCAAACCAGTTGAGCTGAAAAATAAGACCAAACTATGGGGTGATCATTTGGGCTTTTTTTGGTGGCTTATGGCTGAAAAGCACTGTATCTGGCTGAAAAAACACTGTAGCTGACAGATGCTTATTTAACATAATTAAATTTAAAAAAATTAAAAAATAAGTCGGAAGTCAAAAACTGAAGCTCTTTTGATCACCACCTAGTTCGGCAGGGTCAAACAAATTGGCCGCAGTAAGAGGTATGCTTTGAACCACTTTGCAACGCAAGTAGACCAACTCGCCACACTGGAGAACTAGGTTAGCCATGTGACCCACGTGATCAAATATCATATGAAAATGGTGGTACGGAGAGTTTCAAATAACTGTGTAGTGAAATTGCCACAAGAATTTTGGTCTAAGACGTCATTGTTGAAACCAGCAAGGGCCGGAGATGGGGCGCGCGGACGGCCAGATCGACCTTCAAGCGCAAGGAAACTAGGGAAAGAAGACAGAAATATTTAACTATGTGCGCTAGGAAACTAGGGAAATAATTAACTATGTGCGCTAGGAAACTAGGGAAAGAAGACAGATATCATATGAGAAATAAGAGTTCCCGACCATGCTCATCAAGTGCGCAAGGAGGATGGGAAGAGTCCTATAATTTGGTCTCATAACTCGACTTCTTAGAGGTGATGTTTTGATATTTTATTAACACTATATTTGTCACTTTTTCTCTTCTGTCAAAATGTGTTTGCTTCCTGCTTAGTATCGTTAGTACTGTTCTGGGGAATTTTTGCAGCTTCGAGACCGTAATAAGGACTTAAACTCTTGAGTTCCGGCGCCAGATTATCCGCGGAACTGGTTGGCAGCAGCAGGTATGTGCCTTAATCATCTTTGCTATAGAACCCAATTATTCATTGAAGATTAACAATTCGGTATCTTGGCCCATAGAAGTTTCAATCTACTAGTTTCTTTTGTATTTGTTGACTGCTGTTCCTTCTCTTTTGACAAATCCAGTTAGATCCCATCAGTCGTCAGAGAGTGGTGATCTGCTTGCTTTGTTAACCCAGTATGAAGCTGCTTCGATCAGGAGATTCAGAAAAATCTTCTATGCAACTTCAGTCTTGAGTGTGCTTAACGAAATTGCTGTAAAATCAGAAGAAAAATTGATAACAAATTTACTCAGGATTGGTCTAGAGGGAAAGGGAATCTCGTCAGTTCTCTTCTGAGCACCCGACCTTTCAGCTCCATCATCTAGATACTAACCCACTTCAATCCTCGAGTTGACCCAAATTTTCTTTATTCAGTTGTTTTACGTGGCGCAGTTCCTTTTTTTTAAAGTGCGAGTTCTGCTATTTCATTTCGACAGAGAGAGAAAACTACATAAGTCAAAGGAAAACTTACACCCATGTGTTTATGAGTAGAATTGTCTCAAACATGGTTTCTTTTTAAACATGGTTTCCATCATACATAGATCTACTGCTTGGTGTCCAATTTCCCAACACAAGCTAAACCCACACAACCCAGCTAGTTCTAGTACCTCTGTAAGTTTAAGCTTACGCAAGAATGCTTGGCAAGTGATTTTGAAGGGTTTTCTGTTTGTAGCTAATCGAAGCACGGGCAGTCTGCAGATTCTACTTCAGGAGAAACACCAAACTTGTTTGACAAAAGCATGAAAGGGAGTTCCGTGCTGCCGTGCGTATCCATAAAAAGCATTTGGTTTATTAGCCTCTTTATTCGGTCCATTAACCAAGCCATTGGGATTGACACTTTTATACGGAGTCGTCCAATCTTTAGGATCAAGATATTCATGTATAGTTTTTTGAATCGTAGTAATCTTTTGTTGCCAATGTAAAAACAAACACTATTTAATTCGCAAGAATACATATGCCGAATTTTATGACCACCAAACGAAGCTCTGTCATGGTTCTAATTTTTAACGAAAAGGTTAAACAATTTCGATCAACAAAGCAATCCTAATATTCCCTATGATGTTGTTTCAGCTATCGTGAAAAATCGAGCAATCTATTATCTGTAATATCTAGTCTGTCCTTTACGAGAGAGAGGCTGAGATATTTATCCCCACCTCTCACGCACGGCTTGGCACTTGATTCGGCCAAGAGGCCTCGGCCGCAGGCATGTATTGTTCTTGCTTTGGCTGTATGGATGCACCACACACATCACATGCACCTGCATGCACATACGGTTGCAGTCTATTAGTGAAACATTCCTTTCATGCGCCATGTACTAGTATTTCTCCTTTATAGCATCCTTCCTCCCACACATCCCGTTGAATATCGACTTCACTCATCGACCTGAACACAATTAAAATACTAGTACCAAGTAGTAACCAATTTATATGTAAATCAAAATTTACTTTATTTGAGAATGATTTCACCTAATAATATTTAATGCGGCTTAATCATTCATTCCGGTTAAATGATATATATTTAACTGAAAAGTGCAAGTCATGTGTGTATCCGCATTATGGTTTCCAACAAATTTGAATTAAATGCCAACCAAATACTCCTAATCCAAACAGACCCTCAATATTTTTTTCTTCAGCAATCTGCCAAAGTTATTTTTGTCAGAACTTGCGCTGATTCTTGAAAGATTTCCAAACAATCTCAGTAATAAATGTTGCTTTCAAATTTGCTACTAGAACTTGCCTTCAGAAGACTTCAGTGGGAAATCTTGATGTGCTAGGCCATTTTGTCAATGTTTTATGTAGACAAAGTCAAATAAACCACTTTCCAAAAAAAAAACTAACATTGCCTTTGTTCATCGAACCAAGTCATGGCCCCATTTTAGGCGTCAACGTATTCCCTCCGGCCATAAAAATGTGCCATCATGAGAAGTCTCTAATCAAACCTCAACAACTATTTTGTGAATGTTTAGAGTGACCTCTTAAAATGATATGGGTTATTTTGTCTCAAATGTACTTTCCTAATATTATAATAATATTAGGTTTCACAAATATATTACAGGGGAAGCAGGTTGTCAAAATTGCAGTTTGAAGATGGTGCCCATGTCTAAAATATACATTTTTGTGGCATCTCCCTAGTTTGTTATTAGCACACAATTAGTAGTAATGCAATTGGGGCCTCAAAGAGAAATCCTAGTGTTGTTCTTGGGTTTGCCCTTGGATGCAGCTCTTTGAGAGGTAGCAACAACATTATAGGAAAAGAACTCCGCTGTGATGTTTATAATGGTGTCACAGCCAGTTCCGAACGTAGGTTGTATGAGTGTTGAACCGGCGGCTTAGGGCGGTGGCCTCAGGCTGGAGCCGTGTTGGTAGGAAATCTGGAGGAGAGGAAGAAGGAAGAGAACGTAGGGAAGAGGGCATGCGCAGGAGTCAGGACAGGTAGGAGGAGACAGGGTAAAGGAGGACAAGGAAGGTAATTCTCAGCCTAATTCATTAACAATATTTCATGTCCTTTAAATAGACAGCACTCCCAACAAAAGTATCTAACTCAATCTCTTATTCCTAACATAACTCTTATCTCCTATTTGACCTCAAACTCATCTTCCTAAATATTAAGGACAGATACGGCAGTTTAGGTGTTCAGATTTGATCTAGCTGTTGCCGACAACAGCTAGATTTCCTTGTGTTGGCCTACGCCTGGTATAGACTTTCCCCATCTGACATCTCTCCCCTCCTTAGCAAACAGCTCGTTCTCGGGCTGAAAGGAAGGATATTACATTTGAAACTATTCCGAAGGTTCCCATGTGACCTCAGTGTTGGGCAATCCATTCCATGGAACTAGCTCCTCACGCAGTCCCTTGCTAACGCGGCCACGAATGACATGACGAGGAAGAGGCACCACACGACCATGCTGAAGTTCTGGTAGAGGAGGTGGGGCCACAGGAGGATTGCCATGATACGGTTTCAATAAATTGACATGAAAAACATCATGCATACGAGCCCAAGGTAGCAACTGCAATCGATATGCCACATCTCCTATGCGTTCTAGTATTTGATAGGGCCCATATATCATAACAAGGAGCTAAATTACGGTTAACATGATCAGCCAAAGATAATGTCTGTCGATGATGAAGATGGAGCTAAACCCAGTTACCCATCTCAAACTATAGTACTCTATGCTTACTGTCGTAAGATTTCTTGTGATGCTACTGCGCTAGAAGGAGATGCTCACGGACGTCGGCAAAGAACTGGTCACGCTCCTGGAGAAGCTGATCCACGACTGGGAGACATGCAATCTGAGCCGCAGCTGGCCAAGGTCCCAAAGGGTCTCATCTATATACCACCTTGAAGGGCGTCTCACGGAGAGAAGACTAAAAAGAGGTGTTGTAACAATATTCAGCCCATGGAAGCCAACAAACCCATCGACGAGGCTGATCCCCAGTAAGACAGTGGAGGTACATAGCAATGATCTTATTGGTTACCTCCGTCTGGCCATCTGACTAAGGATGAAAAGTTGAGCTAAGATGAAGCTTAGTGCCAGACAAACAAAAAAGCTCTGACCAAAAATTGCTTGTGAAAACCGGATCACAATCACTCACGATGGAACAAGGAATCCCATGTAACCTGACCACCTCATTAAAGAAAACCCGAGCAACGGAATTTGCTATATAAGGATGAGCCAAAGTTATGAAGTGCGCGTGCCTAGAAAAGCTATCCACCACGGTGAGAATGATAGATTTCCCATTGACACGAGGCAATCCTTCCACAAAATCCATCACAATGTCTTCCCAAATGCGCGACGACACCACCAAGGACTGTAGCAGGCTGATGGGATGTAGTTGCTCCAGTTTGTTGCACTAGCAGACGGGGCAGGACCAGACCAACTCGCCACTAACTTATGGTCCTGTGGTGTATGAAAATCAGCACGAAGGCAGTGAAGAGTCTTCTGCACACCTTCATGCCCAGCCAAGTGACTGCTAGCACTACCAGCTGGAAAGATGGAGATGAATGAGGAAGATGGACCCGACTCTAATGGAGGACGAGTTCATCCAGAATGCACCAGGGATCCCCTAAAACCCTAGAAGTAATCTGTTTCTGATGATCTGCCAAATTAGATCCACCTTCTACCTCCTTACACAGATCCCATAAGAAAGTAAAAGTCCGCATAGATAGAGCATAGGCAGCACCATCTGTAGCATCCACATGAGACAAAGCGTTGGCAACGACATTTAAATGCCCAGGCTTGAATTCGACATTGAAGTCATAGCCAAATAATTTGCTGACCCAACGATGCTGTGGAATCATGGAGAGATGTTGGTCGAGCAAAAAATTTAAGGCTATAATGGTTTGTATGAACCACAAATTGACATCCCCATAGATAAGGCCACCAATGGCGGATAGCCTACACCAAACCAATGAGTTCCTGCTCATAAGTGGCGAGGTGTGCGTGTCGGACTGCCAGACCACGGCTGAAATATGCAATCGGCCCTTTGCCTTGATGAAGAACCAGCCCAATGCCTGAACCCAAAGCGTCACACTCAACAATAAAATCAGCACTAAAATCTGGGAGCTGAAGAACTGGTGTTGCAGTCAAAGCATCTTGCAGGGTCTTGACAGCATGAGAAAGCTTCCTTCTTGAGAAGACGGGTATGGGGGACAATAGAGCCAAATCCTTGAATAAATTTGCGGTAATGGACTACCAAGCCAAGGAAACCATGGAAAGCCCGCATCGTCCGTGGTACAAGCCATGTGCAGACTGTTTGAACTTTTGTAGCATCCATAGCGACTCCCTCGGCAGAAATTACATAACCCAAATAAGCCACCGTCATCTCCCCAAAAATACACTTGGATCTCTATAGAAATAACTGGTGTTGTTGATGTAAATGAAGGATAGCCCGGACATGTCGTAGATGCTCCACCAATGAACCATTGTATATCAAAATATCAACAAAAAATACGAGCATAAAGCGGTGTAAATTGCTGTGGGTGCCACTGATGTCACCTGTGACAGTGCCATAGTCGAGCGTGCAGGACGTGGGATCACCACTTGGCTGGTGACCTATGCGTGATGCTCATACGCCCTGGCCAGCGCCATGGCCATCTGGAGACTTACCGGGTTCTGTAACTCCACATCAGTTTGGATGGGCTCCATAGACCGGGAGTGAACAATTGGACCTATTGCCTTGGTTGGAGGTGATCAGCCCGACATAAAATAGCTAGGAACTTCTCTTGATACTCCTCAACAGTACTTGTCTATGTCAATTCCTTGAGCTCACCCAGCGGGTTGTGGCAAATAGAAGGCCCAAACCACAAATTGATGTATTCTTTGAAGTGACACCAATTGGGCTCTCCCTCATCTCGCTCCAATTGGAAATACTATTATTGTGCTACCCCCACAAGATGGTACGATGCAAGCCACACCTTGTTTTCCAGCGTCTTTTGCCCTCGAAAAAATTTCTTGCACCTTTGCAGCCATTCGAGGCTGTCCACTTTCCCTTCGTATGTTAGAAACTCCAACGGGTGGAAACAGGGTGGCTTTTCAACTGCCGACCATCCGCTGTTCACGTGGTTGGTCGCCACTGGAATTGCCCTACTAGGAGCCGGCAGCAAGCCATTACCCGCCGGTCGTTTCTCTAGGGCAATGAGGCGATCCCCAAGCTCCTCAGACCGAATTTGTTGTCGGTCAAAGCACTCCTTTAGATTGTACATCTGCTTCGTCACGTTCATAGTCAATGTTGCTATCTGCTCAAGGACATCATTGATGGTGGCCTGATCGTCAGCCATATGCTATGATACCATGTTTTCACAGCCAGTTCCTGAACGCAGGTTGTAGGAGTGTTGAACCGACGGCTTAGGGCGGTGACCTCTGGCTTGAGACGTGCTGGTAGGAAATCTGGAGGAGAGGAAGGAGGAAGAGAACACAGGGAAGAGGGCCTGTGTAGGACAGGGAGGAGACAGGATAAAGGAGGGCAAGGAAGGTAATTATCAGCTTAATTCATTAACAATATTTCCTGTCCTTTAAATAGACAGCATTCCTAACAAAAGTATCTAACTCAATCTCTTATTTCTGATATAACTCTTATCTCCTATTTGATCTCAAACTCATCTTCCAAAATATTAAGGACAGATACGGCAGTTTAAGTATTCGGATTTAATCTAGCTGTTGCTGGCAACAGCTAGATTTCCTTGTGTTGGCCTACGCCTGGTATAGACTTTTCCCCATCTAACAAATGGTCATTGATGAAATAGCAAATTTTACTATACATTGTACACAACATCTTGTTATAGACAAAATTACTAAGTAGTATACTTAAATATGCATATGTCTAATGTGGTGACTGTTGCCTGATATTCTTCTGAAGTTTGAGCTTATACCTTTCATAACCAATACAATATGGCTATTGTTTCTGTTTGAAAATGCATGCATTTTTTTTGTACAAAACAAAATGCATTAAAATGAGGGTACTGTTTTGCAGACAAAATCCTGCATTCTGATAACGGTATCCCAGCTACACAATTCTTTGGCCTAACTATCTCAGAGAGCAATGTCTGAGGCTGTGATTCTTTTAGCTGTGAAGAAGATTGGCACTGCTCTGGGGAATGAAGCAATCAGCCAAGCTAGTTCACGGTTCAGAAACTTTGTAGCACAGCTTGCAGAACTCCAAGGTAGCATGAGCCGTATAAGCCGCGAGCTTAGGTTGATGCATGAGTTTCTTTGTAGAATAGATGTACGCAGTCAGAATGATCAGTCCTATGAAATTTGGGTGGATGAGGTGAGGAAACTTGCACATGGGATTGAGGACATAGTAGATGAGTATCTACACCTTGTAGGGCAGAGACATAACATTGGATGGAGATTTTACCTCATGAAAGGATTCAAGCAACCAGAAGCTTTGCTTTCTTTAAACCGGATAGTTTCCCTGATAAAGGAAGCAGAGGCCAATCTTGTGCACCTATTTCAAGTAAAAGAGCGATGGGTTCCAATGGCAAGGACTGGGCATAATGGTAACTCTGTCTATATTGTTGAGAGGTCCCAACATCTAGCAAGCTCTTCTCGCTCTATTAGTGAAGATCTTGTGGGAGTTGAGGCAAATAGAGATACATTGGTGAACTGGCTACGAAATGACGGAATGGCATGCTCTACAATAGTTCTGCATGGCATGGGAGGGCTTGGCAAAACTGCTCTAGCTGCAAATGTGTATAAAAGGGAGCGAGAATATTATGACTGCCATGCATGGATTTCTGTCTCACAAACATATTCTCCAATAGAGATCTTTCGGAAACTAATTGCTGAACTTTTTCATGATGAGGGAAATATTCCGAGGAACATTGTCACTATGGACATGACCAATATTCAAGAGGAACTGGGGAGGTTCCTTAAGGAAAAGAAATGCTTGATCGTATTGGATGATGTTTGGACGCCAGAAGCACTCAATAATATGTCTGGAGCACTTGTTAAAGATCTCAAGGGAAGTAGAGTAGTGGTTACAACACGCATTGCTAATGTAGCTGAGCTCGCTTCAGAAGGACGTGTGCTAACGATAGAGTCCTTGTCAGAAGGCAAGTCATGGGAACTCTTTTGTAAGAAAGCTTTCCAGAGAGAGACAAATCATGAATGTCCAGCAGAGTTGAAGGCTTTAGCAGAGCAAATATTGGGGAAGTGTAAAGGCTTGCCTCTTGCTATTGTGTCTGTTGGAAGTCTCTTGTCTGTGCGTGAGAAGAATCCAATAGAATGGAAACGACTTAACGACCAACTCAGTTGGGAGCTGAATAATAACCCAGGGCTAGATCATGTGAGGAACATTCTATATTTAAGCTTCATATACCTCCCTACATACCTGAAGAGTTGTTTTTTGTATTGTGCCTTGTTTCCAAAGGACTATATTCTTCATCGGAAGATGCTTTTAAGATTGTGGATTGCAGAGGGGTTCATTGAGGAAAGGGGTGAAAGTACATTTGAAGAAGTGGCAGAAGGCTATTTAATTGAACTAGTTCATAGAAATATGCTGCAACTTTTGGAACGCAACTCAATTGGTAGAATAAGATATTGTAAGATGCATGACATTGTTCGTGAGTTAGCAATTGATCTATCTCGGAAAGAAAGTTTTGGCCTTGCATATGAGCATGGAAATCGTGGTATTCTGGACACTAGCACTCGTCGATTGGCTGTAGCTAAATGCAGCAATGATATTTTATCAAGTTTACACTTGCCTCGTCTTCGATCCTGCATTATATTTGATCAGGCCATGCCGCCATCTAGAATACTTCATTCAATATCAGAAAAGTCAAAGTACATTGTAGTTCTGGAACTAAGAGGGATGGCTATTGAGAAAGTGCCACACGCTGTTGGATGTCTTTTCAACCTACGCCATTTAGGTTTGCGCTATTCAAAGGTGAAGTTCCTCCCGAAGTCTGTCGAGAGGCTGTCCAACTTATTGACATTGGATATTTACAACTCTAGCATACAAGAGCTGCCTCATGGAATTGTCAAGCTGAAGAATCTAAGGCACTTACTTGTTGAGAGAATCAATGATCCATCTTGGATGGCTTTTAGGAGTCGCCATGGCATGCGCATCCCAAATGGTCTATTAAATTTGACAAATTTGCAGACGCTACATGCAATTGAAGCACATGATCAGTCTATTAAAGACTTGGGGGAACTAACGCAGCTAAGAAGCTTGAGCATATGGAATGTAAAGGGAATCCAATGTGAACGCCTCTGCATGTCTCTGCTTCAGATGCAATTCCTGGACCGTATGCATATTGCTGCGTGTAACGAGAATGAGATTCTTCATATGAATAAACTGGATCCACCACCGCCCAACCTTCAAAAAATTTCTCTGAGAGGGAGATTGGCAGATGGAACACTCGAGTCTCCTCTTTTCCAAACTGGGGGCCAGAGTGTGTCTAGACTATCTCTTGTTTGGTCTCAGTTGAGAGAAGATCCCCTCCCATCCATCTCTCGATTGCGTAATCTGGCCTCTCTGTATCTTACAAGATCGTACAATGGGGAACGATTAATATTCAGGAGTGGGTGGTTTCCCAATTTGAAGTCTCTGTTACTGCGGGACTTGCCTCATCTACATGATTTAGTGATAGAGGAAGGTGCCATGACAAGCATTCGTATTTTGCAGCTAATAAACCTCAACAAGCTGATGGATGTTCCACATGGCATTGAGTTTCTTGCATCCCTCCAACGTCTAATGTTTCTCCATATCACTGAAGATTTCCTTGCGTTGCTGAATCAATGTTCTAGGATTCAGCACATTCATTGGTGGTATTCTACGCAGGATCAGCCTCTAACAAGGAAATGTAAGTCACTCAACAACAAGTTCATCTTTACAATTTTTCACAGTACGTCCTATTGTCTGATAACATCAAAGTCTTAAATAAATCAGTCACCCTAGGACCCACAATTATATTAAAACCAGAGAATGCTCGGAATACAAGTTATTTGAGCATTTAGATTTCTCTAAAAAAAAGTGCATCTCTTTTGTTTATTCGAAGTGAACAAAATGCCAAACAACATTACTTGAAACTTCACTTGAACCTTCCATTCAACCTTCTCCATTCCCCCCCCCCCCCCCCCCCCACTCATTAACCGGAAAAATGTTTTATGTCAACTGATTTTTTCAATGTTCGGAGCTCAACCATTTCTATAACATTTGATATTTTTAGAGAAACTAGCAAAATAGCTCGCGCAATTACGCGGCTAGTCATATTACTTTCCTTTAGTTAGCTATTGGACTTTCTTTTCAATATAATTTCTAATATACCTATGTAAGCAGCTATTAACGGTCCATTCGTATTGGTTTTGCCTTTCAATTTCTGCTTCTAGAAATCAAAGCCAATAGGAACATACTACCTTCTATAAATCACTTCTATCAGTCACTTTGCGTTTTCATATATTGCAACGTATTATGTATTTTATTATATCATATTTCCGTAAGTTGTGTGGCGGTCTGAATGTTGTAGTATCTTAAGTTGCACCGTCGTTTGCTATCTTTCTTACATAATACACTCAGCAAAAAGTTAAAAGCTATAAGCTAATACGAATGTCCTAACTTTTATAAGCCACTTCTATTATCTACTATTATTCATCAGTCACAGTCAAAAGCTATCACCAAAAGCTAATATGATAAGACTCTAAGATTAAAGACACCTCCTGTGCTAGAATGTAGATGTCACATAAATATATTGTTAGTCTTTCTTTGTATGCATAGTCCGATAAAGACAATATTCTTAACAGTATGCTTCTCTTCTCTTGCTTAACTCCCTATCGTAGTTCTATCTCATGCTTTGCCCCTCATAAGTTTAACGTGCGTTTGTTAGTTAATGCTTCTTTCTATTATTGTATAAAGTCCTTAATCCCATTTACTAATAGGATTGATATGTTGTACATCTACAACTATGGGTTGCTCTGAATTCTGGTAGTCCATCGAATTAGAAGCTCCCTTCAGCCTGTCATAAGCCCTGTGCTAATTACACTGAAAATCTTAAAAAATTAATCACTAACTCTCAAAATAATTGTATCTAAAATGTTTTGTCCTTTCTTTTTAAGACTTATGCATATTTCTCTTTTTTTTTCTTAGCAATCGTAAAGCACCTGTCATGAGCTTTTCATAAATAATTTTCGATATTGGTAATATTCTAGTTACTTTTGTTTAAACACATATGAAACCAAAAAACCTTTACCATGTAGCTACATGTATATTTGGAAAATTTAAAGCCATTAAACCTGTAAGGTTCTCAAGGCTTCTCACAGTTAATAACGATATATTGTCAAGTCGTAATATTCGTATATCCAAACTAACTTTTGATTAAACACATACTCCCTCCATTCTATTTTAAGTGATATTTTTATTTATTTATACGGTCTCCGAGATGTAACTTTGGATGTTATTTTTTGTAACTTCATCTTATTATATACTAATAAAATTATAATATTATAAAAATATTTTTAACAACAAATCTACTGATGTAGTTTTTATGTAGCTAATCTAGATAGTTTTAAATATATTAGTGACCAAAAAGTTTGACCACATGCAATTAGGACACCACTTAAAAATGAACGAAGGTAGTACAAAATAAAAGAAACTTTTCCTTGTAGAAGTGCAGGTAGTTCGTGGAGAAATGAGCGATCCTCACTCGTCCTTTTTTTTCATCCCTTTTCTTGCAAATAGCAATTTTATCTTTTTTCCATAGCCCTATTTCCCCTTTTTTATTGCCTCATAAATAGATGGAAAAGACGTTTCCATTTTTGTGTTCGCCGTACACAATCGCGTATATATACTTGTAATGCTCATCTTTTCTTTCGTTTTAAATTATAAAATAATATATCTCTCTAAGCAATAGCACCCAATAGCCTCTATAGTGTATTTCTAATTAGATCCACCATATCAAAGACTAGATATTTTGTTTTTTTGTGAGAATTTCTACCATATTTATTGTTTTTTCTGGTATCATCTAACGGCCGCTATAGTTTAACTTTTATTAAGGTCCACTAGATTAAGGACAGGATGTTTTTCCTTTTTTAAGAATTTCTATCTATTTCTCTTTTTTTCTTAGCAGCTCTGGTAGACATGTCATGAGTCTTTATTATACTAGTTAGAGACCCGTGCGTTGCAACGAAGTCATAAAAATGGTGAGACGAAACTTACTACCTGGCTAACTTCACATATCAAACATTGGAGAGCAAGCGACAGAGAGAAGGGTGGCCAGAATGCGTCAGGAGATGGAGAAAGTGGAGGGAGTGGGTGGTTGTATCCTGAGAGAGAGAGAGAGGAGGAGGAGAGAGATGAATGGTCTAGATCAAATCAGATGGATGTAGAAAGAGGAGAGAAGAACGCACCGACGACCACCAACTTCAATTTATATAATAGTAAAGATAATTAGGGTCGACCAGATTAAGGACTGAATATTTTTTTATAAGAATTTCTAACTATTTCTCTTTTTTTCTTAGCAGCTCTAAGAGCAACTTCAAAAGATTAGCCAAAAGAAGTATCTAAATTTAGTGATTTAGCTATTCTCTAAAATGAATCTCACCCAAAAAAACAAGACTACTCCAACAGGCTATCTAAACTAGAGGGCGCGCGGTGGGTCGCGTACGCGCGGGAATGGGGCGCAACGTGCGGGAAGGAAACGCCGACCGCGCCAAGAGGCTGGATGGTGAGCGAGGTAGGCTATCCAAAAATAGAGAGCGAAGGAGGAGGGATGGAGAGCTACTAAATTTGGAGAGTGATTTACAGAGTCTATTGGAGACATTTTTTTCTCCAATAATAGCCAAATTTATCTTTAGAAAATGATTTAGCTCTTCTCTTGGAGTTGCTCTAAAAGATCTTTCATGAGCTTTTTAATATATAATAGATATATGGTTGTGTTGGTAAATAGATCATGAGTCATTACTCGTTACTAGTATTGAGCTTGCCATGCAATAGAAAACTGGGCAAAAAGAACCATATGCTTCGGTGATAGCACTGTTACCTGTAGCTGTTGATGGTTTATATGCCATATGTTGTAGCTTTGATTTAAGTCCTGTTCAAAGTGTTGCGCCTTTTGATTTTTGGTTGAAATGATACTGTACCAATTGTTGGCTTTTTTCTAAGATATTTAATTAAAAGAATTGAAGAAAAAATAGAAAAACAAAAAACACCATTATATTTTTACAGAAAATGCAAAGGAAAAGGGGGAAAAAGAAGAAAAAAGACGTATTAAGAAGATAATGCATTTTAAACTACTTTTGGCTTTTGAAAATTAGAAGTCATTGCTGTTTACAATAAACCTTAACTAGTCGTAAATGTAAGTTTCAGTATCAAGTTTTAACTACTCACAAGTTTTATGTATGTTATTAACTACATCAATATAAGTATTTAGGTCTACAACTAATATCAATAAGATCCAAGTTAGTGTTCCAGGAGTCACCGATTAATGATTTGAGACAGTTTTTCACCGAAAACTGGCTGGTTTCTGGAACCCTAGTGACACTAACATTTGTGGAGGGTTCAGAAAAAAAGTTGTACGGTATGGAATTTTTTTTATTATTTAACCTCTGTTTAATTTTATTTTTATTACTAATCCTACGCCAACTTTTTTTAAAAAAAATCTGACTCTTGCCTACACCATCACTCGTGGCGTGGCAGACAATACTAACATATAGGTAAGACTAGCTAAATAGCACTTGTTGTCACACCACTGGTGGTGGCGTGACTAAACAACATTGTTATGCCATTGGTGGTGGAGTGATAGGATTTGACCTCACTATGGTGATTGGCGTGGCAGTATTGTCTTGCTATGCCATGAGCGGTGGCATGACCAAAAGGCTCAGAATTAGAAACAAGTTTGGCAATGAGTTATCAATAAAATATTTTCATAAAAAGATTATTTAATGCAAAAGGTTCTACGGCATTGCATGCACCATTTCATTTTCAGCGACACTGAAACAGCTCTACAACAGAATATATGTGATAAATTTAAGTGAGATCTATATGATAAATTTCTAATGCACATGTAAATTAAAATTCTTTACACAAATATGGGGGAGGCAAAATTCTATTGCCATCCATTACTTCCTTCTCTTTTCTTTGATGAGTCTATGACAGTACTAACATTTCTCCCTTGTAGGATTATGTTGATCTCAAGCAGAACGCCATTCTTGCGTACTTCCGGACTCCAGAAGAGTAGCCTGATAAACGTCCCGAAAAGCCTTTCCTCTATTCATCTGTTGCAACTTGAAGAGTGCGAATAATTCCGGGGTTCCTAAGTTCTTGTGGCATATTTCGCATGAAAGATTAAAGCTTGTTTAGTTTCGTCTTTAATTCATATTATGCTTTTAAATTAAGCATCGATGGGTATTGTTCCCCGGTTGCTTGTATTTCTCAACCGAGTGTTGTATCACTGCATGTTTTTTCCTTTTACCTTGGTCAAACGATATAAAGTTCGATCCGTCGAAAAACAAAGGAAAAGTATAGGAATATCAATCGCTGCAGTGTGATTTTAGTCGATATAAATAAAGTCGTTGTAGTGTGTACTACAATCGACTAGTAGAATTTGCTTTGAAAGGACACTTTGTTTGAAAATTAGGTACTATAGAAAGACATTTACTGTAAAAATAGTTTGTGTCAGCAAGACAGCAATCACAAAACACTTGAAAGCCACACGTAATTAGTTCTCTTGTTTTCAATTTATAACTTATGATTTATATTTTCTTTCAAACAAACAAACAGGACGATTTCTCTATAATTTTTTCAAAGCAATTTATTGATATTCAGTTCATTTACACAAACATTTATATTAAAACTAAAAACCATTAGTCACAGTCGAAAACAACCTCCCTATTGTATTTCAAAGGTGTTGAGTTAAAATATGCGCTAAAAAAGCATACTTCCGCTGTTCATTTTGAGGTACAGAAAACGTACAAGTGTAATACGCTTTGAGGCAGTTCAAGAACAGCTCTCGCATGAGTTTTCACCCCCGTATCCTCACATTCCATTATTCTTGTCGAGTCGTTTTCCTTTGCCCATCGTTTCCTGAGAAAATTGCTCTAATACCACAAACTTATATGCCATCCTTCCTTTTGTCACATACTTCAATACCTTTGTTATTATGCCACAAACTTTGTGTTTATTGATTTCTTTTGCCACTTCCTCCACTTAAGTTACCGTTTTGCCCATCTTCTTGCTCCTTCCTCCCTCTTCCTTCTCCAAGTCCGGCGCCGTGCGGGAGCTCCGCCGTTCCGCGCGCCGACCTGCCCCCGACCCCGCTCGCCTTCCTCCGCGACCACATCTCCCCGTGCCGCCCGCTCATCGTCTCCGCCGCCGCCACCCGCCGCCTCCCTCTGGCCCACCACCTCCTACCTCCCCGACGCGCTCCGCTCCACCTCCGTCTCGCTCCACCTCACCCCCGACGGCCGCGCCGACACCCTCTCCCCGCACCCGCAGCTTCCGGGCACGCGAAGCTTCTGGAGCCGAGAGAGGGCATCGGCGCGGCCGTCGGGGGTGAGGTGGAGCGAGACGGAGGTGGAGCGGAGCGCGTCGGGGAGGTATGAGGTGGTGAGCCAGAGGGAGGCGGCGGGTGGCGGCGGTGGAGACGATGAGCGGGCGGCACGGGGAGACGTGGTCGTGGAGGAAGGCGAGCGGGGTCGGGGGCAGGTCGACGCGCGGAATGGCGGAGCTCCCGCACGACGCCGGACTTGGAGAAGGAAGAGGGAGGAAGGAGCAAGAAGATGGGCAAAACGGTAACTTAAGTGGAGGAAGTGGCAAAAGAAAGCAATAAACACAAAGTTTGTGGTATAATAACAAAGGCATTGAAGTATGTGGCAAAAGTAAGAATGGCATATAAGTTTATGGCATTAGAGCAATTTTCCCTCGTTTCCTTGCCTGTAAGGCGGCGGTCCGTCGGGGTGTGGCGGCAGAGAACATGGAGGGCGGCGGTTGGCACTCGCGGCGACAGATCGACCGTGGCAGCGGTCGGCAGCCTGATGGATGGCTTCGACGGTGTCGGTAGGGGGCCACGGAGCAGGGCAGCTACCGCGGCAGTAGGGGCTCGCGCACGGCGACCGACCGGGCGGTCGCCGTGGACAACGGCGATCGGAGCTCGCAGCGGTGAACCAACCACTGCTTCTCTGATTAAATATTAAGCAGATATTAGCTTGTGCAACTGCCAGCTGAGGTGATTAATTCGTGTAAGCAACTACTCCTCCATGCCTTACCCCCTTTTGACATTTCTGAATGAATTAGTGTTGGTGAAAGGCAAGAAAGAATTTAGTCGTCTCGTTGATTGATTAAACTAGATTTGGGGAATACATTAAAAATAATCCGAATTCATCTCATTGGCTACTTAAATTCAAGTCGTCCCTTAAATTGAAGTCGTCCCATTGACTAATTAAAAAAATTTCAAGTCGGCTGTAGGAGAAATCCCAAGTCGTCGCATCGATTGTCGCCAATGCACATGAAGATGGGATGCATATCGACTATTGCCTATTGGCGTGAATGAGGAAGCAAGACCAACAGAACTATTGAATTTGCTGTAAGCAATCCCATTATATAAGACGAGCTTCTCCTCGCAAAAGAGACACCAGCTGTTAATCTTTAACGCGCAAGAAAGAGCTGAGAGATGGCGGGTGTGATGGTGAGCACTTCGACGGGTGTGATGAACTCCCTCCTCAGGAAGCTTACCACCCTCATGGGGGACGAGTGCCGGAAGCTCAAAAGCGTGTGCAAGGTGGTGGTTTTCCTCAAGATGAGCAGAGCAGCATGAACCCGCTCCTTGAGAAGCTAGTAGACATGGACGAGATCTCTTAAAGTTGATTCGAATTCGTACCATATCTATATAGGACACTTCATCGTCTCATGTCAGACGTGGCATGACAGACGTATGCACAAGTTATATCAAACGTGGTGTCAATCTGTAGCAACCGACTCTAATTCGGTTTCCTCTCCGTGTAGGACTCTTTTCCCTCACGCTATATATATTTACCCTAGTAGCCTATAGGAAAAGCAAATACTCTATTGTAAACTCTTCTCATTATAGTGATTTGCCTTTGAGTGTTCCTGATTTTTTTTCTCATAAGGATTTTCTACGTAAAATTTGTGTCTCTTATCTCTATTTTCTATGTATTATTTGTAACAAGATCGATGTGCAGACCAGGGTGTGGAGGAACCAAGTGACGGAGATCACCTACGACATTGAAGACTACATCGACGACTTTGTGCACCGCCTTGGTGGCGCCGATGCCAAGGATGGGTTTGTCCAAGAGTTTGCTCAACGTCTCAGGAGCTTGAGGGCACACCACCAAATCGCCAACCAAATTCGGGATCTCAAGGCCCGCGTGCAAGAAGTGAGTGAACGGCGTGTAAATTACAACTTGATGAATGCATCTCTAAATCTAGCTATGTGGCCATTGATCCTCGGTTGCCTGCACTTTATGCGGAAGCCCCTGATCTTGTCGGCATAGAAGGTCCAAAGGAGGGAGCTTACAAGGTGGTTGATGGAGGGGGAGGGCATGTTGTTAAATGAGTTGAAGGTTGTTTCTATTGTTGGGTATGGAGGTCTAGGTAAAACTACACTTGCAAATCAAGTATACCGCAAGCTTGGAGCACAATTTGATTGCAAGGCTTTTTTGTCAATGTCGCAAAAGCCTAATTTTATGGAAGTTCTCAGCCACTTACTTTTGGAGGTTGGGCTAGAACAACATGCTCACTTGCAGGAGTTACAGGATCTCATCGATTGCCTTAGAGAACATCTGCGAGGTAAAAGGTACTTAATTGTTCCTCCATACATATTCTTCCCACTAAGCCTCTAAGTTCAGTAATTACTGAACTTGTATTAAGCAAAAGCAGTACTTGAATTTGATTTAAATCATTTTCAGTCATGCATCAGAATGAAATACAAATTGGTTTGCATTATTTCTCACACATAATTCTTGTTCCACTTTTCCGTTGAATTTTACCAATGTTTTAGACACTGTTATTTTCTGGTAAAATTCCTTATATGCAACTTAATAATTGCCTAATATGTGATCTACCACCGAGTAGGCTATGTCAATACTGCTAACAAATCATGAACTTTATTCTACCAATGTTTGCTCCATCTAGAAAAATGGTATTATGTTTATTTGCACATACTTAATACAATCCATTTTCCATGAAAATTATTGCAGGTATTTATTTGTAATTGATGATATATGGGATGAGTCAGCATGGGATGCTATTAGATGTGCCTTTCCACAGAGTAATAACAGTTGTAGAATAATAACTACTGCACGGAGTGAGTGTGGCTGCAGCATGTTGCAACTATGGCTGCGAATACATTTACAAGTTACAACCTCTTACTGATGATGACTCAAGAAAATTATTTTTCAACAGAGTTTTTGGGCCTGAAAATGTTTGTCCACTCCAGTTCGAAGAAGTTTCTAATGAAATTCTAAAAAGATGTGGTGGCATGCCCCCTGCAATTCTTAGTATAGCCAGCCTTTTAGCCACTCAGCCAACTAGATCACTAGAGCAATGGGAGTACGTGAAGAAGTCTTTAAGATCTAATCTTAGATCAAATCCTACTTTGAAGGGAATGAGTGAAATACTAAACCTTAGCTACAAAAGTCTTCCCCATCATCTCAAAACATGCTTGCTATATCTTAGTGGATATCCCAGATGGCAATATTGATAGGGATGATTTGTTGCGTCAATGGATAGCTGAAGGCTTTGTTGGTGAAATACGTGAGACAAGCGGTGGAGCTTGCAAAGAGCTACTTCAATGAGCTTATCAACAGGAGTATGATCCAACCTTTATACACTGACTACAATGACGAGGTGTTGGTCTGCAAAGTTCATGACATGATCCTTGACCTGATCATTCTGAAGTCTGCAGAAGAGAACTTCTTCACAGTGGCAGCCGATACTCAAGGCATCATTGCAGGAGCGGAGCATTAGGTCGCCGGCTCGACCTTCGCCTGACACAATAGGCCACACCAGCAGCGGCCATGAACGTGTCTCATGTCCGATCATTCGTGTTCTCGGGACAGTGCAACCCCGCGATCGCCCTCTGCAAGTTCAAGTTCGTTAGAGTTCTGAATCTAGAGGTCATGGAATGTTCCCAGAACAGCAGCTTGGACCTGACGGCAATTTGCAAGCTGTTTCAGCTCATGTACCTGAAGATCAGCAGCAAGGTGCACGTTCAGTTGCCTGCCCAGATCCGGGGACTGCAGCATCTGGAGACGCAGCAAGTTGAAGGCAAGCTCAACGGCATCCCATCGGACATCATTCACCTGCCCCAGATGTCTCATCTAATTGTTCCAGCAGGCACAAGACTGACTGATGGAATTGGCAGCATGAGTTCCCTTCGGACTCTGAAAGTCTTCGAGGTGGGCAATAATTCCATGGACAGCTTAAAGGGCCTCGGCGAGCCGGCCAGTCTCCGGAGCCTTTATCTCTGGTGCATCAGAGAAGAATGCATCAAGCAGCCCGGGCTCTGGGATGCTTTCTGGTCCTCCATTGCCAATCTTGCAAGCCGCAGCCTCAGAGGACTGACTCTCTTTGCACCTTTATCCCTTCCTACTTGGGACGACGGTTCAAGCCACCTGACATCCTTGTCGTGTAACCTTCAGAGGCTAGATGCACAGCAGTGGCTGTTTTGCAGGATTCCAAGGTGGGCTGGCCAGCTTCAGAAGCTCCAAAGGTTGGAGCTCACGGTTAACAATCTGTACGAGGATGATTTCGACGTTCTTGCGGCGCTGCCGGCCCTCCTCTACCTCCGGCTGCGTGCCCGGAGGCCACCGAAGAGATGGATCTCCGTCGACAGCACGGGATTCCCGCTGCTCAAAGACTTCTTCATGTGTTGCGTGCCACGCCTAGGCTTCGTGGCTGGGGCAATGGCCAAGCTCCAGAGCTTCCATCTGACCTTCCATGCGCATGGAGCGGTGTCCTACGGCCCTGTACTGGATATTGCTGCTGGCCTGAATCGCCTGCTGAGCCGCGAGCATTTCTCCGCCACAATCGGCACCGGCGGAGCTGAGGAAGTGGAGAAAACAATCGCGGAGTGTGCCTTGCAGAGAGCTTTCAGCAAGCATCCAGGGCGCCCTCATGTGAACATTCAGAGCATGGATGCCCTGACATTTGATCTTTTCGATGTCCCTGACGATGGCTCCAACGACGACGATGGTGGTAGTGCGGACCTGGAACAGATGTAAGTATTTTTTTTTTTACCTCTTCCTTTCTCTCCTATCTGTCCATGTGCATATCTGCATGCCTGCTGCTTTTTTGTTGTTTCTTACGCCTCCAGGTCCGTTCCTGGTATTTCAAAGGCCCTGGTGGGAGGTCTTAGGGTGTTCTTGGTATTTTAAAAATCTCATTTCTATTCAGACTGATTAGACATTTTTATGATCAAAACTTAATATATACCAATAGCAAGTGCAAATAATTCTAGATAACCAATATTATATTGTATGAGCAAGGTTATATATGCTAAACTTCTCTTGCAAGTTGCAACAGACATATAACTTAAAGGGCTCATTTAAGTCTTGAGAAATTTATATTGTTTCTTGTGAAATTCATATGTTCTAAATATGCCCTTTACAAATAAAACCACATAAAAAAACTATTTTATGAGATTTTTCAGTTAGCAGGGACATTAACTAAGTAGTCATCAGCCACACTAGAAGGCAAAAGCACCAACCTTCAAAAGAAAATATTCAATCTTTCAACTGATACAGAACTTTCTGTTAGTCGCCAAACACAACCACATGCACTGAAAATTTAGAGTTCTAGTCTACCAATCTTGAACCAAAATTTTTCTTTTGTATACTTGAACTGAAGAATTCAAATATTTAAGAAACCATCGGTTGTCAAATTCTCAGTTTAATTAGCAAGGAAATAAGATACAAGCTAGCTGAGCCGAACTAGGTATCGATCTTATGAGCAAGCATTCATTCGTTTAGTTACCTGGAAATTAACGATATAAGCCTGTAGCCTTATATATTTCGGTTGATCCTTCTAACTATGAGTCCAAATATTCGGAGGGGCAACCTTTTTTGCTGTTTTTGCTCTAAACTAGAGAATATTCAGCATCTTTTTTTCGATTGTGTGATGGCCAAAGCCTTGTGGCGTGCTATCTATTTGGTGATTGGGTTAAAACCGCCAACAAATATTCGGAACATTTTTGGTGCTTGGCACAAACAAAGTGGGAGATAATTTAGGAGCTTGTTGCTTACAGGAGCTGCTGCTTTGTGTTGGTCAATTTGGCTTACTAGGAATGAACTGGTATTTGACAAATGCAGTCCAAAATCTATTTCGTAGGTCATGTTCAGAGTAACGCATTGGCTGCGGCAGTGGGGGCTTTTACAAAGGAGTGAAGACTTGAAGAAGTTTATTTTCCAAGGGTGCCGGAAGTTAGAGACTGCGGCTCTGCTTTGTTCAGCTTTTTTTGGTTGGCCTTGTGCCCTTAGACTGAGTGTTTAGTCTTTGGTTAAAAACTGGTTTGTGTTATCTTGGTTGTTTTGGTCAGCTGTTGTGTGGTATTCTTTTGTGTTGAACTTGGGGCCTGATTCCTTCTTGAAGGAAGAAGCCGGTTGTTTAATCTACCATTATCTAAAAAAAACTATGAGTCCAAATAAGTTATATATATATATGGGGCTCCTAACTTTTGTGGGCTCTAGGTGGTCGCCCTTGCCGTCCATGCCGAGGACCGGCCCTGTACGCCTCACCCATTTGATGTAACTGATTCACGAATTACTGTGGGGCAGTGGCAACGATTCTTGGTACGGACTCTGTTTTCTCGCAGGTCGTCAGAATGTTCTAGCGTGTGCACTGGTTCTGGGATGCCTTCTCGTCCTCCATTGCCAACCTCGCAAGCCGCAACCTCACTTTGGACCTTTGTTACTTCCTACTAGGGAGGACGGATCAAGTCATCTGACATCCTTGTCGTTGAGATGCCACCTTCAGAGGTTCGATGCGCAGCAGTGGCTGTTTCGCAGGGTTCCATGGTTTGTTGGTCAGCTCCAGTGGCTCCAAAGAAATGAAGCTCACGGTTAACAGTCTGCACAAGGATGGCGTGGACTCTCGCGCGTCTCTGCCGGCTCTCCTCTGTCTCTGGCTGCGCGCCCGAAGGCCACCGAAGAGGTGGATCACCGTCGGCAGCGCGGGATTCCCGCTGCTCAATGACTTCCTCTTCATGTGCTGCATTCCGCGCCTGGCCTTCGAGGCTGGGGCAATGGCCAAGCTCCAGAGCTTCCATACGACCTTCCATGCGCACGGGGCGGAGAAATTTGGCCCTGCACTCGAGGTTGCTGCTGGCCTGCAGCACCTGCCGAACCTCGAGCTTTCCTCCGCCAGGATTGGCAGCGGGGGAGCCGAGGTAGAGGAGAAAATGGCCGCCGAGGGTGCCTTGTGGAGAGCTCTCAGCAAGCATCCAGGGCGCCCCCCGCGTGCACACCGAATGCGCGGATGACCTGACATTGGATTTCTTTGATGTCCCTGAGGACGACTCCGACGAAGACGACGACCAGGGTGGTGGTGTGGACTTGGAGGGAGCAGATGTAAGTGCTTAATTTCTTTACCTCTTCATTTCTTGCCTATCTGCCCTTGGGCATATCTAGGAACTTTCTGCTGTATCTTTACACCTCTGCCATTTGATCTAACCAACGGAAACTACTCGGTTTGCTGCCATCAGAGTTCACGAGCTGCGCGTGCAACAGCTGCAACAATTCATGGTACGTAATTTGCTCTCTTTCTCGCGGGTCACAGCAATCGTCCAACATATGCACGCATACACTGGTTGATATCGCTCTGTTCTTTTGGGTTGTAACTGATGGTTTATATGACTTTTAACTTAAGCATGAGTATTTATGTGAACGAATGGAATGCCGAAGAGGTTGTCCCAGCCGTTCTGAAAAGACGACAGAAAAACCATCTCGTTTATTCATTTAGAGTAAATCATAAATCATAAACTTAAAAAACGGACCGATATATAGTTCCATTTGTTGATTAGGTTGCATCCTTTTCTGTTTCTTGAAGCAAGCCTTGATGTCTCTACCGAGCCGCTCGGAGTGACACACATTAATACAAGCTTAGATGGACAATCATGGTGTACGTGCAGAGGCAAGAGGGAGGCCGGGAGCGGCTGCAGTTTCACCACGCTGCGCACGTATCTAGTGATGGATGGCTTGAACCACATGCGAACATGGAAGCCCTAGCAACCATGCTAGTTTATGTTGTCTTTTGCTTCCTGGTGATGATGATGTAGTAATGTTTCTACAAGTGCTCTGCACAACTTGGTTGTTGCCTCCGATTTTCGATGGATAGACACAATGATTTGGATCCTATATCATAGTTGCAATACAGTGTATCCAGAACACAATTATTTTTATGGGGTTTTGTTAAATATCATCTAGATGTTTTTTTCCTAATTATCATCCAGATTTAAGACCATTGGATTAGAGATCCAATGGCCATGAATTCTCCTCCCTCTCCCTTGAATTCTACCCCTCCTCCTTGAAAAAAAATCTTCCCCTTCAAAAAACAAGAGATAATTTGATCTCTAATCCAAAGATCACAAATTTAAATAATAATTAAGAAGAAAACAGATATGATCTTTGTGCATATTTAAGTGTCGATATATTCTACTATGTACCACTATCGACTTGTTGATAGGAAAGAAGTTTTCAGGCCACAATCGAATATACATGAAACTATATATAGTGTTACACACTTAACAGGTTGAAACACATCAGTTCGGATTCGGATTGGATCTGTTACTAATAGGTCAAGTGAGCTTCATACCTTGTTAGGCCTCTAATATAGAGTTTCACCCATGGACTATATTAGAGGCATGTGGCTCAGGGATGTATCTCGTACACGCCCACAGAAATTTTAGCCACCACTTATCACAGGTCTTGCCATGCACGCTTGTATTATCACATTGACACATGGTGTTCCTTCCTAGACATGTGAATTTCGGTAAAGACGCTACTACGACTGCAACGTTGATCAGGATGATCAACTCTCCCATTTTTATGAAAATAAAGAGATAACATGATGCACCTCGATGTAGTTGCAAGCAAATTAAAAGGTTGGGTGGGATATGTTGGATACGCTATAAATGTTTGGTGCGTCGCACCATGCATAAGGCTCCAGCTAAACATGGGTGTACCTTTTGGACACGATTTTGTAGTGCTAGAAATGTACCAAAAAATCTAAAAAAAATTAAGGGTACAACATATGACCATGAGATTTTGAGAGTACCCATATCTTAAGTAGTATAATATGTAGGAATTTTTAAGATTCTTTTGGTATCATGTGAATATCCAAACCGCTAATGAGTACTTCCATACTTAAAAAAAGCCACACCAATATGCTCTTAATTACTGCATTCTCCCGACTCCACCTATTGCGATGGCCACGTGTAACACCCCGCTCATCCTCTGGACCCGGAATGCTACCATCATTGCAAACTCTTACCTCTCCTTCAATTACCAGAAAATCAACACTAGTATATTGAGATAGCAGCGAATAGATACATCATAGTTTTCTTTTAGCCTTTACTCTAGCAGACTAGTAGAGACAAAGGTGGTACAGGGAGTGTTGTTAGTTCATGAAGATTATTCATGTGCTACTCCCGCCCCGGGCATGACGTCCTCAACGATCACCTAGAAATAAAACAACAAAACAAGGGTGAATCCAAAAACTCAACAAGTACATAATATGACGATAAATGCTAACACAACATGAAAACAATTTAATCCAACCAATATACTCTGCATACATAGCCATGCTCGTATCATCATTCTCAAGGTTCCACATAGTTCGTACATACTTCACATGCATTTTCTCAAGAGCACTCCGGATTAGTCCACTAGCTTTACTCGTAGCCAGAGACTTTCCCACCGCCCTCACTCTTGAGTGCACATAATGCAAATGCATATGCCCATTGTCATTATCATTGTCATCCATAAATAAGTATCATGTCGTGTAATCATCGCACTTCCACATAAACATTATCACATCATGTAAATATCGTATATTCATAAACTCTATGGTCTACCGTTCTACCATGCACTTGCTTGTTAACCAAGCGGAGCGGAACGACATGCGGACGGCGCCGACTCGGGACCTCCACCTGGACAAGCAATTAATCCGAATTAACGCATCATAACGAAACCATAGATTAAATAGGTGGCGACGATACTACACGCATATCCCGATTCTGGCGTAAAAACGCACGGGTTTCAGGGTACCAAACCCCCCATTCCTTTTTCTCTTCTTTTTCTCTACTTTTCTTTTCTTTCCTTTTCTCTCTCTCTCTCTCTCTTCCTTTTCCTTCCTCTTTTTCTTTCTTCCTTTTTTCCTCCCCTTTATTTGGTTCGGCCGAATGGCCACCTCTATCTCCTCCCATTTCTTGCTCTCTCTCTCTCTCTCCCTCTCTTTCTCGCGCAAGACGGTGCCTAGGCGCTCCTCCGGCGGCGTGGCGGCGCGCGGCCCGGCTCGGCGTCGCCGGCCCGAAGCTTGCCGCCGGCGGCCCCTCCGCCGCCATCACCTCCCTCTCTCTCTATCGCGCGGGCGCTCCTCCATGCAGCACGGAAGCGCCCGCCCGGGCTCGGGGCTCACCGGCCCTGTGCTTGCTGCCGGCCGCCTCCTCCTCCACGACTCCCCCGCGCTCCTCCCTCTCCTCTTTTGCCCCGACCGCTCGCTGGCCCCAGGCTCAAGCCGGCCGACCTCCGCTCGCCTCCGCCTTCTCCTCACGCCTCCCCGCTCATGAATCCGGCGGCGCCTCCCTTAGATCCGGCCACCCACAGTCGGATCTGGTTGATCTCCGACCACCGACCGCTTCCCTAACCTTCTCCACCTCACCCTTTACCCCTGATCCGGCCTGAGACCGATGGGTTCTTCGTCCTCTTCAGCTCACTGGCCCCGGCTTGCAGTCGGCCGGGTGCCCAGCGCCCCCTCCACCTCCGGCCACTCCTCCCCTTCCTCGTCGACATAGCCTACTTCGGCTTACTTAACGTACACCCCCCTTCACCCCCTCCCTACCCTTTTGCTAAGCGTGTCATGCCATGAACAAGCTGAAGCTATGGTGAGAGGACCTACCCAGGTGTCGGGCTTGGACGTTGAAGAAAGTTGTGGCGATGGCGAGGTCTGAGGTTCCCGGTGGGCGTGGATGATCTAAGCCTTCAAGACCGTCATCCTTGCTCCACCGTCACCCCCTACTTCTCGAGCTCCTTGCCTCCCGTCACTCTCTTCCTCACTGCCTCGGTGTGGAGTGGCTACCTGTTTGGCTTGACTTAAGAAGGGATGCTGGCTATGGTTTTCCGCAGGTTGCAAGGCACAGGTGGCAAACATGCTTGCCAAGGCAAGCATGCGGCTTGCCACATCTCTCTGGGAGAGGCAAAAGGCAGGTGAGGTGTCTTGCTAGCTGGCAATTTTTTCTCTTCCTGGTAATACACCACCAGTCTGAAAATTTTGAAATGCAAGTATATGTTGCATTCAAGAAAGTATATGCTGCAAGGCCAGCGATCTATAAATTTTGTGTGCCCTTCATTGCCATCTTTTTTGTTAAAGTATATTACCTAACTTTTCTATCAGAATCTTTTAGGTAAACTGATTGGTGTGTGTAGCTTAATATTTTGGATTCCAAGCCAAAAGGTAAAAATCTGAAGAAAAACTTGTCTCAAGTACTGTAATATAACACATCAAAATTAATCAAACTCCCACAAAATTGAGACACAATCACAAAAGTTCAGGAAAAATATACACACCAATCACACATATCTAAGACACTCAAGCACACAACCACAAAATTTTAGGTCAACTTTTGAAGGAGGGGGAGATCCCTTGCGACGGGGATAGGAGGTCGATATTGGGAGGTCACCAGGTCAATGTCGTCGCCTGGGTGGAGTCACAAGAGCATGGGTGATGGGGAGGGAAGGTGGATGGTGCCAGTCCCCATCCATGTCAGCCATGCACACTAATGGAGTCAAGGTCTGGAGGTTGTTGGTGGGTATATGGCACCGCACAGAGAAGTTGCGATCACCCATGGTGTCATCGTCGCCTGTGGTCGCACAGAGATGGAGAATGGATTGGGGATTTAGGGTTTGGGATGAGGAAGGAAGACAATGGAGTGTTTTGCAAAATGCGTAGGGCATAGTGGGTTTTGCAAGAAAGTCAAGTTAAATCAGAGGTCCATAGTTGCCTGTGTGCATGGGTGCTTGAAGGGGAGAGTGTACGTTGCCTGAGTGCATGGGTGCTTGAAGAAGACAATGTGCATAGGATATGTTGTCGTACTTCAAAGCTTAATTAGATATCAAATTCACCTCCCATTCTTTGGCATCATATAGCGGTCATCACTTGTTAAACCTATACATGCAATAAAGCTATAAAACTTGCATGGTAGTCCTCCAGAATTCAGATGCAATAGGACGGTGAGTATCACCCCGATGCTGATTTTATGCTTCTAGACCATTTGCATGTTTCACCTATTCTAATTTAATCATCGAAATCTTCCAAGCCTTGAAAACCACCTTTTTGGCCCCTCTAGTCGACCAATGAACCTGGCACAGTCTATTGCCAACCCTTGGTGTTGTCTGACACATCTCAAAAGTAATTTTGGTTTAGTGACATCCCTACACATAATTTTTCGTCCAAGTACTCTTATTGTCAATTTTTCTCATTTTATCGTCAATTTTTTCCCATTCTTTCATCAAATCCTGACACATCAGTCAGCTCAATGTGTAGGGGTGCAAACGGGGCGGATAGTTTCTACTGTTCATCCGATCGAAAGCATTTGAATCTAATTTAGAGCAAAATAAGGATATTTCGCTATTTTTCGGATTTTTGGATTCTGAACCGGATAGTTTTTCTCATATATGAGATCGGATTCGAAAGAGAAGTATTCGTTGGATTTGGAACTATCCTGGAATTTAATTGGATAATATCTGTTAAACTTATCCTGGATATCTGGTAAACTCTAGGCCCATGAGTTATGCCTTAGTTGGTCATCCCAATAGGTAAGCCATGAGGCCATGGGCTCATGTATACATGACTAGCCTCTCACTTGCCCATAATAGGTTAGAGAGAGAAATCGGCCCACTAGGCTTTCCCAATATTGAAATTGGTTTTTATTTTTAGGAAAATATAAGAAATCCAAATAAGCCAAGAAAAATAGCAAATAAAAAATTCCAAACAATTTAGGCAAATACTTTTGAACATAAGGAACTTAAAAAATACTTCAAATTTAATTTATATAGTCAAATTGGCTTGTGAAACTTCTAATGACTTGCATCTTGGATATGTAGTACGTTTGATTGACCCTTTTATGTGCGACACATATGTGTTCTGTTTTTGTGTGATATCCGACTAAATATTTGTGACCGAGACTAACCGTATTCGAAGCGACATGTATTCGTTTTGTATTTGTAATCGAGACTATCCGTATTCGTATCTAGCACTATCTGTGTCTAATTCCGATTCCGAATAAAAATGTGAAATATGATACGAGATAAGCAAAATCCGTCCATATCAAATCTTATTACACCTCTACCAACGTGGTATGCCATAAGCGGGTTATTTTATAAAAATATTATAATAAGTCAGAGGAGGGGTCCTATGTAAAATGTTATAAAGAAAAGGTTATTTACTAAAAATGATTGCCCTGTCACTTTAAAGTCAAACTTACGGGCACTGGCAGTGGGCCCCACGCAGTCCAACCAGGCTCCCGACCCACCGTTTCACTGACGCGTTGTCCCCGCAGTCTGCAGCCACTTCCTGACCCAGCAGTCAGCCACGTAAGAATTCTCGAGGATTTTTTTCTGTACGCGAAGCGATTTGCCATGCCCCCACTTCGTTCCACTTCAGATCTCTTCGTCGTTCTCCACCTCCTCGTCGTCGTCTTCCTCCTCTCCGGCTGATGCCTCCCAAACCCTAGCCCCGCAAAACCCTAGATCCTGCTTCCCGCCGCCGCCGCCGCGATGGATCCCTCCGGATCCGCCTCCCTTGACGGCCGCCTCCTCATCTCCCCGTCGCTCTCCACCGCTACCTTCTCCATCCGCTCCCCCTCCCCGCACCACGACCGCCGCAACTCCACCTCCTCCCCCAAGCCCCTCCTCCCCTTTCCCTCCCCTACCTCCAGGCCCCACCACTCCTCCGGTCCCTCCGCCGCAGCCGCCGGGCCCCGCGCCGCCGCATCCGCCACGCCGCCGGCCTTCGCCCACAACGCGCGCGTCGCGGCGGCGCTCGCTCCCGCCGCGGCCTTCCTTCTCGACCTTGGCGGGCTCCCCGTCTTCGCCGTCCTCGCCATCGGCCTCGCCGCCGCGTACCTCCTCGACGCCCTGCGGCTCCGGCAGGGCGCCTTCTTCACCGTGTGGGCTTCGCTGCTCGCCGCCGACGTGGCATTCTTCTTCTCCGCCTCCCTCTCGTCCGCTGCCGCCGCCTCGCTGCCGCTCACCGTCCTTGCGCTGCTCCTCTGTGCCGAGACCTCCTTCCTTATCGGCGTCTGGGCCACCCTCCAGTTCCGCTGGATCCAGCTCGAGAACCCTACCATCGTCGCATCGCTCGAGCGGCTCCTCTTTGCGTGCGTGCCTATTGCCGCGCCTGCAGTCTTCACATGGGCTGTTGTGTCCGCGGTCGGCATGGCCAACGCCTCCTACTACCTTGCCACATTCGCCATGGTGTTCTACTGGCTGTTCTCCATACCCCGGCCATCCAGCTTTAAGAACCGAAAACAGGACGCTCCATCGCAGGACAGTGATGGCATTCTTGGCCCCTTGGAGAGCTGTGTTCACACGTTGTATCTATTGTTCGTGCCAGTGTTGTTCCATGCTGCATCCCACCACGCCGCACTCTTCGCATCATGGGCCAATGTGTGTGATTTGCTGCTGCTGTTCTTCATACCATTCTTGTTCCAGCTCTATGCGTCCACACGTGGTGCGCTGTGGTGGATTACCAGGGATGCACGCACAATGGATCAGATAAGGATGGCGAATGGCTTGGTTGCACTGATTGTAGTGGTGCTTTGCGTTGAGGTTCGAGTTGTATTTCACGCGTTTGGAAGATACATCCATGCTCCACCGCCACTGAATTACCTGCTTGTAACGGTCACGATGCTTGGTGGTGCGTTGGGCCTGGCAGTGCATGCTGCCGGCAAGGTTGGGGATGCTGTTAGCTCGGTGGCTTTTACGGGGTTGGCAGTGCTTGTCAGTGGAGCGGGTGCTGTAGTCATCGGATTCCCTGTTATGGTACGTTGCAGCCTGCTTGGTTGCAATATCTGCACTTGCAAATTTTTTGAAAATAGTTTTTTTTAAAAAAAAACAGATCAGCACTTGCAAATTTATCATTAACTTTAGTAGTATTGACATGGGTATTTGTAATATGTGCTTAAAATGCTATCTCAATAATGTTTGAATTAGTTGAACTCGTTAGTCTTAATGCTTAATGCATATTGCATAAATGCATACTATCTTGAACCAACAACTTGTATGAACTATGGAGTGAAGTATGTGTTGTGTTATGAAATATGAAATCAATTAAACTCTTGGAATAATCTTTATGGACCTAGACTAATAATAAGTACTCCTGTAAGTTAGGTTATTGTAGAGTTGCTTGCTCTCTCACTACTGCTAGTCGTTTATTCTTTATAGTAGTTCTACATTGAATGTTAAAATTGGTGCTAACATAAACTGGCCAAGGGAGTTAATCTAACCTTTAACTAAATACTATCAGTGTCTCGAATTTTGATTTTGTGTAACTGTTTGTCCATCTTAACTGCTGCCCTGTTTGTTGCAAGGTGAAACTTTGACTGCTTTATAGTTGGCTTCATGTTAGTCATGCATTTGCTTGTTAGATGGTCTGGATAATCTAAGTTCTTGTGTTTAATTGGGTCCTTAAGTGATATATGCTGCTCCAGGCTTCCATCGATTGAGTTTGATTAGAATTCAGAATTCATGAAATCACAATAATCTGTTTAGAAGTAACTGCTATAATGGAGAATATTGTTAGCCATATTTCAATCATCGTTAACTTCACTATTGTGTTCCACTGTTCCCATATCAAAGTTGTGCAGTATTTCATGGCAATTGCTGCCTGTGGGCTCTTCAATTATGTACTACTTTTATAGCTGACCTTACGTTCCTTGTTCAGTTGTTTATATTGCTCAAGCTTTTTTTTTTGGGAAATGCTGTAGCTGAACCCTTATATTTCTAGTCACATCCCTCCTGGTACTGTCCTCAGCCATTATACCTCTGTTGATTTTGTTGCTAAGTACTCAAGTCATGGTAGTGATGATGCTGGTGAAGTCCTTTGCTATGGTTAAGTTTTATAAACATTGCTGCATATTTCTGTTACTTTATGTAGATCATACAATAGATTTGTTGCTGCAAAACTGTGCAAAGTATAATGTATGTTTAAAAGCAGATAGATCAGTGCTTGGTGATAGTTGCCCCTGTTATGACAGATATAACCAGCACATATGAATGCAGTGTTATGTAACTTTCATTAAAAATGATGTTCTTGCTCTGCTTCAGGTGCTCGGATTTCATAGTAAACAAGTCCCAGAACATATGAGCATCATGAGATCACTAAGAGTTGTAGATTAGCAAGGTCTTCCTCTCTCTCTATATATAAAGTGTCTTGGGGTGGATGGGTGTGCACGTTTCTTGCATGGTTGACCGTAGGATGGAGTCTTGGGGTGGCAGGGTGCGCAGAGACATGTTTGTTGGGTGGTTGGCAATAGGTTGTAATTTTCTCATTAGATATAATGACATAAGCTAATCTTCATCTGACTTCTTGGTAATGACCCAACAACATATCCTGTTGCAACCACAACTGGTTTGTCCTGATGGCTGATCTTACAGTAACATGGAATTGAATCTAGGGAATAATCCTTTTGTATATGGGGCAGCTTTTATACAGCTTAACAGGTCCTGCCATGGCCTTGACCTTGCAGCATCAGTATTCCAAGCTGTTATTTATTATTTTTGTTACTCCATACTAAGTGTTTCATTAATCTTTCTGCAGTTCCTTCCACTCCCAATGATTTCTGGCTATTATGTGGCAAGGTTCTTTACTAAGAAAAGCTTGTCATCATACTTCACCTTTGTGGCATTAGCAAGCTTGATGGTCCTTTGGTTTGTAGTGCATAATTATTGGGATCTGAATATTTGGATTGCTGGCATGCCATTGAAGTCATTCACTAAGTACATTGTTGCAGCTGTAATCATGGCAATGGCTGTTCCTGGTTTGGCGCTTCTCCCAACAAAACTGCGGTTTCTTGTGGAACTTGGTCTTGTTGGTCATGCATTATTGCTATGCTACATTGAGAACCGATTGTTCAACTATGCTACCATGTACTACTTTGGATCAGAAGATGATATCATGTATCCTAGTTATATGGTTTTGATTACAACCTTTTTGGGATTGGCTCTTGTAAGAAGATTATCTGTTGATCAGAGAGTTGGGCCCAAAGCTGCTTGGATCTTGACTTGTCTTTATTCCTCAAAATTATCAATGTTGTTTATCACATCAAGATCGGTGCTATGGGTTTCAGCTGTGTTGCTACTTGCTGTCACCCCCCCTTTGCTTCTTTACAGGTATCCGCTGCAACTTCATGTTCTAATTGAGTACCTTGACTTCTTTATATAAAACTCTTCCCTGCACCTACCAGGGACAAGTCCAAAGGGGCTTCAAGGATGAAGGTCTGGCAAGCTTATGTCCATGCGTCTGTAGTAGCCTTTTCTGCGTGGCTCTGTCGGGAAACAATCTTCGAAGCTTTACAGTGGTGGAATGGAAGGCCTCCTTCAGATGGTCTGCTTTTGGGTTCCTATATTCTATTGACAGCTGTTGCTTGCATACCAATAGTCGCTCTCCATTTCCCTCATGCTCAGGTAGTTGATACTTGCCTCTTTATTCTATTCGAAAAAATCAATCTTCTCAGAAAGAATCTTTGATGTTATTATCTTTTTGTGCTCTGCTGTTATACTTGTGTACTAATGGTTAGCGTTCATCTTCTCAACAAATATCTAGCGAGGATCTGTTGATTCTCAACAAACATGGATGGTTTACTCATTTAGCACTTTGAGATAGAGGTTCTAACTCTGTATTGTTAAATCATGACATCAAATCATCAGCTCCAAAATTGTGAGTAACTTGTTTACCTTCTTTAGAGTGTCAAGAGTGGTTGACATTGCCTTGGGTGTTTGCACAGTGATTCAACCTGGCTAGATAATTCAATAACGTGTCCAGATCACACTTGCAGTCTTGAAGATTAACTCGATTTCTCTGCAATTTTATGAAATTAACAAATCTAAAGAAAAAAAACAATGTTAAGAGTTCTGTCTTCGTTTCATATTATGGGATGTAATCTGAACTGAAAATAGAGCTTTACAGACTCAAGACCAGCTGCTGTATAAACTGATGTTAGTTTGTTGCCCTGAAAGATTACAGAATCCTTTCCATCTGCTGGATTTGAAGTTAAAATATCTTCTTTTTTTGAAGAGTTTATCCAAGTGGTCCTGCTTGTACTTGTGCTATTATGTTCATGATGCTAAAAAAATATTCTTCGACCGAAAGGACTGTTCTGCATGCACCATGAATTGCAGAATATGAATTTGTAGGATTATCTCTTGAACTCTGATTAAACAGCCCTTCGCCTGTTAGTTTTGCTTCCTTTATGTGATGTCTGCCTTTTATTTACTATTTTTATCAATGAAAAGTCAAAAGGGCACCATTTAGTTCGAAACATTAAATATAGGTCCTGTTTAGCAAGAAGCATCTTCATTTTAATGACTGAATTCAACCTCCCGTGTTTCTATATTTGTTCTCTCTGTTGGTAGCTATTTGCTCTATACATGTCTCATGCTGAAGTGTCGAAGTTATTATTTTGATAATGTACACCTTGCAAGTTATTTTGGGGCTGCACGGCACCAATTGATTTTACTTTGTATTTTCTTGCAGTCAGCAAAGAGATTCCTGGTGCTTGTTGTGGCTACTGGGCTTCTTTTCGTGATTATGCAGCCTCCTATTAAACTATCATGGGTATACCGGTCAGAGTTGATCACAGCAGCACATCTATCTGATGATGACACTTCCATATATGGTTTTGTAGCATCCAAGCCCACATGGCCATCATGGCTGCTCATTGCAACAGTGGTACTTACATTAGCAGCAGTTACATCCATTATCCCAGTGAAGTATGTTGTCGAGTTGAGGGCTTTATATGCAGTGGGAGTTGGAATTACACTAGGCATCTACATATCTGTTCAGTACTTTTTCCAGGCAGTTGTTCTGTATCCTCTTCTTGTTGCAACAATTGTCTCTGCTGCTGTCTTCACAGTATTCACACATCTCCCATCTGAATCCAGCACAAGGGTTTTGCCATGGGTGTTCTCTTTCTTGGTAGCTTTGTTCCCTGTCACTTATCTGCTGGAAGGGCATTTAAGAGCTAAAAGTTTTGCGGATGAGGATGAAGCAGAGAAGTTCACCAACATGTTAGCTATAGAAGGGGCCAGAACATCGCTTTTGGGTCTCTATGCTGCCATTTTCATTATCATTGCATTAGAAATTAAGTTTGAACTCTCTTTGCTATTGCGTGAGAAGGTCATGGACAGAGGTGTAACACATGGTCCATCTGGTCGGAGCTCTGCCTTTCCACCCAAAACAAGGTTACTCCAGCAACGAAGAGCACATGCTGCACCAACTTTCACCATCAAGAGATTGGCAGCTGAGGCAGCTTGGATGCCTGCCATCGGCAACGTTTCTACTGTGCTGTGCTTCATCATCTGCCTTGTTCTCAATATAACACTTACCGGTGGCTCAAACCGTGCTATTTTCTTCCTAGCACCCATCCTCCTGCTTTTGAACCAGGATTCAGATATCTTTGCAGGATTTGGTGACAGGCAACGTTATTTCCCTGTAACAGTTTCTATTTCTGGGTATTTACTATTGACAGCATTGTATAGGATCTGGGAGGAGACTTGGCCTGGCAGTGGAGGATGGGCTCTTGATATTGGGGGCCCAGGCTGGCTTTTCGCTGTGAAAAACGTTGCCCTTCTCGCCCTCACATTACCTAATCACATACTCTTCAATCGCTTCATGTGGGATTATGTCAGACAAAGTGATTCGAAGCTACTTCTGACACTGCCCCTCAACTTGCCATCGATTATAATGACAGACATACTTACTGTGCGGGTATTAGGATTGCTAGGAGCTATTTATTCTCTAGCGCAGTACTTGATATCAAGGCGGATAAGAATTGCTGGGATGAAGTACATTTAAACTAGGTTGCTGGGATGAAATACGTCAAAACCAGGACATGTAACTTTTGAGGTAAATCTTGTATGTCTCGGCGCAATTGTTGTCTGTAGAGTCTCCAGCATCCTGAAACAAATCTTTCAATGCATTGCTTGCAGGCTTTCAACCATACACCGATTTCTTTCGAAGGGTCAGGAACAGACATCTTTGCCTGGTGGGCTGGGAACAAAACTGTGCCTTGTAGCATAGTGAAACAAATGGTCGATGGTCATCGCTTATGTACTGGATGATCTGTATACTGATACCCTGAAGGTGTTGTAGTATAGATGTTATTGAAGAACACATGCAATGCATCACCTTGGGTCATTTACTTCGAACTTGTGACTTCGCAACATATTGCAACATTTTGTGTCGATACTTTTTGATAAACCTCACCAAAGCTAATTTGTGCATCTGCATAGATTCGTTTATTGTCTAAATGACTAAATCTGAATGGCAGGATAATGCTCTCCCCATGGAACTGTCTAGTTATGTTTGTTGCAGGAACTATCTGCGTTATGTGCAATATATGATAGATGCGTTCTTTATGGTTTATGGCTATAGTTTTATCCTAGTGTGAGCGTTTGTGTGAACAAACAGAATGTCAATAAGTCGATAAGCCATTTTAAAAGGCTGTTACGATAAGTCGTTTCGAAAAAGCAGTTAAGAAGTTGTTTCGTTTGTTTATTCGGGGGAAGTTGTAAGTAAAGACTATTTATTTAAGTTGTTTTGAAAAGATGATCAAAAGGTCCTATTTATTTGTTTGGAAAAAGCTGTAAACAAAGAAGAGCAAGGTTGATATCTAGATGCCGTAGGCCAGTTCAGGTGTAGGCCAGTTTAGGTAGAGGTAGCTGGTGTGTTGATCTTGTTCGTGTGGGATTTTTATTTTTTTATTTCATGAGTTTGTTTTAAGATAGTGAAGTTTTTTTAATACTTGCTGAAGTAGGGTTTGTTCTTTTTGGTTTCGACTTATAGCTTATGACTACGTAACTTATAATTTTTGGATTGTTCACAAGAGAGAATAGTAACAGAAACTTACGTACGGTTTTGGTCGATATAAATGAAGTTACTATAATGTGTACTACAATCAACTTGTAAACTCTGTTTTAAAAAGATACTCTGTTTAAAAACTAGTTACAGTAGAAAAAAACCAAAAAAACGGTTTTTAAAAACTGAAAAGAAGAGACACGTAATTTTGTAGAAGGCTTGAGAAATTCCGACATGCTTGTTTCTTGTCTTGGGTTCCTGAGGTGAAGTGCCTGTTTTTTTCCTCCAAAGCTAGCGGTTTTTGGCTTTTGGTACAGTACCTAACTTTCAAACAGAATATTTTCTCAAGACGGGATCTACAAGTTAAACGATGTACATGTTAAAAACCCAATATCTGTACCATTTAAAATCGCAAGTGAGTATCTATCTCTCCGTAATCTGTACAATAAACAGTCAAAATTTAAAAATTTTAGCCAAAAGTCATAAGCCGCAGCCGTTACCAAACAGGCCCGAAAGCTCATCCGTCTTGGATCCTAAACTTCCCTTGAGTATGTTTGTGGGGCCCGGCAGGCAGTAGCACGGACGGCCAGGTTTTTTTTGGTTGTTTAGACTTTGGACGGAACTACAAAAAGAACAGCCCCTTTTCTTCCTAGCGTGCGAAACGTAATTTGCGGACCCGCCTTCCGGCTCGGAAAGCGCTATAATGAAAACGGAGCACCGGAGGTTGTCAGGAGGCTCGCTACCGCCACAGAATCCAAAGCACGACGAGCAGAAGATGTTGGTACGTGCGGGGTGCGGCACAGGTGCTGAGGGCACAACACTTAGCGTGTGCGAAATGCCTCCATCACCCGCCACGTGTCCCACAAGGCCTAAACAAATTCTGAAAAATTCGAAAAAAATACTTACAAAATCCAAAATTTTATAAAAAGTATAAAAAATATTTTTTTGTAAGTACTTAATTTTTTTGATTTATACTTTTATTAAAAAGTATTTTTTTTAAGTACTTAAAAATATTTTTTAATAAAAGTATTTAAAAAAAGTACTTTTTACAAATTTTCGGATTTTGTAAGTATTTTTTTCAAATTTTTCAGAATTTTTTTGGGCCTTATGGAACACATGGCGGGTGCTGAGCACCCCCGCACGCGCTAAGTGCTGTGCCCCAGCACCAGCCGCACCCCGTACGTGCGACCTTTCTGCACGGCCATCACGCCGGGTTGTGTCGCCGTCGCCGATACTGTGCTTCACCGTGGATCCGCACTGGGACCCACCCGTTCCCAACTGCAACGTCCCGGTGTTGGAACTAAAGCAAAATTAGATAACCGATATTTTGCTGCTCAGTTTGTCCGTTATAATCATTTATTTTCTTTTACTTTATTATTTATATTTTATCTTAAAGTTCTCTTATCAATTGTTATTTTGTCTTGTAGCCCGTTTTAATTCGTTTTTTTATTATATGTGGCTGGTACCCTCATGCGAAATGACGAGATAGCTCTCATGTCTAAACACCATTTTATTCTATGTTGGTATTTTTTTCAGCACATTTGAGTAGCTGCTGGTGGTTTGCCCTATTTTGTGCCACTACCTGCACAATCTGAATTAGCCCTCTTTGCTCCTTTTCCTTCTTCTCTAGATGGAGCGGTTTTTGTAGGACTGTTTTCACAAGAAGAATTAGAACCAGAAGAGAGCATCACCACTGCCGTACTTGGTGCCTATACCAAAAAATAAGTGATATTCAAATCCATGAAGTGGTAACCATATAATTTTCAAACAATAACTATCCACTTATACAAAACACTAATCTTGGAGAGAATGCGCCACAATTATGGAACAATTATGGAAAGCCGAAGTTTTTTGTAAAGAGAAATGGATGAGTAGTGCATAAGTAGAGCAAGAACAATGTGACGGCTTATGCCCTAGCCCATTGGCACCAAATAAGATGCTATCACTCAGGATATGAATAGATGATAGCAAAGGTATCCAACCACTGTTTAACAAAAAGCAAGAGTATAAACAAGTTCTAATACAAATGCACAAATTCTATATCTTATGAAGGCTATAAAGAGCAAGAGGTTATTAAGAACACCAAGCATTTGAGTAATATATGCTAGAAATGGTGCCATTGCAACGCGATGCCGATCAATTGCTAGTGCGCAACCAGTTTAAGCACTTACTGTAGGGTTCAATTCCCAATTTAAGGCCCTGATCGACTCGGCTTCGGCTTCTGGCTTATTTTTCACTATTCATAAGTTTCGTCTTTTTCTGAACTTTTGGCTTTTTGTTGAGCTTTTTTGCCGGTTCTTTTTTTCCCGTATTTGTTTGTATTATACGTAATGGGCTAACATATTTTTTTATTTTTAAATTTTTTAAATTTAATTATGCTAAATAAGCCTCTGTCAGTTACAGTGCTTTTTTCAGCCAGCTACAGTGTTTTCAGCCATAAGCCACGAGCTTTTCAGCCGAACCGATCACCACCTAAATCCGCAGAACAGCAATAGATGCATACATAACAGAATTAACCAAGAACCTAGCACCTGGAAGAGGGAAATTTTGTCATCACTGGGAGTCAGTGATGCAAACCGCATCTGCACCTACCTACATATATAGATATGATATAAAGTGTTAGAGATATGTATAGTTTGTTATTCCCCATTGTTATGAGGGGTTCTTTGCATATTTACCACTTGTACTTTGTGTATATATTCTGGCCCATTGGCCTCATATGAATACAAGCGCTATTCATAACATGGTATCAGAGCATAGGGTTTATCATACCTAGGGCCGTGCCTCTCCACCAGATTGGATCTACCGCCGGACTTTTCGCGCCGGCTCGCCGCCGCCGCCGTTGTGCCTCCAGCCCGACGCCGCCGACTGCTCCATCCGCGCCGGCCGCCGCCGGCTGCTCCCTCCTCCTTCCGCGCCGGCCAACGCCGCTGCTCCGCTCCCGCCGGCCGACGCTGCCGGCCGCTCCCTCGCGCCGGCGGCCCTCCGCGCCGGGGCGCCGCCTCCCGCGCCGAGCCACTGCTCGGCCTCCACCCGTCGTCCCCCGACGACTCCGTCCGCCGCCGTCGGTGTCTTCCGCGCCGGCCGTCCTCCGAGTACTCGCCGCGCCGGCCGTCCTCCGCCGACTCGCCTCCGCCTTCCGCTCCGCCCGGTGGTGTCCGCTCCGCCCGGTGGTCGCCGTCTCCCCTCCGTCGGCCCCGCCGACTCGCCTCGCCGCCCTGCCGCGACGCGCCGGCCGACGCCGCCGGTTACTCCCTCCGCGCCGACCGACGCCGCTGCTCGGCCTCCACCCGGGCCACGCCGCCGTCGCCCGGGGCCACGCCGCCGCCGCCTCCAGCCCTAAGCGCCGCCGCCGCCTCCAGCCCTAAGGCGTGCGTGCGTGTGATTTGGGCCGGAGGCCTGTTTGGTTTTTTTTTCGGTCGGTTGTAAACCGTCCGAACCAAAAAAAAAAAAAAAAAGCGTTGATCTAACCGCCGCGCCGTCCAGCGCCGCCTGTTAGACTTCGTTACCTTGGTCGCCGCGCCGTCCAGCGCCGCCTACCAATGGGCACCGTTTCTCTCCCTCGCTGCCCGGTGATTTTTGATGGTGTTAATTACACCGACTTTGTGTCTCACATGCGCATTCACATGCGTGGTCTTCGTCTCTGGGGCGTCCTCTCTGGCGATGTCACCTGCCCGCCTTGCCCTATTCCTCCGACGGAGTCTACGCCTGTTGCATTGCCCCCGACAGCTGATAAGGCTGCTGCTGAGGCCGCTGATGATAAAGCTGCCTCTGCCTACCAGGAGGCTCTGGATTCCTACAAGGATCGTCTGACCGTCTACACTCAGTGGTACGATGACGACGCTCGGGCTGCTGCTGTCCTCATCGCCAGTGTCCAGCCTCAGTTCTCTTCTGAGGTTGTGGGACTCTCTTCGGCTTTTCAGATGTGGACTCATCTTCGTCAGCGCTACGAGCCCTCTGGTGATGCCCTGTACCTGTCCGTGGTCCGTCAGGAGCATTCTCTTAAGCAGGGTGATGCTACTGTTGACGCTTTCTACGCTCAGAGTTCTGCTGTCTGGCGTCAGTTGGACTCACTTCGCACTGCCGGCTGTCATACCTGTCCGTGCTGCCTGGATATCCGTGCTGACCTGGAGTTTCAGCGGGTTTACGAGTTCCTTACTCGCCTTCGTCCTGAGTTCGAGCAAAGGCGTGCCCAGCTCCTTGCACGCCACCCTCGTGTCACTCTCCTGGAGGCTCTTACCGAGATACGCGCAGAGGAGACTCGTCTGAGTGGTGCTGGTCTGATGCCACTCCCCTCTGTGCTCGCCGCTCGTCCGCCTGCTACACTGCCTCCTCCAGCGGCTACCACAGGTGGTGGTGGCCGTCCTCCGTCTGGAGGTGGCCGTCCTCACTGTTCCTACTGCGACAAGGATGGCCACACTGAGTCCCAGTGCTACAAGAAGAAGCGGCATCTTGCACGCCGTTCTTCTACTGGCACTAGTGCTTCTACGACGACGTCTGCCTCGACTTCTTCAGCAGCTTCTCTCACCGAGCAGGAGATAGCCAGACTTCGACGCCTACTTGCCGCTTCAGGTTCTCCCTCGACAGGTTCTGCAGGTTCTGCTACTGACTCTTCGGGCACTGAGAGACCACCTCTTACACAGTCAGGTACCTCCCCGTGGATTCTTGATTCTGGAGCATCCTTTCACATGACTCCTGATCCTTCCACTCTGTCTTCTATTACACCTCTTGATTCTCCTGTCAGTGTCCTTACTGCTGATGGTACATCTCTTTCTGTCTCTGGTCGAGGATCTCTTAGCAACTCCTCTTTTCATGTTCCCTCTGTTGCTCATGTTCCTCGCCTTACATTGCAGCTTCTTTCTGCTGGGCAGATTACTGATCTTGGTTATCGGGTTATTCTCGACTCTGACTCTTGTTGTGTTCAGGACTGCCACACGGGAGCTCTGGTTGGTTCTGGCCCTCGGCGCCGTGACTCACAGCGTCTCTGGGAGCTTGACTGGCTTCATCTTCCTTCCGCTGCCACCACCGCCGCCAGTCTCTCCGCTTCTGCCGCTTCGTCTACCGGCTCCTTCCAGCAGTGGCATCACCGTCTTGGCCATCTGTGTGGATCTCGCCTGTCGTCCTTAGTTCGTCGTGGTCTTCTGGGGTCTGTCTCAGGAGACGTGTCTTTAGATTGTCAGGGCTGTAAGTTAGGTAAACAGATTCAGCTTCCTTATCCTCATAGTGAGACTGTGTCTCAGCGTCCTTTTGATCTTGTTCATTCAGATGTTTGGGGTCCGGCTCCCTTCGTTTCGAAAGGGGGTCATCGTTATTATATTATTTTTATAGATGATTTCTCTCGCCACACTTGGATATATTTCATGTCTTCTCGTAGTGAGGCCTTGCCTATCTATAAACAATTTGCCACTATGATACACACACAGTTCTCCACTCCTATTCGTGTCTTTCGTGCTGATTCTGCTGGCGAGTACCTCTCTCGTCACCTGCGCAGCTTCCTTGCTGAGCAGGGCACTCTCGCTCAGTTTTCTTGTCCTGGTGCTCATGCTCAGAATGGTGTCACTGAGCGTAAGCATCGTCACCTCCTTGAGACGGCTCGTGCTCTGATGATCGCCGCCTCTATTCCACCTCACTTTTGGGCCGAGGCTGTTTCCACTGCCACCTATCTCGTCAACATTCAGCCCTCTTCTGCTCTTAAGGGTGCGATCCCTGTTGAGCGTCTCTGTGGTCTTCTTCCTGACTACTCTGCCCTTCATCTGTTTGGCTGTGTTTGCTATGTTCTCTTTGCCCCTCGAGAACGTACCAAACTGACCGCTCAGTCTGTTGAGTGTGTCTTTCTGGGGTACAGTGCCGAGCACAAGGGCTATCGGTGCTGGGATCCTGTTGGTCGTCGGATACGGGTTTCTCGGGATGTGACTTTCGACGAGTCTCGTCCATTCTACCCACGTCCTGCCTCTCCTTCGGCTTCCTCTGTGGAGTCTCTGTCTTTCTTGACCTTTCCAGATACTCCTATATCTGTTTTGCCCTCGTCCACCTGTCCTACTGAGTCTCCACATATTCCCCCTGTGGCCTCTCCGCCGTTGTCGCCGCCTGTGTCGTCTCCTACGACTCCTCAGGCTCCTCCCACTATCGTCTACACTCGTCGACCTCGTATTGAGGATCTTCCAGATGCGTCATCTTCTTCTGATGTTCCATCTTCTTCTGATGCTCCATCTTCCCCTGATGGGTCATCTTCTCCTCGCTACGCTCTCCGCGATCGCCAGTCGATTCGGCCTCCTGCCCGTTTCGCCTTTGCTGGCGCAGCTACTCGTGAGCCTGTCTCCTACCGGGATGCTGTTACTCACCCTGAGTGGCAGCTTGCCATGGCCGAAGAGATTGCTGCCCTCGAGCGTACTGGCACTTGGGATCTTGTTCCTTTTCCATCTCATTCTCGTCCCATCACATGTAAGTGGGTCTATAAGATTAAGACTCGCTCTGATGGCTCTCTTGAGCGCTATAAGGCGCGTCTTGTTGCTCGTGGCTTCCAGCAGGAGCATGGTGTTGACTACGACGAGACTTTTGCTCCTGTGGCCCACATGACCACTGTTCGCACTCTTCTTTCCGTGGCGTCTGTTCGCCACTGGTCTGTGTCTCAGCTTGATGTCAAGAATGCTTTTCTTAATGGCGAGTTGCGTGAGGAGGTCTATATGCATCCGCCACCTGGGTATTCTGTTCCTGAGGGCATGGTCTGTCGCCTTCGTCGCTCTCTCTATGGCCTTAAGCAAGCCCCTCGTGCTTGGTTTGAGCGCTTCTCCTCTGTGGTCACTGCTGCTGGTTTTTCAGCTAGTGATCATGATCCTGCGCTCTTTGTCCACACTTCGTCTCGTGGTCGGACTCTTCTTCTCCTGTATGTTGATGATATGATCATTACGGGGGATGATTCTGAGTACATTGCCTTTGTCAAGGCTCGTCTTAGTGAGCAGTTCCTTATGTCGGATCTTGGTCCTCTTCGTTACTTCCTTGGGATTGAGGTTACTTCCACTCCAGATGGTTTCTTTATGTCCCAAGCGAAATATATTCAGGATCTTCTTGATCGCGCCTCTCTCACTGATCAGCGTACTGTTGAGACTCCCATGGAGCTCAATGTTCACCTCCGACTCTCTGATGGCGAGCCTCTTTCTGATCCGACTCGCTATCGTCATCTTGTTGGGAGTCTTGTCTATCTTGCTGTTACTCGTCCGGATATCACTTATCCAGTTCATATTCTGAGTCAGTTTGTTTCCGCTCCCACTCAGGTCCACTACAGCCACCTTCTTCGAGTTCTGCGATACCTTCGCGGGACTATCTCTCGCCGTCTCTTCTTTCCACGTTCCAGCTCTTTACAGCTTCAGGCCTATTCGGATGCTACTTGGGCCAGCGATCCTTCTGATCGCCGGTCTATCTCTGCTTACTGTGTTTTTCTTGGTGGTTCTCTTATTGCCTGGAAGACGAAGAAACAGACTGCAGTGTCCCGTTCGAGTGCAGAGGCTGAGTTGCGAGCTATGGCTCTCTTGACAGCGGAGATTACTTGGCTACGGTGGTTACTTGAGGATTTTGGTGTTTCTGTTACTACACCGACTTCTCTCTTGTCAGACAGTACAGGTGCTATCAGTATTGCGCGTGATCCTGTGAAGCATGAGCTCACCAAGCATATTGGTGTTGATGCTTCTTTCATGAGGTCTTGTGTGCATGATCAGGTGATTACTCTTCAGTATGTGCCTTCGGAGCTTCAGATAGCGGATTTCTTCACGAAGGCCCAGACTCGAGCACAGCATAGCTTCTACCTCTCCAAACTCAGTGTTGTTGATCCACCATGAGTTTGAGGGGGGGTGTTAGAGATATGTATAGTTTGTTATTCCCCATTGTTATGAGGGGTTCTTTGCATATTTACCACTTGTACTTTGTGTATATATTCTGGCCCATTGGCCTCATATGAATACAAGCGCTATTCATAACATAAAGAATGTTAAATGTGTGTGCTAGCCACTGACTCTAAGAGTAGTATGGTATACACATGTGAACAGCCCAGCCGAGAAGAGAAGTTGTTTGATTGACTGATCTAGTTGGGCAGGAGGATGACCTTGCACTACGCATGGCATGGTAAGATTATCACCATCAATGCTGATACTACTCGTTCCGTGAAATCAAAGAAAAAGAGGGAAATTATGCTATGATTCTGCAACTGGAGAAGAAATAAAATGATATTGACGAGTGCAAACTCAGATTCTCCATCCTTCTACCCTTAGAACTCCAGCCATAAGAGCTTCCCATCCTACATGCCATCCGCTGCGGCCGCCACCTCGGCATCGCCGGCCCAGCACATGTACCATTTGGATTGCAATGGCGCAGTGCAGCGGCAGATCTGAGCTCGAATGGCTCCAGGACTGCGACGGTAGGGCAGAAGCAGTTCCAAGCTCTGCTGGCTTCGAGATTGCGATGGGGATGAAGCCACCAGCCATACGTGGATGGATCTCGACGGGGACCACGCCGTTGGCCGTGCGTGGATGGAGGCGTTGGAGAGGAGCAAAGGTGGCTGCTTATCGGCTTCCAAAGGCTACTTTCAAATTTTTCTGTAATAATTAGTTTTTACATAGAATAACTTTTTAAAATAGTGTTTATAAATTAATTGTAGTATAAACTACAATGACTTTATTTATATCGGCTAAAATTACACGTGAGTTTTTATTATTTCGTACTCTCTCACGAATAAGCTAAAATGTATAAGCTACAGTTAAACGTTAAAAAAAAACAGGCTCATAAATGAAAAGATGTGAGGAATTATTTGTGTACAGGTTGGTGACCCTAGCGTTGCATGGTGGAAAAAATACAGCTCAGCCTTGTTGGTTCGATTTAAAATGCTTTAGGGCGCGTTTGGTTTCCTGCACCCGTCTTAACCAGGCCCCGCTCGTGCAGGTTACGTGTGTTTGGTTGCCTGGGTACTTGCTTCGGCCAGGCCCCGCTCGTGCAAAATGACCCCCTCGGCCAGGCTCTGTGGAAACGCAGAACTCTGGCGTTTCTCCCCGGCCTGGCTCTCGCGCTGCAGCCGCGGACGCACGCGCGGGGCGAAATCTGGCCGCCGGGAGATGGCGCGAACTCGCTAGGGTTCGCTCCCCCTTTCGCGCCACTCACCGCGTATATATCCCCCTCCCTCGCCGCCATCCCCTCGGTTCGCTCCCCGTCGACTCCGGAAGTAGGTCATCCACCTTCGAACCCTCGGTCTCCTCTTCTTTGTGGTCTTGTTTACTTATTCATGGCGAGCTGATCCTTCCCCTCTCTGGCTCGTTGTCTTCGAGGTGCTCTGGATCTAAGTCTGGATCTCGCCTGAGGCTCACCAGATCTGAGTTCTTGGTTCGCAATCAGGTACGGATCCAACTTGTTCTCCGTTCTTTGTGGATTTTTTTGGTCTTTTCTCTTGATCTCGTAACCCTAATGATGGTGATGACACCATCACTCACCTTTTGTAGGGATCTCGGCTCAGGCTCACCAGATCTGAGTTCTTGGTTGGCAATCAGGTACGGATCCAACTTGTTTTCCGTTCTTTGTATTTTTTTTGGTCTCTTCGCTTGATCTCGTAACCCTAATGATGGTGATGACACCATCACTCACCTTTTGTAGGGATCTCGGCTCAGGCTCACCAGATCTGAGTTCTTGGTTGCCAATCAGGTACGGATCCACCTTGTTCTCCGTTCTTTGTGTTTTTTTTGGTCTCTTCGCTTGATCTCGTAACCCTAATGATGGTGATGACACCATCACTCACCTTTTGTAGCACTGTCGCCTCAGGCTCACCAGATCTGAGTTCTTGGGTGCCAATCAGGCACGGATCCAACTTGTTCTGCGTTCTTTGTGTTCGGTACATATGAGACATCCCATCCCCTCTCTCGTCCCCACTTTCAATGATGATGGCTATTATAATCTGAGCATATGTCCAAGTCTATGATGATGGCTATTATAATCTGAGCATATGTCCAAGTCTATGATGATGGCTATTATAATCTGAGCATTTTGTCCATTGCACTCAAATGTTGTGGTCCTGTTATTTTTTAGAAAAAATTATGCTGTTCTTGAGTTCGTGGTTACTCAGTCCTGTGAAATACCTTTCTTTGTATAGATGGATTTGCAAGAGAAGAGACGCTTGCTTTTTGCTCGGGCTGCCGCTCTTATCACAGCCATGTACGCATTCATTTTTACTAGGTTTAGACTGCATCATTGTTCACGGCCTCAGCTCACTTATGGGCCACTTAGTAAGATGGATGAAGAGCGCCAAAAAAATCTGGACTTGATTTACAACTGCAATGATGTAGAGTGTGTAAAGATGCTTCGCATGAGAAGGGCTCCCTTTTTCCGGCTATGCAGTTTGCTTAGGGAAAGACAATTGCTCAGAGACACCATACATAGTTGCGTAGAAGAGCAAGTTGCAATGTTCCTTCATATAGTCGGCCATAACCAACGATTTAGTGTGATACATCAAAACTGGAGGAGGTCTGTAGAGACAGTCCACCGCCATTTCAAAGAGGTGTTGTATGCTATTGGTGAACTTAGACAAGAGATGATTAGACCTCCATCTAATGAGACACCAGCTAAGATTAGCAATAGCCCAAGATGGTATCCATACTTTAAGGTAAATAACTTGTCATTTAGTTTATAGGATGTGGTTGCATGCCTGGGTCCATATCAAGTAACAATGAAATGTTGGGTGCCATGTAGGACTATGTGGGGGCAATAGATGGAACTCATATTTATGCCAAAGTCCCAGCCAAGATCCAAGCTGCATTTAGGGGTAGGAAGCACTACCCCACACAAAATGTGCTAGCCGCAGTTGACTTTGATTTGAAATTTACATATGTCTTGGCTGGTTGGGAGGGATCAGCACATGATGCCACCATTCTTGCTGATGCACTAGACCGAGAGGATGGGTTAAGGGTTGAACCAGGTAACTAAATAAACTGGTTACACAAATAAAACATGTAAATTCAAAGGCATGAACCTAATGCATGTCCATATTTGATGTAGGCAAATTCTACTTAGTAGATGCGGGATACGCATGTCGGCCTGGATTCCTTCCTCCTTATCGTGGCACTAGATACCATTTGAGAGAGTATGGTGGTAGGAACTACCCAACCAACCCAAGAGAGTTGTTTAATTTGAGGCACTCAAGTCTGAGAGTAACTGTTGAAAGGGCTTTTGGTGCTTTGAAGAATCGTTTTCGCATCATTGATAACAAACCTTTCCATCCATTCAGTACACAAGTCAAGTTAGTTCTTGCTTGCTGCATACTGCATAATTGGATTCTTGGGCATGGGGTTGATGAGGTAGTTCCAGCTGAGTTTTCTTGGGTGCCAAACAACTCTGAAAGGCAGGCCCAAGGAACTCAGGTGGATGACAATGCTGCTTGGGCTCTTACTAGGGATGACTGGGCTAATCACATGTGGGCTAATAGGGGTTCCTCTCACATTTAGTTTGTTTTCATGTGTTTGGTAAACTTCTCTGTCTTTCTTGGTACTACTCTTCATATGAGGCAGTGGACAAATGTAATGATGATTAATATTATTCTAAGGTACTACACATGAACTTGAGGCTTGAGACATATGCAGTGATGTTTCTTTCTTATACTTGGGTTCATTTGAGGCTTGAGACATGTGCAGTGATGTTTCTTTCTTATCCTTGGGTTCAGTTGAGGCTTGAGGCCTGTGCAGTGATGTTTCTTTCTTTCTTATACTTGGGTTCAGTTGAGGCTTGAGGCATGTGCAGTGATGTTTCTTTCTTTCTTATCCTTGGGTTCAGTTGAGGCTTGAGGCATGTGCAGTGATGTTTCTTTCTTTCTTATCCTTGGGTTCAGTTGAGGCTTGAGGCATGTGCAGTGATGTTTCTTTCTTATACTTGGGTTTCTTTCTTATAGTTTCTTTCTTATAGTTTCTTTCTTATAGTGATGTGCCTATTATACTCTACTTGAGTGAGATATAGCTGAGTGGGGTGTGCCACTGAAATTAGGATATGGCTGAGGAGATCATTGCTGCTGATGAGCTTGTCTTTCCTGGACCTGAACTTGGGGCTGCTGGGAACTTTGCTGGCACTGGCAGTGCTTCTTCTGTTGCTGGAAATGTTCCTGGGGCTGGGAACTTTGCTGCCAGCGCTGGTGCTGATCCACAGAGGCCTGCTTTGAGATGGACTGATGTCATGTCTGGTTTTGTCCTCCGCCACATGTGCCAGCTTATTTCAATTGGTGTGAGGACTGATAAGGGATTTAAGGAAGTACACCTGAACCAGGTTGCAAAGGCTCTACATGAGTTCAGTGGCAACGAAGTGACTGGTACCCAGGTGTACAACCACTTAAGGAAGTGGAGGCAGAGGTGGATGAAACTGTCAAAACTGAGAGAGCTTAGTGGAGCTTTGTGGGATGAGGACAACTCCATGATTGTACTTGAGGAGGAGCACTACAATGGCCATATCAAGGTTTGTAATCATGGAACAATAGCAAGCCTATCCAGCACTACAATCATAGAATATTTCAACATTAGTTGCTAACACTTGCATATGTCATTGCAGGCACACCCCAAGGATGCTGACTTCCTGAACAAGCCTATCCAGCACTACAAGCAGATGATGATCATCTTTGGCAATGGTCAGGCAACAGGCAAATATGCTATGGGGTCAAATGAGCCACTTGGTTCTCCTTCTGACTTTGCTGAGAGCTCACTCAAGACTGACGCACCTAAGGATCTCAAAAGTGGCAAAACTGAACCATTTGATGGAACCAAGTCAGAGGGGGGTGTGGGATCCAAGAGGAAGAGGTCCTTGCTGTCAGAGGAGGACATGATATTGTTCACTGGCATGGCAGATGCAGTGAATAATGTTGCAGATGCTATTCGCTCTACCAAGGTTGAGGATTCTCATCCAGACTTGTATGGTGCTGTCATGTTTGTGCCAGGCTTCAGTGAGGAAGCACTGATGGTTGCATATGGGCATCTGCTGGACAATAAGGCCTTGGGTTCTGCATTTGTGCACATGTCTGACTCCCATCGTGTGCTCTGGCTGAGGACCTTCTTGGCTAGTCACTAACTATATGTTAGTGGTGGCTTCTTTTGTGCATAATTTGCTCCTTTTGGCTAGTCACCACACTTTTGTGCAGTGCACCTGATCCTGCTTTCTTACTGACACTAACATATAGTTAGTGACTTCAGTGTGCCACTATTACTAAACCTTGATGCTGTTAACCTAAACTGAGCATGGGCCTGCTTGCCTATGACTAGATGATTTGATTCTGAGCATATGACTGAAGCCACTGATGTTGTTTTTTTTTAATACTGAGCATGTATGCCTCAAGCCAGTGATGTTGTTGGGCTTAATTCTGAGCATGTATGCCTCAAGCCATTGATGTTGTGTTTTTTTTTAAAACTGAGCATATTTTGCCTCAAGCCACTGATGTTGTTTTTTGAATTCTGAGCATATGCCTCCAGCCAGTGATGTTTTCTTAATTCTGAGCATGTACAATGTTGGGCTTGGTTCTATTTTTTCAACCAGCTGAGCATATGCCTCCAGCCAGTGATGTTTTCTTAATTCTGAGCATGTACAATGTTGGGCTTGGTTCTGTTTTTTCAACCAGCTGAGCATATGCCTCCAGCCAGTGATGTTGTTTTCTTAATTCTGAGCATGTACAAGAAGGTATGGTTTTTTCAGCCCTTTTCTCTAATGAAATCATGCAGCCACTTTTAGAATCTAGCCTTTTCAGTTATCCACTTGCCCTGTTTATTGCTTTAATTGTGCACTCTTATGTTATACTATTGAATTTGTCAATATTTGTATAGTCTCAGCCTGTGTTTTCATTTTGATATTCAACATAGTTGTGGGCATTCTTTTTTACTTCATATTTGCAGTTTTGTGGAGAGCTTTTTCTTACTTCATACTTCATATTCATATTCATACTTCATTGGGACTTCACAGAAGGAAAGTGTCCATGGGAGTTTAGAGGAAGTGATATGCTTACATTGGAGTGCAATGCCTAGTATAGCTTCTTACGCCCTTTCTGAATGAAAGCTGCTATGTTGTATGCCATATAGCTTCTGATTTGGAGCCCTAGTTTTTCTCTGGGAAAAATGAAATGTCACTGGAACTTGAGACTTGGGTCACTGGAACTTGAGACTTGGGTCACTGGAACTTGAGACTTGGGTCACATGAATACCAAGTGCCTTAAGGGCCTGCGGCCTGAACCCCTCCATAACTGTGAAGATACTCTTATTATTCTTTGCTGTTGAAGAAACTCTTATTATTCTTTGCTGTAGGAAGAGTTGGTTTTTTCTTTGCTGTTGAAGTTACTCTTATTATTCATTCTAATTCATGGTTTATGCTTTTATTGTCAGCCTCTATGTCCTGGTACGTAGTGCATGCTGGCCGCAAAACAGGTGTGTTTTCCACATGGGAGGCATGCCATGAGCAAGTAATCGGCTTCAAAGGAGCTTGCTATAGGAAATATAAGTCAAGAGAAGAAGCCTTTACGGCATTCAATGGTGCACAACTTCAAAAAAAAAATCAGTCTGGACCAAAGGACATGGCTTTAGTACAGCCTGGAGTACCTAAAATTAAGATGGGAGGTTACAAATGGAAAGACATAGTTATTTTAGTGGAGGGTGCAATAATATTAGTTCAGGCTTTAGTGATCTTAATTTTGCTTTCCAAATCGGTGTAATATGCAATGCTTAAGTTCTGTATTTTACCTGAGTTGCAGCAGCTTGATCATCTGCCTGTTGTCTTAATCCATTTCTGCTGTACTGTTGTCTTAATCCATTTCTGCTGTACTGTTGTCTTGATCTCCCTTTATTAGCCTAATTTGAATAGATCTCCCGTTATTAGCCTAATTTGATTATCTGCCTGTTGTCTTAATCCATTTCTGCTGTACTGTTTTCATTGTAAATATCTTTTGTATCAAGTATTGTATACTGGTTGTTTGGTAGGGGATTGGCCTGCTGTAGTTTTGTGCGTGCACATGTATACTGGTTGTTTGTATCTTTTGTTTCTTTTGTATCTTTTGTATACTGGTTGTTTGTATTGTTTGATACTTGTAAGCCATGCAGCTTGTATGCAGGCAACCAAACAAGGTTCATGCAGCTTTTTAATTTGAATTTGATGCAAATGCATGCAACCAAACACTAGCTGCTTCTGTCCTGGCTGCAACGAGCCAGGTAACCAAACACGCCCTACTTGCATGCACTGAGCCTGGCCAACGGTGGCCTGGCTGGCTCGTGCGAGCCAGGCTGGGTTGAGAAGGGAACCAAACACGCCCTTAATTACATTTGTTAGTTAGCTAAACACTGAATTAGTTGAGTTCAGATGAAATTAAATTTTATTTTGGCTCACCTGGGCTCGTTAGCTTGATTCTGAAACTATTTTCAAACTATCAATAAAATGCATTAAATTAAACTATATCAATTCTAAAAAAAAGCTCAATAAAACAACTCGACATCCACCCCTCCCATCCATGTGCACCCGAGCGGGCGGGAAACGGCGGAAATTTCCGTTCCTGTGGAGCCCGGCTCCGTTGCACCCCACGGCCCAGGCCCACTCACAGTGCGGGCAACCAATCAACGTCCCACTGCGTCCCGCCGGCCAGATCGGGCCGGATGCGGTTGGAAGCTGTCTCCCTTTTCACGTTTTCCGGGCCTACAAATTGGGCCGGGCCTAGTTCAGATGGGCCAAATCGTGTCAGGAATAAGATCGACGCTTCACTTCGGCCCGCGTTGTTGTTGGCTGCGCCTACCTGGAGCCGCCTCGGTTTTTATTTAAATGTCTTTTCGGCTGCGCGCGGCCGCGTGGAATTGAAATTTTAAAGGGGCTGAACGTGCGGAATTGGAGTGAGCCGAGAGAGAGGATGTCTTGGTTCAGAGACCATGGATGCCAAATTTTGGATATTTGGTTTTTTTTTTCAATCAAATTTTGGTAAGATTCTCATTTCCACTGGCTGTTTAGTTTATTTTTCTTTTGCCATACCTTGGGCCAATAACTTTCGATGTTGCCCAATTTTGACGCACGTTGGTAGGGCTTCTGTGTCATGAACCAAACAATCGCTGTAAAAACGGACAGCCAAACCCCGTCATTCAAAACCCATACGACGCTCGCAAGGAAGAGAGCAAAATTAATTTTTCTAGCCTTTTTTTAAATTTATTTTTATTAGTAAGCTCTCGTTCAATTTATTTTCAAATCTCACCCTTTTCAGCCATGCTAACACCCGTATGTGTGGTAAAACTGCCACACCACAGGCTAAGTTTAGCTCTAAGCTAAAAATGATATTTTTGTCACATCGCGGGTCAATACTAACCGATTTTAAATAATACACCTTCTGTATTTCAATTATTTTTGTACGCATGAAATACATATCAATATAGGCTTTTATTGATGCCATTACGATCATTACAAGCCGATTTTACGTCAATACACCTTCTGCATTTCGATTTGTATTTTTGTGTAGATAAATACCACCCCAATCATCTCATACTTTTATATTATAATCAATAAAAATCTGCTAGTATTGGGCATAATGGTATTTATAGGAGTATTTCACGATTGGAGTGTATTTTTCAAAGGATCAGGATTGCAGTAGCATTTTTCAGAATTGAGACGATTGCAGTGGTATATAGTCAATTATCCCTTTATTAATATCACAAAAATAAAAGTCACTTTTAAAAAATTACAGAAATGACATTTTGTCGCCAATTCATTCGGCAACAGAATGAATTCACATAGGAGCTCTGTCATCAAATGATATGGCAACAAGTTGATGGGGCAACCACTTTCATCATTTTATATGGCGACAGGGCCTAGTGCTGACTGATTTGGCAACCAGAGGTTTTATCGACTAAGGGAATGTCAGCCAAATGAATTACTGACAAGTGTTTATCGACAAATAACACCCTATCGCTAAATAAAATGACGGCAAAGCTTCTATCGCCATAGGCTGATGAGGAAACTTTTGTCGCCAATTCAATTGATGACAAATTCTATTGCCAAATGAATTAGCAACAGAAGCTGCCACATCAGCCTGTTGCCAATTCATTTGGCGGCTGTTGTGGGGGTGGACCAGCCCCAACTACTGGGTGTTGCAACAGGCCCAATAGTATAGGGATATGTATATAAAGAAATGTACCATTGTACCATCACCTTTTGTAATTATTAAGGGGTATGATGAGAATTTCTCATCCCACCCCATTCATGTATATAAATCCCTAAGAGGAGTACGAGAGGGCCAGATACACTCATTTTACACTGGCGCGCTCTCTCTCTCGGTCGGCTCTAGCTCCCTTAGAGGTACCTTGTACCCACTGTTGTGCTCATACCACAATAGTTAGCGCTATCCGTGGGGACTACGCAAGAAGCTGTACAAGGAAGGACACTAGAGAAGGCTATCACCGGAGGGACTTTTCGACGTTGAATAGGAGTATCTTAGGTTGCTCGTGTTGCGAGTGCCCTAGTTAAGTTCATCTTGAAGTTTATGGCTTCATAATAATACACAAATGCTGCTATATCTGGAGTTGCTTCCGGCGGCTGCCCCTCTCACCTGCAAAAGTAGAGCGGCGTCGTACTCAGCAACCTTCTCATCCATGGTGTTCTATTGTGCCTGCTCGCACCTCAGCGGTATCTGCAGCACATCCTTCATCGTCAGTCATGCGGATGGCTGAGCACTAGTGCATACGATGCTGAGCTTGATCACGACCTCAACATCGTCACTATCATAACTGCATGGGGTCCAGATGTATCAAGAATCAGACGTGCGAGCTACTCCTCATCATTGTTGAGTGCCCTCGCAGTCGCCACTGTCTTCAGCATCGGCCACCTCTGCTTTGAGCCCTCGCGCCGTCGTCTCGACACCAAAGAGTTGGCCTCCACGCACGGTAAAGACCGGTTCTGGCCTCCGCATGCCCTCTGCTCACTTGATGTCACCTCCGTACTAGTGAAGACAGGCTTCAACCTTTGCACGCCCTTTGCATGAATCTCCATATGCATAAGTATAATCGTCAACCATAGCACATCAATCAACAACATGCATGGTAGCGGTTGAAGGTTTCAACATCGGCTATGGTCAAAGGTTTTGACGCTAAGCTGCGATTGAAGATGTCGACACCGGTAGCGTCTGAAGATGTCGACACTGGCAGTGGTCGGAGGTTTCGACGCCAACTGTGGTCGAAGGTTTCGATGCTAGACTGCGATCGAAGATATTGACACTGGTAGCAATCGAAGATGTCGACTCCAGCTGCGGTCGAAGATGTCAACACCAGCTGCGGTCGAAGATGTCAGCACCGGCTATGGTCAAAGATGTCGACTCCAGCAGCGGTTGAAGATCTCGACTTTAGCAGTGGTTAAAGATCTCGACTCTGACACCTCGTGGTCACGACTTTGTTGATGCCTGTTTGACAACCTTGGGGTTGTGACTTTGTTGATGCCTATCTGACCGCCTCGTGATTGTGCCTTCATCGACGCTCGTCTGACACCTCGTGGTCGTGACTTTGTCACGCCCGTTCGAGCAGTGAGGGACGGAGCGCGCGTTTCAAGTCTTCGTCCCGTCGCCGACTTTGTCGACGCCCACAACCACGTCATGATCAGCATGGTCGTGGGGCATTTTACGGCCACCTGGTGGTCGCAACTTCGTCGGCACTCGTCCGACCACCTCGGGGTCGTGGATTCGTCGACGTCCACAAACATGTCATGATTGACGTAGTTGTGGGACATTCTATGACTACCTCGAGGTCGAGGCTTCATCGCCCGCATCTACACACTGCCCTAAATCAGAGCCTCATTTTCGACGGGTAGCCCTGGCTGTGTTGGGGGACTTCGCTGCCCTCCTCGTAGCCATCACCTCGGAGGGGCAGCCCGACCCATGACTATGGCTCTATCACCGCCCGCGTAGGAGGCAGGACCTCGATGAGATGTCCACTCCTTTGGCGAGGCCCGCGTCGACACGCCGCCACGTTGGAGGCTCATTCTCGACGGGCGGCCCCGGCTACATTGAGGGATTTCGCCATCCTCCTCATAGGCATTGCCATTGAGGGGCGGCCCAACTCACGACTACGCCTCTACGTGCCGCCCGCGTGCGAAGCACGACCTTGACGTGGCGCCTTCCGCTCTATCGGGGGACTCCATGTCCATGTCACGATCAGCGCAAGATGAATCCTGTTCCAGTAGGTTGGAGCGTCCAAACCCCTTGGGGTTGGAGCTAGCAGTTGCATCAGCTCGCCCTTCGAGACCCTCATACTTGCTGTCGGGGAGGGGGCTCGGGCAATTGGTCACGTCAACTCATCTCGGGACCTCCGCGCTTGCTGTCGAGGGAGTACTATTTTGAGGGTGGCCCAATCCTCAGCTACTTGGCCTTGCAACTAGCCTAATAGTATAGAGATATGTGTGTAAAAGAATATACCAATGTACCCTCACATTTTGTAATCATTAAGGGTAGGATGGGAATTTCCAAATCCTATTCTACCCATTCATGTATATAAAACCCTAAGAGAGATATGAATGGGTCAGATCTACTTATTTTACACTAGCTCTCTCTCTCGGTCGACTCTAACTCCTTTAGTTCCATATCCCCAAGAGGAAAGATGTATCATGTATTCACTATTGTGCTTATACCACAACAACTTCACAAGCCTCATTTGGCGAAAGCGTAATATTTATGTAATTTTTTAAAGGGGCATTTATTTTGTTGTAATGATAAAATAATAGGTTATTTTAAAAAAATCTCCACGTGGCGCCGTCCAAGCAGAAAACACATATATGGTGATCCGCCTTTCAGCACGGAAAGCGAGCTCGCACTCGCGGAACCATCGGTTATAGAGATGGCAACGGGTAAATACCCATCGGGTATTGCCATTCCATACCCGTACCCGCTGAGTGTAAATTTACCCATCGGGTTACCCGTATCCGCACGCGGGTAGGAAAATTTACCCATACCCGTACCCGTGCGGGTATTACTACCCGACGGGTAACCCGTACCCGCAAGCATACCCGGTTCAACACATAAGAATATCATCAATTTAGACATTCATTAATCATACATGCCAAGCACAAAAGCGTCTAATAATCAAAATTAGTACATCATATAAACATACTTGACATGACCATATCAACATATGACAAACAAATAAACAAGCAACAACAAGTAGATAATAAAATTAACATTTGAGTGGTATGTCTAGTTGTCTAATGCGGGTATTCATTACTCGCGGGTAGGCGGGTATGGGTAGTATATACCCACACCCGCACCCGCCTACCCGGCGGGTAGAAGATTTCGCCCAATAACGTACCCATGGGTACATAAAATTTTTCATACCCGTCTCTTTATCGGGTAAAACCCGTCGGGTATTCAGGTATCGGGTACGTATTGCCATCTCTAATCGGTTACCCGGCCCAGACGCTGCCAAGCCGCACCATGCCACAGTAGTACAGTACTCACCAACCTAGCCCGAAGAGGCGGCGGGGCCACCAGTCAGCCACGTCGCGCATCTCCCGCCTCATTCGCGATCCCTCCTCTCGCTCGCCTCCCTGCGGCTCCCATGGCGGCCACGCACCTCCGCCGCGTGCTCAACCTCCGCCGTGTCCTCCCCTCCCCTTCCCGCCCTCTCCCCCCCGCCAGCTTCTCTGCCCTCCGCCTCCTCTCCACCTTCACCACCACCGCCTCCCAGCAGAACACCGCCACCACCACCACCATCGACCTCTCCTCCGACGAGAGCCGCCGCCGCCTCATCAACAGGTCCTAGCGCCTCTTCTCTCCCTTCTTCCTCTCCTTCCCTCCCTCAACTGGATCTCCACCTTTTGGGTCACCGAGGAGAACGGTTCTTGATTGAGAGGCCATGTTTGCGTGCGTGTATGTGTGAGCAGGCTGGTGTACAGGAGCAAGCAGAGGGGGTTCTTGGGGCTGGACCTGGTGCTCGGGAGCTGGGTCGAGCAGCACATCCACTCCATTGACGAGGCCAACATCCGCGCCCTGCTCCAAGTCCTCGACCTCGTAAGCCACCTGCTTGCCCCATCCCTCGTAATCTAATTGTTCTGCTGTGTAATCCTGTTGCTTGAGGTAACATAGATTAATCAGCTAATTGAGATTATTGCTGAATGACGCAGTATATGGTGTAATGTTAACTCAAACTGTTTGTTTCTCCTGGTCTTCGCAATTTGCAATTTGTGTTTACCCTTGGCCGAGTCAATTGGTCCCAAACCATTCCACCAGCTTAGTTGTGTTCTGTAGAGGTTAACAATTGTTAGTAGGAACACGGGATTATTGGACTTCACTCCTCACTCCTGTATATTCCATGTACATACCTTGCAGATAGAATTGCTTCTTTGAATTCCATATCTTGCATGCTGCAAGTGCAAAAGTAGGTCCATGTTCATCGTTCGCTTTGCAAGGTTTTGACAAGACAATCACCTGTATCTTAAGTTCAGGATTTAGTGTCTTGGTTTTACTTCTGCGCCAACCAATCGTTCTTACAAGAACATGCTTATTCAGAATGTTGTTCCTCTGCACTGTTATCTGCTTATGTTGGAAACCGTGACATAATCCACCTGCGCCTAATTTTGCCTTGCTTTTATGATAAACAGGCTGTAAAATCATCATTTCAACAAGAATTGAGCATGACACACAAAATGGCTAGTTTGGTTCAGCATAGCTCCGACTATCCAGGCTGTGTCTGCACGAGTTAGCTACTTAAGTCTATTGATCAACAAAATCAGATACCAATTTCAGCCCATCAAGCTTTTGTATTTTATCCTTGACATCCCTCTAGATTAGTTCGTCTATGCATCCTCACGTAATTGTAGTTTGTAGCATCTTAAGATACTCTTCCAGATTGTACAGTGCTTTACCTTCCCAACTTGATCGAAACTCTCGTCTGAAATCTGATAGAAACTCTCTTGTCCGAAATCTGGATACAATCTTTCTTTCGGAACTCTCAAGTATTAGAGTGTGTTTCTTACCAGTTGGCATCTAGTGCTATTTTTATTTTAGCCCTTCACTATCAGCTGCTCAAAAAAAATTCATGCAGCCAGTTACTTTTGAGTTTGCTGAGCTTCTTCAATACATTACTTCAGACTTACGCTCCATTGTTTTTTTTTCTTCTCAATTCCCTACTGTTGCCCCCACAACAATTGTTATGTTAATGATTGTAAAACTGGACAGCTTATTTGATGACCTGAAAACTCATAGCATAAAGTAGTATGGACTATTGGACTGAGCCACTGATTTGATACTAACATGAGCCATGATTTTCCTTCCAGCCATTCATCTGCCTCAAACAGTCAGACCATATCTTTGATGGATCAGAAATGTTTCATTTTTAACCATGATAGCAATCACACTAAACACTTTGTTATATCTGATGTTATACAGTGTTATTACATGATGTATCTATTGTGCTGCTTAAGTTACCACATTAGCTGCTTCATTAGACAATGGCTTCGGACATTGCAAATGGACACAATATATCAATAGCATCAAATCCTACTCATATATTTTATGTCTACAGCTGAAAGGCAATTGCCATGAGCCAATGACAGTGAAACTTCTGGTCCCAACTCCCATGGTCATAAAAGAATCCCTTTGTTCATGAATACTGTGTTAAATTTGCAGATTGGTTCTAATTCTAGAACTGTTTGATTCTTCAGGAGAACCCAGATTTGTGGAAATGGCTTACCGGTCAAGAGCAACCACCAGAGGCTTTAAATTCTAATCCTGTATGTCATACCACATATCTCTTCGTCTGTCCCTCTGATTACTTCTATACTGAACGATTGCTGTTCAAATAGGTATTTGTTGCTGTTAAATCGAAGATCACGGACAACTTGACCAAGCACGCTTCTCCAGAGACCCGATCAGCACCTGGTCAGCCATGGGTGAGCGGGTGGGATGACAAGAGAGGCATAGATGGACCTAAGTACGGAAATCAGTGATGAGATGCTTGAAAGAAGTATGGCAATTTTATGTCTTAAATAAGTTCCTCTTTGTTTTTCCGCTTGTGTAGGATAAAGTAAATCGTGGCATGTGATGTGTCATGATTGAATGATTTGGAGAATTGGAGTGCCGCTGTGGATTTGTGCTAACCATGCTTTCCTTGTTACAATTGATGAAAAAAAGGAACAGTTGTGGTGTTAACGGGTAATCAATGGGTCTCCTTGTTCCTGGCAGTTCCTAGTCAACCAAGGATGGTGAAAATTCCTAATTGGTTATGCACAAATCACTGGCACATTTCCTGTAATACCACTAAATTGCAAAAGAGAAGTAATGCGAATAATGAAAACAATCCAAGAGAGAATAAAAAAGATAAAGAAGAGTTTTGCCGTCAGACCCATCGGCTTTTAGAAAGCCGAATAAAATTAGCGCTCACAGAGGTTCCCTGACCGTCCGGGGTCGGTCGGCACCGTCTCGAAGTTGGGTTCTCATCATCCGACAGGAAATTCCATTCTTACCTTTTTACCAACTTACCTGCTACAGTAGAAAAGCCCCAAACAGTGTAAGGTTGCCTTTGGACCGAAAGGTCCATGAGGCACATAACCAGCCAAGGATAAATGGGAAGGGCATAAATGGCAATGCACAGAGAGAGCAATGGCCATGCCCTCTTAAGCAGACCAGCCACACAAGCCTCACTTTCATTTCCCTTCTCTGCCAACCATAGCCAAGCAAGAGGCAACACCAATGTTTTGCTCGCCAAAGCAAAAGCCACAGCCAAGCACCACCCAAGACAAAAATCCTAAGGTAGCCACACCGCACAGAGACAGTGAGGAAGAGGGAACCGGAGGAGAGGAGGCAAGGGGTGTAGGGGAAGACGAAAGAGAAGAAGACAGAGAGGAGCAAGGGGACGACGACGATCTGGAGGCGCAAGACTTCTGGCAACCGTTGTCTCCACACTAGGACATCGTCCACGAACCCCGTCATCCTCAACGCCTCCTCTGGCAGGTCCCTTCCCTCCCAACCTTGACCAAGTAAGGTTACCACCCCTTCCCCTTGTCCCTTCAAACGCATCGGCGACGAGCCCAGAGCACCACCGTGAGCCCTTGGATGGCAGTGCATGCTCCCCGGCGCACGCATTCCACTAAGTCCCATCATGGTAGCCACCTTAGGCTTTCCCAACCGTGCGTGGCTAGGGGCAACGCAAGACGAAAGTAGCAACTAGAAGTAAATGCATGGAGTAAGGGGTAGTAGTAGACCAAACCGACAGCCAGGAGAACTGGGTAGTGGCCGGAGGTGAAGGAGGCATCGGGCTCTCGGTCGGCTGCATGCCGTGGCTCGTGAGCCCGAGGGAGGGGCCAAGTCAGGGTGGCAACTGACGGTGACGGGTAATGGTGCAGGCACCGAGCCCTAAGGGCGACAGCCAAAGGCCGTGCCGACTGAGCGGCGGCACCAAGCACCTCGCCGCCGCGTGCACGCTCAGGGGAGGCAGCGGATTCGGTCCTAGTTGGCCAGATTTGAAGCGAAGAGTGAGGGGGAGGCGGAGTGGCCGGAGGGGAGGCAGCTGACGGCAAGGCGACGACCGGATCTGGCCCTAGCCGGCCGGACTGGGAGGAGTTGCCGGCGGTGCACTCCAGGCCAACGCACCGAAGGCCCCTGCGCGCTGCAATCCGTTAGGGGAGAGAGGGAGTGAGGGGGAGCCGTGGAGGAGGAGTGGCCGGCGGTGAGGAAGGGCCGACGCACCCGAGCGTGCCGCGAGCTAGCCGCTGCCTGGAGGAGCACCAAATGAGAACGAAAGGGATAGAGAGAGTAATGGGAAGAGAAAAGGAGGTGAGAGAAGCAGTTCGGCCGGGTGGTAGGAAAAAGAGTGAAGAAAAAGAAAAAAAGAAGGAAGAAAAAAGAGGGGAAAGAAAAAGGGGGAAAAAGAAAGAAAGAAAAGAAAATAGGAGAAAAAGAAAAGAAAAAAGGGGTTTGGTACTTGCGCGATGGGTCCTTAATCCCGGGCATTTTATACCAGAGTTGGGTTATGTGCGTAGAGTTGTCATCGCTCGCTTAAGTACTGGTTTCGTTTTGATGTATTAAGTCGGATTAATTGCTTGTTTAGGTGGAGGTCTTGAGTCGACGCCGTCTACATGTTGCTTCGCTCTGCTTGGTTAACAGGCAAGTGCATGGTAGAACGGTAGACCGTAGAGTTTATGAAATATACGATGTTTACATGATATGATGATGTTTATATGGAATTGCAATGTTACACGACATAATGATGTTTATCTATTTATGACAATGGTAATGGAACGGGTTAAGCAGCGATGCCACCCTCCCAATGATAATACTGATGAGAATGCCAATGACAATGGATATATACATTCGCACCATGTGCATTCATGAAATGAGAATTGAGATCCGCCTAGGTGGATCCCGCAAGTCCTACTTCGGTAGGCCTCCACGGGAGTGGAGACCCCAGTGCCGATATGGGCGGGCCCAAGAATTTGGGTGAACATCGATGGGTGTTCACTCGACAATACTGGTATATGCAATGAGATGAGCAAATGAGCATGTAGAGTAGTGTTGCATTGTACTACGGGTAAAATAATGTTGGGATATATCAATGGAAGTATGAACATGATAATGCATGAAGAATATGTTATGACTGGTAGAATGGTTATATAATTGGGCAGTGTTTATCGTTCTATTATGTGCTTGCTGAGTCTTTGGACTCACCCTTACTTTGTTATTTTTTAGGTGACCGTTGAAGACGTCATGCACGGGTGGGAGTAGCACATGAATAACTTCACGTACTTGCAGCACTTCACATATTAGATTTTGTTAATATGTTTAATTTCACTAGTAAATTAGAATAGTTGCTTTACAAATAAAGTAGAGTTTACTTAAAAAGACTAGCAGTTGTTAAAAATATTATTATTATACAGTGATAGTAGCACTCTAGGCCTAGAGGATGGGCGGAGCGCTACATTCCATTCAATTTAATTATTGTATTAATACACGGAATCTTAGATGCCACACAATGCATCATTGGATCGGTGTAGAAGCAAGCAAGAATGAACTAGCTGTGTAATAAATACAGCAAGCATTGCAACACAAATAATTCTTATAATGTTATTTGGATGTTAATCGTGTGATGCACAAATCACTTATTCCACCTCTCATCATACACTGAAGAACGAAGTAGATCACTCTTTACTTACAAACAGATGAACGAATAAAGGAATAACATGAGCTTACTTTGGTATTATGGTACATGTGAAAACTGCACAAAAGAGATCTTTCAGGATGAACACGATGCGCCTTATAGCACGAAATCTTCATAGAAGGAAACATCAGTTCTGACATATTGAAGAGCCTAAGAACCAGCCGAAGCTTTCTGGGCTCGGATCACCATTTCTTCAGTAGTAGTTCCTATAATCTCATTTGCACGCTTCAATGGAACGCATACGACTCTCCCGATTGAGTCCTGAGTAGAGAAATTTATTGGAAGAATCAAGAACTCTAGAATCGATTAAGGGTTAGAGATTTTGAAGTGATCAAGTTCGAACTACATATTTAAATACAAGCACTGCACAGTTATTACATAAAGATACTGTGGAACTACTTTCGCATTAGTTAGCGAGGATAACTCAGCAGAGAGGTTAATTTTACTTGAGTGTGCATTATTTAAATTAAGAATCTTACCCGAGAAACAATTCCAAGCTTCTCTAGCTTCTTCACAGCATCGACAACATCAAAGTTGCACTCCACACCAAACTCTTCCTTAATGAGCTGCTCACAGCGTAAATCAAGATCCTGCAATGAACAAGTAAATAAAATACTGCAACTTCAGCAAAACTCATGTGTCGAAAGTCCTAAAAACATGTAAGTAAATATGACTTCTTTGCGTAAACTCTCTATTTAATATATTTAGGGGAGGAGCCATCTAGTATAGTTCTACAAAGAAGGTAATATTTTCCTGAAAACATCTATATTTATAAAGACATATAGTTTAATTAGATGGAAAACATTCAATAGCATGTAATGTGAGGTTGTTCTGCCCATATGATGAAAAGAAGGTACTCACACACTCAAATAATGGAAGTTAGCGAATCTGATGTCGCAGAGAAATTCAGGTAACTTAATTTCTGTAAAGTTTCAGATGAAACAGAGAAAGACCTGTGTAACCAGACAGTCTAGACTACAGGAAAAGTATGGTTGTGGAGGAAATGTAGTAAAACATAAGGTTTTTCAAAAACATTAATGTCAATGAGAGGCAATAAAGGAAAACAATGGATATGGATAACTGAAGTATGAGATAGAAGTTAGTAGAATGTAGACATGCTTACTTGTATAGTTGCCTTTCCTTGCTCCATCAAAATATAGTAAGAAACAATGACCTCTTTAACCTGCACAGAAGTTTACAATATGTCAGTGGCATATACAGGACAAGTTACAGCAAAGAAAAGACCTTAGCGGTTCCATACTTCTTGCTGGATCACATCATCGCATAAGTGCAGAAGTGTTCCTTTCCCACTATCAAGCTGCTTATCATACATTGATTTTGTAATCAAATTTTGGTAAGTTACCATATTAGCCTGAAATCTGTTTGACAAGAGACACATTTATCTTATATTAGTATCAGAAAATAGGCTATGTTGATACACAAGTGATAATTATTAAATGGTATGTGATCGAAACAAATTCTTCTGATGGATACTGTTAAGTTAAATCACTTACGTGAAGTAGATTTTAGCACAGTATCCAATCAAACCAGACAAGATAGCTATTACAACCCATATATCAGCCTTTGGCATTTCAAGAGAACCTACTAGAGTGACCTGAAAAGAAAAAGCTATTCAGATGGTCAGAGATTAACTCAGTTGCAGTATGTCTGGTATGTAAATCATCAGACACATACCAAACCAATCACAGCAGAAATAAGAAACTTGACCCAATCCATTGGCGTTAAACTAGGGTTCTTCTTCTCTGGCTGCAGCATAAATACTATCGTCAGGTACCCACGAAGAAAAATAAACAGAACCTGCCAAAAAAACTACTGAAAACACACATAAAAAATGCACTTCAGGCAGCCTATATTACCAGAACTAATTCCATATCAGCCATGGGAATATTCTTGAAATGCTTTACAAATATTCCTCGATCCGGCTTAGTTCCTGTGCTAGCCTTCCTGTAATGAGTAAGCAATTATGTCAATGTGTCCACAATGAAGATAAGAAATTGCTTCATCATTTAAGCAGGAACGTGAAAATATGATTCGCAGAGGACCTATACACCACGATCATCCTTTCAAATGTAGGCTCTTGAATTGTCATTTTTCTTAGTAGATTCCTTATGCTGCCGTAAAAAGGAAAAATGCACATTAGATAGTATGTTCAATTTTCGTCTACAAAAAATTACGGTGAGGTTGAGCCCTAATATACAACCTCAGCTCCATTTTTTCTAGGCGAATGCGCTCAACATAGAGGTCTGGTTCTTCTGGCTCTTCATTAACATCATCAATCTTCTTTGTGTCTTTTTTGGACCTCAATTGCCGTTTCTTAGAGAACAATCTATCAATCCTGTCGTTAAATCAACATTGCAGCATTTTGACGCATTACCATTTTAAAGGAAAATTTCACTTTAGCAAAGAAAAACATGAAGTTGATATTGGATTACTATCGTACCTTGTGACTCTAAGCAATGACCTCCAAACTCGAGATATGATTACATCCACTTTCTCCAGGAAGAAGTAATCAGTTGTCTGGTCGATTCCAATGCCCCGACGGAAGACAATATACTACAGGGGTGTGGTGGTTGTGATAATAATTGATATAAAAGATTATGCAGAACTGGAACGAGTGTCAAATCTAACTTTGACATCCTCGTGAGTTATGGGTAGCAAGGAAAAACTGTTTATGAAATCATTAAAAAAAAACTGGCTTCTTCCATTTTTATTTGTTTTGGTTTGTATAGATGTGGCATACTGGCATCCTGTTCATTATCAGCAGTGTAAGTGTGTAACAAAAAGTAAAATGTACAATTTGTGCTCTTTAAAATAAATGATAGATACATCTAAAAAAAGAGAGTAAATGATGGATACCTTATCAGCGAATGTTGGTAGATTATCATGTGGGTGCTCCTTAAAGTACCTTGTCAACAATTTCTTATCCACCTATAATGGTTCAATAAACTAGTTAAGCAAGTGAAGTAGATTCTCATGTGAGCGTACATAATTGTTATGATCCTCCATTGAAAATGTTACAAAAGTAGCTTCAGACCTTGGATTCATCAACTTGGATTGGAAGGTTCAAAAGATACTGACCAGACTGGGCTACTTCATACTCTTCATCAGATAGCAACTTGAAGTTGCTCTTCTCCATTATCTACTTGAGGCCACGAATATATTTGGAAACACAGGGAGTATTAGTTATTGTCAGATAAAGTCTCACAAATCACATATAATAGTATGAGAAGGTATAGATATTGGGCTAACCTGAAAAATGTACGTTAAGAAATTGAGTTCAAGGGTTTCAATCTCATCTAATGTCAGGCTCTGCTGCTCCAGACTCTTCTCACCATTGACAGGATCAAATAGGGCATACAATTGCTGAATCACAGCACAAACATTCAGCTAAAAGAAAATTTGACCAACTGGGAGACAGACAGACAGCTATAAAGTAATAAAAGAGCAGAAGAGAGGAAGGGGCCTACCATTAGATCCTCAAATTGAAGAAGATACCAAGCACGGATGGTGTACTCCACCCTCCTACATAGCTTCATGAACGCGGCACGGTCATTGTCATGCTCTGAAGAGTAAATCCGGAGCATGTGTGAATTTTGGGAATTTAAATGAAATCACACCATTTCAAGACCACAATTCTACATATCAACGTTTTTTGAATACTTGGCAAAGGCGGGCAGCTGCCCATATTGCTCAGCTGAACATTTCCCATCAGGATTTAACACATAGAGAAAAGTATAACCAACTCAGATATTTTTTTTTAAAAAAAGGAGACATCGTTCACTCTTAAAATAAAAATTCAGGATTACCAACTGATCTATAACCAATGCAAGCATGCAACAAAACTGGAAAAAGAGGTCATGTTTTCAGCGAGATAGAAACGAAAGGATTGCGTCAGAGATCATCTAAAAACCAAAAAGGAACAAAAAATTTACAAAAACACATATGCCAAAATTTAAATAAACAAAACTTAGCCCTGATCCTTCGTTTAATACGGGTAGGAAAACAAGGTATCGGTAACTTAAACTACTGGAACAACAACAACAAGATGAATCTTCAGAATCACACCATGGATTCCTCCTCAAGAACCTACAACGATCGCGGCAAACGTAGCTGTGGACGGAATAAAACCAATGCCCCGTTCTTCCTCAGCAAATTAAGTAAAACTCGTCCCAATTAACGCCCCTAGGTCCAAATCTACCAAAGTACGCACATCGATCTCGTAATTGCAAGAAGCCGCTCCAATTAAACAGAACTAACCAATGATCAGACGACGGGATACAAGGATATCAGGATATCATTGCCGGTGGCCCAATCACAATACGATCATCGATCGCAGCCCTCAGAACTGCGCCGAACGTAGCAATTTTCTCTCCCGTTTTTAAGAAACGGGAACCCATGGCAATGCGCGGGCAACCAAAACGGAACGATCGATCGCACCCAAGCCAATAACGAAACAGGGACGGATTGGCAGCGATACCGATGAGGTAGGCGAGCTTCATGACGAGCTTGGGCTTGAGGATGGGGATGACGGACTCCCTCTCGAGCCGTATCACCTCTTTCACCACCCCGTCCTTCTTCTCCTTCCCCTTGTCCTCCATCGCCGCCGTCCCGGGTCCTTGTCCCCTCCCCTCTGCCTCCTCCATTGATCCAAGCAACCGGAACAATATATGGAGGAACCGACCGGAATTCGAGCCTCTGAATCGAAGGAAGGGATGGAGTCGGGTTGCAGGAAGAGGGAAAGCGATCGGTAACGCAGAAAGAGAGAGGGAAGCGCGGCTTTTGTGGGTTGTGGCACGGGCGGCCTGTTGTGTTGCCAAAATGCCAACCCAAGAAATTTACGTTTTTCATGTTCTCGAAAAAAACAAATTTACAAGTTCCATCTCTCGCGCGTTCCGTTATCTCTACTAATATAAAAGAAGAGCTTATCTATTTATCACTTCCTTTTTATGTTTTCATGAGAATAAGATGTGACTCATAATAGATAGTATAGATCAGATATGCCAACTAATTTTTTAGTGAAAATTTTTAAGTTCTACTTCGAACAAAGGAGTGTTGCAAGAAAGTGTTCAAATATTCTTGCATAAATTTAAAAAAAATCCAAAAAAGCCTTTGTTTCAATTTTTTGATTAAATCACTTGGCATAAGATAAATTATTTTGAGTTTTGAAAACACGTTGTTGAGAAAAATTTTCATATAGCATGACATTTGAGATAAATTTTCAACCTTACGTTTGATTATATTTATTGCCTTTTTTAGATATCGTTGCAATGCATAGACACCTTACTAGTAAACTTATAATGTACACGTAGTCGGATATATGGTTTCTCACTTCTCAATCTTACTGTTTTTGGAAAAAAAAGAATTGCCCTTTTCAATTACTATTATCATCCTCCAATCAATCTGAAAAGAAGAAAGAATGGAACATAAATGCATAAAAAAAGTCATGACAATACAACATGAATTTTATAGAAGTTTCACAAAAAATCACATGTGAGAATTAATTCCCATAAGAACTATGAAAAATTTTGTAACACCCTGGTCCAATCTTTGAGCTTAGAATGCTACCACTACTATAGAACACTCCAAATTTAAACCATCTAACAAAAATCTTCTCGACCTAGTCCTCAACAAAGAACTAATTCATAATAAACATGACTGGATGATCAGAGTAAAAATAAATAATTCACAAAATAAAATTTAGGTCACTCGCATCCAAGAACGCTCGAGACCATGAGCTCAAAAATGCTCAGGACCACGTGCCTAAGAATTCTCGAGATCCTGTGCCCTAGAATGCCTAGAACCCTGCGTCCGGGAGCAACTTAAACTTGCAAACTTGCAAATAGAACATTGTTGAGGAAATATTTGTTACCATAAAAGTTTTCTAATGTTCATCATCGGTTTACGAGGGTTCTATAGACTAAGTTTCAGATTAACAAGCTATTTTATGAAGGCAATGTTAAGGAAGATAAAGGTGATGCTTTAAATCATTCTTATTAGATGTGATGTAGAAGGTCCTATTCCCACCCCCATGCATACCGCCATCAACGGTTGCCTAAAGTAACAACAAAGCAAGAGTGAATCTAAGACTAAGTATATAGTCGAACGATAAACACTATCATAAGCATAAACATTAATCTAACCATATCATTTTTCCAATGTTTCAACATAATCATAAGCATAAACATAACTATATCATGTTTCACATCCCAACATAATCATATCATTTCCCTCATGTCTCATCATCATCTCTTTCCATTAGTGTAATGTAGAACTACTCTACATACTTATTTGCTCATCACATTGCATATATCGGTATAGCTGAGAGAACACCCATTAATGTTCACCCATCATAAGCCTGTCCTCGTTGGCACAAGGGTCTCTCCACTCCCATAGATGTCTACTAAAGTAGATCTTACATATCCACCCATGATAGATCTTTCTCTTTCATGATATGAAAGTGCACATGATGCAGATGCTTATGTTTCATCATCATTAACATTTAATATCATCATCATCAGTAGGTACTCATTATTATTTACTATGTTCCATCATCATTATCATCATCATCATCAGATAAGCAACATCATATAATCATCAGTATGTAATTCATCGCAATAAGCATGAACAATAAGGTGAATTCTTGATATAAAGTAAACATCACATATTCCATGACATCTACCATATACTGCTCTACCATGCACTTGCCTTTTAACCACGCGGAGTGGAGTGACGTGTGGATGACACCAACCCCATAGTGAACTCATCTACAGTAAATATCTCAACTCAGCATGTGCCACAACAATGCAAAACATCAAACAAAACAACATCGCTCCTACGCACTCCCCGACCTAAACAACCCCTTTCACCAGATAGTCCCCTCCGCTATCCCATGAATAAAATACCATAACTTGTGGCTTAGAGTCCCTAACATAGAAAATCATATATTTTCTGGAAAATACACAAAATTATCTAACTTTCTCTAGTTACAAACATAATTTAATTCAGCCATCTACTTGGCCAAAATAACAAATTACTATGACTGCATCCAGCATCGATCAAATTCTGCATAGCAGTCTTCCCAAAACCATAACTTCTCAACCATTCAACCAAATCCCATGTTGTTATACTCTATGAAAATCTTAAATAATTATCTACAATATTCATATTATGGCCAAGTTATGAAATAGGATATAGCTACCCAAAACCTGTTCACAAAAAAGGACATCACACCTTGTAGAATCTCAGCAGAGTTTAACCCAAACTACCCACATAACGCTTGCTACAAATGGCATCTACATGAGGACTAGCAAAGGAGAGGAGTTTGGATCGTTACCCCCAAAACGAATGACAAAGATGGCTCGAGCACAAAACCTTCCATTTCCTCCCTCCTTCCTCTTCTCTTCTTCTCTTCCCTCCTTCCTCGACTAGGCCTACTTCTTCCTCTTCTTCTTCTTCCTTCTTTCTTTCTCTTTCCTTCCTCCTTCCCTTGGCTGAAACCCCTCTCCACTGTCCGCGACTGCTCTGGAAGGCGGCACGCTACTGGGTAGAGGGGGCATGGCGACTGACACAGGCAGGCACTGGTGCAGACGAGTGGAGCGGCGTAGGGGCATGGCTGGTGATGGTGAGTTCAGGGAGGAGGCAGCACTCAGCATGGGGTGATGACGAGCAGGGTGGCGATTATGGGGCACGATGTGGCATGCGTGAAGGTCAGCGAAGCGGAGGTGCTGCCGGATCTGGGGCGACGTGGGCGACGATGGTGTGACCAAGAACGGCACTGCATGGGTGGAGTGTCTGGTAAGGGAGCAGCGGTGGTGCTAGTGGAGTGACCAGTGGCGCTGGTTTCGAGTGATTGTGGCCTAGGAAGGATGGTGTGGAGCTAGGGTGAGGGTGGTACTCAGCGTGGGCAGCTAGGGCTGTGGTTTCAGCTTGGCTCCCTTGAGGAAACTGTGGCATCTGGTGTGAGGGAATGATGGCGATGCCACTGGAAGGGAGCAACGGTGGTCGCGCAACAATGAAGGTGGGTAGCAGCACGCGCGGTAGCATGCGAAGGGGAGTGGCTGCCTCGGGAGAGGAGGAAGCGATGACTAGGGCTAGCGCACCTACTCTCCCTCGTTGCTTCTCTATATAGAGGTTGGTGTGGGCTGGCTAGCATGGGCGGCTTGAGCTGGTCTAGCACAAACCCTCTTTTTTCTTTTGGAATATTACAAATTTCCTACAAATTATCCAAGGGAATTGGTAGCATTAGCAATGGCCTAAGCTTTGCACCTGAACTAGTGGCTTATCACGCTCTCCGACTATGAGCTTGTTTGGTATTATTCTTTTTCTCTGTTACTCCATTTAGTCACAGAAGAAAAGTCGTTTTAGATACATACAATCAAATCTTTGTAAATTTTGATTATTGATATCTTTTTCAATACGAAAAAGGATATGTATAGGTTTGTCTTGAAAAGAACTATCATAATACTATAATTTTATTACGTATTATAACATCTATTACAATAGAAACTAGTAGTCAAAGATGTGTTTCAGGACCTAGCAGCAATAGCACCTACAGCGCAATGCGCACAATACTTGTTACAGTTGCTTAGGGCAGTGTGGCAGCTGTTGATCCCTATCCGATAGTCCTCATTGAGCAAGAGGCTAGCTCTCATGCAGGCTAGCCTGAGGCCTCACCGTCCCGGTGCGCGACCTCCTACACACGTGAACGTACTACAATATCTCCATGGCAGAGATCTCCTGCATGCACTCATGCACAGTGACGTATGCACGTCCAAGCATGTGACACGGATCTCCCATCTTGACCAATGCAGCTGCTTCACCGTCCGCTCTAGCTCAATTCGCAATCGCCCGCACCCCCATCCATCACCTCGAACGTCGGCCTATGCACACATCCCCTCCATATGTAGTGCAACTTGGTCGGCACTTACGTGGTTCGTGGTGGCTAGCTAGGCCACTGCCACTGGCTCTATTGATTTGTTGGCACTCCTTTGCTTGGTTGGGCTTGGCACATTTTGGGGGACATGGTGCTACGCACAGTTTCGGGTGCATTCTTTTTGGTGGTGGCTTATGGCTACGACAGATGACTTTTGGCCCTAGTGTGAGCACTTATGTGAATAAACTAAGTGTTGATAAATTGATAAGCTATTTCAAAAAGGCTGTCCTGATCAGGGAAATTTTTACCGATCGGTTTTCACTGATTTTCAATTTTACTGGCCCCCTCTGGTTAGTTTACATATCGGGCCATAATATTTTGGCCCAATTTAAATCAAAATTCAACCCAAACTAGCCCATTCGGCCTCCTAACTAATTTGCCCTAGTTGACGTTATGTTTGCAATTGTGCCTCTGGCCTCTGCTCTAGTCTGGCGCTCCCCTATGCTTCACCCCTCCCCTCCACTCTACCCATCTACTTTGGTCCCTCCCCGCTACTTTGCCCTGCCTGATCTGCGGTGGCCGTCCATCTGCTTTGTCTGTGGCTCACGCAGACATATCGTGCATGAAGGATGGTGGTGGAAGAGGAGTGATTTGTGTCCAAGAAGGTGGTGGGAGACACGAGGATGGTGGCCAGGTCGGCTTGGGAAGAGGCCATGATGACATCTTGGGCAGAGGGGGGAGGCCAAGACGGTAGAGGTGTCGGCATCGGTCCGACTAGTTCAAGAGGATCGGCAACGATTGGAGGTATGGAACTATGGTGTATGGAGTATTGGAGTCTAGATATGATACTGCTTGATTGCTATTTTTTATGTACAAATGTAGCAATGATAGTATGAAAATAGCAATTAGTAATTGGTACTAATCTAGTAATTAGTAATTGTTAGTAGCAATTGATGATTTTTCATGTACAAATTGAGCAATTATTAATTGGTACTGGTAGTAGAAACTAGCAATTGATGATTTACATTTTAAGCCGAGGTTCACATCACATGTAAACATCATTTATAGAATAATGGAGGGAGTCATTACCTTAACTGGCTTTGAGCAAAATACATAGTCAAATATCATACTTTTGTCTCTGTTGTGGTTACAGACCAAACAGAGAGAGAGAGAGAGAGAGAGTATGGTAGTGGAGAGTTAGGTGAGTCAATGGCCCGGGGTCTCTCCCATGGCCTGTGTTACATATATACATCCATATGTGGAGCGCTTTTACAATTATACCCTTACACGTGAGTATTCCCCTCAGGGGTACCTATGTCATTACACATGTCCCATTTTGGGCCTTACATCCTTCCATCAGGCCTACTGGGCTTAGGTGGGGGCCACCCCTATAACAGGAGCCTCTCATGGTGAAGGGCTTCACGGGCCGAAGCCATGCCGCTGAGCCCTTTGGCCCCCTCCGTCCCATCGGCCTGTGACCCTCGACGACCTGGATACACTTTCGTTCGTGCTTATGGTGCGAGGGCCGTGTCTTCCGCCCCCGGAGCTGCGCGGCCTCGAGGTCGAAGACACCGGGCAGGCCGAAGGCCTCGACGGGGCCGAGGCGAGGGCGTGACATGGTTCGCGCTCCGGATTTTTGCGGGTGTGAGGTAAAACTGGGGCGGCTGCCCCGGGCAGCTGAGTCTCGGGAGGTGCTCCGTGTGATGTAACGCCCGCGCGGAGAGGTGGCTGCATGGCCTGGTAGTGCGCTTTAATGACGCCTGGAATCGCGCCGGCCCTATGTCAGGGGTAGGCTGTCGCGGCTGCTCTATCTGCTCTGCGCTGGGCGGGGGTACGCGGCAGGCTGTGATTGGAGCATCGTGGGATGCCAGCGGTCATGCGACCACGCCCGTTCGCGTCTTTCCCAGGGAAAGTGGCCACGCGGCAGGAATGTATCGGCGCATTACGCGTTGATCGCCCACCTACCGCCGCCTGCCGCGGTTGCCAGCGGTTGCACTGCCCGATCGTGGGTAGCCGAACCGCTGTAATTCTGTCGTTCGATCTTCTGCTTGCGGGGGAGACGGGGGACTTTATAAGTTGTCACTGTGGACATGCAAACGCTCCCCTTGGCTTCCTGCTTGCTTGTGCTTGCGCGTTTCTTTCCGTTTTCTTGTGCATCCTGCTGCTACTTTCGCATCCATTCCTGCTCGTCGCCGCAGTGGGGGGAGAGAAATGGCTGCGCGTGACGACCTCCCGGCTGACAGGGGTGCCGCCCTTGACGATCCTGCGCGTCGTCTTAGCGAGAGCGCCTCGTCGAGCCAGCGCTGCCTTACGCCGCCCCCGGCGGAGTATCGCCTGGTTCCGCACGACAAAAAGCAAACCAACCATCGTTGGGATGCCATGAAGAAGTCCAAGGGCCGCTGCTCCCGTGTGCTGGGGCGGAGTCGCGTCACGGAGGAGACTCTCCAAACCCTTCTTCGGGAGAAGAAGCTGGAGGACCGTGCTGGGGCTCGCTTGCCCGGGCCTGATGAAACGGAGCCGAACCCGGGCGAATCGGAAACGATCGTCTTCGTGGCGTTCTTCGATGCCGGGCTCCGAATCCCGGCGACATTCTTTGTTCGCGAAGTGCTGCGAGCCTATGGGTTGGAGCTGGCGCAGCTGACTCTCCTCAGAGTGAAGTGCAGGCACTTGCACAATTTGATGCGTTTTGTTCTTGTAGATGTGATTTTGACAGTATAGGTGCATGACTAGCAGCATCCCAAATGACCGCATGTAAGTGATCATACTCATCTCCATCAACACTGCTTGCTCTCAATTTCACATGCCATTGCTTGAATGTTTTGATGTCTTTCTCATAGTTGTATGGTGGTACATGTATGAAGGAAGTACGAAGGTATTGCAGAAGTATGCAATGTGGATTGTGTCATAGTGTGTGTCCTCACGTGAGTGTGAGCACAATTGAGGCACATTTGTGTTGGTTCACACGAAAGTGAGGAATAGAGTAGGTTATGATAAGTTGCATAAATTGGTTTATGTGCATTACAATTTGAAGTTACGCCTCCAACAGCAAGAAAGAGAATGCCACAAGAGGGATTTGAATCCTTGGGTGATGTTGATGGATGTCATACTATATGACCAAAACAACTTCGTTATGGACTGGTTGTCAAGATCGATGAGGGAATCCCAGCTTGTTTTGAATGAAAGGGTTGTGCTTGAAGAAGTAATAGTAGACAAGTCAAGTGAAGCACTTCTCAACAAGCCTCTTAATGTTTGGCATCAAATAGGAAACACCCTGAGAGCATATCGAAGCATAGGGCTAAGAAAGGAAGGAAGGAAATGGGTAAATATGAGGACAATGTAGGAAGTGGTGATGACACACTAACTCCTTATGGAATCCTAATATGTGAGGACACCGATGGTAGTAATTTCCCAAATGATGATGGTGATGACGACGCATGTGGTCATAGGGGACGACTAGAAGAAGATTACAATGAATCGAATGAGTTTGTATGTGAGTGTTTTTATGTACTATCTAGTATATATCAATCTGCCTATTAAATTAATTTTATGAAATGTGACTTGCATTCACTGTTTTAAGAGAAAGAAGGTGAGATCACGAAAGACGATGATGATGCTTGTGGGCGAGGAAAGGTAGCAAGAAGACAAATGATTTTTCCAGTCTTTACTAGAGTAGACTACTTGTATGTTTCATTAGTACAAGTGCATCATTTTTACTTAATATTTGAATTTTTACCATGTATTTAGTCAGTGTACCCATAGATAGCCTATGAGAACATATTCATCATTCTTCACTTCTTTGATCAATAGCACTGTCTCAAGACATATTTAGGATGCTTAAGCCTAGCCTTCAGTCAATTTGCAATTTACGTTTGTTTGGGAACATTCACTTTTCAATTGTCAGACTTATACAATATTATCAATAGTAGTTCAATAGATATTTGAGACTTATCTGGTTTTTTCATGTGGAAGGAATCTATTGCCTATATCTTACTGCAGTGACATTGTTAGTGTTGATGATTACCACATGCAAAGCATAACTTAGTGACTAGAAGAATGTACTACAGCAATGCTTAAGAATCTAGCTAGTAGTTGGAGGCTTGGAGCTTGATTGTAGTTTACACATAGCCTGCATCTTGGCATCAATAATTGTTTTCTGTTCATCTTGTGTAGAGTCTTCTACTTTGTGATTTTATCTACAAATGAGTTGTTCCTAGCAAAGTTATCCCATGACACTTCACTGTTATTGATCAATCATGTATGCTTGTCTTTGAAGGGTCTGGGTCTAGCGATTAGTTCAATCCACTAGGTAGGATACTTAGCTTTTTGCGAGTTTAGAGCAAGGCTTTGTGGTAGGAGGATCTGTGCAGAGTTTCCTGCTGTTGGCATCTCGCGTCTTTGGCAGGTGGCGGCTGAAACTGGAAGACTCTTGCAATGAGTTCCTCACTTCCTCCAGCAATGTATCTGTGCATATGGACCTTTGAACCATTAATTTCTGTTTTGATCTGTGAAATCCAAATGCTTTGCTCTATGGCATCTGCATGCTTCTGCTCTACACAGTTTGTACGAATGTGCCTGAGAATATCAGCCAAATTTTTACTTATTTTTCAACTGATTTTTGGCCGATTATCAGCGATATTTGACCGGCTTCCATTTAAAATTTAAATTTCATTTGAACTTTTGACCCAAAATATTTTTTTAAAAAAATCAAAATTTGGATTTGCCGGTCTAACCGGACCCCTCCGGTAAAATTTCAAAACCGATAATATGAACTCTGGTCTCATTAAGCTACATTGAAATGGTGGTAGGGTAGTCGTTCCGTTTATTTATTTGAAGGAAGTCATAAGCCATAAGCTGAAAAGAATGAGACCTTCGACTTTGATAGGAACATTGGTTTGAGAAGGCGGCCCAATGGATCCATGTAGTGCGTGCGCCTGGTCTAGCGGGGGGGGGGGGGGGGGGGGTGACGGGTCGGGTGGGCCGAGGTTGGGTTAGTTCGAACTCGAAAACGCTTGCCTTTATCAAATATTTTTAACCACACTGCTTGCTTGGACACATCTATTATATTATTAAATCAAAGACAAAAGGAGCCACCACGTTCGCTCTCAAGGGGTAGAAATTACCACGTTAATCAAAAAAGGAGAAAAATCTACACCATTGATCATAGTGGTCCCAAATTATAACAATCTAAATTAAAAGAAAGAGTTCACATTAAGCACAATCCAAATAATAACTAAAATTTGGAATAAAAAATAAATAAAATTAGTAATTTGATTTCCATACAAATTTCTAAGTAAAATCTCTAAATAAAATAATTCAAAATAAAAATTAAACAAAAATTAGCAATTGAATTTGTATGTGAATTCTAACAAAAATAACTAAAATTCAAAATAAAAATAAAATAAAATTAGTAATGTGATTTTGATATGAATTCCAAAGTGAAATATCTAATTAATTGTAAATCAAAATAAAAATTAAAAAAAATTTGTAATTTTATTTGCATATCAATTACAACTAAAAAATTGAAATAGATAAAAATTAAAATTTGTAATTTAATTTCCATACAATTTTGAAGTAAAATCTCAAATTACTAAAATTCAAAATAAAGTAATTAAAATTAAAAATTTGGTTTCTATACAACTTACTAAGTAAAATCTTAAAATAAATATAAATTAGAATAAAAATTAAACAAATATTAAAAAAAATTAAATTTCAGAAAAAATATAATAAAATTAGCAATTTGGTTTCGATAGAAAACCAAAGTAAAATCCTTAAATAATTATAATTCCAAATAAAAAAATAAAGAAAAATTAGCAATTGGATTTTTATACAAATTTTATCAAAAAATTGAAATTTAGAGTCAGAAACAAAATACAATTTCAATTTGATTTCTATACAATTGCAAAGTATAATCGCTAAATAACTAAAATTCAAAATATTTTAAATAAAATTAGAAATTTCATTTGTATACAATCTCTAATAAGCAATGAAATTTTAATAGAAATAAAAGTTATAACAAGGATAGCATGGATAGTATCGAGGGAGACAACGAAAGAGTTGCAATGGTGTCGATTTGTTTGACAAGAAGATGTTGACCCATCAGGAAGCAAAGAGCAGAGGTGATGACCCGGGAGATGAGGATAATATCATGTTGTCCACTTAGCCGTTCAACAAGAAAAATATCGTGCGACTAGCTGAAGTCGTTGAAGAGAAATGCTAGAGTCAAAAGAGTCAAGTGTCATAATGACGAGTGGTCAGGATCAATATTATTGAGGAATTCAGTGTCTAAATAAGCTCGATAATAGAAAAGCTTCAACAGTAAAGAGATGAAGTTTTGTATTAAAGATGAGCTATAACGATATGGCACTATCAGGTAGCTAGAAGCGTGCCATCCTTGGTGAGGAGGACGATGTCATCGATGATGGTAAGAAGATTCTCTATATCATTAGACAACGACTAAAGTAGACATATCAGCATCGGTGAAGGTATGAAGTCACCATGGTTAGTGAGAAAGCCATTACATTGAGATAGTCAATGTCGAAGAAGAGGAGCAATTGATACAAGGAAAGAAGGGCATTGAACACGTATAACATCATGCATATTTATATCTATGCATGCATCTATATAAATAGAAGCACAAGCGTATAGAAACAGAGATGGCGCAACCATAGAGAATAGGTTTAGGGCCACCCGTGAGGTGTGACCGCTGTCCTTGGCAGGGATCAACGACGATTGCACGTTTACACATGTTTGATGTTGCAATAGTCAATATTAAGCAACAATTGGAGAAAAATAGAAAGTAACTATATGGTGGAGTATTGTGTTGGAATTGGTAGCAGCTAAGAGGGACTGATCAAGAATTGGGCATGCTGTTGGAAATTGAGGTAGAAAAATTGTAGTGGGGAGAAGTGATAGAAGACACATGGTTTGGTAGGGTAGCCAGCGTGTGAGGAATTATAAATTCAAAATAGATCACCTATGGTGTATCGGTGTATGCATGAGCTATATACTCTAATACTATATAAACTAATAAGATAACTTGCTACACATATAATCAACATATTGATTCGAGATTAAGAGATACATATCCATGCATACATTTTTTTAAAAAGAGTAACTAATGGAGAAAGAATAGAGACATGCAGCTACATAATCTATGCTTAATGAAGAGTGCTTATGTTTTTAAGAATCTCAACAACTTAGTATGTTCTTTGATTTTCTTCCATCAAGTTCATACTTCAATTACATTCTTCAAATTATATTTTCTTTCAAGTTTCTATTATCATTTACAATGTTTATGACGTCTTAAAATTTTAAATAACCTATAGATATGTAAACATATTCTCAAACATCTAAGTTATATCATTTGATAGTAAAAACTTTGAAATAAATGCATATCATGTAGCTCTAAGCCGTATACTCTACAGCAGCATTTGCACTATTCTATCTCTGCGACCGCAGGCAGTGGTGGATGCAATTAGGATCACGTGGGGATCAGGATGGTTTTTCTTCTTTCTTTCGCAACTTTTCCAAAGAAAAATATATTGAACATAAGCATGCAGTACTTAAATCAGTTCGCAGCTGAGTAACATGTAGCATGCAGCTAGTATTGGAAGAATAACCTATAAATCTCCAGTCGAAGTGTTACTTCTCCAAACCAGAACTTGTGATGAAGCCCTAGTATGTATTTATGTAGCAATACGTTTACAAAGACAAAAAGATCGGTAAGAATAGTCTTAATCCTTTCACCCACCAAAGGTGATCCTCCCTTGTCCCCCATCTAGTAGACACTGTTCAGGTAGAAGTATAGGCCGACAAGCGCAAGGATCCCGACGGCAATACCAATAGGCAGCGCTTGCCTGCACGGAGCAAAACAATTTTTTTTGTAAAATTAATTAATTAATTTTTACTTGAAGAAGAAGAGCTCAATTTAATTGTTTCATTTTTTTCTTCTGAAGTTTACTTACCCCATGGCTTCTTCCTTCTTCAACTGCTCCTTCCTCGCCTTCCGGACATCGGTGGCATTGGCGTTCTTGGCCACCGCTGGCTGGTACGGCCTGAACCTTCTCTTTGGAGCTCCACAAACTGCATCAGCAATGGAGATTAATCGTTCGACAATGAGAAGGATTATAAACTTCATATGGCCACTTCAACCTAACTAAGAGCTAGCGCTCCTATGCAAACACTGGTATGGAACAATGCTGATGTGCCAGGCGCACCAAGTTAAAAGAAAGATTCAGGCTAGGCAAACATGTCAGTGACAAATGTGCCGCCGGCAATTGATACGGGAGTCCCTTAAGAAGCAGAACCTGTACAAGAAAAATGATGGAGCACTACCAGTTTACAACGCAAAATTGAACAATGCTTGGTCAGTCATCATAAATATTTCACAACTCTTCAACGGCCTGTTGACTTGTTGTCATATACATGCTTATGCATTGCAAGAAGCAAGCTGTAGAAATATTCAAGCGTCCAAAATTAACCACAGCAAGCCTTTGATCAACAAGAAGGCAAGAAGAATCATCTACTGACTATTTGCAGAGAATGCATGAAACCTTTTTTAAAAAAAGAATCACATGAGTTTGGAATCAATCAGTTATCGTCAGTTTCTCACCAGGGCAGTAGTACTTGTCAGGCTGCTTCTCGAACGGAGTCCTGTCGTTGTATATGTAGCTGCAACGTTCACAAGGCAGGGAACAAACGCAAGTCACACACACACATCTATGAGGAGCATCACAATTCACAATCGGCACCGGCCGAGCAACTCACCCGCAGTCGCGGCAGATGTAGGACTGCTTCGACGCGACGCCGAAGCGCATCGTGATCCGCGCCGCCGTGGCCGCCCTTGCGGCTCGCCGCCCCGCCGGCGCCGGCAGCGGCGCGCAGAACGCCGACCGGAGCTCGAGCCGGCCCGACGGCGTGGCCGGCGCGCGCAGCAGCGATGGGGCCTGCAGCTGCAGGGCCATTGCCGCAACTCAGCGAGTCCTTTTGCTCTGCCTCGCGCAAGCAAGAACCAGTACACCAGTAGCCAAGAAGAGGGAGGAAGAAGCTAGCGCCGAGGGGATAAGAAGTGGGAGGAAGATATGACTGGTGCCTGGTGGCGCTGCCCTTCTCCGTTTGCTTTTCTGGTGAAGGAGGGCAGGAGGGAGCTGGGGACAGTGTGGAAGATGCGTGGCGTCCATGGCGTCCCTTCGCTCGCTATCCCTCTCCCCTGGACGCCAGTGCCACGTGGCGTGCTGTGGTGAGCTCACCAAGACCAGTCGTGTTCTGCTGTTTTTTTTAAGGAAAGCTATTCTGCTGTTGGATGGCTAGTGTGAACTATGGATGATGACATTGACGCCTAAGCAACGTCCCGAATACGCCTCCGTCCTTAATTGACGTCTTCGCTACTCTACGCTTTATCCCCTGTTTCCCTAGCTTCTGCTCCAGTGACCAGTTTTTCTCCAGCTATGGAGAGAGTGATGCCTATATCTTGCAAGACAAACCAAGAGGAAACCTGTTGAGCCAAACAATTATTCAAAGCTGCTCCCCGAACCATCCAAATGGTAGCAGAACTTAGGCTTCTCATTAATCATGTTATTGCCCACAACAAGGAGCTAATAATAACTTTGATATTTGCTGCTTGCTCAAGATAAATCATTCTACATTCTAGCACCCTTACCCAAGAACAAAGAAGTTGAGGGCCTCACCCGATCTGTTTCCTATCAAGTACTATCTACAAAGATTTTAAATCTGCAAACTTCTTCATCTTTAAAGGTTTTACGATCTATATTTCACAAAGGTGCAATCATTCAAGGAACTATTTGGGATTTGCCATTTCGGAATTGGGAGGGGGAGTGAGAGACCGAACACAACTCACCTGGGGATAAGACCTCGCCACAATGCTGTCTGTTTCATACATCCCTGCTCGCCACCCAACTCGCAGCGTCACTTTCCTGCTCACCCGCATCGCTTCGCGCCCTCACTTCACTCTTAGAGTGTACCTGTGGCTCTGATTTGGGAATTGGTTTGCTTTCTCGCCGACTTGCCATCCCTGACTGCCACTACAAGCCGCACGTTCCCTATCCCTTTCCTTGGCTGCCGCCACGTGCGGCCATTTTGGGCTTGCTCTACTGCGCTACTACTCATGCCTTCTGTCTGGCCAGCTCCCTCACCCTCCATGTGCGCACCACCACCATGTTGAGAGAGAGAGATGAGCCAAGTTAGGATTAGGACTTAGGTGACCGGTTGGAGGCTTAGGGAATTTGGGCTGTGGTAGGTCTGGTAGGCATAGAAGGAGCTTTTGTAGACTGAGAAAGAGAGTTGTGGGTTGAATTGGATTGATTTATATATTTTTAGATATAAATGTTATGAATATTGTGTGTATTGATATGAGACCCAAAGGGTCATATATATAGGAGAGTACAAGAGAGATATAAGGAAACAAATAAGAGTCCTATTCTATCTCTAATACCCTTAACACCCCCCACAAATGCAAGGCGTATGCAATAGCATTGCATTTGAAAAAGGGTTAATACTAAAACAAGAAAAATCCGACATCCGAGTCGTGATAAAGGCGTCGTTGCGTGCAGTCGTTGAATAAACTGTCAAATCAAACCGAAGAGGAATATATAAAAGCATGACGGCGCAGATCGAAGCCCGAGATGGCGGCGGCGCAATGCACAAGAAGCGCAACGGAGGCGCAGTGCAAAAGAAGCGCGGCGGCTTTAGAAACTCGGGGCGGCGGCTTAAAGAGAAGCGGCGGCATCATAATGACTTCTACGATTTGCACGCGGCTCAGAAAATAGAGCGGCGGCTGCTGCCATGCAAAAGAAAATTCCTACACTTATATGACCGACAATAAATTTGTGGACTCGCACGGCTTTGACAAACTAAAAGTCAGAAACTACAGACTTTTGGATGGACACAACGGAAAGACTCACGAAAAATAAAAATAACTCGAAGACTCAATGACGACAGAAGTAAACTAAACGAAACTTCACCCGCAGATCAAAAAGAAAACCCGAAGACTCCGATCCATCGCGTCCAGATCAAAAAGAAAAGCCCGAAGACTCCATCCATCGCGCGCGCCCCTTCTCCCCTCACTCTCCTCCCTCGCGCTCGCTCATCTCCTCCCTCTCTCGCGGGCGCGGAGGTGGCAGCCAAAAGGCGGCGCCGCGGGCGCGGAGGCTTGGGGCGGCCGGCTCCGGAGGTCGGCTGCTAGAAGCGATGGAGGAGAGGCGACGGCGCCGAAGGACGGCGACAGCGGCGGCGTATATGGGCAACTGCCAGACGACGGAGACATTGACGGTGGTGATCCAGCACCTGGGTGGCGGCCGTGATCACCTTGCCGCCCATCGCCTCCTCGAGCGCCGCGGGGAAGAGCAGCTGCGGGAAGAGCCAGCCGTGGGTAGCTAAATACGGCGGCGGAGAGGCTGGATCCAGGCTTGCCGACAGTGAAGACGCGCCGGATCTGGAGCGAGGAGCCGCCGGCGACCGCCGGAAGAGGCGCAGCGGTCGGGTTCCAGCCAGAGGCGACCAGATCAGGGCTGAGCGGCGCAGCGGCGGACGGATCCGGCGGGAGATAGCGCATGCGACGGCGAGCCGGTGCAGCGGCGGCGGCCACAGGTACGGCGCAGCGATCTGGAGACGAGCGGGGCCGTGAGAAGTGACGGCGTCGAGGAGAAGACCGCCCCCGGGAGAGGAGATCGACCTCCCGGGGGCAGCAGCAACAGCGGAACTAGATGAGGTTAGGGTTTTAACCTAAGCTCTGATACCATGTTATGAATATTGTGTGTATTGATATGAGACCCAAAGGGTCATATATATAGGAGAGTACAAGAGAGATATAAGGAAACAAATAAGAGTCCTATTCTATCTCTAATACCCTTAACAATAAATATGTAGCATTTTGATTCAATTAAGAGTGTGTATGTATATATATAATATACCTAGTATATACTATATTTTTTGCAAAAAATAATGGGTGTTCAGCTGAACGCTCATGAACTACAGAGGGACCGCCCCTGCCTAGTCATGGTCAGACTCATCATATCTGTAGAGAATTTGGGGACAAATTAACATCACCTTGCACTGTATTATCCCTCTGAAGTGCATTGACCTGACCATGCATGCTTCAATCACTCAAGCTTGATCGTTCTGCTTAGTCACTCAAATTGAGAGACTAGCGACCTGATCTTCTAAATGTTCTTATGCATGCCTTCACAACCAAAAAATTGATGGTTTTGCATAATCCAGTTTGTTTCACCCATTCTGGAAAGAGACCATTGGGAGAGACGTCCCTCTGATTTTTTTTCCTTGAGTGACTCGAACTCGGGCTGGCTAAGTGAGACGACCTCACTCTAGCTAGTTTGGAAAACAAGAAACGAGGTGGTTTTTGACAAATGTAGACCAAAATCTTTTTTGTAGGTACTATTCAGGGGAACTCACTGGCTCCGACAGTGGGCAAAGTTGCAGTGGCGTGATGATCTACGGGATCACTTGGTCTTAGCTAGGCAACATCTTGAGTCGTCAGCTTTGCAATTCTTCGGTTCCAATGGATGATTATCAACAAGATTTATTGGCCTTTCTTAGTCAAAACTTTACATGCGTTTTGTTTATCCATGTGTTTTGCTGTAAAGTTGGAACCTTTTACAGCTCGTGTGCCAGCCTATGGGCTACCTTTTGTAATAATTGGCCTGATTCTATCGGTTGATAGATGAAGCCGGATATTACTATACTTTATCTATAAAAAAAAGCTAGTTGCCCCGGGAGAGATCCTCTGTTTCACCCATTCTGACCAGAATAGAACTTCCAGCTTGCTCCAATGCATCACGGAATTTGTACCATTTCATACCTGGGCACAACAATAAGGCTGGTAACTTTGATTTTCTGCAGTGGATAAGCGCATTGCCTTGAGCATGATCTTGGGATTGTGTAGTGACCTCATCGCTGGCGAGTGGCGACCAAGGATTCAATTCCCTTAGCACAAATTCCGGTTGAGCTCCAAACCTCACAACCTTGATGTACTTTTCAGCGCATTGGTTTGACAATAGTGGTATAGTTGGGAAATGTTGAGAGGATTACTGGTCGTCGATCATGAGGCATTTCGTTGACCACCTGAAGTACAACACCCACTGCCTTAATTGGCGCTTGTTCAGGAGGCCATTCACGGAACACTTGATATGATATCTTGCAGTCCGCAATCCAGATTGCTCCTTGTTGTCGACCTGCTGACCGGGGCCATGTTAGTGTCGCCTTTGCCTTGCTGTTCTTGTTTGTCATTCCATCGGCCATGTAGAGTGCACCATCGAAGCCCTTGAAATCTCTGAATTTGTTGAGGCCGCTGTCATGGAATGGCATCTCTCTGAACAAGTGGAGCGTAGGAACGGCTCCTTGCGTTCTCGAGTACAGCCAAGCACTGAAGCACAATATCCACGGAGGTCATTCCATCAAGCACCCTGTGAGCATCAGCTGCCGCTGGACTTGGACTTTGCAGGTTGCGCTCGGAGTGTGCCGCGTGGTGGCGCGGCCGCTTGCAGAGCCTCGAGCGCTCGGTAAATGCGCCTGTCGAATGGGCAAACGTCTAGCGCCTTTTGTACGATCGCCTGGTGTTGGCCGTTTCCTTGCGCGGCGTAGCCCCGCGCATTAGCAGCTAGTATCCCCAGTGGCATGCGTGTTGATAGGAGTTGCAGGGTACCTTCAGACAGGAATGGCAGCAGGGCAAAAAGAACGCCAAACCCTTGAAATAAGCAACTAACAGGTAATTGAATGTTCTTTTCAGCTGCGGTTGATGATTTTTATCTCTAGAATAAATATTTGTACGAATATACTGAATGTCGATAAGCTGCTTCAAAAAGATATCCAAATAAATCGTTTTCGAAAAAATGTTGAAGAAAATATCTCATTTGTTTATTCGAGAAAAAAACATAAACCAATAAAAATGAGACTAATAGGTTCGGACTTTTTTACTCTGAACCTATTAATTCAGGATAGGATCACTGGAGCTCAACTATTCGCAGCCTCCTTAAAAAGGAGAAATGCATAAAACACCGTGTATAAACAATCTTTGCTCATAACGTCTATTTTGGCATGAGTTGCATAAAACATCATGTATAAGCAATGTTTGCTCATAACATCAGGTTTAACGACTTCTTGTACACTGCACTGCCCTGTTGATCATCCTCTTCACCCCTCGAACTGGCGGTGCACGCCAAGAAGCAGGGTGTACCTCCTTCGGTACACCAATTAGTTATGATTTTTCTCTGGGTTTTGATCTGTAGGGTTTCAGTTGGATTGGATCTGGGGAGGAATTGGTCGATTTTGATGGGAAGGAAAGGTTAGAGAGAACAAGGGGTGATGAACTGGTTTCAGTCGAAAATTGTGCACCAATAGCACAATGAGATTTATGGGTGCATTCATAGATCACCGTGACGACGCTTCATCGCGATAGGAACTGTAGATTTAAAATGTACTAGAAAGGGGGAAAAAGTCCAATTTACTTCCTGAACTATCACGTTAGTCCGTTTAATCCTTGAAATTTTTTTGACTTATTTTACCCCTGAACTTCCAATACCAGTTCATTTCACTCCTTAAACTTGATTTTAAAAGATGGTTTTACCTAGGGACGGAACCACACACTGAACAGGATAGATTTCAGTCCGAAGTGTAGAAAAATATCTAGTGTACAGCCTTAGTAAATTCAATTCAGTCTAGGTAATATTTTTATAGTTCAGTCTAAATAACTTAGATCATTGTACTACTGAATCTGGGATGTAACTAAATCCTGACTCCGTCACAGATTTTACCACCATATCACCTAGTTTTGCCACGTTGGACCGCCATCTCATCTCTCTTCTTCCTCTCATCTCTCTCTCCTCCCTTCCCATCAATGGCCTAGGCGCTCAGCACCCGGTCCACCCTCGTGATGCCACCGCGCTGGTCATTGAGCTAGAGAAAGCTCCCCCTGCCGATCATGCGACACATGTACTTAGGGCCGCACTCTGCAACACAAAAGCGGAAACTGCCCTCTTAATCCGGCGAGCTACGTAGGAATCCGCCGAAATTTGGACATTGTTGGACCCTTGGACACCGAAAATTCCGCTTTTGGCCCTCCGACGCAAAAATTTCCAAAACTGGACCCCTCTCGAGCGTGGAATCGCCAGCGGCCGCCACGCGTCCCGGTCGTGCGGTCTGGTACCGCACGACCGGACTGTTCACCGGGTCGTGCGGTACCAGACCGCACGACCCGCCTGCCGTCGCGCGTCTGCCCGCCCCAGCGCGCGTCTGCCGCCCCGACTGCACGAACGATCGGCCGACCGCGCGACCCGCAGCTCCGACCGCGCGACTGCTGGCTCGAGCGCGCGATTGAACCCCCGACGGCATGATCCATTTTCCGGACCGCGATTGAACTGTGGGTTTTTTAGGGTTTGGTCTGTTTAGGGTTTGAAATACTCGTGAATATTTGTATGGTTTCTCAATTTTGTAGTTGTAAACTGAGAAAAAATAGATAAAGTTGCAATAATAGTTTATGTTCATTGTTAGTTGCAGATGTATAAAAAATTTGGATAAATTTTTTTAAAAAACAATTAATCATAGAACGATCGTTTCATAAAATGGTAAGTGATATTTAGGGTTTCGTATGGTTTTAAGGTTTGCAATCACCATGTTTTTTATATGTTTTGTCAATTTTGTAGATGTAAACTCGGAAAGAATCTGAGCAAGTTGTAATAAAAGTTTATATTCATTATAACTTGTAGATGCCGAAAAAATTTTGGTAAATATTTTTTTGGAACAATTGACCGTAGAATGATCGATACAAATAGTGGTAAGTGACTTTTAAGGTTTGGTGTGTTTTTAGGGTTTGCAAACCCTGTGATTTTTTTAAGTTTTGTCAATTTTGTAGTTGTAAACTGGGAAAAAAAATCTAACGATGTTGTAATAGGAATTCGTGTACGGTGAATAGAAATAAACTTCATACTAGAATTGGTTGCAACATGCCGCGTACATTTTTATTACATGCATAACATATAGCATGATATGCGACTAACCCACCCAACTGCTCATACGACCTACTGTGTGACCGGGGCCACTTTCCCTTCCTTGCCCGCTCGCGCCCTGGGTGTAGCATGGTCTATTACATGCATAACTTGCTGGGTCTATTACATTTTGTCTACTGGGTGTAGTGTGGTTGTTTCCCCTTTTTCTCGCGCCCTGAAGATGGCTCCGCTGCATCCTTCTTCCTGTCACTCTTGGTCTTGAGAGCTGCCTCACGAGCTTGAAGCTCTTCCTCCTGACGATTGATGGCTGCTTCATGCAGACTTAGCTGCTCCCGCCTCCTTTGTAGCTCATCCTCCTTGCCCTTCAGACGGATTTGGTCCACCCTCACGCGGCGCTCTTGCTCAAGCCGCATCTGTCGTTCCACCTCGCGAGCCTGAGTCATCTTGACAAAGTATTGTCCTTTGTTTTCCACCTCTGTTGGCCGGTTCCGTGGCCATGCCGGCGGCACCCGATCCACCCATTCGATGAACCCGCAAGGCTATGTGTGGCGTGGTAGATGTCATGGATCAAGTTGAAAAACGATAACGAGAAACAAAGGATTTAGTTGTCGTCGTTACCACGAAGTCGTCATCCAGGTCTGGACACTTGAAGAACCTCCGGCCGTAGTTGGCTCGTTGTACTGCATCCGTCCGTACGCACAACATCGTCCTAAAGCCGCAATGGCACTTCGGGCGCTCATGCCACTCCGGCACTCCAAATGGGTCGGACCTCCAAGAAGACATTGTTGTGTAGTAGTATTGTGATGCCTTGAGGAGGAGATGTGGTATGGAAGACATAGGAGGGAGGCCTTTATGTAGGCAGGTTATCTGGTGCAGTAGGCATAGTCCATGGAGAGGACGACATGGGAATCTTTTGAGCATAGTCAGGATTCCAGTGTAGCAATAAATGTCCCTATGAAGGCTTTTCAGAGCCTGTTGTCTCGTAATAAATTCATAGCTTTGATCATTCAATGTATGTTGTACAACGTAGCCTTTTCAGTCGTTTGCAAGAAACAGTCCCTATGAAGGCTTTTCACTGCGCAAAGCTGGCATCTATTGACATCTCACTGCGAAAAACTGGCATATTTTGTCATGTCACTGAGCAAAGCTGCCCTCTTTTGTCATCTCACTAAGGAAAAGCTGACATCTTTTGTCATGTCACTGAGCAAAGCTGCCCTCTTTTGTCATCTCACTGAGCAAAAGTTGACCTCTGTTGTCATGTCAATGAGCAAAGCTGCCCTCTTTTGTCATCTCACTGAGCAAAAGCTGTCCTCTTTGGTCATGTCACTGAGCAAAGCTGCCCTCTTTTGTCATCTTACTGAGCAAAAGCTGACCTCTTTTGTCATGTCACTGAGCAAAGCTGAGCCGTGTTGTCATGTCCCTGAGCAAAGCTGCACTCTATTGACATCTCACTGAGCAAAGCTGCCCTTTTTTTATGTCTCTGTGCAAACCTGGCCTCTATTGTCACATCACAGTGCAAAGATGGCCTCTTTTGTCAAGTATGTACGCATAACTGTCATCTTTTTTTGTGGTCACTGCATTAAGCTGCCCCGTTTTGATATAAGTAGCACGGTTGGGGTCCCATGACATTGTAAATCGAACAAAGAAGTACCCTCTCTTTCGTGGTGAAACATACCATGTCGGAAGCCGAGGGGGCAGTGGGATTTGGGTCACCGAAGGACGACATTCCCTTAGAAAGGAGGGGTATGTTCGGTCCACAGTACCGATTGATACCAAGTCGGCGTGCTCAACCAGTGTGGCCGAAATGCAGACACAATGAGTACGCGGTTGTCCAGATCTTGGATTCCCCGAACGATGGCGGGCGACGTTTCTTCCGATGCTCACGCTCCGGGGTACAAATTAGTAATATTACATTTTGTTTATTTCTTATGGACCCACGAAGTTTACCGTCCTTTTTTTTGCAGATGGCAAAATGCGAATTCTCCCGCTGGATCGACCCTCCTCATGAACGATATGTTGATCGTTATGTGGATACATTATGGGTTCAAATATGGGACTTGGAGTACCGAATGGAGAGTCTCACTGAGGAGAACAACGACCTCCGCGAACAGATGCAACGCGAGAGGGGCAACGAGGAGGTCGTGAATATAGGAAGCTCTTATGATCCCACATGTTGCTGCGCGAACCCGAGCTGCATATGTGCATGCCACTACCACGACGGCCAGCCACGTCCGAGGCGGCCCCCTCAGCAATTCTCCATGTGGGTGCCACGAGGCTCGTTTGGCATGTAGGTAACGAGGATTATGGTTGTTTCATATTTTAGTTCATGTGTTGATGCTGTGGCGGTAGGACTGTTGTGTTCAATAAAATTGTTGGGTGTACTACTTTCCATAAAGTCTGTATGTGCAACGTATGTGTTGTTTCGTGTTGTAAGTGCGTGACGCAAAGATGCTCCATTTTGTCATCTCACTGGGCAAAGCTGTCCTCTTTTGTCATCTCACTGAGCAAAGCTTCCCCGTTTAGTCATGTCACTTTGCAAAGCTGGCCTCGTTTGTCATGTCACTGTGGAAAGCTGGTCCGCGTGGTCGTAGCAGTGAGTAAAGATGGGAGTGCTGCGAGATTAGTGCCAAAAGGCGCTATTTTGTCATGTCTCTGAGCAAAGCTGTCCTGTGTTGTCATCTCAATGAGCAAAGCTGTCCTCTCCTTTTCATGTCACGGAGCACAGCTATCCTCTTTCGGCTTGTCACTGCCTGAAAGCTGGCATCTTTTGTCATCGCACTGAGAAAAGCTGCCCCGTTTCGTCATGTCACTGCGCAAAGCTGCCATCTTTTACCATCTCACTGAGCAAAGCTGGCCTGTTTCGTCATGTCCCTCGTTTGGTATAAATAGCACGGTTGGGGTCCTAGCACTTTGTAGACAGAGAACCGTGTTGTTTCGTGTTGTCATGTCACTGAGCAAAGCTGGCATCTTTTGTCTTCTCACTGAGCAAAGATGCCCCGTTTTATGATGTCACTCCCTTGCCTTGTTATCAGTCACCTCCTGAGTTAGTTGTTCGCAATCTGTGTAGTTTTCTTTCGTGCTCACTCCCCCAGACTAGGCAATGAGTCAGCTCAGCACGTCTTCATGGGCACCCATGGTGATTTGCCCAAATTGCAACACGGTGGTTAGACGTAGGACATCACAGACGGCCGCGAATCCTGGACGACACTACTACAAGTGCCCCAATCACTCGGTGAGTCAGATTGTTTCGGGTTCATGCAAATCATGGTGGTATGTTTAAAAGTCTTCTTGTCATGGAATCGCAGGAAGCTCCTCGTGGTTGCCGATTCTGGGTGTGGGAGGATGAAATGGGCAATAGGACAGACAACGTTCGCCATGAGAGAGTTGTCATGGGGGGTTGCGACCCCGTCGGGATGCGGCATCGTTTCGACAGACTAGAGTGGAAGATAAATTTAATGTTGTGTGCTATTTTGTTTCTTGTGTTTATTGTTATCCTCAAGTTGTAGTGCTGGAGGTTCTCCTCGTGTATGTTGGTAATGTTTTATGCTACGTTGTCGTCAAGCTATTTTATTTCAGGTGTTTCTTGTGGTTGTTGTTATGGTGTCTTCTCCCGCTGCCCCGTGTTGTCACCTCTCAGTTGATTGTATGCCGTAGTAAATCAAAGAACTTAGAGCAACCCTTTTATACTCGAAACCATCTTTGAACATCAAACCATCAAGCACTTGAAAAACATCACAAAAATTACAAAAGCACAATTAAACAAATTCATTCATCATCTCGGGGTCTCCACATGTCTGTCCACATCCGCTGTGTGGCTCTCCAGTCTTCTGTCGCTCGCCCTCTCCTCGATTGCCTGCAAGTTCATTGAGACATTACACAATTAGTAGGGTAGTGACATTGAGACTAATGCAGTAATTAAATTTGGGGTGTAGTGACATACCGGTGGGTGATATCCGCAAGAGGGCGTCCTAGCATGGGAGGGACATGCTGGTACAGCCCGAACTGTCTCATGACTCGGTGTGAGCTGTATGGCTCGACGCAGTGCGCGAACACCAAGTGGCAGGTCGTCATCCAGTACCTGTGATCCTGCTCGCACTGAGATGACAACCCGTGGGGGGCCGTGTTCGCAATGAACCGTTGAGACCATGGCCACCAGACTACGTCGCCAAACCGCAGAAGCTCGAACCTCTGGTGGAAATCCGTGTACGAACGTCTCGGTCTTTCCCTGGCCCATCTCAACTGACCATGCGTCCAACGTGTACCCATTGTGGGCGCATCAACGGGGTCGTCACCACCATCGAGGCCGTACAACTGCGGGATGAGGTCATAAGGGTGCACAACACGACCAAATGAAGGCCTGCCAACGGGGAAGTGTTCCCACGACCATAACTGAAGGAGAAGGTAGCAGGCGGCTAGGACCGGCTCGCTGGCCGCGCTACGCTGCGAGGCGTCACACAAGTCTCGGTACGTGGCGCTAAGAACTGCTGATCCCCAGCTATACTGTGGCTGCTGACCAGGCCAGCCATCCGCCAAGGACTCCGCTAGGTGTATGTAGCTAGGCTGCACGGAGTCTCTAGTGGAGTTAGGGAACAACACCCACCCGAACAGATATAGCAGGTACACAACGAAGTGCGTCCGCACCACATCCTCATCTGCGTCTGCAGGACAGGTCATGTAGCGACAAAGCCATCCATGTGGCACCCCAGTTGCGTTGTCTGGGATCGGATGACCGAACCGGTGACCCAGACGGACCTTCCAATCTACTGCCTTTGGGGGTGGCACCACAGCAGCACCACGGACGGGTAGACCTGTAATCATCGTGACGTCCTGCAGAGTAACCGTCATCTCCCCCCACCGGAAGTGGAAGGTGTGAGTCTCCGACCTCCATCGATTAACGAGAGCGGACAGCAGTGGCGAATCATACTGGAACGCATGCGGTAGATCCAACATGCGGGCAATGGGCAGCAGACCGGTGTCCCGCAGCAGTGGGATGAATCGTTGGTCGAGACGCCAGTTCTCTCGGGGGCCCCTAAGGACGAAGCATGGAGGCCCGTGTGCGTCTCCCGACAACCACACATGGCATCGGTGGTGCTCATCCCAATGGGGGTCTAGCAGCTCGAACGCCATGTCCTGCCAAAGAAGGATAACAAGTTAGTGTACATTATAACAAAATGTGCAACAAATAACAACATAATTAACAACAAATGTAATGACTGAGAAACGTACGGAATGTACAAAACATACATAAAATGTGCACACGCATATCACCCACACAACAAGGAAACATATGGAATGTGCGAAAACATACATAACATGGTAATGTGCACGGCATAGCTACATCGAGCCAACATTTCAGCGTACACCTCCTGAATAATACATTACGTATGGATTGTGGTTGGTACTACGGAGCGTTGCTTGATGCCGGCCTGTTTGGGCACTGACTGAGTGAGTGGCCAAACGTCTTGCATAGCCTACACTTCGGGCGCCGAACACGATCCCCTCGCTGGCACTCATCCATGTCGTTGCGGATGCGACGGCTTTGTCGTCTTCCACGACCGACATGCTTCAGTGCATCGTTGGGCACCCACTTTATCTCCCCGGCCATAATTCCCTGTAGTGCATGTCTACCCCGTAGGAATAGAACTCTGCACTCCAGGTTGCATACAAGTGCTGCATGTCGTAGTACTTGGAGATGTACTGTGTCGACGCCTGGTTCCATACAGCGCAGGCCGCGTACACATGGGAGCATGGCTTGTGGACAAGCTGGGGCTTGTTGCAGGTGCAAGATGCTTCATCACCAATCGTGCATACCTGCTTGCGCTCCCCTCTAATGTGACCCATGACATACTTCTGCCTTAGGCGGACCTCAAACTTCCTCCTTAAGCCATCAATGGGCTGAGCAATGTGGGATCGACCCTTCTCCATCTTCCTGTCCATGAAGGCCTGCATGACCTCAGAGTATTGCTTGTTTTCGTCAAGGTGCTTCTGCGCCATCATGGCTCTATTCACAAAGTACCCGACGGTACGATTCCAAGTCTCAGCCACGATTGCTGTGATCAGCAGGGATCTGACGCCCTTCAAGACACCATTGTAAACCTCGGACATGTTGGTTGTCATGATCCCATACCTTGCCCCACCGGTGTCGTGCAACAAAGACCACATTTCCAAGTCAGGTGCATTGGACTGAACCCATTGTGAGAATACCCCGACTCTTGTGGAGCCCCCCTCCACGACCCCTGCTTCTGTATGCACATGCTTCATAGCCTCCTGATCTAGCTGCCTCCACAAGGTGTCGAACTTCCGCTTCTGGTTCTGCATGCATAGCTTCTTGAACATCTTCATTAGGTCCTTGCTACGGAACCTTCTGTGGAAGTGCGCTGCAATATGCCTCATGCACCAGCGGTTCTTCACATCATTCCACTGGAAGGGGGCTGCGTCCCATTCTGCAACGTTCGCAACGCAGACAGCAAGTCTGCATTGCGGTCGGAGATAAGGCACACTTCAGGGCGTTCTTGCACTACGGCATGCTTCAAATTGCAAAGGAACCAAAGCCAGCTATCTGTATTCTCGTTCTCCACAATTGCAAATGCCACTAGGAGTAACTGGTCATTTGCATCGGCTGCAACTGCGGTGAGAATTGTACCCTTGTACTTGCCGGATAGGAACGTCCCATCTACGGTTAGCACTGGACGGCACCACCTGAACCCTTGTATCGCCTGATGGAAGGCCCAGAACACCCTATCAAGAATGAAGCAGTTCGGGCCCTCCGTAGGATGGACCCTCTCCTGCTTGTTTATGTAAGTGCCTGGGTTTGATTGTGAAATTTGGTGCAGCATTCTTGGGACCAAGTCGTACGCCTCCTCGTACGTCCCAAACATACGGTGCAGCACCTTTCGCTTCGCCCGCCATACCTTCTTGTAGGTCACTTCATAGCCCTCTGTGTTCGCTACTTCTGCCATTAGAACCTTCGGGGTAATTGACACATCCGCCTGGATGAGGTGCATGACCAACTCCGCAACATAGGATGATGTCATGTTGCGGTGTCTATGTACTAGGCCCGCAAGCTCGCAACTGTGATCTTGCAGCACCGTTATCCGAAACTCCGTGCCAACGCCCTTGTACCGTTGTGCACAGACTTTGCCACCACAGGACCCGTCGACACACTTCACGACGTACGTGTCCGGCTTTGACTTGTGGACCCGATACGTCCGGCTTATGTTGACGGCATGTCTAGCAATAGCCTGCTGGACATCACTCTTATTACGGAAGCACTGCCCCAAAAAGAGTGCGCCCTCGCTGAACCCCCACTCTCCCTCCTCCACCTGTGGTAGAACTAGGGCTGCCGCTGCGTTGTCGTCCAGTCTGGACGAAACGTACGCACCGTCCGTGGTCACAACACGACCTACCACCCCTCCAGTTGCACCTTCGCCATCCTCGTCCTCTCCAGAACTGCCTGTTTCCACCTCCTCATCCTCCTCGCTGCCCTCTTCTCCCACCTGGTCCCCAAGATACTCATGACAGTCAATACGGGCGGCCCACCACCTCTCGTCCACACCTTCGTTGGGCTGGAAATTCTCCGCACGCCTCCTGTCGTCTTCATCACCCACTTCCTCGCCCACATGTTCTCCCGCACAAGCGTCTTCATGACCGCCGGAGATAAACCCAGCCACTGCATCTCCACCAGTGGCGTCAGAACCAACCATGGCTGATGATTCTGCCCTCTCCACGAACTCGACATACACCATTGGCCTGCCATATATCGCAGCACCAGGGTTGCACATGACCTCCATGTAGTTCGCCCATGACGCGTCATTGGTCACCTTCAGAAGTTGCCGTATGCTCTCCCTTCCATCATCCACCATTGAGGCATAGACTGCCTCGATCCGTAACTTCTTCCTTGCGGTGTGTCGATCGAACGCTGAACGGACACACCTCCGTAGCTCAGACAAGCTCATGGCGCTCAGACCGGGTGCCGAGATCACGGTCCGCTCGCAATTTGACAGGTCCGCCCCATACAGCCCATCACGTACGAGACCACTCCCATAAAACACGAACAATTGTTCAATGCCAGCCATTGCGTACCTAACATAAGTGCATAATCAACCATTTTAGTACACAGCATGTAACAATCGTACCATGTAATTAACAGTTTTGATTAATATATGTTTTGTATTTCTAAATCTACGATTTATTTGTAACTATTTTACTTTCAAATTGTACCATACATCAAATTAAATATTCGTATCATTTTTATTTCCATGAAATGACCTTCATACTACGGTCATTCACTAAGCATACTAATTATACAAATTGTCTCTAATCTAACTACTACAAATTTACCACCTACAAATGCTCCAACATAAATATTTACTTTTTCAACACCTACACATTATTTACACTACAATCTTCTTTTCTAACTTTCACTTAATATAGTCTTTATGTAGCTCTACTATAACTTTCTATGACTGCTATTATATTTTAATTCTAATCTACCAAATTTATTTCTAATTTATTTTTACCACCTACCGCACTGTATGTAGTTCTTCCCTAAGCGTACTAATCATATGCTTCTAATCCTGGTACTATTGTTATCACCTACAATTGCTCTAACATAAATATGTATTTTCTCAACGTCTACACACTACAACTTCATATTTTCCACCTAACTTAAACTACTGTATAGTACGTATGTTCACAAAAAAGGAAAACACTATATACACTACAATACATCATGCCTAACATATGCAAGATTTGCTATACATACATAGCGTGTAAAAGATTGACATAAAATAACAGTAACACAAGATTGTTTCCTTAATTAAAGCCTAATGACATACATAAAATTATAGTTGCACGGGCACAAAACTTACCTCTTGTTGATGCTCACGAGACGATCTACAACTTTTGTACTTGCCAAATCCGCTGATTCCAAACGAAAACAACTCAACTCTTCCGGCTTTCGCTCCTCACAACTTCACCAAAAATTGTATAAGCCTACCAATTATACAAATTGTCTGTAATCTATCTAACATAAATATTTACTTTTTCAACACCTACACATGTAAGCACGTATGTTCATAAAAAAATAACTACATTACACTACGTAACTTCAACAAATAAATACGGCATTTTCTACACTACAATATATCATGCATCATGTTTACCTACAGCATACACACCGTATTTGCTTATAAGAACATTAATGAAACACGGTTCCCCTAATTATGGCCTAATGACATTCACAGAAAAAATACTTGCACGGGGCCAAAAATTACCTCTTCTTGAAGCTCAGAACACGATCTACAACTTTCGTATTTGCAAAATCTGCTGACTCCAAACAAAACCAACTCAAAAATCTGAGTTTCCACTCTTTCTTTTCCTCTCTTCACTCCCTATCTCGCTCTATCTTTGCTTCCACTGCGAACCAGAAGACTTCACCGCATGCATCTGCTCACCAAGCGAGCTCCAAACCCATTTTATTGCGAACGCTCCTCACCCATTCAGCAAAATTTGGGGGGCCATATCACATACTACCGACGCGTGTATGAGCTGCATGCAAAAGAGCCTACCCGTGATGCGCTTTCGGCGGACCGATTAGACGCGCGGTTGGCACAGGCAGCGCGCGGTCGGCAGAGGGAATCGCGCGCTCGGGAATCGGTCGCGCGCTCGAGCCAGCAGTCGCGCGGTCGGAGCTGCGGGTCGCGCGGTCGGCCGATCGTTCGTGCGGTCGGGGCGGCAGACGCGCGCTGGGGCGGCAGACACGCGACGGCAGGCGGGTCGTGCGGTCTGGTACCGCACGACCCGGTGAACAGTCCGGTCGTGCGGTACCAGACCGCACGACCGGGACGCGTGGTGGCCGCTGGCGATTCCGCGCTCGAGAGGGGTCCAGTTTTGGAAATTTTTGCGTCGGGGGGCCAAAAGCGGAATTTTCGGTGTCCAAGGGTCCAACAGTGTCCAAAATTCGAATCCGCCTGTGTCCTATTGTGTTCCACCCATCACTACATTTATTCCCCCAATTTAATTGATTATTTTGCTCACAGTGGCCGCAGTTGATTTTCGTCTTCCTCACCTCTGTTTAGTTTTCGTTATTGCTGCTCGTTGTGTATGGTGAGTATCTGATCAATTAGGGCCCGCTCTAAGCTCTTAGCTCCTGACTTTAGTTAAAATTGTATCGTAACGGTTGTTGGTTTTTTCCTGATTTATTTAATTAAAAAATCTAAAAAATAAGAAAAAAAATGAAAAGACTATTATATCATCGCGTGACAATAACAAGGAAAAACAAAAAAAAAATCAAAATAAGTTCAAATTAAATGGCCGCCTCCACGCCAACCTGCACATCAAAGACCAAAGAACTTTCCTTACACAAGTTCTCCACAACTTGATCGTCATCAGCACACACACGAATCACACCCTTGTCTATCCATAGACAAGAACCAAACCATCCTCGAATACCAACTAGGTCATCCACAACCACACATTCCATCGCTATCCAAAAATCAGCCTCAGACTTCTTATTACGACTACTAGTTCAACGAGTACTCGAAAACTACGAGTACTCGAAAATTACTATCTCTCCACTCAGAACACTCGCAAACCACACCCTTGTCCAGTCATAGACAAGAACCAAATCATCCACGAATACCAACCAGGTCGTCCATGACCTCAATCTCCAATGTTCTACAAAAATCCCCTTTCCGACCACTCAGCACGACCAGTCTGACCGCCAAGCACAACCGGTCAAACCGCTAATCCAACGTGTACTCAAAACCTACGAATACTAATTACATACCACAAGTCTTCGATAACTGATCACAACACCTATGACAACTGATCACCGACTACCGAGTACCAAGTCCCTCTGACTACGAGTACCGAGCCCATCCAACTACCGAGAACCTCCATCTTCCGAGTGTTGAATCCTTTGAGTATTGTTCCTCTGAGCACTGTTAACCGATCGCCACCACTCACCAGCTAGTCATACCGTTGGCCTAACACGAGTGCTCGAAGTACTCGAAGATCACAAGAAATGAAGCACTCGAACCGACAATGAACTCTACGAGTACCGACCGTGACACCAACGACAACCGATTGCAAAAGCCTTCAACTACCGATCATGAGGTATACGACAACCGACCAGAAAACCAAAGACAACAGACTGCGAAGTCTACGACTATGACAACAAGACTGTGAAGTCTACAACTATGACAACAAGACTGCGAAGTCTACGACTATGACCACAAGACTACGAAGTCTATGACTATAACAGCAGTCTGCAAAGTCTACAACTATTGATCACAAAGTCTACAACTATTAAATACCAACATGTAAAGATCATGACTATCGAGTACTGAGTCCTTCAGACAACCGGGCTCTGCTACAATACTCTTCCAAGTTGCTACAATACACTTTTGAGTACCGACCACTGCTACAATACTCTTCCGTGTACCAACCACATCCAAGCATTGTTCATTCAACCGTACAGTTCGACTAGATCACTGTAGCTTCAGCCATACACAAACCCCGTAGCTTTCATCACTCTATGCTCTGAATCTTCGATCACTTTGTTCGAAGGTTGTCTGATCTTCCAATGGTACTCAAACACCATCCGATGCACCTATGCCACTTGAAAGCCATCTGATACGCCAATACCACTCGAACGTCATATGATCTTTGGTTTCACTCGAACATCGTCCAATCTTCCAATGGTACTCAAGCCCATGAACATGATTTTTGAACAAGACAGAAGTTATGAATATTGGAAGACTGCTGACCAAGACCGGTTGCTGGTAGATTTGGTGGATGGTGGATGTGAATAAGCACATATGGTTGGGATTTGCAACAAGGATCAAATGTTTTAAGATGCATCTCTCAAAATATACTCCATTCAGTTACAAATACCTACCATTTTGGACATCAATACGGTCTCCAAAATGTAACTTTGACCACTAATTTGTATTCTAATATGTTTGTAAAACCCAATAAAATTATAAAATTATGAAAGTACATTTCAAGACAAATCTATACATATGATTTTTTTATTAAATGTAAATTTATAAAAAAAATATCGATAGTTAAAGTTTGAAAAGTTTAACTACAGATATCTCAAAATGGCATATATTTGTGACTGAAGGAAGTATTTATTTAGTTTATACTCAATTCAAAAAAAATATGGTTATCAAAGTGCAGTACTAGCTTACTTTATCAAGCACATGCACTCAACTACTTTACCATAAATTATAGAGATATTTTTCCTCAAAAGGGTCCAATTAAAATATTTGAAAATCTTTCTAAAATCCAGATAGTTTCCAAGAAATATCTAGATATTTTAGATGTTTTATTCGAAGGAATTTGATAGTGCCAATTGTCATAAATCTAGTGGTCATAAGAATTTATGTAATCCTTTCAATCCAAAATACATCATTTGGGAGAGTTGGTTTTGGTTTATAAATATTTATATTTTATTTTTAGAAGCAATATATTCGTCAAAATGCCTATGTTAATTGCTATTCTTAGAGAGAGGTAAATCATAAATAGAGACAACATATGTCAAAAACAAAAACATGTACTGCTTCTTTTTTTATGTGTGTGAAAAAACACCATTTAATATGCTAACATATAAAATAAGAAAAGAGAAGTGGGTTAAAGTTAATATCTGTTCAAAAACAAAGTGTATACTTGTGTTGTCAACTAAAGTTGTAATAGTTTTACTCTAAAAAGTTGTAATTATGCTCCACCAAATAAAGTGTTAGTATTATTTTATTATTTCAAATTTTTTAGTGTTATTGACTTTCAATAGACTTAGAAATGTGACTTTTATCTTCAGTTTTTATAAACCAATAATAGTATATATTAAAAAATGTAACACAATTTAATTAGCGAACACCCATTCATAAAATCCTAAATCCGCCATTGTGTTCGAGGCGGAGGCCATGCGATGGCGGCTCGCCGGTCTAGTGGAAATAGGCTCCGGCTGGAAGATGGCCGAGAACGGGATGGAGATGCTGAAGGCGGCCGTGGACCACTACATCGAGCTTGACCTTCTTGCCACCTTCGCCGAGCTAGTAGAGCTGGACCTCCGCGACGGCATTCCCCTGAAGAAGGCCCGGTTCGACTGTGTGAGGAGGACTGTGAACGACGTCATCACCACGGTGCACCCCACTTCAACCCTCGACGTGCTCAGCATCATCACAGTGGAGGCTCAGATGATCAGGCGAGTTGCCCGGGGTCTTGGCTTCGGGAGCGAGGACGTAGAGGTTCACCAGATTACAGAGGACGAGATGATTTGGTTCCAGGAGGATGTTGACGCTGGCGGCACCCGTGATGGGAAGAATAGCAACGTCGGCGCCGACGACCCGCAAGGGTGAGCATCAGCTCAGCATCGACGAGGGCGAGCCCCAGGTCAACAATGGTGATAAGGAAGTGCAGAAGATCAAGCTGCTTAGTAAGATTGGAAAGCTCAAAGACATCGTTGCTTTCACCAAGACTAGCCCATTTATCCAACACAAGCAATAGGTTTTTGCAACAATCTGAATCCAGTTTGGTAACAAAACAATACAGATCATGTGCAGTAACTGTCTTTGTTGGAGAAATACCACTAGCCCTTCGTGGTGTAAGTGCGTTTTGATTCAGGTACCCTATTGTGATTGATAACTGTGGTGAAAATCTGGAAATGACTGTTGAGATGCTATACACTTTTGACATTACCTACTGTGTTGCTGAAATGCTATATGCTTTGATGTTACCTACTGTGCTGTTGTTTGTGATGCTTATTTCATATTTATTTTGTTCTGATTTCTGAATCACTCTATGACATTGCCTAATTTTGTTGGTTGGCACTGAAATATGTGAAATTATCTTTATTACAATTCAACATTTTAATGTCAATTGAGTTCAGTAATCGGCTGCACACATGATTTAGTTTTGATGGGAATACGGCTAAGCTCACCAAGAGGAGATTGGTTGCTATAGTGTTCCTGCAGTTGCAAGAGCAGACTAGCAACCAATGTCCGAACTTTAGTTTTGATGTCCGAACCAATCTTGCACTAGTCTGCGATGTTTTGGATTTCTGTATAGATGTATGCTTGATTGTCGTAATTTTTTTACTTCTATGCTTAGAACTTTCCCAAACCCCAGTGGTATGACAAGTCATCGATGAAAGGCAACCCACTTAGCTAAGTCCCTGATCTAGTCGTTTGATTGGTCTGTGATGTGCAACTGATATGAGTTTCCAGTTTAACCTCAAATAAATCTTGCAATTTACATACTAAGGTTGATATTTATTGAATGGACTAACTTGGATAGCTGAAAACCGCCAAAATGGTTTCAGACAATATCTGCTGGCTAGCTGGCTAATCTTATGCTTGTTCTTATGCTTGTTTCTCCGCTAATGATATGACAGTTAAACAGATAAATAGTAGACGATGAAGCTGATTTCCAAAATAAGTTATTTATTTTGGCAGTTCCTTGGATTACACCGATAGATGTTTGAGCTACACTTGGCTCAATCATCTGCACATTCTAGGCTTTGTCTTGATCATGTTCATATATTGACAATATAGCTTTCTGTTGATACTTTCAATTGCTTACATATGCAAATGATGTTGAAATATCTACTCTGAGGCCAAATTTGTCATACTTGTCAAATTTTTGCATTCATCAATGCAAATTATGTTCTCATTTTAATTGCTTCCTCTGCCTATTTTTAACTGCATGTTCTCATTTTTTCTTGACGGTCCAATTACGGTGACGGTAGGCAACAAAATTCTGATCCTGCTTATATGTTGGCAATAGAGATGATGCAGCTTCTAAGTTTTATTTGTAATGCATAATTTTTTTTGCTGGTCCTGTTCAAAGAATTGAGGCTAAAAAGGATTTCCTACAAGAGAGAAGGATTTTGCTGCTTGCAACACTATTTTGTATTCGATTTATGTACTCAGCCAAGATGTACAATGTCCATTTGCCACTAAACGATTAGTCTTTTCTTAGGGTAGAAAGATGGTGTCATCCAGGTCCAGTTTGTCATAATCCTTTATCTTGTTTGCAACCAGTGTAACTATTCAAATTGGACAGAAGCAAGCTGTAATATCTGTGCCCCCTGACCCTGATGCATGAATGCTTTGGTAAATAATATGAACTATCACTCAAAGCACTTCTGATTTTCTGTAAGTGGAACCTGGTCTTATAAATGTAAGTCTAGTGCTCATGGGATTCACCAATACAAATACACTGCATAATACCCTAAGTTCGGCCACTCGTGTGATACGGATGAAACTTTTTCGTACTAAATATTCACATAATTCGCTCAATATTTTGGCAATCGGTAGTGAAAAACTTTGATACCATGTGACTTGGCCATTTTTCCATCCAACTCAAACCTCAAGGGGGTACAGAAGAGATGAGCAAACTCATGCCATATGCAGGCAACCAAACACACCAACTTTAGACATGCATTTACCCTCCTAATTCAACCAACCAAACAAGTTCTCACTGCAGCTGGCCAAGTAAATAGCCAACCAAACACACTCTTAAAGAAGCTAGTGTTTCAAGTTAGTACCAAGTAAATATATTAAAACTTTTCAACCAAGCCGATGTATAGGCTCTGAAACCCTATCAAGAGTTTGCATACATGATTCTAAAAAATGCTCCGAGACAAATGAATCAAGCTTTAATCATAATAAAAATTTGATCAATGCCATGGTTGAGTAGGAACGGAATGTAGTGCAATACAGGACGGCCTCTTCCTGCTTCACCCACAGCAAATCCCATAGAAAGTTGAAATTTGGCCCTGCTAAATGATACTTCTCGTTCAATATCTTAAGTAGAGGCCTAATGCAAACCAATAGCTAGGCGCAACCATACAAGCCATTCAGTTTGCTACCAAAACAATATGAAAAATTCTAAATAAAAAACTGAGAAATAAATTAGCACCCCATAATGGAGGTTTGGCATGAACAAAAATAAAGGAATTTGAAAATTGTTGTGGTCATTCAAAAGGACTGAAATATAAGAATGGTGCCTTTTTTTATTGACAATAGAATGTTTAAGCGGGGAAACTGCAGAAGAGGAGAAAATTCCTGTAAATCTACCAAATTAACTTGCATTTTTCTCCCTCCAATAGTTGATAACTTGATGACATGTGCTATCTCCATGCTATTTAGTATCTTGCTTGCACCTTTGAGATGCACACTTCAATTAACATGAGTACATCAAAAATAGGTATGAAAGTGTACGTGGCGGAGCTTGAATTTTTTTGCTGTCTCCTCATCTCCTATCTCTAGGAGGCTACCACAATATGACTTTCACACGTATGCTACTGAGGTATTTGATCGTCTTTTTTTATGTTTTCGTAGCGCCAAGACAAACAATACACATACATGTATTTACACGGTGTAACTATTTTTTTAGACGTACTTGGTGTAAATTTTACATCGCAGTTTGCAGCAATTTCAATGGTTGGACTTATAACCCTAGTGCGAACACTTGTGCGAACAAACCGAATACTGATAAAATGTTTCGAAACAACGACTGAGAAACTATTCTATTTATTTGTTTGGGAAGCCATAAACTAAAAAAACATGGTCATTTTTTTTTCTCGAATACGCAGGAGAGCTGCGTATCATTGCATTAAGAAGAAATGAAGGGGAATACAAAAGAAACAAACACCAAAGCCACCCACCACACTTTCACCCAAAAAGAAACAAGTTACAAACACGCCCGAAACAGAAAAACTACAAGACCCAACCTGAAAGAAACAAGCCATCTACCTAGCGACCACTTCTAAATGTGCTAAACCCTTAGCGCCAGCAAGGGACCAGAGATGAGCCTCCTCAAGGAAGGTTCTAATCACAAGCTGGATGTTCGGGTTAGCTCCATTGAAGACACAGTTGTTACGATGCTTCCACAACATCCAAGCCCCTAAAGTAACCAACGAATTCAAACCTTGCTTCACTTCCTTGGGGGACAAAGCGTTGACTCTCATCCACCAGCCAAAGAAACCCTTGTCCTCAGGGAATGGAGAGATGTCAGGTAGTCTGTAGTGGCGAAAGAGTAGTGACCACACTGTTCTTGAGAACACACAACCAGACAATATATGATCAATGGTCTCATCCTCCTGATCACACAAGGGGCATTGCACTGGATGAGGTAAACCTCTACTAGCCAATCTGTCCGCTGTCCAACATCTGTTATGAGCAACCAACCATAGGAAAAAAAGGCATTTCTTTGGCGCCCAGGTCTTCCAAATTAATTCCCAAGGTTCAAATGTCACTGACCCAAAAAACAGTGATCTGTACGCAGATTTAGATGAGTACTGACCAGATTCAGTGAAGCGCCACCTATGAACATCCAAAACAGCATGTTGTAGTTCCACCTCAGTAACTAAGTCCCATAGTTCCAAAAATTCAGCAAGTGCAGAAACTGTCAGAGCACCCTGAATATCCTGAATCCAAAAGTTCTGATCCAAAGCTTCATGCACTGTACGTTTCTTTGCTCGCCTCTTATTGACCAAAGCAAAAAGGTGAGGGGCTAGATTTGCAACCGACCTTCCTTGCAGCCAATTATCAATCCAGAACAAGGTAGATTTTCCATTGCCCACAAGCGAAACAACTGCCATAGAGAAGAAAGCTTTTACAGAGGAGTGAAGTTGTATCTGGAATTCAGCCCAAGGCTTGTTAGGCTGTGTCTTTGCCATCCAGAGCCACCTAAGTCTCAACGCCCAACCCAGACGTTGGAGATCATGCAGCCCAAGGCCTCCCAAATCTTTGGGCATACAAACTCTAGGCCAAGTGATTAAGCAATGTCCCCCATTGGCATCTCTTCTTCCCTTCCAAAGAAAATTCCTTCTAATTTTATCAAAGGTTTGGGCATACAAACATGGTCATTTGACAATCCTACTTTCTGGCAGAGGTACATGTACAGGGTTTAGTGTTCGACACAGTTCATATAATATTACATAACAGCTGCCTTACATAACTGAACATAGGAAAGTTATACAAAACATAACTTGAAAACATCTAAAGTTTATTACTGTCGCATTTGCTGCACGGCTCACTAACCTTTAACAGTTGAGGGCACTCTCCCCTCAACATTTCTTCTAATAGCAAGGCAAGCCTTTTCAGCTTCTGCGAGAGCCTCCTTACTCATTCCCAAACATTTGTCAAACTTGACAAATCTCCTGTCATAACCAATCCTAGTGGTGATGTTTTCTCAATAATATGGCTTGTAAGCTCAATCATGCTCTTTGCAGAGCAAAAACCATTTATCATCACGTTCCTCAGGTTGTCATGGCGATATTCTGAAAGGCGCCTTGGATGGGAGGAATCACCATTCGAATCTTCAAGGATCGAATCATGCCTAGCTCAACCTGCATAGGACTACATCAACGTCTGTTCTCTAATAAACAAAAGGTTTTGACTTAAACTGGTTATATTTAAATTAATTTATAACAAATCCATTGACTAAAAATATTCAGCAGCAAGTCATCTATAAAGAAAAAGAATAGATATCGCAACACCAAGAGCAATTTACTTCCAGAAAGAGTTTAGCAAGGCAATGAATACTATCGTTCTTGTCATATAATCAGTTGCATCAATTGCAGAATGGAAAGATATTAAATTGTCCCAACTTCAAGAAACAATAAAAATCTTATGTATGACTGTCGGACCTCGGGTTAGCAAACCCTGATCCTCTGTGATTCCACCGCACTATTCCCTGGATCAGTAGATAGGCTCACAGATACATTACTGTATATCAAAAACATATTATGCGGAAGCGTATATAATACAGTAATACTTACTCATGGGCCGATTGGGCCGAAAACAATAAAATGCAGCAGCGGAAACTTCACACAGGTGGGACACGCGGGACTTGCCCACAGGCAGCCAACTGGGGTTCGCGACCTAGTCCATGGCCTCATCGTCTTCCAGCTCTGTCGACCCTTTTTAGGCATCGCAGGGCTTGACTTTATTTCCTTTCTGACTGAATGATAGCAGTTAAGCAAGAATGAGTACGATGATACTCAGCAAGCCACCACACAGGATGCAATAATAATAGATGCAAGACTGTCAAAGGAGGCGCGAGGCTCTTTTTTTTTTTGCTTAATGCGACATTTGCAATAATCATAATTAAAATTCCTATGACTTGGCATTTTATAAACATGCTTTAAAGAGTTTGAAATGTGCAATAAATATAGCGGTGTCGGTTCCATCCACCGATTACATGGTTCCATCCACCTATGCTAGCTTTTGATCATTATGCCACTTTCATATTATCAATCACGCTGGAGTACGTCCCTCCAGGAAAAATCCCAAAATCAGAGTACCTCCCTCCGATAGGTTTTTGTCCCACCCACAAAGGTTTTTGAAATAGAACTAACTCGAGGAGAATCCCATGTCCGCCCTTGACCGTGGGCACGGCTATTCGAATAGTTTTGACTCTGCAGAGTTTGTACACTTTCACCACAAGAGACGATCCGCTCGTGGCGCCTCACGATTCCTTAGTCATGCAGTTGAGTAGATCATCACAATAACTGTTCAAAATATCGAGCCCCTTTTGTCATCTCATGTTATGGGCTTCTCCCACTTGCGGTGGGTCCCATACTTTGCACGGGATGTAACCACGGAAACTAGCGCATTTGGACTGCAACTCTCCACAATGCTAGCACGGCTGGAAACTTCACCTTGCACTCGGTGTCCCTTTAGGCCTTCTCTTGCCCTTATAGCATCCTCCTTTCCCCTACCAGTGAGATGAGTTCCGGGGGTCCGATAGATCTACTTAGCCAAGTTGCACTTTGCAGACTTGTGGCTGTACTATTTTACACGGAGAAGTCATCACAGGATTAAGTCCTTAGTGCGTCCGGGCGGTTCAGTCCACAACCCAATGTGCTACTTCCACACCAACCACTCTTACCACCCGCCCAAACAGGTATAGCATGTTTTGAGGGTTTTGAGAAGCATAAAATAAGTAGTCACAAAGTATTCAGCCACGTACATCCCGTGACTGCCCAAAACAAGTTCTCATGTTTATGAAGATTGATGATCAGGGCAACTAGCACCCTGGACTTGACAAGACTAGCATGGCATTTAATATGACTTATAGCTAGTAAAGTTATCATGAATATCTATGGTGACAAGGATCAGGTGATTCAAGTATCAAAGGATGGCATAATAATTTTAATACAACATCAAGTGGGCATGTAGCTACCTTAAGCTTTAACATATATTTGTATAACAAATTAAGCATGCAAGTTGATAGCTTTAAAGAACATAGTTTTGCAATAAAGATGGGATCAATATGATCAAAGTGATGACTTGCCTTGCTTGGTTTACCATGGCCTTGATCCAACTCAAAGCCTGCTCAGTCAGCAATCTCTACTCCCTAGTCGTTGCTTTTACCCGAGTCTTAATCTTGTTCGTCGCCTCGTCGAGTCTTCTGATTCTAATACGCGGCAAGGAAAAGAAAGACTACATAAATCCAAACACTTTAAATGCCCAATTTAATTTAATTTATATATTTGTTAGGAATTGAGAATAGAGGGATGATTCGGATTGGTAGACTATAAATACAACGGTAGCTGGATTTGAGTAAGAGAACGACTTATTGGAATAGCTTTACCGTGAGGGAAAATTTTAGGAGAACGAGGGATCGGAAGTGAAGATGCATCTTTAGGAATTAGCTGCGTAGCCGATTGGGAAAAGGCGAGGCTCAACCTTTTATTTGATGACTTGATCTTAATCGATTTACATTTATCAAGGAAGTTCCATGAGTCGGGCAGGACTTAGGGACAGATAAAAGAGAGTATCGAGGGTAGTTCAGAGAAACATGTTATTATGATTTTAGGATACCGATACGAAAGATGAGTATAATTGTATATGTGGTGTAACCTTGATATTTCATGCGGCAGAACTTAACTGGGATAGCAGCGGCCAGCTTAGCGAATCATTGTTTTTAACAACTTAATTAGGATATGAAATCTAATTGCCTAACCCATTAATATTATGCACAAGATTGATTATTTTACTAGCTAACCAATCTTATTATTAGTGGTTGGCATTTTATTGAATGAGTGCTCTATGGTTGATACTTTATGTGGCAAAATTCTGCCAAATTGCTTAACTTAGTCCGCTTAAATATGTTTAGATGGACGTAGGAAAAGATAGCTTTCATGATCAGAGATAAGTAACCCACACTTGATATTTTATGTGGCATGCAATTGACTTTTGAGGGTTAAACTAATTAAGCAGGGTAGCTTCAAATTCGTACCATTGAAATGTTATAGTTGATGATACATTCATTCAAAATTTTATATTGATTACTTTTATTGCCAAGGTCTTATTTATCCTGGATTTAGGCAAAATGAGATGGGGAATTTCTTATGCTTCATAATCAAGATCTTTTAGCTGTGACATTCTTTTTATTGGCACTATTACTATTTTATTATCTTCATGTTAACTTCTTGATAATAAGAGAAAGAGTTCCTAGCATAAGCTTATTTAGATTAATCTTGTATATGAGGATTAGCTTCTTAATATTGATTGACATATAAACACATTAACTAATTGTTAAGTTTCCAATTTGGTCTTATATATCTTTTCATTATGAACTAGTAAATTTCTCATTTGTACTATTGTTCTCAATTTATCTTCACTGGAATTGCATACATAATATCCCTTTACTTAAAAGTTTACTAATTAGCCAAAAGAGTAATAAGCATTGCAGCTCTTTCTGGTTGGGCCCACAGGACATCCACACAGTGAGCTGCCTTCGGCTAGCTCAGAACAGAGCTGAGCAGAAGCAGGGAAACAGAGGAGGAGTGGCGTCAGAGCCGTGCGGCGTCGCCGGCGGGGAGCGGCCGGGGAGGCGGTGGCGACCAGCGAAATGGAACGCCTTGGCGACGAGGTAGCTCGGTGAGGCGGCAGCTCCGGCAGGGAGACACGATGGCGGGCCGGCGGCGATGAAAGGCGGCCGGGTGAGGGGAGCCAATCGGGGCGCCGGCGGCCGGAAGGGAGAAGGGAAAAGATAGGGCACGCACGAGCTGGAGGAGGCCACGGAAAACTTACCCAGGGGATCGGGGAAGCCGGAGAGGGGCTGAGGTGGGCCGGCGGCGATCACAGGCGGCGGCGTGGGGAGGGCTCCCGTGGTCGGCTAGCTGTGGGGGAGGAGGGCCCAAGGTGGCGTCGGGGATGGCTTCTGCAGCTGATGGAGGAGCTCCAGGCGCCGTGAATTGAGCCGGGGTTTGGCGAATCGGCGGGGAGCTCGGGCGCCGGAGCTGGGGATGATGGCAATCGTCGGTGGCCTACAGGGCATGGGGGGCTAATTGCATTGGGTGGAAGCGCGAAGGAGGCGAGGCGAGCTCAGGGAGAGGATCGGCAGGGCTCAAGGCTCACCGGGCGGCGCTGCCGGCGGAGACCGACAGGGGAACTCGGCGGACGCGGCGGTGAGCTCAAGAGAAGGAAGCGGGGAATGGGGAGGAGGCGAGCTCGGTTCTTATAGCTGCGGAAAGGGGTTCTGTGGCGGAGCTGTTGCCGGAGACCCGGGAGCAGTGCACGGCATGGCGAGGCGTCCTTCGGCATGGGCGTGGGGTACTACCGGCATGGCGCCGTGCGCGGGTAGGGGAGTGGCGCGGGGAGTAGGCCGGTGGTAGGGGCGTGGAGGCGCGTACGGGGTGGGGTCGCGGCGGCTGTAGCCGGTGGGCTGGCCGAAGCAAGGGGCCGTCGGCCTGGGCGGCGACGCCATGAACAGAGGAGGGAGGAGGAACAAGGAAGAAGGAGGGAGGAGGATGCCGGTCGGGCCAGCGCCAGAAGAAAGAGAAGTGGGCCAGGAAAAAGAAAAACGGCCCGGGGAGGAGAAGTGGGCTGGGGAAAAAGAAAAGAAATGGGCCGGGCCCAAGATAGATTTTAGTGATTTTTGAATTTCCAACTTTCCTTTGGATTTCAGATTTGGTTTGGTGAGTAGATTTGGAATTTAAACAGTTGGTTCAAATTTTCATATTCAACAGTTTAATTGTTAAGATTGATGAATTTGAGAGATATTTTCTTAATTCTCCGGATTTGAATTTTCAGACATGAAAATTGGATGGGAAAGACTTTATATGATTTTCAATTTCCCTTCTTGGTTTTGAGTTTCCATATTTTACTTTAAATTTGAAATTAAGACTTCCATGGAGTTTTGGATCTTCTCAATTGTAAACTTTAATTTCTAGATCTTGATTCCAAGGTTTGGATCTTTATTAATCGGGCTTTTGGCAAGAAATCCAACTCGAGAAATTTGAACTTCGCCAAAAACTTTTTGAGAAGCACAAGGAAAACGATTAAAAGATTTTTTTTTTGAAATTTCATTAGCTCCCTATTTGGGATGTTACAATGACACTTCACCACAAACAATTCTTGATGAGGAAAATCACTTAAGGGATAAACGATGACTTACACGCAAGATGAAAGTCTCGAAGATGGGAGATGCATCCAGAAAAGAAATCAGAGAATAAAAATCATAGTATGGGGAACAACTTTTTGTAAAAAGCACTATCTCCAAGTACTTGAGCCGGAAGAATTTGCCAAGCGCCATTGGCGTGTTGATCATCTGAAGAAAGATATCCCCAAAATTAATTGTGTACCAAGAGTAACTGAGTAATATAAACATACAACTATTCTATGACACTTTTAAGTACCAAAATAACGAATTAATATGGAAGGCGAAAACTAACCTCATCACGCGTTGACAGATAAACGGTTTGGATATTTGGCGCAATGGATGGAAGATTGGTACTAGCGTAATCATGGTTCAAAATCCCGGCGGTTACCGGCCGGTAACAGCCGGTTACCGGTTTTACCGGTGGAGACCGGTAACCAAAAAAACCGGCCGGTATGAATTTTTGAGTTTTCGAATTTTGGCCGGTTTTCCGGTTACCGGCCGGTTTTTCCGGTTACCGGTTTCAAAATATCTCAAAATTCAAATTTTGATTTTCAAATTGTGACCGGTTTTTTACCGATTTTTCCGGTAGATTTCTTCCGGTTCCGGTTTTTGGAACTTGAGCGTAATATAGCATGTCAGACTCATAGTTACAAACCATTTGTACTTTCCTCACTTGCATTGAATCTCCAAGTGAGATATGTATTGGGCGCCCTTCATAGCTGAAAGAGGAGAGCTTTGGAGCATTGCTTTCGATCATCTCCAGCATTTTGCAACTCATCACATCAAGGAAGCCAATCATGCCCTCCATTACGACAGGTTGCATGTTTTGCCTATGGACAATCGGGACACTACAGCTACAATTACCCAATTCATTACTGTTCATACTGCCACGAACGAGAAAATTGATGATTTGCCATCTTCAAGAATGGGCTTCGCACTTTTGCCACTCTCAACGTTGACTTCACAAAAATGCCATGTAGTACATTAATTCCTTGATTAGTATGCCATTTCATCCCTTTAATTCATTTTCATTTTCTTTTTCTAATTTCAGGGACTGGAAAAGACCCTTCTACCCCTGGCTAATTTGCGAGATGAACTCCTTTTTATTCTCATACTATGGATGTGAGATGAACTCCTTTTATTCTCGACTTTAGATTTGTGAGATGATACTATGGCTGTGATATGCATTTGTTTATTATTTTAGCTCAATAATTATATTATGGATTTTTATACAAATACGTGCTGCATGGCATGGCACCAAACCATAAAAAGACCCTCCCGTCCCGATATTACAAAGAAGAGGAATTAGCCAGGGGTAGAAGGGTCTTTTCCAGTCCCTGAAATTAGAAAAAGAAAAAGAAAATGAATTAAAGAGATGAAATGGCATACTAATCAAGAGATTAATGTACTACATGTCATTTTTGCGAAGCCAACGTTGAGAGTGGCAAAAGTGCGAAGCCCATTCTTGAAGATGGCAAATCATCAATTTTCTCGCCACGAACGCCATCTACCAGAAGATTGCCTCAAGTACCTGTTGGCATGTACACACTATGGAGAAAAAGGACATCAAGAAGATCAATGCACAGCAAACTGCCCCAATTGTGATGAAGACCATCAACCTGGAGAATGCCCAATGAGCAAAGCCACATGTTTTCTCTGTGAAGGACAAGATCACTGCCACAAGGATTGTTCCATGAATTTGTTGCTGACCAAAGTAGCCGAGATACAACGGTTGACTCTCCAAGCTTCTATCAGACTCGTCATGCCGAGAGCAGACAAAGACAATTAGTATCAGTCACCCATCATTTTAAGGGGGGTAGCCAGAATAAACAAGGAGTGTCAAAGCACCAGGATGATAGGCCATTGCTACCACTCCGGCATAGAGGAAAAGCAGCAACCAGCGTTGCAGAATAGCAAGCCCCAGAAAATGTTAATCGATGAAGTGAAGCCAGCTGCGATCAAACTCAAAGAACAAGGTTTCTCCTGTGTGGTGTGACCCACTTTTGTATGGATATCCTCTCTCCGAGTGACTCCAAGGAAAGGGTGAAGTGTCAAGCAAAACCCTGGAACCTGTTGCTAGCCAGCTTGCCCCACCTCCTGCTTTCTACTCTACCCGAATCTCGGGGACGAGATTCCTTTTAAGGGGGGTAGGTTCTGTAATATCCCAAAAAGAGACTTTTTGTATTTGTGAAATTTTAAAATCTTTTATTTGTTTTTCTAGTGCTGTTTAAAGTTTTTGGTGTTGATTCGATTTTCCTGTTAGGTCCCTTGCTAAAACTCCAAACCAATAAAATGAAAATCTTGATCAATAGCCAAGACCGAGAATCAAAGCAAGGAAATCTCAAATTCCCATGGAAGACCTAAACTCAAAATATAATAAATTGAAATTCGGATATTCAAGAATGGCAATTGAAGACCAATATAAAATCTTTCCAATCCAATTTGCATACCTAAAAATATCAAAATTTGAGATTAAAACTCGAAGATCTTAAAGTTAAAGTGTTGAATCCAGAATTTGAACTATAATATCAAATACAAACCCTAATTACAACTCCAATATTTTGAAATCCCTAAAATTTTCAAAATTCTTCTTGGGCCCGGCCCATTCCTTTTCCTCCTAGGTCCGCTTCCTTTCTTTCTTTTTCCCGGCCCGTCCGGCCTTTCTCCCCCCTCCTGGCCTCCGGCCCACCAGAACGCCTCCTTCCTCCATCCTTCCCCTGCTCCTCCTTGGCTCTTGCTCGCCTGGTCCGAAGCTGCCACACCCAAGTCGCGCCACGCTCTCGCGCACGCTCGAGGCGCTGACCCCGTCGTGTCACCGTCCCCTCCTGCGCACTGCACGAGCCCATTTCCCGACAGCTGTGTCGTGTGCGCCTGCGCCAGCGCCCTGTTTCCATCGGCTTCAATCACCTCGCCATCTCGTCGCATGGTCCTGCACCTGCCTGCACACCCGTGAGCCCCTACACGTCCAGCCTTGTTGTCTTCGCGTGCTTCTCGCCATCAATGACAGCAACTCACCAGTCCGCCCGCTATAAAGAAGCCCGAGCGGCTGATCCTCCCATAAGCTCGCGCCCGCCGCTGCCACCTCCGTGCCGTCCCGCCGCTCCGGTGATGCCCCCGCCGGTCGGACCGCGTCACAGCGTGCCTCGAGTAGCGTCCTCCCTCCTCCCTCGAAGAATTAGACTCCGGCGCCCCCGGCTCGCCGCGCGGCCATTCCTCCTCATCGCCGGCCAAAGCCACCATTTGCAACTCGGTGCAAGGCGCCTCGATTCCTTGGGTGTGGAGCACCACCTCACGGCCCTGAAGCTTCCCCAAGCTCCTCTCCGGCCTTCCCCTCACCTCGGCTTGCTGGTGCTGTGCCTGTGCCTGGTCGCCGATGCTAGCGCTCCTCGTCGCCTCCCCGCCACCTTGGACAGCACGGTAAGGTTCCCCATGACTCACTCCCACTCGTGCTCTCCTTATTTCGCTCCCTACCCCCTCCGGCCGTTGCCACCATTACCGGCCTCCCCCGATGTCCGCTTTCCACCGCCGCCTGCTCGCCACAGTGCCTCTCGGCCGAACCCGGCACCTCCTCAGGCTTCCTTGTGGCCCTAGGGTCCCGTTTTTTCGGTCGCCTCTGCCTCCCCGGCCGCCCCCTGCCGGCGTCACCGCCTGCCCCGACCGCCGTGCACCTCCCCTGTTTCGGCCGGCTGCGGGGGCGGTGTCGCTGCTGGCTGCCCCGGCTAAACGGCCGTGTGTGCGGCCGGAGCTCCACCGGACACCACGGGGATTCGTCGTGGCCACGGGCATCAGAAGCTTGTGGGACTCCAGCGCAAGCGCCGGAGACCCTGCGGCATATGCGCCTTCTGCCCCCCTGGCCACGCCGCCCGCCGCGCAGGGACAGCCGTCGCCCTCCCCGAACGCGGAGGCTTCCGCCCGCGGCGGGATCATTCCTTCTGCTACCGAAGGTAAGGTGGCTTAGCTTACGCTGGTGTATGCTTTTATGCCTTGGGGTGCTCACCCGTATCCCTGCTTGCAGCGTTGCTCATTCCGGAGGGGGAGCACTCGGCGGAACATGGAGCCTCCGAGCACGTAAGCCCCGCGGACTTCGTGCCACCTCCGGAGACGCTGAGGGCGTGGCGCGGGATTGTGAATGACGCGGCTACGAGCGTCGACCCGCAAGTGCTGCAGGCCTACGGTGCGGGGCGCCTCGAGGACGCCTTCGAGGTGTCTGGGGTGAGGGTAAATACTCATGCGACAACGCCTGACTTAGCTGAGCTTGCTGAGTCTTGTCCTTCTGCAGACACTTGTGCTGGGGCAGGCCTTGCAAGCGGTCTATGCTCGTGGCCAAAAGGCCCTCGAGGATAGGCTGCGGGCCGCCGAGGAGGAGCTACGCGAAGCCTCCGGACCCGCTCTGCCCAGGACGCCCGCATCCGCCAGCTGGAAGCGGAATGTGCCGAAGCGAGGGCACACGCTGAGGGACTTGTTGCGTCGGCGCAGGAGTCGGCCGCGGCAGCGGCTGAACAAAAGTTTGCGACGGAGCGGGACGGGCTCCTGGAGCAGATCGCCTCGCTAGAGAAGGAAAAAGGCGAGCTTGCCTTGACTCTAGCGGAGCGTAACCAGACGCTTGGCGACGCCTCGGTGGTTGGGTGGGACGCCATGCAAGCGCTGGAGAGCCATCTTCAAGGGCTGGTAACTGAGGTGCCGGACCGCGCCTTTGGCCCGGAGGAGCTGTCTCGGACCCTCCGCTGGGTCGGGGATGCCGCCAACGTTGCGCGCGGCGCCGCGACGTCCTTTGGCACCCACTGCGCGTACACTTCGGCCTGCTTGGTGTGCGCGCTCCTGCAGCACCGCGGCTGTACGCACGTCGCCGGGCTGGATGACCCCAGCTGGAGATACCTGGCGGGGCCGGAGTAATGTCCGGCGCCGTCCGCTCCGCACGCCGTGCCCTCGGGCCCTTCTTCGACCGGATCTGGGATTACGTCGGGCCGGAAGCTGCACGGATCGAGCTCCGGAAGTCGCTCTACGGGACGGGGAGCCTCGGCCAATTTCTGGACGGGGTCCCTCGACGTGGCGAGGGCGACGTTGGGCCCTCTGAAGGCGCCGGGAACCCGCAGGTCTGACACCGCGGTGCCTAGGTGTAGGCGTGTGTTGTACTGCTCCCTCTCTTTGCGAATGGAGTACACACTTGCTGCATTTGTTCTGAATTTCTCCTATATCCCGGGCAGCTTCCTTGCTGGGGCCGGCTTCTTGCGGCCAACCTTTCAACCCGGCGACGCCTTCGACGCTGGCGAAGGGCCGAAGAGTCGCTGGACTTTTGGGCGGGCCGACCTTCTTCGAGCGGGGCCCCAGCTTTAGCGCGTGTTAAGGACGAACCCGCGGGATAGCGGCTTAGAGCGGCAAGGATGTTGCCAGACCTTTGTACTTGTGATTTTTCCGGTATGCAGATTTTCTGGCATTTTAGGGTATGCGCTGTGCTGATGCCACTTTGGATTCGCCGGTACGCCACATGCTGCGCGGGGACGAGATCTTCGCGCTCGACGCGCACCGTTGGCGAAGTAGCCGCGCAAGGGTTCCTTAGAACGGCGCTTACGGGGGCAGTCCTTGGCACCTCGCCTTTTGACAGCCCGTAGACTGGCGTGTGCGGAGGCGGACCTCAACGCTTCGCCTTTTTATAGTCCGTAGACTGGCGCGTGCGGAGGCGGACCTCGACGCTTCGCCTTTGTATAGTCCGTGGACTAGTGCGTGCGGAGGCGGACCTCGACCCTACTACTTCCTTTGTAGTCCGGAGACTCGCGCATGCGGAGGCAGACCTCGACGCTACGTCTTATTTAGAGTCCGTGGACTAGTGCGTGCAGAGGCGGACCTCGACGCTACGACTTCCTTTATAGTCCGGAGACTCGCACGTGCGGAGGCAGACCTCGATGCTACGTCTTATTTAGAGTCTGTGGACTAGTGCGTGCGGAGGCGGACCTCGACGCTACGTCTTCCTTTATAGTCCGGAGACTCGCGCGTGCGGAGGCAAACCTCGACGCTACGTCTTATATAGAGTCCGTGGACTAGTGCGTGCGGAGGCGGACCTCGACGCTACGTCTTCCTTTATAGTCCGGAGACTCGCGCGTGCGGAGGCGGACCTCGACGCTACGTCTTATTTAAAGTCCGTAGACTGGTGCGTGCGGAGGCGGACCTCGACGCTACGTCTTATTTAAAGTCCGTAGACTGGTGCGTGCGGAGGCGAACCTCGACGCTACGTCTTCCTTTATAGTCCGGAGACTCGCACGTGCGGAGGCGGACCTCGACGCTACGTCTTATTTAAAGTTCGTAGACTGGTGCGTGCGGAGGCGGACCTCGACGCTACGTCTTATTTAAAGTCCGTAGACTAGTGCGTGCGGAGGCGAACCTCGACGCTACGTCTTATTTAAAGTCCGTAGACTGGTGCGTGCGGAGGCGAATCTCGACGCTACGTCTTATTTAAAGTCCGTAGACTGGTGCGCGCGAGGGCGTCCCCCCGGTGCGTCTTTTGTTTATACTCAGGCCCGTCACCTTTGGCTACGGCGAGTGCACACGCGAACATGCGACTTCGATTTATACTCAGTCCCGTACCCCTGGCTACGGCGAGTGCACACGCGAACGTGCGCCTTTGTTTATACTCAGGCCCGTCACCTTTGGCTACGGCGAGTGCACACGCGAACGTGCGACTTCGATTTATACTCAGTCCCGTACCCCTGGCTACGGCGAGTGCACACGCGAACGTGCGTATTTGTTTATACTCAGGCCCGTCACCCTTGGCTACGGCGAGTGCACACGCGAACATGCGACTTCGATTTATACTCAGTCCCGTACCCCTGGCTACGGCGAGTGCACACGCGAACGTGCGTCTTTGTTTATACTCAGGCCCGTCACCCTTGGCTACAACGAGTGCACACACGAACGTGCGACTTCGATTTATACTCAGTCCCGTACCCCTGGCTACGGCGAGTGCACACGCGAACGTGCGTCTTTGTTTATACTCAGGCCCGTCACCTTTGGCTACGGCGAGTGTGCACTCGAACGTGCGACTTCAATTTATACTCAGTCCCGTACCCCTGGCTACGGCGAGTGCACACGCGAACGTGCGACTTCGATTTGTACTGCGGGAACGCGCGCGTTGGCTAAGCCTGCGCGCGCCTTCGCCGCGTACTTGCGCGTGATGAAGAAAGATTAGTGACAAACGGCGATCTTCATTACCTCCCCGTTTGCGCGGGTAAGCAACTACAAGGGGTGGATATACTAACCGTCTGCCTTTGGTGAGGCCGAAGCCTCTAGTCGCTAGACATCTGCAGGGCCCGCCAAGGCGCCTCTGAATGGCCCCGCAGACCTCCGCACTGTGACGCCAGCTTTAGGAGCGCCGCTGGGCTTCGCGGCGCGGGCACCTGGTACCTGGCTCGATGCGCCGGGCCATATCCTGGTCGCCCCGGACGGTGATGATGGCCCGGGGACCCGGGATCTTCATGCATAGATAGCCGTGATGTGGTACCGCGCCGAAGGAGTTGAGGATCGGGCGCCCTAATATGGCATTGTAGGGGTACGGAAGGTCGACCACGTCGAAGGTGGCATCTTCGGCCCGCACATTGTCACCTTGGCCGAAGGAGACTTGAAGACCTACTTGGCCCAGCGCCCGTAGGGGTTGTCCCCCGAAGCCCTGCAGTGGGATTCCCGAGGGCCCTAGGCGGCTTCGAGGGATACCCATCTGGTCGAAGGCCGCCGCAAACAATACGTTCGCGGAGCTACCGCCGTCTACCAGGGCGCGTCCCACGTCGCATCCCGCGATAGTGACCCGGATGACCAGGGGGTCCTGATGAGGGAAGTCCACGCCTTGGGCGTCGTCGGGTGTGAATGTAACTTCGTGCTGCACCCAGTCCGGGGGTGCTTGCGCTGGGTATGCCGCCACATGATGTAGTCTTCGCGCGTAGGCCTTCTGCTGCCGTGCTGAGGCGAATTCCAGCGCAGAGCCTCCGGATATGACGTTGATGATCCTGCGGTGGGTTGCCTCCGGAGCCTGCAACGACAGGAGGCCCTCCCGAGGCTGCTGTACGTGAGCTTGGATCCGTAGGGTGCCTTCCTCGGGTTGCATCCCTTGCGCCTGTACCTGCATGGGGGCCTCGTACGGGAATTGGACGTGGGCCACCGCAGGCGGACGCATCTCTGGGTTCCTGTCCCTGGCGACGCTATCGCGGAGCGCCGCGATGGAGGTGCAGGAGCGGGTATCATGATTGCCGCGGCCGTGGACTACGCACCACAGTCCCTGGTGCTGGTCGTCGTAATCCCCGCGACCTTTATCGTCGCGGCCCCGGCCACGGCCGCGTCCGCGGCCATGGCGCCCCCGACCGCCTCGGCCCGCGGGAGCGCCCTCGTCGGAACCGCCTTCAATGTCGAGGACGTACCGGTTTCGCCTCGACCTCTGTTGGCCGCGCTTGGGCTGATCGGACGACTCCTTATGCGAGGCGTCCCTGCGGTCGGGCGCATCCCTGGACGACTCCTGCTTACGTTTTCCCTTCGAGGAACCGTCCTTCGGCGGATCTTTGGCTTTTGCCGAGGCTCCGGCCTGGTTGGTGTCGGAGTCGTCACCTTGCCTTCGCCGCGCGTCTTCTTCCGCCCTGGCATATTCCTCCATTTTGTCGAAGAGCTTCGCCACCGTCTTGATTGGCTTTCGCGCATTGTACTCGGCCATCGGGCCCGGACGAAGGCCCTGTATGGCTGCATTAACGATGGTGGTTTCGTTAACGTCTTTCACTTGGCATCGAATCTTGGCGAAGCGCTTGAAGTAGTCCCGGAGCTTCTCCGAGGGCTTTTGCTTCACAGCAAAGAGTTGGTCCGCGTCGACTCGGTCGACGTAGTTTCCTTGGAAGTTGTTGTGGAGGCGGACGCGAAGCTGCTCCCACGCGTAGATGGAGCCCGGCTCTATGGTAAAGAACCAAGAGAGCGCCACGCCTTGCAGCGCGAGGGGGAGTCCCTTCGCCTTCGTGGTGTCATCTCCGCCCGCGGCTTCGATCGCGGTTTCGTACACGCGCACGAACTCGCGGGGGTTCGTGTCGCCTTTGTACGAGTCGATGGCGCTAGGAAACTTGAAGTCTTCGGGCCATGCCACCTGCTGCAGCCCCGCCGAAAGCGGGGACTCCGGATCTACGCGCCGCAGCGGCACGTGGCTAGACGTGGGGGCTTCGCGACTGTCCGCCCTCTCCGGCGTGGGCTCGGGCGCGATTACTGGCGCGGCCTGCTGGCTCCGAGCCTCTTGCATATCTCGGACGGCTTCGCGAAGGTCCCCTAGCTCCCGCTGGAACGCGTTGAGGGCCGCCAGCAGGGCGCTTTCCACCGCCTGTGCAGGCGGGGTCGCCGGTACTCCCAACGGGCGGATTGGCGCGGGCACGACCACGTCGCGAGGTCCCGAGTTGCCGGTCGCTCCGTCGTGGCTACCTCGAACCGCCCGGTCCGCACTGCCGGCGAGGGTTGCAGCGGGGGCGGCGAGGTCGGGTGTCGTTGCGTCGGCGGGGTCGGGTGTCGCTGCACCAGCGTCAACGTCTTCAACCGCGGGGTTAGTCCCCGCAACGCCGGTAACGGGGCGGGTCATCGCGGTGCCGGTGACAGGGTTGGTCGTCGCGGTGCCGGTGACGAGGTTGGTCGTCGCGGTGCCGGTGGCGGGGTTGGCCGTCGCGGTGCCCGTGACGAGGTTGGCCGTCGCGGTGCCGGTGACGAGGCTCGCCGTCGCCGCGCGAACGTCAACGTCTTCGGCCACCGCGCCTGCGTCGCCACCCGCGCTCGCCGCTGCCGATGCCGAAGCCCTGGTACTCACACGACGCTCCGACCCGGCCGCCTTCTTTCCCTTCGCCGCCGTTAACGCAGCTTTTTTCGGTGCCATCCTTCTTCTTCGGTCTTCAGGCTTGTCCTTGTCCTCCCCACGGACGGCGCCAACTGTTGTGGCTACAGACCAAACAGAGAGAGAGATGGTAGTGGAGAGTGATGGAAAATGAGTATGATGGCCTCTCTCTTCCCCATGGCCGGTGCTCTATATATATACATGGGGAGTGCTTTTACAATTATGCCCTTACAGCTGATTCTCCCCTTCAGGGGTATTTGTGTCATTACACGTGGCCTATTCTGGGCCTTATAACTTCCTACCAGGCCTGCTGGGTTTAGGTGGGGGGCCACCCCTACGACACACATGATTTCCTACAAAATGCAGTGGCAACTCCACCAACTCATGCTTAAATATTGCCACCAAATCTCACTAGAACATTATTAGCTTCATCCCTCAGAATTTGAGTCTCACTCAACTGTACAATAATTCTTCTCCATCAAATTTAGTTGGGAGATTTATCCGACATCAAGATCCCCATTCTTATCCTCCCAACTAATCCCAATAGTTCTAACATTACAATTATTGGAGCCTTCCAAAACATTGGTCATGATTATAATAATCAATCACGGTGCAGGATTGATAAACTTAGCTTTATAATCCTTCGCCTAATGCCAAACGAAAGGATAACTCCATGAGGGATTTTCCACCAAAATAATAAATTAGCACACTTCTTAACATGCCTAGATTGCACGACTGGCCCAATCAATTAGGGCCATCATAATACCAGTCATTCAATGTGGTTCAACAGTCTAAGCAACCAAAATCACCAACTGGTTCACCAATAAATCAAATCCATCTATTAAGCAGAAATGGATCTGCCTCACGCCGCTACTTCTCATGTAACTACTAAATCCTCATTGGATTCAAATCAACTTCAATCCCACAAACATAACTAAAGTTAATTACTCTCCTGGGTTCTTACAATCTAGAATTCCATACCCTACCAACCTGTTACTTTAACTACCATATCCCACGTACGCCGAATCCAACACTTCAACCACTATTGGATATTTCCTTCTCCAAACCGTTGATCTCAACCCGCAAGTCACTCCAATAATTCATATAATCAAAATTCCCCTGAATACCAGACTTGCATGGAGCACTCCCACTATTGGGTATTTCCATACAACTCAACGAGTTGCCAACCAAAGGGAACCAGCTTCTTGAAACTGAAGCAAAGCATCACTACCTTACTGTCACAAATGGCAACATGACCAGGCATCTGCCATGGCCACGGTCTCAGTCTCTATTGCATCGGTACATGACACAATCACAGCAAAGTCCCATAGGACACAAATAACAATTTCAAATGCTTGCTATCAACCCACAAGCATCAACTTTAGCAGTATAAATCAACATCACACTTAGGGAAAACACATGCAATGCAAATCCCAAACCCAATCCTAATGTGCATCAAAGTGTGTAATGTTTTAGTTCATAATTAACCTAGGTTATCAATTTATCCAGCACGGACCTAATGCCCACTCTGATACCAACTGTAACACCCCGACCCTCCACAGGGTCCAAGATGCTACCACCACACCCTTACCAATTGAAAAGTGTTGCTAATTCAACTTTTAGCGTTACCTCCTCTGTTCTTTTTATATCATTACCCACAGTGAGCAAACCACAAATAAATGTAAATTCAACTAGTTTCATAGATCACAAGCTATAACATGAACAGAACTGTAGGCTTCACGACCATGGAACCTACTATCATAGATCACAAGCAAAGTACACTAAACAGCGAACGAGAAGAACCTTAACACTATATTAAACATAGACGTTCAGTGTAAGGTTAAACTGTTATTTTACATGAGCAATGCCAAAAGGACTATCCCCATTCCATGCATGTCGTCCTCATTCACCTAAAAACAACGACAAAGTAAGGGTGAGTCCGGAGACTCAGCAAGCACACGATAAAACAGTAGCACCACTTTAGCAATTCAATCAATTTCACGAACTGTAAACTGTAAATCCACTCTATGACTGTAAACTGTAAGCTAAGTTTGCAACTGTATACTGTAAATCAATTCTATGTCTGTAAGCCGTAATTCAATCCTTTGTCTGTAAACTGTAAATCAATGTTGTAACTGTAACTGTAAATCAATGCTGTAACTGTAACTGTAAATCGAATCTGTAACTGTAAACTGTAAAACAACTCTTTAACTGTAAATTGTAACTCACAACTATCTGTAACTGTATCACTCTCTGTCACTTTCATGCAATGCAATAACATGCAATGCATCTGTATGCTCTGTAACTGTAGCTTATACCGGTATAGCGGAGTGTCCATCTGTCAATGGACCACTCATTTGCCTACCTCTGTAGGTCTTATTCCAGAGCACTCTGGACTAGTCATTTGACTTTCTCACCGACCTGGCTCTTATTCAAGAGCACTCCGGACTAGTCGTATGACTTTCTCACCGACCTGGCTCTTATGCATTTTGCATGATGCAATATGCTTCAAATGTGAATGTCTAGTCATAAACATTACTCATCAAGGTATGATTAGCACATAGTCACATGCATCTCATAAATACTGTAAATCATGGCATGGAAACACGAATATCAAACATTCGTCACAGTTTACTGTTCTACCATGCACTTGCCTGTTAACCTGGCAGACGGTGCGTGGACGGCACCAGACTCGAACCGCCACCTGAACAAGCATTAACCATCTCAATTCATCACTCATGTAATACATTCAAGTATGAGCAAATGACATCGCTCTAACGCCCAATTCGACATAACCCATTCCTGTCCCACCAGGCAACATCCCATTGTACCGGTGTTTAATCAATTCAAACATTTTAGCGATTTCATCATTTATACTCCCTGATCGATTTCTACACACTTAATCTCATTTTAATCGATTATACTGTATAACCTCAATTTATTCTCCCCTTCCTCCCCTGCCACGGATCAACCAGACCAACAGTGGCAGTACAGATCGCACCGATCAGGCATTCATATTAATAACGATAATTAAATGGTCTCATGCATCAATTCTAATTATCGGTATGTTAGCTTACACCCGACTCGGCAAATAAATAGGGAGAAAGGTTTTCGAGGCGTTACCCTGGCCCCGAGCGACCGGATCGGGACAGCCTTCCTTTTTCTCAGTCGGATCGGGCAGATCTGGCCGCAAATCAGATTTTCTTTTCTCTTCCCCCTCTTTTTTTCCTTCTCTCTTTTCCTCTCTTCCTTCTCTCTCTCCTTTTCTTTTCCTCTCTTTTTTCCTTTCCAGCCGACGCTCTCTTCTTCCTTCTCTTTCTTTGTCCTTCACACCGGCCCCTTCTTCCTTTCTTTCTCACTCGGCTGGCTCCTCCCGGCCTCCTTTCCTTACTTCCTCACACAGCCGCGCCCTCCCTCTCTCCTTCCTCCCGGTCGGAGCCCGGCCCTCCCCCTCGCTTCCTTGCGCGGCGCGCAGCTGGCGGAGCAGGGGAGTGGAAACGGCAGCGGCCGAAGGGCAGCATACGGCGGCGACGAGCTGAGGGCGGCGGCGTGCGCGAGCTGGGGACGGCGACTGCGCACCCGAGCGGCGTTCGCGGCAGGGGCAGCGAGGTGCAACCGGCGGCTAATCCACAACGGCGCCCGGGGGGGGGGGGGGGGGAAGGACGGCGGCGGCTGTCGGAGGTGACGAGCAACGGCGCCGGGCTGGCGAGCGGCGGCGCCAACAGCTGGTCGACGGCGGCGCGTGCGTGGGGAAGACGGCGACAAGTGGCCTAGCGGTGGTGGCGCACTGGCAACACGGGACGACGACGGCCGGCGCAAGGGGAAGAGCGGCAGCAGGCGCAAGCAACGGCAGCAACGCGAGGAGAGGGGAAGCAGCAGGTGAGCACAAGGGATGTGGAAATAGCCGCAACAGTCGAGAGTGCACGGGGGAGAAGAAGAGCAAAATGACTTTTGCTTCTCCCCCTGGCTCTCTCTCGATCTCTTATATGTGGCATACATGGGCCGGACTGGGCTTCCTCGGCCAGGTATTACAAGTGCGAAAGTCGCAATTGCTCCAAAGCGCAAGAATTGGACAGAAAACCACATAGTTCCCCCCTGTAATGTGGACTGAACGCAAATACACGCTTGTCAAGCTGCGCATGCAACCTACTTGCACCTCAGGGTGAAAAGAACATTCGGCAAGGAAAAAGGACTGAATTGAGCTTCCCTTCATGGATTGCTGCACGATACAGTAGCTGATTAAAAAAATTGGAGACGTTGCTTTCTTCATGTGCTGCAGTTTCTTTGTTCTGTACAAGAAAAAGAAGGATTTTTTTACTCTCTCTCTCTCTCTGAACTCACACGTTCATATGCTACACATTTCCTTGCTTTTTGCCTTCGCGTGATGTTTTGATGCACAGCAGAGCAAACACTTCTGAGGGCAGAGACCAGGGCAGAAAACGGATGAATCTCTGGACGAAACGGCAATAAAGAAAAGAATAAGAGGACGCCGAGTGCTGATCGCCGTGCGATGACGCGCGGTCTGAGCAGAGGGCCTCCACATTATGCTTGCTAGACAGTACGAAAAACTCCGCTTGGATTGATGTGAAGCGACGAAGCAAAAAAAACGCGTACACATAATAGATTTCTTTTTGGGAGCACGAGCGATATTTTTTTACTCGATCATCACGTTTATTTTATGGCTATAAAATACTCTCCTGCCGCCTCACACAGCCTATCAGCCATCAGATTAGTCCCTAATTTTATTTATAATCTAGAACCTAAACTATGATCTTTATCTCTAAAACCATTAGTTATTTTTTAATTCCAACAAATAAGGGATCCAAAACCCTTATGTAATATAGGTTCGTAACTTATGGACCGCACTCTCATAACTTCAATATGTATTATCCATCTTTAATCTCCACACACCCCAACTCAAACACAATCGTCTCCTTTAACTTTCTTGACCCTCTAAAACATAACTTCGCACCAAACCAACTCCCGGTCCTCGCCGTAGACCACGATTACCTCAGAGTTACACTACACATGCAAAAACCAAAGCAACATTTTTTCACAGCACAAATTCTTTCCAACTAGGCCGACATAAGTTCACACACGTCACACGTCTCAAATAATATCAATAAGTAACATTTTAAATTATTCATCATTATAAATATTTTAGACGAAACCACATAATCTAACAGTCTTCAACACGGTTCATATGATATTACATAACAGCTGCCTTACATAACTGAACAAAGGGAAGTTATGCATAACATAACTTGAAAACATCAAACGTTTATTAGTGTGGCACTTGCTGCACAGCTCAATAACATTTAACAGTTAAGGGCACTCCCCCTCAACATATCTTCTAATAGCAAGGCAAGCCTTTTATAACTGAACATAGGGAAGTTATGCATAACATAACTTGAAAACATCTAACGTTTATTAGTATGGCACTTGCTGCACGGCTCAATAACCTTTAAGTTAACAGTTGAGGGCACTCTCCCCTCAACATATCTTCTAATAGCAAGGCAAGCCTTTTCAGCTTCTGCGAGAGCCTCCTCACTCATTCCCAAACATTTGTCAGACTTGACAAATCTCCTGTCATAACCACGGGTAGTGTCTAATGTAAGACACTCTAGTGTTGATGTTTTCTCAATAATATGGATTGTAAGCTCAATCATGCTCTTTGCAGAGCAAAAACCAGTTATCATCACGTTCCTCAGGTTGTCATGGCAATATCCTGATAGCCTTGGATGGGAGGAATCACCATTCGATTCTTCAAGAATCGAATCATGCCTTATTACTGGCAGCTCAACCTGCATAGGGCTACATCAACGTCTGTTCTCTAATAAACAAAAGGTTCTGACTTAAACAGGTCATATTAATCCTCACCATAGATCTTTAACTAATTTATAACAAATCATTGACTAAAAATATTTAGCAACAAGTCATCTATAAAGAAAAAGAATAGATATCGCAACAGCAAGAGCAAGTAATTTACTTCCAGAAAGAGTTTAGCAAGGCAATGAATACTATCGTTCTTGTCATATAATCAGTTGCATCAGTTGCAAAATGGAAAGATATTAAATTGTCCCAACTTCAGGAAACAATAAAAACTTTATGTATGACACTTCACCACAAATAATTCTTAATAAGGAAAACCACTTAAGGGATAAACGATGACTTACACGCAAGATGAAAGTCTCCAAGGCGGGAGAAGCATCCAGAAAAGAAATCAGAGAATAAAAATCGTAGTATGGGGAACAACTTGGTGTAAAAAGCACTATCTCCAAGTACTTGAGCTGGAAGAATTTGCCAAGCGCCATTGGTGTGTTGATCGTCTGAAGAAAAATATCCCCAAAATTAATTGTGTACTAAATTAGAGTAACTGAGTATTATAAACATACAACTATTCTCTGACACTTTTAAGTACCAAAACAACGAATTAATATCGAAGGCTAAAACTGACCTCATCACGTGTTGACAGATAAAGGGTTTCGATATTTGGCGCAATGGATGGAAGCTTGGTACTAGCATAATATAGCATGTCAGACTCATAGTTACAAACAATTTGTACTTTCCTCACTTGCATTGAATCTCCAAGTGAGATATGTATTGGGCGCCCTACATAGCTGAAACAGGAGAGCTTTGGAGCATTGCTTTCGATCATCTCCAGCATTTTGCAACTCATCACATCAAGGAAATTAAGCTGCAAAAGCAGATAAGGTATCTTCAAGAAAATTATATCATCGCAGTGCGAAAGTCGCAATTGCTCCAAAGCGCAAGAATTGGACAGAAAACCACATAGCTCCTCCCCCGTAATGTGGACTGAACGCAAATACACGCTTGTCAAGCTACGCATGCAACCTACTTGCACCTCAGGGTGGAAAGAACATTCGGCGAGGAAAAAGGACTGAATTGAGCTTCCCTTCTCACCAGATACAAGTGAACATGGGAAGTTGTACTTTATTTCGCCATCTTGGGCCATTTGTAGAGCAAATTCTTTAATGCCAGGAACAATAGCAACTTGAAGCCATCGGTCAACATAACTAGGATGAAGACTGGAACAAGGGTAGGTTGCAAGTTTAAACGTTTTCAATCCCATGCCAGCGTGATTCTGCACAATTTGGTCAACTCTACTGATAAAATCCCTTGTTATTTCATCTTTAGATGCATCTTCATTTATGCCTAATGTATCGACATTAAGGATGATCTTGGGATAGCATCTCCAAGAGCACAGAAAACCACGAGACACGCAGGCAGCACGAGCAGCATCACGCATAGGCATGAGAGCGTGTATCTGATGAAGGATGTCCTGCACAAACAAGCACAAGGGAAAGAAAACATCAGAATGAGTTGCAGTAATAATGCTTTCATGAAATGAACAGTAGGGGGAAGTTACTATCTTGTTGGTTAACAATTTTTATTTCTTGTTAACAAAATATAGACGCACCACCGAATTGCTACAATCCAAAATACCTCCAGTGCTTGCAGCGAAGACGATGGATTTTTCACTTTAGTTACATTATTTAATCATTATCAGGATTTCATACCTCTGGAAGCTGGACCTGTGATCCCATTGCTTCGGCACACTGAGAATCATCGCCTTGCTGACAAGGTGAACACTTTATTTGAGACGCTGAAGAAGTGCATCCACCATCTGCAACTCAGCTAGGTCAGTCATTGTACAGAAAAAAGGAATGGCAGAACAAAATCGTCCGCAACGCATGAGCGCATTTGCACACACCAAAGACGAACAAATCCCCTCATCCAAACAGGCCCTTGCATTCCAGCAGCCAGGAATCATGCGGACAGATCCCTTGGACTTAGAGAAAAATGAATCCCTCTACCCACAAAATCAGTCCTTTATGCACAAAATCACCTCAAAATTATGCCTTTATGCGAAGAATCAGCATTGGAGGCGGGAAAGAACTTCGTTCGAAACCTAGCCGGGCCAGATAAATTCACCTAATTCGACCAATATGGTCACACAACTAGTAGACTCTAGCACGATGCGAGTTCACCATGAACAAACAGGAAGGCAGCCCAGCAGAACAACCACTCTCCAGAAACCAGAACCAGAAAAAACTAGGAGTAATCTGAAGTCTCAGACGACGGAGCTCAGATCTCAAACGCGGAGTCACACGGATCGAGAAACGGGAAACAGGGAGGAGGCGTACGTGTTGTCCGGACGTGCCGCTGCCGCTGGACGGACAGCACCTTCATCAGCTCCAGCATCCGCATGGCGGCCGCCCCCAAATCGATGGCTCTGTCCTCCTCCCCCCCTCTCTATCTCTCTCGCCGAATTTTGAAGGGGGAGCGGGCGGCGAGGTGAGGGAGTTTTTTGTTCCCTCTTTTTCCCCCCTTGTGCTCGCCGAATTCCCAGACGCTGGGTGAGTGGCCGTGACCGATTCGAACTCGTATCGGTTTGTTCAAGTTGATTTCTATTTTTGACGTCTATTTTAAGAAAATAATATGGTCTTTTTTTTTTGTGAGTTATATATCATCTTGAGTCCTGAGCCAGTGGCCGTGACTGACTCAAAACTCACACGATCCCGGTTGAAGTGCGGAGGACTATCGGCTTGTTCGAGTTAATTTCTACTTTTGACGTCTATTTTAAAAAAATAACATGAACTTTTTTCAGCTCTGAAGAAGCTTTGGTTTCTTTCAGTGATCACTATTTATTAGAGCAACTCCAGCAGTAGCCCTCAAAACAGGGCCCCTACTTTTCATTTGAGGGCTCTCCCTACTTTTGAGGGCCCTGTTTTTTTGCATCTACTCCAACAGCACCCCTCAAATCTAAGCCCTCAAATTCATCCCACAACACACTGACACATGGGACCCACTCCTAAATCCGGTCGGAGACGTCGGGCGACGGCGTCGGGCGACGGCGACGGGCGGAGGCGTCGGGCGACGGCGTCGGGCGGAGACGTCGGGCGACGGCGTCGGGCGAGGCGTCGGGCGACGGCGTCGGGCGGAGACGTCGGGCGACGGCGTCGGGCGAGGCGTCGGGCGACGGCGTCGGGCGACAGCGACGGGCAAGGCGACGACGTTGGGCGGAGGCGTCGGATTTTGGGGGAGGGGCGCGGGGGATTTTGGGGGGAGGAGGCGGCGGATTTTGGGGGGCGGAGGCGACGGGCGGAGGCGACGGAGAGCGGAGGCGGCGGAGAGCGGAGGCGGCGGAGAGTGGAGGCGACGGGCGAGGCGGGGGGCGAGCGGGCGGCGGAGGCGACGGGCCAGGCGGGGGGCGAGCGGGCGGGGGATTCGGCGGGGGGCGAGCGGGCGGCGGGCGGGGGAATCGACAGGGGGCGGGGAAATTTTGGGGGGAGGCGGGGAATTTTGGGGTGGAGGCGGGGGAAGTTTCACGAGCGGAAAAAAAAAACAGGAAAATGAGGGGTGGAGGGGGAGCCCCTAGGAATGAGGGGTGGGAGGGTGATTTGAGGGGCTCCTCAAATTTGAGGGCTCTAGTAGGGGCCCTGCTGGACCTCCATTTTTACCTCAAGCCCTCAAATATGAGGTTTGAGGGCTCAAGTAGGGGCCCTGCTGGAGTTGCTCTTACTATTTGTTAAACTAACAAGCTATAATAATAAGTTGTAACTCAAAAGAATAAACCCTATGAATACCCCGACTTGCTGAAACAGTTTCTCCACTACTCTCGCTCCAGAGATAAGGCAGAGATTATGGTCGTATCATGCATGCCACTCCTCTCACTCCTGTTTAGCGCAAGTATATGTCCATCACTTCCCCCACTGCTCACCGTCTGCTTCTAAAAGCTATTTCTTTCGATAACTATCATTTATTTTTAGTCAAAAGACATCAGCCACAACCAATATAAATAGACCCTATGCCACGATATTCCACTTTGTTGACCCACGGAATTTTGATTTTGAAATTCCTTAATCCACATCTAGAGAAGCAATGTTCTTCTTTAGGAAACAAGCCATGGCCTTCTAGCGATTTTTTTGAATAATTAATTTTAATTTCGAATTACAGTACTATACATACTTTTATTTTTATTTTTTTGTAGTTTTCCCATATATCGCTCCACCGTTGGGCGACATACCCTTAGTCGTTCAACCGTTTGGCGATTAGGGTTATAACCCCTCGGGCGCTCAGCTGGCCAAACGCCTACTCATTTGCTCCTTTCAGCCGACAGAAAAGGAGAAAAAGGGGAGAAGAGATAGAGAGAAGAGGAAAGAAAAGGAGGAGAAGGGAGAGAGAGGAGGGAGGAGAGGAGGAAGATGAGGCAGGAGAGGAGGGAAGAGAGAGGAAGAGAAGAAGGAGAAGAGAGGGGCGGACAGGAGAAGGATCTATGCATCAACGATGGTGAGTTTTTTGTATTATTTTGTATATTTATTTTTTAAACATGGTAGAATAGCAACTGAAATAATTAAATTTGTAGTTTAGAAAGTAACGTTAATTTAGTTGTTAATAATTGTATTATCGTTTAGATTGCTCTGTTGTACGTTTGAAGGCCCAGTTAATTTTGTTGGTCACTTGTAAATTGTAGAAACCCTGTAATAAGTTTTAGAATAATTAATAGCCATCGAAAGATATACAATTATTCGTGACGATTAGAGTAGCACCCACAGATTTAAAATAGTATGTGACGATTTAAGATTATATGTAGCGATTAAAATTATACGTGATGATTTAAAGAGCATTTGAGTTGTAAAAATCCGCAAATGATGAAAATAAAATTCAGACATCCCAAGGGATGCCTTAGTAAAATTAATTTAATTACTATTTAAGATTTACTTTTTGTTGTATTTGTAAATAAATCGTCAGACGTGTACTAATTACGAAAAAAGAATAGGTACAAAGAGAGAAGAATTTAATCCAGTGACCCTGAATACCCAACTTGCTAAAATGGCTTCTCCACTTCGCTCGCTCCGGGGACAAGGCAGGGATCATAACCGTATCATACATCCCACTCCTCTCGCTCCTATCTAGTGCATGCATATCTCCATCACTTCCCCACCGCTCGGGCCATTCAATTTTAGGTAAAAGACATTAACCTCAATCAATATAAACAGACACTATGCCACGACATTCCACATCATTGGCCCACGGAATTTTGTTTTTGAAATTCCTTAATGGTGAGAGTTACCAGGAAGCGATGACACATGAAACAGAACCGATTTTGAAAAATCTATATTTGAGTTGAATTTTCGTTTTTAATTTGTTCTTCTGCCTCCTCAACCTAATTCCCACCAATCTCAACACAAAGCTACTCGTAATCACTCCTATCACAGCCGGAATAGAGGAATCAAACGACGGCACTGTTAATATCCGAAAAACTCCCACTGCCATACCAAGTTTTGTCGCCATCACGCTCCCTTCGTGACTGCGCTCACCTGCGCCTTTCCTGCCAGCTCTACACTGTTGGTCGGCTACCGTACCCCGCCCCAGAAGCCCCAGACCCCGTGGCAGGCCACGCCAACCCAACCACCACCGCCGTGTCCCTGCTTTTGCCACCGCCGATCTCCCCTGCTCACGCCAACGCTCTCCCGATTTCGCCACCATAGCCGCCCATGTCTGGGCCTATACACCTCACCTCTTCCGCCCTAACACCCCTGAACCGACCCGAGGGCGTGGCAAGACCGCCAGCCGCCCAACGCCGCCACCCCTGCTCCTTCTCGCGCTTTCCTCTAACAATTGACCAAAGCCACGCTACCACCTCTTTCGCCGCATAGAGCCACCTCAAAGCGCCAGCTCTACCCCTCTGGTAGCCACGCCGTGCCTTCCCGAAAGCCCCCGACCCCGCCACGCGCCATTGCCGTCTTGGGCGATCCCCGGCGCCAAACCACCTTACTTCGCTTATTTAAGCCACCAAGGTCTCCCCAGTGAATTCAACACTCCCCAGAGCTAGCCCAAACACCCCGAAGCTCCCCCACCCCCCTCCATTGCTGGCAATTGCAAGAAATCACAAGAGTGAGCACTAACCCAATGTCCTCTCTCCGATCAACTGTTCTTCGATTCATCTCGTCTATAGCCTCACCGACACCCCAGAAGCATACCCCAATCGCCGCTCTAGCTTCCCGGCCACCCTTCTTCCTCGGCGCCGATAGCCCCCCAACGGTCGAAACCACACCACCGTGGCCAGCTCAACTCCGGCTTCCCTAGTCTAAATCGCCACCTCCACTAGCCTCCCCTACTCCCACTGATGCTTAAACGCTAGCCAATTCGCCCGATTAAGCCCCTATCTGCTCTACAATACCCGAATTAGCCACCGGAAAGAGAGGCTCACCGCCGGCGATTGCCGACTCCTCTGGTCCAGCCACCGCCCAAAATGGAATCCCCATAACCCCACAAACCCGGCCATAGTCCCCAATCCTATCGCAAATCGCTGACATACCGCCAGTCGCCACCGCCTTTTCCTCTGTTCTTCCTGCGCGTGTGCTGCCGAACAGGGAAGATGAATAGTCATGCTCGGTTACTGTTCATCCGACCCAGTGCGGTTGAGTCGCACCGCCTAGCCACATCGGGTCTAACCAACCGAGCCGCATAACCCAAAAATGCAAGTTTATACTCCCTAGATCCGTTTCGAGCCCGCTAACCCAAATCTCAGGCCCATTTCCCCATATAGCCCTCCTATAAGCCCAAAATCCCAATTTATTGGAGTTGTTCGAATTTTCTTTCTTCTTTTACTTTCTTTATCCCTAGCTCAACCCTTCGGGCACGTAATTAATTTGTTTTGGTTATTTTTGCGTTAGCTCCCGACGTCGAAGTTTTCCAGGAGCCGGAAGGAGAAGCTCAAGTTCAAGCCCAGCCCGCCGAAGAGTTCAAGTCGTAGACTCACAAGGCAAGTCGCACGTACTTTGATCATGTTGAACCTACCTTTTCTTTAATTACTTATTTATCAGTATTTTCATTATGTTATTTACAAGTCATTATTTCGTGTATAACTACTATTTAGAATGACTTGATATTAATTATGTCCTACCACTCGAAAAAGCCCAGTTTTACTTGATAGCCATATTCACTGTGAAAAGACATAGTAGTATTAAATATGATAATAATGTAACCATGGTAGCATAGGAACTCATTAAAATCTTTTCACTGTTAAGAATCTTAGTATTTGTTTAGAGTTTTGGAAAAGTGGATCTAGGGTAAGCGAGGATCACAGAGTTGGATCCGAAGACCTTATCCTAGGGTGGAGGCTTGGTTGTGGATTGGTGGCAGTGCCGCAAGTATTGAATACGGGTTTGTGCATGGATGATGCGTCAGTTAAAAATATAAGGACTAGACCCTTATGCTGAGCAAAGAACATAGTACCCGCCTAACCACAATCGTTGATTTTGTCAAACCTGGCTTAGTAACTGCTCAAGTTTAATTGAACCTCTGCAACTGGCGGGGGGAGACAAAGGGTGAGTTCGTATGGGAGGTGGTTAACCATACAACAGTAGGACTGCGATGAGTCGGATGAGATCTGTGGGGTCATCCGAGCTTGTTGAGATCTAGAACCTACTGGGTGGAGGCTATACAAAGAATTGAGCAGTGAACAACCTTGTTTTCTTAACTCTGTTGCGGGAGTTGAGAGATCTTGTGGGTAAAGCAGGGCAACTCTGCAGAGTCATGAAATAATGGTATTTGAGTACGCCGTGCTTCCGGTAAATGAAGATGTGTTTAATGGGTGAATCCAGTAGCAAAGCATAAGTAGAGTTGAGAATGGTTTGGTAATGTGTAATGTTGATAATCACGCTTGAAAACCCCCTTTACCTTAATGAAGTTACTTTACAAGTTTTTAACTAGTTCTCAACTAAAACTGCATCCATCTAAAATAATAAAATTGTTATCCCATCATTTGTTATACCATGCATGCAGACTAGTGACTCCATGTGACTTGCTGAGTTCGGTAGTTGTACTCATACTTGCTAAAAATATCAACAGAAATAGCCTGCAATGAGGAAGTGGATGAAGGCGAAGAAGTGGTGTTCTACGAGATAGACGAAGCTTGGAATTAGGGTCGTCTTTCGCTCAAGCGTGTCTGTGGTGTCTTTTTGTTGTATTATATCTAAAGGTCGTCTGCCCTACTGTAAGACTTGGCTTTAAGCCCTTATATTGTAATAAAGTTGGCTTTTGTCTTGAGCATGTGTTGGCAATGTTATACACTCGAATGATGTAACTTGCAGCTGAACAATCCTGGGCAGTTGCGAGCGATTCATAACACTCCTAGAAATGGGGTGTTACAGAGTGGTATGAGAGCCAGCTTGCTTGACCGTAGGATGACCCTAAGTGCACTAGGTATATTTTTACAAAAATTATTTTGGTTATAAAAATGGTTTACTTAAAATTCTAATAATATTCTTGTATATCTCCTTCCCTCACCTATACTAATTTTATATTAGCTAAGTTTGATTTCTAAAAATATTTATATCAACTCTTGTCTAATCTCAAAATTTGGCGATGTGAACAGATGGAGCGTTGTGTTTTTCCCAATCCAGGAGCTCTGTTTGGTTGGGCAGATCGGTTATGGAGGATGCAGAGGTACCTGTACGCAACTGAGCAGCATTGTCCAGTGTTCTATGTGAGGGGATTAATGGTCCACGGGCGACTGTACCAGTGGAAGGCATGGGCATACCTGGAGCCATTACCTTTGAGGCCAGACATTCGGCGGAAGTTTACAGCATATCGCCACAAAGAGCCAGATGCTATTCAAGATGTGGCGAGGAAAGCGGTGGTGTATCTCCGCCGCTATTACGATACAGAATTCGATGAGTCGCCATTCCACCTCATTCCAAAGGAAAATGAAGGAGGACGTACTTTTTCAGTTCCACCAACGGACAGAGGAGATGATCCCAGGATTAAGGAAGCTGCACTACTGAAAGCATCTAGGCCCCTAAAAATATTGGTTTTGGTAATTAATGAAATTATGTGAATATGGGACTAATGTGTGCATTAAGTGTTTGAAAGGATAAGTTCAAATGGCAAAGAAAGAGGCTCACAAAATATCCCATGAAGATTCAAAGATCTTTAGGGCGACAAGGTAAATAGTTTAGGTATCTATTTTATTTTACCGATCTTGGAGTTAGGTTGGAAGACCGGATTATAGGATAGACGCCGTACTATTAAGAGGGATCATGGTGATTGCTTGATCATGTTCGAATGTGCCCTTTGGATCAATTTAGGATCATGCATGCACTTAGAAATTAAAATCAAATCAAATCTGTGCATTGTCAGAAAATCCGGTAGTTCCGGTGTATATTGGGCGGAACTACCGCAGGTCCGGTAGTACCGGGCGCCCGGGCGGAACGTTTTTTCCAGAGAGCGCCCGGACTCAGACTTAGTCTCTCGGAATCCGAAAGTACCGCGGGTTGAACTGCGGAACTACCGGATGGCCGGTAGTACCGGGCACCCGAGCGGAACTTTATTTCCAGAGAGCGCCCGGAGTTTAACTTAGCCTCTCGGAAAACGGAAGTACCGCGGTTTGACCTGCGGAACTACCGCATGTGCGGAAGTTCCGGATACTCGTGCGGAACTTTATTTCCAGAGAGTGCCGGGAATAAAACTTAAACTCGCTGAGATCGGAAGTACCGGTTCTTGGAGCGGAACTTCCGGACTTCCGGAAGTACCGCGATTTCAACGGCGGTAGTACCGCACTCATTGACCAACGGTTACTTCTGACTCACTGACATAGCCGTTCTGACCGGTCAGCGAGAGTCCGGAAGTACCGCGGTTTTGCCTGCGGTAGTTCCGGATTTCCTGAATTTTCAGGATTGTTTATTGTAACGGCTATTTGAGGTTGGTGAGGGTATAAATACACCCCCACCAGAACTTGTATGTGTTGTTGAACATCCATTGAATACATTTGAGCTTAGTGCAACCTCTCACACCTCATTCACTCACTTGTGCATTCAATTGAGGTAGTTGACCCAAAATTCAAGTGCATTGCATTCTAGTTGATCCATTAGGCACTTGAGTGAGATCAAGCCGCTGTGATCTATTCTCTTGGTGCTTGCCGGCACCTAGACGGCTTGGTGGAGGTCCGGTGATCTTCTCAAGAAGATTGTGAGAAGGCCCGGAAGATTGTGAAGGCTCGGAGCTCGCCTACCCGGAGAGGGAAAGGGCTACCAAGAGTGATCGAGGTGTTTAGGCTCATTTGTGGAGCCGGTCCGATTTGTTCGGGCTTACCTCAACATGGAGTTGTTGTGCTCAATTGCTTTGGATGAGGCAAATATTGTTGGATTATGGGATTAATTTTGACAAAATGCCTCTTTTGTGTGATAATGACAGTGCTATCAAAATATCCAACAATCCCGTTCAACACTCAAGAACCAAGCATATAGATATACGCCACCATTTCTTGAGAGATCATGTGAGCAAGGGAGATATTGAAATTAGCCACATCCGAACCGAAAATCAACTAGCGGACATTTTCACCAAACCACTAGATGAAAGCCGCTTTTGCAAATTGAGGAATGAATTAAATGTCATAGACTACTCAAATGCAGCTTGAAATCTCATTTCATCCATTTCTGCTCATTTGTTGTGCTCATATGGATTTTTATTGGATTTTCCCCTCTTTTGGTCAAAAATTCGTTTAAATTCATAAAAATTAGTTTAAAAATATAGCATTAGCTCAATTGATGCATAATGATCCTGAATGACTTTAGTTGGATGCAAAACTAAGGATCATTTGCAAAATTTCAAGTTCTAAAAGTCAAATCCTGAAAAGTTCCAGAAAATCCGGAACTACCGCAGTTCATTGTGCGGTACTTCCGCTCCTGACAGAAAAGCTGGAACTACCGCAGTGTAATCCGCGGAACTTCCGGAATTTCTGTGAACACGGAACTACCGACGTGTTACGCGCGGTACTACCGTTTTCAGCGGGATTTGTTGCGGTTTCCAAAACCGTCGACTGCCTTTACTCCTCCCTCTTTAACTCCTATCGTTTCTATCTCTCTCTCTCCTCTCCCACTCCCAAAACCGCAGAGGGCTCTTCCTCCTCCTCCTCTCCTCCCTTCAACCCTCTCTCTCCCAAAACTCCTCCTCCTCTCCCGATCTTCGAATCCGAGGGGAGCTTTTCGTTTTTGGGCGATTCCTTGCATCCCCAGGGTTCCTCTCCTTCAACTCCACAAGGTAAATCGAATCAAATCCCTCTTTATCTTGTTCTAAGGACCCTAGGGTTGAAATTAGGTAAAATTTGAAATGTAGCGATTTTTGCTGTAGTTTCTTTGGGCAAAGTAGTTTGTTTGGGGTATTAGAATGTTTATTCATACATGCACTGGATTCAATCCAAGAAATACCCCAAAAAGATTCAATTTTTAACATGCCCTAGAAATGTTCAGAAAAACCGGAACTACCGGTCGAGCGGCCGGAACTACCGGGGTCCCGGAAGTTCCGCATTTTTAATGCCGGAACTACCGGATTTCCCGGAAGTTCCGTAGTTTTGCCGCCGGTACTTCCGTTTTTCCTGGAACAGCAGAAATTTGTTGCTTTCAATTCCAAACCTACTTTCGCTTATCCTTCCTCACACCTTGATTATCCTATTGTGTCATTGAAGATGCTGAGGATGAAGAATGTCTCGCACAAGTCCTATGGGGGCACTGCTGGTCAATCCTCCTCCTCGACTCCTGCATCTCAGACGGCGGAGCATAAGGGCAAGGGTCCCGCCTCCGACCCTGAGAGTGACTCAGAGGATTCGCATGAGAGCGGATCCGAGGCCTCGCATGAGAGCGAGGAGTATGCAGTCTCAGATGAGGAGATGCCTGCAGTAACTGCAGACGAAGAAGTGGACCTCTCCAAGATTACCAATGAGGACTATGCTATCCTTCGTCGCCGCAGTCAGTATGTACGCCCTCGCAACTCAATGAACCCCCAGTTTCATTCCAAGTTTCAAGAGAAGGTGTACCAAGAGATGTATGGTCCGGCTCGCAAGTTTGCTGCACACAAGTATGTGGATTGGGATCACTTGTCGCAGATTGACAAGTTCAGCGGTGCTTATCAGCTCTTTCAGCAAGCCGATATCCATCAACTTGTTGCATTCAAGTGCAACTATATGGACAACATGATTCGGCAGTTCTATGCTACCCTGTATATCTCTCCCAACTTTGAGCACCTGAGTTGGATGACAGGGACCCAGTTCATTGAGTGCACCAGGCACGAGTTTGAGTTGGCACTTGGGACGGAAACCAGTGCTTATGAGAAGGTGTACAGCAAGCGTGCTCTTCCTATTGCTGCATATTCAGAGTATTATGACCAAGCAGCTGAACGATCACTGGGGACGATCATTGGCTTACTCCCTATTCCCAGCCTTGTCAACAGGATCATCAACCACACCATTTTTCCCAAGAGTGGAAATTTTGATGCTATTCGTGGGCATGCGTGGAATGTGATTGATTACATTATGCGCGGCCAAAAGTTTGATGTGGTGGATCTTATCATCAGGGGAATCGACGCCAATAAGAATGACAAACAGAAAAGGATCAACTTTGCACCATTCATTATGGCTGTGATCATTCGCAAGACTGGATACCGAGGAGCACTCTGCACCCCGCACAAGCCATACAAGCCGTGTGCAGAGCCTCCTGTTCCTGCTCCTGCTCGTTCCCGTGCTCAGCCTCAGCCTCAGCCTCAGCATCAGGCAGCTGCTGATCTTCCTCCCCAGGGCGAGGGTGATGTCTCTCTATCTCAGATCTACTCCGCCATACTCAGGCTTGAGGAGCGCCAGGATGTCTTGATCTCCACTGTGTCTTCTCTTGGTGATCGCGTATCATCCTTGGAGAGTGCAGTTCATCCGCCTTCTCCAGTTCGCTATGGTCGTCGCACTCGTCGCCATGGTCCTCCTTCTCCCAGTGCAGCTAAGGACTAGCTCCTCTTTTTGGTACTTCGATGCCAAAGGGGGAGAAATGTAGCAAGGAGAAGTTTAAGTCTGTATCTATCTATTTAGCTATGTAATAAAGTATGGTGAAATGAACCATGTAATGCATTTGTGTGGTTTAAACTCTGTGGATGTTAAGTATTTTAATTTCTGATGCATTGTAATGAACTATGTCATGCCCTTAATGCAATGCTTATTTGCTAGTCTATTGCGTATCTTTGAATTTTAGTAAATGTGCTATGATGTGATTCATGCCTGATTTTATTTTTAGAATTCATATCAATTCTTATAAAATTTGTTGCACATGTTTAGGGGGAGCTCTTTCTTATTAGCTTCTAAAATGCTAAAATTCCCCATGTTCTAAAACTGCTAAAATTTCAACGACCTTGTGATATATATCTTGCAAACTAGGAGTATATCCAAATCTTAAATTCTTCTCAAAATTTGCTCTTGTTGTCATCAATTACCAAAAAGGGGGAGATTGAAAGCATCTAGGCCCCTAAAAATATTGGTTTTGGTAATTAATGAAATTATGTGAATATGGGACTAATGTGTGCATTAAGTGTTTGAAAGGATAAGTTCAAATGGCAAAGAAAGAGGCTCACAAAATATCCCATGAAGATTCAAAGATCTTTAGGGCGACAAGGTAAATAGTTTAGGTATCTATTTTATTTTACCGATCTTGGAGTTAGGTTGGAAGACCGGATTATAGGATAGACGCCGTACTATTAAGAGGGATCATGGTGATTGCTTGATCATGTTCGAATGTGCCCTTTGGATCAATTTAGGATCATGCATGCACTTAGAAATTAAAATCAAATCAAATCTGTGCATTGTCAGAAAATCCGGTAGTTCCGGTGTATATTGGGCGGAACTACCGCAGGTCCGGTAGTACCGGGCGCCCGGGCGGAACGTTTTTTCCAGAGAGCGCCCGGACTCAGACTTAGTCTCTCGGAATCCGAAAGTACCGCGGGTTGAACTGCGGAACTACCGGATGGCCGGTAGTACCGGGCACCCGAGCGGAACTTTATTTCCAGAGAGCGCCCGGAGTTTAACTTAGCCTCTCGGAAAACGGAAGTACCGCGGTTTGACCTGCGGAACTACCGCATGTGCGGAAGTTCCGGATACTCGTGCGGAACTTTATTTCCAGAGAGTGCCGGGAATAAAACTTAAACTCGCTGAGATCGGAAGTACCGGTTCTTGGAGCGGAACTTCCGGACTTCCGGAAGTACCGCGATTTCAACGGCGGTAGTACCGCACTCATTGACCAACGGTTACTTCTGACTCACTGACATAGCCGTTCTGACCGGTCAGCGAGAGTCCGGAAGTACCGCGGTTTTGCCTGCGGTAGTTCCGGATTTCCTGAATTTTCAGGATTGTTTATTGTAACGGCTATTTGAGGTTGGTGAGGGTATAAATACACCCCCACCAGAACTTGTATGTGTTGTTGAACATCCATTGAATACATTTGAGCTTAGTGCAACCTCTCACACCTCATTCACTCACTTGTGCATTCAATTGAGGTAGTTGACCCAAAATTCAAGTGCATTGCATTCTAGTTGATCCATTAGGCACTTGAGTGAGATCAAGCCGCTGTGATCTATTCTCTTGGTGCTTGCCGGCACCTAGACGGCTTGGTGGAGGTCCGGTGATCTTCTCAAGAAGATTGTGAGAAGGCCCGGAAGATTGTGAAGGCTCGGAGCTCGCCTACCCGGAGAGGGAAAGGACTACCAAGAGTGATCGAGGTGTTTAGGCTCATTTGTGGAGCCGGTCCGATTTGTTCGGGCTTACCTCAACGTGGACTAGGGGAGACCGGCAAGTCTCCGATCACCACGGTAAAAAGTAATCGTGTCAATTGTGGTTTGCTCTCTTGTGATCACTTTCTTTCAAGCAACGCTCTTCATTCCATTACTTGTTTGCTTGCTTAGTTAGAGTAGCAATTGTTGTTCTCTACTATTTGATATTGCTCTTCGTCGATTACTTGTGCTAGTGATTGTTTAAGCCTTACTAGGTTGATTAGTGGTGTTAGTGATTTCTTGCTCTAATATATCCATCAAGTTTAAAATTGCTAATTAGAATTAGACGAAAATTTTAAAACCTCCTATTCACCCCCTCTAGTCGGCCTCCTCGATCTTACAACTACTCATCACCTGCCAAGAGACTCGGTACTCCCAGATAGCTGAAGAATATCAGAAGATGCAACTTCAGCTTTACACAGCTCAGCAGGAGATCTGGATCCTAAAACAGAATTTGAAACATTATCAACAGAAAGAACAAGGCGAAGCGTCAGGATGTGGTGAAACCCCTGACTACTCCGCCCAAGGCTCCAACAAGCATAGGAGAATGACGGCGCCTCAATACCATACATTCTTCAAGGGCTCAACATCACATGTCCCGGAGAAGCCTAGAGAAGTTGATGAAGAATCTAAGGGCAAGGAGCCTGTGATTGATGAAGAGGAAGATCCCGAAGAAGAGGAATGGTGTTCCTCCCCAGATCGCGGGAATTAGAGAGTGTAGTGTAGAATGAGTTGCGTTAGCATAGTTGGAATCACTTGTAGAAATGAGTTTTTGGTAGTGTAAAATAAGTTGTGGTGTGAACCTTGTATGGAAGGTATGTATCCAACTTGTATAATAAATAAATAAATAAATAAAAACTATCTTGCCTAACTGATAATTTGTTTGCTAATGATATCTCTAGTCTATCCCTTCAAATTCCAACCCTCTTATTTCACTCTGGAATCTTTATCTATTTCATTCTGATCTCTCGTGGATTCCATCCATCCACAAGGTTTTCAAAAGCATCTTTGAAAAACAAAGTCTAATCCATTAAAAACTTTTGTCTAAGGTTTCACCTCAGTAAGGAATCCACTAGACCGGGACCCCCTCTTGAGCCTGAGTGAGACTTCTCATGGCTTAACCACGCTCACTCAAGTGGGACTTCTCATGGCACCAACCACGCCCACTTTCAACCTACGACTTGACTTAGGTTAGACTTCGCAAATTATTCAGTCAGAGCTGTCCCATACCAGCCATGTGGTAGTACGATAGGGCTTTCCAACAGTAGCTCACAAATCGGTCCTTAATTAACTTAGGCCCAACCACATACCCCTGTGCACGACAGTCAACCCTGTGGCTACAACCTACAGAGCATGCCTGCACCCACCATGCAACCAATTGCCTAAGTCTAAACAGTTTTTTATATTTTGTTTTCAAAATATTTCAGAAACCTCCTTGACTCACCAAAGTCAAGAGTACATTTGAAAAACATATCATTTTATGTGAAAAGCCCATCATTTTATGTGAAAGATATCCCAGCCCAAATATACTTCTAAGCTAGACTAGGCATTTGCCATTCATAAAGTCTCTAGTCATACTATTGTACCAACTAGAGTTTTAATCTAGGGGGACAAGGTGTCAGGGAAATTCAATGTCAACGGAGGTAATAACAAGTAGGCAGTAACTAAATTTAAATCTGAATTGAAATACGTTCAATAGAAATATACATGCAATATAATTTAAATCAACATAATTTTATTTGAAAATCTGGGATCAACATGATCAAGGAGTGTGACTTGCCTTGCTCTTCAAATTGGTGCAAATCTTCGTCTTTGAATTCTCCTTAATCGTCAAAGTCTACACGTGAAAATAACCCACCAAATTTAAATAAATTCAAAAGAAATTCAAATTAACTTCAAATATTTGAATTAAGGCCAAAACTGGGTAGAGGGGATTTTTTTTTGAATTTCTAAATTTGGATGGGCACAATCGGAGTTAGGACAAAGAAGAACGGGCTTCGGAAAGTTTAAAATCAGAGAAAATGAATAAAACAAATTTCTGGGATTATTTTTCTAAAGGATAATGGGATTTATGACGTCAGCAGGGATTTTAATTTCGGCCGAATTATTTTTCTATGGGAAATACGGATTAATGATGCCATGCTGGCATCAGCCTTGAGATGGGCCGACTGACAGCGGGCCCAGGTCCATGTGGACTACGTCCATGGACCGAGGGTGGTGATGAGGTGGTGCAGGGGTGGCTTTTGCACACGTGGCGCGGACGGGGAAGAGACGGCGCCGAGGTGGCGCTGGTGTGGTGCCACGTCAGCCGCCACGCAGGCACGGGGAAGCCGACGTGGGAGGCCGGCCGGAGAGCGCACGACCACGATAGGCTCGCCGGCGAACGGCAGCGCAGCGACCGACAGAGAGGGTGGGAATGGAGAGAGGAGGTCGAAGGGAACTCGGCGATACCTGGCGCAGAGCTCAGCGACGAGCGAAGGCGGCCGGCGACGTGGGGCAAGCGGCGGCGCAGCTCGAGTAGCGGCGGGGACGGTACTCCGGCGGTGTTCGGACCCCGGGAAGAGGCGCACGGGCACGGCAGCGAGGCGAGGAAGCAGGAGGGGTTGACGGTGAGGCGCAAGGGCGACAGAGACGGTCGGGATTTCTCGCCGAAGTCCTAGGTGGCGGCGACGGTGGGGGAACTCGGCGCGGGGGCACTTGGCTCACCGAAGAGGGGAGTGGAGGGCGAAGGGAGGTGGGGCGAGAGAAGGCAGAGCCAAGGGAGGGGTTTTATAGGGGAGGGAGGGGAGCGGCCGGCGTGAATTGCTCGCCGGAGTGGGGAGGTGGGCGGTGGCGGTTGCGGAGAGAGGAGGCCGAGTGGGTGCAGATCCGGTGCAGGGTGGAGGAGGTGGGCGCGCTACTTGCGGGAGAGGCGGCGCACGAGGGAGACGTGGGCGGGCGCGAGGTGGTCGGCGGGTAGGGTGGAGGCGGCAGTTGCGGCAGCACTCACACGGGGAAGGAGGAGGGCGGGGTGGAGAAGACGACTCTGACGAGTGGGGCCGGGGCTCAGCGAGAGAGAGGGAGAGAGCGGCTGGATGGCGGCACGCGTCGGGGGGAATGGGGATCGGACGGCTGAGGGTGAGTGGGAGGGGGCGGCCGAGATGGGTCGGGGCTATTGGAGTGGGTCGACGTGGCCGAAATCAAAGCCGGACACGTGGCGCCCAAAGAGCAGGGGAAGGTGGGATGGAGCGACGGTGGAGATGGCGGCGACGTGGACGGATCCAGACTGTCCACGCGTCGGCCGGAGGGAGGAGGGAGTTTTATAATTTTTATTTTCCGATTTTGGGATTTTCAGAAAAGCCTAGAAAATTCATTAAAGCTCAGAAAAATATGAAATAACTTCCAAAACTTCCAGAAAAATTCACAGAAATTCCTGGAGACATTTTGGACTTATTAAAGTTATTTCCAACTAATTTTGGTGTTATATTTTCATACCTAAAATACTTTTATTTTCAAAATAGATTTTAAACCCTAGAAAACTCAGAAAACCCAAATGAGAGCCAAATAAATCCAAATAATTAATTTGAATTAGGATTTTTTTAGAAAACCAAAATACCATTTTATTTAATAATACTTTTAGGTTTTACTTAAAATACTTTTCAAATACAGCCTTTTTAAAAACAGAAATTCAGGGCAAATTCAAAATTAAAATTTAGGCACAAAAATACTTATTTTAATTCAGATTTTTTTATATTATACCTGGTAGTCATTACAACTACGTAGTCGAATTTACGACTATGAAGTCATTTACGATCAAGCAGTCGAACTTACGACTATGAAGTCGTTTACGATCACACAGTCAGACTTACGACTATGATGTCATTTACGACCACACAGTCCAACTTACGACTATGAAGTCGTTTATGACCATCGAAGCTATGACCACGTTGCCGTCAGTAGCCGCGTGATTAAAATTGGTTAAGACAGAGTTAATGCTAATGATGGATAATTAATACTGATGAGTAGTTAATAACAAATGGATCACTGACATGTTGGCTCCGCCATTTAAAGTAAACATTAACCGGTCCCACCTGTCATAGGAACAGACAAAAGAAAATAAAAATAAAAGAAAATTTTAAAACCAGTTGTGGGCCCCACCTATCAGATTTTTATTTATTTTCGGATTAATCTGAAACTAAGAACTTCAAAAGAGCATAACTTATTCATTTTCACTCCAAATTGAGTGAAACAAATTTCTGAATTCATCTAAATTCAATATCTATCAAATGGAATAGAAACCATAATTTTTGGAGTTCATTTGAATTTTTGTGAGAATTTGTTCCGTTTACTGATTTTTATCCAAATTTTCACGCAATGTAAAAAATAGCATACGAGGCTCAGGAGGAAGAGGCTGAGGCCGAAGCAACATTCGACGATCAAGACCAAGCCAAGGCAAGTCAATACTTTGATCATGTTGAACCTATATTTTTTTACAAATTTACTTTTGTCTAAATTATCAAATTGCATGTTGTTATTTCATATGCAAATATAAATTTGTTTTAAGATTCTAGTTATATGCCATTATTCGAGTTGTTAGTATTACACCTCCTTTGGAACATTTGAATATTTTAGTCTTGTCACCCTAGCAAAATTATAATAGTAAAACTTTTAAAAATAGGTCTATAATTATATGTCACGCTTAGCATTGCTTAGATACTTGGAGGGGCACCAAAATTCCACAAGCATCACTTTTAATCATGAGAAACTGATTTAGGAAGCACCACTTTCTATATATCATATTTTAAAAGCAATCTATGGCAAATAAAATAACCCGAGCCCTTCCTTGATAAGCCATGCATATTAACTATTTACATCCTATGTATTGGCTCGTGGAGCACAATGGTTTGTGCTCACCCTCGCTCACTCAATTAATCCAGAATCAGTAGTCAGATCGCTACGCTTCAGCAATACACTTGGTCATGATGGCGAAGAAGATGGAGGTGTCAAGACTAGGTCACGTACCCCCAGTTGGCTGCCTGTGGGCATGTCCTGAGGGTCCCACCTGTTGCTTCATTTCTGCTGCTGCATTTTATTTATTTCGGTCTGATCGGCCCATGAGTGGAATCCGACCAGGAGCATGGAAAATCTCAGGAATCAGATTTGAGAAAGGGGAAAAACCAGGAAGGAAGGAATGCTAAAGCTATCGCTACTGCTAGGGATATGAGATATTGGCAAAAGGCATTCCCCTTCCATACGCAACTGTGTATATATGAGTACAATCCATAAGTGAGTTTAAGCCCCTCACTGCGATTACAACCAGTAAACACTCCCCTTACACTAAGTTAAGAAGCTCATTAATTAATTAAAACAAGCATTAATTGGAACAATGTAGGCCGTTGATATCTCATCACCAGACCTTTGGTAGTCCTGGCCGTAGGATGTTGCCAACAAGAATCCCACGAAGCGATATCCTTCCAACTGCCTGAAATCAGCTCTTCCGGATGTTACCAGGTTCTGACATTGCCCTCTCCTCAACAACATACTTGTCCTCAAGTATGTGAACCTTTGCCAAGCGCTTCAAACCCTCAACAAGCTTGGGAAGATCAAAGGCAACCCTGCATTGAACAACAACACACACAATAGGGAACACAGAGAGTTTCATTACTCTGATTGGACAGGCATCAACCTCCTTCTCATTTGTCAGGGTTTCATTCTTTGTGATGAACAGGTCCCAACCAACCATAGCAATAGTGTTAATACCCGGGACATCCTCAACAGACTCTTGTGTTTTTACCATCCAGATATCAATACGCTGTACACTCTTCACATGCAGATACTTCTTGTGGCCAGGGTCATAATTGGGACCCAAGATACGAACCTTCTTGCCAATTACAACCTTCCTTGAGAATTCATGACCAAGGGCTAAGAATCTGCCCTTGTCAGAAGCTGGAATCATCTCAGAAATGTTCAACATAAGAGAACCTTCCAGATTACAGTTTCTGATAGCAGTTGCATAGATATCATGAAGGGGTCCCTCGTATAAGTTCTCCACACGATATTTCTGTGCCTTCGATGGATAGGAAAGGTGGAATATCATCATCTCAAGCAGAGCATTGCTGGCTGGCAGCCAAGTTTGCATGACACACTTCAATTTTGTCAATGCGAGGTACTCAGGAGCCTGACCCCCAGGGATTACAAATGCATCATAGCTTAAAGCTTCCACACTGTCAAACGATGCTGTCAAAGCAAAATCCTGACCAGGCTTCTCATTGTATGTTTGGTCACCTTCGAAGTCATGAATGGCAGTTGGGCACTTTTCCCCAGCACCCTTGTCAGGGCAAACTGCATCAACATGGTAACCAAGGGCGTGTTTGGTTAGTTGGTGAGTGGACCTGGCTCGCATCTGGGAACCAAGTTCTCGTAGGACAGGTTGTAGAGATGCAAGCTATTGCTGTTTGGTTGTCTGTACGTATAGAGCCTGGCTGAGAAGAGACAGCGTTTGGTTGCCTGCATGAAGCCGTATCGCATGAAATAAAAAAAAAACAAGTGATCTTATAATATTTAACTTGTGTAAGTGCACTCTAATAGTTTCAATTTTACTTCTAATATCTTGATCTATTTTAAAATACACTAATATCACTTAATACATGTTAATCACATGTTAATAGTATCGTTAACAGAACCCTGTGCTGCACCATGCGAGCCTGGCTCGCCAGAAACGCAAATGAAATCCGTATCTCAAGAGCCAGGCTCTGAGCTGCCTTTTGCATCTGGAGAGCCAGGTTCAGACCTCGATGCGGGCAACCAAACAACTGAAACTTGCATCTGGGGAGCCTGGCTGGGCAAGAACCGGGCAACCAAACGCCCTACAAGAGCTTGAAGAGACTGAAATGGGACCATACCCACGTAATCCTCCATGTAATCCCCACAAAGGAACAATATTCTTTTGTTTGAGCCTGCTACAGAGCCTCCAAGTGCTTTCACAAAAAGTCTGATGAATTCAGGATGAGCATCATAAGCCGCTGCAGTGAGGAGATTGCCTTCAGCAAGGCATTTTGCCATAGTATTAGCTTCTTCCCTCCTAGCACCAGTAGCAACCAAAACTAGTTTAACCACAGGATATGCAGTACATGTACGATTCCGGCCTACTGCTGTTGCTGCCAAAATCGACCGTCCATAGCAAACTGATGCGATGGGCTTCTTAGTATCAGAGAACTTCCTAACTAAATCAAGCACCTTTTCATCATTTGCAAAGTATTCTGGTGCATAGCCTTCAGGAATTACCAATCCATCATTTTCAGCAATATTATTCTCATCCAATGAAGCATTAAGAGCAAAATTTTGGCCTCTAATCTCAGAACATGTCTGATGGTCAGTCCCCTGATGAACGGCGGTGCGGTAGGCTGTCAAATCCCAATTCTTCAGATTAATCACCCTAACCAGAGGAGGCGGCTGCTGTTCCTCAAAGAATGTTTCAACCACTCCATTTTTCTTGATGGTCAACCTTCTTATCTTCAAATCCAAACTCACTGGACTGTGCTGGTACATCCAGTCACATCCTAGCACAATGTCAAAGCCCTTCAATGGTAATACCTTAAAGGAATTACTGAATTTTTCTTTCCCAATGTGGTAATCAGCTTGTGCTATGTAAGATCCAGCCAACAGAGTACCTCCTCCAGCTACAGTGACTTTTTGCAATGGTGTCAATTGGATTTTACAAGTAGTCTGAGTGGCAAACTTTAAGTCAATGAAGGTATGCGAGCTCCCACTGTCCACTAGTGCTACTCCCTGCTTACCTCCTATCTTAACCAGCAGTGTATATGTTGATACTCCTACCAGTCCACTTACTGCCTGGAGGGATATATGCATGAGTTGCCCTTTTGTGTCTGAGTGTGAAGGAGGCTTTTCTGTGGTTTTCTCATGTCCTCCACCCTGATCTTCTTCTTCTGCAAGATCTGCCTCATTAACCTCACTTGCCATTAGGTTAACTTGTTGGTATTGCTTGCATTTATGTCCCAAAAACCATTTGTCTCCACAATATCTACATATTCCCGGGGTGAATGGCTTAAGGCCTGCATCCTTCTTCTGAACATTAGTCTCCGGAGGGCGTTTGTGTTCTGAGGAAGAATTGAAACCCTTGTTTTGCCCCAAACCTAAGTGCTGAGAACTCTTTTTAGCCACTGCTCCAGCCCCCTTTTCCATATCCTTAGCCATCCAATAAGCTTCGCATAAAGTCTGTGGCTTCAAGGGTTTAAGATAATGTTTAATGTCATCTCTCAACCCATTGACAAAACATTTGACAAAGAAATAAGGGTTCAGCAATGGGTTTTCACTCTTGTACACTGCCATGAGTTCTTCAAACCGATCTATATAATCAGAGACACTCATATTATACTGTTTCACTGAATGGAAGTTTTCTAATACCTCATACCCACTATGTTGTGCAAACCTATCGCAGATCATAGCACAAAAGTCAGACCATGGAGGTGGATTCCAAAGTAATCCAGTGCTTCTCAACCATCTATCAGCGCGACCAACCATATACATTTGAGCCAAATCGAACTTAGCTGCCTCGGGTACATTGGCCATTGCAAAATAAGTTTCACTTTGTCGAATCCACTCTAATGGCTCTCCCCCATCAAATTTTGGAAAATCCAATTTCGGCCCCTTAGCAATAGATTGATAGAAATTGTGCACTCTATCATTTCTAGGGTTAGGGTTCCACTGCCTAGCTTGGTACTGATAGTGAGGCTGATTCATGTGTTCTCTAGGGTTCTGAGGCCATTGCCGAGGTAGGATTGGTTCTTGGTTTGGGTTTAGATGAAAGGTGGGAGAAGCAAAAGAAGACTGTGGCAAATGATCTTGTTCCCAACCCGTAGCAACCGCTGGGAAACCAGTAGAAGGACGAGGATGATTACCTGCTGGTGTATCCATCAATTGAACCCCATGAGTGCTGTTGATGTTAACATGGCCCCAATCTTCGATCCTTCGTGTCATCTCTATCTCAAAATCTCCAGATCGAGCCAGCTCTGGTATGTTCCTCATCTCCTCACCCGGTCGTAAGTTGATGGTGCTTCTTCCATTCAGCTGCTCGGTTGCTCTTGTCTGGGGATTTGCTAGCCCTTGCAGTAAAGCTTCCATACGGTTCATCTGGTCCTGCATTCCCGAGACTTGTTTATGAAGATCCCCCATCTTCCGCTCCAGTACGTCCACCCTGTAGGTCGTCTCCAAGTTTTCTTGCCGGACCGCCGAGAGTTCTGACGCCTCCGCTTCATTCCTCGCCATAGACTTGGTAATCTTCCTTCCAATCGAGGCAAGGTGTAGGGATTTTACCACGGATTGGGGACCGGAACCTTCACCCAGCGCCGACCAGATCCGCCGCCACAGATCGGAATAATCGGGGATTTTACGGGAAACCTAGCTCCCAACCCAATCGCACCGACCACCTCTTGCCGAGAATCACGAAGCTCTGATACCAAAATGTCAGATCCCAGTGTGGAATCCGACCAGGAGCATGGAAAATCTCAGGAATCAGATTTGAGAAAGGGGAAAAACCAGGAAGGAAGGAACGCTAAAGCTATCGCTACTGCTAGGGATATGAGATATTGGAAAAAGGCATTCCCCTTCCATACGCAACTGTGTATATATGAGTACAATCCATAAGTGAGCTTAAGCCCCTCACTGCGATTACAACCAGTAAACACTCCCCTTACACTAAGTTAAGAAGCTCATTAATTAACTAAAACAAGCATTAACTGGAACAATGTAGGCCGTTGATATCTCATCACCAGACCTTTGGTAATCCTGGCCGTAGGATGTTGCCAACAAGAATCCCATGAAGCGGTATCCTTCCAACTGCCTGAAATCAGCTCTTCCGGATGTTACCAGGTTCTGACACACGGGCCGCCGTCGTAGAGCCCGGCGTCTTTCGCGGAAATCGTTGGAACGTGCGCGCATATGTATGTACCTGCTTGATCGAGAAAAAGAAAAATATATGATGGGATTCCGACTCCACGTACCGTGGAAAGCGAGCGGTTGTATAGCGCCGGGCATCACCGATCGTCTTCCTCCTGTTCCAGGCCTCGAGCACCAGATGTGTTCGCGGCGAGTCTTCTCAGTAGTCCTGTTGCCGGTTCTGCTGAAACGTGTTGGATTCTGACGCGGATTATGGATTTTGCTGTTCTCTCGTCCTCGACCTCCTCTGCTACGCACATGCCCGTTCGGATTGCATCAAAGTAGAGCCACTTGTTTAGGTATATGTGACCAGTTTGTTGTGAGATGGAGTACGGACGGATGCGAAGTCGCTTCACATGGTTGCCTGATCAATATGGCTTCAGCTTCTGGCTTCAGCTTATTTTTGCACTATTCATAAATTTCGTCTTTTTCTGAACTTTTGGCTTTTTTTTGAGTTTTTTTACCGGTTCTTTTTTTCATCATATTTGTTTACATTATACGTGATGGGCTAATATGTTTTTTCTATTTTTAATTTTTTTTAAATTTTATTATGGTAAATAAGCCTCTGTCAGCTACAGTGCTTTTTTCAGCCTGCTACAGTGTTTTCAGCCATAAGCCATGAGGCTTTCAGCCGAACCGCAAGGCAGCTCTGTACCATTAACAGAATCACCTATCGAAACATCTGCCAGGACCGAAAAGAGTTGTGCCCCTTAGTGGGCACAAGCCATGTACAATTGTACATCACTGATCGGCAGGCAGTACACGCTGTGCTCTTTTTGGTAAATGTTAGCATAGAAAATACAATCATAGAGATGTTGTATCATAACTGCGAGTCAATCGTTGGAGAGCAATGTTGTATGCAGTGCCAATCACCAAGCCCTCGTTCGGCGTCTCCAAAGAAAGACTCCAAAGAAATGGCTGAGGGTATTATGGTCATTTGCTATGCAATTTTAGGAGAAAAAATAAAAAATGAAAAAGAAATGGCTAAAACCTCCAAAAATGGCAAATCATAGAGTTAATCATGTATTGGATGGCATTTTAACAATTGCCATCTAGAGAGTGACATTTTATCGAAGCCACTCCAAAGGAGTGGCATAATATCAATTTTCTCCATGGCGGCCGCCCCCATATCGATGGCTCCGTCCTCCTCCCCTCCCTCCCTCCCCCCCCCCTCTCTCTCTCTCGGAATTAGATCCCCTAACGTTGGCCTCTTGGACTTTCCTCTGTAGTCCATCATCATAGCTATCCATTTTAGATCCAATGACTTATATTCAATCTTTTAGTATTTAAAAATATCATATATTTTGAAATACTAAAAGATTGAATATAAGTCATTGGATCTAAAATGGATGGCTATGATAATGGACTGCAGAGGAAAGTCCAAGAGGCCTACGTTAGGGGATCTGATTCCCTCTCTCTCACCGAATTTTGAAGAGGGGGAGCGGGCGGTGAGGTGAGGGAGTTTTTTGTTCCCTCTTTTTTTTGCGAGCCGAGTTCTGAGACGGTGGCCGTACCGATTCGAACTCGTATCGGTTTGTTCAAGTTGATTTCTATTTTTGACGTCTATTTTAAGAAAATAATATGAACTTTTTTTGTGAGTTATATATCATCTTGAGTCCTGAGCCAATGGCCGTGACTGACTCAAACTCACACGAATACACGATCACGGTTGAAGTACGGAGGACTATCGGCTTGTTCGAGTTAATTTTTGCCTTTAAACATGCTAGGATAGCAACTGAAATAATTAAATTTGTAGTTTAGAAAGTAACGTTAATTTAGTTGTTAATAATTGTATTGTCATTTAGATTGCTCTGTTGTACATTTGAAGGCCCAGCTAATTTTGTTGGTCACTTGTAAATTGTAGAAACCCTGTAATAAGTTTTAGAATAATTAATAGCCATCGAAAGATTTAAAACTATTCGTAACGATTAGAATAGCACCCACAGATTTAAAATAGTACACGACAATTTAAGATTACATGTAGCGATTAAAATTATACGTGATGATTTAAAGAGCATTTGAGTCGTAAAAATCCGCAAATGATGAAAATAAAATTTAGACATCCCAAGGGACGCCTTAGTACAATTAATTTAATTACTATTTAAGATTTATTTTTTGTTATATATGTAATTAAATCGTCACACGTGTACTAATTACGAAAAAGAATAGGTACAAAGAGAGAAGAATTTAGTCCAGTGACCCTGAATACCCGACTTGCTGAAATGGCTTCTCCACTTCGCTCGCTCCAGGGACAAGGCAGGGATCATGGCCGTATCATACAACCTACTTCTCTCGCTCCCGTCTAGTGTATGCATATCTCCATCACTTCCCCACCGCTCGGGCTATTTCTTTCGGCCACTACCATTCAATTTTAGGCAAAAGATATTAACCACAGTCAATATAAACAGACACTATGCCACGACATTCCACATCATTGGCCCACGGAATTTCGTTTTTGAAATTCCTTAATCCAAATATCTTTTTCCTTAGAGAAGCTACGTACTTCTTTAGGAAACAAGCCATGGCGTTATAGCTATGAAGAAGAGGTCCACGAGCGAGTAGTGACTACTGACGATGGTGAAAGCATACCTATGGCAACTGGTAAGCGGTGAGAGTTACCAGGAAGCGATGACACACACCCTTCATGGTGGAAAACAATACTATGGCATTGGTGCCACGTAGAATCATATGGTAGAATCATATGGCACCACCTTAATTAGAATGACGGCACGTGGCAAGCACGAATCGTTTACCATCTCAACTCTATTTTGTAACATCCTAAATTTCAAGTGTTTAAAAATATAGAATTTTAAAACTTCTCTTGCAAATTTGCTCGCATTTAAATTTCTTCTGAATATTTATTTGAAATTTTTTGAGTTTTATTACATGCAAATAAATATAATGAGAGATAATATCCAAAGTAAATAATAATAATGGTGTTAATAAAATATAGGGGAATAATATAAAACCATGAATTATGAATTCTAAACCAATTCCAAATTACACTCAAATCCAAACTAAAATTTAAATTTTAAACTCAAACCAAGAATCAAACAACTGCATCTAAATAATTGAACTGAAAATTCAACTGTTGAATTATAATCTCATGCAAAATTAGAAACTAGTGAATCCTAATGTGAATTAAAATTTAAATTAAAAATCCAAATTCTAAAATTATGTTTAAGCCTTTCTCTCTCTTTCTTTTCCTTCATTTCCTTCTCTTTATTATATGCGGGCCCCACTATTCTTTTCTCTCTCCTGCCTCCCACTCCCTTTCTCTGCCCAGCAGGCCCGGCTCTGTCGGAACCCGGAGAAACGACTCCTGGATCCTCTGTGTAAATCGCACTAGTCCAGGATCAGCTAGTGCACACAGTACAACAAAGATAAATACCAAGCACAAATGACTTCATATATTAAATAAAGGGTACGGCCTTATGGCCAAGTCTTACATCAACGCTCATTGGCAAAATAAATAAAGGAAATAACTACGGAAGCAAACTGATAAAAGCGAAGCCCAAGCCTGCCCACAGGCAAACGACAGTAAGACGCGGCCTACTCGTCCAGATCTTCACCGTAGTTGACGTCTTCCTTCTCTGTGTAGGGAGGGTGCAAGGTGAGTACAAACTTGTACTCCGTAAATCACACGGAGAAATGCAACATAATGATAAAAGCTTCAAAGGAAGGCTTATAGGGTTAGTTTGCAAAAATAGCATTTAATGAAATACAGTAAGTAGATTGAAAATGCTGAATTTAATACAGTAAGTAAAACAGTACTTGAGTTAGAAAATAATACCGTCAGTGCAGGCTCCGACCATACACCAACCTATCCACGGGCATCCCACCCGGACCATCTTTTCCAAAAGCTCACGTATGGATTACATCCATCCACACGCTTTCACTGCGCAACTCTGATGGATTCCATCCATCCACCGGGTTTCAATCTCTCACGGATTCCATCCATCCGTAAGGTTTTCATCTCTCGTGGATTCCATCCATCCACAAGGTTTTTCAAAAATGTAGGTTTTCAAAAATATTTTTGAAAAACAAAGTCTAATCCATGAAAATTTTTTACTCAGCATGCCCATGACCGTGGGCACGGCTACCCAGGATAGATTATACACTCTGCAGAGGTTGTACAGCTTTACCCACAAGACACGATCATCCTTTTGTGTCACGCGAGTTACACACTTCCTTAGGTGTGCGGCAAGGAGTCGTGACAAGGCCTTTACAATACAAAGCCTTCAACCTGGTCGAGCCAACTCTAAGGTTTCACCCCAGTAAGGAATCCACCAGACCGGGACCCCCTCTTGAGCCTAGACGAGACTTCTCATGGCTTAACCACGCTCGCCCAAGTGAGACTTCACATGGCACCAACCACGCTCACTTTCAACCTACAACTTGACTCAGGTTGGGACTTCGCAAATTATTCAGCCAGGGCTGTCCCATACCAGCCATGTGGTAGTACGATAGGGCTTTGCAACAGTAGCTCACAGACCGGTCCTTAATCTGACTTAGGCCCAACCACATACCCCCGTGCACGACAATCAACCACTGCGGCTCCAACCAACAGGGCATGCCTGCACCCACCACATTGCCTAAGTCTAAACCAGTTTTATATTTTGTTTTCAAAGTATTTCACAAACTTCCTTGACTCACCAAAGTCAAGAGAACAGCTAAAAAGCTTATCATTTCATGTAAAAAGTTCATCATTTTATGTGAAAAATATCCCAAAATCAAGATTATTTCTAAGCGGGTCTAAGCATTTAATATAAACTCTTCCTAGCCAATACTAATGTACCAACTAGGATTTGATCTAGGGTGACAAGGTATAAGGAATTCAACAACAATGGAGGAATTAACAAGTAGGCATTAACTATATTTAAAACTGAATTGAAATACGTTGGATAAAAATATGCATGCAATATAATTTAAATCAACATAATTTTATCTTGAAAACTGGGATCAACATGATCATGGAGTGTGACTTGCCTTGCTCTTCAAATTGGTTTGAATCTTCGTCGAAGAAATTTCCCGAATCGTCGAAGTCTACACGTCAAAATAACCCACCAAATTCAAATAAATTCAAATTGACTTCAAAAATTTTAATTGAGGCTATAAATGGATAGAGGGGAATTTTTGATGAATTTAGAAATTTGAATGGGCTAAATCAGAGTTAGGACAAAGGAGAATGGGCTCCGGGAAAATTAAATTCAGAGAAAAAGAAAAAGAGGGATTTCCGGAATTATTTTTCTAAAGGAAATGGGCTTTATGACATCAGCACTGAATTTATTTTCCAGCCGAATTATTTCTCAACTGAAAAACGAGATTATGATGTCAGCTGGCGTCAACCCTGGGGTGAACCCCACTGACAGGTGGGCCAGGGGTCCATGGACCTTGCCCAAGGACCGGGGGCGGATCTGAGGTGGCACGGGGGTTGACCCGTGCTTGCGTGGCGCTGACGGGGTAGGGACGGCGCGGAGGTGGCTGCCACCGGGCGCCACGTCAGCTGCCACGTGGGCACACGGCTGACGCGGGCGAGCCGGCCGGAGGCGCATGGGAACGGCACCTCGCCGGCGTTCCGGCGGGCGGCGGCGAGGGTGGAAATGGGGAGAGGAGGCGCGGGGGAGTGCGGTGGTGGGGGCGGCGGTTACCGTGGGTGGCCGGAGACGGGTCGGCGACGAGGGAGGAGGCGGCGGCGCTCGGGTTCACGGTGCGGCGGAGCTCCGGTGATGCTCGAGTCGGGCGGAGGGGCGGGGGAGCTGCGCACGGGCACAGGGAGGCCGAGGGAGGCGACGGCGAGGCGCGAGGAGGCTGGAGGCGGCCTGAATTGCTCGTCGGAGCGGCGGGCAGAGGCGGCGGCGAGCGGCTCACGGTGCGACGGCGATGGGGTGGCCGGGAGAGAGAGCGGAGTGGAGGGGGAGGTGGTGCGGAGTGAGGGGAGGCCGGGGGAGTCTTTTATAGGGGGCGGAGGGCAACGGGGCGGCGCCAATTTCTCGCCGGCGGCGCGAGATCGTGGTGGCGGTTGCGGGCGAATTGGGGGCGTGTGGAGTGGGAGAGGTGGGGGCGTGGGCGCACAGAGGGCGGAGGTGGTTGGGCGGTGCGCGCGGAAGGGAGGGGGCGTCGGGTAGGGCGGGAGTGGCGCAACGACCGGTGGCGGCGCGGCCAGAGAAGAAGGGCGCGCGGGGAAGACGGCCTGGCAGGTGGGGCCGGGGCACAGCGAGAGAAGGGAAAGGGAGGCTGCCGGGTAGGGCCGGGGGAGATGGGAGAGGAAAGCGGGGCGGCTGACGGGCGGGGCCCGCGGGGCAAAGAGAGACGGAGGGAGGTGCGGGAGCGGGTGACCGACGGGTGGGACCGGGGAGGAGGAGAGAGGGAGGAGCGGGTGCGGGCGGACGGTGGATGGGCGCCGCGTGGCCGAGCGCGGATCGGACGGCAGAGAGAGGGGCAAGGCAGGGACGGCTCGGATGGCCAGGGCGCGTGGGGGCGGGAGGATCCGGCTGGCCACGTGGCAAGCGCGGGAGGGGGACAGGTGGGATCGGGCGGGAGATCCGGCCGTCCACGTGGCGGCCAGAGGAGGAAGGAGGGAATTTTATTTTTATTTCTGATTTCTGGATTTTCAGAAAAGGCTAGGAATTTCGTTTGGCCTAAGAAAAATATGAAAATACCTCCAAAACTTCCAGAAAAATTCAGATAACCTCCTGGACACTTTTTGGACTTAATTAAAATATTTTCAACTAATGTTGGTATTTAGTTGTCATACTTTAAAATACTTTTTAATTTTAAAAATACATTTTAAACTCCTGAAAACTCAGAAAACCCAAATAAAATCCAAATAACTCCAAATTTTTAATTTGAAGTAGGATTTTTATATAAAATCAAAATATCATTTTATTTAATATTATTTTTAGGTTTTTCTTAAAATGCTTTTCAAATCCAGCTTTTTCAAAAACAGAAATTCAAGGCAAATCCAAATTTAAACTTTAGGCACAAAAATACTTATTTTAATTTTCATTTTATTTTAATTCATTTTTTAATCATTTATTTATTTTATTTTCATAAAAACCAGGGCTGTTACAGGCTCCTACCCCCGCTTTCTTCTTTCTTTTCTTCTACCTCTGTTCGCTCGGAAGAGACGCAACCCAGCCTTACCTCGCACACTCCGTTGCCACTCGTTCCTCGCCGCCACCTTGTGAACTCCGCCGGTCGCCGCCTGCCCACGCCCATGTTACTAACAACCGCCACAGTACCATCGCCGCATCGCACACAGTGATTGCCGTCACGTCGCCCTGGTCAGCGCCACCGGTTGAACCACCATCGCCCACAGTTTCCCTGCCCTGGCGCGTCTGCCTCGGCCAGTGCGACGCCAACCCCGCTGACATTGCCGTGTGCAATCACGCCCAACAGCCCCTCTGCCGCCGCCACCTTTTTCGTGGCTATAAAGCCCAGCTCTCGCCCCTAGATGTTTCACCGCACTTCACCCTTTCTCCCACCCGAACCAATTAGACCATGCCCCACAGCTCGCCGGCGACATTTTCTCCCCTAAATTCGGCTGGCGTCACCGTAGTCCAATTCCTCCCCATCGGAGCACGCTCGGAGCACCGCGACGCCGTTTCCCTCCTCAGCCGGACCTCCCGTTGCCTACATTTCGCTCGCACCATGCACCTCCTCCGCCCATTGCCGTCGCACGCCGCCAGCTCTCCACCGCCAATCCCGAGCTGCACCGACCCCCGAGGTAGACTCCCAAGCTTGTCTAGATCCTCCCCTCCCATTTAATTGAACTCCGGTGCCATGCGCCGCCGTAGCCACCATTCCTTTGTTCGGCCGCCGCCCACGGTCAACGCCGGCCAACGCCCAGTCGAATTGGCCGACGAGACTCCATCTTCGGGTAGGCACAGGCGTGAGCAACCCATTTTGGGGGGTGCTTAGCTCCGGCCGCCGTCTCATCCATTAGCGACGAGCTCACCGAGCGTCGGCTGGAGGAAGACGATGCAACTTGTTGAAGCCCAGTCCCATGACTATGAATACCTGGTACTCGTTACGACCACGTAGTCGAATTTACGACTATGAAGTCGTTTACGACCACACAGTCGGGCTTACGACTATGAAGTCGTTTACGATCATGCAGTCGAATTTACGACTATGAAGTCGATTACGACCACACAGTTGGACTTATGACTATGATGTCATTTACGACCATACAGTCTGACTTACGACTATGAAGTCGTTTACGACCACTCGGAGCTACGACCACGTTGTTGACAGTAGCCATGTGATTAAAATTGGTTAAGACAGAGTTAATGCTAATGATGGGTAATTAATATTGATGAGTAGTTAATAACAAATGGCTCACTGACATGTGGGCCCTGCCCTTTAAACTAAACAGTAACCGGTCCCACCTGTCATAAAAACAGAGAAAAGAAAATTTTAAAACCTGTTGTGGGCCCCACCTGTCAGATTTTTTTTATTTTCGGATTTATCTGAAACTAAGAATTTCAAAAGGGCATAACTTATTCATTTTAACTCCAAATTAAGTGAAACAAATTTCTAAATTCATCTAAATTCAATATCTATCAAATGGAACCTAAACCATAATTTTGGAGCTTATTTGAATTTTTGTGAGAAGTTGTTCCATTTACTGACTTTTATCCATATTTTCACGTAATGTAAAAATAGCGTACGAGGCTCAGAAGGAAAAGGCTGAGGCCGAAGCAACATTCGAGGATCAAGACCAAGCCAGGGCGAGTCAATAATTTGATCATGTTGAACCTACATTTTCTGTAAATCTACTTTTGTTTAAATTATCAAATTGCATGCTGTTATTTCATATGCAAATATATGTTTGTTTTAATATTCTAGTTATATGCCATTATTCGACTTGTTAGTATTACACCTCCTTTGGAACAATTGAATGTTTGAGTCTTGTCACCCTAGCAAAATTATAATAATAAAACTTTCAAAAATAGGTCTAAAATTATACGCTATACTTAGCATTGCTTACATACTCGGGGGCAACAAAATGCCCCAAGCATCACTTTTAATCATGAGAATCTGATTTGGGAAGTCATGGTAGAAATGATTGGTATATTTTGACATGATTATTTTATGCTCTCAAAAACCCCAACTTGCTTAAATACCTGGGCAGATGTTATGGGGGGCTTGTATGTGGTGCGGTGGAAGCACGGTGTGTGGATTGTGCTAGAACCACTCAGATACCACTAAGCACTGAATCTTGTCATGACCTCCTGTGTAAAACAGTACAACCACAAGTCTACAAATTGCAACTTCGATAGGTAAATCTATCGAAACCCCTGGACTCATCTCACCGGTGGTGGAAAGGAGTGGAATATTGCAAGGGCAAAGGGAGGTCTAAAGGGACACCGAGAGGAGGGTGAAGTAACCAGTCATACTAGCGTTGTGGAGAGTGGAGTCCGAATGTGCTAGTATCCGTGGTTGCTTCCCACGCAACGTATAGGACCCACCGCAAGTGGGAGCATCCCATAGGGTGAGATGACAAAAGGGGCTAGATATTTAGAAAAGTTACTGTGATGTTCTATTCAACCACATGACTAAGGAATCGTGTAGAGCAAAGAGTGGATTGTCTCTTGTGGGTAAAGTGTACAAACTCTATTTGAATAGCCGTGCCCACGGTCAAGGGTGGATATGGGAACTTAACCAGATATAGTTCTATTTCAAAAACTTTGTGGGTGGAAATGGAAAAGTGGAGAGCAGTGAAAAGCCCTGATTTGTGTTGCCCTGGGTGTCGCCCCAGCGATAATGTAAGCGGTTATAACGCTGAAAAGTTAGCATATGGTGCAGAGGCCATATAATGGTGGATGGAATCTGGATCGCTATTAGTATCGCATTCTTTCACACATTATATTTTAGTTCAAACTGCTAGGTTTCAGGAGATTTCTATGTATTATATTTTAAAAGCAATTTATGGCAAATAAAATAACCCGAGCCCTTCCTTGATAAGCCATGCATGTTAACTATTTGCATCCTATGTATTGGCTCGTGGAGCACAGTGGTTTGTGCTCACCCTCACTCACTCAATTAATCTAGAATCAGGAGTTAGATCGCTACACTTCAGCAATACACTTGGTCTGATGGCGAAGAAGATGGAGGTGTCAAGACTAGGTCGCATATCTCCAGTTGGCTGCCTATGGGCATGTCATGAGGGTCCCACCTGTGTCCTTCATTTCCGCTACTGCATTTTGTTGATTTCAGCTTGATCGGCCCCTGAGTAAGTCTACTATTATATTTACGTTTCCGCATGATATGTATTTTGGTGTTCAGTATTGTATCTGTAAGCACTATCTACTGATCCAGGGAATAGTACGGTGGAATCACAGAGGATTCTAGATTGTAAAATCTAGGTCTGACACCCACTGGCTGAGGATGGGGTCATAGAGTTGCAGGCACGAGCGAACCTGGGGCCATGAAGATGGCACGCGCGGCGAAGGGGAGCGCCAACAGCATGGGCTTTGGTGTGAGGTGCATGGCCGCGGCGACCACCTCACGCGAACATGCCCCACCATCGTGATGCTTCGCTAGATCGTCGCCAGGGATATAGCCTTGGAAGCGGGGACCTCGGTGGTGGCCCATGTGCAGCAACCCCCGGAGGGCCTTCTACGGATATAGGCTGCTAAGGGAGGCCAACGCTGCATCATAAATGTCATATCTGGACGTTTGTCGCTCTAATTTTCATCTGTGCGACAAGAGAGGGCTTACGCTCATCGACTGCATCATGTGGCGACGTATCCTACCTAGGTGCCCCCGACCTGGGCACAAGACGACGTCACCTTCATAGCCGCTGATGCGGACGGAGTCGACATTCCTCACCATGACCCTCTGGTGATCCAGGCTACCATTGATGGGTGCAATGTTAAGCGTGTTTTGGTCGACGGAGGCAGCTCTGCCGACATTTTATTCATGGCAGCCTTCGACCAAATGGGAATCCCCCGCAGTAGGCTAGGGTCTTCGAGGATCCTGCTCCAGATTTTCAGGGGGCAACCACTGAAAGCTCTAGGCCGGATAAGGCTATAGGTGTCCTTCGGCCAGGGTGACCACATGAGAAACAAGGACGTTACCTTCGACGTGGCGATCTTCCCTACTCGTACAACGCCATCTTGGGATGCCCAACCCTCAACGCTTTTGGAGCGGTCCTGCATCACAACTTGTTTTGCATGAAGCTTCCAGGTCCGCACGGCGTCGTTACTGTATTCAGGGATCAAGACCTCCGCCCGTCAGATAGAGCTTGGCGCGCGAACCCCCCTCCGAAAGGTACACGCTGTCATAGACACCCTCGGTGCTGGCATGCCCTCCGCCCCAGGGTTGACGCCCAAGCCCAAGCTAGACGGCAGAATCAAGAGAGTCTCCCTGCACACCGCTGAACAAACAAGTCTCCATCAGCGAGGGCTTCCCTCCAGAGGTTGAGCAGGACCTGCTCCGCGTCCTTCGCGGCAATGTGGATATCTTTGCATGGTCGCCAGCTGACATAAAGGGGGTGCACCATGCCATCATTGAGCATAGCCTCGCGGTTCGCCCTAACGCTAAGCCAGTCAAACAGAGGCTCCGGTGCATGTCCCTCGAGCGCTAGTAGGTGGCCAAATTGGAGGTTGCGAAGTTACTCCAATTCGAAGTCATCCGTGAAGTGCAACACCTGGACTAGCTCACGAATCTGGTGCTAGTGAAAAAGGCCAGTGGTGCATGGCACATGTGCTTTAATTTCACTGTGCTCAACAAGGCATGTCCAAGGACAATTACCCACTTTCTCGCATAGACCAACTGGTGGATGCCACGGCGGGAATGAGAACTCATGAGTTTCTTGGACACATACTTCGGTTACCATCAGATCCATATGACTAAAGACGATGAGGTCAAGACAAGCTTCATAACGCCAGTAGGGACGTACTGCTTTGTTAGGATGCCCTTTGGCCTCAAGAACGCGGGAGCCACGTTCAACTGCCTGGTGGCCCTCGCCCTCACCTCCCAGCTTGGAAGGAACGTCGAAGCCTACATTGATGATGTGGTCATCAAGACTAGACAGCTCACCTCCCACAGACGAGACCTCCAAGAAACCTTCGACAACCTCCAGCAAGCAGGCATCAAGCTAAACCCAGACAAATGCATCTTTGACATGCAAGCTAGAAAACAACTCGGCTTCCTGGTGTCTGGATGAGGGATACAGGCGAACCCCGATAAGGTCGACGCAATCCTCTCCATGGAGCTGCCCAAGACGACAAGAGAGGTATAGAGGCTCACCGGTCATGTGGCCGCGCTGAGTCGTTTCCTATCCAGGGCGACCGAGAGAGTTCTTCCATTCTTCAAAACCCTTCACAGATGCGATGGGTTCCATTGGAATAACGGCTGTGCGAAGGCTTTCGACGAACTCAAGATGCGATGGGTTCCATTGGAATAACGGCTGTGCGAAGGCTTTCGACGAACTCAAAAAGCACCTTGCAAGCCTTCCCACTCTAGTTGCGTTGACCCTAGAGGCTCCGTTGCTGCTGTACCTCACGGCTACGGCAACAGCAGCCAGCGCAGTCCTCGTCCTTGAGGAGGGACCCCTTTAACGACCCATGTACTTCATCTCTAAAGCCCTTCAGGGCGCCAAAACACGGTACACCAAGCTGAAAAATTTGGCCTATGCCCTCGTCATGGCTTCGAGGAAGCTTTGACATTACTTCTTAGCTCATCACATCATTGTGTCTTCTTCGTTTCCCTTGGTAGAGATGCTGCACAACAAGGAGTCCATGGGCCGTATTGGCAAATGGGCGGGTGAGCTTGTGCCCTTCTCTTTGACGTACGCTTCCTTGCCGAGTGGACCCCACCAGCTCAGCCGCAAGCACAGCCGCCAGCAAACCCAGTGTGGTCTCTTCAAACTAACAGAGCCTACGGTGCTCCTAGCGCCAGGGTAGGCGTAGTGATCACTACACCGGAGGGCACCACCTATTATACTCGGCATGCCTTGGGTTCCCAGCGACAAATAACACAATCGAATACGAAGTGTTACTCTTTGGCCTCGCCAAGCTCAAGGCCCTCGGCGCGCGGAGGGTGCTCGTCCACACTGACTTACGTTTGATCGTGGGGCACGTCGACAAGTCTTGCCAAGCCAAGGACCCTGACCTAGCCAAGTATCTAGCCGCGGTGAGGGCAAAGGAGCGCCATTTCTTGGGCGTCACAATAAAAGTCATTCCGCGGGCAAACAACGACCAAGCTGACGCGCTCGCCAAGGCTGCCAGCCAGCAAATCCCTGCTCCTGTAGGGGCGTTCCCTGAACTTCTAGTCACCGCAGCCATCTAGCACGACAAGCACGACACAACACTCGTCCACCAGATCACCCAGCAAGGCGACTAGCGGGAGCCCATTTGTGGCCTCCTGCGGGGTATAGCTGAGCCAGACAATTCTCTTGAGCTGCGCCACCTACAACATCGCACCAAGTCCTTTGAGGTCCTAGACAGCGTCCTCTACAAGTGGGGAGTTTGTGCCCCGCTATTGTGATGCCTTTCATGTGGTGAGGGACAGTGGCTCCTCGCCGAAATCCATGCAGGGCTTTGTGGCTTGCACAATGCGACAAGGTCTCTCGTCGGCAAGGCGTTCAGACAGGGCTTCTACTGGCCAACGACCATCGTGGACGTGCACGACCTAGTGCGCCGGTGCCAGGAATGCCAGTGGATGGGAAGGGTCACCCACAGACCTCCCAATAATTTGCAGCCCATCCCACCAGTATAGCCGTTGGCACGGTAGGGCATCGACATCATCGGACCACTCCTGCGCGCACTAGGGGATCTACGATTCATTGTAGTCGCCCTTGAATATTTTCCAGGTGGTCTGAGGTGGCTGCACTGACCAAGGTAACCTCTGCAGTGATGCAGCAGTTCCTCTAGCAGAACATCATCTGTCGCTTTGGAGTGCCTAAGGAGATCACCATTGACAACGGCCTGTAATTCAACTCCACGCCGTTCAAGGCATTCTACGACCGCGTGGGCATCATGCTTCGATACGCCTCAGTCGGACACTGTAGTCCAATGGGGTGATCGAGTGGGCAAACGACGCCATCTCCACCGAAATCAAGAAACGCCTTGTAGGTCTCCCGAAGGGCAAATGGCCGGAAGAGCTTCCAAGCGTGCTCTGGTCCCTTCGCACAACGGTCACGCGCCCGACAGGGTTTATGCTGTTCAAACTCTTTTTCGACGATAAGGCGGTCACACCTGAAGAAATCAAGGCCGGTTCGAGGAGAGTCCTTGCCCAGGCTTTGACGAAAGAGCGGGCGCTGTCTCTGGACCTCCTCGATGGTGACCGAGTCAGCGCCACTGAACACGTCGCGAAGTATGCATGCCAAACAGCACGTGCGTACGATCGCACCGTGTACTCGCGAGAATTCCAGGCAGGAAACCTCGTCCTCAAAAAGGCACTGCATGCGGCAACGGTGGGCAAGCCAAATCCAAGTGGGAGGGCCCCTACATCATCACGGCGACTCTACAACACAGGGCGTATCGTCTCACAACTTTGGAGGGGTGGATTCTCTGTCACACGTGGAATGCGGATTGCTTGCGGCGATATTATGCATAGAGGGAAAAGGACGCCCAGCATGATGCTGGCGTCGCACCATGTGTAATAGCTCGCCCACGCAAACTTGAGATAAATAAAGCGCACTATTCATAAACACATTGTGTCCCATTCTAGGCAAGACATGCCGAGGGAAACCTCGGCATGCACTCTTCGGAGTATGAATAAGACACGCGGAGGGTAGCCTCGGTGTGCACTCTTCGAAGTATAAATAAGACACGCGGAGGGCAGTCTCTGCGCGCACTCTTCGGAGTATAAATAAGACACACAGAGGGCATTCTTCGCGTGCACTCTTCAGAGTATAAATAACACATGTGGAGGGCAGTCTCTGCATGCACTCTGCGGAGTATAAATAAGACATGCGGAGGGCAGCCTCCGCGTGCAACCTTCGGAGTATAAATAAGACACGTCGAGGGAAATCTCGGCATGCACTCTTCGGAGTATAAATAAGATACGCGGAGGGCAGCCTCCGCGTGCACTCTTCGAAGTATAAATAAGACACACGGAGGGCAGCCTCTGCGTACGCTCTTCGAAGTATAAATAAGACACACGAATGGCAACCTCTACGTGCACTCTTCGGATTATAAATAAGACATGCTGAGGGCAGCCTCTACATGCACTCTTCGGAGTATAAATAAGACACATGGAGGGCAGCCTCCGCGTGCACTCTTCAGAGTATAAATAAGACACGCTGGGGGAAACCTAGGTGTGCACTCTTCAGAGTATAAACAAGACGCAGAGGGCGGCCTCTGCATGCACTCTTCAGAGTATAAATGAGACACGCAGAGGTGAGCCTCCACGTGCACTCTTCGAAGTATAAATAAGATACACGGTGGGTAGCCTCCACGTGCACTTTTTGGTGTATAAATAAGACACGCTGGGGAAAACCTCGGTGTGCACTCTTTGGAGTATAAATAAGACATGCCGGGGGAAACCTCGGTGTGCACTCGTTGGAGTATAAATAAGACACGCGGAGGGCAGTCTCTGCGTACACTCTACAGAGTATAAATAAGACACGCCGGGAGAAATCTCGGTGTGCACTCTTCGAAGTATAAATAAGACGCGGAGGGCGGCCTTCACATGCACTCTTTGGAGTATAAATAAGACACGTCGGGTGAAACCTTGGTATGCACTTTTTGGAGTATAAATAAGATATGCCGAGGGAAACCTCGGTGTGCACTCTTCGGAGTACAAATAAGACACACAGAGGGAGCCTCCGCGTGCACTCTTTGGAGTATAAATAAGACATGCCGAAAGAAACCTCGGCGTGCACTCTTCGAAGTATAAATAAGACACGCAGAGGGCATCCTCGGTAGCTCTCTTTGGAGTATAAATAAGACACGCCGAGGGAAACCTTGGCGTGCACTCTTGGGAGTACAATCAAGACGTCGAGGGATGCCTCACCGCCTGCGCCGTTGACACTACTTCGAATGGTTAGGGATGGAGCACGCGTGTCTACTTCATCGGGCCACCAGCTCTGCTAACGCCACTTTGAAAGGTTAGGGACGGAGCGCACGCGTCTACTTCATCCGGCCATCAGCTCTGCTGATGCCACTTCAAAAGGTTAGAGATGGAGTGCGCGCGTCTACTTCATCCGACTGCCAGCTCCGCTGATGCCACTTCAAAAGGTTAGGGACGGAGTGCGCGTGTCTACTTCACCTGGCCGCCAGCTCCGTCGATGCCACTGTGAAAGGTTACGGATGGAGCGCACGCGTCTAGTTCATCCGGCCGCCAACTCCACTAACACCACTTTGAAATGTTAGGGACGGAGCGTGCGCATCTACTTTATCACAAGATGAAGGGGCCTGGGTCGACCCCTCGTCTCTACCCTACTTCACGCATATTGCATCTCAAGTGTCGGAGTGCACAACCCACAGCATTCTCGTCTCGCATCCAAAGTCCTACTTACCGCTGATCTTTCCAAGCACTTCTCACTGTGCCAAAAGTGTTATTCGGACTTGTTCGAAGGCTCTACTCATTCGATTCATCTTCTACTTTAACATACTCTTGCATCGAGGCCTCTCCCGTCGAATGCCGCTCCTCCTAAAAACGCAGAGAATCCTCCACCCAGCCCCAGTGTCGATGGCGCCGCTGAACCATAAGGTCCGAAACTAGTAAGCGGCCCCTATCAAGCACCTGCTTGCCACAAACACCAAATATGAGGACAAGGCTTAAAACTTTCATTGCATGGCCATGTAGCGCTGTTTTACATAACATTGATGGGGTGTACATAGCGGGCTACATGCACAGGTGTAGGACATCGGCATCACACCTGCGCATCGATGCCTTGCTCGGAGTCGACGGCACCACCTTCGTCTTGCCGTGGCACTTCATCAAGATAGGTCCCGAGGTTGCCACCATCTTGCAGGCTTCACCTCATGGCTACCTTTGCCGCGGCCTCGCCGATGTAGTCCCATATGCGCTGGAAGGCACGTGCAGAATGCCGGACTGCATACACCGCGATGGAGTCCACTTCGGGGTTGGCGGCCTCAGCCTCGGAGTCGGATTCCTCCGAGAGTGCCACCACCGCCACTTAGAAGCACTCGCTCATCCTTGGGTGTGAAGCTACGCGAGCGCACTTCGCACTCGACGCTTCTGGGAGCACCATGTCGGCCCTCGCAGCCCACGTAGGCGAGGAAGCTTCACATTCGCCTTCGACGTCCACTTCGGGCCCACAGCGCCTATTGCCTTCACCGCCCACATCGCTCACGGGCCCCTTGTCACCGGTAGCGCTGCAGTCTGTCTCCGCCTCTAGGTCCGAGTTGGCGTACTTGGCCAGGTCGGAGTCGGTACCTGCGGTGGCCTCCTCAGCCTCGACGGGACCCTTGGGGAGAACGGCTTCCGAGCTCGGTAGTCGCATGGCAGGAGAGCAGGCCCTTCGACGAGGAGGAGAGTCCTCCCCATTGCCATCACCATCACTGGTGCGAAGCTGGCCAATGCTTGGCACGGCACGCTCTGGCACAGAAATGCCGAGAGCTTCGCACACATGGTTTACCCACCCGACGTTCGCCGTCACCGTCTCTCAGAGACTGTGCTCCTTGGCCACGTACGACCCAAAGAACACCATCGTGGTACGCTCCGTGTCCTCGAGGAGGAGCTCTGCCAATAAAATGAGTTAAACCTATGACCTATAGAATACCCACTTCGTGTGCAACAGGTATGGTCGAAGACTTACTTGGCTCGATGGGCCTCGGTAAAGACACGACCGTCGACCGAATGTTGTCGTCGCGGGCAGGGCCAGGTTGCACGTGCCATGGGCCAGCTAGTGGAGCCACGCCATACATTAGGTACTCCTCTGCGAGGTCCCTCGTGTTGAACCGGAGTGCAATCCCCACCAGGCTCCACGCCTGGTGTTTGTCGTCGCGGTCGAGGGCCACTGAAGGGGAGGTGTTGAAGTCCATTAGGTGACCCGTCCACCTCAAGCTACTGCCGCCCTCCACGTGTTAGTATAACCACCACCGCATCCAATTCGACTCCCACTTCATCCGAGTGGAGTTCACCGGAACAACTTCGTGCACGCCGAACACAGCACAAAGTTGACTCTTCCGAAGTTTGAGTACTCCCCTCTGTCAAGCTTCTTTGGATAGCATCGTGCGTCGTGAAGAAATGAAAACAGAGATGTGCTAGGCCACATTGTCTCCATTCATGAGGCCCAATAGTACACCGCCAAGCGGACCAAAGCATTCAGAATCAACTGCGCCAACTCCAGCCCGTACGCCCTTAGTACCTCGCCGATGAACATGGCAGAGGGGAATCGGAGCCCAGCCTCAAGATAGGCGACAAAGACCACAGCCTCCGACTCTATGGGGTGGGGCTCCATCTTGTCGACGGACGGGAGCCGAACTACGCACTGTTCGAGACCTTCCCTTTGCGAACCAGTGACCAGATAGTCTCCTTGATCATCAGGCTCTGCCCCAGCATGTTCGAGCAGACACTATTGAGTTTCCTCGCCATGCTCCATCGCTTGTTTGCCAGCGAGGGGTCGCGCCTAACTAGCTCGTAATCAGCCTCGGTCATAGATGACTCACGGCGACTAGAAGAGCCACCGCAGCTCGACGAGGCGCCGCTGCTCAGTCGACGGGAGCAGTCATCGCCATGGGCCATTTCACTACGAGTCTTCACAGCACGACCGATGGCAAATGACAGGGAGCTTCTGGCTAGCCTAGTCACAACATTGTCTACCAACAGGGGTCGGCAAAAGGGACAAATATGGCGGCGGTGGACAGCGGCAACAAGCGGCATATACGGCAGCAGTGCACATGGGAGCGGTGGTGGAAAAAGCAACGCTGTCATAGTAGGTCAGTGTGAAGGGTAGCGACGCGACGGCTAGCGTAGCTTTAAAGCCCGTTTGGCTGCCCCATGCTTAGGAAGCCCAACCGGGAAAAACTGACACCGCACGACCCGCCAATCGCGCGCAGACACATGTCCCACGATGCCACAAATGGCTGCATGACGCCAGTCAAACTCCAACCGGAAACACACGACGCGCTAACAGCATTCGGTTGCGTGTCCCACTACGCGCAAAGAGGCGGTGCGACTTCGGTCAGCCATCACCTTGCCTTTGGCCTGTAAGGCCTAAGACGGATCACATCATAGGCCGCAAGGACGGAGGGGGCCAAAGGGCTCGACGGCATGATTTCGACCCATGAGAAACCCTTTATCATGAGAGGATCCTATAGTAGGGGTGGGCCCCACCTAAGCCTATCTAGACTATTTAGGGGATTGTAAGGCCCAAAATGATACCCAAAATGATATATGTAATGACATGTGTACCTTTATAGAAGACACACGGCTGTAAGGGTGAGATTGTAATTGTGCTTCATGGAGATATATGTACGCCCTGAACATGTAGAAGGGGTAGGCATTGTTTATCCATCATAACCACTCCACTACTCTCCTAGTTTACTATTTGACCAGTAGCCACAACAGAGGCAATGATGAAGAAACTTGTGATAGAGAGGATCACCTACATGAATGTTGTGTGGGAGCTCATCAAGGTGAATGGAAATGTAGCATGGAATCAGTACATGCAGATTGCCTTCCTGCTCGAGGTGCCCATTTACGGGAAGCCAATGGTGTACATGAATTTCGTACACAGGGCACCAAGAAACCTTGATGATGCCAGGGCCTCTACAACCGAGCAACCGCAGGGCGAGCTTGAAGACGGTAGCACAGAACGTGCTATCTCTGAGGGAAGACTCAAGCATAATTTCATGTGAAATGAGGGTGCGGAATTTTAGTGGTCAGCTTGCATTGACTGCTAGGAGTATCTACCAGACCAAGCACTCGGGTTGGAATCCGACGAGAACGCTGACCCAAGCTTGGATGGTAGCGATGAGGATGCCACTAGGCGGGTGGTCATACAAGGGAATTGTGTCATCAGAGGTGCCCTATGTGGCCTCAGACTTGATGATATTACGGTGCATTCTCTTGTACTGCCACAAGAAGAAGGGTCTCAATGGGGGGGTTTGATGCCGACACCCTCTTAGCTCGGCAGTTCTTTCCTAGCAAGGTGGCTGTGCAATAAGCTCTAGCATGGTACGCCTTTCCCATTAACCATGTGTACCGACTGCACTGATCTAACTTAGGACATTACATAGTGAAGTGCGTAGTGGAAGGCTGCCCTAGCAATGTCAGTGCTCAACGAGCAAAGATTTTTGGCTCGGTCTTCGCGGTCAAGGTGCTGACTGACCATAATTGCGAGCTTAGTGAGCCCTCACGGCATCATCAGAATGTGACTTCCGCATAAAGTACAAATCAATAAGTATAGCACTTACCCCTAGTTGTAGGGCATAAGTATGAATTCTTTGTCGCGGTGAGCCTTCAATGCCTTCATCATATAATTCTCGACGAAAGATGCATACTTGCTGTTTTTGGGCGCCTCATATATCATTTGCTTCCGCTAAACTCTAATGTTGTATGCTTTATTTAACAGGTCAACCCTAGTAGTGTAAAATCTGCCGTTTAGGCATATTCACTACCCAATGCACTACTTTAATCTAAATTTATTGTGTATGGATATGATATGAATATTGTTGAATATGCGTACTAGTCGCTGATCAAGGGACTAGCATAATAAACATAGAATTTGGAACGCAAGTTTTGGACTTAACAACTTTTATTTATATTTTTAGAGACGATAGCTAACAATAAAAACGTCGACGTGAACGGCACAGTTCTTACCAAGAAGGCAAAAGAACAGGCCGATGCCAGCCGCAGGACACCAGAACGAGCGCGGCGGGGCGGCCGGTACTCTCGACTTGTAAACGGTGAAGATCAAAATGTGCTCTCTCTCTCTCTCTCTCTCTCTCTCTCTCTCTCACCCGCTCGATCGCCTCCTCTTCGAATATTTGAAATCGACACTGTAGGAGGGGGCACTCTGGCCGCAACGGTCATCTACAAATCCCCAATTGCCCGTCTCCAATTCCTCCCCACCACCGCCGATCTAGGGTTCCTCTCCGCCGCCCGAGACGAAGCCACGTCCCCCTCGCCGATTTTGCCATGGAGACGGTGCATGTCTCCGTCGCCTCTTTGCAAGAACTGGAGGACGCCATCCGAGACCATGCCTCGGCGCCGCACGTGGTCGTCGACGTGGACATCACCAACATGTTCGAGGCGGAGGCCATGCGGCGGCGGCTCACCGGTCTACTGGGCAGAGGCTCCAGCTGGGAGGTGGCCGAGAACACGATGGAGATGCTGAAGGCGGCCGTGGACCACTACATCGAGCTCGACCTTCTCGCCACCTTCGCCAAGCTGGTAGAGCTGGACCTCCGCAACGGCATTCCCCTGAAGAAGGCCCGGTTCGACTGCGTGAGGAGGACTGCGAACGACGTCGTCACCACGGCGCACCCGACTGCCACCCTCGACGTGCTCCGCATCATCACATTGGAGGCCCAGATGATCGGGCGAGTTGCCCGGGGTCTTGGCTTCGGGAGCGAGGACGTAGAGGTGTACCAGATTACAGAGGACGAGATGATGTGGTTCCAGGAGGACGGTGACGCTGGCGGCGACGACGACCGCAAGGGCGAGCATCAGCTCGGCACTGACGAGGGCGAGCCCCAGGTCAACAATGGTGATGAGAAGCAAGTACAGAAAACCAAGCTGCTTAGTAAGATTGGAAAGCTCAAAGACGTCATTGCTTCCACCAAGACTGGCCCATTTATCCAACACAAGCAATAGGTTGTTGCAACAATCTGAATCCAGTTTGGTAACGACACAATACAGATCATGTGCAGTAACTGTCTTTGTTGGAGAAATACCACTAGCCCTTCGTGGTGTAAGTGCTTTTTGATTCAGGTACCCTACTGTGATTGATAACTGTGGTGGAAATCTGAAAATGACTGTTGAGATGCTATACACTTTTGACATTACCTACTGTGTTGCTGAAATGCAATATGCTTTGACATTACCTACTGTGCTGTTGTCAAATTTTTGCATTCATCGATGCAAATTATGTTCTCATTTTAATTGCTTCCTCTGCCTATTTTTAACTGCATGTTCTCATTTTTTCTTGACGGTCCAATTATGGTGACGGTAGGCAACAAAATTCTGATCCTGCTTATATGTTGGCAGTAGAGATGCTTCAAGTTTTATTTCTAATGCATAATTTTTTTGCTGATCCTGTTCAAAGAATTGAGGCTAAAAAGGATTTCCTACAAGAGATAAGGATTTTGCTGCTTGCAACACTATTTTGTATTCGATTTATGTACTCAGCCAAGATGTACAATGTCCATTTGCCACTGAACGATTAGTCTTTTCTTAGGGTAGAAAGATGGTGTCATCCCGGTCCAGTTTGTCATAATCCTTTATCTTGTTTGCAACCAGTGTAACTATTCAAATTGGACGGAAGCAAGCTGTAATATCTGTGCCCCCTGACCCTGATGCATGAATGCTTTGGTAAATAATATGAACCATCACTCAAAGCACTTCTGATTTTCTGTAAGTTGAACCTGGTCTTATAAATGTAAGTCTAGTGCTCATGGGATTCACCAATACAAATACACTGCATAATACCCTAGGTTCAGTCTGGATGACCCATACGGGCAGGCTAGGGGCATGCAGGCAACCAAACACACTCTTAAAGAAGCTAGCGTTTCAAGTTAGTACCAAGTAAATATATTAAAACTTTTCCACCAAGCCGATGTATAGGCTCTGAAACCCTATCAAGAGTTTGCATACATGATTCTAAAAATGCTCCGAGACAAATTAATCAAGCTTTAATCATAATAAAAATTTGATCAATGCCATGGTTGAGTAGCAACGGAATGCAGTGCAATACAAGACGGCCTCTTCCTGCTTCACCCACAGCAAATCCCATAGAAAGTTGAAATTTGGCCCTGCTAAATGGTACTCCTTGTTCAATATCTTAAGTAGAGGCTTAATACAAACCAATAGCTAGGCACAATCATATAAGCCATTCAGTTTTGCTACCAAAACAATATGAAAAATTCTAAATAAAAACTGAGAAATAAATTAGCACCCCATAATGGAGGTTTGGCATGAACAAAAATAAAGGAATTTGAAAATTGTTGTGGTCATTCAAAAGGACTGAAATATAAGAATGGTGCCTTTTTTTTATTGACAATAGAATGTTTAAGCGGGGAAACTGCAGAAGAGGAGAAAATTCATGTAAATCTACCAAGGTATTTCCTCATCTTTCTTTTTTATGTTTTCATAGTGCCAAGACAAACAATACACATACATGTATTTACACTGTGTAACTGTTTTTTTGAGACGTACTTAGTGTAATTTTATATCCCAGTATGCAGTAATTTCATCTGTTGGACTTGTAACCCTAATGCGAACACTTGTGCGAACAAACCGAATACCGATAAAATATTTCAAAACGATGACTGAGAAACCATTCTATTTGTTTATTTGGGGAAGCAAAAACTGAAAAAACAAGGTCATTTGACAATCCTACTGTCTGGCAGAGGTACATGTACATGCATGGTTTAGTCTTCGACACAGTTTATATAATATTACAACATAGTTCATATCATATTACATAACAGCTACCTTACATAACTGAACATAGGGAAGTTATGCATAACATAACTTGAAAACATCTAACGTTTATTAGTGTGGCACTTGCTGCACGGCTCAATAACCTTTAAGTTAACAGTTGAGGGCACTCTCCCCTCAACATATCTTCTAATAGCAAGGCAAGCCTTTTCAGCTTCTGTGAGAGCCTCCTCACTCATTCCCAAACATTTGTCAGACTTGACAAATGTCCTGTCATAACCACGGGTAGTGTCAAATGTAAGACACTCTAGTGTTGATGTTTTCTCAATAATATGGCTTGTAAGCTCAATCATCACGTTGTTAGAATATAATGTTGAGCATTTGCTGTTTATTTGCTTTTGTGCTTAGTCTGCATCTGGAGTAGCCGGAAGTTAAGAGCAGACTCAGTCCATTTTCTGTTGTCAATGATCGAATAGTCTGTTCGATCTAGTAGGACAGTTAGGGATTAGTTGAATCTCTTGTTTGATTGTTTCCTGCATGTAACAAACTTCATTTTGATGGTTAATATAAAAGAGGGCCTCGGCAGAACCGAGTTGGTTGCGCTCTGCATCTCCCAGTCTCCTTTTTTTTCTGTTACCTTCCTGTTTTGTCGGATTTCCGTCAGGTTACTGTTCACGTCTGAAACAAACTCTCTGAAGGCGTGAGTTCAGTTAACGCTGATGCAATCTTGAGCGATTAGCAAGAGCAGCTAATTTCTGACATTTGGTATCAGAACTCGTCTCAGATCCTGTGTCAATGTCTCACACTCCAAGCCAATACACACCACCAGGAAGGAGGAGGAGCACGGGCGATACTGGCGACAGCTCGAACGGTGAAGGACTTGTGTCGCCGGTGATGTCTCAGTAGACGACCAGAGTGTCGGGAGTGGCGCTGAGATTTCCGATGTTAACGAGAACCAATTACGCCGATTGGGCGTTATTGATGAGGGTCAATCTGCAAGCCCAGGGTGTATGGGGAGCAATTGAACCCGGAGGCGGCGACTTCAAGGAGGATCGCATGGCACTCGCGGCAATCCTTCAGGCCGTGCCATGGGAAATGTTGAGGTCATTGGCGACGAAGGATTCTACAAAAGCGGCTTGGGAAGCAGTCAAGACGATGCGGGTTGGTGTCACTCGTGTGCGCGAGGCACGACAACAGGCTTTGTGTCACGAGTTCGACTCCATCCATTTCAAGGAGGGCGAAACTGTCGAAGATTTCGGCATACGCATGACCGGTCTCGTGAATGATATCCGAAACAATAAAAATCTTATGTATGACACTTCACCACAAACAATTCTTGATGAGGAAAATCACTTAAGGGATAGACTCGTCATGCCGAGAGCAGACAAAGACAATTAGTATCAGTCACCCATCATTTTAAGGGGGGTAGCCAGAATAAACAAGGAGTGTCAAAGCACCAGGATGATAGGCCATTGCTACCACTCCGGCATAAAGGAAAAGCAGCAACCAGCGTTGAAGAATAGCAAGCCCCAGAAAATGTTAATCGATGAAGTGAAGCCAGCTGCGATCAACCTAGAAGAACAAGGTTTCTCCTGTGTGGTGTGACCCACTTTTGTATGGATATCCTCTCTCCGAGTGACTCCAAGGAAAGGGTGAAGTGTCAAGCAAAACCCTGGAACCTGTTGCTAGCCAGCTTGCCCACCTCCTTCTTTCTACTCTACCCGAATCTCGGGGACGAGATTCCTTTTAAGGGGGGTAGGTTCTGTAACATCCCAAAAGAGACTTTTTGTATTTGTGAAATTTTAAAATCTTTTATTTGTTTTTCTAGTGCTGTTTAAACTTTTTGGTGTTGATTCGATTTTCCTGTTAGGTCCCTTGCTAAAAATCCAAACCAATAAAATGAAAATCTTGATCAATAGCCAAGACCGAGAATCAAAGCAAGGAAATCTCAAATTCCCATGGAAGACCTAAACTCAAAATATAATAAATTGAAATTCGGATATTCAAGAATGGCAATTGAAGACCAATATAAAATCTTTCCAATCCAATTTGCATACCTAAAAAAAATCAAAATTTGAGATTAAAACTCGGAGATCTTAAAGTTAAAGTGTTGAATCCAGAATTTGAACTATAATATCAAATACAAAACCTAATTACAACTCCAATATTTTGAAATCCCTAAAATTTCCAAAATTCTTCTTGGGCCCGGCCCATTCCTTTTCCTCCTAGGTCCGCTTCCTTTCTTTCTTTTTCCCGGCCCGTCCGGCCTTTCTCCCCCCTCCTGGCCTCCGGCCCACCAGAACGCCTCCTTCCTCCATCCTTCCCCTGCTCCTCCTTGGCTCTTGCTCGCCTAGTCCGAAGCTGCCACCCCCAAGTCGCGCCACGCTCTCGCGCACGCTCGAGGCGCTGACCCCGTCGTGTCACCGTCCCCTCCTGCGCACTGCACGAGCCCATTTCCCGACAGCTGTGTCGTGTGCGCCAGCGCCTTGTTTCCGTCAGCTTCAATCACCTCGCCATCTCGTCGCATGGTCCTACACCTGCCTGCACACCCGTGAGCCCCTGCGCGTCCAGCCTTGTCGTCTTCGCGTGCTTCTCGCCATCAATGACAGCAGCTCACCAGTCCGCCGGCTATAAAGAAGCCCGAGCGGCTGATCCTCCCCTAAGCTCGCGCCCGCCGCTGCCACGTCCGTGCCGTCCCGCCGCTCCGGTGATGCCCCCGCCGGTCGGACCGCGTCACGGCGTGCCTCGAGCAACGTCCTCCCTCCTCCCTCGAAGAATCAGACTCCGGCGCCCCCGGCTCGCCGCGCGGCCATTCCTCCTCACCGCCGGCCAAAGCCGCCATTTTCGCCGCCGTTTGCAACTCGGCGCAAGGCGCCTCGATTTCTTGGGTGTGGAGCACCACCTCACGGCCCTGAAGCTTCCCCAAGCTCCTCTCCGGCCTTCCCCTCACCTCGGCTCGCTGGTGCTGTGCCTATGCCTGCGCCCGGTCGCCGATGCTAGCGCTCCTCATCGCCTCCCCGCCACCTTGGACAGCACGGTAAGGTTCCCCATGACTCACCTCCACTCGTGCTCTCCTTATTTCGCTCCCTACCCCCTCCGGCCGCTGCCGCCATTACCGGCCTCCCCCGCCGTCCGCTTTCCACCGCCGCCTGCTCGCCACAGTGCCTCTCGGCCGAACTCGGCACCTCCTCAGGCTTCCTTGTGGCCCCAGGGTCCCGTTTTTTCGGGTCGCCTCCGCCTCCCCGGCCGCCCCTTGCCGGCGTCACCGCCTGCCCCGACCGCCGTGCACCTCCCCTGTTTCGGCCGGCTGGCTCTGTTTGGTCCCCAACCACCCGCTTGGTTCTTGTACTTTGCTGCCTCCAGTGAATCGTAAAAAGCTAAGCGCCCACTTGGCTAGCCGAGCGAATGTTGGCAGCAAAGGTCATTGGTTCGAACCCAGGCTGCGCGTTCTAATATCCTTTTTCCCCCTTTTTTTTCCCTTGCTCTTATTATCTTTCTTTGATCCATTTCAAATAATAAACTGAGGAAAATTTGAAAACAATCCCTGGAAGCTAATAAATCTATTTAAGATTTAATGTTAGGGTAATCATCATATATGAATAAATTAATTTAGCAAGTTTGTGCCACATAAAATCATAAAAATAAACAGCTCATCTCTAAAAATCATAAGACCTTTCTATAATTAGTATTTAAAATAATTTTGGTAAATTCTCCCATAAAATGCCAAGATTTAAATTAAGGGTCACCTCATATTTGTTTAAAACATTCTCGAAATAATTAGAACATCAGTAATCTTTTGTCAGTATCCTGATCAATCTCCCTCTCATCTCTAAAAATCATAAGACCTTTCTATAATTAGTATTTAAAATAATTTTGGTAAATTCTCCCATAAAATGCCAAGATTTAAATTAAGGGTCACCTCATATTTGTTTAAAACATTCTCGAAATAATTAGAACATCAGTAATCCTTTGTCAGTATCCCGATCAATCTCCCTCATCCATCTGTATGCCTCGTCCAACCTATGGAACTTCCTTAATAAATAAAATTTAATTGAGGCAAGCTCGAGACTCGGTATCTTGCAATCGGCTATGTCTAACCACATTCCGATCTAAAAGCGGGATATTCTCGTGAACATTCCTTCGACGCCGATCCTCCTTTTATACCCTTCCCAGCGAAGTTACTCCGTCACTTCGCTTCCACCCCAAAAATTCGCTCGACTCCATCTCTATCCTACAACCCGCTACATACCTTTAATCATAATTAAGCAGATCATAAATGAACTCAATTAAACTTATTTGGACTTTTGCTGGATTTGTTGAATTTGTTAGTCGTTAGTCATGCAATTAGTCACTGGAGCCACGAAGAGACGACAAGTTCGAGCAGGATCAAGATTTGGAGAGAGACGAAGGTCAATAATCCAAATAATCGACTGAGAAGGCTTTGAATGAAATTGAGGCCATGGTAAATCGAGCAAGGCAAGTCATCACTTTGACCATATTGATCCTACATTTTATGCAAAAGTATGTTCCTTTAAATTTTCAAATTGCATGCTTACTTTATTATGCAAATGTATGTCAAAGCTTAAGGTAGTTACATTCCTATTTGATGTTTTAAATGCTGATATGCCTTTCCTTGACACTTGAATCACCTGACCGTTGTCACCCTAGATGTTAATAATAACTTTACTAGCTATAAGTCATATTAATATCATGCTAGTCTTGTCAAGTCTAGGGCACTAGTGGCCCTGATCATCAATCTTTAAATATGAAAACTGGTTTTGGGACAGTCACGGGATGTACGTGGCTGATTATTTGTGATATTTTAAGTTATGCTTCTCAAAACCCTAAAAATCTGCTATACCGGTCTGGGCGGATGGAAAGAGTGGTGGGTGTGGATGTAACACAAGGTTTGTGGTTTGTGGAATGAACTGCCCGGACAAATGAAGGACTTAATTCTGTGATGACCCCTCCGTGTACAACAGTACAACCACAAGTCTGCAAAGTGCAACTTGGCTAAGTAAATTTATCGAAACCCCCGGACTCATCTCACCGGTAGTGGAAAGAAGTAAATATGCAAGGGTAAGGGGAGGCCTAAAGGGACATCGAGTGGAGGGTGAAGTAACTAGCCGTACTAGCGTTGCGGAGAGTGGAGCTCGGCTGCGCTAGTAGACGTGGTTACATCTCGTGCATAGTATGGGACCCACCGCAAGTGGGAGCAGCCCACAGGGTGAGATGACAACAGTGGCCAGATACTTTGAAAAGTCACTGTGATGATCTACTCAACCATGTGACTAAGAAATCATGTGGGGCAATGAGCGGATTGTCTCTTGTGGTGAAAGTGTACAAACTCTGCAGAGTACAAACTATTCGAATAGCCGTGCCCACGGTCAAGGGCGGACACGGAAATCTTCCTCGAGTTAGTTCTATTTCAAAACTTTTGAGGGTGGGAGAAAACTGTCAGGCGGAGGTAACCTGACTTTGGAAATTTTCTTGGAGGGATGTACTCCAGTGTTGACAATAAGGTGGAAGTAATCTATTGATCAAAATCTAGCATAGGTGGATGGAACCTACACTACTATAATTGCTGCACAATTTCAAACTCCATAAAGCATATTTGTAAAATGCTAAGTCATAGGAATTTTTAATTATGCTTATTTCAAATGTCGCGTTTAGCAAATAAATGAACCTCAAGCCTCACTTGACAGCCTTGCATCTATTATTATTTGCATTCTATGTGGTGGCTTGCTGAGTACCGTTGTACTCATTGTTGCTCAATTACCATCATTCAGTCGATAAGGAAAAGAAGATCAAGCCCCATGGTATCTTAAGGTGATCAAAAGAGCTAGAAGATGAAGAGGCCAAGAACTAGGTCGCGAACCCCAGTTGGCTACCTGTGGGCAAGTCCTGAGGGTCCCACTTGAGTGAAGTTTCCGCATCTGCATTTATTGTTTTCGGCCTGATCGGCCCATGAGTAAGTGTTACTATATTATCTACGCTTCCGCATAATACGTTTTTGGTATACAGCAAAGTATCTGTGAGCACTATCTACTGATTCAGGGAATAGTGCGGTAGAAATCACAGAGGATTCCGGGTGCCAAATCCGGAGTCTTTACATAGGGTAAATTGTAAAAGGGTCATTACCTATATGGCTATATGTTATAATTAGTTGATATGTTTTGGTGAAATTAGTAGTTTTTTGGGTGCCATTTCACTGGTGGATTTGAATAGAAGTGTGAGTTTGCTTCATTTGTGCTGTCTATTAGTGTAACCGATATAACCCTTTTTTTGGCTTACCTAGCATGCCTGCTTGGTCCTTGCAATATACTAAGCAAATTTATCAAGTAGTACTCGAATAATTCTTATATATCTACTAATTCTATTTATTTGAACAAAAAAGGGGAACTTACGACTTATGGGTACCCTAATGAAACATGGAAGTGACCTTGCCTGCTGAGGAAGTTCCCCCAGAGATTCCTGAACCAGCATTAGGAATCAACTTTGCTAGGGATGGCATGAATGATAAGGATTGGTTAGCACTAGTTGTTGTTCACAAATCACTGTGATTCGTGGTTTCTTGCTGTTGCAATCTACTTTGCAACACGCTTTGGGTTTGACAAAGAGGCCACGTAATGATTCCATGATCAACAACAATGTAGTATGTACCTATGGCTTCATGTCCTTTATTGGCCATATCTGCATTTATTTCATCTACAATTTGGTTAGTCCTTGATCAAGAGATGCAAGAATTGCTAAACAAATTTCCCTTTTCTAGCTTCTGATTATTTTCTTAAGATATTGTGATTCCTTTGTCAAAAGAAACTAGTTATATTACAGATGCAAGTATGATTAATAGTTTAATACAACTAATTAGAATTGTATGTTACCATTTGTTAGGATTGTTGCTAGATGGAGAGATATTATTCGAAAGATGTCTCTAAGAAAAGTACCTCAACCGTCTTTGATATGACAATGTTGCTATCGGAATATGTTGTCAGCTCTAATTCATATGGTAATCTCTGATATTTTGCTAAGGTATCTATTTTCTTGGTTTGGTACTTATCATATCCATGCCAGGTCGTGCGGTCGGGGACGGATGAACAGTAGTCGTGCGGTCCCCGACCGCACAATTAGTACATGAACAGTGGTCTTGCGGTCAGGGACTGCACGATCTGCCACGTGTCAGCTCCAGGAAAATCATGCGATCGGGAGGGGGCTAGAAATGGAAATCCTGTTGTTTGGGGGCTATAATTGGAATTCTGGTGATCAACAGTGTCATATATGTCCAAAATTCGCATGATGAGACACGCCATGCGCGCTAGGGACGATGCACACGCCTGCGAACTTTTCCTTCAATTAGATCTAGTGCCACTCTATTGAACTAAAATAAATTAATTTATAGCTAAAATTACACTGTAGTTGACTAAAATTACACTGTAACTAATAGTAGTTTATTTGATGCAACTAAATTTTAAAAAAATTAAAAATAGAAAAACAGGTTAGCTCATCACAGACAATGCAAACGAATACAGAAAAAAGAACTGGCAAAAAGCTAAAAAAGCCAAAAAAACCAGAAAAAGACGAAATTTATTAATAGTGAAAAATAAGCCAGAAGCTCAAGCCGAAATGAGCGGGCCCAATTTTATTTCTGGATTATGGCTACAAAGTACCTTTTTGGCATCCTTTAAACTATAACATAAAAATTATATTTGTTCAACATTAAAGTTAGTCCCTAACCCCATCTCTATTTATAGTTTAGGGTTACGAGTTATTATCCAATTCCAACAAATAAAGGACTTAAAATCCTTACGTAACATGCGTTTTTCAACTTTTGTCACACTATCCAATTTTGAACACTCCAAAATTATCACATGTCTTAGCCTCCGGACTGTATCTCCGTAGCTCCAACATGCATTATTCATCTTTGATCTTCACGCACCTCAACTCAAGCACGACCGTCTCCTTCAGCATCCTTGATCCTCTGGACCATGACTTTGCACCAAGTCATCTTTCAGTCTTCGTTGTAAACCACGATGGCCTCCAAGTTACCCTGCATATGCAAAGATCAAAACAACATCTATTTCCAGCACGACTTCTTTCCAACTTATCCGACATAAGTCTACACACGTCAGTGACGTCACACTCCTCAAATAACATCAATAAGCAACATTATCAATTATTCATCATCATAAATATTTTAGACTTAGCCACATCATTTAATAGCTTTTGACTTCACCTTCTATGAACCGATACTATTTATCAAGATATACTAGTCACAACTAAAAGTAATGGACCATAGCTCAAAAAACTGGGCCAAAAGACTCATCATAAACAAAAGAAAAGCATCAAACAGTGCCCCACGGCCTACCGAGTTTGCCCAGCACACGACCCAACCTGAAAGCTTCCCTGCAGCCCACAGCTCTCATCCCGTGCACGGAGCCCACAGCTGGGTTCGAAGTGAGTTCATTGCCCGATTCAAGCAACTCACAAGCCACACTCCCCGTCCCTGATGACAAATTGGGATGGTCCTCTTAACAATAAACATGTTTGGATGTGGGCAGCACAAAAACAAGCTCAATAATATGGAAATTGAAGGCCAGAATTCAAGTTGATCGAACCAGCTACATATTAAGGTCCCCCGTTCCAAACAGGGCCTAAATGCGCTTATATATGAATTTATGCAATTTTATCGAAACCATGCCAAGTGAGACGTGGTTAGTCCCAACAGTGTTTATACTCGGTAGTACCGAAAATATGATTTTCTGAAAATTTGATCTCAGATGTTAGCATAGAAGCATTTCTCTGAATATTCAGGTACATGCAAGCACAAGCTGAACACGAAAACAAGAGCTAGCTAGATTTGTTCTTCCATCACCTAGCATATGGGAAGCTGCGGGCTGTTCTTTTGGGCTTTTGAAATCGGCTTTTGGCTTCTGCTACAGTACCTAACTTTCAAACAGAGTATTTTCTCAAGACGGGGTCTACAAGTTAAATGATCTACATGTTAAAAGTTCAACATCTGTACCCGCCAAAATCACAAGTGAGTATCTGTCTTTCCGTAATCTATACCGTAAACAGCCAAAATTTAAAAATTTCAGCCAAAAGCCAAAAGCCGCAGCCGAAAAGAACAGGCCACAGCCTAACATGGACAAGTATTTTTTTTTTTTGCACAATTAACTGTGCAGAAATCCAGAAGAGCTTTCAAGCACACACTTGAACACAAGTTTTCAGGTCAAAAGGATTCTTCCTGATCTTCCTCACCCACCTGAACATATGTGCCATCCGCAGATGCAGCAGAAAAACAAATCAGAAGGAATCACCAGGCAGTTGGAATCAAAGCATCCGACTGATTTCTTTTCTAGATTGCACCAAAATTTATCCCGGATGCTGCATCTGATCAAGAACTCCATGGATGAAGATTTGGTCGGCGCGCACACACCACGGTTATGTGAGCTAGCTAGCTACAAGATCATACATATCATGCTGTGCCGGATTAATGGCAGATCAAATGATCCATATGCATAGCTCACGTGCAGCTCCTTGGAGGGAGGATTCAGGAGCTAGTTTAGTGGCCATTCTTGCTTAGGGAAGACAAAGGATTAATTTATGGGCATTGCGCCATGTCTTAAGTCTGATCAAATAAGGGCAGCTCTTGAGCTCATGTGGCCTGTCTCCCATGGTGATCTTTCAGGGTTTCAAAAAGCACAAGTTGCCCTGTTCTTAATCTCTTCTCTTGCCTTTTCTCTTCTCTGCATTCTTTTAGTCTTAGAACCACTCGTTTCTCGGATCTGGTGCCCTTCCATCTCCGTGCTCGTCCTGTCAAAATGATTAGATTCAGAGACAACACTTGTTTCAGGCAAAAATGAACTAGTGAGTAGTGACTACTGGCTAGTGTGAAGTGTGTAACAACCGCCATCTAGTATACTGCCTACTGGCTATCCTGAGCTACATAAAGATTTTGAAAGTTAGTCCATTTAGGTATATGTCAGATATGAATCGAAAATGTGAATTTTGATATATTTTTTCATTCTTTTTGAAATGGATTTTTGAGATGTATCTCCACTATTCATAACCAGCCGGAAACTAGACTGCGACCAATTTGCAAATATTCCATACTAATATATCAGAAAGACTACTTCATCCATTCCCATCTGTAGAGCCGGTACAATTTTTTGTTGCACCGGCAGAACAGGAACTAGTCCGACTTCGAAACAGAGAACCTTGCTGGATAACATAGCATTTGATGTGAGTAATGAAATCAAATTTCTTACAAATGTTGATCTTTCATGATCAGCCTAGCTGCTAGCCAGCTATTGAAAATTCTAGTAGGACATGCATACAAAATGTGCAAGATAAGGTTTTGAACTGAAAGATCACCAGTACCTTTTGAAGCTTTCTCTAGTTCATCAGGCTTTGAGTGTGGTTAATACCCATACAAATGCGTCCCAATGGGAGGCAAAGGGATGGTGTGATCTCACTAGTGCCTTTTGATCCTCAGGACAAGATTTTGCTGTTGTACTTGACATAATATTATCTCTTCAAACTATAGAAAGGGTTAGTGGTGGTCCTGTGGTCTATCTACGCATCTTTGGAGGATGTTAACATTATTATCACTAGTCAAGGATCACATCACACCACCAGATGAAAGTGCCAAGTGGTTTCATAAGAGTTCTTATTCTAATGTAATATGTACATTAATTATGATAAGATGATCACAAGCAGCTCTATGGGTCGTCGAAACGGCAAAAAAATTTTTTAGTCTAATATTTGATCCCCTCTAGTTGCTGTTGACTGAGAAAATGATGATGTGGTGCTTACCATGGAATTTTGGGCTTGGTGATGAGGTAGCTTCAATTGCCATATATGCATGCAGGGCTTCTATGTGTATGAAAGAAACTTCACATAACAGATCCTCAACTGCAAACGCTGTGTGAAGAGGATAAAATCTATTCCTCCCCACATGACGTCAGTCATAGGTAGAAGTAAGGCTCATATCAGGGTTGGCGTGTTCGCAACCTTGTGTGCCCACTGTTGGTGAAATTCAAGGCATCTTCTTTATTTCGATGGCACGAAAAATACATAATAATTCTAAAAACAAAAAAAAATCCTAGAAAATCTCACATATCAAGAGAGAAAAAGAGAATGATCTGTATCTTTTATTTTGATAGGGCCAGATTATAATGGTGAAATTATATATAGATATTAGAGTTATATAATAAATACAATTGTATTTTCACTTATAGGCATTATAATTGTATATCAATGCCAATTATATTGTAATATCTAGCCACACAATTACGCAGATCATTATGCTAGTTAGTTAAAAAAGTTGATGAAATGCCACGCTTTTATGAATTAGGTGCTGGTTTGAAAGGCAGTTACTCAAATTGACTCGAAACAAATGCCAAATTCTAGAAATCAACCATTGCCTGAATGCACTAGCTAGGTTTTCATCCATAGAGAAAATTGAGGTCATTTTCAGTATTATTCTGTCTAGGCATTGGATTGGTACTGTATATTTGCTATGATGAAAGATCGGATTTAGGATCTGACTCAAAAAATTGTCCGCTCTTCTCTTTCTTTGGAGTAAAATAAACACAACATAAAGCAACACTAGTGAGTACCTAGCTAGCTAGGTGTGGGCTAATTGCAAAAATTAAGTATTACTTGTACTTTTCATGGACAAAAATCAAACCATTGTTTCTTGTCTTGTCAGGGAATACAAGACTGGTTACACCAATATGCTTAATTGGAGCTACCTATATGAGGTAAAAAGAACTATACAACGAACAGAGAATGCATCAACATTTGGTAACCATTGACTTTAATAGAAGCAACAAGATAAAAAGTGGTGACAAGGCACTCAAATCACATCATCCCAAAAAATATTTTTGTCAAAAGGCACCATTGACTATGTCATTGTGTGTCATCACTCACAAGGTCAAGTCATCTCAATGGGATTTCTCATCTAATTAAATATATTCCTGGTGGTTATCATTGATACTATTTTGTTTGCTTTTGGTTGGCTATTTTGGCTTCCTGGACTTCATTATGAATAGAACACAATGTGTGTTTGTGTGTTTGAAAGAGTAGTAACACATGGTTTCGGCACTTAGTACATCAATACAGATTCTGGCACAGGTGATATGTTATCCCTTGTTTTCCTCCTCCTTTCCTGCCGTTTTCAAGGATCCTGTCCCCCTACAAACTAAGCCTTGTCACCTACATATTTACTATTTTCCTTGTATAATTTTTCCTGTAACTTCAATATGAGCTACCAAATCCAGCAGATCTCCATTCTATTGATCTATTCACAAAAAAAAAACCCTTCACCCATCGCTGTGTGAAGTTGGTTGACAAGCAATAAACAAACAAAAAATCATAGACTAGTTTTAATATATTCTTTTAGGCAGACAAGCCCAATTGTTTACAGTCCAGTTAGTTGTCTATCGACTCCATTAATTATCTCTTTCCAATGCAGGTATACAGTCTCCATGTCCAGTATTGCAACTGAGATGCAGTTCAGAGCACTGTAACATGGTCTAATTAGTTTACAGAGATGTTATTTGTTACTAGAAAAACTGATGTATCATAATTAACAAGGTAGTACAAATAGCAAGTTGCAGAAAGTTCGCTGAAGTCAGCTGGCAACTTGGCACTTTGTGCAAATAACAAGTTGTAGAAATGCAGTCTTGCAGGGTGTCATACATGAAAACAGAGTACCTATAAGGCAGTGGAGAAATGCTAAACCTGAGAAAATTTACGTAACAAAACAAATTTGGTGTGTCAATTTAATGGGCGACGTGAGGAAACCAAGTCAATCAGCAACTTCGGATCTTATGTATGGCAGCAAGAGACCAAAAAATGGACAGCTGGTGCAAATCTGACCTTATGATCTCTCTTAATTACTTAGACTGGCTAAATCTTCTCACATCTGATTTAACTGATTGACTGATTAAAGAACAAATTTAAGTTGTCAAATGATGCAACAGTACAGGGAGAATATAGTTGAATCTCCTACTGATAAGTTTGTATTTTATATTAAAAAAGCAGGATTCTTCGGAGTAAGAGATTTGTCATGTGTGTGTCATTCTGCGCCTGACTGAAATTAAGATGTCCCAAAAGGTCAGCTTAACATTCTACTAAAATGCTTTCTTGATAAGAATCCACAAAGCATCAACAAGAAGAGACATTTTCAGGCATTCAGTAACCAGAGGGAACAGGTCACTGAATGGTCAGAAATGATACTGTATCATTTGGTTAATTTTTGCCTGCAAATATTTCTGTCAAAGTCAAACTTAGTGTGTGATCCATTCAGATTATTGTGTCAAAGCCAATATTAAGCATTTGATTAGATATCTGATCACTAATAAAACAAGCAGGGAAAAATAGACTGAATAAAAGCATTTTGCAAGATTAGCATCACATAAATAAATCCATGGCAGCATCAACAGTACATTCCTGGTGGCATGGCTATCCAACAGAAAATAATATTGCTGTTCAAAGTAATAGTTCCAGCCTCAGATTGGTCAAGTAATCAGATGGACTCCACTATTTTACACGTGAAAGGGCATCCAAGAAAATCTTTCGTTTTTCATATCAGAATCAGCAGTTTGTCAGAAGGCCAGCTGAAGAAGAAGAGCAACTTCAGATGCATATATACATCAATTACATGTAAATCATTTCCTTCTGTCACTGGTGTATACAGGAGAAAGTCAAATTGACCAGTTGACCTAGCTTTTGTTGTAAATTGAAGGAAACTCAAATTGTTTTACCTTTTCGTCTGTCAGTAACTGACTAACAAAGTTCATGAATAGAATTCAGAACAAGGTCTGTGCACCAGAAATCCATCTTCAGATGTGAATATATCAATCACATTAGTACAAGGAGGTTAGTAGTGCCTTTCACATTCCTTGCATAAAAGTGTGATGCTTCTTTCACTGAAATCGGGTGGCCCATTTGATAAGAACTTCGGCCCCATTTGCCAAGAAACACACATACACTTACAGAAAACATATATAAAAGAGGCACCAAAATTAAGGAGAGGTAACCATATGAATCTTTGACCCATAATAGCTGCATCTGATCACAAGCTCCAAGACATGAGCACATGTGTAGGCCCTTCACAAATATATAACATGCACACTACCTTGTGCTCTCTTTCCCATAAATTTGTTGCACCACAAAAAAAAAAGTATTATACACAACAAGTCTCTCTCTCTCTCTGAAAATTTCCACACATGTATCATGATATATATATGTTAGACCATGTGGATGGTTGTAAATTAAGAGATGATGAATAATTGACATTTAGTAAATAAAGAGATGATGAATAATTGACATTTTGTTTTGCTTTGGATTTTGCATTCGTGAAAGATTCGGTCATTTGCAGTCAAAGACTTTGCCTTCGAATGGTTTTGCTTAGTTACAAGTGTTTGTGCTCTGCTTCGAGTGATCTCAATCGGCTCCAACTGATTGTGGTCTTTCCTGAGTACCATACTATAACCATGACTTCGACTGCATCAGATTACAGCCACGGCATGGCCAAACAACCACAGACTTTAGACTTCGACCACGGCATGCTCCGACCACAGCACTTCGAAAACGACTACGGCCGGCTTCGACCACATCTGGCTTACAACCACGGTAGCTTTCGACTACGTTGAGCTTACGACCATGGCAGCTTTCGACCACGTCTGCCTTATGACCGCAGCAGCTTTTGACTACGTCTGGTTTACAACCACGACAGCTTTCGACCACTTCTGGCTTATGACTACAGAAGCTTTCGACCACGACAGCCTTCGATCACATCTGGCTTCGACCACAATAGTACGACTTCGACTTTACGACTATAGCAGGTAATCGTAGCTACAGTTTTTTGCATGGTCATAAATTTAGTACTCGATGTCATAGACTTAACTGGTTATACTCGATAGTCGAAGGCTTTACTGGTCGATAGTCAAGGGCTTTGCGGTCATTGGTTGTGGCTTTTGTGGACTGCTTTCATGGTCTAGATTTTGCAGTCTTGTTGATACTCGTAGACTTCATAGTCTACTGTTCTGTCTTCAGTAGTCAGAGCCTGAGTGATCAGTTGTCGTAGGCTTCACGGTTGGTATTCGTAGACTTTATGGTCGGTACGAGTGTTTCACTCTTGTGATCTTTGAGTACATCGAGTACTCGTGTTGGGCCAGTGGTTGACTGGTCAGTATGTGGTGGTCGATGATGAATGGTCGTTGCTGCAGTATTTGGTGGGTACTCGAGGATTAAGGTACTTGTAGTCGGAGGACTCGGTACTCGATAGAAGTGGTTTCACGATCGTGGTAAAGCGGTCAAGTGTCAGAGTGTTTTCTGTGCTAGGAGGGGGGTAATCTGATGTCCAGGCGGTCAGGATGCCACGCGAGGTGATCGAGCTCACGCGAGAGTACGCGGTGATGGTGCACGATGGAGATACAGGAGGGGATATCCTAGAGGCTTCATCGTGGGAAGTTATGGATGGAGTCTATGACTTGTATAAGGTAGTTAAAACCCATGTTAGGAAGGGTTTTGGGTCTCTTGATTTGAGGAAGAGATAAGATTGCGTGTCCAGGTGGATAGGGACACTGTTTGAGATGTTCGAGTTGAACACGCTTTGTGCGCTGGCCTATAAAAGCAAGGGATGTTGTAGATTAGCGTAAGAGGTTTTAGGGCTTTCGTAGAGAAGGTTTTTATGGGTGCCGTGAGGCGCTTTGTAGCCAAGAAATTGATGAAGAAATAGTAGATTAGATCCTTTTCGGAAAAAGTTACTCGGCGACTTGTCTTTACAGAGCATCGGTCTTCCTCTCTGTTTTACCTACTCTGTTTTGTCTTCGGTTTGTACTCGTTCAGTTGATGGTCAAACGGTTGGGGACTTCAGGTGGAAGGAGGTTATTTTTTTTTCTCGAACCCGCAGGAGAACTGCTCATCATTGAATTAAGAAGAAGTAATAATTACAAAAGAGTCTAGACGACTCAACCCCCCTAGGTGGAAGGAGGTTATGACTATGTGTGTCTTTGTCGTGCTGAGCGTTTGTGAAGAGCGGTCTAACGAGCGATCGAGACCAGCAGTTGCACGATAGTGGCTCTTCGAGCACGTACGAGCAGGCAATCTGTGGTCGTTATTCTTATCCGGTGATTTAGATTGTTTTTCTTTTGTTTATCTGCTTTGTGTTTTGATTTCAAGTGGTAAAAGCGGAGACAATCATTCACCCATCCTCTGATTGTGCCATACGATCCTACAATACACACACACATACACACATACATACATACACGCACACACGCACATACATACATACATACATACATACATACATACATACATACATACATACATACATACATACATACACATGTGTGTATATATATGTGTATGTATACAGGGGCATAGCCACCAGTGAGGCTTTGTAGCGCTCGAGCCCACCCTCCGCTGGTATCAGTTACCCTACATGAAGTATCTTTATTGTATTTATTTTTTCTTTTGAATTTGTTTCTCTTCTATTTATCTATGAATTTGGATTGTATAAGCTCAGTTTGTTATGTTTGTCTCAATTTATTTTAATCCTTCTCGATTTTTAGTTAAAAAATAGCTTAGTCCTTCAAGTCTTTCCTCCAATTTCATCCTGGCTTCGCCAATGTATGTATAAATGTATCATCGAGACCAAGAGCAGCTCACCTCTGGCATAACAGTACCTGCACAAGAAGAGGCTACAAGCACCTCCATGTCCTGGCAGAGCGAGTGCATGCGTGCATGGATCTAACAATGTCGACAACGACGTCCACGTCTCCTGCTTCCCACCATGACCATGGTCAGCACCTCTCCTCCTCCTCATCCGTCATCTCATCGGCGTCGACGGCAATGCCACCGCCGTCACAGTTGTCTCTACCGCCGACGATCCCGGCCACCGACCCTCACGACGGCCCGGCGTGCCTGAGGCTCATCGAGGACCTGACCACCCACGCCGGCGCCATCCAGCGGCGCGTCCTCAACGAGATTCTCGCCATGAACGCCGGCACGGACTACCTCCGTGGCTTCCTCGGCGACGTCGGAGGCAGCCACTGCGACGAGCTCGCCGCCGCGTTCAAGGAGCGCGTGCCGGTCGTCGAGTACGAAGACGTCAAGCCGAGCATCGAGCGCATCGCGAACGGCGCCCCGTCGTCCCTCATCTCCTCCAAGCCCATCACCGAGCTCCTCACAAGGTAACATAAGTTAAACCACACTCACATGCTTAATCTTGACTTCGTAATTCTGCCACTAACGGCGGCGCTGGTGCATGCGCAGCTCGGGCACGTCGGGCGGCCAGCCGAAGCTGATGCCGGCGACGGAGGAGGAACTCGACCGCAAGACCTTCCTCTACAACCTCCTCGTCCCGGTCATGAACAAGTAAGTCGTACTAGACATGTCACTCATGCACGGACACGCGCAGACACGTGTGGCTGAGGCATGTGCATGTCGGCATGCAGGTACGTGCAAGGGCTGGACGAGGGGAGGGGGATGTACCTGCTGTTCGTGAAGCCGGAGATCACGACGGCATCGGGGCTGGCAGCGCGGCCGGTGCTGACGAGCTACTACAAGAGCCGCCACTTCCGCCAGCGGCCGGACAGCCCGTACACGCGGTACACGAGCCCCAACGAGGCGATCCTGTGCCCGGACAGCCGGCAGAGCATGTACGCGCAGCTGCTCTGCGGCCTCGCTCGCCGCGGCGAGGTGCTCCGCGTCGGCGCCGTCTTCGCCTCCGCCTTCCTCCGCGCCGTCAAGTTCCTCGAGGGCCACTGGCGCGCTCTCTGCGACGACATCCGCGCCGGCCGCGTCAACGGCGCGCGCGTCACCGACCCCGCCTGCCGGGAGGCCGTCTCCAAGGTCGTCTCCCGGCCCGACCCGGCCCTCGCTGACGCCATCGCCGCAGAATGCGCTGGCGGGTCGTGGCAGGGCATAGTGAGGCGGATGTGGCCGAGGACCAAGTACATCGACGTCATAGTGACGGGGTCAATGGCACAGTACATACCGCTGCTGGAATTCTACGGCGACGGCTTGCCGCTGGTGTCGACGATGTACGCGTCGTCGGAGTGCTACTTCGGCATCAACCTCCGGCCGCTGGATCGGCCGGAGGACGTAGCGTACACGCTGCTGCCCAACATGTGCTACTACGAGTTCATCAAGGTGGAGAAGGACGGCGAGGAGATCCGGGAGGGGAAGGTGGTGGACCTCGTCGACGTCGAGGTCAGCGGCTACTACGAGCTCGTGGTCACCACGTTCACAGGTGAGCGGCGTGTGCCTTTCCTGCATTGCTTTGCCTTCTCCGTTAGCTCTTGCATGTGTTCGTTCCAATTCACGCTGGTTCGCTGCATTTTGTTCAACAACTACACACATTCAAGGCCGTCCGATTCCAAAATCAATGGCTGACACTGGGTGAGTGCCAAGTTAGTAGCTTAATTTTGAAGGGTGCTGCTACGTTACAAATAGCTTTTAACTATGTATGCACATATCAATTGCTCTTTTGGCTGAAAATGAAATTAAAATGCAGAGTGAATTATACTTTTTGGATGTGATGCCATACTGGCATGGTGGTCTGTTTTTCAAAGATAAGTGTAGGCGTACGTCTTAGATGAGAAGATTAGTGACTTTGCTTTTACTCCTACTTGTTTAGTTTTTATTTTGGCTATTGCGGTCTCCTTGGTGTTCCTCTAATGGTGGACAGCATTGAGCTTTGATTCCCTCAGCCACAGTATACCGCTTGCATATTTTGTACGGCTTAGGTTTTTTCACACTACATATACTACCTTTATATCTGTCCAACTTAGGTTACATAAGTTTTTTTTTATCAGTTAAGTAGTGTCTTGTGTTTTCTGACTATAGGTTTTCCTTGAGAGTTGAGACTTGGGGTCTAACTTAAGATAAGCTAACAAATCAATTGGTTGGGCCAAATATTTTCTTAACTACTATGTTTTCAAGAGTATGTGTCTAGTTCATGACAATGCATGGGTGTGAACGGCAATCTCCCCTACCACATAATTTCCAATTCTTTCATATTTAAGGATTAAGTAAATAAATAAATCACATTTCTTCGATGCTTGTGTTTATTGTGATTAGATGGTACAAAATTAAATTAATGGCCGGCACTTGGTGATTTGGAGTAGAATCCTGGCTTTTGGCTAATGGCTTCTGACGGACCCTGCTTCAAACGACTTTTGTTTTTGGTTTCTGGTTTATTTTTTATTTTTAGCTTTCTTAGGATTTTTTGCCTATTCTTTTTCCTCTTATTCCTTTTTATTGTCTGTGTTGATATAATATTTTTTTTACTTTTTACATTTAATTATGTAGAATAAGTAAAAACAACTACAGTACAAAATAAGCTATAAACTCCGATTTATAAACTACTTAAAGTGTAATAAGCTGCCCTGCTCGTTTCGACTTGAACTTCTGGCTTATTTTACACTATTTATAAATTTTTTTCTTATTCTATATTTTTGGCTTTTTTGAGTTTTTGCCGGTTCTTTTTTTCTCGTATTTGTTTATATTATACGTGACGGGCTAATATGTTTTTTTTCTATTTTTTATTTTTTTAAAAATTTAATTATGCTAAATAAGCCTTCATCAGCCACAGTATTTTTTCAGCCAGTTACAGTGCTTTTTAGCCATAAGTAACTAAAAAAAAGCTCTTTTGAGCAGGATGGGGGTGTAGGCCTGTAGGGTGCTTGACTCCCACTTCCTAGCTTGCAAGTGCAATAACCTTTTCATGTCTGTACTGAAAACTACACTCGCTTTTACCCCGACAAGGAGATATTGGAAGCTACTGTTTTAGTTAGGGAAGGAATTAAAAAGGGCAGGTCAGACCTATGTACTCCTCTAACTATGGACCTGTTCTTTTTAGCTGAGGCCTGTGACTTTTGGCTGTGGTTTGTGATTTTTGGGTTATTCATGCGAGAGATTACAGAGTAACAGAAACTCACATGCGGTTTTTGCCAATATAAATGAAGTCGATACAATATGTACTACAATTAATTAGTAGACCTTATCTTAAAAAACACTTCGTTTAAAAGCTAGTTACTGCAGAAAAGCTAAAAGTAGAAGCCAAAAGCTGAAAAGAACAGGGCCTATACGTTGTATGCTCATGAACATAAATACAAATTATTTTTCAAGATAAATCTAATGATATTATTTTTATATGATAATTATATATATTGTTTGTGTATTAACGGTAAAAATTTTGAAAGCTTCACTATAGAAATCCCTCGACAACCTATAATTAATGATAGAGGGAGTATCTCATGCCGTGGTGAATTTATTTTCCCAAATCAGCAAGAGTTTTACTAGAATTTTCCCTAGATGATACTTCTTTTGTGTTTCTAACTAGAGATGGCAATGGGTACCCGATACCTAAATACCCGACGGGTTTTACCCGATAAAGAGACGGGTATGGAAAATTTTATATACCCATGGGTACGTTATTGGGCGAAATCCTCTACCCGCCGGGTAGGCGGGTGCGGGTGTGGGTATATACTACCCATACCCGCCTACCCGTGGGTAATGAATACCCGCATTAGACAACTAGACATCCCACTCAAATGTTAATTTTATTATCTACTTGTTGTTGATTGTTTATTTGTTTGTCATATGTTGATATGGCCATGTCAAGTATGTTTATGTGATGTACTAATTTTGATCATTAGACGCTTTTGTGCTTGGCATGTATGATTAATGAATGTCTAAATTGATGATATTCTTATGTGTTGAACCGGGTATGCTTGCGGGTACGGGTTACCCGTCGGGTAGTAATACCCGCGCGGGTACGGGTATGGGTAAATTTTCCTACCCGCGTGCGGATACGGGTAACCCGACGGGTAAATTTACACCTAGCGGGTACGGGTATGGAATGGCAATACCCGATGGGTATTTACCCGTTGCCATCTCTATTTCTAACAGAGCCTTTCCTCAGGCATCGCAGTTCAATTAGTATGCTCTAGTAGCATTTGAACGTCTAATGCAGTAAAAAAAAGTAGCGCTCGGGATAAAAGCGAGCGAAAAAAAAATCTAAACTAGATATACTTAACAACAGAAAGAGTATATTAACATGAAACATTTTGCATAATCCGGTAATTTAATTGGGTGCTTATGAATGCGCAACTGTGTTTTAAACGGTATATTAATTGGCAAATGACATGCTTCACCTTTTCTCTCTAAAAAAATATAAATTCTGTAGACATGGTGCTGCATATTATTAAAGAAACTGCATGATTGTGATATGGAGATAAAATTTAATCTTCACTTGAGCATGATTGAGTTAAAAAAAACTTATGGGAGCAATAACTCATGCTACCAAAATCAACAGGCCATGGATCGGAAGAATCAATAATATATGCCACAAGAATAGGAAGATCCAGATGTGACATTTATTAAAATAATATTCAGTCAATTTGCCATCCCTCTCAGCCGCACACATCAGCTTAATTAATTTTATTAGCTTCACCTTATAGTTTTGTATTTCTATAAATAAACTGAACTTGACATCACCTTCTGAATCACGAATACCTTAAACTATGCCCCTATGGAGAAAGTTATTTAGGCCCTACTCGTTTCAGCTTCAGTTTCTACCTTCTGACTTATTTTTTACTATTCATAAATTTCGTCTTTTTCTGAATTTTTGGTTTTTGAGTTTTTTTGTCGGTTTTTTTCGTATTCGTTTGCATTGTCCGTGATGAGCTAGCATATTTTTTCTATTTTTAAATTTAATTACGCCAAATAAGCCATCTCCAGCTACAGTGAAATTCCAACCGCTATAATGCAATTTCAGCCATAAGCTATAACTTTTCAGCCCAAACGAGTGGGACCTTAATGCATTGAATCAAATATATAGCCATTACATGTGGAAAGTCAAAGTGGGGCACAAAGTCAAAGTGTCCATTATCGTAGCATGTTCTGTCCCCAACAATTGGAGTTATTTAAAGTGTTTTTCCCAACAGTTGGAGTTATTTAAAGTTTTTTTTCCCAACAGTTGGAGTTATTTAAAGTAAGATGAGTAGTACATTTATCAGAGAATAGTTATTAGCTTGAGATATATTTTGGCTCAATATATTTTTCAAAAATAATGTATTTATGTTTCCTGAATGGTCGAGTCATAGAGAATGACGACTCTGCCACGGGCAACCGTAAACTAAGGATTTTGCTAGTCATATATGTAAATTAGGATGTTTCTATGGGAGGACTGGACCATGCATGGATTATAGGCAATTCATATCACAGGTCTTACTACTGAAATAACTTTTATGTTTGTTTGGTTTGTTGTAATAATTTACTGTGTACTTGAGTGTACGTACCATGTCATCAAACCCAACTATCAAGGACTATTTGTGAAAAAAGAAACACAAATTTTCTTTTCTTTTTAGTATATGCAGTTTATCCAACTAAGCTCGAGCTACTTGGCTACTTGTTAGTAACTTTATTTGATCATCACTTTTTAGATGGAAATTGTTCTGCTAAATCTGTTGTTCCTTGTAGGGACATTATCTCACTCTTTTCTTTAAGGAGCTTATTATGATATAAACGTGCAACACATACACCCGTTGCCAAAAGGACCTAGCTAAAAGGCAGGGCCTTCCATGGTCTGACTAGACTAGCTTGTCATTTCTGCAGCTGAGGTCTCACTGGACTGACACGGCCTGCTATCTTGTTGCTTGGCCCAACATCTTATTGGCTCCACTCTTCCCTCTTTTATTCCCCCATATTTTAGACTCTGCGTGCCACCTATACAAAATGAACCTACTATGCGGAGGATTTCCACAGTACACGACTAAATCCAAAAGTTCACCTAACGCTCTTCACTATAAAAATCAGATATTTAATACTATAAATTTATAAAATCGGATCAATTTACATTCTAAGGTGGTTTTGCTGATAGAAACCCAACTCACGGTAGTTTTTATCATGTTAGCAACTATATCATCGATTTTTGCTTATGCAGATCCAAATGAGAGAAGGGATGATGACCAGAAGAAGAAAAAAGACTGAGAAAGAGTGAATGATGTGGATGCCAATATCCTTAAATTAGATCTCCATCACCAAAATATGGTGATGCTAATATGGCAAAAACCACTTTAAGTAGAATCTATATTATCAAAATCGCTCTTCAAAACCACCTTAAGGTGTAAATTAATCTGATTTTGTAAGTTTAGGAGATTAAATATCGGGTTTTATAGTTGACAGTACTAAATATACTTTTTGCAAAGTTCAAGAGGGTAAAATTGACTTATTCCTTACGAAAGTTTAACATTTGTACCATAGAACACTACAAACCTCAAAAATTCTTTTGCCATTCTTCCAATCCAAACTAGTCCTTGAGATAATATGGTTAATGGATTTTTGCCTTTGTATAGCTTAATTTTGCAGTAGAGGGTGTTCTTACAACTACTCTCTCCATTTCCAAATACATTTCATTCTAGTTTTCAAATTTTGTTTTTAAATACTCTCTCCGTCCTGCAATATAAGTCCAAAGTCTACTATACGCACAGACCAAGGAGACATTAAATTTAAGAAAAAATAATACCATTGGGCTATGCATACTCCTAATAATAGAATACTACAACTACTCAGTTATTTTTTAGCATTAAAGTAAGAGTATATAGTGGAAATATTGCAATAATTACACTTTTGGTTTTCACAATAAATTTATATTGTGGGATGATGTTTTTTAAGTATAGGGACTTATATTATGGGGCAGAGGGAGTACATATTATTCTACCATTTCAAGGTTACTTTTTACCACTTTTTCCTTATACACCTCTCCTCTTTAGCTATTTCCAATGTCATTTATTACCATGAACTAAAGTAAGACTAGAGATGGCAATGGGTACCCGAAACCCGATACCCGGTGAGTTTTTACTCTATTAGGGCATGGGTCTGAGTCAATTTCCAAACCCATGGGTCTCTTAATGGGCAAAAAGCCCAACCCATCGGGTCTGCCGGGTTCGGGTACGTTCCTATAGTACACAAACCCGTAAACCCACGGGTAATATAAACCCGATCCATAGGAGTTATAAACCCAGGCTCCTAGCCTCCCAGGCAAACCAGCCCAGCCTATAACCCATTAGCCATTTAGCCCCAAGCCCCCAAATCCAATGCGGCAATGCCCCATTACCCATACGGCTAACCCTAGCTAGCACTCGGTCACGGTCACTACTCACTCCTCCCCAGTCTCCACCCCGATTCAACAGCCGCCGCAGCGGCGGCGCATCTGGTGCTCCGCGCTCGGTCTCCGGCAGTCTCCACGCTCGCCCTCCTGTCCCGCAGCTCCCGCTCCTGCTCCCGCCACTCTTGCCGCACGCTCGTCCTCCCGCACGCCTCACCTCGCCTTCCAGTTCAGCCCGCCGCCCCCACACCGCAGCCAACGCGCATCGCAGCAGTAGGCCCTTGGGCATGGCGCTGCCCTCCGGCTCCAACGAAGATGGCCGGTAAACTTCTTCCTCGTTGCAGCTTGCATTACTGACCCCACGGGTGACCCGTGGGTACCCGTTAACCCAGTAGGCATGGGTCTGGGCAAAAATCTGTACTCGTCACGGGCATGGGTTTTTTAGCGGGCACGTCCAACTTTCATGAGCACGGGTTTGAGATAGTAAAAACCAGTGGGTTTGTACCCGTTGCCATCTCTAAGTAAGACACACCAATCAAAGGACAATAAGTGATCTAATGAAGAGAGATAATACAATTTTTTGTAGATGTACCATGATGAAAGTGTAAAATCCTAAAACAACGTCTATTCAGAAACTGAGGGAGTATATATATATATATATACTTATATGGAAATGCTAATACTTATATAGGAGTGACTATTGTATAGGCGACTGAAATTTTTTTATTTCTCAATCATCTAAAGTTGCCCTTTTGATCACCTGAAGTTGTAAAATGATTTTTTAAGGGGGAGCTGCAACTTCAGATGATTGAGAGTGCAACTTCACTCTGAATCACTTGTAGTTGCAGGTGTTTTTTGAAGGGGAATTGTAATTTCAGATGATTGAGAGATAAAAAAATTTCAATCGTCTGTGCAATAGCAAAACTGTACTTATATTGGTTTACCACGCAACGTTACATCAACCTTTTGCTTGTCATGCGTGCAGGGCTGTACCGGTACCGTGTCGGCGACATCCTCCAGGTGTCGGGCTTCCACAACGCGGCGCCGCAGTTCCGGTTCGTGCAACGCCGCAACGTCGTCCTCAGCGTCGACACCGACAAGACCTCCGAGGACGACCTCCTCCGCGCCGTCACCAGCGCGAAGCGCCACCTCGCGCCGCTCGGCTGCCTCCTCTCCGAGTACACCGCCTACGCCGACACCTCCTCCATCCCCGGCCACTACGTCCTCTTCTGGGAGCTCACCCCGCCGCCGCGCCACGGCGGCGACGGCGAGGAGGAAGTCGTCCGCGTCATGGCCGCCTGTTGCGCCGCCGTCGAGGCCGGCCTCGACGCCGTCTACCGCCGGTGCCGGAGCCGCGACCGGTCCGTCGGGCCGCTGGAGATCCGCGTCGTCACCCCCGGCGCCTTCGACGGGCTCATGGACCTCTGCGTCTCGCACGGCTCGTCGGTGAACCAGTACAAGACGCCGCGCTGCATCAAGCACCCAGACGCCATCGCCGTCCTCGAGGCGCGCGTCGCCGGGCGGTTCTTCAGCGACGCCGAGCCGCACTGGGAGCCCTTCAAGGTCGACGGCGCAAGCACAAGTACGTGTGGTACCGCGCGCACGTGTGAGAAGCGAGGTGAGTAATACCACTACGAGCTACGTACCTGACTACGTATAATGTCGGGCAAGTACGTACGTACGGTGATTCACCGGAGATCGGAGGTAAGCTGAAGAGATGGACGATAGTTGATGTGAAGGTGGTTTAATTATGTAGATAATTGACGTGCATGTCTGATGTTTAGAGGAGTGTTAATGTGTAATTCGTGTTTAATTACCCTGTCTCCAATTACATTTGAGATTGTGCATGCATGGTCTGTGTGTATGTCAATTGGTCATTGACTCATTTAATTGTTAGTGAATCAAGACAAGTCGTCAGGGGTTTCTGCGTGTATTGCCCACAGATCGATTAATGTTGTTCAAATTAATACTACTTAAACCAGTTCTAGTTTTTCAAAATGTATTACCAATTGAGAGATATTTCCCCTAACAGCCTCAAGAGTTTTTTTTTTTACCGAAGCTTCCCTACTCGTTAATTTGTAACTATCATTTGCCATCGTTGACCATCCCTATATCATAGCCATGGCCACAGGTATACCGTCCGTTCGTGTCCCCGCGAGGAAATAGCCCCCAAGAAAAGAGTTCCCTACATTTAATTTCCATTTTTTTTTGGCTTTTTAGCCTGTTATCGACTTTGATTTTTTTCAACCACTATTATTTATTAAACTATTAAATCATAACTAAAAGTCATAAACAGTGGAAAGAATAAGACCATAGCTTGACCATGCATGCTTGCAATAGTCCAACCGAATGCACACCATCCAATTACTATATATAGCTATGTGCACCTCTTGAGCATACTAGTTTTCATATATGGCTACATGCATCATTGATAGTTGAACTGTGGACCCACCTCTTTGGCTACATGCACCCTTCTCTTTGCACATGAATTCTAGAAGAGAGCAAAAGCCAGTATGAATTTGAAAGCAATTGATTATAAATTCAAAAGCAAGTGGAGATAAACATAGGAGACAAATGAGTGTAATTTTGCAATAAATTTTAAAATAAATTTTGAATCAAATTAGTGAAGAAGTTAAGAAAATCAAGATAGTTTCTTGACATAAAATCAATAAAATTCTAAACCAATTATTATAAATTTGAAGCATGTCAATGTAAATTTAGGAGCAAATTCGTGAAACTATCAATGCAAATATCCTCTTTGCAGATGAATTCTTAAAGAGAGCAAAAGTCAGCATGAATCTGAAAGCAATTAACTATAAATTCGAAAGCAAGTTGAGATGAGCATGGAAGACAAATGAGTATAACTTTGCAATAAATTTTAAAATAAATTTTGAATCAAATTAGTGCAGAAGTTAAGAAAATCAAGATAGTTTCTTGACATAAAATCAACAAAATTCTAAACCAATTATTATGAATTTGAAGCATGTCAATATAAATTTGGGAGCAAATTCGTAAAACTTCCAATGCAAATCTCCTCTTTGCACATGAATTCCTGAAGAGAGAAAAAGTCAATATGAATCTGAAAGCAATTGACTATAAATTCGAAAGCAAGTTAAGATAAGTATGAAAGACAAATGAGTGTAATTTTGCAATAAATTTTGAATCAAATTAGTGTAGATGTTAAGAAAATATATCAAGATAGTTTGTTACATAAAATCAACAAAAATTCTAAACCAATTATTATAAATTTGAAGCATGTCAATATAAATTTGGGAGCAAATTCGTGAAACTTCCAATTCAAATTTTGTATGAAAAATTAAAATTCGTTTAACTTTGGAAGATGAGTCAGTATAAATTCAAAAGCATGTTGAGGGCAAACATGGAAGCAAATTGAGCATAATTTGCAAGAAGAATTACAAATAAATTATAAAATCAAATTTGTGTAACTCAGCATAAATTTGAAAGCAATTGATTATAAGTTCAAAAGCAAGTTGAGATAAAAATGGAAGTAAAAATGAGCATAGTTTGCAAGCAAAATTACAAATAAAATATAAAAAATCAAATTTGTGTAAGTCAGCATAAATTCGAAACAATTGACTATAGATTTGAAAACAAGTTGGGATAACACATGGAAGCAAAATGATCATAATTTGCATGTAAACTAGAAATAAAATATAAAAATGAAATTTTTGTAAATGTAAAGCAAGTTAGGATAATTTTGTTGAAGAAACATAAAAAATCAAACCCAATTATTATAAATTTGGAAGAAGATCAATATAATTTTTGGAACTAAGTATGCTGGATAAAACTTTAGGAGCAAAATTGAGAATAATTTGAAAGTAAGACAATAGAAAATCTCAAATTAAATTTCTATGCAATGCAAATGTTGGCTCATTCAACTATTTCTTTGCCATTGCATGTCAGCATATGGGCCTTCATGGTGGGTTCCATTTGTTATTAGAACTAGCGTGCATTATGGGTGTATGAGTTAGTTGTTCTCTCTAATCATATAGACATAACAATCTACTATACGACAAAAGAAAGTTTCACATGACTTCATGGCCGCACGGACGACTTAAATTGGTTTACTTCAATCTAACTACTTCTAACACCGTGTGGATGATCACATAAATGCATGCACCTGCGGAATGAGGGATTTGTGGAACTTTTAAGTTCAACTCCACAGTTTTGGTAGTGCTCATCTGGGCTTATAATTAAGCGCTGAATTCTGGCTTTTTTATACTGTAACGGTTGAAAATACGTTATAGCTGCTGTTAGTTTTTCAGCACAATTAACTTAAAAAAATAAAAAATTATACTATCGCAGACAATATAAAAGAATAAGATAAAAAAAGATAAAAAAATACTAAAAACGAAAAATAAAATTAAAAGGTTAGAAGTCGGAAACCAGAAAGCAGAAGCAGGATGTTACCTTGCATTCGCGAGACGGACCGGCCTCCTAGGACAGCGCATCTCTATCCTAAATCTTCCAAACCAACACCAGAGCTCTTTGGAGTAGGGATCCTACGTGTGTACGATCATTAATTGTCATGCTAGTAGGACTGGGAGATGCTGCCATCACATTTTTGACAAAAGCAAAATAGTCGGTTACAGTAACATGAAATTGGACGTTGTCAAAAGGAATTACGGAATTACAACAAAGGCAAGATTTGGGGATACATGATAGACCACGGTAGAAATATATAGAAAAGCCGACTAAGGAAAAATCGATGCGTAATCAGAAAACTTCGAAAGATCAGATATTTGAGATTTAAAGACGCGCAGTGACTTTATTAAAGAAAAGGTTGTGTCCAAACGGAGAGAGAAATTTGAGGCAGAATTCAAGATTGAGGTAGCTAGTTTAGACTATTCATACCTTGTATCGGTTGACTAAAAAACTTACACACACACACTAAATTTGACTACTTTTTGGTAGCTATTTTGGACTATTCATACATTGTACCGGTTGACTAAAAACTTGCACACACTAAATTTGACTACTTTTTGCACATCTATTTTTTTTAAGGACCAAAGATGACAACAGAGGGAGAGTGAGGGTGAATGGTGCCTCAAAATTTTTCACAAATATTCATCAATCCTTCACTTCAATAACTATATAGTTATGAAGATTAGGATGAAAAACCGCCACAAAACTATTGAAGTGAGATCCTAAAATACTAAGAAAAATCAGCAAAAACGGAACTACTACAACTGTACTTGTGGTTAGGGCTATAAACGAGCCGAGCTCGAGCGAGCTTGACCTAGCAAGCTCGAGCTCGGTAGAAACTCGAGCCAAGCTCGAGCGAGCCTAAGATCAACATCGAACTTTAAGCTGGGCTCGAGCTGGGCTCGAGCTCGGCTCGAGTTTCTACCGAGCTCGCTCGAGCTCGGCTCATGGAGGCTCGATGCGTACCTGCGTGCTGCCTGCTGCGTGGCCGGATCCCGGTCGAGGAGGGGCGGCACCGGCAGGGGAGGAGGGGCGCCGGGGGAGGAGAGGCGTCGGCGGTGCCGCGGTGGGGGAGAGGAGGGGCGGCGGCAGGGGAGAGAAGGGGCGGCGGCGGGGGGCGAGGAGAGGCGGCGGCCGGCGGGGGCGAGGAGGGGGACCGGGGGGGCGGCGGCGGGGGAGAGGAAGGGGACAGGGGGCGGGAGAGGGGGGCGGCGGCGGCGCGAGAGGCGAGGAGGGGAATGGCGGGGAGAGGAGGGGCGCCGGCGGGGGGAGGAGGGGCGGCGGCGGCCGGGGGGGCGAGGAGGGGGACGGGGGGGGGGGGGGGCGGGGGAGAGGAAGGGGTCGGGGGGAGGAGGGCCGGCGGCGGGGGAGAGGAGGGAGGGGGACGGGGAGGTGGGGGCGGGGCGAGGAGGGGGACGGGGGGGGGGGGGGGGCGGCAGGGGAGAGGAAGGGGTCGGGGGGAGGAGGGCCGGCGGCGGGGGAGAGGAGGGAGGGGGACGGGGAGGCGGCGGTGGGGGAGAGGAAGGGGACGGGGGCCGGGAGGGGTGGCGGCGGGGGGCCAGGGGGGCGAGGAGGGGCGATGGCAGGGAAGAGGAGGGAGTCGACCAGGGGGACGGGGGTGGGGGGGCGGCCGGCGGCGGGGGCGACGAGGGGCGGCGGGGGTGGGGCTGCGGGTGGAGGCAGGCGGGGCGCGGGGGGCCTGGGGGGTGGGGCTGCGGGTGGCGGGGTGGGTGAATCTGAGAGGATAAGCGGGAGGGAGAGGTGGGCCGTGGGGGGAATTAGGGTGGGGTAAAAAAATCCTAAGCTCGCGAGCTATTCGAGCTCGGCTCGTTAAAGCTCGCGAGCTTAGGATGAAGCTTGAATTCGGCTCGTTTGGAGCTCGAGCCAAGCTCGAATCGAGTCTAGAGCGAGCCAGGCTCGAACAGCTCGCGAGCCTTGAGCTTTTTTTACAGCCCTACTTGTGGTACTACCGGTTGCTACAGTAACCACGGTACTACCGCTGCTAACCGGAACTACTGCAACTGTACTTGTGGTACTACCGGTTGCTACAGTAACCATGGTACTACCGCTACTACAGTAAAATCAGGGCGAATAGTATTTTCATCGTGATTTCAAAAATCAAAATCAAAAGAATTTTTGATCAATAGATCTAAATGACATGAAATTTTGCAGTGATCTTCTCTAATGTATTATGAACCAATTCCAACAAACGATCATGAAAATCATGGTCAAAATTAAGACCTTTTTTCAGTTTGAAGGAAGGTTGCATCGAAACCGAGTAAAAAACCAAAATCGGTGAATACAACTTGCTCGTGGGTGGATGATGACCAAGATGGGTCTAGATGTATTTTCACATGTCACAGCAACTTAGAATACTGAAGAAATCAAGCCAAAAACCCTTGAATCATGAACTTGCTTGAAGAGGCTAAAGTCAAGTAAAAATGGGTTTCCTCATGAACTTGCTATCAAAGTGCTTAAATGGGTAGAGATAGATTTCTAGAGATTATCTCCATTTCTTACACGTCCTTGGCACAACAAGAGCATATCAATTAAAACACGAGAGATTCAAATAAATGAACAACGATTGATGTATTGCTTACTTGAGAAGATATATTTTATAACCACTCCATCTTAGAGGACAAAAGGCACACAAGATACTCAACTCTCAAACCCTAACACTAGACAAGAGAGCACAAGAGAGATGGGTTGGATGGTTAACAATATGTCTCCATCCCAACCCCTTTTATAGGTGTGCTAGCTAGCTATATCTATTTCTTAATGGACACTATCCACTTAGCACAATGGGGAAACCCGTTAACCCCACACACGGGTTTTACTCACATATGTTTACTTATGTATGTTTTTTAAAGTGTATAAATTGAATCCATTAAATCCCTAGCCTTGATCCATCTTGATCAAACCAGCTCTACCTTGACCTAAACCACTCTTTCAAGTGCCACACATACGCTGCAGTTTCGATCCAAAATAGTTTTCGGTATTTTGGCCAAACTACTAAAATACTCTTCCTTGACATGGTCCTCATTTCCATTGCAAGCAATTGCAATGCTTGCCACATGTAGGTGCACTACTAGCTTGCCACGCGTCGCTAAGTCTTGCCACATGTAGGTACACTACTAGCTTGCCACGCGTCGCTAAGTCTTGCCACATGTAGGTGATGACCCACATTTTTATTGTGGGGTAAAAATTCTAGTCAACGGATTATTATTCGTTTTAGCCGATAGAACATCGCTCTAATTAATAATAAATCCATCAGAGTGTTGCAGCAGAACAATAATTAGAGACAAAACACGATATTACAAGAATATCGCTACGCAGGGCTAAAGTTTATTACAAAGCCTCAAGGGCTCAAATATCACAATCCTTAGAAAAGAAAATATTCTAACTACATTCTATTCAAAAAAGAAGACAATAAAACTATGCCCAATCGTACTCGGTTTCACCAAAAATGTTTCCTAAATGTTGCCTACTTCACCCAACCTCCACACGAGGTGTCCGCCTTGTACTTATTGTATTCTGAGTCCATGGGATTCCATCCAGGTAGATTTCGCCTGATCCCAACTATTCTTTGAACTGACATACTCCTAAACAAGGTAAGATAATATCAAGGGTGAGTACAGAAGTACTTAGCAAGCGTTATTAGCAAAATGCACGGATTGCTTATCTTCTACAGTTTTAGGAATATCCATTCCTATCCTCAATCTCTTGCTCATTCTTATTCTCCTTTTCTTCCCCATTTTCTTTCCCACGATTTATAGAAAATAAGGTTTGGTTGTTAGGTTTTGAAAGAATTCTAGATTATTAATTTAGAAAACTACTAAATATTCGTATGAAGAGCAAAAACCCCCATAGGTTTCTGTAATTCTCCTTTCCCAGAGACAGGCATGAATTCATGATTTATATAGCATTGCGCAAGCTTGTACCACTTTACCCACCATCAATCTGATTCTAGTGGCTCATGGATCTTCGCATTTCCTTAGATGCGGTGCCCAGATTAGAGTACAGAACTTTTACATCTATCTCAGTATATTATATCTCCAACCAATTACTCTCAATTGATGGCCTGGGGTGGTTTCTCACCCTCGCCCGGCGCCCATCGACCTCGATAAAGTTGTTGGTTGGGGCAACCTAGCCCTTCCCCAACACTCCACCTATGCTAATATATGCGCTCCATGTCCCCACTTCTGGGCTCTCTCTCCCCCAGTTCTGGGTTCCTGCGGTCCGCGGCCCCCACTTCTGGGTTCTCGCCTAGTTCTGGGTTCCTGCAGCTATGTCCCCCACTCCCAGTCTCTTGACCGGCTCTGGATTCCTGTAGTTGGTTATACTATTTACCCATGTTGAGAATATAATAACCTTGATATAATTACTAATTCTGTGTGTCCTTAGACGAAATGTTGGTTGATACATTTTAGTACTATCCGTTCATACGGATGAAGTTTGATTAACCTTATATCTTATTCCTATGCAGAAGATCACATACCTACTCTTTTTTCTCCCACCCTTGGGACATTCCACCCACTTATTTATTTGCACGATAGTGGCTTTTCCAACTCTCTACCTGATCTTTTTCTTATCTTTCTCACCACAACTATTTGCGTTAAACCTAATTTTCCTTTTTATGCATGGTGGTAATAACTTGATAGGAAAAATATGTTATTTTACAGAAGATACTCTGATCATATGCTCAAAGGGATGCTTGCCTGAGTCTAAAAGAAAGTTCTAAGTCTCCACGCTACCTTGATACAATTTCCTCTGAAGACCCGGTACCTCGCCTACAAATTATATGCCTACTAGGTTTAATCTATGATGTCAAAGAGATAACATGGCCTAATTAATTGAGTGAATTATACTAAAGTGTTCCTGCTTGATTTCTAGATTTTTGCCTTGTGTATAAATGGATTCCTGAGGTCTCTTATTTATTTTACTTGTTAGTTACCAATTGGCACTATTCGACCGACGTTATTTAAGGGCATGAAACTTTAGTAAAATTAAATCGACACGGGAAATTTATGTTAAAGTCTCAGATCATTCTCCACTGAATTTCTTTTATTTTTATACGGCTAATATTTATTTATGTAATTCGTTGGAACCCCTAATTGATTGATTTAATTGCGAGGAACAATTACGTGGCGAGATTTGTACATTCGATTGCTTTTAGCAAGTAATCGTAAATTGAGAAAAATTAACTTGCATATTTTCATTCTAGCTTATTTTCTTTTTCCCCTTTTCTTCCCCCTTTTTCTTTTTCTTCTTCTTTTTTCCCCTCTTTTCTTCCTCTCTTTTCTTCCTTTTCCCCCTCCCTTTTTCTTTTCTCACCCGGTTGCTTTCCCTCATTTCTCACCTTCCTTTCTCTCTCCTGGCTCCTCTCCCCACGCTGATCTGGATCTGGCCCCGGCTCCTCCATGCGCCTCCTCCCCTTGGCTCGGCTGCACCGTGGCTACGCCGCTCTCGAGTTGTCGCATGGCCTCATCGTTGCTGGTGCCTCCCCGTGGCCGCCCTCTCGCTAGAGCTGCCGGTTCCCCTCTACATCAGTTTCTCCAGCCCCTCGGCTCCACCGGCATTCATTGCCCAAGCTCTACTCGCCCTTACCAGTAACCCTAGGTTGGCCGGGGTCGGGGCTATTGTCCACTGGCTCCTATGCGTCTTCTCCTCCTCCCCCTTTACTCCTCTTCTCCTCTCCTACCCCTCTCCCTCTCTCAATTTATTTAAGTGTATCTTAAATTTTTACTTGTTGTTTTTGATTCTTGGAACTAAACCGAGGGTGGGGTTTGGTGGCTACGGCAGGGCTTGAGGTTACCCCATGTGCCGGGGGAGCATGGGATGGCCGTCGGGTGTGCGGAGTTCACCTGGCCCTACGGCGGCTTGCCTTCTCGGTAAGTTTTGCTCCTTTGCCTCTATTCCTCTACCATCGGCTAGTAATCTTTGTTATGGCTCCATGGGGCTCTAGTGATGCTATGTGACATTCGGCTATTTGCTTGTTGGATATGGACTATGCATGGTTTACTTCTTAAGAACTTGCTGCTATTACTAGGAATGGATGGTGGGCTACCTTCGTCGGTTGATTGTCGGGATGCTTTGGGAGGGAATTGGAAATTGCTTGTGGTGGTCGCTTTCTTGGTCACTTGTGTGTCGCCTGTTGGTGACCTCCTCCTAGGGTTGACGGTCTTGTGGCTTGCAGTCTAGCTTCTTGCCGGCTTCTTGCTCCTGGTCGGCTTGTCCTGATGTTGGCCTTTTGGTGGCCAGTGATGCTTGGCTGTGTGATGCGGTTTGGGGGATGGGAATGAAAGACAGAGCTGGCTTGCTGGTGCCGTGGTATTTCTTCTCCTTTTACTTGGTTGGCTGCGTGTGCTCTTTTGCTGGTGGCTGGCGCGCTTTCTCGATGCTTTGCTGGCCTTCTGAAGGATGTGGAATTGGCCTTCTAGAGGATGTGGTGCTAGCCTTACTATTGCCATGTGGTTGTTGAGGGTTATTTTGGTAATTGATCAGCTAGCTGGTGGCTATAGTATTTTAAATGTACTTCAGGTTTGTTTATGCCGAGTGATGACCTAATGGCTGTGAGAGGTGCCGACTGGCCCCGGACAGTCTGGGAACGTCAGCGAACGAAATGCCCTACTCGAAATTAACCTCTAGGGCTTTGACAGCAATTTCTCCTTTTAATTATTTTCTTTTGTTTGGTCTTTTTCGGTATCTTTATATTTGCTCCTTTCGTAATTGAATTGCGTTTCTTTTGGGTGTTCGGCAATTTGTAATTGTTAGATGAAATGGGATACATGTAATTGATTTCTATAGCTTCTAATTAAAGGTATACATGTATGAGATGTTACTGATGTAAATAAAGTTCTCTAATTTCTAATTAGTTGCAGTTGTGTTGCAATCATCTAAGTTTGTGAGACAGTCGTATGGTTGGGACCGAGAATTGTAAATTCACAACAATTTGTATTGTTGTTATTAATGTAAAGAGAGTTGTAATATCTTTATTTAATTTAAGACAATTTTAATTGTAGCCTGTTGAATGTAAATTGATTTTCTATACAAGAACTGTGATAACTACACTGTTGTACTACAGACTGATATATATATATATATATATATATATATATATATATATATATATATATATATATATATATATAAGTGAGTTGAATGCTTTTACTTGTCGTGCAATCGAATTTTACTTCTCGCTCTAGTCTATACAAATTGTTCTTCGCTCTCGTCAATGGAACTGCAGAGGTAACATATTTGCTTATCGCTTGTTGGTTTTAATCTAAACTGATACACAAAAAGTTTAAATTCCCCTGTATTTTAAATCATTATTTACACAATTAATTCCACTTAACGTCGTAACTCACCACTTAAGGTTAATCAAAGATGTGGGGCGTTACATCCTCCCCTCGTTAAAAATGATTTCATCCCTGAAATCGGAACTGACTTAGGAAGGTTGTGGTAGGTCTCTTATTGATCCCTTACGAAACATACTTTTAGATATTCCTATTTATTCCGTCCCTTTGGTAGATACACCACCTATACCTATGTTGGTATCGCTCGTCGACTCCTCACACATCAATGTTATAATTTCATATCAAACTTAAGGTTGTCGATTATCGTCACTAAGGGTTTGGTAGCTTTAGGGTCGAGATTATAACTCATATTGGGGTAGGGAAATTCGTTTGATTTATCCTAGGGTGCACCGGTTAGGATTTATTTTTTTAAGCATTTAATTTTTCAAAAAAATAGCGTCCACAACTCCCCTCCTTAATCCTTTACCCACCACTTGATTCCTTCGAGCCTATTCTTTCATCTATTCCACACGTCATGCTCATTGTGCGGTCATGTGCATGAATCCTTCTCGTCTGAAGTCCAGACACATTATCGTTACGTGTCTTGAAGTCTTTAACCAGGTGTCCCTTTTGCCCTTAGCTGGTATACTGGAAAGCTATGGGTGACGGTTTAGCAGAGCGGGTTGAAGACGTGGCGTTTATTAAAGCCATTTGGGTTGGAAAGTCATCTCCTGGAAGACTGGAGACTGGAATTGTCCTGGTGTCTGGGCATTGTACTTGGACTGTTTAAGGGTTGGGTATTTCCAGTTTGGTCATTATTGTTACTTCCTATTCGGATGGTATGATCGAGCGTGTTTGGGTTGTTGCGACTCCTTTTTACAGTGGTTCAAGCGGCTCTATTGGTCTGTATCGATACTGATGGGATGCTAGTGTGAGTTAAATCTGTGGAAAGAGCAAATGCTAAGCTAGCTAATGTTTTTGGAAGTCGATGGAATAGGTTTTCTTTTGGGAAAGAACGGGTTTGTTCTACCAATTCATGCATGGGTTCTATCCTAAGCAGGCTAGGAGAGTTGATAAGGTACTCCATAATAGATGTTTTTTTTTCTCAGGTAATTCTATGGTGAGGGATTGGTCTAGGATTCAAAGTTAAGAGAAATTGATTTATCTCCTGAGTTATGTTAGGTAGATTTGGCAGGATGATCACTAGGGCAAGTGTATTATCTTTGTAGGTCTAGTGGGTAGGTATTCAGGGAATGGCATTATGTTGTCTGAAAATTTAGACCTAAAAGTCTATAGTTTGGGATTGATACCAACCTGCCAAGCATGGTTTAGATTTTTGGGGGTTTGAACAATTATCTCTAGATTCATAGGTAAGCCTAGGGAGTTATTTGTTACGCTCAGGGGTATGGTATCACCATACGGTTCTAAGTTTGATGGATGACAGGCCAATGATATTAAAAGAATGGGCACTTCCCCCTATTCACAATATATGATATCTTGGAATACATGGAATAGACTTTCCAAAACTTTAAACACTATGGTGCAAGAAATATTGATATAGAATAATGCAAAGGGGTTTTGAAAAAAAATATATTTATTTCCTAATGTCCTGTTGAAACTGTTTTCGTTTATAGAATTTCATTTTATAAGTTCATGGTCAATGTTATGTTCCAGAGACTATGACAAAGGTTCCGGAAACCATATATTTATGAACTTGGGGAAATGCACTAGACATAGATAATAATATTTCGATGGATCGTTTCAGACAAGCCATGGATGCTAGGGTGATTTATACTGTGACAGCCTTGGGCTTAGACCCTTGGGGCTAACGGTTATATCTGAATTCACTCCGGAAGGCATATGTAGATACGGGTGCATTCCCTTGGTATGATACACGAGTTGGATACGGGGTCTAACCATACACTTCGAAAGAGATAGGACTAGGCAAGGGAAAAGTTTTCTCGGGGAATTTAGGAATAGATTACTAGGGAAAAGACTTATTTGATTTAATAAAGGCTTTAGGACTAGGCGGTCTACCAGCCTTAAGTGGAAAAATAGCTAGCGTCATTTTAATTCAATTACGCTCTAGGGATAACCCAATCCAAATTACATGATTCGTAAAGATAGATGATAGGAATGAATGATCTATAGTAGGCCTCTTAAGGACTAGTCTAAGTCTAGTAGTCTTGGTGGTTCCGTATAGAAAGAGGGGAGTGTGTCTTGCGTGAATGAATTGCATTACTCAATGGACAAACAGTACAATATGTAGCCCATGCCACCGGATGAAGACAAGAGGGGCTAACAAACTGTGGGGCCCAAAGATCACGCTAACAGAGATCACACTAACAAACCGAGATCACGCTAACACCCCCCCGCAGTCGGGACGTCGGTTCGACAGACGTTCAGACTGGACCGGAACTCGGTGAAGACGGAAGTCGGCAAGCCCTTGGTGAAGATGTCGGCAAACTGCGACGTGGTGGGCACATGAAGAACGCGAACATCACCGGCAGCGACCCGCTCGCGGACGAAGTGGAGGTCGATCTCCACGTGCTTAGTGCGCTGGTGTTGAACAGGGTTCGTCGAAAGGTACATGGCGCTGACATTGTCGCAGTACACCAACGAAGCCCGAGGGAGAGGACTGTGGAGCTCCTGAAGGAGTTGCCGCAACCAGGCGGCCTCAGCAACGCCGTTGGCCACGGCGCGGTACTCAGCCTCCGCACTGGACCGAGAGACTGTCGGCTGGCGCTTGGATGACCAGGAGACCAAAGCAGCACCCAGGAACACAGCGTAGCCCGAGGTGGACTTGCGTGTGTCGGGACACCCGGCCCAATCGGCGTCAGAGTAGATGACAAGCTCAGAAGGCGTGGTGCGGCGAAGGAGTAACCCGTAGTCGACGGTCCCCTGAAGATAGCGAAGGATGCGCTTCACCGCAGTAAGATGCTGCTCCCGAGGATCATGCATGTGAAGACAAACCTGCTGAACGGCGTAAGAGATGTCCGGACGAGTGAACGTCAAGTACTGAAGAGCTCCAGCCAGGCTGCGGTAGTGAGTCGGGTCACGGACGGGAGACCCGGTGGAACCGGACAGCTTAGACTGAGTGTCGACCGGTGTCAGGCAAGGCTTGCAATCCGCCAGACCGGCGCGCTCCAGAATATCCAAGGTGTACTGCCGTTGGGAGAGGAACAGACCCGATGAGCAACGATGAACGGAGATCCCTAAGAAATGGTGAAGAATGCCGAGATCCTTCATGGCGAACTCCCGCTGGAGAGCTGTAATAGTCCGACGAAGCAATGCTGGAGAAGAGGCTGTCAGTACTATGTCATCCACATAGAGCAGGAGGTAGACCATGTCGGAGCCGCGCCGGAAGATGAACAGTGAGGTGTCAGACTTGGCCTCCACGAAGCCAAGGCTGAGCAGGTAAGTGGCGAAGCGACTGTACCAGGCGCGAGGAGCTTGCTTGAGGCCGTATAATGACTTGTTGAGGCGGCACACCCAGTCGGGATGCGCGGAGTCAGTGAAGCCAGTTGGCTGAGAGCAGAACACCGTCTCCGAGAGAGTACCATGCAGAAAGGCATTTTTGACGTCGAGCTGATGGACGGGCCAGTCGCGAGACAGGGCGAGAGTCAGCACTGTGCGAACAGTGGCCGGCTTTACGACAGGGCTGAATGTCTCATCATAGTCGACGCCGGGACGCTGGGTGAACCCACGAAGAACCCAGCGGGCCTTGTGACGGTCCAGGGAGCCGTCAGCATGGAACTTGTGCTTGAACACCCATTTGCCAGTCACAATGTTCACGCCAGGGGGCCGGGGAACCAGGTCCCAGGTCTGGTTGGCCTGGAGCGCGTCGAATTCCTCGGTCATTGCAGCGCGCCAGGCAGGGTCGGCGAGCGCACTGCGATACGTCTTCGGGAGAGGCGACGCTGTGTCCGCGTGGAGGATCAACGGATCCGAGGACACCCGGAACCCGGATTTCCCGCGCGTGACCATGCGATGTGCATTGGTGACGGGCGCGATGGCGTCAACCGCGCGGGTACCGGTGCGCGTCGAAACGACCCGGGGCGCGGGGGACACCGGGGGTACGTCGGGCGTAGAGGCCGCGGGGGACGCGGAAGACGTCGTGGCCGCGCGTGGCGCGGAGGATGTCGTGGCCGCGCGTGGCGCGGAGGATGTCGTGGCCGCGCGTGGGGCGTCGGGCGCAGGAACCAGTGAGGCCGCGCGTGGCGCAGAAGACGTCGGAAGGGCGCCGGGTGCGGTGACCGTGGCCGCGCGTGGCGCGGGAAACACCAAGGGCAGGCCGGGCGACGACGTGGCCGCGTGTGGCGCGGGAGATGACGGGGCGACGCCAGCTGCAGACGGCGTGGCCGCGCGTGGCGCGAGAAGCGTCGAATCCGCGGGAGACGAGCGGCGAGTACCTGCACCAAAGGGCGGACAAGGCGGGCCGATGGGCACCGACTGAACTGAAAAGTCAGAGAGAAACTCGAAATCGCTAGGAAGGGAAGAATGTATATGGGAGAAAGGGAATTGGGTCTCATCGAAAACAACATGCCGCGAAATTATAACACGGTTAGAGGAAAGGTCAAGACATCGGTATCCTTTGTGGTCGAAGGAGTACCCGAGGAAGACGCACAAAGTCGAGCGGGGAGCGAGTTTGTGAGGAGCGACAGAAGAAAGGTTAGGGTAGCAAGCACAACCGAACACGCGAAGGTGGGTGTAGGAGGGGTGAGAGCCGTGGAGAGCAAAGTGGGGCGTGCCGGTGGGAAGAGTTTTGGTGGGAAGCCGATTAAAAAGATAAGTGGCGGTGTGGAGACCCTCGACCCAGTAGGAGGGAGGCAGGGATGCCTGAAACAAAAGCGAGCGCACCATGTTGTTGAGCGAACGAAGGGTGCGTTCAGCTTTGCCGTTCTGCTGAGATGTGTAGGGGCAGGACATGCGAAGGACAACTCCGTGTGTGAGGCAAAAACTGCGGGTGGAGGAGTTGTCGAACTCGCGGCCGTTGTCGCACTGGACACTTTTGATGGTGCGGGAGAACTGGGTAGCCGCATAAGAAAAAAAGTTAGTTAGGGTTGAAAATGTGTCAGACTTGAGACGCAGGGGGAATGTCCAAGCAAAATGAGAGCAATCATCAAGAATGACTAAATAATATTTATAGCCCGAGACGCTCAAAACAGGGGAGGTCCACAAGTCACAATGAATAAGATCAAAAATGTTGGCTGCCCTAGAAGTGGAGCTGACAAAAGGCAAGCGAACGTGACGACCAAGCTGACAGGCATGACACAGAGGGTCACAGGGAGCTTTGGTGCACGAGATAGCCGAAGAGCTAGCGAGTTTGGAGAACGCCTCATTGCCGGGGTGCCCAAGCCGGCGATGCCATACGGAGGGGGAAACGTCGGCGAGAAGAGCGTGGGGCTGTGACGGCGACACCGGCAGGTGGAAGGAGTAGAGCGGCCCGGAGCTATTGCACCTGGCGATCACGTTCCTGGAACGGAGATCCTTCACAGAGAGGCCGAATGGGTCAAATTCAACAGAACAGTGATTATCAGTAGTGAACTGGCGCACAGAAATAAGAGACTTAATAATATTTGGAGCAACCAGAACATTATTAAGAACGAAGGGACCAGGGAGGACTGTGGTGCCAGTGTGTGTGACAGGAAGAGCAGACCCATTGCCAACAATGATGGAAGACGGAACAGAGGAACGTGGGGGGCGGAATAAGGAGATGTTACCGGTGGCGGGGGTCATGTGGGACGAGGCGCCCGAGTCCATAACCCACTCGCCGGTGGCAGGGGGCTGGACGGTCATGGTGCTGAAAGCATTCGCCAAGGCCTGCTGGTCCCAGGAGACCCCGGCCCAAGGTGTCCAGGGCGCTGCCGCAGACGTCGGGTGGACGGCCGGAGCGCCGGGGGCCGGCGGGAGCGGACCGTGCGGCAGCGGCGTCGACGGAGAGAAGCCGAAGGGTCCTGGGGCAGCAGCGAGCATGGCGTGGGGCGTCGCAGGCGGGGCGGGGCGAGGCACCGGCCCGCCGGTCGGAGCAGTGGGCGGACGAGGCCACATTTGAATAGTGCCCGTCCACGGGTTGTAGAAGGACGGCCAAGGCGCGCCGGCCTGGCCGGAGGGTGGCTGGCCAGGGCCTTTGCCGCCGTTGCCGCCGCCGCGACGCCGACGGCGGCCCTGATTGGTGCCGCCGCCTCTCTGGGTGTTGCCAGCACCCTGTGCGGCTGGCGCAGGCGGGGGCGTGGTAGCGACCAGTGCCGACGACGGGACCGACGAGGCGGCTGGCAGGGTGAGTTCTTCCAAGAGGAGATCGTCACGTACCTCGCCGAAGGTCGGGAATGGACGTTGCCGCTTGAAGTGGGGTGTCATGTAGGCATACTTCGCACTGAGCCCGCGGAGAACATTCAGGACCAAGGTGCGATCGGGAATGTATTCGCCGAGGTCGGCGAGAGCGTCCGCCATGCCCTTCATCTTGCGGCAGTAGTCCGTGACGGAGAGGTCGCCCTGGACGAAGGTGCGGAATTCGGCGTCGAGGTGCAGGGCGCGCGTCTCACGGTTGCCAAGGAACTGGTGCTCGATGCCCAGCCAGGCAGACCGAGCGGTGTTGCCGCGCACACGGATGAGGTCCATGAGCTCGGTGGAGACGGTGCCGTAGATCCAGGACAGCACGACGCAATCCATGCGGTGCCAAGCCGGAGTGTCGAGGACATCATCGGACGTGACGTGGTTGGCGAGAGAGTAGCGGCCGAGGGTGAGAAGCACGAGGTCGCGCCACTTGTTGTAGTGGGACGAGGAGATGTCCAGAACAACGGGGACCAAGGCACGAATGTTCTGGACGCCGGCAGCCTGGGCGTGGAGGTTGGCCACCGCGAGGGCCTCGAGGGAGGCGGCGTCGGAGGAAGCGCCATAGGAGACATCCCGGCCGTCGTCGTCGGCGAACTCGGCATCGAGGGCGGCGCGCTGCCGGGCCGAAGCAGCCTCACGCGCGAGGGCGTCAGCGGTCTGGCGCTCCCTCTCCAGGGCGGCGGCAGCAGCACGGACGCGCGCCTGGGCGTCGGAGGCAGCCTGGGCGGCGGCGGCAGCAGCGTCGGTGAGGAGGACGCGCTGACGAGCGTGATCGGCGGCGGCCTCCCGTTCGCGATCGCGGGCGGCGGCGGCCTCACGATCGGTGGCGGCGGCGGCCTCACGATCGGCGTCGGGCAGGGGAAGTGCGGCCATGGCGGCTGGCGGCTGGTTAGGGATTGCGGATGGTTAGGGATTGCGGAAGCGAAGGCACAGGAATGGGGAAAAGAAACTGATACCAAGAAAGAGGGGAGTGTGTCTTGCGTGAATGAATTGCATTACTCAATGGACAAACAGTACAATATGTAGCCCATGCCACCGGATGAAGACAAGAGGGGCTAACAAACTGTGGGGCCCAAAGATCACGCTAACAGAGATCACACTAACAAACCGAGATCACGCTAACACGTATGACTGGTTTTAGAAATAGTAAGGAATTGAGCGTTTCCCACATGACACACTAGGCTCCAGATTTTACTTATTTCAGTTCATAAATAAATTTAAGTTATAATTAAATTTATGAAGATATATTTTTGAAAATAATTGCTTATCATGACGTTATCAAATCTCTTGCACCAAGTGGTTAGAAGAGGTGCAAATAAAATTGTATTTATCTTGTAGACACAAGTTTTCTTATTGATGTTTAGCATGCGAGTAGATGAGAAGTTATTTATGTTTAAATAGTAGAATGCAACATTACTTCCTCTCTGATGTTGGTCTTCACATTGCAACATACACATTAGGCAAATAAAACCCAAGAAACAAAGAGATACAAAAAGAATCAACTCCTACACTACTCTGGGACTACGTGCCCAGCTACGCTCGAGAACTCGCTCTTGAGACCGCCCAAAACTACGCGTTGGGGCTATGCTCAGAGCTTGCCTCTGAGTGCAAACCTACACTACCTTGGATCTTCGTGTCTAGGCACGCTTGAGAACTCGCTCTTAGGATCGCCCAAAACTGTGCGTTTGGGACCACGCTCAGGATTCATCCCTGAGTACGCCTAGGATTTCGTTCCTAGGTACGCCCAAAACTTACGCGTTCAGGAGTGCCGTAGACCACTTGTCCAGGAAATCTCATATGCAGAACTTAGGAAAGTCAATTTTATTTTGGATCATCTGCCATCATTAAAGATTATACCTGCTATCATTCTACACCTGTCTCTACTTAATTTTGGTGGTGGCGAATGTATTCATTTAGTTGCAAGAGTGAAAAGATAAGGGGTCTCGAAGTTTGGTTCACTTCTAAACCACTACTAAATATTCGTATGAAGAGCAAAAACCCCCATAAGTTTCCGTAATTCCCCTTTCCCAGAGACAGGCATGAATTCATGATTTATAAAGCATTGCGCAAGTTTGTACCACTTTACCCACCATCAATCTGATCCTAGTGGCTCATGGATCTTCGCATTTCCTTAGATACGGTGCCCAAATTAGAGTACAAAACTTTTACATCTATCTCAGTATATTATATCTCCAACCAACTACTCTCAACCGGCGCCCTGGGGTGGTTTCTCACCCTCGCCCGATGCCCATCGACCTTGATATAGGTGTTGCTAGCGCTTCCCCAATACTCCACCTGCGCTAATATATACGTTCCGCGTCCCCCACTTCTAGGCTCTCTTCCCCAGTTCTGGGTTCTTGTGGTCCACGTCCCCCACTTCTGGGTTCTCTCCTAGTTCTAGGTTCCTACAGTCGTGTCCCCCACTCCCAGTCTTTTGAACGGCTCTGGGTTCTTGCAGTTGGTTATATGTAACATCCTGTTTTTTAGAGCCTTTTTAAGCTTTTCAAGTAAAATTCACCATTTGGATTTTTCAGGAATTAATTAAAACTTAATTAGAATTTTTATTAATTAAAAGGATTTAATATGACTAAATTAAAATTTAGAATTTGTTGGAAATATTTTATTTGGGTTCCTTGGGTCTCAAGGATTTTTCTGGATTTTTTTGGATTTTTTCGGGTTTATTTGCTATTTTCTAGAGCTCTTTTGATTTTATTTGAATTTTTGGAAAAAAGGCAAATCCCTAAAATAAACCCCAAAAGTCAGTTGGGCTGAAGCCTACTCCCTTTGGCCTACTCCGCCAGCCAGCCTAGCCCGGCCTACCTTTCCCTCCGCCTAACCCAACCCACCAACCCGACCCGTCAGCCCGCTGTGTGCTGCGTGTCGTCCATCCAGCCGTTCTTCACACTGGCCTTTGGATCTCTCCCTAGGACACATGTCAGGCATCCGGTTGATCGAGCATTGTGTATCTGTGCGGTCTAACGTCAGTCGTTCGATCCTTTCCCAGCTACGTGTCAGCAATCTAGCGGTGCATGCACTGTTCTTCATCTCCATTTCGGTCTCTCACTGTGTTCGCTCCGAGGTTCGCGTCATCGCTGCCCTGGACTCCACTGCCTTCTTCGAGTCGGTCTCGACGTCCACGCCTATTTAAGCCACGCTGTCCCCCTCATCCTCCGCACCCTAGAGCCGCCTTCGCCGAGAGCCGCTAACCTGTGCACCGTTGAGTTTGTCGTCGTTCTCACCGTTGTCTTCGGTTCCGGTAATCGTCGTCCCCACCGTCGATTGTTGTCACCGCCGACTTCTCCATCGAGCACCGCCGCACAACATGACCGCCTCAGCCGACCGTTCTTTGTCGCTGGTGAGCCTTGTCGCCGCTCTCGCTGTCTCGCTCGTGCCTCAGTTCATGCACTCGCTAACTCACCCCAAACCCGTGCCTGTGTGCCTCTTCATCTCCTATGTGGATGTGGTTCACCGTGCACTGGGCCACTGACATGTGGGTCTCCCATGTCAGAGGAACTGTGCTGTGAACCCGTGAGCCAGCCGAACCGAGTCAGCACTCCACGTCAGCCCTATCCACCACATCATCAGCCTAGTCACAATGCACTGTTCCATGAATCGAGTCCACCGTAGACCGCCTATCTCATGAGCTGGGTCCACATCACAGCAGAATTTCTAATTTTTAGCCTTTACCTTTAGATTAGATTTTTCGAGAGCTCATTCTCCTTCGTCTTAGCTCTGATTGACCCGATTCTTTTTTTCTAAATTTATCTAAAATTGAGCTCTATCTTTTGGTTCTAGTTTTGTAGTTTTTGTAGTTTATTTGAAGTTTATTTGAATTTATTTTGTGTTTCGTTTCGTTTTCTTTCTCGTTAGATCACGCTTTTGAAGGAGCTGAAGCAAGATTTGAAGATCAAGAGCCATTAGCTGAGCAAGGCTAAGGCAAGTCATGTTCTTTGATTATAGTGAACCTAGTTTTCAAATCTATTACGCATTATTTTGTTTTAAATTATTATGCATCGCTGTTTTATTATAAACCCTTGCATTGATAGTAATTGTCCAAATTTATTAATCGCCACTTGATAATTTGGTTGCCATGATTCTATTGTCACCTTAGGATGGGTAACTATCTAGTGATGCAATATTAGTTGTCACATGGGTTGTGCGTTTAATTTGCTTAGCCATGCTTATAGTAACGTTGGGTTTATCATTACATGTGATCAAATAATTAATTTTGACTTAATGAGATATTGAATCATGGTTGCGGCCACAACGATAAAATTTGTGTGCCATGACATTGGTGTGTTATTGGTGTTGGTTATACAAAAATAGTTTTCACCTGGGCGAATGATCGTGCATTAAAGGGGGTGCAGTTTACACATTGGGATGTGGATGTTTTGCCTGAGTAAGTCTAAGGACTTAACTTTGTGCACCATTAATCAGAGCCTTACCGTACAACCACATGTACAGTGTGGGATGGACCTGGCTGATTAATTTGTGATGTTTCAATTTTGGTTCCATCGTTGAGATGAGTGTGGTGCGGTCGTAGCCATGGATCCACATTCGCGCAAGAGGGGGTCGGATAGCGAAACCTTAGCATGGCGGAACTGGGTTAAGATTGAGCATTGTAAAAGCTTTGTCATGATTTCTTCATCATACACCAAAGGAAGCGTGTTATTCGCGTGGTAATATGAGATTATCATGTCTTGTGGGTAAAGTTGTACAACCTCTACAGAGTGTAAAACTATTCGAATAGCCGTGTCCCCGGTTATGGACAATGCTCAGTGATTTCACACGAGGGGTAGAGTTTTCATAAAAATTTGGATGGATTAAGTTGGGAAGTGAATGGTTGGTCACTAGTGGTTTATTACATGAATGGTATTTCACAGGTGGTTCATTGGAGTGAATAGTCAGTTCACTTGTGGTTGCTCTTAATTCCTTTGATTATTTACTTATTAATTATTTTTCCAAAGTCCGCTTTCAACCTATTTATTGTATTTACTTTAAATTGTTGTTTTACGCAAATTAACCTTTCAGCCATCCATAAGCCTTGCACACTATATTGTATATTTGTTACAAACGACTTGTTGAGTACTCTATATACTCACGGCTTTATCCATATTTGCTTAGTTGAGGAAGAAGGACCAGATCAATAGGATGTATTAAAAGGAGGATACTTCGACGACTTCGCGGATTAGGACTTCGCTCCCCAGTCGATTGCATGTGGGCATGTCAAGTGGTTACTACACTTATTTTTGTTTGTTTTTTTGCTGCAAGTTTCTCAATCTAAACTGATACACAAAAAGTTTAAATTCCCCCGATCATTAGTTACATAATTAATCCCGCTTAACGTTGTAACTCGCCACTTAAGGTTAATCAAAGATGTGAGGCGTTACACTACCGCCCTGTGGTATGACCGCACCAACACCTACGGTACTACCGCCGTACGGTATGACCGCACCAACCCATACGGTACTACCGTTTTTCCTGAAAATTCTAGAAAACAGCTCAAACAAAATACGATATTTGCAAAATCGCTTCACCACTCTACAAAATTTATAATGGTTCATCACAAACTTATTCTGAAGCTTCTCACATGCTCCTTCATCTTTTCTGTACTGTAGGATAAGTCCGTAGCCAGTACATACCAATCTTTTCTCTTTAATTTGATTTTGACCAATATTGATTCGGATGGACGTATTGATTAATCTTTAAGGTACGTCTATCGTTAATCTTACTGATTCACAGAAGAATCAGCTAACTTTTCGTATCCGCTACCAGGAAACAAACATGGTGCTGCTGCCACGAAATTTTTGGGCGGCAACATGATATCGTAGGATCGATCGGACGGTAGAACCATTGATAGGATCGAAAATTGTTATTCTACGTTATGGCTGCATAACGGCGGTGAGCTGCGTACTTGGGTTATTGCATTGGGCCCTGTTGGGTCGGATGGGTGGTGGCTTCTATGTTGGGCCGTTGGCTGCAGGAGGAAAACGCGGACATGGTAAGCCGCACAAGGCACATGGGCCGGGCTACTGTTGGCCTGTGGCGCAAACTGTCGAATTTGCTACTTATTGTTATTGGCCATCTTCTATCATTAAGGCGCCATTCGGTTGAGCTGAAATAAACTGATTTATAATTAAAATTATATTATAGTTGACTAAAATTATACTGTAACTAATGAAGGTTTATTTGGCGTAACTAAATTTAAAAAATTTTAAAATGGAAAAAACAGGTTAGTCCATCACAGACGGGAAAAAAGAACCGGCAAAAAAACTAAAAAAATCAGAAAAAACGAAATTTAGAAATAGTAAAAAATAAATTAAAAACTAGAAGTTTATGCCGAAATAGACGGACATAAGCGCTGGGTTAGTCGCCGAGTTTGCCATCTACCAACCCGCTGGCCGGCGTTAGATCCACCGGATCGGACGGGGCTTCCCTGTGCCTGTGTGCGTGTTCCCATCTGTGTTTCCTCTTGACCACTGGCTGAGGTTTATATAGTGGGTCCACTCCAAAGAAACGGCATTTCCATTTGAGGACTTAAGGAAGAAAAGAAGGAAGGAATGGCTCTCGCCGGCGACCGTCGTCAATGCGGTGGCATCAGCCACCTCCAATTAGAAACTGTATGCTCGTATTTTGATCTTTTACATTCATCTGATCCTACATCTAGTTTTTTGCTCTCTTCTGGTATGTTTGCATTAGAAACAAATGGTAGATTAATACGAGGGTATCCTTTTGTTTTTGGACTAGGTTAGACTACATCATGTAGTATGACTGTCCATTCCAGTTTTTTAACTGTAGCTCGATTAAATTTACAAGCGTAAAGACATCCAATCGAGTTGAACCTTGCATCAAAGGGAGATATAAGTATTGGGGGGGGGGGGGGGGGGGGGTTGGGGGATTTTGTTTTAATCATGCATGACACACGGATATGCTTGTGTAATCATGTTCCATTTTGCACAGGACCGAAACGTTTGTTTTTTCGTTTTGAAGGTCCACACATGTGCCTAGGGGTGGAAAACGGTAACGGATAATTCGTTTTATCCGATATTCGTATCCGAGAAAACGTGAATGTGGTAAGCAAAAATCCGTATTCGAAAATATTCGTATTCGTATTCGATAATATTCGTATCCGTATTTGAGAATATTTGTATTCGTATTCGTATTCGAGAACATTCATATTTGTATTCGTATTCGAAAACATTCGTATTCATATTCGAAAATATTCGTATTCGTATTACCGCCCGGCGCCGGCTTGCCAATTCGCCATGGCGAGTACCGAGTAGGCGACAGCCGCATTGGCGATTTGGCGGGCACATGGAGACTAAAAGGCGCCAAGGCGCGCAACAAGGCGGGACGGCGGGAGTCGCGCGGGAGTCACTGGCTCACTGCCTCACTGAGTCACAGAGTCAGTAGTCGCTGCCTCGCTGGTCATTGCATTTGCAAGACTCACTACTACTCCTGGCGAGTCTGGCTGTCTCAGCCGAGAGTTGGCGACTGCCTCCTGGCGATGGCGAGCGGCGAGTACCGAGCGTCCGAGCGGCGACCGGGGACCGGCGAGCGAGAGCGTACTCCTCAGTTCCTCACTCCACGCGCTCGTCCCGCTCGTCGACTCTGTCTTCGTCCGCGTCGACTGCGTCATACCCGACGACCCGGCCCCCAGCTCGGCTAGCGGCTCCCCGCACGCCGCGGAGGCGGGGGCCCCCACGCGGGGTCGCGGCGCGCTCGCACGCATCGCGCGTCTCGTGCTCGACGGCATCATCAGGCCCATCTAGGCGCTTGGGCAGATCCTCTACCCCGCCACGGCCTCCGTCTCCCGGCGCTCCGCGGCCCCGCCCTCCTCGCCGCCCCCGCCCGTGGGGGACGTCTCCCACCACTCGCCCTCTGAGGTCCTCCGCTCCTTCAAGGAGCTGCGCCACCTCCGCATCGAGCTGCCCACCGGCGAGCTGGGCATCGAGGACGGCGTGCTCCTCAAGTGGAAGGCCGACTTCGGGTCCACCCTCGGCAGCTGCGTCATCCTTGGCGCGTCGTCTGTCTCGTTAAAGCCGCCGCCACCGCCAACACCAGCCCCTACTGCCACGGACAGCTTGGCTACCTCTCCCGATTCTACTAGGGAGCCCGACGAATTAGGGAGCATCCCTGAGTCACTTTATGCAAATGGAGGGCTTAAGCTCCACGTTGTCTGGACGATCAGCTCACTGATTGCTGCATCTGCACGGCATTACTTGCTCCAGCCCATTTACCTTTTGTTCTTGACATTTTATTCTCTTCTGAGCTACATGATTTATTATCTTGTGCACGTTTCCTTAGCTTTAACATCTTAAGTTCTAGATTCTGCTGACCTAAGATGCTTCATTTCCTTTCTGCAGAATATGTGCTGCAAGAAATCACAAAAGCTGGGTTTGTAGAACATACTCAATCACAAGGTTGGCCAATGGCACTGAGGGGCCGTGATCTTATTGGCATTGCTGAAACAGGATCAGGGAAAACACTTGCTTATCTTTTACCTGCCATTGTTCATGTTAATGCTCAGCCTATTCTAGGTGCGAATATGTTGCTTATGTTTTTCGGCTGGCTTTTCTGTAACCATCCTGGATGATAATCTAAAGATTAATGTCTTTTTGTTATTCAAGCTCCTGGTGATGGTCCAATTGTTCTGGTGTTAGCCCCTACACGTGAACTTGCTGTCCAGATACAACAAGAGGCGACTAAGTTTGGTGCATCATCAAAGATAAAAAGCACATGCATATATGGTGGTGTTCCAAAAGGTCCTCAAATTCGTGATCTTCAAAAAGGTTCTCTCCATGTCTCTGTGCCTGTTGAAAAGGACATTCTGTTAGTCTATGCTGAAAAATGGTACAATTGCCTGCAGTTTGTGTGGGTTATATTATTTCTTCCAGATAGATATAAACATGGTGGCAGCATTAGTCAGATTAATTTGTCCTATGGTTTTCATGTCAGGTGTTGAAATTGTTATAGCCACACCAGGAAGACTAATCGATATGATAGAATCACATCATAAAAATTTGCGGAGGGTCACTTACCTTGTTTTAGATGAGGCAGATCGGATGCTAGACATGGGCTTTGAACCTCAGATCAAGAAAATTGTTTCTCAGGTATACGTCTTCTTTTGTTACTACATGAATTGTGGCATTCCATAATCATTCCCCCATGAATCCACATGCAAGTGTATGTTCTGATATTATATGTTTTCTCTATGCTTTGTTTTACGTGCACATTGTCAATATCAGGATGAATTTAGTTGTTATGTCGAGGGTCTTAAATCATTTAATCAAATGCATGTTAGCATTTTGTCACATTACTCATCATTGTTGGTATTGGTTTTGCTGAAAGTAAATATTGTTTTACATGATGTCAAAAGATTATCTGTCATTTCAGATTCGTCTAGATCGCCAAACACTTTATTGGAGTGCTACCTGTCCAAAGGAGGTTGAGCAGCTAGCAAAGAATTTCCTTTTTGACCCATATAAGGTGAACATTGTAGCCACTAGCCAGACACCATTTTGCAGGTGGACTTATTGCATACTGTGAACAAATTGCATTTAATGTGATGTAGGTCATTATTGGTTCTGAAGACTTGAAAGCTAATCATGCCATTTGTCATCATGTTGAGATATTATCTGAGAGTCAGATGTATAACAAGTGGGATTCCCATGACATTTTTTTTACTATATACTCAAATGTTTCAAACACAATGTCTTGATGATGAAGTGAATTACTTTTACATAAGGTTGGTTAATCTACTGGAGGATATAATGGATGGCAGCCGGATTTTAATATTTATGGACACCAAGAACTCAACTTCTTTGCAGAGATTTTCTGGTAAGTTTTTCCATATAGAATAGTTTAAATAGTAGGGAATGAAGAATTTTGCGCAAAAGAATACCATTTTTCTGTAGGCCAAGTTTGGGATCATGCGTCATAAAAATATCATTTTTATTTGATTCACTTTGTTAAGCATTGAGAATAATTTGTTCCTTGCTTTGTTAAGTGGAGGATATGAACTTGATTTATTAATATTTGTGATGATTGTTTGTTGATGAAATTTCAAATGTCAAAATTTGAATTTAAAACCGCTAATCCAAAAAAACCGGTCGATTACGACATTTGTAGGAGGATATTCGTATTCGACCGAATTAAGCATATATCCGATTCGAATTCGTATTCGTTACGACATTCGATTCGTATTCGTATTCGAGAATGTTCGAATTCGTATCCGTATCCGTTTTAAAAACATGAATCCGTATTCGTATTTGAGACTATCCGACCGTATCCGATCCGTTTCCACCCCTACATGTGCCGATATATAGTAGTATTATCCACCCCCTCTATAAACCATAACCTCTATCGAATGTACTCTGTCGTGGGAACGGAATGAAATAGAACTGGCTAATCTTCTTGTGCGGGGACAAATGCTGTGGGGCCTAGCAGTTAAATCTCAGCCAACCATGCATTGGGAATACGGATCGGAACAGGCACACGGGCTCAGGGCGTCATGTCTCACGTGCGGGCTTTTAGTGTGAAAGTGTATATCCGTGTTTCATGAGGTACCAGATAATTTAGGATTTATCTAATGATCTATACTCACGTGTGTGTGAGGATTTATCTAACAATCTCATCTCTAGATCTAGTGTGTGTTTCAGTAGAAACACACACGTATGTGAGTAGAATTTTTTAATAATCTTTTTATTCAAAAATACAAAATTATACCTGCGTTTTTAATCTTTGAAAAAGTAACCTTTGTCGTCCAACCATTGGGCGACTAGAACCTTTCGCTCAACGGCCGAGCGGCCTATAGGCAGTCGTCCAACCGTTGGGCCACATAAATGCAGTCGCCCAACGGTTCGACGATATGTGTTGTTGCCTAACCGTTCAGTGATAGCATTTCCTGTCGCCCAACCGTTCGATGACTGGATGGCCTTTATATCTTGGCCGCCTAAGTGTCTGAGTGAATCGTTCGTTCTCTGGCGACGCTGAGCACAGGAAGAGGAGAGGAGAGGAAAGAAAGAGAAGAGAGTAGAGGAAAGAAAGAAAAAGAGGAGAGGAGAAGAGGAGAGGGAGAAGGAGAAGGAGGAGGGGGAGGACGTTCAGCTACTTCTGCGAGGAGAGATTCATCCATAAGGTAAATTTTTTTATGTTTTAGTATATATTTCTGTAGTAAGTAAATAATTTTTTAGTGTAAAAAATAGTATAACTAGCATTCATAAAAAATTATGGTTGAGAAAAAATAGTATAACTTCAGTTAGATGGCTGGAAATAAAGGTAAGAAAAGAGGAGAAAGAAAAGGGAGGAGAAGCGCGCGTATAATTAATTTATTTTGTTGCAAATATTTAGCTATGAGGATCCAAATTTAAAGGGAGGAGAAGCACGCGTATACAAATGATGTGTATAGTAGAAAATCCAAATTTAAATGTAGTAACTAGCTTTAATCGACGGGAGGTTTGTCCGTAAGCCACCCTAGTGTAGCATATTATATGTCCCCGTAAATTAAAACAGAATCTTTTAATTTGAAGAAATGAAAGAAAAAACAATGCAAGTATGTTTCCGCGGGCAATGGAATGGTTACGCTACGAGGAAAAATTAACTGATATGAAGTGGCCTGCATGTTCATTGTGGCCTCTGCCATAGGAAATGAACGTCGTCTTAACTATGTGGTAGTGTAGTTGTTCACGATAGGCGAACGGGCGTAGAAATCTAAATTGCAGCACATCAGTACTTCCATAATGTTCAATACGATTTGACTAGTTGCAATATTGGAAATATTTGCAGGCAAAAATCAACCATGTTGGTACCCACTAGATTGAAAGTGTATTACGGTGTTAGCAGTATTCATGAATGTCTGTATGGTGTTGACTTGAGTAGCTTTTCGTAGGCCATTCTGGTACACCCGGATGGCAAGAATGCACGAATTGCAGATGTGATGTACTGGCTCACCCGCAGTTTCTCCTTGGACCCTGAGTTGTGCAGCATCATCATATAATGGCTTGGAGCTGATCTCCCATGCAAATTAGATGGGAGTTGAGAAGATTGATGCGCACGGTTGTGTGGAAGGGTTTTCTAGAAGGCTATCGGCACTGTGGATATGAGTGTGTACTTTTTGTGCAACCATGCTCAAAATAAATTGTACAAGGCCTTGCCAACGTATATCATCCGGGTGGTGGGAGTAGCTTGGTCGCCTAGCATGTTAGTGAAGAAGAGGACCCGGAGGCCGGTGTTATGGAGGGTGCGAAGGATGTTGCTCGTGATGAGGCCAATGTGGTAGATGCAAGAGAGGAAGATCCGTCAGCACATGCTGAGCCTATAGGACAGGCTGATGAAGGGGAGTATGTGGAGTATAGTGTGTTAAATGGAGAGCGATGACTGGATAGCCTGGGATGAAGAGGAAGCTGTACAAGAGGACAACGAAGACAATTTCGATGAGGACGAAGCTCCCATCCCCTAGGAATGGAAGAGGCTTGACGCTGAGGGTGTTGCTATGCATGACGAGCATGAATCACCATGGGAATATTATAGCACAGTGGTTCGGTTGCACTCAATGTTTGCTAATAAGGCATCCTTGCAGGATGCCAAAGCGGACATTTTGCATTGTCAAATCTAGCCAGGAGAAGACATTGTCAAGTGCGAGTAAGCTGGTTGTCCTTGGTGAGTGGACACACACAGATTGAAGTATGAGACTAATTGAATTGTCTCGAAGGTGTGGCTACACTCCTATATGCTCAATAGTATTTTGTCGATGCATCGTAACCTAACGTCCACTTTCATAGCCAATTTGATGTATGGAGAGATAGTGGAGAAGAAGGACATGGAGGCTAAGAACATCATGGTGGCTATCGAGAAGAAATTCAAGTACAAGATTAGCTACGTGATGGCATGGCATGCGAAGCAGAAGGTTTTGAAAAAATGATTTGAGTCTTTCGAGGTGGTATACAATAACTTTCCTCGTCTACTTTGGGTGCTACAGGATAGAAACCAGGGCACGCACACTGCTTTGAAGGACAAGCCATCTACAATGCCACTAGGTTTTGTGGTATTGCAGAGGGACTTCTTAGCCTTCGGTGCCTGCATCGAGGCTTTCAGACATATGTTGCCCGTGATCTCAGTTGATGGAACCTTTTTGATCGAGAAATACAAGGGACAGATCCTTACGGCCATTTGCATTGATAGCAACAATCAAATTCTGCCCTTGACCATTGCATTCATCGAAAGTGAGAATTACGATAGCTGGTTGTGGTTCCTTCAACATTTAAGGGTGGGAGTTGTTGGAGCTCATCCTGGTATGTGCGTAATCCATGATCGTGATGCTGGGATGTTGAAGGCCATAAGAAAATTTTAGCAAGACCCTGAGGAGCTATTCCCTTGGCCAGATATGAGGAATAGATGGTGCATTCGCCACCTAGGAGCCAACTACTTCAGGTAGTTCCCAAAGCAACTGTTGATAAAGCTATTTAAGAGGCTGGCTATGCATAACCAGCAGTGCAAATTTGATGTTTTATGGGCGCCGTTGGATGAGCACAGCAGGAAGCACGTCGATAGAGGAACAAGGGACCGCCAATTCTTGGGGCGGCACAATCTGAACGCCTCACACCACTGGCAGAGCCTGAACCCGCTGGTTTGAGGAAGAGGATCTCGAGAAACATCAAGTGTTTCTTCCACTGGATCGAGGCTGAGCCATTGGAGAAGTGATCCCTGCTGCACGACACAGATGGTGCAAGGTACGACATAATGACCATTAACCTTGTGGAGTTGTACAACTGGGTACTTAGGGGCTTTCATTCTTAGCCCCTCGTTGCCATCGTGAAAGGTGTTCTGCATAGCACAATTGACTATTTTAGGAAGAGGCATGCAAATGCCGCTAACCCACAAACACCATATTGCTCGAAGATTACAGCGTACATGCCAGTGAAGATAGAGAAGGGCCAGTCGCACACGGTAGACATGATAGGCAATACAGAGCATCGTTTTGACGTGCTCCTCCATGATAGAGCCAAATTTGGGATGGCTCGTTCTCTTGTCACCTACGAGGTATGCCTTACAGATCATGTGAACGAACCGAGCTGCACATGCAACAAGCCAAAGCTCTTACATAAGCCATGCTATTATTTCCTCACTGCATGCAGGATTGTGTACGTGGATCCTTCGAACTTTATGTCTAAGTACTTCTTTAAGGAGAGGGTAATGCAGGCGTAGTGTGGCAAGCTTAAGGGGTTCAGGGTTATGGGTAACTTCGCCACCTTGGATATTGCAGAGGACTTGGATTCTAGATGTTGACATGTTGAAGGGTGGGAAAGGTCGTCGGTAGAGTCATCGTATTACCAATGATATGGATGAAGCGCAAGGCACATGCTGGCAAGTAGGCACACCAGCATGAGTTGTGGTACCAGTTCTTCAAGTGTGTAAAGTGGCACAAAGATTGCAAATCATTTTACATTGTCATCTGTACTTCGTTAGTTGCACGTACTGTTTGCGTAACTGTTGTGGTACTATCCTATTTTCATTACTGTTTGAAGTAGTGTCCTGCTATCCTAGTAATGTTTATGTAACTTTTGTGTAAGTACTTGCTGGACAAAGAGAGACAGTGTAAGTACGCATCTGTAAAGCATGACGTGACCCAACGAGGTAGATTTGCGCTATGATGTGACCTAACGACGCTAAGTAACGACACAACTTTATGTAGCGACGTGACGCAAGGCTGCAGTACGATTTCTCACCAGGCCCGACGCAACTTTGGCAATTATTTTGTCGATCGTCGAATGGAATAAGTTCCTGTGACCTTAGGCAATTCATGTTTGAAGTTTTACGGCTTTTGAATAAGTCAATCAAAAGTTACGTGAATTTGGGATCTTGCAGTCATGCTGAAAACCCTTGTTTCTTCTGACTTTGGTGTAGAAGCGGTAGTACCGCTAGTTCCATAGCAGTGTACTGCAGCTACTAGCCATCGACTACTTTGGTTTTCGACCACTCACTAGTCGTTGATCACACCGGTTGGGTTTCATCTTGCTTCAAACACTCGGTTTGTGACCACACTTAGGTTATCGATAATGTCGATTTTAGACCACTCATTGGTCTTCGGCAACGTTGGTTTTTTGACCACTCCTTGGTCATTGACCATGTTGGTTTTCAACCACTCTTTGGTCATCGACCACATTTGTTTTTGATCACTCACTGGTCATCGACCACATTATCTTTCGACCACTCTGGTCTTGTTTCGACTATACTGGCTTTCGATCATTCACTGGTCATCAACCACACAAGTCATGCTACAACCACCGGGTTTTAGACTCTTACTAGTCGTCGATCACTCGAGTCTTTTAGATACTTAGGGGAAACTTTTTAAGGCACGATTCACACCCTCTATTGCCTATCCGGTCTTACAAAGATAATTCAGTTCCAGTCTAATCGGAACAAGCTTTCCTCCAGGTAGGAAGGTCTTTACACCGTGGTTGAATTTACATGACCAAGCTCAGTATGACTTGCCATGGAAGACGACCAGATTCCATCAAACTCTTGGAATATCGACCAATTGCGTAAGTTTTATGTGTAATATTTCTACTTTTTCTATAAAGTTTTCAATCTTTATTGTCACATGTGAAAAAGAGTTTTTCTTTTATATTTGTTCGTACACCTCTAGTACATTTGATATGTTTAAACTTAATCTGGGAAAGGAACAACATTTAGTTGAAGTCTCTCCTCTCTGCATGTGGTCCTGTCCATTAGAAGGAGCTTCCTAGTATCGTTAGTTTCCAACTCTTGCTATCAGTAAACAACAATTGAGTTAACCACGTAAAGTTGAATGAACAAGATCTCTAAGCGTTTGTCCTATTCGCCTTTAGGACCTCGATTTGATTAACCTGATCGAAGAAAGGTAACATCTCCTAGTCGAAGTCTCTTCTCTCTGCATGTGGTCTTGCCCACTAGAAGGAGCTTACTAGCGTTGACTCATTCCTGACTTTCGCTACCAGAACATGACAATTGAGGTCGACAATGACAGTCAGATGAACCACTCTGATCTCCACATACCTTATCCTGAGTGTTTATCCAATTCTTGTTATACCTTCTATTTGATTAACCTGGTCGAAGAAAGGTAACACCACCTAGTCGAAATCTTTCTTCTCTGCATGTGGTCTTGCCCACTAGAAGGAGCTTCCTAGCTTAACTCGTTCCTAACTTTTTCTACCAGAACATGACAATAGAAGTCGACAACGATAATCGAATAAACTGATCTAATTTTTACATACCCTATTCTGTACTATTTGCTTCGTTTATTCATATAAACTAAATAAATAGTCAGGGGCTAGGATAGAGTTATTCATATAACTTTACTTCTTAGGCATAGTTTTATTTTATTTTCTTTCATTTCTTTTTTGTCTTATGAGTACTAACTACTCAACAAGATGAATTGTAAGAAAAGGAAGATGAATTTCATCAAGGTTTGTTTTTTTTACAAAATTCCTTATTGCAAACTACTTTGACGAAGGAGATCCAACTCGCATCTCCTCCACAACCTTCCTACCAGCTGGTTTCATCTCTTCGATCAGACAAGCTGCTTCTGCTTCAGAGCAGTCAAAGTCGTAGTCGATCGGTCGAAGATTGCGTCTTGGGTCGCATGCCTTGAGTTTTGCCAAGCATAGCTTACTGCACCTTTAACCCTTCTCATAGCGAATCAGCCTGTTTGGTCTTTAGAGTGTTTACGAGCTTCTCTAAGGCTCTGACTTGTTGCCCGATTGTACTTGCTTGAGCGGTCGTGGTGTCCTCAGAAGGAGTAATCTTATTAGCACCAAGCCCTTCAAGTAGATCATTTAGGAGAGAAATATTGTCTTGAAGAACCATCTTCATCGATTGTCTCCTCCTGGCTACAAGTTGAAGCATCTACGAGTTGTTTTATTTTGACTATAGCTTCTGCAAAGCAGAGTGAGACTTAGGAAAAACCCCATATAAAAGATTGGTTAGTAGGAACTAGTTGAAGGTAAAGATCTTTCTTACCTACTAGTCGAGACTCGAGCTTCTCAACTTCATCCTTATGCTGGTCTTCCAGCAGCTTGATCCTCTGGCTTTTCTCTTTTCGATATGAGTAAGCTCACTGATCACTTTGGTCTTTTCATCGAACTTAGTGCGCAGCTTACCCATTTCAAGCTCTTTATCTGTAAAAAGAAAAAGAGTTAGAGAAAAACAAGAAAGACATCTTTGGGATGAGGAACTCGGTTGTAAGATCGACATGAAGAAGATCCTTCTACAAAAGCAAGATTAAAAAACAAAGAGAAGAAATTGGGCTCTTCTTCTTCTTTAGCTATACCTCCTTCGAGGAGAAGAATCTCCCTTGCTTCTGTTTCGACCACCTTGGTGGTTGTAGTTGTTCCCACTTTAGTAGCGATCTCCGCTGTTGCCATAGTGGTCGATTCTTCGACCATCTTCTCTGCTGTTTCTTCGGCTGTGGGGAGAATGGCATGGGGCTTCTTGATAGAAGTATCCTCAGATAATGGAAGAGCCAGGCTAAAGACACGAAAAAATAAAAATGAATTACCATTTCAGAAGACTAAAAGGATAAAATTCTAATTTTATGCTCTTATTTGCATACCTTGTTTTCTTAGCTCTGATGTTGAATTTAGAAGGAAGCTTCCCTAAGGAAGGTTTCTTCAACTTCTTCTCTACGACCATGTCTGGTCATAGACCCCGAGCACCTGTTGGAGGAGTTTTAACCTTGGTTAGTCGACGCTTCTTTGTTGGAGGAGTTTTAACCTCCTCCATCTCTTTTTCGATTACCATCAATTCGACCTCTTGGTCATTTTGACGGTTTTCCATGCCAACTTTCTATAGTAGAAAAGAGTATTAAGTACTCGTAATTTACGGCTATGAAGGCCTAAGGAAGAAGTCGAGCCGCGATTACCTTTAGGCGTTCATTCTTTTCCTCAGCAGATACATCCACTAAAATGCGAGGAGCCTCCACGTCGAGCGTTGGAGCCTTTTCACAAATTGCTTTGACTCAAGAATCAATCTCTCCGAAAGCAAGATCTGCATAAAATAGGTAAAAGTGGTTGGTAACTAGAACTCGAATTCAAAGAACAAGTCTGATTGTCACATACCATTCTCATAGTCCCTAGTGGTATCCTTGGCCCTCGAGTACATCCACATTGGGTGTGCTCGTTTCTTTGGAGGGCTGATACGACGCGTGATGAAGTCTTTCACCACGTGCCAGCCGGTAAGCCCCTTTTTCCTTAAATCTTTAATGGCTTGGATGTACGGGGCTATTCAACTTAGGTCTTTTGGGGTTGAGTTTTAGGAAGAAATCTTTTCGGCACCCTTCCCCACAAAGGAAAGGTTGTCTTCACTTGTTATCTCCTACTAGAACCATTTATTCTTACAGTTTGGCCATGATGACCGCATAAACATTGGAACATACTTCTATGTCTTGCCGTCATGAAGCTTCATACCACAGCTCCCAGCAATTCTGGTTTGTCTGCTCATCTCGTAATAATACCGAAAGAGCTCTAACCTAGAAGAATTCCCAGATAGGCTTCGTACAGATATACGAATACACTTAACATGGTAATCGAATTAGGAACCAAGTTCACCCATTCTACCCCAAAGTATTCGAGTACTCTGTGAGGACGGGGTAAGCAGGAAGTCAAAGACTACACTCATAGTATGCTTGGAAAACTGAAATTTGTCCAATCCTCCCCGATGGCCAATTTTGTCTGGCAACCTCAGTCCATCTCACAAAATTCTTTGAGGGAATCCTCTCTACTACAACCAAAGTTTTCACCTTTTCCTTATCCATCTCCGACACCGGCCAATTGGAAGAAGACTTTGTCATTTTCTCCAAGCAATTGGTTTGGATGTGGGAGGAATTGGGGAAAAGAAGAAGGCTTGGACGGCGGCGGAAAGTTCGAAGGGATTGAGGCAGAAGGGGAAGTAAGAAAAATTACCTCTGAGTAAGTTTTTATAACCATATGAATCGGTTATTACCTCTTAAGCTGACAGATCAGTGGGAATCGATTTGTTTTCCTCTGTTTGAAGCCGATGTGTCTTTGCAACTCATAAGAAATTACCTTTTTGATCGAGTTTGTTTATAGTCAAATCAAATCGAAAAGTCTCTACTTTTGATCTTCTTTCATCTACGACCTCTCTTTCTCAAGTAAGTTATTTTCACTTGAAGTTGGGGGGTTGGATGACGAGGATATAACCAATCCTTAAATTATTATTTATCTATAAATGATATGATTACATCATTACGCTCCTTGAGTATACCCCTTATTTATAAGGGAGAGATTTTCCAAAGTAGTCATAAGCTCTTGTACGACTACCCCTTAGTCGTAAGTTCTTCTACGACTATCCTTTAAATAGTAAGCTCTTCTACGACTACCTTTAGTCGTAAGCTCTTCTAGGACAACTCATTAGTCGTAAGCTTTTCTACGACTATACTTTAGTCGTAAGATTTTCTACAACTATCTTATAGTCGTAAGTTCTCCTATGACCTTGACATAGTCGTAAGTTATCCTGCAACCACCTCGTAGTCGTAGACCCCCCTACGACTAAGCCAAGCTCCGACTGACCTGTCTACGCTAACCCATTGCATCGTGGGTCTGTCTGACAAGGTGGTTAACATGAGTATTTATTCTCTGAAATAAGTGCACGTAACTTCACCTTGGTAGAAACTACTGCACGATAAGTGAGTTGCCATGTCTCTCTATTAACTCTTATCGGACGGTTATCACTCGAAATGTTAAGGCGTTTCTTGGTGAGAAGAAACTGGTGCCGCCGTGCAAGCTATATAAAGGTGGATGTCAAGGAGAAGAGGGGGGATCCAAGCTAGACCCAAGTGAGAGTAGCAGTAGAGCAGGCTTTTTCGCATTACTTTCTCCATTGTAATAAGCTCCATTGCAATCAGTTCTTTGAGCAATAGTCAACAGGAAGTAGTGCTATTATTCTCGCTTTAGAAGGCCCGAACCTATATAAAAATCCCTGTGTTTTTCCTCTGTGTGTGATAGCCAGGTCCTCAAGAGTTCCCCTAAACCCAAACAATTCATACGTAAGATCGATATTAAAACATTTACACCTCTCAAGGTAAAATAGTGCACCACAAGTTTATAATGGGTAAAACCTGGACAATTATTTTGCATTGATCCAGAGCTGGATGCGCCATCTGGTGGAACAGAGGCAAGTGTGTTGAACAGATGCATGGACGTGCAGCGCGAGAGGGAGCTTCTGGAGAGGATGGATGTAATCCCACGATGGTGAAAACCTTAGCAGGTGTAGCCATGTTGAGAAGATGCATTGTAAATGCCTTGTGGTGGTCTTCTTGATATGCATGCCTAAGGAAGTATGTGGAAGATAACAAGTTGAACATCTCTTGTGGGTAAAGTATGCGACATTTGCAGAGTGAAAAACTATTTGAATAGCCATGCCCATGGTCAAGGGTGGCATAGGAATTTACTCGAGTTAGTATCTATTTATAAAAATCATTTGTGGCTGGGATGAAAAACATGATGGGTGGACAAAACCTTGATTTTGATTTCCCTTGGGCGGATATAACCCAGTGATGATAATGGGTGAATGGAATCCTAGCAACAAAAATAGCATAAGGTGGAAGGAACCATGATTTGTAACAGATGGATGGAACCTTCACGATGATTCTTATTGCATTCTCTTACACACTTTAAAAATACAGTTTAGTTAAAATGCCAAGCCTCAGGATTTCTACTTACTATAACTTAACTATGGCATTTCGCAAATAAAAGAACCCGAGCCTTCCTTTGTTACGCCTCGCATCTATAATATTGTATTTTTTGTGTTGGCTAGTGGAGCACAGTCGTTTGTGCTCACCCTCGCTCACTAAAATAACTCAAAGCATTTGGATGAATCCCCCTACACCTATTACGCAGTGTTTGGACCAGATGGAAAAGAAGATGGTGGAATCTAGGTTGTTCTCATAGTCTCTAATTCCTACCTCTGCTAGGGTAGGCCTCGATGGTTGTGTGCATATATATTATCCAAACCTTTGATGATAGCTGTCATACATCCTTTGCCCCTAGTTGTTTACCTATGGCAATGTGTTGGCCTTATCTTACCTTCGCTTTCTGCTTCCGCTTTTGGTTCTTTGTAATGTAACATTTGGCCTGACCAGCTTGTTATGTAAAACTCTACTCGGTATGGGTTATGCAAACTGTGTTGTGTAATATTAATGTTTGGTATGGTTTATGCAATATATGTGTATGTTCTTGTAATGTATCTGTGTGTACTATCTACTGATCTAGAAAATAGTGCGATGCAAACATAGAGGGTTCTGGATTATAAATCCTGGGTCTGATATATAAGGACTCTGAGTTTAGGTAAGTGTCCACGTACCAAAATATTACAACACTTTGAATAATAATATGTAACGAGTTCCTATGTTGTATGTTAAGTGGCTCGGGATTCATCTAAACCCTAACGCTGGGTTGCAGAGGAGGATGGCGAGCTTGTCTCCCCCAAGCTTCTTCGTAGTACCGTCACAACCTCATGCGGCTCACCATCTCCTCTTGCACACCGCTCGCAACGAGGGCTGCAGCCACTGGTGAGGTCCTACGGTCTTTGTCTCCATTTTTTGAGGCTAGATATGGGGTTCTTTTTAATGAAAAGTTACATATCTCAAGTTGAAATTAGTTTTGAAATTTGAGTTGAAAGGGTGCAAATATGAGTAGAAAGTTCTTCGAAATCGAGTGGAAACCTTCCAAATCTGAGTGGAAAGTTGTTGAAATTCCAATGGAAAGTTTGCAATTTAGATTAGAAAGTTCAAAAATTGAGTTGAAAGCTTGATCCCCTTTCAGTTGAAGGGGGGGGGGGGATTAGATGCACCCTTCATCCTTGTATCATTGTAGCAATGAAAAGACAATGGATAGTTCCACTACTACAGAAATCCACATTACAGACGGTTCAGAAACGTCATCACAGACGGTTTTCTGAACCGTCTGAAATTATGGGTCAGTGATAATCCAAGTTATCACAGACGGTTTTTGAACCATCTGTGATTATGCGATATCACAGACGGTTTTTCATTAAAAACCGTCTGTGATTATCCGATATCACAGACAGTTTTGTACTAAAAACTGTCTGTGATTATCCGATATCATAGACGGTTTTTTTTTAAAAAAACCATCTGTGATATCGGATAATCACAGACGGTTTTTAGTACAAAACCGTCTGTAATATCGCATAATCACAGACGGTTTTTAATGAAAAACCGTCTGTGATATCGCATAATCACAGACGGTTTTTAATGAAAAACCGTCTGTGATACTCCTCCGCCCAGCAGAATCTATTTCTGTTTATAGCTAGCCTCAGGAAATGCTAGCCATGCCCTCTAAAACAAGCAGATAATCACAGACATAAACATATACAATTCACACATCTCATTTCATTTCAGATACATTTCACATCTCAATTCATTTCACAGACATAAAACATCCAATTGACAACGCACTTCATTTCACAAACATAAAGCATCCATTTCGCAAATCAATTCATTGAGTTGAAATAAAATATCCATTAACAAATACACAATTGTAAAAGATCTACACTGTATTTGCACTTAGAATTACAATAAAAAATCATTCTGGGCAGTGGAACTCTCCATCTGATCTTACGACTTTTGACCACAAAAACCAAATGAGCTCTCCTCGAATTTTTGCAAAATCCGGCTGTGTCAATGCAGATGTAGAGATGGACGCAGCCTGTCGATAGGAATATCAATTTGCCCTCGGTTCTTAAACATCTTCAAATTCTCGCAGTCAGTGCATGGACAGCACATATATTCCACCCCCTTATTCGACATATCCTCCTCGGCGGCTCTTATAAAAGCAGAAACGCCATTAATGTACTCTTCACTCACATGGCTCGCGGCATACATCCAACTTCGGTCCTACGTTACGTACATATATAACAACTTAGTATTAAAATCTAGAATAACTAATTATAACTACATATATACCGGCCACATTTATTATATTGAGACTTAATTTCCTAGCTCAATTCATATTACAAACACAATAGCTATTATATAACCAACAATTTTGCAAATTAATTAACCATCTTCAATAACCACTCATGGATTACTTACACCTAAATTGTAATGCAATTAAAAATAAATAAATTTCATTACTAACCATATCTACAGCAACCAGGAAAGTCTGAATCTTAATTCAAAGCTCAATCTCTGCCTCTTCCCACCAAATTAACTGGCCTGAAATCGCTCTAGCTTCCTCCCGAGTAAAAAAGTGCGCAGCAGTGGCTAGATCTGGATCGAAATGAAGACGATGCGGTCTGAGCAGCGCAATAAATGCCTTTGTCATTATCACAGACGGTTTTTAACTAAAAACCGTCTGTGATAAGCTTCATACCAGAACGCTTCGCGCGTGTTTCGATGCCAGAACGCTTCGTGTTTCGATCGTCTAATTAACGTCTCTCGATCATTATACGAAGAGTCTATATCATTCATGTTTGGGTATACGAACCGTTTGTGCTAAAGGTTAAATATGCGCTCCTAATCCAGGTCTCTAGCTAGCTTCTACGTACGTACAATACAATATACAATTAATACAACATGGCTTCTACTACTGTTCTTGTGATCATCTCCTTCCTCTCATCTGTTCATCACGAATTGTTCGGCCGGAACCTTACACAGGCGGCCAGCAATTTGCATTTGGAGCAGCTTCTCCGCACCCGCCCTGCTCTCCTTCCCCAACTTTCTTGCATCCGTCAGCTTGACCTGATCCTCCGCCGTCGACGGAGGCGTCTCGCTGCCGCTCAAGAAAGGGAAATAGCCCTCACCCTGGTTCTTCTCCACAATGTGCGCAATGCGGAAGAAGCTCTACATGCATTGCAGAGACTGATGGATAGCCTTGCCAATCAAGCAGAAACGGCAGATTCTGAGGAATCTTTTCATGCTATCCTGTACGACATTATGGATGCTGCTGATCATTTGCCCAGGCTGCACGAGGGAGTGCTGAGGACAAGGGCAATCTTAACGGCGTTCGAGAATTTAGCGGCTGATCCTCCAAGTCCCCAAGTGGAAGAAGAAGCTTACGAAGCCCAAAAGAATACAATCTGGGAAACTCTTTACCTGTGCGACTTTTGTAATAAATTTGCCTCTAATTGAAATTAATAAATTTGCCTTTAATTTGTGACCTCTTCTCTCAGTAGTTCTGTAGTTAAGTTATTAGAAGCAATGTGTACTTATATATTAACCTCTGATCTAGAATATGACAGACAAAGGGACATCACAGCCGGTTCTTGTGAAAAACCGTCTGTGAACATTCCCAGACGGTTCTTAACAACAACCGGCTGTGATAGTCGACACAACACAGACGGTTTTTAATAAAAAACCGTCTGTGATAATCCTAGATAATCACAGATGGTTTTTAAATAAAAACCGTCTGTGATATTCCAGTATCACAGACGGTTCAGAAGTAAGAACCGTCTGTGATACTCCTTTTTCCCGCCACAAATACCACAGACGGCCTTCAAATTAAAACCGTCTGTAATAGTTTACATTACAGACGGTTTCACAAAACCGTCTGTGATTTGCCGTCTACTATTAGCCTTTCTGTAGTAGTGTTCCCCTTAGAATTAAAATTATCATGTAGGCAACGAGTTCCACTAGTAAGTCACATCATAGTTGATCAATGAATATATACTTAATTCATGGCACATAATATCATAGTATTGAATTGTTAATAGACATAAATATTCTGGATTTGCTATACAACACTCGAGTAATTTTTTTTTGTAAAATCAGCCAAATTTCTAACCTTTGGATCAGCTCGAAGATTCATGTTCTGACGAGCTCACCCTTCTCGTCTCTGATGCCACTGTCTCCCGCTGCCACCAGTTAAGACTCGGGTTCATCGGTTAGGGTTAGGTTTCATTGGAGCCTGGAGCTTAGAGGGAGGGAGGGGCGGCGGAAGCACGATAGTGGGTGCAAGAGGGTGGCGGTGCAGCGGCGAGCACCATCTCGGCTACGGGACGGAGGAGGGTAGTGGGCGGTGGTGGGGACGGAGCAGTGAGATCCCGAGTGGCGAGTTAGGTTGGGGCTATAGGAGGCGATGCGCGACGGTGAATCCGGTGGTGGTGAGTCACCGGAGATGGGGAAGAAGGTGGGATGAGGCAGTGGGGGTGCGGTGGTGGAAGAAGAGGAGGGCATCGCCGACGCCGTGAGGCACTGGTGGCCGCTACGGGAGGCAGAGGTAGTGGTGGCATGCCAGTGGCCACGTCGGCGATGGATGAAGTGACGGCGAGGAGGGAGAAGGCACGTGGGTCGAGGGCTCGGGCTTGGGTAGCGGCATGTATGAGTGTGTGGGTGCCGTGGGGTTAGGAGAAGGGTCTTGTATAGGATTGGGAGAAGAAATCTAGTGCGGAAAATTTTGACTGATTTCTAATAAAAAAACAACTCGATTGTGAAATAGTCACTCTCCAAATACTCCATTCGTCTAAGTTTATAAGGCATACTTTTTGTATGGCCTTGTCTATGAATATAGGATGTATTTTATATTTCAATGCGAAATTAGTGTAAGGTTTGGTCTATATTCTTAATAAATATTCTGCTTTACTTTATGTTCTTTACATGCATACATTGAATATAGTGCTTAGAGATAATAATTAAATGTAGTCTAGTTATTTTCAATATATTTATTGGTCCATGTGTGGACAGAAAATACACCTTAGATAAAGAGAGTATTATACTATCATCTCCCCGACTGCTCTAAGGCACTCTTACCACCGACAGATTTTGTACTTAATTTATTGCTGCCCTGCACGCACAATACAGTTATTTTACTTGTGGCTACTCGCTGCGCGCAGCAGCATCGTCTCGACGGAGATCCCTGGCCCGAGCCCCAGCATCACCCCCAACTCTCCTGGCAGCTCATCTACTCCTTGGCAATGGCAGCTTGTGTGGCGACGAAGCTCATCAAGCACGTATATCATGGATGCACCAGACATGTATCCGTACTCTCTCAACACACGCCGGCTCGCCTCCAGGTTGCCGGGCTGCAGCGCGAGCCCTACCTCGACGGCGTCCAAGATCGCGCGCGCGCTGGGTTGCACTGCCCAGAAGAGGTCGTTCCATGATCCACGACCGAGGCCAAGCGGCTCGAGTGCGTCCACCATGCATTGCTTGATGTTCTGGCGCACCAGTGTTGGCATAAGGCTGGAGGGGTGGAAGACGAAGCCGGCTTCGCTGAGATGCCCGGCGGCAGGGCGTTCGGATATCTCCGGTATGACGGCCTGTGAGGCGGACAACATCTCGAAAAGCGGGCCTTCGATGGGTTCCTGGGTGTCAGCGCCAACGATGATGGCACCGGCGCCGTCACCGAACAGCGTCTGCATGACGATGGTGTCGAGGAAGTCCTCCTCGGGCGCACGGAACAGTACTAGCGTGAGCTCGGCGCAGGCCACGAGAACGCGCGCACCGCGGTTGTTCTCGGCAATATCCTTTGCGATGCGGAGCGCCGTGGAGGTTGCAGTGCAGCCGTGGAGGTAGAGTATGGTGCGGTGGACCGAAGGGCGGAGGCCGAGGAGGGAGGCCAGGCAGAGGTCGGCCCCGGGCATGTGAGCGCCGGAGTAGGTGCTCATGACGAGGTGAGTGATGTCGGAGGCCGGGCGGCCCCATTCAGCAATGGCATCCTCCGCAGCCGCCGCGGCGAGCTCAGGCACTGCAGTTTGTAGGATGTCTTGCCGGGCATCCACCGACGGCCTCGTGCGATCAAGGAACTCGGGATGATCGCGTATCATCTTCTCAGTGTGGTGAAAATAGCGCTTCCGTATGCCTGACTTGTCGCCTGAAAATCAACACTAAACTTGAAGCATCGAACTAGAACCGGAGGACACTAGATTAGGCTTCATCTTGAAGCTTTAGCAGAGTACAGTTAAACTTCCTTGGACAATAAGATACTAGCAGCGTATGCGCGGCGCACGCCGCGCAGGACGTATTATATGAAAAAATGTGTTATGTATAAGAATTGTCTAAACGTTAATTGTATGTTTATTTGTTTTGTTGTGTTAATACAGTGAGTGTTGGTAGCTGGGGAAGAAAAGGTTATATATATAGGTAAAACATGAAGGGTAGATTATGCCGTAAATGTATACAGGGAGTGACGAAAAGAGAAGGGTGTATTATGACGTAGATGTACACAGAAACTGGTGGGATCTAAAAAAGCCATTATATATATGAAGCGAATTTGGATTATTTAACAGGGTGTAACTGATAAGATGGTTTTTTTTAGCAGCGCTGAGTTTTGTGACACGGATGGCATAGCTAGCTACATTTTGTACAACAAAATAATAAGTGCTAACGATGGCAGATTATGTGGTAAGTCTAGCATGGTTGGTCATATTCTGTACAACAAAATAACAGTGTGAGACATTCTGTACAACAAAAGAAGTGGAGCCCATTGGAAAAGTCTTGAGAGGAGCGAAAAGCTGAGCGATAGTTATAAGTCGGACTGCAACAGCAATGGATCGAATGAAATTATGGTGTTGGTTGGGAGCACGACCTTGATTTCTCCTGTATGGAAATTATATGACAATAGAAGTATTAGTGTGCGTTAAGGTACTATTTTCTGTATAGCAATAAGTGGCAGTTTTGAGGAGGACATCGTGGTATACCTACTGTGGCGCGTCTTGTTTTGCATCAGGGAAGAGCTGTCTTGCAGTCTTAGTCTTGTGCATAAGTTCTTTTCCTCTGTAAAGAAGTATATATAGTCTGAGAAGAAAACATATACTTGCAGCACAGATGTGTTGAATTTTTGAAAAGGAGCATGGAATGTAATAAATCACAATAAAAGGAGCACCTTTTGTTTGATGCCGTTGATGAAGAAGTCAGGTCTGTTTCTGTAGATGTAATAAGTTCGTGCGTTCTTTTTTCAGATTGTGGGGATGGTGTGACCTTGCAAAAAAGATGTAAATCAAGCATATCTGGGGAGTGCATTCAATATAGTTTGTGCTAGATGTCATGCTGTAGGAAAAGAGACTATGATCATAAAATTTTCGTTACCTGCAAAGTAGGAGCGGTGGTTGCTGGAGTAGCTAGGTCTGCATGTGTGAGACTAATAGATGGTCCTATCAATCAGCTAGAAATGAGTTATTCTTGTTATGTTTAGTGCTTTAACGTATATGTTTGACTGGATGTAAAAGTATCTACTTACCTGGTAAGAGTAGTCTGGTGTGGTGTAGGTCAGATGTGATTGATTGAACACGAAATGTTGGGACGTCAGTTTGGAGCGATCGTTCCGACATCTGAACAATAACTTCATGTTTTTGACCAACAATTGCTCTTATTTCAGGCGGAACATGTTGTATCTGTCCTTCCGTTGTTGCGACTAAAAGCATTGCAGGTTTGCCAATAAGTTGTTGGCCTATGTCACCAAAGAACACGAATTCTGCATGGATTCTGTCTTGGGCATCGTTTTCAGAATCAGCGACATACACATTTATTTTGTATCTGATTTGAGAATTTGAAAGGAAGAATATATGTTAGGTCTATCTCTGAATTAGGCAATCATAAATTGCAAAAAAGAGATCAGTTATATGAATGTATGATTAATGCTATACCTTGGTTCTGCTGTTTTACCACTACATCTTTTACATTCATATCCATCTCCATGTGGGAATGTTCTTTTCCAACATGTAGAACATGATATATACCACCAAGATTGTTCTGCTACTAAGCCAGTGATAATGATAGTGAGTTTGTATCGCTGTCCCTGTATGTATGATATTTGAAAACAATTAGTGTTTTAGTTATCTAAAAGATTGGATCTAAAGAAATCTATAAGGTTCAGGTTTATCTTACTAAAGCTTCGTTTGGTATGAGCTCTATTAATTCTCGAACTGTTGTAGGTATGGGATTGTTATCAGCATGTGCATCTTGTTGCCATTCAATTTGGTGCGGCTGATTGCTAATCCTATGCGTGACATTATAAATGGATGTAAAAAGAATGCAGAATCAAAGAAAGAAATGTATGATATATGTGTTGGTAATGTAACAGTTTGGATAAAGTATGATTAATACATGTTTTGCAGAGCGTGTATTTCAGGTATTGGTATATTGATATACCATTTTGTTGCAGAACTACTCTGTAATGCAAGCTGACCTACATATGTAGAGGAAAAAAATTTACAAAGGAGGTAAGGACAGACATATGTATTTTATGTATGTGCTGCAGTATATGTATTATTAAAGAAAAGAGGGGATAATATACCTAAATATGTGCCAACAAGCATGCCAACAAATAAAGCAACAACTGGTGTATCTTGAGAAATGGTTAGCAGTATTTCAGCATTGAATAGTTCGGCATGATGGCCCCATAACGTTATGATTGCTGTCTGACTATAAACACAGAAGGAGAGATTTTTTTGTTTATCATGGAATTATAAAAATGTAGGCATAGATTGTAACAAGTAAGAAAATAGATAAACAGATACGTCAGAGAAAATGTATGTACCTTCCATCACTTATGTTTATTGTTCGTTTAACTGTTGGGCCTAATTTTGTCGTTGTTTGGATTAACTGAGAAGCAGCCGTTATGAGAACAACAGTATCTAGTAAATAATTGAGCATAAATAAGAAAGAGCCAGAAATGAGTAACTGTAAATTAACTATATTGCGATTAAGTAAGAAATGAGAAAAGTATACCTGATAAGAGAGTATTTTTTCCAATACGATCATTTAGGACAGAAAATGGGACTGCATTGTATGCATAAACAGGAAAGCCCTCTGGTTCTGGCAGTATTTCGCTAACTTTGGTGTATTTTGAAAAGTGGGCTAGAATAGTGCCATCAATTGCTTTGTATGTTTCTTTTGCGGGAAGGACTTCAAAATATTCAATTTCATAAATACATCCTTCTTTCAATAAGGATGTAAATATATGAAGCCATCTCTGGGGAACTAATCCTTCCATAAGATTTCCCTTGAAAAATAGGAAGTCTAGTTTAGATATAGAAAAAAGAAAGTATGGTATGTATAGAGAATGATGAAGATATGATTTCTAATATGGTAACGCCTTGTGTTTGTTTAATATAAAGATAATGTAAAAGAATAGAACGGTATTTGTATGGCACATGAGGCAATGCGCAAGATGCACAGATTGTTTGGATATATATGTTCTTAGTGCAGCAGTCTGGTTACTGTAAAGAACACACAAATTGAGATACATGTAAATTTGAGAATAATAAACATGGTAACATAACTGTCTAGTAAATTGTATGAAGGGTAAAATGTGGGAAGGTATGTAGAATGTGGCTGTGGCATTGATAAGTATAGATGGGAACAAGGTGATAAAAAATTAACAGAAACATGTGGCTGTTGTAGTAAGGATATAAATTTGGATATGACTATTGTATGCAGAAAATGGTGAAGCTAGCAGTAGTAATGTAGTAATGATATGTGTACTGAAGATGAAGATGTTGGAAAAGAGCAGAACATTATCTATCTGGAGTAAGTAAAAGTCTAAAAAGTTATATACCTCTTTGTCAAGCATAATGAAGTCTAGATGATATACATCTGCTGAATTACGTGGATTTCTAAATTCCCAAAGCCGTGGTAAACGTACAAGGATTTTCCATTTGTGCGAATTCTGATTTATTTGATTTAACAGTGAATACGCCATATGGAACCTGCACAGGATAAAGACGTTAGATGATAAATATTGTATTCATAGTTAAAGAATTACATCGATGAATTTTATGTGCTATAGAATGGAAAACCAATTCTGTACAGCCTAATCAAAACAGTGATGACATAGGTAGTGTAGAAATGGAGGAAAACAGTGATGTTTGCGATATGCAGAACGCTATAGCTTAGTATGTAAGATGTTTTTTGGTATAATAAATAGATGTATAAGTCATGAATATAAGTAATTAGCAAAGGAGTAATATGTCTAATATGCATAAATAAACACATGGACATGTATATTTTTTTTGAAAGAAGAATACATGAATTGATTCTAAGATATAGTGTATGAATTCAGTAAAGTATAAAAAATTAAATATATATTTTATATTTTTAAGAACTTAGAGAAGTATATATCATAATCTGACTTACAAATGTAAAGGTGTATGCACAAAGGGTGATTTGTGTAGTTGTTCTGTGTACTGGATGCAAACAGGGCTGAAAATAACTTTTTAAGGAAAGCAAATTAGAGCAGAGAAGAAGAATAGTGCTGGGAACGACTAAACACAACCAAGCACTTCTTTGTACACTATATTTTTTGTTTCATTAGAGGCACTGCCCTTTTCATCTTCAATGAGTATCTTTAAGCCTGAACGTGATGTAACACGTGATACCGCCACATATAGCTGCCCATGAGAGAAGACTGGGTTTCGGAGATAAATTCCAACTTTGCTTAAAGTTTGGCCTTGACTCTTGTTAATAGTCATTGCGTATGAAAGCTTAATTGGAAATTGTCGTCGCTGTAGCGTGAAAGGCCACCGAGGACTTGTTGCATTTAATACAATTCTTGGTATACAGACAGTGTGGCCAATATTAGTTCCAGTGATTATACGGCCTTCAAGAATCCGATCACCAAGTCTTGTAATAATGGGACGTGTTCCATTACAAAGACCCATAGATTGATTTATATTCCGTAGCAGCATCACTGGAACACCTATTTTCAGATAGATAGCATGATGCGGAAAACCATTGAGTGTTATAGAATTTAGAAATTCAGGTGGATACAGGAGGTTAGCATCACCAATTTGAGTATCAGATTGAGAGATGCAGTCAAAACTAAGATACTCTTTACTGTCACCAGGAATTTTATCAAAAACAGCTTTGTTCAGTTCATCAACAGCAGCATTAGTTGGGCAAATAATTGCTCGCTGAGCTAGATATTCACTGTTTTGATAGTTTAGACAGAACGAATCATAGGTGGCATCCACAATTGCATCCATGTTATTATGAGTTGGCAGTAGGAGAAGATCATTTGGTATAGTTATCCAAGTAGGATGAATTTCTTCTGCTTTTTTAACTGCTGGGATTTGACCATTTCCAATATCAAGTACCCATTGAGCAAAAGCAGATAGAGATTGACATTCTGCAAGCGAAAGTTTTGGATTGTGAAGTCTCATATTAGTAGATAATCTGAGTATCTCAATGTGTTGCCAAAGTGGTGACTTGATAAGTGAAGCTTGAATAATTTCTGCCTTTGTGCCACCTTCAATAACAGGTAAGATTTGGCGGAAATCTCCACCAAGAACAATAAGCTTTCCACCAAAAGGTATATTGCTATAACCAGAATCTTCAATAGACATAATATCACGCAATGTTCTATCAAGTGCTTCAAAACAGCGTCTGTGAGTCATAGGTGCTTCATCCCAAAGAATCAGAGAAGTTTTTTTAATAAGTTCAGCTAGCATTGTTCCTCGTGGTATACTACATAAACTTTTTTCATTGATATCAAGAGGTATTCTAAAACGAGAGTGTGCTGTGCGACCACCTGGAAGTAGAAGTGAAGCAATTGCAGATGAAGCTACAGCAAGAACTATTTGACCTCTAGCTCTTAGTGTAGCTATGATAGCATTCCAAAGGAATGTTTTTCCAGTGCCACCATGTCCAGACACAAAGTAAAAACCGCTGTTTTTTTCAGTCACGCATGCTATAATCTTGCTGTATATAACAGACTGCTCAGCATTGAGTTGATCACATAATGAATCAGCATGTGTTGCCAGAATAGTTCTATCATAATCTAGCTCTTCAGCAAGAAGTCTATTACCAGAAGGAGAACTACTGTATGTTGATTGGCTGTCTATATTATATGTAGCAAAGTTGAGACCATTCTTTGAGAAAATAGTAAACAACTCATTTATCAATTGGGTCTGCAAATAACTGTTTGGTATTGGATACGTTGGATTTTGTAATCCTTGCTGTATTCTATATGCTATGTCATCAGCAAGGAAACACCAGTATTTGTCAAATAGATTTTGAGGATTAACAACACTGCAGAAAGAAAGCACAATCATGAACAGGTGTCTAAGCTGATATGGAGTAGCCCAAATAATTGCTTCATCAAACAGCAAAAACCACTCTGTATCATCACCAACTAAGCCACGAGCTTTGCAAGCTTCTTTGAACGTAAGATAACGCACACCATTGAAAGTTCTAATATCCTCATAGCTTTGTGCACCAGAAACAACCATTAAAAGCATCCTTAGGTAAAATAATTCACCAGTGCTTGGATGCACATTATATATACGGCCAATTTTTGATGTTTTGCGTTTCCTTTTCATCCATTTTTTGTTATTAGTATCCCATTTCCAGTTTGATGGGAACTGATAATACGTAGAAGATCTTGCTTCTACAAACTGCTGGTTGGCAATAAACCATTCAGTTAGGGTAGTTTTGTGAGCTCTTGGATCACTAACAATCTGCTGTAAGTTTGTTTCTTCATGGTATATAATTTTGTTCATACCAGGCATATGCACAGTCAAGCGTTCAACGGAAGGCATTCGACCATGTATTTCAAATTCAAATAATCGCCAAATGGCTACATGATGATAAGTATCTAGAAAATTGTTTTGTGTACAAAAGTGTTAATAAACAGCCAGAAGCATCATAGAAGCGGTAAGAAAAATCGAGGAGAAACTAATAAAAGCATTAACAAAAACTGAAAAGAATGTATAGCACAAAAAAGTATAATGTATTGTTTAAATAGAGCAGTACCTGCATTTAATATAATCAGAAATTTCATCTATCCCTTGTCTAACTTCTGTGTTAGTTGTGTCTGTTGACTGGTCAGCAGTAGAAAAATTCATTCTTGCTCTATCTTGCCCTTTAGTAAGATATTTGAATAAATATTTCACAAGGTTTGTTTTATTACACCATTCAACATTGATGTGAGCCTGGAATTTTTTTAATAAGCTCATATTGTATGGAACTACCCATCTGTTATCCAATTTGACACCATTCTTGGTAATAAAACGATTTGTATCTCGACGACGATATATTGGAAAGCCGAATTCATTAATGATTGTTTCTGAGCTAAATTCTTTCGGATAACGCTTTGAACATATCCCATTTTTCATACATGGACATTTCCTATTAAGATTCTCGCATGGACCATGCATCATAAATTCTTCAACAAGAGCATAACCAAGTGGGTCAATATTTGGATCAGGAATTTTAGCACATATAAGGGAATCTATGAATTCAGTAGTTAGATCCATTGTACGATCAGCAAGCCATATGAGGGTATGAACATGAGGTAGTCCTCTCTTTTGAAACTCGATAGTGTATAAAACTGTTAGAAACAAAGGAAACAACTTAGAGGGAAAAGCAATGCATTAAAAAGAAGGAAATATATTCAGAGTGGGAGCAATAAACTAACCTGCTCGTATAACACTAAAACTGTGGCCACTTTTTATGTCAGAAATATATTCAGTGAGCTTCATATGAAATACTCGAGTAACAATATCAGAACGGTCAATATATTTTTGTCCAGGTTCGTATTTGAGTGCGTCTATTATTTCAGGCCATCTTGAATTACATGTGAAAGTAGAAAAGATATCAGGAGGACCATATTCACGACATATAGCCATAGCATCTTGATAGTTGAGTGCGTTGTAGCGAGGGCTACCGGTAAAGCTTGCAGGAAGCAAGATCCTAATACCAATATTTCTGCCTTCTGATGTGCCCTCACCAAGTGCATCTGAAATACCTTGATATGTGTCTGAACGCAGGACATCTTGGTTGAAGAAATGATATGATAAACGATTTGCTTCTATACATGAATAGCAATCAACTTCTATTTGACTTGAGAGGCGGCCACAACATGTATAAGGATTTGGTTCATTTCTACGATAATGACATTCATAGCAGTAGTATTCAAGCATTGAGACTTGATCTCTAACAGTTGCCACATTGTCATCAGTAGTTCTGTATTTTATACCAAGATGGAAGCCTTTTTGACCATATGGAAATAACAATGGATACTGAAGAGACATTAAAGCAGGATTGAGAGGCGATACTTGTTTTAGATGACCAGGATGAGTTTCAACAACGATATCGAATTTGTTGTTTTCTAAAGATAGATCACCCACAATTAGGGCAGCCAGTTCAGATACAGTTGGTAAAGAATATCGATCATCGTGGGTGTCAGATGAACCAAGAAGCCGAATATGAATTTCTGCATTCTCCTCAGAAAATAAGCGATCTCGTGCCATTCTGAATTCTTTCACTAATGGATTGAAACAATTAAGCATATGAATCAAGGCAGCAACTATATTAGTATCTGGTTCATCATTTGTGGCACCTTCTTTATCGAAAACAGAGAGCCTATTATGAACTTCATTGTGTGTATCATAAATATACAGCTGTGCATACTGCGGTTTCTGACCTTGTCTAGGAATTAATGAACCAATTCGGTGATGAACAACACCATTTATACGGAAAACATAAGGGCCTTCACCAGTGTTAATGGTTCTGTCAACATCTACGCCCAAGGAAGTGAATGCAAATAGAGAATTGTAGTGGCGAATCAAATGCATGAACTGATTTGACTGTGGGCCTTTATCAAATCCAATCAGTTCTTGAAGAGGATATGGGAATTGCTTATGTGGTGGAAGAGAAACTTTACCACCACGACAACATCTATTGTAAGTAACTCGGTGATGTCTAGAGGAGCTTCTATGGTGAGATCTTTCTTGGAACCAAAATATGGCACCACATTTATTACACTCATAATCTGGACCACCATAGTATGATCGATTATCATAAGTGGCTGAAATGGTGTTAAAATGAAAATAAAAGTAGGAAGAGCAAATAGTTTTAAGAATCATATAAAACACACTAACAAACAATGGTGTAAAGGCAACAATATGGGCGAACCTTTTAAAAAGGAAATATATTCCTTAGAGAAACAAATGGTTGGCTCTTTAAGTGGGGTTAAGTTAAAAGGCAGTGTGTTACCTGAAATGTCAAAAACATGTAGGGATAAACATAAACCAATGGACGAAAAAACACACGAGTTTTGAGGGAAGCAAAAATGGGAAACTCAAGAAATCCTACAAAACAAAATAACAAAAGAAAAACACCTGTTTTAGCAGCATTGCGCTGCAGGTTGGATAGCCTTCTTTTTTTCCTATTGCTAGCTGCCTCAACTGAACTAACCAATGGGCAAAAATGGTCTCCTATTATGTTAAGAAGTCAAACAAAGAAAGGGTAAACCAAGAATGAAAAGCAAAACTAATTGGAAACGAAAAAATGGTTATAAAGAGGGTGAATAACCATATTGACGCTTTAATTGTGGAATCATAGTAACATCTTTGATGAACGCTGTGTAACAATAAATAGAAGGAAAGACAGGTATCAATAGGAAAGCAAAGCTTTAAATGGGAATCGGAAAAGGCAACAATGTTGTCTATAAAGTACGCAAGATTAGCAATAATCGTACATGGCTGCGATGGTGACTGCAAAAGCAATGGCGCGGTGGTAGCAGACAAAACATCTGGGGAGACTAATGAAGGAATCGTTGAGCTAATTGGCTGCTTTCCACGTAGAATCTGTTCACGGTGAGCTCTAGCGGAACGCGATAGATCCATAAAACTAAACACCAATAACCAGCAACAATGATTGATGAGAAAAAATAAATATACGAATAAATCAATATAAAATCACACAAAAAATTGGTAATAAAAATAGATCGATATTAATGATGTAAATATAGATGCATATAGGTTATATAACATTAACAACATTTTATCGATAAAATAATGAAATAAGAAAAACAGTAAACAGCTAGATTTATAATAAGAAAATAACGAATGAAGAAAAAAAATAATTTATAATCTAATACAATACAACAGGTATTCAACATAATAGGTATAATCAAATATAATATAGCTATTACTTAATAATATACATAAATAACTGTTCTATAGAAACAAAAACGACGAATAACAAAAGAACGAAGCTATGTAAAGAAAAGGAGAGAAAACCGAAATGTATAATACCTAAGTAAGAAATGAAGCCACGAAAATAATAAACTATGATGTGATATAATACAATAGCTAGCCAACAAAATAGCTACAGTTTAATGTAACATAAATGTCAGATGATGATATGTATAAATAGCTATTTTATATAAACAATAACAGTGGATGAGGAAAGAAAGGAATTTTTAAACAAAGGGAGAGGAGATTTTTTTAATCAAAGCAAAATGGTAAGTGTTATAGGTTACATAACAGCAATGCCTATAAAGCAGAATGGTAATAAGTAAACAATCAATGAATAAAGCAGAACAATAACCTATAATGTAATACAACATAATAGCTACCAAATATAGTAGCTATAATTCAATATAATATAACTACTACTTGTTAATGAACATAAGCAGCCACTTCATAAAAGCAACAACAATGAATAAGGAAAAAAGCAAAGTTTGTAAAGAAAAGGAGAGAAGACTTAAATGCATGATAAGTAAATAGAAAACAAAGAAAGGAGAGTAATAAATTGTAATCTGATATAATATAACAGTTAAGTAATAAAACAAATATAACTGAATATAACGTAAATGTTGTACTATAACGTGTATAGAAAGTTATCCTATATAAGCAATAATAGTGAATGAGGAAAGAAGAGAATCTCTAAAGAAAACAAGAGAAGTTTGTAACTAAAAGCACAAAGATAAGAGCTCTAGATTGCATAATAATAACAACATTTTAGAAACAAAATAACGAAATGAGCAATGACGAATGAGGTAAGAAGAAAAGTTTGTAAAGAAAAGGATAGAAGAGCTACATGCATGATAAGTAAATAGAAAACAAAGAAAGGAAAGTAATAAACTATAATGTGATATAACACAACAGCTAAGTAATAAAATAAGTCTAATTGAATATAACATAAATGTTATAGCATAACATATATAAATAATTATTTTATATAAGCAATAATAGTGAATGAGGAAAGAAGAGAATTTTTAAAGAAAAGAAGGGGAGAAGCTTCTAACTAAAAGCACAAAGATAAGAGTTATAGATTGCATAACAATAACAATATAAGCAATAATAGTGAATGAGGAAAGAAGAGAATTTTTAAAGAAAAGAAGAGGAGAAGCTTCTAACTAAAAGAACAAAGATAAGAGTTATAGATTGCATAACAATAACAACATTTTATAGATAAAATAATGAAATGAGGAAAATAGTCAAGATTCAGACCTATAATAAGTAAACAACGAATAAAGAAAGTACAATAATGACCTATAATCTAATAAAATATAATAGTTAATCAATATATTAGCCATAATTCAATATAATAGAGTTTTGATTTGATAATGTAGAAAGGAATTTTTAAATAAACGGAGAGGAGAAAGTTCCAAGTAAAGCAAAAAGGTAAGAGCTATAGGTTAAATAACAGTGATGCCATTTTATCAACGAAGTAATGAAATAACAAAAGTAGTAAAAACTAAGATCTATAATAAGTAAAAAATAATCTGTAATCTAGTACAACATAATAGCTACCCAATATAATAACTATAGTTGAATATAATATAACTATTACCTAATAACGCACATAAATAGGTATCTCACAGAAACAATAATGTTGAATGAGGAAAGAAGGAAAGTTTGTAAAGAAAAGGCGAGAAGATTTAGTTGTATGATAAGTAAATAGGAAACAAACAAAGGAGAGTAATAAAGTATAATCTGATATAGTATAACAGGCAGGTAATAAATAAGCAATAATAGCGAATGAGGAAAGAAGAGAATTTTTAAAGAAAAGGAGAGGAGAAGTTTCTAACTAAAAACACAATGGTAAGAGTTATAGATTACATAATAGTAACAACATTTTATGTATAAAGATTTAGACCTATAATAAGTAAATAACGAATGAAGAAAGTAAAATAACGACATATAATCTAATAAATTATGATACTCAGCCAATATAATAGCTATAATTCAATATAATACAGCTGTTATCTGATAATATACATGAATAGCTATCTTATACAGATAATAATAATGTATGAGAAAGTATAATATAGCAGGTAACCAATGAGGCACCTAAAATCGAATGTAGATGATACCCTATGTAAATAACTATCTTATCCAAACACTAATAGCGAATGAACAAAGGAAGAAACAATGGACTAAAAAAATAACACACAGGAAAAACCAATAGAGCAGTAATAGTAACAATACTATAACAAGAGCGAAATGTAAACAACATATGAATGAAGTAAGAGCTCAGAAAACTTAACTATCACCGCGTGGGAACTCGACAAGGGAAAATATTGAATAGAACAAGGGATCCTCAATCGCGAAACGATAATGAGTGATAATGAGTCAACTGTGAATAACCCTGCATTGATAAAATAATAACTATATAAAAGACAAAAGAAAAACAAAACAACATAACCACTACATAATGGTATATATAAATCCAACATTAACAACAACACAGCAATATAAAAACCTAACATAATCTAAAACGAAAAATTCTACACTAAAATCAGAACAGCACAACAAAACAAAACACAACAAATCTAAGTAGTCCACTATAGATAAACATAATCTGAGTATTACATGACAGTCTATATAAATGGCCATGTCATACAAACAACATAGTCAAGAAGGACACCAACAGATGTAAATAATGAATTAAAAACTACCATATACAGCATACAAATAGAAGCATATATAAATAACATATCTAAATAGGTATCTAATACCAATAGAGATAGCATAACGCGAAAGAGTCAATTATCATCAGAAAACTATCAATCAATATAGCATACGAAAACAAAACACTATAACCAAACATAACAGGATGTATCAAAGACGAAGGCTAAACACATCGTAAGAAAACTAACGTTTCTTAGATTGGAAACAAGATATCTCGAACACTTCTGAATAACAACGATCCAATCGGCAACGATCCTGCACAATAAAACGAAGAACAATATAATATGAACCAAGTATAAATCGCATATAAAATAACTAACAGCACAGAAACAAGAGGTATTACCAGCAAACAAACTACGGAACACGATCCAGAACTGAACCTTGAGCAGAACGCAAGAGAGCCGGCAATTCTTACACGGTATGTAAGACAAAATAGCTCCGAAGAAGGACGATCCAACCGGCAATGACCCTGCAGTGCGCAAATAGCGCCAACAAAGCGACAATTTAAATAAGCGGAACAGCAAGTGCATTACAACAAGGGAAGACAAACAATATAATCTAACAGCATCACAAAAAGGATATAAAAGGTATTACATGTATACATTAAACAATGAAAAAATAACACAGAAACTTAATATACTCTAAGAAAAAAAAGTACCAGGTAAATAACAACCGATCCTTAGTTCGCACGCATGATAAGTAGCATAAACAAGGAAGAAGCTAGACACTGGCTTGATCCAAAGCACACCTGCAAGTACCAACAAAGCATTAACGTTAGGGATAAGCATTAACAAACCTAATAAAACACTAATGTGCAGAACAAAGCAAAAAACCAACAAATACAGCAAGCGAAAAACGAAGAGGCAAAGGGCTAAAAGACGTATGTCAGAAAACGATCCGGCGCAAACGAAACCTACAAGGTGACCAGAAGGAAAACGCGACTATTTGAGAAAGCGATAGCAAAAAGGCCTGCACCAATTGTGTACACCCATGAAGCCCCCACAAGCAGACAGCGAACGACAGGAACATCACTATCTAAGAAAAAAATAATCGAATCGTTATAAATCCCCATCCAGATGCAAACCAAGAAGCACACCAGGTGAAGCGGCCGTAATGACCCAGAAAAACAAAACCTAGCACCTGAGATGCAAACAATAAGCCAAAAAGTTAATATATTCGAAAACACCGCCTCAATGGAGACTAAAACATCACTACCGAACAACAGATAAACAAATCGCAAGAGTTCCCCATGAAGCAAGAACCCGAAAAAGGAAACCTACCAAACGAGACGCAAACGAAAAGCGTAAAAACAACATATAGCAAACCAAAGCATCGCGGAAACAAAAAAGGGCAAAAAACCTCACGCAACACAACCGAAAGAAGAACCCAAATCGGAACCGACGCGCATACAGATGGAAGCGGAGAAACGCACGAGACGAAGCGCACCCAAGAACTATCCAGAACTGAACAGGCAAACGATAACCCAGAAGGTAAACAAAACAACGGACGCATCGCAAAAGCAAAAACACGGAATAAACAGGCTTCCAAAGTCCGCTACGCAGAGCATGGTCATGGAATACACGTGTCGCAGAGCAAATCGCCCGACGAACGAAGCGCAATACGGTGCCTCGCAATATGAAGCAGCGAGCGTGGTAGCGAAGCTGAAGCAGCGGAAGCGGGGGGCGAAATCCAAAACCGGAATTTAATCCCGAGCGCGTCACACGAGGACGCGCGCTGCGCCAAGTACGCGTGCGTGCGCGGTGGCGAAGCCAAAGCAGCGGACGCGCTGACGCAGGAGGCGAAAGGCAAAACCGGATTTAATCCCGAGCGCGGCGCACGAGGAGGCGCGCTGCGGCAAGCACGTGTGCGTGCGCGGCGACGAAGTCGAACCAGCTGTGACCACCACAGGAAGACAAAAGCGCGGCGCGCCATCTACGCAACGGGAGCGGCTGCATGCATGCACCGGAGCGACGGTACACGCTCCCAAGCCACACGTCGAAGGCAGAGCGCCTACTTTACACGTGGCATAGCTCAAAAACCAGAGAGTCCCCCAACTTTGTATAGGTGATGATTAGTGTTGTATAAAGTGCAATGTAAGTTATTAAACATGCGGATTAGTGTTACTCGTCTGAACTTGACAGTGCTTCCGCATCGTGCTAGTATCACATGCACGCTTGGACGAATAGTAAAGGGAGTATAGACTCGAGATCATTCTGCTATTGGGACAGGGCACTGTAGCACGTGTTCTACAGATGGGCACTATGTATCACGTGTTCTACAGATGCATGCGCACTGTAGCACGTGTTCTACAGATGCATGCGCACTGTAGCGTGTGCTGTTTAGGTGGATTAATGTACTGTAGACATTTGGGTCTTTGAACCGGAGGCAAATTCAGTCCTCCCCATCCACCGTTGATTCGATCGAATTTGCATTCTTGAACTATCAAAACTGTTCACTTTTCACCCTTAGACTGGTTTCATGTGTGTGTGTTTTTTAGCTATGGCTTATAGTTTTTAGCACTAGCGCAAGCGTTTGTGTGAACGAATCGAATGCCGATAAGCCGCTTCGAAAAGACTATCATAATAAATCGCTTTATAAAAAGACGGAAAAGCCTTGCTATTGTTTGTTCTAAGAGAACCATAAGCCAAAAAGTATGAAGCACATGAATGGTTTTCGCTACGTTTTTTGTGGCCACATCACTTATGTTCCTTAAAAAACTCTCAATACACTCTTTGAAATTTAAGTCTTACACAATCTCGTCATCTTGGCTTTGAGCTTGGTGAGGTGCTCGTTCTGGGTAACGCGGAAATAATAGTCGGCGTACTCATCCTGCCGCGCGCACGCAGTTTACCGGGTTCGCCGTGCCGATAGCGAGCAGGGCTGCGGGGCTGACCGCGCGCGGCGCCTGCTGGATCTCCCGGACGTCCGCTGGACGGCTTGCTGCCACGCTTGCCGAGCAGTAACTTGATGCAAATTAAACAATAAACAATTAATATTCGAGAAGTATATTTCTATGCTTTTCTCTTTAATAAAAATAATACTAATCTTAAAGCACATAGAAATCCAGCTTTTCATAGAGTAATATTAATTAATATTCATTCATTAATTAATGTACATATCTAAACAGGAGATCAGGCTTTTCATAGAGTTGCCATGCATGGTTGCGGAACAGTCATCTAATCTGGCTGCTCTCGATCGACAAACCAACAACGTTCTCACGCGAGTCGCAACACAGCTTGACTTACAAGGAGGTAGCTTTCATATTTGCTGTGCAGTGCTTCGAGTTGATGCGGTGACCGACGGTCGGAGCGGCCCAGCTTCTGCGGCGTTCGGCGGCGAGATGGGGATAGATCCTGTGGTGGCGGGACAGCGGCAACGGCGGACGGCGCCATGCGTCGACAAAACAATACTTCTGAGACATGACAAGATGGGCGAAGTATATACACACTTATATGGGTGGTGTAGCTGGACTAGGCTAGCTAGTTGGCCGGGGCTAGGGTTTTGTTGTAGGTTGTATGTATACATATATATAGTACAATCATGCAAGAATCCGCATTAGCGCATTGCGCTTGATGCTACTATGAAACAACCTAGGACGACGCATGGGTTACATCCCACAGCTAGAACGTACAGAGGAGTTAATGTAAGCAGATGTGGACCATCAACCACACAACAAACATACGGAGATGCTTTGATTACGATTCCTTCTTTTTCGCAGGGCACCTCGTAAATAACGAGGCCTGTGTTTACATAATTATCCAGAATTTCAGTTATGTATTTTAATAATCTCTTCCTTCACATAATTATCGCCGACGTGGCCACTGGCATGCCACCGTTACCTCTACCTCCCGTAGCGGCCACTAGTGCCTCACGGCGTCGGCACTGCCCTCCTCTTCTGCCACCACCGCAACCCCACCACCTCCTCCACTGCCTCATCCCACCTTCTTCCCCATCTCCAGTGACTCACCACCATTGGATCCGCCGTCGCGCATCGCCTCCTGCAGCCCCAACCTAACTCGCCACTCGGGATCTCACTGCTCTGCCCCCACCACCACTCACTACCCTCCTCCATCCCGTAGCCGAGGTGGCGCTCGCCGCCACACCGCCACCCTCTTGCACCCACTATCGTGCTTCTGCCGCCCCTCCCTTCCTCTAAGCTCCAGGCTCCAATGAAACCTAACCCTAATTGGTGAACCCGAGTCTTAACTAGCGGCGGCGGGAGACAGTGGCATCAAAGACGAGAAGGGTGAGCTCATCAAAGCATGAATCTCCGAGCTGATCCAAAGGTTAGAAATTTGGCTGATTTTACAAAAAAAACAGTACTCGAGTGTTGTATAGCAAATCCAGAATATTTATGTCTATTAACAATTCAATAATATGATATTATGTGCCATGCATAAAGTATATATTCATTGATCAACTACGATGTAACTTACTACTTGGGATTTTTATATAGGTTCTGGCCTTCTACATCGAGAATAATAGCACTACTTCCTGTTGACTATTGCTCAAAGAACTGATTGCAATGGAGCTGATTACAATGGAGCAAGTAATGCGAAAAAGCTTGCTCTACTGCTACTCTCCCTTGGGTCTAGCCCGGATCCCCCCTCTTCTCCTTGACGTCCACCTTTATATAGCTTGCACGGCGGCACCAGTTTCTTCACACCAAGAAACGCCTTAACGTTTTGAGTGATAACCGTCCGATAAGAGTTACTAAAGAGACATGGCAACTCACTTATCGTGCAGTAGTTTCTACCAAGGTGAAGTTACGTGCACTTATTTCAAAGAATAAATACTCGCGTTAACCGTCTTGTCAGACAGACCCATGATGCAATGGGTTATCATAGACAGCTCAATCGGAGCTTGGCTTAGTCGTAGAGGGATCTACGACTACGAGGTGGTTGCAGGATAACTTACAACTATGTCAAGGTTATAGGAGAACTTACGACTATGAGATAGTTGTAGAAAAGCTTACGACTAAGGTACAGTCGTAAAAGAGCTTACGACTAATGGGTTGTCGTAGAAGAGCTTACGACCAAAGGTAGTCGTAGAAGAGTTTACGATTTAAAGGATAGTCGTAGAAGAACTTACGACTAAGGGGTAATCGTACAAGAGCTTATGACTACTTTGCAAAATCTCTCATAAATAAGGGGTATACTCGAGGAGCGTAATGATGTAACCATATCATTTATAGATAAATAATAATTTAAGGATTGGTTATATCCTCATCATCCAGCCCCGCAACTTCAAGTGAAAATAACTTACTTGAGAAAGAGAGGTTGTAGATGAAAAAAGATCAAAAGTAGAGACTTTTCGATTTGATTTGACTATAAACGAAATTGATCAAAAAGGTAATTTTGCTTGAGTTGCAAAGACACATCGGCTTCAAACAGAGGAAAACAAATCGATTCCCACCAATCTGTCAGCTTGGAATGGTTCCCAAAGAGGTAATAACCGACTCATATGGTTATAAAAACTTACTCGGAGGTAATTTTTCTTACTTCCCCTTCTGCCTCAATCCCTTCGAACTTTCCGCCGCCGTCCAAGCCTTCTTCTTTTCCCCAGTTCCTCCCACATCCAAACCAATTGATTAGAGAAAATGACAAAGTCTTCTTCCAATTGGGCGGTGTCGGAGATGGATAGGGCAAAGGTGAAAGCTTTGGTTGTAGTAGAGAATATTCCCTCAAGGAATTTTGTGAGATGGACAGAGGCTGCCAGACAAAATTGGCCATCGGGGAGGATTGGACAAATTTCAGTTTTCCAAGCATACTATGAGTGCAGTCTTTGACTTCCTGCAAACTCGAATACTTTGGGGTAGAATGGGTGAACTTGGTTCCTAATTCAATTACCATGTTAAGTGTATTCGTATATCTGTACGAAGCCTATCTGGGAATTCTTCCAGAGTTGGAGCTCATTTTATATTATTACGAGATGAGCAGACAAACCGGAATTGCTGGGAGCTGTGGTATGAAGCTTCATGAAGGCAAGACTGAGAAGTATGTTCCAATGTTTACGCGGTCATAATGGCACAAACTGTAAGGAGAAATGGTTCTACTAGGAGATAACCAGTGAAGACAACCTTTCCTTTATGGGGAAGGGTGCCGAAAAGATTTCTTCCTAAAACTCAGCCCCAAAAGACCTAAGTTGAATAGCCCCGTACATCCAAGCCATTAAAGATTTAAGGGAAAAGGGGCTTACCGGCTGGCACGTGGTGAAAGACTTCATCACGCGTCGTATCAACCCTCCAAAGAAACGAGCACACCCAATGTGGATGTACTCGAGGGCCAAGGATACCACTAGGGACTATGAGAATGGTATGTGACAATCGAACTTGTTCTTGGAATTTCGAGTTCTAGTTACCAACCACTTTTACCTATTTATGCAGATCTTGCTTTAGGAGAGATTGATTCTCGAGTCAAAGCAGTTTGTGAAAAGGCTCCAACGCTCGACGTGGAGGCTCCTCGCATTTTAGTGGATGTATCTGCCGAGGAAAAGAATGAACGCCTAAAGGTAATCGTGGCTCGACTTCTTCCTTAGGCCTTCATAGTCGTAAACTATGAGTACTCAATACTCTTTTCTACTATAGAAAGTTGGCATGGGAAACCGTCAAAACGATCAAGAGGTCGAATTGATGGTAATCGAAAAAGAGATGGAGGAGGTTAAATATCCTCAAATGAAGAAGCGTCGACTAACCAAAGCTATCGACAAGCAAGGTGAAAGTTTGAGTGTTGCCCCTTCCTTTCTTCCTCCGTCTGCCCCCATCAAGCAATTCTATACAGACATAGCTGCTACAGAGGTAATTGGGGCGGCTGTACTAGAACAACCGGCTCCTAATATCAAGGTACCCTTCTATTGTGATGGCGAAAGTTTCTCAGTTTCCGCTTCTCAAGGATTCATTAAGTGGCTCAAAAAGGAAAACTAGAAGAGTTTTGTATCTTTTATGAAGGAAACTATTGTGGTAGCAGAGCCTGTGATAAAAAGGAGACTGTTCTTCAGGTGGTCGAAACTAGTCTTGACCATGAAGAAGGGTAAGATGAAGGTGTAATAACAGGTGCTCAAGGTCTATGACCAGACGTGGTCGTATAGAAGAAGTTGAAGAAACCTTCCTTAGGGAAGCTTCCTTCTAAATTCAACATCAGGGCTAAGAAAACAAGGTATGCAAATAAGAGCATAAAATAAGCATGTTATCCTTTTAGTCTTCTGAAATGCCAATTCATTTTTATTTTTGTGTCTTTAGCCTGGCTTGTCGGAACCTGGAGCAACAACTCCTGGATCCTCTGTGTAAATCGCACTAGTCCAGGATCAGCTAGTGCACACAATGAACAACAAAGATAAATATCAACCATAATGATATTTATTAACTGAATATGGGCATGAATGCCAAAGTTTACATCAGCGGCACATAAGCCAAACTTAAATAATAAGCAGCGGAAGAAAAACATCGACGCGGAAGAAGCCCGCTGAGCCTGCCCACAGGCAAACGACAGTAAGATGCGGCCTACTCGTCCAGATCTTCACCGTTGACGATGTCATCTTCCTCTGTATGGAGGTTGTAAGGTGAGTACAAACTTGTACTCCGCAAATCACACGGAGAAAAATGCAACATAATGATAAAGGCTTCAATGTAAGGCTTATAGTGTTAGTTTGCATGAAACAACATTTAATGAAATACAATAAGTAGATCGAAATTGCTGAATTTAATACAGTAAGTAAAAACAGTACTTGTAGTTGAAAATATTACCGTCAGGGCAGGCTCCGACCATACACCAACCTATTCACGGGCATCCCACCCGGACCATCTTTTCCAAAAGATCACGTATGGATTCCACCCATCCACACGCTTTCACTGCACAACTCTGATGAATTCCATCCATTCACCTGGTTTCAATCTCTCACGGATTCCATCCATACGCAAGGTTTTCATCTCTCGTGGATTCCATCCATCCACAAGGTTTTCGAAAATCATTTTTGAAAAACAAAATCTAATCCATGACTACTAGGGATGTGAACAGTAATGACGAACCAGTGTCGTCACTGAAGATGCCACATTTGTCATAGATTATAATTTGTGATGAAATTCATTTCGTCATGGAACGCGCGTCACATTTGTCGTACCGTGACGAAATTATATTTTTCGTCATAGAACTGCTTTTGTTCAATGACGAAAGGGTCCCCGTCATAAAACACACTCTGTTTTATGACAATCGGTTTTTGTCATGGATAGGGCTGTTTGTTGTCATAAACAACCGGCACCTGCTGTAGGCCAGCGTGGCGGCTGACGTGACTGGTCCACGTGGCGGCTGACGTGGCTTGTCCACGTGGCGGATGGCGTGGCAGCTGACGTGGCGACGGACGTGGCAGCTGACGTGGCTGGTCCACGTGGTAGCTAACGTGGCTGTTACCGTGGCAGCTGACGTGGCTGGACCACGTGGCACGATTTTATTGGACCGCGTGGCGCGATTTGGTTCGCCCACGTGCCTCCTTTTTATTGGACCACGTGGCTTAAGTTTGTCACTTGCAAATTCGTCACAGAAAGCACTTGCAAATTCGTCACAGAAAGCACTTGCAAATTCGTCACAGAAAGACCATCAATTTCATCATAGAGGCCCATATGGTTATTTCATCACAGACATCACAATTTTCAAATATTCAAATGACCCACAATTCCATAACTAAATAGATTCAGTATTCCAGTGACCATACAACTCAATGAACAATACTCAACTCAGTCATCATCACATTCCAACTAGTTCATAGAAACAACTCAGTTCACTATCTCAGTTCACAGACTTGAACCAACTCAGTTCACAGAACAAATTCACAGCACAGAATAAACTTAAGTTCTCGACCACAAAACAACCACCAGCAAGGACCAGCAACCACCACCAGCTCACAAGCCTAAGAAGAGTTACCATTGTTCAAGGCCAAGATACGGCGAAGGAGCGCATTGTTCTCCTCCATTGCCTGGTTATTTTTCTCTGTTAGCTTCGTGTACTCCTCCAACTCCTTTTGGGTCCTCGCCAGCTTTTCCTCAGCTTCTTCGCTTTTCTTCTCGAGGTCCTCGAGTTCTCCTTGTAGAGCAGCCGAAGCTTGTTTTTTAGCTGCTAGTTCTTCCTGAAGCTCGCTTTCATTCGATGAAGATGATTTTGAGGGGGCGGCCGTTTTGATTCCAACATTCTTCAAGAAAGTGTTGTTGTTGCTGTTCTGGGAGAGCACCTTGGAGACCACCTGTGCACTGGTAACTGGTGTCTCACCTTCAACAGCAGGTTCTGCCCTCAAAGCTTCCATATCAGACTGAAAATGTCCCAGGAACAATCATTAGTTGGACAGACATGAGAAATAGCAAACAGATGTAACAAACAGATGAATCACTGTCAAGAAGTTCATAATATTTTTTTCTCGAACACGCAGGAGAGCTGCGTATCATTATATTAAAGAAGGAAATAAAACCCGGTTACAACAACACACACACCCGTCACACACATGTGATCTGCAGTAAGAAGGAAAGGTTGCATGTGTTACTGTCATTGCTTGAGAGGGATGCACCAAAATCGGGGATTATATTTGTCGCTGAACAGGTACTGGTATACATGAATTCCTTTTATGCCATGCCATGTTGATTGTAATATCTCTAGGATCATGAGATATTGTTTCACCTATTTTCGGAGGTGCTAACTTAGGAACTTAGAGGGGCCAGCTGGCCAAGTGATCTTATGATGGGCCAGCAATACAAAATACAAATGATATAGAATAATTTACATTTTTGGTATGATCAAAGGGATTAAAAATCTGATATTCTGTTTCTCAAGGGAAGCACCATCAAGTCCGTTAGTTATATAAATGCATGCTGCAGTTATGCATAATGGTGCCATGCACAAGTAGGTAACTTGCAGTCTAGAACATACATGTGATGAGCCAATTTCAAGAGGACAACTGTGTTTTAGCAAACTTCTTTCTTAATTTTTTTCTCTTACAAATGACTGGCAATGATCCATTTTAAATTAAATCCAGTAGATTATTGCAAAACCAAGATCCCAACTATCGATGTAAACCACACACACAAAAAACATAAGAGAAAATCAGGGTCAGTGATGACCTATTGGCATTATTTGGGGCTGGGTCCACCGAATTCAGTGGCACCCATGATTTCATCTTTTCTGTTCGGTGGCATTGTGTTATAATCAGTGCCCAGTGCGGAACCATAACATGTTATTACATGCTACCCTTTATATTTCTTGAAAATATATCTATATTCACTTGCATTTCTTTCATTTTTAAATACTTTGTGTTCATAAACAGTTATAACTTTTAAGTAGCCATTCTGGTTTGTTTACCAGCTGAGCTGTATATGTTTGTCACCAAGTTCTGAGCACTTCTTAGGTTGATAATGAATAAATCTTAATCTGAGTAGTAGTGTATCAGCCTCACCTTTGCATTCTGTTTGATAACTCTTCAACCCATTTTGTTAGTCTAAGAAGTTCATAATATTGAGATACTGAAATCCATATATAACTCAATTTCATATTTGCACAGCAAAATGAGCACAACTTTTAGCATCACTAAGTCCACTATGTTAGCTACGGTTAGCAAACAGACTTTAGCCAAGTCGCATCAGGTATAATCAGAAATTTAGACCAAATGAGCTGAATGACATTATCTAAAAGCCGAGGCAGAATGACATTATCTAAAAAATGAGCCAAGTCCACTATGTGCTGTCTGGGATATTTTGAACACACAATATTGTTGTTGGAAACAGCACAAGCATCTTAAAGGCACAAGGAAACAGATGTAGGGACTTACAACTGCTTCTCTTGCCAGTTCACTCAGACCATGTTTGGAGCTGGTATGGCAGGTCTTGAAGGCCTCCACCGCATCAAGTTCTTCAATTTGTTGTGTGATGGGTTCTGCATTGTTCCTCTTCTCCTTCTGTTAGGTAGGTAATCATTTACAGCAAAGTTCTGTCAGACAAATACAAAAGAATTTTTTGGATGAAATAAATAGGTAATAGTACAAGGTAATCTTTACTTACATATGCATGTAAGAGTGCGACATAGCTGCGAGAACCCGTAGCTTGATGATACTTCACATTACTGCGATTCTGCTTGTTCTTTTCACATGATTGCTACAAGAGAAGGAACTTGTTAGATAAGATCATATGTTTACAATGAGAAGAGCCTCTACAAACTGAATATGAAAGAAGAATCTATGATAAGATACCCATACCATGTTCTTTGGATCAGACCACTTTGCAACAAGTGCCCTCCACTGTTCATCAGTCATACTAGCAACAGGAGAAGTAGTCTTAATCTCATTTGCAGGTACACCATTGAAGTATTTCTGCTTCAGCCGATAACGCATTTGTCGCACCCCCGACCACAATACATCGGTGCATGCTTCCTCTGTTGGCTTGTGTTTTGTGTTAATGGCCAATCGCCCCTAGTGATATGAAATTTGCATCGTTAGTGAGTCAATTCAGGTCATGTGATATCATAGTGTAGCATAGAAAGAGTAATGCACTTACAGATAGCTTTCCCACAAAGTCTTTGTAATATTGTTCGTCTTTCTTGTACTCTTTCCAATGAGTTAGGACAGGAACCTTATCTCGAATGATGACACCAGCCTCTGATGCGAACTTGGCAGCTTGAACAGGTTCTTGTGGCCTTTTTTTGCCTTCAGCAACAGCTATGGGAATTCTCCTTCCCATAGATCATGTCATCCTTTCCAGCAGTATTCCCTTGGTTGGTGGCCTGGGTCTCCTTGGGGGTCGCTGTGCGGGAGCTACAGCATATAATTTTTATTTAGATGGTTAAGTTTCATGCAAAACAGCAAAAGTGATGTCATATTTGAATGTCAAAGAAACTATAACTTGCCTTCAGTGGATTGGGTTTGATCCCCAGTCTGGTCTTCACCACCAGCTACATTGTCTTCACCAGCAGCTACATTGTCTTCACCAGCAGCTACATTGTCTTCACCACCAGCTACATTGTTTTCAACACTAGCATCATTGTCTTCAACACCAGCATCACCATCTTGAGGCAACTCTTCATCTTGCACATGTCTCTGTGAAGTTAGCTGCCTTTTGTATGCTCTTGTTGAGACCCCAGGAGTTATCTCCTCTGCTCGTTGAGCTGCCCTCACTCTCTTTGGTTGCCTGACTCCTGGCGCCATGTTGGGATTTTTCTTCTTCCTCTTAGTACAGAGGGTTTTCACATATGTTCGTTGAGGAAACTGATAAAAAAACAACTTGTTAGTGAGCTGCATCTATAAGCAAGTGCATATATTAAAGAACAGATATGCAGGAAACAACATAAAAATGCAATGCAAATATCCTCCCTCCCCACACAAGATAGAAGAAGCACCTCGATTGCGAGGGGTTGTGGCTGCTCATCAGATTCAGTGTCATCATCATCACTATCTCCTTGAACATCATCTTCAAGGAGATACTCCGACGAGTCAGAATCTTCAGAATTTGATTTCTTGTTTGCTGATTTTTTTCCCCTTCGTTGTTGCAGGTTGTGTACACGATTTATTAAAAGAGGAAGCTAGACCATTGATCCCAAGTTCTTGCAACTTCCTTAAATTCTCTGCCACTTGTTTACCCCGGCTTCTTTCGTATTCAGTTTGCGGAGGTTCTTACAGGAACAGCCAAATTGTAAGTATTAGAAAAAATAGGGAGTGAACTAAGAGCTAAGAGCTACTACTACTTGCAAGCTAGGTAAGAGGTAAGAGCTACTACTACTTGCAAGCTAGGTATGACTACTTCCACAGCACTCGCTTTGTGCTTGCTAAGATATGTTCAGGGACTATTTCAGAGCAACAAAATGGTACAACAGACTAATACACATGAAAATGCAACAACAGAACAGTTGCACAGACAACTACTACTTGAACAAACAACATACTACATGCACAGAGAAAATAGAGAAGAGTTTTGCTTACCTTGTGATGGCGGTTGTCCAGATCGTTTCCTACCTTGTCCCCTTGTTGCCACCATCGCAGTTGTGGCTACGCTGCGATACTCGTCGGCGGCGGTGGTCGTAGATGGGGAAGTAGAACCGGTGGTCGTCGTCGGTGGTCGTGGAAGGGGAAGCAGGCCCGGTGCGGTGAACGACGTCGAAGGGGAACCAGATCCGTGCGACGACGGTGGTGCCCCGAATCCGGCGCGGCAGCTAGGGTTTCATGGGGGCGAGAGAGAGGGGTACAGGGCGACGAGAGAGGGGGGTGGCGGTGAATGTCGTTAGCGAGGAAGCAGCTCCTGCGCCGGCGGTGGTGCCCCGGAGGCGGCGGCTAGGGTTCGGTGGGGGCGAGAGAGAGGTGGATGGGCCAGAGAGAGAGGTGGAGGGGCGACGAGAGAGGGGGAGGTGGTGTGTGCGGTGGATAAATGGGTGGGGAAGTAGACTCGATGCAGCGGCAGACGTCGGCGTAGACCCGAATCCGGCGCGGCAACTAGGGTTTCATGGGGCGAGAGAGAGGGGTACGGGGCGACGAGAGAGGGGGGTGGCGGCGAATGTCGTCAGCGAGGAAGCAGCTCCTGCGCCGGCGGTGGTGCCCCGGCGACGGCGGCTAGGGTTCGGTGGGGGCGAGAGAGAGGTGGAGGGGCGACGAGAGAGGGGGAGGTGGAGTGTGCGGTGGATAAATGGGTTGGAATTTTTTTTGCGCCCGAATATAGACCGCGCTCGGGAAAATGGCGCCCTCGAAATTTTTTTGGCGCCCTTGAATAATTAGGGGCGGGGGCAATTTTTAGATTTTTAATTAGGGAGTTTGTACAATTGAAACCACTTTCCGGATTTTTTCAAAATGTCCAATTTAAATTTTATATTATATGGCCCTGCAATTTAACCCACTGTTTCAAAATATCCAAATTAAATTTTGGATTTTTTGGCCCTGCAAATTAAACCACTTTCTAAAAATCAACAATTTTAACCAGTACATGGGATTTAAACGAGTTTCTCTAAATCTGCATTTTAGAAGTGATATGTCGGACCCGGATTTCTCAATCCAAATCCACTGTGTTAAAATTGCACTACTCCCTGGATCAGTAGGTAGTGCACACAGGAACATTGCTGAATCATTTACATACATCGCATAAGTCCATTAAATGACAAACCATAATTGTCTTACATCCCGACGGGAAAATGGTCCTTATAAGGGCCACACAGGCCATAAGTTATATTACAATAAAAGCAGCGGAAATCTCAACAAAAGTAGAACCAATACCACAGGCAAGTGACTGGGGGTGATTAAGTGCCATGTATATTATCTAGACTGGGATAATATATATGCACACAATCTCCATCAAATCTCTTGTCTATAGTCCAAAATACGGAAATAGCGGCCTAGTTATCGTTGTTGCTTCCTCCAGCGTTAACAGGGGCATCTGCAGAGTTGGCACACTTTACCCACAAGAGATAATCCCACTCATTGCCCCCACATGATTCCATTGACATGCGGTTGAGTAGTCTATCACAGGTCCGTTACAATGCATTTCCCTAGCAGGGTTACGTCCGCTAAGGTTTCCACTTCCTCCAGGTACGCCCACCCTTCTGGAAGCCCCCTCTTGCGCCATCACGCCGGAGGATGTGGCCATCCTCTACCCGCCTGTGATCATCATGCCGGCGCAACCCATACTAAGTTAATGCAAATTATTTAGCCCTGCCTACATTTTGCCAGCTTGTGGTTGTACTGTTATAACCTGGGATGTTATCACATGATTCGGTCCTTAATGTTATCTGGGCGGTTCTACCACAAACCACACTTAATTTTGCAATACTGGGTTCAATATGATCAAAGTGTCGACTCGCCTGGATCGCTGGTGTCCTGGTATTGGTCGTCCGGGTTGGCGTTGGCTTCTGCGTCCTCTTCTTGGTCCTCGTAAGCTATATTACGTTGCGCGAAAGTTTGGACAAGAAGTTATCAAACAACACAAATCATCTCCAAAAATTCACATGAACTCAAAAAATTATGGTTTCAGTCCCATTAGACAGATCTTTAATTTAGATGAATTCACAAATTTGTTTCATTCAATTTGGAGCTAAAATGTAGAAGTTATGATTGGTCAAAGTTCTCTGTTTCAGTCAAATCCTAAAATTACTAATTTCTGGCATATGGGGTCCATTGTCATTCTCTGGCATTTATTTTGTTTTTCCCATTTTATTTTTCTTTTATCTCCTCTGTGCTACTGACATGTGGGTCCAGCTACTGTTCATGGGGTCCACATGTCAATATGGGTTCGGTGGAAGAGTTCCACTGACCAGTGGGGCCCAGCGGTTAGCGGGACGCTCTGGTTACAGAGGCTGACAGGTGGGGCCCACCTGTTAGGTAGAAATAAAAGAAATGTTCGACCTCGGCGCGCTGCGGAGCTGGGGGCTCGAACGCGCGCGGCCGAGGGAACGGGGGAGGGAGGAGAGTTAGCGCTGATAGCCAAGTGAGCGGGGAGGCTTTGCCTACCTCTATAGGGCAATTTATTCCCTTGAGGTGGGTCTGCAGCGGGGTCAGGCAGAGGAGTCCGGGACGACGGTGAGGGCCGAAGTCTTCTGAGCATTTGTGACTTTGTGTCATGTCTGAAGCGTCTTCTGAGCATGTGCCATTCGGAAAAATACGCTGAAGCAGCTAGCTGCTCTGATTCATCGTAATTTGTTGGAATGCCTTGAGTGGGGCACTACAACAGGCTAGATCCTGTACTACACATCACCACCTATTGGTGACTGTGGCAGATCAAATGCAGGGTTGTATTTCTGTCATCAGGCTGGTGGCAGATCAAGACATATACAGGTATAGAGTAGGATGCAAGGCAAATGTAACAACTGCAACCTCTGTAATGCTGAGCACAAATTTTTATTAAACACAACATTATTTTGTTTTTAGCGCTGCATGAAGTCCAGAAGTGCAGATTTTTCTACAGGTTCCGGCCAGATGGTTTAAGAGCTCCCAAGCAGCTTCTTGATATCCTTCTGCAGAGATAGAAAGGAAATGTTATGATGACCGCTCAGTAATTCAGCATGTGCAAAGGGGATGTGAATTGCAGTGCTGCAGGTTACCTCAATGCTCAGAGGTGAAGTGGTCGGCGCATAGTGGTCATTTACCTGTGGAATGACAGGAAGAAGAAACAATTCAAATAGGAAACACAAGTAGTCAGTTTTCGGGTGAAGCCATGTGGATTAACCTGCAGCTCAAATGGAGCATATGTAAGTAACATTTGGCAATAATATAAATGACAACACATAAATATTATTGGCAGAAACATATTCAGTCATCTCCAAATTAATTTGTAAATGCAAATTAATACAGTCTCCAAGCAATGTCTATGTTGAACCATGATAGTCTCATTTTCAGGCATGAAAGAGAAATTGCGGATTATATTGGAGGCTGCAACAGCACACTGTTGCCTTTCTGCCCGTCCTTCATCATCAACATTAAACAAGCCATCTTCATCAAATCAAAATCCTGCAGATCGCTTCTTTGTGACAGTGGAGTCCTCTGTGTTTGATTGACCATTTGAAGGACTGAAATTACCATAAGTCAACTCTCCATTGACTTCCCCAATGGACCAACACTGCCTGCAGTTAAAACACATTTTGAGAAAAATTTCAGTTAAAACATATGATTTCTTTATAGAAAATTTTCAGAAAACCAACTAAAGAGGAATAAGTATGTACCTTGCGTATCCTAGAAATCATCATCTTCATCGTCGTCTAGGCACATGTCATCATTGTTCTCATTGCCACCATCACTACAGTATTGCAGTACAGCTTCATCTTCATCCTCACTATCTTCAGGAATTGTAGCTTGCTTCTTGCTTCTTATGAGGTCTACTAAATTAGCTTCAAGTATAGTGGCTTCTCCACCCTGAAGATTGTGCGTAACCTCATGAACATCACCTTCTTGCACTTCATGCTCAGTATCAGAACAATGATCCAGCATTGTAAGCAATCAAGCATGTAGGATAGGCAGTGGCCAGTGGGCACTTCTGCCGCTGGAGCCGCTGCTCCCCGATTTCCCGCTTGCATGGAGGATGAGGCCGCCACGCCCGACGATGATGATGAGCAGCAGCAGAATGGCATGTGCCGCGTGCGGCCGCAGTGTAACTTGGCGAGCGGCCGGCGACATGGATGGATCGATGTATGGTTCCTTGCTCTGGATCGGTCGCGCCAGGTGCTACGGTTGAGAAGGAATCGGAGTAGGAGTTGGAATTGTAATTAATTTCCTATTCTTAATTAGGATGCTTTAGTGGTTTGAGTAAGAGTCCATTACGGACTCGCTGCATGCGATCTTTAGATCAGATCGGTGCTATAAATTGAGGATGGTTGTAATAGAGATAAGCTAAGAAAGAATTACCACCTCTCCATCTCGTCTTCTATTGTCTTCTGATTTCGGCGCCCGTTCCTAATCTTCGGTCGCACTCGCGTGCATCCGACAGACGTGAGGTCAGTAGAACTTACAAACAAGTGATTAAATGCTGCATGCATGTATTGATTTGTGCGCTCTGGCTGAGACATGAGTTTGGGAATAAATATGATTCTTGTATACTATTGTGTTGCTTCTTAATACAAAACAAATCAAGCATAAATAAAATGAACATAATTACAATATTTTTTAGAACCATCAATATAAATGATATATTAATATATAAAATGTTCACATGCTAGCTTTTCACTCAAGGATTTTGTGACTCCAGTTTCTTTGGTCTCGTCATCCCTAATTCTTGAAGAGTCTTCAGGTGATTGGCACCATTATCAGTTCTCTGGGGCAAAGCACCATTATGAACCCTTGTTTTTTCTTAACGAGGACAAACAACAAATATCAAGATATGGAACTCCATTTTAATTTTGACACTTCCAGCGATATAGAATACAGAGATTTCAAGATGGTTTATGATGTGAGGAAAAAAGAGCTCACCAAGTTGTTTTAGATCCCGCAACCTGAATGAAATGATGCAATGAAATGAAATCATAAGGAGGCCATCCAGGAAGTTTGAATAGACAAATGAGCAGAATAATTTGGGAGAACAAAATTCACCTCTGAAATTCCTCAGTATCCACAAATCCCCTAGCCAACTGCACGTCAGAGAAAGCAATTGCAATTAAGAAAATGAATCATTTGAGCAACGGAAGTTACTTAAAGCTTCAATAGCTCGGTAGCCAAATTCAAGAGATAATTAGTAATAAGATGAACTATTTGTCGGTATGAAATGATCAAATGGTTCAACGTTTCTAAATAAGTTAATATATGCAGTATGAAATCCTCATATTTGTTACTGATGACATTGGAAATGGCTTCAATGCTAGTGTCATCATACACTGACTACTAAAATTCAGAACACAGTGGTTTTAAAATGATATGCAAATCACTATCTATGGCAGAAGGTAAAAGAGACCAGGCTTTAAACTTGAAGTTCTAAACTAGTAGAGATCAAGTCATCAACCACATCAGAATAGACCATTGGAGACTTGCCACATGTACCAACGGGGATGTGGGTTGTTGTCCCTGCAAAAGTTGAAATCAACAGAAAGATATAGAAAGTGAACTAATTTACCCTTGTCATCCCAAGAAATATATATCTATTCAATTCTTACTAAGTTTACAACTTTGAAAGCAGCACTCAAGACCAATAAGCCAACTATGCCTCACTACAGATTCAGCAATTGTAATTGGTTTGTCCCAGATCAAGTAATTCTAGACCATGAAACAGGCAGAAAAAATGAAGATGAAACAGGCAGAACAACATTGAACTTGAAACAGGCAGAAAAAATGGAAAGAAGAGACTGGCATATCATAGACAGAACTAATTCTACGGGATTAAGTTGAAGAGTGCAAAATGATTTGATATGTACTATCACACCAGCCGAACAGACTATTGGACAATAAATCTGGATTCTGTAGAGCAATAATCAGGAAAAAAATTAAAGAAATCAGTTCAATTCTAAATTTTCATGTTACACATGCTTTCAGATCTTCAGATGGCAAGAGCGAAAATGACTAGGCAGTAGGCACCATCGTTATCATTTGAAGAACTAGTTGATTGAAATACACTGATCTATGTTAACCATCAATCCTCATCTATGCAAAGATTGAGGACATATCACATCTAACACCTGTACACCAACAAACGATAATAGGAAATACAATATGAATTAGTCATTGAGTGTAATGTACACTATAAAGCTCATTTCTTTTCTGCTTACAGATAACATAATCGGGATGAACATAAATGCTTCTTTGGCTGAACAAAAATAGCTTCCTGCCGCAATGAAACATCGTAGCAACAGGATCCTGGCATATATTGCAGGGGGTAAAACTTACCAGAAAGAAATAGGGTGAACCTGTATGTGTTGGCAAGTTCATTAATGTACATAAAATATCCTGCAAATCCTTAGGTTTATCTGTGTTTATTTTGTTAAATATTGTGAATTACTGTATATTAAACCAAAACAGGGTATATTGGACTTACTGCACATGCTTCAGTGACAACTAGCAATTTCTATAACATCCTTGTGCAGTTGTTAGGTGCATGTATTTGTATCCTAGGAACCAACTGGAAATTTTGCTTTCAATTAAACGTATTAGAGGAAATGGTGCTTGATTGCTGACCATTGTGCAGTCTGCTGCTTGTTCCAATAGACTTTTGGGTGTAGATATATATGTCAGTGCTGTTATATACTGCATTCAAATGAAATGTTTTGCTACGTATGTCTTGTTTCTTCCCACAATGGCATGAGCAACACACATATTGTGAATATAGGTTTATTCTGTGCCACTCGTAGTTGAATACATTATTCTGATGTAACTTCAATTTCTGGCCAGTGAACAGATATATATAGTAGGTAAATACAACTTGCCCATACAGAGATGTCAGAAATAGTTATCCTGTATCAAATAACCATCTGGGCTGGGTGTTATTGTAGTAAGCAAGACTGAAACAACCGCTTGCATCATGGAAATTAGGTTAGAAAGCCAAAGAAAATTCACTGGGAGATTGTTAGCTGGTGAAGAACTGATTATGCACTAACCAGAAGTAGTTGTCAGATGAAATCTTGCAATGGTGGATAAGCTTTTCCTTTGGTAATAATACTCAGAAGTCAGACCTGGTCAATATCATTGGGTTTGTCCGCGGTTTCAATATTTCTTATAAAACAAGATATATTTTCCTTCCAAAGTTAAACCAAGCTGACACTAGCAGCAGCATTACTAAGAAGTTGTTTGGTTTATTGAATAAGCTCGCGCAAGCATGACTTCACTCTACATGATTCCGGTATTTATCCACTCGTGCGCGCACATGACCACTCTGGACGAGTTAGTGCAGAAGCATGGAGTTTTTGTTTGGTGGTCACTGCTGAAGTACACAATGGGGATGCTTCTGGTGGTTGGTCACTTTTTGATTTTTTGGTTGGGTTATTCATCATCTACTTTTCTAGTGGTTCTTGAGCTCTACATATTTTGACAATCATGTCTATATCTCTAAACAATTGCATTGATGCAGTAATGAACATATGTATTCATGTTATGAAAATTTATTCCATTTACAATGTGTTACTGTCGTGATGCGCTGAACAACTGATGCATATGCCATTTTGAATGATTTTATTCAGGAGGAAGGAACAAATTGAGTGCAGTGCTCTAGCCATGGGAAGCTAAGGTCAATTCAAGCTATTCAGCGAGGTCAAGCCAACCTTCAATGCAGTGATAGCTAGGGACATTTTAGTGATGCTTGTAATACAACTTCAAATTTTTGTCACAATTAAAGTTGGTTTCATTTCAGATATGTGTAGCAACAAATTCTATTTTGATATAATGGTTTTACTACATGGGTTGATTCCTGTTGTGACAAACATTAATGGCGTTGCAATAATTCTTGTTGCTACTAAAGCAATGCGTTGCAATATACACTATTCCCTTCAACTTTTGGCGTGGCAATATATGCTATAGCAACAAAAAAACAGCGTACCAAAAGAGTCTATAGCAACAAAAGATCAAGCGTGGCATTAGAAGCTATGGCAACGAAAATAGTAAGCATGGCAATAGATGCTGTTGCAACCAAAGTATGTGCGTGGCAATTGAATTTATTACCACGAATTCTTTGCGTGGCAATTGAATCTATTTCCACGAATTTTTTGCGTGGCAATATCACTATGTCCTATTACCACGAATTCTTTGCATGGCAATTGAATCTATTACCACGAATTATTTGCGTGGCAATTGAATCTATTACCACGAATGCTTTGCGTGGCAATATAGTCTATTGCTACCACCAGTTTTCGTTGCAATTTAACTTATAACCACGAAATCGGTATGTTGCAAATGCTATCTACAGCAACGCCTCATTGCGTGGCAATAGTTGTTTTTGCCACGCAATACATTGTTGCATAAACTTAGTATTGCAATGCTTTATTGCGTTGCAATAGGTAAACGTTATTGCAACGAACCGAAATACCGTGGCCCAAACTTTAGACCACGCAACTTCTTGCCACGCCTCCCAACGAAAAGTTAGCGTTGCAATAGGTGCTATTGCAACCATTTTGGCCCTATTGCAACGTTTCGACGCCGTTGCAATAGGCCCAAAAATTAGTAGTGATACCAGTACCTGTTCAGCGACAAATATAATCCCCGATTTTGGTGCATCCCTCTCAAGCAATGATAGTAACACATGCAACATTTCCTTCTTACTGCAGATCACATGTGTGTGACGGGTCTGTGTGTTGTTGTAACCGGGTTTTATTTCCTTCTTTAATATAATGATATGCAGCTCTCCTGCGTGTTCGAGAAAAAAAATATTATGAACTTCTTGACAGTGATTCATCTGTTTGTTACATCTGTTTACTATTTCTCATGTTTGTCCAACTAATGATTGTTCCTGGGACATTTTCAGTCTGATATGGAAGCTTTGAGGGCAGAACCTGCTGCTGAACCTGGTGAATGGATGGAATTCATCAGAGTTGTGCAGTGAAAGCGTGTGGATGGATGGAATCCATACGTGATCTTTTGGAAAAGATGGTCCGGGTGGGATGCCCGTGAATAGGTTGGTGTATGGTCGGAGCCTGCCCTGACGGTAATATTTTCAACTACAAGTACTGTTTTTACTTACTGTATTAAATTCAGCAATTTCGATCTACTTATTGTATTTCATTAAATGTTGTTTTATGCAAACTAACACTATAAGCCTTCCATTGAAGCCTTTATCATTATGTTGCATTTTTCTCCGTGTGATTTGCGGAGTACAAGTTTGTACTCACCTTGCAACCTCCATACAGAGGAAGATGACATCGTCAACGGTGAAGATCTGGACGAGTAGGCCCCGTCTTACTGTCGTTTGCCTGTGGGCAGGCTCAGCGGGCTTCTTCCGCGTCGATGTTTTTCTTCCGCTACTTATTATTTAAGTTTGGCTTATGTGACGCTGATGTAAACTTTGGCATTCATGCCCATATTCAGTTAATAAATATCATTATGGTTGATATTTATCTTTGTTGTTCACTGTGTGCACTAGCTGATCCTGGACTAGTGCGATTTACACAGAGGATCCAGGAGTTGTTGCTCCGGGTTCCGACAAGCCAGGCTAAAGACACAAAAATAAAAATGAATTGGCATTTCAGAAGACTAAAAGGATAACATGCTTATTTTATGCTCTTATTTGCATACCTTGTTTTCTTAGCCCTGATGTTGAATTTAGAAGGAAGCTTCCCTAAGGAAGGTTTCTTCAACTTCTTCTATACGACCATGTCTGGTCATAGACCTTGAGCACCTGTTATTACACCTTCATCTTACCCTTCTTCATGGTCAAGACTAGTTTCGACCACCTGAAGAACAGTCTCCTTTTTATCACAGGCTCTGCTACCACAATAGTTTCCTTCATAAAAGATACAAAACTCTTCTAGTTTTCCTTTTTGAGCCACTTAATGAATCCTTGAGAAGCGGAAACTGAGAAACTTTCGTCATCACAATAGAAGGGTACCTTGATATTAGGAGCCGGTTGTTCTAGTACAGCCGCCCCAATTACCTCTGTAGCAGCTATGTCTGTATAGAATTGCTTGATGGGGGCAGATGGAGGAAGAAAGGAAGGGGCAACACTCGAACTTTCACCTTGCTTGTCGATAGCTTTGGTTAGTCGACGCTTCTTCATTTGAGGATATTTAACCTCCTCCATCTTTTTTTTCGATTACCATCAATTCGACCTCTTGATCGTTTTGACGGTTTCCCATGCCAACTTTCTATAGTAGAAAAGAGTATTGAGTACTCATAGTTTACGACTATGAAGGCCTAAGGAAGAAGTCGAGCCACGATTACCTTTAGGCGTTCATTCTTTTCCTCGGCAGATACATCCACTAAAATGCGAGGAGCCTCCACGTCGAGCGTTGGAGCCTTTTCACAAACTACTTTGACTCGAGAATCAATCTCTCCTAAAGCAAGATCTGCATAAATAGGTAAAAGTGGTTGGTAACTAGAACTCGAAATTCCAAGAACAAGTTCGATTGTCACATACCATTCTCATAGTCCCTAGTGGTATCCTTGGCCCTCGAGTACATCCACATTGGGTGTGCTCGTTTCTTTGGAGGGCTGATAAGTCTTTCACCACATGCCAGCCGGTAAGCCCCTTTTCCCTTAAATCTTTAATGGCTTGGATGTACGGGGCTATTCAACTTAGGTCTTTTGGGGCTGAGTTTTAGGAAGAAATCTTTTCGGCACCCTTCCCCATAAAGGAAAGGTTGTCTTCACTGGTTATCTCCTAGTAGAACCATTTCTCCTTACAGTTTGGCCATGATGACCGCATAAACATTGGAACATACTTCTATGTCTTGCCTTCATGAAGCTTCATACCACAGCTCCCAGCAATTCCGGTTTGTCTGCTCATCTCGTAATAATATAAAACGAGCTCCAACTCTGGAAGAATTCCCAGATAGGCTTCGTACAGATATACGAATACACTTAACATGGTAATTGAATTAGGAACCAAGTTCACCCATTCTACCCCAAAGTATTCGAGTTTGCAGGAAGTCAAAGACTGCACTCATAGTATGCTTGGAAAACTGAAATTTGTCCAATCCTCCCCGATGGCCAATTTTGTCTGGCAGCCTCAGTCCATCTCACAAAATTCCTTGAGGGAATATTCTCTACTACAACCAAAGCTTTCACCTTTGCCCTATCCATCTCTGACACCGCCCAATTGGAAGAAGACTTTGTCATTTTCTCTAAGCAATTGGTTTGGATGTGGGAGGAACTGGGGAAAAGAAGAAGGCTTGGACGGCGGCGGAAAGTTCGAAGGGATTGAGGCAGAAGGGGAAGTAAGAAAAATTACCTCTGAGTAAGTTTTTATAACCATATGAGTCGGTTATTACCTCTTTGGGAACCATTCCAAGCTGACAGATTGGTGGGAATCGATTTGTTTTCCTCTGTTTGAAGCCGATGTGTCTTTGCAACTCAAGCAAAATTACCTTTTTGATCAAGTTCGTTTATAGTCAAATCAAATCGAAAAGTCTCTACTTTTGATCTTCTTTCATCTACAACCTCTCTTTCTCAAGTAAGTTATTTTCACTTGAAGTTGCGGGGCTGGATGATGAGGATATAACCAATCGTTAAATTATTATTTATCTATAAATGATATGGTTACATCATTACGCTCCTCGAGTATACCCCTTATTTATAAGGGAGAGATTTTGCAAAGCAGTCATAAGCTCTTGTACGATTACCCCTTAGTCGTAAGTTCTTCTACGACTATCCTTTAAATCGTAAACTCTTCTACGACTACCTTTGGTCGTAAGCTCTTCCACGACAACCCATTAGTCGTAAGCTCTTTTACGACTGTACCTTAGTCGTAAGCTTTTCTACAACTATCTCATAGTCGTAAGTTCTCCTATAACCTTGACATAGTCGTAAGTTATCCTGCAACCACCTCGTAGTCGTAGATCCCTCTACGACTAAGCCAAGCTCCGATTGACCTGTCTATGATAACCCATTGCATCGTGGGTCTGTCTGACAAGACGGTTAACGCGAGTATTTATTCTTTGAAATAAGTGCACGTAACTTCACCTTGGTAGAAACTACTGCACGATAAGTGAGTTGCCATGTCTCTTTAGTAACTCTTATCGGACGGTTATCACTCAAAACGTTAAGGTGTTTCTTGGTGTGAAGAAACTGGTGCCGCTGTGCAAGCTATATAAAGGTGGACGTCAAGGAGAAGAGGGGGGATCCGGGCTAGACCCAAGGGAGAGTAGCAGTAGAGCAAGCTTTTTCGCATTACTTGCTCCATTGTAATCAGCTCCATTGCAATCAGTTCTTTGAGCAATAGTCAACAGGAAGTAGTGCTATTATTCTCGATGTAGAAGGCCAGAACCTATATAAAAATCCCAAGTAGTAAGTTACATCGTAGTTGATCAATGAATATATACTTTATGCATGGCACATAATATCATATTATTGAATTGTTAATAGACATAAATATTCTGGATTTGCTATACAACACTCGAGTACTGTTTTTTTTGTAAAATCAGCCAAATTTCTAACCTTTGGATCAGCTCGGAGATTCATGCTTTGATGAGCTCACCCTTCTCGTCTTTGATGCCACTGTCTCCCGCCGCCGCTAGTTAAGACTCGGGTTCACCAATTAGGGTTAGGTTTCATTGGAGCCTGGAGCTTAGAGGAAGGGAGGGGCGGCAGAAGCACGATAGTGGGTGCAAGAGGGTGGCGGTGTGGCGGCGAGCGCCACCTCGGCTACGGGATGGAGGAGGGTAGTGAGTGGTGGTCGGGGCAGAGCAGTGAGATCCCGAGTGGCGAGTTAGGTTGGGGCTGCAGGAGGCGATGCGCGACGGCGGATCCAATGGTGGTGAGTCACTGGAGATGGGGAAGAAGGTGGGATGAGGCAGTGGAGGAGGTGGTGGGGTTGCGGTGGTGGCAGAAGAGGAGGGCAGTGCCGACGCCGTGAGGCACTAGTGGCCGCTACGGGAGGCAGAGGTAACGGTGGCACGCCAGTGGCGACGTTGGCGATGGATGAAGTGACGGCGAGGAGGGAGAAGGCGCATGGGTCGAGGGCTTGGGCTTGGGTAGCGGCATGTATGAGTGTGTGGGTGCCGTGGGGTTAGGAGAAGGGTCTTGTATAGGATTGGGAGAAGAAATCTAGTGCGGAAAATTTTGACTGATTTCTAATAAAAAAACAACTCGATTGTGAAATAGTCACTCTCCAAATACTCCATTCGTCTAAGTTTATAAGGCATACTTTTTGTATGGCCTTGTCTATGAATATAAGATGTATTTTATATTTCAATGCGAAATTAGTGTAAGGTTTGGTCTATATTCTTAATAAATATTCTGCTTTACTTTATGTTCTTTACATGCATACATTGAATATAGTGCTTAGAGATAATAATTAAATGTAGTCTAGTTATTTTCAATATATTTATTGGTCCATGTGTGGACAGAAAATACACCTTAGATAAAGAGAGTATTATACTATCATCTCCCCGACTGCTCTAAGGCACTCTTACCACCGACAGATTTTGTACTTAATTTATTGCTGCCCTGCACGCACAATACAGTTATTTTACTTGTGGCTACTCGCTGCGCGCAGCAGCATCGTCTCGACGGAGATCCCTGGCCCGAGCCCCAGCATAACCCCCAACTCTCCTGGCAGCTCATCTACTCCTTGGCAATGGCAGCTTGTGTGGCGACGAAGCTCATCAAGCACGTATATCATGGATGCACCAGACATGTATCCGTACTCTTTCAACACACGCCGGCTCGCCTCCAGCTTGCCGGGCTGCAGCGCGAGCCCTACCTCGACGGCGTCCAAGATCGCGCGCGCGCTGGGTTGCACTGCCCAGAAGAGGTCGTTCCATGATCCACGACCGAGGCCAAGCGGCTCGAGTGCGTCGACCATGCATTGCTTGATGTTCTGGCGCACCAGTGTTGGCATAAGGCTGGAGGGGTGGAAGACGAAGCCGGCTTCGCTGAGATGCCCGGCGGCAGGGCGTTCGGATATCTCCGGTATGACGGCCTGTGAGGCGGACAACATCTCGAAAAGCGGGCGTTCGATGGGTTCCTGGGTGTCAGCGCCAACGATGATGGCACCGGCGCCGTCACCGAACAGCGTCTGCATGACGATGGTGTCGAGGAAGTCCTCCTCGGGCGCACGGAACAGTACTAGCGTGAGCTCGGCGCAGGCCACGAGAACGCGCGCACCGCGGTTGTTCTCGGCAATATCCTTTGCGATGCGGAGCGCCGTGGAGGTTGCAGTGCAGCCGTGGAGGTAGAGTATGGTGCGGTGGACCGAAGGGCGGAGGCCGAGGAGGGAGGCCAGGCGGAGGTCGGCCCCGGGCATGTGAGCGCCGGAGTAGGTGCTCATGACGAGGTGAGTGATGTCGGAGGCCGGGCGGCCCCATTCAGCAATGGCATCCTCCGCAGCCGCCGCGGCGAGCTCAGGCACTGCAGTTTGTAGGATGTCTTGCCGGGCATCCACCGACGGCCTCGTGCGATCAAGGAACTCGGGATGATCGCGTATCATCTTCTCAGTGTGGTGAAAATAGCGCTTCAGTATGCCTGACTTGTCGCCTGAAAATCAACACTAAACTTGAGCATCGAACTAGAACCGGAGGACACTAGATTAGGCTTCATCTTGAAGCTTTAACAGAGTACAGTTAAACTTCCTTGGACAATAAGATATTAGTGTTGTATAAAGTGCAATGTAAGTTATTAAACATGCGGATTAGTGTTACTCGTCTGAACTTGACAGTGCTTCCGCATCGTGCTAGTATCACATGCACGCTTGGACGAATAGTAAAGGGTGTCTAGACTCGAGATCATTCTGCTATTGGGACAGGGCACTGTAGCACGTGTTCTACAGATGGGCACTGTATGTCACTACCGGAAAGCTGCTATATGCCGAGTGTCTGAATCTTTGCCGAGTGCAATATATCGGACACTCGGTAAATCACCACTTTGCCGAGTGCCTCCATGGGGACACTCGGCGAAAATAATACACTCGGCACAAAATATCTTTGCCGAGTGTTTTTACCATGACACTCGGCAAAAGAAGCTCTTTGCCGAGTGCTGGCAAGAAAACACTTGGCAAACATAAAACACTCGGCACCAACCGCCGTCCGTTAGAGGTCAGCCGCCGCCGTTAGACCTTTGCCGAGTGTCTGGAGCTGACACTCGGCAAAGAGCTCTTTGCCGAGTGTTTTGTTTGCGGCACTCGGCAAAGAAATAAAAACATTTTCCTCTCCTACCCTTCAAACTTTTTCTACTCTCCATGAGCAAAATATGGTACTCCATGTTAAAATTTGGTATATTTTTGTATTTGTTTGGTATATTTAATTAATTAATTGCATTTCAAGCAATTTTTTGAATCAAGTCAAATTTGAACTGCAAGTGATTCAAATAATAGGAAAAAATGAGTAGAAAAATGATATTCATGTTATTCAGCCCGGTGAGGCCTTACCTGTTAAATGAAAAGGAATTTCGAACATCTTGTTCAGGAAACACGACCACAAACGTGTGGCCGAATGGTTTTTAAATTTTAAAAAAAGCAAACGAAGTCTGAAAATCATGATATTTGTCAAGATGTCATGATATTATACATGGAGGCTGTGGTAAAAAATTGATATGATTTCGCATAAGTTGTCACGTACGATGCTTACAAACTGAAGCAATTCTGAAGAAGAAGCGTAGAGTTGAGACGAATCCGGTAAGATTTGGAGTCAAAGTGACGGTCGAATTGTGGTTTGACTACAAAACTTTTTGTACAGGCAATAGACAATAGAGATTGTTTCATGTGAAATTTTGGTAATTTTTCGGATCCATTTGATAATTTTAATTTTTAAACTGCAACTGCAATTATAGAATTTTACTTGATATAAATTGAATTTGAGCTATAACTGCATGAAATAATGGTCTAATATTCGTAGAAGCATTGAATATGCATTGTTGAGTGAATTTGACAAGGCATTTTCGAAGTACATTCGAACAAATTTGTAAAACACGCTATGGAAAAGATAGAGAGGAAAGGAAGTTTTATGAAAAAAAATCTTTGCCGAGTGTCTTGTGGGCGACACTCGGCAAAGGAGGATGTTTGCCGAGTGTATTGTGGGCGGCACTCGGCAAAGAGGAGGGGTTTGCCGAGTGCCCGATCGGGGGCACTCGGCAAACAATACAAATAAAACATTAATAATTCCCCCGCGGCCGCGCTCACACACGCAACACCCGCGCCCCGCACGCCCGCCGCCGCCCCGCCCCCCGCGCGCCCCGCACACCTGCCGCCGCGCCCGCGCACGCCCCGCACGCCTGCCGCCGCGCCGCACGCCCACCGCCGCCGCCCCGCCCCCGCGCGCCCCGCGCCCGCCCGCTTCGACCCCCGCGGCCGGCCGCCACCCGACGCCTCCCCCGCGGCCGCCCGCCGCCCGACGCCTCCCCCGACTGCCCCCGCCCCCGCGGCCGGCCGCCGCCCGACGCCTCCCCCGCGGCCGCCCGCCGCCCGACGCCCCTCCTCGACGTCACCACCTCCTCGGCTACCCGTGATTCTTCTTCACCTCCCCTCGGTTCATGCTCCAATCTTTCTTCCCTTCTTTAATTGCTGTTCTCAATTACCGTGTTACTGAATTACTTTTAATGCTTGTTAATTTCTATTGCCCAGTGGATTATTATCTGATATCTGTGATGGATGCATGAGATCTGTGAATGTGCAGTACTTTGTTAATTTGTGCACTGTTAAATTGTTGGTTCATGCACTGTGATTGTGGATGTGAAATGTTATGTTGATTTATGGATCATGATGATATGGGCATTGGTTTTGATCATGTGAGTTGTGATCTGAGTGAGATTGTCTGTGTTGGCACTAGGTTAGTTTGTCTGTGTTCACCAACATGTTAATAATGTTGGTGAATTATGAACTGTCATGGATGCTTGTGATTGTGCTATGTTAATTTGTTCAAGAACTGCAATTCGTTTGTTACCAGTAGTTTGATTACAGTCAGTGCCTACAATTTGTTGATGTTGCGATCTTTGTAGTAGTTAAATGTGGTGTGATTAGTTTGTGTTAGTAATTGTCATTGAATAATCTATGTTTAGGTCTGTCAGCTGTGAAATGTGTTAGTTGTCAGTGTTAGTTTCTGTGGATCTCCTTGTGTTTGTGTTGTGCGATTTAGTAATGTTTTAGTCTATGATGTTTTAGTGACATATATATCACTTGGTTATATTTTATGAAAGATGCTATTGCTATACTGATGTGTTAATGTTCTAAAGAATGAGGGGGAGTTGAATGCCATATCTGATTGGTATATCACTTTGTTATTGCTATATCACTTTGTTGAATGCCATTCTCTGATTGGTCGGCCCAGTTTATTCTCTGGTTAGGCGTAACCTAGTTAGGCGTCTCCCGTTCGTAAGAGATACGGTTGGAAATATGCAGATCTTTGCATATCTATAACCGTATCTGTTTCGACTTGTCCACATTTTTTGGACAGCCCGAGGATGCGTAGATGGGGTTAGTTTCCATGGTCTACTCCGATCCGTGACAGAGTCTTGGCGAGAGGATGGGTCAACCTCTGCCACCGGAGCTATTCCCTCCACCTCCTCCTGCAACTACTCTTGTGAGTTTCTAGTGGAGTATGAATGTTTAAGTTTGTATGTTCCTACCTTAAATCTTGTCTCACACATGCAATCTCTTCTCCTTTGTGCAGAATCAATCGGCGGCTTCGAATAATGTGCCTCATGACCCACCACATCAGTCGGGGTGACAATGATACTTGTGGTTATGATGTTTATTACGAATATTGTGGTTGATACTTGGTGAATGATACTTGGAGTTGCATTATATGTGATATATTGTGGTTGCACTTTTGATATGTGATATATTGTGACTTGTGGTGATATATGTGATATATTGTGACTTGTGGTGATATATGTGATATATTGTGGACTATATGTGATTACTTGTTGATATATCTGTGATATATTGTGACTTGTTTGTGTGGGGTGCAATAAACAATTAAAATAGACAGTTTTTGGCCATTTTGCCGTGTGTTACACTCGGCAAAGGGAGGCTTTGCCGAGTGTCAAGGTAAAAACACTCGGCAAAGTAACATTTCTGTGCATTCTGGGAACATGCTTTGCCGAGTGTGTTTTTTTTTGCCGAGTGTCATGGTAAAAACACTCGGCAAAGTAACGTACTTTGCCGAGTGTTTTTACCATGACACTCGGCAAAGTATGTTACTTTGCCGAGTGTTTTTACCATGACACTCGGCAAAATAGTAATATTTTGCCGAGTGCATTACCACGACACTCGGCAAAGAGTGATACTTTGCCGAGTGCCTTTCCGTCCTGGCACTCGGCAAAAGACGCCGTCACCGTGTTCTCGCCGTCCACTGACCTTTTTTTGCCGAGGGTCGTTTTGGCACTCGGCAAAGCCTTTGCCGAGTGCTCGATGAAAAGCTCTCGGCAAAGAGCTATTTGCCGTCAGAAACTATGCCGTGTGAACTATACCATGGGTGACACTCGGCAAAACTTTTGCCGAGTGTTTCTCGTGCTTTGCGCCCGGTAGTGTGTATCACGTGTTCTACAGATGCATGCGCACTGTAGCGTGTGCTGTTTAGGTGGATTAATGTACTGTAGACATTTGGGTCTTTGAACCGGAGGCAAATTCAGTCCTCCCCATCCACCGTTGATTCGATCAATCCTCCCCATTCACCGTTGATTCGATCAAATTCAGTCCTCCCCATCCACCGTTGATTCGATCAGTCCTCCCCATCCACCGTTGATTCGATCGAATCAACGGTGGATGGGGAGGACTGAATTTGCCTCCGGTTCAAAGACCCAAATGTCTACATGGCCCCATGGCAGTTTCTTTTCCCTTTGAGCTTGCATAGACGAGTCAAGGTATGCCCAAATGGTACTTAGTTAGAAATTAGAGATATTAAGTCGTCAATCCGTGCATCGCACGGGCTAGATAATTTAAATATTTATGAATATTAATAATGTTATTTTATATAGGAACATATTATTTATATAGGGTAATTTTAGTTTCAAACTAAAATACAGAGATGTCTTATTAAGGATTTCGCTTTGACAACGTTTGTTTATCCTCCATGTTCTTTGTTCTGAATTTACATATATTCGGGCATTTTTATTAGGATTTTACTTCAAAGTTTTTAATGTATTGTATCTAAATTAAAATTCGTTTTTCTAATCGGTGGATGCCCAGTTTTTTGAATTATTATTCTGGTTTTTATATTTGTATAGAATATTCTTTTGTCTGGAATTTTAATTACAAACTTCGATTTATTGGGACACTACAAATTTTTGCAATTTCAATTTCAAAATTTCCCATATTTGGATTTATATATAATATTTTTTTAATGTAATTTATATTCAGAGTGTAACCATACGATAGTAAAAAAAATATTCATATACAAATCACATTACTATAATTGTCCACGCTGTGAAGTCATTATGTTAAAAATATTTATTTGCAGTATCTTTGTGAATTTAATTCGAAATATAAATTTTATAATTTTTACCAATTTATGTTTAATTTAACACCATACGCTTTGAAAATTTTAATTCCGTATTTACATATCTCTATGCAAGATTATTTCAAATATAAATAGATGGATTTGTACAGAAGAATTCTTTCAGTTATTTGGATTCATTTGATGCAGTTTAGGAAGAAGGTAAAAAAGAATAATCTTGAACCGGAACACCAACTAATGATCGTGAAGAGCGTATTGGAATCCACATACCTTGAAATGTTTTTTCCTTTCGCATGTGCTCTGCCCCGTACGACAGCAATCAGCATATAGCGCAAGGGAGCTTGACTGTTTATTTCTTGTGCCAACCAATTCCCACATATTGTCTTTTTACGTGAATAACTTAGAATTTTGTAGTTTTTTCGAGAACACAGAATAAATGTATGAATTTCTAGCCTTTTTTATTTTCTTTAATTAATGTGAGAATTTTTATCTTTTGACCTCCTAAAATTAACGTGTATCATGGGGCTCTTAGAGGAGCCCCCAATTAGTAAAGATAAAGAAGAAAAATTGCATGAGAGTAGATCGATGGGATTTTAGTTTCATTCGTGTTTGGTTAGGCTGAAGCCTGCAGGCATGCTCCGTTCCTTTAATTTTATACCATGGTGGGCACAGTAGATTAGACGTGAGTTTACAATTTGAGTTGTATCCGTGCCTTTTTTCAGCGGAGTTGTATCTGGACTTGGGCAGCTAGCTATTGTATGTAACTGGGGCATGTTACGTATCTTTATTTTCTATGGTACGTATACTAGGTGGGTGTAATCTAAGAATTCTATGTTCAATATTTTCTTCCTTTTGCAACGGTTAACGTGGGAGTTTATTTTTCTGTTTTATGATTATAGTAAAAATTTCTAACCTTTTTACCCCTTGGAATTAATGCGAGGCTTTCTAGATAAGCCTCCAATTAGTAAAGATAAAGAAAGAAATATTACCATTATTGTGAGAATTTCTAACCTTTTATCTCTTGGAATAAACGTGGAGGCTCCTAGAGGAGTCTCTAATTAGTAAAGATAAAGAAAAATTTGTTATGGCACTTTAGTTAACTCTAAATTATGTTTTTACAGATATGTTACGGCACTGTAGATAACTCTAAGTTATGCTTTTCCATAGGGAAAAGGCAAATTTTCAACCTGAACAATTGCCCGAGTCCACAAAATAACCTTTAACTTCAATACCGTCCACTTAATTTGCATTCTTGAACTATCAAAACTGTTCACTTTTCACCCTTAGACTGGTTTCGTGTGTGTGTTTTTGGGCTATGGCTTATAGTTTTTAGTACTAGCGCAAGCGTTTGTGCGAACGAACCGAATGTCGATAAGTCGCTTCGAAAAGGCTATCCTAATAAACCGCTTAAAAAAAGACAAAAAAAACCTTGCTATTGTTTGTTCTAGGAGAGCCATAAGCCAAAAAGTATGAAGCCCATGAATGGTTTTCGCTACGTTTTTGTGGCCACCTTACTTATGTTCCTTAAAAACCCTCAATACACTCTTTGAAATTTAAGTCTTACACAATCTCTTCATCTTGGCTTTGAGCTTGGTGAGGTGCTCGTTCTGGGTAACGCGGAAATAATAGTCGGCGTACTCATCCTGCCGCACGCAGTTTACCGGGTTCGCCGTGCCGATAGCGAGCAGGGCTGCGGGGCTGACCGCGCGCGGCGCCTGCTGGATCTCCCGGACGTCCGCTGGACGGCTTGCTGCCATGCTTGCCGAGCAGTAACTTGATGAAAATTAAACAATAAACAATTAATATTCGAGAAGTATATTTCTATGCTTTTCTCTTTAATAAAAATAACACTAATATTAAAGCACATAAAAATCAGGCTTTTCATATAGTAGTATTAATTAATATCCATTCATTAATTAATGTACATATCTAAATAGGAGATCAGGTTTTTCATAGAGTTGCCATGGTTGCGGAACAGTCATCTAATCTGGCTGCTCTCGATCGACAAACCAACAACTTCTCACGCGAGTCGCACTTAACGCAGCTTGACTTACAAGGAGGTAGCTTTCATATTTGCTGTGCAGTGCTTCGAGTTGATGCGGTGACCGACGGTCGGAGCGGCCAAGCTTCTGCGGCGTTCGGCGGCGAGATGGGGATAGATCCTGAGGTGGCGGGACAGCGGCAACGGCGGACGGCGCCATGCGTCGACAAAACAGTACATCTGAGACATGACAAGATGGGCGAAGTATGTACACTTATATGGGTGGTGTAGCTGGAATAGGCTAGCTAGTTGGCCGGGGCTAGGGTTTTTGTTGTACTTTGTATACGGTAGCACCACCTTATATATAGATAGTACAAGCATGCAAGAATCCGCATTAAAGCATTGCACTTGATGCCTGAGTTAATGCAGACGTGCATAGTCTACCAGCAGATGTGGATCGTCAACCACTCAACAAAAATATGGAGATGCTTTGATTGCAATTCCTTCTTTTTCGCAGGGCAACCGGTGAATAATGAGGCCTGTGTTTCTGTAATTATCCAGAATTTCAGTTATGCATTTCAATAATCTCTCTCTTCACATATTAATTTATAGCTTGGCACACTTCAGCCCTTTACTGTACATGAACGGTCGACCCTAATGCTAATGGCCCTTTCACCGTACATTGACATCCATCAAGCACGCACGGTGCATCAAAAGCCTGCACACCCTAGTGTAGTGTTCCTCCAGCCGAAGATGTAGAAACCTGGCTTTGGTACCAATTTTTATAATGGTAATTAAAGGTATTCTTATCCACAGAATTTAGCTTGTAAGCTGAGGATCTCTTCTATTCTTAAAGTAGGCCATTGCCCTTACACAACTAATATGGAACTATATTTTACCAGCAAGAAAACCTCTAGTTTTACGTAATTGCAACAAAGTCCTTCACATTTTGAAAAACCTACAAGATTTTATTAATTTCGTAGCAGTCCTATATAGGTATGTTTACGTGCTGGCCGGAACCGCACCGGTAAGAATCAAGGATCCATCTGGTGTGCAGCCGGTCCGCTCCTCACCGTACGTGATGCTTTCCAGTTGAAAATCATACCTATCAATCCCCATAATATAATCATCCACAAAATGAGAGAATAAAGTAGTGAGAAGTGGGGGTGGAGGATGTGCAAATAATGTTTCGAAACTTTTTGGTGAGAAGTGGGGTGGAGGATGTGCAAATAATGTTTTGAAGCTTTTTGCACTTAAGGTCGATATGTTTATGCCATATCAATCCCCATATTATTAAATTATCTTTTAGCTAAATTTATTTGTATCATTTTCATATGATCAATCTAAATATTTAAAATATATCAGCATGTATGTAGTTGAAATTAATATATTTTGATTAAATGCATTCTATGAGATGTCACTTTTTTTTACTGTGAGGAGTAGATTCCAAGTAGCCCATAAAAGCACAACAGAAATACCTTTGACTCAGTAAATGATATAACCATTTTTTTTAAATTTATTACGAAGACATTGTAACAGCATGATTATGACTGGATGATTTGCAAACCAGGTATACTTTATAAACTGTTTTTTTCACTTTTAGGAAAAGCTTTAAGGCCCCCTTTGGCACAGCTTCTCCCCTGGCTTTTCTCTTGTAGAAGCCAAAAGCCAGGGGCGGATCTACTATGGTTCATGGGTGTTCAGCTAAACACCCAAATTTTTTGACAAAAAATCTATTATATATGAGGTATAATACATACATACATACACACACACATATATATGTATGTATGTATGTGTGTATGTATGTATGTATGTATGTATGTATGTATGTATGTATGTATGTATGTATGTATGTATGTATGTATGTATGTATGTATGTATGTATGTATGTATGTATGTATGTATGTATGTATGTATGTATGTATGTATGTATGTATGTATGTATGTATGTATGTATAGTTGGGCCAAATCAGTTGTTTATATCCACAATTCGGCCCGAGACGCCGAGAAAAACGCAGCAGCCCGCCAGGCCGCGATCGCGCGTGAAGCCCATCCCATCCTGTCCGCGCGGCCTGCCTATCCCCCGCCCCTGGTCCCGGACTCCCGGTCGCCCCTCTCCCCGATCCCATTGGCAATCACGCGGAGCCGCAGACACTAACCCTAGCCTCGCCGCCTCCGCTCCGACTCGCCGCTGCCACTGCCCTCTGCCTCGCCGCCTCTGCTCCGCCTCGTCGCCTCCGCTCCGCCTTGCCGTGACGCCAACTCTGCCCTCCGCCTCCGCTCCGCCGGCGACCGCGCCTCGCCGCCTCGGCCCTCCGGCTAGATCTGGGCGCCTCGCTTGTGCCGGCCTGCTTCCCGGAACCGGACCAGTTCGCCGCCTCCCCGTCTTTCTACGCCGGCGTCATGCACTCACGCCGTCACCTCCGGGCTCTCTGCTCCACCTCTCCGGCTCTCCGCTCCGCCAGTGGGTACTTCTGTGTCATCTTTATATGTAATCTTCTGTCAAACTTTGTGTTTAATGTTCTCTGATTGAACAATCAGGATGACGATGGTGACTCGATCTACACATTCCCTTCTTGGATACATTCAAATATTATGGACGACAACATTCTCATTGAGGGGGCCACAAAACTGGATTCTTCCACTGACGGCAAAAGAACTGATGGAGGAGAGCTGGAGAAACTGAACGCAATTTATATAATTAATTTCAGTGATCTGTCCATTGGTGAGCAGCCAGTTAACTTTGTTTCCTAGAAACTAGGCATTGATTGCTCTTTGTTTTCATGTCTATATTAAAAATAATTTGCTTGATGCATCACTGATGATGAAACTGGAGATGAAATTACCATGTGTAAGAGATGTATAAATTAAGCACATTTACCTTGTTCACTGCTTTCTTCTTGGAGAGAGAACAAGATATACGATAGTGCAATCAAAGTTTTGTCAAATTCCAAATAAAGCTTACATTGAACTTGTGAGATTAAATGTAAATGTTGTTTTTGTTAACAGGGGATCCTTTATGTGACTTAATTCCACTGCACTTGGATGTTTTCCGTGGTGATATTGATCTTCTAAGGGAGTTCCTGCGAAGCTATCATCTTCCTTTCTTGAGAGGGGAATCGAATAATGATGTCTACAAGTTAGTGCAAAATACAAAGTTCAGCAGGGCATCATATCGTGCAATGTAAATACATTTGCTTGTCAGAAATCAGAGTTAATTCCCATCACTCATGCTTTATCCAACTGATTCATTTGCTGCTTATGACAAGGACAACTTGATTAGGAATAATATCTTTATATTATTTAAGATATTATCCCTAGTACGAACAATTGTATGTTAACTATTGTTACTATAGATTTTTATGTTTTGTACTAAAAATATTTTTACAACTTCGAACCCCTATTCTAAAATTCCTGCATCCTCCACTGCCAAAAGCTATACTGAACAGCAGGATTTTGAATGGCTTCTCAGAGAAGCACAAGCCGAAATACAACGTAGAAGCCGAAGTCGACAGAGAGGTGCCTATGAGGAGAAGCAGGGGCTTTTGCGGGCAGGAGATACGAGATTACCCCTGCCCAAAACCCTCCCAAATCACGGGCTAGCAGGCCAACACATTGCCTCGACCCCGCCGCTGTCCTTTAGCGCTCCCCGGGTCACACAGCTCCCGTTCGTTTCCCCCGAGCCGGGGCCGCCTTCCCTGACTCCGTCTCTCCCATCTCCGTCGACTGGTGCGAGTGGCCGGCCGCCGGAATTGACCCATGAAGCCTTCCCCAGGCCGTAGGGCCTCTGCTCACCTCCGCCTAGTCCCCAACTCAGGCCTCCACCTCGACATGGTGCCATCTCCTCCCCAATTCTGGCCTCCACCTCGATCTGGTGCCCGTAGCTAAGGGTTCACCGCCACCGGCGCCGTGCAAGCAACCTTGCCATCTCGATCTTTCCAGTGTGTCCATGTGTTGGATCTGAAGACTGAAGTTTTTGTTGCCGGTTCATGAGTTCATGTGTGTGACTTGGTCGTTTTTGTTGCTGATTCATAACCTCTGTGAATCTCTATGTTCAAATATATTAATTGTGAGATTTGCAATATTATTAAAGAATTTTGTTAGACATTTCGTGAAAGCCGGTTATTGAACACTATTGAATGATCGATTTTTATTAGACATTTCCACGAACACTGATTACTGAACATTATATATTGAGCATCTATCTAGGCTTTAATCAACCTAACAGGCCGATTTCAGTTAGGGGCACTTTAGACCTTTCTTACTTCTAGCCAGCCAGCCTAAGAAAAAACTAGAACGCCAAACGATAAACTTCTCCAGGCAGCCGCTTCTCTGGATAGCTACTTCTTAGAGTAGCTAGCCAAAGCCACAGCTGTGCCAAAGGTATTGAGTTGTTTTCGTTAGCCGGTTCATCCAAAAGCCAAAGCTAATAAAGAAATACAAACAAGTCACTTACATTTTAACACTTTCTTTCTCCCTCATGTCTAAGATATGGAATAGAAATGGGCTACAATTATTTTTATTTTAATTGTATTAATCGGGTCTTGAATTTAGAATTTCTTAGCTCTGATACTATATTGGGTTGTATGTGCTAGCCAGTTCATCCAAAAGCTTAAACTGATAAGAAAAAAATGGGTAATTCATTTATATTTCAACAAAAAGGCCTAAGTACTTTTTAATATTGATGCCAACAGTCCAAACACAAGGGCGCCGTTTGCTAACCTCTCAACTAAATGTTTCGTTAATTCTAACTCTAAAGTGTGGAGAGTGTGTACGTTTTATTTTGTTTCGTGTCCCCAAATTGATTGGCGTGATCGCTGTCATCCTTTTTAATTGTGAAAAAGTTACCGAGTGTAATTATACCCAAATCTAATATAACACCTAAATAAACTTGAAATACTTTTTATCATTTTATGTATACTTGTATACTAATTATAAGATATTCTAATATAAACCACACGAAAAAATTACAAGGGAGTCTATAATTTTTAGCGTATTTTATAAATACTTTTATATACGCACATAAAAAGGAGTATGTAAAAAATGTACATATTACCTTTGAAAAATTGTTCATACCACCTAGATGATCTTAACTACTCGTATATTACACATACATAATCTCCGTTACGCGAGATATTCCCTATGTTGTAAGATACGATATAAGGTGTAATTACACTTGGAGTAGAAAAGAGGCTTCCCATACATGAAATATATATATATATATATCTCACACTGAAGTTACAAATTCCAAACACAATCAAGCTTGGTGCACTCGGGCATGTGGCCATGTGCACGGATTGATGACTAGTGGATTAAAATAGAAAAGAAAACAAACGACAATAATAGAGGCGTGTCAATGAGGCAGCACGCTTATTCACCCCGCGCGAGCGCGCATACATACATACACACACATATATATATATTTATTTCGCCGACCTAGCGTTTCAGGGGTAAACCTCGATAACACAAATAGGACCCAGTACCGGCATGATTTTGTAACCACCGAATTCGGCATCAGAAAAGATCTTTCTCCACTCTTGTTCCTCTCGCTCCACCCCATTGATACACATCATGAACATGTTCTGCGTAGCTTCCACAACGTTGGTGTCTCTATCTCGCGGCCTGGATCCGGTCACCATGTCTATGATTACCACCTTTCCTCCGGCGTCTCTCGCTGGGATGGCTTCCTTGCAACGACGAAGTATCCTGACACAACCGTCGTTGCCCCAGCAGTGCAAAACGTTCTAGAACAAGTAATGAGATACGTCAATCTTAGAGATGGAAAAATTAAGTCGATGCATTATGCAAGGATGAGATACCTTGAGTAGAACAGCGTCCGCTAATGGAATGGCGGAGTGGAACATGTCGCCGGCGATGAACTGCAGTTTGCCGTGATCAGCGACGGGGGCCTGACTGATGACGTGAGGGAGATCCATCACGGTGCACTCCACGTGTGGGAAAGCCCTCACGACGGCTTCCACGGCGGCGCCGTGGCCCCCGCCGACGTCAACCAGCGAGCTCAGCCCGCGGAAGACGTCGCCGTGGAACCTAAGGGCGGCCTCCATGATGAGGTTGCTGTCGGCGACCATGGCGTTGTTAAACGTATCGTTGTCCGTCGCGTCCTTGCTCGCCATCTCCCAGCGGTCGCAGCCGTGCGCCATCTCGAAGAGGGATCTCGCGGCATCCTCCGGCCCGCTCCTGAGCCACGCGTGCAGGCCGAAGAATGGGGAGACAGTTACAGGGTTTACCAGGAAGCGCACCGCAGGAGACAGGCTGCGCGGGCCGACGAGGAGGCCCGTGCCCGCGGTGAGCGTGTACACGGCGGCCTCGCCATCCGCGGCGGTGGCCCCGAACATGCCTGACGCGCTGAGCAGCTTCATCAGGCGCCGTAGGTCGGGGAGCTTGGCCTGATTAACCGCGGTGTCGGCGGCGATGTCGGCGAGGGTGGCGGCACCGCCGCGGCGATGGATGGCGTCGGGGATGCCGAGGTCCACGACGCACTTGAGCGCCATCGACTTGATGAAGCCGAGCATGTGCTGCTGGAGCTCGGCAACAGCTCCGAGCATGTCCTCAGAGCTTACTTCGTCCTGGACAGCCGCCATTACTTCTGCCTAGCTGTGCAAAGCTTGTCTGCGTTGCTAGCGAGCCCCTGACCTTGCCTACCAGTACGCTAGCTGACTATTATATAGGACGAAATGGATACTAACAAATAAACGAAAATTCTAAAAATGAGCGCATGCTGATCGAGTTGCTGACATTCGCGCGCCTTCAACTCGATCTCCCTAGTGAGGAGACATGCTCCTCTTGTAACACCGGACCCAGCAAGAGCCCTAAATCTCACCAACAACTATAATTTTTTTTATCAATTTTAATTATTACACACATACTACTATTAATTATACTTCAACCATAAATTCCACAAGATTATGGAAGGACCACGTAAGAAACTCCAGGATACTGTTGTGATGAACCATTGCAAATTTTGTGGAGTAATGAATTGGTTTTGCAAAGATTGCATTTGATTTGGGCTGTCTTCTGGAAGTAACAGGAAAATCGGAAGTAACGCAGGTATAAGTGTGGTAGTTCCGTTTGGTGGAAATACCGTAGGAATAGATACGGAAGTACCGCTACCGCTTGGTGAAAGTACCGGGTTGAGTTGCGGTATGTTTTTTTTAGATAGGATCTAGGTGAGTTTTTTAATATGCGGAAGTACCGCTTTAGAGAGCAGTAGTACCGCAGTGCGGAAGTACCAGCATGATAAGTGTGGTATTTCTAATCTTCCCAGAAAAATAGGATTTTGGGATTTGAGTCTTGGATTGAGTTGAGATGACCTAGAATATTGGTTTAAGGTTGCATGATGCATGTCTTGGCTAATGTAAGTCAAGTTGTGAAGAACTTGTGCCTGGAAACATTTTTTTTGGATGTGCAAGGTTGCTTGGAGTCAATCGTGGTCAACGACGAGAATTGGGATTAAGCACATGGAGGAGTTGAGGCCTAGAACGATAGAGGATGATGGGTGAGACGGTGAGCTCAAACATGGAACGAGAAAAGCGAATGTTGAAGGCGAGTTCGAATGGCGGGATGGCGCCATGTAGCTTGCATAGGCCAAGTGAGTCGTAGTTCGGTAGAACCGGGACGGAAGAAACTTAGCGACGCGTGGCAAGCTAGTGGGGCACTTACATGTGGCAAGTATGGCGATTGCTTGCAGTGGTTGGTGATGACTGGGTCAAGGAAAGGTATTTTAGTAGTTTGACCAAAATCCCGAAAACCATCTTGGATTAAAACCACGACGCATGGGCGATGCATTGGAGAGCGATTTATATCAAGGTGGAGTTGGTTTGATCAAGGCGGATCAGGGCTAAGGATTTAACGGATGCACACTTATGCACTTTGAAAAGCGTGCATAAGTGTGTGAGTAAAACCTGTGTGTGGGGTTAACGGGTTCCCCCATTATAATAGTGGATAGTATCCACTAAGGTGAATAGGTGGCTGATTGCTCACCTATAAAAAGGGGTTGAGATGGAGACATATGGTGATCTATCCAACCCCTCTCATGTGCTCTCTTGTTTAGGTTTAGGGTTTGAGAGTGGAGCACTTGTGTGTGGTTTTTGTCCTTCAAGGTGCAGTGATTGTAAAACCTTCTATATCAAGTAAAAAATATATCAATCTTTACGTATTCCTATGGATCCATCTTGCTTTGATTGATTTGCTTTTGATTTGGTCCCAAAATGTGAGTTCTTAAACCGAGGGTTTTTGATTTGATTTCTTTGGTATTCTAACTTGCTGTGACATGTGAAAATACATCTACACCCATCTAGGTTATCATCCGCCCATGAGCAAGTTGTATTCACCGATTTTAATTTTGACTTAGTTTTGGTGGAACCTTCCAACAAACTGAAAAAGGTCTCAACTTCGGCCATTATTTTTGTGATCGTCTATTGGAATAGGTTCACAATACCTTAGAGAAGATTGCTGCAAAATTTCATATCATTTGGATCTACGGATCAAAAGTTCCATCAATTTTTGTTTTGAAACTATGCTGAAATTCAGTCTGCAGTTCTCTAAATTTTTGACCACGCCAGGTGTTCAAGCACGTTCAAGCTTTTGACCATGTTGGTTTTCAACCATTCTCTAGTTGTTGACCACTCAAGTCGAATTTCGACCATGTTGATTTTTGACTACGTTGGTTTTCGACTACTCTTTGGTCGTTGACCACTCGAGTCGAATTTCAACCACGTTGGTTTTGTCCACCCTGTGGTCATTGACCACTCGAGTCGAATTTTGACCACGTTTGCTTTCGACCACATTGATTTTTCACTACTTTGGTTTGTCACCGCTTTTTCTGGTCGTTGACCTCTAGAGTCGAATTCCGACCATGTTGATTTCTGATTGGTGGTTGAATTTTGATCATTCATTAGTCTTCAACCACGTTGGTTGTTCGACCACTTGTTGGCTTTCTATTACGTTGGTTATGATCACGCCAAATTTCGACCACGTTGTTTTCTGACTGGTAGTCAAATTTCGACCACGTTGAATTTCTGACTGGTAGTCGATTTTAGACCACGTTGTCAAATTTCGACCACGTTGTTTTTCCTACTAATTGTGTTTAGCATTGTGAGTCTCTAGTTTTTCAAGTAGAATTCCTATTCTAATCTTTATAACTTTGTAACTATCAGAGTAAAGGATAAGTGAATACTTGGAAGAAGATTTTAAGGCATCATTCAACCCTCTCTATTACCTATCCTGTCCTACAATTGGTATCACAGCCCGGTTAGCTCTTTTCATAGATCTTAATTGGTCTTTGGAGCCATGGCAATAGACAAGTATTCCACCAAGCATCCTATCTTTGATGGGGTCGACTATCCCTTTTGGAAGAATAGGATGAAGTCTTACATTCAGGCCTAAGGCTATGCTATTTGGAGGAAGGTTAAGACTCAGTTTGTTGTTCCTGCCGATGAGGACAACACGGTTTTGAATACACCAGATGTTGAGGCAAATGTTAAGGCAAGGAACATTGTCATTCAGGGTCTTAATAGAAATGAGTTTGATCACATCTCTCATCTCTCGTTGGTATATGATATTTGGGTGACCCTCGATGCATACTACGAGGGCACCACCTAAATCAAGACTGTCTGTCAGGACCAGTACAAGTAAGAATATAACAAGTTTGCGATGCTTGCTGGTGAGTCTTTAGATGAGTGCTTTGGCAGATTTTTATAAGATTCTGATCAATCTTCGAGCTGTTGATTTTACATACTTAGACTCAGACAATGCTCACCGGATGCTTTCTACCTTGAACCTCATGGTTTGGGAGATGAAACTGATCACCATCAAGGACATGGCTAATTTGTCAACATTGACTCTTGATGCGTTGTACTCACGCCTCAAGCCTCATGAGATCGACATCGAATCTCGCAAGACGAAGTCATAGTCAATGGCTTTGGTCATCGATCTCACTTTTGCCTTTAGAGCATCTTCTGATGGCGCTTCAGGTTTCTCTTTGGTGGCTTTATGTGAGATGAGTGATAACCAATTTGAGTAGTTCCCAGAGAGTAAGCTAGCCCTCTTAGCCAGAAAATGCTCTCATGCATACAAGAGGGTTAGAGAGAGAAAGAGAGGGTCTAGTCATCTGCTTCGAGTGTGGTGGCTCCAACCATATTCGAGCAAACTGTCCCAAGCTAGAGAAGGGCAAGAACGACCATGGCAGTGTGAGCAAGAATGACTACATCAGCAAGAACTGCAACAAGAAGCCACCAGCTCATGGTCAAGGCAAGGACAAAAAGTACTATAATCTTGGCAAGACCAAGAAGCTCTTCCACCACGTCCTCACCGGCTTTGACAACTTCGACTTCAGCAACATGGAGGGCTGGAGCGACGATGACGGTGAGAATGATCCACAGAAGAACACCAAGAATGGCGATGACTTCACTGGCATATGCTTCATTGCTGATGAGAACAGTATTAGCGATGACGATCTCTACAGTAACTCCGATGAGGTATGTCCCTTCTATGACCAACTCAATGATGCTTTTCTGAAGTTAGGAAAGTTTTATGCTAGGTCTCAGACTAGGTGTGGTGAGTTAGAGAAGGAGGTAGAGAGCTTGTCACGGGAGTTTACTTCACTTAGATCTGCTCCCTCCCATGATGATTACGATGTATGTGCTTCCTTGTTGGAGACATAGAGAAACTAAGGACCTCACATGATAGTGTGATTTCTAAACTGGATTTGTTTAAGGTGGAGAATGTTAGTTTGTTAGCTGAATTATAAATGGCTAGAAATGTTCCATCTCATTCTAATTCTATCGAGACTACATTCTACACCATATGTGAGGATAAGGACAATGCTTTTAGAGATTTACATACCATGCTTCATGACCTACCTGAAACTTGTGATAGCTGTAATAACTAGAAGATTAATCTAAAGAAGGCAGATCATTAAATCGCTGAAATGCAAGCTGCTTTGATGGAGTCTGTTGTTTCTTATGCCAACTACCCAAAATTAACGGCTGAACTTGAATCAATTTCTAAGAAATTTCAAGACATATGTGATCATAACAAGAAAATGGCTCAGTATGCTTCTAAGGCACCTGTTAGCTCACCATACAATAATTATAAAAAATTAAAATCTGAATTGATTGCATTGAACGAAAAATGTGTGAAGCTAACTAAGAATCTACTAGAGAAGCCACAATCTGCTTGCTCTTTCTGTGCTGAAGTAGGGTAAAAATCTAAGAAAATGCAAGAGACTTTTAGGAAGAGTTATAAGGCTCAGATGGTTAGAATTAGAACTACCCCATGTGTAAAAATCTACTTCTGGTTCTTCTTCCTGTCCTTCTGGTTTCTCATCCTCTCCTTCTTCTTGTGCTTCATGTGCCTCTCTTTTTCGAGAGTGTGAGTATCTCATGAATACTCTAGAAAAAGCTTAATCTTATCCTAAACAAGTCCAATATTTGCAAGTTTAATCAAGGTCTAGGATATGATTTCTTAGAGGATGCGAGGAAACATTCACCGGCTTTTATTAGAGCTGTAGCAGCGGGCGTGATCGAAGTTGTGCCCGAGCCTAAGAAGATTGAATTTAAGTCTACGGGTTTTGTCTAGGGGATTTTTGATAGCAAGGTTGTGCTACCTGCTACTTCGACCTTCAGAAGGTGAAGTCTCATATTGCTGCTTCAACCTCTCAGAAGGCGAAGTACCATTGCACCTTCTGTCAGAAGGATGGACATGTGATTAAGTTCTACTTTAGGCATGCCAAGATCGTGCGAAGAGATCGTGTTCGCGCTCTTAGGAGTATTCAAAGTCAACCCCAAATTCAGAGTGCTCCTAAGACCAACATGAGGTCTAGAGTTATAGGTAGCTCTTCTAACTTACAGGGTATTAGGCAGCGTCGAGGACTTGGTTTTTTAGGTTTCTTCTGGTTTTGGTCCTCGAGTTGCTTCTAGTCAGGGTTTTTGCTGTCCTGAGGATAGACCTCGCTTTCCCCATCGAGGTAGCTATCCGCGGTGTGGTCAGCATACTACTGTAGGTCATACCTGCTCTTCCATAGCGGTCGGACCTAGCAGAGGTTGAGGTCTGCTCCTAGACATTCTGATTCTGTGAGAGGCGAGGTGTGTAGAGTAGCTAGAGGTCAATATTTTGTTTCTGAGACTGCATCTTCTGCTCATCGTGTGACTCAGTACTGGGTTCCCAGATCTACTCTTATTTACCCTGGTACTGAGCCATTGATATTATCTTCTCACTGACTTAGGTTCACTAGGATGAGAAGGGAGATGTGTGGCTTATAGACTCTGACTATTCTTGCCACACGACTGGAGACTCCCGTAGGTTCTCTTTCCTAGTCTGAGCTCCAGGTGATGAGACGATCACCTTTGGAGATGCTTCTTCAGGTCGAGTTATCACTAAAGGTACTGTGTGTACACACAGATTCTTTCATTCTTAAGGATGTTGCCTTAATGAGTAAGCTGCGTTATAATTTGTTATCTGTTTCTTAGCTTACTGATGATGATTTTGAGGTAAGTTTCAAGAAAAATACTTGTAAAACCCTTGATTCTTTGGGGCATCTAGTTTGCGGGATTACTAGGTTTGGGAGGATCTTTCGTATTGATTTTGTTGAGTCTTCTGGTGATTCTCTCAAATGCTTAGTTGCTTCAGAGTCCTGTGATATCTCTTTTTAGCATAGGAGACTTGGTCACATTGGCTTTGATCAGTTGACCTGAGTTAGTTGCCATGGTCTCATTGTGGTTTGCCTAAGCTCAAGATGGTTAAAGACTTAGTTTGTGCTCCTTGCCAGCATGGCAAGATGGTTGCTGCTTCTCACCCTGTAGTCACTGTGATTATGACCGATGCACTAGGATAGCTTCTTCATATGCACACTATTGGTCCAGCTGGAGTGCAGTCGATCGGTGGGAAGTGGTATGTTCTTGTTGTGGTTGATGATTTCTCGAGGTTCTCTTGGGTGGTTTTTGGCCTCGAAGGGTGAAACGTTCAGTCATTTTTGGGGTTTGTTTCGAAGGCTTTCTGTTGAGCTCCCTGTTATCTTACGAGCGATTCACAGTGACAATGGAATGGAGTTCAAAAACTCCTACTTTGAGAGTTTCTCTGATGAGACAGGTGTAGAGAATCGATTCTCGTCTCCACACATCTCTCAACAAAATGGCATTGTGGAGAAGAAGAACTGTACCTTGGTCGATATGGCCATGATGATGCTAGACAAGTATGCTATACCTAGGAAGTTTTGGGCTAAGGCTATAGTCACTGCGTGCAATGTTTCGAACAGAGTTTTTCTGAGGGCACACTTGCATTTCACTTCTTATGAGTTGAGGTAGGGGTGAAAGCCCAGTGTATCACATTTTCATGTTTTCGGTTGCAAATATTTTAGTTTAAAGTCTGGGAATCTAGATAAGTTTGAGTCTCGTTCTTCTGATGGTATCTTTCTAGGTTACTTGACTTCTTCGTTGGGTTATATGGTGAGGTCAGTCCTAGCACTAGGCCCGACACCTCAGATCCAGTAATGTAGTCCAAGTCCATCTTTGTAGATGATGAGGAGGATGGAGATGAAGGTTCTTTACCTAATCCAGTCCTTCCTTTCCCTGAGGTGCTTGCTTCTACCACTACGCCTTAGGGAGATCAGCCCTTACCTTCCAGTTCTTCTAGAGCTTGTGGCTACTCCTACTTTTGTAGCTCATAAGGTAGAGGCCACTTCATCTCATCCAGGACCTCCCCGTCACATTTAGTGTCATCATCCTTTGGAGAAAATCATAGGAGATCTTTTTGAACGTGTCACGCATTCAAAATCTAGCTTATCTCACTTCTATCTACATTCTGCCTTTGTCGTCTCTTTCGAGTCCAAGGATATATGTCATGCACTTTTTGATGAGTCTTGGGTTAATGCCACGCATGAAGAGTTAGAGAATTTCAACAGGAACAAGGTATGGTCGCTTGTTGAACCCCTAGTGGTCATAATGTCATAGGAACGAAGTCGATCTTTAAGAATAAGTAGAGTAAGGATGGGGTAGTCATTCGAAACAAGGCTGGACTGGGTACCGCAATAACGGGAGTGGCTTGCGAGTGGTTGCAGACTTATGTCAGTTCTTCCCTTAATGCATCTATCTCTTCTCGAAGTGAGGTAGTTATCTCCTCAAGTTTTGCATCAAAGTCCCGTTTTATACATTCCCCGCGCTCGGCCTTAGATCTCTTCCTACTCCTATATGCCTCGAGTCGTGTGAGAATCCGTGCCTCCAAGATACATAAACCCCTAGGCCTCGTGCGCGACCTGGGTGCTCCTTGTTTCCCTAGGCCGTGGACAGTATGTCCCTCTCCTAAGCTGCAAGAGGCAATCATATTATTTTAGACCCCATGAAGTTATGGACCTATTAACAACTACATAGTTTAATATATCTTACTAGGCATTAGGACACATCCTCGTCTATGAGGTTTTTGAAAGAGGTGACGCCCGAAGACGTGATTGATGACCTCGCTCTTAACCAGTTTTGGATGCACTTGTTTGTGATCCCGGCAAATGGTAGGAAAGCTTCCGATCAGATTACGATCTCATCCTCCATCCTCCATCGTGGGATTTTACTCGCGTACCTAGCGGTGCCAAGTTTGTGGGGGTGAGTGTTTTGTGCTTGTAGAGCCTTGTGCACCACACTTTCCTGTTGAAATTTGGTCGTCATTTCATCCGCACAAAGGCCTCCCATATTTCTGGCAACATGAAAGGATACCTCATGATGGGCGTGCGATCCTTGGTCACGTCGGCACGAGCGAGGCAGCTACGGACATCGACGCTCATGGCGCGACGGTCGACCCCACCGCTGGCATGACGATCGACCCCACTGCTGGCGCGACGGTCGACACCGGCAGCACCGACCGGGTTATCGGGAGCGATAATGCCGGCGCCCATGCTGGCACGGCCACCGCCCCTACCCCCGGTGCAGAAGCAGCGACCGGCTCTGGTGGCAACGTCGGCCTTGTCATTGACCTCGAAGCCCGCAACACCGACGCATTGGGCAACCCAAGAGTGCAGGCCGTAGTCGCCGTGGCTCCGATGGTGCAGCAGGGTGCACCGATAGCCCCAGCCACAGTAACGGTAGAGAGCGCTCTGCTGACAGCCATCGGCACGCTCCAACGGGAGCTGGTGGACCTCTGCGGAGCCGTGCGAGACATACAAGAGGCTCGGAGCCAGCAGACTCCGCTGGTGGCCGCGCCAGAGCCCATGCCGGAGCGGGCAGACAGTCGTGAGGCCCCTACATCCAATCGCGTCCCGCTGTGACGTGTGGACCCAGAGTCCCCCCTCTCTGCGGGCCTACAGCAGTCGACATGGCCGGAGGGCTTCAAGTTCCCCAGTGCCGTCGAACCATACAAGGGCAACACAGACCCTCAGGAGTTCGTGCGCGTGTACGACACCGCCATCGAAGCTGCAGGCGGAGACGACGCCACCAAGGCAAAAGGGCTCCCCCTCGCGCTACAGGGAGTGGTGCTTTCTTGATTTTTCACCATAGAGCCGAACTCCATCTACGCGTGGGAGCAGATCTGCGACTGCCTTTACAACAACTTCCAAGGGAACTACGTTGAGCGCGTCGATACAGATCAGCTTTTCGCGGTCAAGCAAAAGCCCTCGGAGAAGCTCTGGAGTATTTCAAGCACATCGCAAAGGTTCGCTGCCAGGTCAAGGACGTCAATGAGACGACCATCATCAATGCAGCAGTGCAGGGCCTCCACCCAGGACCGCTGGCGGAGTACAACGCATGAAAGCCAATCAAGATAGTGGCGAAGCTCTTCGACAAGATGGAAGAGTATGCCAAGGCGGAGGAAGACGCGCGAAGGCGCCAAGGCGAAGACTCTGACACCAATTTGGCGGAGGGCACAGTGAAGAGTGGAGACTCGCCGAAGGAAGGCTCTTCGAAGGGCAAGCGCAAGCCAGAGCTATCGAAGGACGCCCCCAAGCGCAAGGACACCCAGCACAAGGACTCGTCCGGCGACAGGCCTAAGCGCGGCCAAAACAAGTCCCGTAGAGCCCGCCACATCTTCGACATTGAGGGTAGCTCCGAAGACAGCCCCTCCGCTGGACGTGGTCGGGGGCGGGGGCGCGACTGGGGTCGCGATGATGGGACCCATGCGGAATACGATGACCAGCCCTACGGTCTGTGGTGCGAGGTGCACGGCCGAGGTGGCCACAACACGCGTGCATGTATCACCATCGCGGCGCTTCGACAAAGCGTCGCCAGGGATAGAACTCTCGAGGTGCACCGCCCGTTGTAGCCCATGTCCAGGAATCTCCAGAGGGCTTCGTGCGAATCCAAGATCACAGATTGCAGCCCCAGGGGGGACCCTTACGGATTCAAGCCCATGTGCAACAACCTTAGGAAGGCCCCTTGCGGATCCAAGCCCCAGAGGGAGCCCAACGCTGGGTTATAAACGTCATCTCTAGGGATTCGTCGCTGCAGTTCGCCTAGAAGGCATATGCGCGAAGGTTGCACCACGTGGCAGCATACCCCGCGCAGGCACCACTGGGTTAGGCGCAGCACAACATTACCTTCACGCCCGCGGACGCCGATGGCGTGGAATTCCCCCACCAGGATCCCCTGGTCATCTAGGTCGCCATCGCGGGATGCGATGTCAAGTGCATCCTAATCGATGGAGGAAGCTCCGCGAACATCTTGATCGCCATAGCCTTCGACCAAATGGGGATCCCTCGAAGCCGCTTAGGCCCCTCGGGAATCCCATTACAGGGCTTCGGAGGCCAACCGTTGAGGGCGTTGGGCCAGATATGCCTGTAGGTCTCCTTCGGCCGGGATGACAACATGAGGAGCGAGGACGCCACCTTCGACGTTGTCGATATTCCGTACCCTTACAACGCCATATTGGGGCGGACAATCCCTAATTCCTTCGGGGCAGTCCCACATCACGGCTTTCTATGCATGAAGCTTCTGGGCTCGCGGGGTATCATCACCACCCACAGCGACCAGGATATAGCTCGGCGTATAGAGCTCGTCGCCCGAGGCCCGAACCTTGAGGTTCACCGGGATTCCGACAGCACAGACAGCACAGAGGCCATCGGTGACTCTGTGACACTAAAGACTCGGCGCCCAAGAAGCACCCCGCCGGGCTTTCACCTGGGTCACTTCGGCACCAGAGGCTCCCCACGTGCCCTACCTCACCGCCTCAGCAACAGCAGTCGATGTTGTCCCCATCCTCGAGCGACTTGTGGTCAGTACTCTGTCTTTTGAAATCGCTCACCCGCGCAAACGGGAGATCAATAAAGTCTACCGTTTGCGAAACTTATCATATTTTGTGCAAAGACGCACGGAGGCTTGCCTCCGAGCGCACTCTACGTGAGTATAAACAATGACGTGCGGTAGCCCGCCGGGTGCACGCACTCTACAGAGTATAAACAAAGACGTGCGGTAGCCCGCGGGACGCACGCACTCTACGGAGTATAAATAAGACGCAGCGTCGAGGTCCACCTCCGCGCGCACTCTACGGAGTATAAATAAGACGCAGCATCAAGGTCCGTCTCCGCACGCACTCTACAGAGTATAAATAAGACGCAGCATCGAGGTCTGCCTCCGCGCACACTGTATAGAGTATAAATAAGACGCGCAGGGGGATGCCCCTGCGCACTCTACGGAGTATAAAGAAGATGCGGATATTGTCCTTGCGCACTCTACAGAGTATAAACAAGACGCGGATGTTCCCGCGCACGCGTGGGTGTTGTCCCTACGCGTACTCTTCACAGTATAAATAAGACGTGGTTGATGTTCCCACGCACGCTGTGGAGTATAAAGAAGACGCGGATATTCCCACGCACGCATGGGTGTTGTCCCTACGCGTACTCTCCGGAGTATGAATAAGACGTGGTTGATGTTCCCACGCACTCTACGGAGTATAAACAAGATGCAGCAGAGGCTTGCCTCCCTACGCACTCTACAGAGTAAAAACAAGACGCAGCAGTGGCTTGCCTCTGCACGCACTCTACGGAGTATAATCAAAATGCAGCAGAGGCTTGCCTCCGCGCGCACTCTACGGAGTATTAACAAGACGCAGCAGAGGCTTGCCTCCACGCACACTCTACAGAGTATAAACAAGACGCAGCAGAGGCTTGCCTCCATACGCATTCTACAGAGTATTAACAAGACGCAACAGAGGCTTGCCTCCGTACGCATTCTACGGAGTACAAACAAGACGCGCGGATGTTGTCTCCGCGCGCGCTCCAGTGAGTCAGCCTCCGTAGGACGCGCCTGCTGGGCGGGGGCCTAGAGGGCTACATTTCCTCCAAATGTCCAGTGCAAGAATGGCAGCCGTTGCCTTAGCGTCTTTGTATCAGCGGCCGCACACCATGAGGAGTGCGCTCTTGCCACCACTTCGAAGGGTAGGGGACGTAGCGCTCGCGCGTCTACTTCAACTAGGTGCCAGCTCTGCTGCCACCTCTTCGAAGGGTAGGGGACGGAGCGCTCGAGCGCATACTTCGGTTAGATGCCAACACCGCTGCCACCACTTCGAAGGGTAGGGGACGGAGCGCTCGCGCATCTACTTCGACTAGGCGCCAGCTCCACTGCCACCTTTTCAAAGGGTAGGGGACGGAGCCCTTGCGCGTCTACTCCAACTAGGCGCCAGCTCCGCTACCACTACTTCGAAGGGTAGGGGACAGAGCGCTCACGCGTCTACTTTGACGAGGCGCCAGCTCCGCTGCCACCACTTCGAAGGGTAGGGGATGGAGCGCTCGTGCGTCTACTTCGATTAGGCGCCAGCTCCGCTGCCACCTCTTCGAAGGGTAGGGGATGGAGCACTCGCGCGTCTACTTCGACTAGGTGCCTTAGCGTGCAGGCGTTTACGAAATGCAAGTCCTACGAGTCTACCGGAGGCAAGCGCGACCGTGAAAAGTGGCGGGGACACATACTTCAACCGAAGTCCTTTTCACATTCGTCAGAGGATGTTTACAAGGGGGCTCGCTAAGGACCAAATATACAAGCTTTCTCGGATGTTCAGAGCCGCTACTCCGCCGGCTCCTCCTTAACATACGTCCACGCTGAAGTTCAGCGATTCTTCGGCCCACCGCCAGCGCCGAAGACGCCGTCGGGTCATGAGGTCAGAAACAAGTGGTTGGTCCCTATCAAGTAGCTGCCCAGAGCACATCGATACGTGCGGTCAGAACACCGGGACAACTTCTACTTTATTCATAAAAAAGGGGTGCATACATGGTAACGCATGCCTACACACCGGGACCCTGACATCACACCTGTGGGTTCGCGCCCTACCCCGTGGCCTCGGCGCCGCCTCCGCCTCATCGTGGCACTTCGTCAAGCCATTGGCTGAAGTTCCCCTAGCCACCCATGGTCTGTCGCAGCTCTAGCGTTGCCGCAGCCTCCCCGATGTACTCCCAGATTCGTTCATGGAAGGCCCGGGCGGCCTGGCGAATGGAGCGCATGGCGCCTGACATCACCCCAGCTCCGGCAGGCATCTCCAGCTCGCCCGTCGACATGCTGGTAGCCTCGATGATGAAGTAACGCGAAGGCCAGGCGCGCGGTCACGAAGGAGCAGTGGTTGCCGAAGGATTTGGTGGCGCCGAGAGCTAGGTTGGATGCATCCGTGATTCGACGAAGTGTCCGGGATAGTTCTCCGGGGCTGAAGGAGCAAGGGGGCACTTCAGCGATAAGGTCTTCGAGGGCTCCTTCCAGAGCCAGCATGGCATCCCACACCGCCACCGAGGCATTGCCCAGAGTCTGGTCCCATTTCCCAAGAGACGTAGTAAGGCGGCCTTTCTCCTCTTCCAGCGCAGCGATTTGCTGGAGCAGGCCGACCCGCTCCTCCGCTGCCGCTCGCCGCGTCGCCGCCACGAGCGTCTCGGCGTATGAAATCGCCTCCGCACACTCCACCTCCAAGCGTTGGATGTGGTCATCCTTGGCGGAGTGTGCCTCCTCGGCCGCGCGAAGGGCCTCTTCGACAGCGCACAGCCGGTCCTCTAACGCCCCCCGTTCGAGGGTGAGGGTATGCACGACGAAGCGGTCAGTAAACTTTTAAGTGACCATGCATCGCTCAAGGTTGAGTACTCACCCTTATCTCCGAGGCCTCAAGCGCGCCTCCCAGTAGCTCTGACCCGCACGTCAACAATGCCTGGCGATCCAGGTTCGCGTCCACGTTGTCCGCAGCTCCCTGCCATGCCCCCAGCACCTCCAGACAAGGGATGAAGTCTGTTAAGCCCGGACGCACGGCCTCCGTGATAATAGTCTCGAAGGTACCGAGCGTCGAGCCCAAAAGAGCACCCCCGTCCCTGGAGATTGCCCATGCTCGGGAGACCGTGCCACTAAGAAGGAACGTAGGGGTTAGAACCCGACGGACGCACCGCAGGATTGAGTGAAGGGAGGTAAGCTTACCTTCCACACCAACTGGCGGACTCCGCTGGGGCGTCGCTTCGGCTTCAGAGGGAATCGCAGGAATACCAACGTCCCCCGAAGAAGCTGGCTCCCTTGGCCGGGGAGCCCCTGTGTCGAGGTCTGGTTCCAACAAGCTCCCCACCCTGGTCGCCGCGGCTTTAGAGGGAACCGCAAGGACGCTAGGCCAGGGAGCCTCCGTGTCAGAGTCAGACTCCCACAGGCCCCTGACCCTGGTCACCATAGCAAACCCCCTCTCTGAACGAATGGGTGATCGCGTGCGCGGCCGCTTCGCCTTCGGGGAGCAGGGCGAGGACTGCGCCTCGGTAACCGCCGGAGGCGAGGACTCTGCTCCGACAGCCGCTGCAGGTGAGAGCTCAGCCTCGATGATCGCCGCAGGCGAGGAAACTTCTTCCTCCTGGTTGTCCGTACTGCACCCGTGGTCCTTGGCACCGCCCAAGGACCCCCGGTCTTCGTCCTCCACGCTTGTCTCAAGGTCCAAATCGTCATACTTCTTCGTCGAGTCGGAGTCGCCGTCCATCGAGGGGTCACCTTCGGCAGAGCTAACAGGAGCGACAGCCGATTCACCGGGCACTGCCGCGGAGGACCGAGCCCTCCGTCGAGACGGCAGTCCTTTCCCCTGGCCATCGCCGCCGCGGTGACGAGGCTGGCTCGGGGCTCGGGTGGTGCGCTTTGGCACGCAAATGCCCAGGGCTTCGCACACCCGGTTTATTCGCCCTAACTTCGCTTCTGTAGTCGCAGCGGCACGCAGGCTGTACTCCTTGGCCACATAGGGTCCAAAGAACACGGCCACCGCACGCTCTGCATCCCCCGGAAGCCCTATGGGTGGGAAGAGCCGGAGTCAAAAGGAGAGGAAAAACAGAGGGAAAAGCAACACTCCTCCGAGACTTACGAGGGTTGGAGGGCCTCGACAGCGATGATACAGACGGGTGGACGTTGTCGTGCCGAAGGCCCCTAGGTGCAATACGCCACTCGTCGGCAAGCGGTGCCACACCATACATGACGAACTCTTCGGCGAGGTCGCACATGTTGAAGCGGGTGGTGATCCCCACAAGCCTCTGCGCCCTACGCCTATCCTCGTCATCGATCAGTGTCCCGGGTGGGGTATTGAACGACACCAGGCGGCCTATGCACTCGAGGCCACTGTCGCTCGCCAAGCAGTGGTAAAACCACTGCTTCATCCAGTTCGGCTCCCACTTCGACCGGGTCGAGTTGGCAGGGAAAACCTTCCCGCACTACGATCGCAGGATGAAGTTGACGCTGCCGATGTTGGAAAATGTTCCCCCTCTCAGCTTCTTCGGCTGGCACCGGGCGTTGTGGAGGAACGCGAAAAGCGATGAGTGCCCATCGTTAAACGGCAAGGCGGGCTATCGCGTTCGGAGTTAGCTGCGCCAGTTCTAGCCTGAAGGTTCATAGGACAACACCGACAATCATGGCCACCGGGATGCGAAGCCCGGCTTCAAAATAGGCGACGAAGATGACCGCCTTCGACTTCCCCCGATGTGACTCTGTCTCATCGCTAGCGGGCAACCGCACCTCGTGGCAATCCGATAACTTCCCCTTGTGCAGTAGGGTCTGGATTGTCTCCTCCGTGGCGAGTGTTGGTCCCAGCACGCTGGAGCAGGGACCCTCCAATTTTTCTGTCGCCACCCACTGTTTGTCCAGCAGCGTTGCCTCGCGCCCTTCGAGCGTGTATTTCACCTCGATCAGCGGCGGCCGCTGGGGTGAAGTGCCACCGCCATCCAGTGGAGTGCGTCCTTCGCCGGGAGCCATCGTCCTCCGAGAGCTAATCGACGATGGGGGCAGCACGGCGGCAAAGAAGACTAGAGTGCAGGGCGCAGGAGAACAAGGGACCAACAGGTATGAGGAAGAAAGCACAGAGACGGTACCACAGGGGGTATTTAATGCCCCCCATCTCCCCATGATTGAAGCCGAAGCGATGCAACCACCCACGCACGTCGTGCCCGGTCAGAAACGGACACATGACCACGGTCGTGCGATGGCCTGACAGCGCACGACGCCCCAAGCAAGCTCCGCCACGTGTCCCGACGCCTCGAGAAACACGGGTCGAAAAGCCCCCGAGTGTGCGCGTGGGGTGGGCCTCCCCGTGCATCAGCGATGCGTCCACTGAAGGAGCCCATCTTCGCCCCACCCTCGACTCACGCAAGCGACTCCGCCGGCATCTTCGACTCCACGGCTAAAGGACTCCAAGGTCAAAGGCGGCTTCAGTGACCAGTCCAGTTCTGTATCCTCCATGCGAAGATAGGCTGCACCAGCAAGCAACGGTTCTGTCCAAGATCATTGAAGGTCACAGGCCGCAGGGACGGAGGGGGCCAAGTGACTCGCAACATGGCTTCGGCCTGTGAAGCCCTTCACCATGAGAGGCTCCTGTTGTAGGGGTGACACCCACCTAAGCCTAGCCAGCCTGTTAGGAGGCGGCAAAGCCCAAAGATGGGACCTGTGTAATGACGTCAACGCCCTCAGCGGGGGTAATTGAGTGTAAGGGTATAATTGTAAAACACTCCCCATGTAACTATATATATATATGCCATCCAGACCATGGGGAAAACCCTACACATTTCTCACCTAACTCTCCACTACCATACCTCTCTCTCTGTTTGGTCTGTAACCACAACAGTTGGCGCCATCCGTGGGGAGGACAAGAGCAAGCTCCACGATCTGAAGAAGGATGGCACCGAAGAAAGCTTCATCATCGGCGGTGGGGAAGAAGAAGAACGGTGTGATGGAGCTCCGTGTCAGCACAAGACGGATCATAAAAACCGTATGTGATACTCGACTATCACAAACGGTTTTTTATAAAAACCGTCTATGATATGGTTCATATCGCAGACGGTTCGGTGTTCCGAACCGTCTGTGATATACACAATATCACAAATGGTTAATAACAAGAACCGTCTGTGATAGTCAACTATCATAGACGGTTTTGTTACTAACCGTCTGTGATATGCTTCATATCACAGACGGTTCGGAACACCGAACTGTCTGATATCGTTCATATCACAGACGGATCAGTGTTTGAAACCGTCTGTGATAGCTATTTCAACAACAATTTTATTTGCCGTTTTTCAGCTAGCCTCAGGATATGCTAGCCATGCCCTCTGAAAACAAGCTACATCACGTATATAGCACAGATGAATGAAACAAACGGCCAGCAATCACACACACACACACACACACACACACACACATATATATATATATTGTATGACAATCGTTACACAGATCTCACAAATGAATTAAATTGAATGAATTGTTTGATTAAGCACAACATGAGTGATTTGTACAATTGAATCCAATGTTTCAACATATCTAATTTTCACCATTGCTGGGGTGGAACTTTCCAGCCTTGTTTATGACCTTTGATAGCAAGAATTCAGAGAGGTTTCCACAAATTTCGACGAGTTTGTGAAGATCATATGTACTTTCGTCGAAGTCCACCCATTGTCGCTAGGAGCAATGTTAAGTCATTAATTAGCATGTGTTTGTGTGTATATAATAAAAAATAATAATTATTGGAAGGTTCACAAACCTCTGGATCATTCATCTTAGTGTCCATGATTTCCTTCATATGGCAGCAAACGTAGAATCCACATACGTTGCCCTGTAGCTGTTGGTGGCACTGCAAGAATAGAATTACATACATAGGTATTTTCAATTCTAGAGGTATAATAACAAAGTGTGATATATGATTGTTGTGTTGTAGCGGGTACCGGAAATCGCGTGTTGTGTCGCAGCATATCATTGGATTTGTTGTGTCTCCCTCGTAGGGCAACATAAGCGGTAAACGACCTATGTGAATCCAAAAAAGTTAGCCTCGGCCATTACAAACGAAGTAAAGATTACAATAGAGTTATGTATGGAGGAAATGAGTTTACCTGTTAATTACTTCTTGCACACAACTAAAGTTGTGGTTGCTCCTAAGTAGGGAATCAAGGTATATTACCTTGCTCCACTTTGGTACAATTACAATCAAAATCTAGTGAGACTTAGTCATGTGTGTCGCCATAGTGATTAATCCTAAGTTCATGCTGCATATAAAGTACAAATGAAACTTGTGTGGCAACTAGTGAAGCACTTACCCTTGGTTGAATGGTACCATGATGTACTCCTTGTCGCTGTGAGCAATCAGTCCCCTCATTATGTAATCTTGCACGAAGGATGCATTTTCATTGATAGATTGCTCAAAGACCAAGTGTGGGTCGAGCAAACCCACCGGTTGTCGCCGTCGCTGGACTTGTTGCATCATGTATCTATACATAAGAAAAGAGAGTAATGACATTTATCGGTGTAACGTGAATGTAGAACTTTATTGTGCAGTACACTTACAGTGTACAACATCGTAGAAGTGAGGCGCCAAGTTTGTCGAGATTGAATAGTAAGAATAAGTCTTCGAATGTCATGATGAAGTAGCCCGAGTCGTGGAGGAAATGCCCCTCCGTATATCTCACAGTGAATGCACTCTGTTGGTTTGGCTTTATGTTGGACCTCTTCATGTACCAGGTATGCAATGTATTGCAAACTAGACCAAGCCGGGGTAACTGTGACTCAGGGACCAATGACACTCCTAGAATGAATTTCCATGGCTGAGGACACGCCTTAATTTTCTTCACTTGAGTCTTAGAGCCTCACTTATGATACGTTTTCGGTGGCGTCTCCACGGGAGCTGATGCAACAGGCTTCGAAATTGGAGCTGGAGGTGGAGCCATCGGAGCCGATGTGACAGGTCCAGGGCGATGTCCCTCTTGGGCCACTGGATGTGGAGATTGTGGCACGAACAAGTCGAGGGCGATGTCCCTCTTGGGCCACTGGATGAATGTGTGGACGGCATCCCCTAATGTCTTAATCTCTTCGTTGGGGGCTTCTCAAGAGGGATGGTCTCAGAAACATCATTAATCATGTCCACCTGAACCTTTATGAAATCGGTCTCTACTTGTACACCGTGCACCAGCACCCCTGGCAGCGATGGATATGCCATCCCCCGCCTAGCGTCAACGGGAATAGAGCCAACAAGCCTGACTCTCAGGATGCAAGGCATGGGCTTCTACATAACGACACAAGATGAGCTAAGGCGTCCACCAGAGAGATCTATGTAGAATTCTAAAGAGGTACATTACCTGGATATCGTCGATAGGTAAGTGGGCATCACTATGTTCAGCAATTGGTGTGGACGCGCAGCTACTGCGACGTTGAGGGGGACTGGGTACCGCAGTAGTAGGGGTGAGTTGCGAATGGTTGCGGACTTGTCTTAGTTCTTCCCTCAATGAATTTATCTCTCCTCGAAGTGAGGCAGTCTACTCTTGAATTGAGGCAGATAGTTGTTCTTCAAGTTGAGCACGAAGCTCCTATTTTATTTGTTCGTTGTTGTACGCCTTGGATCTTTTCTTACTCCTATATGTCTCGGAGTCATCTGGAAATCCGTGCCTCCAAGATACGTAAACTCCCAAGCCTCGTATGTGACCTGGGTGCTCCTTGTTTCCCAAGGCTTGTGATAGTAATTCTCTCTCCCTGTATTCTTGAAAGGAGCCATGAGAAGATTCGGTAGTCAATGATTGCTGCAAGAGGCAATTAATCATGTTATTTTTGAACCCATGAAGTTCAAGAGGTGTTAACAACTATGTAGTGTAATATATCTTACCAGGCATTGGGACACTTCCTCATCTACGGGGTTTTTGAAAGAGTCACCCGAAGATGTGGTTGATGACCTCGCTTTTAACCAATTTCGAGCGCGCTCGTTTGTGATCCTGACAAATGGCGGGGAGGCCTCCAATCGGATTGCGACATTGTCCTGCATCCTCCACTGCGGGATTTTACCCGCGTACCCAGCAGTGTCGATTCTGTGAGGATGAGTGTTTTGTGACTAGAGAGCCTTGTGCGCTGCATTTTGTTGTTCAAATTCGGTCGTTGTCTTCATCTGCACAAAGGCCACCCAAGGTTCCGACGACACGAAAGGATACCTCGTGAAGGGCGTGAGATCCTTGGCCACGTACTGCGTCACAAGAGTGCTCTTAAAATTCTTCCATGCCTTTCCCATTGCGAGGAGCGCGTGCCATTGCACAACAATTTTGCAAATCTATTGAAGATAACAAAACAAATGGGCTAACTAATTTGCAAATCTATTGAAGACAGAGGCGAACAGTGCCGGGAAGGGAGCAGCGGTGTCAGGAGGGAGAGTCGGCGTTAGGAGGGAGCGGCGGCGTCGGGAGGGAGAGTTGGCGTCGGGAGGGAGCGATGGCGTCGGGAGGGAGAGCCGGTGTCGTGAGGGAGCGGCGGTGAGCAGTCAGATCTAGCAAAACCTAGCAGGGGCGGTGGAGAGTGCGTGCGTGAGGACTCTGCAAAACCTAGCTACGGATATTTATAGGGAAACCATCACAGACGGTTCCATAAATAGAACTGTCTATGATATTGGATTATCACAGACGGTTAGAACTGTCTGTGATGTATTATCACAGACGGTTTCTTTCGATAAACCGCCTGTGATAGTTCACTACACCTAGCTACCAAAAAAATCATGTTGGCCATGCAATATTATGAAAAACGCAAGCATAATCATAAATATAACTATTTCTTAGTTCTTGAGTCATTTTACAATTACAATGGAATGTAGTTACATAATTACATGCCAAGTTTCCTAATTATGATTACATTGCAATAATTTCCAAATAGGTGCTGGCTCTGTGGGATTATTTATTACACTTGGCTATTTCATTTTAAAGAAAGCCCTTCACGATGATCGACACGCATATAGCTTGCTTCATCGCCTTGTTCTTCCTTGAGCTTGATGCCGTCTCCGAATGGAGGCAACTCATTAAATTGATTGTACCCTTCCTCATCCACAACATTCTCAACTCCGACAATCCTTCTTTTTCCCTGAAGAACTACATGGCGCTTCTTATTTGCCAGGTCGGTCACATAAAATTCTTTAACAACTTGCCTTGCGAGTACGAATGGTTCGTCTTTGTATCCTACACATTCGAGGTCCGCGGTAGTGACGCTGTACTTGTCGACCTTTACACCCTATGGGAGTTGGACCCAACGGCACCGAAATAGAGGAATCTTAAAAATTACGTAGTTAAGCTCCCAAATCTCCTCAACAAGCTCACAGTACGAGCTTGGGCCAGCAGTACTGACGTGCACATCATAGGCAACTATGCAGACACCTGAGTTCTGCATTGTGCTCTTTCTATCCTGATTTGTTATATAAAATGTGTAGCCATTAATGTTGTATCCTTGCCATGTCACAATTGTAAATTTTGGCCCTTTTGCCAACCATTGTAGTGTTTCACTTGACGACCTCCTAGTCAATTGCGCCTTCAACCATTCGTTAAACTGACGGTTGTGTTGTCTCGTGATCCAAGCTTCTGACTGGCCTGCATTCTCTTGACGTACGTATTTTGATCTGGAGTTATTGCTTTCCTTCCGATAGTCCTAATACCCTCTAGCCTCCCCTCATGACGAGATAGAGGTACACCTATCGGCTCGACCTGAGCCATGTAGCCGATGTAGAATTGTCGGGACCCGGAGCAGCAACTCCAGAACCCTCTGTGTTAATCGCACTATCCCAGGAAAAGCTAGTGCACACAGTATCACAAAGACAAATATCATGCGTAATGACAAAGTTTATTTAACTAATATGAGCCTGATGGCCAAAGTTTACAATAATAGCAAAAGAAGACAGCGGAAGAAATACATAAAGCAGCAGCCCATCCAGCCTTCCCACAAGGCGAATGACTGTAAGACGTGGCCTAGTCGCAATCCTCACCGAAGTCGTCGAAAGCTTCCTCTGGAAAAGAGTTAGATATAGCAACATGAGTACAAAAAGTACTCCACAAGTTACACCAGGAGGTTTAACAGAATAGATGCATGCATATGGAATATCAAAGGAAGGCATAATATGGTTTATTTGCATAAAAGGCAACATTTGAGTAAATATCATAAGTAAGTGTAAAAGCTGAATTTGATACAATAAATAGAAACAAGATTTTAACAAAATAATATCGTTAGTGCAGGCTCCAACCAAACACTAACCTATCCACGGGCATCCCACCCGGACCATCTTTTTCAAAAGCTCACGTATGGATTCCATCCATCCACACGCTTTCACTGCGCAACTCTGATGAATTCCATCCATTCACCAGATTTCAATCTCTCACGGATTCCATCCATCCGCAAGGTTTTTATCTCTCATGGATTCCATCCATCCACAAGGTTTTCGAAACCATTTTTGAAAAACAAAGTCTAATCCATGAAAAACTTTTACTCAGCATGCCCATGACCGTGGGCACGGCTATCCAGGATAGGTTATACACTCTGCAGAGGTTGTACAGCTTTACCCACAAGACATGATCATCCCGGTTTGCCACGCGAGTTACACACTTCCTTAGGTGTGCGGCGAGGAGATCATGACAAGGCCTTTACAATGATCCGTTGTCAACATAATCACGCCGCCACTAAGGTTTCACCACAACATGAATCCACATGTTGGAGCCCCCTCTTGTGCCGTGTGAGACTTCTCACGGCCTACGCCGCGCTCACATTCAGCCTATAGCGAGATCATGTTGGAACTTCACAAATTATTCGGCCAGGTCTGTCCCATACCAGACTTGTGGTAGTACGATTGGGCTTTGCAATAGTAGCTCACAGACCGGTCCTTAATCTGACTTAGGCCCAACCACATACCCCTGTGCACGACAGTCAACCACTGCGGCTCCAACCAACAGGGCATGCCTGCACCCACCACTCTAACCAATTGCCTAAGTCTAAACCAGTTTCATATTTTATTTTGAAATAATTTCATAAACATTCTTGACTCACCAAAGTCAAGGATTCAGTTTTAAAGTCTATCATTTTATGTGAAAGATCATCCCAAACCATAAGTATTCTAAGCATGGCTAAGCATTTCTACAAAATTTCTAGTTAGTGCTAATGTACTAACTAGGTTTTATCTAGGGTTGACAAGGTACAATGGTATTCAATGTCAAATTTGGCTGTCCAAAGGATTTAGGCATAACTAGAGTTTAAATCGAATTTAAACTAGATTGGATAAAAGTACGCATGCATAATAATTTTGAAAACAACATAAATAATTTAAATTAGTGGGAGCAACATGATCAAAGGTGTAACTTGCCTTGCTTTGAAGTTTTGCTGAGGTTCGCCGAAATTATACTCTCCGGATTAGTCGTAGTCTACACGTGAAAAGCCAGAACAAACTAAACTCAACTAAAATCCAAATAAAATCCACAATTTATAAAATATATGCTGGGAGATAGAATAGGAATTTAGATGAATTTAGGAATTTGAATGGATCCAATCGGAGTTAGGATGAAGGAGAACGTCTTCTGGAAGTTTGAATTCCAAAGGAACGAATAAAAGAAATTATTGGAATTCTTTTCTTTGTGAAGGAAAAGTGGTCGGAAGCTACAATATTTGTGTATGGTCAAAACCATGGTCGAATCAACGGTTAAAGATGCGGAAGTCTAAGTCGAAGACAAAGACTCCAAGTATAGGTGCAGTCGAAGTCGAAGACCTGGTCGGAACTGTATAGTGGTCGAAAGAATTGGATTTATACAGAGTAGTCGAAACAATCGGACGGCTTGGAGAGGTCGGGCGGCTTCGAGTGGTCGGAGAGATCAGAGGGTTCAGAGAGGCTGGAGGGTGTGTAGGTTAAAACAGTCCAACAGCCATGGTCGGTTTGAAGACGGAGGTCGAAGTTGAAGGCTCCGAGATCGAAGGCCGAAGTCAAAGTCTTCGAGGTCAAAGGTCGAAGGCTGGAGTTGAAGTCTCCGAAGGTCAAAGTCAAAATCGGAGTCTTCGAAGGTCGAAATCTCTGGAGTTGAAGGTCGAAGTCGAAGTTGAAGGCTCCGAGCAGTAGGAGTCTAAGAAGCCTCCGTATAGCGGAGTCTAAGAATCGGATAGTTGGAAGAAGTTGGACAGGTTCACAAGACGAGATCTGAGTGATCCAACGGCGGTGAAGACCGGTGAGATGTACAAAAGAGGAAGAAGAGTATGAGTCCAGTTTTGGTGCAAGGTTCGAGCTCATAGAGTTGGCTGGCGGCAAGGGTGTAGTGGAGGTGGGTACGGTTATCAATGGCATCGGCGAGGCACAAGGAGGTCCAAGGCATCGGCAATTCCTCGCCGGAGCTCCTCAGACGAAGAAGGTAGAAGTCGCTCGGTGTGACAGGTTTACGAGCAAAACCAGGGCAATGGGGTGAGGGGAACAGTGGAGCCGAGCCCATGGATGGCGGTGCGGCGCACAAAGCTCGTGGGCTTGCTGGCGGTGCGAGGCACGGCGGGGATTGGCGAGTGGCGCAAAGGAGAGAGGGGATTGCGAGAAGTGCATGGGTGCACTTGTGCATCACTGCAAGTGGTTGAAAGGTGGTTGGCGGCGAGGTGAAGCGGTGGCGCAACTCGGGCGGCGGTGGCGACGGCGTTCCGGGGGAGAGGAAGCTCAGCCAAGGGGTGGTCGAGAAAATCCAAAAATTATGAAATAAATACTACAAGGTAGATTATGAATTTAGATGAATTTAGAAACTTGAATCACTTGATTCAGAGTTCGGACGGAGGAGAACGAGCGATTGGAAGATTGGCGGATCAGAAAATTCTGGAAAAAGAAAAATCAGGAATATTCCGAAGGAATATTCCCGTGTGAACAGTAACAGACAGCAGCCTTTTTCACTGTTTTTGGCCGTGTCGTCGACGAGAAAAGGCACGGAAGGTGAAGCCAATGGGTTGCTAATGACCCGAGGCACATGTAGGAACTGACGGCACGTCAAACGGAGCACGGTGACGACGTGTACCACGACGACGACATAGGGTTAAAGATAAGAATAATTTTCGGGAATAGAACAAGGAGAAGTAAGGTGAGCATGGCTTAGAACGCGGCGAGGCGAAGCTAGAAAAATATCGGCTAAGCCAAAAACTCACCGGAGGCAACGCAATCGTCGTTTGAACGACGACGGTACCGAAACACGAAAAATTCAATATCTTCGCGCTCAGTGCGGCGAATCCAAAACCGTCTGAAACATAGCCTCCTGGGATGGTTTGGCACGTTTTGACGTGCACGGATTGTTGAAAGCATTCCCAGACAGGCGGGGACGCGAAGTGTCATTTGCGGCCATGGCGAGGTGTCGGACGCAAATATTTGAAAAAAAGGCTTTTGGACAAACGGAGGGGAGCACGACATAGAACGTGTTGAGACGAACTCAACGCCGCAGACGGCTCGGCCAACGGACTAGCGAAACGCGGTGAACAAGACTTTATGTGGTCTACAGGCTGACATCGGCGTTCCGGGCAAACGGAGAGGAATTAACATGCGAGACATGCGGCGAAACAAAGAGTAGAGCGTGGGGAACGTGATGCTCACCTTGGTTTTGGTCGGGCATGCACGGTCGGTCGGTGGCGACGCGAGAAACGACGACGCGAATTGGCCCACGGTGGCGATGATGCTCCGGCGATACTCCGGCGAAGGCGAGGTGAGCACCGCGTAGAACACGGCGAGGCGAAGCCGGGGATGTGCTCAAACGCGGCGGGGCTCCACCGGACGAGGCGCAAAAGGCCGAAGAACGGCGCTTGAACAACGAAACAAGAACTCCGATTGCGGCCAATAGAGAGGGAGTGGGGACTTGAGATTTTCGGGGTTGAGTGAGGATGAGGAGAGGCTCACGGGGCTCCCTTTTATAGGTGTGGAGGTGGACAGGAGAGGGAGATCAAACGACGATGTCTTTTAGAGCAACAGTTTCAATTTCGTGTAATTACACATAAAGGTGGAGGGAAACGGTTGGGAATGGAGGAGTCATGAAGAGAGCAAGTGAATGCACTTGATTTCATGAAAAACGGTGGAGAAATTCAAGAGGAATGAAAGCTTGAAAGTTGCGTTCATGGCCACGCCATTGCTCTGGACAAGAAACGCACGCTCTGGAGAAGATGAATAGGAGGAGAGAGAAAACAGGAATTAAAATAATATATTTTTCTCCCAAAAAAAAATAAAATAAAATAAATTCGAAAAAAAATCAAGAAAATTCCACAAATAACCTTGGAACCCGAAAATATCAAATAAAATAATTTCGGATTTAATTGAGGTATATTTTAACCATTTAAATATTTTTTACTTTCTAAGCTTTAATTTAATCCAATAAATTCAAAAACTCCAAAAATTCAAGCAACCAAAGCACACTTGATTTTATTTTAAATGAAATTGATTGTTATTTAAATTTTTAATTTTTTTTTGCTTAAATTATTTTCACAAGAAAACCCCTTTTAAAAGCAGAAAAATCAGGCAATTAAATTTTTAAAAACTTAAACAACCAAAAGCAAATATTTTATTTTAAATTAAATTAAATATTTTTTTTTTGAAATAACAGCTGGGCTGTTACAAACTACCCCCCTTAAACAGAATCTCGACCCCGAGATTCGTACGGGCTAGCAAAGAAATAGATTTGGATCTTACTCTGTGTGGCTTGAGTTGAGATCTAGTTCAAACATTCCTTCACAAAGGTCGTTGGCAGTTGGCGCTTCAGCTTGATGCTTCCAAAGATTAGGAGAGAGGAGATTCAAGGAAAAGGGGGAACAACGGACGATTTGCGCAACCCAAAACAAAACAACTAGCAAAACTTTTATTAAGCAAACAATAGTTATGGCTGCCGACAAAAGGGAAAAATGACAGCGCATAACCTCGTCTACTGTCTAGCTTAACAACTTAACCTAAAAGGATAATGGTTGTCTTGGAGTGATCCTTCACAGCTCTTGACGTACGAAGCATGATCCTTTGGTGCAAAGATTGAGGTTGCGGCAGAGTCGACGAAGTTCAACCATTGCCCATCTATAGTTGTTTTGAGCAAGGGAAGATTTAGAAATGAATTTTCAAGTAATGACATAAAGATAGGGGAGAATTGGAAGACGAGAGCAAGCAAGGATTAAGAGATAAGGGTAGCATAGATTGAGAGGTAAGAATAAGAAAACTTTTGAAATTACTTGTTATTAAAATATATCCTTAAGGTCCAACCATTCTATTCTATCTACGGTCACGTCTTAGAGTCATTATTGCTCTGATACCATCTCTGTCGGGACCCGGAGCAGCAACTCCAGAACCCTCTGTGTTAATCGCACTATCCCAGGAAAAGCTAGTGCACACAGTATCACAAAGACAAATATCATGCGTAATGACAAAGTTTATTTAACTAATATGAGCCTGATGGCCAAAGTTTACAATAATAGCAAAAGAAGACAGCGGAAGAAATACATAAAGCAGCAGCCCATCCAGCCTTCCCACAAGGCGAATGACTGTAAGACGTGGCCTAGTCGCAATCCTCACCGAAGTCGTCGAAAGCTTCCTCTGGAAAAGAGTTAGATATAGCAACATGAGTACAAAAAGTACTCCACAAGTTACACCAGGAGGTTTAACAGAATAGATGCATGCATATGGAATATCAAAGGAAGGCATAATATGGTTTATTTGCATAAAAGGCAACATTTGAGTAAATATCATAAGTAAGTGTAAAAGCTGAATTTGATACAATAAATAGAAACAAGATTTTAACAAAATAATATCGTTAGTGCAGGCTCCAACCAAACACTAACCTATCCACGGGCATCCCACCCGGACCATCTTTTTCAAAAGCTCACGTATGGATTCCATCCATCCACACGCTTTCACTGCGCAACTCTGATGAATTCCATCCATTCACCAGATTTCAATCTCTCACGGATTCCATCCATCCGCAAGGTTTTTATCTCTCATGGATTCCATCCATCCACAAGGTTTTCGAAACCATTTTTGAAAAACAAAGTCTAATCCATGAAAAACTTTTACTCAGCATGCCCATGACCGTGGGCACGGCTATCCAGGATAGGTTATACACTCTGCAGAGGTTGTACAGCTTTACCCACAAGACATGATCATCCCGGTTTGCCACGCGAGTTACACACTTCCTTAGGTGTGCGGCGAGGAGATCATGACAAGGCCTTTACAATGATCCGTTGTCAACATAATCACGCCGCCACTAAGGTTTCACCACAACATGAATCCACATGTTGGAGCCCCCTCTTGTGCCGTGTGAGACTTCTCACGGCCTACGCCGCGCTCACATTCAGCCTATAGCGAGATCATGTTGGAACTTCACAAATTATTCGGCCAGGTCTGTCCCATACCAGACTTGTGGTAGTACGATTGGGCTTTGCAATAGTAGCTCACAGACCGGTCCTTAATCTGACTTAGGCCCAACCACATACCCCTGTGCACGACAGTCAACCACTGCGGCTCCAACCAACAGGGCATGCCTGCACCCACCACTCTAACCAATTGCCTAAGTCTAAACCAGTTTCATATTTTATTTTGAAATAATTTCATAAACATTCTTGACTCACCAAAGTCAAGGATTCAGTTTTAAAGTCTATCATTTTATGTGAAAGATCATCCCAAACCATAAGTATTCTAAGCATGGCTAAGCATTTCTACAAAATTTCTAGTTAGTGCTAATGTACTAACTAGGTTTTATCTAGGGTTGACAAGGTACAATGGTATTCAATGTCAAATTTGGCTGTCCAAAGGATTTAGGCATAACTAGAGTTTAAATCGAATTTAAACTAGATTGGATAAAAGTACGCATGCATAATAATTTTGAAAACAACATAAATAATTTAAATTAGTGGGAGCAACATGATCAAAGGTGTAACTTGCCTTGCTTTGAAGTTTTGCTGAGGTTCGCCGAAATTATACTCTCCGGATTAGTCGTAGTCTACACGTGAAAAGCCAGAACAAACTAAACTCAACTAAAATCCAAATAAAATCCACAATTTATAAAATATATGCTGGGAGATAGAATAGGAATTTAGATGAATTTAGGAATTTGAATGGATCCAATCGGAGTTAGGATGAAGGAGAACGTCTTCTGGAAGTTTGAATTCCAAAGGAACGAATAAAAGAAATTATTGGAATTCTTTTCTTTGTGAAGGAAAAGTGGTCGGAAGCTACAATATTTGTGTATGGTCAAAACCATGGTCGAATCAACGGTTAAAGATGCGGAAGTCTAAGTCGAAGACAAAGACTCCAAGTATAGGTGCAGTCGAAGTCGAAGACCTGGTCGGAACTGTATAGTGGTCGAAAGAATTGGATTTATACAGAGTAGTCGAAACAATCGGACGGCTTGGAGAGGTCGGGCGGCTTCGAGTGGTCGGAGAGATCAGAGGGTTCAGAGAGGCTGGAGGGTGTGTAGGTTAAAACAGTCCAACAGCCATGGTCGGTTTGAAGACGGAGGTCGAAGTTGAAGGCTCCGAGATCGAAGGCCGAAGTCAAAGTCTTCGAGGTCAAAGGTCGAAGGCTGGAGTTGAAGTCTCCGAAGGTCAAAGTCAAAATCGGAGTCTTCGAAGGTCGAAATCTCTGGAGTTGAAGGTCGAAGTCGAAGTTGAAGGCTCCGAGCAGTAGGAGTCTAAGAAGCCTCCGTATAGCGGAGTCTAAGAATCGGATAGTTGGAAGAAGTTGGACAGGTTCACAAGACGAGATCTGAGTGATCCAACGGCGGTGAAGACCGGTGAGATGTACAAAAGAGGAAGAAGAGTATGAGTCCAGTTTTGGTGCAAGGTTCGAGCTCATAGAGTTGGCTGGCGGCAAGGGTGTAGTGGAGGTGGGTACGGTTATCAATGGCATCGGCGAGGCACAAGGAGGTCCAAGGCATCGGCAATTCCTCGCCGGAGCTCCTCAGACGAAGAAGGTAGAAGTCGCTCGGTGTGACAGGTTTACGAGCAAAACCAGGGCAATGGGGTGAGGGGAACAGTGGAGCCGAGCCCATGGATGGCGGTGCGGCGCACAAAGCTCGTGGGCTTGCTGGCGGTGCGAGGCACGGCGGGGATTGGCGAGTGGCGCAAAGGAGAGAGGGGATTGCGAGAAGTGCATGGGTGCACTTGTGCATCACTGCAAGTGGTTGAAAGGTGGTTGGCGGCGAGGTGAAGCGGTGGCGCAACTCGGGCGGCGGTGGCGACGGCGTTCCGGGGGAGAGGAAGCTCAGCCAAGGGGTGGTCGAGAAAATCCAAAAATTATGAAATAAATACTACAAGGTAGATTATGAATTTAGATGAATTTAGAAACTTGAATCACTTGATTCAGAGTTCGGACGGAGGAGAACGAGCGATTGGAAGATTGGCGGATCAGAAAATTCTGGAAAAAGAAAAATCAGGAATATTCCGAAGGAATATTCCCGTGTGAACAGTAACAGACAGCAGCCTTTTTCACTGTTTTTGGCCGTGTCGTCGACGAGAAAAGGCACGGAAGGTGAAGCCAATGGGTTGCTAATGACCCGAGGCACATGTAGGAACTGACGGCACGTCAAACGGAGCACGGTGACGACGTGTACCACGACGACGACATAGGGTTAAAGATAAGAATAATTTTCGGGAATAGAACAAGGAGAAGTAAGGTGAGCATGGCTTAGAACGCGGCGAGGCGAAGCTAGAAAAATATCGGCTAAGCCAAAAACTCACCGGAGGCAACGCAATCGTCGTTTGAACGACGACGGTACCGAAACACGAAAAATTCAATATCTTCGCGCTCAGTGCGGCGAATCCAAAACCGTCTGAAACATAGCCTCCTGGGATGGTTTGGCACGTTTTGACGTGCACGGATTGTTGAAAGCATTCCCAGACAGGCGGGGACGCGAAGTGTCATTTGCGGCCATGGCGAGGTGTCGGACGCAAATATTTGAAAAAAAGGCTTTTGGACAAACGGAGGGGAGCACGACATAGAACGTGTTGAGACGAACTCAACGCCGCAGACGGCTCGGCCAACGGACTAGCGAAACGCGGTGAACAAGACTTTATGTGGTCTACAGGCTGACATCGGCGTTCCGGGCAAACGGAGAGGAATTAACATGCGAGACATGCGGCGAAACAAAGAGTAGAGCGTGGGGAACGTGATGCTCACCTTGGTTTTGGTCGGGCATGCACGGTCGGTCGGTGGCGACGCGAGAAACGACGACGCGAATTGGCCCACGGTGGCGATGATGCTCCGGCGATACTCCGGCGAAGGCGAGGTGAGCACCGCGTAGAACACGGCGAGGCGAAGCCGGGGATGTGCTCAAACGCGGCGGGGCTCCACCGGACGAGGCGCAAAAGGCCGAAGAACGGCGCTTGAACAACGAAACAAGAACTCCGATTGCGGCCAATAGAGAGGGAGTGGGGACTTGAGATTTTCGGGGTTGAGTGAGGATGAGGAGAGGCTCACGGGGCTCCCTTTTATAGGTGTGGAGGTGGACAGGAGAGGGAGATCAAACGACGATGTCTTTTAGAGCAACAGTTTCAATTTCGTGTAATTACACATAAAGGTGGAGGGAAACGGTTGGGAATGGAGGAGTCATGAAGAGAGCAAGTGAATGCACTTGATTTCATGAAAAACGGTGGAGAAATTCAAGAGGAATGAAAGCTTGAAAGTTGCGTTCATGGCCACGCCATTGCTCTGGACAAGAAACGCACGCTCTGGAGAAGATGAATAGGAGGAGAGAGAAAACAGGAATTAAAATAATATATTTTTCTCCCAAAAAAAAATAAAATAAAATAAATTCGAAAAAAAATCAAGAAAATTCCACAAATAACCTTGGAACCCGAAAATATCAAATAAAATAATTTCGGATTTAATTGAGGTATATTTTAACCATTTAAATATTTTTTACTTTCTAAGCTTTAATTTAATCCAATAAATTCAAAAACTCCAAAAATTCAAGCAACCAAAGCACACTTGATTTTATTTTAAATGAAATTGATTGTTATTTAAATTTTTAATTTTTTTTTGCTTAAATTATTTTCACAAGAAAACCCCTTTTAAAAGCAGAAAAATCAGGCAATTAAATTTTTAAAAACTTAAACAACCAAAAGCAAATATTTTATTTTAAATTAAATTAAATATTTTTTTTTGAAATAACAGCTGGGCTGTTACAAGAATTCAATGACCTCTTTTGTTGTATAACCTTCAATGATGCTACCCTCCGGTCGAGATCGATTGCGTACACAGGACTTGAGAATTCCCATGTACCTCTCGAAAGGATACATATGATGTAGAAACGCGGGGCTGCATATTTTTATCTCTTTCACAAGGTGGACAATGAGATGGACCATGATATCAAAAAATGATGGAGGGAAATACATCTCTAGATGACATAGAGTTGTCACCACCTCGGTTTGCAGAGCATCTAGTCCATCGGTATCAATGACCTTCTGAGCAATTGCGTTAAAAAAATAACATAGCCTTATGATTGTCACTCGAACTTTGTTCGGTAAAATACTTCTAATTGCAACAGGTAGCATTTGTGTCATTAGCACATGACAGTCATGAGACTTCATGCCAATTAATTTCAAATGTTCCATGGAAACAAGTTTCTGCATGCTGGTGGAGTGAACGGATGGAACTTTCACACCATGTAAGGACTGACACAGCTGAGTTCTCTCGGACTTAGACAGAGTGTAGCAAGCTGGGGGAAGGTACATCCGGCCTTTATCGGTCTCTATCGGTGCTAACTCAGTCCTAATGTTCATAGCTACCTAGTCACGCCTTGCGTTGACACAATCCATTGTTTTATCAGGAATGTTCAGTAAGAGACCAATCAAACTGTTACATACATTCTTCTCTACATGCATGACATCGATACAATTGCGAACTTCTAAGTGCTCCCAATAAGGCAAGTCCCAAAATTATTGACCTCTTTTTCCACATGTTCTTTCTCAATTTACATCCCTTTCCAAGCACAACGTTGATATCCTTGACCATATCATACACCTCTTTTGTGCTAAAAGGCCTTGGTACTAACTTATCCTATTTTTTCTGTCAAATTATTTCTTCATCTTGCGGTATGGGTGATACTTTGGAAGGAACTGATGAGGACATCACTAGTAATGCCAAAGCTAGTAATGAGGCTTCAATAACAGGACCAATCACAAGAGCACGAGCCAAGAAACTACAATCTCAGGTGAACCTGCTCCTTAATGAATATGTTATTGATTTTAATGAGAATTTTATACTACCTAAAAATAATGTTTTACTTGTGCTCAGGTTTGAAGAGTCAGCGATAGATGGAGATCAAGGATATGCGGTCGTCATCCAAGAAAGCACAAGTCCACGACATGAACAATGATCGGCCCATGAATAGTGCCACGCATGAACAGTATCAGGCCGTGCTACAGTAGCATGAACAGTATGCGCTACAGTACCCGGCCCATGAACAGTGTCGCGCTACAGTACCAGTCCCCGTGAACAGTACCGTGCTACAGTAGCTCGCACGTGAATAGTGCCACATGGAAAATTTAGTGTTGAATAGTTCTTAGGCTGAGACTATATATTGAGGGGTAGACCCCCATTGTTAGACAGACCACAAGAAATCAATCTATTATTTTCTGAGAGAGCTATGCGCTTGTTCTTCCTAGGGTTTGGCATATGGATGCAACCCAGAGGGGAATCGGGCGTTCTTCCCCGTCGTTCTTGTGTTTCCTTGTGATTTGCTGGAGCGACGACACGTCTACTTGGTGGTCGGGTAGACGGGATCACGAGCGTGTGGTTGGGCGAATTCTTTTATCGTAGGTTGCTGTTCTAACAATGGTTGGCGCCATCAGTTCGTCAGGTTACATGGATCCAAATTATCTCCATTGATCCTACGCCGTGAAGATCGGACAATCCCCCGCATCATCTTGGTATCAGAGCGCGGTTGACATGGTAGGATCAATTTACCCGTAGTTAGATTTATTTTTTTCCTATACACATAAAGCCAAAAAATAATCTAAACCCTAGTTTTTTCATCTGCTATTTTTCGTGAGTTTTGTTAAGTTTTATCCATTAGAATTTTGTTTAGGTGTTGATCGTCGTGTTCCTTTGCGTCGCTTGATCGTTGTGTCAATTCCTTTGATTAATCCGAACCAAAAAAAATCGGGTCGCTATAGTAACCATTACAGTGCTGCGCGCATGCTACAGTGATTCGCTACAGTGCCACACGTATGCTACAGTGATTCGCTACAGTGCCACACGCACGCTACGGTACTCTCTACAGTAAACTGCTACAGTACCGTGAAAAAATCCGTTCATCTTTGAGACTAGTCTTTGATAATTGCATTAAGGGATGTTCTTGGTATTAATTTACACCTGCTGAAATTTTATTTTTTGTGCAAAGAAAAGCTAAACCTTAGTGCCAACCAACAAGTAAAAAAAAAGAGGCAACAGACATAAAGAAAAAAAAGAGCCTCGCCAAAAAAGAGAGAGAGAGAAAAAGTGAGCATTGGTTTAATTGACGTTAGCTAATTCTAATTCATAATTTCAGCTTGTGTATTTAATTCCTTTGAGCAATCTTGTGCCCTTACATTCATATTATTGCAATTAGCTAGCGTCTCTCCTAGTACTTGGTGCAAAACGAGCTATTTAATTCTCAATTTCAAATTCTTCTATTTAGCTCATTCCTTTGTTGCATCGAGTCACATTGATCTTTGCGTGTGCGTTCATACACTTCACATAAACCTTTTAGATCAGCACTTAGGCAAAGTATTCTAGTTTGGACTATTACTTAACTTAACAACATCAAGAATTTCAGATTGCATAGGTTGTTATTTTTCCTCCAAGCTCCACATATAAGCCATTGTTATAACAGTGCTTGTGCAATTGAATTCGCTTGATCTATCACTTTTGATTGTCTACCGCCACCAAGTTACGTGTGTCTTCGCGATCCGAGGAGGCATAAGAACTTCGATTGGTAAAGAGAGGGTGAGGATGAGTGATTCCATATAATTCCACATATTATTTGCTATTTTGCAGTACTAACAATGGTAGGATATCCAACATTTCGTTCCTCATGGTGCGACTCCGGAGGAGTATCTCGAATGGGTGGAACAACTTGAAAGTGACCTTAAGTTTCAGAAATTGTCTAAAGCCAAGAAAGTGACACAAGCCACCATGGAGTTTGAAAAATATGCATGTACTTGGTGGAAGCGATATCCTGAGAAGCAATATGTTACTACTTGGAAAGAATTAAAGGAAGTCATGAGAAATGAGTTTGTGCTATATGAGTATGAGCTAGAGTTACTTCATTATATGAAGAGCATTCGCCAAGGACGTCGATCTGTCCAATCTTATTATGATGAGCTGGATTATTCTATGTATCGTGCTAATATCATAGAAGCATATGCAAAGAGAGCTTACTTTAAAAAAGGTTTGAATTTTGATATCTCTGCTACTGTTCATTTGAAATACGATGGTAGTATGGAGGATCTTGTGAATTATGCTATAGAGGAGGAGAAGAGAATTAAGGAAAGGCGTACCCACAGTTCAATTTGAGTCCATATTTCAGTTTGTATGCCTTCATAAGTGCATCACATGAGAAGACGACCGAGCATGGGACTTTCCCTTCGGCCAAGGAGCCATTTAGTGCTGCCCCGTTGCTACATAAAGAGATAATGGTTGATGGTAATTGTGCCATTGCTGGCCCATAATCTATAAAAGATGAGATGCTTCAAAACACATGTAAAGATGAGAGCCATATAGCCAAATTGAGTGGGAGTGATAAAAAGAGTGAGTTGTGTGATTCCACAATATGTGAGGTTGAGAGCATCCAAATTGAGTGTGAGAGATATACACAAAAAGAAAAGAGAGTAGTAGATGATAGACAAAGTGAGGTTGATTATGAAACTAACATATTAATATCTACTTCTAGTGTTGTTTCTCACAGTGTGCATGTTGACATTAAAGAAGAGGAGACAAACATTCCACAACCGGTACCACTGGAGAAAACCGATGAGAAGATAACCACAATTGAAGATGAAGTACTTGCTGCCCCGTTGTTACATCATGATGATTGATACCTACAACACCTACATCAACTGAAGGGAATGATAAAGGTAACCATATTTGTGCAGAATTTTATCGGGAAAAGGTGAGTAATTGTGAGAACTCATGTGTTCCAACAAAAATTCCATGTTCTGAAATTTCTTGGGTCAATTTACATAATGTGGAATTAATTACTCATAAGGAAGTTTTTATTCGAATATCTCCTAGTGATTCTTTGTATTATATCATGTTCGATGATTCTCAAGAGCTATCTATTGTGATTCAGAATGTTGCTGAAATTTCACGTTTAAAATCACTAGTTAGTACCTATGCCTACACCTATAAGTTAAATTTGATCGGAGATTATGGTGTAGATAACAAGTTTTATGTTTATCGAATATGTATTACATGTGATAAGCTTGCTGAATTGAAATTGCATATTTTGGATAAATAATCTTTTGTGCCATATCACGATCACAATGAGATGAGTTTCAACAATATTGCTTTATGTTTTAAAAGATTTAAGCCTACTTGTTCATCCTTTAATGTACAATCATATACAAATAATCAGAGTAGCGCAGTTGAAGCATGAAGGCACTAAAAATTTTCTCCCCCATTTTTGAACAACTTAATTTGGTTTGGCCCGTTAATGACTTGTCCATGTACTTAGCAAAGTCGAGGACGACTTTTTCTCACAGAAGGGAGAATGTGTGAATGACAACATTGCAATATATACATCTTATGGCTGTTGTTGTACTAATTAGTTTATACAAAGCAATGAGAATGACACAATAATTGATTCATACATATATCATGCATATGTGTTGTTCTTTTTGTTTACTACACCTTCTGATGTACATGATATACTAAACAGAAGAAGTGTAATTGACAAATATATATACCATACATACACATTGTATTCTTTGTTTAGTATAATTTCAAGCTATCAAAAGTCGAGGACGACTTTTATTGAAGAAGGGAAGGATGATGAGGACATTGCTAGTAATGCCAAAGCTAGTAATGAGGCTTCAATAAACAGGACCAATAACAAGAGCACGAGCCAAGAAACTACAATCTCAGGTGAACCTGCTCCTTAATGAATATGTCATTAATTTTAATGAGAATTTTATACTACCTAAAAACAATGTTTTACTTGTGCTCAGGTTTGAAGAGTCAGCGATGGACGGAGATCAAGGATATGCGGCTGTCATCCAAGAAAGCACAAGTCCATGACATGAACAGTGATCGACCCATGAATAGTGCCACGCATGAACAGTATCAGGACGCGCTACAGTAGCATGAACAGTACAAGCTACAGTACCCGTCCCATGAACAGTGCCGTGCTACAGTACCAGTCCATGAACAGTACCATGCTATAGTAGCTCACGTGTGAATAGTGCCACATGGAAAATTTAGTGTTGAATAGTTCTTAGGCTGAGACTATATATTGAGGGGTAGACCCCCATTGTTAGACAGACCACAAGAAATCAATCTATTATTTTCTGAGAGAGCTATGCGCTTGTTCTTCTTAGGGTTTGGCATATGGATGCAACCCAGAGGGGAATCGGGCGTTCTTCCCCGTCGTTCTTGTGTTTCCTTGTGATTTGCTGGAGCGACGACACGTCTACTTGGTGGTCGGGTAGACGGGATCACGAGCGTGTGGTTGGGCGAATTCTTTTGTCGCATGTTGCTGTTTTAATAGTGGTTGGCGCCATTGGTTCGTCAGATTGCACGGATCTAAATTATCTCCATTGATCCTACACTATGAAGATCGGGCAATCCCTCGCATCAGGAACCTACGGTGACGCATGTACATAGTTTTGCGTGAGTTGTTCAACCACACACTCTTGGTATAATCTAAGTAGTGCGAACACGCTTTGGCTCCATTTGTACTCAACCCTGATAGGTTACCAAGGGTAGGAAAATCATTAATGGTGCAGAACAACATGGTGCATAGAGTGAAGTTCTCTCGTTTGTCCGCATCCCATACATGTACCCCTTCGTTCCACAGTATTGCAAGATCTTCCACTAATGGTGCTAGGAACACATCAATATTGTTGCCAGGTTGCTTCGGCCCTTGGATAAGTAGTGACTTCAAAATATACTTCCGCTTCATACACAGCCAAGGAGGAAAGTTGTATGTGCGCAGAGTCACGGGCCAAGTGTTATATCGGCTGCTAATGTTACCAAAAGGATTCATTCCATCTGTACTCAACCCAAACCTTATATTCCTCGGTTCCACACCGAAATCTACAAACATCCTATCGATGTTCCTCCATTGGGCAGAATCAGCAACGTGTCTTATCATTCTGTATTTCTTACGCTGCTCCCAGTGCCAACGCATTAATCTTGCATCCTTGCGGTTTGCAAATAAACGCTTCAAAGGACGATTTACAAGAAGATACCACAACACCTTAGCAGGAGCTCCTTGCTTCACCTTGATGTCCTTCCCATCATCAGAGTCATTTTTACACTTGTATCGGGCTGCTTTGCACACCGGACAAACATGCAAGCTAGCATACTCTTTATGGTACATGATATAATCATTCGGACATGCATGTATTCATTTTACTTCAATTCCCAATGGACAAAGAATCTTTTTGGCTTGGTAGGTGGTTCTCGGTAACATATTTCCATTTGGAAGCATGTCCGCTAGGAGACCTAACAATGCCGTGAAACTCTTGTCGGACCAACTATTGCTTGCCTTCAATTTTAACAGTTCTAGAACTAATGACAACCTCATGTATTGCAGCTTGCAGCCCGAGAACAAAGGTTTCTCCGAGTCCTCCATCAAACCCTCGAAGTTACCAAACTCTCACTCACTATAGTTCCCTTCTGCATCACATAACATCTGATCCAGATTGTCATCCTGCGACCTATCCTCATGATCGAAAGTACAGTCCACAACCGACATATCGTTGTCTCCCTCGACTATGTCATAACTACCTTTTTGTGTACGCTTCTCTTCACCGTGACTGGTCCAACATTTGTACCCTTTTTTGAAACCCCTTCGAATCAAGTGAGCTTCGATCTACACTGAGTTGCTAAACATCTTGAGATTATCACAATCAATGCATAGACAGTACATATATTTCATCCCCTTCTTCAACATATCCAGCTCGGCCACTCTTCTAAAAGCAGACACGCCATTAATATACTCTTTACTCACACGGTTCTCAATGTACATCCAGTTTCGGTCCATCTACGCTACACAAGTAACAAATGAGTGTCAAAAATGATTATTAGCGCTACTACATAGCAAAGCAGACTAGCTATATATACTTACACGTACATGACATGCATCTATATATACGTAGGTATAGCTAGCTAGCCACGTATTCATGACATAATAATGTTAAGCAAGAATATATTGAAGCTAGTGAACTATGTACCAGTACTTACCCATTCTGAAATTGAGCAAACTAACATTATCTTTCTAAACCTAGCTAGCTAGTTAGGTCTAAATTGAACAAAACCTATCTATCATCTCTTTCAATTACAAAAACATGCATGCATATAAGTTATTAAAAGTAATTGAGTACTAACCTCTGATCACTAAGAAGACGGTGATATGTTTTCACCGCGAACTCCCTAAAGCCGGCCGCCTTGCTCCACCGATGCAGCGCAATGAAGACAGATCTATGTCGAGATCGAGCATGTACGTCCAGTAATTAATAGCACAGATTATCACAGATGGTTCCAACCACAAACGGTCTGTGACACCAATATATCACAGACGGTTCGTATTAATAACCGTCTGTGATAATTCACAAACGGTTATTACTAAAAACCGTCTATGATGTCCACAATATCACAGACGATTTGTTATAAGAACTGTCTGTGATGTTTGCAACTTTCACAGATGGTTCTTAACACGAACCGTCTGTGATGTCTCAATTTTCACAGACGGTTCGTAATACCAACTGTCTGTGATTGGTGAGTATCACAAATGGTTCGTATATAGAACCGTCTGTGATAGTCCTTCACAAACAGTTTATACCACAAACCGTCCGTGATAGTTCACTCTATACCTTAAATTTTTTCTGGTTTTTGGCTAGCCTCAAGAAATTAAATAATGTTACCCATGCCCTTTAAAAACAAGCAAATACAGACGCAAGACAACAACACATTCAGATCTATTACAGAATAACAAGCTAGTGAACCCTTCGTGGCACGACGGTGAGGCTAAATAAGACACACTTACGATACTTACGGCAAGAGTGTGTTGTCTAGCCTCCTGCCGTGCCACAACGGAGGCGCTAGCTCACGACAGTAGTCGGTGTCGTCGAGGAACAAGCAAATATAGAGCCAAGCACAACAACACATTCATATCTATTACAGGATAACAAGCTAACAAACCCTTCGTGGCACGACGGTGAGGTTGAACAAGATACACTTATGACACTTATGGCACAAGTGTGCTGTCTAGCCTCCCGCCGTGCCACAACGGAGGCGCTAGCTCACAGCGGAGGGGAGATGCAGGAATGTCACATCCCAAATTTTCGCTTTCTGAAAAATTTTATTTTTATTAATTATTTCAATGTATTTGAATCTTATTTGGATTTATCTGGATTTAATTTCAAAATTTAAAACAAGGAAATGTATTTAAAATATTTTATTAAAGCCAAAAAGGGAAAATTATATTTTTCCTAGCCTTTCTTAAATTTTTAAATATTATTTGAGAATTTTCTGAAATTTAAAATCAATTTTCAAAGCTAAAAAGTATTTTATAAAATTATTAAATTCCAATTTGAAATTAAAAATATTTTTACTAAGTCTACAATGCTTCCAGGAATATTATATAATTTTTCTGGAATTTTTAGACATTAAATATTATTTTTCCAAACGTTTATAAAGTTTCTAGTATTTGCTGAAATTTATTCCGAAAATAAAAATCAAATTATTTCTAGGCCGCCATGTGTCGCTCTCAGATTAAATCAATCTCTCTCCACGTTTTAATCCTAGCCACACATGATAACTTACCCCTTCATAAAATCCAAGAGCCATAACACATCCACTTGCCACGTGTCGCAAATCTGACGGCCCGTACCCCTTCACTTCTTCTCCCTCTCTATTACACATGGACCCCACATGTCATATGTTTCTTCAACCTCTTCTTCTTCCTCCCCTAGCTCTCTCTCCTCCTCCATTAGAGCCGAATTGGAGCTCTTAATCCCGGCCGTTTCTTGCCCTTTAAACCCCGAGCGTTTGCGCAATCATTTCCTCTCTTCATTCCCCACTCATGGCCGGCCGCCTTCCCTCTTTATTCCTCTCTAAAAACCGCCGGCCGTTTATCTCCTCTCTCCACCTATAAAACCCCTCCATGCGCCGGCTCATCCCCTTTCGGTCTCCCCTCTCTCCACCGCCCTCCTCCACTCTTCGGCCGCCGCTTCCGCCGCCGGTCACCGCCGTTTCGGCCATCTTCCGCCGCCGCCCCAAGCTCCACCACCGCCGCCACCATCTCCCCTCGCCGCCGGCCGCCCCGGGCCTCCCCGCCGCCGCCGGTAGGTGCTCCACCGCCCCTCCTCTCCCCATCGCCGTTCGCCGCCCCGCCTCCGACCGCCGGCCGCCGGCGAGGTCGCCTCCCGTGCGCGCCCCTGCGTACATGGCTGTGTTTCCTTTGCTAGTCATATTCATCCACGTTTATTTGATTTGTTGTTGCTCTTTTGTCAAGAAGTAGCAAGTGCTCACTTGGCTAGTGGGTGCATGTTAGTGCATGCATGCATGAGGTTGTGAGTTCAAGTCCAGTACGATGCAATTTTCGGTTTGGCTTTATCCAAATTTTTGTTCACCTCTATTCAATGACAAGCGGGACCCACTCGTCATACAATAATAAAATAAAATTCTACACCCAATGACAACCTGGTCCCACGTGTCATACACTCCAAAATACCCCAAAAATCAGCCAAAATAAGATTCCAGAGAATATTCCCCCGTTTTGCATTTTCTGGAATTTCCAAACCGATCAAACTTCCAATCGCTCGTTCTCCCTCGTCCGATCTCCGAATCCAGTGATTCAAATTTCTAAATTTGTATAAAAGCATAATCTAAGTTGCAGTATATATTTTATATTTTTGTGATTTTATTTGTATTTATTTATTTGGTTGTTTTGTTGTTTCACGCGTAGAAACCGACGTTGCCGAAGTGTTTGTCGAGTCGCAGCAAGAAGAACCAAACCACGCTCAAGAAGGCAAGTCTCCTTTGACCATCTTGCTCCTATGATTTACAAAATGATTTGTGTAGTTATTTTAAATTATTGCATGCTTATGTTGTAAAAGTGGATAACTTGATTTTAGAAAAATTTAGTTAAATGTTCCAATTGTTATACCTTCCATTGAAAATCGTTTACCTTATACCATTGTCAACTTAGGATATCCCTTTGACTCAATAATGAGTTAGTATTACATTTTGTTAAATTTATACTAGCAAATGCTTAGTTTAGCGAATCAATATAAAATGTTCAAATGAGAAGCATGTTTGCTAAATGTTTTGATCAATGGTTTGTTTGAACATTGGTAATGGATGTTACCATTGTTAATTGATTTGTTTGAAAAGTGGTAATGGATGTTACCACTGTTAATTTGAAAATAAAAATGAAGTTCAAAGGGAAAAGTTGACAAGGGTGGATGGAAGGTTTGGCTGGTGCAGTTTAGCACGAGAGTTTTTGGGATTGTGAATGAACCACCCTGCTCGTTTAAGGACCGACGCTTGTGTGTTGTCCAAACTGAGCAAAACAGTGCAACCACAAATCTATATGGGTACGACCTAGCTAACTAACCTATAAAGGTGTAGTTTAGATATCACCAGTGGTGTATTGAGTGCCAGGGTGTACTGGTTACTCATAGTGAGGGACAGGGTTTACTGTACTCATACGACGCAAGAGGGGGCTCCGACTCGTGGATTCGAGTTGTGGTGAAACCTTAGCGGGTGGTATCTAGCTATACTGGAGTAGGTGAAAGGCTTTGTGATATTTTATCTGGGTCTCATGCCAAAGGAAGCATGTTGACTATTAAGATAATTTATCTCTTGTGGGTAAAGTGTACAAACTCTGCAGAGTAAAAACTATTCGAATAGCCGTGCCCATGGTCAAGGGAGGGCAAGGAATGCATTCACATGGTAGAAGTTTGATTTTGATTTCAAAATAAAATGGTTTGTCAAAATTGAGAGTGGTATAACTCTCGTGTTTTAAATCTGGTGGTGTAACCAGATCAGGTGGTTTAACCTGAGTTTTGAAAGTTGGCAGATAGCCTGAGATTTTAGTGTTGGTGGTTTAACCTTCACTAAGTTATTTAGCTAATTTCATTTATGAAAAACAAAGATGTTTATCAAATGGCCTTTGAAGTAATTATGTAGATTTGAAATAAAATGCTGATTTTTGCAAAAGAACCATATAGCCTTCCTTTGTGAAGCCTTGCATCTATGCATCTTTCCCAAGACTTGCGGAGTACATTCATGTACTCACGTGCTACATTTCAAATTAACTCTCAGAGGAGATCGAAGCTCAAGAGGTGGACTACGACTACTTCGTGGATGGGTTCGTCGAAGGCTTTCCGGAGAACTAGGTTGCGTTTCCCCAGTCAATTGCCTGTGGCGTATTGATGGGTCTTGCTTTAGTTTCTTTTTGCTTCCGCTGTAATTTTCTGTTTGGTGTGAGGTCTTAAAACCTCATTTGTAATAAAGGCTTCGAGGTCTGTAATCTCGATTATGATAATAAAGCATTGTTGGCAATGTATCATCTTTTCTGTTTGAACTGTGTGTACTAGCGTTGATCTGGGACTAGTACTGTAATGCACAGGAGGTCCAGGAGTTTCTACTCCGGGGTCTCACAGAAGTGGTATCAGAGCCAATTTGACTGTAGGGCGTAACCTAGTTAGAATGGTCGTTATTAGAAAAGCTTCAAATTTTATTTTATAAAATAAAAATTTAATAATGTGCTATTCTCATCTTTTCTCTTCTTTCTATCCTTACCTTCGTCAGGATATTCTATCTTATCTATATGTTTGCTCACTTTTAAGATTGGTAATTGTATCCACTTTCCTTTGTAATTTCTATAGATGGGTTAGAGAGATCAAGTCTGTGAAGCACCCAGAGGACCGTGTCGTCATGAAGATTTGAAGAGTAGTTCCTTTGTTTATAGTACCCAAGTAAAGCTCTACGATTTTAGAACGCTTATGTATATTGCTTGTTGGTGTTAGATGGACTGTACCAAGTCTTTGTGTACTTGTAGTACAGCCATCTTTAAAAACTATTTTTGTTTTTGAGCTAAGTTTCTTCTGGTTGGAGTTTGCTTATCTCTTGTGTGTTTGTTTGGGATGTTATTTAGTTGTTCCCCGACCTCTTATCTATGCTACTTCCCTCTTACCTTGTGCTAATCCTCGTTGCTGCTTCAGATGGTGCAAGTTCCAAATTCTTCTATAGTAGTCCAAGCTTGGAAAATATTTGAGAACTAAGAATATATGGAAGATCACTAAATTTACGGAAAGTACTCTTATCAGGAAAGTCATCCTAATTCTTAGATGTCAAGTTAGGTAATTTGAAGGATTGTTGCTAGTGTGATATATTTGGATTTAGAATTGACAAGATTGGATAATTCTTGGGTGATTCGAAAGTAATAAAGGTATATTTGCAGATACCAATGGATTATGAATAAATATGAAAGTTGTAACACTTGTGGATTGAATAGATTTTGGAAATAATCACATTATTGAACTTGGTGGAACTAAGTAGATCATGAGAAGTATCCAAACTTGGTGCCTTGGATTTATTATCTTGGATTGAAAGGAGTAATTGGATGTAAAACAAGATTTTAGTTGAAGGATTTATTTGTGATCATTGGAGAATTAATATTAAGAATTTGATATAGTAAAAGTGGAAATTAAAAGATTGGATTATCATAAACAATTTATGACATCAATTTTGTCTGATTTGGTTGAATCATGAAGAGCGGATAAATTTTGTGGAATTAATTGATTATCATAGTTTGGTGGACCTATTGATGATGAGTGGATACCAGTGCAATTCTGGAAGATAATACACTTAGATATCTGGTGGATTACTCTTGTCATTGCAAAGGGGATATTGATTTGAAACTCGTGGATTTATCAGATCGTTGAAAGATAACTGGATTTTAATTTATGAGATAGAATATATCATTTAAGGATGATCGAAGGCTTAAGTTTGGTGGATTTAAGTCAAATATGGAAGATAGATTGTTCGATAAGAATTAATTGTGGTACTCAGATTCACTCAAATTTGGTGGAACCAAAATGATGATTTTCGAGAAGTTGATTTTGGTGGATTAATCTTATCATCGAAAAGTGGGTTCTGATATGTTGATTTGAAATTTGTGGATTTATCATATCATTGTTAGATAATTGGATTTTAATTTATGAATTGACTAAATCATTTAATGATGTTCAAATGGTTAAGCTGGAGGATTTAAATTAATTATGGGAGTTATGAATCTATTGGATTAGACAAGGATCATAAAGTATTGGTGGAAATCACAGATTACAACATCATTGGATTCTTATTAGAAGAACTCTATGGTTTGCCGTCAAATTCGAATAAGTATAGACAATAAAATGTTATGGGATTATTTGTGGAAACCAATGTGAGATCAACGAGGTGCATTGGTGGTATATGATTCTGCAATGAAGCACCTTTGAAAAGATGAAATAATTATGTCTTTTGTCGGATGAACACTAGAAGTTAAGCCCTTTTGATGGAATACTGAATTAATCGATATGATAAGGGCAATTGAAGTTAACCCAAAGCTTGCAGGCGACTAAAGATGTACCAATCCGATTTGTTGTTGTCTTCCATATTTCTCAGTTAAAGGAATACCTCAGAGCATTGAACAACAAGATAGAATCATGAAGGAAGCTGAACGCCACGCAAGAAGCATGACCATAAAGTTCCACAAAGTACAATAGTGCAACCATAATTATAAATGGAGTAAAGTTCCTAGCGAACCTTATTATAATAGACTCCGATGGCATAGATATAATACTTGATATGGATTGGTTGATCAAGTATAAAGGACAGATAAATTGTGCCAATCGTGCCATTATTCTTACCAATTCTGACGGAATTCAGATAAGACATGAGGCAGTTATGCACTCAAAGAAGAACAGTATGTTAACCAACTTAAAAGGGAAAAAGTTGGAGGATGTGTCGGTAGCTTGCGAATACCCTGATGTTTTCCCTGAGGATTTGCCAGGATTGCCACCAGATCGAGAGATTGAATTTGTTATAAATCTGGTACCTGGTACAGCCCCAATATCAAAAAGACCTTATCGGATGTCAGCTGATGATTTAGCTGAAGTCAAGAGGCAGATTCAAGAATTACAAGAGAAAAATTTCATTAGACCAAGTTCTTCACCTTGGGGAGCCCCAGTGCTTTTGGTAAACAAGAAGGATGGTAGTCAGCGTATGTGCGTGGACTATAGAGCTTTAAATAAAGTAACTATAAAGAATAAGTATCCCTTACCCCGGATCGGCGATCTGTTCGATCAACTCAAAGGATCAAGTGTCTTCTCTAAGATTGATCTTCGGTCAGGATATCACCAGTTGAAGATTAGACCAGAAGATATACCAAAGACAGCCTTCGCCACAAGATATGGACTATATGAGTATACGGTGATGTCTTTCGGTCTGACAAATGCCCCGGCATACTTCATGAATTTGATGAATAAAGTATTTATGGATTATTTAGATAAGTTTGTTGTTGTCTTTATAGATGACATTCTTATCTATTCGAAAAACGATAAAGAACATGAGGATCATCTAAGGATAGTGTTGCAAAGACTCCGTGAACACCAGTTATATGCCAAGTTTAGCAAGTGTGCGTTTTGGTTAAAGGAAATTGAGTTTTTGGGACACGTAATTTCAGCAGAAGGAGTATCTGTAGATCCTGGAAAAGTTAAGGATGTATTAAATTGGACTCCACCCAAGACAGTAACCGAGATCAGAAGTTTTCTGGGTTTAGCTGGTTACTATCGTCGATTCATCGAAGGCTTTTCCAAGATTGCCAGACCTTTAACCCAGCTGTTAAAGAAAGAGAAGAAATTTGAATGGAGTAAATCCTGTGAGGATAGTTTTCAAGAGTTAAAGAAGAGGTTAACTTCAGCACCAGTTCTGCGATTACCGGATATTAGAAAAGATTTTGAAGTTTATTGTGACGCATCAAAACAAGGTCTTGGAGGTGTACTAATGCAAGAAGGAAATGTTGTTGCTTATGCATCAAGGCAGTTAATGCCACATGAGGAGAATTACCCCACTCATGATTTAGAGCTAGCTGCTGTAGTGCATGCTCTAAAGTTGTGGAGGCATTATCTAATTAGTAATTGGTGTGAAATATATACGGATCATAAAAGTCTAAAGTATATATTCACTCAACCCGATCTTAATCTGAGACAAAGAAGATGGCTTGAACTAATAAAGGATTATGATATGGGAATACACTATCATCCAGGAAAGGCCAATGTAGTGGCAGATGCTTTTAGTCGGAAGATCCATGTTAGCAATATGTTGATTCAAGACAGTCAGTCAACTCTTCGTGAAGAATTTCAGCGTCTCAATTTGGGAGTGATAAATGAAGAAATTCTGTCTACATTAAAGGTCCAACCCACTTTAGAAGATCAGATCAAGGCAGCTCAGAAAGAAGATGAGTATGTTAAAGAAATAAAAGATAACATGAAGAAAGGCAAAGCACATGGATTCTCAGAAGATGAAGAAGGAATTCTTTGGTTTGGAAACAGGATTTTAGTACCGGAGAGAAAGGAAATAAAAGATTTAATTCTAAAGGAAGCTCATGAATCAGAATATTCCATTCATCCCGGAAGTACAAAGATGTACCAAGATCTAAAGGAAAGTTATTGGTGGACCAGTATGAAACGAGAAATTGCAGAATATGTAGCTTTATGTGATATATGTCAAAGGGTTAAAGCAGAGCACCAACGACCTGCCGGTCTTTTGCAACCTCTGCAGATACCTGAATGGAAATGGGAGGAAATCGGAATGGATTTCATAACAGGACTACCAAGAACCAAGTCAGGGTATGATTCAATCTGGGTTATAGTGGGTCGCTTAACAAAGGTTGCACATTTCATACCTGTAAAGACTACCTATTCAGGAGATAGATTGGCAGAGCTCTATATGTCAAGAATTGTATGTCTGCATGGAGTTCCAAAGAAGATCGTATCGGATAGAGGAACGCAATTTACCTCAAGATTTTGGCAGAAGCTTCATGAAGTTTTGGGCACCAATTTAAATTTCAGTACTGCTTATCATCCTCAAACAGATGGCCAGACTGAACAAGTGAATCAGATATTGGAAGATATGCTAAGAGCGTGTGCTTTAGCCAATAAAGCCAGTTGGGATCAAAGTTTACCCTACGCGGAAGTTTCCTATAATAACAATTATCAGTCTAGTCTGAAGATGTCTCCGTTTGAAGCCTTGTATGGCAGGAAATGCAGAACGCCATTATATTGGTCAGAGACTGGAGAAAGTCAAGTATTCGGACCCGATGTCTTGAAGCTAGCCGAAGAGCAAGTTCGATTAATACGAGACCGATTGAAAATAGCACAGACCAGACAAAAGAGTTATGCAGATAATCGTCGCAGAATGTTGGAATTCGCACCAGGGGATCATGTGTATTTGAAGGTGTCACCTTTAAAAGAGATGCGACGTTTCAAGGTCAGTGGAAAGCTTGCTCCAAGGTATATCGGACCATTTCTAGTTATAGCCAGAATAGGTGAAGTTGCATATCAGTAGAGCTTCCTCCTCAGTTGTCAGATGTACATGATGTATTTCATGTATCACAGTTGAAGAAGTGCTTAAGAGTACCAGAGGAGTTAATACCTTTAGAAGAGGTGGATTTAAAAGAAGACTTGACGTATCCAGAGTTTCCTGTCAAAATTTTAGAAGAGGCAGAACGCTGTACAAGAAACAAGACTATCAAATTTTGCAAGGTGCAGTGGAATAATCATTCAGAATCGGAAGCAACCTGGGAGCGTGAAGAGAATCTTCGAGCAGAGTTCCCTGATCTACTTCCCAGTCTTTCCGAATCTCGGGGTCGAGATTCTTTCTAAGGGGGGTAGGTTTGTCACATCCCAAATTTTCGCTTTCTGAAAAATTTTATTTTTATTAATTATTTCAATGTATTTGAATCTTATTTGGATTTATCTGGATTTAATTTCAAAATTTAAAATAAGGAAATGTATTTAAAATATTTTATTAAAGCCAAAAAGGGAAAATTATATTTTTCCTAGCCTTTCTTAAATTTTTAAATATTATTTGAGAATTTTCTGAAATTTAAAATCAATTTTCAAAGCTAAAAAGTATTTTATAAAATTATTAAATTCCAATTTGAAATTAAAAATATTTTTACTAAGTCTACAATGCTTCCAGGAATATTATATAATTTTTCTGGAATTTTTAGACATTAAATATTATTTTTCCAAACGTTTATAAAGTTTCTAGTATTTGCTGAAATTTATTCCGAAAATAAAAATCAAATTATTCCTAGGCCGCCATGTGTCGCTCTCAGATTAAATCAATCTCTCTCCACGTTTTAATCCTAGCCACACATGATAACTTACCCCTTCATAAAATCCAAGAGCCATAACACATCCACTTGCCACGTGTCGCAAATCTGACGGCCCGTACCCCTTCACTTCTTCTCCCTCTCTATTACACATGGACCCCACATGTCATATGTTTCTTCAACCTCTTCTTCTTCCTCCCCTAGCTCTCTCTCCTCCTCCATTAGAGCCGAATTGGAGCTCTTAATCCCGGCCGTTTCTTGCCCTTTAAACCCCGAGCGTTTGCGCAATCATTTCCTCTCTTCATTCCCCACTCATGGCCGGCCGCCTTCCCTCTTTATTCCTCTCTAAAAACCGCCGGCCGTTTATCTCCTCTCTCCACCTATAAAACCCCTCCATGCGCCGGCTCATCCCCTTTCGGTCTCCCCTCTCTCCACCGCCCTCCTCCACTCTTCGGCCGCCGCTTCCGCCGCCGGTCACCGCCGTTTCGGCCATCTTCCGCCGCCGCCCCAAGCTCCACCACCGCCGCCACCATCTCCCCTCGCCGCCGGCCGCCCCGGGCCTCCCCGCCGCCGCCGGTAGGTGCTCCACCGCTCCTCCTCTCCCCATCGCCGTTCGCCGCCCCGCCTCCGACCGCCGGCCGCCGGCGAGGTCGCCTCCCGTGCGCGCCCCTGCGTACATGGCTGTGTTTCCTTTGCTAGTCATATTCATCCACGTTTATTTGATTTGTTGTTGCTCTTTTGTCAAGAAGTAGCAAGTGCTCACTTGGCTAGTGGGTGCATGTTAGTGCATGCATGCATGAGGTTGTGAGTTCAAGTCCAGTACGATGCAATTTTCGGTTTGGCTTTATCCAAATTTTTGTTCACCTCTATTCAATGACAAGCGGGACCCACTCGTCATACAATAATAAAATAAAATTCTACACCCAATGACAACCTGGTCCCACGTGTCATATACTCCAAAATACCCCAAAAATCAGCCAAAATAAGATTCCAGAGAATATTCCCCCGTTTTGCATTTTCTGGAATTTCCAAACCGATCAAACTTCCAATCGCTCGTTCTCCCTCGTCCGATCTCCGAATCCAGTGATTCAAATTTCTAAATTTGTATAAAAGCATAATCTAAGTTGCAGTATATATTTTATATTTTTGTGATTTTATTTGTATTTATTTATTTGGTTGTTTTGTTGTTTCGCGCGTAGAAACCGACGTTGCCGAAGTGTTTGTCGAGTCGCAGCAAGAAGAACCAAACCACGCTCAAGAAGGCAAGTCTCCTTTGACCATCTTGCTCCTATGATTTACAAAATGATTTGTGTAGTTATTTTAAATTATTGCATGCTTATGTTGTAAAAGTGGATAACTTGATTTTAGAAAAATTTAGTTAAATGTTCCAATTGTTATACCTTCCATTGAAAATCGTTTACCTTATACCATTGTCAACTTAGGATATCCCTTTGACTCAATAATGAGTTAGTATTACATTTTGTTAAATTTATACTAGCAAATGCTTAGTTTAGCGAATCAATATAAAATGTTCAAATGAGAAGCATGTTTGCTAAATGTTTTGATCAATGGTTTGTTTGAACATTGGTAATGGATGTTACCATTGTTAATTGATTTGTTTGAAAAGTGGTAATGGATGTTACCACTGTTAATTTGAAAATAAAAATGAAGTTCAAAGGGAAAAGTTGACAAGGGTGGATGGAAGGTTTGGCTGGTGCAGTTTAGCACGAGAGTTTTTGGGATTGTGAATGAACCACCCTGCTCGTTTAAGGACCGACGCTTGTGTTTGTCCAAACTGAGCAAAACAGTGCAACCACAAATCTATATGGGTACGACCTAGCTAACTAACCTATAAAGGTGTAGTTTAGATATCACCAGTGGTGTATTGAGTGCCAGGGTGTACTGGTTACTCATAGTGAGGGACAGGGTTTACTGTACTCATACGGCGCAAGAGGGGGCTCCGACTCGTGGATTCGAGTTGTGGTGAAACCTTAGCGGGTGGTATCTAGCTATACTGGAGTAGGTGAAAGGCTTTGTGATATTTTATCTGAGTCTCATGCCAAAGGAAGCATGTTGACTATTAAGATAATTTATCTCTTGTGGGTAAAGTGTACAAACTCTGCAGAGTAAAAACTATTCGAATAGCCGTGCCCACGGTCAAGGGCGGGCAAGGAATGCATTCACATGGTAGAAGTTTGATTTTGATTTCAAAATAAAATGGTTTGTCAAAATTGAGAGTGGTATAACTCTCGTGTTTTAAATCTGGTGGTGTAACCAGATCAGGTGGTTTAACCTGAGTTTTGAAAGTTGGCAGATAGCCTGAGATTTTAGTGTTGGTGGTTTAACCTTCACTAAGTTATTTAGCTAATTTCATTTATGAAAAACAAAGATGTTTATCAAATGGCCTTTGAAGTAATTATGTAGATTTGAAATAAAATGCTGATTTTTGCAAAAGAACCATATAGCCTTCCTTTGTGAAGCCTTGCATCTATGCATCTTTCCCAAGACTTGCGGAGTACATTCATGTACTCACGTGCTACATTTCAAATTAACTCTCAGAGGAGATCGAAGCTCAAGAGGTGGACTACGACTACTTCGTGGATGGGTTCGTCGAAGGCTTTCCGGAGAACTAGGTTGCGTTTCCCCAGTCAATTGCCTGTGGCGTATTGATGGGTCTTGCTTTAGTTTCTTTTTGCTTCCGCTGTAATTTTCTGTTTGGTGTGAGGTCTTAAAACCTCATTTGTAATAAAGGCTTCGAGGTCTGTAATCTCGATTATGATAATAAAGCGTTGTTGGCAATGTATCATCTTTTCTGTTTGAACTGTGTGTACTAGCGTTGATCTGGGACTAGTACTGTAATGCACAGGAGGTCCAGGAGTTTCTACTCCGGGGTCTCACAAGGAAGCTAGCTAGTGGATGAACTCACGCGTGACTAGTACCAGTGGAAAGGTAGATGGGGAGTTATTAATAAGGGCTGAGCAGTGGAACGATCTGCCATTCGATGTGGAGAGAATGGACGGGTGAGATCGAAATCCTGTGTATACGCCTTGGATCGGTGACATGTGATTATCACAGACGGTTTGTTACACGAACCATATATGATAATGAATATCAGAGATGGTTTGTTATACGAACCATCTGTGATGTCTCACTTATCACAGACGGTTCGTATTAAGAACCATCTATGAAAGTTCACAGACGGTTATTAACATGAACTATCTATGTTGTCTTGATTATCACAGACGGTTCGTATTAAGAACCGTCTGTGAAAGATCACAGACGGTTATTAACACGAACCGTCTGTGATGTCTCGATTATCACAGACAGTTCATGTTAATAACCGTCTGTGAAAATATCACAGACGGTTGCTAGTATAGACCGTCTATGATAATTTAAGCACAGACGGTTCCATACGACCGTCTGTGATGTACCCGTCCAGTATAGCCTCTTTTGTACTAGTGTTCCCTTCCACAACTATTTTCCCCATTCCTTTTTGGTTCCCAATAAAAAAGACAGTAAGAGATACGAATGGATGTAACACACAAGAGGTAAAAAGTGGGATTTGGAATCTATAACTTTGGTAGGAGCGGTGACTGGGGAGGAGAGAACTCATAACACACATTAACAAATATGGACGGATCTATAACACATACCTTCGGGGGGAGAGGTGATAGCTAGGGAGGAGAGGTGGCATTGGGATGAGAGGTGACGAGAAGGAGAGGAGGTGTCGGGAGGAGAGGCAGCGTCGGGAGGAGGGATGACGAGGCCACCACGCTAGGTAAGGAAGGAGAGGATGGAGACATCGGGTTCTCCAGTGGCAACGGTGGCTGTGGGGGGACGAGGAGATGGAGGTGTGCGTTAGTGAGGACTATGAGCGCAAAACCTAGCAGGGGCAGTATTTATAGAAGAACTATCATAGATGGTTATTTCTATTAGATAATCATCTGTAATACATATATCACAAATGGTTCTATTAAGTAACCGTCTGTGATGTGTAGCATATCACAGATGGTTCCATTATGGAACCATGTGTGATGTTGAACATTATCACAGATGGTTTTATTATGGAACCGTATATGATGTAAACCTTATCACAAATGGTTATATTGTACAATCGTTTGTGAAACATATATCACAGATGATTTGTGCCATTAAACCGTCTGTGATAATTTCTTTTGTAGACAACATATCAGGTTTTTCGGCTAGCCTCAGGAAATGCTAGCCATGCCCTCTAAAAACAAGCAAGCAGATACATCTCAAGATGGCATAGAGTCGTCACCACCTCGGTCTGCAAAGCATCTAGTCCATTGGGATTGACGATCTTCTGAGCAATTGTGTTAAAAAATAACACAGCCTTATGATTGTCACTCGAACCTTGTTTGGCAAAATACTTCTAATTGCAACAGGAAGCAATTGTATCATTAGCACATGACAGTCATAAGACTTCATGCCAATTAATTTCAAATCTTCCATGGAAACAAGTTTCTTCATGCTAGTGGAATGACCGGACAAAACTTTCACAACATGCATGAACTGACACAGTTCAGTTATCTCAAACTTAGATAGAGTGTAGCAAACTAGAGGAAGGTACGTGTGGCCTTTATTGGTCTCTATCAGTGCTAACTCAGTCCTGATGTTTATAGTGACCAAGTCACGCCATGCATTGACACCATCCTTTGTTTTGTCATGAATGTTCAGTAAGAGACCAATCAAGCTATCACATACAAGGAAGACATGCATGGAAGATAGCCGGCTGGTGAGGTACTCGTACAGGATATATTAGCGATAAGGGGATTAATCTTTGGAATACAATAAGAAATACATCCAGCGTGTGAGATGAAGAGACGCATCAGGGAGCCGAAACGATTGGAAGGAGCGCATCAGGGAGACGAAGCGCTTGCCATTCCAAATACATATCACAGATGGTTCCAACCATAAGCTGTCTGTACGCAACTACTACAGACGGTTCATATTAATAATCGTTTGTGAACTATCACATACGATTCTAATTAAAAACCGTCTATGATGTCTGCAATTATCATAGACGCTTCGTATTAATAACTGTCTATGAACTATCATAGACGGTTATTAACAAGAATCGTTTGTGATAGTAACGTATCTCAGATGGTACACGGTCACACTTCTAAAACCATCTGTGATAATTACAGTACATATGGTTTTCTATGAACCGTCTGTGATGAGACATATAGTATAACTTGTTTTGTAGTTGTGACATCCCGCGCTTCATTTGTTATATGCGCGTGCCTATCTATTTATACCTCTTGAACAGTAACTGCATATGGTTTGCACATGCACCTTGCCACATCATAATTTATATAAAAAGGATGGAGTACGAATCGTATTTCTTGTAACATGGCTTGGACTTTATCTTGTTAGTGGAAATCTCTTGTGTTGACCTCTGTCTTCAAGGTATTCTTATTGACTGTGGTTAGTACCTCTAGCTATGACTGATGGCTTTTGACTGAAAATAAATTATACCAGCTACAAATGTAGCGTTCAAAAGTAGAGGACGAATAGTGAGGAAAATGAGAGAAAGATGCGTGTGTGAGATAGGAGAAAGAGTAGTAGGGTGCGATATTCGCCAATGGCCCCTACCTTATCCTCGGAGCGAGAGGAGTGGAGAATCCACTTCAAGAAACAGGTGCTTATATTGACTTTTGCCTTCTCTAAGTAGAAGCCAGTAGCAGAAGTTAATACGAACACCCTCTTAGGGTAAATTTTTGTAAACTTTCTTTACATAGGAACGGTTCAGAAAAACTTTACACAGAAGATTCCAAAAGAATACAAAAAGGATGTTAGATGTAGAAACAGGGATGTTATATAACACTACAAAATCTCAACATCAAACTCGGTCGCAATTGCAACATAACAGAAAGACAAATTTTGGCATAAACAATGAATTTCCACTTTTCATTACTAGTTCCTTTTGTTGCTTTGTCATTTTTTCATATGCGGTTTTTAGGAAAAACAATAGGAAAGGATCCCACTGCATGTATATATATTAATTCCGATTTATGATTACAGTACTAATTAATATAGGTATGTTAGTACGTGGGCGTGGACAACAAATTAAGTTCACTTAGCTAGGTTTTGTACAAACATATGGTGCTCGTCTATATGTACGTACTGCAATACTGTTTGATAAACTACTTACAAATATACTTAAAATTACAATTCAAAAGACTGATAGGCCTAAATTTCTGAAAAGTTCTAGCACCATTTTCTTTTGGAATTAAAGGTATCATAGCAAGGTTCATCCTTTTTACGAAACCAAGTTCAATCTGAAAATATTTAATTCACCTTTTGCAAAGTCTTCTCAGAAGACTAGACTTTTATTGTTCTAGATTTTACTGGCAAAGTGACAGTCACAAACGTAAATATAGGTTTGCTAAATGGAGTCTAGTTTGTTCGCCCAAAGAGCATGGCGGTCTAGGGGTTCAGAACTTTGACACAAAAATAAAAGCTTGCTCGAAAAATGATTGTTTAAGTTGCTTAATGAAGAAGGAGGTTGGCAATCTTTGCTGACTAGGAAATATATGGGTGGCAAGAGTCTTTTGCAGGTGGTTAATAAACCTGGGACTTCCCTTTTTTGGTCGGGCCTTATGAAATTAAAGATCAATTTCTTCACTTTTGTTCATTCCAGATTAACAATGGAATGTAAACTAGGTTTTGGGATGATATCTAGTTAGGTGATTCTCCGCTGAAAAATACAATATCCAATTCTTTATAATGTAGTAAAGAGAAAGAATGATACAATGGCGAATATTCTGAGATCGACTCCTTTAAATATTTCTTTTCGTAGACCTATTATTGGGCCTAAGTTACATGCTTGGAATAAGTTAATTTTAACAATTTCTAACTTACAATTAAGCTTTTAGAAGGATATGTTTAGGTGGAATTTGAATAAGTCTGGACTTTTTTCGGTAAATCTTTTTATGGGCACTTATTAGCAATTATCAAGCCCCAATTAAGAATTTCTTTTGGATAATTAAGATTCCTTTAAAAGTGAAAATATTCCTATGGTATCTCAAGAGAGAGGTAATATTAACTAAAGATAAGCTACTTAAAAGAAATTGGAGGGGAAGCACATAGTGTTGTTTCTGTATTAAAGAGGAAACAATTTAACATCTTTTTATTGACTGCCCCTTTGCACAGTGTTGTTTCAATTCGGAGACGTGTTTTCTTAGCATTATTTTTCTTTTGTCTCCGGTGTGTACTCGTTCGAGCGATCAAAGTGTTCGAGCAAAGGTAGATTATGACTACATGCATCGATGATCGTAGCGAGGCTAGCACATAAATCATCTTCTTTCTTCTCCTCCAATTAGCCACTGCTGGACGTATGTAAGCAGTGTTTCTATCTCCTTCTAGAATTAATGTCTTGTCCTTTTCAGTTTCATCACTGTTCATTTTGGTTGGATGTCCAGCACATAGAGCACTTGCATGGGCACGACGCCGGCCCAATCGCATCGGCGCTACGTAATGGGAAGGTGTTGGCGGACAATGCCATATATGGGTCGATGGCCGTAGCTACAGGAGTGAGAGTGGTTCATAGTACATGGATGGGTGGATAGCCTAGTCGTCGTACACAAGTTTGTTGTACGTGATGAACACAGGAAAGTTCACCTAGCACAGGAGTAGCATTTCTTGCAACAGGCGGGATGAGTGATGGCTAATTCGAGTGCGGCCAGTCAATCTCGGTGTGCACTTCCCTAAAGGAATTTGGCACGAAGAATGAATTCATATTGTTCATATGTCTCTACGATCTATCAGGTTGCTTTGTCGATTTCATATGCTTTATTAGTACGTAGGATGGGTGTGGTCAATTCGAGTCTGGCCATCCTAATTCCGTTGTCGCGCGCCATGTCGTGGGATTATGGGAAGGCAGTGATGGACAGCACCATGCATACGTTGACCGCACCTACAAAATTTGTAAGCACGTGGGTGGACAATGCCATGTATTGATGGCAGCTACCATTGATGGTCCTCCACATACGGTACATGGCCATTAATACGCCCAACCATGTAGCAGCTCTAACATCCCAAACTTAAATATGTGAATTAGTTAACTTGCAAGATGATTTTGAGAGTGCCAAGAACTTGGCATTTATTCTTTTATCTCTTTGAGTAGCATTCTGTTCTGAAAATCAATTTCCGTTGAAGTGAAATAATTTGTATGGGGGAAGCAGAGCAAAAGCTTCAATTTTATGAGGAAGTTTTTTACATGAAAATCTGGTTATTTACCTTTGAAATACTTAGGTATTCCTAATGATAAAAAAATAAGAAAGAAAGATTCGGAAAACATTGAAAATAAATTTGAGAACAAATTAAGCTATTGGCCTGCAAGGTAAATACTACGTCCAGTATTTCCGGGGGGGTTCCGGCCAGCAGACGCGCCCACGTCACCCCCCGGCGCTCCCTCGGCCGGCGTGTGGCGGGCGGTTTCGCGTACGGCCGGGGGAGCCGGTTTCCCTGTATTTCCTGAAAATTACGTAGAGGTCCTTTTTCCTCGCGAAAAGGTCATTTTTCCTCGCGAACAGGTCCCTGCCCGTTTTTCTTGCGGCGATTTTTTCTGAAAAAACCCCTCCAATTTGCAGGATAGCGCCCCGCAGTTTTGTTAATTGCGTACGGGTCCTCGTTTCGTTACATATGGGTCCTTGATTTTTTACGAAAAAACCCTTTACCTTTTTCGAAAATACGCATGTGCCCTCGCCGGTTTCCCTGTATTTCCTGGAAATTACATAGAGGTCCTTTTTCCTCACGAAAAGGTCCTTTTTCCTCGCGAGCAGGTCCCTGCCCGTTTTTCTTGCGGCGATTTTTTCTGAAAAAACCCCTCCAATTTGCAGGATAGCGCCCCACAGTTTTGTAAATTGTGTACGGGTCCTCGTTTCGTTACATACGGGACCTTGATTTCTTACGAAAAAACCCTTTACCTTTTTTCGAAAATACGCATGTGCCCTCGTTTTTTTAAAAAAAACTCCGTTGCGGATCATCGCCTCTTTTACTTCGGTACACACGGTGGCTGGCGCGGCGTGGCGCCGCGCCTATGAGGCTAGTTGTTAACAATAGGGGACAGATTGATTCATATTAATTCTGCCTTGAGCAATGTGCCTCTATATATGATATTCTTTTACAAGCTACTAGTAGGTGTGGGAAAAAAAACTAGATACGTTCAGGTCTAGATTTGTGACATCCAATTTTTGGGATGCTTCTGTGCTGGTGTAAAATTTTCAAACTTAAGAATAAATTTCAAATTTAGCTTTTCAAATTTTCCTTGGATTTCAATTTTCAAAAATTTAAAGGCTCCTTGGGCCCCGCCCATTTCTCCTGCCCCTGGCCTTTGGCCCACTAGGCCCAGATGACCTCTTCCTCCTTCTCTTCCCCCTCACCTAGTGAGTGTACATGAGAGAAAGTTATATGGTTAGTCTGGAGAACTCTTAAGAAAGATCTATATTGGTAGGCACCTCCACGGGATGGAGGGAAAGATCTACTTCGAAAGGCACCTCTACTGAGATAGAGATAGAGAGTGTACATCGGCAGGTGTTCCTTCAGCCATACCGGTGTGAGCTTAAAAGGTGCATATGGATATTGCATTGCATTGCATTAATGAAAAGAGATTTATGGATAATGTCATGGTTATGTTACCTAGTGATACATGAATGTTGACATGGTTAAGTTAACGGAAATTATTTACTGGATGTTTTGGAAAAGAAGGTTAAAAATTCAGATAGAAAGTGGTAGAGGTGACATTCCGGGCTCTATCTTGTGCCAGGTGTTACAAATGCCTGGCAACTAAACATGAGAACCCTGAGAAAAGTTTTGAAAGGATGGGATATTAATATTGAGTGTCACTATAAAAAAATTTAAAATGATTTAATGAATCAAATTGATGCTCTAGATAGAGAATGTGACATTCTGGTCCGGATGAATCTAAAAGAAATCAGAGAAAAAAAATAGAAATGCAACTTAGAAAGATCCTTAGCGAGGAAGAAATCAAATGGTTCCAAAGATCTAAGGAAAAAATATTTGCTTGAGGGGAATAGTAATACTAAGTACTACCATGCTAAGGCTAATGGGAGGAGGAGGAACAGCACCATTTCCAATCTGCATCAAGTTGTAGGTCCCATTGAAGGGGTAGATAAACTTATGAGTAATATCACTGGCTATTATAAAAACCTGTTTGGGCATCCTGATTACAATGAAACACAGTTGAACCTAGAAGAAGTTCCCCATCTGAATGAGCAGAAAAAAGATTTTCAGGCTCAGAATATTAGCATGGAAGAACTTAGGGAGGCTGTTTTTTCAATGGAACACAATAAAGCCCCTAGGCCTGATGGTTTTCCAGTAGTAGTGTTTTATCTAATGTTTTGGGACTTAATAGGTGAGAATTTTTTGTTCAAAAAATCTAATTTTTATTTAAAATACAAAATTATACCTAACTTTAATGTTTACAAAAGTAACCACTTGTAGCCCAACTGTTGGACGACTAGACCCTGTGGCCTAATGGCCGAGTGACATGAAGACCAATAGCCCAACCGTAGAGCGACAAGGTCCAATAGCCCAACGGTTGGACTACAAGTTTCAATAGCCCAACGGTTGGGCTACAGGTTGCTGTCGCCTAACAGTTAGGCTTCTGGATTGTAGAATTTTTTAAATAATCTATTTTTTTATTTAGAAATACAAAATTATACCCATATTTTTTTTTATTTATAAAAGCAACCACTACTACAGAAAAGGTCATCACAGACGGTTCGAAAACGTCATCACAGACGGTTTTGTGAACCGTCTGTATTTATGTGTCAGTGATAATCGAAGGTCATCACAGACGGTTTTCGAACCGTCTGTAATAATCAGCTATCACAGACGGTTTTCGAGTAAAAATCGTCTGTGATAGCTGATAATCACAGACGGTTTTTAGTTAAAAACCGTCTGTGATACTGATCATCACAGACGGTTTTTACTCAAAAACCGTCTGTGATATTCCCTTCGACCCCTACATATATTTCTGTTTATTGGCTAGCCTCAGGAAATGCTAGCCATGCCCTCTGAAACAAGCAGATAATCACAGACAAAAAACATACAATTCACACATCTCATTTCCTTTTAGATACATTTCACAGACATAAAACATCCAATTGACATCGCACTTCATTTCACAAATATAAAGCATGCATCCATTTCGCAAATCAATTAATTGAATTGAAATGAAATATCCATTAACAAATGCACAGTTACAAAAGATCTACACTGCATTTGCACTTAGTGATAAGACCAATAAGAAATCATGGTGCGCAGTGGAACCATCCTCCTGGCTTTATGACTTGAGTCAGCAAAAAGTACGCCAACTCTCCACGAATCCCTGCAAGATCAGACTGTTTCAATGCAGTTGACGGGATGTACGCAGCCTGTCGATAGGAATATCAATGTGCGTATATATGTAACGTGATAAGTATAAAGTAATTATGGGAAGAGTGACAAACCTTGCGATTGATGAGCCTCGAGGATTTGAGGAGTAGTTCCATATGTTGGCAAACGTAGTATCCACATGTGTTGCCCAGCTGTTGCTGGTGGCACTGCAAAAAATGGAATGTGTTAGTTCAAGAGGCATTAGTACCAACTGTTGCATAGGATTAATTAATGTGAAATAGCGAATACCTTAAAATCTCGAGCATGTGTCAGCAGGCCTTTGGCCTCGCGCTTCGAGTCACCTCCCATTTCAATGTACATCGCGAACGCCCTACGTAATTCGAAAAAGTTAACCTTAGTCATTCGGAAGGAAACAAAGAGTACAATGTAGATATGTATGGGGAATATGTGCTTACCTATCGATTACTTGGCTGACAACTGTGAAGTCCATTTTATTCTTACTTAGGGAATCAAGGTAATATACCTTGTTCCATTTTGGTACAATTACTATTAAAATCCAATGAAAGTTCTGATGGAAGGGCATAAGTACATATTCCTTATTGCGGCAACCCAGCAGTCCTGATGCAATGTACCTCTCGACGAGGGGTGTATCCCGGTCGATGGTATCCTTGGCGACCAAGTGTGGCTCCAAGAAACCAGCTGATGAGTTGGATAATCTAGCTCCAGTCAGCATGTGTCTATATATATACACACGAAAGCAACAAATTAGATATGGCATTTATCGGTATGACATTAACGGAGACTATGATTGTACACACTTACACGTCCAGCATCGAATGATTGAGACGTCAAGAGCGTTGAGCGTGAACAGATCGAATAAATCCTCAAAGGCGACCACGAACATACACTCTTGAAGACTGTGGTGTAAATCATCCGACGTGAATTTGACAGTGATACTTGAAGTCTGTTCTCCCTCTAGCTTATTGGACTGCTGCATATACCACGTGTACAATTGCATGCAACTATATGGTAGCTTTTGGAGGTCTTTTTGCTCGAGCAACGGCTCGCCAAGCACGAATTTGCGGGCTAAAGGTAGGTACGGTATATCATCATTGGTCTTCTTTGCTTTGCCCTTGCTGGCCTTGCTGCCTCGGCTATATGTCAACTTCACGGCAGTCGACTTTGAAGGTAGCAGCGGTGCAAGTTGCTCTGGCGAGAATAGGACCCGTGGAGATAGCACCGGTGCAGTATCCGGTGGTGGAACCGACTGGTCTTGTAATGGAGATGGCACCAGTGCATGTTGCTCTGGCGAGAGTATGACCCGTGGACATAGCACCGGTGCAGTATCCGGTGGTGGAACCGACTGGTCTTGTAATGGAGATGGCACCAGTGCATGTTGCTCTGGTCCTACCACCGGTGAAAAAGCCTCCAGGGAGATGTCGCTTTTGGGCCACTGGATGAATGTTCCAATGGCCTGTCCTAGAGTCACGATCTCGTCGTTGGGGGGCTTCGGTAGCGGGACCACCTCAAAATTGACATGCACACCGGCCGGCGGCATGTCATTCACTTCACCGGCGATGTCATCCGGCGGCATATCATTCACTTCACCGGCGATGTCATCCGGCGGCATATGATCATTCACTTCGCCATGACTGGTCCAACACGTATAATCCTTTTTGAAACCCCTCCGAATCAAGTGCGCTTCAATTGCCCTCGGTTCTTAAACATCTTCAAATTCTCGCAATCAGTGCATGGACAACACATATATTCCACCCCCTTATTCAACATATCCTCCTCGGCGGCTCTTATAAAAGCAGACACGCTATTAATGTACTCTTCACTCACACGGCTCGCGGCATACATCCAGCTTCGGTCCTACGTTACGTACATATATAACAACTTAGTATTAAAACCTAGATTAACTAATTATAATTACTACATATATACCGGCCACATTTATTATATTGAGACTTAATTTACTAGCTCAATTCATATTATAAACACAATAGCTATTATATAACCAACAATTTTGCAAATTAACCATCTTCAATAACACTCATGGATTACTTAGACCTAAATTGTAATGCAATTAAAGAAAAAATAAATTTCATTACTAACCATATCTAGAGCAACCAGGAAAGTCTGAATCTTCAAAGCTCAATCTCTGCCTCTTCCCACCAAATTAACTGGCCTGAAATCGCCTAGCTTCCTCCCGAGTGAAAAAGTGCGCAGCAGTGGCTAGATCTGGATCGAAATGAAGACAGATACGGTCTGAGCAGCGCAATAAATGCCTTAGAGCCATTATCACAGACGGTTTTTTTTATTAAAAACCGTCTGTGATAATCTGGGATTATCACAGACGGTTCTTAATATAGACCAACCGTCTGTGATAGTCCTTTTTCCCGCCACAAATACCACAGACGGCCTCCAAATTACAACCGTCTGTAATAGTGTTAATCAGAGACGGTTTCACAAAACCGTCTGTGATGAGGTGTCTACTATGAGGCTTTCTGTAGTAGTGAACCCCTGTAACTGAACCGTTGGACAACCGGACCCTATCGGTCAATAGCCGAGCGGCACGCAGACTGAAGGGTATAGTCATTTTCAACCATACTAAAATATATACAATAAAAATGTGGCTGAGAGTTGTCACCTTTTGCTTTTTACAGAATCAATCAAATGCAATACATATGTAGGTGTTAATTCATATACTATTCCAAGATGGCCACACTCAATTGGCCTCCCAACTGATCTGAGGTTGAACAACACTTGCTCATGGTGTTTTTAGACTACAAATTAGTATATATGATAGTAAGAAATATTTTAGGTAGTCAGTTACTTTTGTGAAAAATAAAAATATGGGCATAATTTTGTATTTCCAAATAAAAAATAGACTATTTAAAAAATTCTACTCCATACTTGAACATTTTTTAAATAATATAAATGTCCTTCAGCCGCCCTACGGTCGGACGACAGCAGTCCAGTAGCCCAATCGTTGGGTGACAGCAACCTGTAGCCAAACCGTTGTGATATTGGAACCTATAGCCTAACCATTGGGCTATTGGACCCTGTCGCCCAACGGTTGGGCTACAGGGGATTACTTTTGTTAAAAATAAAAACACAGGTATAATTTTGTATTTTTGATTAAAAAGGTTTATCTAAAAAAATTCTAATAGGTGACGAGACCTGAAAAGTTCTCTGGACATACAAAGGTTAAATTCTGGTGTGACATCCTTGTTGGCAAAAGGGAAAGATGCTGATACGATAGGGAAATATAGACCTATTTCTCTCTTGAATGTCAGTTACAAAATCATCACAAATGTTTTGACAAATAGAATTGTTGTATTATTAATAAATTGATTCATTTAGCTCAAACAGCTTTTTTAAAAGGAAGGTATATCATGGAAGGGGTCTTAATCCGTCATGAAACATTGCATGACATGCATAGAAAGAAGATATCAGGGGTCCTATTCAAAGTAGACTTTGAGGAGGCACATGACAATGCAAATGGCCTTTCCTGCTCAAAGCCTCACAAGTAGGTTTCCCTGATAAATGGAATGATTGGATTATAAAGGTAGTAAAAGGTGAAAATGTTTGTATTAAAGGCAACGATAAGATAGGAACTTATTTTAAGACTTTCAAAGGACCTAGGCAAAGGGACCCACTGTGTCTCCTCTTCTTTTTGACCTACTTGCTGATGTTCTGGCTTTGTTAAGCAGAAATGCTCAAAAACAAGGTTTAATTAAGTGCTTGGTGCCTCATATTGTGGAGGGTGTATTGGCAATTTTACAATATGCTGATGATACCATCTTATTTACAATATGCTGTTGATACCATCATTTTCTTGCAAGATGATTTTGAGAGTGCCAAGAACATGACATTTATTCTTTGTCTCTTTGAGTAGCTTGCTGTTTGGAAAATCAATTTCCATAGAAGTGAAATATTTTGTATGAGGGAAGCTGAGCAAAATAGACCCTAGTAGTCTAGCATCTCACCTCAGTCTAACCGACCAAGCTGACATTTGGGTGGTTCTAATATTAGTCAGTTTCCTGGTTAATATCAGTCGCACCTAAGTCTTCCCGGTCGCTTGCCTGTGGCGAGATATGCCTCCTCCTTTTGTTTCCACTATCACTTTCTCATTTATGTAATGTACTCATTTGGCCTGATGACCCCTTTTGTAAACTTGACTTGATGTAGTCTATTTCAACTCTGATATTTTGTAATATTAATATATGGTATAGTTTGCAATGTGTATAAAATAAATTAGTAATGTATCTGTGAGCACTATCTATAGATTCAGAAAATGGTGTAGTGGCTTCATAAAAGATTTTGGATTTTCTAAATCCAAGTCCGACAAGGTTCCTTTGGTGCTCTGATCAAAATAGGCATCATTACCGTCTGGTTAGTTGGCCTAGCGGTGCGTATGCTTAGCCTCGCTCATTTCAGCTTCAACTTTTGACTTCTGGCTTATTTTTCACTATTCATAAATTTCGTCTTTTTCTGAACTTTTGGCTTTTTAGCTTTTTTGCAGGTTCTTTTTTTCCGTATTCGTTTGCGTTGTCCGTGTTGAGCTAGCATATTTTTTCTATTTTTAAAATTTTTTAGATTTAATTACACCAAATAAGCCACCTTCAGCTACAGTGAAATTTCAGCCACTACAATGCAATTTCAGCCATAAGCCACAGCTGTTCAGCCCAACTGAGCGAGGCCTAAGGACGACGGAGGGTTGGGAGTCCTTGACCAGAAATCTATGAACATAGCCTTGCTAGGTAGATGGTTGTGGTCGTTGAAGAATGAGAAGGAGAATGGCAGGATTTGTTGAGAAAGAAATATTGCATACTCAAACTATTTTCCAAACTGTTAGTAAGACTAAGGACTGTGCTTTTTTTTTGAAAAAGTAGCCTCCTGTCGCCGAACCGTTGGGCGACTGACCCCTGTCGCCCAATGGCCGAGCGACATGTAGGCAATAGCTATACTGTTGGGTGACTACAATGTGGTCGCCCAACGGTCAAATGACAGGTTCTGTCGCCCAACCACTAGGCGACAACTCCTCGAGTCGTCCAATCGTTCAGCAATTGGAGCCTGCTTTTATGTAATCCTTTTTTTAAAAAAAATTAAGTTAATCTCTTGCGAACTATCCATAACTTCAAAATAGAGAACGTATATGTGAATCACATATGACACCAACTTTTTAACTGAGCGTAAATACATATTTTGACTGATAATCTTTTTATGGATTGATAACATTTGGCACTTCAACACATGTATCCATCATAAACACCTGCACAATATTTTGAGGTATTGTCACAGAAGTGGTACATACCGCATCCTGGAAAAATGACTAATATGTGGACTGTGTGGTACAACATGAGACACAAGAATGGACATATGATAGACAGTACCGCTAAAGAAAGATGTGTAGACATTTTGTGCCTACTTTTAGGACTCGTATTTTCATGTAGTTGGATGCCTTGATATGTAAAGAATTGAATGTGAAAAGACGACAAGATTTGAGGTTGTAAATTAAAAAGGTCTTTACAATAAAGCTGGGAGTAACAAGGCCCACAGGGTTTAGTTACATGCATAAGAAATAGCATCATACACGATGCAACAAACTAATGTACTCGTACGATACATATGCGTCTTTTTGGAGTGGAAATAAATTTAACCTTCCGGGGGCTAGTTCGAAACGGCCTGACCTACTACGTGGACCGAGGCCATTTTCCCTTCTTTGCGAGCTCGGTGTTGAACTGCTCAGTGGCCTCTTTGGCCTTGGCTGCCATTTTTTTCTTTTTCTCGCACTCCCTCTCACGAGCCTCGAGATGAGTTTTTGTCTCCTAACGTATACGCTCAATTTGCTCGTCGTTGTGGTGCTCCTCCTCCCAGATCTCGCAGGCCCTTTTGACGTTTCATTCCTCATAGTCGAGAGTTCACTGGTCATGTGGGTGGATCTCTAGGTCGATCCACTTGCGGTAGCCACATAACAGTTCTGGGCTCTATGGGTACATGAGAGAGATTGTTAGTGTGTTCTGGGCTCTAGCTACCGATAGCAGCTCGTGTCCCAACGGCAATCAGGATATTCAGAGGAGTAGTTCACGCAAGCTCAGTAACACATGCCCAGGCTGAGCTGCTGCTTAGACTTGAAGAACTTGCATGGGTCCCTACACTAACAGAGGAGCGGCATCTCCCCCTCGGGCGGGTGTTGTAGCAAACGCTCGGTTGAAACGTTTAGGATGGGTTGCTGGTACAGGGGGTGTCATTGCGGGGTGGTGCCCTCCTAGCATGCTTCGCCTATTCATCCCAGGCTGCTGTAGCCCTTGCTTGTTCGTCGTAGGCCACAACAGACCTTGCTAGTTTGGGGGTCTCCTCCCATTGCTTCGTCATTTTGTCCATTGCTTTTTCTGCCTTTTGTCCATTCCGACACGGTGAAGCAAGCTTTGATGTAGTGTTGGGTTTGGTTGTGTAGTGTTCTCTCCTAGATCTCTTCTACCCCCTTTTATAAGTGAAAAGATTGGCATGGTGTGGTTTATTTCATGTGACTAGCCTACAAGGTAGAGTGTTGCATTGTCTTTCTAAAAAGTTGTTGGCGAGGCAGAGTGTTGTCTCAGCTTACATTGCAGAGAGTTGTCACATCCTGAAAAGCTGAGGAGGTATAGTGTTGTCATGTCGATATGAAAAGCTTGCGAGGCAAAGTATTGTCATGTCTTACTTTGCAGAGTGTTATCACGTCCTGCTTTGCAGAGTCCATTCTTTTTGGTCTAAAAATCCGATGAGGTCAGTGTTGTTAAGTCAATATAAAAAGTTGGTGAGGTAGAGTGTTGCCATGTCTTACTTTACAGGGAGCTATCACATTATACTTTGCATAGTCCTGTCTTTTTGGTCCAAAAAGCTGAGGATGTGCAGTGTTGTCATGTCGATCAAAAAAGTTACTGAGGCAGAGTGTTGCCACGTCTTACTTTGTGGAGTGTTATCATGTCCTGGTTTGTAGAGTCCTTTCTTTTTGGTCTGAAAAGCCGAGGAGGTCAGTGTTGTCTAGTCGATGTGAAAAGTTGGTGAGGCAAAGTGTGGTCTAAAAAATTGAGGATGTACAGTGAAAACCGTAAACCCTAACGTAAACCTGAGGGTGCTCCTTGGACTTGAATAACTTACATCCCCCCACAAAGGGGCGGCACATGACCTGTTGTGTAAGAAAGCACACTACGTCCCCCCACAAGCTATAAAATGCATGCCCCACTCTTTGAAATTAGGAGCAGATTGACAATCATAACGAGCAAAATGATGACCTCCACCAATAGATGCAGCGCGAGAGGGGCAACAAGGAGGTCATGAACATAGGAAGTTCCTATGATCCCATATGTTGCTATGTGAACCCTAGGTGTATATGTGCATGCCACTACAACGAAGCCCAACCACGTCCAAGGCGCCCCCCTATAGAACACTCTATGTAGGTAGCGCAAGGCACCTTCCATCATTAGGCATGGCTGGAGAAGCTTGTACCACGGTATCCTCCCTTGTTGTACGCAGTTATGTTCAATCTTCTAAAGCATGTAACTAAATGATGGACACATCATTGCGTTTGCCATTTATGTGCATTAAGCTAGAGTCGTCAATATGGATTGAATAAACATATATTGTACGAACGAGTACACATAAGGACGCAATAGTATTAGAGACATCACACATTAAGTATGAAATTTAAGAATCACAGAATGAACTAAAATATAGTCAGCACAGGGGAACAACCCCTACTAGGCCCCCAACAACACCCCTAGCATCCACTCCCGCGTTGCCATAGCCCACTCCACCTCCGTGTCCTCCCGTACGGCCTCGCTTGGGCCTCCTCTACGCTAGGTTTTCGGGGCCTCGGTCTCGAGATAGAAAGATGGTCAGGAGCCCTGATCTGACGTGGTTTGAATGCTGGAGGGGTGAACAGCACTGCTGCCTGTGTGGGTACTCACATACTGGTGAGCTGTGACCCGGAGAGACCCTCAGGGGGTGTGGACTGAGGTACTGGGTCCGAGTCCACAAGGAAGTCGTGTGTGTCCGAGTCGCCTGGGGAGGCCCCTAATCTGTCAGAGGGCACATGACCTACAGTGCAAATATTGTTAATTAATCAAATAAGGCAACGTGACCAAACAAACATTGATGAGACGTACCCTGAGCTAGCACCATGGCACGTGAAAAGCCATCCAGAGGGAAGTATAGCAGGTTGTATGCGCCCTGCATGTGTTGTGTGTTGAAGGCGAAGGAGTCCAGAGGACCCACGTACTGCGACGCTGGTGTTGTACTGGGCTATGCCCAGGCAGACCCTTTGGCCTCGTCAGGCCACGGCGGTGTCAAATGTGGCATGGCCGAGCCTCGTCAGGGCGTGCTGCACGTGGCCACACTGACCCTCCCACCTACCATGCTGATGGATGGGATGATGCCGACAAATGTACCAACTGTCGACTAGGCATCAGCGTGTCAACCTCCGGGAGCTTGGTGCACGACAATAGGGTGACAGTACATGCGACTTGAACTACGGCATGACAGAAAGCTTTGGTCGCCTCCTCGTGTGTAACCTCTGCACTGTCAGTGATCCTCTAAAACATAGAGCAGGGGTCCCTCTCAATCTCACAACCGATGCCCACCTGCAATGAAAACACGATAGGGCGAAACCTGTAAGTGGGGTTGACAGAAGTGAAGTTTTCAAAATATGATATAACGTACCACGCGGTGCATGTTTTGCATGAAGTGTGCAGGGTATGTGTCGGTCGATGCAAGTACCATCCTGGTACGTGTCCGAGAAGTGTACCAGTGAAGGTACTCCTTGTATGCGTTGTGGTCGTAGGGGGTGTCCTCCTACACACAGTCCCGCAACATGCCCTTCCACAACTGTACCCACATGTCCATCCTCCTCCCACAGTCCATGCCATGGAGAACTCCCTTCCTATTGTGCCTGCAAGATGTAACATGTAGTTAGAAGTCGTGCGTATGAGACGCTGGTAAAAAGAGGGACATCTGTGCTGATTACTCACCCGTCCACGTTGTCAGGCACTGGCCACATGACTAGTACTAGAACCACCTGATGTAGGCTAAACTAGCGCATCACATGATGCGTCGTGTAGTGCTCGGCGAAGACGTCAAACACAAATGCCCTGTGGGTCAGCCAGTAGTCCCGATCGCGCAAGCACAGTGAGGACAGGTCATGAAGCGTGCAGACCTCTAACTATTAAGGGAAGCATGGTTCCCAGTGCATGTCGTTCACCGAGAGGCGGTCGAACTGCTCCATGAACAGCTCATACGCCCGTGTCACCTGCATGTGTGCAAACTGTACCTGCAAGGAACATAAGTTATCACATAGAACGATCAGTTATATGAAAAAATTATTCACAAGATAGAGTACATACCCATCACTGGCACTAGAGAGAGCCCATAGTCGGCCAGTCCACCTTGTCCCCATTGTACATCTCCAGCCCGTAGGGAGCGCTGTTGTCCAATAGGGGCTACCCAAGGCTAAAGTGCTCGAACAACCACAGCTACAGTAGGAGCGGACACCACGTGAGGACGGAGTTCAGCCTCAACCTGTAGTACGCGTTGTACAAGCGGCGATAGGTGGTGGCAAGTGCGATCGAACCCCTAGCTGATCTAGGGGGCCTACCCATTGGTGATGGCAGGCTGTGCATCTGTGTCTCTAGGAAGATGTAGTACTCGACCAAGGTGAAAGGACTTCATTGAACCTGGACAGAAGGTCACCACGCTAGTCAGCAGACCCTCTTGTGGGAAGGTAGCACGTCCCACTATAGGGAGGCTAAGTAGTAGGGAGTCATCCTGCAGAGTAGGGGCCATCTCCCTGAATGGGAGATGGAAAGTGTGAGTCTCCGGTTGCCATCGATCCACTAGAGCTGTCAGCAGGGAGTAGTCAAACGGGAAGTGTCGTAACGGCTCATTGATGTCTTCGTTGTCGCCGAACATAGGTGGTGTCGGGTCGTCCTCGTCCGTGGCTTGCACCATCCGGGCAAGAGGTAGTAGACCAGCAATGCTGAGCCTGCAAAGCAAAAAATGTCTGTATGAAATGTACGTATGGTGAGAAGATACTGCCACTGAGATATGAACCTATCTGTCCAGCGTGGGTCTAGCCTCCAGGCCACCCGAGGTGTCCGAGTGCAGATCACCCCCAACTCAGTCGTGTCGCCAGCACCCGTAGGATGTGGGACACGATGTGATGCATGTTGTAGTCGATTAATGCGCTCCTCTAGGAGGCAGAAAGGCTACTCCGATCCGCGAGGGTCATGAGCCATACCTACAAAACAACTTTAAGTTAGCACATATGCGCAAATAAAATAATGAATGTAAAGTAGGAGCATCATACAATATCATTGGTAATGAAAATTGGATACTACCACAACAGTTACATAAACATTACAAGCAACATACAATATAGGTCTACGGCACTACATATGTCAAATTAGCAACTAACAAAGTGCAGATGACAATGTACACTGATTTCCAATATTGGTCCTACTTTGCACACTCGAAGAAGTGGTACCGCAAACCATAACTGTGTGCCTACTCGAAGAAGTGGTACCGCAAACCATAACTGTGTGCCTACTCCTTAGCAGGTGCCTTGCATCATCTGGCTATGTGGCCCTCTTGGCCCCAGTGCCTGCAGCTTCTACTCAACGCCCCGGCTTGCGTTTCGTCCATATCATTGGTAATCCGACAACTCTGCCGACAACCGTTCTACCCTTTAGCATGTCAACATCTGAAATCCAGGTCCTCTTTGCAATATCCAAAGTGGCAAAGTTACCCACAACCTTGAACCCCCTAAGCTCACCACACCACACCTACACCACCCTCTCCTTGAAGAAGTACTCAGACATAAAGTTTGAAGTACATGAGAGCATGGCTTATGTAAGCGTTTTGGCTTATTGCACGTATAGCTATGTTGGTTGACATGATCTACATAGCATACCTCATGGGTGACAAGAGAATGAGCCATCCCAAATCTGGCTCTATCCGGAGGAGCACGTCGAAACGATGCTCCGTATTGCCCACCACGTACACTATGTACAACTGGCCCTTCTCTATCTTCGCCTGCAACTATGCTCTAATCTTGATGCAGTAGAGTGTTTGTGGGTTGATGGCATGAAGTGCGGCATTTGCATGCCTCCCCCCTGAAATAGCTGATTGTGCTATGTAGAACACCTTCCACGATGGCGATGAGGGGCTAAGAATGAACGCCCATAATAATCCAGTTGTACACCTCAAATTTACATTGCTGCTTTTGCATAGCTAGCCTCTTGAATAGCTTAACTAACGGTTGCTTCGGGGATTGTTTGAAGAAGTTGGCCCCCAGATGACGAATATACCATCTGCTCCTTATATCCAGCCAAGGGAATGGCTTCTCGAGATCTTACTAAAGTGTTCTTATGGCCTTCAGCATTCCGACGTGGCGATCATGGATTACGCACACACCAGGACAAGCTCCAACAACTCCCACCCTCACATGTCGAAGGAACAACAACTAGCTATTGTAATTCTCACTCTCAACAAATGCAATGGCCAACGGTAGAATCTGATTGTTCCCGTCAACAGCAATGGCCGTAAAGATCTGCCCCTTGTATTTCTTGATAAAAAAGGTTCTGTTAACTGAGATCACAGGCAGTATATAACTAAACGCCTTGATGTAGGCACCGAAGGTAAGAATGCCCTCTGCAATACCGCAAAACCTGGTGGCACTGTAGATGGCTTGTTCTTCACAGAAGTATATGTGCCTAGGTTTCTATCCTTTAGTAGCCGAAGTATACGAGGAAGGTTGTTGTACGCCAACTCGAAAGACCTGAACCGCCTTTCCAAAGCCATCTATTTCGCACGCCATGCCTTCGTGTAGCTAATCTTGTAATTAAATTTCTTCTTGATAGCCACCATGATGTACTTGGCCTCCACATCCTTCTTCTCCACTATCTCTCCATACATCAAATTGGCTATGAAGGTCGATGTTAGGTTATGATGCTTCGGCAAAACACTGCTGAGCACATAGGAGTGCGCCTCCACCTTCGAGACAACCCAGTAAATCTCATACTTTGGTCTAGGTGTGTGCACTCACCAAGGACAATCGGCTTGCTCGCACTTGACGGTGTACTGCTCCTGGCTAGATTTGATGACCTGAAACGTCCGCTGCATGGACATGGCCCATAGCTTAATGGCATCCTGTAAGGATGCCTTATCAGTAAATATTGAGTGCAACCGGACCTCTATGGTATGGTACTCCCACGGTGATTTGTGCTTGTCATGCGCAGCTACACCCTCAGCGTCAAATCTATTCTATTCCTGCGGGATGGGAGCTTTGTCATCATCAGAACTATCCTCATTGTCCACCGGTACAGCTTCCTCTTCAGCCCAGGCTATCTGGTCATCGCTCTCCATTTGATATACTATGTACTCACTATGCTCTCCTTCATCAGCCTATCTTGTAGGCTCATCATGCGGTGACCGATCTTCATCTCCTGCATCTACTGCGTCAACCTTGTTACGAGCAATATTCTCCGTACCCTTTGTAATACCGGCCTACATATCCTCTTCTTCACCAACATGCTGGGCGCCCGAGCTACTCCCACCACCCAGATGATATCCGTCAGTAGGGCCCAGTATAGCTTCTTTTGGGCATCCTTGCACAAGCAGCATACACTTGTATTAACGGCGCCGATAGCCTTTCAGAAAGCCCTTCCACATAGCTTTGCGCATCAGTCTTCTCAACTCCCATATAATATGTGTGGGAGACCGGCTTCAAAGCCTTTGTATGATGACACTGCACACCTTAGGGTCTAAGGAGAAGTTGCAGGTGAGTCAGTACATCACATATGTGATTCGTGCATTGTTGCCGTCACTATAATGCACTTTCAATATAGTGGGTCTCGGCATAACTGATGTTTGCCTGCAAATATTTCTAATATTGCAACTAGTCAGATCACATCGCATGATATGCAAGTACTACTATACTGTAATTTACAGTTGTATGTTCGCCTATCGTGAACAACTACACTGCCTCATGGTTAAGGCATCATTCATTCCATAAGACAGGCCACAATGAACGTGTAGTATATATTCCGATTCAACCCAAAGGCCGAGGTATTCCATACGGGGCATTATCTGACTCTGACGCTAACTTGTGATCCGAAATGCTAGAAGTGATGTTCCAGTCTTCCATAGAGCTCTACCAATTACCTAAGTCAATTAGTCCATACTAATTAACCTGTACTAATTAGTCCATACAAATCGTTCATCCTCCACATGCACTCAGCACCAGTACCCAGTACAACTTACCGAATTTCTAATTATTCACTGAATAACAATCGGTCATGCATGCACCGACACAACACTGCTACTACTACAATACTTCTCACAAATAGCGCTACTTCTCTCTCACGGACTCCTTTCTTCTCTAACTAAAATTTTCTACAAGTGATACTTATACTATTATAAATTAACAAGATTTTGATTTACTACTTCTTTCTCTAATTAAATTTTTTTACGGGTGTTACTTATATATAAATTAAAAAAAATATAATTTACTACTTTTTCTCCAACTAAAATTTTCTACGGGTGCTACTTATACTATTATTTACACTAAACAAACTATTTACTTTCTACAAAGAAATACACTAGAAAATAAAAAATTACCTCACGAACGAATATTTCCTCTTCTTCTCCCTCCCTCTTCTCCTTCTCCCTCTCCCTCTCTTTTTTCCCTTTCTTTCCGCTCCTCTCCTCTCTTTTTTTCTTTCTTCCTTCCTTTCGCTCAACCAGAGGGCGACTGGCGTGTCCTTTATATAAGCCATCTAGTCGTACAACCGTTCGGCAATTGAAGACTTCTGTCACCGAACGGTTGGGCGACAGAACCTATCGCCTAACCGTTGGGCGAATGCATTAATGTTACTCGACGATTGGGCGATTGCATTAATGTTGCCCAATGGTTGGGCGAGTGGCTGTCTGTCGCTCGGCTACTGGGCGACAAAGTCTAGTCACCCAACTGTTTAGCGACAGGAGACTAATTTTGCAAAAAAAAATTGCAGGTATTATTTTGTATTTTCAAATAAAATTTGGATTATTCAAAAAAATTCGATATTCAACCGTTGGTTGCTAACTGGTTGAATCGATTCGATAGGAGGGGTGGGAAAACGGTGATTGTTGGGATAGCTTTCATTTTGTGGAGCATCTGGAAAGCTCGCAATATAGCTTGCTTTCAAAAGAAATGGCCAGCGGAGCCGATCTCTGTGATTTATTCAGTTTGTGGCTGGATTAACTCTTGGGCTAAACTGCAGAAGGGGCGAGCAGGATTGTCTCACTCGGGGCGCTAAAGCAACCTGGAAATTGGCCGTGGAGATTTTCGGAGCAAGGAAAAGATGGGACCCATGGACAAGAAGACTGGGTGGATGATCACTGAAGCTGGGAGTGAGGAAAAAGAAAGAAGAAACAGAATTCGCGAAGGAAAAAGAAGAAATTGATCCTTTTGTCTGTTCTGCGTTGGCTTTATCCTAAGAGGAAACATAAACATTGCATAAATAAATAGAGAGAACACAGTAAAATTGTCTCAGCCATAACTACGTAACTAAGTTTTCTGAATTTCTCTATTTTCTTTCTTGCTCACAAAATAGATAATATGCTCAATTTATATAATTGTTTGTCGTGAGTATCGAATAATACAGTAATATAGTGGAATTTTTCTTCGTCATCACACCTAATACCTTGTCACTAATAAAACTACTTTCTGGAGAACGTATTATGATGTTGGACACAATTCAAAGACTCAAGTTAGCTAGAAATAATATCTCTTGCATAGCTTCTGTTTCGGACCAAAATACGAACCTTATCTTTGATTTTATGATCAACATCTGCTGTGCTCTAAGTTCAGCTTTTCCGGTTGGGCTAAAAGAGACCAAAATGTAGCTTTTTCTGTACTGCTCGGTTTCTGCCATGGACTGAACGCTCGGACGGACCGAGGGAGCTTCGGTTTCCGCTTTGTCCGTATGGCAGTCTTGTGCAAGAAAAGAATCTTCTCTCACCTGAAATTAGTTCTCTCTCGCTATCCATGACAAGAAAGATTCTCTCTTGGCTTTGCTCTGACCGATCTGCTGCAAGTAGGTGCTTCATGTTGGACCAGCACGTGGGGAGGGCGGCAGCTCGGCGAACAGGGCTGGGAGGAAGTGTGAGGAGGGTGGCAACGGTGGAGCTGTATTTCTCTTTTTTTCAGGGACGGTAAACGTTGAACGGACTGGTCTGAACCAATCTAGCCGATTGGACAGTCGGAAAACTCTCAGGCCGGTCGGACGGTCGGAAAACTCTCTGGCCGATCGGACGGTCGAAGCTCTTTGGCCGATCGGACCGGTTCGAAACCGCTCTGGCTGATCGGACGGTACGAACATCTTCAAAGGATTTTCTTTACAAAAATAATTCCAGAAAATGCTCTTTTTCTTTTTTCCTTTAGATCCAAACTTCCGGAAGCCCGTATTTCTTCATCCTAACTCCATTTGGATCCGTTAAACTTTATAAATTCTTATAAAATCCTAAATTACCCTGGAATCTTTTTTATTTTGGAGTTTATTTTAATTATATTGGGCTCTTGGCTACTTCTTGCTGAATAGCTTGGTGTGGCTCACGAGCCGACTCGAGCCGGCTCAAGGCAAGAAATAAGCCAAGCCGAACTGGGCTTTTAGCTCATTTTCTGAATGAGTCGAGCCGAGCTGTAGCTTCGAGTGAGCTTGGCCGAGCCTGGCTCGAGCCGGCTCAGCTCGGCTCGTTTCCAGCCCTAGTTACTATAGACAATACAAGCATAAACTAACTTTAAGCCTAAAAGAACTTAGCCCTAATTGTTGACTTTACTGTAGAAGAAAACACATATTACACACATAAATAGAAAGAACATAGGATAATTGCTATAACCGTAACTGCGTAACCGAGTTTTCTGAATTTATCTACTCTCTTTCTTGCGGTCGGGTGGCTTGCATCTCTCCTGGTGTGATGCCGCTGTTGTTGCTAGTTGAGGAAGCCTTTTTGACTGAGAGAACACGTTGGACTCTATCTTTAAGTTGAACATATCTTTAACATGAACAATTGCCCGATTTAAACTCTAAGTTAAAATTATTTTTTGTAGCCTTCAGTTTACTTTCAGACCTTGTAGTGTGCAGTTATAGTCCTTGTCGAAGTTTGGAGTTTCCTTTTAGTTTGCCTGTAATGTTTGTGGCTTGCTGGATGTTGTAACAAATTCAGCTAGCCACCCCTGTCTTTTGCTAATTTTCGTTCGTTTGCTTTCTTTATACCTGAAGATGTTATGTCGCAGCTAAGTTTCTTTTAATGGATTGGGTTGAACCTTATAGTCATGACAAATTAGCTGAATATCAGTTTATTTTGGAAGGCAGAAATCTACACGTATTATTTTCATATGTTCAATATAAATATATAAAAATATATTAATAGCTAAAATTTATATTATTTACTACACATAACCTAAAACGATTTTATTTTGTGATCCAAGCGAGTAGCATGTACACTTCCACCGGGATAAACCATCCCCGAGACATTGACCTTTTTTGAATCTTCGTGCAGACTACATCCCGTGCTTAATTTGTTGTACGCGAGTGCCTCTCTATTTATACTTCTTGAACAGTAACAGCATAAGGTTTGCACACCTTCACTACTACAGAAAACCGTATTACAGACGGTTCAGAAACGTCATAATAAACGGTTTTCTGAACCGTCCGAATTTATGGGTAAGTGATAATCAAAGGTTATCACAGACGGTTGTCGAACCGTCTGTGACAGACGATTTTTAACTAAAAACCGTCTGTGATATTGATATATCACAGACGGTTTTTACTTACAAACCGTCTGTGATTATCACCTATCACAGACGGTTTGTAACTAAAAACCGTCTGTGATGTTCTTTTCTACCCCTAAATCTATTTCTGTTTATTGGCTAGCCTCAGAAAAATGCTAGCCATGCCCTCTGAAACAAACAGATAAAGATGTACATGTATACATACAATTCACATCTCAATTCATTTCAGAAACATAAAATATCCAATTCACATCTCAATTCATTTCACAAACATAAAACATCGAATTCACATCGCACTTCATTTCACAAACATAAAGCATCCATTTCGCAAATCAATTAATTGAAATGAAATAAAATATCCATTAACAAATACACAATTACAAAAGATCTACACTGCATTTGCACTTAGATGGTAACATTGCATTTTTTATTGCTGTATCACTCCAGAATCGAGATCTCGTGAAAGGAACTGATCCATAATCAACGAACTTGTCAGATTGCACAAGTTATACTTGGATGACATTCAAGTATTGCTTGTGCAGCCGACAAGTTCGTTGATTATGGATCCATTCCTTTCACGAGACCTCGATTCTGGAGTGATAAGAGCAATAAAAAATCATTGTGCGCAGTGGAACTCTCCATCTGGTCTTATGACTTTAGACCACAAAAACCAAGCGCACTCTCCTCGAATTTGTGCAAGGTCCGGCTGTTTCAATGCAGTTGTAGAGATGGGCACAGCCTGTCGATAGGAATATCAATGCGCGTATATATATAACCTGACAAGTATGAAATAAATGTGGGAAGATTGACAAGCCTTAGAATTGGTGATCTTCGAGGAATCGAGGAGTAGTCTCATATGGTGGTACACGTAGAATCCGCACGTGTTGCCCGGCTGCTGCTGGTGGCACTGCAAAAAATAGAATGTGTTAAATCAAAAGGCATTACTACTAAGTGTTGTATAGGATTAATTAATGTGTAGCTAGCGAATACCCGAAAATTGCAAACATGTTTCAAGGGCTTGGCCCCTGTCATCGAGCCACATGTTTGTGCAACATATGTGGCGAGCGACCTTCGTTATTCGAAAAAGTTAGATTAGTCATTCGTAAGGAAAGAAAGAGTACAATGTACAATGTACTTACCTATCGAGTATTTAGGCGATAGCTGTGTACTTTGATTTGTTCTTACTTAGAGAATCAAGGTATGTAGCCTTGTTCCATTTTGGTACAATTACAATTAAAATCCAATGGAAGTGCTCATTGTATGGCATAAGAACAAATTCCTTATCGTGGTGAGCCAGTAGTGTTGATGTAATATAGCTCTCGACGAAGGATGCATTCTCATTGATGGTATCAATGGAGACCAAGAGTGGGTCCAGGAAACCAATTGGTGATTTCGGTGATCTAGCTTGGGTCAGCATGAATCTATATATAGACACAGAAAAGCAACAAATTGTGACATATATTGGTATTACATGAACAGAGACTGTGATTGTACAGACTTACAGCGTCCAGTATCGAACGAGTGAGACGTCGAGAGCATTGAGCGTGAAAAGACCAAATATATCATCAAAGGTCACCACGAAGACGCATTCCTGAAATTCGTGCTGGAAATGATCCCGGCTGAATTTGACAGTGATACCTGAGCGCCGTTCTGCCTCTGGCTTATTGGACTGTTCCATATACCAAGCGTGTAATGTTTGGCAACCAAGTCCTAGGGTTACGATGTACTCTTCCGGGATTATCATCGGTGCGCCAAGCACGAATTTGCGGGCCAATGGTAGGTACGGGATATCATCATCATCCTTCGTCTTTGATTTGCCCTGGCCACTGCCTCGACTGTAGGTCGATTTTATGGTAGTCGGCTGTAATGGTAGCACCGGTGCAAGTTGCTTTGGCGAGAATAGCACCCGTGGAGATAGCACCGGTGCAGGTAGCTCTGGTTCGCACTGCCCTTGTGGAGATAGCACCAGTGTATTTAGCTCTGGTTCGCACTGCCCTTCTGGTCCGACCACCGGTGCAGAAGCCTCCAGGGAGATGTCTCTTTTGGGCCACTAGATGAATATTCCAATGGCCTGCCCTAGAGTCATTATCTCGTCGTTGGGGGGCTTCGGTAGCGGGACTATCTCAAAATTGACATGCACACCATCCACATTAACTTTCGCGTAGCCTGGCGCTAAAGCTTGACCGTGCACCATGGCACCGATAGTAGACGGATATGCCTGGCCCCAAGCAGCGTACAAGGGAACGTAGGCATATCTCACTTGGAGCCTGCACTTCGTAGGCTCCTACATAATGATACAAAATTAGCTACTCCAATAGGCCTATCAATAGAGCAAGCATTCGAGAGATAATAATTATTACCTAGATGTTGTCTACAGGAAATCTGGCCTCGCTTTCCGTCGGATTGGATGCGCAACTACTCGGACGGTTGTGCGGGCTAGCTAGCACAGGAGCGGCGGCGGCCTGCTGACTTGCTGTATGTTTCCGCACCTCATTTCTGACTACATCAGCCAGCTCACCCATTAGCTCCTCTCTAAGAGATGCATTTATCTCTTCTCGTAGCCGCTTCTCATGCTTGGCTTTGGTTCTCTTCCTACGCCGATACATTTTGGAGTCATCTTGGAAACCATGTTTCCAAGGAATGTAAAGCCCAAGGCCTCTCGTACGGCCTGAATGCTCCTTGTTTCCCAGGGCCGCAGAGAGAATATCATTATCCCTTGTTCCCTGGAATGATTCCACGGTAGATTCAAAACTCAGCTCTTCCTGCAAGAGCACGACATGTCATTTCACTTCGTACGAAGTTGTGGAGTAATTAGAAGCTACGTAGTTTGATCGATATCTTACCAAGCGCTGGGACACTTGCTGGTCTACCGGGTTTCGAAAGGAGATGTCCCCCGATGTCGTTGTAGATGACCTTGCTCTAATCCAATTTCGAGCGCGATCATCCCGGATATTGGAAAATGGCGGGGCGATGTCCTGTTGGGTTGCCAGTTCATCCTCCCTCCTCCACTGCAGGATTTTACCCGCATACCCAGCTATGCCAAGTCTGTGGGGGTGTGTGTTTTTTCCTAGAGGGTCTTGTGCGCCACACTTGTACTTTTGAAATCTTCAGTCGTCTTCATCGCCTTGAACTGTTCCCATTGTGGTTCCAGGAATGGGTATTTATGAAAGGGCGTTTCGTCCGTCTCCACGTATTTCTTGACAAGCGTGCTCTTGAAGTTCTTCCATGCTTTGCACGTGGCTAGCAAGGTTTGTCATTGCACGGCGTCTTGGTATTCAATTCGATTCCGTCTCCGACACAACACTGCTACTACTACAATACTTCTCACAAATAGCGCTACTTCTCTCTCACGGACTCCTTTCTTCTCTAACTAAAATTTTCTACAAGTGATACTTATACTATTATAAATTAACAAGATTTTGATTTACTACTTCTTTCTCTAATTAAATTTTTTTACGGGTGTTACTTATATATAAATTAAAAAAATATAATTTACTACTTTTTCTCCAACTAAAATTTTCTACGGGTGCTACTTATACTATTATTTACACTAAACAAACTATTTACTTTCTACAAAGAAATACACTAGAAAATAAAAAATTACCTCACGAACGAATATTTCCTCTTCTTCTCCCTCCCTCTTCTCCTTCTCCCTCTCCCTCTCTTTTTTCCCTTTCTTTCCGCTCCTCTCCTCTCTTTTTTTCTTTCTTCCTTCCTTTCGCTCAACCAGAGGGCGACTGGCGTGTCCTTTATATAAGCCATCTAGTCGTACAACCGTTCGGCAATTGAAGACTTCTGTCACCGAACGGTTGGGCGACAGAACCTATCGCCTAACCGTTGGGCGAATGCATTAATGTTACTCGACGATTGGGCGATTGCATTAATGTTGCCCAATGGTTGGGCGAGTGGCTGTCTGTCGCTCGGCTACTGGGCGACAAAGTCTAGTCACCCAACTGTTTAGCGACAGGAGACTAATTTTGCAAAAAAAAATTGCAGGTATTATTTTGTATTTTCAAATAAAATTTGGATTATTCAAAAAAATTCGATATTCAACCGTTGGTTGCTAACTGGTTGAATCGATTCGATAGGAGGGGTGGGAAAACGGTGATTGTTGGGATAGCTTTCATTTTGTGGAGCATCTGGAAAGCTCGCAATATAGCTTGCTTTCAAAAGAAATGGCCAGCGGAGCCGATCTCTGTGATTTATTCAGTTTGTGGCTGGATTAACTCTTGGGCTAAACTGCAGAAGGGGCGAGCAGGATTGTCTCACTCGGGGCGCTAAAGCAACCTGGAAATTGGCCGTGGAGATTTTCGGAGCAAGGAAAAGATGGGACCCATGGACAAGAAGACTGGGTGGATGATCACTGAAGCTGGGAGTGAGGAAAAAGAAAGAAGAAACAGAATTCGCGAAGGAAAAAGAAGAAATTGATCCTTTTGTCTGTTCTGCGTTGGCTTTATCCTAAGAGGAAACATAAACATTGCATAAATAAATAGAGAGAACACAGTAAAATTGTCTCAGCCATAACTACGTAACTAAGTTTTCTGAATTTCTCTATTTTCTTTCTTGCTCACAAAATAGATAATATGCTCAATTTATATAATTGTTTGTCGTGAGTATCGAATAATACAGTAATATAGTGGAATTTTTCTTCGTCATCACACCTAATACCTTGTCACTAATAAAACTACTTTCTGGAGAACGTATTATGATGTTGGACACAATTCAAAGACTCAAGTTAGCTAGAAATAATATCTCTTGCATAGCTTCTGTTTCGGACCAAAATACGAACCTTATCTTTGATTTTATGATCAACATCTGCTGTGCTCTAAGTTCAGCTTTTCCGGTTGGGCTAAAAGAGACCAAAATGTAGCTTTTTCTGTACTGCTCGGTTTCTGCCATGGACTGAACGCTCGGACGGACCGAGGGAGCTTCGGTTTCCGCTTTGTCCGTATGGCAGTCTTGTGCAAGAAAAGAATCTTCTCTCACCTGAAATTAGTTCTCTCTCGCTATCCATGACAAGAAAGATTCTCTCTTGGCTTTGCTCTGACCGATCTGCTGCAAGTAGGTGCTTCATGTTGGACCAGCACGTGGGGAGGGCGGCAGCTCGGCGAACAGGGCTGGGAGGAAGTGTGAGGAGGGTGGCAACGGTGGAGCTGTATTTCTCTTTTTTTCAGGGACGGTAAACGTTGAACGGACTGGTCTGAACCAATCTAGCCGATTGGACAGTCGGAAAACTCTCAGGCCGGTCGGACGGTCGGAAAACTCTCTGGCCGATCGGACGGTCGAAGCTCTTTGGCCGATCGGACCGGTTCGAAACCGCTCTGGCTGATCGGACGGTACGAACATCTTCAAAGGATTTTCTTTACAAAAATAATTCCAGAAAATGCTCTTTTTCTTTTTTCCTTTAGATCCAAACTTCCGGAAGCCCGTATTTCTTCATCCTAACTCCATTTGGATCCGTTAAACTTTATAAATTCTTATAAAATCCTAAATTACCCTGGAATCTTTTTTATTTTGGAGTTTATTTTAATTATATTGGGCTCTTGGCTACTTCTTGCTGAATAGCTTGGTGTGGCTCACGAGCCGACTCGAGCCGGCTCAAGGCAAGAAATAAGCCAAGCCGAACTGGGCTTTTAGCTCATTTTCTGAATGAGTCGAGCCGAGCTGTAGCTTCGAGTGAGCTTGGCCGAGCCTGGCTCGAGCCGGCTCAGCTCGGCTCGTTTCCAGCCCTAGTTACTATAGACAATACAAGCATAAACTAACTTTAAGCCTAAAAGAACTTAGCCCTAATTGTTGACTTTACTGTAGAAGAAAACACATATTACACACATAAATAGAAAGAACATAGGATAATTGCTATAACCGTAACTGCGTAACCGAGTTTTCTGAATTTATCTACTCTCTTTCTTGCGGTCGGGTGGCTTGCATCTCTCCTGGTGTGATGCCGCTGTTGTTGCTAGTTGAGGAAGCCTTTTTGACTGAGAGAACACGTTGGACTCTATCTTTAAGTTGAACATATCTTTAACATGAACAATTGCCCGATTTAAACTCTAAGTTAAAATTATTTTTTGTAGCCTTCAGTTTACTTTCAGACCTTGTAGTGTGCAGTTATAGTCCTTGTCGAAGTTTGGAGTTTCCTTTTAGTTTGCCTGTAATGTTTGTGGCTTGCTGGATGTTGTAACAAATTCAGCTAGCCACCCCTGTCTTTTGCTAATTTTCGTTCGTTTGCTTTCTTTATACCTGAAGATGTTATGTCGCAGCTAAGTTTCTTTTAATGGATTGGGTTGAACCTTATAGTCATGACAAATTAGCTGAATATCAGTTTATTTTGGAAGGCAGAAATCTACACGTATTATTTTCATATGTTCAATATAAATATATAAAAATATATTAATAGCTAAAATTTATATTATTTACTACACATAACCTAAAACGATTTTATTTTGTGATCCAAGCGAGTAGCATGTACACTTCCACCGGGATAAACCATCCCCGAGACATTGACCTTTTTTGAATCTTCGTGCAGACTACATCCCGTGCTTAATTTGTTGTACGCGAGTGCCTCTCTATTTATACTTCTTGAACAGTAACAGCATAAGGTTTGCACACCTTCACTACTACAGAAAACCGTATTACAGACGGTTCAGAAACGTCATAATAAACGGTTTTCTGAACCGTCCGAATTTATGGGTAAGTGATAATCAAAGGTTATCACAGACGGTTGTCGAACCGTCTGTGACAGACGATTTTTAACTAAAAACCGTCTGTGATATTGATATATCACAGACGGTTTTTACTTACAAACCGTCTGTGATTATCACCTATCACAAACGGTTTGTAACTAAAAACCGTCTGTGATGTTCTTTTCTACCCCTAAATCTATTTCTGTTTATTGGCTAGCCTCAGAAAAATGCTAGCCATGCCCTCTGAAACAAACAGATAAAGATGTACATGTATACATACAATTCACATCTCAATTCATTTCAGAAACATAAAATATCCAATTCACATCTCAATTCATTTCACAAACATAAAACATCGAATTCACATCGCACTTCATTTCACAAACATAAAGCATCTATTTCGCAAATCAATTAATTGAAATGAAATAAAATATCCATTAACAAATACACAATTACAAAAGATCTACACTGCATTTGCACTTAGATGGTAACATTGCATTTTTTATTGCTCTATCACTCCAGAATCGAGATCTCGTGAAAGGAACTGATCCATAATCAACGAACTTGTCAGATTGCACAAGTTATACTTGGATGACATTCAAGTATTGCTTGTGCAGCCGACAAGGTCGTTGATTATGGATCCGTTCCTTTCGCGAGACCTCGATTCTGGAGTGATAAGAGCAATAAAAAATCATTGTGCGCAGTGGAACTCTCCATCTGGTCTTATGACTTTAGACCACAAAAACCAAGCGCACTCTCCTCGAATTTGTGCAAGGTCCGGCTGTTTCAATGCAGTTGTAGAGATGGGCGCAGCCTGTCGATAGGAATATCAATGCGCGTACATATATAACCTGACAAGTATGAAATAAATGTGGGAAGATTGACAAGCCTTAGAATTGGTGATCTTCGAGGAATCGAGGAGTAGTCTCATATGGTGGTACACGTAGAATCCGCACGTGTTGCCCGGCTGCTGCTGGTGGCACTGCAAAAAATAGAATGTGTTAAATCAAAAGGCATTACTACTAAGTGTTGTATAGGATTAATTAATGTGTAGCTAGCGAATACCCGAAAATTGCGAACATGTTTCAAGGGCTTGGCTGTAACATCCTGATTTTCAGAGCCTTTTTGAAGCTTTTAAAATAAAATTCACCATTTGGATTTTTCTGGAATTAATTAAAGCTTAATTGGAATTTTCATTAATAAAAAAAATTTAATATGATTAAAATAAACATTAATATTTGCCAAAACTATTTTATTTGTGTTCCTTGTGTCACAAGGAATTTTTTTGTATTTTCTGGGATTTTTCAGAGTTTGTTTAAGCTCAATTTGAAATTTCCAAAAAAAAGAAAGAGGAGAGAGAATGAACAGTGCTTGACACGTGTCAACGCAGAGTTCATCTTCAACCTTTCAGCTTCGATCGATCCCGTTCCAGTTCTGTTCGTTTCCTTCCTTTTCCCTCTCTCTTCATAACTTCCAATCCGGACCTTATCTCAATGTCATCCCAAAAGGAAAGTTGTGCCAAATCACGCAAGGAATCCATCCCAACTGGTTTCTTTCCGTTTCGTTCATCCGTTTGCCTTTTATCTCCAATTTTCTGAAACGGACTCTAAACCGAAATCCACGGATTGGAGTCGGTTTCTATCTCTTCCAAGCCTATAAATACGACCCCTTGGCTCCTCTAAACCCATCCTAAGCCGTGCCAAGTCCCCTCAAAGCCCAGGACGCCGTTGGCACCGAGCCCCTCCGGTCCCGAATTTGCTCGTCGTGTCTCGAGCTATTCGGCGAGTTTCTTCGTGATCCTTTCGCGTCACATTGTGCCATCATGTCCAATTTACCTTCTAGCCAAGTTAATTTGGTTTTGGTGCAGCCAATATCCCGGAATCAAGTTTTCCCCAATCTAGGTCAAGAGCGCTTCCCGACGTCGATTCGTCGCCTCCGGTAAGCTTTAGCCCTTGCCGTAATTTTTCTTAGACTTGTCTCGTCACGTTCTACGCCGTGCTCACTTCCGTTTCCCCGAAAAGCCTCCACAAATTTTTGCCTCCGAACCTCGCCATGGCCGTCAATGGCATCTCGTGTCCCCCATCTGCCCGGTGATGTTTTCACCAATCTGTTCGCGTCACTTTGTGCCAAACCATCCCAGGTAGCTACCCTCCAAGTGGTTTTAGATTTCGTTCACCGAGCACCAAGATATTAAGTTTTTCCTTTTCCCTTCCCGACGTCGTTCAAACGTCGTTTGCGTCGTCTCCGGTGGGTTTCTGGCCGAGCCGATAATTTTTCTAGCTTCGCCAAGCCGCGTTCTAGCCCGTGCTCACCCTACCCCTCCATGTCCTATGCCCGGATTTTATTCCTCTCTCCTACCCATGTCGTTGTAGCCGCCCGTGCCGTCACCGTGCTCCGTTTGGCGTGTCGTCGCTTCCTATGTGTGCCTTAGGTCCCTAACAACCCATTTTGCTAGTTAGATTCATCTTCCATGCCTCCTCTCGCCAGCGCTAGCCTCCTATCCAAAAATTGTTCTCGGGTGAACAGTAACATCTGTGAATTTCCACCATTTTCTCACCCGGCAAACTTTAGATCGTTCGTTCTCCTTCGTCCGAACTCCAATTGACCCGATTCTTTTTCCTAAATTCATCTAAAATTGAGCTCTATCTTTTGGTTCTGGTTTTGCAGTTTTTGGAGTTTATTTGATTTTATTTTGTCTTTTCGATTTGCTTTCTCTCTCGTTAGATCACGTGTTCGAGGGAGCGGAAGTTAGATTCGAAGATCAAGAGCCCTCAACTGAGCAAGGCCAAGGCAAGTCGTGTCCTTTGATCATGTTGAACCCAGTTTTCAAATCTATTATGTATTATGTTGCTTTAAATTATCATGCATTGCTACTTTATTATAAAACCCTTGTATTGGTAGTTAATGCCTAATTGATTATTACCTCCTTGATATTTTGGAATACCTTGACGCCATTGTCACCTTAGGTTGGGAATTTAATTAGTGATGCTATGTTATTTGTCACATTGGGTTGGTACGATTAGAATGCTTAGCTTTGCTTATTTTGCGAAAGGTTTCATCATCATATGTGATTAATTAATTTGACCTAATGAGATATTGAATCGTGGTTGGTGCCACTGTTATAAAATTTGTGCCGTGACGTTGGTGCGTCATCGGCGGTGGATATACAACATTGGTTTTCACTCGGGCGAATGATCGTGCAGTAAAGGGGGAAGTGTTGGAGCACTTCGAGGGATGTGGTAGTCTCGCCCGAGAACACTTAAGGACTTAACTTTGTGCGCCATTGATCTGAGTCTTACCGTGCAAACCACATGTCTGGTATGGGACAGACCTGGCTGATTAATTTGTGATGTTTCAATTCTGGTTCCGCCATTGGGATGTCAGTGGGTGTCGTATACATTCCACGGGGCGCAAGGGGGGGTGTGATGCGAAACCCTAGCGGGCGGGATTGGGTTGGAATTGAACATTGTAAAGGCCTTGTTGTGATTACCTTAAGCTGAGGCTAATCACATCGTGTGGGTACAGTTGTGCAACCTCTGCAGAGTGTAAAACTATTCGAATAGCCGCGTCCTCGGTCATGGACAATGCTCGGTGATTTCACACGAGGTATAGTTACTCTTGGAAAAATTTGTAGTTGGTCAGTGGATGGTTAATTCACTGTTGGTTTAGCTTGTGGATGGGAGGTCCATAAGTAGTTTACTTCAATTCCTTTGATTATTCATTATTGTCTTATTTACAATGCGCCTTCAATCTATTTATTGTATTTTCAAATGCCGTTTTATGCAAATTAACCTTTCAGCCATCCTTTGGTAAGCCTTGCATACTATATTGCATTCATTTGTTACAAACGGCTTGCTGAGTACCAATGTACTCACGGCTTTATGCCCCTGTTGCTCAGTTGAGGATGAGGAGTATCACCAGCAGGAGGTTCCAGAAGGAGAGTACTTCGACGTCTTCGCGGATTAGGCTTCGTTCTCCACTCGATTGCCTGTGGGCATGTCGATGGGCCACTACGTTTTACTTTGGATTTTCCGCTGCTAGCTTATTAGCCACTCCGGCTATTGAGATTGTAAGCTTGACCATAAGGTTGTACTCTGATATTTTATTTATATAGTTTGGATTTTCTTTAGAATATCGTGATGTGGATGATATTTATCTTTGTTTATGCTGTGTGCACTAGCGTGATCCTGGACTAGTGCAGAATACACAGGAGAGTCCGGATTTGCATATTCGGGTCTCGACAGAGATGGTATCAGAGCTATATCGACTGTAGGACGGAGCCCTAGTTAGAATGGTCGAATTAGTCAAGAGTTCAAAATTTATTTTCTAAATCAAATGAACCAAATGGTTATCTAGTAATTCTTTATTCTTACCTCATTCTTAGGATTCTTTCTCTTTGCCTCCTCTGAAATATTGTTTTCAAAATTCAATTTGACTTCTTATCCCTATAAAGTCTATAGATGTCTCGAGTGTCCCTCCATCAAAGTAAAAGTTGGCATGGAATTCTTCAAGCTGTGCTGTGAAGTTTGGATCAAGGAAGCACCCAATATGGCAAGAAAAGATTGGAGATTTCCGTGAAGATTAGGGGCCATTAGATTTGAACCCTGTTATAGTTTTAGTATCGTGTAGATCGTCTTGCTTCTTATTTGCTGTTGGATGTGACGTGAGCTGCAGTTTTGCTTCTAGCATTATGATGCAGTCATGTCAAAAATCTTTTTGTGGAGTTTATTGCTTCTTTTGTTAGCTTTTTCGGCTAAGTGTTTGTTTAGTTTAGGTTGCCATTAGAATATTCCCCTAAGACGAGTTTACCTCTCATCTATGCTTTTCCCACTTATCTTTAAAACCCGGTCAGAGTTTTGGAAGTGTCAGAGCAACTAACCCGGAATAAAGTTGTCCAAGTTCAACCTCAAGTCTTACCTATGCTTTTCCCCCTTACCTTTTCGCCTGGAGCAGTCAGTAGCGTTTCTCTTCAGAGCAGCAGCAAGATGGTTGGACCCAGGAACCCCGCAGAAGCATCAAGCAATCTCGCCTATTCCTTTCAAACTTGGGAGTGCACCTGCCAAGACTCCAGGAGCAAGCCATGGATTGTCATCAGAACAGGGAAGTCAGATACCTCAGAGCGTTACAAAGGGAAGCCTCAACAACGTCGTCTCCAACGTCGCACCTGGTAACCTATTCTTTTAGTGAGCCTGAATCTCGGGGTCGAGATTCCGTTTAAGGGGGGAGGTTTGTAACATCCTGATTTTCAGAGCCTTTTTGAAGCTTTTAAAATAAAATTCACCATTTGGATTTTTCTGGAATTAATTAAAGCTTAATTGGAATTTTCATTAATAAAAAAAATTTAATATGATTAAAATAAACATTAATATTTGCCAAAACTATTTTATTTGTGTTCCTTGTGTCACAAGGAATTTTTTTGTATTTTCTGGGATTTTTCAGAGTTTGTTTAAGCTCAATTTGAAATTTCCAAAAAAAAAAAGAAAGAGGAGAGAGAATGAACAGTGCTTGACACGTGTCAACGCAGAGTTCATCTTCAACCTTCCAGCTTCGATCGATCCCGTTTTCGTTTCCTTCCTTTTCCCTCTCTCTTCATAACTTCCAATCCGGACCTTATCTCAATGTCCTCCCAAAAGGAAAGTTGTGCCAAATCACGCAAGGAATCCATCCCAACTGGTTTCTTTCCGTTTCGTTCATCCGTTTGCCTTTTATCTCCAATTTTCTGAAACGGACTCTAAACCGAAATCCACGGATTGGAGTCGGTTTCTATCTCTTCCAAGCCTATAAATACGACCCCTTGGCTCCTCTAAACCCATCCCAAGCCGTGCCAAGTCCCCTCAAAGCCCAGGACGCCGTTGGCACCGAGCCCCTCCGGTCCCGAATTTGCTCGTCGTGTCTCGAGCTATTCGGCGAGTTTCTTCGTGATCCTTTCGCGTCACATTGTGCCATCATGTCCAATCTACCTTCTAGCCAAGTTAATTTGGTTTTGGTGCAGCCAATATCCCGGAATCAAGTTTTCCCCAATCTAGGTCAAGAGCGCTTCCCGACGTCGATTCGTCGCCTCCGGTAAGCTTTAGCCCTTGCCGTAATTTTTCTTAGACTTGTCTCGTCACGTTCTACGCCGTGCTCACTTCCGTTTCCCCGAAAAGCCTCCACAAATTTTTGCCTCCGAACCTCGCCATGGCCGTCAATGGCATCTCGTGTCCCCCATCTGCCCGGTGATGTTTTCACCAATCCGTTCGCGTCACTTTGTGTCAAACCATCCCAGGTAGCTACCCTCCAAGTGGTTTTAGATTTCGTTCACCGAGCACCAAGATATTAAGTTTTTTCCTTTTCCCTTCCCGACGTCGTTCAAACGTCGTTTGCGTCGTCTCCGGTGGGTTTCTGGCCGAGCCGATAATTTTCCTAGCTTCGCCAAGCCGCGTTCTAGCCCGTGCTCACCCTACCCCTCCATGTCCTATGCCCGGATTTTATTCCTCTCTCCTACCCATGTCGTTGTAGCCGCCCGTGCCGTCACCGTGCTCCGTTTGGCGTGCCGTCGCTTCCTATGTGTGCCTTAGGTCCCTAACAACCCATTTTGCTAGTTAGATTCATCTTCCATGCCTCCTCTCGCCAGCGCTAGCCTCCTTTCCAAAAATTGTTCTCGGGTGAACAGTAACATCTGTATTTCCACCATTTTCTCACCCCGGCAAACTTTAGATCGTTCGTTCTCCTTCGTCCGAACTCCAATTGACCCGATTCTTTTTCCTAAATTCATCTAAAATTGAGCTCTATCTTTTGGTTCTGGTTTTGCAGTTTTTGGAGTTTATTTGATTTTATTTTGTCTTTTCGATTTGCTTTCTCTCTCGTTAGATCACGTGTTCGAGGGAGCGGAAGTTAGATTCGAAGATCAAGAGCCCTCAACTGAGCAAGGCCAAGGCAAGTCGTGTCCTTTGATCATGTTGAACCCAGTTTTCAAATCTATTATGTATTATGTTGCTTTAAATTATCATGCATTGCTACTTTATTATAAAACCCTTGTATTGGTAGTTAATGCCTAATTGATTATTACCTCCTTGATATTTTGGAATACCTTGACGCCATTGTCACCTTAGGTTGGGAATTTAATTAGTGATGCTATGTTATTTGTCACATTGGGTTGGTACGATTAGAATGCTTAGCCTTGCTTATTTTGCGAAAGGTTTCATCATCATATGTGATTAATTAATTTGACCTAATGAGATATTGAATCGTGGTTGGTGCCACTGTTATAAAATTTGTGCCGTGACGTTGGTGCGTCATCGGCGGTGGATATACAACATTGGTTTTCACTCGGGCGAATGATCGTGCAGTAAAGGGGGAAGTGTTGGAGCACTTCGAGGGATGTGGTAGTCTCGCCCGAGAACACTTAAGGACTTAACTTTGTGCGCCATTGATCTGAGTCTTACCGTGCAAACCACATGTCTGGTATGGGACAGACCTGGCTGATTAATTTGTGATGTTTCAATTCTGGTTCCGCCATTGGGATGTCAGTGGGTGTCGTATACATTCCACGGGGCGCAAGGGGGGGTGTGATGCGAAACCCTAGCGGGCGGGATTGGGTTGGAATTGAACATTGTAAAGGCCTTGTTGTGATTACCTTAAGCTGAGGCTAATCACATCGTGTGGGTACAGTTGTGCAACCTCTGCAGAGTGTAAAACTATTCGAATAGCCGCGTCCTCGGTCATGGACAATGCTCGGTGATTTCACACGAGGTATAGTTACTCTTGGAAAAATTTGTAGTTGGTCAGTGGATGGTTAATTCACTGTTGGTTTAGCTTGTGGATGGGAGGTCCATAAGTAGTTTACTTCAATTCCTTTGATTATTCATTATTGTCTTATTTACAATGCGCCTTCAATCTATTTATTGTATTTTCAAATGCCGTTTTATGCAAATTAACCTTTCAGCCATCCTTTGGTAAGCCTTGCATACTATATTGCATTCATTTGTTACAAACGGCTTGCTGAGTACCAATGTACTCACGGCTTTATGCCCCTGTTGCTCAGTTGAGGATGAGGAGTATCACCAGCAGGAGGTTCCAGAAGGAGAGTACTTCGACGTCTTCGCGGATTAGGCTTCGTTCTCCACTCGATTGCCTGTGGGCATGTCGATGGGCCACTACGTTTTACTTTGGATTTTCCGCTGCTAGCTTATTAGCCACTCCGGCTATTGAGATTGTAAGCTTGACCATAAGGTTGTACTCTGATATTTTATTTATATAGTTTGGATTTTCTTTAGAATATCGTGATGTGGATGATATTTATCTTTGTTTATGCTGTGTGCACTAGCGTGATCCTGGACTAGTGCAGAATACACAGGAGAGTCCGGATTTGCATATTCGGGTCTCGACATTGGCCCCTGTCGTCGAGCCACATGTTTGTGCAACATATGTGGCGAGCGACCTTCGTTATTCGAAAAAGTTAGATTAGTCATTCGTAAGGAAAGAAAGAGTACAATGTACAATTTACTTACCTATCGAGTATTTAGGCGATAGCTGTGTACTTGGATTTGTTCTTACTTAGAGAATCAAGGTATGTAGCCTTGTTCCATTTTGGTACAATTACAATTAAAATCCAATGGATGTGCTCATTGTATGGCATAAGAACAAATTCCTTATCGCGGTGAGCCAGTAGTGTTGATGTAATATAGCTCTCGATGAAGGATGCATTCTCATTGATGGTATCAATGGAGACCAAGAGTGGGTCCAGGAAACCAATTGGTGATTTCGGTGATCTAGCTTGGGTCAGCATGAATCTATATATAGACACAGAAAAGCAACAAATTGTGACATATATTGGTATTACATGAACAGAGACTGTGATTGTACAGACTTACAGCGTCCAGTATCGAACGAGTGAGACGTCGAGAGCATTGAGCGTGAAAAGACCAAATATATCATCAAAGGTCACCACGAAGACGCATTCCTGAAATTCGTGCTGGAAATGATCCCGGCTGAATTTGACAGTGATACCTGAGCGCCGTTCTGCCTCTGGCTTATTGGACTGTTCCATATACCAAGCGTGTAATGTTTGGCAATCAAGTCCTAGGGTTACGATGTACTCTTCCGGGATTATCATCGGTGCGCCAAGCACGAATTTGCGGGCCAATGGTAGGTACGGGATATCATCATCATCCTTCGTCTTTGATTTGCCCTGGCCACTGCCTCGACTGTAGGTCGATTTTATGGTAGTCGGCTGTAATGGTAGCACCGGTGCAAGTTGCTTTGGCGAGAATAGCACCCGTGGAGATAGCACCGGTGCAGGTAGCTCTGGTTCGCACTGCCCTTGTGGAGATAGCACCAGTGTATTTAGCTCTGGTTCGCACTGCCCTTCTGGTCCGGCCACCGGTGCAGAAGCCTCGGTAGATGTCGCTTTTGGGCCACTAGATGAATATTCCAATGGCCTGCCCTAGAGTCATTATCTCGTCGTTGGGGGGCTTCGGTAGCGGGACTATCTCAAAATTGACATGCACACCATCCACATTAACTTTCGCGTAGCCTGGCGCTAAAGCTTGACCGTGCACCATGGCCCCGATAGTAGACGGATATGCCTGGCCCCAAGCAGCGTACAAGGGAACAGAGGCATATCTCACTTGGAGCCTGCACTTCGTAGGCTCCTACATAACGATACAAAATTAGCTACTCCAATAGGCCTATCAATGGAGCAAGCATTCGAGAGATAATAATTATTACCTAGATGTTGTCCACAGGAAATCTGGCCTCGCTTTCCGTCGGATTGGACGCGCAACTACTCGGACGGTTGTGCGGGCTAGCTAGCACAGGAGCGGCGGCGGCCTGCTGACTTTCTGTATGTTTCCGCACCTCATTTCTGACTACATCAGCCAGCTCACCCATTAGCTCCTCTCTAAGAGATGCCTTGATCTCTTCTCGTAGCCGCTTCTCACGCTTGGCTTTGGTTCTCTTCCTACGCCGATACATTTTGGAGTCATCTTGGAAACCATGTTTCCAAGGAATGTAAAGCCCAAGGCCTCTCGTACGGCCTGGATGCTCCTTGTTTCCCAAGGCCGTAGAGAGAATATCATTATCCCTTGTTCCCTGGAATGATTCCACGGTAGATTCAAAACTCAGCTCTTCCTGCAAGAGCACGACATGTCATTTCACTTCGTACGAAGTTGTGGAGTAATTACAAGCTACGTAGTTTGATCGATATCTTACCAAGCGCTGGGACACTTGCTGGTCTACCGGGTTTCGAAAGGAGATGTCCCCCGATGTCGTTGTAGATGACCTTGCTCTAATCCAATTTCGAGCGCGGTCATCCCGGATATTGGAAAATGGCGGGGCGATGTCCTGTTGGGTTGCCAGTTCATCCTCCCTCCTCCACTGCAGGATTTTACCCGCATACCCAGCTATGCCAAGTCTGTGGGGGTGTGTGTTTTTTCCTAGAGGGTCTTGTGCGCCACACTTGTACTTTTGAAATCTTCAGTCGTCTTCATCGCCTTGAACTGTTCCCATTGTGGTTCCAGGAATGGGTATTTATGAAAGGGCGTTTCGTCCGTCTCCACGTATTTCTTGACAAGCGTGCTCTTGAAGTTCTTCCATGCTTTGCACGTGGCTAGCAAGGTTTGTCATTGCACGGCGTCTTGGTGTTCTTCTGGGATCTTGAACGATGCCAAAATTTCGGTCAGCAGCTCACGTTTCCGAGTGTCAGGCACGCTCTTCCACGAATTGAATGTGATCTCAATTCGTTCTCGTGCAACTATTCCGACCATGCTTCGGAATGCGCTTACTGCTTTGGGAGGAAGGAGAGGGGTCCCAGATCCATCGACCGCTGTGATGGTAAATCGGCCCTCAGGCTTCTTCGATAGCCCTCTTCCTCGGCGTTGTGATTTTGGAGGGAATGCATCTGGCGATGATGTTGAAGAATGCGCGGGTGACATGTTGCTCATTTTGTGGGTCTATTAGGATAAGATGGGGAAGCAAAAAAAGTGAAACATGATACTCAATGTTAGGAAGAGAGGAGAGGAGTAGAGGGGAGGGGGAGAAGGGAGGGGATGATGTGGACAGAGAGAGGGGGTGATGTGCCTATGTTAGCACCTACTTTAGTTGTTAACACTATATACTAATACTCACAACAAGCAAAAGACAATTTACTACAAGAAGTGAACATTACAAAATAAACCAAATAGCAAACTATGCTACTGCAGTAAACAAGATCTCTATTCACAACACACAATATATTCCAAATGTTAACACAATGTGCAGTAAACAAGATTATTTGACACAATATATTCCAAATGTTAACACAATGTGCAGTAAACAAGATCATTTGACACAATATATTCCAAATGTTAACACAACGTGCAGATCTTTGGATCCTTGCCTTATACGGCGACGGCGGCGTGGACGGAGAGGGGCTCGGGGAGGCGGCCGGCGAGGCAGCGACGGGCTCGGGGGAGCCGGCTCGGGAAGGCGGCGACGGGCTGGGGGGAGGCCGCGGCGGTGACGGAGGAGCGAGGAGGCAGCGGCGACGGGCCCGAGGGAGGAGGAGGGTGACGGCGGCGATGGAGGTGAGAAGAGGCAGCGGTTCTAAAGTAAGAACCGTCTATGATATCAATATCACAGACGGTTCTTACTTTAGAACCGTCTGTGATAAGCCTCTGCCCCCGACTGTAGTAATTAAGACAAACACCAACCAGCTGCATTCATATACAACACCAACCAGTTGCATTCATATACAACACCAACCAGCATAAATGCAAATTCACATATGCACAATGTATTTCTTCACACATTTTCACATATACATAAATGTAAATTCACAAATACATTACACACATGCATTGTTGTATACATAAATGTAAATTCACAAATACATCACACACATGCATTGTTATATACATATATGTCGCACATTCTCATTCTACTTGCTTATTTCCTTTAAAAATTAGCCCTTCATGATGATCAATGCGTACATAACTAGTTTCGTCACGTTGTTCGTCGTTGACCCTTATGCCATTTCCAAAAGTAGGTAACTCGTCAAATTGATTTTATTCTTCCTCGTCCACTACATTCTCTACTCCGACAATTCTCCTTTTTCCAGGAAGAATTACATGGCGTTTCTTATTTGCTGGGTCGGTTACATAGAAAACTTGAACAACTTGGTTGGCGAGTAAGAATGGTTCGTCTTTGTACCCGACACGTTGGAGGTCCACGGTAGTGACACCGTACTTGTCAACCTTCACCTGTGGGAGATGCACCAACGGCAGTGAAATAAGGGGATCTTGAAAACCATGTAGTCGAGCTCCCAAATCTCTTCTATGAACCCATAGTATGAGTTTCTCGACCCATCGGTACTGAACGCATCTATGCGGACACCGCTGTTCTGGTTAGTGCTCTTTATATCCTGAGACTGTGTATAGAATGTGTACCCATTTATGTCATATCCTTGCCATGTCACAACTGTAAATATTGGCCCTTTTGCCAACCATGTCAGCATCTCACTTGTCGAACTCCTAGCGATTTGCTCCTTCAACCATTGGTTGAACCGACTGTTGTGTTGCCTCATGATCCAAACATCCGGCCGCTCCGGATTCTGTTGCCGAAGCACATCCTTGTGCTAGTCGACATAAGGCGCCACTTCAGTCATGTGTTGCAAGACCATGAAATGGGCTTGAGTATACGTGTCAATATCTGCAGTGATTGCTTTCCTTCCGATAGTTCCGATACCCTTCAGCCTCCCCTCATGACAAGATTGAGGCACACCTATCGGTTGAGTCTGAGCCATATAATCGACACAAAACTCAATGACCTCTTCGCTTGCATAACCTTCGACGATGCTGCCCTCCGGCCGAGATCGATTCCGTACGTAGGACTTGAGAATTCCCATGAACCTCTCAAATGGGTACATGCTACGTAGGAATACGGGCCCGCACATTTTTATCTCCCACACAACGTGAACAATGAGATGGACCATGATATCGAAAAACGAAGGAGGGAAATACATTTCAAGATGACATAGAGTCATCACCACCTCGTCCTGCAAAGCATCTAGTCCTTCGGGATCGATGACCTTCTAAGCAATTGTGTTAAAGAAATAACATAGCCTCATGATTGTCTCTCAAACTTTGATCGGAAAAATATTTCTAATTGCAATAGTGAGCATCTGTGTCATCAGCACATGACAATCATGAGACTTCATGCCATTTAACTTCAAATCTTGCATCGAAACAAGTTTCTTCACGTTGCCGGAGTAACCAGACGGAACTTTGACAGCATGCAAGCACTGGCATAGTTATGTTTTCTCAGCCTTGGACAAAGTGTAACACGCAGGGGGAAGGTACGTTCGTCCATTATCAGTGCATGTCGGTGCTAACTCAGGCCTGATGTCCATATCAGCCAAGTCAAGCCGTGCGTTGACGCCGTCCTTTATTTTATCACGAATGTTCAGTAAGAGACCAATCAAGCTGTCGCATACATTCTTTTCTACGTACATGACGTCGATGCAGCGTCGAACATCTAGGTACTCCCAATAAGGTAAGTCCCAAAATATTGATCTCTTCTTCCAGGTGTTCTTCTCATGAGCCCTCAATTTACGTCCCTTTCCGAGGACAACATCTAAATCCTTAACCCAATTATAAACCTCTTTTCCCCTTAAATGCCTTGGAGCTGAACCGTCTTCCTTCTCTCCGTCAAATTGTTTCTTCATCTTGCGGTATGGGTGAGCCCTCCGAAGGAACCGGCGGTGACGCATATAGACGGTTTTGCATGAGTGTTTCAGCCACACACTCTCGGTACCATCTAAACAGTGAGTACAAGCTTTGACACCTTTTGTACTATGGCCCGATAGGTTACCAAGGGCAGGATAATCATTTATGGTGCAGAACAATAAGGAGCGCAAAGTGAAGTTCTCTCGTTTGTATGCATCCCATACCTGTACCCCTTCGTTCCACAGTTTTTCTAGATCTTCCACCAACGGTGCTAGGTACACATCGATATCATTCCCAGGTTGCTTTGGCCCTCGGATAAGTATCGACAGCAAAATATACTTTCGCTTCATACACAACCAAGGAGGAAGGTATAGATGCAGAGAGTCACGGGCCATGTGCTATGTCGGCTGCTCAAGCTACTGAAAGGATTCATTCCATCTGTACTCAGTCCAAACCTTATATTCCTTGGTTCTGCACCGAAGTTTGCAAAACTCCTATCGATGTTTCTCCACTGAGCGGAATCAGTAAGGTGTCTTAGCATTCCATCTTTCTTGCGCTCCTCCAAGTGCCAACGCAGCAGTTTTGTCTCCTTTGGATTTGCAAAAAACATTTTCAAACGGGGAATTATAGGAAAATACCATGCCACCTTAGCAGGAGGTCCTTTCTTCGCCTCTGTTCCCTCGCCATCATCTGATTGATTGTTACGTTTGTATCGGGATGCGTTGCACACCGGACATACATGCATGTTTGCATACTCTTTATGGTAGAGGATACAGTCGTTCGGACATGCATGTATTCTTTCTACTTCCATTCCCAATGGACAAAGAACCTTTTTGGCTTTATACGTGGTTTTAGGCAACTCATTTCCCTCCGGAAGCATGTCCGCTAAAAGACCTAGCAGCGCCGTGAAACTCTTGTCGGACCAACCGTTGCTTGCCTTCAATTTCACCAGTTCAAGCACGGCCGACAACCTCGTGTACTTTGACCTGCAGCACGTGAACAAAGGTTTCTCCGAGTCCTCCATCAAGCCCCGGAATTTAACATACTCTCTCTCATCATAGTTCTCTTCTACATCACGAAGCATCTGATCTAGATTTTCATCGTGCAACCTATCCGAATCCGAACCACAATCGACATCATTCGGCGGCATGTCATTCACTTCACCGGCGATGTCATCCGGCGGCATATCATTCATTTCACCGGCGAGGTCATTCGGCGGCATATGATCATTGACTTCGCCATGACTGGTCCAACACGTATAACCCTTTTTGAAACCCCACCGAATCAAGTGCGCTTCAATTTGCCCTCGGTTCTTAAACATCTTTAAATTCTCGCAGTCAGTGCATGGACAGTACATTTATTCCACCCCCTTATTCAGCATATCCTCCTCGGCAGCTCTTGCAAAAGCAGACACGCCATTAATATACTCTTCACTCACACGGCTCACGGCATACATCCAGCTTCGGTCCTACGTTATGTATATATATATATAACAACTTAGTATTAAGAATTAAATTATTTAATTATTACTACATATATATATATACCACATGCATTCAGGCTTTGCTAGGTTAATTCATATTATAAACACAACAGCTATTATATAACCAACAATTTTGCAAACCATCTTCAATAACACTTACCAATTACTTACATCTAAATTGTAATGCAAAGAAAAATAAATTTCATTACTAACCATATCTAAAGCAACCAGGAAAGTATGAATATTCAAAGCTCAATCTCTGCTTCAAAGCTCAATCTCTGCCTCCTAAAATCGCCTAGCTTGCCTCCTGAGCGAAAGAGTAAAGCACCGGCTAGATCTAGATCGAAATGAAGACAGCTGCGGTTCTGAGCAGCGCAATAAATGCGTAGCGTCATTATCATAGACGGTTTGTAATAAAAAACCGTCTGTGATAATCCTGGTCTGTGGTAATTGCTTATCACAGACGGTTTTTAATAAAAAACCGTCTGTGATAATTCCATATTATCACAGACGGTTTTGAACACAAACCGTCTGTGATACTTTAGTATCACAGACGGTTCATCGGTAAGAACCGTCTGTGATACTCGTTTTCTCCGACGCCACCAACACAGACGGTGTCCAAATTAAAACCGACTGTGTTAGTGTCGATCACAAACAGTTTTGTCAAACCGTCTGTGATTGGCCGTCTAGTATTAGGCTTTCTGTAGTAGTGTTTGCCACATCATAATTTATAAGAAAGGACGGAGTACGAATTGAATTTCTTGTTACATGGCTTAAACTTTATCTTGTTAGTGGAAATATACATTGTTGACCTCTATCTTTGGGGGGTATTCCTATTGTCTACGGCTGATAGTTTTTACCTGCGACTGACAGCTTTTGACCGAAAATGAATTAATTGTAGTGGTTGAAAAGTAGCTTTTAAAGGAGAGGATGAACAGTGAGAAAAATAAGGGAGAGATACGTGCGTAAGACATATTTGCAATACAAAAAGGATGTTAGATGTAGAAAGAGAGGTGTTATATAACACTACAAAATCTCAACATCAAACTCGATCGCAATTGCAACGTAACAGAAAGACATATTTTGGCATGATCAATGAATTTCCAATTTTCATTACTAGTTCCTTTTGTTGCTTTGTCATTTTTTTCATATGCGTTTTCTAGGGAAAAAAGCAATAGAAAAGGATGATACATGAAAGACGGGAGTATTCGGTAGTCGGAAGGACTTGGTTTTCAAGTACTCGAGGAGATAGCGGTCGAAATGAGTTGTCTAAGGCTGATATTTTGATAGCGATGAGATGTGTGGTTGTGGCTGACTTGGTTCAAGATCATGGGCTATCTGGTTGGTATTCGTTGATGGTTTTGAAGATCATGAGTGTGTGTGCGCGCTGATAATGGTCAAGTTATGGAAAAGGCGTCGGCGGACAACGCCATATATGGGTCGATGGCCGTAGCTACGGGAGTGAGAGTGAGAGTGGTTGCTTTGTCGATTTCATATGCTCTATTAGTACATGGGATGGGTGATGGTCGATTCAAGTGCGGCCATCCTAATTTCGTTGTCGCGCGCCATGTCGTGGGATTATGGGAAGGCAGTGATGGACAGCACCATGCATACGTTGACCGCACCTACAAAATTTGTAAGCACGTGGGTGGACAATGCCATGTATTGATGGCAGCTACCATTGATGGTACTCCACATACGGTACATGGCCATTAATAACAGAAAGACAAATTTTGGCATAAACAATGAATTTCCACTTTTCATTACTAGTTCCTTTTGTTGCTTTGTCATTTTTTCATATGCGGTTTTTAGGAAAAACAATAGGAAAGGATCCCACTGCATGTATATATATTAATTCCGATTTATGATTACAGTACTAATTAATATAGGTATGTTAGTACGTGGGCGTGGACAACAAATTAAGTTCACTTAGCTAGGTTTTGTACAAACATATGGTGCTCGTCTATATGTACGTACTGCAATACTGTTTGATAAACTACTTACAAATATACTTAAAATTACAATTCAAAAGACTGATAGGCCTAAATTTCTGAAAAGTTCTAGCACCATTTTCTTTTGGAATTAAAGGTATCATAGCAAGGTTCATCCTTTTTACGAAACCAAGTTCAATCTGAAAATATTTAATTCACCTTTTGCAAAGTCTTTTCAGAAGACTAGACTTTTATTGTTCTAGATTTTACTGGCAAAGTGACAGTCACAAACGTAAATATAGGTTTGCTAAATGGAGTCTAGCTTGTTCGCCCAAAGAGCATGGCGGTCTAGGGGTTCAGAACTTTGACACAAAAATAAAAGCTTGCTCGAAAAATGATTGTTTAAGTTGCTTAATGAAGAAGGAGGTTGGCAATCTTTGCTGACTAGGAAATATATGGGTGGCAAGAGTCTTTTGCAGGTGGTTAATAAACGTGGGACTTCCCTTTTTTGGTCGGGCCTTATGAAATTAAAGATCAATTTCTTCACTTTTGTTCATTCCAGATTAACAATGGAATGTAATCTAGGTTTTGGGATGATATCTAGTTAGGTGATTCTCCGCTGAAAAATACAATATCCAATTCTTTATAATGTAGTAAAGAGAAAGAACGATACAATGGCGAATATTATGAGATCGACTCCTTTAAATATTTCTTTTCGTAGACCTATTATTGGGCCTAAGTTACATGCTTGGAATAAGTTAATTTTAACAATTTCTAACTTACAATTAAGCTTTTAGAAGGATATATATATAGACACACACACACACAATAAAACTTTGGCTGAGAGTTGTCACCTTTTGCTTTTTGCAGAATCAATCAAATTCTATAGATATGCAGGTGTTAATTCATATACTATTCTAGGATGGCCACATTCAATTGACCTCCCAACTGATATGAGGTTGAACAACACCTGCTCATGGTGTTGTTAGACTACAAATTAATGTTATATGACAGTTAGAAATATTTTAGGTAGTCAGTTACTTTTGTAAAAAAAATAAAAATATGGGTATAATTTTGTATTTCCAAATGAAAATAGATTATTTAAAAAAATTCTACTCCATACTCTAAATATCCTTCAGTCGCCCTACGGTTGGGCGACAGCAACCTGTAGCCCAACCATGGGGTTATTGGAACCTATAGCCTAACCATTGGGCTATTACAGGGGTTACTTTTGTTAAAAATAAAAACATAGGTATAATTTTGTATTTCTGAATAAAAAAGAATTATCTAAAAAAAGTTCTGATAGGTGATGACCTGAAAGGTTCTCTTGACATAGAAAGGTTAAATTCTGGTGTGACATCCTTGTTGCCAAAAGGGAAAGATGCTGATACGATAGGGAAATATAGACCTATTTCTCTCTTGAATGTCAGTTACAGAATCATCACAAATGTTTTGACAAATAGATTTGTTGTTATTATTAGCTAAATTCATTCATTTAGCTTAAACAGCCATTTTAGAAGGAAGATATATCATGGAAGGGGTCTTAATCTGACATGAAACATAGCATGACATTCATAGAAAGAAGATATCAAGCACATGGCAATGCAAATGGCCTTTCCTGCTCAAAGCCTTACAAGTAAAAGGTTCCCCTGATAAATGGAATGATTGGATTATAAAGGTAGTAAAAGGTGAAAATGTTTGTATTAAAGGCAACGATAAGATATGAACTTATTTTAAGACTTTCAAAGGACCTAGGCAAGGGGACCCACTGTGTCTCCTCTTCTTTTTGACCTACTTGCTGATGTTCTGGCTTTGTTAATCAGAAATGCTAAAAAACAAGGTTTAATTAAGTGCTTGGTGCCTCATATTGTGGAGGGTGTATTGGCAATTTTACAATATGATGATGATACCATCTTATTTACAATATGCTGTTGATACCATCATTCTCTTACAAGATGATTTTGAGAGTGCCAAGAACTTGACATTTATTCTTTGTCTCTTTGAGTAGCTTGCTGGTTGGAAAATCAATTTCCATAGAAGTGAAATATTTTGTATGAGGGAAGCTGTGCAAAATAGACCCTAGTAGTATAGCATCTCACCTCAATCTAACCGACCAAGCTGACGTTTGGGTGGTTCTAATGTTAGTCAGTTTCCTGGTTAATATCAGTTGCACCTAAGTCTTCCCGGTCGCTTGCCTGTGGCGAGATGTGCCTCCTCCTTTTATCTCCACTATCACTCGAGGAGATAGCGGTCGAAATGAGTTGTCTAAGGCTGATATTTGGATAGCGATGAGATGTGTGGTTGTGGCTGACATGGTTGAAGATCATGGACCATCTGGTTGTTATTCGTTGATGGTTTTGAAGATCATGAGTGTGTGTGTGCTGATAACGGTCAAGTTGTGGAGAACTTGTGCTGGGAGAAAGTTTCTTTGGTTTTTGCATGTGCAGGTGAGTGTGGAGACGATCATGGTCGGTGATGAGAAGGACCAGGACTAGGAGGGAGTTTGAAGCATTATCTTTCTGGAGTATCCTCCAGAGGGCATTTGTTCCTCCATCTGCTTTGAAGAAGTATTCGAGGGTTTTACCTCCTAAACGCCTTTGTATAACTCAAAATTGTCGACAAATTTTACATGAGGCTGGCACATAAATCATCTTCTTTCTTCTCCTCCGATTAGCCACTGCTGGATGTACGTAAGCAGTGTTTCTAACTCCCTCTAGAATTAATGTCTAGTCCTTTCTAGCTTCATCACTATTCGTTTTGGTTGGATGTCTAGTACATAGAGAACAAGCATGGGCACGACGCCAGCCGAATCGCATCGGCGCTGCGTCATGGGAAGGCGTCGGCGGACAACGTCATGTATGGGTCGATCACTACTACAAAAAGTCTAATACTAGACGACCAATCACAGACGATTTTGTCAAACTGTCTGTGATTAACACTAACACAGACGGTTTTAATTTGGACACCGTCTGTGTTAGTGGCGTCGGATAAAACGAGTATCACAGACGGTTCTTACCGATGAACCGTCTGTGATACTAAAGTATCACAGACGGTTTTAATTAAAAACCGTCTATGATAATCTGAGATTATCACAGACGGTTTTTTTTATTAAAAACCATCTGTGTTGTGTAGACTATCACAGACGGTTGTTGTTAAGAACCGTCTGTTAATGTTCACAGACGGTTTTTAACAAGAACCGTCTGTGATGTTCCTTTGTCTGTCATATTCTGTTCATGATCAGAGGTTAATATATAAGTACACATTGCTTTTAATAACTTAACTACAGAACTACTGAGACAAGAGATCACAAATTAAAGGCAAATTTATTAGTTTCAATTAGAGGCAAATTTACTACAAAAGTCGCACAGGTAAAGAGGGCTTCGTACGCTTCTTCTTCGACTTTGGGACTTGGAGGATCAGCCACTGACTTCTCGAACGCCGTTAAGGTTGTCCTTGTCCTCAGCACTTCCTCCTCCAGCCTGGGCAAAGAATCAGTAGCATAGCCCATAATGTTGTAGAGGATAGCATGAAAAGATTCATCAGAATCTGCCGTTTCTACTTGATCGGCAAGGCTATCCATCAGTCTCTCCAATGCGTGTAGAGCTTCTTCCGCTTTGCGCACATTGTGGAGAAGAACCAGGGTATGGGCTGTTTCCCTTTCTTGAGCGGCAGCGAGACGCCTCCGTCGATGGCGGACGATCAGGTCGAGCTGACGGATGCAAGAAAGTCGGGGAAGGAGAGTAGGGCGTGTGCGGAGAAGCTGCTCTAGATGCAAATTGCTGGCCGCCTGTGTAAGGTTCCGGCCGAACAATTCTTGATGAACAGATGAGAGGAAGGAGATGATCACAAGAATAATAGAAGCCATATTGTACGTACGTAGAAGAGACCTGGATTAGGCGTGCATATTTAACCTTTAGCACAGACAGTTCGTATACCCAAACATTAATGATATAGACACTTCGTATAACGATCGATAGACGTTAATTAGACGATCGAAATACGAAGCGTTCTGACATGAAGCTTATGACAGACGGTTTTTTATAAAAAATCGGTTGTGATAATATTTATTACAGACAGTTTTAATAAAAACCCGTCTGTGATAAGCTGGTTATCACAGACGGTTTTTAATTAAAAACTGTCTGTGATAATTCACAGACAGTTTTTAGTTAAAAACCGTCTGTGATAATGGCTAAGGCATTTATTACGCTGCTCAGACCGCATCTGTCTTCATTTCGATCCAGATCTAGCCACTGCTGCGCACTTTTTCACTCGGGAGGAAGCTAGGCGATTTCAGGCCAGTTAATTTGGTGGGAAGAGGCAGAGATTGAGCTTTGAAGATTCAGACTTTCCTGGTTGCTCTAGATATGGTTAGTAATGAAATTTATTTTTTCTTTAATTGCATTACAATTTAGGTCTAAGTAATCCATGAGTGGTTATTGAAGATGGTTAATTTGCAAAATTGTTGGTTATATAATAGCTGTTGTGTTTGTAATATGAATTGAGCTAGCAAATTAAGTCTCAATATAATAAATGTGGCCGGTATATATGTAGTTATAATTAGTTAATCTAGATTTTAATACTAAGTTGTTATATATGTACGTAACGTAGGACCGAAGCTGGATGTATGCCACGAGCCGTGTGAGTAAAGAGTACATTAATGGTGTTTCTGCTTTTATAAGAGCCGCCGAGGAGGATATGTTAAATAAGGGGGTGGAATATATGTGCTGTCCATGCACTGACTGCGAGACTTTGAAGATGTTTAAGAACCGAGGGCAAACTGAAGTGTACTTGATTCGGAGGGGTTTCAAAAAGGATTATACATGTTGGACCAGTCATGGCGAAGTGAATGATCATATGCCACTGGATGACATCGCCGGTGAAGTGAATGGTGTGCCCCCGGATGACATCGCCGGTGAAGTGAATGACATGCCGCCGGCTGATGTCGATTGTGGCTCAGATTCGGATAGGTTGCACGATGATAATCTGGATCAGATGCTTTGCGATGTAGAAGAGAACTATGATGAGAGAGAGTATGTTAAATTCCATGGCTTGTTGGAGGACTCAGAGAAACCTTTGTACACGGGATGCAAGTACACGAGGTTGTCGGTCGTGCTTGAACTGTTGAAATTGGAGGCAAACAACGGTTGGTCCGACAAGAGTTTCACGGCGCTGCTAGGTCTTTTAGCGGACATGCTTCTGAAGGGAAATGAGTTGCCTAAAACCACGTATAAAGCCAAGAAGGTTCTTTGTCCGTTGGGAATGGAAGTAGAAAGAATACATGCATGCCCAAACGACTGTATCCTCTACCGTAAAGAGTATGCAAACATGCTTGTATGTCTGGTGTGCAACGCATCCCGATACAAACGTAACAATCAATCAGATGATGGCGAGGGAACAGAGGCGAAGAAAGGACCTTCTGCTAAGGTGGCATGGTATTTTCCGATAATTCCCCGTTTGAAAAGGTTTTTTGCAAATCCAAAGGAGGCAAAACTGCTGCGTTGGCACTCGGAGGAGCGTAAGATGGATGGAACGATAAGACACCTTGCTGATTCCGCGCAGTGGAGAAACATCGATAGGAGTTTTGTAGAGTTCGGTGTAGAACCAAGGAATATAAGGTTTGGACTGAGTACAGATGGAATGAATCCTTTCAGTAGCATGAGCAGCCGACATAGCACATGACCCGTGAATCTCTACATCTATAACCTTCCTCCTTGGTTGTGTATGAAGCGAAAGTACATTTTCCTGTCGATACTTATCCAAGGGCCAAAACAACCTGGGAATGATATCGATGTGTTCCTAGCACCGTTGGTGGAAGATCTAAAAGTACTGTGGAACGAAGGGGTACAGGTATGGGATGCATACAAACGAGAGAACTTCACTCTGCGCTCCTCATTGTTCTGCACCATAAATGATTATCCTGCCCTTGGTAACCTATCGGGCCATAGTACAAAAGGTGCCAAGCTTGTACTCACTGTTTAGATGGTACCGAGAGTGTGTGCCTGAGACACTCACGCAAAACCGTCTACATGCGTCACCGCCGGTTCCTTCGGAGGGCTCACCCATACCGCAAGATGAAGAAACAATTTGACGGAGAGAAGGAAGACGGTTCAGCTCCAAGGCATTTAAGGGGACACGAGGTTTATGATATGGTTAAGGATTTAGATGTTGTCCTCGGAAAGTGACGTAAATTGAGGGCTCATGAGAAGAACACCTGGAAGAAGAGATCAATATTTTGGGACTTACCTTATTGGGAGTACCTAGATGTTCGACACTGCATCGACGTCATGCACGTAGAAAAGAATGTATGCGACAGCTTGATTGGCCTCTTACTGAACATCCGTGATAAAACAAAGGACGGCGTCAACGCACAGCTTGACTTGGCTGACATGGACATCAGGCCTGAGTTAGCACTGACACGCACTGATAGTGGACGAACGTACCTTCCCCCTGCGTATTACACTCTGTCCAAGGCTGAGAAAACAGAACTGTGCCAGTGCTTGCATGGTGTCAAAGTTCCATCTGGTTACTCCGGCAACGTGAAGAAACTTGTTTCGATGCAAGATTTGAAGTTAAATGGCATGAAGTCTCATGATTGTCATGTGTTGATGACACAGATGCTCCCTATTGCAATTAGAAATATTTTGCCGATCAAAGTCCGAGAGACAATCATGAGGCTATGTTATTTCTTTAACACAATTGCTCAGAAGGTCATCGATCCCGAAGGACTAGATGCTCTGCAGGATGAGGTGGTGATGACTCTATGTCACCTTGAAATGTATTTCCCTCCTTCGTTTTTCGATGTCATGGTCCATCTCATTGTTCACGTTGTGTGTGAGATAAAAATGTGCGGGCCCGTATTCCTACGTAGCATGTACCCATTTGAGAGGTTCATGGGAATTCTCAAGTCCTACGTACGGAATCGTTCTCGGCCGGAGGGCAGCATCGTCGAAGGTTATGCAAGAGAAGAGGTCATTGAGTTTTGTGTCGATTATATGGCTCAGATTCAACTGATAGGTGTCCCTCAATCTCGTCATGAGGGGAGGCTGAAGGGTCTCGAAACTATCGGAAGGAAAGCAATCACTCCAGATATGGACACGTATACTCAAGCCCATTTCACGGTGTTGCAACACATGACTGAAGTGGCACCTTATGTGGACCAGCACAAAGATGTGCTTCGGCAACAGAATCCAGAGCGGCCGATGTTTGGATCATGAGGCAACACAACCGTTGGTTCAACCAATGGTTGAAGGAGCAAATCGCTAGGAGCTCGCCGAGTGAGACGATGACATGGTTGGCAAAAGGGCCGACATTTACAGTTGTGACATGGCAAGGATATGACATAAATGGGTACACATTCTATACGCAGTCTCAGGATGTCAAGAGCACTAACCAAAACAGCGGTGTCCGCATAGATGCATTCAGTACCGATGGGTCGAGAAACTCGTACTATGGCTTCATAGAAGAGATTTGGGAGCTCGACTATGTGGTTTTCAAGATCCCCTTATTTCGCTGCCGTTGGGTGCATCTCCCACAGGTGAAGGTTGACAAGTACGGTGTCACGACCGTGGACCTCCAACGTGTCGGGTACAAAGACGAACCATTCGTACTCGTCAATCAAGTTGTTCAAGTTTTCTATGTAACCGACCCGGCAAATAAGAAACGCTATGTAGTTCTTCATGGAAAAAGGAGAATTGTCGAAGTGGAGAATGTAGTGGACGAGGAGGAATACAATCAATTTGACGAGTTACCTCCTTTTGGAAATGGCATAAGGGTCGACGATGAACAACGTGACGAAACTAGTTACGTTTGCATTGATCATGATGAAGGGCTAATTTTTAAAGGAAATAATTAAGCAAGTACAATAAGAATGTATATGTGAAAATGTGTGACAATTTTGAGATGTATTTGTGAAAATGTTTGATGTAGTCAATTTTGATATGTATATGTGAAAATGTGTGATGTAGTCAATTTTGAGATTTATATGTCAAAATGTGTGATGTAGTCAATTTTGAGATGTATATGTGAAAATGTGTGACAAAATGTATATGTGAAAATGTATATGTGTATTGGCATTTATGTATATGTGTGATGTATTTGAGAATGACAAAATGTATCAAGAAATACACTGTGTGAATGCAGCTGGTTGGTGTTGTATATGAATGTAGCTGTTTGGTGGTTGATATGAATGCAGCTGTGTAGTTATTGGTGTTGTCTTAATAACAACAGCCGGCAAAGGCTTATCACAGACGGTTCTAAACTTAGAACCGTCTATGATATGATATTACAGACGGTTCTAATTTTAGAACCGTCTGTGATAGTAAACTATCACAGACGGTTCTAAGTTTAGAACCGTCTGTGATAGTAAACTATCACAGACGGTTCTAAGTTTAGAACCGTCTGTGAAATGATATCACAGACGGTTCTAAGTTCAGAACCGTCTGTGATAATCTCCCTATATATACCCTCTCGCTAGGGTTTCCCGTGTGCACTGCAGTTATTCGATCTAGATCTAAATCCCGAGCCCATCGTCGCCGCCGCCTCCCCGGACAAAGACGTCGCCGCAGCCTCCTCCTCCGTCGCCGCCTCCTCCTCCGTTGCCGCCGCCTCCTCCTCCTCCTCCGTTCCCGCCTCCTCCTCCTCCGTCGTCGCCGCCTCCTCCTCCGTCACCAAAACCCTATGGTCATCAAATCCCTCCCCGAGCTTCATGCTTACTGTTAGGGTTTAGGGTTGATGCTTGATGCTTCATACTTAGTGTTAGGGTTTAGGGCTTACTGTTAGTTGCTTACTGTTATGTATATGGTTAGTTGCATTCATGTATATGCTTACTGTTATGGTATATGCTTACTGTATATTCAAGTTTGTTATGCTTACTGTTATGGTATATGCTTACTGTATATTCAAGTTTGTTATGCTTACTGTTATGGTTAGTTGCTTAGTTACATTCATGTATATTCAAGTTTGTTAATCTTCCATATACTGAGATTGCCTGTGGGATTTACAGTTGCTCGATGATGATAAATTCATATACTGAGATTGGTTCATTCGGTCTTTGAGCTCTAATAGCTGTCGGTTCATGCAGTTTTCAGGTTATAGCATGTTATTAAATTGATCTGTTAGGATTTAATCTTGACAAGTTAAAAGACTGAATTATTGGGCAAAGTTAACTTGTATGGTCTTGATCTGTATGAATACTGTTGTCTGAATATATGCATGCTGAATATATCTTGATCTTGAGATTGTAGAGTTTGTATCTAGAGCTCAAAAGACTGAAGTCATTATTTGGCATAACCAATCAAGGAAGAGTATATGATTTAGTAGCGGGACGGCCAAGATTAATCTTGTGCAACACTACAATTTGAGAGCACAAATTAACCAATCAAGGAAGAGTATATGATCAAAGGGCATGAAGCAAGTAACGCATTCTAGTGTATCCAGTTCAATGACCTTAAAACACTAGTTTGTGTGATTTGCTTCATAGAACTTTGTTTAGAGACCTTGTAGTAATAGTATATGCCACTTAGACCTTCAATGTCTTTGTTTTTACAAAAACTGTCTGTGCTACGAGACTATCACAGACGGTTTGTTATAAACAACCGTCTGTGATACTCGTCCATCACAGACGGTTAGTAATAAAGACCGTCTGTAATGTGAGTTAGTAGGTGCTAAGATAGGCACATCACCCCCTCTCTATGTCCATATCACCCCGTCCCTTCCCCCCCCCTCTACTCCTCTCCTCTCTTCCAATTCAATATGATCACTTTCTCATCTTATCTTAATAGACCCATAAAATGAGCAACATGTCACCTGCGCATAAAGAAATCTTGCGATTGTTGCAAAAGATACATTGACCATTTGGGTGGAAAGATGAACTATTTCGTCAGGCGCATGACTGCCGATTCGAAGCATAGCATAGCATCCGAGGCACATCCGAGGCCTGCTGCTGTGTCTTGAGGAATGCCAAGAGCTGGAGACCAGCTCTTGGCATTCCTCAAGACACAGCAGCAGGCCTCGGATGTGCCTTGGATGCTATGCTATGCTTCAAATCGGCAGTCATGCGCCTGACGAAACAATTCATCTTTCCACCCAAATGCTCCATGTATCTAGCCAAAAAATAGCAAATGAAGCAAGTGACATACTCTAGTGTTCCCGTTCAATGAACTGGATACACTAGTTTGTGTCATTTGCTTCATAGACCTTTGTTTAGAGACCTTGTAGTAATAGTATATGCCACATAGGCCTTCAAGGGGCATGAAGCAAGTGACACACTCCAGGCAAAAAATTCAAGGTAATTTTATTACAAAAGTTCAAAAAAAAGACATTCCCAGATTCTTCGGTGAGCAGCCGAAATAGCCGACTTATTCGCTGAGCGACTATCCATCTGCTTCTTCCAACTTCTTTTCTTTATCTCTGGTCTCTGGATCACGTACGCCAGTAGCGATGATTCAGTTAGATGAATCATCGCTACTAGCGTACGTGATCCAGAGACCAGAGGTGAAGAAAAGAAGTGGGAAGAAGCAGATGGATAGTCGCTCAGCGAAGAAGTCGGCTATGTCGGCTGCTCACCGAAGAATCTGGGAATGTCTTTTTTTTGCACTTTTGTAATAAAATTGCCTTGAATTTTGCGGGAAAAAGAAGGACTTGATACATTGGTTTGTGTCATTTGCTTCATAGAACTTTGTTTAGGGACTTTGCTATTTGGTTTATAGTATTAGCAACTAAATTAGGTGCTAAGATAGGCACATCACCCCCTCCCTTCTCCACCTCCCCTCTACTCCTCTCCTCTCTTCCAATTCAATATGATCACTTTCTCATCTTATCTTAATAGACCCACAAAATGAGCAACATGTCACCCGCGCATTCTTCAACATCATTGCCGGAGGCGTCCGCTCCAACATCAAGACGCCAAGGAAGAGGGCTATCAAAGAAGCTTGAGGGCCGACAGACCATCACAGCGGTAAACGCATCTGGGGTCCCTATCCTTCCTAAAAAAGCGGTAAACGCATTCTGAACCATCGTCGGAATAGTTGCACGAGAACGAATCGAGATCACATACAATACGTGGAAGAACGTGCCTGACACTCGGAAACGTGAGCTGTGGACCGAAATTTTGGCTTCGTTCAAGTTCCCAGAAGAACACCTACACGTTGTGCAACGACAAACCTACCAAGCGGCGTGCAAAGCATGGAAGAACTTCAAGAGCACGCTTGTCAGGAAATACGTGGAGACGGACGAAACGCCTGTTCATAAATACCCATTCCTGGAACCACAATGGGAATAGTTGAAGGCGATGAAAACGACCGAAGATTTCAAAAGTACAAGTGTGGCGCACAAGGCCCTCCAGACAAAAAACACACACCCCTACAGACTTGGCACATCTGGGTATGCGGGTAAAATCCCGCAGTGGAGGAAGGAGGATGACCTGGCAGCTGCACAGGACATCGCCCCGCCGTTTTCCAATATCCCAGATGAGCGCGCTCGAAATTAGATTAGAGCAAGGTCATCTACAACGACATCGGGGGACGTCTCCTTTCGAAACCCTGCAGACCAGCAAGTGTCCCAGCGCCTGGTAAGATATCGATCGAACTACGTAGCATGTAATTACTCCACAACTTCGTACGAATTGAAATGACATGTTGTGCTCGTGCAGGAAGAGCTGAGTTTTGAATCTACCCTGGGATCATTCCAGGGAACAAGGGAGAATGATATGCTCTTCGTGGCCTTGGGAAACAAGGAGCACCCGGGTCGTACGAGAGGCCTTGGACTTTACGTTCCTTGGAAACATGGTTTCCAAGATGACTCCGGAATGTATCGGCGTAGGAAGAGAAACAAAGCCGAGCGTGACGCACAGCTACGAGAAGAGATCAAGGAATCTCTTAGAGAGGAGCTATTAGCTCAGATGGCTGATGTAATCAGAGATGAGGTGCGAAAACAGACAGAAAGTCAGCAGGCCGCTACTGCCGCTCCTGTGCTAGCTAGCCCGCACAACCATTCGAGTAGCTGCGCGTCCAATCCGATGCAAACCCAGGCCAAATTTCCTGCGGACGACATCCTGGTAATAATTATTATCTCTCGAATGCTTGCTCCATTGATAGGCCTATTCGAGTAGCTAATTTTGTATCGTTATGTAGGAGCCTACGAAGTGCAGGCTCCAAGTGAGATATGGCTCCATTCCCTTGTACGCTGCTTGGGGCCAGGCATATTCGTTTGGTATCAGGGCCATGTTGCACGGTCAAGCTTTAGCGCCAGGCTTCGCAAAAGTTAATGTGGATGGTGTGTATGTCAATTTTGAGGTGGTCCCGCTACCGAAGCCCCCCAACGACGAAATCGTGACTCTAGGACAGGCCATTGGAACATTCATCTAGTGGCCCAAAAGCGACATCTCCCTGGAGGCTTCTTCACCGGTGGCAGGACTAGAAGTGCAATGCGAACCACAGCAACATGCACTGGTGCCATCTCCACACGGGCAGTGCGAAGCAGAGCTACCTGCACCGGTGCTATCTCCACGGGTGTTATTCTCGCCAAAGCAACTTGCACCGTCTGTACCATTACAGTCGACTACCATGAAGTCGACCTGCAGTCGAGGCAGTGGCCATGGCAAATCAAAGACGAAGGATGATGATGATATCTCGTACCTGCCATTGGCCCGCAAATTCGTGCTAGGCGAGCTGATGATATTCCCGCAAGAGCACCTCACAAAGCTAGGACTTGGTTGCCAAAGATTCCACACTTGGTATATGGAACAGTCCAATAGACCAGAGGCAGAACGGCGCTCAGGTATCATTGTCAAATTCAAACCGGAACATTTCTTGCACGAAGTTCAGGAATGTGTCTTCCCAGTGACCTTTGACGATATATTTGGTGTTTTCACGCTCAACGCTCTCGACACCTCACTCGTTCGATGCTGGACGCTGTAAGTCTGTACAATTACAGTCTCTGCTCACGTAATACCGATATATGTCACAATTTGTTGCTTTTCTGTGTATATATATAGATTTATGCTGACCGAAGCTAGATCATTGAAATCACCAATTGGTTTCCTGGACCCACGCTTGGTCGCCATTGATACCATTAACGAGAATGCATCCTTCGTCGAGGACTATATTACAAAAGCACTGCTAGCTCACCAAGATAAGGAATTTGTTCTTATGCCATACAATGAGCACTTCCATTGGATTTTAATTGTAATTATACCACAATGGAACAAGGCTATATACCTTGATTCTCTAAGTAAGAACAAATCCAAGTACACAGCAATCGCTCAAATACTTGATAGGTACGTACATTGTACATTGTACTCTTTCTTTCCTTCCGAATGACTAATCTAACTTTTTCGAATAACGAAGGTCGTTCGCCACATACATTCAACAAACACGTGGCTCGACGACAGGGGCCAAGCCCTTGAAACATGATCGCAATTTTCGGGTATTCGCTAGCTACACATTAATTAATCATATACAACACTTAGTTGTAATGCTACTTGATTTAACACATTCTGTTTTTTGCAGTGCCACCAGCAAAAGCCGGCAAAACGTGTGGATACTACGTGTGACACCATATGAGACTACTCCTCGATTCCACCAAGTTCACTAATTCTAAGGTTTGTCAATCTTCCCACATTTATTTCATACATGTCAAGTTTTATATGTGCGCGCGTTGATATTCCTATCGACAGGCTGCGCCCATCTCTACATCTGCATTGAAACAGCCGGATTTTGCAAAAAATCGAGGAGAGTTCATTTGGTTTTTGTGGAGTAAAGTCGTAAGATCAGATGGAGAGTTCCACAGCCCAGAATGATTTTTTATTGTAATTCTAAGTGCAAATGCAGTGTAGATCTTTTACAATTGTGTATTTGTTAATGGATATTTTATTTCAATTCAATGAATTGATTTGCGAAATGGATGCTTTATGTTTGTGAAATGAAGTGCGTTGTCAATTGGATGTTTTATGTCTGTGAAATGAATTGAGATGTGAAATGTATCTGAAATGAAATGAGATGTGTGAATTGTATATGTTTTATGTCTGTGATTATCTGGTTGTTTCAGAGGGCATGGCTAGCATTTCCTGAGGCTAGCCAATAAACAGAAATATATTTAGGGGTTGAAGGGAATATCACAGACGGTTTTGAGTTAAAAACCATCTGTGATAGCTGATAATCACAGACGGTTTTTAAGTGTTTTTACTTAAAAACCGTCTGTGATGATCAGTATCACAGACGGTTTTTAACCGTCTGTGATGATCAGTATCACAGACGGTTTTTAATTCAAAACCGTCTGTGATTATCAGTATGACAGACGGTTTTTAACTCAAAACCGTCTGTGATTATCAGCTATCACAGACGGTTTTTACTCAAAAACCGTCTGTGATAGCTGATAATCACAGACGGCTCGAAAAACGTTTGTGATGACCTTCGATTATCACTTAGTTGAGTAAAAACCGTCTGTGATAGCTGATAATCACAGACGGTTCGAAAAACGTCTGTGATGACCTTCGATTATCACTGACTCATAAATACAGACGGTTCACAAAACCGTCTGTGATGACGTTTTCGAACCATCTGTGATGATCTTTTCTGTAGTAGTGGATGGCCGTACGTAGCTACGGGAGTGAGAGTGAGAGTGGTTGCTTTGTCGATTTCATATGCTCTATTAGTACATGGGATGGGTGATGGTCGATTCAAATGCGGCCATCCTAATTTCGTTGTCGCGCGCCATGTCGTGGGATTATGGGAAGGCAGCGATGGACAACACCATGCATACGTTGACCGCACCTACAAAATTTGTAAGCACGTGGGCGGACAGTGCCATGTATTGATGGCAGCTACTATTGATGGTACTCCACATACGGTACATGGCCATTAATATGCTGTAACATCCCAAACTTAAATATGTGAATTAGTTAACTTGCAAGATGATTTTGAGAGTGCCAAGAACTTGACATTTGTTCTTTTGTCTCTTTGAGTAGCATTCTGTTCTGAAAATCAATTTCCATTCAAGTGAAATAATTTCTATGGGGGAAGTTGAGCAAAAGCGTCAATTTCATGAGGAAATTTTTTACATGAAAATCTGGTTATTTACCATCGAAATACTCAGGTATTCCTATTGATAAGAAAACAAGAAAGAAAGATTGCGGAAACATTGAAAATAAATTTGAGAACAAATTAAGCTGTTGGCAAGGTAAGGCCCTGTTGGGGGGAGCTGGAGATTCTGAGTAGCTAGCTGGTTTGAGTAGCTAGCTGGCTGGTTTGAGTAGCTGGCTAGTCTGAGTAGCAACTGGTCTGAGTAGCTAGCCTATTTGGCATCCTGGATTCTGGCTGTGCAGTTGGTATCCTGATAGATGTATTGACTAAAATGCCCTTAGGTGAATTGATGTCCTGATTATGTATTGATAGAAGAGATATCCATACTGTAAATTTGTAGTACTTAGTTCAACATTGAAAAACTAATATTAAAATTTTATGACAATAAATTTGACTCCAAATCATAATTTTAAATATTAATATGGATAACTACCATGTCTCCATACAAAAGGAACGTACAAAAGATGTTCATAGACATATAAGGCGCACATATCACCATCAAAAGGAACTTCTATGGTTCTATCTATCACTGCTACAGACAGACCTATCACAGACGGTTCGGAACCATCAACACAGACGGTTCCTGAACCGTCAGTGTTTAGGTGTCAATGATAATAGGTGGTTATCACGGACGGCTCTCAAGCCGTCTGTGATAGTCTCGTATCACAGACGATTTTGTAAAAACCGTCTGTGATATGAGACTATCACAGACGGTTTTTTATACAAAAACCGTCTGTGATACTCGACTATCACCGACGGTTTTTTATACAAAATCGTCTGTGATAGTCTCGTATCACAGACGGTTGTTTATACAAAACAGTCTGTGATATACATAATATCACAGACAGTTTTTGTTATTAACCGTCTGTGATATAATCATATCACAGACGGTTAGTAACAAAGGCCGTCTGTGATATCATTCATACCACAGACGGCAGTCTTTGAAACAGTCTGTGATACAATATCACAGATGGTTTTTAACAACGAATCGTCTATGATAGCAAGTGCATAAACCATTTTATTTGCCTTTTTTTGGCTAGCCTCAGGATATGCTAGCCATGCCCTCTGAAAGTAAGCAAGCAAGCAGATTACAGATAAATGACAGATAAGTTTATTGCAACTCAAAGTAAATTACAACAAAATACGCTACACAGATGAATGTAACAAATGGCCAGCAGATCACATACATATATAGAATGAAAATCGTTTCACAGATCTGACAAATGAATTAAATTGAAGGAATTGTTTGACTTGTACAATTGAATCCAATGTTTCAACATCCAATTATCACCATTGCTGGGGTGGAACTCTCCAGCCTTGTTTATGACCTCTGCTACAAAGAATTCGGAGAGGTTTCCACGAATTTCTATGAGTTGGTCAAGATCATATGTACTTTCGTCGAAGTCCACCCGCTGTCGCTAGGAGCAATGTTAAGTCATTAATTAGCATGTGTGTATAATTATATATACAAATATATAATCAGAAAATAATAATTATTGGAAAGACCTGACAAACCTTTGGATCATTGATCTTAGTATCCATAATTTCCTTCATATGGCGGCAAACGTAGAATCCACATACGTTACCCTGTAGCTGCTGGTGGCACTGCAAAAATAGAATTACATACATAGGTATTGTCAATTCTAGAGGCATTATAACAAAGTGTGATATAGGATTGTTGTGTCGTAGCGGGTACCGGAAATCGCGTGTTGTGTCGCAGTGTGTCACTGGATTTGTCGTGTCTTCCTCCTAGGCCAACATAAGCGGCAAACGACCTACGTGATTCAAAAAAGTTAGCCAAGGCCGTTGCAAACGAAGGAAATATTACAATAGAGTTATGTATGGAGAAATTAATTTACCTGTTAATTACTTCTTGCACACGACTGAAGTCGTGGCTGCTCCTAAGTAGGGAATCAAGGTATATTACCTTGCTCCACTTTGGTACAATCACAATCAAAATCCAATGATGCCTAGTCATGTGTGTGACCATATTGATTAATCCTAAGTTCATGCTGCATGTAAAGTACAAATGAAACATATGTGTGGCAACTATTGAAAAGTACTTACCCTTGGTTGAAGGGTACCATGACGTACTCCTTGTCGCTGTGAGCAATCAATCCCCTCGTTATGTAACCTTGCACAAAGGATGCATCTTGGTTGATAAATTGCTCGGAGACCAAGTGAGGGTCGAGGAAAGCCACCGGTTGTCGTGATCGCCGGACTTGTTGGTTCATGTATCTATACATAAAGAAAGAGTAATGACATTTATCTGTATAACGTGAATATAGAACTTCATTGTACAGTACACTTACAGTGTCCAGCATCGTAGAAGTGAGGCGTCGAGTTCGTCGAGATTGAATAGTAAGAATAAGTCTTCGAATGTCACGACGATGTAGCCCGAGTCGTGGAGGAAATGCGCCTCCTTATATTTAAGAGTGAATGCACTTTGCCGGTTTGGCTTCATGTTGGACTTCTCCATATACCAGGCATGCAATGTATTGCAAACCAAACCAAGCCGGGGTAATTGTGACTCGGGCACCAACGACACTCCTAGAATGAACTTCCATGGCCCGGGACGCGGCTTAATTTTCTTCCCATGAGCCTTGGAGGCCTTGGAGGCTCGCTTATGATAGGTTTTCGGTGGCGTCTCGGCGGGAGCCGATGCAGCAGACTTCACTGGATTTGGAGGTGGAGGTGGAGCCACCGGAGCCGATGTGACAGGTCCAGGGCGACGTCCCTCTTGGGCCACTGGATGTGGAGATTGTGGCACGGGCAAGTCGAGGGCGATGTCCCTCTTGGGCCACTGAATGAATGTGTGGACGGCATCCCCTAATGTCTTAATCTCTTCGTTTGGGGGCTTCTCAAGAGGGACGGTCTTAAAAATATCATTAATCATGTCCACCTGGACCTTTATGAAACCGGTGTCTACTTGTACACTGTGCACTAGCGTCCCTTGGAGCAATGGATATGCCATGCCGTGCCTAGCGTCAACGGGAATAGAGCTAACAAGCCTGACTCTGAGGATGCAAGGCATGGGCTCCTACATAACTAGGGGTGGAAACGGATCGGATACGGTCGAATAGTCTCAAATACGAATACGAATCCATATTTTTAAAACGAATACGAATACGAATTCGAATATTTTCAAATACGGATACGAATATTCTCGAATACGAATACGGATATTTTCGAATACGGATTTTCTCGGATACGAATATCGGATAAAACGGATTCCTAACGGTTTTGCCGATTTTTCATCAGTTTTTGACCGGTTACCAGTTTTAAACCGCCTAAATTCAAGTTTTGAATCACAAAATTTGTACGGATTTTTCATGGGTTCTAAAAACGGATCGAATACGAATCGAATAGTCTCGAATACGGATACGGATACGAATATTCTCGAATACGAATGCGAATATGAATACTCTCAAATACAGATACGAATATTCTCGAATACGAATACGAATATTTTCGAATACGGATTTTGCTTACCAAATTCGGATTTCTCTCGGATACGAATATCGGATAAAACGAATTATCCATTACCGTTTTCCACCCCTATACATAACGACACATGATGAGTTAAGGCGTCCACCAGAGAGATCTATGCACCATTCTAAAGAGGTACATTACCTGAATGTCATCGATAGGTAAGCGGGCGTCGCTATGTTCAGTAATTGGTGTGGATGCGCAGCTACTGCGACGTTGAGGGGGACTAGGTACCGTAGTAGTAGGGGTGGGTTGCGATTGGTTGCGGACTTGTCTCAGTTCTTCCCTATCCACAGACAGATGGTCAAACGGAAAAAGTAAATCAAATTTTGGAAGACATGTTGAGAGCTTGTGTCCTAACGAACCAGACTAATTGGGATCAGAGTCTGCCCTATGCAGAGTTTTCCCACAACAATAGTTACCAATCCAACTTACAAATGTCTCCGTTCGAAGCCTTATACGGCAGAAAATGCAGGACACCATTGTATTGGAAGGAGACAGGAGAAGGACAAGTGTTTGGACCAGATATGTTGAAGCAGGCAGAAGATCAAGTTCGCCTAATTCAGGACAGATTAAAAATAGCACAAACCAGACAGAAGAGCTATGCGGACAATCGTAGAAGAAGCTTAGAATTTGTACTTGGGGATCATGTTTATTTGAAAGTGTCACCTCTCAAGGGAATGAGACATTTTGGAGTCAGTGGAAAGCTTGCTCCTAGATTCATTGGACCCTTTCCTGTTGTAGCGAAAAGGGGAGAAGTTGCTTACCAGTTGGAACTTCCGCCTCAGCTATCAAAGGTGCATGACGTCTTTCATGTATCCCAGCTAAGAAAGTGTCTCAGAGTGCCATAAGAGCAGATGCCTTTGGATGAAGTAAATTTGAAGGAGGACCTAACATATCCAGAGCATCCAGTCAAGATATTGGATGAAGCAGAGAGTCGTACGCGAAACAAGGTCATCAAGTTCTGTAAAGTGCAGTGGAGCAACCACTCTGAGTCAGAAGCGACTTGGGAGCATGAAGAGGATCTAAGAGCAGAGTTCCCTAACCTTTTTCCCCGTCCGTCCGAATCTCGGGGTCGAGATTCTTTCTAAGGGGGGTAGGTTTGTCACATCCCAAAATTTGCTTTCTGGAAAAATTTAATTCCAAATAAGTTATTTTAAAGTATTTGAATTTTAATTGGCTTTTCTGAATTTTCTGGAGTTTAAAACCTATTTTTAAAATTTAAAAAGTATTTTAAAGTATGAAAATTAATTACCAGCCGTCTCCGCTCTTCGCCGAACCCCGTCGACCCCGCCGTCGTCTTATACTCCGCGCCAGGACCCCGTTTTTGAACTCCCCCGAACCTCACCGACCACCCCTCGCCGCCTGCAACCTGCCTCCGTCCACTGCTGCCCAGCCCCCTTCCAGCAGGTACCTCAAGGGATTACCTACCCTTTATGGGTAGGCAAAGCCTCCCCGCCCGACTCGTTATCACCGCTCTCCCTTCTCCCCCTTGGCTCCCTCGGCACGCGTTCGAGCCCCGGCTCCGCACGCTGAGGTTGAGCCTTTTCCTCATTTTTCCGCGCTGACAGATGGGCCCCACCGGTCAGCGGCCGCCGGTCTGCGCTGGCCACTGTCGCCTGGGTCCCACCCGTCTAATGCTTAGTCATGCTAATTAATACCTTTGAAATATTGAAAATGGGAAATTATGATTTGTTGTGATACCCTTGTGGTTATAAATTTAGTGGTAATTGGAGTTATCACTGTTCTTTTAAAATAAAATAAAACGTGAAAGTTGGTTTAGATTAGGGTAGATGGTTGGTTTGGGTTGGTGCGGCAAGCATGAGATCTTGTAAAGTGTATGTTCCACCCTAGTCAATTAAGGACCGACGCTTGTGTTTGTCCAGACTGAGCACTACCGTACAACCCTAAGTCTATATGGGTACGACCTAGCTGATTAACTCATGATAGTCTAGTTTAGGTGCCACCAGTGGAAAGTGGGTGCCAAGGATTTACTGGTTATTCACAGTGAGGGACAGGGATTTACTGTACTCATATGGCGCAGGAGGGGGCTTCGGATTGGGCAGATTTAACCCTTCTGCGGTGAAACCTCAGCGGGTGGTGTCCAGCTAGACTAGAGTGAGGTAAAGGCTTTGTGATATTTTATCTGTGTCACATGCCAAAGGAAGCGTGGTGACTATTAAGATAATTTATCTCTTGGGGGTAAAGTTGTACAACCTCTGCAGAGTGTAAAACTATTCGAATAGCCGTGCCCACGGTCAAGGGCGGGCAAGGAATGCATTCACATGGTAGATTTCTGGTTTTGGTTTTAAAATCAAAGTTTTTGTATTCCGAGAGTGGAGGGAACTCTTGGAAGGGAATCCTGGCAGTTGGAGCCAGAGAGGGTGGATGTAACCCGCAGTAATTAACTTGATCAGTTAGAATTGATTAAACTAGTGTTGGTAGATGGAACCTTCACTATAGAATTAATGATAGTTCTGTTAAAACAGTTACCTTGCCAAATTGATGCCTTCGAAAATAATTAGTAGTAATTGAAATTAAAATATTGTTTTGTGCAAAAGAACCATATAGCCTTCCTTTGTCAAGCCTTGCATCTATTGCATTTTTCCCAAGACTTGCGGAGTACTTTATGTACTCACATGCTGCACTCAAAAATAAATCTCAGAAGAATACGAAGCTCAAGAAAGTGACTACGACTACTTCGCTTGTGGATTCGACGAAGGATTCCCGGAGTACTAGGTCGCGCTTCCCCAGTCAATTGCCTGTGGCGTATTGATGGGTCTTCATCAAGTTTATCTTTTGCTTCCGCTTTATTTCATGTGTGCGAGGTCTTGAAACCTCAATTGTAATAATGAGACCTTTCGGTCAGTACTCTCAATTATTGTAATAACGCGATGCTGGTGATGTATTCATTTCTGTTTAACTGTGTGCACTAGCTTTGATCTGGGACTAGTGCAGTAATACACAGAGGATCCGGGTTCGGAAATCCGGGGTCCCAACACAAGGTGCAATTTTATAAAATGATCACAACTTTAAGTTCAACATAACATAAAACATGTTCTTAAACATAACATAAAGCATGTTCTCAACAAGAAGATCATTCATTACAAGTTCATTTTACATAAATAGTAGCTAAGATAGATAGACTTCTTGGCTTATTCTCTATCCTTCCTTGTGCTTCCCCTTCGTGTCTTCTCCCCCATTGGCATCAAATGACCAAAAAGGCTACTCTTGTGGTCTTTGAGAGGAAGGGTCACAATGACGACGGTGACCAAACCTGACTGGGGATAGAGGACAGGCCAAGGCATGCTCAATAGAGGTGATTCACTCATCAATAGAGTCCATTTTGGAGGAAAGAGAAGCAAATGCCTCAGCCTGAGTGTCGCGAATCTAGAGAATAGCCGGGTATATCTGAGAGAGAGAGACTTGTTCGTCTTCTTGTAGTGTAGCTGCTAGTTCTTCTTGCTATCGAGCTCGAGGACGGGAAGCTGGAGGAATTGGAGGTTTTGCTCGAGATTTGTAAGCCTTGTGGATGCTGCCCAAACCACCATGGAATTCAATCTTTCAAAGGATCAAGGCCATGATGTATGGAGCATAATTTATCCTTTTGATCCTGTCATTCTTGGAAGATGATATTTCCTAGATAATAAGGTTAACCACATCAAATTTGTGACCTTACATAACATAGTCAATTAGGTTCCATGCATGGCCTTTTATGGCATCACAATTCCCACCCTTGGGAAAAATGGTATGGTTAATAATCCGATTTACCAGTCTGAGAATGGGAAGGAAACCAACAAGCTTGCCTGGGACAAATCATGTACTCTGATCATAGTATTCAGACAACGTAGGGAGCTCAAGTCTAGGTCTGTCATATACCTTCTCATGTGCACTTGACTCTATCCTTAGGGCCAGCTCAAACTCATGCTTATTGGAGTCAAGGGTTGGCAGCCAGTCATGCATGAGTTATGCTAGAAGTCAGGAGAAATATATAGTGTAGCATAAAATTACCTGATTATATCTTCATTATAGTCTGATTTGAGAGCCACAAGATTTTGTATTTCAGCCCTCTGAAACAGCCTATAAGTCCCATCATATTTGTCAATGGAGTCCAGGTGGTCCCAATCAACATACTTGTGATCTGCAAAGAGTCTACTTGGACCATACATCTGTTAATACACTTGTTCTTGAAATTTGGTATGAAACCTTAGATTGATAGAATTATTTAGAAGCAGAAACTAGTTTCTGTGATGCAACCGTGCATATTCTTCAGTTGTTATTTTTCTGAGATCTATTTGAGGCTCTTCTCGATCATACATATCTTCATCTAACTGCTTAAAAGGTGAGCTCTCTTGTTGTTCTGTTTCTGTCTCTGAGCCAGAGGCTAGTGCCTTGCCTCTGTCCGCTTTGGTCTTTTGAGTAGATTCTGAGGTGGCTAGAGGTGCAGGAGGAGGCACTTAGGCTGCAAGAGGTTCTGCTCGAGATGAAGATTGACAAGAAGCCATAGAAGAGGAGTTCCTGACATACACTTTGCGGCCAGTATTCCTTGTCCTAGGCATCTTTAAATAGGGAAAAAGGATATCAGAGATATGGAGAGATCAAACAAAAAAGGGTTTGAAAAGAAATGGAATAAGATGGTTGTTTTATCAAGATAATCGGAAGTACCGACATTCAAGCCACAGTAGTACCGGGCTGCGGTAGTACTGCGCTCGTCAAGCAGTAGTTCTGATTTCCCTGATATTTTCTAGGACAAGCAATGTATGAATCTTTTGGTGTTTTTTCTTGTATTGAATCAAAGGAATAGATGCAAAAATACCATTAGACACTTGCCAAAATCATTCGCATTTCAGATAAACACCTAGACCTAAACCTATGGTTCTAGAACAAGATAAAACAAAGGGTTTGATCCCATTTACCTTGTGAAACAGAGGAGTTGAACCCTTAGGACGCAAGGAAACACTAAAAACCAAAGAAATGCCCACTAGATTTGGAGATCGAACAAGAAGGTTTTGGGGTTTCATTGGAGAGGAGAGAGAGAGAGGTGTATGGTCACGAGCGGCTGAAGGAGACGGAGCTTTCGGAGCAAGTAAATAGTCAGAGATTAAAAGCCCTTGTACTTTTCGACCACACTGATCGTGTTCGACTACTATGGTTCTCTGACCATGTGCTCGACCACGGCAGTTCTGACCATGTTGGTTTCAACCACGTAGGTATCTACCACGTTGGTTTTGACCATGTTAGTTTCGACCATAGTGGTTTTAACTTCGTTGGTTTAGATCACGTTGGTTTGGACCACGCTGGTTTCGACCACATTGGTTTTGACCACCAAGCACGCGGCAGTACCGTTATCACATAGTCAGTAGTTCTGGAACACGGAAGTATCGCAATAGACAAAGTGGTAGTTCTGATTTTTCTAGAACTTTCAGGGAACTAAACTTAGATCAGAGAAATATGCAAATGATCTCTAGTTTTACACTCAAATAAAATCATTTAGGATCATTATGCATTAGGAACACTAAATAAAACCTTGGAATATAGTATTATAAACATAGAGATTTTTAGCAAAAATAAGAGAAAATACTTTTCAAAAATACCTCAAACAATTCCAAATGAGCATGAAAGCATGAGACATGAGTTCAAGCAATATTTAAGTAGTCTATGACATTTAATTCATTCCTCAACTTGCAAAAACAGCTTTCATTTAGAGGTTTGGTAAAAATATCCACTAATTGGTCTCCGGTCCGGATGTGGCTAATTGTACTATCTCCCTTGCTCACATGATCTCTCAAGAAATGGTGGCGTATATTTGTATGCTTGGTTCTTGAGTGTTGGATTGGGTTATTGGATATCATTATCACACAAAAGAGGCATTTTGTCAAATTTAATTCTACAATACATCAAAGTTTGCCTTGTCCATATCAATTGAGCATACCAACTACCCGCGGAAATATATTCGGCTTCAGCAGTGGAAAGTGCTCAAAATTTTGTTTCTTGGAAGACCATGACACTAAAATCTTCATAGCAATTGATAGCTACCCGAGGTAGTTTTTCTATCCACTTTGCAGCCAACATAATAGGAGTCCAAGTATCCAATTGAATCAAATTTAGTACCTTTAGGATACCAAAGCCCTATGCTAGAGGAATGCTTTAAATATCTTAAAATTCTCTTTATGGCCATTAAATGGCACCTTTTGGAGATGCTTGAAAACGTGCACACATGCAAACACTAAACATGATACTGGGCCTAGATGCAGTAAGATAAAGTAAACTACCAATCATTAATCTATAAAGCTTTAAATCTACTGGCTTACCTCCTTCATTAAGATCAAGATGCCCGTTCGTTGCCATAGGAGTCATGATGGGTTTTGCATCCCCATCTCTCACATATTTTGTTTGGTTTATAAAGGTCCCATCCTTGTGTTACTTGATTTGAAGTCCAAGAAAATAGCTCGATTCTCTGATCATAAACATCTCAAATTCCCTAGACATCATTTCACCAAATTTCTTGCAAAACTCTTGATTAGTAGAACCAAATATGATATCATCAACACAAATTTGACATATAAAGAAATCATCATCAATAATCTTTGTAAACAAAGTTGTATCAACTTTCCCAATTTTAAATCCTTTAGAGAGTAGAAAGTCACGAATGTGCTCATATCATGCTCTAAGAGCTTGTTTTAAGCCATATAAGGTCTTCGAGAGTTTATACACATGGTTAGGACTTTTAGGATCTTCAAAACTAGGAGGTTGTTCAACATAAACAAGTTCAAAAAAATTTCTATTTAAGAATGCACTTTTAATATCCATTTGAAATAATTTGATATTGAAGCTAGATACAAAGGCAAGTAATATGCGAATTGATTCAAGTCTTGCCACGGGTGCAAATATTTCATCATAATACAAACCCTCAACTTCAGTATAACCTTGAGCAACTAACCCTGCCTTGTTTCTTACCATAACTCCATTTTCATCTTGCTTATTGCGAAAGACCCATTTGTGCCAATCACATTGTGCTCTTTGGGTCTTTCCACCAATGTCCAAACATCATTTTGGGCGAAATTGTTGAGTTCATGCATTGCATTCACCCAATCCGGATCATCTAGTACTTCATCTACAAATTTAAACTCAAGAGAAGACACAAAAGAGTAATGTTCACGAAATGAAGATATTCTAGATCTAGTTTGAACACTCTTACTCACGTCACCCAATATTTGATCTATTAGATGATCTTTGGCAATTGCATTGTGGCTCTTCAGTGGTAGATTTTGTTCTTCCTTTTCTTCGACATCTATTGCTTGTGTATTGCTTCTTGTGGAGGAAGTGGGAGCTTTAACTTGATTTGATGAAGGAGATATACTTGGATCATCCTTTGGCTTGATGATGCCAATTTGCATATTCTCCATTGCTCTCCTTAGTCCTTCATCACCTATATCATCTAAATTCTCTTGCTCTTTTTGAGAGCCATTAGTTTCATCAAATTGAACATCGCATGATTCTTCAACTAAACCAGAATTTTTGTTGAAGACTCTATAAGCTTTTCTATTAGAAGAATAACCAAGAAAAAATCCTTTATCACATCAACTTTGAAATTTAGAAAGCTGAACACCCTTTCTTAAGATATACCATTTACATCCAAATACTATAAAGTAGGAAATGTTTGGTCTTCTTCCAATGAGAAGCTCATAAGTCTTTTTTTAAAAAAAACAATGCAAATAAAGGCGATTTATGGTATGACAAGCAGAGTTAATAGCTTCTGCCAAAAAATTATCAGAAGTATTATATTCATCAAGCATTGTCCTAGCCATGCATTTCAATTATGTTCGATTTTTCCTTTCTATAACTCTATTTTGCTCAGGAGTGTAGGTGGTGGGAAGCTCATGCTTTATTCCATGTTAATCACAAAAATCTTCAATTTTAGTGTTTTTGAACTCAGAACCATTGTCACTTCTTATTTTCTTTATTTTGAAATAAAATTCATTTTGGGTCCTTTTTGAATAAATTTTGAAAATATCAGAGGCATCGCTCTTGTCATTTAAGAAGAATACCCAACTGTATCTAGAGTAATCATCTACAATAACCAAACAATAGCTATTGCCCCCAATGCTCGTATAACTTGTTCGCCCAAACAAATCCATATGCAAGAACTCCAATGGCTTAGAAGTTGACATGATACTTTTAGAAGGATGAGAATTTGCAACTTGCTTCCCGGCTTGGTAAGTGCCACATAATCTATTTTTCTCAAACTTCACATCTTTCAACCCAACTACTACGTCATATTTGAAAAACTTTTTAAGTTGAATCATACCCACATGACCTAGCCTTCTATGTCACAACCAACCCAAAGATGTTTTTGCCATTAAACAAGTTTTCAAGCATGAATCACTAGAGGAGAAATCAACCAAATAAAGATTTTCAAACCTAAAATCTTTGAAAACAAGTTTATTTCTTTTTTATTTTGAAATAGTACTTCTTTTTTAGAAAAAGAGCAAATTAAGCTTAGATCACACATTGAGCAACCGATAGCAAATTAAAATTCAATGTTTCTACTAGAGATACATTAGAAATGGAAAGGTCACTAGAAATAGCAAATTTACCCAATCCGAGTACCTTTTCTTTACTATTGTCTCCAAATGTAATTCTCTTATTACTCCCATTCTCAAATGTGGTGAACATCTTTTGGTCTCCGGTCATATGTTAAGTGCACCTACTATCAAGTACACAATGTCGTCCACCGGTATTGTAGTTTACCTACAAAAGACAATCAAGTTCGTTTAGGTACCCAAATTTATTTGGGTCCTTAGAAGTTAGTAACCAAGCCTTTGGGCAACCAAATAGCATTATTTTTAGCGCCTAAAATTGATGTGCCAACAAATCTAGCAATGACACTACCATTATTGGATTTCTTAAGCATAAAGCAAGAGTCAAATAGTCCAATAGAAAGAGTCTTACCTATAGGATAATTTTGTTGCACATGTCCTATCCCCGGCACTTTTGACAATACTTACTATTTTGCCTCACAAATCTTGTGATCTTGTTTACCGGTTTCTTACCTTTCTTCGGTATATACCTACGAACTTCCTTATAGAATGAGTACCTTTGCTCACTCAACAACTTGTCAAGGATAGCCTTACCCTTGAAGCACCTTTTCAAACTTTTATTTAGCTTGGTCACTTGTTTCTTTAACTCATAGTTCTCACTAATGAGTTTAAACATCACATAACTTAGCCACTGCATTATTAGAATTAATATTAGAGGAACATAGCATAGCAAGCAAGTCATCACATGAAGTAGATACGCTAACTCTAGCAATTTTCACACTAAGTATTTTATTTGAAATATCACAAGTAATACCGATGCTAGTGTAAGATTTGCTTGAGTTTTCTTAGACAAGCAAGTCATGAGTTTCCTTTAGCTCCTCATAAGATTCTTTAAGGGAGATATGCTAAGACCTTAAATTTTGATTTTTTTTCCTTTTCAAGAAATTCATTCAATTCAATTAGCATATTCATAAGTTCATCACAAGAGGGCTCATCGTCATCGAGAGATTTTACCTTTTCTCCTTTTGCTATAAGGCATGTTAGAGATGAGAAGAACGATGGTGCTTCTTTGATGGCAATACTGATAAGTCTCTTCTTCTTAGGAGACTCATCATCATTTGAGTCGGAGTCAATGTACTACTCATCGGAATCCCACTCTTCAATATGGACTTTATGTTTGCTATTCTTTTGAAGCTTCTTGAAAAGTTTATTTTTGCCATTGAAGTTCTTTTCCTTGGATGACTTATCCTTGTCATCCTTCTTTGTGGGGCATTGAGAGGCAATATGTCCCTTCTCATCGCGCTCATAACAACGAATATTGCTATAGCGCTTGCTATTGTTATAGGAACGCCCCTTCTTCATCTTTTCATGACTAGTGCTTCGGTATGAGTGCCTTTTCATGAATTTATTCATTCTCCTTACAAGGAGAGCTAACTCCTCCTTGGAGTCCTCCTCATCATCCTTAGACTCTTCACTTGATACTACTTTAGCCTTGAAAGCGGTGATCTTCTTGCCCTTGGAAGAGGATTACTCCAAGAGCTCTTCCTAATCCTTATTATACAACTCATTGGTTATGAGGTTGCCCAAGAGTTGTGTTGGCATCATCCTTGTCAACTCAGGCGAGTTGAGAAAGAGTGTCACTAATGTCTCATACTTCTCCGGCAAGACCTTAAGCATCTTCCTCACAATATCAACATCGGTTAGTGTAGTGCCTAGGCCTTTAAGCTCATTTACAATGTTGTTGAGGCAAGAATACATTTCATTAATATCCTCATGAGGCAACATTGTAAATGTCTCATATTTGATCCAAAACCTATGCAATTTGGCTTCTTTAACTATGGATGTTCCCTCATGGATTTCCGAGAGGTAGTCCAAATAGCATGAGCAATTTCCAAATTGCTCACTCTATTGAACTCATCCGCAAAACTCCAAATAAAGTATTCATAGCTTGAGCATCTAAATAAGCATTATGTTCATCTTGTTACGTGGGATGTAGTGGATCAAGAGGCATGATGTGACGCTCATTTACAATTTTCCATATGCTCAAACTCATGGCCTTAAGATAAATAGACATTCTAATTTTCCAATATGAATAATTTGATTCATAAAAAAGAAGTGCCTTCCGTATAGCGATTCCCGTACTAGCCATCCTTTTCTCTCTAGACAGTTAACTCTAATAAATGAGAGACCAAATTCTGATACCACTTGTAGGATTAAGAATAACTGACTAGAGAGGGGTGAGTAGAAGGTTCAAAAATTATCTAGCCTTCTAATAACAATTACCACAATTTTAGTCTAGCAAGATTTTAAAGCAATTGAAACCTACACAATTCTAGTATGTCTAAGGCACTACAAGCACAAGTCTCTATAAGAATAACTCTAGCACAAATAAATATGACAATCACAATATATTACAAATAAAAGGGCAGAAAGAAGAGACAAAGAAATAACCAATTTACACATGATGTTTCATCGTAGTGATTGGGAACTTACTAGTTTCCCCTAATCCATGTTGAGGAAAACCCAAGCGATTTGGACTGGCCCCACAAATTAAGCCTCGGCTCCTCAATCCACTAGTGGTTGTCCTTCCTCTACTCCAGAGATAGTGGACACCAAACTACTCACAAGTCGACGCTGGGCTTCTTCACAACCTTCTTGAAGAAGTCACCACTCAAGCTCCAGCCAAGCCATCTAGGTGCCGATAAGCACCAAGAATAATAAATCACAGCTTCGCTTGATGATGATCAAGTGCCAAAAGGATCAATCTAGAGATGAAATGCACTGGATTTGGCTCAACTACCTCAATGAATGCACAATGTAAAATTGAGGTGTGGAGCGAATGCTCAATGCTCAAGGGTATTCAATGGAGTCTTATGCATCTGTCCTTGAGCAGGTGAGGGAGTATTTATACCCTCACCAACTAAAACTAGTCGTTATAGGGCAATCCTTGAAAAAAAAATTAGGGTGAGCAGAAGTACCATCGTTCATCGTCCGGTACTACCGCACCTGTTCTTACACAACAGTGATGGCTATTTTAGAGCTTCTGAACTGCCGTTGAAAGTCGGTACAGTACTACCGCTGTTGAAAGTCGGTACGGTACTACTGCCATTGTAATCACGGTAGTTCCAATATTTGGAAGTTCTGAAATTTTGGTGCGGTACTTCCATTTGCTTTGAGGCCAAAAGATGGCGCTCTCTAGAAAAAAATGTACTGTCTGGATTTTTGGAGCTTCCGTGCTCCAAAAGTACCGTTTAAAGTTGTGGTACTACCGCTCTATGGTAGTTTTGCCGTTGAAACTCCAGCACTTTCATTTTCCGTAGAGACAAAGTGATTCCAAGGGTGCTCTCTAGAAAAAAATGTACCGCCCAGATTTTTGGAGCTTCTATGATCTGGAAGTACTGTTTAAGGATGTGGTACTACCACTCTATGGTAGTTCCACTGTTGAAACACCAGTACTTCTGTTTTCCGCAAAGACAAAGTGATTCGAAGGGTGCTCTTTGAAAAAACGTACCGTTCATTTTGACGAAACTTCCAGAAAACAAAAGTACTGCTGTTTACAGTTCGGTACTTTCGATTATCCAGATAGAGCATAGATTAGCTATCGATTTTAGTTTAAAGAAAATGCATGATCCTAAATTTATCCAAATGGCACAAGAATATGCTATCAAGTTACTAGCCATGGTCTTTCTTAATAGTACAATATTTATCCTATAATTTGGTCTTCCACCCATTTTCCTAAGGCCGATAAAAGTAAAAGGGATCCTAGTCTATATGTACCTTTGTCTTGAGCCACTTTGATCTTCATGTTGACCCTTAGCATGCGTCTCATCATCTTTTTAGAGACTAAACCTTTTAAACACTTAGTAAACATATTAGTCCTATATTCAAATAAATTTATTAATTACCAAACCATTTTACGGGCCTAGATGATTTCAGAGGCCTTGGGGTTTACATTCCTTGGAGGCAGGGATTCCTTGATGACTCCGACTCGTACAAGAGTCAGAAGAGATCGAAGGCCAAGTGCAAGAAGCGCATAGAAGAGAAGATTCATGCATAATTTTCTAAGAAGCTAGCATGTTTAAAGGAAAAGTTAGATCAAGTGCTTAGCCAGTCGCAAGGCCGCCCTGTTATTGTGGAAGCCAGTCTACATCCTCGTCGAAGTAACTATGTGTCCACACACCAATCTAACCAAAGCGATGTTGACTTTCGATCGATGAAATCTAGTTAATATATATCTCTGGAATGCTCCAAAGATAGACCTGTAGGATGCCTTAGCTAATTATGTATCATTTTATAGGAGCCCACACCCCGCAATCTCCAAGTGAGGCTAGGAAATGATGCTAGGAAGGGATAGTGCTGCTCGGTGCCTAACTGGCGCAAAGTTATGCCAAGGTCCAAGTGCACATGGTACATGTTCATTTCATGGCCGTCCCGCTGGAGAAGCCCCCGAATGAAGACACCATAATACTAGGGGATGTCATGCACTTTTGTCCAATGGCCCAAGAGGGACATTGCCCTAGACCCTGTAGTGCCATGATCTCCACACAATCATGCCTCTCCAATAGAACTCTTGATGGCTTCACCTCGACCTCCACTTTAGAAGGCCGCCGTATTGACTCCCATGAAGACAACGCCGAAGAAACAAGATAAGAGTGCCAAATCGTCTCCCAGGAAAAGCACACACAAGCGAGGTGCTAAGACCAAAATCGAAGACGATTAAGGCACCTCGCGAGCTCTGGACGTTCTCTCTCAGAATGCCGCTGGTCCTGACACACTATTACCCTGCCTTGGAATGGTTGTGGGAGTTTGCATGTCTGGTACATACGAAGGACCAACAAGCGGAGGACAAACCGGTCTACTGGATTCACCGTCAGATACACGAAGAATCATTTCCTCCATAACCTGACTATTCAACATCGATGCCCTCAATGCCTCACTTCTATAATGCTAAACACTGTAAGTGTGTATAATCTGGTTCTACACTTATGTAATACCGTAAATGTCATGACTCATTGCTTATGTATAGATACATGATGCAAGAAGCCCTGGCGATCGCGAGAACCAGTGGATTTCCTTGACCCACAGTTGATCTCTGAGCAATGCATCACCCAAGACGCATCCTACGTTGAGAATTACATAACGACAGGATTGCTTACTCAGGGCAACAAGGACTACATACTTGTGCCCTACAACCAGGGATAAGTGCTTCACTAGTGGCTATAGAAATTTCATTTATAGTTTATACGCAACATGAACTTTTAATAACTATGTCAATATACATAAGTAGGTGGCACTGGATCCTTATTGTCATTGTACCAAAGTGGAACAAGGTGATATACCATGATTTTCTACTCAAGAACGACAACGACTTCACCCTTGTGCAATAAACACTCGACAGGTATGCTTATTTCCTTCATAGATAACTCTATTGTAGTCTTTCCTTTGTTTGCAATGGCAAATAATAATTTTTTGGAATCATATAGGTCATTCAACGCCTATGTTTCTAAGGAAGGGAGACACAAGGAATCGAGCGCTACACTACAACACAGGATGCGATTTTCGGTACCTACTACAACACAATAATCCTATATCATACTTCATAATAATGGCTCTCGGATTGACTATACCTGTGTATGTAATTCTATTTTTGTAGTACCACCAATAGTCATAAGTTAACCTATATGCATTCTACGTTTACCATCATATGCAGAAAATCATGATTGCTAAGATGAATGATTGAGAGGTTTATCAATATCGCAATAATTATTTCCTAATTATCAACTTAAATTTGTATGCTTACTACTTTACTCCTCGTAACAACAATGCATGAGAATCAAATCAAGTATATTCGATCTAAATGAACTCTCAAACGTTCGAGGATAGCTCTCCACCTTCTTGATGACAAAGGTCATTAACTCAAAAGGAGAGTTTCACTTCAACGACATCGATTAATACATATTCAAATATTTGATTCAATTATAATTCATTTTGAGTTGCAATTCCATTGTAACTCTGGCAACAATACATAAACATTCTTTTATAATTGATTTTGAGTTATATTTCACTTTGAGATGTAATTCTCTTATCTGTCATTTATCTATAACTACTTGTTTGTATTCAGAGGGCATGACTAGCATTTCCTGAGGCTAGCTAAAAATAGAAAAAAGTTTAGCTATACAAAGAACTATCAAAAATGATTTCTGACATAAAACCATCTATGATATGAATACACACAGACAGTTTTTTATATTAGCCATCTATGATATGTCAGATATCACAGACGATTATTTTTAAAAACCGTCTGTGTTGTGACTTATCACAGACAATTTGAGAGCCGTCTGTGATAACCACTGTTATCACTAATGCAATAAATCAGACAGTTCAGAAACCTATGAGATGAGAGTTATAAACCATCTGTGATAACTTCATATATGGTAGTGTATCCATATACCAAACTATTATAACACACTTAAACTACTTTGAACAGTCTATCTTGTTTGATTCAAGGGATTAGAGATTGAACACGGTGACCTATTAACATATAGGAGGTAAGAGGTTACCATGACCATTGAATGCTCATTAATGCATTTTTTATTTGTAAATTTAGCATAAAAGGAATGATATATTTGGAAGCACCTAGTGTTAAGATTCTTGTTGATTAGTGTAAACACAATTAAATCTCACATATAAAATCATCCAAAATACCATATTTGTAATTTGAATTCATTATGGTCTGTGAAAGAACTATAAATTTTGATTCATGGATCGTATTTCTCTGAAATATTAAATTGGGCATATAAAAATTGGTGTTCTAGATTATTGATGATATATATTCTCATAACACATACTTTTCTTTAGTACTTGTAACAGCATATTATCATACAAAATTGCAATCAAAATTGCCCGTTGGACTTGGAGGACATGCCATTGTGAGAGACCATGTGGAGGTATCCCCATGTTTGTGATGAGTAATTGACGCTTGTGTTAGAGAGTTTGAGTTTGTTTTGGGTATTCTAGGGCTGAGTACCTTTCACTAATGCTAATGTTGATTATGTTGTTTTGTGCGGTGCTATGTGATGGTTTGCTTATCTGTGTGGCTGCAGGACTTCGGAGCTAGGTCATGGTGAGGCGTGGGAGGACCGGGACTAGGCACAGGAGGTGTTGAGGTCCAGACGGTCAGAGACGCTGAAGATGATCGAGGCTGCTGAGGTGGTTGCGAGTTGGGAGACGAGGAACCGGAGCTGGAGCTACTGGAGGTAGACACGACGGGCAACGGTGAGTGGACCGGGACTAGGCTCAGGGAGGAGTCGGAGGTCCAGACGGTTGGGTGTCGGTTGCGGTCGTGTGCGACGGAACAGACCAAGACTAGACTCAGGTGGAGTTGGAGGTCCAGTCAGTCGGAGTCGAGTGGACACGACGGGTAGCGGCGAGGTGGACCGGGACTAGGCTCAGGGAGGAGCTGAGGTCCAGACAGTCAAGATGCCGGGTACGATCGTGTGCAGCGGAGCGGACCGGGACTAGACTCAGGGAGGAGTCGAGGTCCAGACGGTCAGGGTGCCGGTTGCAGGAAGCTTCGGGGAAGGTGCTTGATGGGCAATTTGGAGAATTGACTCAAGCCTGAGTGGAGTGGCTATGTTTCCCTCCATTTTCCTGAGCTTTGACTTTTGCCTCATGTGGATGTGAGGTTTGTAAGTGGGAAGGGGCTGCCACTTCTTGATTTGCTCTTTTGGTGTGAGCTCCCTCCATATAGAGAATGTGAGGGGCAGGCATGAGCAAGCAAGAAAGCAGTGTATTCTGGAGTGTGTTCTCAGGGTGTGCGTGTGTTCTTCTCTGAGGGAGAAACACGTAGTGAGAGGGCTTACACTTCTTTTCAATTGTGTATGGGGATGTAGTGTGCTGGATGTAGAACACCTCATGTAATCATTCATCTCTCCTAATCAATATGAGAAATGTTGTGCCTGAGATGATTTGGCTTCCTGCTTTCTTTTCTGTGTTTTGCTCTGGATGCTGTTCTTTACTCCTGTGGCTTGTGATTTGATTTCTATTTGAGGAGCTGCGCAAAATGGGTTTCCTTTGAAATGGGGATTCTCATCAAAGCCATTTGGCTAATTTATCCCTGAGAGCAAACTATTTTGCCTTGTTTTTTTTTGGAAATCCTTCACTTCTCATTTCCTCTGTTTCATAGTATCAAGGGTTTGAAGGCAAGGCTCTGTGAGGCCTTTTGTTTCTCTTCAAAAGGATGTGCCCAGATGTGAGTTTTCAAGTTCTGAGATCATTGCTTAGCTAAATTCAAAGCCTCATAAGCAAAAGCCTCAAGAATGGCAAGCAATCTGCAAATCAGACTCACTCTTTGTCAGTTTTCAGATTTCCTCTCAGGATTTGATCTCTTGCTCATTTGGTATGCATTCTCTTGTTCCTGAGGTCTAGTGGTAGTTTAGATTAGAGTCTTGATCCCTTGGCCTGAGAAGAACAGCAGCAAATCGACAATTTTCCTGGAATCTGCATTTTCAGTTTTTACTGTGCAGTAAGTTTCAGTCGGTTGCTCGTTACTTGCTCTGCCTTCAGGGGGTCGGTCAGACCGGGGAAGACTTGGCGGTCATACCGCTCGGCATATGGCGGTCAGACCGGCCACAGCACGACGGTTAGAACGGCCGAGACATGGCGGTCTGACCGGCCGAGGCTAAGCGGTCTGACCGGCCTCTGTCTTGTGTTGCCGTTTTCAGAAATGTTGTTTGTTGTTTTTGTCTTGCCTTCATTTTTGATCTGGTGCTTTGCTTTGCTTTGCTTTCAGATCTTCTCTTCAAGTTTCCAGAGAGCATGGATCTTCTTTCTTCATAGGTTTTCAAGCTATCGGAGAAGAAGGTTGTATGTGGATACTTTGGGGGAATTTTTAAAAAGGCACCATTCACCCCCCCTCTGTTGCTATTTCCGATCCTACACATTGGGTATGTTCTTTTTAGCTGAGGTTTATGGCTTTTGGCTGTAGTTTGTAGCTTTTAGGCTGTTCGTGTAAGAGATTACAGAGTAATAGAAACTCACGTGCGGTTTTTGCCGATATAAATGAAGTCGGTACATTATGTACTACAATTAACTAGTAAACCCTATCTTAAAAGAACACTCTGTCTAAATACTAGTTACTGTAGAAAAGTTAAAAAGTAGAAACCAAAAGTTAAAAAAGAAGATGACAATATCCAAGTTTTATTTTTGCAGTTTGATTGTACCTAGGAAAAAGAAAAGTTGTCACATCTATCTGCTTTTTTTTAGACGTAACGTCCATATGTTCAACACACTAATCCCTGCTGGTCTCAAAACAAAAAAGAAAAATAGTACCTGACTTACCACTGTAATACAGCGGCAGTCGTGGGCTGAGATTGAAAATAGCCATTAATTACTTTCTTTGTGCACGCGGCAAGAAACAGGTAGCAGCAGGTTGAAGGATCCGAAGTGGATCGAAGAGGGGTGAGGTGACCTGGGAATCTTATTCACTAAGGGTAAAAATTAAAAACCTAACCTTTCTAGCCCAATATATGTCTAAGATTTTTATTGTGATTAATTAACTCCGACTTATGGATGCGAAAGTTTTGCAACCTAATTTTTAATCCTACATTAGTGATTTAGGAATTGAAAGACAAGAAATTTACATATAGAAACGTAAAAGAGACAATACACAATCAATTTTTTTATCGAGGTTTCGGGGATTCGGTGGTTTACCCTACTCGTTAGAGCACTCTCGCAACAGTACCGCTCTCACTTGAACCCACACAAAGATCCAAGCTCTCCAATTGTGGTAGCCCTTCTCTATTTCGGATAGGTGGAATTTGAACCTTCACAACTCTCTTGATGGCTTGCACATGCTTCTCCTTGGAAGGTTACCAAGAGCACGGCTTCAAACTGTCTAGAAAATACTAATTTCTAAGGGTAGTAAGTCTAAATATATCACTTGAATCCAATAAAATCAAACAACTAATCTACTCTCAAATGCACACAAGATCTTCAGTCTATGCTCCAAAGAGCTCTTGAAATCCCTAATAAGTTTGCTGTAGCTTTGAAGTCGCAAGAGAGCTAATATAAACGCTCGATAGTCCATTTATATAATCTCCATTCAAAAACTAGCAACTTAATTAACACACTTTCTGAAAAGCGATTGCAAACCTCGGATCATCCGCCTTCGTGTAAATCTTCTTAGACCCCAACAGTCGAAAATCTAGCTAGCCCTTGTAGTAACTGGAATATTACGACTCGGCTCGGATCATCCGGCCGACCTGTAGAAACCGAAAAATGATTTCGGCTTGAACCGATGCTCGGGATTTCGGCGCTGCAGATGCACTCGTCTTCTCCGGCGGCGCCGCCCGTGCCGATGAGGATCTTGAGGCCCTCGGCCTGCGCCTGTGCGCTGTTTTGCGCTTGCCTCCCGCTGCTACGAAGTAGGGGCACAGTGATGAAACAAACTCACAGACTCACGCACGCGGGAATGAAGAAAATGAAGTCTTCTGGCTACGAATGGATGTTTGGTGCTTCTCTGACGTGAGTTTGTGAGTGAATCTTCATCATCAGAGCCTTTGCTTCGCATGGTGCGGGAAGCAGGCGCAGGACCGTGATACGGGCGGTGACCGAGAGTCTCAATACCCTCGACGGTGCAGGCGGTGCCGCAGGAGAGAGCGTCGTGATCTGCCGTGCCGGACGTCGTTCCAAGCCGAGATCGAGTTTCGGCTACTACACGACCTGGATAATCCGCTTGGGCCGTATCATCCGCCATGTACAAAACTAGTTCTTGAACCCTGCTGGAGCAATTGCTCGCCGCAATGGTTCAGTTGGACTCGGACAGCAACCCTCTGGTCGAATGTAGGCCCGGATCATCCGTATCGCACCTTCTTCAAATTTAGTGCTCCTTGGAGCAATGGTCTGGTCCAATGTAAGGGCCGATCCAGATGATTCACCTCTGTGCAAGTTTTAAAGATGTCCGAAAATACCCTCTACAATACTGTTGAAGGACCAAAAAACCCTAGCCCAACATATATAAAGAGCTTTCCACTTGTGTGCGTCGATCGCCTTGATCATTAGCTTTATTGTCTCCATCGTTCGCCATGTCTCAGATTTCTTTACTGCAAGCATGGCGCTGTCCGTCTTCGCCTTGCCCCCCTAACGCGGCGATGCGGTTGGGCCGCCGTAATCATCGCCCCGCCGCGGCCGCCAATCCTCGTGTTACCGGTAGCCATGGTCGTTGCCTGTGGGCTGCACCCGTCGTCGGTCGCCACCACCACAGCAGGCAACCCAGCGCCAGGATGATGAGAATGTAAGTCAGGTCGCTGTGCTCATGCATGTAGACCATAAAATTGGTACTTCTCAATCACACACTGATTTGTCATATTATTATGATAGGGTGGATATATATATATATATATGTATGAACAATTGAACATAAGCTTCTCTAACACTGTTTAATCATTACCTCTCCGGCCGGCTCGATCACCAAGTTGCTCCACGGGAACCATGGCGGACCGTGCAGCACTACTGGTCGACCAACTCCAACAGAGGAAGCAGCGGAACGACGGCCCAGCGTCTGTGTTGGCCATCGGCACGGCGAATCCAAAGAACTGCATTCCGCAGGACGAGTACACGGACTGGTACTTCCGTGTCACTAACAGTGACCATCTCACCGACCTCAAAGACAAGATGAAGCGTATATGTAAGATATGCATGTAATTAAGGCCAGGTATCTTACCCAAGGTATTTTGTGCAGAGTTTTAGAAAACACACCACAACGTCAATAACAAAATTAAAACATTGTAGAAAACCTCGCACAGTCCTCTGGCCGATTTTTGTCCGATAACTGGAAATACCGGTTTTACTGGTAACCACCGATAAAACATAGTATCAGTCAAATTATTTTGGTTAATTATAATTTTATGTTTGTGATTTTTTAAATTCGTCCAAACTTCAACCGATTTTTAGCCAATTTTCGGCCAAAATGTTTTGAAATTCAAAATTCGATTTGAAATTTTTGGACGAAATTTTCCAATAATCGGAAAAATCGTTGTTACAGGCCACGACGGTAAAAATTTGAAACCGGTAATGAAAACCCTGATTACCATTATCTCCAACGGAATATTGGACTCCATTTGTCGTGAACTGTAGCGGTTGCACGAGAGGTGAGAGGCAGCGACAGCAACCAGCACACAGGGAGAGGAAAGGGTAAGCGGCGGCATTGCCTCCGCTCACTACAGCAGAAACTATATCTAGGGAAGGTTTTTAGCTAATGTAGCCACAATAATATCTGTCTGTACAAACGCTAGAGATGGTTTTAACATCGTCTCTTATCGGTGTTGCCATTTTCTCTGCCTCAAAAAATAGAGAAGGTGCTCAATTGTCGATAACAGCGTCTACATCTACAGACGATCCATAAACATGAGAAAACGCCGTACGTCGCTACAATAAGAACACGAATTCCAAATCTGAAGTATGAAAAGGTGACGGTCTCGGTTTTTATCCTAATTCATTTATGATTCCTACGTGGTGTTCGACACTAAAAGGCATTGTGTGATCATCACAAAAAAAAAAATTCCATGTGTGGAATATTTATCCTGTGCGGCGAAACAGGAATCAATGACTAATACTATACATGAACATGTTTTAGGTGAGAGAACAGACATCGAGAAACGCTACTACCACCTCACCGAGGACATCCTCCGTGCCCACCCGGAGTTCCTGGACCCAGAAGTTCCATCCCTCGATGCAAGGCTAGACATTCTTGGCGCCGTTGTACCCGAGCTCATTAAGGATGCTGCGGCGAAGGCCATCAGCGAGTGGGGCCGCCCGGCCGGCGACATCACCCATGTCATAGTCAGCACCACCTCCGGCGTCCACATGCCCGGCGCCGACCTCCGCGTGGCCGCCCTCCTCGGGTTCAGCCCCTCCGTCCAGCGCGTCATGCTCTACCTCCACGGCTGCTCCGCCGGCTCCAGCGCGCTCCGCGTCGCCAAGGACATCGCCGAGAACAACCGTGATGCTCGCGTCCTTGTGGCCGTTGCCGATGTCGGCATCATCGGCTTCCGCGCGCCCGACGAGGCCCACATGGATTCCAATGTTCTCCACGCTCTGTTCGGCGATGGGGCGGCCGCCGTCATCGTCGGAGCAGGCCCCCTGGAACCCGCCGAACGCGCCGTCTTCGAGATGGTGTTCGCCTCTCAGATCACGATTCCAGGGACTGAGAAGGCCACCACCATCCAGTATTCCAAAGCAGGCATCGACTTCCACCTCACCAGCAACATGCCGGAGCTGATCGGCCACAGCATCGAGCAGTGTCTTGTTGAAGCGCTCGCGCCGCTCGGCCTTGCGGACGGCGGCTGGAACAGCCTCTTCTGGGCCGTGCACCCCGGCGGCAGGAAGATCTTGGACAGCTACGAGGCGGCTCTCGGGTTGGAGCCCGGGAAGCTGGCCGCGAGCCGCAAGGTTTTGAGGGAGTACGGGAACATGGGTGGCGTGACGATAATCTTTGTACTTGACGAGCTGCGCCGCCGCCGCCGAGATGACGAGGAAGGGGAGGGGCAGTGCGAGTGGGGTGTCATGGTGGGGCTCGGACCGGGCGTCACCGTCGAGATGATGGCGTTGCATGCGTGCATACCGCCGGCTATCGGCGCGGCCGGAGCAAAGGAAAACTAGCACTGCTTGAACGTAGCTAATAAATTGCTTCAGATATGGCATGCAATCCAATTGAGCAGGAGGAGGTCATAGTTCCTGTTCGTGTACTAATAAGTACATGCAGATGCAGTGTCCGAAATGTCATAGCATGCTGTTCTATTTTTTTCGGGTGCGTCTTATACTGCTAAATTGTTTGGATTGAGAATAAAGCAAGCCTCCCAGGCTAGCCGCTGAACGTGGAATACAAGCATGTTGCACTCGCACTTGCATGTGTGCGCGTATACGTCTTTTTTATTAAAGAATAGCTTACTGTTTTTTGGGTGAAAAATCAGCTGAATATTTGGATCGATCAGACCTCAACCTACCTAGATGATTGACGCATGTGACATGTCCAACCCCGTCTAACCCTATATCCCCTTCCCCTCCCTCTTCTCAGGAAGCTCTCTTTCAACGTCACTGCATCCACCCATTGCGCCCCCTAGCCCATCACCGTTGTCTATTAGATATTAGATGTTCGTATGGTTTTCGTTTGATCGCTGTTAGACATCACTAAATTCTTCTCACATTTAGCAGAGCAGAGCTGGGAATTGGCCGTTCCATGCCGGCACGGCCCCGGGCCCATCATGCTTTGGACCGCTTTGTGCCGTGCCTGCTCAGCCTAATCACCCCGCCGTACCGTGCCATGTTAGCCTGTCTCGCCTCTGGCCAGGCCCAAGCATAGTCCAAAGCCTATCGTGCCAGTGTTCATGTTGTGCCAGCCCAAGCCCAGCCCGAAGTAACTATATACGCCGAAGGTGACGGCCGCCATCTTCATTTCTCTTGTACCCATCTCATTAAAAATTAGTTAAAATAGAATTAGATGCATAAAAACATGGACATGTAAATATTTCGGGGCAAAAGTAACAGCATGCGTATAATATACAAGTCTTTATGGCATACATGTTTGCTTGCTAAATGTAGGCATATATGGAATGGGACCATATTGTATGTTATTTATTTGTATAGATACTACAAGTTTACTAGAGAGAATGTAGAACTGGCAAGTGTATAATATGCCAGCTTTGATGTTAGGAAGATCCTGAAGTTTGGAACAACTATTATATCTGTTAAACCTCAAACCAACAGAGTGGAAGAACAATGCAATTAGCAATAGTTGTATGCAAGAACAAAGATATCGCCATTCGGTCAAGCACTTGTGTCTACATATGTATAATGAACTATAGACGGCGGAGGCGGTAGCTGCCATCTTCATTTCTCTCATGCCCGCCTCGTTAAAAACTAGTAAAAATATGGACATGTAAATATTTCAGGGAAAAAGTAGAATTCCCGTGTATACACAAACATGTATAATCTAACTAGTTAAAGTATAGCCCAATAAGTTACGTATGTATGATGTATTAAGGTGTTAACCAATATTTTTTATCTATATACATGCGTGCATAATTTCTTTGGTTACTAGGTACTAGAGAAAGTATATATGTAAGTGGCGTATAGAGTTACTGATTCTACCCACCTTTAGATGAAACAATGGTTTCTATTATTTTGATGCGACGAATCATTGAATCGAGTATTAAAATGAATATTTAAATAATCTAATAGCAATATATTTATTTAATTGATGGTCTCTAATTCCCCTTTTTTGGTCTACTAATGACATGCTATTCAGCTTTTAATAACGTGCCGACTTGCTACTAAAATTTCGTAAGGTAATCGGCGTTAGCCATATTGTATGTAATATTCTCTTAAGCTGCATTTTCTAAATCTAATTTGTAATTTTAATTTTCTTTTTATTTTTCTTTCTCCCTTTTTCTTTTCTCCTCCATCCATTTCTTCCACCCGGTCAACCCATCCCCTTCATTCTCCTTTTCCTCATCCCTTCCTCCCGATCTGGATCTCGTGCTCATCATGCTCCCTCCCCACATGCCGCTGGTGCCTGGCCACGCCTTTTGCCTCCACACCCCGGCTGTGCCTCCACCTGCCAACCCTGCGCCCGCTGCCTGCCTCTATCCCGCTGCCGGCCAAGCCCATTGCCTTCCCACCTGCGCTGTCGCCCTCCTCCCCCGGCCAACCCCTCGCTCGCTGCCCGTCTCCGTCCCACCGTCGGTCACGCCCTTCGCCTCCCCACCTGTGCCTTCACCCTCCTCCTCCTCTGGCCGCCTCGTGCCACCCTGGCCGCACTTGCCCCGGCGACCCCCTCCGCGCTGTCATCCGAGCCTTCAGTGGTGGGGAGAGGTCACTGCCGTCGTCTGGGGGTGGGGGAGGTCCCCGCCGTCATGCGGGGGGTGGGGCCAGCTACATGTGTTCGCGTTGTCGATGCCGGAGTACGCACGGGAGTGAGGAGCCCAGGACGCACTCTCTAGACTTTGGCCTCTACGACCTCATGAGGTCATTCGACGATTGGCAATACATGGCTCCGATATACTCTATCCCCTCTACTCTCTCTCTCTCTCTCTCTCTCTCTCTCTCTCTGCTCTATGATTGCTTGTGGTTGTGGGGATGACCGTGAGATGGATGGCGACGAGAGGAAAATGGGAGGCGAGAGGTGAGGCCGAGGCGACCGCTGGCGCTGGTGTGCTTGCTGTGCTCACCGGGCTGGACCGGCCCGAGCACGACACGATATGCCATGCCATCTTTCTAGGCCTGACCCGGCCCACCATTCGTGTCGTGCCGACACGACCCGCCATGTGGGGTGCCCGTACCATGCTTGGGTCGTACCAAACCAGCCGGGCCTTGGGCTAGCATGAATAAACCCGGCCAACTCCCAACTCTAGCAGAGTATTATCAAACTTTTTGATCTTTGAACAATAAGATATTCAATTCCCATATGATTAAAAAAATCTCATTCCAAGTAGGCCTAAAAATCTATACTGGCTACATAATAAAATGGGAGTGTCTATACAACATTCGACTATTTTTTAGAACAAAACTAGTCAGATTTTGAGCCGTTAGATGAAGATCCAACTTCCCAGATTATTTTTTTTGAGGGGGTATCATTTTTTTTGGAGGGGGCTTGTATGGGTGGATCCGTTGGATCTCCATCTAACGCTCCAGATCAATCTGACTGATTTTGTTCTAAAAAATAGTCGAATGTTGTATAGACATTCTATAATAAAATATAGTGTGTAAGGAATGCCTGCTCTACAAATTTACTTTTTTTAGGCCCCGTTTGGCACAACTCTAGCTCCGAGATCTATGCTAGATCTGTAGTTTGTTGACTAAATTAAAGTGATTTAAATATTTTTATTTAATATATAATATAAATGAAATGAGTCATGTAAATGCACTTAACATGCCTGCAACTCTAGATCCAGGATTTCCTAGAGCTACAGATGACTAGAGCTAGAGCTCTGCTAAACGGGGCCTTAGGGCCTATTTGGCAGAGCTCCACCAGCTCCAGATCCACCAAAAACAGCTTCACTCCACGAATTTTTACCCAAACACTCCAGCTCCACGAAATCTGGATTCACCAAAATACTGAATCTAGCTCCAGATTCATGAAATCCATGGAGCACCTCAAGAGATACTCCACGAAAACTTATTTTGTATCTACTCGTGGAGTTAGATGGTAATTACCCACCATACCACTGGTTACACACCCCATCCCAACCGTTTTTTTTCTATTCGGCCTTTTCTCCATTCGACCGAGGGACCGAGGCTTCGTCTCCTCGCGCCACCTCAGCCGCCACCTCCGGCGATGGACTTCTGCTGGACTTCCACCTCGAATTTGCTGGACTTCTGCTCGCCTCTTCCTTCACCTACCACCTCCCGCCTCGGCCGTGGCCGCCGCCGCCGCAGGCATGGCGCTCCTCGTCCGCGCGCGGCTCTCCTCGCTCGACGACGACGCCACCGCCTCCTCCCCGTCCCGCTCGCCCTCGCCACCCCTCGTCTCCCCGACCGTTAGGCGCGTCGCCGTCCTCGGCGCCCCGCGCGTCGCGGCGCAGCTCTCCTCCTCCATGGACGACGAGGAGGGAGAGGTCTTCGACGACGCCACGGACTATGGGGAGGAGGATGAGGTCCTGCAGGAGGTGCCCCACGGGTTCTTCCGCGTCGCCAGGGTGCCCCCGCCCTCGGGGGAAGACCCGTTCTCGGGTGACGAGAACCCGGCGGGGAGCGCCTCAGCGTCCGAGAGCGAGTACTTCGCCGCGGCAGTGCGTTCGCTGGAAGAGGGCGCAAGGAGAAGATTGGAGGATGCTGCCGGTGTCATTGTGGGTGACAAGGGTACGGGCGTCGAGGGTTCTTTGGGTGGGAGCTTCCAGGCTTCCAGGAGCGCCATTGGCGTGTTGGATGATGGCGAGGCCGCCGTATTAGGTGATTTGGTCAATGTTTCAGATGGTTCTGTGCTGAAGGATGGTGATAGGCAGGGAGATCAGGGGTGTTGGTCATGGATGTCGAAGATGCCAGTCCTGATTATGTTGCCACGATAGATGGCACATCTGACCTTCGTGAGGTTCCTGCCAATGTTGATGACCCACATTCTATTGCTGATGGTGGCCCTAATAATGTTTGCTTCTGGCATATATTCCTTTTGTTTTAAATACAGAGTCATCCATTAAATTCAGCTCGTGATTTTGTGGTTATTTTCAGTGTCCGAATATGCAACAATGTAAATTGTTAACTGCACTTTAATTTTTCCCACAGTTACCAAAAGCTAAAAAAATTCCTTGGGAGTTTCTCTTTTGTGATTCGCATTGCTTTGGACTTGTCATGTTAAATATCTTGTCAAGATGGTAGATTTAACAGATGTTATCATCAGATGGCTGTATTTTGAAATAAGAATTATCAGATGGTTAAGCATTGTTATTGTGGCTTCTTGTGGGGGCTTTTTTGGTGTTCAATAATATAAGAGATATCCCTTAGGAAGAAGGAACCTTCTGAACCATTTTGCACCAACATGTTCTGCTTTGTTTCTTGGTACTGCTTGTTTTGGACTCATGAGATTCGGTTATCGTAAGCAGGGCCACACAAGATTCAAGGAATTGGAGCTGGTTTTATCCCTGGTGTCTTGGATGTTGACCTTGTTGATGAAGCTGTACAAGTACGTTTTCCTCCTGTATTAAGTTGAGCTGTAGAGATGACACTATATAAACAATTTGTCAGTGCCGGTTTGCCACTGTCAAGTTTGTTCTGCTTGTGTAGCAATGGAGAATACATTGTGTAGCCTTTGCTAACAATTTGCATTTTCTCTGCCTTGTATATTGAACTCCTTTTGTATGGTCTGTCAGCCAGTGTGAAATAAAGCATTATGATGCCTTTCATGTCAGAATCTTTGAGCCAAAGCGTCCAATGTTCTTCTACAAAAAATTTTCACAAGAAAACAGTAGTATACTTGATAAAGGCAAATAGGCTCAAAACTAGTGGTCCGGTGCATGGGCCAGTGCAACACCAACATACACAGAGAGAGAGAGAGAGATGAACGGTAAAAATATGTGGGGCCTCGAAAATTTGTTGTTTGGTTTGCTATCAAAATTTAGTAACATCGACAAAAATTGGCGTGATAAATCAAACAAACGACAATCAATTTTCATAAACGTGGCCAAATTTTGGTAAGGTTTTCAAGGGCAAAACAGGTCATTCCCATCAAAAACTCAGTTTCGTGGATCTGGAGCTGCTGTGGAAGCCAAACAGTTTGTCCAGCTCCATAGTGGGATCCCAGATTCACGGTGGAGCTGCTCCATGGTGAATCTGCTACTCCAGATTCACTTTTTCAGTAGTGGAGCTCTGCTAAACGGTGCCTTAGAGTGAGAACAAGGTGGCCAGCTCCAGCATTTTACCAACTCCTTGGATCAGTTAACACACTTGTTTGAGACGCGCCAGTTAATAACTTGGTTGAAATGCCAGGAGAACACCGTCTCGAGACGCTCGTCCCGGTTTCACAATGCAGCAGGTTATATCCTGACTTTCACTTTGCACGAGCTAGTTTTACTTGTTTCAGATCGCACCACGTAATGGACTTGGCCCACCTGCACTGCACACGCTGGTCTCCCTTCAGCAGCCCACGCTGGCAATCGACGAGCGATATCCCTCGTCCTCTCGGCGCGGCAAACTGATAGCGCTCGTCCCGGTTCGCGTGCGCAAGGCGGGAGCAGAGGGGCGGCCTGCCGCTTCGTCCTTGTTCGGCGTTGGCGTCCTCTCAGCCCCATCGGTGGCGGCAAGCCCGACCAGAGGCGCCCGACTGACAAGAAAGCTGCGAATTTCTGTCTTCAAGAGACAAGCATATATCAAGCCGAAACAACTCATCAATCCAGCACAGGGTTTTCAAACTTGGATTTGAAATTTTCATAGCAATTCTTAGATGTTGTAAAAGATTTGATTCCTTTGCTGTACTGCTTTGGTGCTCCTTCGATCCTCGACGTGGCCCGGCTAGAGAAGCCTCGCCTGCTCCTGTACGCAAACTAAGCCGCCCTGGGCTCCTGCTTTTCAGCTCCTCTGCTGGAGAGACGAGATCGCCGAGACAGCAAAACAACCGAACAAAACAAGCGAGTTGATTTTCTCTTCTACTTTATATTCTCTTGTGCTGCTCACGTCTTCTTACATTGCTTACTCCTGATCACCCTGATCAACTCCTCACCTTGCTACTTCCATACTTGTTACAAGACTCTCTACATGGCCTTTTAAAGGCTACATAAACGATCAGAGATCGGACACCACAATCAACTCGAACTCAAAACTCATACGTATTCGTATACACAGATTCGTACACGAAAACTCGGATATGGCAAGAAAATGGAAACAAGATTATTTCTAACAATTACCTCCTAAATCTTGTTTCTCCATCTTGATTATGTCGATCTTCTGTCAGAACCTGGTATTCTGAAGAAACTGAAGAAGAAAGAAGTCTGAAGAAAAGAACTTCCTCTGTTTCTAGTTAACTCCATTGGACGGCCTGGATGCTCTCTTACTTCATGGAAGGGATCTCAACGGCTCTTACTGCTTTTGACAACAGCTGGTTTAGTTAGGGAATGATCTTTACTTATTAGTGCTTAATTCTCAGTTCAACTGGTTGTTAAGTCTGTAATGGGGTTTAGTCCTTAATGCCTGTTATGTACTCATATATATATACTTCCTGAACTGAATGGAAAGGGTATTCACCGTCAAAATTATCTACTGTAGCCCTAGTTCGTTAGCTGTAGCGTAGCGTAGTGTTCCTGGCACTCGTTTCTTTCCCCTTTCTCCAGGTTCCAAATCCCTGAGATTTCACTCAATCGGTCGGATTCCTCCGGGATCTGACAAAGTGGTATCAGAGCGGATCTATCCTTGGCAAGCAGTGACCAGAAGCGATTGGGTTGGGGAACTCTTTCCCGTAAAATCCCCAGTTGTTTTCGATCAGTGGCGGCGGATTGAATCGGCGTTTGGTGAGGGTTTCGGACTCCCATCCGTGGTAAAATTCCTGAGCTGAACTTCGATTCGTGAAGGATGACCAAATCAATGGCGAGGAATGAAGTGGATGCATCAGATCTTTCTGCGGTCCGGCAAGAAACAAGGAACACGGCTTACAGAGTGGATGTTCTAGAGAGGAAGATGGGAGATCTCCAAAACCAGATGAACCGGATGGAAATTTTAGTGCAAAGGTTAGTAAATCATCAAGCCAGAGTAGTTGAACCGAGAAATATGAAAGATCGGGTTCAATCGGGGAAACTTGAGATGGAGATGACAAGAAGGCTAGAAGATCTGAGGCAGATAGTCGCAACGGGTTGGGAACAGGACCAATTGCCGAATGTGAGCACCCCCGAAGGTAACTTCAGTTTTACTTCCACTGGGTTTTCTGTAGTTGCCACTGGTTGGGATCAAGAACCATCGCCACATTCTTCTTTGGATTCTCCCGCCTGGAATCACCAAAAATCAAACCAGCAGGTTAACTTCAATCCCAGCAATGATAGGGCTCCTAGTTTCTTTAAGTCTCTAGCTAAAGGTCCTATACTTGATTCCCCTGAAATTGTTGGAGGAGAACCTTTAGTGGAAGCTGTAGTTCAGAAAATGGAGTCAACCATGAAATCATTCACTCATGGAGTTTGCAAGTATTGCGGGTATAAATGGGTCTTAGGACATAAGTGCAAACAAAATCAGCAGGTTAACCTAATGGGTGGTAATTTCTCAGCTGAAGCCCAATTTGATTTAACTCAGTTGTATATGGGGAAAAGAGCAGACAAGAGATTGAGGTGCACTGGATTGCTTTGGAAACTTCCTCCTTGGCCTGATTTTTGTGCAATGAATTGTGATCTAATTGCTCATTATAGCGGGTATGAAGTATTGGTAAATTTCCATTCGGTTAAACAGTACAGCTTAAGTGTCTCAGATTACATAATTAGGGTTGAGGAGCCCTTGGCTGTTTACAAGAGTGAGAATTCCCTGCAGAATCCTCATTTCTTACTCAACTGTATGGTGCTGATCGCGTTGAAGAAGCGGTCGATTGACCAGAACAGTCAAGATTGTAAGATTGCTGACATTCACTATGGCACTGGCGCAATTTCTGGGTTTGTCAGTGAGGGTAGTGTTGCAGTAAGTGATCTAGTTGTGAAGGATCAGGAATTTATTGAAGCTACAAGGGAGCCAAGTCTTACTTTCATGGTTGCAAAATTCGATGGCGTTCTTGGGCTTGGATGTCAGGAAATATCTGTTGGAAATGCAATACCTATGTGGTATAACATGGTAGAGCAAGTTCTCATTGTCGACCATGTTTTCTCTTTATGGTTCAACCGACGTGCTGATGACCTGAGCCTTGATATTCCATCTGCCGTAACCCTTTTTGACAAGCTGGTTTCAATAGCTATATCTGAAGAGTGGCTTGATGCTTCACTCAGTAAATCTGCTATCCCTGATGGAACAATAGTTGGTAGGGAGGACAAGAAGCGTTCTCAGGTTGTCCGTAATTGGGATCCTGGGACAGGATCGGAAAATATGAAATGGCGAAGACATGTATTGACAAAGGATACTGCTGGTTTTGTCAAATTATGGGAGGTTACTCGAGAAGCTGTCAAAACTATGAAAAAGGCAGAGAAGGTGCTCCTTAAGATTAAGCCACAAAAAGGATTTGGTGAGAGGGGTAAACTAGCAGCTGGTGAAGAAGGTGCTCTACCACCTAATGCCATTTTTCTTGTGGACCTTGAGTCAGTTTATGCTCGGGCTAGGAATGATACAGGAACTTTGCTCGTATCTGGTGGTACTGAAGAGGTTGTCCGTGTTTGGGACCCCGGGGCAAGATTGAAAAACATGAAAGGGCAAGGGCACACTAACAATATCAGGGCCTTACTACCTGATTACACGAGAAGTAGTGAAGGAGATCAGTCTGTATACTTGACAGATTGGTTCCTGGTGTCAACATCATGTAACATTCCCGATTTCACGTATTATCTCGCTGACAATGGGAAGCCATGGGTACAAGCAGATGGCGAAGAAGTGAGCTTCAAGAAGTTGCAGGAGATTCCAACTGACAAGTGGGCAGCAGATCGCTGTGGCAGGGGGCTCATTGTAGCATGCAACAATCCTAGCAGTCCTTTACTTGCAGGAGTTCTACCTTCTTTTCAGTATGGAAGAGGCGTATACTGTTGTTGGCTGACACACGAGGTTCTGTTATCTGAAATGAGGCTCATCTTTGATGCAAGCAGCCTCGTTCTTGGATTATATCCTGAAAATTTCAGCATAAAGCAAAGTATGAGTTCTAGCAGGAACTCTAGCGTACCTGATGGGTTGTGGGAGTACGCTGTCAATCGCCATCTTGCTGCAGTTTATGGGGCGTATTGCTATCAATTACCGAGAAGGCATTCTCCCATGCTGTATAAAGTGGAAAAGCATTCTGAAGATTTTATGCTCAGCAAAGTTGAAGGGCTCACCTTGTCAAATTTTGTCATAGGTAAAGAGCAAAATGTCCATGTAGAGGGAGACAACATATGTAGCAAAGAGAACATTTGCTTGCCTGGACATCTACCCAGCTACTCTTCAGAACCCTCAGCGGCAGTTAATGCCCCATATTCTTTTGGAAAGCTCCTTCAGCTTGCTACTGATCAGGATAGGTCTGTTGTACTTGGGGTCGCTGGAGCAGGTTACAGGGACATGCTTATGAGCTGGGGTTTGCCAGTTTTCAGAGATCCATTATCCCCAAAGAATGTCAGCTTTGATGATGGCCATTTTGGAACCCAGTGCTTTCAACAAGTAAAAAAAGTGAAATCACGGGTTGTTCTGGAGATTTTAAGACTAGGATGCAATGTGCTATTGAGTGATGTGGATGTTTATTGGTTTGATAAGCCAGTGCAAAGACCTCCAAAGCTAGTACTACTCCAAATGGACATGGCTACCCATACCTATGAAGACATTATGAGGCTGACAGAAAATTTGAGTGAGAAGTACATCGTTGGCTATGGCGCATCAAGTACCGTGTATAAATGTGTGCTCAAGAGTGAGAAAGAGCATTGGCAGCAACTCTTTATTGTTTTGGACATCTTAAGGCTCTTCTTGGATACTTTCCGGATGCCTGGTGAGTCATAGAAGATACAGAGGATTCTTGAGACTTTTTATGAGAGGTACTATGAGCAGTCGCCACAAATGTTCGTTAACAGGGATGCTGTTCTGGTGCTGTCATATTCAGTAATCATGTTCAACACAGATCAACACAATGTAAGGGTTAAGAAGAAGATGACTGAAGAAGGTTTTATTAGGAACAATCGCTGTATCAATGGTGGGAATGATCTTCCAAGGGAATTCTTGTCGGAGCTGTATTATTCTATATGTCGGAATGAAATCAGAACCATTCCTGAGCAAGGGGCTGGATGCTCTGAGATGTCTTATAGCCGCTGGGTTGATCTGATTTGGAAGTCAAAGAGGACATCATCATATATTGCTTGTGACTCCTACCCTCTCCTTGATCATGACATGTTTCCTATCATGGCAGGACCAACAATTGCTGCTATCTCAGTGGTTTTTTATAATGTTGAGCATGAAGTGGTTCTTACAGGATGTATTGATGGCTTTGTCAGTGGCAAAGCTGGTTGCATTCTATCATCTTGATGATGTATTGCATGACCTTGTTGTGGAACTATTAACTACTTATGGTGATCACACACGTAGCGGATGGAGGTCCATAGTAGATTGCATCTTAAGGTTGCATAAGATAGGCCTTCTGCCAGGTCGCCTCACTGGTGATGCAGTTGAAGATCCGGATCTACTAATCATTTGAGGCAGAATTTCTGGATGAATGGGAGCAACTTTAAGCATTTAAGTTCTTGTGGTGGAACATCTCTTCAATTTTACTTTCCGACCATCAGTTCCTAATTCCCATACTTGAGGACAAGTATGATGTTGAGGGGAAGGTACTGTCAGAACCTAGTATTCTGAAGAAACTGAAGAAGAAAGAAGTCTGAAGAAAAGAACTTCCTCTGTTTCTAGTTAACTCCATTGGACGGCCTGGATGCTCTCTTACTTCATGGAAGGGATCTCAACGGCTCTTACTGCTTTTGACAACAGCTGGTTTAGTTAGGGAATGATCTTTACTTATTAGTGCTTAATTCTCAGTTCAACTGGTTGTTAAGTCTGTAATGGGGTTTAGTCCTTAATGCCTGTTATGTACTCATATATATATACTTCCTGAACTGAATGGAAAGGGTATTCACCGTCAAAATTATCTACTGTAGCCCTAGTTCCTTAGCTGTAGCGTAGCGTAGTGTTCCTGGCTCTCGTTTCTTTCCCCTTTCTCCAGGTTCCAAATCCCTGAGATTTCACTCAATCGGTCGGATTCCTCCGGGATCTGACATCTTCTCTCTTTCTTCTATCATTTTCTTTTACATGCACTCCCACGCGTTGTTCCTTCCTGGGCCGTCACTGCCCTATCACCTGTGTTTGTTCATCCCGAGCCTCGTACAATCTGACACTTGCCACGTCTCGCACCTAGACTGATCCCATCCTTCCTTGCACGCTTGCCTAGGCTAGAGCACCTACTCACACAGCCGCCTTGGTTTTGCCGTTACCTTAGCCTCCCGCTCCTCTCTCTTGAACCAAGTCTATCCACTTTCCCACGTACACCTCAACTGAGGCTACACCGCCCTTAACTCCTATCTCCAATGTTTCCTGCGTTCCTTCTGCAAAACCAGAGAAAACTGCACTAACATGTACTCCAAGTCTTCCTCTTGGACCTTGCGCACCTTTTTCACCTGAAGGCTCACCACCTTGACTTCTTGTATTAGCCGCACCTGCATGTGCGCCGTTTGCACCTCCAGAGGTGCTGCCCGCAGCTACATGCATGCTTGCGTCATGAGGCACACCGCCTTGACCCGAGCCATCATATTCCATGCCATCGCTCAGCTCCTCTAGGCTACTCTTCAGACAAACCGATTTACAAGTTTTCAAAGAAATCTTGTACAACTGATTTGGATATCTTTTCACCTTCATTAACAGATCTTTGTTCTTGTTGTACACACGCAAGAACTCATCCTACAGCACCACCCTGCACCCTCTTTCTGTTATCTGCCCGAGACTAAATATGTTGTTGCACAGACTTGGTATATAATAAACCCCTATCAATAACTTATTATCTCCGTTCTTGCATTGCAACAGTATCGTTCCTTTGCCTTTTATCTCCATCATGGAGTTGTTACCAAACTTGACCTTGCCCCAAATCTTCTCGTCGAGCTCATGAAACATGGAGCAATCTCCCATCATGTGGTTGCTTTCTCCATTGTCCAAGTACTACTAATCCGTGTGATCGTGACTACCTTCCTTTGTGCGTAGTTTTAGAACTACGTTCTCCTCGTTTAGCATCACCATGGCTGGTGCCTTTCCAACATATGAGGAGAAAAGTAGTCCCAGTTCGTCATCTTCTTCTTTGTTTTGGGCAAGATTCACCTCCCCATTCTTCTTTTTGCTTCGATAATCCGAATCATAGTGCCCGTACTCGTTACAGTTGAAACACTTTATGTGGTTGTGACACCCTAACGTATAGTGCATGTATTCACCATATTTAAAGCACTTGACATGTGACTTATCATGGGATCTTTCACCACCGCCTTGCCCAGCCTTGTCTCCACGGCCACCTCTACCACCTCGACCACTATGGCCGCCTCGATCACGCCATCTCTCACGACTGCTTGATGAGCCACCACTTCTTGTATCTCCTTTTATTAGCAACACTTGGTCGTTATGAGTCTGGGATCCCTGCTCGTCACGTGACTAAAACCCCTTCAATAACTCCTCATGCGCCTTGAGGGAGCCGATGATCTTCTCTATCTTCTTCTTGTCCAAATCGGAGGAGTACATAAGTGTGATGACAACATATATGTATTTCTTCGGAAGCACGCGTAGATATTTCTTCACCATCACATATTTCTTCATCTTGTCAGCAAGAGAGTTAACATGATTATACAATGAAGTCAGCTCACTGGCAAACTCGTCCACCGACTATGTCTCTCCTATCTTGAGATTTTCGAACTCGCTCTGTAAATTCTGGAGCCACACCTCTTTGATATGATCAACTCCCTCGTGCATCGTCTGAAGCATCTCCCATGCTTCTTGTGTTGTCTCCTAACCGATGAGCTGATACATCATCGAATCTGGCACCGCTTAGTAGATGATAGCTAAAGTCGTCTGATCCACCTTGTCATCAACCTCCTTGACCTTCCCCTTTGGATTGACTGCACCCAGACTCCCTGGGTGCGTATGTACGTCTTCATCTTCATTGTCCACACTGGGTAATTGTCGGTCATTAGGAGAGGGTACTGGAGAGACCAAGATTAACAGGCTCTGATACCATTTGTAAAAGATTTGATCCCTTCGCTGTACTGCTTTGATGCTCCTTCACGTGGAACCCGCGGTCTCTGATCCTCGATGTGGCCCAACTAGAGAAGCCTCGCCTACTCCTGTACGGAAACTAACCTGCCTCGGGCTCCTGCTTTTCAGCTCCTCTACTGGAGGGACGAGATCGCCGAGACAACAAAACAACCAAACACAACAAGCAAGTTGATTTTTTCTTCTACTTTATTTCTCTTGTGCTGCTCATGTCTTCTTACATTGCTTACTCTTGATTAGCCCGATCAACTCCTCACCTTGCTACTTCAATGCTTGTTACAAGACTCTACATGGCCTTTTAAAGGCTACATAATCGATCAGAGATCGGACACCAAAATTGACTCGGACTTAAAACTCACATGTATTCGAATACGCAGACTCGTACATGGAAACTTAGATACGACAAGAAAATAGAAACAAGATTACTTATGACATTAGACATTATTTTTTTAATTTATACATATTTAATTAACGCAATTTCTTAGATGAATTTAGTCCTAGCTGCCATAATGGCTAGTTCCACTAAGTTCTATCCAATTTTTTTTCCATAGATTAATTTGGAGGTTGGCTTCAAGGAGGCGTATTATTAGCATGTACATTGAGCATGAGCCACTACTACAAAACAAACTATACTGGATGTCTTATCACAAATGGTTCATGTGGAGCCGTCTGTGCTTTGATTATTACAGACGGTTCATGGCTAAAACCGTCTCTGAAACTATCACAGACGGTTAGGTTTCAAAACTGTCTGTGATATACGAATTATCACAGACGGTTTTTAACTAGGACCGTCTATGAAACTATCACAGACAGTTAGGTTTAAAAGCCGTCTATGATATACAAATTATTACAGACGGTTTTTAACTAGAACCATCTATGAAACTATCACAAATGATTTTTATTTACAACTATTTGTGTTTTGTTGTTTGTCATATGAACTACAGAAGTTACTGAGACGAGAGACAAATTCAAGGCAAATTTATTACAAAAGTCCCAAAAAAGATATTCTCAAATCTTAGTCTTCTAGGCTTCATATACTTCTTCTTCGACTTTTGGAGTTGGAGGATCAGCCGCTGAGTTCTCGAATACTGTGAAGTTTGCTCTTTCCCTCTTGCTCTCATAGATGGTTCATATACCAAACCATCTCTGATATTAATATCATGGACAGTTCGTACACCTTATCACATATGGTTTGTATAACAAACTGTTTCTGATATGTGAGTTATCATAGATGGTTCGTATAACAAACCGTCTCTGATAGGTGAGTTATCACAGACGGTTCGTATAACAAACCGTCTCTGATAAGACACGTCACCGATCCGTGGCGTGTCACCTAGGATTTCGATCTCACCCATTCATTCTCTCCACATCGAATGGCAGGCACCGGTTCCTCCCACCGCTCGGCCCTTATTAATTACTCCCTATCTACCTTTTCACCAGCAATCACACGTGAGTTCATCTACTATATAGCTTCATGCATCCTCTCCTCGATGATGCTGACTACCACCATGAGCTAGCGTCTCCGTTGTGACACCAGGTTGACTGTATAGCACACTCTTGTCGTAAGTGTCGTAAGAATGTCTTATCCAATCTCACTGTCGTGCCACAAAGGTGACGCTACCACCGCCTCTCCATTGCCGGTGATATCCGGTCACCATCCAATACCTCCAGCTTGTTCCTCGACGACGCCGAATACCACCGTGAGCTAGCGCCTCTGTTGTGACACCTCGGTCGAATGCAGAACACACTCTTGTCGTAAGTGTCGTAAGAGTGTCTTCTTCATTCTCACCGTCATGCCACAAAGGTGGCGCTTCCGTCGCCTCTCCATTGCCCATGATATCCGGCCGCCATCTGATGCATCTAGCTTCAACTGTCTGCTAGGATCTCTGCCTCTTATATATTTTTGCCGTGTTAAAGTGTTGGATTCATTATCTTATTATGCTGTAATGGTGAATTCTAATCTTAATGGAAATGGAATGTGTTGTTGTGTTAATTTGCCACTGTATTTGCTTGTTTTCAAAGGGCATAGGTAACATTATTTCTTGAGGCTAGCCAAAAAAGCAGAAAAAAATTTAGGTATAGAGTGAACTATCACAGACGGTTTTGTGGTATAAACCTCCTATGAAGGACTATCACAGACGGTTCGATATACCAACCGTCTGTGATACTCGCTAATCACAGACGGTTTTTGGTTCGAGCCGTCTGTAATAGTTTTCTTCACAGATGGTTCTAGTTACAAACCGTCTGTATTGTCTTTATCACAGACGGCTCACAAACCGTCTGTGATAACCTTCGATTATCACTGACACATAAATACAGGCGGTTCAGAAAACTGTCTATGATGACAGTTCTGAACCGTCTGTGATGACCCTTTTTGTAGTAGTGAGCCATGAACACATGCAGATTGTAGATAATTTACATTGTTTGAACCTTTTCTCCCTCATGGGTTTGATTGTATTTTAATTTAGATCTTATCATGTCCATTTTCTAATTGTCTGTCAATGGAGAACTATTTCAATTTGATGGATTGTCATGGTAGAAACAAAAAGGTTTTTAAACTTTCCCACTTTCCGCTCCTACTTTTTTTTGAAGGCACCTCTCCTACTTGTAGGATGAGTAATGGAAGAAAGACGTACATATGTAAAAACAAATACGTAACATAGTGAATTGTCTATTAAACTTAAATTTCAATGTCCAACAGATTACTCCCTCTAGTCAAAAATAAGTATGGTCCTAGATTATGTGCAGTCAAACAATTTTGCCATTGATCAACAATATCTTTGTGAATATTTAGATAGACTATATGAAAACTATATAAGTAGATTTATCTCAGCATAACAATTTAATTAGCTATTCTAAATATGGCGCAATAGATATTGGTGGTTAAAATTTTGCTTTAGAGACGGTATTAGAGTTCAAAACACTACTTATTTGTGGCTGAATGGAGTAAGTAATTATTCACATGGAACGAATTACATGCTTCAATGTAGCTTTTTGAATGGAATATTGATACTAAATATGCTAAAGATTAAATGGACACTCCCTTACCGCACTAAAGTGGACAAATTAGCAATCAAAGCATTGGGCCTTCTCCCCCTACATGTGCATGCACGGTCGTTCCTGGTGGTACGTATTAATTCCTTGATGGAGTAGTCCACTCGTAGTTAATTTGGTAACGTGTCATTTCCATATCAGACCTATGTGATCGTACAACCGTACAAAGCATTCTTACAAATAAATTAATGGTTGAGAGGTCTTTTTATCCGATTAAAGTGATAAATTTTAGCAATTTTTAGAGAAAAAATTTGTTTCATGGTAATTTGTCTATGGCACGTCAAGCTTAGAGCACCGCATGCTTCTAAATCATCGGCATAATTGAGACTTACCGGGCGGTACTAAACTCTTTTAATCCTTAATTAATCACTTTAAGAAACAAAGAAATTTGGTTCATAATAATTTGTCTATGGCACGTCCAAGCTTAGAGCACCGCAGGTATCACTTCGTGGTGGGAACTCTTGATGCATCCATGCATGTATGGAAAAATCATGTCACCTACTCGTCCAGACTATGTAGTCAATTTACGTCCTAACACGTACGTTTGCGCAGGATGGATTTTAACTCCCGTTACTACCTATCAATAATGTCGCCGTCATATTATTGTACCGAGAATATACATACATATAGATAGATAGATAGATAGATAGATAGATAGATAGATAGAAGACAATAAATATAAATTCAATTTCTTGTATTTACATATGATCAAACAGCGTAGCCAGTCGTTTCTTACAAAAGATTTTACAAACAAAATAGAAACCTAATTGTTTCAAAGCTTTTTAGTGCCGTAGGTAGCATGCTATCTTCGTCTTCAAAACTTCGTAGGCGACGTGATAAGCATCGGACGGTTCGGGATCATCAGGGAACGAAGCCCGAAATGTGTCCACTCACTGATGCGCTTGCTCGAGTGTCTCCCGAAGACCATCCAACTGATGAATTAAGTCGAATAGAGCCTATAGGCTCTCTTCCCTTGCTTCAGGGGTCTTGGCAAGGTTGACTCGGTCGCCTGCCGCTTCGACTAAGTACTCCAAGCGATGTAAGCCTCTTGGAGACATACAACGTCGTTGTGGAGGACCACGTCAATGGTGAGGTTAGCTTGCTGGAAGTGGAAAACCAACCGGAAGACGCAGCGTAGGAGAATATCAAGATGGCAGAAGGTGGCGTCACTTGCTTTGGCAAATCCTCGGACATACGAGGGAGGACACTGTTGGCATAGTATCCTTCTGTAGCATCCGCCAACGTACGGCTAGCGAGGTGCTCGTACAGGACAGCCATGTTGGCCATTAATGCCGGTGATAAGGAAGAGGCCGCCGGAACCATTTGTTTGTACTTGAGAATAGATATGTGTGTCAATGACGTGGGCATTCATCTTCGGTATATGGCGGATGATCATTTTTATAAATTCAGTACGTGAGACGAAGAGATGCATTGGGGAACCGAAATGATCATAGACACATCGTGGAGACGAAGCGATTGGAGATGCATCAGGGAGATGAAATGTGCGGCACCATTCTTGCATATAAGAGATACATCACAGCCAGTTTGTATTAATAACCGTCTATGGTAATATCACAGACGGTTTTAATTAAAACTGTTTGTGACGTCTACAATTATCACAAATAGTTATTATTAATAACCATCTATGAAAACAAGAACCGTCTGTGATAATTCCGTATTATAGATGGTTCTATGCATCGCTAGCAATATAAACGCTCATGTTTGTAAAACTGTCTATGATAATTACAATATAGACGATTTTCTATAAACTGATTGTGATGAAATGTCTAGTATAGACTGTTTTATAGTAGTGCATGTATAATACAATGAACTCAAGGATGCAATTGAAGAATTTAACTTGACTGGTCAAGCATCTTGCAATATGGCCGAACGCTACGCCGCCGGAGCTGCTGCACTACGCGGCACGCTGGTTGATAGGCTCACCATGTGGTATGCGAAACTAAATACGTACTATCTTCCTTCCAGACGTGATCTCTCTCATACTTTAACCAAATACAATTCCTTCCACACGTGTATCTCTGGAACTTTAGCCAAATGCAATCGGTACACGTGATCTCTTTCTTAGGGGGTGTTTGGAACTGCTCCGCTCTCGATTTTGCAGCTCCGCTGCAGCTTTACTTGCCAAACACCTCCAACTCCAAGAACTCCGCTCCAAGAAAAAGGTGGAGTTGGGGGCCAACTCCATATTTTTTCGGAGCACCTCAAGGGGTACTCCAGTTTTTGGAGTTTTGTACTCCCACATGGAGTTAAGGGGTAATTACCCACCTTGCCACTCATTAACCTAACCGGTTCACTTTTTCCGTCTGTTCTCCGCGACGCTTCTCTTCCGCCCACCGCTCCTCTTCCGCCCGCCACTCCTCTTCCTTCTCCGCCCGCCGCTCCTCTTCCGCCCGCCGCTCCGCTTCCTTCTCCGCCCGCCGCTCCTCTTCCTTCTCCGCCCGCCGGTCCTCTTCCGCCCGCTGCTCCGCTTCCTTCTCCGCCCGCCGCTCCTCTTCCTTCTCCGCCCGCCGCGACGCTTCCTTCTCTGCCCGCCGCTCCTCTTCCTTCTCCGCCTGCCGCTCCTCTTCCTGTACCGCCACCTCCTTTCTGCGACACCAGGGCCAGGCCGCCGGCGCCGTGATGGATGGGTCGGATGCCCCAGACGGCCATATTCCAGATGACGTCGTGTTTGGGCAGCACATCTTCCCCAACTCCGGGCGTCCTACCTCGACACCACCAGCAAAGAAAAAGGACGAGCAGGTATTGATTGCTTGTGTTGATTGTTATTTGTTGATTGCACACTTGTGACTATTGATTGTTGATTGTACAATCCTTGCATATATTCAGAAAATAGAAATCATGTCACACTAGATTGTCTTCAATGCTTGAACATAATATTGTAATATATGGTCAGGGTGATCAAATGGAATGGACTGATTCAAATGTGACAATAGCTTGTGAGTTGATGGCTGAACAAGTTAGGAAGGGGAATCGTCCAAACACGCATTTGAACTGTGTAGGTTATACCGAGGTATCCGATAGGTTTTTTCAGCTTACCGGAATCAAGTTGTCGAAGACGCAAATAAAGAACAAGTGGGATAAGTTAAAGAATGATTTCACTACTTGGCAAAAATTGAAGAGGAGGCAAACAGGGACAGGTTGGAACCATGCGCGGGGGACAATTTCAATGGAGATGGAGTGGTGGAAGAAGACCAAAGCTGTGAGTGCTATATAATTTTTGCAATCCGTCACATCTCTATTTTTGCAAAGGTTGATGTACTGATGTATGTGGTATATATCTGTGCAGGAAATTCCAGGGAGTGGAAAGTTTAGGAAAAAGGCTCTCCAAAATGAGGATTTGCTTAGTGATATGTTTAGAGACATCACAAATGAGGAAGCGGATCATTGGAATCCTATGAGAGACAATCCAATTATTCCTGATTCGCAAGAACCACCTTTTGATGTGGACAATGAATACGAAGGTGGAGGGGATGACTTCCGTAGTGAACCTATTGATGCACACAATGTTGGAGAGGAGGACGACGTCCAGGAGGTCGCACCTGCAGCAAAAAGGCCTCGTGTTGCTGTTGACCTGAAAAAAATGCTAAGTCAAGCACTGCACTTGTTATTCAAGAAGCAATCACAAAGATGTCTGATACTGCTGCTACTTTTATATCCAAGAAGCAAGAGGGGGTATCGGTCAAGGAAGTCATGGAGTTTGTTATAGATTGTGGTGCGGAGTATGGTTCCGATGAGCATGACATAGCGACTCAGTTGTTTGTGAAGAAGGATGCTAGGGAGATGTTCATGACCCTTCCTACTAGAGAGATTAGGTTCAATTGGCTTAGAAAGAGGCACAACGATAAGTACGGAAACTAGGATTATTTCATTTGGCTCTATGTTCGCCCTTTGGATTGTTTATTTGGCTCTATGTTAGCCCTTTGGATTGTTTATTTGGCTCTATGTTAGCCATTTGGAATATTTATTTTGCTATGCTGATTTGGAATGTGTATGCACAACTATATGTTCAATTGGAATTTTTTTTTCTTCACGTATGCTGATTGGAATGTGTATGCACAACTGTATGTTCAGTTGTAAATATTTTTTGTCATTATGCAAACTGATTTTTTCTACATCTATGCAGATATATGAAAGTGACAGTGATAGTGATGACTCTGACATTGAGAGCATTGCATTTCTCAATTTTGTCATGTGTGGTGCTAAAATTGCTCAAACATATCTGGATTCATACATTAACAAAAACCCACCTAGGACATCAAACCTTAGTGGTATGGGGTGGTTGATAGAGACACTGAACACACCTGGTGAGTGCCATTCGCAGCTTCGAATGAGCACGAAAATGTTCTACAACCTTCATGATTTATTGGTTGGAAGGTACGGTCTCAAACCATCCCTACATATGAACACTTATGAGATGTTGGGAATATTCTTGTTTATATGTTCTGGAAATGAGTCTAATAGAAGAGGACAAAACCGATTCAAACACTCTGGTGAAACCATAAGTAGGAAATTTGATGAGGTCCTCAATTCCTTATGGCTATGGCTAAAGATTTTATTAGACCAAAGAACCCCAACTTCCCAACTGTTCATGAGAGGATCAGATATGACCGTAGAGCATATCCACACTTCAAAGATTGCATTGGTGCTCTTGATGGCACACATATTCGAGTTGCTTTGTCAGCTGAAGAGCAAGTGAGATATATTGGGAAATCTGGGATACCTACTCAAAATGTTCTAGCAGTTTGTGACTTTGACATGAGGTTCACTTATGTGTCGACGGGGCAACCAGGATCTATGCATGATACTAGTGTATTGTACAATGCGATAAGAGTGGACGAAAAATTCTTTCCACATCCTACCAAAGGTAATATTGATATGAATATATTGTTTGTTGAAATATTCACTTGAGATGCTTACAGTTGCAAACTAATATTATCTCTTGAATTTATAGGCAAATATTATGTTGTCGATGCGGGATATCCTAATCGTCCTGGCTATCTTTGTCCTTATAAGGGTGAGAGGTATCATATGCCCGAGTGGCATAGAGGAACGGAACCGAATACTCCTAAGGAAAGGTTCAATCGCATTCACTCTTCTATCCATAATGTTATTGAGAGATCATTTGGAGTTCTCAAAATGAAGTGGCAAATTCTCTACAAGATGCCTCCATACCCGATGTTCAAGCAAAAAATGATTGTTGTGGCTACTATGGTACTTCATAACTTCATTCGTGAGCATGATGGTCACGACTTGGACTTTGCTCGGTTCGATCGCGATCCAAATTTTGTCCCGACAATCCCAGAAAGGTATAACAAATATGTAGCCCCATCAAATGGGTCTACTACAGAACCCAACGCTCCTACTATGGATGCATTCCGTGATGAGTTGGCCACCGCTCTTTCTCTTGCTTGGAGCTAGAATTACTGGAACACTTCGATTCGTAGTTGTTTAGGTTATCTATGGACAATTATTTGTATTCGAATGATGGACTTTGTTTACTTTTCTATCATTCACGTTGCAATTTATGGGACAAAAGGATGGATTAACCAAAATATTTGTTTTTTGTTTTTCTCGAAAAAATTAAGTGCAATTTCTTATATTTTACATCGGATTTCACTTATATATGCTCCGCAGACATGAAAACATACAACAAACGTCAATCAGGGGCATAATAGACCATTTGTAGGGAAACAACCCATTCCTGAAGCTGGAGCTAAACTGTGTGCCAAACAGTACCACCTGCTCCACAAACTCCACAGTGGAGCTGCTCCATGGTGGAGTTGGTGGAGCGGAGCTGCAAAATCGGGAGCGGAGCAGTCCCAAACACCCCCTTAGTTGTATTCAAATACAACTGCTCTCTTTTGATCCTCACCGTTATAATGTAAATAGGCCATCTAATAGACAGGTAAGATCTTTTCTTTGTCTCTCAATTAATGAGAAAACTTTTTGAAATTTTGCATTTTTCTGATTTAAGGACTGCTGTGGGATTGTTTCTTTTCTTTGCCTTCTAAAATGTAAGAGGTATCTTAAATCTTACCGATTATTTATAGATATATAGATTAGACATGGCATCACGAGATATAAAATCAAGTTAACCAATCTATCTATTATTATATAATTAAAACAAAGGCATAAGAAATCACTATGTTCGCTCTCAAGGGCTATAAATCCCTACGTTAAGATAAATTAATTAATTGATGTCGATAGATTAAAACTGTGTGCGGTAATTAAATTTTTTTTGTGAAGATTAAAATTATACATGCCAATTTAAATAGCATATCAGTCATAAAAATCCACGACTGACCGAAATAAAAACTTAGAGTAGAACGGGAATGCATTAGTATAATTTAGGTTATTCATTTTTCTGTACTCGTGATTTAAATCATAGCAGACAGATAAAATTGCAGGAAGGGAATTAGAACCGGAGGGAGGATATTATTTGAGTGACCTAGGAACCCAGAATCTCGACTAGTACTTAGGTAAGTTTATCTTTGAATATATGATCAGAATATCTTCAGTAAAATAAGTATTGCCTATTAAATTGTTATCACCTTGCATGAAAAAGAGAAATCATGTTTAAATTGGTTGATGCCATGAAAAAGAAATGAAAAGAATATAACAGTCTCAACTAATGGAGTAGTTGACCCGCAATAGAAGTATGAGGTGGGTGGAGGATTCCCGGATTAAAAAAGGGGGCAAGCTTAGATCCACTACAAATAACAACATAAAAGCTTCACTTGTGTAATGGACCATATAAATAATATCAACCATTGTTCCGTTGGAAGACAGGTATAATCAGTAACTCTATCAAAGTTATTATGCACTCCACAAACGGATAAGTAGATTTATCTAGGGAGAAATCAAGTAGGGTCTTAATTGGACTTTGGGCCATAAACGATACTCTTGGTGCATATATTTAGTGATGCAAAGTATCAGATGAAGATAATATCTGGCCCAACCAACGACTGTCTTATAATTGCGATGGTGCCAGGTGAGAGTAGTAAATCACCTCGGGCCAACAATTATAAGTAAGTCGGTGGAGGTATAATATACTGAGATAGAGCTAAAAACTCTGTACTCTGGTTTGGACATCACATTTAAGAAAATACGAAGATCCATTCACTACAAAATTCAGGGTGACCAGGGTCACTACTACAGAAAAAGTCATTACAGACAGATCAAAAACGTCATCACAGACAGTTTTGTGAGCCATCTGAGTTTATGGGTCAGTAATGACATGAGGTCATAACAGACGGTTTTCAAATCGTCTGTTATAAGTCACAACATAAACGGTTTTTATAAAGAACCATCTGTGAAAGAGACTATCACAGACAGCTCGAACCAAAAACCATCTGTGATACTCGCACATCACAGACGGTTCTAGCTACTAACCGTCTGTGATGGGCAATAGAATCGTCTGTGATACTCTCTCATCATTGATGATTGGTGGATAGAATCGTTTGTGATGTGTGAGTATCACACATAGTTTTTGGTTCGAGCCATTTGTGATAGTCCTTCACAGACGGTTTATACCATAAAACCGTATGTAATAGTACATTATATACCTAATTTTTTTGTTTTTCGGTTAGTGTAATACCCCAAAAGCGATTCGAGAGTTAATCGATTAATTGGAGAGAAGGATATAGAAAATAATTAAACAAGAATTTTTAGAGGGTTTTCTGAAAAAATCCCGGCAACCTGGGCCTGGGCCTCGGCCCAAGTGGAGGCCGGCCCAGGAGGGGGGAGGCGCCTTCCCCCCAACCCTAGCCGCCACCCCCTTTGCCCCTCCTCTCTCCCCCTTGGCCGCACCCCTCCCTGCCCCTGCATCTCCACCATGTCCAGCACACCTCTCCCCCCATTGTTGTCCCTTGGTGCTAGGAGAAAGCTAGAAGGAAGGAAGAAGAAGGGAGGGAAGGAGAAGAAAGGAAGGAGGAAGAAGAAGGGAAAGAAGAAGGGTGATTCCAAGGGGATCCTCTAGGTAACTCTCCATCATCTCAAATACTTCTGTTTTTAGAGTAATTAGGGTTCTTGGCACGGGATTAGAAGGGGATTAGCAGATTGATTACCCGATTAGAGATTTCCTGCTGTCTGCCTGTAGATCAATCCGCGCAGCGCGACTCTTTGCGCAGTTTAGACCCACGAAACGATTTTGCCTGCGGGTATGACCAAAAGGAAAATTGTAGAGGACGACGAGATATGTTTTACGTAATTGTTCCAGAATTTTAGGCCGCGGGATTTGGGCGTAGCAGAGTCAGGAATATCGATGTCTGTCAGGGGTGCAGATTCGGGCAGATTGGTGTTCAAGTGTGATTTAGGGGTACTAGATGATTTTTATGTTTTTGGTTGAAATTTATAAAAATGTAGGGAATTAAGTAATATAATTACTGTATAAAAATCATAATTTTTAGAGCCTTACACTGTGGTTGGGACGCGTTAGAATCTGGCTGCCCAGATTGCCAGAACAGAGAACGTCCTCTGTTTTGTGCATTAAGTTACACCTTGCTAGGATCAAAATAAAAATATGTGATCTACATGAAAAGTGAAGGTATTTAAGTGAGAATTTCAGAAATATATCATTTGTTGTTATTGGCTTAATATTGTTAAATATACAAAAAAATTAAGCAGCGCTGCTGCAGCGGACAGAGTGTAGAACCATTAAGCGGAGAGGGAGTTGCGGGTTTTGGGCATAGAGGCGTTTAATTCTCATTTGTGAATATTATATTATGGTTTTATGCTGAGTGGTTCCCTGTGAATAGGTGGCTTCGCTCCTGATCGTGCTTGATCCCTTCGCTCCTTCGGTAAAGGCAAGTATAATGATGGTTTAAAATTGATAGTGTGAATTGTTGATGGTTGATGGATTGTTGATGTTTGATCTATTTTATGAGTATATGTGTTCATGGTTGTGGTAAGGATGTACTGGTGCTGTTTATAGTTGATTGCAATTTAAAGTGCTCATGAGTATTTCTGGTGCATAGATATTGTGGATGTAAATTTTATTTATTGAGACATTCACGCATATGCATAATGCTGATTTATTGAAGTCTTGGTCACGAGATGACCAAGCGTCGAGGTCCCCGTCATGTTGATGACATGACGGGCTAAAGGTCCCCATACTTGTGGAGTATGGGCAATTGGTCCGTGTACCAGATGGTACAGGCATGGGTGTGCATCGACGGATGCACACTATGCATTACCGGTAAAATGTAGAAGAGAAAGAGATAAAGAGATTTTTGACCATCTTGCATAGCATGGCTTATTTATATGGCTGATGGATGAATTTGTGAAGTGATGTTCATGAATGTTCTTGTTACTATTATTTATATGGTTGATGGATGAATTTGTGAAGTGATGTTCATGGATGTTCTTGTTACTATCTATTATATTTGCTGAGTCGTTGGACTCACTCTTGCTGTTGTTGTGTTTTTTAGGTACCTTTATGAGATCGGCATACATAGGGAAAAGGGAAGATTAGAATTATTGCACTTTGCACGATCTATCCACAATGGAAGAAAGGGAGAAAATTAAATACTATTTGCATGAATTACTTAAGTAGTTGATGATTATTGATTGCCAGATTTAAATTATAATAAAGGATTAGAATTCTTTTATGATGCTTCTGTTCTTTATCTAAATTTTATAACTATGAGTGTTCTAGTAATCTAAGCCAATATTGATTAGAATTGATTATATTACTTGAGGTTATTCATCCCTTTTTTTATTATGCTTGTTGAAACCTCTGATTTAGACAGTAAACAAAGGAGGTTCTGCCGAAAATTTGTGTAGCATATTTAGATTATCATTGTCTTACTACTAGTTTGGTAGCATTCCAGGTCATTGCCTGACTGGGGTGTTAAAGTTGGTATCAGAGCGGGCTATAGGTCCGTGGTTAATGAAATATTAATTTTGACACACTAAGCACTGTAGGTGGGAATGGGGTTTGCATTGCATCTGCGTTTCCGTCGATTATCATAGTTGAATATGTGCTTATTGTTTGACTTTGTACTTGTTATGAGATGATCTTTTGGTGCCCATGATTTGACTATATGACTGTTATGTGTGGTGGTAGTTGATGTTGAGAGATAGAGATCGTGGTGCGGCCATAGGCGTGGCCAAATTATGGCACTATTCGTGGTATTGAATTGGTGAGGGATCTTTCCTTGGGCAACTTAATTTCAGAAGTTAGGAATGAGTGCTTTAGAAAAGTTTTTCTCTTCCTTAAGCTGAATTTGGTCAATTCTTATCCTGTGGTGGAAAATGAATTTATCTTGGTATCATGGCTCATTGCAGTTGAGGGTTTTCATTTGGTCTCTACCTGTTCTTTGAAGCAATTATTGTTTTTCATACTATTGAGACGCTTTGCTACTGGGGAACATTGTTGATTTGCAAGGTTGGTCCCTTCGTGAGAGTTTTGTCTTGTTGTGAAACATGTCTCATTTGTTCGCTTGGTATTTTTTTATTAATGAAAATTTTATGTTGCAAATTCGTTAACATGGGAAAGCCTTGGATCTTTGCATTTATTTGGATTATTTCGCATGTTGAAATTTAATTCCTCTCCTTTCTGAAAGAGAATGTTAAAATCCTTTGTGGAGTTTTACTATGCTTAAGTGGGAGGTGGTAATCATATAAATTAAATCATACGGTATGAGATTAACAAGTTGAGATGTTAGCGTGGTGCATAATTAATTTCAATTAGCATCCTCAGAAGTGTAGTTGATTAATTTGATGTCGCCTTGTAATAGTTTCCTTAAGAATTGTGATTAAGAATTTGTCTATACATGATTGGAACTCATGGAGTTTTGAGGAGTGTACAAAGAGAATTAGAACGATTATTATGATTGTTTAAATTTCTATCCTGTTTGGTAAATTGAATTATTTTTGTCTTCGGTAATTAATCCGATCGTTCGAGATGATTAATTAAGGAGGTGTTGGAATATTGCCTTAGTAATGTTAACCTTTAATATGTCCTTTATTTAGATATTTATGAGCATGTATAACTGCTAGGTTCATCTACCTTTCACTATGCAAAATTGTTGAAGTACGTATAAAGAAATAGAGGAAGGATGAAGTATAACCTGTAAAACCTTGTCTTATAGAGCTTATATTATTGAAGTTTGAATAATTTCGTTTTAAATTGCTGAACATAAGGTGGAACGTTGAAACTATGCTCATAACGGTTTTTGAGGTTGCCATGTTCTAGTACTAGCTTGTTAGAAGAGTTTTGTTTCAATATTGTGGATTGTGCACTAGTCTCTTCCTAGATCAAGTAGTTGCAATCTTGTTTAGATGATAGAAACATGATGAAGTGAATTATTGCGTTCCTTTTGGGAAAAGTTTATCAAGGAATGTGAGGATATGACGGTTCTTGTTAAGAGTGTATTATTTTGAAGCTAGTATGATTGTTAGTACGTGGTTGAGATGATAATGTTGAATGTTCTATAAATAAAAGAATTTGATAACTTCCATGATAGTATTTAAATCAAAAGTTTTGGGATTTGCGTACTCGATCTTTTAGACCTCATGACTTAGGTGGTAGGTGAAATTGTTTTGAGCAAACTGACACGTTGAGAAGTTTTATTAGTTCTTAAAAGATTAATGAGTGTGGTCTTCAAATCTCTTTTGTTGGAAATGTCAAGGTAATATTGTAATCGAAGAAAGTTGCTCTCTTTGTTAAAGGAAAGATTGTGGTAAAAGTATTTGAGATTGGAGTCAAGTTGTGTAACTTTTAGAGATGTGCTTGACCTCTCATTTTCACTGCATTAGAGTTTCTTGAGTTTAAATGACAATACCGTATTCTTATTGGTTGAGATTTGATACTTTTTCTCTTGAGGGGCATGTGCCTTCGACTGTGAACTTATCTTTTGTTTTCCAAGATCATTGCTATTTCCCTTGGTCTGGTGTCTATTGAAACTGTTACACCTGTCTATGTGCTGAAATTTACTACCTTTTGTCTCTTCTAAGCAAAGGGTAGCCGATTTGGGTTGCAACTAGAGGAACCTATAATAAATAGTGGTTCAAGAGTGTTTCGTTCATTTTAATGGAACATTAGAATTATTGAAAGTATGAGAATCTTGATCAATTTCATTGGAGTATCGTGATTGGGTACTTTGCAAGGGTTAGTATGAGGATTATGATGGTGTAGTTAATGAGATTATAATTGTGAAGAAGTCTAACCGTTATGGGAATTATTAGGATAGTAGGGATTGTTGAATTATTGCCATGTATGACTTGGTTTCGGTGAGTAACCCTCCAAGAGTTAGAATCTTCCTAAAGATAATTAGGTTGAGAATATGTTTTCATGTGGTTGTTAATGATTGAGCATGTTTGATTGTGGGAATTTTAGTCACCGAATTCGAGAGTCTTTGTATCAATTATATCGAAGAACATATATAGGAGCCCTGGAGATAGAAAGTTTGGTTTGATGTTCTATGCAGGAACCTTGGAGGCTAATGATGTTGTGTGGGAATAGTGGAACAAATGGATTCTAAATAGTGTGATGCACCTTGATAGTATCCTTTGGATGTATGCTGAGAATTTCAAGTTGATTATCCTTAAAGGGTTGTGGTGAAAAGATCGTAGGTGAAAACAATGATGTGGTGCATTGGAAATTATTTATCAAAGTAACCCTGTTGGTAGAGGAGTTGGTTAGAGTATGTTATTGTGAGGTCAGTAGAGTCTCTCTACGAATGTGTGGTTGATGCACTCGGTTTGAGCGTAGTGTTGATATTGCCAACTTAAAAGAAGTGAGTTAGTGTGGTATGGGATGATTTGGAATCTCATGATTCACAAGACTTTATTCCGAAAAGAAAAAAAACATGAGGAAAGAACATTTTGTCGGGAAGTCTCTTGATTATTGTTTGAGCTATGTGATGACAGCAAAAGTCTTTTGTGGTTTGAGTTGACTTTATGCTGGCATGTGTGTGTTTTCAGGTTCAGGAAAAAATAATGGACGGGTTTGACATTTGAGTGATTCTCCTTTGACTTATGCGTTGTTTATTTGCAAACTATCTACTTGGTATGTGGAGAGGTTCTCGTGTTGAATCCTCGTTTTTTTTCTTTTGATTTGACCCTTTTGATGGGGAGTTGGTGATGTGTGGTTGCGATGAGAATCCCTTATTTTCAGTTGAACTCTATTTGTAAAAGAGTTGGTTTACAATGAGCACCGTTGTGCGTCCGTAGTGAAAGGAGGTACTCCTTGTTAAGGTAAAAAGATCGATTGAGAGTTGGAACAAGAGTTACATGTGTTGTGCAGGTTGTGTGGGTCGATACCAAAGGAAATGATAACCCAAGGTATATTCAATCGCTTCTGTTAGTTGCAAGGATTTGGAGGTTGGTGTAACACTAGGACCACCATGGGTCCTAGAGTGGGGTACACAACGTTTCGTATGACCCAGTATCGAGGGAGTGCTTGAAAGATCTGGAGTGTGGGTTTCCATTAAAGCCGTTGACCAACGAGTAAGATCAACTGCCTTTAGCGGAGTTCGCTTATAATAACAGCTACCATTCCAGAATTAAAGCTGCGCCATTCGAAGTGGTACGGGCGTAGATGTAGGTCACCCCCTTTGCTGGGAAGCGGTGGGTGAAAAGGCAGTCTTGGGCCCGGATTTGGTCCAGAAGACAGTTGAACGAGTGGCCTTGGTGAGATAGAATCTGTTGGCCACCCAGAGCAGGCAGAAAAGCTATGCGAATGTGAGAAGAAGGGATCTGGAATTTGAAGTGGGGGATCAGGTGCTTTTGAGAGTATCTCCCACCTAGGGTGTGGTGAGGTTCAGAACCAAAGGGAAGCTTAGCCCGAGGTACGTCGGGCCTTTCATGATCATGGCTCGGAATGGGAAGCCTCTTGGATTTTCCAGAATCTATGCGCGGGGTGCAAGCATTCAGGAATAAAATTTTAAAAGTATGTCAAGGTGCTTTGATCGCAGCAGTCAGAGAGAGGCGCCACTTGGGAATTGGAGTTTCGCATGCGTGAGAATTATTCACAACTGGAGCGTGTTAATATGGTTAAGTTTTAACCGTGACTTAAACTTAGTGTAAGTGTGGATAGAATTCGGGGTCGAATTCCGTTTAAGGGAGGTAGAATGTAATACCCCAAAAGCGATTCGAGAGTTAATCGATTAATTGGAGAGAAGGATATAGAAAATAATTAAACAAGAATTTTTAGAGGGTTTTCTGAAAAAATCCCGGCAACCTGGGCCTGGGCCTCGGCCCAAGTGGAGGACGGCCCAGGAGGGGGGAGGCACCTTCCCCCCAACCCTAGCCGCCACCCCCTTTGCCCCCTCCTCTCTCCCCCTTCGCCGCACCCCTCCCTGCCCCTGCATCTCCACCTTGTCCAGCACACCTCTCCCCCCATTGTTGTCCCTTGGTGCTAGGAGAAAGCTAGAAGGAAGGAAGAAGAAGGGAGGGAAGGAGAAGAAAGGAAGGAGGAAGAAGAAGGGAAAGAAGATGGGTGATTCCAAGGGGATCCTCTAGGTAACTCTCCCTCATCTCAAATACTTCTGTTTTTAGAGTAATTAGGGTTCTTGGCACGGGATTAGAAGGGGATTAGCAGATTGATTACCCGATTAGAGATTTCCTGCTGTCTGCCTGTAGATCAATCCGCGCAGCGCGACTCTTTGCGCAGTTTAGACCCACGAAACGATTTTTCCTGCGGGTATCACCAAAATGAAAATTGTACAGGACGACGAGATATGTTTTATGTAAGTTTTCCAGAATTTTAGGCCGCGGGATTTGGGCGTAGAAGAGTCAGGAATACCGCTGTCTGTCAGGGGTGCAGATTGGGGCAGATTGCTGTTCAAGTGTGATTTAGGGGTATTAGATGATTTTTATGTTTTTCATTGCAATTGAGAAAAATGTAGGTAATTCAGTAATCTAACTACTGTATAAAAATCATAATTTTTAGAGCCTTACACTGTGGTTGGGACGCGTTAGAATTTGGCTGCCCAGATTGCCAGAACAGAGAACGTCCTCTGTTTTGTGCATTAAGTTACACCTTGCTAGGATCAAAATAAAAATATGTGATCTACATGAAAAGTGAATGTATTTAAGTGAGAATTTCAGAAATATATCATTTGTTGTTATTGGCTTAATATTGTTAAATATACAAAAAAATTAAGCAGCGCTGCTGCATCGGACAGAGTTTAGAACCATTAAGCGGAGAGGGAGTTGCGGGTTTTGGGCATAGAGGCGTTTACTTCTCAGTTGTGAATATTATATTATGGTTTTGTGCTGAGTGGTTCCCTGTGAATAGGTGGCTTCGCTCCTGATCGTGCTTGATCCCTTCGCTCCTTCGGTAAAGGCAAGTATAATGATGGTTTAAAATTGATAGTGTGAATTGTTGATAGTTGATGGATTGTTGATGTTTGATCTATTTTATGAGTATATGTGTTCATGGTTGTGGTAAGGATGTACTGGTGTTGTTTATGGTTGATTGCAATTTAAAGTGCTCATGAGTATTTCTGGTGCATAGATATTGTGGATGTAAGTTTTATTTATTGAGACATTCACGCATATGCATCATGCTAATTTATTGAAGTCTTGGTCACGAGATGACCAAGCGCCGAGGTCCCCGTCATGTTGATGACATGACGGGCTAAAGGTCCCCATACTTGTGGAGTATGGGCAATTGGTCCCTGTACCAGATGGTACAGGCATGGGTGTGCATCGACGGATGCACACATTGCATTACCGGTAAAATGCAGAAGAGAAAGAGATAAAGAGATTTTTGACCATCTTGCATAGCATGGCTTATTTATATGGTTGACGGATGAATTTGTGAAGTGATGTTCATGAATGTTCTTGTTACTATTATTTATATGGTTGATGGATGAATTTGTGAAGTGATGTTCATGGATGTTCTTGTTACTATCTATTATATTTACTGAGTCGTTGGACTCACTCTTGCTGTTGTTGTGTTTTTTAGGTACCTTTATGAGATCGGCATACATTGGGAAAAGGGAAGATTAGAATTATTTCATTTTGCACGATCTATCCACAATGGAAGAAAGGGAGAAAATTAAATACTATTTGCATGAATTACTTAAGTAGTAGATGATTATTGATTGCCAGATTTAAATTATAATAAAGGATTAGAATTCTTTTATGATGCTTCTGTTCTTTATCTAAATTTTATAACTATGAGTGTTCTAGTAATCTAAGCCAATATTGATTAGAATTGATTATATTACTTGAGGTTATTCATCCCTTTTTTTATTATGCTTGTTGAAACCTCTGATTTAGACAGTAAACAAAGGAGGTTCTGCCGAAAATTTGTGTAGCATATTTAGATTATCACTGTCTTACTACTAGTTTGGTAGCATTCCAGGTCATTGCCTGACTGGGTGTTACAGTTAGTCTTAGGAAATGTTAGCTATGCCCTCTGAAAACGAGCAAATACAATAACAAACACGGTAGCATATTCTATTTCTATTAAGATTAGAGTCCGCCATTACAACATCTCAAGATAACGAGCAAGTTACCCATCTAGCTAACACAACAGGAATATGAAAAGAACACAAATTCTAATCCTACGAACCTAACTCTTAAACATGGCAAGAACATAGAGAAAGCAGATATCCTAGCAGACAATAGAAGCTCAACCGCGCCGACAAGGCCTCTATACCTAGGCCCTCTCACCCCCTAAAGCCCGCCATCACTGTCGCCAGCTTGATTGCCGCCTTGGTAGCCAGTTGCTTCCACAGTGTCTTGCCTCCCTGGACTTGTGCGTCGTCTACTTCATGCGGGCCATTGGGGTAAGGTTTGAGAAGGAAAACGACGAGAAGGCTGGCTTTGGGTGATTATTTATAGGGGAGGGAGAGGCAAGAGTAGGAAAATTTTTGACGGAATGGGCGTGGGGACGGAGAGGTGAGCTACGATCCACGGGGTGAGGGTTGGTGGGTTTCTATTGGTTGGGATTAGGTTGGGGAGGATCAACGGGCCCAGCGGTCAGGGACATAAATATCACAGACGGTTTGAACCAAAACCATCTATGATACATAATTATCGAAGACAATATATATATAAATATATACATATACATGATTTCAATGAAATGGGGCACTGAAATGGGGCACCGTGGTGCCTAGGCACCATGATTTCAAATGCATCAATTTCATTTAAATTCAGGAATATTTTTTTTTGAAAATATCAGTTTTAGGGTATATACCCATCTATAACAATGCAAATGAAATGTATATGTTTGAAAAAATATACTCAAATTCAAAATTTTGAACGGATTTAGATCGCATACTTTGCTAATTTATATATATAATCAATATATACCTACAATCAAACTATCATCAAAAAAGGCAAAACAATTCAAAATTTAGTTCAAATTTATTTGAACTAGTTAGTAAACTAGTTAAAGTTGACATCCAAGAAATTTCAAATTTTTTCGCACACGATACATATCCATTTTAGACTATGGTGCCCGGGCACTAAGGAGCACTCGTTATTTTTACTATAGGATGCTGAAATGGGGCACTATGGTGCCTGGGCACCATGATTTCAAATGCATCAATTCCATCCAAATTCAGGTATATTTTTTACTATATATATACACTTTTTTATATGGATTATATATACTTATTTGAAAGGTTGCAATGAGATCTACAACTTTGCAATTGAGGCGAACCCCCAAATTCTGAATGTAAGATAAAAAAATTGTAGCAAAAATAGAAACCGAAAGCTTGCAACACAAAATTGGGGTGTTTAGATGGCTGATTTTGGAGGTCTTAGAGGGTGCCTTTTTTGGATTGGGCTCATCGTTAGCTTTCTAACAAATACAAGAACATCGAAAACGGATACCGTATTCAAAAGTTATGCTCGTTTTACTGAAGGTGTCTCAGAATGGAATCCTACTCGGACTTGAATTCATCTCGGATTCAAATTAAAGCTATTATATTGTTCAATCCCATAGGCCAAATTTGCTAAATTTTTTTGTGAACGTTTGTGGCTATATGTAGATGGACTCTACCCATTTTCATTGGATTTGGCATAAATTTGGCATGCTTTTCAATTTTTAGGAAGGTCGACACTTTTTGGGATGTTCTACCTAGCATAATTGGAAAAGAAGTCACACCAAATTTGGATTTTAGAAGATCCAATAACTCAAGCAAGGTAAGAGGATTTGGATTTTTAAATGGTTTTTAGTTGCAACATCACAGATAGTTTTTAATCTGAACCGTTTGTGATAATTGTGGACATCACAAACAGTTTTTGTTAAAAATCGTCTATGAATTATCAATGACAATTCTTATTAGAAATTATTTGTGATAATTGCAGACATCACAGACAGTTTTAATCCAAATCGTCTATGATAATTCACAAATAGTTCTTGTTAAGAACCGTTTGTGATAATTATATATCACAAACGGTTTAATTCACAAATAGTTCTTGTTAAGAATTGTTTATGATAATTATATATCACAAACGGTTTTAGCCATCGCTAGTAATATAGACGGTCACGCTTGTATAACCATCTATATGTTATGAAAATGAAAAGACATGATCCAGAAGATGTTAGATTAAGATTATACATTGCATTTTACAAATATCGCTTGCCAAGTACTCTGTATACACCTTTGCTATTATTTTTCTTTGTTTAGATGATAGTCAACTTAGATCCTCACATGGGTTGAATGAGGTTTACCCGGGGAATTCTAGTCTTAGTGGGAATGGGATGGTTACGAATATGAGCAGTATGAGATGGACCCCTCATATGATACTTGGGATGAGTAGGGAGCTAGTGGCAACCCGGGCTTGATCCTGGAGTATCTATAAAATGAATTTGTTGTCTTTATATTTAGTACTTCTTGTATAATTAGAAGTTGAACTAGACTGTCTATTTTTGGTATTGTATTATTTGAGCCCTAGTAGCTTTGTATCGGACTGTAGCTTTGCGTGAATATGTTTATGTAATATTAGTATTGTCTTTAATTATTGTTCTGCTGTGACACTCTGATAGGTTTATTATTAGTTGGAGTGGTGTTTCACTGAGTAGATGAATAATAATCTGTTGACTAGTGTTATTACCCCTCGATAATGACACAGGTCATCACACCAACTTTATAGTTATATAGGATACACAGCTTACATGCTGCACACCGAAATCAATTAGGTTGCTCCCTGAATACCGTTGCCACCTACCACTGGGCCACCGCCCCAGCCTCTCTCTATGCCAAGGGGAATGGTGAACCATAGACGTGGAGGGAGGATTCTCCCCTCGGGCTCACCGGGGGATCGCCGAAGAAGAAGGTGGGGGTGGCGGCACATGAATCTTTGTTCATATTCAAAGGTGATAAATTTGGTTGATTTTTTGGAAGAAAACATCTGAGTAATGTTATCAAAATACAAAGAAAAAAATCAAAGAAACTAGGATGTGAAGACAATTGTGCTTACATATTCTCTTCATCTTGGCTTTGAGGTTGCCGAGGTGCTCGCTCTCGGTGACGCGGAAGTACCAGTCGGCGTACTCCTGTGTCGCGGAGTTCACCGAGTTCACCGTGCCGATGGCGAGCACGGCCACGGGCCGGTCGACGCGCTGTGCCTGCCTGGTGACTTCAGCGGCGGTGGCCATTGTCGCCGAGCAGAGGGGGCTTCTTCCTCCTTGGGTAAGTTGTAAGTGGTTCACAGTTTATGGGTGAGACGTGTGTACAAGAAGTAGGGGTGGAAAACGGTAACGGATAATTCATTTTATCTGATATTCGTATTTGAGAAAATGCGAATGTGGTAAGCAAAATTCGTATTCGAAAATGTTCATATTCGTATTCGAGAATATTCGTATCCGTATTTGAGAATATTTGTATTCGCATTCGTATTCGAGAATATTCGTATCCGTATTCGTATTCGAGACTATTTGATTTGTATTTGATCCATTTCTAGAACCCATGAAAAATCTGTACGAATTTTGTGATTCAAAATTTGAATTTAGGCGGTTTAAAACCGGTAACCGGTCAAAAACTGGTGAAAAATCGGCAAAACCGCTAGGAATTCGTTTTATCTGATATTCGTATCCGAGAAAATCCGTATTCAAAAATATCTGCATTCGTATTTGAGAATATCCGTATCTGTATTTGAAAATATTCGAATTCATATTAGTATTCGTTTTAAAAATATAGATCTGTATTTGTATTTGAGACTATTCGATCGTATCCGATCCGTTTCCACCTCTAACAAGAAGCTCTCGCGCAAGTTGTTCTTGTACTGTAACGTTACGACCAGTCGCGTAGCCTGAGTTGAGCTGGAAACAGTGGATTTTTTACCCACTTGCAATTGAAGCTTAATTTCGGGGTTTTGACCTGATCTGTACCGGGATTGAGAAAATTGCTTTTTTAGGAAATGATTCAAAGAAAAAAATGTCTGAACAATGGAATCAATCTTGTGACACCAACATCTTTTGTTTTTGAAAATACAAAACATCTGATTTGTCTAGTTTTTAATGTCATAACATTCGTATTTGATCGAAGTCAAATTCATGGTTATGTGCTCATTAAACTACAGTACTTTGCTAATGTGATTTTAAAATTTAAATACTAGCCCGCGCAAATGCACACGAGTTAACAACTAGAAATAATAACAACGGAAAATCAAAGTACATAATTATCCAACTTTTCCCTTTTTTAGGAACTTTTAATTAGTTTCATGGTACACCTTCGTCTGTGGCCGCCGAATACGACTTTATTTCGGACGCCCGGGCCGTAGCACTTTGTGAATGCCTCAAACGGGCTTTGCACTGCTCTCAAGTAAGCTACTCCCTTCCCTAGGTTTGTTTGTATAAGGTGTATTTTGCTTGAGCATGGAGATTAAGGAGCACATAAACCATGAAAATAGTAGAGGGAAATGTAATATCCTGGTGCTAATGTTTTGGGAACAAAAGAGATGGTAGTTGTGTACTCATAAATGTTAAAGAGAGACGGAGATAATGATGACGAAAGAGAGAAAAGATTATTAAAATTGCATGCACGTCTTATAATATAAAATAAGATAGCAAAAATTATAGGCATTGTTCCTGTTTTTTTTGGCCTACAGGTGAGATTTTTGTCTACACTGTTCTAGATTTCTGCGGATAACGGAGACACCGACATAGGCAGCGCATACGATTTTGAGCTTGGAAGCCGTTTGGAGAATTTGCTTGAAGAAACCGCTTCATTTGTTTTAACTCTCGAAGAAACCAAAAGCGGACGGCGGAGACACCGACAAAGACGGTACACACAATTTTGGACTTAAAAATCATTTAAAGAATTCACTTAAATAAACCGTATCTTTTGTTATAATTTTTGGAGAAACCAAAAATTTAAAAGAACAGTGCTATAATATTTTGAAACGTAGGGAGTATCATTTACACTGAACAAATTCTAGCCCAGCCCAAACCATTTGGCCTCTCCTATTTACTTGGTCTGTACAAGCCTGTCACGACCCAAATAATAGGGCAAGCCTAGAACAACACGCCTTTCTCGGCCTTTGTTCGAGGGCCTGGAATCAGCAGCACTGAGAACGTTAGCCTCCATGGTGTAGGTGGGTCGTTCGGACCGTGGTGCCTTGAAGGCCGGCCTGCAGTTGGTTAACACGACTATTTTTAATTACAGACACATCACTAGATCAAATCTCATAGCATCCCTAGCAAGAGGTAGGTGAAGCTCGAACCATGGTCTTGTACAAGTCTTACTGATTGGACTAGCCAGCTGCTGGCAGATATATTATCCAATACCTCTAAGAAAACATATATTACTTTTGTATACGAGGTATTCCTATTTTTATCTTGCTTCAGTTTTTTGTTTCTGACTTTTAATTCACTATTCCTTTATTTCGTCTTTTTCTGACCTTTTGGTTTTTTTGAGCTTTTTTGCCTTTTCTTTTTTTCCTTGTATTTCTACGTATTGTCCGTGATGCGTTAACATTTTTTTAAGTCACCATCAGTTACAATAAAAAATAAGTCAGTTACAGTAAAAAAAGCTATAAGCCATTTCCAAACTGAACAACACCTAAACGGAGAACACACGGTTGTTACAAGAAAAAAGAAATCTATTGGGTCACTCACACATGGTCAGTGTCTCTCACCACTCACGCATGATCAGCTCTCTAATAACAAATAAAGGCCATATTCTTTTTAGTTTATGATTTATGCCTTTCCCTGAATAAACAAAACAACACATCACCTTAAGAAAGAGCAAATTTTGGCTGCTACAACTACTACACACACACGCGTGCGCGCACGCGCGCACACACACATACATACATACATACATACATACATACATACATACATACATACATACATACATACACTGGTAAGATATCTGTGCGTTGTAACGGGCTTCTAAAAGAAGGTGATATATAACATTAAACGTGATTCAAATCATACAAGGAACATCAAAAAGAGGGAGGCAGTATGGAAACACCTGAAGGGAGCTCTTGATAGGTAGCTGGATTAATTCTCATCCATAACATCCTTTTTAAAATGCAAGTCTAAATGCATTCTTTTGTAAAACTATAAACAAGAGCCCACCTCTACAATTTCAGTTAAAATACACCCCTAATACGAAGAATGACATGACAAGCAACATGGCAAATGAAGCAAGTAGGATGATCATGAAGTGGCCATGCATGTTTGCATTCCATTGTGAAATGTCATATTGCAATCCCAAACAAAAAGCAAAACAATTTAGTAAGTTGCACTTATATATCTACCTATCTAACCCCCCCCCCTCTCTCCTCATTCTCCCCATACGTTTTCACCTCTCTCTCCCCCTCCACCGATGGCTCATAGCGGCGGGTTGCAGCACGTCGGATGGCATAGCAGTGCAACAGGTGAGCATAGTTGGGAGATTGGATCCACTACAGCGCGTTGGGAGACACCTGGATCCGATGTCTTCGTTCCTTCCGGCTATTGGATACACCATCTTCCTCGGCTTAGGGCGCCAGATCTAGAAGTGACCTAGCCCACAGTCACTGGATCCGGTGCCCCCAATGTTGGCACATCAGATCCGTTGTCTCTGAGGTCACCACCACCGGTTCGGTTGTCCATGAGGTTGACATGGCCAGATGCACTGTTGCCGAAATCACCGCTCCGGATCTGTGGGGACCCCGAGCATTGAATGCCCAAAATCACTGTATGTGTTCCACACTAGTTTCATGATCAATAGTTAGTACACGCATTCACAACATCGAGATCACATCCATACATATTGCATACAATTAATTTACAACAATGGGGCAATATATAAGTGATGCATAATTAAAGTTTACAACATTGGGCCAACCAGCCAAATAAATAAAAGTATTAAGAGTAAAGTGTAGCGGAAGACAAATAAGTAAGCATAAGAGTCCAACGGCGTGCCATCATAACCCACAAGCAACCGACAAGAGTTAGGCCCTAGAAAGACTCATCGTCAAATTCCTTGGGTCCAAAGGCAAAGTATATGCCTTCTAGCATGTTATCTTACTCATTCTCTGAACAACAATTATTTAAGCAAGATTGAGTACATTATGTACTCAGCAAGACTTATAGCGTATCACAACATATATATAATTGTAAGGCTAACAATAAGTAAGGCTTTATCCTACATGTTTTTTCAGCATGAAGTAGTTTTCAGTATTTTCTTTTCCCAATGGCCTTTTATTTTTTAAGCTGGTCCTTAATTTTAAGATCATTACATAGTTCAATTCCTACCAACTATATCTTTTGGGTGATTTTGCCTATATCTAGCTACAGATAATTTATACTCACTTCCCCTTCTTTTCTTAAAGAATTTCTAACCTTTTTAGCAAATAAAGGAGGTAACTTAGATATATATTTTCCTTTCCAAAAATCTTGATTAGGATCAGACAGGGTGTATAATTTTGATAAAAATGTATGTTTATACCACCTAAAATCTGGCATAGTCTTACATCTCAAGTTTATTAATTTTTCTCTATTTTTATAATAGATATCTTGATAATTTCCAGCAAAATGGTAGACTATGTTGTAAAATAAAGTAATCAGGGAATCTGAAAATGTTACCAATAGAACTTCCATGCACATCTTCCTGGACTGTGGGATTTTCATTTTCGTCTATCTTGACTGCATCAATAATTGATTGCTTTTGATCAGTATCCAATAGTGATCCCACCAGCCTCTCAATTGATTAGAGAATCCAAAAACAATTATTGTGGTTATTTCTCTTTCTTGATTGCCACTAGCTCTGCAAGCATTAGCATACATAATTATTTGATGGCAAAGGGTAAATATTTGATATTCAGTGTATCTGTTTATATTCCATTCCACAATTTCTTTACCATTAAATTATGCCATACTGCTAATTTGAGGTATTTCTTCAAATTGTAGACCATCATAAGTTGGTCTAGGATAATAATTCCTTGTCCTAGCAGTATAGGTAGCAGATTTAAAAGTCTTATCGATCATGTCATTATTTTCTCCATCAGAGATTTGATTGGTAATTATGTCTACCTTTAAGTTATTTAATTTATTGGCTAACTCATTAACCAATTCTTCAGATACAGGTGATCCTATTGCCTTTTGTTTTCCAAGTTTTATATTAGGATTTATTATTTGTGGGATAAACAAAGGAGTAACAAACTGAGTACTAGATAATTCAGATGAGAGCTAGATGGCTAGTTCACCTTCACCTCAGTCTTGCCTGATTGGAGCCTTCCATAAGGATGTTCTTGATGTGATCTGTTTACTGTCCAAGAGCATGTAAAGATATGTTTGTAAAGTTTTATTGTTCCACTAGGTCACCTACATGTTCCACTTTTACAGGATCACCATAAGTTCTTTTAGAAATATCTTTAAAGGGGATGCTTTGGTACTTTCTCCTTTGGCATTATCTGGCAGTTGGATAGACTCAAAATGAGGATGGACAGATTCTTCAATCTTTCCACCAGAGGTCTTCTAATCTTTAGAGACCTTTTTGATGATACTTAAGTCATCGGGCTTTAGATTATCTCGATCAGATTTTAGATTATCTAGATCATACTTTAGTTTATCTAGATAATACTTTAGTTTATCTAGATCAGACTTTGGTTTAGTTTTGGTTTTTGATTTACTCTTTGGTTTGAAGAATTCTTCAAAGTGTATGATTTGGCTATTTTCATACCAATCAAAGAAGTAAATATATCTTTTTTGTTCTTTAAATTTTTTTTGTATCAAACTTCTCTTATTCTTTTTATATAAGGATTGTCCACATTTTTGTAATATCTTTTAAGTTTAGCCTTATTTTTAGGAAGATCATGTTATGTTTTAAGGAGTTCCTTATCAATTTCAAACTCATCATCTTCTAGTTCTATAACATTAATATCAGAATCTGATATTGTGGGCTCATACTGATTATCCTTATAGGTTGCATAGACAATATTATTTGGCTTTAGTTGTGGTCTATTGTCGAGACTAACAAAAGGTCTTGACCGATGGAAGACTATTCTTTTTGAAGAGAATGTTATCTCAACATCTCCATATGATGTCTCAGTCAAAGACTCTACTTTATTTTGTTGAGTAGCTTTTGGTTCTACTGCTTGGAGTAGAGTCCACTTCTTAGGAAGTGTTATCTCATCCCACTTCAAGGTTTTGGGAGTGATGATGTGATTTCTAGGATTGGCTTGGAGGAGAGTAGTTAGACCTTTTGATGTATTTTGTTTTGAACATGAGACTAATGTGGTCATGGCTTTGTAATAAATTCTATATGTCACTGAAATGTTTTTACTTCCAGGTCAAGATCAAAGCCAGATGTTTGTAAGTTTAAGGTCAAAACATGTGGATATTTAAATCTGAAATAGACACAGAAAATCTAGGAAAGTGTTAAAGAATACTAAACCATTACTAAGACTAACTTTAACCATTCCGTACGGTTAGTTACACTGAGAGACTTGGCTAACCAAGACATCTTATTTGAAGCTAAAAGAGGTTGGATAGGTAGTTTTCCAGTCAACGGTAGGGAAAATCCCACTATAAAGATAAACCTATCTGATAGGTGCTTTCCATACAACGATAGGGCAAACCCTTAATTACAATCAACCTTACAACTAACAAGCTTACCCAGTCAATGATTTACATCATTTACTGTGCTGCTTTGCGACTTACCAGGCAAAACAACTTCAGGCTTACCCACTAGAGGCTTTGGGATCTACGCGTCTCGGCTTACCGCCACACTTTAGGATCTCTACGACTACATCCTACTACTACACCCCTCTCCCCCCTTCGAAGAAGATGGCTCTGATACTAGGAGGGACCCAAGCAGCGACTCAGGGATCCAGTCGCTACAATGTATGGTGGAAAATGGTTTGGGTGTATGGATATGGGACAGAGCGATGAAGGTTGGTAGGATAATATGTAAATTTTTATTTTTCAATAAATATTAGAATAGGAATGACAAATAGTAAATAAGAACAAGAACATAAACAATAAATAAAGAACATTTACAATAAACAAAGAACATTACTTAAAATATATGCAGTACACGAAGAACTAAAAGATATAAGAACATATATAATACAGAATGACGGAACATATGCATAAATTAGAACATGTAGAACATATGTAATGCAAAGAACTAGAATAGAATGAACAAACTTAGAACATGAGGAGTTTTTAGAGAGAAATCATTCTGGTGTTCATTCATATATCTTGATAAATAGAAAGTGAATCCTTCTGAGTAGTACACCAGAAACTAGATACAAGTTCTTAATTATACAAACCAAATATATATTTACACACTATGACTCATAGGATCAAGTCTTTATTTAGGATAGATACTACTTATGTATACTAAATAGTAGAGTGGTAGTGGAGACTTTGATGGAACAATGGTAAAGGTGATGAGGTGAAGTCGTGGTGGAAGTGGAGCGATTGTTGAAGCAGGTGAGTTGGCTTCTGTGATTGTTCTGTCTGATCGTGCGATGCCCTTCATGCCCCTTATATAGGGGTTGCCACCCTTGGGGATAAGCATGGGCAGAGATTCCCATAATGACACCATTTGACCATCGATATTATTCTTCATGATGACGATTTAGACTTTATGAAGCCATGATAAAACTTTAGACTTCGAAAAGAATATTCACCGTGATGATACCTTAGACCAGACTTTACTCCATATGCAATAGTAGATAGTACTCCATAATTGTCCTTGAAATTATTCTTCTTGTCGGCGTGGATCTGCAGCGAATAATTATTGCTATTCGCTATCATCATCTACAACCATTGGTGCAGAGATTGTGCCTTCAACTTCATCTAGTTAAAGTAATTCATACCAATCTAGAATTTGTTGGTATTCTTTCTTGATTAAGGTGTCTTCACCATAATTTGGTTTTATCAGGCGCACAACACCTTTGTGTAAGAAACCATATCTTTATTATTTGATTCTAAAAAACTATCTGGTATGTGGTGTCTAGATGAATGCTCTCTTCAATTTCTATGGCTTCTTTGAACCATCACCGCTTATCATGATTTGTGTTCTGAGAGAAGAGTTCTTTTTGTTCTTCTATCAAGACATCAGTCCTTCTTCTATTAAGAAAGTTGAAACAACCTTTGAAAATATAAATATCATGCATTGCTAGCCTTATTGGTAGCGTGAATCTTGGAGGAGTAGAATAGAAGACAATTTTATATTCCTCTGGAAGATGTCAGTCTCCTACATGCTTCTTTAAATGCGACCCCAAGGTCAGATTGAAGAATTTAATCTAGTGTGCCATAAATGACATGGACTAGACCCTAGTCTATGATACCCTTAAGAGAAACATCTTTGTGAGCTCATGTTTGTAGGCCTTGGAAAAGTTTGAGATCTATCTCTACTCTTAATATTATATATTTGTGGTATGGTTAGAAAATCACTTGGTTGTCGAAGTGGAGGAGTGGAAATATATGGATATTAATTCTGATACTGGGGTTAATTCCTCTCTCCTCATATAGGTCAATGAAGTATTCTTGGAGGTCTAAGAATACTCTCATTTGTCTCTCTTAGTATTTTTCCAAATCAATTCTAGGATGTCTAGCCCTAGGCAAGACAATGTTTGCTTGGTTTTAAAACTCAATCTGGAAATATGGATCTCATGAGTAGTATTGCTAAAGAGTTCTCTCGGTGTATTGTCCTTTCTTCTCGCTTGTTTTTTGTGGCTACATGTAATGTCATATTTTGTTTTGATGCAATCTGGTTTTGATAATGCAATGCTTCTAATTTGTGGGAATGCCATGAGTAACTCTCTTATATCTATGCAAGCTGGAGATGTAATTGTAGTGGATGCATATATTTGTTTCATAATGGAACCGTTGTTTGATGACTTGGTATTTAGGTCTAATAATTTTGAATTATCAGGTGATCTAATATCAAGATCTAATATTTTTGAATCATTGGATGATCTGGTATTCAGATCTAATATTTTGGAAGATTCTGGCTATCCGGTATCCAGATCCAATATCTTCTAGTAATTTGCTGATCTTGTATCGAGATCCAATAATTTTAAATCACTTGATAATGACCTATTATTCAGGCTTGATATTTTTGAATCATCTAGTGATATGGCATCCAGATCCAATATTTTTGAATATTTTGGTGATCTCATACCAAGACCCAATATCTTTGAATCACTCAATGATCCGATATTTAGATATGATATTTTTGAGGATTCCGATGATCTGGTACCTAGATTTAATATGTCCGAATTGCTTGATGATCTGATACCCAGATCTAATGCTTTTGAAGATCCTCCTTCCCTCTTGGGAAGAATATCTGAAAATCTTGATCTAGGAGCCCCTTTAATAATTTCTAAGGGCGTATAATCTAGTGATCTTACCCATTTATCTTTAGACATCATATGATTGAGATAGTAAGCTAGCCCATTCAATGCATGGGCCTTTTACTTTTTATTATTTGCTTACCATAATAAATTGAGCAAGCGTTGTTGCAATTTTGTTGCTAGAAAATTATGATTGAAGTGATCGGGATTCCCCTCTTGAAGTTGGGGTAATTTCAAAGAGCTCATATGTGTAATCCATTCATATTTTAGCTGGGGCGTCATCTCCTTGTAATACAACAAGGAGGCAGCTAACTGAGTTAGTATGTAATCATGAAATGGTCCTTCATACATTACATTTCTTACATGATGTTGAATACCTTTTTCATGAAGGATCTTGTTTTGTTCAATCAATACTTTGAGAAGAATATAATATGATATTATGTAATGCAACCAATAATATGCATTGCTGTAGTGCATCCAATAATATGCATAGCTCAACCAGCATTTTACCTTTCTAGATAATGCTTCCATATGGATGTTATTACCTATGATTGTTTGATGATGATTCTCATTATTTTTGACTAATATCCATTTAATAACATGGTAAGATAAATTAGTATACATGCTAATCATATAAAATTCTTGGCCTAGAGAGGGTTCATGAGCATTCCATGATAGCCTTTCTTTGATTGCATGTACTAGCCTAAGGGGACAACAATAGATGTCCTTTAGAATTTTGGCAAGGCTAGAAAGGTAACCACATAGTTGGCTATTTTGCATGTATGTTTGTTCATGACTTGGTTAATTGGTCAATAGGCTTACAAAGTGGTCATCATGACTCTTTCAATAGCTTTTTATGGATAATCATATTATCGTATAAGTTCACCTTTTTTCAAACCAAAGTGGAGAGAAAAGACGACTATTCTCCATGGCTACTTGCAATTTATCTATGCTTCTATTATTTTGGATTTTTGTTAAAACTTCTTCAGAAGATATTTCATTGATAAGATTCTTTTTGCCTGAACCAATTTCTATAAATTGTCTTAATAATGCTTCTTAGGGTTTAGAGCAAAATTTTAATTCTACTTATTTGTCTTTGATTTCAAATTTGATAATATCTTTTGTTACAAGAAAAGGATGAATTATTAATAGAAATGGTGTTCCTAGAATGACTCATTGTTTTAGGATTTCAACAAGCAGAAAGGAGGTCTTAATGCAAACACCAGAAATGCAAATATATACCTCAGAAATTTTATAGTTTACTTTGAGAGGGTTTCCATCAACACCATGAGTTTTGTGAGTGGATTTTTCAAAATATTTGAAAGGAATAATTGCTTCTCGAATACAATTCACATCAGCTCCTGAGTCAATTAAAGTTTTATATTTCAAATGAAATCTATCGATGAATTTGTATGAGACTTCTGCATACCTTTTTTCTTTAAAATATATTTCTATAGAGCTCACAACTCCTTTTTTTAGTATTTTTTGGAATAATTTCTTCTTCAGATTCACTTTGTATTTCTTTTATTTCCTGGATTTCTAAGATTTCAACTATCATTTTGAGTTCTCGTAGCTCTTCTTTTATATAGTTTTGTTATTGAAGGACGTCATTTAAATTCAGCTGTTTGTTCATCTTTTTATAAAAAAATACTTTTTATGTTGGATGTCTTTTATTAACTTATCTTCGTTAGTTTTGATTCTTAACAAGAACCTTTCTAAGATAATTTCATTTTCTTTTGGATTTGCACCATATCAAATATGCCTAATACAAATTGTTCTAGATTTATGAGGACTAGGATATTTTCATCGGAGCTATCCTCAGAGACCTCATGCTCACAACAAAAGCATTCACTATTTTCACAATGATTTATTTCTGGATTATCATCACTTTCAGAGCTAGATTCATTGTCAATATGCTTTATGATTTCTCCTAATCTTTCTTTAATATCTTCAGACTCTGATTCTAGCAAGGCTTGGATTTCCTTTTTAACTTTGGATTTAAAGCATTTGCTTGCTATATGACCTTTTAATCCACATTTGTAGCATACAATTTCTCTTGTTTTATTTCCTTTTTTACGTGGTTTTCTATGATGCTTTCTTTAATATAGTATGCTTCTTTTTTATTGTTATCATGATTATATATATATATATATATATATATATATATATATATATATATATATAGAGAGAGAGAGAGAGAGAGAGAGAGAGAGAGAGATGCTTACTTTCAATATACCTCATACGTCTTGCAATTCATTGTCTCCATCTCGTGCTCACGCTGCATGCAAGCTGAAGCGAAGGATCTTGGCTTCCAGCAATGTTATAGGAAAAATACTAATTACTCCTAGGTGTAATTACATCGCATTCATCCACCGTTGATAATTGTTTGCGATTTGTGCTCCAGTTTGTGAGTAATAGAGCTGAAAGTTACGGGTTATTGCCACGATCCGATCCAGTTCTGTGTATGAAACACTCCAGGCATCGAGTATCTTCTAAAATTTTTCACTATCCATCAAGATCTTCCGCTATCCATCGAGCAATATCTGGGATTTTGGGTGATCGACGAACAAGCATACTCGTGTGATCCGTTGTTTAATTCCAAGACACCCACATCTGACATCTCTCCCTAACAATTTTTGTTGTGACTAGATCGCCGGTGGCCTGGACGCTGTCAGCTTGGTGGCGTGTCTTCATGTTGATTAGGTCTTCAAAAGTGAGGAGATTACTTCTCTGAATGTGCAAGGTAATTTCTTCACCTTACTATTCCAGAGCAATCCATGAGGATAATACTGCCATGCATGCATAACTCTTTGATTTCTTTTTTGGCTTCTCTGTTATGATGATTTGCATTATTAAAAATACTTCCTGTCTATGAGGAGAATACTCCCCTGCATGCATATATCTATGATTTCTTTTCTGGCTTCTCTATTATGATGATTTGCATTATTGAAAATACTTCCTACTAGATGTTTTCTTTTTTTCACTATTCCTGATCAATCCATGGGGAGAATACTCCCCTACATGTATGTCTAAATGATTTCTTTTTTTGTTTTTCCATGTACTAGTCGCCCATTCATCTGTTCCATTTGTTTGAATATTTGATCTAGCACCTCGTTTGAACATTTGCCTACTTGAAAATACTTCATGCTACTTGTTTGAATCATTTATTTGCAAACCTATTAATTTGACATCAACATTCCCATCATTTAACTGATATTACAAGCTACCGGTCATGGCCAAATCAAAGAATATGATCAAACCATCTAGTGGCAGTAGCTCCAAATCTACTTTTACAAGGGCTCTGTCTCTAGTCTGCTCCAAAAAATTATGAACAACACAAGAGTAGTGGTGCCAAGAGCTCCCAATTAAAGGAAAGAAGTGCTACGAAGTTAAGGAAGGCATGGCAGAACAAGATATACTCCAGGTGTTCTCCTTCTTTCATTGTTGAACTAATTGAAGATCTAGACCAGCATAAGATAGAATTAGTTAATCAGATGGGCTTTTAGGGGTTAGTGAGTTTAAAACTGAGTAAGCTGAACCGACAATTTGGTGCTTGGCTTCTAAGCAAATTGGACCCTAAATCCAGAGTACTCTATGCTGGTACAAGATTGGACCAGTTTAATCTTTGATCCCCTCAAATACTCGCTTTCAACAAGATACTCATCTTACCGGTCATAGAGAAAATTTAGTGATTGTTTAAATTGCACATCGAAGAGATACTAGCTGATGAATGAACATGCTCAGTGCATGATTTGCGGCAAATTATCAGACCATGTGAACTCTTTCTTTTAGCATCCATTAGGGCTCTACTCGTTCATCTCCTCCACCTGGCCCTTGGTTCATCTCCCGTCAGGATGCCCCTGTCGTTCATCTCCTGTGCTGCCGACCCCTGGTTCATCTCTCCCCTTGGGGTTCATCTCCTGCACTACCCCCATCGTTCAGCTCCCACTATCGCTCTCCCAAGCTTCGACCACCGATCGCTACCACTCTCCCCAGCTTTGACCACCGACAACGTTGTTTGACCACTGCTGCTCTCCCCAGCTTCGACCACTGACCACGTTGTTCGACCGTTGTAGCTCTCCCAGCATCGACTACCGACAACATTGTTCGACCGGCTTGCCGACCAAGGTTTACCAACCACATCTTGTCGACCATAGTTTACTGACCACAACTTACCGACCATGGCTTGCCGACCACAGCCTTTTGATCATGGCTTGCTAACCACAACCTTTCGATCACGACTTGCTGACCACGGCTTGCAAGGCGCTCGGACAATAGCTTTCCAACCACGGCCTTCTGACCATGGCTTGCAAGGTGGCTCAAACTGATAGAGCCAACTTGTTACTGAAAGTAAAGTTTTAGCGATAGTAGATTTCATACTTTTGCTACCCAAACATACTACCTACAAACTGAAGTGAAGTTATATACCTGACGGTGGCAATAAAACTCTTGCACGGTCTTTACAATGCCTCCCTTCCAAAATTTTTTCTTAAACCTCTTGATGCCGAAACCATTAAATCATGCATACAGATTGTAGGATGCATATGCATCTGTTTGTTGATTGAAAAGTGGCCCTAGTTTGGGCACCATGATAGTAGGGTCCAAATACGAACTAGGAACTGTTATGAATAGCGCTTGTATTCATATGAGGCCAATGGGCCAGTATATACACACAAAGTACAAGTGGTAAATATGCAAAGAACCCCTCATAACAATGGGGAATAACAAACTATACATATGTCTCTAACACCCCCCCTCAAACTCATGGTGGATCAACAACACTGAGTTTGGAGAGGAAGAAGCTGTGCTGTGCTCGAGTCTGGGCCTTCGTGAAGAAATCCGCTATCTGAAGCTCTGAAGGCACATACTGAAGAGTAATCACCTGATCATGCACACAAGTCCTCATGAAAGAAGCATCAACTCCAATGTGCTTGGTGAGCTCATGCTTCACAGGATCACGAGCAATACTGATAGCACCTGTACTGTCTGACAAGAGAGGGGTCGGTGTAGTGACAGAAACACCAAAATCCTCAAGTAACCACCGTAGCCAAGTAATCTCTGCTGTCAAGAGAGCCATAGCTCGCAACTCAGCCTCTGCACTCGAACGGGATACTGCAGTCTGTTTCTTCGTCTTCCAGGCAATAAGAGAACCACCAAGAAAAACACAGTAAGCAGAGATAGACCGGCGATCAGAGGGATCACTGGCCCAAGTAGCATCCGAATAGGCCTGAAGCTGTAACGAGCTGGAACGTGGAAAGAAGAGACGGCGAGAGATAGTCCCACGAAGGTATCGCAGAACTCGAAGAAGGTGGCTGTAGTGAACCTGAGTGGGAGCTGAAACAAACTGACTCAGAATATGAACTGGATAAGTGATATCTGGACGAGTAACAACAAGGTAGACAAGACTCCCAACAAGATGACGATAGCGAGTCGGATCAGAAAGAAGCTCGCCATCAGAGAGTCGGAGGTGAACATTGAGCTCCATGGGAGTCTCAACAGTACGCTGATCAGTGAGAGAGGCGCGATCAAGAAGATCCTGAATATATTTCTCTTGGGACATAAAGAAACCATCTGGAGTGGAAGTAACCTCAATCCCAAGGAAATAACGAAGAGGACCAAGATCCGACATAAGGAACTGCTCACTAAGACGAGCCTTAACAAAGGCAATGTACTCAGAATCATCTCCCGTAATGATCATATCATCAACATACAGGAGAAGAAGAGTCCGACCACGAGACGAAGTGTGGACAAAGAGCGCAGGATCATGATCACTAGCTGAAAATCCAGCACCAGTAACCACAGAGGAGAAGCGCTCAAACCAAGCACGGGGGGCTTGCTTAAGGCCATAGAGAGAGCGACGAAGGCGACAGACCATGCCCTCAGGAACAGAATACCCAGGTGGCGGATGCATGTAGACCTCCTCACGCAACTCGCCATTAAGAAAGGCATTCTTGACATCAAGCTGAGAAACAGACCAGTGGCGAATAGACGCCACCGAAAGAAGAGTGCGAACAGTGGTCATGTGGGCCACAGGAGCAAAAGTCTCGTCGTAGTCAACACCATGCTGCTGCTGGAAACCACGAGCAACAAGACGCGCCTTATAGTGCTCAAGAGAGCCATCAGAGCGAGTCTTAATCTTATAGACCCACTTACATGTGATGGGATGAGAATGGGATGGAAAAGGAACAAGATCCCAAGTACCAGTACGCTCGAGGGCAGCAATCTCCTCGGCCATGGCAAGCTGCCACTCAGGGTGAGTAACAACATCCCGGTAGGAGACAGGCTCACGAGTAGCTACGCCAGCAAAGGCAAAACGGGCAGGAGGCCGAATCGACTGGCGATCGCGGAGAGCGTAGCAAGGAGAAGATGACCCATCAGGGGAAGATGGAGCATCAGAAGAAGATGGAACATCAGAAGAAGATGACTCATCTGGAAGATCCTCAATACGAGGTCGACGAGTGTAGACTATAGTGGGAGGAGCCTGGGGAGTCGTAGGAGACGACACAGGCGGCGACAACGGCGGAGAGGCCACAGGGGGAATATGTGGAGACTCAGTAGGACAGGTGGACGAGGGCAAAACAGATATAGAAGTATCTGGAAAGGTCAAGAAAGACAGAGACTCCACAGAGGAAGCCGAAGGAGAGGCAGGATGTGGGTAGAATGGACGAGACTCGTCGAAAGTCACATCCCGAGAAACCCGTATCCGACGACCAACAGGATCCCAGCACCGATAGCCCTTGTGCTCGGCACTGTACCCCAGAAAGACACACTCAACAGACTGAGCGGTCAGTTTGGTACGTTCTCGAGGGGCGAGGAGAACATAGCAAACGCAGCCAAACAGATGAAGGGCAAAGTAGTCAGGAAGAAGACCACAGAGACGCTCAACAGGGATCGCACCCTTAAGAGCAGAAGAGGGCTGAATGTTGACGAGATAGGTGGCAGTGGAAACAGCCTCGGCCCAAAAGTGAGGTGGAATAGAGGCGGCGATCATCAGAGCACGAGCCGTCTCAAGGAGGTGACGATGCTTGCGCTCAGCGACACCATTCTGAGCATGAGCACCAGGACAAGAAAACTGAGCGAGAGTGCCCTGCTCAGCAAGGAAGCTGCGCAGGTGACGAGAGAGGTACTCGCCAGCAGAATCAGCACGAAAGACACGAATAGGAGTGGAGAACTGTGTGTGTATCATAGTGGCAAATTGTTTATAGATAGGCAAGGCCTCACTACGAGAAGACATGAAATATATCCAAGTGTGGCGAGAGAAATCATCTATAAAAATAATATAATAACGATGACCCCCTTTCGAAACGAAGGGAGCCGGACCCCAAACATCTGAATGAACAAGATCAAAAGGACGCTGAGACACAGTCTCACTATGAGGATAAGGAAGCTGAATTTGTTTACCTAACTTACAGCCCTGACAATCTAAAGACACGTCTCCTGAGACAGACCCCAGAAGACCACGACGAACTAAGGACGACAGGCGAGATCCACACAGATGGCCAAGACGGTGATGCCACTGCTGGAAAGAGCCGATAGACGAAGTGGCAGAAGCGGAGAGACTGGCGGCGGCGGTGGCAGCGGAAGGAAGATGAAGCCAGTCAAGCTCCCAGAGACGCTGTGAGTCACGGCGCCGAGGGCCAGAACCAACCAGAGCTCCCGTGTGGCAGTCCTGAACACAACAAGAGTCAGAGTCGAGAATAACTCGATAACCAAGATCAGTAATCTGCCCAGCAGAAAGAAGCTGCAAGGTAAGGCGAGGAACATGAGCAACAGAAGGAACATGAAAAGATGAGTTGCTAAGAGATCCTCGACCAGAGACAGAAAGAGATGTACCATCAGCAGTAAGAACACTGACAGGAGAATCAAGAGGTGTAATAGAAGACAGAGTGGAAGAATCAGGAGTCATGTGAAAAGATGCTCCAGAATCAAGAATCCACGGGGAGGTACCTGACTGTGTAGGAGGTGGTCTCTCAGTGCCTGAAGAGTCAGTAGCAGAACCTGCAGAACCTGTCGAGGGAGAACCTGAAGCGGCAAGTAGGCGTCGAAGTCTGGCTATCTCCTGCTCGGTGAGAGAAGCTGCTGCAGAAGTCGAGGCAGACGTCGTCGTAGAAGCACTAGTGCCAGTAGAAGAACGGCGTGAAAGATGCCGCTTCTTCTTGTAGCACTGGGACTCAGTGTGGCCATCCTTGTCGCAGTAGGAACAGTGAGGACGGCCACCTCCAGACTGAGGACGGCCACCACCACCTGTGGTAGCCGCTGGAGGAGGCAGTGTAGCAGGCGGACGAGCGGCGAGCACAGAGGGGAGTGGCATCAGACCAGCACAACTCAAACGAGTCTCCTCTGCGCGTATCTCGGTAAGAGCCTCCAGGAGAGTGACACGAGGGTGGCGTGCAAGGAGCTAGGCACGCCTTTGCTCGAACTCAGGACGAAGGCGAGTAAGGAACTCGTAAACCCGCTGAAACTGCAGATCAGCACGTACCTCCAGGCAGCACGGACAGGTACGACAGCCAGCAGTGCGAAGTGAGTCCAACTGACGCCAGACAGCAGAACTCTGAGCGTAAAAGGCGTCAACAGTAGCATCACCCTGCTGAAGAGAGTGCTCCTGGCGGACCACGGACAGGTACAGGGCATCACCAGAGGGCTCGTAGCGCTGACGAAGATGAGTCCACATCTGGAAAGCCGAAGGGAGTCCCACAACCTCAGAAGAAAACTGAGGCTGGACACTGGCGATGAAGACAGCAGCAGCCCGAGCGTCGTCATCGTACCACTGAGTGTAGACGGTCAGACGATCCGTGTAGGAATCCAGAGCCTCCTGGTAGGCAGAGGCAGCTTTATCATCAGCGTCATCATCAGCAGCAGCCTTATCGGCTGTCGGAGGCAATGCAACAGGCGTAGGCTCCGTCGGAGGAATAGGGCAAGGCGGGCAGGTGACATCGCCAGAGAGGACGCCCCAGAGACGGAGACCACGCATGTGAATGCGCATGTGAGACACGAAATCGGTGTAATTAACACCATCAAAGATCACCGGGCAGCGAGGGAGAGAAACGGTGCCCATTGGTAGGCGGCGCTGGACGGCGCGGCGACCAAGGCAATGAAGTCTAACAGGCGGCGCTGGACGGCGCGGCGGTTAGAACAACGTTTTTTTTTGCTTTTTTTTTACTAAACCCTAAACTTAACGGGCCTTCGGCCCGTTAGAACACACGCCAAGGCACACGCCCAAGGTAGGAGGCGGCGGCGGTGGCCGCTGGCGGCGCGGACGGCGAGGAGCGGCCGGCGGGGCGGAGCGGTCGGCGGCGCGGGGAAGCGGCCGGCGCGGAGGGCCGGCGGCGTCGGGTGGAGGCCGAGCGGCGGCTCGGCGCGGGATTCGGCGTCTCGGCGCGGGAGGCGGCGGCTCGGCGCGGGAGGCGGCGGCAGCGGCCCGGAGCGGAGGAGCGGCCGGCGCGGAGGGCCGGCGGCGCGAGGGAGCGGCCGGCGCGGAGGGAGCAACCGGCGACGTCGGGCGGAGGAGCGACTGCGACGCGGGCAGCGCGACGGCGGCAACGGAGGAAGCCGACAGGCGGCGGTGGAGGAGGCCGTGAAGACCGAGCGGGCGGTGATGGCAGCGGAGGAGGCCGGGAGTCGGCGACGGCGGCGGAGGCCGGGAGTCGGCGACGACGGCGGAGGCGGCACACGGGCGCACGGAACCCTAGGTAAGCCAAAACCCTAGTTTTGGCTCTGATACCATGTTATGAATAGCGCTTGTATTCATATGAGGCCAATGGGCCAGTATATATACACAAAGTACAAGTGGTAAATATGCAAAGAACCCCTCATAACAATGGGGAATAACAAACTATACATATGTCTCTAACAGGAACTAGTATGTTTAGATCTTCACTGTCTGTGACAACCCTGCCCAAGCAAAACACAATCAATGATTGATAACACATACCTCCAGATCAAATGCCATGTAGTTCTATTTTATGAAGAAAATAAATAGCACCTCTCCAGGGGTATGAGATCCATAGTCGTTTCATTCTGATGGGCACTTCCTTGCTCTACTACCGGTCCTTTCCCCCTCACTAGCGGTGGGTCTATACAACTACTCGCCATTATTCTCTGACGACGTTGCCGACAAATGCTGAGTACAAATGCAGTAACAAATGCACAAGTAGATGATGTTATCTCAACTATGCTAACTAAATCCTCTGAACAGGGGAACAAGGGAAAAACTGCCTATATCACGCGGGAAACAGGTGAATCACAAAGTCTTAATCAACGCTGACTAATACGGCAAAGGTTACCTAACCAACAAATACTCCCGATTTCGTTCATTCCCTTCGCATCAATGCCCTAAAAAAATGGTACAAAGCAACAAGTAAATACTAATGATTCTATTATCGATTCTCACTGTCATCCCCATATTTTTATGGAGCTAAAAAAAGGCAAGTTTCAGGCCATTTGGTCTCACGAGTTAAAGTATGTGCAATCTAACCAAATGGATTTGTTAGCCATCTTGTGTGTGCGCGCTTGAGAGCCGAAGGCTCTGTTTTGGCTTCTTAGTTTTTACTGTATCACATCCGAAATGGAATAACAGATGGCAGAAAACTGAAGCGGTTTAGATTCTTTCGTTCTACACAACAACTGAGTTTTCCTCCCTGTGTGTCCCAATTGTGTTCGCGTAGTTTTTTAATCAACATGCAGTAGTATCCTGATTACAACATTACTCCTTATGTTTGTTGTATGTACATACTGCCATTTGATTTCAGGCCATTTTCTTATTGGCCACTTGGTTTCACGAGGTAGAGTATGTCTAATCTAACCAACACAACTTCGTGTCCACTGCCATTGCTCTTCGTGATGATTACATTATCAATACCCACACTCACATCCAAAATTCAATGGGAAAACCATAACAAGTTATAGTCCATTCAGTTTTCACACGATTGGAAGTATGTGTAATGCACTCTAGACTTAAATGGAAAAACCATATCAGGCTTCAGTCCATTAAATTTTTTATGATTGGAAGTATGTCCAGATTTCAATGGAAAAAACATAGCATGTTTCAGTGCATTCTATTTGCATGATTGGAAGTATGTGTAATGCGATTGAGTATTGTAAATCTCATACAACATTAACAGCCGTGCTAAACGGCGCACATACCCCAACAATCATGCAAACACATTAATCATGGCAGTAATTACTCCTGAATCCTTGTATGTACATGGGTAGACCCAATAACCCAAAGTATCAGGTGGTATTCAGAGGTGGTATGTACGTTTTTTACGATATACTCTTTTTTATGTGCGTATATAAAGGTATTTACAAAATACGTTAAAAACTATGGACTCCTTTGTAATTTTTTCATGTGATTCACATTAAATATCTTATAATTAGTATATGAGTATACCTAAAGTGATAAAGGAGTATTTCAAGTTTGTTTAAGTGGTATATTAAAGGTGAGTATAATTAAACTCGGGAGTAAAAGGTATATATATATATATATATATATATATATATATATATATATATATATATATATATATATATATATAGAAGATAAGTATGAACTAAGTACTTTTTCGTCTTCGAAGTAGGATGAACAAGCTAGCTTGTTTACTCCAAAGATGCAGATTGATTAAATGGATATATGGATGGATAATGGATTGATGGAATCTCCAAAGCTGAAGATGATTGAGGGTCCCTTTGGTTGGGCTTCCTGGAGGAGCTTTTGCTTCTAAAAAGCTAAAGCCCAACCAAAGAGGTGACTTTCAAAAGCTACTTTTGGAGAAAGCTACTTTTGCTACTGTTGATTTTTCACAGCACTTCCTCCCCTGCTTCCACCGGCTTTTGCCTCCGCGCCACTCATTTTTCCCCTTTTCCCCATCCGCGTGCGCGTGAGGGCGGCACTAGGGTTCCCGGCGGCGGCAGGCGCGTGAGGGCGGGCGCGAGGGTTCCCGGCGGCGGCAGGTGCGCGAGGGTTCCCGACGGCGGCGCTTCTCCGGCCGCTCCGCTCTGCTCCAGTCCGCTCCGCTCCGCTCCGCTCTCTCGGCTCGGCAGGCGCGAGGGTTCCCGGCGGCGGCGCTTCTTCGGCCGCTCCGCTCTGCTCCGGTCCGCTCTGCTCCGGTCCGCTCCACTCCATCCGCTCCGCTCTCTCGGCTCGGCTAGGGTTTGTGCCCGGCGGCGGCGCTGCTCTGGCCGCTCCGCTCCCTCTGCTCCGCTCCGCTCCCCCGATAGGTAACTTGTGCTGATGATTTTTTCTGTCATGTGCATGAGACAATATGCAAATCCTTGTGCTGGTAGAGACAATATGCATGAGTATAATCTGTGCTGGTATAAAACTTGTGCATGAGTGAATGCAGACAGATTGAAATTTGTAGTTGCTAAATGAAGATAAATGAAATTTGTGCTGGTAGACAGTTCAACCAGCTTGCTAAATAATTTTTTTGTATGATTCAAGAATGGGTGATAAGGCAGATTGGGGTGATGCCTTTGTGAGGCATTTGATTGATGTCTGCAAAGGAGAGATAGAAGCTGGGAATAGGCCGATGGGAATTTTTACTAAGACTGGTTGGAAAAATGTGGTATCTAAGTTTGAAGAAAAATCGGGTCAGAAACGAACAAGGAAACAATTGAAGAACAAGTTAGACAATATGAAAAAGGAATATACATGGTTCATGGAGTTCAAGAATTATGCCACTGGGCTTGGATGGGATGAGGCAAAGCAAACTGTTGACTGCTCTAAGGAATGGTGGGATGAACACCTTGCGGTAAGATATGGTGGCATTGTTCATTATTCTTTTTCCATGCTTTGATATGGTGTGCCTTACTAACTTTTCCCATTTAATTTAAGACATGCAATAATCCCGACAAAGGAATCAAATGCAACCATGTGAGGTTTAGAAAACAAGGGCCGAAGCAACTTGATGATCTGCATATATTATTTGACAAGGTACATGTTACTGGGGCTAGTGCATCCTGTCCTGGAGATATATCCTCTAATGAATCAAGTGATGAGGATGTGGCTGAGGTACAAAAAACTCCAGATAATGATGATGTAAAGTTGGCTGGTTTGAAGAAATCGAAACTAGAAAAAAAGAAACGCAAGGGCTCCTGTACTGCTACTGAAGAAAAGGATGAGAAGAGCCCATTCTTTCATCTATACAAGAACACATGTTTGAAGATAGAAACTGCAGCAGAGAAGATCTCCTCAAGTGTTGAAGCGTCATCAGCTCCTCCAACCAACCTAGTCCCTACCATTGCAGAGGCCATGAAGATGGTGAAAGATTGTGGGGTGCAAGAAAGAACTGCTCTAATGCACACAGCCACCTTCCTGATCATCAAGCCTGAATTTAGGGAGGTCTTTAGCTCTCTGGAAACAAATGAAGGAAGGCTCGATTTGATTGAGAGGGAGCATGAAAAGGAGATGATGAAGCGCATGTGAACATTTTTAGTTATTTATTTCTATTGTTGTGTTGTGAACCAATATTTACTTCTCTATGTTGGGATTATTTGATTGTGTCATCTGTGAACCTTTTTAGTTATTTATTTCTATTGTTGTGTTGTGAACCAATATTTACGTCTCTATGTCCATATTGTTGTGCTTCTTTCATAAAATATTGTCTCCTTGCTGTCCATATATTGTTGTGCTTCTTGTGTAGATGGATGATAACTTGGAAGATTTGGCCAAAAAAGGGCAAAAAGGACTACTCCTACTAGCTGAACTTTCCCAGCATGCTGCTGTTATTGGTCAAACGGGCAAACTGTACATTGAGCGGTATTTGCACAAAGGTGAATACAGGGAAACACCAAAAACTGGAATTCAATGGGTGATGAGGTGCATGGGTCGTCCGAGGTACTTTTATAAGATGTTTCGGATGAGCACCGAGGTTTTCATGGCACTTCATGAGTTGCTAGTCTCGACCTACGGTTTGACCTCAACTAACAATGTTTCATCCATTGAGTCATTGGCGATGTTCTTGTGGATCGTCGGAGGACCCCAATCATTTTCACAAGCTGAAAATCGTTTTACACGGTCACTCTGGACAGTTCACATCAAGTTTCACGAAGTATTGAAGTGTTTGCGCAAGTTAGCTAAGGACAATATTAAGCCAAGAGATCCTACTTTCTGTACGGAGCATGAAAGGGTCAAAGAGGACCGTTTCTGGCCTTACTTCAAAGGCACTATTGGAGCAATAGACGGTTCACATGTTCCAGTGGCAGTGCCAGCAGAGGAAGTGGCTAACCACACATGCCGACATGGATATACATCTCAGAATGTGCTAGCTGTTTGTGACTTTGACATGAGGTTTATCTTTGCGGTTGCTGGTTGGCCGGGTTCTGCACATGACACACGGATCCTCAATCATGCATTAGCAAATTTTCCTTCATTTCCCGTGCCTCCTAAAGGTATCCATGGTTCCTTACTAAGTTAGCAATACTTGTATTATTATTTGCCTTTGCTGATTTGGTTTTATAGGAAAGTATTATCTCGTGGACTCTGGTTATCCAAACCGAATAGGGTATCTTGCCCCTTTCAAAGGAAGCACATACCATATACCAGAATTTCGGCATCGTTCTGGGCATCCTCCTCAAGGGAAGTACGAGGTGTTCAATTTCTTGCATTCATCCCTTCGAAATGTCATTGCGCGGGCTTTCGGAGTCTTGAAGCAGAAGTGGCGTATTTTGAAGGGCATGCCAAGTTTCTCAACTCGTACTCAAAAGCATATCATTCTTGCTTGTCTGGCATTGCATAATTTTATTCGTGACAGTAATTGCATGATATGGAGTTCGATAGATGTGATGCTGATGAGGAGTACTTGCTAGAACAGACAAGTGCCACGGCACAAACACAAGGAGATGAGAGTCCAGATGTGGAGAATGAGGATACCATGAATACCATTCGCAATAGGATAGCTGATGCTTTGGTTAGTGCAAGAGGGGGATAATTATGTTGACGGAGGACATCATTATATGAGCCCTATATCTTTTGTAAAATGCTATCGTTCTATTTATGTGGACCATATGTTAATGCTGGATGCAAAACTTAGAAAATTTAATTTTCCCTTTCTAAAATGGTCATTTACATGCGAATCAGTGAACAACATAGTGTTTAAGGATCAATTTGCATATAAACAGTCTCTCAGGCCTACAGGGGCATTACAGGTATTTCTTACCAAACCTACAGTCACAGCTGTTTCAACCGAACGGCTTTCAGCTTTTCTCACAGCTCTCAGCTCACAGCAGCTTTCTCACAGCTCACAGCCCACAGCAGCTTTTTCAGAAGCCACAGCCCAACCAAACACACCCTGATTTTATGTTTTCCTTTTGGGATTGTTTGTGAGGTTGGTGCATGAGCTACTTGCCATTGGCAACATGTGTAGATGGACAGTCATCGGAAGTATTAATATGGAACGTGTTCCATTTGTCGTCATAGCTTAGTTATGGTAAAAAAAGTACTTTGTTTGTGTTACACTTTTGAGAGTGCTCCACTATAGGGGTTCATACATATCACTATAATATACATCAGGGTTTAAGCTCTAATTTTTTTCATCCCACTTTTGAGAGTGCTCCACTATAGGGGGTTCATACATATCACTGTAATATACGTCAGGGTTTAGGCTAGCTTGCCTGAACCCTCCACTTAAGAGCTCATTTGTTATGTAGTTTGGTTAACCACACCTCCTGTTCCTATAACCTTCCATGCTATATGTTTGTAGTGACTCCGAGCTCCACCTGCTTACCAGTACCACATGGTTGGTCCGACCATATTTTTCCTTCTTCTAATGGCTCACAACTTCGCCTTTACATCTGCTAGATTTTGCAATCGTCTTTGCAGTTCCGTACATAACCATGATCTAAGTACCTAATGGTAATGATACGGCTTCCTTCTCCTGACTAGGATTTTTATCAGACCTCCTATTGGTTGCTCCACCTTTAAGATTATCCTTTAATCGGTACTCTTCATTGCTTGAGATACTTTTCATGATTACGTACTCTTTGTAAGTAACTCCTACGACTCCACCTCAAAATGATATTTCACAACTTCCGAGTTCAAACGATCTCACAAATATTAGATTCTTCTTTAGACAACATACCAAACTTCAATCAATGTGCGATGTGTTTTATCATACATTTCTAATGTAAGTGTTCCCACCTTAGTAATTGATATTCCTTGGAATCTACTAAGCGAACAGTTCCGTACACTAGGTATAGAGATCCTTTGTCAAACATCTCCCTCGCCGAGCATATATGGAAGCAATGGCCTAAATCTAATATACATCCATGAGAAGTACCTAATTGACTGACAACTAGTACGTCAGAATCATCCTCTTCTATCGCCACTAAGCAAGCACCCTTCATTTGCAACAGCCTTTTATCATGTGACTTTCCTCGTCACATAGATAGCATACATGTGTGCCATTAGTCTTGCTCTTCTTCTTTATATGACTTTTGCTTCTACCTGCAACACCTATTGTAGGCAATGTCAGATCACCCGAGGATGAAGATTCCATTGGATTTTTAAGGATTCTGCCTCTAATAGATATGCAACTGCCTCATTGAAGTTGAGAGTTATTTTTTCAACAGGAATATTCGTCACCAATTTCTCCCATGATGGTGGTAGAAATGATGACAATATGACAACCTTGTCATCATCCTCAATTTTCTCATCCACACTAGTCAACTGTGTAATAAGATTGTTGAAAATATTGAGATGGTCAACAAACCGTATACCTTTCTTTATGCGCAACTATACAGTTGTCGGTTCAGCACCCACTGGTTTGCCAGCGACTTTGCCATATACAATTCTTTTAAGTCCTCCCATAATTTATTCGGCAAATTCTCCCTGATTACCGAGTACTTTAGCTCATTGGAGAGACATAGATGGATTGTACTGATAGTCTTCCACTCTATCACATTCTAATATTCATCGGATGTCTTTTCCAATTTGTCCCCGTAAGGAGCATCAATTAGTTCCTACTAGATGAGGACATCCTTCACCATGCATTGACACGGCTGAAATTTTATCCACCATCAAACTTTTCTACTTGATTCCACATCGTCGACATTGATCTTGATTTTATGTCACTTGACATTTTCTGATATTCTCACAAATCAAATTAATCCAGTATTAGCTCTGATACCACTTGTTACACTCTGGTACCTCTTTTTATGTGCAGCAGCCCCTATATCAGATCAAAGTTTATGAGATACGGCACGAGCGTACATGGTATCAAGAATGAATAAGATAAATCTCATATAGAGAATTAAAATAACGATATTTAAGCAACTATGACGAGAAAAATATTTAACGAAGCCGATTGTAAATTTTTTAACCACAACCTCAAAAGAGTATAAGGTATTATCGCTTATTTGTAACCCTTTCAAATTTTTTGCGACCCTCAAATCCTTACCCTATACAATAATCTAGAACTAAAGAATATCCTAGTCTCTAATCCTCTCGTGCACACTCTGCTTTGGATGATTAGGTTTAATTGCTTTGTTGCTTGGTTCCTCTCCATGGTCACCATTCATGGTTTAATAGTCCCTCCTAATTCTTCTTCAATTTAGTGTAGGAATCATAATCCAAATAGGAATAGAAGTTCTAATTGTAATAAAATTTATCTAGAATATTTATAGTACATATTTTTAAATCGTAAAAGATGGTATATGAGCCATCGTAGCACAACAGTTTACATGTCTTTCGAAGGCTAGCTTGAACGTACGCCAGCCAAAGGACTGGTTCAAAATCAAGTTTTGTAGGACATAAGTTCTAGATGAAAAATTCTAAGCCGATTGTGTCACGAGCCAACCGGACGTCGACACGTGGCATGCAAGAAAAACATTATTTTTACTGTTTTTGCACTGTAGCAAATCAATTAATTTTTTACTGTTTTCTACTGTAGCAAAACAGTAAAAAATATTTTTATTGATTTGCTATAGTACAAAACAGTAAAAAATAAAAAAAAATTATTTCTTGCACGCCACACGTCGACGTCCGGTTGGCTCGTGATACAATCGGCTTTGTATCACCGGGGCACAATAGAATTTCTCGTTCTAGATAGATAGCACGGACGATTAGATTAATGTCAAATCAATTTAAACTTAGTTGAAACACATATATTTTATAGGAGTCTCATAGCAGACCTAGGTATTTTGTTTTTGATATTATTGCTTTGCTCTTAGCTTTTAGTTCTAATTTTTATAATACTGTAGCTATTGGAGTGAAGTGTTTGAGAATATTTAAGGAGTTTGAGAATACTTAAGGGAAAAATTTTGAGACACTATTCACTTTATTTGTTGTCATTGTGGCCCTACACACCACATAAAACACCGTACCTATGCCGTGCACGCACTCAACCCATTCTACTAACCCCTGCCTGGCCAACTGGACCGCAAACTATTGACCGGTCTGATCACGCCAATCAACTCCGATCAAACTGCGGTAACAGGGGACTCGGTTAGACCGCAACACTCTTGCTGATCTGATTGGCCCAAAACCAACAGTCGGATCGCCCTCACAACGACCGATCGGACTACTCACAGTTTTTCTCGTGCACACGACAAGCACCTCTCTAGAATAAACATACCGCTAACTACAGGCTGAGGCTGGTACAATCGAGTCCAACTACACTAGTCTGATCACCAATCATGACCGGCTAGATCGTGCCCCGGTTAGATCGACGACCATGCCCGGTCAGACCACTTAGCACCTAACAGTAAAAACTAAAGATTGCAGTAGACATAAAAATAAACTCAAACTTCGATAACAAAGCACTACAAAATTAAATAGTCATCTTAAAACATGGTGTGACCTCCACTGCCTCTCACATGTCCTCTTCTTGAACTGGCTTTGAGGTTGGTGCGTGAGCTGCTCGCCATCGGCGACATTTGTAGATGAACATGAAACGTGTTCCAATTGTCGCCGCAGCTTGTTTGTGGTTGAAAAGTGCTTTGTCCGCATGTCTTTCGAAGGCTAGCTTGACCGTACACCTGCCGAAGGACAGGTTCAAAATCAACTTTTGTAGGAAATAAGCTCTAGATAGAGAGCACAGACGGTTGGCACGTCGATTTCTTAATCGGCAAATAAGAGCATGTACAATACACTTATATATGAATGCTTAAAGAGAGAATATAGTTACATTATCAAGCATCCATACAAAAGTTATTTCCTCCAATACAAGCATCTTTTCCATAGGTGCTTAGATGTTATATTATCTATTAATAGATATAGTTATACACATAAGCACCTACTAAGCACCTACTAAGCACCGGTGCTTATTTAAGCATCGATGCTTCAAAATAAGCACCTTATCTATCCTATGTGGCAAGAAAAATCAGTTTTTTATTACTAAACATCTCTCGAAACACCTGCATTGGACATGCTGTAAGAGCCGTGCAGCCCGTATCTTTGCTAACTTGAGCGGTTACTTTTCGGGCCTTTGATCATTTCGGCAATCCTGGGAGATTTATTTGATTCTGACTGTACTTTTTTATTTGAACGGTTGATGATTGGTCCCTCGTGGGGGTCATATGGAGCTGACATGTTCTTTTTGGCTGAAGTTTTTAGTTTTTGGCTACGGCTTGTGACTTTTGAACTGTTTATGTGAGAGATTATAGAGTAACAGAAACTCACGTGCAGTTTTTGCCTATATAAATAAAGTCGGTAAAATATGTACTACAATTAACTAGTAAACTCTATTTTGAAAAGATACTCCATTTAAAAGCTAGTTACTGTAGAAAATTCGAAAAGCAGCTTTTAAAAACTGAAAAGAACAGGGTGGTAGACCGGCCCGATTCTAATCTTCTTCGTCGTGAGTCGTGACACTTTTTTTTATTTTCCTTTTTTCCATTTTACACCTTCCCTTAGCTGGTATGTACTTGTTCAGAATTGATCTTATCACTGGCTTAGGTTGCCAATTGGCCCTACTTATTTTGGCTTAACTTTTTGGATTTTGACTTATTTTTTTATTATTCCTAAATTTCGTCTTTTTCTTGCTTTTTAGCTTTTTTGAGCTTTTTGTCTGTTCTTTTTTCCTGTATTCGTTTGCATTGTTCATGATAGACTAACCTGTTTTTTTCTATTTTTTTAATTTAGTTACGTCAAATAAGTCACTATTAGCTACAGTGTAATTTTAGCCAGCTACAGTACAATTTTAATCATAAGTCAACTTATTTTAGCCCAACCAAGCGGTACCAATATATGCATGAGCAGCTCCATTTTCTTTGAGAATTGAGATAATCGCACAAATCGGCCTCACCTATAATGTCCTAAATTGCGAATTTCTTCTTGTATTTTTTTCTCAGTCCTAAATTGCGCACGTCTTTCTTGTTTGGTGGACGCCATGATCTATATAATCTTCGCAATTTACCACCCACAGTATCTTTAGGTTAGCCGAGCTCTTAAATTACGAGACCGGATTTTTAAACCATACATCGGTAAGACTTAAATCTTTCTAATTTTGAAATAGCCATTCGTCACTAGCTAATTTGGTGGCTTCGATACAATCAAATAATTGTTGTTAAAGCAATGATCGATGTACTGTTATTTTGCTCTAAACGACTTTCCATGGGGCAGCTTAACTTGCACCACTCTGACAGAAGTCAACTACGTGCAAACAACGCAGAAGGACCCTCTGGTGGACGTGCTAGCTACTTGATCACCTTTTTTCTTGAGGTTCTAAACGTGCTACCTAATTAGATATCATTCGCATTATAGCGATTGAAGAGCCTTAATTTGATTGATTCGTACTTGCATACTAGTGTTTGATCAGACAGACAAACAGGCAGGTAGCCACGTGGATGTATATGATTTTCCATTATCAAGACAAAAAGATGACAATTGACCGCCACAAAAGGACTGGATTTTCTACGAGCTATTGGGCTTATTCTTTTCGGCTGAAGTTTACAGTTTTTGGCTACAGCTTGTGGCTTTTAGGCTATTTGTATGAGAGATTACAGAGTAACAGAAATTTACGTGTGGTTTTTACCAATATAAATGAAGTCGGTATAGTATGTACTACAATTAACTAGTAGACCCTATCTTAAAAAGATACTCCGTTTAAAAGTTAATTACTATAGAAAAGTCGAAAAGTAGCTTTTAGAAGCTGAAAAGAACATGCCCCTTGCTTTTGTTTGAGACAAATTAAAGTTCAGAAAAGAATCCCTTGGTTGTTGGGATGAATCAAATTAGCAATCAGATTGTTGAATAAATAAAGCTGGTTACATGAACATTCTCTTGATTTGCGCGTGCATCTTACAAGCTTGAGCTTATATGATCAGTACGATTGACACATGACCTAATGCTTCGATCATATGGATCGATAGAATGAGAGACATGCATGGTTGATTTCCATTGTGGAGAAAAAGCTGGCAGTCTCACAAGGACTGAACACTAGCTACTTTGTTGCTGGCCTAAAATGGAGTAGCAATCAGATGGAACCATGGAAAAGGCTTCATGAACGTTCTCTTTAAGCTTTACTCTGGTGTTGGTGAGGTGCTTGCAAGCTCACGCTGACGTATAGGAGATTGCATTGCTATGTACTTAGAGCAACTCCAAGAGATGGGCTAAAACATCCCCTAAAACAAATTTTGGTGATTAGTGAAAAAAAACCCCTCCAAAAGATCCCCAAAACCACCACTAAAAATTTTAACACCCCCAATATCTCACCCCACCGGAGCCAAATTTGGCCTCACCCCACGCGTCCCCAATCACCGTTGCCGCGCGCAAGTAGGCGATTCCGCGCCCAATTTTTTTTCCTTCGCGTTGCGTGAGACCTACCTGAGGGCGTCGGCAGCTTCCTCCCCGCCGGCGCGGCTCCCCACCGGCGCCCCCGCTGTTTGAGCACGCTGGCCGCCTGCGCCTCTCCGCCGGCCGCCTCCAGGCACATCCCCTCAGGCCGCGCACAGGCGCCTCCTCGCCGGCCGCTGCGCATCTCCGCTGGCCGCGCACATCCCCTCCGCCTATGACCATGGACTTTACTGGCCTATCAGACATACAACAACAGTTCTACAAGAGCCTACAGAATGAGATTGTAGCTCGACATTCCTCTAAGTCAGGTTAAATTTCAGAACTATGTTGTATGGTCTTCATTTGTTTTCAGATTAGAACAATAGTGTTTTAATTTAATTTCAGAACTATGTTATGGCGTCTTTATTTCAGATTAGAACAATAGTGTTTTAATTTAATTTCAGATCAGAACAATGGTGTAGCAGATTTAAAATATTTAGGGGACTAATTTTGGGGATGACTGTTGGAGCAAAGAAGTTATATTGATCTCCAACTTTTTGGCATATCCCTTAAAATGAGATTATAAGGGATCAAATTTAGCCCATCTTTTGGAGCTGCTCTTAGCGCTTGTGATTTTGAGTTGCAATATGTAGATAAAATTAAGTGCAACGATTTTTTGTAACAAAAGCTTATATTTAATCGGTCTTTGTATTACAGAGACACATATACACAACGCAAGAATGTGCATTACAATTTAAAGCATGCATAAACTATAAAAGGATTGCTAAGTGTCACGACCCACATCGTTAAATTAACCATAAGCAACGAATTACGACGTTAAGTAGGATTAATACTAATGATCTAAAATGCGAGGGAATTTAAACTTTTCTTTGCAGTCGTCTAAATTGCACTCGATGAGCAATAGACAAATTATAATGTGCTTGGAACTTCAACGGCGAGGATGAAAACAAATTATAAAAATTGCACGACAAGTAAAAGCTTTCAACTCAATTAAAATATATATAACGGTCTGTAGTACAATAGTACAATTATCACTGTTCTTCCATAACGAATTAAGTTACATTCATCGAGCTACGATTGCAATTGGCTTAAATTAAATAAAGATATTACAACTCTCTTTACATTAATAACGGCAATACAAATTGCTATGCATTTACAATGATCGGTCCCAACCAAGTGACCGCCTCACAAACCATGACAACTACAACACAACTACAACTAATTAGAAAATTCACAACTTTAATTACATAGGTAGCATTTCATACAGATATACAATTAATCAAAAACTGTAGAAAGTGGATGCATCCCATTTCAGATAACAATTACGAATTGCCGGGAACCCAAAAGAAACACGGTTTCAATTATGAAAGGAGCAAATATAAAGATACCGAAAAAGACCAAACAAAAGAAAATAACTAAAGGAAGAATTGCTGTCAGAGCCTTAGAGGTTAATTTCGGGCAGGGCAGTCCGTTCACGGAGATACCTGATCATCCGGGGCCAGTTGGCACCTCTCATAACCATAGGGTCATCACTCAGCATAAACAAACCTGTCATTGATCCAATACCACAGCAACTGGCCAAATGCCCCAACCCTAAAATATCAACTAAAATGAATAATAATCTGTTGACTAGCGTTTTTACCCCACGGAAAAAATGCGGGTTGTCATAGGTGGTATCAGAGCAATGGTTCGAGAGCCACACATATAATTAGAGATCGATGGTTTCTAGATTTAGGTAGGAACTTTATTTCTATATGGCATTAAGTAGCTGCTAATATCTTTCATCCTTGACCACCACATCTAATTCAAATCGGAATGGGTAGCAAGCATGGGAATGACAATAATAGTTTTGACGATCTAAATTATAGTATTAGTTCTTTTCAACTGTAGCAGTGGTAAGTCTCTACAAAACTATGGTAGTAGCTGGTGAACAATATAATGTTAATTATGAAATTAGGGTCTTGTTATGAAATGGGTATAATTGTAGTATTCTAGATAGGCAGGTAATTAACATTTAATGTTCATTGCAATTAGGTGTTCTACATTTAAATTTTTGCATTTCGGTCAACATATGACTGCTATTCTATTGTCTCAACCGTAGCGATATAGGCCAACCTAAGGTAAATATGAGCAGTTATAGTGGTTTAGAAGTGAACCAAACTTCGAGACCCCTTATCTTTTCACTCTTGTAACTTATGGGATTCATCCGCCATCACCAAAAATCAAGGAGAGAAGTATAGAAAGACAACGATTACAATCTCTAATGATGGTAGATAATCCAAAATAAAATTGACTTCCCTCACTTCTACATATGAGATTTCCCGGACGAGTGGTCCGTGGCGCTCTCGAGCGCATAAGTTTCGTGCGTACCTACGATTGGGTGTAGTTCTATTGTCTTTGTTTTTGACTAGAAAGTAGTGAGAATATTTTCTTTTCTAAATATTGTGATATTCGAGCTCTTGAGGCTCTGTAATAAACTTTAGCCCTAAGTGGCGATATTCTTGTAATATCGTGTTGTCTCTAATTATTGTTCTGCTTTAACACTCTAATGGGCTTATTATTCATTAGAGCGATGTTCTATCGGCTAAAACGTATAATAATCCATTGATTAGCATTTTTACCCCATGCTAAAAATGTGGGCTGTCACACTAAGTCTCTAATTAACGTGGTTTTACAGGGTCAATAGCTGGCAATTTAAGGCAAGTTAGTGAACCGATGATGATAGGGAACCCAGCAACCGAAGCCACATTCTCCAAGACTTAAGAGGATGAGAATCTTTTGAAGTGACTGTTAGACCATGTGGAGCTCATGAATATAGTGATGATGAATAATTGATTTTTAGGTTACATTAAAATTTATGTTTGTAAAAGTCTCGGTCGACTACGGTTGGGGATCAGCAAGCTTTGATCGCAATCGATAGTCTGCTGTGGTTTGTCAAATTCTTTTCTCTATGGCTTTGAAACTTTTTTTTTGTAAATTTTGTTTTTCTTTCAAAACTCAACCCATTCGAGAGATTTTGAGGTGTTGTCAATATATTCATCAAGGGGGATATTATTAGACCATGTAGAGGTCGTGAATACAGTGATTGTGAATAACTGACATTTGAGTTGCATTGAAATTTGTGTTTATAAAAGTTTCGATTGACCATGTTTGGTGATCGGCAAGCTTCGACTGCGGTCAGTAATCGGTGGTCCGATCGGCTCTGTGTTGGGTGGTCCGTCGGCAGGTCGACCACGTAGAACTACCACGACAGAATAACCATGGCATGTTGACCACATCTGAACGACCATGGCATGTCAACCACAGTAGAACAACCACATCTGAATGACCGCAGCAGAATGACCATGGCAAGTCGAGCACAGTAGAACGACTATAGCAAATTGACCACAGCAGAACTACCATGGCAAGTTGAGCACGATAGAACGACCACGGCTGAATGACCATGGTAGAACGACCATGGACAATCGGTGGTATAGTTAACCGGTCATGGTCTTTGCATGTGCAGGTTGGGCGTGAAGATGGTCATGGTCAGTGACGAGGAGGACTATGACTAGGAGAGGAAATCTGAGGTCCAGGTGGTCGAGGATGTCACAAAGTGGTCAGGCTCACACTAGAGCACGTGGAGATCAAAGGAGGATGATGTATGGAGAAGCTACAGAAGGTGCGGTCTTGGAGGCTTCGACACGAGAGGATGATGCGTGGAGAAGCTACGGGAGGTACGGTCCCAGAGGCTTCGACATGTAATGAGTTAGGAGTTATGGAAGATATCCATAATTGGAAGAATTAGAGATAATAGAAAACTCGTGTTTCGAAAGGTTTCGGGTCCCTTGATTTTCAAAGGCGGTTAGGATTGCATGTCTAGTTTGATAAGGACACAGTTTGGGACTCTAGCAACTATGTGCAACGAGGTTGAGTGAGCAGTTGAACGGGCGATCGAACACTGAGCGGTCGAAACCTTCATTGAGTGATAAGAGATTCCAAACGACGGGTACAATCATTCACCCCCACCCACTCTGATTGCCATCGATGGTCCTACAGTGGCTGATAGCTAGAATAAAACTCAGCTTTCACCAATGGCATGGAGAAAAGGAAGCTAACTGATCTAAGCTTTTTTTTCGCTGTGTTAAAAGCAAAAAAGGATGATGGCATTGTAACACCTTGGCTTAACAAAAATCCAAGATGTCATCCAGTGCTTCTATCACTACAAATTTTAACCGATAGACAAGCATTTCCAGCCTCTAGGCTTTAAGAATAAATATTCAACAAGATACTAAATATAAATTTCAGCAATATGATATACCATATATTGAACTTAACACAAGCCAAATAATTGTCACGATGAGTCATAAATAAGTCTAAACTAAGCAACACATTAAATAGCAATATTACAAACCAAGGAACTAAGAGAAACTATAAATTATCGAATTATTACCATGGGAATTACTAAGTTGTTCATGTCCATAAATGATAAAATGCTAGGTGGAGTGAAAAGCTACTAAGTGTAATTTTTCATGTTCTATTTCCACCCAATGCATGTCACCTTCAACAATCACATAAAAATAACAAATAAGTAAGAGTGAGTCCACGATTCAGCAATTACAAAGCGGAATAATAACCAAGGCATTACCTTATTAACAATTCATACCCATTTATCATTAACTCAATTTCTCATATTTATTCTCACCAGTTTCCATCCACGTGTCTCATTATCTCAAATCACTTTTCACTTTTTCATAAATGCAATGATAATGCTTATCTCTCAACTCATTTTCTGCTTATACCATTATAGCGGAGTGTAACACTCGTCGGTGTTCATCTATGCCCGCATCCTTTTCTGTGGGGACCAATTGCCCATCATATGTCATGTGGTCACTAATTGCTTGTCATGCTTCATACAGAGACCAATTCCCCTTATTTGCATACAGAGACCTCATCCCACTCCCATTGGTTATATCTTTCCATCATGAATGTTCAACATGCAATGCAATGATTATATTTTTCTTTGTTCATTTTTAGCATTGAACAAGTAATATAATCATTATCTCATTACAATTCTCATCATCATCTTATCGTAAGCATGAGAGCAATATAAAATAGGTATTGTCATATGAATAATTAAGGCAAATATTCATTTAACCACAATTTTAAGCACTCAAATACTATTCTACTATGCACTTGTCTTTTCAGTTACGATAGCCGGTTTGATTAGGAGATGACAACACACCTAACGCTATTCCTCCTACAGCAATTACTCATTGGCAATACAGAATACAGCAATACAAGACAACAATAAACGATAATGTTCCTACACGCTTCCCAAATCCATGATTCTCTCTCGTTACCGGATAGTCAATCTTACTGTCTCGGTACTAAAAAAATATCATAACTTTTACCTCACAAGTCTTATCATAGCAAATCTTACAACTTTGGAACCTACACAAATTTCTCAATAATTTCTTAGCTGGCCACATGTCCAAATTAAATCATCTAGTCACTTGCTTTTCACTCAGAAGACCATCCTATCATCTTCTAGACAACAGACTTTATTTACACATGCAAATCCAGAAAATCATATCATCTCAGAAACTACAGAGTTAGCTACACCTTCCTAGTTATACCCAAAGTTCAAATATGCAATTTAGCAAGCCAAGTTGATATTTTCCCATGACTGCATCCAACAACAACTAGTTTCTAGATAGCAGTCTTCCTAAAACTATAACTTCTGTTCTACCCAACCAAAGTTTGTGTTATTAGACCCTCTGGAATCCTTATGAAATTACCTACACTTTTAATGTTGATCAAAAACCTTAATTCATCCATTTGATATTTTTAATCTATAGTTTACCACACTGCTGCCAAAAGACTACAATTTCCAGACAACAGTCTTACAAAAATCATAACTCTTAATCTACCCAAACATTTGACGTGATTAAGTATCCTACAGAAAGCTAACAAAATTCCCTACAATTATCTAGTAGGTAACATTCTCAAATTTAGCCCACATAGTACCTGAGATCACGACCGAACATAATGGCCGACAAACCGATCTACTAAACAAATCTTCAACACAAAATATACTAATTCTCTCTTTAATTCTGACTCCAATCTTTACTAAAATAGAAATTGACAACAAAGGAAAGACCTCAGATTGTTATCCCGATGAAGTACACCAAAACGCGGCCCCTTCTTTACCTTTTCCTTCTCCGTTCCTCTGACCTGCAACTAGCGTGCAGAACGCACGCAGGCGGCGACACGGGGCAGCCAAGTGACAGACGGGTGGCCGACCGGGCAGCTGGGCAATGCGGCTCGCGCGCAGGCGTGGTGAACTGGTGATGCTGGCGCGGCTATGGATGGCGACGGAGCTATGACAAGCGCAGGCGACGTGGGCCGGCTAGGGGTGGAAAAACAGTAATAATAATCCATTTTATATATTTATATCTGAGAAAATATGAACATGGTAAGCTAAATTTGTATTCAAAAATATTTGTATTCATATTTAAGAATATTCATTTTCATATTTTGAGAATATTCGTATTCGCATTCGTATTAGAAAATATTCATATTCAAGACTATTCGATGCGTTTCGTATGCCTAACAGTAACAGGCCGATTACTGAAAATCCCTGGAAAAACCCAGATGAATTTTGTAATTCGAAATTTGAATTTAGGCAGTTTGTAACAGGTAACCATTCCAGTAACTGGTCAAAAACCGGCAAAACCATTAGGAATTTGTTCTGCCGAGATTTGTTACAGAAGTTGTACGAGGATATTCGTATTCGATCAAATTAAGTACATATTTGATTCGAATTGTATCCGTTACAACATTCGATTCGTATTCATATTCAAGAATATTCAAATTCATATTTATATTCATTTTAAAATATAGATTCATATTTGTATTTGAGACTATTCGATTGTATCCAATCCATTTCTATCCCTAGGCCCGACGCGGCAAGTTCTGGTGGCGCGGCAATGCAGCAACGGTATCACATCACAAGTTTGATTCGATCTCCGATTTCTCCCTACGACATGCTCCAGGATAGCAACTCTTGCCTAAAAAATTCCAAAACATCCTATTTTCATGTATTTCTTTTTCACTAATTACACACAGGTTCTCAAAAGGTTTATTTTAGGGTATTACAGGCATGGTGTAGGAATTAGAAAGGTAGAGCATGTGGTCACAACCACAATGCTGTGAAGCAAAGCTTGTGGAGCATAAATGGTCCCTTGATTAATTACCTTCCTTTAATTTAACAAAAAAAAGAAAAGTACGCCGAGCAACCATTGGATGCCAAAGTAGGTCTAGCTACTATTAGATCTGTTCATATTAGTTTTGTTTCTAGTTTGTGTTTAGAGAAATCAAAAATTAAATAGAAACCAGAAGTACAAATTGATATAAATGGGCCCTTAATTTCTATTTGGGTGTTGACTCACTAGTCACTAGCTAGATAATCGGTTTGCTTCGGATTTGCTTCGGACGTGCTATTGACAATTGCATGTCGATACTCCATCGACACATTAACCACAAGCCAAGTAAGTCATAAGTCTTTGTGCGTACAAGTTACTAGTGGTAGCTTGGTGGCTACCTTTTTTTTATGAAACTCAATCAAGGGTCAATCAGTACTGTATCATCTTCTTTACTTGACGATTATATGATATTTCTTTGCTTTTGCACCAAATTATGTAGAGATGAATCAATCATGCATGGTGACACGTTAGCATTTCATTAATTAGTGAATGCAACGGCAATTATATATCTGATGAGACTTATTTTGAGTGGCTTATGGCTGAAAAGCACTGTAACTAACTGGAAAAAACACTGTAGCTAGCTGAAAAAACATTGTAGCTGACGGCGGCTTATTTGGCGTCATTAAATTTAAAAAAAATATAAAAATAGAAAAAACAGATTAGCCCGTCACGGACAGTACAAACGAATACGGGAAAAAAGAATCAAGAAAAAAACTCAAGAAAAACCAAAAATTAGAAAAAGACGAAATTATTGAATAGTGAAAAATAAGCCAGAAACTAAAAGTCAGAAGCCTAAACCGTTTTGAGCGGGGCTTAACGAGAGCAACTTCAAAAACAAACTAAGATCGATCGACTAAATTCTAAAAACTGCAGAAAAAGAGTGGTTGACTCTAACAAGTAAAAAATTAGGTAACGAAATGGGACCATCGATCGACCCATGAAACCTTCCATCACGAGTCCTATATTTGCAGAGCGTACTGCGTACATGCACGTACGCATGCCTTAATTGGGGACAAATTAAAGATGAACGGGGACATATGTGCGTGTTTGTTGGCGTGACAAGTTGCAATCGATCGGGTGGCTGGAAACGTCAACGGCAGGCTGACCGTTGAGGTAGGTCCGTAGGTGTAAGGTGACCGATGTGGATAGAACGTGAGAAGCTAATTATCCACTCACGGGCTTCGATTTAGTTATGATTTTTTAATCTAATAAATAGTAATTATAAAAAATACTGTTATAGCTAAAAATCACTGAAAATCTAAAAAATACGACCTATATAGAGCCTTTACGTACATACATACGTATATATGAAGCATATTCTGTACTCCTGAGAGCAGAGGCGGATCCAGGATTAGAGCACGCCCCGGACTAAATTTGAACCAAGTAATAATCTAGCATGCCACAAGTCTAGAACTATATTATGATATAACAAAAAAATATGTCACAAATACATCATGGATATGAAAATTTTGCTTAACGCCCATTACTTGATCATTGTACTAATATCAAAACATAAAAATAAAAACTACAGTTCTACTACTAAATATTCCTCATCGACTCATCCGCCAATCAATAGTCATCATTATCCTCTTCTTAATCTATTCTTACCTCTTACCTGCTTCGCTGCGAGGCGCTTCGGTCATTCCACCTCGGCGCCTCCGGCTTTCGCATTTTCGCTCGACAGCCTCGGCTCTCTGCTTGGCGACTCGGCGATGACGGAGATGTCGGCGAGGCCGCGAGGGCACCCACCCGGAGGCAGGAGGCCGGAGACATAGCCGCGTAGGTCCACGAGGGTTGTGTCCGCGTCGGGAGCAAGGGACGAGGGCAGCGGCCAGCAGACCACGGACGCGCGCAGCGGCGTAGGCGACGGTGGCGGCCGGAGGTGGGGGTGCGGTTGCTGAGGTGAGGTCTCTGATACTCTGATTGGATTTAGATTTTAGGGTTCCTCCTTGCCCTTCTTGATTGGATTTGGGGCTAAGCCGCTAAGGTCTTGCTTGGATGGGCTGTGCAGGTGCAACCGTGCGGAGCCGGAGGTGTAGGTCAGTGAGGGGCCGAGGGCAAGGGCGGTGGCTGATGGACCGCGGCGTCACCGCGTTTGGACCGAGGGGCGAGGGCGCCAGCCGACGGACGTGAGGCGCGTGTAGGCAAGGGTGGCGGTGGGGGCACGCGCAGGTGAGGGTGGCGGCCGCGGTGGAGCGTGGTCACATCGCCGTCATGCGGAAATGCGGAATGGATCGGGGGCTGGGGACTAGGCATCTACGCGTCTGGGTGGTTGGGGACTGGCCGGCTGGGGCTCAACTTTGATTGGATTTGGGGATTAGGGTTTCCCACTTCTTCCACATGACTTAGTGATGGGCTGCCAGCTCTGTTGGGCCTTGGGCAGTTGGACTGTCGTCTGCTCCCACTGGACTACCAGCCTAATAATTTCTCAGGCCTCGGGCTGGGCTGCTATTCTATGTATTTTATGAAGGAAGTACTAAAAGGAGTAGTATTAGTAGCATTGCTAGTCCTCGGGCTATAGCCTGAGGCCCAGTTCCATCCCTACCTGAGAGTATATACTCACACCTCCAATATATCAACTTCTAATATATCACTTAAATGAATATGTTATACTTCTTTATCACTTTAGATATATTTAAATGTTAATTCTAAGATATTACAATGTGACTTAGCTAAAAACAATTTTATCAAAGCCCTTTATTTTTTTGCTATATACCATTTCTCATATATAAAATGAGTCTACATAAATTATGCTATAAAAAGTAAATTGTAATGAAATTTTTCATGGAGCTCACTTTGGAGTATCTTATATTCATTATTACAGTATACTCAAAAGGATAAAGAGGTATAACAACATCATTTAAGCGGTACATAAGAAGCGAGAGTACGTACTCCCAGAAGTATAGAATCATTTTCCAACATATATATCCAACTTTGAATATACCACTTAAACGAACATATTATACTTATTTATCACTTTTGTTATACTTAAATATTAATTATAAAATATTCCCATGCAATTTGGTTGAAAATTTTCATCAGAATCCTTTATTTTTATCATATACTATTTTCCATATAGAGAAGAAGTATATACATGAATTATGTTATAAAAGTGGACTTTCATAAAAATTTTTTATAAAGCTCACTTTGGAGAGTATTTTATAATCATTATTATAGTATACTCAAAAGAATAAGTAGGTACAACAATATTATTTAAGGGGCATATAAGAAGTAGGAGTGCGTACTCCCAGGAATTTGGAATTATTTTCTCGTGTATATATATATATATATATATATATATATATATATATATATATATGTGTGTGTGTGTGTGTGTGTGTGTGTGTGTGTGTGTGTGTGTGTGTGTGTGTGTGTGTGTGTGTGTGTGTGTATGTGTGTGTGTGTGTGAGCGCGCGTGTAAGATCCCAAAATTTTAGCTTTTGTTTATTTTAGTTTTCCTAGATTTTCTTTTTTACTTTTCTTTTTAGTTGAGCCTCGTAAAAGAAAAACTTTGTTAGCTTGTCTTAATGCCTTTTTAGAGTTGATTTTTTTTTCTGGAGTCGCTCTTGGCTTCTAATAATTTTAAGAATTTTTCTGAAAATTTTGGCCCTTATTCTCTATTTTCCAAGCCTTCTTTGAGTTTCCAGCATTTACTTAGATTGAAACGTATTAAAAATTCCCTAAATTCTCTCGGGCCGAAACCATCATCATTTTCGGCCCATTTTCCAATTTTCTCACCCCCTCGGCCCACTTCCCCAACGCAAGGCGTCAACCCGTGCATGTGCGCCAACCTGCGCGTCTCCTCTCCCCTCACTACTGTGCAAGCCCCTCCTGTCAGCATCTCTCTACCACTACCACCAGGCCCTACCTATCAGCAGTGTCTCCCTCTTTCCTTTCTTATTCCTCCAACTTCCTTATTCTCCCACGTGACACCACCATCTGCACCTCTTAGTCCTCGCCCTCCTTTCATTTTTGGCTGCTCGCCCAAAAGGAAAACCCACTGCCAACTTCCAATTGCACAATTTTTGCCTCCCCTTTCCCTCCGTGCCCCCCTTTCCTTTCTACCCTCCCCCAATTGCACTGTTGTGATTCCCATGAGCGATTGCCTCGTCGTGCCCCCTCCCCAAGACTATCAATGCCCCGCTAGCTTCCTTGCTTATCCCTACACCAAAGCCCTCACTCAATCACGCTTCTTGAGTCCCCGTGCCTCTCCACATTGTGCAGCCACCACTTTGAGCTCCGCCGAGGTCACCGACGAGCAATTCTGGTCACCTCAACCATGCCCGAGTCTCGTCGACACCATCTTCGATACCACCGTCCTCCCGCGACCCTTCCTCGACCCACTGCCATACAAAACCATCACCAGAATGCCATCGCTGCCTTCACTCAACGTTGACAGCATCTGACCATCCTCGAGCTATGCACCAAAGTGAAACCAACTCCCCACGCCTTCCCTTCCCTATTATGACTTTTGTTGACCACCGCCCAGCACCGGAACACCAGCGAGCCCTCAAGTCTCCGTGAGCCACCACCGGCTGGCGTGCCACATCTGCACACGGGTCCACATGCCCGCCACCTAGCACCATGTGTCCTGCCACACAAGCCCAGCCCCGCCAGATATGCACCATGCCACCTCACCCATTGTCCAGTCCCACCATGGACCAGACAAAAACTGCGGACCCGGTTCATAAACCCAGGCCCACTTGTCAATAACTCCTAGATATTTTCTTTAGAAAAATAATTCAGCTTAATTTTTAAATTCCATGCTGATGTCATAAATCCCTTTTTCGTTAGAAAAATAAATCCACAAAATGTAGAAATTCCCCCGTTCTACTCCATTCTAGCTTTAAATGAACCTATTCTTTTTTTCTAAATTCATCTGAAATCCTAATGTACCCATTTCTTCCTTTCTTTTTAATTTTGGAGTTTATTTTAATTTTTATTTGAATTTATTTTGCCTTTTCTATTTTCCTGTGTACACTACGACATTCCTGAGGAATACTTCTTCTATAACGAATCTGACCAATTCGTAGATCAAGGCAAGTTACACACTTTGACTATGTTAATCCTAGTTTGCAAATAAAATTATGTTGTTTTAAATTATTCTGCGTGCTTATGTTTATTCAATGTATTTCAAATTCAGTTTTAAAAATATAGTAAATACCTACTTGTTATGAACACATTTGATATTGTTTATCTAAATATCTTGTCACCGTAGAATGAAACTCTAGTTAGTATACTACTATTAGCTAGAAAACTTTGTAGAAATGCTTAAAAATAATCCTACGCCTGTGATAACTTTTTCACATAAAGTGACGATTATTAAAATGTATTCCTGACTTTGGTGAGTCAAAAAGGTGTATAAAATATTTAAAAATAAAATATAAAAATATGGTTTAAACTTAGGCAAATGGTTAGGTGGTGAGTGTTCGGTGGTACAAGGAGTATGTAGAAAGTCTGTCTAAGTCAATTAAAAATCGGTATGTGAGCTACTGCTACAAGGGTCCTAACCTAATTGTCGCTATAGTTGAATGTAGGCGTGGCGTAGGCCACAAGAAGTCTCACACGGCATAAAAGAGGGCCCTGATTTAGTGAATTCTTTATTAGGGTGAAACCTTAGTGGGGCTATGACTAGGTTGATGACTTTGTATTGTAAAGACCTTATGATAACCACTTAGTCGCACGCCGAAGATAGCTTGTTATGGCTGATATTATAAGTTGATTATATCTTATAGGTAAAGTTGTACAACATCTGTAAAGTATATAAACTATCTTGGATAGCCGCGCGCATGGTCATAGGCTTCCTAACTAATGTTTATTTTCATAGATTAGACTTTATTGTTCAAAAACTGGTTTAAATGAAAGTTGTTGAGATCTTTCGGAAAATATGGTCCGGTGAGATACCTGTGGTTAAGTTAGTGTTAGATTGAACTTGCATTAACGATATTAATTTGATTAATTATTATTTTACTTATTGTATTAAATTTAGAAATTTTCATCTACTTACTGTATTTATTCAAATTTGGCTTTATGCTCAAATAACCCTATTATGTTTCACTTGTTATCCTTGTATTAATATTGTATTTCCCGTGTAACTTGCGAAGTACATTTTTGTACTCACACTTACTTAATTCTGTTTCTCAGAGAAGGATGATTTCTTCTACGATGAGGATCAGGACGAGTAGGCCACATCTCACATCACTTGCATGTAGGCAGACTTATTGAGCTTCTCTACTTTATTTATTGCCTTATGCTATTATTTACCTTTATATTTGGCCTATGGGCCATGGATATGTAAAATGTGGCTATAATGCTTATACCATTTTGATTAATAAAGTTTGTTATTATGCATGATATATATCTTTGTTACTACTATATGCACTAGCTTTTCCTGAACTAGTGCGTTGACACAGAAGATCCGGGTGTGTTGTTTTTGGGTCTGACATTATGTGTGTGTTTGTGTGTATCTAGTGATAAATGTTGCACTCCTCATTTTCTTTTATATTAATGTATAGTATCACTGTGGTATGCTTACAAAGTTACACAATTTTGGCCCATGTAATTGTCGTCCAGATTGGTCTAATGAAAAAAATGATTATCAATACATAGTTATAGAAATACTTCTCAACGATATTATCAATATATTGGTTAATTTGCATGCTACCAAACGTCTCCAAGAAATGGTTTCTCAAAAAGAAGAAAAAAATGCCTTTGCGTGATGAGTCCAATTAAAATATACCTGGGTGTAACTTGAATTGAAAAGGCTAACATATCAAAAGTTTGTTCATAGATTCATTTTTTGTGATGATGTAAATTTATTGATAAAATTAAAAGTGTAGTTAATTGTAATATTTGCACTCCCTACACGGATTTAATGTTGTAAAAGAGGTTAAGCAGTGTACTATTTAATTATAGTGATACATATGGGTAAATTACATAAAGCACCCACATCATGAACCGTCCGATGTATATGTATGATCAATGTGAAATTCAAAGTTTGGGTATAAAATATTTTATACCTTGCATGCATTCATGGTTAGTGAGTTTTGAACTTAATTCAAACTTATTTGAATTAGTTCTGAATTAACGCGACTATAGTTATTATATACTAGTTAAACTAAAGATGAAATTATGTCTTTTAGAGTCTAATATCTCAAATACACTTTTTAATAGGTATGTAAAAAATACCCACATCAACATTATGAGTCCTAAAGCATATGAACGGGTATTAATTTAGGTGCGGCAAGGTGCATGAAACAGTTGTACGAAACATATGGTCCAATTGTCATTAACTATGTCTTATATTTGTTGCGCCTCGTTAGCTTGTGTGTACGGTAGACTTGGGCTAATATTGTGAAACGGAGGGAGCGGTACATCGGTCCCTTTTTCTCAAATACTTAGCACTACGACCAAATTATGAATACAAAGTTAAGCGTGATTTGGATTATACGTGACCAAAATAACCTTCAATAATACCACACACCAGACGAGGCTAACAAAATGGGAAAAAATCGAATTGGTTTAATAGGGGTATTTTGGAAAAATGTGTCTTGGGATTCGGGAAAAATATACGAAAGCATATATGGGTGCGTCTAATTGACGAGCGTGCACCAGGAACCCCAACAATGCACACTTCCACAACAATGCACACTTCCAAAAGAGAATTTTTTGTACGGATAATCCATTTTTTATTCGAAATTATATAAATATACCCGCGGGAAATTTGTTTACAAAAATAGGCTCTAGTCGCCCCCCCATTGGGCGACTGCCGCTTTTCGCCCGGGAGGCGACAAAATTTGTGTTGCTCTACGTTCGAGCAACTGCAATTAGTCTCCTTCCTATTGGGCGACTATCATGCAGTCGCCCAATGGATGGGCGACTTGTAATGCAGTCGCCCAATAGGGGAGCGACTTTACTCTGTCCCCCGTGATTTTTTAGAGTTTTGTCAATTTTGTAGTTTTAAACTGGGAAAAAATTTGGTGTAGTTGTAATAAAAGTTTATGTTCACTGGATGTTGTAGGTGCATAAAAAATTTTGGGAAATTTTTTTTAAGAATGATTGACTGTAGAACGTTCGATACATACAGTGGTAAGTGATATTTTAATGTTACTGAGAATTAGTGTACGGATAGAACTGGTGTGTTAATATTGTTAAATGACTTGCTATCTGAATCAGTAAATGCGAACAGACGAGATAATAACCTTATGTGAAATAGAAATAAACTTCATAATACAGTTGGGAGTAACATGCCGCATACATTTTTATTACATGCATAACATATAGCATGATATGCGACTAACCCACCCAACTGCTCGTACGACCTACTGTGCAGACCGGGGCCACATTCCCTTCCTTGCCCGCTCGGCGTTGAACTCCTCCGCGGCCTCTTTTGCCTTAGCCGCCATTTCCCTCTTTCTCTCGTGCTCCATCTCACGAGCCTCCCGCTCCCTACGCGTGCACGCTTCGAGATGAGCTTGCGTCTCGCGTTGTATACGCAGGGTGTGCTCGTTCTTGCGGTGCTCCTCCTCCAGCAACTCCTTGTCCCGTGTGACATTCCACTCCTCGAAGTCGAGGGTCCATTGGTCCGCAGGGTGGATCTCAAGATCGATCCATTTGCGGTAGCCACACAGGGGCTTCGGAGACTGTAAATACATGGGAGAGATTGTTAATGCGTGCTGTGAAGGAGAAAAGGTAGGAGAAAATGGTGCATGTGGTCGTTACCGGCTGCCGATAGGTTGAGGTGTCAAAACGGCGGTTGGGGTAGTCACTGGAGTAGTTTGCGCAACCCTAGTAACGCATACCTAGGCTGATGCGTTCCTTGGATTTGAAGAACTTGCACGTGTCCCCGCACCAACAAAGGGGGGGTGTCTCCCCCTCAGGTGGGAGTTGCGGTGAACGCTCGGTGGGGACGTCCGAGATGGAGTTGTTGCTACGCGGCCGCTCATTGCGGGGAGCTGACCTCGTAGCCGCAGCAGCCCTTGCTTGTTCCTCGTGAGCCGCTAAAGCCCTTGCTTGTTCCTCGCGAGCCGCCGCAGCCCTTGCTATCTTGCGGGTCTCCTCCCATTCTGCCTTCTTGCGGGACTCCTCCCTAGCCTTCCTAATTTTCTCATTTATGTTGTCCGCGAATTTTTGCCATTCCTTTAGATTCTTGTTGTTCATCTCGACGTGGAGAAGGAAGGTATGATGTAGTGTTAGATTGTGTAGTGTTCTCTTGCAGATGCATTGCACCTCAATTTATAAGGCGAAGGGTAGGCATGTGATTTATTTTTGGTCGCTGCGCAAAGCTGCCCTCTTTTGTTATGTAACTGCGCAAAGCTGGCCTCTTTTGTCATCTCACTGGGCAAAGCTGCCCTCTTTTGTCATCTCACTGGGCAAAGCTGGCCTCTTTTGTCATTTCGCTGAGCAAGGCTGCCCCGTTTTGTCATGTCACTAGGCAAAGTTGCCCTCTTTTGTCATGTCACTGGGCAAAGCTGTCCTCTTTTGTCATCTCACTGGGCAAAGTTGCCCTCTTTTGTCATCTCACTGAGCAAAGCTGCCTCGTTTTGTCATGTCACTGGGCAAAGCTGCCCTCTTTTGTCATCTCACTAGGCAAAACTGGCCTCTTTTGTCATCTCACTTAGCAAATACATGTTAAGCATGTCATGGATTGGTTGTTATCGCATTTTAACGAACAGTAAATACATCTAGTAACTAAGTAAACAGAGCAATACTAAGCTACCAGCACAACACCAACTACATTACAGAAAACGGATGTAACATACAAGTTTTATAAATGGTACATGAAATTTAGCTGTAGTCTCCAACAACTACTGATCAGGACATGCGTTGCATCGTCTAGCTGTGTGCCCCTCCTGACCGCATCGCCCACAACGTGCACCAGATGTTCTAGCTTGTGATTCATCCATGTCATTTCTAATACGTCGGCTCTGTCACCGACACTTCCCACCCTTCAGCATGTTAATATCCGGAACCCAGGTCTTCGTTGAAATGTCCAAAGTGGCGAAGTTTTCCACCACCCTGAACCCCCGGAGCTCCCCACACCAAGCTTGCAATATTCTCTCCTTAAAGAAGTACTCGGATATGAAGTTGGAAGGATCCATGCCCACGGTCCCGCATGCAGCGAGGACATGAGAGTATGGCTTGTGTAACAACTTAAGCTTGTTGCATGTGCAGCTAGGTTCGTTTGCATTATCTCCAAGGCATACCTCGTGAGTAATAAGTGAACGAGCTGTCCCAAATCCGGCTCTATCACGGAGTATCACCTCGAAACGATGCTCCTTGTTGCCCATGACATGCATTGTGTGCAATTGACCCTTCTGTGCCTTCGTCTCCATGTACGCCGCAATTTTTGACGAATACAGGGCTCCGGGATTGGCCGCATGAAGTGCGGCACTCGCGTGCCTCTCCTTGAAGTAGCGGATTGTGCTGTGAAGAACACCTTCCACGATGGCGACAAGGGGCTAAGAACGGAGACCCCTAAGAACCCAATTGTAGACCTCGGCAAGGTTAGTTGTCATTATTCCGTACCTTGCGCCATCCGTGTCGTGCAACAGCGACCACTTCTCCAATGGTTCCCCCTCGATCCACTGCGAGAAGCGCTTGATGTTTCGTGAGCTCCGCCTTCTTGGACCACTTGGGTTAGCCTCATCGATTGCTGGCAAGCATTGCGGTTGTGCCGCCCCAGGAGTGACCAGCCCCTTGCTCCTCTCTTCGACGTTCTTCCGGGTGTGCTCATCCAACAACCCCCACAAATCATCAAATTTTCTCTGCTGGTTCTGCCTAGCCAGCCTCTTGAATAACTTCATCAAAGATTGTTTCGGAATTGCTTGAAAAAGTTTGCCCCTAAGTGTCGACTGCACCACCAGTTCCTCATATCTGGCCAAGGAAAGGTCTCCTCAGGGTCTTCTTGAAATTTTCTTATAACCTTTATAATACCGGCGTGGCAATCATGGATTACGCACACACCAGGACAGGTGCCTACAACTCCAGCCTTCACATGTTTGAGAAACCACAGCCAGCTCTCATAATTCTCACTCTCCACAAATGCAATGGCCAGCGGCAATATTTGATTGTCACCATCAACGCCTATGGCCGTCAGGATCTGCCCTTTGTATTTGCCTGTCAAGAAGGCCCCGTCAACTGAGATCACTGGCAGCATATGCCTGAATGCTTCAATGCTAGCACCAAATACAAACAATGCTCTCTGCAACACTGCAAATCCTGGTGGACTCATGGACGGCTTGTCGTGCACGGCGATGTACGTGCCTTGTTTCCTTTACTGCAACACCTTAAGCATACAAGAATGGTTGTCGTACGCCGCCTCGAAAGTGCCAAAATATTTTTCCAACGCCTTTTGCTTGGCACGCCACGCCTTCGCGTAGCAAATCTGGACGTCAGGTTACGATGCCTCGCTAAGACAGTGTTTAGAATGCAGGAGTGCGGCTCCACCTTGGACATAATCCAGTGAGTCTCATACTTGGGTCTACGTGCGTGCACCCTCCAAGGACAACCAGCCTGCTCACACTTCACAGTGTACTGCTCCTGGCTTGATTTGACGACGCGAAATGTCCGCTGCATTGAAAGGGCCCAAAGCTTGATGGCATCCTACAGCGCTTCCTTGTCAGCAAACATAGCATGCAACAGAACCTCTGTCTCATGATACTCCCATGGTGATTCATGCTCATCATGTGCGGAAACACCCTCTGCATTAAACCGGTTCCATTCTTGGGGGAAGGAACTTCTTCATCATTGGAACTGTCCTCCTCGTCCTCCTTTACAGCTTCCTCTTCATCCCATTCCCTCTGGTCATCAGAGTCCATCTGCTGCACGATATACTCATTATACTCTCCTTCATCGGCTTGCTCAGTTCCCTCTCTATGGATTGACGGCTGTAACTCTCCTCCATGTACCACATCGGCTTGCCCAGTTCCCTCTCTATGGCTTGACGGATGTAACTCTCCTCCATGTACCGCATCGGCTTCATCACGAGCAACTTCATCACCTCCGCCAACGTGCGGCCCGCCCGAGCTGCTAGCACCTCCCAAAGCATGGGCGGACGCACGAGCTTGCGCAGCTGCTTGTAGTGAGCACGGTTGCACAAGTAGGACACACTCGTATCCACGGCGGCGGCACCCTTACACAAAGCCCTTCCACGAAGCAGAGCGCACCAAAGTCTTCAACTCCCATCTGATGTCCGTGGGAGACCGGCTCCAAAGCCCTTGCACGACGACGCTGCACACCTTGGGGTCCAATGAAAAGCTCCGGGTTAGCCAATGCTGCACATCTGTCATTTGAGCATTCTCGTCATCCAGAAGTACGAGAGTGCCTTGCGAAAAATCGTTCAAATCCACACCATTCGGACCTTCATGAATAATTCCAGCACCGTATTAAACTCTTAATGTAGTGGCCATTGATGATGTAGGCCTGCATGTATGATTGAAATTTACGACATGTCAAATAACATTGTACAACACTAAACTACACTTTCTATACTAAAAAGGGTGCTAATATTTGTATACTACAAAATGTTCCATACTACAAAATGTATACTACAACTTTTTGACACTAATATTTTCATACTAAAATTGTACTACATTTTCTACATCTAAAATTTTTACTGACACCAACATTTCATATAACTAATAGTGCAAATACAACATAATCAAGAAATAACTGGATCCAAATGGACGGAATAGCTTCCACTCCTCCTTCCTCCCTCACCTCCTCCTCCAACCCTGTACTCCTCTCCTTCTCTTCTCCCCTCCTTTTCTTCCCCCTCCTTCCTCTCTTCTCCCCTCCTTTTCTTCCCCTTCCTCCTCTCCTCTTCTTCTCTCGTTTCTTCTCTGTGCGCAGAATGCAAAACCTCCTCTACTCTTCTCTCGTTTCTTCTCTATGCGCAGAATGAGTGCAAAAGGTGGTAGGAGGTACTGGGCGGCCGACTGTGCTGTCTTAAAACCCCCCTCCCTGTCGCCCTGCCATTGGGCGACTGCAATTCCAGTCGCCCAACCGTACAACGACTGGAAGAATTCGCCCAACGCTCAGGCGACAACATTGATTCGCTCAACGGTTCGCACATTCCTTAAATGTCGCCTCCCGGTTGAGCGAAAGGCGGCAATCGCCTAATGGGGGGCGACTGGAGCATATTTTTGTAAAAAAATTTCCCGCAGGTATATTTATGTAATTTCGAATAAAAAATGGATTATCCGTACAAAAAAAATTCTCCAAAAGAACCCCGTCGCTTTCCTCTTTCCTTTCGCATGTTGTCTCCTTCCTGTACCGGTCTTCTCTTCTACTCAATAGAAACTTTCAAGTCCAAGAAATTTCAACAGAAATTGTAAAAAACTTTTTCAAGCAACCAATTAATTAAAACTACAATTCCAAGAACTTTTAACCCAAATTCAAAAACATTCAAACTGATATTCAAAACTTTCACCCCCATAAACTTGAGAACCATTCAACTCCGGTTATAATTGTCGGAGCCAATGGCGAGCTCCACAACAGCTGAAGGAGATGGCCTCGCCAGCTAGGGTTTTGGCGACGTTGAAGTTGTAGGAGGCGCCTATGTGTGTTTACGACTTGAGGAGGTAGAGCGAGTAGAGGGGAGCCTAAGAAGGCCTGAGGTGGAAATGATTATGGTCTTGCATGGTGGCGTTCATGGAGATGGTAGCCCGACTAGGAAAAGTAAGAGGTGGAGGAGTGAGGGAGGAGGTGGTGTTTGGTCTTAGCGGCAGAGGAAGCCGGCAAAGGTGGCAACCATGCGTATCAGAGGCCGCGACGCCTTTGTTCGAGAATGATAGAGAGGAAAAGAGATTTCATAGGGAGTAAGGGGGAAGTGGACAATGTAGAGGAGCCTATGCCCATGGCACCTGACAATAACGTGTCACAGCCCAAAAAAAAGGGGATATGCAGCTCGTGTCGTAGCAAGTTTGCACTAGGTATTTGTGAAAAGAATTAGTCAAAAGTTGGATGGGTTTTTTTACCATGGCTTATAGCTTTTGATTTAAAATTTTAAATTATGCCTGTTCGCGAGAGAGAATAGAGAGAGATACTATATACGATTTTAGCTGATATAGATAAAATTAGAATAGTGTCTACTATAATAAATTTATAGTCCTTGTCTTAAAAAGACATTTCGATTGAAAGTTAATTACTGTAGAAAATCAAGTTGTAACAAGGGGAAAAAACCAGCCAATAAATATTTGAGAACTGTAGGGGTAATTTTAAGATCACATCTTCCGTTGACGGGTCATGTATCTTTTGGGTATCTTTTGGGCATTTTCATGTAGTGACGTGTCCATCGTCTACGCATGCCATGCGTGGCTGTTATCTACCATACACTGCGTGTCTTGAGTGGTACACATCCTTCGGCGTTACACCAACCGTGATGTGTCTTTTCCCTGGTTCACATGAACAACTTACCGAGCTCTTGGTCGCGACCATGGATGTACATTTAATTGACCCGTAGGAGGAGTACATAGGTTGTCTACCTCATTCTCCCACTTCGTGGCAAGCTATTTATTTATTTATTTATAATTTTCTATATATAATCGATCGAACGCGACTTAAAACGAGGTTAATTAGCCTCCGTCTGGCATTTTGGGTTTGGCAAAACTGCTGCTAGATATATATCTTCATGTTTGTTGTTCACCTATGTTTTCCGAAGCCACGTTGCATACGGAGATTATTGTTTTCAAATTAAATAGAGAGTAAGTTACTATGGAAAAACTATCATGTTAAACTTCAACCTGATCTGCCAAACATGGTGCATGGCTTTTAACAGCTGAGATTCACAAATTTCACTCCGAAACTTTAGAAACTTTCAACTCCGGCTATCGTTGTCGGAGGCAGTGGCGAGCTGGGCAATTAACACACAGCTCTCTCTCTCTGTGTGTGTCATCCTCGTGGTTCAAATCATAGAAAAGAGAAAAAAAAATGGACCCCTCATTAATTAATTAATTGAATTAATAAGACTACATGGTTCAAATCATAGAAAAGAGAAAGAATGGACCCCTCATTAATTAATTAATTAATTGAATTAATAGGACTACAAACCATGAGAGTACAATACACGGTATGTACATCAAGGCAGCTCCGAAATGTCAACCAAATTTTTTTTCACCACCACATAATTAAGGTTGAACTTAGAAAACCAATCTTTTCGTACACAGGTAATGCACCTCACATTCCATATGACACTTTACTCGGTTTACTACAGTATGTACGTACGATGGCGTACGTACGACACATACAAAATAGCAGTACAATCCTACGTACCAACACGTACATGACCATAAGTATAAAGATGATGGATCACCACCACGTACATACTTGGGAGCAGCAGCAGGCAGCAGCCGTAGTAGTTACTGTATTGAGGATTGATCGAATAATGGCCGACGGATCATGCGGCGGCGCCGGCGGCAATGGGGACGCTGTGGAGGACGACGGTCTCGACGGTGAGGCCGGGGCCGAAGCCGAAGAGGACGCCCCAGTCCATGCCCTCGCCGGTGGTGGCGTGGCCGTCCTCGGCGGAGCGCTTGCGCATCTCGTCGAGGATGAAGAGGACGCAGGCGCTGGACATGTTGCCGTACTCGGAGAGGACCTGCCGGGTGGCGCGCATCCGGGCCTTGTCTAGGCCAACCTTGGCCTCCACCTGGTCCAGGATGGCCGGCCCGCCGGGGTGCGCCACCCAGAAGATGGAGTTCCAGTCGTCGATGCCCAGCGGCGCGAAGGCGTCCACCAGCGCGCGCTCGATGTTCTTGGAGATGAGCCCCGGCACGTCCTTGAGGAGGTGGAAGGTAAGCCCCACCTCACGGAGGTGGCCGTCGATGGCGCCCTCCGAGTCCGGCAGGATGGTCTGGCTCGCCGACACCAGCTGGAACAGCGGCCGCTCCACGGACTCGTCGGGGTCGGCGCCGAGGATCACCGCCGCCGCGCCGTCGCCGAACAGCGCCTGCCCGACCAGCGAGTCCAGGTGGGACTCGGAGGGGCCACGGAACGTCACGGCGGTGATCTCCGAGCACACCACCAGCACGCGCGCGCCGCGGTTGTTCTCGGCGAGGTCCTTGGCCACGCGGAGCACCGTGCCGCCGGCGAAGCAGCCCTGCTGGTACATCATGAGGCGCTTCACCGACGGGCGCAGGCCCAGCAGCTTGGCCAGCTGGTAGTCGGCGCCCGGCATGTCCACGCCGGAGGTGGTACAGAAGACGAGGTGCGTGATCTTCGACCGCGGTTGCCCCCACTCCTTGATCGCCTTCTGCGCCGCCGCCTTCCCCAGCTTCGGCACCTCGACGACGACGATGTCCTGGCGCGCGTCCAGCGACGGAGCCATGTACGCGCACATGTTGGGATTCTCCTGAAGGATCTCCTCCGTCAGGTGCATGTACCTCTTCCGGATCATCGACTTGTCGCCTGCACACACGCACACCCATAGATACGCACCGACATCGACGACGACCACGCCGGCGGCGACGTCAAGTCATGTCTGTTAGCTCGATCGCTCATTCCATAAAGGGCAACAGGGATGGGAGAAAAGGAACTAGGTCTGCATGTGTTGTCTATGTTTCAAGTTTTAGCTCTCGTCGTGGAGTCACCCTCCTCATGACTCATGTGTCTAGTTGATATCTGTCTGTCTCGTGGGCCCTCAATATTTGTGGTACGGTAGCATGTCAGGGCCGTGTCGTGTCCTGCCATTATTCTGGACTTGTGGCATTGATAGTGATAGTAAGTACGTATGAAATAATTGTTGTTGCTGTGCATTTTGAAACTACTTCGGTTATATATATGCAGACCTATCAGGCTATCACTGTGTGTGTGTGTGTGAAAACATGCATGGACCAAAAGTATTTTTTTCTGGTTAAAATTTCGAAACTTGTCATGTGAAGGTCACATAAAGATTCACAACTGGAATATATATATATATATATATATATATATATATATATATATATATATATATATATATATATATATATACACACACACACACACACACATCGTTTCCTCGTCTTCTGTGTAGCATGTTTGCAGCAAAATGCCAGGTCGCCAAGTCATAGAATCGCCTGTCAGCGGTAGATCAATTTGCCACCATTCGATACCTTTTCTCATGTTAATAGGTGTGACACTTAAATCTAGTAGTGCTCACTACCTGTTAGTATTACCTAATTGCAGTTAAATTGGTATGTTGGGCACGTCAAGTCGTTGCCCGTTTTCCACGGCCATGCTTCTTGTGTGTGCATAGGCTAATTAACTTCCCAAGCTAGTATTTTTTTTGGGAGTGTCTATACAACATTTGACTGTATTTGAGGACAAAAACAGTCAGATTTTAAGCCGTTAGATGGAGATCCAACACCTTAAATCATTTTTTTTGGAGGGGGTTATTTTTTTAGGGGGGGCTTGTATGAGTGGATCCGTTGGATGGAGATCTAACATCCCAGATCAATCTGACTGTTTTTGTCCTCAAAAACAGTCGAATGTTGTATAGCAATACTCTTGTTTTATTTTCGGATCAAGATCTTCTCTTTTCCAAAAAAGAAATGGAAATTCCCACTAACAGTGAAGAAAGCTAGGCCTTGTATGCATAGTCCTTTCAGACACCTAGCTAATTAACAATAGCTACAGCTTCTTTTCTCCATATTTTTTTCGTTTTTATCTGTGATGCTATATGTCGTACATATATATCCTTCGAACACCTAGGTAACCAGCATACCATTCTCTGTTTTTTTTCTCGATGCTAGCTAACCATATATACCTAGCTTCATTTCATTCAATCTTTTCTTTATTTGTTTTTGTTTTTGATGGTAACCGGGAAAAAGACCTGATTCTTACTAGAACGATATAAATAAAGTCACTACTGTGTGTATTACAATTAATTTATAGATTTTATCTTAAAAGAATACCTTATTTAAAAACTAGTTACTGTAAAAAAAAAGCCAAAAACAGTTTTTAAAAGTTGAGAAGAACGGCACATAAACATACGTGCAAGCAAAAGCTTCCATGGAGGTCACACATAATGCGTTGTTGCATGCATGGCTGGGTGTGAGCGAGCTAGCTATATTGTACATGCAATTAGGTCCGCTGCAAACGGCTTGCGCTTTTCAATTATTTTGGTTTCAGCTTATTTAAGTCAAATATCACTTAAAATATGTCGATTTTTAATTTCAACTTATTTTTGACCTTTTGGGATTTTGTCTTTTTTTCCCTTATTGTTTTGATAATATAACGGTTTTTTATTTATTATTTTTTAGAAAAAATTAAACATCACTGCAATATAATTTTAGCTACTGCGATATAATTTTAGCTATAAATCAAAACTCATACCTAAAAACTTAAACCGTATGTCAGTTAGGACGGGCCAAAATGAAGCATGCACCTGGCGCACAAAAAAGAGAGAAAAATGTATACTCCTTGGTAAATCACTTACACATCCTCTTGAACTTGTCCTTGAGCTCGGTGAGGTGCTCGCTCTTGGTGATCCTGAAGTAGTAGTCCGGGTAGTCGGCCTGGTACACGCAGTTGGCCGGCGTCGCCGTGCCGATAGCCAGCACCGTCGCCGGCCCATCCGCCCGCTGCGCCCTCCTCACCTCCTCCACCGTCACCAACGCCGCCATCAACGATATCTACCTACCTCTCTCGCGGGCTGCAAGCGATGACGACGACGACGACCAGTAAGTAGTAGCTAGCGGCTGCTGTGCGTCGTGCCGTCTGTCGATCTGAGTTTGCCGGGCTGGTGCCATGCGTGGGCAGCGGAATATATAGGCGGGAATGGTGGGTGCGGCGGGGGGTTAGGTCAGTTGGACGGGCGGATGGAGGCCACGCGGGCGGTGCACCGGTGGCGGAGGGGATGACACTTGTACCAACCAACCCGGACACGGGGGTGTTAGTTGGGTCACTCGGCCTTGGGCCTCACAGGACCGCCTCATTCTTTGGATGGATGGCGTCGGATCAACCAGTCACTCGTCCAGTCACGCTCTCGTAATTAATACTATGCCAGACTAATTATCGTTAATTCTCTTGGCTGGAGATGTTTAGTTGGCACGCATTCATGGCTTCATGGGATTAAAGTCTAGCAGCGTATATACGTGGAATTAACAAGAAATGTTCAGTTAATAGCCAATTCTCGTGGTTACTGTTGAGGAATCGTCGCTGGCGACCAGTCCGAGCGCCAGTCTGAGCGATTCCTCTGTTTAGAACAAGAATGAATCAATCACAGAATCACAGAAAAATAGATTGAATACACAGAGAGATAGAGAGAACTCTTGGTCTTTCTTTATTGCTTTTCTTCATGTGTACATAATGAGGGCGCTATGGCTCTCTATTTATAGTCTACGGTGGGGTGCCCAAATATGTCAGGACTCTTGGCCATGGGCCCAGTTTCCTAACACTCCCCCTTGGAACTCACCCAACATGCTCATGCCTCGTCAAAACTCCATAAAAACCTAGTGGGAAAAATTTGGAGAAAGAGTACATGATACATGTGATGCTGCGATGCACGAATTGCCTCATTAAAAACCTTGGTCGAGAAACTTCATGGAAAACTCGTCAAGGGAAAAAGAGTACAATCCACCCAATTCTATTTAGTCTTCATGCCTTTATTCTTTGGGTACTTAATCTTCATGATAAAGATTTATTAGCGGGCTTGTGAGAATTCTCCCCCTGAATTCTACACTTCTCTAAGTCTCATCATTCCAATTCCACGCACACACCTTTCAAAGCTAGATGCGGGGAGTAACTTAGTGAATAAATCCGCAAGATTTTCACATGACTTAGTATGCAGTACTTTAATCTCGTCCATCTTTTGCAATTCATGTGCATAGAAGAACTTGTGGTTGATATGCTTTGTAAGATGAGTCTTCACATAGCCCGTTTGCACTTGTGCAACGCAAGCGGCATTATCTTCATAGATAATTGTGGGGGTTTGCACAATGTTCATCCCACATGACTGCTGGATGTGGTGAACCATTCGGCGGAGCCAAGCGCACTCTCGTGCGGCTTCATACAGTGCTATGATTTCTGAGTGGTTCGTCGAAGTAGCTACCAGGCTTTGCTTAGATGATTTTCATGAAATTGCAGTTCCACCACACAGGAATACATAGTCTGTTTGTGACTTTGCGATATGCGGATCCGATAGGAACTCGGCATCTGCATAGCCAATCAAGTTCAGATCTTGATTCTTTCTATAGAACAATCCAAGGTCCTTGCTTCCTTGGAGGTATCAGAAGATGTCCTTTATGCCCTGCCAATGCCTTTTGGTGGGCTCTGCACTGTACCTTGCTAAGAGGTTCATGGCAAATGCAATGTCCGGTCTAGTGCAGTTTGCTAAGTACATGAGCGCTCTCAATGCACTTAAGTATGGGAATTCCGGTCCCAGGACTTCCTCCCCCTCTTCCCTGGTTGGAAAGGATTTTTTTCTTGCTGTAAAGACCTACCGATCATCGGTACTTTTGAGAGAAATGCCTTCTCGAAGCCAAACCTTTCTAGCACCTTCTAGGTGTAGGTCGACTAATGTATCAAGATTCCTTCAGAGACATGCTCAAGCTGCAGGCCTAAACAAAACTTGGTCTTGCCCAAATCATTCATTTCAAATTCTGACTCCAAGTAAGAGCTTGCTTCTTTTATGTCTTCGGCTGTCCCGATGATATTCAGATCATCTACATACACAGAGATTATACAGAATCCATTCTGGGATCGCCGTATAAATACACAAGGACAATCTTCATTATTCGTGTAGTCTTTCTTGCAGAGAAAGTCGCTTAAGCGATTATACCACATTCTTCCATATTGTTTCAGTCCATATAGTGACTTTCTGAGTTTCACACTGTACAGATTTCTATTTGCTCTATCTTGGTTCGGAAGAGGGATTCATTTAGGGACTTTCATATAAATCTCCGAATCCAAGTTACCGTAAAGGTATGCAGTCACAACATCCATCAATTGCATTTCTAAGTTCAAGTTTACTGCCATTAAGATCAAATATCTAAAGGTGATTCCACTCATGACTGGGGAGTAGGTTTCTTCATAATCAACTCCAGGACATTGGGTGAAACCTTGTGCTACCAGCCTTGCTTTGTATCTCACTACTTCGTTTCTTTCATTTCTCTTTCGAACAAATACCCACTTGTGCCCAACGGGGTGTATGTGGGGAGGTGTGCGACATATGGGCCCAAACACCTCTCTTTTGTTCAGAGATAGCAATTCAGTTGCTATTGCCTTTTTCCAATCTTCCCAATATGATCTTTTCTTACATTCAGCGAGCGATGTAGGCTCGGGATCAAGATCGATGATTGTGGTAATTTTCTTTGCAAAGTAGATATCGATATTGGCTGTTGTCCTATTCAGGGACTCTCCCGTGTGCACATAATTTATAACTATTTCTTCATGAGTTGCTTCTTCTGGAGCTATTGCTTCTGCTGGAGCTTTACCTTACACATCGCTTCTTTCAATTGCGGTGGCAAGACCCTTTAGTTTTTCGGCTCCGATGTGTGCGCACACATCCATACTGATGGGGATGTTCAGATTCGGTATGCCCTTTTCTGAAAGTGTCATACTTGTGCCAGGTCTCAACTAGCTCCCCTTCTCATTCTGGGGGGCTTCAGTGATCGGCTGTGATAAGTCATTCTTATCCTTCTTCACCAGGCGTCCCCGGTTACTAAGGATTCGAGGAACCGGAGTTCTCGTCCTCTTTTTTATTTTTTTGAGGCCTCTGGACAAGATTAGGGATACCTTCAATTTTCTTTGGTATTTCAACCCTCTCCGGTGTAGTGCGTGCAGGCACATGCGACTTAGTCACGCTCTTCAAATCACTTAAGTGAACAGGCAGTTGATTTGCTAGTTCTTGCAAATCGATTGTCTTTTGGACTTCTCTTGTCTTCTGGACTTCTATTGTCTTCTAGACTTCTTTATTTGCTTCACTAATGCGCGGGTCATCTGCATGGATTCCCGTGGCTTGCCATGTAATTTTCGGACATTCTTCATCAAATGGTTGATTTCCTCCCCCTAATGTTGGGAAATTTTCAGTGGTGACTCTTGCGCTAGTTGCATAGGTGAATGGATATTGTAGGCCGAACGTCTAAGGTTGATGAGATTCGCTGCATGTAGGACTGCGTGTCCCCAACATGTAGCTAGCAAATTACAATTATGCAAGAGGGGTCGGGCAATAAATTTAATTATCTTAATTAAAGCCTCTGCCAAACCATTCTGAGTATGGACATGCGGTACTAAGTGCTCAACTGCAATTCCCATCGCCATGCAATAATCACCAAAATGCCTTTGAAGTGAACTCTCCGGCGTTGTCCATTCTGATGGACTTGATGTGATGATCAGGTATCACATTTCTGATGCGAATGATCTGCGAGATCAATTTTGCAAAGGTGTGGTTCCTGGTGGACAACAAAATCCACATATGACAATCTTCGAGGAAGAGTCAATGAGCACCATGAAATACTTAAATGGCCCTGAGATGGGCTGAATGGGACTGCAAATGTCTCCTTAGATGCGTTCCAGGATTGCAGGGACTTCATCCTTCACTTTCAGAGTGGAGGGTCTAGTAATTAGTTTCCCGGTGGCACATGCAGGGCACACAAAATCTTCATGATTCGAGAAATTCTTCACATTAATATTATGCCCATACGAGTTATTTATTATATTTCTCATCATCCTAAGACCTGGGTGGCCTAATCTGTCATGCCAGAGACAGAAGAGTTCAGAGCTTCTAAATACTGTCTTCAGAACAGTGTACGCTGCAAGCGCCTTAATGGTGGTATAATATAGCCTAGTTTCTAGTGAAGGAAGTTTTTCTAGTACCCTTTTCCATTCTTTTCGTGCTTTGTAATGAGTAGGTATTCCTTACCGTACTTTTCTCGTTGGCGCAAATATTCTCAAAACTTAAGAGAGTTCTAGCCGATTCTGGGTATAATAAGACTTCTTCAATGACTAAAGTTGTGTCCATTGTGGCTCTTCCTGAACCAATTGTACATGCATCGCTTCTGGCGATTGTCGTAAGGCTGCCAGTGCTCTTACGAATCGATTGAAAATACTCAATCTCTCTTAAGATGATATGCGTTGTGCCGCTGCTAGCTAAGCACACTTCCTTTATAGGGCGCTACACGTGTTCTAATATAGGGTATTTATTAACATGTTTGAGAAGGCAATCAACACATAAATAAAATACTACAATATCATAACATATCATGCCATCATAAACTGAATAAATGAATGAATTCTTCAAATATCATCCAACCATCACGAGAAAATAACAATTCTTAAGTACCATCCATGCAAATTCTAACATATTCTTCCACACAAAATAAATGACAATTAAAGTCTAAATGCATTCTGTGCACTAGACTTCTTCTGCTATTCTCTCAGAGGTGACATTCTCTTCAAGAGAAATCATGGATGTGGCTGTTTCTAGGTCGAGGGGGTGCTGCTGTCGTGATGGTTTCAACCTTCACTAGTGCAGGCAGCTACTCCGAACTCTCCCCCTCAACCGATGCAAAGTGGGCTTCATGCTGCCCTTTGTCATCCCGTTTTGGCTTGCTGGCCTTATTTTCTCGTGGAGCATCTGATTCGCCTTTCTGGGCTGCGGCTTTACCCTTCTTTCCCCTTTTCTCTATCAAGGGCTTTTCGCACCTTGTTGCCCCGGCGTTTGCTTCACGGCCAGTGGAGCTCCCAGATGGCTGAGTGACTTAGTTCTTGCGGAGAACTTCGTCCTGAGCTTCTGCAACTTGCATCATATCAATCAATTCGGCATATTCCTCATAGCCGTCTTGACGATAATTGCGTGCGGACTATACTGCATTGGGGTGGAAGGATTTTCTCATTTTTTGTATTGGGGTACAAATCCTGTGCAAGGCAGAATTGTTTTCCTTGACCGTCTTAAAGTCGGCAAACCTCAGTCTGATCCACTCCTACTCTGCTTGAGGAAGAATGGTGTACTTTAGCCTCTCAAACCTGCTTCTTGAGTGCGGTCCAGAGTGCTAGCGCGCTCTTCTCCGCCATATACTCATTCTTGAGAGTGAGGCAGAGGTGGTGCCTGAGAAAATAAAGTGCCTGATCATTCTCCTCAGGTTTGGGTTGGGCGTCATTCAGTTCGCCAAGTCCAATAGTAGCGCGGAGCTTCTTGGCCATGCTGGGCCAGCTCCTCGAACTCCCAGTTTGTAATGCTAGTCATCTAAATGTGTATAAGTCTACTGCTGGTAAACATGCACAGAATAATTCACTGCGGGTAAATAAATGGTACAAAAGGTTCTCGCAATGTTTCAGAATTTACTATGCATTTTCTGTAAATTTTACTGCTAATTCAGTGATTAAAAGCAAATTTCAATAATTACAAGTAACCAAAACAGTAAATAAATACAAAAAATACAAAGAATAATAATGGAATAAATAAATAAGCTTCAAATGCTAAAAATAATTCAAAATTCAGATTCCCGAGGCCCTTTTATGCTAGAATATAAATTTTCAGCGAATTCTGCAATTTCTGGGATTTTTACGCAAATTTCCAGTTCAGAGAAAAATTCGCGCAATTTTCTGATTTACCGAGGAGTTTTCTGCAAAATTTTAGACCCACTCGTAAATTTTAGGGCTTATTCGTAATTTTCAGAATTACGAGGCCTTTCCTGCAAAAATCCGGACTTATATGCAAGTTCTATGGGCATTATGGTAATTTCCAAGAATTGTGGGGCTTTTCTACAAAATTTGCTGCCCACCCGGTTCCTTTTTTTCTTCGGCCCATCCGTATCCGTCCGTTTGGCCCATCTCTACCGGCCGGCCCATTGATGGCCCAATAAAACCCGGTGGCTAGGGTTTACCCTAGCCACTCCACCAGTCAGAGGCGGCGCTGCACAGGCGGGCGGATCGGGCGAGCGGCGGCGCCCGTGCGGCGCGCGGGGGCCGGGCCGGCTGCTAGCGGCGTGCACGCGTGACCGTGCGGCGCGGGCTGAGTTGGCTTCGGGCGGCGGCGGCCATGGCGGCTAGCATTGGCGCCGTGCGGGAGAAGCTGCGACGACGGCCATGGTTGCAAGGACCGACGGCGGCCGTGCTAGGAGACAAAGCGGCACAACTTCGGGCGGTGATGCTCATGCGGGATTCAAGGCGGCCGGGACAGCGCAGTCGGGGAGGAGTCACGGCGGATGCGGCCAGAGCCAGTGCGGCGGCTAGGTCGCGATGGCGTGGGCGCGACGGCGCCGGCTGCAGGCTGGAGCGAGCAGAAACGGCTAGGCGAGTGCGGTCAAACCAGACGACAGCTTCAGGCCGAGACGGGAGGTCGGCGGCTGCGGGCCGTGGAGGAAGGCCGGCACCATGCGGGGCGGAGGCGGCCGGGTCAGGTAGCGGGGCCGATGCAAGGCGGTGAGGCCCGGCGGTGGCAATCTACGTGAAGCCCGAGCAGTGGTGCGCGTTCGGCACGCGTGCGAGCGCGAGGAGGCGAGGTGGCGGTCGGCGCGCGTGCAGCCGGGCTGATCGACATTGTGCCAACGATTTCAGATCTGCTCGCGGTAGATTAGGGCAGATTTGCATCGTTCTACAGTGCAATCAACATCTACCCCGTTTCACAATCTACTGATCGGCATTGTGCCGGTGACTTCAAGTCTGCTCGCGGTAGATTAGGGCGGATTTGCACCGTAGAGATTCAATCTAGAACGCGAAAAGAAAATACAGATTCAAAAGAGGTCTAGAAAATTCAATCTGTGCTTCGATGATTACCTCGTTCACCGGAGTGAAGTCGTGCTGATAATGTGTTGAGGAACCGTCGCTGGCGACCAGTCCGAGCGATTCCTCTGTTTAGAACAAGAACGAATCAATCACAGAAGAATAGATTGAACACACAGAGAGATAGAGAGAACTCCTGGTCTTTCTTTATTGCTTTTCTTCATGTGTACATAATGAGGGGGCTATGGCTCTCTATTTATAGTCTACGGTGGGGTGCCCGAATATGTCAGGACTCTTGGCCATGGGCTCAGTTTCCTAACAGTTACTTGGTTAAGTTTGTGCAGTTAGTGTCAATTAATTGTAACTGTGCTATATATCAGCCGAACAATTCTCCTATGCATGCGTTTGTATGGCTGCTATGCTAGCATTCGATCGACAGGGTGAGCTGTAGAATTTGTTGAGAAACCTGGGCCCAGGACCAGGAGTCCTGGCCCATTATGGGCACCCCACCGTAGGCTACAAATAGTGACCTATACCTGCATATTATGTACACCTGATGCAATTGAAAGCAATAAAGAAAGACCAGGAGTTCTCTCTACCTCTCTGTGTTCAATCTATTCTTTTGTGATTCTTTGATTGATTCGTTCTTGTTCTAAGTAGAGGAATCGATCGGACTGGTCGCCAGCGACGGTTCCTCAATACGTTATCAGCACGACTTCGCTCCGGTGAACAAAGGTAATCATCGAAGCACAGATTGAATATTCTAGATCGTTTTGAATTCGCATTTTCTTTCGTGTTCTAGATTGAATCTCTACGGTGCAAATCCGCCCTAATCTACCGTGAGCAGACCTGAAGTCGCCGGCACAATGTTGATCGGTAGATTGCGAAAAGGGGTAGATGTTGATTGCATCGTAGGTTAGAAATGAAAAAAATCTATGTATTGGTTTCCTGTTTGGTCTTTGCACAGTCATTGCATGAAAAAAAGACACATCACATATGTCGGCTCTGCATATGCGAGGAGATCACCGGCTTGAAGCCGACGTGAAACTGACGGCCTGAATCCGCTGCCGGCAGCCGTGCACCTGAGCCCGTATGCGCGCTGCCAAATGCCGGCCAGCAGCCGGCCAAGGTCGCCTCAAGACCGCTGCCCGGTCGTCCTTGCCCTGAACGGCCACAGGTCCCCAAGTACCCCGTAGACACGCCGCCCGGTTCACCGCCGACTTCGGCCGAATGCACATGCTGTGCCGCCTCGAAACCCGCGCAGACGTCGCCGCCGCCCAAAGCGGCTTCGGCACTGAACCGCCACGACCTCCGCCACTCCGGCTCCTCCACGCCCGCACGAGCGTCCACGCCCGCACGCGCGTCTCGGCCGACAGATGCCCCGGATTCCGCGCTCGCGAGCCGGCTGACGCTCCGACTCCCCGCGTGCGCAAGCACTGCCGGCCCTTGGCTCCTCCGCCCACACCCCGCATGGTGCCGCCTGATTACCGGTCTCACGCCTCCCGAAGTGGCCTCCCCGCACCGCCATAGCCGTCGCCCGCAGTTGCGCGCCGCCACCGGTCGCCGCCCAAAGCAGCGCACCGTCCCGCACGCCGCCGCCGCAACCCCTCCGCCTTGGCTTCCCGATCCGCCGCCAAGGTCGCCGCTCCGCCCGCTCACGCCCTCGGCCGAACGGGAGGTGGGCCGCACGTGGGCCGGGACCGGCTGAGATGGGCCGAGGGGAAGGAAAGAAAACAGGCATGGGGCGGGAGCAAACGGGCTGGGTAAAGAAAAAAAGGAAAAAGAAAAAAGAAAAACAAAAGGGGGGGAGTGGGCCGGCGCCGGATTTTTTTGCGAAAAAGTCCTCCGTCTCTTGGGACATTACAAGAAGCCCTTAAATCTTTAATTTAAGTCCCGATTTTTTGCAGAAAGGTCTCGGTAATTCTGAACAATTGCTGATAGGTCCTCTGATTTACGTATGGACAGTCAACTTCAAAAATTCATATCTATTGGTACAGGAGTCTGAATAGGGTGTTCTTAGACTTTCTGAAAATATAATTAAATTATCTAACTAAACCTAGTTGGTGACCCCCCCTGAATCGGCCATCTTCTACCCGCACCATCCAATTTTTCTAAAATATCAATTTCACGTCGGGGTCTCTGAACAGAGCACTAAAATTGCCATAACTTTCAGACAGAGTGTTCGAATCATGATTTCTTGACCTTCCTGGAAAGCTATGGCAATTATCTACAACTTTCATAATATGGAGATCCTCTGATTCTCCCTTTTTCTAATCGCCCAATCCAATCTACCAAAACCTGACAAAAATCTCTCAATCTGCATAACAGTCTTACTAGTAAAATCATAACTTCTGCTACAAGGGTCCGAATGATGCGTTCTAGCACTTCACGGAAAGATAAAGACGTCCTCTACAACTCTCTAGGAGAGGTCCAGATCTGAATCCCCACGAAAGTACCCCAAAATGACCGCCTAACACGTTCTGTCCAGGCAGTCCAGAATACCGATATTGTAACAACTAATAAAAATGCATCCAATTGGGGAACAATGGGGGTTACCCTTGGTAAACCGATGTAGATTACGATGAACACCACGCAATCTCCTTCCCCTTCCGTTTCCCTTTTTCCCTTCCTCTCCTCCTTCTTCCGGATCAAAAACGTCTCGCTGCGATTGATCCCTTCCTCCGCTCGACCGGCAGCAAAGGGGATCTTTTTCACCGGTAGCAGGGGCTTCAATGGAGGAGGGGAAAGGAGGAGGGGCTGCTGGAGGCGCAGGGCAGGGAGGGGTGCGGCCAGGGGGAAGAGAGGAGGGAGGAATAGGGGCGGCGGCTAGGGTTTGGGGGGAGGGGCGCCTCCCCCCTTTTTGGCTGGCCTCCACTTGGGCCAAGGCCCAGGCCCAGGTTGCCGGGATTTTTCAGAAATCCCCATCTAAAATCATTGTTTAATTCTTTTCTATAAGGTCCCTCACTCCAATTAATCAATTAACTCTCGAATCGCTTTTGGGGTATTACATTCTACCCCCCTTAAATGGAATTCGACCCCGAATTCTATCCACACTTACACCAAGTTTAAATCTCAGCTAAAAACTTAACCATATTAACACGCTCCTGTTGTGAATAATTCCGGATATTGCTCACGCATGCGAGACTCCAATTCCCATGTGGCCTCTCTCTCTCTCTCTCTGTCTGCTGCGACCAAAGCACCTTGACATACTTTAAAATTTTTATTCCTCCAAGCTTGCACCTCGCGCACAGATGTTGGAAGATCCGAGCGGTATGCCAACTTCCCGATCTGAGCCATGATTGTGAAAGGCCCGACGTACCTCGGGCTGAGCTTCCCTTTGGTACCGAACCTCACCACACCCTTGGTAGGAGATACTCTCAAGAGCACCTAATTCCCCCACCTCAAATTCCAGATCCCTTATTCTCACATTTGCATACCAGGGCCACTCGTTCAACTGTCTTCTGGACCAAATTCGGGCCCAAGACTGCCTTTTCACCCACCGCTTCCCAGCAAAGGGGTGACCTGCATCTACGCCCATACAACACTTCGAATGGTGCAGCTTTAATTTCTGGAATGGTAGCTGTTATTATAAGCGAACTCCGCTAAAGGTAGCTGATCCTACTCATTGGTCAACGGCTTTAATGGAAACACACACTCCAGATCTTTCAAGCACTCCTTCGATACCGGGTCGTACCAAACGTGTGTACCCCACTCTAGGACCCAAGGTGGTCCTAGTGATACACCAACCTCCGAATCCTTGCAACTAACAGAAGCGACTGAATATACCTTGGGTTATCATTCCCTTTGGTATCAACCCACACAACCTGCACAACACATGTAACTCTTGTTCCAACTCTCAATCGATCTTTTTACCTTAACAAGGAGTATCTCCTTTAACTACGGACGCACAATAGTGCTCATTGTGAACCAACTCCTTTGCAAATAGAATTCAACTGAAAATAAGGGATTCTCGTCGCATCCACACATCACCAACTCCCCATCAGAAGGGTCAAATCAAAAGAGAAAAAAATGAGGATTCAACACGAGAACCTTTCCACATTCTAAGTAGGTAGTTTGCAAATAAACAACACATAAGTCAAAGGAGAATCACTCAAATATCAAACCCGTCCATTATTTTTTCTAAACCGGAAAAAACCACACATGCCAACATAAAGCCAACTCAAACCACAAAAGACTTTTTTCTATCATGACATAGCTCAAACAAGAATCAAAGAGCATTTTACTATCCGAGAAACTATTGTTTTTTCTTCTAGGAATAACTTTCTCTTGATTCGCAAGATTTCAAATCATCACACACCACACTAACTCATTTCTCTTAAATTGGCAACATCAACTCTATGCTCAAACTGAGTGCATCCACCACACCCTTGTAGACGGACTCTACTATTCTCTCAATAACATACTCTAGTCAACTCCGCTACCAACAGGTTACTTTAATGAATAATTTCCAATGCACCTCATCATTATTTTCACCCACAATCACTTCACCACAATTCTTTAAAAATAATCAACTTGAAATTCTCAGCACACACATTCATTCACTACACCCAAAGGATACTATCAAGGAACATCACACTATTTAGAATCCACTCCTTCCACTATTCTCACACAACATCATTAGCCTCCAAGGTCCTAGCATGGAACACCAAATCCAAAATTTCCATCTCCAGGGCTCCTATATATGTACCTCGATATAATTGATACAAAGACTCTCGAATTCGGTGACTGAAATTCCCATAATCGTACATGCTCAATCATTAACAACCTCATAAAAATATATTCTCAACCTAATTATCTTTAGGAAGATTCTAACTCCTGGAGGGTTACTCATTGAAGCCAAGTCATGCATGGCAATAATTCAACAATCCCTACTATCCCAATGATTCCCATAACGGTTAGACTTCTTCACAATTATAATCTCATTAACTACACCACCATATTCTTCCTACTAAACCTTGCAAAGTGCCCAATCACGATACTCTAATAAGATTGATCAAGATTCTCATACTCTTGATAATTCTAATGTTCCATCAAAATGATCGAAACATTCTTGAACCACAATCTACTATAGGTTCTACTAATTGCAACCATGAAATCAGTTAGCTCCAAAGACAAACATTCTATTTAAATCAAATCCTCACCGAGAATTATTCCAAGAAATCAATTTATCACTCAATGAATCTCAAACAACTTGACACCTACAATCTCACCAAAATCATCTACTTGACCACCACTATCAAATTGCCATTATACAACCTAAAAGGCTTTGCAACACGGATTGGTTAATCCTTCCTCAGAAGAAGATATAAATAGAAACAATTTTCAACACATAGAAAAACGTTTACCACTCACCGTAGACACGAGACCAAGGAAAAAGGTCAAATAGCCAAGATCTTGGTCAAATAGACGCCCGACCCACTGTAACACCCCAGCCAAATAATGACCTGGAATGCTACCCAACTAGAAGTAAAGCAATGTTAACTAATTGCGTTACACAAAATTTCGGCAGAGCCTCCTTTGTTTATCTTTCTAAATCAGAGATTTCACAAGCAGTATTGATTATAATAGACAATTCTCAAGTTATAAGTTCAATGCTAAGCAAATAGATTAAAGATTACTAAACCATTCATGGATATAATATCTAGAGAAAGACCATGAGCATCATAAATATTTTAAACTCTTATTACAATTAAAATCCAAGGGTAATAATCAAATGGTACTTAAATAGTCCTTGCGTCTTATATTTAATTTTTCTTCCTTTATTTCCATTATGGGTGGAACGTGCAAGTGCAACAAGACTAATCCTTCTTTTTCCCCATGCATGCCGATCTCATAACGGTACCTAAAAAAACAACAACAATAAGGGTGAGTCCAACGACTCAGCAAATATAATAGATAGTAACAAGAACATTCATGAACATCACTTCACACATTCATCCATCAACCATATAAATAAGCCATGCTATGCAAGATGATCAAAAATCTCTTTATCTTTTGCATTTTACCGGTAATGCAAAGTGTGCATCCATCGATGCCCACCCATGCCTGTACCATCTGGTACAGGGACCAATTGCCCATACTCCACAAGTATGGGGACCTTTAGCCCGTCATGTCATCAACATGACGGGGACCTCGGTGCTTAGTCATCTCGTGACCAAGACTTCAATAGATCAACATGATGCATATGCGTGAATGTCTCAATAAAATAAATCTTGCATCCACATCATCCATGCACCAGAAATACTCATGAACACTGTAAATTGCAATCACCCATAAACAGCACCAATACATCCTTACCACAACCATGAACACATATATTCATATTATAGATCAAACATCGACATTCCACACTATAAATTTTTAAACCATCATTATACTTGCCTTAACCGCGAGAAAACGGGGGACGTGTATAAGGTGACGCCTCTGGGTTCCGTCCTCCACCTGAATAATAATTATAATATTAACTAAGATAACAGTAGCGGACCTTTGCCCAAATAAAAACAATCACGAACTAGTAAATTCGTCTAACTTGGTCCAATTCCCAAATCCTACAGGCCATCCTGCCCCCCTCTGTGGACAGTCAACTTCAAAAATTCCTAGCTATTGGTACAGGAGTCCGAATAGGGTGTTCTTAGACTTTCTAAAAAGATAATTAAATTATCTAACTAAACCTAGTTGGTGAGCCCCCCTGAATCGGCCATCTTCTACCCGCACCATCCAATTTTTCTAAAATATCAATTTCACATCAGGTCTCTGGACAGAGCACTAAAATTGCCATAACTTTCAGCCCGAGTGTCCGAATCATGATTTCTTGACCTTCATGGAAATCTAAGACAATTATCTACAACTTTCATAATATGGATATCATCTGATTCTCCATTTTTCTAATCTCCCATCCAATCTACCAAAACTTGACAAAAATCTCCCGATCTGCAGAACAGTCTTACTAGAAAAATCATAACTTCTGCTACAAGGGTTCGAATGATGCGTTCTAGTACTTCACGGAAAGATAAAGACGTCCTCTACAACTCTCTAGGAGAGGTCCAGATCTGAATCCCCACGAAATTACCCCAAAACGACCGCCTAACACATTATGTCCAGGCAGTCCAGAATACCGATATTGTAACAACTAATAAAAATGCATCCAATTGGGGAACAACGGGGGTTACCGTTGACAAACCGATGTAGATTACGATGAACACCACTAAATCTCCTTCCCCTTCTGTTTCCCTTTTTCCCTTCCTCTCCTCCTTCTTCCGGATCAAAAACGTCTCGTTGCGATTGATCCCTTCCTCCGCTCGACCGGCAGCAAAGGGGATCTTTTTCACCGGTAGCAGGGGCTTCAATGGAGGAGGGGAAAGGAGGAGGGGCTGCTGGAGGCGCAGGGCAGGGAGGGGTGCGGCCAGGGGAAAGAGAGGAGGGAGGAATAGGGGTGGCGGCTAGGGTTTGGGGGGAGCGGCGCCTCCCCCCTTTTTGGCTGGCCTCCACTTGGGCCAAGGCCCAGGCCCAGGTTGCCGGGATTTTTCAGAAATCCCCCTCTAAAATCATTGTTTAATTCTTTTCTATAAGGTCCCCCACTCCAATTAATCAATTAACTCTCGAATCGCGTTTGGGGTATTACACCCACACCTGAGGGGAATGATCGGGCACTTTATTTTCTCAGGCACCACCTCTGCCTTACTCTCAAGAATGAGTATATGGCGGAGAGAAATGCGCTAGCACTCTGGACCGCACTCCTGAAGCGATTCGAGAGGCTGAAGTACACCATTCTTCCTGAAGCAAAGCAGGAGTGGATCAGACTGAGGTTTGCCGATTTTAAGACGATCGGTTATTACAATTCTGCATTGCATAGGATTTGTACCAATCTTCAACTCTGTGATAAGCAGATCACAGATGAGCAGAAGATTGAGAAGACCCTGTCCACCTTTCACCCCAGTGCTGTACAAACCGTCCGCAACTATCGTCAAGACGGCTATAAGGAGTATGCCGAATTGATTGATATGATGTAGGTGGCGGAGGCTCAGGACGAACGTCTCCGCAAGAATTACGTCACTCAGCCACCAGGCAGCTCCGCTGGCCGTGAAGCCAACGCTAGCAGCTACAAGGTGCAAAAGTCCTTGATGAAGAGAAGGGGGAAGAAGGGTAAGATTGTTGCCCAGAAAGGCAAGTCGGATGCTCCAAGTGACAAAAAGGCTAAGAAGAGTGGTAAGACCTATGGCCAGCAGAACCAAGGTTGCTACAAGTGTGGCAAATGGGGGCATTGGTTGCGGATATGCAAAGAACCGCAACATGTTGTTGATGCCCACTAAGCTCTGAAGAAGAATGGCAAAGGGCAGCCTGAAGCGCACTTTGCAGCAGTCGAGGGGGAGCATCCTGAGCAGCTGCCTGAGTTGATGGATGTTGAACCCATCCCAGCAGCAGTACCCTCTTATGACTTAGAGACAACCACAGCCATGATCTCTCTTGAAGAGAACATCACTCCTTAAAAGATAGCCGAAGAAGTCGATGATTTTCTAGTCGATTTCGTCTAATGCACTAGACGTTAATTGTCATTTATTTTATGTTAAATGGACAAGTTTAGAACTTGCATGGATGGTGCTTTAGGATTTGTTTTCTCATAATGGTTGGATGATTTTGAATAATACATTCATTTATTCAGTTTATAATGGCATGATATGTTCTGATATTGGCGTATTTTATTTATATGTTGAATGCCTTCTAATACATGTTAATTAAATACGTTATATTAGAACACGTGTGGCGCCCTATGGAGGAAGTATGCCTTGCCGACAGCGGCACAACGAATACCATCTTAAAAGAGACTAAGTATTTCCAGTCGATCCGTAAGAGCACTGGCAGCCTTGCGACAATCGCCGGAAGTGATGCATGTATAATCGGTTCTGGAAGAGCCACAATTATACTTCCCATGGGCACAACTTTGGTCATTGAAGATGCCTTATTGTACCCAGAATCGACTAGAACTCTCCTAAGTTTTAAGGATATTCACGCCAATGGTTTGCACGTTCATACTGACGAAGAGTACGGTAAGGAATATCTGCTCATCACGAAGCGCGAAGAGAATGGCAAAAGGGTATTAGAAAAACTTCCTTCACTAGAAACTGGGCTATATTATACCAACATTAAGGCATCCGCAGCCTACACTGTTCTGAAGACAGTGTTTAGAAGCTCTAAACTCTTCTGTCTTTAGTATGACAGATTAGGCCACCCAGGTCTTAGGATGATGAGAAATATAATAAATAACTCGCATGGGCATAATATTAATGTGAAGAATTTCCCGAATCATAAAGATTTTGTGTGCCCTACATGTGCCACTGGGAAACTAATTTGTAGACCCTCCAATCTGAAAGTGAAGGATGAAGTTCCTGCATTCCTGGAACGCATCCAGGGAGACATTTGTGGTCCCATTCAGCCCCATCTCAGGGCCATTTAAGTATTTCATGGTGCTCATTGACGCTTCTTCGAAGTGGTCATATGTGTATTTGTTGTCTATAAGAATCCACGCCTTTGCAAATTTGATCTCGCAGATCATTCGCATCAGAAATGTGTTTCCTGATCATCATATCAAGTCCATCAGAATGGACAACGCTGGAGAATTTACTTCAAAGGCATTTGATGATTATTGCATGGCGATGGGAATTGTAGTTGAGCATTCGGTACCGCATGTCCACACCCAGAATGGTTTGGCAGAGGCTTTAATTAAGAGAATTAAATTTATTGCCTGACCACTCTTGCATAAAAGTAATTTGCCAACTACATGTTTGGGACACGCAGTCCTTCATGCAGCGAATCTCATCAACCTTAGACCTTCGGCCTACAACATTCATTCACCTATGCAACTAGCGCAAGGGTCACCACCAAAAATCTCTCTTCTTAGGAGGTTTGGATGCAAGGTTTATGTACCTATACCACCTCTGCATCGTACTGTGATGGGCCCTCTCCGTAAGATTGGGATATACGTTGGTTATGAAACTACATCCATAATCAGGTATTTAGAACCCATGACGGGAGATTTGCATACTGCCCACTTCGCTGACTGTATTTTTGTTGAGGATAATTTCCCGTCATTAGGGGGAGGAAATCAACCCCTTGATGCAAAATGTCAGGAAATTACGTGGGAAGCCACGGGAATTCATGCACATGACTCGCGCACTAGTGAAACTGAAAAAGAGGTCCAGAAGATGATCGACTTGCAAGCATTAGCAAACCAACTGCCCGATCACTTTAGTGATTTGAAGAGCGTGACTAAGTCGCATGTGCCTGCACGCAATGCAACGGAGAGGGTTGAAATACCAAAGAAAATTGAAGATATCCCTAATCCTGTCCAGAGGCCTCAGAATAAAAAAGGACGAGAACTCCGGCTCCTCGAGTCCAAAGTAACCGGGGACACCCGGCGAAAAAGGATAAGAAGGACTTACCACAGCCAATCACTGAAGTCCCCCAGAATGAGAAGGGGAGCCAGTTGAGACCTGGCATAAGTATGACACCTTCAGAAAAGGGCATACCAGATCTGAATATCCCCATCGGCATGGATGTGTGCGCACACATCGGAGCCGAAAAACTAAAGAGACTTGCCACCGAAATTGAAAGAAGCGATGCGCAAGGTGAAGCTCCAGAAGAGGCAATCGCTCCAAAAGAAGCAACTCATGAAGAAATAGCTATAAATTATGTGCACACGGGAGAGTCCCTGAATAGGACAACAACCAATATCGATATCTACTTCGCAAAGAAAATTACCACAATCATCGATTTTGATCTCGAGCCTGCATCGCTCGCTGAATGTAAGAAAAGATCGGATTGCGAAGATTGGAAGAAGGCAATGGCAACTAAATTGCTATCTCTGAACAAAAGAGAGGTGTTTGGGCCCGTATGCTGCACGCCGCCCCATGTACACCCCGTTGGGCACAAGTGGGTATTTTATTCAAAAGAGAAATGAAAGAAATGAAGTAGTGAGATACAAAGCAAGGCTAGTAGCATAAAGTTTCACTCAACGTCCTGGAGTTGATTATGAAGAAACCTACTCACCAGTCATGAGTGAAATTACCTTTAGATATTTGATCTTAATGGCAGTGAACTTGAAATTAGAAATGAAATTGATGGATATTGTGACTGCATACCTTTACGGTAACTTGGATTCGAAAATCTATATGAGAGTCCCTGAAGGACTACCTCTCCTGAACCAAGACAGAGCAAATAGAAATCTGTACAGTGTGAAACGCAGAAAGTCACTGTATGGACTGAAGCAATCTGGAAGAATGTGGTATAATCGCTTAAGCGACTTTCTCTGCAAGAAAGGCTACACGAACAATGAAGATTATCCTTGTGTATTTATACGGCGATCCCAGAATGGATTCTGTATAATCTCTGTGTATGTAGATGATCTAAACATCATCGGGACAGCCGAAGACATAAAAGAAGCAAGTTCCTACTTGGAGTCAGAATTTGAAATAAAAGATTTGGGCAAGTCTAAGTTCTTCTTAGGCCTGCAGCTTGAGCATGTCCTTGAAGGAATTTTGGTATATCAGTCGACCTACACTCAGAAGGTGCTTGAAAGGTTTGGCTTTGAGAAGGCATTCCCATCGAAAGTTCCGATGATCGGGAGGTCTTTACAGCAAGAAAAAGATCATTTCCAACCTAGGGAAGAGGGGGAGGAAGTCCTGGGACCGAAATTCCCATACTTGAGTGCAGTGGGAGCACTCATGTATTTAGCAAACTGCACTAGACCGGACATTGCATTTGCAGTGAACTTGTTAGCGAGGTATAGTGCAGAGCCCACCAAAAGGCATTAGCAGGGCATAAAGGACATCTTCCGATATCTCCAAGGAAGCAAGGATCTTGGATTGTTCTACAGAAAGAATCAAGATCTGAACTTGATTAGATATGCAGATGCTGGGTACCTGTCGAACCCACATACCGCAAACTCACAAACAGGTTATGTATTCTTGTGTGGTGGAACTGCAATTTCCTGGAAATTGTCTAAGCAAAGCCTTGTAGCTACTTCGATGAACCACTCAGAAATTATAGCACTATATGAAGCCGCACGAGAGTGCGCTTGGCTACGACGAATAGTTCACCACATCCAGCAGTCATGTGGGATGAACATTGTGCAAACCCCCACAATTATCTATGAAGATAATGCCGCTTGCGTTGCACAAGTGCAAACGGGCTATGTGAAGAGTTATCTCACAAAGCATATCAACCCCAAGTTCTTCTATGCACATGAATTGCAAAGGATGGATGAGATTAAAGTACTGCATACTAAGTCATGTGAAAATCTCGCAGATTTGTTCACGAAGTCACACCCCGCATCTAGCTTTGAAAGGTGCATGCGTGGAATAGGGATGATGAGACTTAGAGAAGTGCAGAATTCAGGGGGAGAATTCTCTCAAGTCCGCTAATAAATCTTGATCATGAAGATTAAGTACCCAAAGAATATAGTCCTGAAGACCAAATGAAATTGGGTGGATTGTACTCTTTTTCCCTTAACGAGTTTTCCATGAAGTTTCTCGACCAAGGTTTTTAATGAGGCAATTCGTGCATCGCAGTATCACATGTATCATGTACTCTTTCTCCAAATTTTTCTCACTGGGTTTTTATGGAGTTTTAACGAGGCATGAGCATGTCGGGTGAGTGCCCAAGGGGGAGTGTTGAGAAACCTGAGCCCAGAACCAGGAGTCCTGGCCCATTATGGGCACACCACTGTAGACTATAAATAGGGACCTATACCTGCATATTATGTACACCTGATGCAATTGAAAGCAATAAAGAAAGACCAGGAGTTCTCTCTACCTCTCTATGTTCTATCTATTCTTCTGTGATTCTGTGATTGATTCGTTCTTGTTCTAAGCAGAGGAATCGATCGGACTGGTCGCCAGCGACGGTTCCTCAACAGAATCTACTTACGTACGTCTCCTTCATGCATGCGATGCAGTTCGGACCGTGTAACATGGTACGGTATACCGGCCCGTGAATTAAGTACTCGGGATTACTCTTGTCTGGAAATCTAGGTCGGGACTTAAAGCCTTGGTCCATATTGAGCACCTCATCACTAAACTATAAATAGAAAGTACTATTGGCTATTTTATATATGCATAAGAAAAAAAAGCTATAAAGAAAAATCAGGAGTTCTCCTTATTTCTGTGTTTCAATCTACTATTTGCGTCTTCTGTGATTGATTTGTCTTTTGCATAGCAGAGGAATCGATCAGACTAGCAACACGTTATAAGCACGAATCGCTCTGGTGAATCGAAAGGTAATCATCGAAGCATTAGTAGATTGAATTGTCTATATCTAGATCGCTCTAAATTTCGCAGATTTCGCTTTCTAGATTATTTCTGTGGTGCAAATCCGCTCTAATCTACTGCAAGCAGACTTGAAGTCAGCGGCACAATGTCGATCGGTAGATTACATGAAAGAGTAGACATTGATTGCATTGCAAATTAAAAAAAAGAAAGAAAAAAAATTCTTGCACGGCCGGCCTCGTACGGCCGCCAGGCGTGAGCGCCGCTCGACGGCCACTGCCGCACGGCTGCTACTTGGCCTCAGCTAGCCCGAAGCAAGCTGCTGGCCACCCATGCGCGCTGGCCCGAAGCTATCGCCGATCGCCACCCGAGCCTAGCACTGCTACCTGGAGTCACCTGCAAGCGCCGCCGCTCGGGTGCTGCCGAGGCTGGTCGCCCACACGCATTGCCGCCCAAGCCGGCCGCCGGCCTCCTCTTGCGCGCCGGCCCACAGCCCGCCGGCTCCCGAAACCGACGCTCGGCGCTGCCCAAAGCCACCGCACGAGCCCGGCCACCAGCCGCCCAAAGTCACCGCTCGGCGCCGCCTAAAGCCCACCGCTCGAGGCCACCACCGTTGCCTGAAGCCCGCCGCTCGGTGCCACCCGAAGCCACCAGCTCGTCGAGGCCATCCACCGCCGCTCGATGCCGCCCGAAGCCCGCCGCTCGGCTCCGCCTGAAGCAGCCCGCAACTCGAGGCCGTTCGTTGCTTAAGGCCACCGCCGCCGCTCGGTGCCTCCCACCGCCACCAGTAGCCGCTACTCACCGTGTACCCCACACGGGCCGCCGGTCCCTCGCAACCCGACCACTCCGAATGCGCCGCTACCACGGGAAGGAGCCGGTGACTAGGGTTTTAACCCTAGCCACTGGCATTGTATGCTGTCTGGTCGTATGGGCCGGTTCTCCGGCGCGATAGAAAAAGAGAAGAGGCTGAAAAAAGGGGGAAAAGGGAGATCGGGCCAGCACCGGTAAATTTGCAAAAAAGGCTCCCGAATTCTGGAAATTATGGGAGAGTTCTCAGAATTTTCAGACGGGTCCTGGATTTTGCAAAAAGGCCCTCAAAAAGTCAAAAAATTACGTGGAAATTTTCTCTGAATTGAAAATTTGCATATAGGCCCTCGAAAATTGCAGAATTCAATGGAAATTCATATTTCGGCATAAAAAGGCCTCAGGAATTCAAATTTTGAATTATTTTTTGCATTTGAAGCATGTTTAATACTGTCATTATTATTTTTATGTTTTCTGCATTTATTTACTATTTTGATTAATCATAATTATTTAGATTGCCTTTAATCACCGAAATTAACAGTAAAATTTATAGAAAATGCATAAAAAATGCTGGAACATTATTTACCAGCAATAAATTTATTTCATGCATATTTACCGGCAATAAACTTATATATTCCTTTCACGCACATGTAGACGATAGGCATCACGAACCAGGAGTTCGAGGAGCTGGCTCAGCATGACCAAAACTACTTGACTTGGGCTTTTGATGTTGAGATAGTACTTGGAGCCCGGAAGCTCCATGCTGCCATTGGGATTGGTGCACCACAGGATGCCAAACCCACTCCTGAGGAAAATGATCAGGCACTTCACTTCCTCAGGCATCATCTTTGTCTCACTCTCAAGAATGAGTACATAGCAGAGAAGAGCGCTCTAGCATTATGGACTGCACTCAAGAAGTGGTTCGAGAGGCTAAAGTACATCATTCTTCCTCAGGCAAAGCAAGAGTGGATCCGACTGAGGCTTACCGACTTCAAAATGGTCAGAGAGTACAATTCTGCTCTGCACAAAATTTGTACCAATTTTCAACTTTGTAGCAAGCATATCACAGATGAGCAGAAGATTGAGAAGACTCTATCCACCTTCCACCCCAATGTAGTCGTCAAGACGACTATAAGGAGTATGCTGAATTGATTGATATGATGCAAATTGCTGAGACTCAGGATGAAGTTCTCCACAAGAACTATGTCACACATCCACCTGGGAGCTCCGTTGGCCGTGAAGCCAACGATGGGAGGTATAAGGTGCAAAAACCCGTAATGAAGAAAAGGGGAAGAAAGGGTAAACCGCTGCCCAGAAAGACAAGTCAGATGCTCCACGTGAAAATAAGGCAAGCAAGCCAAAGCGGGATGGCAATCCCTATGGTCTGCAAGACCAATCCTGTTACAAGTGTGGTAAGTGGGGGCACTGGTTGCAGATCTGTAAAGAGCCGCAACATATCATCGATGCCTTCGAGGCTCAGAAGAAGAAGGATGGTAAAGAGCAGCATGAAACCCATTTTGCATCTGTTAAGGGGGAGAGTTCTGAACAGCTACCACGCTAATGGAGGTTGAAACCATTCCAACAGCAGCACCCCCTTTTGACATTGCAGCTGCCACCGCCATAATTTCTATAGAAGAGCATATCACCCTTGAGAAGATAGTAGCCGAAGTCTCTGACTTCTTAGCAAATTCAGTCTAATGCACAGAATGCATTTAGACTTTAATTGTCATTTACTTTATATGTGGAAGGGATAAGTTAGAATTTGCATGGATAGTACTCCAAGAATTTTTTTTCTCGTGATGGTTAGATGACATTGAATAATTCATTCATTTTTTCAGTTTATAATGCCATGATATATTCTGATATTGAAGTATTTTATTTATGTGTTGATTGCCTTCTACTACATATTAATAAAATACTTTATATTAGAACGCATGTGGCACCCTATGGAAGAAGTGTGTTTAGCCGACAGCGACACAACGAATACCATCTTAAGAAAAAAATACTTTCAGTTGATTAGTAAGAATGCTGACAGCCTTACAACAATCACCAATAGCGATGTTTGTATAATATGTTTAGAAAGAGCCACAATTATACTCCCAATGGGCATAACTTTGGTTATTCAAGAAACCTTATTGTGCCAAGAATCGACTAGAACTTTCCTAAGTTTCAAGGATATTCGTGCTAATGGTTTTCATGTTGAGACTGAAGAAGAGTATGGTAAGGAATATTTGCTCATTACAAAGTGTGAAGAAAATGGAAAAAGGTTATTAGAAAAATGTCATTCATTAGAAACTGGGCTATACTACACTAATATCAAGGCACTTGCAGCCTATACTGCCCTAAAAACAATATTTAGAAGCTCCGAACTTTTTCTATCTCTGGTATGACAGATTAGGCCACCTAGGACTTAGAATGATGAGACATATAATTAACAATTCACAGGGACATAATATTAATGTAAAGAATTTTTCGAATCATGAAGATTGTGTGTGCCCCGCATGTGCCACCAGGAAATTAATTACTAGACCTTCTACTCTGAAAGTGAATGATAAAGTTCCTGCATTCCTGGAACGCATCCAAGGAGACATTTGCGGTCCCATACAGCCACTATTAGGGCTATTTAAATATTTCATGGTGCTCATCGATGCTTCCTTGAAATGGTTGCACGTATGTTTGTTGTCTATAAGAAACTATGCTTTCACAAAGTTGATCTTATAGATAATTCGCATTAGAAATATTTTACCTGATCATCACATAAAGTCCATTAGAATGGTCAACGCCGGAGAATTTACTTCAAAAGCATTTAATGATTATTGCATGTCAATGGGAAATTACAGTTGAGTATTCTGTACCGCATGTCCACACCCAGAATGGTCTAACAAAGGCATTAATCAAGAGAATTAATTTTATTGTCCGACCACTTTTGTAGAATTTTAATTTACCAGCTATATGTTGGGGACACGCAGCCCTACATGTTGGGGATATACATTGGTTATGAGACATTATCCATAATCAATTATTTAGAACCAATGATAGGAGATTTGCATACTACCCGTTTCACTGATTGCATATTTGATGAGGATAATTTCCCAACATTAGGGGGAGAAATTCAACCCCTTGATGAAAAATATTGGAAAAACACGTGGCAACCCACGGGAATCCATGCACATGACCCGCGCACTAGTGAAACAAATAGAGAAGTCCAGAAGATCATTGATTTGCATGCATTAGCAAACCAACTGCCTGACCACTTTAGCGATTTGAAGGGCGTAACTAAGTCGCGTGTGCCTACACGCAATGCATCAGAGAGGGTTAAAATACCAAAGAAAGTTGAAGGCATCCCTAATCCTATCCAGAGGCCTTAGAATAAAATGACGAGAATTCCGGTCCCTCGAACCCTAAGTAATCGGGGACGCTTGGTGAAAAAGGATAAGAAGGACTTACAACCAATCACTGAAGTTCCCCAGAACCAGAAGGGGAGTCAGTTGAGACATGGCACCAGTATGACACCTTCAGAAATGGGCATATCAGATTGAACATTCCCGTGGAGAGAGAAATCAGCATGGATATATGCGCACACATTGGAACTAAAAAACTAAAGGGACTTGCCGCCGCAATTGGAAGGAGCAGTGTGTAAGTAGAAGCACAAGAAGAAACAACTCATGATGAAATAGATATAAACTATGTGCACACGGGAGAATCCATGAATAGGACAACAGCCAATGTTGATAACTACTTTACAAAGAAAATTGCCACAATTATCGATCTTGATCTAGAGCCCACATCGCTCGCTGAATGTAAGAAAATATCAGATTGGGAAGATTAGAAAAAGGTAATAGAAACTGAATTATTATTTCTGAACAAACGAGAGGTGTTTGGGCCTGTAAGCCGCACACCTCCCCATGTGCACCCAGTAGGGCACAAGTGGGTATTTGTTCGAAAGAGAAATTAAAGAAATGAAGTTGTAAGATATAAAATAAGGCTTGTTGCATAAGGTTTCACTTAACGTCCAGGAGTTGATTTGAAGAAACCTACTCCTAGTCATGAGTGGAATCACTTTTAGATATTTAATCTCAATGGCAGTAAACCTGAACTTAGAAATGAAATTGATGGATGTGATAACTGCATACCTCTATGGAAATTTGGATTCAGAAATTTATATGAGGGTACCAAAAGGTATCCCTGTCCCGAACCAAGACAGAGCAAATAGAAATCTATACAGGGGGAAATCAGGAAAATACTGTACGGACTTAAGCAATTAGGAAGGATGTGATATAATCACTTAAGCGACTTTCTATGCAAAAAGGCTACACGAACAATGAAGATTGTCCCTGTGTATTTATATGACAATCCCAGAATGGATTTTGTATAATCTCAGTATATGTAGATGATCTAAATATCATTGGGACCTTGGAAGACATAAAAGAAGCAAATTCTTACTTGGAGTTAGAATTTGAAATGAAAGATTTGGGTAAAATAAAATATTGCTTAGGCCTACAGCTCGAACATGTCCCAAAAGGAATATTAGTACATCAGTCAACCTACGCCCAGAAGGTGTTAGAAAGGTTTAGCTTTGAGAAGGCATATCCAAAGATAGTACCGATGATCGGGAGATCTTTATAGCAAGAAGACCATCCATACTGACATAGGGAAGAGGGGGAAGAAGTCCTAGGATCAGAATCTCATACTTAAGTGCAATAGGAGCATTTATGTATTTAGCAAACTGCACTAGACCGGACATTATATTTGTTGTAAACCTATTGGCAAGGTGTAGTGCAGAACCTACCAAAAGACATTGGTAGGGAATAAAGGATATCTTCCAATACCTCTAAGGAAGCAAGGATCTTGGATTATTCTATAGAAAGAACTAAGACTTGAATATAACTGGCTATGTAGATGCAGGGTACCTGTTGGACCTGCATACCGCAAGGTCACAAACAGGCTATATATTCCTGTATGGTGGAACTGCAGTTTCATGAAAATTGTCTAAGCAAAGTCTTGTAGCGACTTCGACGAACCACTCAGAAATCATAGCGCTGTACAAAGCCACACGAGAATGTGCTTGGCTTCGACGAATGATTCACGACATCCAGCAATCATGTGAGATGAATATCATGCAAACTCCCACAATTATCTATGAAGATAATGCAGCTTGTATTGCACAAGTGCAGACGAACTACGTAAAGAGTCATCTCACAAAGCATATCAACCCCAAGTTCTTCTATGCTCTTGAATTGCAAAAGATGGATAAAATTAAGGTACTGCATACTAAGTCATGTGAAAATCTTGTAGATTTATTTGCTAAGTCACTCCCAGCATCTAGTTTTGAAATATGTGTACGAGGAATTGGAATGATGAGACTTAGAGAAGTGCAAAATTTAGGGTGTGATTTTTCTTAAGCTCGTTATTAAAACTTGATCACGAAGATCAAGTACCCAAAGAATAAATTCTAAAGATTAAATGAAATTGGGTGGATTGTACTCTTTTTTCCTTTGACGAGTTTTCCTGAAGTTTCTCGGCCAAGGTTTTTAATGAGGCAATTCATGCAACGCAACATAACAGTATCATGTACTCTTTCTCCAAATTTTCCCACTGGGTTTTTATGGAGTTTTGATGAGCCATAACTGTGTCGGATGAGTGCCCAAGGGGGAGTGTTAGGAAACCTGGGCCTGGGCTTAAAGCCTTGGCCCATGGTGGGCACCTCACCACTATGCTATAAATAGGGAGTACTATTGGCTATTTTGTATACGCATGAGAAAAAGAAAGTAATAAAGAAAGACTAGGAGTTTTTCTTATCTCTGTGTTTCAATCTATTATTTGCGTCTTCTGTGATTGATCTGTCTTTTGCATAGTAGAGGAATTCATTGGACTGGTCGCCTGTGACGGTTCCTCAACAAATCTAATGATTACAAGCCACTAGAGCATTCTGAGGTGTCGACATCATTTTTTTCTTTTTTCAGACCAAGAGGCGTTGACATCGTTAGAGCATCTCTAATAGTGTTATCATAGTTATCTCTTAACTATATTAAATGAACAAAATTCTATGTAAAGTAGAGAAGATGTAAGAAGAGATAATATACTATCTCTTGCATAAAAGGCGACTTGAGCCCACAAACCAATGTAAACAGTGAGCGGGTGCGAAACAAGAAGTTACAGTAAAAATGGTATAAAATAATTAGATGAATGATTTACAATTAAAGAGATTGTCTTTAGTGCGTCTTTAGGTAAGATAAAAATTTTAGAGACAATGTTAAAAAATAAATTATTGTACATGTGCTTAATCGATTTGTACGCCCCAAGTTTCTAAGAAGCTAGCCAGAGATTAATGTTTTAGTATCTGACTCTTGATCCAGTGATCAATTAGGCCAGTCTTAGTGGGAGGTTTCATGTCCCAGTTTCCAAGACTGTCATGTCACCTTTTCAGGTTTGGAGTGATGAATGAAACATGCTCTCTCAATGCACAGTTTCATCTGCACAGTTTCATATGCTATCTGCAGCATTTAATTCTGGCATGTATTGTGATCAAATGTGCCATGTGAACTATGGGAGACGAAGGGAGATGAGGGGAGATGGCGCACCGGATCCAGCGACGAGGAGGAGATGAAACAAAACGCTCTTAGTGCGCGTTTCACGCCGTTTCCAAGGTGGTGGAAACAGTGCCCATCCGTTTCTTCACCATGAAACGGTATTTCTCTCTTTCTTCTTTAATACAGTGTCATGTCATCAGTTTTACTGATGTGTCATCTCATTTAATGCCCATGAAACCCTGATGAAATTCCCATTAAGACTGGCCTTATGCACAGGGTAGCAGGGTCGACCCATCCGATGCCTTTCAAATTTTCAGTCATTCGGTCACTGCAAATAATTAATGAGCTCTTTTAACTACTAGATTATCATTAATTTTCTTCACTGGAAAAGTTTATCTGGTACTGCATGCACGTTTTTTATGGAATTAAAGTCTAGTAGCATATGTTCATTTGAGAAAAATATTGTTTAGGCAATGCATGTGCTCATGGTTAATTGATTAGGCTTCTGCCATGCGGTTCAGAAAATGTATAACATGGCTTTACTACGGATAAAAATACCATATTATTCCAACAAATTGAGTCGATTTCATCAGGATTGACATGCTCACTCATTTGGCTTTACCTCTGCACACCGTCGAGCTCACCAAATTGGCGTCATGCCTTACCGTCTTGCTTGGCTTACACCGCGCCCAATCAATCTTCGTTGTAACCCACGTCGTAATTTTTTTATTGAAGTTAATTTATTTGTTGGGAGATGGTTTTGTTGTTTTCTGTTATAGTTTTTTAGGGAGATGAAGTTTGTTTGTTGGGTATAAATTTTTCTTTTTCATTTACAGATTCTCTAGGGAGGTGGGAGGGAGGCCATTGTTCTTTCTAAGTAGTAATACTAGTTGAAAGCACATGCTTTGCTATAGATAAAAATATTATATTATTCCTCACGTGTTGAGTAAGACTTCGTCAGGACGGTATGCCCAGCTCACGTCCTAAGCTCCGACTCCATGCGATGTCGCTTCATGCTCAGCGACATCGCGTCTCCGCGTCCTTGGCTCCGTCGTGCACTCTATAGAGCTTCGCTGTTTTTTTTTATGTTTTAATGTTAGAGAATTTTGAGGGAGATGGGAATTGTTTGTTGCTAGATTGTTTTTATTTTTGTTAGATGTTTTTTTAGGTGAAATTTCAGAAAATTTCACCTGCTACTGTACGCACGTTTTTCATGGAATTGAAGTCTAGTAGCATATGTTCATTTAAGAAAAAAGTGTCTAGTTAATAACATGTGTTCCTGGTTAATTGATTATGTTTTCGCAATAATTAGTGCCAGTTATAATTATGCTAGCTAGCTAACAGCCGAACAACACTGCTATGTATCTGTGGCTGATAGCATTCGATCCACAGGGTGAGATGCAGAATATACGTACGTCTAGCACCTTCTGCGACTCAGTTCAGACGGTGTATAACATGGTACGGTGTGTATATATATACGAGCCTGTGAATTAATTAATCGGGATTAATCGGATGATTCGAAATCAATGGAGCGTTCTTAGGCGTCGACATCACCGTAGTCTCAAAGAGTCTAGCTAGAGATCAATTTTTTAGTACCTGACTTTCGATCCAATCGATCTTCAATTATGCACATGGTAGCAGGGACACATACGATACCTTTGATGAGTTTGATCAACTGGTATTAATAGTACATCTATTATATAGAATATTAATATCAGTATATCCCCAAAATAAAAGAGAGCACTATATATATCTCGGCTGTTCACATGTATTGGTGTCTTCGAACACTACTATAAAAAAAGGCTATACTAAACGATTACATCACAGATGGTTCATAGAGAACCGTCCGTACTGTAATTATTATAGACGGTTTTACAAGTGTGATCGTGTATCGTTGTCAGATCCTGGAGTAACAACTCCAAAAGCCTTTGTGTTAATCGCACTATCCTAGGAAAAGTTAGTACACACAGGGTTAACAGGGTTACATATCATACATAATAACCAAACTTTATTATAAAGCAAAGTGTACGGGCCTTATGGCCAAATTTACAATAAAATGGCTCATGGCCAACCACAAAAGTAAACAGCGGAAGACAAATAAAAAGGAGCAGCCCATCCTGCCTGCCCATAGATGAATGACTGTAAGACATAGCCTATTCGTCGCAATCCTCACACTACTAGGGATGTGAACAGTAATGACGAACCAGTGTCGTCACTGAAGATGCCACATTCGTCATAGATTATAATTTGTGACGAATTTGTGACGAAATTAATTTCGTCATGGAACGCGCGTCACATTTGTCGTACCGCGACGAAATTATATTTTTCGTCATAGAACTGCTTTTGTTCAATGACGAAAGGGTCCCCGTCATAAAACACACTCTGTTTTATGACGATCGGTTTTTGTCATGGATAGGGCTGTTTTTTGTCATAAACAGCCGGCACCTGCTGTAGGCCAGCGTGGCGGCTGACGTGGCTTGTCCACGTGGCGGATGGCGTGGCAGCTGACGTGGCTGGTCCACGTGGTAGCTAACGTGGCTGTTACCGTGGCAGCTGATGTGGCTGGACCACGTGGCGCGATTTTATTGGACCGCTTGGCGCGATTTGGTTCTCCCACGTGCCTCCTTTTTATTGGACCACGTGGCTTAAGTTCGTCACTTGCAAATTCGTCACAGAAAGCACTTGCAAATTCGTCACAGAGACCCATATGGTTATTTCATCACAGACATCACAATTTTCAAATATTCAAATGACCCACAATTCCATAACTAAATAGATCCAGTATTCCAGTGACCATAAAACTCAATGAACAATACTCAACTCAGTCATCATCACATTCCAACTAGTTCACAGAAACAACTCAGTTCACAGACTTGAACCAACTCAGTTCACAGAACAAATTCACAGCACAGAATAAACTTAAGTTCTCGACCACAAAACAACCACCAGCAAGGACCAGCAACCACCACCAGCTCACATGCCTAAGAAGAGTTACCATTGTTCAAGGCCAAGATACGGCGAAGGAGCGCATTGTTCTCCTCCATTGCCTGGTTATTTTTCTCTGTTAGCTTCTTGTACTCCTCCAACTCCTTTTGGGTCCTCGCCAGCTTTTCCTCAACTTCTTCGCTTTTCTTCTTGAGGTCCTCGAGTTCTCCTTGTAGAGCAGCCGAAGCTTGTTTTTCAGCTGCTAGTTCTTCCTGAAGCTCGCTTTCATTCGATGAAGATGATTTTGAGGGGGCGGCCGTTTTGATTCCAACATTCTTCAAGAAAGTGTTGTTGTTGCTGTTCTGGGAGAGCACCTTGGAGACCACCTGTGCACTGGTAACTGGTGTCTCACCTTCAGCAGCAGGTTCTGCCCTCAAAGCTTCCATATCAGACTGAAAATGTCCCAGGAACAATCATTAGTTGGACAGACATGAGAAATAGCAAACAGATGTAACAAACAGATGAATCACTGTCAAGAAGTCTAGATATGAGCTTACTGAAAGACAAACAGATGTATGGTTTTGATTATGGTGTCAGGGGTTTAATGATTTGGTTCAGATTATGAGCTTACTGAAAGATGTATAAGTCTAGATATGAGCTTACTGAAAGACAAACAGTTGTAACCGGGTTCAGATATTTTGCTTTGGTTCAGATTCTACATCGAATTTTCCAGGTTCAAAAAGCTTAACAACCTTACAAAGATTATTCTTGGCATGCTAAACAAAATTAAATCCTAGACCAGCTCATATCTAGACTTATACATCTGATTATGGTCTGAACCCGGTTACAACAGATGTATGGTTTTGATTATGGTGTCAGGGGTTTAATGATTTGGTCAGGGGTTTAAAGACAAACAGATGTTCAGATGAATAACAAACAGATGTAGAATCTGAACCCGGTTACAACAACACACACACCTGTCACACACATGTGATCTGCAGTAAGAAGGAAAGGTTGCATGTGTTACTATCATTGCTTGAGAGGGATGCACCAAAATCGGGGATTATATTTGTCGCTGAACAGGTACTGGTATACATGAATTCCTTTTATGCCATGCCATGTTGATTGTAATATCTCTAGGATCATGAGATATTGTTTCACCTATTTTCGGAGGTGCTAACTTAGGAACTTAGAGGGGCCAGCTGGCCAAGTGATCTTATGATGGGCCAGCAATACAAAATACAAATGATATAGAATAATTTACATTTTTGGTATGATCGAAGGGATTAAAAATCTGATATTCTGTTTCTCAAGGGAAGCCCATCAAGTCCGTTAGTTATATAAATGCATGCTGCAGTTATGCATAATGGTGCCATGCACAAGTAGGTAACTTGCAGTCTAGAACATACATGTGATGAGTCAATTTCAAGAGGACAACTGTGTTTTAGCGAACTTCTTTCTTAATTTTTTCTCTTACAAATGATTGGCAATGATCCATTTTAAATTAAATCCAGTAGATTATTGCAAAACCAAGATCCCAACTATCGATGTAAACCACACACACAAAAAAACATAAGAGAAAATCAGGGTCAGTGATGACCTATTGGCATTATTTGGGGCTGGGTCCACCGAATTCAGTGGCACCCATGATTTCATGTTGGAAACAGCACAAGCATCTTAAAGGCACAAGGAAACAGATGTAGGGACTTACAACTGCTTCTCTTGCCAGTTCACTCAGACCATGTTTGGAGCTGGTATGGCAGGTCTTGAAGGCCTCCACCGCATCAAGTTCTTCAATTTGTTGTGTGCTCGGTTCTGCATTGTTCCTCTTCTCCTTCTGTTAGGTAGGTAATCATTTACAGCAAAGTTCTGTCAGACAAATACAAAAGAATTTTTTGGATGAAATAAATAGGTATAGTACAAGGTAATCTTTACTTACATATGCATGTAAGTGTGCGACATAGCTGCGAGAACCCGTAGCTTGATGATACTTGACATTACTGCGATTCTGCTTGTTCTTTTCACATGATTGCTACAAGAGAAGGAACTTGTTAGATAAGATCATATGTTTACAATGAGAAGAGCCTCTGCAAACTGAATATGAAAGAAGAATCTATGATAAGATACCCATACCATGTTCTTTGGATCAGACCACTTTGCAACAAGTGCCCTCCACTGTTCATCAGTCATACTAGCAACAGGAGAAGTAGTCCTAATCTCATTTGCAGGTACACCATTTAAGTATTTCTGCTTCAGCCGATAACGCATTTGTCGCACCCCCGACCGCAATACATCGGAGCATGCTTCCTCTGTTGGCTTGTGTTTTATGTTAATGGCCAATCGCCCCTAGTGATATGAAATTTGCATCGTTAGTGAGTCAATTCAGGTCATGTGATATCATAGTGTAGCATAGAAAGAGTAATGCACTTACAGATAGCTTTCCCACAAAGTCTTTGTAATATTGTTCCTCTTTCTTGTACTCTTTCCAATGAGTTAGGACAGGAACCTTATCTCGAATGATGACACCAGCCTCTGATGCGAACTTGGCAGCTTGAACAGGTTCTTGTGGCCTTTTTTTGCCTTCAGCAACAGCTATGGGCATTCTCCTTCCCATATATCTTGTCATCCTTTCCAGCAGTATTCCCTTGGTTGGTGGCCTAGGTCTCCTTGGGGGTCGCTGTGCGGGAGCTACAGAATAGAATTTTTATTTAGATGGTTAAGTTTCATGCAAAACAGCAAAAGTGATGTCATATTTGAATGTCAAAGAAACTATAACTTGCCTTCAGTGGATTGGGTTTGATCCCCAGTCTGGTCTTCACCACCAGCTACATTGTCTTCACTAGCAGCTACATTGTCTTCACCACCAGCTACATTGTCTTCACCAGCAGCTACATTGTCTTCACCACCAGGTACATTGTCTTCAACACTAGCATCATTGTCTTCAACACCAGCATCACCATCTTGAGGCAACTCTTCATCTTGCACATGTCTCTGTGAAGTTAGTTGCCTTTTGTATGCTCTTGTTGAGACCCCAGGAGTTATCTCCTCTGCTCGTTGAACTGCCCTCACTCTCTTTGGTTGCCTGACTCCTGGCGCCATGTTGGGATTTTTCTTCTTCCTCTTAGTACAGAGGGTTTTCCGTCTAGTTCCTTGAGGAAACTGATAAAAAAACAACTTGTTAGTGAGCTGCATCTATAAGCAAGAGCATATATTAAAGAACAGATATGCAGGAAACAACATAAAAATGCAATGCAAATATCCTCCCTCCCCACACAAGATAGAAGAAGCACCTCGATTGCGAGGGGTTGTGGCTGCTCAAAAGATTCAGTGTCATCATCATCACTATCTCCTTGAACATCATCTTCAAGGAGATACTCCGATGAGTCAGAATATTCAGAATTTGATTTCTTGTTTGCTGATTTTTCCCCTTCGTTCTTGCAGGTTGTGTACACGATTTATTAAAAGAGGAAGCTAGATCATTGATCCCAAGTTCTTGCAACTTCCTTAAATTCTTCAACACTTGTTTATCCCGGCTTCTTTCGTATTCAGTTTGCGGAGGTTCTTACAGGAACAGCCAAATTGTAACTATTAGAAAAAATAGGGAGTGAACTAAGAGCTAAGAGCTACTACTACTTACAAGCTAGGTAAGAGGTAAGAGCTACTACTACTTGCAAGCTAGGTATGACTACTTCCACAGATAATATTAAATGTTGCATCTGCCTGCTAAGATATGTTCAGGGACTATTTCAGAGCAACAAAAAGGTACAACAGACTAATACACATGAAAATGCAACAACAGAACAGTTGCACAGACAACTACTACTTGAACAAACAACATACTACATGCACAGAGAAAATAGAGAAGAGTTTTGCTTACCTTGTGATGGCGGTTGTCCAGATCGTTTCCTACCTTGTCCCCTTGTTGCCACCATCGCGGTTGTGGCTACGCTGCGGTACTCGTCGGCGGCGGTGGTCGTAGATGGGGAAGTAGAACCGGTGGTCGTCGTCGGTGGTCGTGGAAGGGGAAGCAGGCCCGGTGCGGTGAACGACGTCGAAGGGGAACCAGATCCGTGCGACGACGGTCGGCGGTGGGGAAGTAGACTCGATGCAGCGGCAGACGTCGGCGTAGACCCGAATCCGGCGCGGCGGCTAGGGTTTCATGGGGGCGAGAGAGAGGGGTACGGGGCGACGAGAGAGGGGGGTGGCGGCGAATGTCGTCAGCGAGGAAGCAGCTCCTGCGCCGGCGGTGGTGCCCCGGCGGCGGCTAGGGTTCGGTGGGGGCGAGAGAGAGGTGGATGGGGCCAGAGAGAGAGAGGTGGAGGGGCGACGAGAGAGGGGGAGGTGGATAAATGGGTTGGAATTTTTTTTTGGCGCCCGAATATAGACCGCGCTCGGGAAAATGGCGCCCCTGAAATTTTTTTAGCGCCCTTGAATACAGAGGGGCGGGGGCAATTTTTAGATTTTTAATTAGGGAGTTTGTACAATTGAAATCACTTTCCGGATTTTTTTTTCAAAATGTCCAATTTAAATTTTATATTATATGGCCCTGCAATTTAACCCACTTTTTCAAAATATCCAAATTAAATTTTGGATTTTTTGGCCCTGCAAATTAAACCACTTTCTAAAATTCAACAATTTTAACCAGTACATGGGATTTAAACGAGCTTCTCTAAATCTGCATTTTAGAAGTGATAGTAGGATATTCAAAATTGTAGGATACTTATTTCAAATAAATGCCACTTTCGTTCTTACATGTTATAGTTGGTAAAGTACTCAATCTAATTCAGCAGCAGCAGTAGTGGTAGTAGTAGTGGTAGTAGTAGTAGTAGTAGTAGTAGTAGTAGTAGTAGTAGTAGTAGTAGTAGTAGTAGTAGTAGTAGTAGTAGTAGTAGTAGTAGTAAGTGTCATCTTGAACCAAGTATTAAGTAGTAGTATAGTAGTAGTACTTACTACTCGTACTACTACACCTGAACAATCTAGTAGGAGAGTTGTAAGTACACAAGCTACTTATAAATTGCCACCATCAGCAGTATTTCCAGCAGTAGGTAGTGCACACAGGAACATTGATGAATCATTTACATACATCGCATAAGTCCATTAAATGACAAACAATAATTGTCTTACATCCCGACGGGGAAATGGTCCTTATAAGGGCCACACAGGCCATAAGTTATATTACAATAAAATCAGCGGAAATATCAACAAAAGTAGAACCAATACCACAGGCAAGTGACTGGGGGTTCTACCACAAACCACACTCTCGTGCACCCCTGCACCATACCCCCGATCCATCCGCCCAGATAAATAAGCATGTTTTGAGAGTTTTTGGTAACATACATTTATTCTCGAAAATCCACCATGTTCCCATCACATCCTCCCAAAACAGTTCTTTCAGTTCAAGACAGAGTAGTTGGAGTATCGATGATACCCCAAGCATCTAATATTTCTAAGCAGAGCATATCAATAGGGACTTAATTTGAAAAGTTTTAATGTTATAGTTTCACTAGGGTGACAAGGCTCACATAACCAATGTAGGGCAAGAAGAATAGTGTATGCAGATTTATATAGCAAGGTATAACTAACATTCTGAATTTGAACATAGCATATCACGTGAAATAATAGCATGCATGTTGGTAATTTGAAAGAAAGTAATTTTGCAATACTGGGTTCAATATGATCAAAGGTCGACTCATAAGCTATATTACGTTGCGCGAAAGTTTGGACAAGAAGTTATCAAACAACACAAATCATCTCCAAAAATTCACATGAACTCAAAAAATTATGGTTTCGGTCCCATTAGACAGATCTTGAATTTAGATGAATTTACAAATTTGTTTCATTCAATTTGGAGCTAAAATGTAGAAGTTATGATTGGTCAAAGTTTTCTGTTTCAGTGGGGCCCAGCGGTCGCGTCGCTCTGGTTACAGAGGCTGACAGGTGGGGCCCACCTGTCAGGTAGAAATAAAAGAAATGTTCGACCTCGGCGCGCTGCGGAGCCGGGGGCTCGAACGCGCGCGGCCGAGGGAACGTGGGAGGGAGGAGAGTTAGCGCTGATAGCCAAGTGAGCGGGGAGGCTTTGCCTACCACTATAGGGCGATTTATTCTCTTGAGGTGGCTCTGCAGCGCGGTCCACTGGCATTCTCTGGCATTTATTTTTCTTTTATCTCGTCTGTGCTACTGACATGTGGGTCCAGCTACTATTCATGGGGTCCACATGTCAGTATGGGTTCGGTGGAAGAGTTCCACTGACCAGTGGGGCCCAGCGGTCAGCGTCGCTCTGGTTACAGAGGCTGACAGGTGGGGCCCACCTGTCAGGTAAAAATAAAAGAAATGTTCGACCTCGGCGCGCTGCGGAGCCGGGGGCTCGAACGCGCGTGGCCGAGGGAACGGGGGAGGGAGGAGAGTTAGCGCTGATAGCCAAGTGAGCGGGGAGGCTTTGCCTACCACTATAGGGCAATTTATTCTCTTAAGGTGGCTCTGCAGCGCGGTCCACTAGTAGGGCGCGCAGGCGCGAGAAAGAACGGGAGCTGGCGGCGGCAATATTTTCAGACCGAGCACAGTAACTACGCGATCTCCTCCGTTCAAGGCAACAATGGCAAGGATCAAAGGATGATTTGCGCTGAGATTTGTGCGGAATAGGCTGAGGAAGCAAGAAACCAAATCCGAAACGGAAATTTCAACTCAATTTTGATTTTTTGATTTCGGTTTTGTTTCAAAATTCCTTTTAGAATCTGATGAGATATGTATACAATGCAGCTGGTATGTCAATTCAATTCAATTGATAAGCACCGATAACAAATAAGTAGCCGAATGCAGCTGGTATGTCACAAACAAGAATTAACAGTAGAAACTGAGAACATGCTTTAGGATAGAATCTGATGAGATATGTATACAATGCTTTTGGCGAAGTTGCTGAGTTTCAGTCAATTTGTCCTGAACAGGGAGCCTCTATTGAGTACAGGTATAGAGTAGGATGCAAGGCAAACGTAACAACTGCAACCTCTGTAATGCTGAGCACAAATTTTTATTAAACAGCAGTAGCAGCCTGTGCGCTAACTGACATGTTGTATAGTAGCAGCAGCTTGAGCACAAATTTATAGTGCGCTAACTGACATGTTGTATAGTGCGCTAACAGCAGCAGCCTGTGCATCCAATGCTGGCACATTCAAGAGGTCAACTAGCCTCTTGTATACCTGTATCAAGTACAGCAATGTAAGTAGGAGTGTAGGGCAATTGCACCGTCCAAAATGGAGCATATGTGGATTAACCTGTGCATCCAATGCTGGCACACTCAAGAGGTCAACTAGCTTCAGTTTTCGGGTGAAGCCATGTGGATTAACCTGCAGCTCAAATGGAGCATATGTAAGTAACATTTGGCAATAATATAAATGACAACACACAAATATTATTGGCAGAAAACCAACTAAAGAGGAATAAGTATGTACCTTGCGTATCCTAGAAATCATCATCTTCGTCGTCGTCGTCTAGGCACATGTCATCATTGTTCTCATTGCCACCATCACTACAGTATTGCAGTACAGTTTCATCTTCATCCTCATCCTCACTATCTTCAGGAATTGTAGCTTGCTTCTTGCTTCTTATGAGGTCTACTAAATTAGCTTCAAGTATAGTGGCTTCTCCACCCTGAAGATTGTGCGTAACCTCATGAACATCACCTTCTTGCACTTCATGCTCAGTATCAGAACAATGATCATCCTGATGCACATCATGACTGGGTTCATCTTTTTCAGCCACATCATAAATATTCCTATGTTCAAATTTTTGCACAACTCGCCATGAAGCACGAAGCTTGAACTTGTTACCAATACATGCATCATAGGTATCGACACCCTGCCAGAGATCGAGCAGTTCTTCTATTAGGGGCTCAAGGAACAAATCAAAATCCTTTCCTGGAGATGATGGACCTGGGATGAGTAAAGACATAAAGCAGTTTGCTGGATTCACGCATTCCCATGGTGGGAGATTTAAAGGTGTCAGGAGCACAGGCCACATGCTATATTGGGTACTCATGTTGCCAAATGGATTGAATCCAGCTGTAGCTAAGGCAAGCCTCAAGTTCCTCGGATCAGCTGCAAAATTTGGATACCTGCTGTCAAAGTCCTTCCATGCCTCCCCATCAGCTGGATGGCTCATTACATTGTCGACTGGCGTCCTCACTTTCTTGTGCCATTGTGTTTCCTCAGATGTTCGTTTTGAAGCAAAAATCCTCTTCAACCTTGGTATAAGTGGAAAATGCCTCAAAACCTTATGTGCAACCTGCTTGCTCCCATTAACATCTTGCCATCTAGATTCCTTGCATACTGGGCACACATCCACCTTGGCATAATCCTTCTGAAACAACACACAATTGTTCTTGCACACATGGATGTTATCGTATCCAAGGCCCAATTCACGAAGATATTTTTTGGCATCATCATATGATCTTGGAAATTCACACTGAGGGAATGCTGAGGACAACAACTTCATCATTACGGAAAAAGCTGTATTGTTGATTCGATAACGAGACTTGATATACAGTAACCTCACCAGAAAAGAGAATTTTGAATGGCTAGATCCCGGGCCAAGTGACCGCTTCGAATCTTCAAGGACTCTTGCAAACCTTGGCTGTTCTCCATCTGCCTCTACCGCTGCGTACAAATCTCCTATCATCTCTGGTACTCTGTTATCCTCATCATAATCATCATCCGCCACATCCACATGTATCCCTTCATCATGATCAAATCCATCCACCTCCTGCTCTAAATACTCAACTACTTCATCATCTGCCGACTCTCCATGATGAATCCACCTGGTGTATGCAGCTGACATTCCATAAATGTGTATGTGGTCATCCACCTCTTGCTGAGGCCGTAAAGTTTGATTAAGACATTTGCGGCACGGACAAAGTATATGGCTGTCTTCGGGGTATCTTTCACTAACAAATTGCATGAATTGTTGAACTCCAGTGATATATGCAGGTGTGAACTGTCTCCCATGAATCCAACTTCTATCCATCTGTTTGAACAAATTTCCCAAAAGCAGTGGCGGACGCAGGGATTTTGGAATGGGTGTTCGAAGTTGTAAAAATATTTTGCAGTACAAAACATAAAGATCTACAGTAGTAAATCATAAGAGTACACATATCAGGTCCCGCAACCTTAAAGCATTGCATGACCAGCAAAACCAAAAAAGTTATCATGCAACCAATACTACAATAAAACGGCGACGCTGATAGCTGTTAACAGAACAAGTATCTAGAACTTAACAGTCTCAACAAGAAAGATCCACCGCAAATTCTGCATCATTCTATCAAGTAGAATTTGTAAACACAAAAACTACATATAACTCATTAGTAGACTGTTTATCACTGCAGTGCCTTTAAAATCTAGTGTCACATCAAGCTAGAGCAACAAGTTGTTTTCTCAACTGGAAATTGCAGATGTGCATAAGGTGAAAACATTTCTCTGCTCAGATTTGCTATTTATCATACAAGATACAACAAATAGAAACATATATGAATGGCGCTTGCCAGTATGAGGAATAGATTGTAGTGCTTAAGTACTCACTGGCCGTCTGGCCGGGGCCGACTGGGTGACTGGCGGAGCCGCAAAGGCGTGGTCGCGCGGAGCGGGGCGCGGAGGGGGCGAGGGGCGGCGAAGCGGAGGGGGCGAGGGGCGAAGCGCCGGAGCGGACCGGCGGCGCGGAGGGCTGGAGCGCCGGAGCGGAGCCCAGATCGATGCGGGCGGCGCCGCGGCGGGCCGGAGGCGCGGTCGGTGGCTCAGCGCCGAGCTGCCGTCTCGCGGTCTCGCCAAACGCCGATTAGGGTTCAGGGCTTCAGGCTTCTCCCGTTCTCCACCTCTGCGTCGCCGCGTCGGGTCGGCTGTCGGCAGGAAACGGGGGCCGGGTCCACCACCGAGCTGCCTACACCGCCGGGTCCGCCGCCGCCGGTGCGCCGCCAGGTCCAAAGGCGCCGGGTCCCATGCCACCGGTGCGCCGCCGGGTCCGCCGCCGCCGAAACTGCCTCCGCTGCCGCCGGGTTGCCTCCACGCTGCCGAACTGCCTCCGCCGCCGCCGGGCTCAGATGATTTCGATTGTTTTGATTATGGTGCCGGTGTGGGCCACGCTGTGCCACGTGGTGGGGGGACCACGAGGTTGGTGGGACCGCATGTGGGACCCAGAGCTTGAGGGGCCACGTGTTGGTGGGACCGGTGCCGATGTGGGCCACGCTGCGCCACGTGGTGGAGGGACCACGGGGTTGGTGGGACCGCATGTGGGACCCATTGAGCCATGTGTAGGTGGGACCCACGTGGTGCATGTGGGACGTGGGTGTGTGCAGAAGGGTGCATTATATCTGTGACGAATTTGTTTTGTTGTTTTGTGACGCTTCTTTGCTTTTCATCATTATTTTTAGTGCCTGGGCTCCGTCACACATCACCTATGACGAAGCTACAAATTTCGTCATTGAAAGTTCAAGTTTCATGACGAAATTCCTAAACGTCACAAGGTAATCGTCATAGATAAGCACATTTGTAGTAGTGCAAAGTCGAAGCTATCATCTTCTGGCAACAGAATTAAGTAAGGTAAGCACATAAAGTACTCCACAAGTTATACCAGGAGGCTTAACAGGAAGGCATAATATGGTTATTTGAACAAAAAGCAACATTGCAGTAAATATCGTAAATTAAGTACAAAGCTGAATTTAATACAGTATGCAAAAACAAGCTTTTTAGCTGAAATAATATCGTTAGTGCAGGCACCAACCTTACACTAACATATCCACGGATATCCCACCCGAACCATCTCTCCAAAACAATTACTCAAGTTTCTGTAAACCAGATTTTTATTAAAACCAAAGTCTAATATGTGAAGAACTATACTCAACATGTCCTTGACCGTGAACATGGCTATCTAGGATAGTTTGTTACTCTACATAGGTGTACAACTTTACCTACAAGACATGTCCTCTCGTTTTGCCACGCGATTAACACACTGCCTTAGGTGTGTGGCTGAGAGTTCATGACAAGGCTGCTACAATGTTCCATTACCAAATTAGTTACGCCGACACTAAGGTTTTACTACAATATGAATCCACATGTTGGAGCACCCTCTTATGCCATGTGAGACTTATCATGGCCTACGCCACGCTCACATTCAGCCTATAGCGAAACCAAGATGGAACTTCATAAATTACTTAGCCAGGTCTATCCCATACCAGACTTGTGATAGTACGGTATAACTTTGTAATAGTAGTTCACAGACCGGTCCTTAATGTGACTTAGGCCTAACCACATACCCCTTGTGCCTAGCAATCGATATTGTGTCACCGAACAGCAATGCATGCTAGCAAGCACCCACTACCATACCAATGCCTAAGTCTAAACCAGATTTTATAATTTTATTTAATCAAAATTTCATAGACTTTCTTGACTTACCAAAGTCAAGAATAGATTTTAGAAATCATCATTTTATGTGAAAAAATTATTCCCACCTAAATTACTCTAAGCATGGCTAAGCAATTCTATAAAATTTCCAGTTAATACTAATATACTGACTCGGTTTTCAATTAGGGTGACAAGGCATATTTGTTCAATATCAAATTTGGCTATACACAAAGGAGTTGGGCAAAACTAGAGTTTAAACTGAATTTAAACTAGATGTACGCATGCATAATAATTTTAAAAACAATATAAATAATTTAAAATTACTGAGAACAACATGATCAAAGGTGTAACTTGCCTTGCTCAAAGTCCTAGTGTAATTCGTCGAAGTACAACTCTCTATAGTCATCGAAATCTATACGCGAAGAATAAATAAAATTCAAAAAGAGTTTAGAAATAGATTGTTTAGGATTTTATAAGAATTTAGAAATTTGAACAGATCAAATTGAAGTTAAAATGAAGAAATACGGGCTTCCAGAAGTTTAAAACTAAAGAAAAAGAAAAGACTGATTTTTAGAATTATTTTTATACTAAAAATTCAATTTATGATGTCAGCATTAAATTTCATTTTTCGGCTGAATTATTTTTACATTAGAAATGGTTTTATTTGACTGACACGTAGGGCCGGGTTTTTGGTGGACTAGGTCCATGGATTGGCTCGGTTCACCGTGGACTCGATCCACTACTGACGTGGCGGCCGGGTTGACATGGCCGAGCCGTGGCGCCAAGTGGCTAACATGGCGGCGTCGGCCGGAGGCGGCGTCGGCCGGAGGCGGCGCTCGTGCTCGCCGGCGAGTGGCCCCAAAAGCGAGAGGGGAGCGAGGGGAGTTCACCGGTACCTGCGGTGGTACTCTACGATGACCAGAGGGCGGTCGGTGACGAGGCGAGGTGGCAGCGGCACACGGGTAGTGACGGCGACGGTGTTCCGGCGGCGGCTTCGCTTGGTGGAGGGACGGAGGACAATCACCAGGGCACGAGGAAGACAGGGGTGACGTCGGTGAGGCGCGAGAGCAATCGGGGTGGCGGCAATTCCTCGCCGGAGCTCAATCGGGCGATGAATGGGGAATTCGGCACGGTGAAGGCTAGGGCGCATGAGAGAGGAAGAGGAGGGGAGGACGGGGTGCGGGGTGAAGAGAGGGTGCTCGGGGAGAGTTTATATTGGAGTGGGGGGTGACGAGTGACGGCTGGTTACTCACCGTAATTAAGGCTGGTGCAAAAGAGCTTAAAGAGGGGTTTAACAGGAATAAAAGAGGGGGGAATGTGGTGGAGTAAACTCGGGCAGCTTGGTGGCCAGTAATGGCATTGAATGCACGAGCTAACGAGAAGAAACGGTCGGAAATTATGAGCTCGGGGGCACTAATGGCGGCGAACAGAGGAAGAAGAAGGGTGGGGGAGAAGAAAGAGCTGACATGCAGGCCCCGCATGTCGGCGAGAGAGAGAGAGAGAGAGAGAGAGAGAGAGGAGAGGGGAGGGGCGGATAGCCGGATGAGCACCACATGTCGCCGAGAAAATTAGGGCCGCTATATTTAAAACGAAGCGGTAAGAGGAAGGGGGCGGCTCAGATTAAATCAGGCGGGGATGGATTGGATCTGGGAGTGCCACATGTCAGATGGAAGTGCCACATGTCAGATGGAGGAGGTATTGGATTTAAAATTCGTTTTTAATTTCCAGAAATACAAGAAAGCTTAAAAAATACTTAGAAAATAGCAAATAAAGTCTAAAAATTCCAGAAAAATTCATAGAAATCCTTGGAAACGTTTTAGACCTAGGAAAAATATTTCCAACTTAAATTTGGTATTTTAATTTTTACATAAATACTTTTTATCTTTGAAATTGATTTTTGAATTCTAGAAAATTCTCAAAAATTACTACAAACCAAGGAGAACTTAGGAAAAGTAAAAATAAACACTTTTTTGGCTTAGATAAAATACTTAAAGTAAAATTTCTTACTTTAGTCTTTGAAATAAAATTCCAGAGAAATGCAAATAAATTCCAGAAAACTGGTAAAATACAAATAAATTTTTTGGGATGTTACAACCGTCTGTGATATGCAACTATGATAGACAGTTCATATGAATTACCATCTGTGATATTTTCACAGACAGTTATTTATACGAACCGTCTGTGATAATGCAGAACATCATAGATGGTTTGTATCAATAAGCATCTATGACGGTTATTAATACAAACCGTATGTGATAATGGCAGACATCACTGATATTTCATACTAATAACCGTCTGTGAAAGTTCACAAACGATTATTAATACAAACCATCTATGATCGTTTCATATCACAAACAGTTTGTTGTTGGAACCGTCGGGGATACGCCACGTAATATAAATAGCTCCAGCGTGATCTCGACGGATTTGTCTTCATTGCACTGCATTGAAGGAGACGGCTGGCTTTTGGGAGTTTAGTGAAAACATACCGCTTGTAGATCTAGCTTTTAGATCGATTTGTTCTTCATAATTAGAGGTTAGTATTTACTTCTAATAACTTATATACCTTGTAATAGAGAGAGATGATACTTTGCTCCAATTTAAGAATGGGTCAGTACTCCTAGTTTACTTCAATATATTCTCTCTTGTTATATATATACATATACATGTATATTGCTACATGAATATGTGGCTAGCTGCTTAATTTAGATATGGATAATTTATTATTAGGTGAATGACAATTATGTGTGTAAGCAGGTAGGTTGGTTAATTAGCTATAGTAGCATTAATAATCTAATTTGGTACTAATTTGTTACATGCGTAGTGTAGATGGATCAAAACTGGATATACGTTGAGAACCGTGTGAGTGAAGAGTACATTAATGGCGTGTCTGGTTTTAGAAGAGTGGCTAAGCAGGATATGTTGAAGAAAGGGATGGAATATATATACTGTCCATGCATTGGTTACGATAATCTTAAGATGTTTACCAATTCAGTGCAGATCGAAGCTCACTTGATTCGAAGGGTTTCAAAAAGGGATATGCATGTTGGACCTGTCACAGTAAAGACAGAGTATACTAGAACATCGAGGGAGACAATGATATGCCAGTTGTGAATTATGCTTTCGATGAGGATAGGTCGTATGATAACAATCAAGATTAGATGCTACATGATGCAGAAAGAAACTATAGTCAGAGAGAGAGTTTGGTAAATTCAAGGGCTTGCTGGAGGACCTGGAGAAAACTTTGTTCCCTGGCTACAAGCTGCAATACACAACATTGTCATCTGTTCTTAAACTGCTAAAATTGAAGGCAAGCAATGGTTGGTCCGACAAGAGTTTCGCAACGTTGTTAGGTCTCCTAGCGAACATCCTTCCAGAGGGAAATGTGTTGCCGAGAACCATCTACTAAGTCAAGAAGATTCTTTGTCTATTGGGAATGAAAGTACAAAGAATACATGCATATCCGAATGATTGTATTCTCTACCGTAAAGAGTATGCAAAATTACATGTTTGTTCGATGTGCAAAACATCCCGATATAAGCGTAAGAATGACTCTAATGACGGCAAGGGCATCGAGGTGAAGCAAGAACCTTCTGCTAAGATGTGGTATCTGCCTATAATTCTCCATTTGAAGCATTTATTAGCGAATCGAAAGGATACAAGATTGATGCGTTAGCACTCGGAGGAGCATAAGAAAGATGGAATAATAAGACATGTTGCTAATTCTGCCCAGTGGAGGAACATCGATAGGATATTTGTAGACTTTGGTGCAGAACCGAGGAATATAAGATTTGGGTTGAGTATAGTTGGAATGAATCATTTCAATAATATGAGCAGCCGACATAGCACCTAGCCCGTGAATGTATGCATGTACAACCTTCCTCCTTGGTTGTGTATGAAGCAGAAGTATATTTTTATGTCACTACTTATCCAAGGGCCAAAGCAACCTGAGAACGATATTGATGAAAGATCTTGTGACATTTTGGAACAAAGGGGTACAGGTATGGGATGCGGACAAACGAGAGAACTTTACTCTATGCCCCATATTATTTTGTACCATCAATAATTTTTCTGCCCTTGGTAACCTGTCGGAGTTGAGTACGAAAGGAGCCAAAGCCTATCCACACTGCTTATATTATATCGAGAGTGTGTGGTTGAATAACTCGCGTAAAACTGTGTATATGCATCACCGTAGGTTTCTTCCACGGTATCACATATACCACAAGATGAAGAAACAATTTGATAAAAAAAGAGGATGATTAGGCATCAAGGCCTTTTAGCGGGAAAGGGGTCTACGATATGGTCAAGGATATCGATGTTGTGCATAGAAAGGGGCGTAATTTGAGGATCTATCAAAAGAACTTGTGGAAGAAGAGGTCGGTATTTTGAGACTTGCCTTACTGAGAGCACTTAGAAGCTCACAATTGCATCGATGTCATGCATGTACAGAAGAATATATGTGATAGCTTGATTGGTCTCTTACTGAGCATTTGTGACAAAACAAAGGATGGTGTCAATGCAAAGCGTGACTTGGTCGCTATGAATATCAGGACCGAGTTGACTCCGATAGAGACCGATAAAGGTTGGACGTACCTTACCCCAGCTTGCTACACGCTGTCTAAGTTCGAGAGAACTGAACTGTGTCAATGCTTGCATGGTGTGAAAGTTTCGTCCGGCCACTCCACCAGCATGAAGAAACTTGTTTCCATGGAAGATTTAAAATTAATTAGCATGAGGTCTCATGACTATCATATGCTAATGACACAATTACTTCCTGTTGCAATTAGAAGTATTTTGCCAAACAAGATTTGAGTGACAATCATGAGGCTGTGTTATTTCTTTAATGCAATTGCTCAGAATGTCATCGATTTCGATGGACTAGATGCTCTGCAAACCAAGGTGGTGATGACTCTATATCATCTTGAGATGTATTTCCCTCCATCATCTTTGATATCATGATCCACCTTGTGAAAGAGATAAAGATACATGGCCTCATGTTTCTATGTCATATGTACCCGTTCGAGAGGTACATGGGAATTCTCAAGTTCTATGTATGCAATCGATCTCGGCCGGAGGATAGCATAATTGAAGGTTATGCAACTAAAGAGATCATTGAATTTTGCATCGATTATATGGCTTAAATCGAACCGATAGGTGTGTCTATATCTCGTCATAAGGGGAGGCTAGAGGGTATCGGGACCATCAGAAGGAAAACAATAACTCTCGATCGAGATACATACACTCAAGCCTATTTCACGGTCTTGTAATACATGACTGAAGTATGACTGTATATTGAAGAGCACAAGGACATGCTACGCCAAGAGAATCCAGGCTGGTCGGAGGTTTGGATCATGAGATAGCATAACCATCGGTTCAATAAATAGTTGAGGGTGCGATTCACTGGATGGTCGTCAAGTGAAACACTGCAATGGCTGGCAGAAGGGCCAAAATTTACAATTGTGACATGGCAAGGATACAACATTAATGGGTACATATTTTGTACAATAGATTAGGACAGAAAGATACAATCCAGAACTTTGGTGTCCGTAGAGATGTATTTCATGATGAGCAGTTTAGTAGAACGGGCCCAAGCTCCTACTACCGGCCTGTAGAGGAGATTTGGGAGCTTGACTACATGATTTTCAAGATCCCTTTATTTCGGTGTAAAGGTCGACAAGTGTGGCATCATTACTATGGACCTCGAATACGTAGGATACAAAGATGAACCATTCGTACTCGTGAGGCAATTTGTTCAAGTTTTTTATGTAACCGACCCAGCAAATAAGAAGTGTCATGTAGTTCTTAATGAAAAAAGGATTGTCAGAGTTGATAATGTTGTGGACGAGAAAGAGTACAATTAATTTGACAAATAGCCTCCATTCGGAGATAGCATCAGGCTCAAGGAAGAAACAAACAATGAAGCAAGTTATATGTGTGTTGACCATCGTGAAGGGCTTTATTTAAAAGAAAATAGCCACATGTAATGATCCCACATGGTGAATACCTATTTCAAAACTATTCCAATATAATTATAATAAACTCGGTATGTAATTAAGGAATTATTCCATTGTAATTGATTTAGTAATTAAGAAATAATTACATATGTGATTGTATATACTGTTGAAACTAATATTGACTATGCTAATTGCGTTGAGGAGTGGTCGAAACTGTAGTTGAAGGCGTGGTCGAAGCTGCAAGTGAAGGCATGGTCAAAACAGCAGTCATGACCGTGGTCAAAGTGGCTGTGGTTGTAGGAGTTAATTTGTAAGTGGTCGAAGCTTGCTTTTCTTCATGCGCGTGGGTAGCACTTCCTGACGAAAATAGGACTATCATAGATGGTTCGATAATATAATTGTCTGCCATACTACAACATCACAGACAGTTCTATTATAGAACCATCTGTGATTTGGTTTATATCATAGACAGTTTTATAAGAGAACTGTCTGTGATACTAATAACACAGATAGATCTTTTAAAGAACCGTCTGTGATAATTCCTCCTATAAGTAGTGCTCCGCTAGGGTTTGCACTCTCATTCACTTACTCGGCCGCATCCTTTCGCCTCCTCACCTCTCCTCCCTATCACCTTATCTCACCGTTGCCCCTAGCCGGATCGACAACTTCGCCATCCCCCCAGCCGGATCCGTCATCGTCCCCATCGGATCTATTGTTGCCCCAGCCAAATCTGCCGTCGCCCTACCTGGTTCGACCGCCTTTCCTCCCTATCGCCTTAGCTTCAGCCAAAGGTATGGATTTACTTCATCTTTTTGTTTCATCGTCTTTTCTATCACACTAGCAATTCTTGTAGAAATAATTTGAGATAGTGTTTTTTCTGTTAAGTAGAACATATTTTTGTTAGATCTATCTAGTTAGAGTTTTTTGTTAATTAGAACATATTTTTGTTAGAAATACATGTTGAGAGATGAAATAGCTAGGGAATGAATTTAGAGATAAATTATTGGAGCTATTGTTTCTATTGTCTTGTAGCAAATATAAGTCGTCGAATGTTCTTACATGTCCCCTCCTTTGAATCGGAGTAGTAGTTGTAGCTAGGGAATTTCTAGGGAAGGAATTTAGAGATAAATTGTTGGAGCTATTGTTTTTAAGTGAGTTGGAGGGTTGTGTTATTGCTACAAGATTTATTTAGAATGACATGTTAATGTGTTCCAAAGAGATCCTGTAGCAATAATATAAGCCAAAGAGACCTTCAAAGGGCATGAAGCAAATAACATACTCTAGTGTCATCTGTGATTCACTTTGTTATTACCACAAGATCTATTTGCAATGGCAAATCACACTTGCAGTTTGTCAGGTTCTACAGAGTAAGTTATGGCTATTGTTTCTTTCTCCTCATCAAGCTGTGTGTTAGGCTTGGTTGCTATCTTACGCCTAAGACAACAACCAAACCCAACAGGCAGAATGATAAGAGGAAGAGACTCCAGCCATAACTTACTTTGTAGAACCTGAGACACTGGGCTGTGTGATTTGGGATGTTAGTATTGCAAAGAGACCTTGTAGCAATAATATACGTCATCGGATGTTCTTATTTCTTGTAAGATCAACCATGTGCCAATATTTACGATCACAACTCACTGTAATTAGTTTTTCTTGTAAGAGAGATGTCGTTGTCATCATTGATGTCATTGCCTCGTTAAAAAACTTACGCCCCAAAGTGGGGTTCCCCGAGTAAGGAAAGGACTAGGGGAGCGACGACGGAAGCTTACAATAAAGCGCCCTGCTGCCCTTTTGATGTTACAACTCCTTTTCGTTGCTCTTTTGAACGTTGCTCTCCTGAGCATTGTGCTCGAACGTTTCTCTCGATTCCTGAACGTTGCTTCTCAGTTCTGACCGTTGCATGCATCTTTCAGAGACTACACTCATCAGTCTCATCATTATGAGAAAATGATTCTCCTCTCGAAGACAGCTATATTTAGTCCTAACTCTCATCTCTCTCCAACTTTATTCTCTCATCTCTCCTCCCTCTCTCATACGCTCTCTCATCTCCACTCCACACGCTCTCAGAATCTCTCATCTCTCCGCTCTCCTCCCTCCAGTCCCCTCCCCACCACCACCCTCCCCCACCCCGGCACCCCTCTCCTCTCCCTCGGCCGCGTCCCTCCCCACACCCCGATGCCCCTCCTCCCCAGCCGCCTCCCTCCCCTCGCCAAGCGCGCGCCATCCTCGATGCACTACTCCTTCCCCACCACCAAGCCGCGCTTCTCCCATGGCCTCGCCGCCGCTGCTAACCCTAGCATTCCCTAGCGCCGCGGTGGTCAAAGTACGTCCCCAACCACATCGATGGTCCCAACTACTTCCGCATCTTCGACACCACCCTCCACGACAGCGAGTAGTCCCCCGGGGCCACCATGGCCAGTGCCGAGAAGTTTGTCGTCGTGCACCAGCTCGCCCGCCTCAGCATCGACATCATCGAGGCAGGCTTCCCGGCATCCCCCCTGCGGTGACCAGCTCGGAGAGCGCATGTACTGCACCGCCGCCATTTCTTCGGCATCTTGCAGAGCTCGTATGGCTGCCACCACTGGCCTCCCCTCCAGCCCCCATGGCCGATAGCCGATGGCTCCTTCTCTTGCCATGGCCTCCGTGCCACGTGTGTGATGGCTCCCCCGGTGACTGGTATTCTCCTTCGGTCCTTCCCCTCTACCCCCTCTCTTACTGTTCTATGATGCTCTATGATGGCTTGTGTTATGGGGAACTGGAGATGACCGTGAGTTATGGGATGACGATGGAAGGGCAACGGGAAGCGAGAGATGAGGTCGAGGCGGCCGCCGACGCTGGCATGCCAGCCGTGCCCTCATGCCGGCCATGCTCGCCAACCGGACAAGCCTGAGTACGGTATGCCACGCCAGGCCGTGCTGTGCCGTCTATTGTGCTGACTTTCCAAGCCCGACCCGGTGCCATGTTAGCACGACTCACCAAGTGTCGAGCTGAGCCGTGCTTGAATCATCCTAGATCGGTTATGCTTTGGGCTGATCTAAAAAAATGTATGGTTCGTCTCTCACCTGTAGCAGCCTAGCAGGGATGGAGCATGTGCGAATATCTGTAGGTGAAAAGCTCACTTTGGCTAATTCTCTGGTCTCGTAGGAAGTACGGGTTATTTAAGTGCCTTTTTGTGGGTGATACGATGGCGATGGGTGTGTGTTTTTTCAGGCATTAATTAGGTGATCGGGAGGGTTTTTTTTGTCTGTGTTTACGTCAAATTAATATTTATTAAACTGCAATCCAATAAATAATTCAGAGAGACGTACGTCTGAATCTTTACTGCTAAAGAAGAGTTGATGGTCGTGGTGGTACGTACGTCTGAATCTTTACTGCCACTCAGCTGCTAGCTGCCTAAAATATCTCTTAAGAAAAACGCAATTATCTTCTCTCTAAAATTTCTCTAACAAAAAAATAGTTTATTGAATGGTGCGATCGAGCCAGGAACGTAAAGACACAACGCTAACTTTGTCAAGACTTGACCGAGTGTGGAGGTGAAGCCAAGGACATGGTCTAGGTTAGCCGATCTCAATGACGTTATCTCAACGTGTTAAGAGTAATATAATAATTTTGTTATCCATAGTAAAGCACATGTATTCATCTTGTTTAAATAGTACATATCTTTTTTCCCTATATTATTAACTACAAAAACAAGCCATCTGATTAAGCCACGTTACTAAGGAATTAGTAGCCCATGGATTCTATTTACGAACCATCCGATCGTGACAAGGTTGAAACTGGAACTAATTAATTACAATGTGACAAAATAATTAAACCCAGCGGACCCTTCAAAGAATGTAACTGCAAATGATACGCCCGTACGATGTACATGCATCTACAGGAGTTCTTCCCCGAGAAACTGCTGCGAGAGCGGTATGCCACCCATTCCTTCGGATACCTGTACATTGGAACGAGTTTTTGGCCGAATGGCCGTACTTGACGTGCAATTAGTAAAAATAGCTGTAGGGTCGTCGTACGATATTAGCTATAGTCCGACACATGACATGCTAATACCGTATGGTCACCATGCGGCACTCCACCACGTGTCAGCCCGAGGTCAATGCCGCACGGTGACTGTGCGACACTCCACCATATGTTGGTTCGAGGTTAATGCTGAGGTGGAGAGCGTCATTTTTACGATTGCTTCTATGAGGGTGTCATTTTTGCTAATCACGCTTCAAAATCTACTATTTCGGCCAAAGAGTCCATCGGAACCATCACCATTTTGGCACTAATCCATTCTAACTTTCCGCACAAGTTAGCTTCGGTTTTTAACTTATAACTTCTTAATTTCATCTTTTTCTGACTTTTTGACTTTTTTGGTGGGTTTTTTACTTTTCTTATTTTCTCGTATTCTTTTACATTGTCCGTGATGATATGTAGCTTTTTTTCAATTTTCAATTTTAAAAAATTTAATTACGCTGAAAAAGCTTTAAGCAGTTACAGTACAATTTAAACTAAAAACTTAAGCTTTAAGCTAACTTAAGCACCGCCCTAATTCTTTGCTGGACACCTAAAACATTTGATGAAATTTACAGAGAGAAAAACTACAAAAACACCCAAAACGTCTCACTCATACTCTCTCTCTCCCCCGGTCGTCGCTTCGTTGTGCTCTCTCTCGCTTACTCTCGCTCTCACACCGACAGGGGTGCTGTCACCGATGATGGGTTCACCACGCCCCCTGAATAAAGGGAGGAGGCCGGAGAGGTTGTGGTCAGGAGGTGAGCGGCGGCTGAGGATGGTGGTAGGTGGCGGAGGGAGATACAGTCATGGTAAATTATTAATTTGAGTAATTTAATGGCAGAATTAAATTTTAGATATAACTAGACAATGGTAGATAATTCCCTGTAGTTTCTAAAAATATCATAGTTCAATAGATTTATAGATGTAGATAAATAGTTATTTATCACAGTTCAATAGATTTACATATGTAGATTAATAGTTATGAAAATAATAAGTCTACTGTCCAGAAGATGACAGATCTGCCTTCTGAGTTAAGAACAAAGGATTAGATTATTTAATCTGGACATGTGCCCGACTAAGAAATTGTGGTGAAAGTTGTGTAGGTTCCAAAATTGTAAGATTTGCTATGTTGGACTTGTGAGGTGAAAGTTAAGATGTTTTTAGTACTGGGACAATATAGTTGACTATCCAGTAACGATAGAGAATGGTGAATATCTCTTTTGGAATTAGAATCTTTCAAAATTTTGGTTAGCGAAGATTATATTTAGCTATTGGTGTTATAATGATGGAGTCTATTTGAATTGCCTGAATTGTTTGTCAACAGATTGGAGAATTTTCCTACCAATTATACCGAAAGTTGATTGTAAGAGTTATAGAGGTTGAAGTTACTAAGAGTAATGGGGAATGATTTTGTGATTTATGAGACTATAAATTTCTAGTTTATTTATGGTAACAATCTCAATAAAAGTTTGTTTCAATATATGGATAAGAGGATATGGAACTGGGTTTTGTCCTTTAGTCCAGAACAATAATTGGCTGTAATTTTGTGTGAAAGTAGGATAACGAAATTGACTTCGAAAATTATGATGATCATTTATCAAATTCATTTGGTGGTAGTCAACATGTGCGTGCTAGGATCTTTAAGGTGATTATTCTTAAAGAATTGAGGTGATAAGATTCAAGGTAAAATCTATAATTGAATTTACTTGAAATTATCTATAGGGATATTTCTTTGGTAGAGGAGTTTATTAGAGCATTTTGTGGATTAGTAGAGCTTTTCTATATTAGTGTGGATATTACTTTAGGATTATGCATACCTTGGAGGTTGCCAAGTTAAGAGAACTAAGTTAGTGTGGCTTGTGAGGATTTGGAATCCCATGGTTTAAGACTAAATTTATTCCTTAAATTTTGAGGAGTGTGTTTTGTTGGGGTAGTGACATACCCATATGGTTCTTTACTGATTTATGTGTTTATAGCAAATGTTTATTTATGAAGTGAGTTGATTTTATGTTGGTATTTGGGTCATTTCCTTGTAAGAAAAAAGAGTGAAGTGTTAATTTGAGAATTTAAATGATTTTGGTTTTGGCTTATGTAGTTTTTATGTGCAGTTGTTTGTGTGGAAGTTAAGGGTTTTCATGGTGAGTCCTTCATTTTCAGAGCAGGTTCTCTTTGGAAGGGAGTGGGTTCAATTAGTCTTTTATTTGCTTCTCTTGTCAAATAGATGCTCCTGGCAAATTGAAGTGATCTCGCTGGGTCACAGGTCATTATCTTCTAAGAATGGTTTATTTCAAAACGAAGTGATTTTAAAAGTGGGATTCCTTGTTAAAGAGGAGTGAATAATTCTTTACTTGAGGTATGGAGAAGTTGAAAGATGTGTTGCATTAGTGTGTGCACAAAAGTATTGTGAGGTCTTGAGTTATGATGGATCTTCAAGCTATCTATTTTGTAGTCGGAGTGTGTGTCCTAAGTTTTCTCAGTGGTATCAGTTGGAAGGTTAGAATTACAAGTAGAGTAGATAGGCAAAAAATTTAGAGACGAATTCTGTTAAGAGCTAGAATATAATATTCCAAAAAACCCTCTTAGAGCAAGTACAACAATGGTCTTATAGCCAAGCTAGTCAGCATTTTTGCTGATGTGGAGGAGAGAAAAGAGGAGAGAGAGGAGAGCTTGGCTCTCATGCAAGCAACAAGCTGCACACGGGAGCCTATGCAGTGGTGGGTCCAGATAATAAATGTATGTGAGGAGGAGTAGGAAAGAGAATGTGAGACATGGTACCACATAATAATAAAAAAATCTTTTGTAGACAAATAGAAGATAGATTATTGTATAACTTGGCTCTTATAACTTGGCTTATAGCCAAACATTTGGCTCTATTATTGGACTTGCTCTTAAGGATCTGTGTGTAAGTAGTGAAAAGTGTATACAGAAAAATAGGATGATTTGAAATTTTAAAGAGTAGTCAGTTCCCTAGAACGAGTGTACGAGAACGGTTAAGATTTGATCTAAAGATGTGCCATGATTAAAGGAGTTATGGGAGAGAAAGATGCAAACCTGAAAACCCTAGCTACCTTTATTTTTATATCTCTCCTACATGCCACATGCCATATACATCTTTTCCATCACCGCACGTGCCATCTCTCCATCGCCAGCGCATTCTCCCGCATGAGAAAATTTCCACCGCCACACGCCGGCCATCGACTGGCTACTTGCGTTTCCTGCGCATAGCGCGCGTACCGACACCTGCGATTCACTCGCATCGTTGACCATCGAGTGGTCAGCCAACCACTTGTGTCGTCAACCAGTGAGTGCATAGCTGACAGCTGCTGGGCCAGCAGTGTACCAGCCGGGTGAAAGAAAAACCAGTGTGGAAAGTTTGGAGCTGTGGCTAGGGAAAAAACAGTGTGGATAGTAGAGGAAAAGTTCTAGAGGAAGTGGGAAAGAAATCATGATCTGGGATTTTGTCTCTTGGGTAAGGATTTGGTTTCCCTCTATTTTATTATTTTAATCAGAGATTAGAAATCAATATTAGAGAGGATGTTAGTATGTTGTTCATTGAGGGTTGAATAGTAGATTGGTTTAAACTGTCGTATTGTTGTGCTGTGATTATGGGTACTGTAAAGGTATAATTTGAAAATTTCATCTACTAGAAGATTGTAGAGAATTTTGATAGCTTTATGTAGAATTTTTATCCATATCGATCGGACAAGTAGATTGTGATATATGAATTTTGTAAGCCTGCTATATGGTAAATATTGTGTTTTGACAATATGTATTAATCTGTTAATTAAAAATAGTAGACAGATTAATTTGAGAGTTTGGTCTACATCACAATTGTATGTAATTTCTTAAGGAATCCAAAAAGTCCAATAACATAATTTTTAGAGAAGTATAATAGAACTTATTAATTTTGGGATGCTGCTGTCTAATACCGAGCTGCTGCTAGGCAAAGTCATGATAAATCATTAATTTGACTAATTTAATGGTAGAATTAAATTTTAGGTACAACTAGACAATGATATATAATTTCCTATAGTTCCTGAAAATATCATAGTTCAATAGATTTGCAGGCATAGATTAGTAGTTATGAAAATAATAAGTCCACTATCCAGAAGTTGGTAGATCTATCTTTTGAGTTAAGAACGGGGATTAGATTATTTAATTTGGATATGTGGCCGATTAAGAAATTATAAGGAAAGTTGTGTAGGTTCCAAAATTGTAAGATGTGCTATAATTGGACTTGTGAGGTGAAAGTTATGATGTTTTTAGTACTGGGATAGCAGGGTTTACTATCTAGTAATAGGGGAGAATGGTGGATTTGGGAAGCGTGTAGAAGCTTTGTCATTTATTTGTTACCTTGTATTGTTATGGCCTTGCATTAAGAGTGAGTAATTGCTGTAGGAGGAGCAGCGTCAGGAGTATTTTCATCTCCTAATCAAAACATTCATCGCAACTAAAGAGACAAGTGTATTGTAGAATAGTATTCGAGTGCTTGATGTTGTGATTAATTGAATCCTTACCTTGACTATTCATATAACAATACTTATTTTATATTACTCTTATGGGTATGCTAAGATGATGATGATGAGAATTGTGGTAGGATAATTATTATATCATTTATTTAAATGCTACAAACGAACTAAAGGAAAGACCTACTTTAGTAGACACTCCACGGGATTGGGGAAGTCCTACTTCGGTAGGCACTCCACTGCAGTAGAGGTGAGGCCCTGTATGAAAAAGAACATGGTGACCCTGTTTGAAAAAGGATAGGACAAAATCTGGTTTCTCAAAAGTTACACTCGGGAGACATGCATTCGCCGTGTTTTTGGATTTACACTCTGGAAAAAAACCAACACTCAGGAGAAAATGTTCATAATAGCTTTAGCCACTGTAATGGAATACTTTCCTGAGTGGACACTTGTGAAAGTTTGACACATATACCTATTTTGGCTTGGCATGTTGCCCGCCTTGGTTTTTGCCACATGGCAACCATTTCTTGATGGCTCTCTGATATTGTCATGAGTGTCAACACTCGGGAATCCTTGCCATGTGTACCAATGTTGCCTTGCCACATCGCTCTTCTTGTTTTGAGGACGTGGCATTCTTCCCGAGTGTTGTTCAACAAAGGACACTCGAGAATTACCCTTTTCCTGAGTGTTTGTCATCCACATAGGAAACCTAACTTTCCAGCGTATGCAGCCCAATTTTGTACATACAATAGGTATTTTATATCATGCATATTCCATAGCAACAAACAATACCACCTAGACACAAATAATTTCATATATAGATTCAACAACATTCACATAATGTTTGAGTTCACGATACAACATTCATATATATATATATATATATATATATATATATATATATATATACAGTATAAATAACAGGGGCACCATGGTGTCTGGACACCAAGCCTCCCTGACTTTGTATTGCTTTTAGATGCGTGCTAGTGTAATTGAAACTTTCCATCCATAATTGATTTAGCATACATGATATATTATACACCATTGTACTAACACGCATCTAAAAGCAATCCAAAGGTAGGGAGGCTTGGTGCCCAGACACGATGGTGCCCCATTTCAGCGTCCTATATATATAGTATAAATAACAGGAGCACCATGGTGCCCAGGCTCCATGAGTGAGACTTTCCATCTATGAGTGAGATTTTCCATCCATGATTAAGACTTTCCATCCATGTGAATGACTTCCTTTCCATACTATTGTATTAGCACGCATCTAAAAGCAATCCAAAGGCAGAGAGGCTTGGTGCCCGGGCACCATGGTGCCCCATTTCAGCGTCCTATATATATATATAGATCCAACATCCACAACATATTTAAGTTCAAATTTGAAAAGCTAGGCATAAGACACGATACATTTAATAGTTACAAGTAGTTCAATAGCAAACTAGTTCAACAAGAAAAGTTCAATTCTACCGAGTGAGTGCTTGATACATCAATTGTCAAGGTGCATGAGTTAACCTTCAACTTGTTTCTCCCAATGCTTAACTACAAAGAATCAGTTCTCTAACTCACAAACTCATTTTGCAACCAAGTAGTTGCTCAAATTCAAACTTAATACTGTTCATGTATTTAATTTTCACAATTTACTTAATCAATGAAAATAGCGCACTATATAGGAAATGAAATTAAATAGAAATTAAATTAAATAAACTAACTAATATATCATAATCAAGTGCCCAGAAAGTAGCACATTTGAACAAATAAATCAATACATGCAACAAATAGATGGAAGACATGCAAGAAAAATCATGCTTAGAAGTAGTCATCTACAATGGGATCCCCTTCAGATGGGTCCTCCAAAAAGTCATCGTCACTATTGTAAGGTGTTGATTCGACCCCATCCCCTTCGATGCCATCAATATCTAAGTGATTAAGTAGTTCCAAGTCCTCTTTGTTGACAACCTCCTCTGCATCGATTTGAATGTCATCTATGTAGTTGTCCTCTTACCCAATTATTATTTGAAAAGTACATGGCAGCTCATCTTCTAGAAAAGAATAGTTCAACACCATCGTTGCCCTCGATGGCTTAGTCCTCCTCAATAGGGGTAGCTAATTTATCATGTGGTTGCATCTTATATACTACCCACTAATCCACTAGACTACAATATAGTTTTACATAGTTACGAGATGTAGTATACTTGCATGGCTTACTGAGCCACAACAAATGGTTCATTCCCTGGTAAGATCAATTGATGTGCAACTTCAACCAGCCCAACTGATGTGTCCTGTCTCACTCCCTTGAATAGATTGAACCAATGACATCTGAATAACATAAGTTGGAGAGGTTTGCTACCATGGAACCATAGTTCAATTATTTCTTCAATTACTCCATAGTATTCCGCAGTTGTATTGCTCCCATCCTGCCCTATAGTCACCAATCCACTATTTATCATTGTTGCATTAGGTCGTTCCCTCTCATGTGTCGCTATTCAGAACAGGTACCCATTCCATCATAGGTACTATAGGACAAAACCTAAGTGTGGCATCCTTCAGCAACTTGCCTCAATTTGCTGCTCATAGACTTGTCCTTCAAGCTCCATAGGCTCAATAGAATGGGTTTCATATATTAGTTGCTCTTTACCTAGTAAATATAATGTGCAAGGGTCACTAGCTAATGGGCAGACTACATGAAAAAAACTAGCTATCTACACTTTAAAGTTTAGACTTAACTCTAAGGAAGAGGATATCAAATTACATTATGAAGAAAAGGAAGACACTTTCATGTGAGATAAGTAGTGTGCATGTATTCATCACAATGACCAACAATTTCACAATCATGCATCACCTAGCTAAATTGATCTTCACCACCGACAAATACCTTACCCAAAAGGAAAAACAGATCACACAGTTTGTATATTGCATCAATTAATTGCACACAGATCTATGGAATGGGGAGTAATTGCGCATAGATATAGGGAATGGGGAGTAGGAGAGGTTGTACCTAGAGGTCACCAGCAGCAAGAATTGTGGTGGGGTTAGACAAGGAGGAGGATGGAGGTGTTAGGTATTGCGGCTGTTGCACATGAGGAGGAGGACGATAGTGTTAGGTATGGCAACGGTGGGAGATTGGATCATATACCCTCCCTTTAGTTGGCAAATTGAGGATTTACCCTCCACATCTCAATGACACGTGGGGTCATCATAAGTCACTGACATGTGGGCCAGGAGGGTAAATCCTCAATTTCCATCTAAATGGAGGGTATATGATCAATTTTTTCAACTTTGTTGGGTGTTGCTGTGGTGGCCGCTATGTTGGATGAGACGGCGATGGAGGTGGTGAAGGAGGAGGAGATGACGAGGGAGGAGGGGGAGGACAGGAAGATGATGGAGAGGAGTGGCTACTCAAGTAGATCTACAGTAGTGCTCATGGCAGAAGAGGAGGTGGCTGCAGTGGAGGCGGCAAAGGAGACAACAGTAGTGGTGGTGAATTGGCAGGGAAGGCAGAGGACAAGGACGAGAAGGCAACGCCAGTGGCAGTGGATTCGGTGGAGAGGAGAGGAGCGTAGGGATTGGAGAGTGACTTCAGTGAGTGACAGTGAGAGTGAGTGAGGAGTGGGACACGTTTGTCTAATGTGCCTCAGATGCAGACCAAAAAAGTGGCATGGTAGGAAAAATTCACACTAATTACTTTGCTCCCAAATGTCAGTGGTCTCTCGAGTGTAGGAAACCAACATGCACTTAGGAGTTTATTTGAACCCATTTAGACCACGTCGCAACCCTGTTTTCTAGTGGAGGAATGTTAGCTCCCATCTGCATCTCCTGAGATTATGAGAAAACACTTGGGAACTTCTTTTCTACCGAGTGCTACCTGCCCATCTTGAGTTCCCCTTGCGCCACTCCAAACTAGAGGTGGGAGCCGGGCCGTGCTTTTTTGGGCTAGCCTGAGGCCCTGACAGTCCGGCTTGGCCCGGCCCAACCACAGCACGGGCCTAACATGTGGTGAACTGGACTGGCATTGCACAAACCGGGGGCCAGGCCAGGCCTGGAAAGTCGACCTATTGGGCGGAACAGCATATCGTGCCATGCTCAGGCTGGCCATGCACGACAGGTACGATGGGCATGGCCAAAGGAGGAGTATGTGCAGGCTAGAGCAGGCGCACGACTGGAAGTGGCGTGGGGTGAGCAATGGCACTAGGATGTGGAAGGTGCAATGGAGGAGCGGTGGCACACTGTGGTGTGGAGACATAGTGGAGGAAGAGTAGAGAAGATGGCTGTGGTGAGTGGTCACGGTGGGCTGGTGGTGCAAATATGAGTAGGCTATGCAGACGGCGGCATTTGGTGGTGCTGTGAGGTGCAGCAGTGTAGGGGATTTGCGGAGAAGTAGCAAAGGGGGCAGTGGATGAAGGTGGCGCTTAGTGGAGGGAGAGGAAAAGGGGGATGTGGAGGAGGCGATGCAGGGGAAGAGTTGGGGCGTCCGTCGGCAAGATGACCGAGCCTCACCGGTGCCAGAGGTGGAGAACATGGGGGAGGAGAGAGCAAATGGGGGGCAAGGGATAGAAGAAATGTCAGGCACATGAAATTGTGGATTCGGCTAGGGGTTTAAGGATTGGGGATTTTTTTATCTTTTTTGAGCAGTCGTTAAGGTTATGGAAAATTGCAATCAAGTCATCAGCTGCTCTGGGTTCTTATGAAGTGGCCCTCCAATGCTCCAATTTCTTTGTAGGAAGATCCTACATGTCTATGGTGACATGTACATCTGTACAAAGTAGTCCTAGCACACCAATTTAGAGTGAGTACGCCTCAATCACATCGGCCTATGGAAAAATTACAAAAAAAGTGTAAAATGGTCCAATTCATGCAATTAATTATAGAGAAGCGTATAAATAATGATAAATGGTCATAGAATGTGAAAAATATAAGGGTAAAATGATAGAAAAATATATACAAATATGGCGCCATTGTATTCCTATGACTTTCTTGTATTTTTTTCATTTCTTTGTTTTCCATGGCTGTGTTACAAACAGGAGTGGGAAAGTTAGGTCCACCTAAGTTGGTATGTTTGGTGGAAGGAGCTGGGAAAAAGAAATGAGGCAAATTGTAGGAGAGAAGGAAGAGGGAGATGAATAGAAGAGGAGAGGTGTGAAGAGATAGGGATGACTAATGTCTTATGAGTGGTTGATTGGTTGAGATAAAAAAATTTGATTCTTGTAACTTGTGCCTATTGGGTAAAAATGCAACCTAACTTTCCTAGGTATACATATAGATATACTACACAATAGCTGCATAAATGTACATACTCTTATCTCAAATGGCATTTATGTGGGTTTATGCATCAAATATTTTTCATATATATGTAAATTGTGCCAATTGTTAAAAGCTCAGGATAGTACACCAAAATGCTCTAGTACCAGAGCATTCCACACCAAACACAAAAACGAAATGGGTACCGTAATGGAATTAACAAGTACGCCTTTGAGCCCACCTCTATTTTTAATTTGGCTTCGCCATTGAGGAGAATAATTAAAGAAATATGTCATCCTTTGTGCCTAGGATGGTGAAGGCAATCACATGCATCAAGGACTGAAAATTGGCTAAAAAGCAACATTACCATCAACTAGAGGACCCTGAGATCATGTAGGCGTATACTGACCTCAAACACATGAACGATCTGGACATTGAGGAGTAGTTAGTATGTATGTATGTCTTTACTACACTCTTTTCCTTATTTAGGGAACTCTACTATAGGGCATATGGTTTTTAATGAGACAGTAACATTGTATCTATAAAATATCAAGAAAATTCCATCTTTCCCTCCAAAATATTTAAGTTTCCATATTTTTATGCAATTAATTTAATTTGAATGAGGTTTTTAACAAGGCAGCACGAGAGGAATGAAGATGGCTACTGACCAATGATCAGAAAGGTGCTTTTGAGTTACAACCAAGTATACATGAACCTACAGGGTCACACACTTAACGGGTTGAATAGTAAGGGTCCAAATAATAGAGTTCAAGTTAAATATGACCTCTACTTATATTGGATAAGGATCTGGTCGGAGGCTCTTTGAGTGGGATACGATCTATACTCGGGTTAAAGAATTCGATTGGATGCTCTATATAAAGGGGTAGATAGAGTTATGGAAGAGTGAGAGAGATAACACCCCCACAAAAATCCTAGCAACATCCTTCCGAAGGCCCTGCTGTGTGTGCTAGTGCCAGCACACTAATGCACGATATTCCATCTCTAGATGTGTGGACTTTGGCAAAAGTGTTGCTACGATTGTGGCAATAATTGGGACGATATGAGGAGAAGGCACAATTGGCATGTAGAGAATGACTGCAGCTTGAGGACGATCGCCTACCGAGAATGATGATTGTGACATTGGACGATCGACTACTTCCACTATATCGACGTGTGGCACATTGAACCGGGCTGATTAAACTCTTCTTTTGTTGCACTGCGTGTCTAGTCATAACAATCTGTGATCTCTTCCTTGCATGGCTCCCTAGTTTACGCAATACAAATTTTAGTTTGCACTAGTATATCCTATCCGTATCTCAACACCTACAACTCTTTTATTGGGTTATAGCAACATATATATGTGTTGTTAGAACCCAGTTCAGTTGTAATGATATTGTTATAATGCATTCCAGTGGTAGTGATATCTGTGTAGTGTGAGATCAAAAGCCGTCTGTGTTTAATTTCTCCCAAATTAATTTTTTGGTTGTCGTTAGTTTTTCTTTTTCTTTTCTGTATTTGGTTAGATTATTGATTCACTTGGTAGACACATAGGAATTAAAAGGGACACTCGATATGATTTTTTGTTTGATATTGCTACTCAATATGTTTTTTATTTGCTTTTTTTGGAGACTAGCTACTTGATCGACATGATGATTGAACTGAAACACAATACGCATAGACATAGCATGGTATATATGAAAGATGTTTGAACTGCAATACTATGTGCTACATGGAGAACTATAGAGATAGCATGAGACCGATACATTTGAACTGAAATAATACGTATAGCATGGATAGTTACTCATAGGGGCATGGCACCTAGTGCAATGTGAACTGTGTTAGTGATATGCCCTAGTGGCAATCAAGGAAATGATTGTATCACTTCTATATTTATGATCTTTTGAATAATATATTATTTTATCCCTTGAATAAATATCTTTTATATTGATCAACAAGTGTGTGACTTGTTCGTGGAACTCTTTATTCATGTTTTGATATTATTCTAAATTATCTCTGATCATATATCATTATGTGGGACAATTATGATTTATAGATTAACACATGTATTGATTGATGATCATATTTCACGAATCACGGATATGAGATATCAAATCAATAATGTAGACACATGTTAGAGAACATGATATTGGATTGACCTACCATAAGGCACTACAAGAATTGTTATATTCTTAAGTATCATCAGTTGGTCTCATACATAACGTTTGTAGGATCCTGAGACCTGAGATCATCATTGTTTCCTACATGCATAATAGTTTACTTAGCGGTTACCAAAAGCTACTCCGTAACTGGGTGGTCATAAAGGTAGCTTTTGAGCACACTATGAAACATATAGAGGAATATGAGCGTTCAAGATGGAATTTGCCCCTCCTATATAACAGGAGAGATATCTCTAGGCCCTTCAATATGATTGGATTAAGAAAGTGCATGGCTATGCTGAATGTTGTTAAGGAGTCAATTACAACTAAATAATCTATTACAGGTTCAAGTGAAAGATTGAGCTATCATAGGATAGCACGCTTCTCGCCTTAAGTTCGATCTGGTCTCACGAGGCAAAGAGATCAGTACATAAGTACTATATAGATTCGTCCGATATTATCTTTATGTATGTTTGGGAGTCGTTATGCCTTGCTAGGGAGCGCTACCGACTTATAGACCGGAATGGAGTTTTTGGTCCATGTCCAAATATACATGAATCTATAGGGTCACACACTTAATGGGCTGGAACGATAAGGGTTCGGATGATAGTCTCCAAGTGGAATTTGGTCTCTACTCATATCGGATAAGGATCCAATTGGAGGCTATATAGGGTGAGGTGCGGGGGCTGAGGGAGGCATTCCGAAACACACCCATTGAAACCCTAACCACCACCTCTCATAACCCCTATCGTGCGCGCTGGTGCTAGCATGCTGACACATGGTGTTCCATCCCTGAATGTGTGGACCTCGGTAGAGGGGCTGCTGCGACTGCGGCGCTGATCGGGACGATCACGAGGAGGAGACGGTTGGCCAGACGACGATCGACTATGTTGGATCGGAAACGGCGACAGAGGGGGGGGTGAATGTCGTTTCTTTAAAATCGCCCTCAACGCTTGACAGGAAAAAAATTGTTCAAGTGCTGTCCTAAAAGATCTCCTGAACTGCAATAAAAACACTTGAGAAAGGTAGTACTTGAGAGTGCTTAATTGCTGCAAAAAGGAGCTTAAAACAGCACCAAAAATTAAAATGGAGAAGAAAGCAATTTGCAGCAAAAGAGAGTACTTGCTGGCCGAAAGGAGTCAAATAAAAATGGGACAAAAGCCTACCGAGAGAGAGAATAAAAGTAAGGACCAGTACTACTGTTCGGCTCAAAGAAAACCATCAAAAGTGAAGCAGTGCATTTCGGCAAAGAGAGAAGAACTGCAAAGCTGCTGCCAAAGGATCAAACTGTAGCCGACCACATTGCTTTTAATGCTAGCCGAACTCCATGGCTCCAACATTCAACCGAAAAGCAGCACAAAAAAAACTTAATCAACTGCCCAGAGAAACAATAAAATACAGAACTTGCTAGCAGTCTTCGGCCAAAGCAAACCAGAATTCTTGGCTAGCAATGAGTGAACCCGAGAGATCAAAAGATGAGCTCGGCCAAGGCATGAAAGTAGACTAGAAAAGGAAGGGAAATACAGAGAGATGGACCAACCAAAAAGATCAACTTGCAGCTCAAACAAAACTCATGCAATCCAAATGAGAGAAAGAAGTGCAATCACTCAAGCCAAAACATCACAAAGAGAAGAAGAAACTAAGCCATCTCAACACAAGGATTTCTTGGAAACGGAGACGGAGACATACATGATTAAAAGAGTGTTTACATCTCAGCTATCTATCTCTCTATCTCTCACTAACTAATTCCCCATACATAATTGGAAGAACAAACTCTCAACCCATCTTCTCTAAAAATTCTACACACTACTTCTCTCTCAAGTCCATCTAAAAACCATGAAGACTACTAGAGAACACCCTCTCTATTTATAGCCTCCACTAATGGGTTCACAACACACTTTACCCATTAGCTCTCAACAACTCATGGTGCTTTACCCACAATCCACTTCCTTTAGTGCAGCTTTGCGTATTCACCAAAACGCCCCTCGCGCACCTTCTAGGAAGCTTCCTCATTCCTTGCCTTGCAAGCCTCGCAGCCACCTCGAGCCCTCGCCGTCTTCGACACCTCCTGACCGTTCTGACCTCAGCGCCCCCTGCACCTAGTCCGGTCCACGGTATCTCGCCACGACTCCGCCTCGATGTCCTGCAGCCAACACAGATAAGAAACATATCAAATAGCACCGCTCGATACATATAAGCGTAAATGCATCAAACTTACCCATGATGAAGTCCAAACCTGTCGAATCAAGGAATATGCATCCTAAGCCCACACGATCAAGTTTGACCAAGTCCGACCGAGCCCGATTGCACCACGCAACGTCAAGGTCCGAACCACCCAAACCAAACTCGACTTACCTAAACCAAAGTCAATTACTCATCATACACATGTGGTCACCTCCACATGGTTCATCAATCTCCCCCTTGATGAGTATATTGACAAACCCAGAAAAAGCAATAAGTTGAGTTTGAGTTTGAAGAATCCAACATGATCCAAAGAAGGAAAAAATAAAGCTAATGACCATGTCGACAGAAGGACCACTAGAGCAACAACTGAAAGAACAAATTGTTCTCCAAAGCTCTAAAAATGATCCCAACTAGCTTTTTCTACCACTATTCTCCCCCTTTTGGCAATAAACACATCAAGGATGCAAAAGAGAGAATATGACATTGTCAATGGATGAAAATGCCTGAAGTTTGTTTATTTAAGCATTTGGAGCCATGAGAATTATCCATAATGACCATAAAGAGTTACACCAAGCCATAACGCAATAAAACGCTATCTAGATCATGACAAAATATGTATAAGCCAGCTAGATCCAATGAATGATGATCTGAAATATAATGCAATTTGAGAGCATGTCAAGTCATCAAGAAGCAAAGTCTAGCTAGAGATATCCAAGGATGATGCAGGCCATGTCAATAAGCTAAGCGTAACCAAGAGGCTCAAATTGAGTCCAAATAGAGTGCTATATGCTCAAGAATGAAACATAGGTTAAAGTACTTGGTTCTTTTTGTAGCTTAAGCAAATTGAGCACATAAAACATTGTCTTGTTAAAATTCATAGTCGTTTCCAACCCAATTTTTGTTATGTGCTAGATCTCAAGCCTTATGCGACTACTCCAAGCAAGAAGCTTAAGAAGATAGTCTAGGTCATCCAAAACTCCCCCTAAATTCATGCCTAGTGCAAGGCAAGCCGTCTCATGAGAAAGAATTGGTGAGATCAGTTTTTTCGCACAAAAGATATCTTTTTGCTTTTAAACATGTTGTACTAACTCATGCATCATCAAGAGACTAAAATAGCTTAATCTAAGGCTCAATAGAGATTCAACGTTCAACTCAGCCTATTTGACATGGCATGAATCATAAAAGGATAGCTCAAGAAAGACTAGACTCAAAAGCTAACATGACAAGTTTTAGTTCAAGTTTAGCAATTTTAATTACCTTATCATGGCAAAAGCTAGTCTACACATATGAAGTCATGATAAATCTAGCAAATAAGCACAAGTCATGGCAAGGTGTAAAGCAATGTAATCATGTCATAACAGGATAATAATCAAGGCTCAATGTAGTTATATTACAATGTGAAATGCTAAAATGCAAGAAAAATCCAGCTCCCCCTCAACATGTGATGCAACTTTTAGTTCAAGTTGAGTTATGTCAAGATTACACTCCAGAAGCTCCCAAATGAACTCCCCTTGAACCAAAGCAATAAAATCGAGAAGCTGGCAAAGAAATCAGAAGACAGGCAGTCCTTAAAGCATAGAAAAGATAGAGAGGCAACTATGGCTCAGACTGACTCTCATCTACCCCATATGACTCGAGGATTATCAGCTCGTCTACTAACAACCTAGGGAGCAAACACGTACCCTGTCTACCCGAGGGTGGCCCAACCCTCGCTAGAACCCACAAGAAGTGAGTAAGCTCAACCTAGAGAGAAGAGAGACAGCTAACAAGCAGCATCCTAGAATCGCAAGATAAGAGTAAGAAGTCTAAACAGCTAGACAAGAAGACCACTCTAACCTATGCTAGAAGGACTAACCCAAATGCACCCCGAATACAATGCAATCAGAAGGAAGTAAGAGCATAATCAATATGATAAAGCAATAAAGCACAAAGCTTCCCCTCACAACAATTCGTACGGACAAACCACCCCAAGCTCTCCCCGCAGAGCTGAAAACCTAGAGCTATCCAATGGCTTGGTAAAGATATCAGCCAACTGGTGGTCACTCTCCACAAACTGGAGCACTATATCACCCTTCTCCACATGGTCTCTAAGGAAGTGAAAGCGAATATCAATATGCTTGGTCCGAGAGTGCTGCACTGGGTTCTTAGCAATGTTAATCACAGAAGTGTTATCACAAAAGAGTGGAACACTATCGATAACTAACCCAAAGTCCCGCAGGGTCGAGACCATCCAAAGCACATGGCTGCAGCAACTGGCGGCAGCTACGTACTCAGCCTCTGCGGTGGACTGTGCAACACCGGACTGCTTCCTAGAAGACCAGGAAACGAGAGAAGTGCCAATAAATTGGCAAGTGCCAGATGTACTCTTCCTATCTATCCTACAGCCAGCAAAGTCTGCATCCGAGAAGGCTCTCAAGGAAAGACAAGAAGAGGAAGAGTACCAGATACCATAGTCAATGGTAGCTCGAAGGTACCGAAGAATGTGCTTCACCGCCTGGCGGTGAGACACGCGAGGAGAAGCCTGAAATCGAGCACAAAGACACACAGCAAAGTGTATGTCCGGTCTCGAGGTAGTGAGGTACAAGAGGGAGCCTATCATGCTACGATACTCCTTCTGATCAACTGGCTCGCCATCCTCATCTGGATCGAGTGAAACTGAGGTAGCCATAGGAGTGGACACCGGCTTACCATCACTCATATTGAAGCACTTCAGGAGGTCTCGAGTGTACTTGCCCTGATGCAAGAAGGTACCCTCCCGAGTCTGCTTAATTTGGAAGCCAAGGAAGAATCTCAACTCGCCCATCATGCTCATCTCAAACTTCGAGCTCATGACATCGGAAAACTGGGAAACGAGAGCATGCGAGGAGCCGCCAAAGATGATGTCGTCCACATAAATCTGGACGAGCAGAAGATCAGTGCCGTGCCGGCGGATGAACAAGGTCTTGTCTACTTTACCCATCTCAAAACCATGACTCAACAAGTAGGACTTAAGCCTCTCATACCAAGCTCTAGGGGCCTGCTTAAGTCCATACAGCGCTTTGGAAAGCTTGAAGACATGGTTTGGGTATTTGGGGTTCTCGAAACCTGGAGGCTGTCTCACATAGACTTCTTCCTCAATAAAGCCATTGAGGAAGGCACTCTTGACATCCATCTAGTAAAGCTTGAAACCCTTAGAAGCTGCAAAGGCAAGCAGGATTCTAATGGCTTCAAGTCTAGCTACAGGGGTAAAAGTCTCCTCGAAATCGAGACCCTCAACCTGAGAGAAGCCCTGAGCTACCAGTCTAGCCTTGTTTCGAACAACTACCCCATCCTCACTCTGTTTGTTCTTGAACACCCACTTAGTCCCAATGACATTGTGACCTCGAGGGGGCTCAACAAGCGACCAGACCTTGTTCCTCTCGAAATTTTCTAGCTCCTCATGCATGGCATTGACCCAAGATTCGTCAGACAGAGCATGACTAACATCTTTGGGCTCGAATAAGGCGACAAAGGCAGAATGGAGACAGAATTGAGACATGCCAGATTTTGAACGAGTGACTCGCTCAAAGAGGTCTCCAATAATCTGCTCAGAAGGATGAGCTTTTTGGATATGCCGAGGAGGTCCAGGATGAGAAGAAGAAGTGGCCTCTACCTCATGAGCAGATGAGGTAGGAACAGAGCCACTAGCTCCAGAAGAAGCAGAAGGCATGGGCTGATCGCCTCGAGGTGCGGTGGAAGATGGCACCTCAAGGGGTGCATGCGGGACAGGATCGGGTAAACAACCCTCATCTCCATCGTCCTCGTCATCCACGAAGATTGGCTCGGACTGCTCTAAAGAACCTGAGACATCGGGCCTAGTCCCCGGACTGGCCTTGTCGAAGGTCACCTCACAGGTCTCTACCAATTTGCTAGACTCGCAGTTCCAAACCCAATAAGCCTGTGAAGAAGTCGAGTAGCCTAGAAAGATCCCATCACACGAACGTGACTTGAACTTATCTAGGTTCCCGGACTTCAAGATAAAACACTTGCACGCAAACACACGAAAATGAGATACACTGGGCTTTCGCCCATATCTTAACTCATAAGAAGTGCGGTGCAAGTGTGCCCAAAGAAAAACTCGATTTGAGACATGGCACGCGGTAGCTATAGCCTCAGCCCAAAACTTCCGCGGTGTAGAGTACTCATCGAGCATCGTCCTGGCCATCTCGACCAAGGTACGGTTCTTTCTCTCCACGACGCCATTTTGCTGTGGGACGTGCGGAGAAGAGAACTGGTGCTCTACACCTGTCTCATCGCAGAACCTCTCAAAGTAGGAATTCTTGAACTCCGTGCCATTGTCACTGCGGATCGCTCGTAAGGCACCCGGGAGCTCAACAGAAAGCCTACTGAAAAGACCTCGGAAATGTGTAAACGTCTCATCCTTCGAGGCTAAGAAAAACACCCAAGAGTACCTCGAGAAGTCATCGACCACGACAAGTATGTACCACTTCCCTCCTGCTGACTACACTCGAGCTGGTCCAACTGTGTCCATGTGGAGCAGCTGTCCTGGTGCATCGGTCAGGGTAACCGTGACCGGAGGATGAGAAGCGGCAACCATCTTGCTGTGCCGGCATGGAGTGCAAACAAGATCTTTGACCATTTTGAGTTTCGGCAAACCACGAATGAGATCGTGGCCGCTAACTCGGGTCAAATGGTCAAATCCAATATGACCAAGTCTCCTATGCCAGAAAGTCAAGTCACGGGACTCAGAAGCAACCAAACAACGAAGAGGACCACCAGAAGACTCAGAAAAAGCAGCACGAAAGATCCTCCCAAAACGAGAAATCCCGCAAACCAGACTACCCGATGAATCAAGAATTTTGCAAGCGATTTTCTTAAAGCTCACCTCGAAACCATCATCGGTAAGCTAAGAAACAGAAAGCAAACTATACTGTAGCTTACTAACCAAAGCAACATCTTTCAAAATGAAAGAATCATTAACACACACTGTACCTTTGGCGATGACGCGCCCAGATGAAGCGTCTCCGAAAGTGATTGTCTCATCACCTGGAGCACGGGCAAGGGAAGAAAACCAACGAGAGTCTCCGGTCATGTGTCGTGAACACCCGGAGTCTACAAGCCAAACATTTCTCTTCCCTGCCCGGCGAACCTGAGTCAATAAGAGAGTAAAGTCTCAGTACTAAATCAAGAGTGATTTTGGCACCCAATACTAAGTAACACGTTGAGCAGATGAAGTAGTCAAACATGACTGACCTCTATCTACCCTACGCTCTCTGTCACTCAAAGAAGCAGACGGTCTCTGTGTAGACCTGAAGCTGTTGTTGGGCTTGACTGCTACAGAGGAACGAATCAAGACACCAACAACATGCTGATCACGCCGCGGGTAGCTATCTCGACGGGGGAAACGAGATCTACCCTCAGGACGGCGGTAGTCACGATCAAAGGGAGCATGAGGACGAAAACCAGAAAACTCAGAAAAACCAAGTCCTCGATGCTGCCCAAAACCATCTGAAGCGTCTGAAGCAAATCTAGACCTCGTGTTGGTCTTAGGTGCACTCAAGGTCTGAGGCTGACCCTGAATACGCCTAAGAGTTGCAACACGGTCTCTCTGCGCGATCCTGGCGCGCTTGAAACATCGATCGATCAAGTGTCCATCCTTCTGACAGAAGGTGCAATGATACTTCGCCTTCTGAGAGGCAGAAGTAGCATGAGTTTGCTTCGCCTTCTGAGAGGCCAAAGCTGCAGGTGGACTTACCTTGCTGTCAGAAATCCCTTGGACAAAGCCCACAGACTTGAATTTAACTTCATCAGATCTGGGCTCAACCTCGATCACACCTCCTACTATGGGTCTGAGAATAGCAGGTGGATGCTTCCTAATGTCCTCATAGAAATCATATCCTAGACCTTGATTGAACTTGCAAATCTTGGACTGGTCTAGAATAAGGTTCAGCTTCTTCTTGCCGCCTACAAACCTCTCGAGAGTGTTCATAAGGTACTGACACTCCCGAAAGAGAGAGGTGCAAGAAGAGCAGGGAGAAGAGGGAATAGCAGAAGGTAAGGGAGTAGAAGAAGAAGAACCAACAGCAGAGGAATGAATGGCTTGTGCACGCACAGCCGACTCAGAGTGGACAGTCCTACCGCTAGCAGTTTGGTTCACGTCGCTAAGCGTCTCAACCTTACCCTGGGGCTTCTCCCCCTCACCAGCAATCACATCACAATCAGTTGGTGGCTTCACTAGTTGATCCTTAGTTAGCTTCATGCACTTTTCATTCAAAGCAACGAGTTCAAGTTTTAGTTTTTCACAACTCATGCGTGGTGAGCTAACAGGGTCCTTAGTCGCAAACTGAGCCAACTTGTTGTTATGATTAACCACTTCTTGGAATTGCTTGGAAACATATTCAAGTTCAAGGGTTAATTTTGGACAATTGGTGCAAGACACAACAGGCTCAAGTAAAGAAGCATGCAACTTAGCAATTTTGTGATCTGCCCGTTTTAGGTTCATCTTCAAGTTATTGCAATTTTCACAAGACTCGGGCAAATCTAGAAGCATGGTATAAAGACTTCTAAAAGCATTGTCATTATCCTCACATGAGGTGCAAACAACAGTCTCAACAGTAGTAGATGAAGAAGGAGCTACCCTACTCATCTCAAGCTCAGCAAGAAGACTAATGTTCTCCACCTTAAGCGTATCAAGCTCAGAAGACAAACTATCATGCGAGGTCCTTAGTTTCTCCATATCACCTAACAGAGCACAACACGTATCACAATCATCACTAGAGGGAGCAGATGTAAGAGCAATAATCTCTAGTGACAATCTATCTACTTCCTTCTCTAACTCAATACACCTAGCCCTAGCTCTAGCATTAAATCCACCTAGCTTAAGAAAAGCATGATTGAGCTGGTCGTAGGTGGGGCATACCTCGTCCGAGTCGGAGTACAGCTCGCTGTCGCTCGGTTCGCCCTCAAGGGCCATGAAGCACATGCCGAAGAAGTCGTCGCCGCCCTTGGGGTCTTGGTCACCCGTCCCGTCGTCGTCGGTCCATCCCTCCACCTCGCTGAGGTCGAGGTCGTCGAAGGCGGTGAGGACGTGATGGAACAGCTTCTTGGCTTTGCCAAGGTTGCGGAATTCTTCTTGCCTTGTGTAGGAGCTGGAGGCTTCTTGTTGTGGTTCTTGTCGGTGTAGTCGATCTTGCCCGAACCGCCATAGTCGTTCTTGCCCTTCTCCAGCTTGGGGTAGTTTGCCCGAATGTGGTTGGGGCCACCACACTCGAAGCAAATGACTGGTCCACCTCTATTTCTGTCCCTCCTCCTCTTGTAAGCATGAGAGCACTTCCGAGCTAGGAGGGCCAGCTGTTCATCCTCAAGCTGCTCTAACTGATCATCAGTTACGTCACATAGAGCAGCAAGGGAGAAACCACAAAGCAAATCGGAAGAACAACCAGAAGCCAGAGTGGGATCAGTGACTAAAGCCATCGACTGCGACTTCGACTTGCGAGAGACAATGTCAATCTCGTGAGTCTTGAGGCGTGAGTACAACGCATCAAGAGTCAAAGTCGAGAGGTCGGTGGTGTCCTTGATGGTAGTCACCTTCATCTCCCAAACACGAAGGTCGAGTGCAGCGAGCATCTGACGAGCGTTGTCTGAGTCGGGGTATGTGAGACTGACCGCTCGGAGGTTTCTCAAAATCTTATGAAAACGCGCAAAACACTCATCCAAAGACTCACTAGCAAGCATCTCAAATTTGTTGTAGTCACGCTTGAACTGGTCCTGTCTCACTGTCTTAATATGGGTGGTGCCCTCATGGTATGCATCGAGGGTCTCCCAGATATCGAAGGCAGACGAAAGATGAGAAATGCAGGCAAACTCGCTACGACTCAGGCCCTGGATAATGATGTTCCTTGCCTTAGCGTTCGCCTCAACATCATGCATATTTCCAGCATTGATGTTCTCATCGGCAGGAACAACAAACCGGACCTTGACCTTGCGCCAGATGGCATACCCCTGAGCCTAGATATATGTCTCCATTCGGCTCTTCCAGAAAGGGTAATCGATGCCTTCAAAGAAGGGAGGCTTGGTCGAGTACTTGTCCGTCGCCATGGCTCTTGAGACCGGTTAAGATCTATTGAAAAAGAGCTAACCGGCTCTGATACCAATTATTGGATCGGAAACGGCGACAGAGGGGGGGGGTGAGTGTCGTTTCTTTAAAATCGCCCTCAACGCTTGACAGGAAAAAAATTGTTTAAGTGCTGTCCTAAAAGATCTCCTGAATTGCAATAAAAACACTTGAGAAAGGTAGTACTTGAGAGTGCTTAATTGCTGCAAAAAGGAGCTTAAAACAGCACCAAAAATTAAAATGGAGAAGAAAGCAATTTGCAGCAAAATAGAGTACTTGCTGGCCGAAAGGAGTCAAATAAAAATGGGACAAAAGCCTACCGAGAGAGAGAATAAAAGTAAGGACCAGTACTATTGTTCGGCTGCAAGAAAACCATCAAAAGTGAAGCAGTGCATTTCGGCAAAGAGAGAAGAACTGCAAAGCTGCTGCCAAAGGATCAAACTGTAGCCGACCACATTGCTTTTAATGCTAGCCGAACTGCATGGCTCCAACATTCAACCGAAAAGCAGCACAAAAAAACTTAATCAACTGCCCAGAGAAACAATAAAATACAGAACTTGCTAGCAGTCTTCAGCCAAAGCAAACAAGAATTCTTGGCTAGCAACGAGTGAACCCGAGAGATCAAAAGAAGAGCTCGGCCAAGGCATGAAAGTAGACTAGAAAAGGAAGGGAAATACAGAGAGATGGACCAACCAAAAAGATCAACTTGCAGCTCAAACAAAACTCATGCAATCCAAATGAGAGAAAGAAGTGCAATCACTCAAGCCAAAACATCACAAAGAGAAGAAGAAACTAAGCCATCTCAACACAAGGATTTCTTGAAAACGGAGACGGAGACATACATGATTAAAAAAGGGTTTACATCTCAGCTATCTATCTCTCTATCTCTCACTAACTAATTCCCCATACATGATTGGAAGAACAAACTCTCAACCCATCTTCTCTAAAAATTCTGCACACTACTTCTCTCTCAAGTCCATCTAAAAACCATGAAGACTACTAGAGAACACCCTCTCTATTTATAGCCTCCACTAATGGGTTCACAACACACTTTACGTATTAGCTCTCAACAACTCATGGTGCTTTACCCACAATCCACTTCCTTTAGTGCAGCTTTGCGTATTCACCAAAACGCCCCTCGCGCACCTTCTAGGAAGCTTCCTCGTTCCTTGCCTTGCAAGCCTCTCAGCCACTTCGAGCCCTCGCCGTCTTCGACACCTCCCGACCGTTCTGACCTCAGCGCCACCTGCGCCTAGTCCAGTCCACCGTGTCTCGCCACGACTCCGCCTCGATGTCCTGCAGCCAACACAGACAAGAAACATATCAAATAGCACCGCTCGATACATGTAAGCGTAAATGCATCAAACTTACCCATGATGAAGTCCAAACCTGTCGAATCAAGGAATATGCATCCTAAGCCCACACGATCAAGTTTGAGCAAGTCCGACCGAGTCCGATTGCACCACGCAACGTCAAGGTCCGAACCACCCAAACCAAACTCGACTTACCTAAACCAAACTCAATTACTCATCATACACATGTGGTCACCTCCACATGGTTCATCAGACTACTATCACTACACTAACGCGTTCTTCGTTGAATCGGCTGTTTCAACTCTACTTCCACTACACTACGTGTCTAGTGGTAATGATCTATGATCTCTTACTCACATAGCTTCTTAGTTTACATGGTAAAAATTGTTAATCTATACTAGTATAGTCTACCTGTATCCTAACAAACTGATCGTTGATTAATTTGACATATGGCTGCTTTTGGTTTGATTTTGTTTTTGGTGATGCATGGTTTTCAACGAGAGAGAGAGAGGTGTGCCTTTATGGCAGATACATTAATTCAAGGAATGCTTGGAGAATAATAATAATTCATATTGAAGTCTTACAACTTTAGATGTATAACAAAAGCGAATCCTTATGTAACATTGAGGTAATGAAGATGTAAGCAATCGGATGGGCTAGAGTCTTCTTAGGACAATCAAGACACCCGCAAGCTTTACAGATTTGTGTAAAATGACATTCCATGATGTGCACTTGGAGGTTGCCAAATGTTACTCCGTATCTGCGTAGTTATAAAGATATATAGCTTTTAAGTATACTATGAAATATATGGAGGAATGTGACTGGTCGGATAAAAGATTTGCTCCTCCTACATGGCTGGATAAATATTTCTGGGCCCCTTAATATGGTCGGATAAGGAAAGTGCATAGCCATGTCACAACTAGTCGAAGAGTCGACCGTATGAAGTTATCTATCGCTATATCGAGAAAAAAATCGATTAATCCATAGATGACACGTTTCTCACCTGGAGATCGATCAGATATCATGAGCTAAAAGGATAATATGCAAACAGATCATTCAGTCTAGCTAGAGACAAATTGGTCGTAAAGGTATATTAACTAGTTGTGAGTTGGTCGGACATATTACAGACTTGTCTGCGAACTAGTCTTATGGGATACGGACTGGTCATAACTAGATACGAACCTGTCGTAAGGAGTTATGAACTGATCGTAAGTGACTAGAACACGGCTCCAGATCATATTGCATATGGTTCGTCCAAATTGCTCTTTGTGTATATTTAGAAGTCGATATGTCCTGCTAGGTACCGCTACCAATTAGTGATCAAAAAGGTGCTTCTGGGTTACAACCAAACATACATGAATCTACAGAGACACACTTAACCGGTTGGAATAGTAAGGGTTCAAATGATAAACCTCAAGTTGAATACGATCTCTACTCACATTGAATAAGATCCTGCCGGAGGCTCTCTGAGTGCGATACAATCTCTACTTAAGTTGGCGAAGAATCCAAACGGAGGCTCTATATAAAGAGGTACATAGGGTTATGCAAGAGTGAGAGAGATAACACACACACCCACCGAAATGCTAGCGATATCCTTCCGAAGGACCTGCTATGCATGCTAGTGCTAGCACACCAGCACATGACGTTCCATCCCCAGACGTGTGGACTTCAATAGAGGCACTACTATGATTGCAGTGCTAATCGAGATGACCTGAGGAGAAGACATAATCAGTTCATAGAGAATGGCTAACGCTTGAGGACGATCGCTTATCAATGACACTAATCGGGATATTGGACGATAAACTATTTCCACTACATTGAACTGTGCTACTTAACCCCTTCTTCCATTGAACTACGTATCTAGTGGTAACGATGTGGATCTCTTACTCGTATGGTTTTCTAGTTTACGCGGTAGAAATTTTAATTTGCGCTAGTATACCCTATCCGTATCCCAACACCTACAAAACTTTTATTTGGGTATAGCAACATATATATGTGTTGTTATAACCCAGTCCAGTTGTAGTGATATATGTGTAGTGTGAGTTCAAAAGCCGCCTGTGTTTAATTTCTTCCAAATTAATTTCTTGGTGTCGTTAGTTTTTCGTTTTCCTTTCTGTATTTGGTCAGATTATTAATTCACTTGGTAGACACATAGGAATTAAAAGGGACACTCGATATGATTTTTTTGTTTGATATTGCTACTCGATATGTTTTTAATTTCCTTTTTTTCGAGACTAGCTACTGGACATGATGATTGAACTGAAACACAATACGCATAGATATAGCATGGTATATATGAAAGATGCTTGAACTGCAATACAATGTGCTACATGGAGAACTAGAGAGATAGCATGAGACTGATACGTTTGAACTGAAATAATACATATAGCATGGATAGTTACTCATAGGGAAATGGCATGTACTGCGATGTGAACCGATCGTTGATTGATTTGTCCTATGGCTACTTTTGTTTGGTTTGGTTTGGTTTTTTGGTGATGCATGGTTTTCAACGAGAGAGAGATGCTTGGAGAATAATAATGAGTAACTATCGAGAACACTGATTGTGACATTGGACGATCGACTACTTCCACTATATCGACGTGTGGCACATTGAACCGAGCTGATTAAACTCTTCTTTTGTTGTACTGCATGTCTAGTCATAACAATCTGTGATCTCTTCCTCGCATGGCTCCCTAGTTTACGCAATAGAAATTTTACTTTGCACTAGCATATCCTATCCATATCTCAACACCTACAACACTTTTATTGGGTTATAGCAACATATATATGTGTTGTTATAACCCAATTCAGTTGTAATGATATTGTTATAATGCATTCCAGTGGTAGTGATATCTGTGTAGTGTGAGATCAAAAGCCGTCTGTGTTTAATTTCTCCCAAATTAATTTTTTGGTTGTCATCAGTTTTTCTTTTTCTTTTCTGTATTTGGTTAGATTATTGATTCACTTGGTAGACACATAGGAATTAAAAGGGACACTCGATATGATTTTTTGTTTGATATTGCTACTCAGTATGTTTTTTATTTGCTTTTTTTGGAGACTAGCTACTGGATCGACATGATGATTGAACTGAAACACAATATGCATAGACATAGCATGGTATATATGAAAGATGTGTGAACTGCAATACTATGTGCTACATGGAGAACTAGAGAGATATCATGAGACCGATGCATTTGAACTGAAATAATACATACAGCATGGATAGTTACTCATAGGGGCATAGCACCTAGTGCGATGTGAACCGTGTTAGTGATATGCCCTAGAGGCAATCAAGGAAATGATTGTATCACTTCTATATTTTTGATCTTTTGAATAATATATTATTTTATCCCTTGAATAAATATCTTTTATATTGATCAACAAACGTGTGATTTGTTCGTGAAACTCTTTATTCATATTTTGATGTTATTCTAAATTATCTCTGATCTTATATCATTATGTGAGACAATTATAATTTATAGATCAGTACATGTATTGATTGATGATCATATTTCACGAATCATGGATATGGGATATCAAATCGATAATGTAGACACATGTTAGAGAACATGATATTGGATTGACCTGCCATAAGACACTATAAGAATTGTTATATTCTTAAGTATCATCAGTTCGTCTCATACATAATGTTTGTAGGATCCTTAGAACTGAGATCATCATTGTTTGCTACATATGTATTAGTTTACTTAGCGGTTACCAAAAACTACTCTGTAACTGGGTGGTCATAAAGTTAGCTTTTGAGGATACTATGAAACATGCAAATGAATATGAGCGTTCAAAATGGAATTTGCCCCTCCTATATAATAGGAGAGATATCTCTAGGCCCCTCAATATGATTGGATTAAGAACGTGCATGGCTATGCTGAATGTGGTTAAGGAGTCAATTACAAGTAAATAATCTATTACAGGTTCGAGTGAAAGATCGAGCTATCATAGGATAGCACGCTTCTCGCCTTAAGTTCAATCTGGTCTCATGAGGCAAAGAGATCAGTACATAAGTACTATATAGATTCATCTGATATGATCTTTATGTATGTTTGGGAGTCGTTATGTCTTGCTAGGGAGCGCTACCGACTTATAGACCGGAATGGAGTTTTTGGTCCATGTCCAAATATACATGAATCTATAGGGTCACACACTTAATGGGCTGGAACGATAAGGGTTCGGATGATAGTCTCCAAGTGGAATTCGATCTCTACTCGTATCGGATAAGGATCCAATTGGAGGATATATAGGGAGAGGTGCAGGGGCTGAGGGAAGCATCCTAAAACACACCCATTGAAACTCTAACCACCACCTCTCATAACCCCTATCGTGTGCGCTGGTGCTAGCATGCTGACACATGGTGTTCCATCCCTAGATGTGTGGAACTCGGTAGAGGTGCTGCTGTGACTGCGGCGCTGATCGGGACGATCACGAGGAGAAGACGGTTGGCCGGACGACGATCGACTACTATCACTACACCGACGCGTTCTTCGTTGAATCGGTTGTTTCAACTCTACTTCCACTACACTACGTGTCTAGTGGTAATGATCTATGATCTCTTACTCACATGGCTTCTTAGTTTACATAGTAAAAAATTTTAATCTGTACTAGTATAGTCTACCCATATCCCAACAAACTGATCGTTGATTGATTTGGCATATGGCTGCTTTTGGTTTGATTTTGTTTTTGGTGATGTATGGGTTTCAACGAGAGAGAGAGATGCCTTTATGGCAGATACATTAATTCGAGGAATGCTTGGAGAATAATAATAATTCGTATTGAAGTCTTGCAACTTTAGATGTATAACAAAAGCGAATCCTTACGTAACATTGAGGTAATGAAGATGTGAGCAATCGGATGGGCTAGAGTCTTGTTAGGACAATCAAGACACCCGCAAGCTTTACAAATTTGTGTAAAATAACATTACATGATGTGCACTTGGAGGTTACCAAACATTACTCCGAAGGACCTGCTATGCATGCAAGTGCTAGCATACTAGCGCATGGCGTTCCATCCCCAGACGTGTGAACTTCGGTAGAGGTACTACTGTGATTGCAGTGCTAATCGAGATGATCTGAGGAGAAGACACAGTCAGCTAGTAGAGAATGACTAACGCCTGAGGACGATCACCTACCAAGGACACTAATCAGGATATTGGACGATAAACTATTTCCACTACATTGGACTGGGCTACTTAAACACTTCTTCCGTTGAACTGCGTATCTAGTGGTAACGATGTGGATCTCTTACTCGTATGGTTTTCTAGTTTACACAGTAGAAATTTTAATTTGCGCTAGTATACCCTATCCATATCCCAACACCTACAAAACTTTTATTTGGGTATAGCAACATATATATGTGTTGTTATAACCCAATCCAGTTGTAGTGATATATGTGTAGTGTGAGTTCAAAAGCCGCCTGTGTTTAATTTCTTCCAAATTAATTTCTTGGTGTCGTCAGTTTTTCGTTTTCCTTTCTGTATTTGGTCAGATTATTAATTCACTTGGTAGACACATAGGAATTAAAAGGGACACTCGATATGATTTTTTTGTTTGATATTGCTACTCGATATGTTTTTTATTTCCTTTTTTTGGAGACTAGCTACTGGATTGACATGATGATTGAACTGAAACACAATACGCATAGATATAGCATGGTATATATGAAAGATGTTTGAACTGCAATACTATGTGCTACATGGAGAACTAGAGAGATAGCATGAGACCGATACGTTTGAACTGAAATAATACATATAGCATGGATAGTTACTCATAGGGAAATGGCATGTAGTGCGAAGTGAACCGATCGTTGATTGATTTGGCATATGACTGCTTTTGTTTGGTTTGGTTTGGTTTTTTGGTGATGTATGGTTTTCAACGAGAGAGAGATGCTTGGAGAGTAATAATGAGTAACTATCGAGAACGCTGATTGTGACATTGGATGATCGACTACTTCCACTATATCGACGTGTGGCACATTGAACCGAGCTGATTAAACTCTTCTTTTGTTGCACTGCATGTCTAGTCATAACAATATGTGATCTCTTCCTGGCATGGCTCCCTAGTTTACGCAGTAGAAATTTTAGTTTGCACTAGCATATCCTATCCGTATCTCAACACCTACAACACTTTTATTGGGTTATAGCAACATATATATGTGTTGTTATAACCCAATTCAGTTGTAATGATATTGTTATAACGCATTCCAGTGGTAGTGATATCTGTGTAGTGTGAGATCAAAAGCCGTCTATGTTTAATTTCTCCCAAATTAATTTTTTGGTTGTCGTCAGTTTTTCTTTTTCTTTTCTGTATTTGGTTAGATTATTGATTCACTTGGTAGAAACATAGGAATTAAAAGGGACACTCGATATGATTTTTTTGTTTGATATTGCTACTCAGTATGTTTTTTATTTCCTTTTTTTGGAGACTACCTACTGGATCGACATGATGATTGAACTGAAACACAATACGCACAGATATAGCATGGTATATATGAAAGATGTTTGAACTGCAATACTATGTGCTACATGGATAACTAGAGAGATAGCATGAGACCGATACATTTGAACTGAAATAATACATATTGCATGGATAGTTACTCATAGGGAAATGGCATGTAGTGCGATGTGAACCGATCATTGATTGATTTGGCGTATGGCTGCTTTTGTTTGGTTTGGTTTGGTTTTTTTGGTGATGTATGGTTTTCAATGAGAGAGAGATGTTTGGAGAATAATAATGATTCGTATTGATGTGACTGTGGTGCTAATCGGGACGATCACGAGGAGGAGACAGTTGGCCGGACGACGATCGACTACTATCACTACACCGACGCGTTCTTCATTGAATCGGTAGTTTCAACTCTACTTCCACTACACTACGTGTCTAGTGGTAATGATCTATGATCTCTTACTTACATGGCTTCTTAGTTTACATAGTAAAAATTTTAATCTGTACTAGTATAGTCTACCTGTATCCCAACATACTGATCGTTGATTGATTTGGCATATGGCTGCTTTTGGTTTGATTTTGTTTTTGGTGATGTATGGGTTTCAACGAGAGAGAGAGAGAGAGAGATGCCTTTATGGCAGATACATTAATTCGAGGAATGCTTGGAGAATAATAATAATTCGTATTGAAGTCTTGCAACTTTAGATGTATAACAAAAGCGAATCCTTACGTAACATTGAGGTAATGAAGATGTGAGCAATCAGATGGGCTAGAGTCTTGTTAGGACAATCAAGACACCCGCAAGCTTTACAGATTTGTGTAAAATAACATTACATGATGTGCACTTGGAGGTTACCAAACATTACTCCGAAGGACCAGCTGTGCATGCTAGTGCTAGCATACTAGCGCATGGCGTTCCATCCCCAAACGTGTGAACTTCGGTAGAGGTACTACTGTGATTGCAGTGCTAATCGAAATGATCTGAGGAGAAGACACAATCAGCTCGTAGAGAATGACTAATGCCTGAGGACGATCACCTACCAAGGACACTAATCAGGATATTGGACGATATACTATTTCCACTACATTGGACTGGGCTACTTAAACACTTCTTCCGTTGAACTGCGTATCTAGTGGTAACGATGTGGATCTCTTACTCGTATGGTTTTCTAGTTTACGCAGTAGAAATTTTAATTTGCGCTAGTATACCCTATCCGTATCCCAACAACTACAAAACTTTTATTTGGGTATAGCAACATATATATGTGTTGTTATAACCCAGTCCAGTTGTAGTGATATCTGTGTAGTGTGAGTTCAAAAGCCGCCTGTGTTTAATTTCTTCCAAATTAATTTCTTGGTGTCGTCAGTTTTTCGTTTTCCTTTCTGTATTTGGTCAGATTATTAATTCACTTGGTAGACACATAGGAATTAAAAGGGACACTCGATATGATTTTTTTTTGTTTGATATTGCTACTTGATATGTTTTTATTTCCTTTTTTTGGAGACTAGCTACTGGATTGACATGATGATTGAACTGAAACACAATACGCATAGATATAGCATGGTATATATGAAAGATGTTTGAACTGCAATACTATGTGCTACATGGAGAACTAGAGAGATAGCGTGAGACCGATACGTTTGAACTGAAATAATACATATAGCATGGATAGTTACTCATAGGGAAATGGCATGTAGTGCGATGTGAACCGATTGTTGATTGATTTGGCGTATGGCTGCTTTTGTTTGGTTTGGTTTGGTTTTTTTGGTGATGTATGGTTTTCAACGAGAGAGAGATGCTTGGAGAATAATAATAATGATTCGTATTGAAGTCTTGCAACTCTTAGATGTATAGTTTACAAAAGCGAATCCTTGTGTAACATTGAGGTAATGAAGATGTAAGCAATCGGATGGGCTGGAGTCTTCTTAGGACAAACAAGACACCCGTAAGCTTTACGTACGTACAGATTTGTGTAAAATGATATTATATGATGTGGCGAGAAGTACAAGCTATAACTACGTTCCTTAATATTAGTATTTATTTCGTCGGCATACGTGGCTGGGATACATGCACGCATGATGTATTTACAAAACGTAAACATGCATGCAAATCTCTTAACACCTAATCATATGTATGTACTCCATATAAATAGCATCTGCATGCCAAAGATGGCACGAACAATGATGAAGCCGCGCACATGAGTAATATAAGTTTTTGTATATTGATGTAACTTTTGATCGTACTACCTCTACTCTTTTTTATTTAACGTTCTATAACTTATACCGTTAAAAGTTTTAAAGTTTGATCGCCTTTTTATTTAAAACTACTTAGGTCGACTATATAAAGATTATAGTATTAGATTTAAATAATAGAGGTACTACTATTCGACAAAGAACAATGTTATATATTCATTCACGAGGGTGTCAAATATCCTAGAAAAGGTGCAATGGGATCAGGAGAGCATGCGTACGTGTCAGACACTGACGTTTTTCCTAAAAGCTCCTCATGATGAAGCTAGAGGACTTCTGTTAATGAAGTTCTCAGACAATATTCAGAAGAGCGGCTCGATCGATCTACATCCCAGCCTGTTACGATAGAGATGTCAACCTTGGGGGAGATGATCAATTCCTTTCTAGGAGTCTTGGGTGTATCTGTTACGCCGCGTCGATCGATTAATTCTTCATGTTCTTCATTTCTTTGACCTCAAGAAAACAAAGAAAGGTAGGCTCTCAACCTCTTGAAGGCCCCGTTTTCTTTCTGTTTGGGGTTTGAGAAAGGTATAGCTTCTATCCACATGCATGTATGCACGGTCATGGACGAGTCATGTAGCGCTGTTACTCTTTCTCTTGTTAATTAGCTCTGTACGTCGAAATGTAAATTAACCACCTTATCACCTCATTATCATTCAATTTAGAGCTGAATTGTTCAGAAGTATATTAGTATATTTGGAGCTAGGGTCTGTTTGGCAACGACTGCGGCTTATGACTTTTGACTGAAATTTTTGAATCTTGGCTGTTTACGGTACAGATTACGGAGAGAGAGATACTCACTTGCGATTTTAGCTGGTACAGATGTTGGGCTTTTAACGTGTACATCGTTTAACTTATAGACCACGTCTTGAGAAAATAATCCGTTTGAAAGTTAGGTACTGTAGCGAAAGCCAAAAGCCACCAGTTTCGAAGAAAAAGAACATGCCATGTACCTTTGTTGCCTCGGCACCGAAACCATCTACAATTTTTTCTAGGGTTTTGTTAAACATCATTCAGATGTTTTCTTTCTAACTATTATACAGATTTAGGAGTATTAGATTAGAAATATAATGGCTATAAATTTCTCCCTCCCCTTGAATTCTGCCTCTCCCTCTTGAAAAAATTTCTCTCCTTAAAAAACAAAGGGCTTCTTGATATCTAATCTAAGTGTCACAAATTTAGATGATAGTTAAGAAAAAACATCCAAATGATGTCTAGACACTCCTTTTTTCTAGAGGAAGCCACGAGTAAGCTTTCATCCATTACCAGAGTTCACAACACAACCACTGCGGAGGCTAGAAACAAGAAACGACGGGCTCTTACCGAACCAGGGGCGGACCCAAAGCATAATTAGTGGGGGCCTTGGCCCCCAGTCAATTTCGTTAATCACTTATACTCTCTGGATTTAATCCATATAGGCCCCCAGTTCACAACTCATCAGGCCCTCAGTGGCCCAATGAGGCAGCCGGCAGGCCGGCAGGCCAGCAGTGCCTTCTCAGCTATGCGGGGTGGATATCGAGCCAACTCATCGTCTTATCGAGCTTTTCCTAAAAATGACATAGCTTGATTTAATATCATTTTACATATAATTTAAAACTATTTTTAGAAGCGAGCTAACGAGCCGAACCGAGCCGAGCTTGAGCAAAATTCAAATTCATTTGAAATCAACTCATTTTAATGTTTAACCAATTAACAAGTATAATTGAAGCAATTTTGAACCGAGCTAACGAGCCCCACTAACGAGCTTTTTTTCCACCCCTGCTTATGCCTAGCGCTGCGTTGATATGTATACCCCCACTCAATTTTAATCCTAGATCCGCCCCTGTACCGAACCACTCTTGTGAACCGGACAGCGTGCAAGCATGCTAGATCTGATCTGACCTCGGCCAGGATGCAACACACGAGATCGATTTTCGCTATGGACGCATGTAAAGGGGGATTCGAGATGAACTGAAACCTTGATTAATTAACCTTCTCCTTTTTTGGCGAGAAAGAGTGTCGTGCTACATCTCAACATATGGAATTAATTAAGGAAAACCCGGATTCCATTATCGAAGATAGTCTCATAGTCACAAACCAGCGACTGATAGTCTCGCCTTATTACAAACCAGTGCTTACTAAGATAAATGGGTCTCTCAGTCTCTCATTATTTTTGTTTTTCTGTGTGCTTTCCTCAGAATGGGCACCAAGTCATCCGAAGGAAGAAGAGAAAACTCAAATGAGAGTGCCCAGCAAAAGAACTAAACTACCAAACCGACAAGCAAGATAAAGAAGCTATTTAAAAGCGCAACTACTAGTGGTTAATTAAAGAGAGATTCCAGTAAATTAGGAAAGACATCGATCTCCAAGCAGCTGCTTGCGAGGACTTACTGGTTCCACCGATCGGCTAGCTTGTCTCCGGGCATTACCTAGCCTAATTAATTATTCATTAATCTGGATGTTTTGTTGCTTCTAGCGCGGTGGAACCAGGGACATACAGATGAGATGATATGTAGGACAAGTATCTGGACGTTTTGTCGCATCTAGCAGTCGAACCTGGAACTTATAGAAAATATATATAGGATCGACGAGGACTCTTTTTCCTCTGTGCTTGGTTGGCTCGGCCTTTCTAAGTTTTATTCCGGTGTCTACTCGTAACTCCATTAATTCTAACGTGTGCTGCAGATCGACAGGGAGATAGATTCGGCCATACGGGTGTTTATAGTGGTTATCTATCATGGCTAATTCGAAATTCGTAAGTCAACTTGATCAAAAGTGTGAACGTAGTCCTAAATCGGCGCGCGCGCGCGCGCACTCCTTCGATAATTATATCCTACGAAAGGCATTTCCCATTATTTCAAGACGGCAGACCGTTTTGGCCTCTCCATGGGTTTTCACATGAATGATAGACAATACCACCATACCATTGCAGTCTCCAAGGTTTGTTTTAATTTAATGTACTTGAGAGTAACCAGTGTAAGATGTTTAACTTTGCAGGAATTTCACACTAAATAGTTCAATGCATATAGATATATGATAGAATGCCCGTATTTCAAACGGGGTATAACATCAAGTTCTTCCCGCCCTTTAAAAAATGGAAATTTTGAGGATTTGCCACCCCATTATTTGAATTTTAGGGTATAATGGCATATATAGCGTAGAGCAGAGGCAAAGCTAGGCCTCAGGCCGCCGGAGCAATGGCCCAAGGCCTAGCTGAGAAATTCCTTAATATTTTACTATCAACCTAACTGAGAAATTTCTTAGTGTCTTTACTTCCAGTGGGCTACGCTCGAGGCCCATTATTAGGCTGGCTATGCCCTTGGCGTAGAGTACGCATACCAGCGCTAAGAATAGCCATGTCAGGCGCTAACTCTAATTTTTTTTCCCGCCAATGTCCAGTAGCATCTCCCTTCCTAAGATGGGTCCCACCATAGATTAAATTAAAAAATGCCAGCAGTTAGCTCTCTCCAACCGCCACGGCAGAGGACAAGGAGGTGTTGCTATGGCGATGACCCCAAGGCAGTTGTGATGGCACCGTGGTGGCGATGACCAAGGAGCAGCAATGCTTTGTGGACGCGAAGGAGCCTCATGGCCGAAATGGCTGAGATGGGAGGCATCGACCCAGCGACAGTAGTGGTAGGAGGCCTTGGTCCGGTGGCATCCTCCTCGGCCCAGTGATAGTATCCTCCTCAACCTGGTTGCGTCAGCAGTGTAACTTGCTCGATCCATTGAAGAGACAAGGAGACATGTGCTACCATCTAATAGGTGGGCCTACATTTTGCTTTCCCCCTTAGCTTCAGTACCTTGCGTGGTCACAGGTTGTTAGACCATGTGGTTAGGCTAGAATATTTGTGATAATAAATAATTGATAATGTTACTTATCAATGTTATTGAGGTGTGTGTAGACTCATGTCAGTCAAGTTGGAAAGAACTCGTGCCGAAAAAATTGTTGCTTTGGTTTTTACATGTGCAGGGTAACTCGGAAACAATCGTGGCCTAGGGCAACGACCGGGAAATGGTTTGGGGCAAAGTCATAGTCTAGAGGGTCTATTTATTAAATTTTATCAACTTGAACAAGCAACATGGTAAGACTAAATTCTTTGGCTATGTTTTGATTAGAGTGATTACTTCTTGAGATATGTCATATTTAAATACCTAGCAAATTCTGATTCTAGATCAAAGTCTAAGTTTGAGCTATTCTAGTTCCTTATTGAATTACTTTTAGCTTTTCTAGAAATACATGTGACAAATTATGGTGAAATTGCTAATTATGTATGTATCTCAATTAATCTTTCCTGCGAGGCGGTTTATCATTGCATTAGGCATGAACAAAGATCATGAAACCTTAAGCTTTTTGGCTTGGGACGATCGAAAAGTAAGGCTTGAGATGTTACAATTAATGAAATGTGATTCAAGTTGTGTCAAAAAGGTTATTATAAATGTGCTGAAATTAATTTGGGTTGAATCTCATGTTGCGGTTGTAGATTGCTCCCAATCTAGGACGTGATTTACTAAGATATGTGATAATCAATTGTCGATAATAAAGTATTATATGTTGAGTTGTGTAATCTATGTTAAGCTTTGTGTTTCAGTTTGGCACTTGTGACTTACTTAGTTTTTGATTCTAGCATCTAGATTTACATCTGTATTTTTAGACGACTATCTTCTTAAGTGAGATATTTAGGTTAACGAGTCATTTTTGTGAAGGTCTGTCATGTATATTAATTTGTTGAATCACATTATAAACTTCTTTTGGGCTGCTTTGTTATATATGCATACTTATGATCGGGAAAGTTTTGTAAGAGCATGACTTTGTATATATCAATTCAATTAGTTTAAATAATCTTTTAAGTTTTCATGGTGTGTTTTTCTTTAAAAAAATGATCAATGATTCTTGGATGTGAATTCTCTCTTTGTTGTTTTTCCCTTTTGTGCCTTGATGTTTACATTGCCGGGGGAAGTTTTGGGAGAGATTTGTGGCTCAAAATACTAAATGCTTTCCGGTATGCTTTATGAGATATTTGGGAGAGATTTGTGATTTATGGCTTAAAATATTTTTTGATTTCAGTTCTTCACTTAGACCTGTTTGAAGTCATGTTATCTTGAGGTATTGTTAATGTATTCATCAAGGGGGAGATCGTTAGACGATGTGGTTAGGTCTAAAATATTTGTGATGATGAATAATTAACAATGTTACTTATCGATATTATTGAGGCACGTAGTGTGTGTGGATTCATGTCGGTTAAGTTGGAAAGAATTTGTGCCGAGAAAAGATGTTGCTTTGGTGTTTGCATGTGCAGGGTAACTCGAAGGCGATCGTGGTCTATGGCAAGGACCGAGAGATGTCTATGTGCAAAGTCATGGTCGAAAGAGTCAAGAATGCTGGAGGAGATGATCGTGCTCGAGTTGGGGTGCGTGGAGATCAAAAATGGATGATGGGTATTGGAGTTACAGAGGTGCCATTCGGAGGCTACAACATGTGATTAAAGTTGAAAAATCTATGTTATAGTCTTAGGGATAAAATCATAGTTTGAGCCCTAGACTATATATAGAGATAGGGTTAGGTGCTAAATCTAGGGGCTGAGAGATATAATTTTCATGCTAAGGTTTGAGAGATGTCAAAAGAGCATTTGTAGCCACACAAATATGATCCAGCAATAAAAAAAAATAGGTCTGATAAAAGCGACGACGTTTGATTCTCGTCAGTGCATCCAAAGGCAACGTTCAGCGTGTTGTCCTCAGGGAGAATTCTTGTGAGGCGAGATAGCAGCATCTGCACCTTGTCACCCTAGGAAGAATTCGCGTTGCCTTGGTCCACGTCTGCTACAGTGCCTGGATAGCAACATCAACAGTATCACTCATGACAAAAGAAAAGGGTGAAGCGACGTCTTCATTTTTTAATCTTATATAATCCATGTACTGTAGCCATAGTACCCGCACTGTTTGCTACAGTATCTGCATAGTTGCTACAGTACTGAAAAATATTTTCCCTCTTTCTTTGCTGTTTTTTGTTTTTGTGTTCTTACTGAATTCGCAGGTTGGACAATCAGAAAACAATAAATTTTTTAAAAAAATTCACTATAAATTACAATTATTTACTTCTCTGGCTGCCTTCAACATCCTACACATGGGCTTGGAATTTTTTGTACGGATAATCCATTTTTTATTCGAAATTACATAAATATACCCGCGGGAAAATTTTTTACAAAAATAGGCTCCAGTCGCCTAATGGTTGGGCGACTGGAGGCGTTCGCCCAACCACACGGCGACATTTAATGAATCTACTAACCGTTGGGCGATTAATTGCAGTCGCCCCACGGTTGGGCGACTTCCATCCAGTCGCCCAACCGTTAGGCGACTGCATTTCAGTCGCTCAACGGTTCGGCGACTTGTAGTGAGATATATACCGCGCTCGGCCAGGCCGAGCGCGGTCCTGTGTCGTTCGGCCGCCGTCGCAGAGAAGAGAGGGAGAGGAGGAGAAGAGGAGGGGAAGAGAAGGAGAGGGAGAGGAGGAGAAGAGAAGGAGAGGGAGAGGAGGAGAAGAGGAGGGGGAGTGCGCGATTTTCAGGTAATTTTTCGTGTTATATTTTTTGTTAGTGTAGAAAATTAGTTTAGAAAATGTAGTGTAGAAAATTAGTTTAGAAAATGTAGTGTGGAGAATTAGTTTAGAGATTTAGTTTAGAAAATTAGTTTAGAAAATGTAGTGTAGAAAATTAGTTTAGAAATATTGTTTAGAAAATTAGTTTAGAAAATGTAGTGTAGAAAATTAGTTTACAAATTTAGTTTAGAAAATTCGTTTAGAAAATGTAGTGTAGAAAATTAGTTTACAAATTTAGTTTAGAAAATGTAGTTTCAAAATTTAGTTTAGAAATTAAATATAGAAATATATTTTAGACATTTAATTTTCAAATTTTGTGTACTAAATGTAGTTTACAAATAAAGTTTAGAAAATTTAGTTTATAAATTTTGTGTACCATTTATTGTACAAATTTAGATGTAGAAAGTATAATGTACAAGTTTAGATGTAGAAATTTAGATGTACCAAGTTTAATGTACAGTCTTAGATGTATAAAATTTAGTGTTGAAATTATTGTACAAATTTAGATGCAGAAAATTGAATGTTGAAAGTATTGTACAAATTTTGCAGGTATGACTCGTGCTGGACGTGACTCGGAGTGGCGGTTCGCGCTGTTGGACGAGCACGTGGACCGCTCTCATCGCGCTTCCCATCTAGTGCCGCCACCGGGGAGCACGGACGAGCCGCCTCAGTTGGGAGTGGTCCGGACACGGACACCTCGCGTGGCCTGGGGACTCGACCCTCGTTGGACTGCCAGGTGAGCACTATTCCAGCGTTTAGTGCGACCGTTAGTTCGTTCCGTGCTGACCTTCACTTTGTTTGCAGGCTGCGGGATGCCGGGCTACTCCCTCTTGCCCGGATGGTGCAGGCCACAGAGGAGGATGGAGCCGCTGGCGGGGACGAGGGCGGGGACGAGGCGGGCGGGGATCGATCACGACGATTTCCGTTCGACCGTTCCCTACTGACGGCTTTGGTGGACCGTTGGCGGCCCGAGACGCACACTTTCCACCTCCCATTCGGGGAGATGACGCCGACCTTGCAGGATGTGTCCCTGCTTCTTGGGCTTCCGATCGCGGGAGACGCTGCCTTCCTACCGGAGGCCCCGGCCGACTGGCGCGCTGACCTGCTCGGCAGATTCGAGGGTGTCGTTCCACCGGCCGCTGACCACCACGTGTTCGGAGAGGCGCAGACCCATGGGCCGACACTGAGGTGGCTCAGACAGTACCGGGTACGTGGTATATAAAATCGATCGTATCTTCGAAGCTCTTTTTTGTGGTATTACGTACTAATAACAAATTTTTTGCATTCAGGTGGAGCGCATGGTTCCGCAGGCAGACGATCAGCAGGTCTCGCGGCACCTGGAGGCGTACGTGCTGTGGCTGTTTGGTTGGGTGCTTTTCACCACCAGCCACGGCAACTCGGTGGATGCGCGCCTTATCGCTTATGTGAGGGCGATCGCTGACGGCGAGCCCCACCAGGTCAGCTGGGGATCGGCCGTACTTGCCGCGACGTACCGCGCGCTGTGCGATGCGTGCACGAGGGTCAAGCCGAACTCGATCCTCACGGGTTGTCCCCTGCTACTACAGTTGTGGTCGTTCGAGCGCTTAAGCGTCGGACGACCTGTGCTAGACGACGTGGGTCCGTACGGGCCCGAGATGTATCCGGGGGGAGAAGTCGATCGGCCGACGATGGGTTCTATGTGGTGCCGTCGCCGAGTAAGTTTTATCACAGTTAACTATTTCTTTCTTATTGACGATCGTCATTGTAAACAACTTGTCTTTCTTGCAGGTACAGTTCGCGCACGTGCAGGTCACGCGGGCGTACCGAGTCTTTGTGGAGCAGCTCGACCGCATCACAGCCGACGACGTGCGCTGGGAGCCGTACGCTGATACGGTAGTGCAGGCCCGTGCTCCTGGCGGTCTGTCTTCACTTTGCTGGCGTGACCGGGCTTTCTGGCTCACCCGCCGGAAGCTCGTGTACCTCATCTACGTGGAGGACTACGCACCCCAGCGGGTGATGCGGCAGTTCGGGCTATGGCAGCCGGTTCCTGTACCAGTCGGACCATCGCTTCCGCGGCACGTGCACGGGTGAGTGTACGTTTGTGCTAAATATGTACATACTTACTACTGCGTTCGCAAGTATCTCACATTACGTAATGGTTTTATACGCAGGCACAGCGGGAAGGGAGTGAAAAGAGGCACGGACTGGTCGGTGAGAATGCAGCCCTGGGTCGAGCAGTGGCAGGATGCGCTCGACGACCGCGTGGATGAGGACCGACCGTACGACAGCAGGGAGTACTCAGAGTACCTGCGCTGGTACCAGCCGCAGACCCGTATCAGGCTCGTATATGTGGTAGACCCGCCTGCCACACACGTCGCCGCTCCGACGGACACGTACCCCGCGCACTTCGCGCACGACGCTCACCTCGCGGTACGTTACATGTCATTTCAAAGATTCCCAAATGGTAATGTCGTTTCCATAATCGACCATTTTATGTCTTTGTGTCCAGGCTGACGTCGGTTCTGACCTATACGCCGAGTCCGGCACAGTACTGGAGAGGCTCGCCAGTGGTGCGCAGCTGACCCATGAGGAGGGCCTCAGCTTTGCGCGTCGGGTGCACGAGGGGTGTAGACGTATCGTTAGCCTACTGTCCTGCACGAGGCTACCGGCGGTCTCCACGCCCCCCGCTACGACTGCTCGTCCACCAGTGCCACCTCCACCAGCGTGGCACTACTATGGTGCACCTACGTGGACACGTCCTCCACCACCTCACCCGGAGCAGCCAGGGGGTTCAGCCTGGGCAGGGCCTCCTACACCGGTTCACTTCACGCCTCCTACGCAGACCCCTGTCTTCCCCACGCAGGGGGTGTACGCCTCCTCCATGGCGCCAGCTACGGGTACGCATAGGGTCTTATACCGTGTTTATCCGAAGACGACATGCAACGCACTAACGATATTAATATTGCAGGTACTTACCAGCACGGCGTCTCCCCAGGCCAGGAGGATGTGGACCAGTTTTTCGCGCCGTCGCCCGACGTCGCACCGCAGGTTCTTTCTGCCAGTGCCCTCCCCGGTGCACCGGAGATTACACAGCCAGAGGTGCAGCTGACTCCACCAGCGCAGGGGCGGGATAGACACCCTCCTCCTCGTTTTACCTTTTCGGATCGTCCTAATCCGTTGCACCGGAGGAGGGCCAAGCGAGGCCGTATGGGAGGACGCGGGCGCGGTGACGGGGCACAGCAGGGTGACCAGTGAGGCGTGCTGCAGATGCTATATATGTTATGCATGTAATGAAAATACATGCGCCATGTTACTCACAGTTATATTATGAAGTTTATTTATATTTACATAAGTCTATCATCTCTTTCCGCATATAAACTATCTCACTTAACAGTGTATGTATCGATCGTTCTCTACTCAATCTTTCAAAAAAAAAATTATAAAACTTTTTACACACCTACAATATACAATGAACATAAACTTTTATTACAACTTCACCGTATTTTTTACCGGTTCAACGTTACAAAATTCACAAATTCTAAAACAATCACGGGGGCTACCTGAAGTCGCCTAACGGGATGGCGACTGCATGGCAGTCGCCTAACGGTATGGCGACTGCATGCCAGTCGCCATACGGAAGAGCGATTTAATGCAATCGCTCTACTGTGCAGCGAGATATATTGTGTCGCCGTGTGGTTGGGCGAACGCCTCCAGTCGCCCAACCATTAGGCGACTGGAGCCTATTTTTGTAAAAAATTTTCCCGCGGGTATATTTATGTAATTTCGAATAAAAAATGGATTATCCGTACAAAAAATTCCATGGGCTTGGTTGGTGTCGATTCCAGAAATCGCTTGTGTGGAGTGCTGGTACCAAGGCCATCTCTCCCCTTGGTACCGGCCAACATCACAAGGTGGAGATGCTCTAAGTCACTTGTCTTGTTTTGAAACATTCGGGCATTTTTGGCTCAACGCTCAAGACTAAACCTCCTTAATTCACAAAACAGCAACTTCGCTCCAATGGATATATCACCTTCAGATTTTAGGTATTTTGAACCCACCCAAATTTGTCAAATAAATATTTCTTTTCTAAATGAAATGGAAATTATTTCCATTTTGTAAAGGCTAACAATCCCACTAATGCTCTTTCTGGTGTTTGTTTGAGTTGGCTGAAAAGAATATCCTTGAGTACTTGAAGGCCGGTAGCCATCTGGGGTCAGGGGTCTCCCTCACTATAACTAAAGGCCACATTTGACTATTCTACCAAAATAGACAAAAAAAACACTGTGCACAAATGTAGTTGTGATTTATGAGTGCATCGGCACGTAAGCGTCTTACTCGTGCCCAGTTCAGTCCAAATCGAATTGATTTCCTGTGATGCTGGCCCGCCTTCAATTTGTCTCTATTTAGTGGGGGATTTGACGTGCAATAATACGAAGGATCTGGGATCTCGAAACTTGTTTTGGAAAAATATATAACTCGATTTCACACTCATTCCCTGTTCATTTCAGCTTCAGCTTCTGGTTTATTTTTTACTATTCATAAATTTCGTCTTTTTCTGAACATTTGTCCTTTTTTTAGCTTTTTTGCCGGTTCTTTTTCCCGTATTTATTCGCGTTGTCCGTAATAAGCTAACATATTTTTTCTATTTATAATTTTTTAAATTTAATTACACTAAATAAGTCACATTTAACTACAGTAAAATTTCAGCCACTATAGTGCAATTTCAGCCATAAGCCACAGCTTTTTAGCCCAACCGAACGGGCCTAATCGAAGTGCTAGCTCACCATGTAACAATGGTACTACTATACATGAGTAATTCTCACTACATCTGTATTTGTGAATCATGTGGTCGTGTATATGAAAGTAAAAGTTGCAAGTTCCAAATTTCACCTAACTAATGATTTTTCAAAACAAAGCCTCAGTAACAATAAGTACCTAATTCCAAGACTATAAAAAGTATAATACCAAGCAGTTTGCCAGGCGTTCAACAAACACTATTGTGGTCATCTTCGTCGCCACCGGCAAGCCAAAATGTCTACTTGAGTATCCGGTGAACCTCGGAAGCTTAACCAAAGCACAAAATCTCAATATATGATCCAAAGGCTATTACCTTTGGTGGTTTTTTCCCCTATAAAACCGCTCACAAATATTTAGCACGTTCATGGATTTTTTTAATCTGAGCCCATTTATCTCATCAGATGATGTCATTGGACTATTGGTTTTCAATATATAGCGATATGTCCCGGGAATGGCAGTAGTGTCCTGCTATGCTGCTATTGCAAATACACACACATATATATACACACACACTATTATAAAAGTGTGAGTTGGTGGTTGGTCCATTCTCCCTCCTCTCTTCTCAGCCATTCGATTTGATCTGGACCATTCGTCTCCCTCCTCTCTCTCTCTGGATACAACCGCCCTCCCCCTCCACTTTCTTCATCTCCTCGCACATTCTGACCACCCTTCTCTTTGTCGCTTGCTTTCCAATGTTTTATATGTGAAACTGGCCAGACAGTAGGTTCCGTCTTATTATTTTTATGACTTCATTGTAACGCACGGATCTCTAATTAGTGTATGTATATATTTATTTATTTATTTTGCGGTTCCAGTACTCTACGATTTGCTATATCTTGTGCATTCATACCCCTGCAAGTAAGACGTAGATTGCACATCTGTCAAATGTAATGCTTTGCTGTCTGGAAATTAAATGCCACGTTGATTTGCATTAATTTTATGCTTAATTTAGAATTAACTCAATTTCTATGCGCCTACCACCGGCCGGCCGGCCACACAACCACATTTCGCCACCTCACCACAGCTTTGCCATCCCGTCTATAGGTTCTCGGCAGGTTACATCAAAGGTGTTAACACACCACTCTCAAAATTATTACTTCGTCACTTGATCTTCACATTTTACGATGATCAATTAATAAGTTGATTTTTTTTTCTGTGCTATGTATAATCCAGTTAATCTATATATCGAAATAAGACCGGATTCACTAACTACGGGGGTATACCAACGTCGAGATCCACCACTCCAAGGATACATTTAGATATCAAAAATATATATAGGTATACCAACTATGCCCCTTTTTTATATATAAAGTTAATATGTCGTGCAGCTAGCTAACTTGCTGCTCGGAGCTGTTTATGTATTTGGTACTTAAAAACTTTTTTTAAAATTTGATCCTAAACATTTTTTTTATAAAATAATTCTGTCTCTGAACTTAGAAGACGCGGTAGGCCATACCTATTACTTGTCGCGCCCGAGGAGCTTAGCAGGGATGGGACGCGCGGCAGGATGGACTAGCGTAGCACGGCAGCAGGCATGCCAAGGGGTGCTGCTGAGATGTAGCTGCTCGGCAGCTACCTATCAAGGGGTACATCATATATTAAGGGCATGTTTGGCAACGGCTTATGGCTTTTAGCTGAAGTGCAGATTACGAAGAGATAGATACTCACTTGCAATTTGGATGGTACAGATGTTGGGCTTTTAACGTGTACATCATTTAACTTGTAGACCCCGTCTTGATAAAATACTCCGTTTGAAAGTTAGGTACTGTAGCAAAAGCCAAAAGCCGCCAGCTTCGGAGGAAAAGAACAGACCCTAATTGTTGCCATCTTGCTGCACAAAAAGGAGGGACATGCATAATTAGGGCCCTACTCAAAAGAGCCTTTTTGAGTGGTTTATGGCTGAAAAGCACTGTAGTTGACTGAAAAAACACTGTAGCTGACGGAGACTTATTTAGCATAATTAAAATTAAAAATTTAAAAATAGAAAAAATATGTTAACCCATCACATATAATGCAAACAAATACAAGAAAAAAGAACCGGTAAAAAAAGCTAAAAAAACTAAAAGTATAGAAAAAGACAAAATTTATAAATAGTACAAAATAAGTCAGAAGGCAAAAGTTCAAACCAAAATAAGCTGAGACCTATATCGTGCAAGTACCACGGATGCAACCACCAGGGCTCTTGCATGGGCCTGAATGTGGCAAGTGATCTGGTTTTATCTGACACAAATTGTCAGGGAACACATTACCAACTTTTAACATAGTTTACTGTTTACAAATTACCTACAGTTTCTTAATTCGCTCCAAATTTTGTACTTAGGTTCCCACTTGATATTTGATAGATCAAAGGAAAAATTGTACTGAAAACTGAAGTGAATCACTAAAATCGTTGCACATTTTAGTTCAGTACTCAAATTGGCCCATGTCCTGAGCCCAATCGAACGTCCCTTCAGTGGGCTGTAAATTGTACATCCACTTCGCCCTTTTGAAGACCATTATTATGCTTTTTAGAGGTTTCCAAGCCCTTTGACTTTTCCTGAGGTTCATGAGAAGTTTGGGCTTATTACCGCACTGTGGGCCATCGACAAACCCTTGCTAGGGAAACCCGTTTGCATCGCTAACTGTTCTTATGAATAGGACCTAAGCATAAAGAGAGGGTCTGATCTTTGGCTTATGAACATGACTGATAATTTTTGCTTCTATAGTGAACGCTTGTGCGTACGAATTAAATACCAATAAATTGATAAATCACTTAAAAAAACTATTTTGATAAGTTTTTTTTCAAAAAGACAGTGATATATTTGCTCGAGAATAAAGAGAATGGGCTAGCGATATGTTTGCTGCATCGTTTCTTTTTCTGAAATCTTAGCACAGGTCATCTTTATTGTCACCCAAGTGGCCAAGTGAATGAACAATTTGATACTAATAATCCAGCAAGGATCTACCTGAACGAAGTGGAAACCCAACCCTCCAAGTATTACTGCTACACGCCTAGCCCTGGAACGAATCGTGCAGCGACAAATGGTACTAGTAGTAGTACTACAAATTGCCACGTCAATCCTTCTCCTCTAAGCTATTGCTACCCAAAGCTTTGCCTTTTCTTTGTCCACTGGGTACCTTTGAACAATCCCCATACATAGCTTGAGGATTCAGAGATCGGACCCAAAAAAGTTCATCTTTAATTCTGTTACATTTTGTTTGTAGACAAATTTCTTATGTCGGTGCTATATATATATTTTTTATTTATTTAAGCCCTATTTGAAACGAAGAATTCACGCAAAAATCTTAGGAGAAGGGGGTGCTTTCTTCCTACGAAGCTCATGTAAAATGAGCAAAGACTGAACAAAGAAAAAGACATTTCTAACGGCTACAAGCTGGAGAGAGAAGAGGAAATTATACAGGGAGAGCGCGAGAGGAGAGGAGAGGGGAGGGGAGGGGAGGAGAGAGGAGAAATGTGATCGTTTGCGGAGGAGAGCAGGGGAGACAAGAGAATGAGCAGCGCCGCCACCACCACCAACGCGGAGAGCGTCGCCTCCTGCCGCCCTCCCACTCCCCTCCTCCTGTCCCCGCCTCCGGCCGGAGACGCCCTGCCCCGCCTCCCCGTGAGGCGGCGGCTCGACTTACCCGCCGCCGCTGGCGGCCTGGATGACGACGAAGACTTCCTCTGCCGCGCCGCGGAGGAGATGGAGCGGAGCCTCAACACGGCCAAGCGCCACGCCCCGCAGGGCCCGGCAACGCCGCCGCCGATGGCACGCCCGGCTTTCCGCGAGAAGCAGTGCATTTGCGGGCGCGGGCCGTGCGATGTGGTGCGGGAGGAGCGCGGGGGGCACTGGGGGTGGGCGTACGTCTGCTCTGCGCCGCCGGTGAGCCTCCCAGATCATTTCTTGCTCCCAATTTTTTTTTGCTTCTTTTGGGGGAAAGATGGTTTCTTGGACGTCTTTGAGCAGTTTCTTAGGGGTGAAATGCAGTTTCTGAAAGAGGGTTTTTTTCCAGCCTACATTTGGAGAAGTTTCTGAAAATTCCAATGTAGACTGGAAGGGGCGATGGGGAGGGGGATTTCTCGGAGTTTTGTGTTTTGGGTGTGGAGATGATGCATGGATTAAACCATTAAAGGATGTTGGGATCTGGGGGAGCAGAATGCAGGATGACATAGTGCTGGCTTCTTGGAGGGGGATTCCAATGAAGGCCGGCCTTTCTTTTTTTAACCTACTACTAGTTTAGTTTGGAATTACGAAGTTAAAAAGCAGAATTTAGAGTAAATTCTTGGACACAGTGGTCCTTCAATATGTAGATCATAGTTTTAGGTTTTGGTTGAAAGTTATATCAAATTTTAGCAAATGATTTGTGTGTGTAGCCATTCCAGCGTAGCTAGTCACTTTCAGATGGGCGAGAAAAAGGTCCACTTTATAACCCTCCACTAAACGATCTCTTTCTACAAAACAGTTCATTTTACGCTTTCAACTATTAAAATCAGTACAAAACAACGCCTTCACCGCCCGTAATTACTCTGGTTTAATCTAACGTGGGAGATGGTTTTGGCTTACATGGCATCCTAATGTACCATGTACGCTGACGTGCTGTGCCTATTTGGCAATACTTGCATTAGACAAGGAAAAAAAATAAAAGATGGAGGGGACAACCAGTCAAACGTGGCATACACAATTACACATCACGAGCCACGAAGCCATGGCTAGTCATGTCTCTCCGATCCATCTTCAGTCTGTCCTCACCGCAGCTCGCCGCATGAGCTCAGCAGCTCAGTGTGTACTATAGATCACTTGTAAACCCTATTTTGAAAAGACACTTCATTTGAAAGTTAGTTACCGTAAAAAACCAAAAACAGCTTTTATAAGTTGAAAAGAAGAGGCCTAACTAATTTATCAAGTATTGTATAATTGATAGCAATCAAATTGGTGAACGGCCTGTCATAATTTATCCAGCCTTGTCTAACTTTAGCCTAGTACAGTCATTTAGCTAACTCCTTGCACGTCTCCTGTGCAGTGCCTTCTCATGTCTAGTATTCAATTTGTAAGGCTGAGAATTTGTTATCTTTGCCTGTGACAGCACGATTTTGGAGTCCCCTTTGCTCGGGAAATACATGATTTTTTAATGGATGTATAACTAACATATATATTTTGGAGAGATTCCAGAAGATGTAAGAACTAATGAACGAACAACATGCTATCTATTGAAACATCCTGCTGCTTGTGTTTTCAGAAGTCCATCCAAGTCTTCTGTTTGTTAGAAGGATATACAGCATCAAGTTGCATCCTGTCATTTTTCAAATCTTTCATCAGCAAACGACTATCTCTTGTGGAAATTTGTTGGTCCATGTTTAACAAAACGTCAAGCGCTATCCTCTGAATCATTAGATCAGCAATTATCATTATAATCTAGCTACCGAGCGATGTGCAACCGATGCTTGGGATACCTCAGACATACAGGGCACATAAGGAATAAAAGAATTAGCAATTTAGTAACAACAGTAATATATAGTTATCTCTTTATGTGATTATACAAGTTAAGTGATTCTGAGTCTAGTATATCTTCATTAACTCTAGGACTTGTAGTTCTATTTTCATTTTTTGAATTCCAGTGTGTGGATATGGTATGATACACTATGGTACGATATCTGAAAACCCTATGTTGAAGTGCTACTATTTATAGCATGGCATGCAAATTTCCTAATTCCTGGTTGATCCTGTAACCATAACCTTCACAGTTTCCATAATAGACTTTGCTTATCTGTGGCGGGGAAAAGCAATTATGCAATTAGAAACTCTGTTGTTGCTAGAGAATATGTGATGTATTAATGTTTCTGGGTGAAGTAACCTATCTCGTGCATATTATCCTTTCCTGACACTGCAGACTAATTCTTTTGTGTGTGTATGTTTGTCCGAGCTCATTTACTTGTTCAGAGATGTTCTTATTTGAATTGCACTGCGGTTGCATACTTGCCTTTGCTTTAATCTTCTAACAATTGAGTTGTGTATTCATCAGTTATGCAACTTCTTTCAACTGGTTTGCTAAGATTTTTGATTCGCAAACATTTTTATTCTTTTAGATAACTTCTCCAAATTCTATATGTAAAGTTGACAAAGTATTTACTTGTTGAACCTGACTTTTCAGAAGTGCACCCTTTTTGCTTGGTGTGAGGAGTCTGATCCTAATCCAAATTCACAGCCTGCTTTTAGGAGCCATCCTGAACCAAGCAATCCTCGTGTATTTTACACTCCAAGCAATCATAGGGATGTCACTACAACTCCAGTTAATGTTAGTCCCCAAGGTGGTGGCACTACAACTCCAGTTATCCAAGGTGCTAGATCCAATGATAATTGGCCGATCTGTAAGTGTACTGCTGGGAAGTGCAGAAAATTGACAATTAAAGGTGCAGACTACTATGTATGTCATATACGAAAGGTAGTGTTTTTATTTAATAATGTTCTTTTCTTCATTTCTCTTGAAATGTTTTGGTAAATCTTCATATGATTATTATCAGTTATACTGTTTTGTTATTTACAAGATATTTTAGCTCTTGATAGCATGGTGTTTCTTCCATTGTTTGTACTAGTCCTGATAATAGTCCTGATAAAACCAGTCAAATAAATCATGAGAAAAGCTCCAAGTGATAATCTATTATATAATAAAAGCTGATGATGGTGCTTGATTAAATGCTTTCATAAAAAGAGAAATATGCTAGAACTTCTCACAAAAAGGAAAAACATTTGCCCTCAATTTGTTGGGTCCTATAGATGATGCATGGTTAAAAGCTCTCAGAAAAAAGAGAAATATGTTAGAAATTCACACAAAGAAGGAAAACATCTAGCCCTCAAATTGGTGGTTCTTAATGATGATATGCCGTATGCGCTTAAAAGCTCTCAGAAAAAAAGAGAGATAGAAATATGCTAGAATTTTCACAAAAAAAGAGCAACATGTAACCCCCAATTTGGTAGGTCCTAATGATGATGTGTGATTAAAAGCTCTCAGAAAAGACAAATGTACTAGAAAGTTTCATAGAAAAGAAAAATATCTAGCCCTCAATTTGGTAGGTCCTAATTACAGCTAATTTACAACCAGTATATGTTACCTGTAATATATTTATACAAAGAAGATAAAAGAGTCCTAAACCATACAAACAATTCTCATCAAGATAAGATTTGTTTCAACTCAAATGTTGAGTTGCTAAAAAGTAGTATGCTAGACTACACTGTGCAATTGCGTAGGCCAAACAATAGTTTGAACTTTGAAGTAACATGTACTGCCAGCAATATATATTTCATCGGCAAAGTTGCTCCAGCTGTTCCTGCAGTTGAGTAACATAGCACATGAAGATTTTCTGCCTAAAGAATGTTAGAATGTTATACTTTATTTCCTATTTCTCAACACTGATGAGCTAAGTTTTCATATTTATTGACAAAACCTTTTTTTTAAGGGAATACAGTATGGGAGAGCCCTGCTGTTAGAATATATTAAAACAGGTTAAAAATGTGCAGATATAGTTAAAAAAAGAAAATAGCTATCGCAGCCACTGGGAGATACCAAAACTGACTTTTTGCGAAACTACAACTCTTAGCAAGTTTATATCAATTAGAAGGAACTTTTTCCATCTAAACTTTTGTTGGGGGGCACTCCATCAAAGATGCATCTATTCCTTTGCAACCAGTTGTGCCAGCATCCAAGAGTGATTAATTTCTTAAAGAAGGTTATTCTCATCCCCTCTGAAAGATTTTCCTGTTGCGACATACTTAAGATTAATGCCCAACAGTCTCTTGCTGAAGTTGCATGTAAAGAATAGATGAAACCAGTCTTCTTGACAATCCAGATTATAAAGAGCACACAAATCAGATTCAGCAAAAAGCTCTTTCCTTCTCAGCATTGCTCTTGTTTTTAGTTTCCCCCTGTTTTAGAATCCATAGGAAAATTTTATGTTTCAACATACATTTGTGTTAGATATTTAATGCTTTGCTTTACTGTTAGCTGGCCTGACGCCTGGGAACCTTCCCAAGCGTGCTGCCTTGGCTCCTGGGCGTCGCCTGGGTTCCTCCCCTGGCTGCTGCCCCCTTTACTTCCTAGTCCTAGTTCTCTTCTATAAAGTGTACTCTGCAATCTTCCTTGGATAATTAATACATACAGCTGTAATACATATCTGTTCTCATGGTATCAAGAGGCTTCACGACCCTGTGACCTCTCCCTTCCGCTTCTTCCCCTCCGCCATCCATGGCTCAGCCTCCTCTCTCTGGTGATGCTGCCGCCGCACAGGTTGCACGCGAGCAGGGCGCCGCCCAGGCGCAGGAGGCCGCCGCTGCCCGAGAGCTCGAGCAGGCCGCCGCCCGAGAACGCGAGCAGGCCGCCGCCCGTGGGCGCGAGCAGGCTGCCACGCAGGCTGCCCTGGAAGCGGCCGTGGCCACCGCCTCGCGCGCCGCTGCCGATGCCCAGGAGCGTGTCCGTGCTGCCCTTGCCGTCCTCGATCAGGAGCGCGCTGCCGCTACAGCCCTCGAGCGCGAGGCTGCCGCGGCCCGCGCCCGCGCTGCTCCATCCCTCGATGGCGGTGGCTCTGTTAACTGCGATGCTGCCAGCGACGTTGATGCCGCTGCCTCCTTCGAAGCAGCCTCCATTGCCAACCTCCACGCACAGGCCGCTGCAGTTCAAAACATCCGCTCCCTTGTTCCGGTCGTCCTCGATCCTCTGTCCTCCCACTACAATCGTTGGCGCGACCTTGTCTTGCTCACTCTTGAGCGCTACGCCCTCGACAATCACGTGCTCTCCGACGTGGCTCACCCTGACATCCCGTCCTGGCGCCGGATGGAGTGTGTGGTGCTCTCCTGGCTGTTTGGTACTGTCACCATCGAGCTTCAGGAGTCTGTCCGCATCCGCGGCCGCACTGCGCGAGATACTTGGCTCGGCATTGAAGAACAGTTCCTGGGCAATCGCGAAGCTCGTGCTTTACATCTTGATGCCGAGTTTCGCATGTTTGTCCAGGGCGATCTCTCCGTTGGTGATTACTGCCGGAAGATGAAAGGGATGGCTGACGCCCTTGGTGATCTTGGGGAGGTTATTCAAGACCGCACCCTTGTGCTCAACATTCTTCGCGGCCTCAACGGGAAGTACGACCACATGAAGGCACTTCTCAAGCGGTCCAAACCGTTCCCGACGTTCAGCGAGGTCCGTAACGATCTCCAATTGGAGGAACTTACCATGGATCGGCCGTCTTCGCAACCGTCGACTGCTCTCCTCGTCACGCAAAAGAAACCTGCTGCTTCTTCTACTCCAACTCCGTCGGCTGTTGGCTTCTCCTCCGCCTCTGCAGGTGGTAGCAGCACCAACCGCGCCGCTGGTACCAGCCCTGCCCCCCTCCCCAACAACGGGGGCAATCGCCGTCGCCGCCGGAGCACTGGTGGCAAAGGAGGCGCGCCCTGGCCCTCCTTCTACAACCCCTGGTCGGGGTCCATCACCATGTGGCCTGGGGGCCAGCACCAGCAGCAGAACCGTGGGCCTGCACAGGTGCTGCAGGGTGGGCGTCCCGGCCCACAGCAGGCGTTCATGGCGGCTTCACATCCTTACGGCGCTCCTCTGATGCCTCCGGGGTTCTCTCCTATGCCGCCTATGCCCCAGCAGCAGCAGGACCGGGCGCAACAATTCCCGACGACTGCCCCTCCTCTGCACCAAGCGCCTCCACCTTCACCATGGACCGGCGCCTGGGACCAGCAGTCACTGGCAAACTCCTTCAACACCATGACCCTCACTCCACCGGCCGTCACTGACTGGGTCATGGATTCCAGCGCCTCCAACCACATGACACCTGACACTGGTAATATTTCCTTGTTTCAACCTCCTCGATCCTCCTGTCCTTCATCAATCATTGTTGGCAATGGTTCTATTCTGCCTGTTACTTCCACTGGCAACACCGTGTTACCTGGTCCCTTTTACCTCAATAATGTGCTTGTTGCTCCTCACATTATTAAAAATCTTATTTCCGTTCGTCAATTCACTACTGACAACCACTGTTCTATTGAATTTGACCCTTTTGGCCTCTCTGTAAAGGATCTTCATTCCAGGAACGTGATCATCAGGTGCAATAGCTCCGGACCGCTCTACACCCTGCATCCTCCGGCATCTTCGTCATCCCCCTGCACTTTTGTTGCTGCAGCCCCTGCCACCTTATGGCATCGACGTCTCGGACATCCCGGACATGAGGCTTTGTCCCAACTTTCTAGTAGTTCAGCTATTACTTGTACTCATCATACCTCCAATAGTGAACCTCTATGTCATGCTTGCCAACTAGGCCGCCATATTCGGCTGCCTTTTGCTTCATCTACGTCTCGAGCTCTCAAGAATTTTGACTTAATTCACTGCGATTTGTGGACCTCTCCTGTTGCGAGTGTTTCTGGCTACAAATATTACCTTGTCATTCTTGATGATTGCTCACACTTCCTCTGGACGTTTCCTTTACGCCTCAAATCTGAAACTTTTCCTACCTTAACAAATTTCTTTACTTACGTGACCACCCAATTTGGTTGCACTATCAAAAGTGTTCAGTGCGACAATGGTCGTGAGTTCAACAATTCTTCTTCTCGGTCCTTCTTCCTCACTCATGGCGTTCTCCTCCGGATGTCATGTCCCTATACCTCACCACAAAACGGCAAGGCCGAGCGCATAATTCGTTCCACCAACAACATTATGCGCTCTCTCCTCTTTCAGGCCTCCCTTCCTACTTCCTACTGGGTTGAGGGTCTCCATACCGCCACCTACCTTTTAAATCGTCTCCCCACTAAAACTCTAGCGTCTGGTACTCCCTACTACACTCTCTTTGGTTTGCATCCTACCTACGACCATCTGCGTGTCTTCGGCTGTGCATGCTACCCAAATTTATCCGCCACCACACCACATAAACTTTCCCCTCGCTCCACTCTTTGTGTTTTCCTTGGCTACTCCTCGAATCACAAAGGTTTCCGGTGCCTTGATCTCTCCTCCAACAGAATCATTGTCTCCCGCCATGTCACCTTTGATGAAACCTCTTTTCCCTTTGCCAAGACACCATCCCCTCCTTCCACTAATGATTTTGATTTTTTACTTGAGTTTGAACCCCAGGTTCCCCTTTTTGGCACACCTGCTGGTTCCTCTTCTGCAGGTACTCCTGGCACTACTCCAGCTACCCGGCCAGCCCCTATTGTGGCCCCCGCTGTACAGCCGGCTGCTGCTATAGTGCCACCAGCTGCTGATGAGATCCCTGCCACGCCGCCGACTACTACTGTGGCTCCTGCCACACCCATTGTGGCCAGGCCTGTGGCGCCTTTGGGCTCGAGTGCTCTTCCGCCTGGAGGCGCGGGGTCCTCTCCTGCTCCGTCAGGCCCTGTGCTGCCCCAGGCCGTACCTCCTGCCTTCTCCTCAACAAACCCGGGTATGTACGTGCCCCCGGCACGGCGCATTACCCAGGTTTATACTCGTCGCCGCACTACGCCCGCGGAGGCGGGGTCTTCACAGACCTCTCTGCCTTCCAGTCCTGCAGGGCCATCACCTCTGCCGCAGGGTGCTGTTCCTGTTCCTCCGGTGGTCAATCATCACTCAATGACCACCAGAGGAAAGCTCGGTTTTCGTCAGCCTACTGTCTATCATGCTGAGTCTCTTTCTCCCCTCCCGAAGACTTATCGCAATGCCCTCGTCGATCCCAACTGGCGGGCTGCTATGGAGGAAGAATTCCATGCTCTACAGGCAAATCACACATGGGATCTCGTTCCACGCCCTCCCAGTGCTAATGTGGTAACCGGAAAGTGGATTTTTCGTCACAAATTTCATGCTGATGGTTCTTTGGATCGCTATAAAGCTCGCTGGGTTCTTCGTGGCTTCACACAGCGTCCTGCCGTGGACTATGACGAAACTTTCAGTCCTGTGGTCAAACCTGCTACTGTCCGTACAGTTCTCACTCTGGCTCTCTCTCAGAAATGGTCTATTCATCAGCTGGACGTCAAGAACGCATTTCTTCATGGGACTCTCTCAGAGACAGTTTACTGTGGTCAGCCCACTGGTTTTGTTGACCCCAGCCTGCCTGATCATGTTTGCCGTCTAAACAAGTCTCTTTACAGACTCAAACAGGCCCCTCGAGCATGGTACAGTCGCTTTGCTACACACCTTCTAAAGCTTGGTTTTGTTGAGGCCAAGTCTGACACTTCATTGTTCATTTACCACCAAGGATCTGAGACTGTTTATCTGCTGTTGTATGTGGATGACATAGTGCTCACTGCGTCGAGTGACTCTCTCCTCCGCCGCACCATCACTGCCTTGCAGCAAGAATTTTCCATGAAAGACCTCGGTCCTCTGCACCACTTCTTGGGCATATCTGTTCAGCAGCAGCCTCCTGGATTGTTCTTATCTCAGCGACAGTACACTCTGGACATCATTCAGCGTGTTGGCATGGTTGACTGCAAGCCTTGCAGCACTCCTGTTGACACTCATGCAAAATTGTCTGCGGCAGATGGAGCCCCTGTTGCTGATCCTACGCATTATCGCAGTCTTGTTGGAGCCCTTCAGTACCTCACTTTCACTAGGCCCGACATTGCCTATGCTGTTCAACAAGTCTGTTTACATATGCATGCTCCCCATGAGCCACATCTTTCAGCCGTGAAGCGAATTCTACGCTATCTCCAAGGCACCCTCTCTCATGGGCTTCTTCTTCAGCCAACAGCTGCCTCTGAGCTCGTCGTCTACACTGATGCCGATTGGGCTGGTTGTCCGGACACCCGCAAATCCACCTCCGGCTATGCAGTCTTCCTTGGTGACAATCTTGTCTCCTGGTCTTCAAAACGACAACACACTGTTTCCCGCTCTAGTGCTGAATCTGAATATCGGGCTGTAGCAAATGGTGTTGCCGAAGCCTGCTGGTTGCGTCAACTTCTGCATGAACTCCATCACCTGCTACCTCACAGTACTCTTGTCTACTGTGACAATGTCAGTGCTGTTTACCTCTCCACCAACCCGGTTCAACATCAACGTACGAAGCATGTTGAGATTGATCTCCACTTTGTCCGTGAAAAGGTCGCCATTGGTGCTGTTCGTGTTCTTCATGTTCCAACCACCTCCCAGTTCGCCGGCATCTTCACCAAAGGGCTCCCAACCTCGGTCTTCACGGAGTTTCGGTCCAGCCTCAACGTCCGCGCTGCCGACGTTTCGACTGCGGGGGGGTGTTAGATATTTAATGCTTTGCTTTACTGTTAGCTGGCCTGACGCCTGGGAACCTTCCCAAGCGTGCTGCCTTGGCTCCTGGGCGTCGCCTGGGTTCCTCCCCTGGCTGCTGCCCCCTTTACTTCCTAGTCCTAGTTCTCTTCTATAAAGTGTACTCTGCAATCTTCCTTGGATAATTAATACATACAGCTGTAATACATATCTGTTCTCAATTTGTTTCTCTATACCCAACTGAAATGTTGGTGAAGTGTTTCCTGTAAATAATGTGTATTCCTTTGAAGTGCCGAAGTCATTTGTACCCCAAATATATGACCAACAACCTTTGTTGATATTCAATTGAACTTGATCAAGAATGATATTGACAAAACCTCTTAAACAAGCCTGCAAGTGTAGGCAAATTACAATCAAGTAGCCTGCAAGTTTAGGCCAATTACAATCAAGTGTATTAGGAATAGTTACATAGATGATGTTATTGTAAAGATAACTTACAAAATTACTAATATCCATACTATCTTGTTTGTAACTGTCATGCTTTATCCAATATAGCTCTGGGATGTAATGGCAGGTTGTTTTTTTCTTCTTAAGATCATCCATATTTTATCAGGTTCTTTATTTGTGTTTCCTCAACACCATTTATGAATGTGTTTGATATGTGAACCATACAATATCACAAATGCAATCTGAGATACTACAGGGACTTTTAGCTTTTCTATGTCTAGAAACTGCTAGTAGCAGCAATCTAGATGGTGGGCTCACAATTCAAAATTTTTTAGCTACATGCAGAGAGAGAGAGAGAGAGAGAGGAGGGAGGGCACCCACCGTGTGCCTGATACGTACACTACAACATGCACTGATCCATGGGCTTAAGAAACAAGAGCAAGATCTCCCTCTTGTACTTGATTTTGGACATATGCAGAATCAAAAGTCTAAGTGAACTTTTTTCGTAAGAAGTACATCCACTAGTTATTTAGCAATGCCCTTTTTTCATGCCGTACTGAATGTTTGCACAAACATTAAATTCAAAAAAATGCCATCCTTAATCAATAATAGAGCATGAAAGATCTGTTGCCATGGCCCCACCACCTAATTCTTCATGTGGCCTTTTTTGTTTGTGCACACACATATTTCTCCACTTACGTTAACCACTTCTGGTGTAAATTATTACTGCATTAAAATGTCTTACTTTCTCAACATGGAAGATTTGTTGTCATGAGCCCACCACCTAATTCTTCGTGGGGCCTTTTTGTCTGTGCACAATGTGTATACTTCCACTTACGTCGACCACTTCTGTGTGAATTGTTATGTGTTAAAATGTCCTACTGTTTCTCACTAAACAAGGTTTAGATAAGAGTGCAAGACACAAACGAGCTATTTAGCTTATATGGAGTAGTTGTGAAGAGATGTTTCCTTATTATACGATTGATACTAATTACTACTCAATACGTGAGTTTAGAATCCACAGTAGAAATTCTACAATTACCTTCTATATGCAGCCTATATGGTTTTTTCTGTTACCATCGTATCCTAGTCACTGTTAAATTTGTTCATTCTGTAGGGACAAGGTGCATGCCCTTACCGTGTGCCAGTAAAAGCTGCTGCTGAAGAACCACTACAAAACGGGGACAACAATCCAAGGGAGAATAAACATTTGGAGTACAATCCAGTTAAGAAGAAAGCTAATGAGCACAATTTGGTTATCATGGGAGAAAACAATGAAAATGGACCAGTCAATCCTGATCAACCTGAAGATGATGAATACCCATTTGACATTGTTGACGATGATATTGTACCCAATGGTCGCTTGGCACCTGCTCACCCTACACCCTATGCTGTAGCCACTTGCAAAACACCAAGTATGCTGCACAAACCAATCGCAATGGTGGAATTGGAAACACCAACGAAATCATCCATGCCACCTAATGGTACCACCAGCCCAATAACTCCTCAATCAAACTGTTGCTTCCGTTGTGGTGAAGAAGGACACTGGTATAAGAACTGTCCTAAGCTGCCTCAGCCTTGTTACCGCTGCGGCGAGGTTGGGCACCGGTCCAGAGATTGCCCTAAATTGTGGGCTCGCCTCCCCGTGAGGCGGGGGCTCGACTTCCCCGCCGCCAGTGGCGGCCTAGATGACGATGAAGACTTCCTCTGCCGCGCAGCGGAGGAGATGGAGCGGAGCCTCCACGAGGCCAAGTGCCGCGCCGCGCCTGGCCCAGCGCCGCCGCCGCTGATGGCACCCCTGGCTTTCCGTGAGAAGCAGTGCATTTGTGGGCGTGGGCTGTGCAATGTGGTGTGGGAGGAGCGCGGGGGGCGCTGGGGGTGGGCCTACGTCTGCTTAGCGCTGCCGGTGAGCCTCCCCACCAAGATCATTTTTTGTTTCTTTTGGGGGGAAGATGGTTTCTTGGACGTCTTTGAGCGGTTTCTTAGGGGTGAAATGCAGTTTCTGAAAGAGGGCTTTTCCCTTTGTTACACTGTTCGAAGTTTTGTGTTTTGGGTGTGGAGATGATGCAGGATGACATAGTGCTGGCTTCTAGAGCTCTTTCAATGTGTTGCTGGTATTGGCTATGCCCAAAATCTTTCTTCTTTTTTCCGAGTGATGAGAACATGGTGCCCTGTCTGGGACTTTGGGCTCATTTTGGCAACAAGCCATTGCTTTTAGGTGAAACTGGGTTGGAGGATTGTTGGCTGACCACTTATGCTCAGCGACTGCCATAATACTTTCACTTTGCACCAAATCTTGCCAAATGCCTCCATGAAAAGGCTTCAAATTTCATTTTTGATGAATTCGTTATAGAATTTACTCATTCATCCCCTATAGCCTTTTTTTTAAACCTACTACTAGTTAATTTTGGAGGTATGAAGTTAAAAAAGCAGAATTTAGAGTAAATTCTTGGACACAGTGGTCCTTCAATATGTAGATTATAGTTTTAGGTCTTGGTTGAAAGTTATACCATGTTACAAGAGTTAGAGGAATGGATGAATAGTTTTCGGTTGTACTGTACAACCCTAAAGGGGGCAATATATATAGTACAAGAGATGGCCGCCCTCGGGAGTGGAGATTGCTCCTTTTTTAATCTTCCGCTGCGTCAATTGAAGTCCGTAGCATCTATCTTTGAGTTCGTTAGAATTGTGCGAGTCCATAAATTTCTTTATCAGTCAGCTGATTGCTTTGCTAGCCACGGTCAATCCTGTTGGATCAAGTGTGGTTCCCTTCTTCCTTTTGCATAGCTGTAGCCGCCGCTCCTCTTTGAATCATTGTAGATTGTAGAAATCTTTATGATGCCACCGCTTTTTCTTTGAGCTGCCGCCCTGAGCTTCCAAGGTCACCGCACTTCTCTTCCGCACCGCCGCCGTCTCAGGCTTCAATCTGCGCCGGTATGCTTTTATCCCTCTTTTCGATTTGATTTGACAGCTTTATCTATTTGTGTCATCTTCCACACCTTCTTTGTCGTGTTGCCACGGTTGATTTTTCTCCCACTTGCCTCTACCATTTCCAGCTCTTGCACTTTGTGCTTTATGGGCTACCGTACGATTTTAGATGGGATCAGATCCTTTGTTATTTGACACAATTTTCCAAGAGCAGCACGTTATGATGATATCTTCAAGACTCGGACTTCGGATTTTCTTTACTTTAGTGTCAATCTTTCCAAATGCAATGCTATTGCATACGTCTTGTATTTAAAGAGATGTTAAGAGTATTTGTGCCTTTTCCTATTGTTTTAGGGTTGAATCTCTTGTACTATATATTGCCCCATTAGGGTTGTGCAATACAACCAAGAACTATTGTTCTATTCCTCCAACTCTTGTAACAATGTCAAACATTAGCGAAGGATTTGTGTGTTTAGCCATCCAGGTGTAGCTGTCAGTCACTTTCATAAGAATAAGGTTCTTTTGTGGCTTTGGCCGTTGTTTAGAAGTTGCAAGTGGGTTTGGGCATCATAATGATGTTCATGATCAAGCGTCGAAATTTGGATCCCATAGTTTTTAAATACTTTATCAAGTCTTGTCTAATCAATAGCAATCAATTTGGTGAAGCTGCCCCTCATAATTTATCCAGCCTTGTCTAACTTTAGACTAGTACATTCATTTAGCTAATCCCTTGCGCATCTCCTGTGCCAGTGCCTTCTTATGTCTAGTGTTCAATTTGTAAGATTGAGAATTTGTTATCTTTGCCTGTGACTGCATGATTTTGGAGCCCCCTTTGCTTGGGAAATACATGATTTTTTAATGGATGTATAAGTAAGATATATATGTCAGAGATATTCCAGAAGGTGTAAGAACTAATGAATGAACAATATGCTATATATGGAAACGTCCTGCTTCTTGCATTTTCTATGGAAATGTCCTGCTTCTTGTGTTTTCTGAAGTCCATGCAAGTCTTCTCTTTGTTAGAAGGATATATAGCATCAAGTGGCATCCTGTCATTTTTCAAATCTTTCACTAGTGAATGATTATCTCTTGTGGAAATTTGTTGGTCCATGTTTAACAAAACGTCTTGCACTATCCGTTGAATCATTAGATCAGCAATTATCATTATAATCTAGCTACCAAGCCATGTGCATCTGATGCTTGGGATACCTCAGGCATACAGGGCACATAAGGAATAAAAGAATTAGCAATTTAGTAACAACAGTAACATATAGTTATCTCTTTATGTGATTATCCAAGTGATTCTGAGTCTAGTATATCTTCATTAACTCTAGGACTTGTAGTTCTCTATTTTCACTTTATGAAGTCCAGTGTGTGGATATGGTATGATCCACTGTGGTACGATAGCTGAAAACCTTATATTGAAGTGCTACTATTTATACCATGGCATGCAAGCTTCGTAATTCCCAGTTGGTCCTGTAACCATAACCTTCACAGTTTCCACAATAGACTTCTTGTTTATCTATGGGAAGAAAAGCAATTATGCAATTAGAAACTCTGTTGCTGCTAGAGAATATGTGCTGTATGAATGTTTCTGGATGATGTATTTACTTGTTGAACCTGACTTTTCAGAAGTGCACCCTTTTTGCTTGGTGTGAGGAATCTGATCTTAATCCAAATTCACAGCCTGCTTTTCGGAGTCATCCTGAACCAAGCAATCCTCATGTATTTTACACTCCAAGCAATCATATGGCTGGCACAACAACTCCAGTTAATGTTAATCCCCAAGGTGCTGGCACTACAAGTCCAGTTACCCAAGGTGCTAGGCCCAATGATAATTGGCCGATCTGCAAGTGTACTGCTGGGAAGTGCAGAAAATTGACAATTAAAGATGCAGAGTACTATGTATGTCCTATACGACAGGTAATGTTTTTATTTACTAATGTTCTTGTCTTCATTTCTCTTGAAATGTTTTGCTAATCTTCATATGATTATGACCAGTTATACTGTTTTGTTATTTACAAGATATTTTAGCTCTTGATAGCATGGTGTTTCTTCTATTGTTTGTATCAGTCCTGAGAAAAGCAGTAAAATAAATCATGAGAGAAGCTTCAAGTGATAATCTATTATATAATAAAAGCTGATGATGATGCATGATTAAATGCTTTCCTGAAAAGAGAAATATGCTAGAAATTCTCACAAAAAAGAAAAATACCTAGCCCTCAAGTTGGAACATATAACCCTCAACTCAGTAGGTCCTAATGATGGTGTCTGATTAAAAGCTCTCAGAAAAAAGAGAAATATACTAGAAATTCTCATAGAAAAGAAAACTATTTAGCCCTCAATATGGCCAGTATATGTTATCTGTAGTACATTTAAACAAGGATATAAAAGAGTCCTAAACCATACGAACAATTTTCATTAAGATAAGATTTGTTTCAACTCAAATGTTGAATGGCTAAGAGTACTGCTAGACTACACTGTGCAATTGCGTAGGAAAACAATAGTTTGAACTTTGAAGTAACATGTACTGCTAGCAATATATATTTCATCGGCAAAGTTGTTCCAGCTGTTCCTACAGTTGAATAGCATAGCGTAGCATATGAAGATTTTCTGCCAAAAGAATGCTAAAACGTTATATTTTATTTCCTATTTCTCAAAAACCTCTTTTTTTCTTCTGAAGGGAATACAGTACGGGAGCAGGGATGAAAAAACCGGAACCGGGACAAATCCCGGCCGCCGGGCGGTACCGGTTACCGGCCGGTTACCGCCCGGTAACCGGTAAAACCGGATTTGCAACCGGTCAAATTTCATCAAATGCATTTTTTTTGCGGGGCGGGAGCGGACCGGTAACCGGTCCGGTTACCGGGCGGGAACCGGTTTTACCGGTGAAAAAACCGGTAAAACCGGTGGAATGAGGAGGGTTGGGCTAAATATTTGGATCCAATTTCTCAACCCTAAATTGAAGTATTTTGTTGCCCTAAATTGGAGCTCCACTACATCAAACTAATCCATTGTAAAAAAGCTCCATCAAACTACATGAAACTACCCCAAAAGCTTCACTTTTGTTGCCCTAAATTGAAATATTTTGTTGTAACTATGAGACCAAAAGTAATTGAGATGTTTCGACATATAACAAAACCTTGTAAATTGCCATATCTCCTCTTCTCCTCTACCATTTTGCTGCAACTACTTGACTTCTCTCTCGCGTGCTACAGCTAGTCCCTTCTCCCCAGGATGCTGATTTCTTCTCCCAATCTAATGTGCCAACTGTTGCTGCCCTTTCTTTAGTGCTAAAGTGCTGCAAAACACTCTCAAAGACAAGTATCCAATGCCCTTTCCAGCACAATGGACCCAACATGTTTGCCAACACCACTACTAACTGCCTATCACAATAATTCACCCTTTTTTTACTTCCAACAATAGCTAATCAACCTAATATATCAAAAACAATACCCAAACTAATATACCCACTGCATTAGCAAGTCAAAAATTCAAATCTTCAATTCAAAAATTTCCGGCCGGTATTTTAAATCCCGGTTGCGACCGGTATATCCGGTTACCGGCGGTTACCGGCCGGTAACCGCCGGTTTTTTCAACCCTGGTACGGGAGGCCCTACTGTCATAATATATTAAAATAGGTTAAAACTGTACAGATATAGTGAAAAAAATAAAGAAAATAGCTATGGCAGCCACTGGGAGATACCAAAACTGACTTTTTGCGAAACTACAACTCTTAGCAAGTTTATATCAATTTGAAGGAACTTTTTCCATCTTCCATCTGAACTTTTATTGGGGGCCACTCCATCAAAGATGCATCTATTCCTTTGCAACCAGATATGCCAGTATCGAAGAGTGATTAATTTCTTAAAGAAAGTTATTCTCATCCCTTCTGGAAGATTTTCCTGTTGCAACATACTTTAGATTAATGCCCAACAGTCTCTTGCTGAAGCTTCATGTAAAGAATAGATGAAACCAGTCTTCTTGACAATCCAGATGATAAAGAGCACACAAATCAGATTCGAACTCTTTCCTTCTCAGCATTGATCTTGTTTTTAGTTTCCCTTGTATTAGAATCCATACAAAAAAATTTATGTTTCAACATACATTTGTTTCTCCATAACCAACTAAAATAATGGTGAAGTGTGTGTGTTTCCTGTAAATAATGTGTATGCCTTTGAAGTGCTGAAGTCATTTGTACCCCAAATATATGACCAACAACCTTTGTTGATATTCAATTGAACTTGATCAAGAATGATATTGACAAAACCTCCTAAACGAGCCTGCAAGTTTAGGCCAACTAGCTGAATGCCCGTGTGTTGCTACGGATATTTAAAATTTATCATAATACATGTTTTAAAACTCACAGGTGGTAAAAAATTTTACAATATGCATACAAACATGTTCCAAAAGTTTTTAAATCCGTCAAGTAAGTCGGAAGCCGTCGATTACACCTCGTGGTCATAAGTCATAAGACATCGACCACACCTTTGGTCGTAGGTTGGGAGCCCTCAAGTACACCTTGTCGTCGTAAGTTGAAAGCTGTCGACCATCGTGTGTGATCGTAGGTCGGAAGCGGTCGACCATCGCTGGTAGTCGTAAGTTGGTAGTGGTCGATGATCGATCATGGTCCTAAATCGGGAGCCTTTGACAATGGCTCGTGATCGTATGTCGGAAGCCGACGACCATCGTTCGTGGTCGTAAGTCGGAAGCCATCGAGGACACCTCGTGGTCGTATGTCGGAAGCCGACAACCATCGTTCATGGTCGGAAGCCATCGAGGACACCTCGTGGTCGTAAATCGGAACACATCGATCAGTGCTCGTGGTCATAAGTCGGAAGACATTGACCATACCTCGAGGTCGTAAGTCGGAACACATAGACCAGTGCTTGTGGTCGTAAATCGGAAGTCGTTGATCACACCTCGTGGTCGTAAGTTAGAAGCCGTCGACCATCGCGCATGATCGTAGGTCGGGAGCACTGCCCCCGCACGACCGTCGACCACTGCCCCCTTCAACCACTGTCCCCTTCGACCACAGCCCTTCGACGTCGACCACTTTCCCCTTCAACCACGGCCCCCTTCGACCACGGCTTTGACTGCAACCACGGATCTTCGACTTCGACCAACGCTCGTGGTCATAAGTCGGAAAACATCGACCACACCTCGTGGTCGTAAGTTGGAACACATCAACCAACGCTCGTGGTCATAAATTGGAAGCCGTCGATCACATCTCGTGGCCAAAAGCATGTTACAATCCATGGGGAGTATGAGACCTTGTGGGTCTTGCCGTCGAGGGTGGGGAACTCGATCTCGAGGGTGACCTGGGGGTGGGCAACAGGGATGTCCAACTGGAGGGGGAACTCATAGCAGCGGAGGTTATGGACGAACCAGCAGGCGCCCTCTGGGTTGGCGCTACGACTAAGACCATAACCGCTACGACCACGTTCACGGGCGCTACGACTATGACCATGACTTCAACCACTGCCCCTTCGACTTTGAGCAGTGCCCCCTTCAACTTCGACTACTGCCCCCTTCAACCACTATCCCCTTCGACCATGGCCCTTCGACGTCGACCACTTCCCTCTTCGACCAAGGCTTCAACGACAACCACGAATCTTCGACTTCGACGACTGCCCCCTCGACCACTGTCTCATTCGACAATGGCCCTTCGATAACCACGGCCCTTCGACGATGACCACTTCCCCCTTCAACCACGGCTTCAACTTTGACCAAGGACCTTCAAATTTGACCATGGATCTTCGACTTCGACCACTGTCCCCTTCGACCATGATCCTTCGACGTCGACCACTTCCCCCTTCGACCACGGCCCCCTTCGACCACGACTTCGACTTCGACCACAGATCTTCGACTTCAACCACGGATCTGCGACTCGACCACTACCCCTTTCGACCACTATCCCCTTCGACCATGACTCTTGATGACCACGGTCCTTCGACATCGACAACTTTCCCCTTCGACCACTGCCCCCTTCGACCATTGTCCCTTTCAACCATAGCCCTTCGACGTTGACCACTTCCCCTTTCGACCACAGCCCCCTTAGACCACGGCTTTGACTTTGATCACGGATCTTCGACTTCGACCACTACCCCTTCGACCATTGTCCCCTTCGACCACGACTCTTCGACGACCATGACCCTTAAACGTCAACCACTTCCCTCTTTGACCACCGTCCCCTTCGACCACAGCCCTTCGATGTCAACCACTGTCCCCTTCGACCACGGCCCTTCGATATTGACCACTTCCCCTTCGACCATGGCTTCGACTTCAGCCATGGCCCCCTTTGACAACGGCCCCGACGTCGACCACAGCCCTTCGACTTTGACTGCAGACTGACTTCGTCCACAGCCCTTCGACTACGACCACTATCCCCTTCGACCACGGCTTGGACTTCGACCACGACCCTTCGACTTCGACAACTGCCCCCTTCGACCACTATCCCATTCAACCACGGTTTGGACTTCGACCACGGTCTGACTTCGACCATGGCCCTTTGACTTCGAACGCGGACCGACTTCGTACGACCATTCGACTTCAACCACTGCCCCCGTCGACTACGGCTTGGACTTCGACCACGACCCTTTGACTTTGACCACGGCCTGACTTTGACCATAGCCCTTCGACTTCGACCACCGCCCCTTCGACCATGGCTTCGACTTTGACAACTGATCTTCGACTTCGGCCACGGCCCTTCAGCCACTACCCCATTTGACCATGGCTTCGACTTCGACCACAGCCCCTCGACCACGACCCCTTTGACCACGACACTGACTTCGATGACCAGCTTGGGAGACCAAAATCACTAGATAGCACGATGGGCTCCAAGCGAAGAGCAGGAGGACGTAGAGAGGCTCATTGGGTAAGCAACCGCTGGGCGGTGGCGGCAGGGGAGAGCCATGTGGGCGGGCGTAGGAAGAGGAAGCCACCGCCGCCATCGTCGAGCACCCTTCTCTCTGATCCACTGGCCGCTATCGCCGAGCGCCCTTCTCTTCGATCCACCGGCCGCTGTCGCCGAATGTCGTGCTGCTGGTTGGAGGGCGATGGGAGATGGAATTGGTGGCGGCACCGAGGAGGCGCGACATGAGGGTTCGGGGGAGAGAAGGAGGCGGCGGTTGCGGGAGGTGGAGGTGGGGAGGCGGCAGCGGGCAGATGGGAAGAGGAGGTGGTGCACGAATGCATTGGGGAGGCGGCGACAGGGGGGATGCAGCGCTGCTGGGGGAGGTTGGGGGACTGCAACCAGAAGCTACCATGCGGGGAAGGAATTTGTGGCAGCACTGAGGAGACGTGGCATGAGGGTTCGGGGGAGAGGAGGCGGCGGTTGTAGGAGGTGGAGTGGTTGCGGGAGGCGGAGGATGTAGGGAAGAGAAGAGGAGCGCAGCCCATACGTCAGCCCGACCTTTTCTACGATGAGCGGAAGAACTAACTACATGCGGATCTAGACGGCTGATCTTTGATCGGATGGCTGAGAAGAGAGGAGGAAGAACGGACCGACGACCACCAACTCACATTTTTAAGGAGTAGATATTACAATCAAGTGTAATAGGAAATAGGAATAGTTGCGTAGATGATATTTTTGAAAACATAACTTACAAAATTACTAATATCCGTATTATCTTGTTTGTAACTGTCATGCCTTCTCCAAAATAGCTCTTAGATGTAATTGACAGGTTTTTTTTTCTTAAGATCATCTATATTTTATCAGGTTCTTATGTTTCCTCAAAACACCATTTATGAATGTGTTTGATAAGTGAACTATACAATATCACAAATGCAATCTGAGATACTATAGGCCTATAAGGACTTTTAGCTTTTGTATGTTTAGAAACTGCTAGTTGCTGCAACCTAGATGGTGGGCTTCCAATTCAAAATTTTTTAGCTACATGCAGAGAGAGAGGGAGAGAGAGAGGGCCACCCAACGTGCGCCTCATATGTACACTACATGCATGCACTGTTCATGGGCTTAAGAAAGAAGAGCAAGATCTCCCTCTTGTACCTGATTTTGGACACATGCAAAATCAAAAGACTAAGCGACCTTTTTTCCCCTAAGGAGTACATCCACTAGTTATTTAGCAATGCCCTTTATTCATGCCGTACCGAATGTTTGCACAAACATTAAATTCGAAAATTACCATCCTTAATCGATAATAGAGCATGAAAGGTCTGTTGCCATGGCCCCACAACCTAATTCTTTATGTGGCCTTTTTGTTTGTGCACACATGTATTTCTCCACTTACGTTAACCACTTCTGGTGTAAATTATTATTACGTTAATATGTCTTACTATCTCAACATGGAAGATTTGTTGCCATGACCCCCCCACCACCTAATTCTTCATGGGGTCCTTTTGTCTGTGCCCAATGTGTACACTTCCACTTACGTCAACCACTTCTGTGTGAATTGTTGTGTTAAAATGTCCTAGTGTTTCTCACTAAATAAGGTTTAGATTAGGGCACGAGACACAAGCAAACTATTCAGTACCTTTATACCTACCAATGCCATTTAACTTATTTGTTAAGTTTATGGAGTAGTTGTGAAGAGATTTTGCTTTTTATATGATTGATACGAATTACTACTCACTACGTGAGTTAGAATCCACAGTATAAATTCTACAATTACCTTCCATACGCATCCTATATGGTTTTGCTGTTACTATCGTATCCTAGTCACTGTATTTGGTCATTCTGCAGGGACAAGGTGCATGCTCTTACCGTGTGCTAGTCAACGCTGCTGCTGAAAAACCACAACAAAATGGAGACAACAATCCAAGGGATAATAAACATTTGGAGTACAATCCAGTTAAGAAGGAAGCTAATGGGCACAATTTGGTTAACATGGGAGAGAACAATGAAAATGGACCAGTCAATCCTGATCAACCTGAAGATGATGAATGCCCGGTTGACATTGTCGACGATGATATCGTACCCAATGGTCGCTTGGCACCTGCTCACCCTACACCCTTTGCTGTAGCCGCTTGCAAAACACCAAGTGTGCTGCACAAACCAATTGCATTGGTGGAATTGGAAACACCAACGAAGTCACCCATGCCACCAAATGGTACCACCAGCCCGATAACTCCTCAATCAAGCCGTTGCTTCCGATGTGGTGAAGGAGGACACTGGTACAAGAACTGTCCTAGGCCGCCTCGGCCTTGTTACCGCTGCGGCGAGGTTGGGCACCGGTCCAGTGACTGCCCGAAATTGTCCCCTCATCTCGATACTTGTTTCCACTGCGGTCAGGTTGGGCACTGGAAGACTGATTGCCCTGTACTGCGTGATAAGAGAGGGTTTTGAGAAGCATATGATGATCTTCTGGCTGTTGCTACGGACAATAAGAAATTGGCACTCGGGGCTAATGACCCGCTTCTGCTTACTAATCAGCTTTTTGTAGGTTTGGCCTAGCGGTTTAGGGTTTAGCTGCCCTGTTCGTAAAAAAAAAAATGTTTTTTTAATAGTAAATAGCTTTTCTACAGTAAAGCTAGTAATTTCATTTATATCGGCCAAAATCGCAAGTGCCTCTCTTTTTATAAATTTCTCTATAAATTATTATTTGTAAGCTAAAATCAAAATCCAATATAAACGGTCTATAGTGTTGGACACCTGCTAAAACTTATGGTGCCTGACTGTAAAAAAGGGTTTCTAAGATGTCTGGTCCTGTTATCTTGGTTGATAGCTTATAATATGCAGGAAGGGATCGTAACTGGTAAGTAATTCGTATATTGTGTAAGTATGTATGTATTTGTATGGTATCTATGTGTATTTAAATTGCAAACTTTATACCACGCTACGGCGTGTCCATGCGTGTTTTTTTTTTCTGTTTTTACCAACTGACATGTTGTGTAACACCCTGGCTCGACACAAGTCTAAAATGTCAACATTAACTCTAATCTTTCTTAAATTAAACCATCTTTCACAAGCTACTCACATAAATACATTGACTAAGGTTTTACAAAATACTCACTTAGGGATAAACGTGACGATGTTGAATATAACAAATCATAACATTGAATTAAAGCAATAATAATAGCGAAGATAATCTAATTATTGAGACTAACTAAAGTTACTTTATTTGATTGTGGCCATACTAATAGTAATATATTCTATAGAAACTTATTAACCAATTACAAGAGTTTGCATAAACCAAGTCAATAATAATGAATGTTTATTGTCTAACGTGATAAGTGAAGCAACGTGGATGCACGAGTTGATTATGACCACACCTTGTGTTACAGTGTGATCAGTGTGGTACGCCTAGTTTTGTTTAGTCGTGCGGAATGGCCAATGATACAGCTAGTGCTATGTGGGTAGTTGGACCGGTCGATGGTACAATTGGCTATGTGTGAGTAGTATGACCGGCCGTGAGGTATTACCGGGTTTTGAAAAACTAGTTGTTATATAATTTCTTATATTCAAAAGGTCTCCAAAATACCAACCTATCAAAAGTTATATAATTTTGAAACTTACCTAAAAACTACCCTTGACATATATTGGTCATATTCTAGTGCTTTGTGAGTTTTAACTCTTAGACTGAATCATTTGTCATATCTTGGTTAAAAATAGTATTTCAAACTCATATATACCATTTCCAGTCAAGATTTTCTCTTTTGCTTTATTTGACATTTTTGGAGTGAAATTGGCAATTATATGCAAGTATAGCCTTTTAAAGAGCATCTTTGGTCAAAAGTCAAAAACTGTTTAAAAGACCCAAATTTGTGAAAAATAGTTAAAACTAGTTAAAGATGTATTTGTAGGATCGAATATGGCAACAGATGGGGGTGAATGGTGCCTCTTTAAAAATTCGCCCCTCAAAGTATCCACTCAAGTCTCTTCTCCGATAGCTACTCAAGCTATGAAGGAGATGATTTACGCCCACTGGAAACACATACTGACCATACACGAGAAAGAAGCGAAGAATGACCAGGCACTAAAAAGAAACATCAATTAACAGGCACACTGCCAGGGGGTGGTCAGACCGCAGGCTTGAGGCCGGTCAGACCGCACCTGGCCGCCGGTCAGACCGCCGCTTGTAAGCCGGTCTAATCGCCTGAAGACCACCTGTCTGACCGCCATGGTTAATCCGGTTAGACCGGCTTTCGAGAGCAGCAGACTGAAACTCAACAGCAAAAACTAAAGTTTGCTAAAATCAAAAGAATTTGAGAAATTCTTCTGATTTTTTCAGGCCAACAGAGCAAGAACTTGATTTAACTAACAGCAAGACTCCAGAAAACAAAAGAACTCCTAAAGAGATCAAGAAATCAAGATTTGATCAAAAATCTAAAAGTGAGTTGAAAATGGACAGATTTTCAATTTGCTCATCAATCTTGAATTCTTTGCTCATGAACTTGTGAAATCAACTTAGCAATGATCTTAGGAGTTGAGAACCCAAATCTCAAGCCATCTTTTGAAGGGAATCAGAAGATTCAACCATGCTCTGACATGAAACCCTAGAATTTTAGAAACAGAGGAAATGAGGAGTATGAGTGAAAAGAGAGATTCTTTGATTCTTTCATTGGGCTCTTGGGAATCTATCTGACCAAATGGTCTTGAGGCATATTCCCATCACAGAGCAAACCACTTGGCAATTAATCAATCAAGAATTCATCCCAAACTTAACAGAAAACAGACAACAGCAGAAAGAACTCAAAAACATTCAAGAACCCAAATCATCTCAATCACAGCATTTCTCATATCGATTAGGAGAGATGAATGATTACAAGAGGTTTACAACCACTACGTCCCCATACGCAGTTGACAAATGGGAAGAGCACACACTACATACTTCTTCTTGACACACACACGTAGGAGAGCATAAACCCTTGCTAGCTACTCCCTCCAGACTACACTCCTTGCTTTCTCTCTTGGCTGAACTGCCTACTACTGCCTCCACCTCTCCACTTAAGAAGGCAAGAGCTCACACCAAAGAAGAAATACAAGAAGTGGCATACACTATCCACTCAAACCTCACACACACATACGAGGTAAAGGTCAAACAACACTTTTGGAGGGAAAAACCAGCCACCTCCAACTAGGCTTGAGTCAATTGTCCAAATTGCCCTCAAGCACCTTCCCCGAAGCTTCCCGCAACCGGCACCTTGACCGTCTGGACCTCGACTCCTCCCTGAGTCTAGTCCCGGTCTGCTCCGCTGCACACGACCGCACCCGGCATCCTGACCATCTGGACCTCCGACTCCTCCTGAGTCTAGTCCCGGTCCACCTCGCCACTGCCCGTTGTGTCCACCCGACTCCGACCGAGACCTCCGACTCCACCTGAGTATAGTCTTGGTCTGTTCCGTCACACACGACCGCAACCGACCTCCAACCGTTTGGACCTCCGACTCCTCCCTGAGCCTAGTCTCGGTTCACTCGTCGTTGCCCGTCGTGTCCATTACCGGTAGCTCCAGTTCCTCGTCTCCTGACTCGCAACCACTTCACCAGCCTCGATCATCCTCGGCGTACCCGACCGTCTGGACCTCAACACCACCTGTGCCTAGTCCCGGTCCTCCCACGCGTCACCATGACTTAGCTCCGAAGTCCTGCAGTCACACAGACAAGCAAACCGTCATATAGCACCGCACGAAACAGCATAATCAATAATAGCATAAGTAAAAGGTACTCAACCCTAGAATACCCAAAACAAACTCAAACTCACTAGCACAACCGTCAATTACTCATCACAAACATGGGGATACCTCCACATGGTATTTATTTTGGCCATTTCAAATATTTCACTAGTTCCAAGTTTTTCCAAAAGATCAACCAATTAAAAGTTGCAGTCATTTCAAATTCGCCAAAATCCTTCCTAAGATTCGAAATGATCTATTATTGCATATAGTGAGTTTCGCTAGTTGAGCTAGATTTATTTGTGTATCTTGGCTTGATATAGTATTTCTAACCCATACAAAACCATTTAAGTGAAAAACTCCATCAAATTCAAATTGGTTTGCATTTTGTGCCTTCAAAGGGCAATTTTCCATATCTTTTGAAAAACGTTCCTTCTTAAAAAAAATCTTTTGGGGAAACTTTTTAAGTATTACGAAGGTCATATCTACAAAATTTCAAACCATTTTGACTTAATTTTAAAAAGTTTTGACTTTTCTTCTCTTCGAGCAAAAACTCTTGCCTACAAAGCAAAATGTGGCATAACTTTTGAATGGAGATTCTTTAGAAATTTCTTTTTAGAAAATTTTCTTAGTAGTCCAAAATTCTTTTCTCAAAAATTTCAATGCATTTCAACTTGGTTTGAAAAAGTTATGTCTTTTTCTTTCTTTGATCAACTTGCTGAAAATTCAGAATTTTGCATTTTTTGGGTTGACTTGTGATTTTTGTATCTCCAAGTGGGATCATAATTTGAGGAATACATAATTATTAGATTGGATACTCTATAGTTGATGCTTGTTTAAAAAGTTTCACAGATTTATTGGGCCTCATTGAACTACTTTTTCAGCCTTCTTTCCAAGCTCAAATTTAATGTCAAAATTTGAAAACTTGAATCTTTCAGTTTTATGAAACTTTGTTATTTTCATATCTTCAAAATGGTTGAGTGTTCTATGAGCCTTCAAAAACAAAACTTGTGTTTATTTGTGTAGACTAGCTTCATGATTTATCTTAGATTTTTTGGAGCATAGTTACTCAAGTTTTTGTATACATAAAAGAACAATTTTGGTATGCCTTTTTCCAATGCACTTATCTCCATAGTGGTTTAGAATTTGAGCATGGATCTTTATGAAAAATGTTTCTAATAATGAAATCTATCAAATTTGAAATTTTCATGAAGTTTGGAGCTCTTTTGGATGTGTTCCTCATTGAAACTAATTTGGACTCTAAAGAACTCCTTATATGAGCTTTTTTGCAAATTGGAAAAGAATCTCGAAGAGACTTCAATAGTGAGTTCTTTTAATATGTTTCAAATATCATTACCTTGCATAACTCAAAATATGCCCTCATTTAAAGTTTTTTTTTCACTCTTTTAGTCCATAAAAGGGGAGTATGTGACTTTTTATTATTTTCTTCAAAATTCTTGAAACCAAACCCTCAATAGGTCATATGTATCTATTTCATACTCTTTATGACCAAATTTGGATGAACTCAATATCAAGCTCTATAGTTTGAATTTCTTTTGCATTTTTGGTGATTAATGCCAAAAGAGGGAGGATTTTTTTGTGACCTATGATAAAGGGGTTGTTCTTTTGGGCTGTGCCTTATAGATTATGACCTAAATTTTTTAATTTTGGCTGTTTCGGAAGAGAGAGACACTCGCGTGTGATTTTGGCCGATATAGCTGAAGTCGGTATAGTGTCTACTACAATCGAATTGTAAACCCCACATTGAAAAGACACTCCGTTTGAAAGCTAGTTAATATATCATAAGCCAGAAGCCAAAAAGAACGAGGCCAAAGTTCCCACATTTAGGTGATTACACAATGTGATTTTCAAATCAATATATTCTATTGTGATTTCACCACTTTTTGGTGCATATCTTGGGGAGGGGCAACTCTATCATACCAATGGCCTCATACATGCATCATATGCATAAGTATGTCAATCTCATATGCATAATACTTGAATTGCTTAGTAACATACATGGATATGGTTCAATGGCTTAAATTCTTATCATATATTAATTTATATCCAAATGTGGTTATTGCTAACGGATTTGTCAACAATCAATAAAAAGGGAGAGATTGTAAGTTCAAGCTCCATTAAAATGATTTTAGTGATTAATGACAAATCCAAATATGAGACTAACACTTTTATTGAGTATAGTACTATTTAGTCTCATTTGGATGTAAAGATGCAAATCTTTCAAGTATGCATCTGTGTAGGATCGGAAATGGCAACAGAGTGCGCTGAATGGTGTCTTTAAAAATTTCCCCAAGTATCCACTCAAAATTTCTTCTTCGATAGCTATAAAAATTATGAAGAAAAAATCTTGCTCACTTAAAACCAAACAATAGTCCAACAAAGTCCCAACTGAAACCAAGGCTTGATTTCCAACATGAAATATATTGATTAACTTGGAGAGGGCAATCTGCAGAGAGAACAAATAAAGGAGGACAGCAAAAACTGAGAAAAGCAAAGGTTACAATCTCACATTTGCTGCAATCTGAAAAATAGCTTTTGCTGCATTTTCTGCAATCTGCAAACTGTGTAAAGACTGAAATCTGCAGTGTTTGGCTAAAATCTGCAGCTGAAAACTGATTGAAATCTGCAGTGTTTGGCTGAAATCTGCAGCTGAAAATTGACTGAAATTTGTAGGGTTTGGCTGAAATCTGCAGCTGAAAACTGAAGGCTTTAGGCTGAAAACAGGGGTTGAAAATGCAGCATCTATAGTAGCTGAAAACAGCAAGAAACTGAACTCGAAAACAACAAATGAAAACAGCAGGAAACTGAAATTTCAGAACTGAAAATAGACTGCTGCTTGCCAAACTGGTAGCATGCAGTTTGCTGAATTTGCTGCTGAAAAATAGCAAACAGTAAAAACAGCATAGCCAGCCGAAAGACAAGGAAATTGAGGAAATCTTGCTGCTCTTCTCATGATAATTGATTGGGACTTCAATCTAAATAACAGCTAGCTCTCAAGAGCAAGAAAATTCAGACCAAAGAGGCAATGAATCAAGGTCTGGACAGAATTCTGAAACTGAATCGAAAAGGGAGATTGTTTTTCAAATTACTTGCCATTCTCAATCTTTTGCTCATGGGACTTTGAAAAACAATAGAGGAGCAATCTCAAATGAGAAAATATGAAGCTAGAGCCATCATCTCTTTGAGAGAACACACACTACATGAGCTGCTACACACCCAATGCCATATACTGGACTGCCAACTCCATTTCTATATAGAAGAGCTCTCCCACTCAAATAGCAAATCAAGAATTGCAGTCCAAGATTCACTTCCCACCTCTCACACACATGAGGCAAAAAGTCAAAGCTTCAGGAAAATGGAGGGAAACAGCCATTTCACTCCAAATCCTAACAAATCTACTGCCATCCACTAACGAGTCTCCAACCCGTTATCTTCTACCGAACCTACTTCCAATTTTGCAGCCTTGCGCATTTTACCAAAATGCCCTTGCCGCAATTTCCTTGAAGCTTCCTGCTGCACGACCGCACCCGGCCTCTTGACCGTCTGGACCTTAGCTCCTCCCTAAGCCTAGTCCCGGTCCTCCTCGCCGTTGCCCGTCGTGTCCACCTCCGGTAGCTCCAGCTCCGGTTCCTCGTCTCCCGACTCGCAACCACCTCAGCAGCCTCGATCATCTTCAACGTCTCCGACCGTCTGGACCTCAACACCTCCTATGCCTAGTCCCGGTCCTCCCACGCCTCACCATGACTTAGCTCTGAAGTCCTGCAGTCACATAGACAAGCAAACCGTCACATAGCACCGCACGAAACAGTATAAACAACATTAGCATTACCAAAAAGGTACTCAAGCATGAAATACCCTAATCAACCGATCGATAAGGAAAACAAGCGTCCTATGCACTCCCGACCGCAATCGACCAAGTCCAACCGAACCGGACCACGCCATGCACCGACTTGGCGCGAACCGACCAAACCGAACTCAAACTTCCAGAACACGAGTCAATTACTCATCACAAACATGGGGATAATTCCACATGGTCTCTCAATCTGATGTCACATTTATCATATCTTGTTGCATTCCTTGCATCTAAAATTTAGGGTGAACTTCACAAAAGTTTCAACTTGGATATGTGCATATTGTTTCCAATTCATATATATGTATGAATAAATTTAGAGGGAGTTTATTCTATATTTTGATATTTTACTAGTATGATCCATATTCCTATTTCACATATTGATGATCTTTACTTTGAAACACATGCCTTAAGTATATGATGCTTATGTAGTTAATATATACTCGATGAAATTTAAATTCAATTATTTGCAATCGAGTTGTCATCAATCACCAAAAAGGGATATTGAAGGATCTAGTCCCTCCAACCTCATGTTATGGTGAGTTATGGGGATTAATGATAACCGGATGTGTAGGACTAACACTGTCCATAAGTTGGTGAAATAGGTTTAGTCCCCCGTTGATGGAATGTCTTGGATGGCATCATGTGTTAATGGTAATCAAGTCAAGATCTCAATTTGTTGGATGGTATCATGTGTTGATGGATATCAAGTTAAGCTCCTAGACATAGCTAACATAATGTTGTCACTCCGACAATCGAGAAGTGGCACCGGAGATCAATGTCACGACTCTGAGTTGGATTAGCTCAAGGCAAAGTTATATAATGAAGTCTAAGGATATGTTTCTTAGTGATTTTGTCGGTTTAGATGTTTTGTGGATATACCGGGTTTGCTAGAATTTCTTTCTAGTTTTGTCATACTATTAAGAGGGGTCGATGACTAGTAGCTTGATTTGCATCACGCGCCAATTGCTCAATCCCAATGCATAATTCATATTGCTATAGACATGTGCATTTAGTTTATCATTATTTGGAGTCTTAGAGAAATGGTTTTAGATCTTGATTAGACTCAACCAGATGTCCTTGGTATGCATGTGGTTTTACTTGTTTAGACGTGTATCATGCATGCCCTTTAGCCCTTGTCCACTCTTGTGCTTAGTTGTTTTAGAATTGTGGACGGAGAGGGTGCTAAACATGTCCATTGGAATATCCAACTGAGTGGTTGAGTGACTAGAAGCATTCTCCTAATAGAGGAGTAGATGGACATCTCCAGCCGAAGCATGTGTTGGAGTGTGGACATATCTAGCCAAGTATAAGTCAGACTCCAATAGCCATATTTTGCATTAAATTAGCCGTTAGAAAGCTTGGTGGACATGTACAAACATTACACTTGCTCGAGCGTGGACATGTCTAGACAGTGGTATGTACGTAGTTTTGAGAATATAATGGTTAGTTTTGCTTGGAAGGCTATATAAGGTCGGCTTGGCTTGGAATTTTAGGATTCTTAGCACTCCATTGCAATATCCTTGAGCTAGTGCAAGTCCTCTATGCTCTCTAGTGCATGTGTTGCACCTTGTGAGGTTTAGAGGTAAGATTATAGAGCATGTCGCATCCAGTGAGAGTTTGAGGTAATATTCAAGTGCATTGCATTCAAGATTGAGCTTTGGCCACTTGGTGGAGTCAAGTGATTGTCTTGGCTTATTACTCTTGGTAGTTGCCACCACCTAAACTGCTTGGAGGAGTCATGCCCGATGGTCTCTTCAAGAAGCTTGTGAATAGGTCTAGTTGTGTTGTGAAGCTGGAACTCACCTACTTGAAGGGGGGAAGAGCTACCAAACACTATAGTAAAAAGAGACCATATCATCTTGTGGTGGTTTGTGGGAGACCATGTACAAAGTTTAGTATATGTTCAAGATGAACAACTGGCACTTTGTTTGAGTTGAAGTTGCATTTTATAAAAAAGTTAGAAAATTCAAATTTCACTTTGAGCTATCAGGGTTCAAGCGGTCTGACCAGCTGATGGTTGGTGGTCGGATCGGCTAATGCTGGTGGTGACCACCATGAGTCAAGTGGTCAAACCAGCCATAAACTTTTAGGAAATTAAATGCCAAACACTTGTGTAGGCTTGTTTGGGGTAAATTTGCATTTGGTATTACTGGAATTGGGAACTGGAGCTGAAACTAGATAGAGTTTAACCGAAATTCTAGTGAGGGTGTTTTCTGGTACAATTAAGTGGTCAGAACGGTCAGTGGCAAGCAGTCTGACCGACATAGTGTCAGCAATCAGATCAGTCATAGCAGTCTGATCTGGCCGGTAATATTGGTCAGACCAATTGCTAGCAAATTAGTTTGGTCAAGTTAGTATCAATGGTGATTGAGTGTGTGCATGTCATGGGTGTCATGGGTTGCTTGTATTGCACTACATCATGCATGGTTGTGACTAATGTGAGTAAGTGCATAGAACTTATGTTCGATATAGTTTCTTAGTCTTTTATATGTGTAGGTGGATTGGAGGACGTAGCGATCAATGGCAATGGACCAAGTCTAGGTGGGAGAGCTGAGATCCGAGCGGTCATGTAAATCTGGGTGAGTCTACATGGCTCAAGCAGGAGTAGGACTGTGCATTCGGTTTGTTCGGTAAAATCGGTTCGGTATATACGGCAAATACGGTATTGTTATTTCGGTATTATACGGTATTTTTGAAAATACGGTTCGGTATCGGTAAATCCCAATTTATTTCGGTGCGGTATCGGTAAATACCATATTTACCAAAGTTGACGCAAATTGCAAATGATATAGTGACTAGCGAGACGAGTAGGCGGCAGTATATATACTACGAGCCGCTACAGGAAAGCAAGCCTTCTGTATAGGTGTTGATTCTTTAAATCCAAACCTGCGGATTGCCTTAAGCCCTTAATAAGAAGGGGATGCAGTCTTAGCTCTAGTATAGCCAAGCATAAACTTCATCCTCACCCAAAATCAGCTCCTCATTGTTATCTTGTTCCATATTGTCATTGACTCATTGTCATCTTGCATATCTGGGTGCATACAACAATATCAACTATTAAGTAAACTCACACAGTCGCACTTCTGATGAGCTGATCCAACAAATTTTGCAAAAAATAACTACCAGAAAGCCAAACCAAAGAAATACCCAACCTACAATATTCACGCTACAGAAAAGCAAATGCTCCGAATCCACATGCTGAAAAATGAAAAACTAGGCACCTTCCACATCGTCATCGGCGACGTCTGAAAGGAATCAACTAAAACACCCAAGAAACCACGATCTCTACCAGAACAAACCAATTTGGGGAATGGAGAATAGAGGAGAATCGCATAACACACATGGACAAATTTTCGGTTTTCACTATTCACCGTATGACCGTAACATGCTCACTGCATACAACTAAAAAAACACCAACACCACTCAACTCTGAACTACTTCAGAAAACAACTAAACAAGTGCGCAATTCACGCCACAACCAGCGTGATCCGCTAGACTCGGACTCCACTACGGCATAACTGCAACCGAAATACTAGTAAGTGCTGAACTGCACGTTTACACAGGAAAGCAAACACACTCAACGGAAACAACTAAACAAATGCGCAATTCGGTTTTTCGGTTTTTTCGGTTTTTCTTCGGTTTTTCCCGAAAAAACCGAACACCAAAAAAACCAAAAATATAAAAACCGAACCGAATACCGAAAACCGGTCAAACCGAGTTGACCGGTTCGGTTCGGTTTTTTCGGTCCGGTTTTTTCGGTTCGGTGAGGATATGCACAGCCCTAAGCAGGAGCACAAAGAAGATAAGGATCATGGAAGGCAAGTTGATATATGTGTTGTGCCAAGTGATGAGGCTGATTCATGTAGAGACAATTCAGGGGAGTTCGAATTCGTAAAGATATGATGACTAGTCATTGGGCACTATGGGCTATGTGTCAACGCATGTGGAGATATTTTGAGGTGAAGATGAAGATGGAGTTAAGAGAATGAGTCTGGAAACTTTGTTGAGGGTATTATTCTAATAGTTGGCCAAATACCAGGTTGGTGTCTTGATCAAAATCATGATGAGAAGAGACGCAAAAGAGAAGTAATTTAGGTCAAGAAGAGCTAGAATTATCAAGTAGATCAATCGCTAAAGTGTTAGCGGGTTGAGTCTTGTAAACACTTTGAGAAGCGTATGTGAGTATGTAAAATTTTTGTTAGTGGGGTTGACCAGTTTTCCTGGTAAGCTTAACAGGTTGGACCTATTAGGGTTGTGTTGGTTATTTAGATGAGAAGAGATGGTAGATCTAAGAATTTTAGGGTTTAGTTTTACTCTACCATCTTGTCTCCTTCCATAGTTGAGAGAGGAATTAAGAGAAGAAAGAATGATGCTTTGGCTACACTTTCTAATCATCCATGCGTATGTAAGCCTCACCCTCCACCGAAATAGATCAAAGTTTTATCTCAATCATGTTTGTGTTTGCGATCTTTCTTGGTTTTGCTTGTTATTGAGCTAGATTTGTGATTTTGGATTCGTGAGAGTTCTAACATAATCTCTTGCTTAAATTACCTTGCTAGGATATGTGAGAATTGATCTAGAAGGCCGCATGTCTTAGATCCTCACGAGCAAGAAATAATTTGAGATTTAGTGTTTTTGGAGTTCTTTTGAACTCGATTCGATTATGTTTAATTTGGTGAACTCAAGCCCAAAACTCTTGTGATTCTTGATTGGTTTAAGTTTTTTATTGGTTGAACAAGTATCATGCAAAACTTAGATATGTTTGGATGAGAATTAGGCAAGTTTTTAATATTTGAGCTTTTAGCCCAACAGGTTCTCAATTCTGGGAATAGGAGACCAGTCAGACTAGCTCCAGACCTACAATCGTACTAGCTTGCCGGTCAGACTAGCCAACAGTCAGACCGGCCACTCAATGATGGTCTGACCGAGCCTGTGTAGTAGACTACTGAGATTGTTGGTTGTTGTCTTTTGCTTTGTTTTGCTAGGTCTAGTTGGTATGATCTGAATATGATCATTATCATAGTCATTTGAGTAAAGATTTTGAATATCTTAGAGAAAAAATTTCGGGAATCATTTATCCCCCTCTGATTTCCAGCATCAATCCTATAGTTTGCTCTCCTGTGCTTTAGCTTATGCAATTTACATTTCTAAAATTGAATTGATTGCTTGTTACCCTAGGATTACAAACCTTAACATAGAATTATGTTGTTGGTTAACATAGAATTATGTTGTTGGTGCACTAAGTTGAAATTAGTTGATTTAGGCATTAATTGTGCAAAACTATTTTGATTTACGCTTCCATATGTAAAACCCGATTTTTGACAAAAGAGAATTTTAAAACCGCATATTCACCCTCTTCCAGTCAGTCTCCTCGACCTTACACATGTTCGATCGCCACCAGCGCCACCTCCGGCAACCGCGGTGGGTGGTCGGGTAGGGCCGAGAGGGCATGCGGCTAAAGGAGGAAGGACGAGGTGACCACCGTGGCAAGCAGTAATCAGCTCGGAAGGTCGTAGGGTCCACCCTCCTGCCGTTTGGCAACTACGCTGTAGGACCTGCCCGCGTTTCCAATCGGCGGTGGAACCTGCAAGCACCTACGTGCATCATATCAAATCATGATGCATGCAGTAACATATAGGGGTGATGCACGCTTAATAAGCTATGGATGATAAGTTGCAGTAAAAAAACACTATGAATCGAATTCCCTTGCTTAAGTTTGACGCACGCACAAACCAAAAGCAATAAACGATTGGCAGTGCTGTGAGCCTGTGACCAATCAAATTACCCATCCAAACATCCATCGCTGATCACTACCTTTTTCCCATTCCTTCTTATGCCCTTCTATCTTATTAGCAAGGTCGTTCCTGTCATCTTGGAGGCCCTAAGGCACGATAAAAATTAGACCCTTCATTCTAATATAAATATGTAACAATACATTTTATATCAATTGTAAAAGGTAAAGTTCAATACAGTAATAATTAGACATTAGACAGTACGTCACAAAATACAAAATACTTATTGGCAACATTAGGCTTAGTACATTACAAAATGCAAAGTACTCATTGTCGATAATCCACTAGCACATTAATATTATCAATAAGTCTTAGAAAGCTATAATATACTACTAAGGACAAAACAATTTAGGAGAGATCATTCAACCTTTCATGTGACATTGATGACTTCAAAATTTTCCAATCTCTCTTAGATCTAATGGACATATATATATATATATATATATATATATATATATATATATATATATATATATATATATATATATATATATATATATATATATATATATATATATATATATATATGTATATGTATATATATATATACACACACACATATATACATATATATATACACATATATACATATATACATACATATATATACATATATACATACATACATACATACATATATACATATATACATACATATATACATATATATACATATATACATATATATACATATATACATATATACATATATATACATATATACATATATATACATATATACATATATACATATACATATACATATATATACATATATACATATATACATACACACACACAGATATATATATATATATATATATATATATATATATATATATATATATATATAAACTGATGTTACAAGAAAGCCAAAGATTTTTGTTCTAGATAGTGTAGATATTGCGTTGGAAACTTGGAGTGGTATTTACCAGATAATCAAAAAATAAAAATCCATAAAAATGTATCATATATGCAACGGCTATATGAAGAGATTTCGAGTAAAACTGTTACAAAATGAAAAAAAAATTGAAGGCGAATTGGTTGAAAATCAATGAAATCGGGCTCTCCTCTATTAATGGCGGCACTTATTTTGGGGGAAGAAAAGACCGAAGAGGAGTGGAGAGGTCAAAGGGCTCAGGTGGTGTGCATGGTGGATTGGATCTGGTGGATGACTTACTTGATGTGTTCTCTCTATAAATGTTCATGTTTGGATATTTAGGGAGTGCTCAGTGCTGGATGCACAATATAGACCAAATGAGTTATTACTTGACTTTGGCAGTTAACCCAACTAATCATTAATCAATTATATCCAATATTCAATACATAGGCTATATCATACATGTATACATACTAACATACATGGGCTAGGGGCCCCAAGTTTTCGTGGGCCCTAGGCGGTCGCCCCTGCTGCCTAGGCCCAGGGCCGGCCCTGCTAATTAGCTTGCGCTGCATGAACTAGTAGTATTAGTTGACCCATCAACTGACCAAGGAACAGGAGAGCAGGATGTCCTGCCGTGCACCCAAAGTGCGGCAAGTGGGTTTCAGTACACATCTTGCCACCGACAGAGGGGGCGATCATATTGTGGCTTTTAACTAAAAATAAATAGTAAATATTAAAAAAAGTGGTTTTAGAAAGAGCGATGAGCAGTGGAAAAAAGGAGATAGAAATGTGTGCATATGACGAGAGCGAGAGGAGTAGGGTGCGTGATACACTCGTGACCTTCTGCCTAATCCCTAGAGCAAGACGATAACGAGAAGAATGAGAAAGTAACTTAAAAAGTCAGATATTCATATTAATTTTTAGTTTTTTCTATACAAAATTCAGAAACAGAAGTCAATACAAACAATGCTAGAGTCCATATCACCTACCACTGAAGAAGAAATGGGCTATTTTTGTTAATTTGCGTATTGAGAGACCCGATGCGCTAAAGCGAGTGAGCGAAGGGTCAAAAGTGCCAGTTCCTTCGTGCCCAAAAATTGCACTATCTAAAAAAGAAACTTCACCGACTTCAATCCTTTGCCTCTGTATGGACAGGTACTGCTATCCAAAGCTTTGCTCCCTTCCTTTTTTTTTGTCAGTGGGTACTTTTGAACAATAATGCTATAGCTTGCTGTAACGATGTTGGGCAACTTTTCCCTCTGCTTTAGCTACTTAGTTTTGTAGAGATTTTTTTATGTTGGCGCTATCTATAGTCTTATCTACTTAAGCCCCATTTGGAATGCAGAGTTCACGCACAAATCTTATGGTTTGTTTATGTTGTAAAATATACGGTATAAACATAAATTTTAATTTAATTTTAGCATAATTAAATATAATTAAAGCACATTTCTAACAGAATATAAATACCATATATAGCATATAAACATATAATTCTTTTGTATCACTTATACAAGAAACGGTGACATGCTCGGCTAATAATAGAGGGATAATAGAGGGAGTATTTCTCTGAGCCTCACTTTGCGAGCCCGTGCACTTTCGACGTGTGGATGACCAGAGCCTTGTGCTATCCTCGAGAAAAAGAGAACTCGGTAGTGCTACGAATTGCCTTTGCTGAGCCTGTGGCACGCAGTGGCGCCCAGCGAAGTGCGCATTCTTGACGTGTGCATGGCCAGAGCTTGTACTATCCTCCAGAAAAGAATGCTGTGCTACAGCCTACAAATCGCCATGTCATTCCTTCGCCTCTAAGCTATTATTGCCGTTGGAAATCATTGACAGCTAACAGTGCTGCTCCAAAGTCTGAACCTTTCTGTTTTATGTCATGGGTGTCTTCGAACACGCCATAGCTTGAGTGAGGTTCAGGCATTGGCCAAAACCATTTCCTCTCTAGTTTTGTTGCTTTAGCATTGTAGATTTTTTTTTTTATGTTGATGCCATCATCTGCTTAGGTCCCATTTGCAATGAAAAAATTAACGCAAAAATCTTTGAAAAAACCACTTTCTTCCTTGCCAAGTTCATGTAGATCATGCAAAGACAGAACAAAAAAGGACCCTCCATTCTAGCGGCACTTGCCGATTATGAAAACTAATTGAAGATATCACTTGGTTCCACATATAAGTCACTTGATACTATTGAAAGATCTTCAATAATTGCCACTTGATACTACTTGAGAGATATTCAAGAATTATCATTTGAGATTTGGCAACCACTTGGGACTTAGGAGTAACCAAATTTAGGAGATATCACTTGTAGGGAATACCATATATTAGAGATACCACATATGGCAAGGTGGCGGTCGTACCACTTGAGAAATGCCGGTCCAACCGCTCAGTTGGTCATGTTAGACCACTGAGCTAGACCGATCAGACTACTAACAGGGGCCAGTCTGACCATGGTGCAACAGAATGCACGCCGAGGATTGAAGACTAATAATTTGTCAAGAGAGGCCTTTGCAGCATTTCTCCAAGTCAAGGCTCAACTTGATGAGTTGATCCTTGAGCTCTTTGTTTACTCTACAAGGTTAGTCGTACAATGCATAGAAGAAATATAAACATCTTGATTAGTGAATTCCTTGATAAGGAGAGACTCATCTTCTTCTTTTAGCACGTCATAATTATTTTGAAGAGTAACATATTCTTTCTTCAAAATCTTTAACTTAGTCTTCTTCTTCCTAAGATATTCATGTAAGTCCTCTAGCATTTCTATCAACTCATCATTTGTAGATTCATCATCATTATTTACCTCTTCATTAATTACCTTTAGCCATGAAACAATGAGTTGATGTAGAGGAATTTGTGGACTCATCGTTGTTGGAACTAGAAGTTGAGTATTCTTCTTCGACATCCACTCTTCTATGCAATCATCCCTTGTTGAGTGGGACATTTTATAATCATTTTGAAGTTTTGTCCACATCTCATGAGTACTCTTGAGATTTCATATGACATTAAACACATCTATACTCAAAGCACTAAATAAGATATTAGTTGCTTGAGTATCAAAATGTGAGTATTTCTCTTTCTCAATTGTTGGAGGAGAAAAATCCACATCTACAATTTGCCATATTTTTGGACTCATGGCCATCAGATAGCACAACATATGAATTTTCTAAATATCATAATTTGTACCATCGAATAAAGGTGTCTCACCAATGTGCACGATATTTCTAGTCGTTATCTTTTAACTTTCTAGGGGGTGAAACCTAATAAAGGAGAGACTAAACTCTGATACCACTCGTAAGGTCGAAAAAGTCAACTAGAGAGGGGATGAATAGGCATTTTAAATTTTATTTGGCTAAAATTGAGTTTATAATGTGAAAAAGTAAATCAAATTAGTTTTATACAATTAAGGCCTAAATTAACTAGGTTCACCTAAGTGCACCAACACCCTAAGTCTATATCAAGGGTTTGCAATCCTAGGTTGACAAGCAATTAATTTAATTCTATGAATGTAAATTACTTGAATATGGATTGAGCACAAGAGAACAAACCATGATTGACATACGATGTTTTATCGTGGTGTTCAGAAACTTGCTGATTTCTCCTAATCCACATTGCATGACTTTGAATCGACATCAGTTCAATACACTAAACATGGCCTAAGCGACTAATAAAATTAACTGGACCTTCAAATGCACAACAGAATGATCTAAACGGCAATACAATTATTAAGAACTAAATTACCATTAGTTTCTAAACTACAAATTTAATGATTTCAATTGCTATCCTATTATATTTCAAAAGTAATTGTACAAAACTACCAAAAAAACTCACCATCGTCGATACGTAGATCTCTTCTCTCCTCCTCCCCTCCTCTTCCCCTCCGCTTCTCTCCTCCTCTTCCTCTTTTCCTCTCTTCTCCTTTTCTTTTGTCCTCTCCTCCCCTCTCTTAATCTTCTCCCCTTCTCCCCCCTTCCTTTCTTTCTCTCGGGCGAATGAGGCACGGTGTGCTCACTGGCTGCGTGGCTTCGGGTATACACCCCCTAGTCGCCCAACCGTTGGGCGACTAGGGGCAAAGTCTCCTAACAGTTCAGTAACACTTGGATATGTTGTCTAACGGTTGGGCCACTAACCCAAGTCGCCTAACTGTGCGGCGGCATATGGTCAGAACTGCAAAAAAATCGCATGTATAATTTTGTAATACTAAATAAAAAATAATTATTTAAAAGAAAATTCGGTGTGGATGCCTATAGCCTTGTACTACCCTCGGGAAAAAAAAGAACTTTGTGGTCGGGTTCTTTTTGGTCTTAAAGTTGGCTTATGCTTGTACTGTCTACAGTAACTAGCTTTTAAACGGTGTGTTTTTTCAAGATGGGGACAATAGGAAAATTGTAGTAAAAAGTGTACTTAGTCGTACCGGCTAAAAATCGCATGCGACTATTTCCCTCTGCGTACTGTCTCTCGCGAACAGTTAGAATTCAAATATTTAAGCCACAAGCCATCCGTCTAAGGGCATATTCTTTTTAGCTGAGGCTTATGGATTTTGACTATGGCTTGTGTTTTTTGGCTGTTCGTGCGAGAGATTACAGAGCAACAGAAACTCACGTGTAATTTTTATCGATATAAATAAAGTCGGTACAGAATATACTACAATTAATTAATATACTCTATCTAAAATATATTTTATTTAAAAATTAATTAATATAAAAAAATTAAAAACAGAAACCAAAAACTAAAAAAGAACAGACCTACAACAATCACCGTAGTGCTGCGAATTGCCTTTGCTGAGCCTGTGGCATGCAGTAGCGTCCAGCGAAGTGCGCATTCTTGACTTGTGCATGACCAGAGCTTGTAGTATCCTCCAGAAAAGAACTTGCTGTGCTACAGGCTACAGCCTACAAATCGCCATGTCATTCCTTCGCCTCTAAGCTATTATTGCCGTTAGAAATCATTGACAGCTAACAGTGCTGCTCCAAAGACTGACGCTTTGCCTGTTTTACGTCAGTGGCTATCTTCGAACAAGCCATAGCTTGAGTGAGATTCAGAGATTGGGCAAAACATTTTCCTCTCTACTTTTTGCTGCTTAGCTTTGTAGAAATTTTTTTTATGTTGATGCCATTTATCATTTCATCTGCTTAGGTCCCATTTGCAAATTGCAATGAAAAAATTTACGCAAAAATCTTTAAGAAACTACTTTCTTCCTTGCCGAGTTCATGTGGATCATGCAAAGACAGAACAAAAAAATACCCTCGATTCTAACGGCAACAAGCTAGGGAGAGAAGAGACAATAGGAGAGAGAGGGCCGGCGCACGCGCGCACGCGCGCACGAGAAGAGAAGTGTGGTTGTTCTTGTTCGCGGAGGAGAGCGAGGGAGGCAAGAATGAGCAGCGCCACCAGCACCTACGCGGGGAGCGTCGCCTCCTGCCTCCCTCGAACTCCCCTCCTTCGCTCCCCACCTCTGGCGGCCGCCGCCGCCCCGCCCCGCCTCCCCGTGAGGCGGCGGGTCGACTTCACCGGCGACGGAGGCCTGGGCGACGACGACCACGAGGCCAAGCGCCGCGCCACGCAGGGCCCGGCGCCGCCCCCTGCTTTCCGCGAGAAGCCGTGCATTTGCGGGCGCGGGCCGTGCGATGTGGTGTGGAAGGAACGCGGGGGGTGGGCGTACGTCTGCTCGTCTCCACCGGTGAGCCTCCTCACCCAAGATCGTTTCTTGGTCCCAATTTTTGCTTCCCGTGGGGAAAAAGATGGTTTCTTGGACGTCTTAGAGCAGTTTCTTGGGGGTGAAATGCAGTTTCTGAAGAGGGTTTTCCCGTTGTTTTACTGTTCTTGGTTTTGTTGGAACGGGAAAATTCTAATGTAGTCTGGGAGAGGGACGATGGAGAGGAGGATTTCTTGGAGTTTTATGTTTTTGGTTTGGAGATGATGCATGGATTTAACGATGATGGGATCTGGGGGAGCAGAATGCAGGATGATAGTGTTTCTTGGCTTCTAGAGCAATTGCATTGTTTCGCTGGTTTTGGTTATGTCAAAAATGTTGGAAATATATCTTAAAGGTAATCATAGAGATAATTATATTTAGTTATGTTTATAATTTATTAAATAATATGTTATTTTGTTGCTCGAATAATATCATTAATATTTATTAGCAAGTATGTGACTTGATTGTGAAACTGTATATTTCTATGATGATTATCTTAAATGATACCTAGTCGGAAACATATGAGGACACATATGAATATACTAGCATATATATTGGCTGAGGATCATATTTCATGAGTTATATATATGAAGATATCAAACCAATAATATAAACATATGTTAGCAAACATGGGGTTGAATCGATCCACCATGAGACACTTCGAGAACGTTGCATTCTACATGTCATCAGTTGGTTTCATGTATAATTCGTATGCTATGTCCTTACACTTAAGGTCGTCATACATAATCGAGATGCATAATAGCTGACTCAGGGGTTGTCAAACGCTACTCCGTAATTTGGTAGTTATAAAAGTAGCTTTTGTGTTTTGTCATGATGCATGCATTGAGGCATGGTCGACCAAGATAAGATTTGCCCCTCCATGCAACAGAAAAGATATGTCTAGGCCTTTCGATTGATTGGATTCTAGAAATATATGGCAATGCTACTCGCGGTTAAAGAATTAACCGTAGTCAGAGAATTCAAGTCACGTAATCGAGAAAGAGTGGTCAAACTAATCAATAAGGATGAGAGCTTGACTAATATCGTGAGATAAATGGAAATGCATATAAGTTTTGTTGAGGTTCGTCCGATATGATCTTTACATATATTTGAGAGTCGGCATGTCTTGTTAGGGGCTGCTATTGATTAGTGGACGGGTATGAGTACTCGGTCCATGTCCAAGTGTACGTGAACCTATAAGATCGCATACTTAAAAGATTAGGATATAATTCAGAGGGTGATCTGAATTCATATGGGCCACGAGTTCCTAATGGGTCTCAAGTTCGAGGCTCATAATGAATGCTTATAAATAGAGAGATAGTGGTATAGTGTTTGTAGGAAATTGGGAATCCCGAAACCCTAGTCGCCACTCCTTTCTCATCAAATACCACGCAACCAGTCTTGGCACTTCCGCGCATGGTGTTTTTGCCCGTACATATGGATACTTTGGAGATTTTGGTGTGAAGTTTCAACACTAGGACGATCTGTAACTTGTGACAATCAAAGCACTTGAGGAGAAGACATGCGGCTAGTACGACTACTACCGCATTGACACGCTACATCGACTCTATTTCCACTATGAGTCTGCGAGTCTAGTGGTAATCCCGTGATCTATTACTAGCAGAGGTTTTTTATTTATGCGGTAAATTTTTGAAATTATGCTAGCATAGCCTACCTGTAGAGAAACAAAAAAATCTTTCTTCCTTTTCTGAATGATAGGAAGATGGATGGAATCTAGTGGTTTCAGGGGAAATAGTGCAATCTAGTGCCCCTTTCTAGGCTCATTTTGGCTACAAGCCATCTGCCACAGCGAGAGGTTCAATTCAATGACTGATCACTTATGTTCAGCTACTGACACAGGTGCTTTGGACCAAATTTTGCCAATTATATGCTAACGAAAGCTTCAAATTTGATTTTTGATGAATTTGCTGTAGAATCTACCGATTCATCTCCTGCGGGATGTGCCTTTTTTATCTACTAGTTTATTTTGAAGGTATGAAATTAAAATGCGAAATTTAGAGGAAATGTATACACCTTGGACATAGTGGTCTTTTTATGTAGATTATAGTAGTAGCTTTAGGCTAGTGTTGAAAGTTATGTATAACTTTAGCAAGGGTTTTGTGTATTTAGACATCCAGGTGTAGCTGTCTGTCACTTCCATACGAATAAGGTTCTTGTGTGCCTTTAGCTGTTATTTAGAAGTTGCAACTTGCAAGTGGGTTTGGGCATCATAATTTTCGAGTTTGAAGCTCAAAATTTGGATCTCAAGAGTTTTTCACTAATCTGTCAAGTCTTGTCTAATCAACAGCAACAAATTGGTGAAACAGCCTGTCATATTTTATCCAGCCTTGTCTAAATTTATACTTGTAGTCTAGTACAGTCATCTAGCTAATTCCTTGCTCATCTCCTGTGCCAGTGCCCTCTTATGAGTTATGACTACTGTTCAATCTGTAAGGTTGAGAATTTGTTATCTTTGCCTGTGACTTCACTATTTTGGACTCCCCTTTGCTCATGAAAGAGATAATGTTTTAATGGGTGTATAAGTAACATATATATATTTCGGATATATTCCAGAAGGTGTGAGAACTAATGGACGAACAACATGCTATCTTTGGAACCATCCTGCTTCTTGTGTTTTCAGAAGTCCATGCAATAAGTCTCGCTCTGTTAGAAGAATATATAGCCTCAAGTGACATCCTGTCATTATTTCAAATCTTTGGTTAGTGAACCATCATCTCTCGTGGAAATTTATTAGCCCATTTTAGCAAAACATCTGGCCTGTTACTTTTCACTGAACCATTAGATCTGTAACTACCATGATAATCTGTCTACCAAACCATGTGCGACCAATGCTTGGGATACTTCAGACATATAGGGCACATAGGCAATAAAGTAGTAATTTAGCAACAACAGTAATATATAGTTATCTCTTTATGTTATTGTACGACTTGAGTGATGCTATCTTTGTTGACTCTAGGATTTGTTTAAACATTATCTATTTTCATTTTATTAAGTCCACTGCGTAGCTATTCTATGATCCACTACAGTACCATATTTGAAAACATAACATTGAAGTGCTACTATTTATAGCATGGCATGCAAGTTCATAATTTCAGGCTGTTTCCATAACCATAGCCTTCACAGTTTCCGTAATAGACTCCTTACTTATCTGGGAATCAAATCAATAATAGAAACTCTGTTGTTGTAAGAGAATATCTGCTATACTAATGTTTTTGGACGAATTAAACTATTCTCGGCATATTATCCTTTCCTGAAGCTGCTGCCTAATTCTTTTGTGTATGTTTGTCCAAGCTCTTTCACTTGTTCAGAGATTCTATTATTTGAATTGCACTGCTCTTTCTTTTGGTTTGATCTTCCAACAATTGAGTTGTGTATTCATCATTTATGCAACCTCTTTCAACTGACTTGCTAAGATTTTTTAATCGCATTTTTTCTTTTAGATAACTACTCCAATTTCTATATGTAAAGTTAACGAAGTATTTACTTGATGAACTTGACTTTTCAGAAGTGCGTCCATTGTGCTTGGTGTGAGGAATCTGATCTCAATATAAATTCACAGCCTGCTTATAGGCATCATCCTGAACCAAGCAATCCTCGTGCATTTAACACTCCAAGCAACCGTAGGCCTGGTGCTACAACTCCAGTTAATGTTAGTCCCCAAGGTGCTGGCACTACACCGCCAGTTAATGTTAGTCCCCAAGGTGCTGGCGCTACAACTCCAGTTAATGTTAGTCCCCAAGGTGCTAGATCCAACGGTAAATGGCTGATCTGCAAGTGTGCTGCTGGGAAGTGCAGAAAATTGACAGTGGAAGGGGTAGACTATTATATATGTCCTATTCGAAAGGTAATGTTTTTATTTAATAATGTTCTTGTCTTCATTTCTCTTGAAATATTTTAGCAAATCTTGATATGATTATGGTCAGTTATGCTATTCTGTTATTTGCAAGATATTTTAGCTCTTGATAGCATAGTGTTTCTTCTATTGTTTGTACTAGTCCTGAGAAACAAGTGCTTCTCTCCTTGTGAGAATCTATTCTATAATAAAAGCTGATGATGATGCATGCTTAAAGGCTCCCATGAAAAGGAGAAATATGATATAATTTCTCACAAATCGGTCTTTTGGATGGTACAGACAAAATTATTGAATTTCTGATGGAAGATCCAAAATATTGGAAATTTCCAATGGCACATACAAAAACTTTCTCAGTTGTTTATTGACAAAACCTCTTAAGCGGGCCTTCAAGTTGAGGCTAGTTACAATCAAGTTTATTAGGAATATAGTTACGTAGATGTTTTCATTGAAAACATAATTACTAATATCGTAACTATCATGCTTTTGTCTGTGCACATTTGTATTCCTCCACTTACGCCAACCACTTCTGTGTGAATTGTTATGTGTTAAAATGTCCTATCTCTCACTAAACAAGGTTTAGATAAGACACAAGCAAGCTATTCAGTACCTTTATACCTCCCTATGCCATTACCTTATGTGTTAAGTTGTACGGAGTACTTGTGAAGAGACGTTTGCCTTTTACATGATTTATATGAATTCTACTCACTACGTTAGTTTAGAATCTGCTGTATAAATTCTACAATTACCTTCCATACGCATCCTATATGGTTTTGCTGTTACCATCGTATCCTAGTCACTGTATTTGGTCATTCTTCAGGGACAGGGTGCGTGCCCTTACCGTGTGCTAGTCAACGCCGCTGCCGAAAAACCACAACAAAATGGAGACAACAATCCAAGGGGGAATAAACATTTGGAGTGCAATCCAGTTAAGAAGGAAGCTAATGGGCACAATTTGGTTAACATGGGAGCGAACAATGAAAATGGACCAGTCAATCCTGATCAACCTGAAGATGATGAATGGCTGTTTGACATTGTTGACGATGATATTGTACCCAGCGGTCGCATGGCACCTGCTCACCCTACACCCTTGGCTGTAGCCGCTTGCGAAACACCAACTATGCTGCACAAGCCAATTGCAATGGCGGAATTGGAAACGCAAACGAAGTCACCCATGCCACCTAATGGTAGCGCCAGCCCGATTACTCCTCGATCGAACTGTTGCTTCCGATGTGGTGAAGAAAGACACTGGTATAAGAACTGTCCTAAGCCGCCTCAGCCCTGTTACCGCTGTGGCGAGGTTGGGCAACGGTCCAGAGATTGCCCTAAATTGTGGGCTCGCCTCCCTGTGAGGCGGGGGCCCGACTTCCCTGCCGCCAGCGGCGGCCTAGATGACGATGAAGACTTCCTGTGCCGTGCAGCGGAGGAGATGGAGCGGAGCCTCCACGAGGCCAAGTGCCGCGCCTCGCCAATTGCAATGGTGGAATTGGAAACGCGAACGAAGTCACCCATGCCACCTAATGGTAGCGCCAGCCCCATTACTCCTCGATCAAACTGTTGCTTCCGATGTGGTGAAGAAGGACACTGGTACGAGAACTGTCCTAAGCCGCCTCCACCTGGTTCCCGGTGCTTCCGATGCGGTGAAGAAGGACACTGGTGCAAGAACTGTCCTGAGCCGCCTCCACCTTGTTCCCGGTGCAGTGATGTTGGGCACCGGTCCAGGGACTAACCTAAATTTTCTCCTCAGCCCGATATTTGTTTCCACTGCGGTGATGGAAGAGCGTTTTAGGAAGCATATGGTGATCTCCTTCTAGCTGTCTGCTACGGACAGTAAGAAGTTAGCATTCCTAATATGTCTGGTCCCGTTATCTGCTTGGTTGATATGACTTACGATAAGCAGGAAGGGCTCAAGTAATTCGTATCTTGTGTATGTGCAGTAAGGATGTGTTTATATGTACTTGGAGTATCTATTTATATGTATTTGAATGATACCTATATGTATTTAAATTGCAGACCTTGTACCACGCTTCGACGAATCGATGTGTGCTTTTTTCTGTATTTATTTACCTGTTGACATGTTGTTCATGGACTAATGGGTCCATTCCATCTCATCTAATAAACGGTGTCAGTGTCTGAGCTCTGTACAGTTTTGTTTGCAATGTGTGCGCTGGACTCGAGTTCCATTCCACGCATGGACATCATGGGCATTGGCATGCAGTAAGTTGTCCTACCAGTGCTGTAGACCCGGTTTGGAACATGAAAATTTTTCCTGATTTCTACTGGAATCGAACAATCTCCTGTTGGGTTTTCTGGAGTGTTTTTGCTTTCCGTTCTTGTATGAAAACATGTGTTTCCAAGTTCTTTTTTATAGTTTGTGTTTTAGGATTTTTCATGGTGTTCATTGAATACAAAGGACTATAAGGATATCTGAATGGCAGATAAATTCATTCGACGATGGTCAAATCCGGTCAACGCGACTAAACTTTGGTCAAACAATACTTGACATTTAGTGCACTAAAACCAAGCACACACCCGGAATCTGCCAGATCTGATGGCTGCTGAATCGATCCTAACAATCCAGAGCGCAAACTAACTGCATCCATTCAACATTCAGATTCTGTAGGTGGCCGGGGTCCTCTGAATTCTTTCAGTTTCAGAGATGGTCAGTCAGTCAGAACCATGCATGTGAACAAGTAGCATTCACTTTTCCCTGTTTGCCCAGACTTACCTGACCAGGAGAATGACATCGATCGATTGTCCTGGTTAATCTGGTTCAGCCCGGTTGATGATTGCTTGATGCATGCGTTGCAACTTTCTGGCCAATCGATTGTTAGATTTGGTCAGATTTTAAGCCGGGAGAAACCTGGCTGTAACCTTCTCTGCTCTGAATTCTGAATCCTTCTCTTCCCTTCTTGGTCGCCAAAAATATCAACTTTCTCGTACGGCAAAGGCGATCGTGTACATGATGCGTACGTATATAGTGTACCTAGACAACAAAATACGTACATATACAATTGATCATAGCTATCAGGGATCACTTGTTGAGGACAACATGGAAACAATTCGCGCTTTTATGTTAGACGTAATGCCAAGCGTTGGGAAGCTGAAAAGTGACAAGTCGGCAGCGGGCTAATCAGCCATGTAGATAAGATGCCCTGACCTAAGTAACTGTGGCATTAACTAATTTGCAATTCTTTGTAGTTTGCTTGTACCATGCTAAAGCATCCATTTTGGTATTTAATCATCCTAAACTTATTCTGAAGTTGTTCGATCATCGGAAGAAAATAGATATATAATTTTTTTAGTAACTTATGGCATATATGCCAAACCTACACATCAATGGTCAAAATTGTCACTGCATATGATTGTTTATAGCTTCATGTTTAGAATTTTTAAAATAATTTTTTATTCATAATTACAAAAATATACTTGCGATTTTTTCACTTTTGGTCTCATATTGTCCAACCGTTGCACGATTTCGGCTAGTCGCCCAACAATTGGGCGACCAGCCCACGTGTCGCCCAACTGTTGGGTGACCAGCCCACGTGTCGCCTAACGGTTGAGCGACTTTGCTTCTAGACGTTCAACGGTTGAGCGATTTTAAATAATCATGTAGTTGTTATATTATTCCGATGAAAATAATTGTGGGAGAGTAAATAGAAATTTTTATGGGTAATACATTTAAAAAATCTTTTTTGTACCTTTTTAAATAAAAGGATAGACAATATCGTTTCATGCATTTGTGATTTTCGTATAAAACATGTTAAAGTCGTGATAATATTTTTCGATCGTCGTACGTTATTGTAGTACAAGAAATTTTTGAAGAATTTTATAAAGATGATTGAGATAGCAATGATTCGTAAGTAGGAAGATAACTAATATTACGAGTAGATAATTTGTACACGGAGGAACACAAAGCAAAATACGTACACAACCAAAAAAAAGTACACATAGTAGGAGGAAGATCCACTACTCACCACCAGCTACACCACCCGCAGCACCTCCTCCGTCGTCGCCATGTCCCACCCCGTTTGTGGTCGCCTGTACGGCCCCGTTTGGGCTTCCTCATCACAGGGTGTTGAGGCTTGGGCCCCGACGGTGTGAAGCAGTTACGAGGCCTGTTGACCCGTTGCTTCCAACGCCTCTGGGTCAACTGCACCTATGGCTACATGGGAACTGGGGCACTGCTGAGTTGCGACCTAGAAAGGACCTCCGCCTACTCCTCCGCGAAGTACTCGCTCATGTCCTTTGGGAGATCCTTGTGGGGGGTAGGTGAACTCCTGATCGGTATGTCATTCCTACAGGACAAGTATTATTTATTTATGCAATATATCAACATGAAAAAACTTTAAAAGATGAAACATACCTTCCAAGTGGGTCATAGCATGCAGCCAACTGCCATGCTCGCTGGACCCACCTTGGCCAAACAACATGGGCTGCCCTGCTGATGCCAGGTAGGGGTCCACGGACGATGACGGGAATAGTGTGTAGGCACGTACCCACCCTAACCCTCCCGCCTGACCCGGTGGTGGTGGTGTGAGAGCTCGGGGGTAGGCACGTGTCCATGCCAACCCTTCGCCCTGGTCAGGCGCCAGCGAGGCCCATGCACGTGGCCCTCCAGAGCCTCCAACCTAAGCTGCAAGACGTGGCGGCCTCGCTGTGTGCATCGACATGGCCACCTCCGGGAGCATCCCGCAGGGCAAGGACACGCTTCGCCCTCTTGTAGACCCGATGGGCAAGGACCAATAGCTCATCGTGTGTCACCTCCAAACCGCAAGCGACCCTGCCCATGACCGACCCAGTGTCCCCCACAATGTCGGTAGTGATGTCCGTTTGTAAGAAGTACATAAAAGCGTCAAAAGAGTAATTGTGCTAACCTGTCAGACCCAGATTTTATAATCCAGAATCTCCTGTGTTTAGCTGCACTATTCCCTGGATCAGTAGATAGTGCACACAGTTACAGTAATGGACATCAAATTACATATCATGCGGAAGCATAATTAAAATAATAGACTTACTCATGGGCCGATTAGGCCGAAATCATTAAATTGCAGCAGTGGAAGAACGAAGCACATAGGTGGGACCTTCAGGACATGCCCACAGGCAGCCAACTGGAGGTTCGCGACCTAGCCCTTGACATCTTCATCTCTTCTGCTATCATGCCCAATCGTGTTGCTGAGGCGTAGTGATCTGATTTCTGAATTCTGGATTTGTTGTGAAAGCGAGTGTGAGCACAAACCACCGTGCTCCGCGAGCCAATACACAGAATGCAAATAGATAGTATGCATGGCTTATCAAAGGAAAGGATCGGTGTATTTTATTTGCTATAAATTGCTTTCCAAATACAATACATAGAAATTTCCTGAGACCTAGCAGTTTGAACCAAAACATAAGGTGTGAAAGAATGCAATAGTAATAGTGATCCAGATTCCATCCACCGTTACATGGCATCTGCGCCATATAGCATCTTTCAGCGTTATAGCCACTTAACTTACCACTGGGACGACACCTAGGACAACTCAAACTAGGGCCTTTCTCTGCCCTCCACTTTACCATTTTCACCAACAAAGTTTTTGAAATAAAACTATATCTAGTTAAGTTCTCATGTCCGCCCTTAACCGTGGGCACGGCTATTCGAATAGTTTTTCACTCTGCAGAGTTTGCACACTTTACCCACAAGAGATAAATTCACTCGTTGCCCCCACATGATTCCTTAGCCATGCGGTTGAGTAGACTATCACCGGACCTTTACAATGCATCTTTCCTAGCAGAGTTACGTCCGCTAAGGTTTCCACTTCCTTGGGGTACGACCACCCTCCAGAAGCCCCCTCTTGCGCCATCACGTCTGAGGATGTGGCCATCCTCTGCCCGCCCGTGGTCACACCGGCGCAACTCTTACTAAGTCGATGCAAACTAGTTAGCCCTGCCTACATTTTGCCAGCTTGTGGTTGTACTTGTTGTACACTGGGAGGTCATCACAAGATTCGTTCCTTAGGGCTATCTGGGCAGTTCTACCACTATCCCCTTTGTGCTTCCACTGCACCACACTCTGACACCCTCGAACCATCCGCCCAGATAATTAAGCAACTTGAGGTTTTTGGGAGCATAAAATATCCATAACCAAATATACCAGTCATTTCAACCATGACTACCCAAACCAACTTCTCATGATTCAAAGTGATGCTTTGGGGCATTTTGGTGCCCCCGATTATCTAAGCAGTACTAAGCATGACGCATAGCTATGGACTTATTTTTGAAGGTTACCTTTATAATTTTTGCTAAGGCGACAAGGTTCACATATTCAAATATTCCAAAGGAGGTGTAATATTAATCAAGTTAAATAAAGGCATGTAACTAAAATATTAAATTAAACATGCATTTGCATATAAAATAACAGCATGCAATTTGATAATTTAAACCAAAGTAATTTGCAGAAAATGTAGGTTCAACATGATCAAAGTATTGACTCGCCTGAGCTCACACAAGTTGCCATCATGCGATGATCTTTAATTTCTGGTCTTCATTGATCTCGTTCCCGCTTGATCCGTAGAATCTTTAGGCTCCAATTTCTAATTACGCGATAAACGGCTGAATCCAAATAAAAGCAAATAACTCAAAAGATCCAAATAAATCCGAATAAATTCAACTTTTGTATTATTATGAGTTAAGGGGTGATTTGGGTGATTTGAGGCAAGGCCGGTGGCAAAATATGATGACCTAATCTTTTTTTTATATAATCCTTTTTTATTATTTTTGGTATTTATCAAGGAAGTTCCATGAGTTAGGTTAGGCCTCTGTCTTGGTATACGAGTTTAGATGGGTATTTGTCGAGCATTAATATTTAGGGCATATACTATATGTTTACAAATGTTGGCTTACCGAATAAATTTTTGAGTCTAAGTTTATAGCATTTCATGGTGTGATATTTTATGTGTCCTCAGTTAGTTATCGCTAGGCGTAGTTTAATTTGCATTAGGGTTCATTTATATGAGCCCTAGCTTGTTATTCCATACTCAACATTATTATTTACTAAATCTAATATTAAGATTTAATTAATGGCATCATTATTATTTTATCTACACTTTAGGTATTATTAAGCGCAGCTTTATTTTTAATCTAAATTTATTCAGTTATCATGGCTTGTTATACAGGTCCACGTTTTGATATAGCTGTTAATTAAATCTACCAAGGGAAATTGGTTCTAATGATGGTAGGATAAATGTCTGAGCTTATGTTTTAACTTTATGCAAGGGTATTCTTCATTAACTTTAGGACATTTAATCAAAGTTGTAAGGCCTTATCAATCTTTTAAATAATTATTCAAACCATACCAAATATCACCGAAAATTCAAATGAGCTCTAAAATTCATGTTTTCGGGTCCATTGGATAGATCTTGAATTTAGATGAATTTAGAAATTTGTTTCACTAAATTTGGAATCAAAATGAATAAGTTGTGCCCATTTAAACTTTTCAGTTTAATTAAATCTAAAAATTGCTAGAAATCTGACAGGTGGGTCCTACTGTATATTTTTAATTTGTTATATATTTTTTAATCTTTTAGGCGCTGTGTCTATGACGGGTGGGACCCTGCTATCAGTGGGTCGCTCGGGTTAGCAGCCGCTGACAGGTGGGGCCCACCGGTCAGACTGAAATAAAAGAAGACTCAACCCGGCGCGCTGCGTAGCCGGGGGCTCGAACGCGCGCGGCCGAGGAGTCGGGGAGGGAGAAGAGGGTTAACGGTGCTAGCCAGGTGAACGCTCGGTCTTTCTTGACTACATAGGGCGCAATAGCCTTTTAAGCCATCTCTGCCTCACCTTGAAACAGGGGAGATCGGAGCCGGCTACGGGCGGTGGGGTTGCCGGAGAGAGGTGACCGGAACGGGTCGGGTGACGGCCAAAATGCGACGCCGGAGTCACAAGAAAGCCGACGGTGGTGGCGGTGGAGGCCGAGAGGTGCCGGAGCTAGGTCGGCGGCGTGCGGCGGCGGCGGGCTCGGCAGAGGGCGCGGTTGGCTTTGCCTGGTCCTGAGTATGGTGTAGGAGTGGGGAATTGACTTGGTTTCGCTCCAATCGGCGGCGGGGCTCGGGGCCGGAGTTGGGGGAGAAGGTGGGAGCGGCGGCGATTGGGGGGCTCTGAGTCAATTGCTCTCAGTGGGAGGTGGATACGGGTGTGGCGGAGTAGTTGGGGTGTCGCCTGGGTTTTATAGGCGGCGAGGCGCGACTGGCCACGGGCGAGGCTGTGCGGCACGTCGGGGCTGTCGCACGTCGGCTGTGTCCCGCACGCAAGTTTGCGGCTTTTGACCGGAGTCGGGCAGTGGAGAGTGAGCCACCGAGCGGAGGAAAAAGATAGAGGGGAAGGAGGAAGCTCTGACCGCTTGGGTCCATTTGCCAGCGAGAGAGGAGGTGCGAGGGAGCGGGCCCAGGCGGCAGCGCGAGCAGACGCGCGCATGAGGCGGCTGGGCCGTGGGCGCTGCGGGTGGGAAGGGAATTAGGCGGGCTGGGCCGGAGGTAATGGCCGGCCCGACTTTCCTTTTTCTCTTTTTCTTTTTATTTCTTTCTTTTTCCTTTTTCTTTTGTTTTTTATTTTATGCATTTTCATTTATATACATATACATATATATATATAATTCCATTTGCTCTCCTAAATTTCTGTACTTTCCTATTTTAACATAAATTTTATAGGAACTATTTTTCTTGTTATGCATAGTTGTATGCATATATGTGTATATTTATAAATGTTAATATTTTTACTTTGTTTACTCCTTAACTATTCATACCATTATTTTTAGATATGAGGTGTTATGTTTAAATACATTTCCCTTTATAACTCTTTTGGATCATCTTTTCAGATTCTTGTTTTGAATTCTCATTTCCTATTATTTCAGGTGTTTGTTTTCTTCTTTAACTTTTGAAACTTTTATCCAATTTCCCATGAAAATCCATAAACTCCAAATTCAAATGAAATACAGTACAAAAATAATTCAAAAGCTTTAAATTTTTAAATTCAAATTTTCAGGATGTTACATAACCATACCCTGAAACTGTCAAACACGAGAGTACGTACCACGAGCGCCAAGTTCTGTGCTAAGTGTACACGGTACGCGTCTGTCGGTGCTGGTACATGAGTGGGGGAGGGTCAACGACAAGCACTAGCTGGTGCGTGTCTGTAGACCTGTTGGACCGAAATGGCGACAGAGGGGGGTGAATGTCGACCTTTTTTTAAAAAAATTGCGACCCCAAAGAAACCACTTCAAATACTCTTCTCCAATGGCTATGAAGCTATGAAGAAGGCATCAAGCTCTTGCTAAAACCCTAATCCTTTTGAGGACGAAGCCTAGCAGAAACACTAAAGCACAGGAGCGAGAAGAAGCAACAAACAAGGGGCAACAAAAATAGCCAACACAGCCGGGGCCGGTCAGACCGCTCAAGGCCGCCCTTTAGGCGCCGGTCAGACCGCCCGGGCTCTCCGGTCTGACCGCCCCTGTAAATCCGGTCTGACCGCCATGATGGATCTGGTCTAACCGGTCCCCTGATCCCAGGGCAACCCGAGACAACAAATTGAAAAACTGAAACTCGAAAAATTACTTCAGACTTTCAAAACCTGAGAAATTGAGGGTTTGCTCCTAGTCTCTTCAGCCCAGAGCAGCATAACAACGTCATAAATACCAAGAGGGGCTTGGGAAACAACAAGACCCAACTCAAGATCAAGAAAATTAGAATTGAGCTAAAAACTGAAAAAGACACAGGGTGCAGCACAAAAACTCAAATTCCTTTCCAACCCTTGATTCTTTGAACATGAAACTTTGAGAATAGCTAATTAATAGCCTCAGGACTTAAGGTACCAAGTTTCACGCCATCTCATGAAGGGAAGCAAGATCCACACCAAACCCTAGAAACAAGAACAAGAATACAGGAAAGAAAAAAACGTGATTCTTGCAAATCGATCAAATTGCTCTTGGAACTAGATGACCAAAGGGTCTAGAAATGTAATTCCTTCATAGAGCAACTCATTTTGCCACTCCTCAGCAAGAATCAACTCAAATCACAAAAAGTCAAAAATCAAGCAGAGAGGGTATCGAAGGAAACACGGGAGGCATGAGCATCTCAACTGAAATAAATTCATTCCCATAAGCACAAGGATCAAGAAGGAGTCCCGATACGCTATTTGAATACAGAGGAATGATTACATGCTCATCAATTCATCCTCTCCCTCTCACAAGCCCAAGAACTCAACTCAAGAACAAATGAGCACTCAGGGAGACATCGAAGGGAAAGACATTGCCACCTCTCTCCTGCTCTCAACAACTAAAGCCTAAAGCCAAACAACCTCTCCAAAAGCCATTTTGACTAAAGCAAACCCTAACAACCCCTTGAATCCATAGAATGAATGCAACCATATGGAGACACCCCCTCCTTATATAGGCTTTGGCTAACGGGTCTCCAACCCGTTATGCCCGCTAAATCCCGAACGGAACCGCCTCCACTTGTGCAGCTTTGCGCTTTTACCGAAACGCCCCTCCTGCACCTTCCGGGAAGCTTTCGCATTCCTTGTCATCCAAGCCTCGCAACCACCTCGAGTCTTTGCCGTCTTTGACACATCCGACCGTTCTGACCTCGACATTGTCTGTGCCTAGTCCGGTCACCTCGTGTCTCGCCATGACTCCGCCTCGACGTCCTGCAGCCATCACAGACAAGAAACACATCACATAGCACCGCTCGATACATGTAAGCCTAAATAGCATCAATGAATCATACTTACGCATGAAAGAGCCCAAACCTGTCAAATCAACAGAATATGCATCCTAATCGCTTCGACCAAGTTTGACCAAGTCCAACCAAGCCGATTGCACCACGCAATGACACGACACAAACCTCACAAACCAAACTCGACTTTCCTAAAACCGATGTCAATTACTCATCACACACTCGGGGTCACCTCCACATGGTCCATCAAGACCATACCAGCATAGGTACTCAGTGTACGAGCTGGGGTCATATGTGGTGTCCTCTTGCATGAAGTCCTAGAGTGCCTCCCCCTACTCGTCCACCCACAGAGTGCACCACCCTGTGCACCGTGTAGTCCCCAACAAACACGCCAAAGACGAGCTTCTTCCATGCGAGCCAGCACACCTGGTTGCGCAAACACATTGACAAGAGGCCGTCGGGGGCGCGGTCCGTCATCTCCTGAGCAGAGTATGGCTCCCAGTGCACGTCCTCAATGGTGAGGTGGTCGAGGTGCTCGACAAAGTGGTCGTACGCACGGGTGATCTGGAGGTGTGCAAACTGTGCCTGTCAGCCAGAATAGTGGTTACAAAGGATGACCTATAATGTACGTATATTAAAGACTTAGAAGAGCACGTACCCGTCTATGGCACCAAAAGGACTCTGTGGTAGGCTGGTCCATGGCATCCCCGTGGTACATATCCGCACGATACGGACCACTGCCGAGCAGCATCGGCTATCCAAGGGGGAAAGCACTCGAACGACCACAACTGGAGCAGGAGGGAGCAGCTTGTGAGGACATGGGTCATCCTCGTCCTGCAGCAAGCATCGCATAGGCCACAGTACATCATGGTACATCCTTAGATATAATGCACCTTATCCCCGTCGACGATGGCCTTCGTATACCGCATGAGGCCGGCATCAATGGAGTCATCATGGCTACTGGTAAACAATACCTAGCTGAACAGCCACAACAAGTGTGCCTCGAGGTGCCTCAACACCTGGTACTTGTTGGTGTTTGGGCCCATCAGCTCGACCTGTGCACAAATGAAAAAAATAGTAAGTCCATCATATATCAAAGATAGTGCATCGCTAAATAGGAAAAATAGATTAACATACGTACCCAGAACTGTGAAAGCCACCGAATGGGGGGCCATGCTTTTGTTGCGTAGCAAAGATGTAGTACACTGTTGCGGCTTCGGCCGAAGGAACCCCATGAAACTTGTTCAGAAGGTCATCACGCCAGTTGGCAGGTGCATCCTCTGGGGAGACAGCCTCTCCTACGATATGCAGGCCAAGCACCATCGCGACGTCCTGTAGGGTGGGGGCCATCTCCCCGAATGGGAGGTGGAAGTTGTGCGTCGCAAGCCGCCATCGGTCCAGCAAAGTTGTCAGTAATGACCGGTCGCATGGGAACCATAGTGACCACGCCTGGACCTCCTTAGCCTCCTCGACTAGAGCAGCGTCCTTGTCGGTGGCCTCCACCATCCCCGCGAGAGGTAGAAGGCTAGCATTGCTTAGCCTACAAAGCACGAAGAAGCTAGTACATATCTCAAATATCGTAAAAAGATGTGCCATAGTATGTACACAAACCTGTCTCTTCAGTGCGGGTCTAGTCTCTAAGCCTGTCATGGTGTCAGCGTATGGACCACCGCTAATCCATCGCCTCCACCCTCAGGATATGTGACACGACATCTCGCGTGGTACTGCCCGTCGATGTGTTGGTCCAGCAAACCGAAAGACCAGTCCGAACCACCAACGCCACAAGCCATATCTACAAATTGATATAACAGATATAAAAAAATAAATCTTAAATAAAATAATTAAATGAATCATACTTAATTTATTTTAGTTATTTGTGAATTTTTACAACTAAATGCTATTTAAATCATCGCATGAAGTTTTAATCGCTATGCATAATCTTAAACCGTCGCATACTATTTTTAATCGATGCATCCTATTTTAATCATCACGAACAGTTTTAAATCTTTTAATGCCTATTAATAATACTAATTATTAGGTTGTTATAATTTATAAGCAACCGACAAAATTTTATTTTAGTCCTTTGTGAATTTTTACAGTTCAAATGCAATTTAAATTGTCACGTACTATTTTAAATCAGCGCACCCTATTCTAATCATCACAAACAGTTTTAAATCTTTTGATGCCTATTAAGAATACTAATTACAGGGTTTGTATAATTTATAAGTGACTAACAAAATTTTATTTTAGTTATTTTTGAATTTGTACAACTCAAATACTATTTAAATCATCGCGTATAGTTATAGTCGCTATGCGTAATCTTAAAATGTTGCATACATTTTAAATCGGCACATCCTATTCTAATCACCACGAGTAGTTTTAAATCTTTCAATTCCTATTAAGAATACTAATTACGGGGTTTCTATAATTTATAAGCGACTGAAAAATTAATTACACCTTTAAATGCACAACAGAACGATCCAAACAACAATATAATTATTATCAACTAAATTACCATTAATTTCTAAATAAAAATTCAATGATTTCAGTTGTTATCTTACGATATTTTAAAAATAATTATATAAAAATATAGAAAACTTACCGTCGTCGATGCACAGATTCCTCCTCCTCTCTTCCCCTCTCTCGCCTCCTCCTCTCTTCCCCTCCCTCTCCTCTTCCTCCTCCCCTCCTCTTTCTCTTCTTTCCTCTCCTTCTTTCCTCTCTTTCTCTTCTCTCTTTCTCCTCTCTCTCTTCTTTCTTGCTGTCGACTGAATAAGGGAGGCATTGGCCACACGGAGGTAAATACCCTCTAATTGCCCAACGATTGGATGGCTAGAGACAAAGACGCCTAGTCGTCCAACGGACCTTTCCAAATACCAGCATCCAAATCAACCACACTACCAACGGACCTTGCCGTCTCCTCCCAACTACCTATTGGGTGATACAGTTGTGAGGGTGAAAATAAGATTAACGTTTCATGTTTCTTTGGTTAGAGCCTATGGTTTTCTGTTATTTTCTTTTGAATGCAGTGTTCTTTTCTATCTGATCTACTAATTTAGGTACTGTTATTGTCCTGCACTGTTTTTTAGTGTTTAATTTAAAAGATAATTGATTATATACCACTTAATAGCGTCCACTTTTACAAATACCATTGAAAAACACTCTCTCTATTATATGTTACTGAATAGTATCCGCTTCTACAAATTCCATTGAAAACACTCTCTATTATATACAACTGAATGGCATTGAAATTCTATTATATACCACTGCCGTTAGTTGACCGTTATACTCCGAAAAAGACCAAAATGCCCCTAGTAAAAATCGAAGACCCGATTTATTTAAAATAGCAAACATTTGTAAAAAAATGAAAATTCACATAAGTGTTGCTAAACATGTTAGTGAGCTAGGGAAAAAATTTTAAGGCACTGTTCAAAGAAAATTTTAAGATTTTAATTTAAATGCTAATAAAGGCTACTATTTACAAACAGAGACTACATGAGGTCTAAAATTTCTGGAAAAATTCTTACATTCTCCTAAGATGTCAAATAGCTCCCAAAAAATATGATTTTCCATTTTTATACAGTGAATCTGTCCCAGCTAAAAAAATAGCTTAAATAGGTTGATTTTGGATTTGAATTTAAAAAATAGAACAAATGGAAGAGTCAATTCACAAAATTCTATATTTGAGTTGTAAACCGCCCGAACGTTCCACCAAAAAAATTTAATATTTTTCTCTAAGCCAATTTGCTCTATATTTAATTTTTATCATAGGGTTAGATTTGAACTAAGGGCAAAATTGTCTTTTTTCCAAGGGCAAACGTACCTTTTTTCCAAGGGCATATAATAGAATTTTAGTGCTATTTAGTGACATATAATAGAGAGTATTTTTCAATTTTTTTTGTAAAAATGGATGCTATTTAGTGGTTATAATCAATTATCTCTTAATTTAATGAGGAACGTTAATATTGTTGTTATTATAAAAACCAAAGTGAAGTGTTGAAAGGAGGCTAGGGACATACCTGATGGATTGTTTAGTTTGTGCGTCTGATCTGGGTGTTTATTGCAGAAAACAACTAAGCTTCCTTCAGAACATTCTATTTTATTTTGTGAAATCATCTCAGTAGAACTTATTAAGGTTTAAAGGATTGATGTGGGCATTAATTTTGTTGCTTCATTGTCATGCCATTTTTTTAGATAATAAAGTTTTTCATTTGGTACTCAACATCTGTCACACTTTATAATTGTACTTTTGTTCTCTATGAATTAAAAAAAATTGTGCGAGTCATATGTATCGATATTATTAAGTGCTGATATCGCTGCCATATCGTCCATGTCCTTATACATAATCAAATGTTTATTAAGGATGAGCTTCAAAATGAACTTAGGCTGAGCTGCATTAAAAACTGGCTGGGTTAAGAGTGGAAGAAGACATTGTTGATATTTCCCAGATGTGTTGATCTATTGCCTATGAATCCTTCATATATTCTCTGATCCATTTCCGTTTTTCACCTCATAGGTCTTCTGTTCAGGTTCCATCATTAAGCATTTTCAGATGTGTGAGCTTGATAGGTCTAGAGACTTATAAATTCTGTGGTTGCCATGTATGTTTGTATTCATAAATAGTTCTATTTAATTTTCGATAGGAAGTACATATATGTTTTATGTCCAGTGCTAATCAGATTGGATAGCTGTATATGACACCTTTGCGCTTCATACTTCATAGTTCATTAGTTCCTAGAAATAATTTTGTCATTGGCTTGCAGGCTACGCTGTTAGCTGCAGGTCGATTTCCTGTTTTCCTGTTGACGTACAAGGTTCTGAAGACTAGGACCACTACTAATGTAACATCCTGTTCCCAACCAACTGTTGCTTCAAATCCTACTCACAACCTGTTTCCATTGCAAGGTTTGATGCGTTATATACCTTGCAATCTCTTTCATTTCCTGAAAAATCATAGCTCTAATGTTTTTATTTTTCCTACTATAACATATCAAAACTGGAAATTCGAGCTCTGTGGAATAAAATCCTCCGCATAGCAAACCTAGGCAGCAGAGGGAAAAGGGTGAGATACCTATTTATATACTAATTCACACGTTGAACAAGAGGAAAGATGAACTTTTCAGGTTCTGCATGACTGCATCCAAAAGAACTGAGTTTTTCATATTTCAGAAGTTGTATATTGTATATGTACAGGATCGAGTTTTTGACAATTCAAAAGCGGCCGATGTTATTGACGTAATAAGCTTTCCTGTAGACATAATGACAATTAAATATTATCTCATCCGCATCGTTTTAATCTATGTACTGGTCTCATGACATGTCTATCTCATTATCACATTCGTATCACCTGCCCTTTTTTACCGGCGAGCGTAGCGTGCCACTCTGTCAAGGATTTAAGGGGAAAGAAAGGAAAAGATCAGGCAAAAACTTGACAGAAAGATGTATCTTTAAGAATAAGGGTAGAAAATATATGCTATTCTAGCCATTTGCACGCTTGTTTTTTGATTGGGAGAAAATTCAAGATTGGTCACTTCAATTATTGGTGAATCAACGAGTGGCGCCAATACAAGGGTGGCAGATTCTCAAAATTTTCCTTTTCAATTATGGTCACTACTGCAAAAGAGGCTATACTGGATTGCTACATCATAGACGGTTCCTATAAACCGTCTGTATTGCAACTATCATAGATGGTTTATACTAACAACCGTCTGTGATATTTTCACAGACGGTTATTTATATGAACCGTCTGTGATAAAACAATACATCACAGACTATTCTTATTTATACGGTTTTTAGTATAAATCGTCTATGATAATGCAAGATATCATAGATATTTCGTATTAATAACCGTCTATGATAATTCACAGACGTTTATTCACAAGAACCGTATGTGATATGTGCATTATCGTAGACGGTTCATTTAATAAACCGTCTCTGATAATGCCATGACACCAATCCATGGTATCTCCCCTAGGATTTTGATCTCACACATCTATTCTCTCCTCATTGAACAGCAGTCACCGGTTCCTCCCACCTCTTGCCCCTTATTAATTACTCCCTATCTCCCTTTCACTCTAAGATACGTGAGTTCTACCAGCTACTCCCAGCTTGTTCCTCGACGACGCCGACTACCATCGTAAGCTAGCACCTCTGTTGTGACACTACGGTCTACTGCACAACACACCCTTGTCATAAGTGTCGGAAAAGTGTCTTGTGCAGTGTCACTGTCGTGACACAAAGGTGACGCTACCGCCGCCTCTCCTTTACTGCAAGGCACCGCAGAAACAGCTAGCTACCAAGATGGCGCTCAAGTCGACTTTAAGGATATCCAGCTCACGCGCTGCTAGGATCTCTCCTTCTTCTATGCTTTTGCCATGGGTTCGTAGATTAGGAGATGTGTTTTTGCAATGTTTAAGATTTGGGTTCATAGGATTAGGAGATATATTCTTGCCATATTTAAGAGTTGGGTTCGTAGGATTAGGAGATGCGTTCTTGCCATGTTCTTGCTGTGTTAGATGGGTAACCTGCTTATTATCTTGTGATGCTATAATGGTAGATTCTAATAAAATATGATGTCGTGTTTGCTGCTGTACTTGCTTGTTTTCAAAGGGTATATATAACTAACATTTATTGAGGCTAGCCAAAAAAACAAAAAATTTATGTATAATATGAACTATCACATATGGTTTTGTGGTATAAACTGTCCATGAAGTATTATCATAGACGATTATATATTGCAACCATCTGTAATACTAACCCATCACAGATGGTGGTAGCTAGAACCATCTGTGATGTTAGAGTATCACAAACGGTTTTTTACTTTGAGCCATCTGTGATGTTAGAGTATCACAGACGATTCTAATTACAAACCGTCTGTGTTGTATTTATCATAGGCGGCTCACAAATTGTCAGTGATAACCTCTGATTATCACTGACCCATAAATTCAGACGTTCAGAAAACCATCTGTGATGACAGATTTGAATCGTCTGTGATAACCCTTTTTGTAGTAGTGGATGAAGGTGTAATGTTTAAGTGTGTGGTAAGTTTTGTTCTCAGGTTCAAGACTTGCAAGTGGTATACAATCGGTGCATATATGACTAGAGGGAGTACAAGGACTGGCCCCACACAGGATACCGTGGCAATCCAAGCCATAGACCAACAAAATAATGCTTAGATCCGCTTCAAAACTATGCAGACAAAATAAAACTTCAAATTACGCAAGGTTATAATGCTTTAACATGATTCGACCATGTATGTTCATTAGAAGTTATGTTGTTCATTGGGCCTTTTAATTTACACCACTGCCTTATAAGGTATTATAGATATTTCCCTCTAAACAAAGGCATTATAAAAATTTCCTGGAAGGCTCATAAAAATCACAGCTCCAAATATCGAACAAGAATGTGGCACGGTTAATTACGCAGGAAAAGATCAATAGTTCTGGGAATTCCAACTATTACAAAAAGTCACGCTCCAAATTATCCTTGTGTGGACATAATTTTATCAATTGAAGTCTGACATCAACAACCGTTCCAACATGGTTGATATCGTCTTCAGGGTTCGAAACAAGACTCGCTCATGTAAGTCACTCGATCAGGGGAGTAGTGTTTGCCCACGTTAAGCAGGAGATCGAGATATTACGAATAGCGTAGCTCGTAAGACAAAAACGAATACGAATTATTCATATTATTCGCTACTGTATTTAATATGATACAATATGATATAAATTTTCTCATCCGATTAACAACTTCTTCCCTATTTATATTCGTATTTGAATTCACATAAAAAAATATGAATGTGAATATGATATATAATTTTTTCCATATAAATTGTTACTTTATCTGAACTATTTGTATTTGCATTCGAATTCGATAAAGTAGTATAAGTATTTTATTGCAGTATGCCTAATCAGTTGGACGAGTTTTTTTTAATTCAATGTGAATTCATATTCCTTTAGGTGAAATAAATAGATTAGAATGATTAAGTATAACCATACAAGTATAAAGCGTCACTAATATTTTCACATTTCATAAGTTATAAGATATTTGGTTTCGACTGAATTGAGTAGATATCTGATTCAAATTCATATCGGTTATGACATTTAATTCACATTCGTATTCGAACATATCCAAATTCATATTTGTATTTGATTTAAAATACAAATACGACTATGCGGTCTGGTCGACATAGTATGCATCCTCCGGTTTCGTGTCTTTTATAACTGAAGAATATAAATATCACATTTGACCAATAGAGATATCTCCTTTTATCATATCTACCCACACAAAAAGGCATTAATTATATACTATATATTGGTCCGTAAAAACGGTTTATATATGCAATGACGTTGGTTAACTAAACTAATATGACACTACTCATGTCGCCTGTCGATCGAGGTGGATGACACCATTTGGTATTCAACCCATTTGGAAACTTCACTGATAAAGGAAAGGCTGTAGTTTATTCTGATCAGGAGGGGGAAGGGAAAGCACGAAGTCCCGAGAAAAGAAGCTGCATGTACTTGTGTAATATAAACAAAACAAAGGACTTTTCTATATATTAAAAAAACAAAAAGGAATCGATCATCTAGTCACCTTCGTCCTCGTGAGAGTAGAGCAGCAGATAAAGTTGAGTAGAAAACTATAGCTGTAGTGGCTTTCATACGTCAAGTCATGGGTTGAATTGTTTTGGACACAAAGGAATTAAGCATGAACCGATCACCATAGCAGCCCTCTTGAGTACGGCATCACGCTTGGTAAATCAATAAGACTTCTTATTATAGTCTTTCTTGTCATGATCATCTCTTTTTCTGTTCACAAACTTAAGACAACTAACATGAACATGACACATCTCACCATACTTAAAGTAAATAATTGGATCATTTCTTCCATACTCTCTTACTTTCTTATAAATTTAGATGAATTTATTAGTGATGAGGGCTAAATTATATACGAAAAAGCTATCAAATTGCTCATTCCTTATGGCTTAAAAAATAAACAAAGAAAAATCAGAAGAAGTATTCTCACGAGAAGACATCAAGCATATATGGTGCTCAGAATTTCTTGCTAGCTAGCGTGTAACGCCTTGATATGACTTGTAGATAGGTAGCACTCATGATGCACCATATGCAACATACATCTAATTAATTACGGTATTAAGGATGGATATATGAGACAAAAGGAAGGAAGACAGAAGCGAAGAAAATGCATGGCGAACGTTTCTTCTCTTGGGTGGAGCACTAAAGCACTTCTCTCTTGAAAAAAGTACAATTAACGTAGCATGTTCTTTAACAATGTGGTGACATACGTGCACGGGAGGCATTCAAATGTTAGATTTGGGTTTTTCTAATGTAGAGCTTTGCCGCCGCTGTTGACTAGTTTAAGTGGTAACCAAAGTTCGACTGGCAGCAACCACACGCTAAGCATAACAATTGTTCCCCTTAAACAAAAAGAATTGAAGAGCTCTAATAAAAGGCAAAAGTGTATGTAGCACATAGATCAAGCCAATTACAGGGAAAAAGGTGTGGTTTCAAGAGCGCGTGCACGCCAGGAGTCGAACCGGTCTCACGCACGAAATTTCTCAACGAGCCTATCCTATTCCCAGACATCGCCATTGCCACCACCTTTTTGCAGTCAAAGCACACAGTGGAGAAGACGAGAGAGATTGATGCAAATTGATCATTGATCGATGGACGGGAAGCCGTCAGAAAAACTGCCGTTTTCGAGAGCAGTTGCCGATTTGCAGCAAACACAAACTTCTCGTGGGGTTAGCTTCCGTCTCCATCTTCTCCATGTTCACTGATAATTAAAGATGGCTCCGATTCCCGGTTGGCTCTTTTGCAATTTCGCATGTCTTACGGGCCGGTTGGTGCAGAAACCATGGGCGGAGCCAGCTAATTAAGGTGTCCGATATACACGGGCATCCCCAATTTTTAATACACACACACACCCCTTTGCTAGTTATAGGTTTTAATTTGATAATACTTGGAAAAATTAGATACAAATTGTATTTCATGCCCTCTGTTCAGATTTTACAGACAGCCACGCATCTTTTCCCTCTACCTAGATAGTAGCATGTGAATGGTATGAAAGCACTTATTTTATTTAGGTATTTGGAAATTCTTTAGTTTTTAACTAAAAATAAAATGTCAACCTGATTCTCTGTCTGTTTTCATCGTTGCGACCATCACGATGAGTGCAATAATTCAAAACTAATATGAGGGGCCTGGCATACTAATAAAAAAATGGTGAAATGGATATACATTTGTAAAAACATGTTCACACATATTTAAAATATTTTTATCAATATTATTATTTGTTATTGTTATCACTCCGTAAAATAAAGTTGGTTTCACAATTAAATGTGTAAAGTAGCTAATTAATTAGAAAGAAACCCCAACTAATTATTTAGGAATTTGAAGTATGCATGGTTAACCGAAACTACCTTCGATCAACCGATAATCACTTAACTATCTTTTGTTCCATCTTTAATCACCCATGGTACACACCCAACATAAATTTTCTAGCTCTGCCACTGGCAGAAACCCTTGTTAAGAAAAAGTTAGTGCAGAAAATTACGTTCAGAAACATATATAAGCAAAGACGTACAACAGTGTTGTTGGTTTTGTTGATTTCAACACTCCTATATGTAACTCGCAGGAACGCACCTCTGTCCTCTCGTTTCTCTCGTTGTATATAATTAACCAAGTTTTTAGGAAATTCAGAACAAAACACAGGAATCCATGGCTCAAACGAAATGTTAGGATGCATGCTCCATAGGAAAAATACAAGGAAATTTGGAGGAAAATGCTTCTTAGTTAAGAGCGAGAAGGGAGGAAGACAGTGCATGAAACTTTCAAAGGAATCTAAACATGAGATTGGAACTTGTGTTTCATTTCCTCCTATAATGTGTAGAAAAGTTTCCTATATCCTATTAATATTGTATGGTGCAATCCCATATTAATCCAAACCCCTTGTATAGAAAATTTTCCTTTGGAATGCAACCTTCATTTTAAATCCAAATTTCCTTTTTGCGTCCAAAAGTTAATACACATGACAAATATAGACCAAAATATGTCAATTTCTCTACAAAATAGGTACAATGTGCTTTTCTTGCTGTGTTAAATCTCTACCACCACGACGTACCAGGATCCATTACTGACGGCCAGATTCCGTCAGGAAAACCCAAAAAACAATCAGGACAGACCTTTCACGACGGTTACCATCAGGAATACCACGTCAGCACTAGAGGGTCAGGAAAATCCAAGTTGTCACCGCGGAAAGCCGTCAGGAAGCCTTTCCTGACAGAGCCGGGAGGACTGGTCAAACAGGGTCGCTGAAGGAAACCGTCAGGATTACCCGTCAAGAAAATCTCGTAGTGCACCCAATTTCCAACTTGGCCGATGAGAGACACCCAAGCAATATTTTTATTCACTTTTTAACGTATAGTGGGCAGAATAGTACACCTCTGATGGTTGGACAAATGGAAGGATCATCTAGCTACAAAAAAAATTCTGAACCTTTTTGGCGGCTTTGTGCAAAATGGGGAGGAGGAAGGTGTCGAGTAGATTCCCCTTCGTTAAAATTACAGCTTAGACTCCATTTTACTAAGCTAGCACTAACACCGGAATGTGGCATGACTAGGAAAAGGTTACACAAGAAAATAGCGGACCTCTATTTTCGTATAAAATGACTTTTTGATGACTTGCATGTCACTGCATGCTCTAATTTATGTTTGGTACCAACATGTCAAAAGTGTGTGTCACGAAAGGGCGAGAGCAAATCGGTACATTCCTTTATACATATAATACTGTACTATTAGGTTTACTCTAAGACCCGCTAGCCAATTCTAAGGCCTGAGGGGTGGGGCACCCCCACAACAGACATGATCATAAAAATTAAGAGTAGTGCTTCCATGCATTACACTCTAATAAGAATGTCACTAATCTCAAAGCACACGAAAGGGTAAGTAATCACTATCTATCATTCAGTTTTACTTTAAAAGTTATGCAAATCACTTAAAAAAAGTATAGAATCATCTCCCAAAAGTTAATTAAAAGTGCAAATATAACTCTCCCAAGAAGTAAAATCAGCAAGTCATTTTATAGCTACAAACAATTTATCTTTTAACTACAAGAAATTGCGAACTCCAAAGGCCAACATACATGACCAAGCAATTCCTTCGTCCATATTGGCGGTCTCCTGGTAAAGATGGTTTGGTTGACACAATACGAAAAGGCCAGCAACCAATTGACCAGCAGATGAGGGGGAAATTAAAAAAAAGATGCATTCGAGATTACTGAAACTTCAAGGAGTTAAATATAAATTAACCCAGAAACATCTCATCCTCTCCTTATAAATAGCTCCAAGAACCACAAGAAGCAAGAAGCCCATCTCTGGACTCTGGGTACCTTGTGTATATAACTCTTCATTGTATCAAATCCGATCCAAAGCTAGCTAGTAGCTAGCTATAAATAAAGAGAAGGGTTAGATTCTGAAAGCTTTGGGTTCCAATCAAGTTGGGCACCTTATCATACCATATGCATCTCTCCCAAATCTACAGCCTTTAATTGCATTAGAACCAGTGGACTAGTGCAAAGCAAGAGATTCTTGAAGCCAGTGGCATGCAGCTGGGAGAATTAAGCTTGTGATATCAGGAAGGATACCAATTGCGGGCTGTTATGAGGGAGAGTTGGAGTTGCTCTTGGATTTCTCCACTTGAGGTGAGCTTACAAATCCCTTTGTGTCTACATATACAGATCATTAGCTGATGGTGTATATATGTAGCTTGCATGTACCAAACTCAGGTTATGACCTAGATTTGTAATTGTGTATATAGGTTCTTGTTAAGATAAGGAAATTATTACTGTCGAGTCAAGGAAAGATGGCATCCTCATCGTCTGCGGCGACCATGGTTTGCGCGAGAGAGGGACGCCACCGGCAGCGCTACGAAGGCTGTTATCGCCTTGTCTCAGGGTACTTAATTAACTAGCTTGATAGGATGCACACCTTGTTCTTTAGGCTCTTAACTGGCGAGATGTCCAAAAAAGCTCACATGAATTGTGCACATTTAAAGGACAAACAGCAAACCGGCTCTCTCCAACACTTGCATATATAGTCACATGAAATCACATGCTAAGACGTTTGGAAGAACAAGAAAAAGCATCAGGCTTCATTCGCTGCATATTTAATTTGATGCTCAAATGACTAGACATAAAGATAAACGAACAGTATATAACATTATTACACATGGAACTTTTCTCTACATGGATCAGAATACTTTTCCTTTAGCCTACCATCTTAAATTTGTGCCCGAAGAATTACGCGAATCGTTGTTGATCTTACTTATTTTTTCCTTTAACAGATGCATCCCTTACAAGCTCAAGGACGGTGAAGAAAACAGCTGGCTGAAGGATCATGTGCTGGACAGACTGCAAGTGCTCATGATCTCGACGCCGAAGCGAGGCGATCTCATCTTCCCAAAGGTGAGCGAATCGACAACAATATCATATGATCATATGCAAGCACGGTTCAATCATGTAGAGAATCTAAATAATTGATTATAAGTTCCAAGAAACTAACATGGAAAAGCTTGGTGACATGGTCACGTGGCTGGTGCATGCAGGGTGGATGGGAGGAGGACGAGAGTATCGACGAAGCTGCGTGCAGAGAGGCCTTCGAGGAAGCGGGCGTCAAGGGCATTATAAGTGTAGGTGTCCTCCCTCTACTCATGACGTGGCATATATGATATTAAAACTACTAGTTTAGTAGGGCCTTTTCTGAAGTTAATTGATTGTTTATTAGTTAGTAGATCCCTACTATTTGAAAGAAGAGTTAGTGAGTGTTGAGTGATACATTCTCCACCCTCTCCCGCCTCTCCTCTCACATCCCTCTTCTGCCCTTGAAAAATTTCTAACAAAAAAATCACCTTATAATAAACAAATTAACCACTAAATTTAAAAAAATTAGTACTTACCCCAACAAACTTGTCCTCTCCTGTCCACACAGTCATTCCTTTCTTCCATGGGTCTCCATCATCCTCTCCTTATTCTCTTATAGTCACCACAAACCAATAAGGTTGCATTAGATGTTGCTAGTGCTAGGTCATCATATTAATCATTGTTGAGTGAGGCCATTTCTACTAGCCCTAATATAGTCCAATTTGGCTGCGGGCGACATAACAACACCAATAAAGACTAGGTGTGCAGAGTTGAGAAGCATGGTGTAAACTAAGCTCAGTAACAAAGCCTGAGGCAGAACTCGACAAGGTGCTACAGTGGAGCTAAGAGCGTAGTGCAGGCTAGGCCTAGTAACATCCGTTTATTTGCTTATATGATTTTTTATCCATAGCAACTCACGTACATTAAACTAGTTAAGATATAATAATATATGCATGATAAGGAACATGTTTGGATTTTTGTTTTTCTTTTTGTAGATATCACATTGGGTATATTTTGAAAGGATGTGTGTAGTGCATGACGTGTCACTCGCATGGCTATGCCTTTTTTTTATTGTGGTGGATAGAATGGTCAATGTTAAGTGGCTAGCACAACATAGAAAAGTCAGTTACCTATCTGTTGCTTATCTGTTGCTTACAAGTGGTTGTTCTCTCGTAGGCTCATAGCTAAGGGGTTTTTTAATGGTTTAAAGGGACAATTTTCAGATGCAGCAAGAGTAGTGATTAATACACAATTCATCAGAATTAGAGGAGAGTTAAATTAATATTGCAAAAGACCTGCGTGATGAGTATGGCCTACCTTGTCATTTCCTTTGGGTGCCTCTAGTAGCAACAAATGTGCACCAATCCTTGGTTTGTTAGGTGGCCAACAAGTCATATGCTGTACAACCACTACTATGCTAATCTGAATAAAATTCTTGTAAAAAATATGAATAATATTGAATACATTCTTGCACATGATTTCCATGAGGTAGGATAAGAGTTTTTGGACGGTGTTACGAACAGTACGTCGCATCCAGTACCATCCATGTTTTTCCTGTCAAAAGGGGTCACCAGGCGCCTGAATTTTTGTTAGGGAACAAGTCAAAACTACTGACTGTTGATGTGCTTAGCCTTAGAGACGTGTGCACTTCAGTTGTTGGATGATTAAAAAAATCAGGGGCCTGATAATTAGCAAAACCGTTAAATATAACTAGCAACATGTCAAGAGTACTTTATAAGTCACTAACAACTGAAGATGGCTTGAATTCAGGGGACTCCACTGGGAGAATGGATCTTCAAGAGCAAGAGCAAGCAGAACAGCCGTGGGCTGGAAGGGGCTTGCAAGGGCTCCATGTTTGCCCTCCAGGTCACTGAGCTGCTGGAATCATGGCCTGAGCAGATCACCCATGGTAGGAGATGGGTAAGCATCTCATTCTACAGTTGCCGTTTCACTGTCATATAGACAGACTTCGAGTGTATATTATATATCAGCAACTCACGGAGTTCTTGTACATGGATTCGTGAATGTATATCCAGGTACCAGTTGAGGAGGCATACGGTCTCTGCCGGTACGACTGGATGCGAGAAGCGCTGGACAAGCTCAAGGAGCAGCTGCTGTTTGGGAGCAACATCAGTCCCCTGCCATCGCAGGAGTTGCCGGACTCGTCAAGCCTGTACATGGTGTTGCCGGTGGTAGGAGCTGTAGCATTGTCCTGATGCTATGCTGCTGCTGATGTTAGAAATTGAGCTCTCACTACTGAATATGCAAAGCTACCTAGAATTTTGTGTGTTCCCTAGTATTGAAAAATGATCCCAAGATAACTTTAGACTCTGTAACACCTCACCCATCCTCTGGGCCTAGAGTGTTACCATCATTACATAATATTACCTTTTTTAATAACTGCTAACCGATTTAAACAAACACTACTTTATTCATAATGCAGAAAACACTTACATCATATCATTTTAAGCAACTATTTTAGCATACTGATGGAGTTTCAACATACTAACAAAACTGATATGTGAAGTGCTGCTAGTACGTGAAGTTATTCATGTGCTATTCCCACTCATGCATGTCGTCCTCAACGATCATCTAAAAAACAAACAAAGCAATGGTGAGTTCGGAGACTCAGCAAGCACATGATAAAATAGTGACGTTAACACACCAATTTAATAATTTTCATTTTTGTGAACTATACATCACTATCTCTATAACTATTTCACTATTGTCACTTTTATGCAATGCAATGCATCTGTAACTGTATCACTGTTTTGTTCTGTTTTCATGCAATCCAATGCGATGCGTCTGTCACTGTAGCTTATAGCAGTAGAGTGGAGTGTTCACTCGTCAATGAACCACTCAATTCCCATTCTCTTTTATCCTAGAATCCAAGCTCCACTCCTGTGGAGTACCTACTGAAGTAGGTCATGTTGTTTGTGTATGAGTGCAATACGTGATGCAACATACTTTCAATGTTGGCATTTAATCATAAGCAGCACTCATCAAAGTATGATTAGCACGTAATTATAAGTACTGTAGAACATGACATGGAAGACATAAAATACCAATCATTCACCAACATCTACTATTTTACCATGCACTTGCCTGTTAACTAAGTGGAGTGGAGCAATGTGCGGATGACGTCGATCCTAAATCCCCACTTGAACAGGCAGTTAATCCCAACTCAGAATAAAATATTGATTCATATGCTTAAATAATGGCATCGGCTCTACTTGTAAAGTTCAACGCTGGCGATAAAACATCTGGGGTTAAGGACCTGATGCACAGGTACCAAACCCCCATTTTTTTCTCTTTTCTTTTCTCTCTCTTTTTTTTCTACTCGGCTGAACTGGCCTCCTCTTTTTTTTCTCCCAACCTTATCCCTTCCCACTTCTTCACTCACTCACTCACTCTCTCTCTCTCTCTCTCTCTCTCTCACTTCCAGGTAACACAGTGGATCTTGGCGGTGCTCGACATGCCAGCTCTGAGGCTGTCGCCAGCCTTCAGCCTCCAAGCCCCCCCGGATCCTCCCCTTCTGTGCCGCCCTCTCCTCTCTTCATCCTCTCCGCCTCCTCCCCTCGGCCTACTGCTCCAGGCTGCCACTCTCCATGGTGTCCCACGCAACTACAACATTTTTACTCTAGCCACTCTCCAATTCTTCCTTCCTCCTAACTACAACATTTTTACTCTAGCCTTTATTTTTGACTTGCCTCTACTCTTATCCACGCATGGCTAGGAAAGCTAAAGCCTTACTTGGCTTAGGTTGGGGTAGGGATGAGAAGGCGATGACAAAGGCCGAGGTGGGGACAATGCTCTCCATGCGCTCCCGTTGGTCCTTCTCGCCTCCTCCTTGTCCCAGTCTAGTGGTCCTAAGTGGCTTGCGGTCACCGTGGACGCCGTCCTCATGCTATTGAGCTTCCCCAACTCCCCAAGCTCCTCTCCTCCACTTCTGTCTCCCTCACCTCCTCTCTGGCTTGGTCCTGGATGTTGGTTGTTGTTTGGTTTGGTCGTGCTTGGCTATGGGGCTTACTCTCGGTTGGGAGGAAGGAAGAGCAAGGATGAGGAATAGAAGGTTGGCTCTTGGCTTTGTTTTTGCCTTGGATGAGGGCTCTTGGTTGAGGGAAGATGTAAATATGTACTATGCACATTGGTGGCTTTTGGCTTAAGGAGGGCTTCGGTTGGCTTCTCCCTCTACTACCCTGTGCAATGCCATTTATGCCCTTCTCCATTTTAGTCTTGGCTGGCTATTTGCCTCAAGGGCATTTTGGTCCAAAGGGATGCTGCACTATTTAAGGCTTTTCTACAGTGGCAGGTAAATTGGAATTTCCTGCCGGGTGATGAAAGCCCAAAATGCGAGAACCTCGATGAGTGCTAACTTGTTCGGCATTTCTAAAGCCGATGGGTCTATTGGAAAAACTCTCCTTTATTTCTTTTATTCTCCTGTGGATTGTTCCATTTCTTGCGTTTCTTTACTACTGGTGTTATATTCTACCCCCTTAACAAAATTTGACCCCAAATTCTGGCGTTCAACAATCCTCATGAAAGGATAGAATAAAATGAACTGCACATAAAATAACATTAACTCATATCTGTAGAGAATAACTCCGAGTACTTCTTGTGCATGCGAGACTCCAACTCCCATGCCGCTTCTCGTTCGGACTGATGTGTCCAAAACACTTTAACATACTTTATCGTTTTATGTATCAACACCTTCTCTGATTCTTCTAGAATCCGAACTGGATGAGACTCGAAGGTAAGGTCTTTCTTAATGGACACTGGTTCTAACACATTCTCATGCTTCGGATCTTGCAGGTATTTTCTTAACATAGAAACATGGAACACATTGTGCACTCCTCGCATGGACATAGGGAGGTCCAAGCAATGTGCCAACTTTCCAATTCATGCCAAAATTAGAAATGACCCAATGTACCTCGGGCTAAGTTTCCCTTTGGTACCAAATCGCACAATGCCTTCTGTGGAAGATACTCTTAGGAGCACCTGATCCCCCATTTCAAACTCTAATTTTTACCTCCTGACATCCGTGTAACTCTTCTGCCTACTCTGGGTAACTAGTAGATTCTGTCTAATATTCGCCACTCATTCCATTGTTTGCTAGACCCAATCTGGGCCCAGAACGGCCTTCTCGCCCATGGTATCCCAACAGAGTGGCGATTTACACTTCTACCCATATAGAACCTCAAGTGGTGCTATTCGAACACTAGAGTGGTAGCGGTTATTATAGGCAAACTCTACGAGTGCCAAATGATTTCTTAGCTACCCTTCCAGGACAGAACACAGAACCTCAACATGTCCTCTAGTGTCCGAATGGTGTGTTCAGACTATCCATTCGTCTATAGATGGAAAGCAGTACTAAACTAGGGTTTCATGCCTAGAGCATCTTGTAAGCTCTCCCAAAACTTGGAGACAAACTTGGCATCTCTGTCTGAAACTATCATCTTGAGCACACCATGCAAACCTTACTATTTCTTGCACAAAGATGGGTGCCAACTCACTTGCCGACTTCGTAATACGAATGGGGATGAAGTGCACAGACTTACTGAATTGGTCCACCACTACCCAAATCGCATCCTTGCCTCGTTGGATACGAGGTAAGCTGACTATGAAATCCATGGTGATATCATCTCATGCCCACTGAGGAACCTCCAAAGGCTGCAATAGCCCAGTGAGATGCTTGTGCTCAGCCTTCACTTGCTGGCGAACCCGGCAAGATGCCACATACTGAACGATATCCACTTTCATCCTCTTCCACCAGAAGCTCTTTTACAAATCTCGATACATCTTGGTCTTTCTAGGATGTACCGTGTACGGGGTACGATGAACCTCTCTCAAAATATCATCCTTGATTGAGCCTTTTGTGGCATACAAAGACGGTCTTTAAATCGCAATGTGCCTGACTCATCAAGACTGAATCCCCTATTTTCCCTTCATCAAGTCACTTCCTCACTTGCCGAAACAACCGATCATGCTTTTGCACCTCCTTTACTCACTTCGGAATAATCGATTTCAATAATAGTTGCATCTCAACCTATGCTATACCAGTGTAATAATAGGAAATTCCCGTTCATTTAAAGTCAGCAACGAAATAATCTAGAGTGGAGGGGGTCATATTGCGACTAAGAGCATCAACAACTACATTTGCTTTGCCCGGATGGTACTGAAGAGTGAGATCATAGTCTTTAATTAGCTCCAGCCACCTCCTTTGCCTCAAATTCAATTCCTTCTGAGTGAAAATATACTTGAGGCTCTTGTGGTTAGTAAAAATATCACAGGACTCTCCATACAAGTAATGCCTCCAAATCTTTAGAGCAAAAACCACTGCGGCTAGCTCTAAGTTGTGAGTAGGATAATTCTGCTCATGCTTCTTCAATTATCATGATGCATAAGCAATCACTTTGCCATCCTGCATAAACACACAATCCAAACTTACTCGAGAAGTATTTGAGTAGACTGTGAAATGCTTCCCTGGCTCAGGAAGTGTGAGAGCAGTAGCAATTACCAACTTCTCTTCCAGAGTAGTAAAACTGCGCTCACATTCATCGGTCCATTGGAATTCAGTTATTTAGCGCGTTATTAGAATTGGAGTCCTGAAGCATCAATGGATGAAGTGAGACCAAGATCTAGGTGAAGGTGAAGACTACAGGCTCAAGACCATCAAATGAGAAAGCTTTGAGTGAGCTCAAGACCGCGGTAAAATCACGCAAGGCGAGTCAATACTTTTATCATGTTGAACCTACATTTCCTGTAAATTACTTTTGTTTAAATTATCAAATTGCATGTTGTTATTTCATATGCAAATATATGTTTATTTTAATATTGTAGTTATAAGACCATTACTTGACTTGTTAGTATTAAGGGGGTAGTTTGTAACAACCTAGCTGTTTATTTCAAAAGTTTTAATAAAAAGTTAAAATTAATTTAATTTAAAATAAAACCAAGTGTTGTTTGGTTACTTGAATTTTGAAGATTTTATTTGCCTGTTTTTAGCTTTTTTAAAAAAAAGACTTTTCTTAAAAATAAATTAACTAAAAACATAAAAAAATATTATTAAGTAAAAGATATTTTGGATTTCCATGAAAATCATATTTATTTCCATAATTTAAATAAAAACATAAAAGTAATATAAAGTAAAATTAATTATTTTAAAAGCATTTGACTTTTATCTGGATTTTCTGTGATTTTCTGGAATTTAAAAAATCAATTTCAAAGATAAAAAGTATTTTTGTAAAAATTAAAAGACCAACTTTAAGTTGTAAATATTTTTCCTAAGTCTAAAACATCTCCAGGAATTTCTGTGAATTTTGCTGGAATATTTAGACTTTATTTTCAATTTTCTAAGTTGTTTTGAATGTTCCTGAAAATATAAAAATAGAATTTAAACATTCTCTCTTCTCGGGCTGACAAGTGTCACGCCTAGATCCAATCCACCCCGCCCCGTTGAATCTCAGCCGCTCGCATCCGCTTACCCCTTCACTCTTCATCTGACGGTATGGATTAAATCCAACACCGCTCGATCTAATATCGGCCATCCAATATCACTTAACCCCTTCCCCTCCATTCGGTGGTTAGGACCCTCTTCCCTTGCCACACGTCACTCATCCGCCTGTCACCTCTCTCCTCTCACTTTTCTCACTCACCGACATGTGGGCCCCGCATGTCAACTCTTTCTTCTCCCCCTCCTTCTTCTTCCTTCAGCCAAGCCGCCATTGCCTCCTACGCCGAGTTCTTTAAGGCTTCCGTTACAACACATTTGCTTAGGCGATTGCCGCCATTATTATCCCTAATCACTCCCCTCTTCATTCCGCACTCATTCTGACTGTTTTCTCCCCTTTAAACCCCGCTAACTGCCACACAACACCGCCCTTGGCCGCTTAACTCCGGCGAAGTTGTGCTCAGCCGTTACAACTCCCCGCCCCTATAAAACCCCTCCACAAGGATCCCCTAGCCGCGCCACCCCTTTCCCCTCTGCCAATTCCTCTCCCCGAGTGCCCGAGAGCCTTGGCGTCATGCTTCTCCATCTTCACCACCGCACCGCACTCCGGTGACCGATTGCCGCCACCTCAGTCCATCTCGTGCCATGCCGACGCCGTTTGTGCCTTCCTTATCGCTATGCGCACATCCTCCGCCCCTCCTCCGAGCGAAGCCGCCGTTGAAACCCCCTCGCCGTCGACGCCCTTGCACCGCTGTTTCTGCCTCTTCGTCGCTGGCCGCCTCCGTTGCTCCCTCGGCTTCGTGCAAGGTACCATTGAGATCCCCTTGCTCTCCTCTATCTTGTGCTCCGCTCATCGGCCGCTGCCACCCACTGTAGCTCCGGCGACCCTTGGGTCCCGAGCTCCGCCTCCGTCCGGTGCGGCCACGTCAGCGCCCGTGCTTGCGTGGTAGCCACATGGCGCCACGGCTCAGCCATGTCAGTGCTTGGCAACCAACTCCCCTTGCTTTGCACATTAGCAGTGGACTGAGTCTATGGTGAACCAAGCCAATGCATGGACCCAGTTCACCAAAGACCCAAGCCCACCTGTCAGCCAAACAAAATATTTTCCTTACAAATATTATTTGGCCAGAAATAAAAATCTGTTTCTTGCATCATAAATCTAATTTCCAATACAAAAATAATTCAAAAAATCTCCTTTTCCTTTTTCTTTAGTTTCAAACTTCCGAGAGCCCGTATTTCTTCATTTTAACTCCGATTGGACCCATTCAAATTTCCAAATTCATCAAAAACTCCAATATATCCATTCCTGTCCTCTTTTTGAATATTGTAAGCTTATTTGGTAATCCAAAAATTAAAATTTCAAATTCCAAAACTCAGTTCTTTTTCCAAGCCTCAGTTCTGTTCAAAATTTTTAGCTCACTTCCAAAATTCAAATTCAAATCTTACAAAATTCAAAATCTCTATAAAAATACCCATTCTATTTTCTTGGTCCAAATATTTTTTTGGCACTTCTCATTTTTCTAAAAATAATGAGATTTCCCTCCTAGGTCAATGTCTTTTTTTGTTCAAGCACGCTTAACTCCAAAGTTCTCACCACATCCAGTGCCATAGATTCTTCAGGCATTTGAACTATTCCCTTTTAGGATAATATTTCTTCTTCTTTCCTTTGTTGTTCATCTCCACGTATCAGACCAACAAACACTCTTTTCTTCAACTAAAACCACCGTGAGCCATGCATGCAAGCAAGCAGAATCAATTCCTTCTACCAAATTAATTGGTATGCAACAAGAACACCTTTATTCATTGCCAAACATCAATTCCTTTTCAGTTTTTAGTCATTAAAATTTTATTTTTCTGTTTCTTGCATTCAAGCATTGAAGACCGACATTTCTTTTATTTCGGCCATTACTTTGTCATTCAATTTTGGCCATTCCTTTGCTCCTCTTCACCTATAAATAGAACCGCAACCTCCTCTCCTCATCCCCACTTGTGATGCACACTAGCAAACTAGAAATCCTGCCGAAAAGAAGATTTTGAGAACTATTCCTTCGTTTGATATTTTCCATTAATTTCCTTTCCAACTGATCTTCCGATGACTCATTCTTCATCGTCTAAACTCTGAATCCGTTGATTATTTTTCCTAAATTCATAATCTATCTCTCAGTATATATTTTATAATTTTTTGGATTTTATTTGGATTTGTTTGTTTTTATTTGGTTAAATTTCTATCCATCTCATACGTTCAAGCAGTTTTGCACAAAAAAAATACTCAAATTCTTATTTTGTGCGGTTAGAGAAAGAAGGACAAAAAGTATTTGAGATTGAGGGATGGGTTTACACGTAGAGAGGGCCAGACCCAAATGATCCTAATAGGCTAAACAATGATGAAGCTACTAAATGTTTGGTAATTGGTTTTGCACTTTAGTTATTTCTTCTTATACTCATTTATGTTTCATCTGTACATATTGTGTTCTTTGCACTCCAACTATTTCTTTCTATACTCATTTATGGTTCATCTATACATATTGTGTTCTTCACATTTCAATTATTTCTTCCTATACTCATTTAAGGTTCATTTGTACACCATGTGTTTTTATGCACAGGAATAGTACGAGAAGAATGTGGCATATCTCAGTGGCCTAGAATATGATTGGAAGCATTCCCTTGTGGTGCCACATGCCCTATGTCACACTGGTCATGGGAAACCTTATGAAAAGTGGGCTCTATTCAATGGGATAATTCAGGATAAAGAGGCTCTCACAGAGGTGTAGACAAACCACTTCTTCTGGGAAGCATCCATATCAAGAACAGATAGAACAAATGGAACAGCTAGAGCAAGAGAATATGAGGATTTCTACAGAGAATTGGGTAATAAAGGCGCATTCACATGACATGGCAGAGTTGGGAAAAATGTCACCAATACTTACGCCAGCTTGCATAAGCTTGTTTCGGTGTGTTTCCTTAACTTCCTTCGTTCTATTCAATTGTCTCACTATCATTTTCGCACTTGTAACGACCTTGTGCAATATAACTATCACTTGGTACAGATCATGACAGCCATGCAATGATTTCCTCAATATGAGATTCCACCACCACTACAATGTAATATCCTGATTTTCAGAGTCTTTTTAAAGCTTTTAAAATAAAAATAAACATTTGAATTTTTCCTGAATTAGTTAAAGCTTAAATTGAATTTTTATTAATTAAAAGGATTTAATGTGACTAAATTAAACTTTAATTATTGTTGCAATTATTTTATTTGGATTCCTTGTGTTGCAAGGAATTTTTCCCTAGTTTGTTTGCTATTTTCTAGAGCTCAATTTGATTGATGGGAATTTCTAAAATTGAGAAAATCCCTAAAATCCTCTAAAGCCTTTTGGACTGAAACCCTAGCCCTCAGCCCAATCTTTCTCGACCCATCCCCTTCGGCCCAACCTAGCCCCCACCTAGTTGCGTGTCAAGCATCTGGCCGACCAAGGCCGCATCCCAGCGGTCCCTCGGGTTGCATCTCTTCGAGCATGTTGCCAACCGTCCAATCTTCCATCGGACCGTTCCATACCCGTCATGCATCTCCTCAATGATGTAATAAAGTTGTAGTCTCTAATTATTGTTCTGCTACCCTACTCTGTTTGGGTTATTATTCGATAAAATGGTGTTCTTATCGAGCAATAACTAAGTGAACCATGTTAGAATCTGAGGATAATAACACGGGTTGCCACAGCCCTGTAACCATGCACTTTACGATTTGTACCTTAAATCAGTTTTCATTGCTCCATTATGATAGTATTTAGAAACATTATGTAATGATGCAATCAAACAATTTTATTTTATTTTATTGCAGCCCAGCCCTGTTGGTTCATCAAATGTGGTAGATCATTCAGACAATGCATTTCAGATAGTGGTCGAGGGAATGTTTTTGCAGCTTGTTCCCTGCAGCTGGTAGTGGTGCTGGAACTTCCTCACCACCAAATGATGATTTGGGTCCTTACTGAGCCAAATTTGCTAGTGTTGCACCCTTCTTTTTGTTGTTGAACAGTTGGAACTGTTCAATTTTGGATGATGTATTGACATACAGAGTAGAGTACATATTTGGATAGGGTTAGATGTGGCAAAGGTTTTTGTAATGGTAATCAAAACTCAAGCTCTAGACTGCTATCTTTTAAAAAAAAAAGCTCCATAGTGCTTTTTCTATGTCCTAACTTGACGGTAATTGTTTAACTGGATGAATTATGCTTATATACAATATGCATTGCTATATGTCGATGGAGATGTGAATGTCTTTGAGATTTAATTGTTCCCTTTTTTGCAAATTGTAATATCGAAAATGTGACATTACTATTAAAAAGATATATGTGCAAACTTTCTTACAGTCTAATTTAGACTCCCTAGGAAGGATTTCTATCGTACCAATTATAAATAAATTATTTATAAACCTTCTCTACAGTGGTGTATTATCCCTAGGGTAGTTGGAGTCATCGTTACGGAGTTATTTCCCTAGGTGGTGCCTATGTGACCCGAAGGAATTCTACTGTCCATGTCAACACTTGCTTCCATCTGCGTGAAGCTTCCTTAGGGGCTGAAACCAAAGGGAATTAAATATTCTCCTAGTGTTTACATGGGAAACCATAGGCAACTTAGAAATACCCCACAAATGTACGCTTAGGGTATGTTCCCTGGAGTATGTCATAGGGAAACATCATTCCCTAGTGTATTTTGTCCATCCCTTAGTGTATTTGGCCCTAGGTAGCTTTGTGATCTGAACTTCCAGTAGTCAATGGTTCAGATGAGGACGAACGATGATTGTTCAGGCGTCTCATCTGCAGAAAGAGATGAAGCATCAGAAAATTCTTGTGCAATCACCAGAAGGATGTCTACGTCTTGTTAGATGATTAATAACTGTTCCATACAGCTGAGAACTAATGGGGGAAAAGGTAGCTAACCATCTTCACATTTCATTTGTGAAATGTTTTTGAGCATTCGGGATTAGATGCAAGTATGGCAACTGTAACTTTGTACTTTAAATCCTCACAAAAAAAGTTCTTGAAAGTTATAAAAAATGTCTGGTGTCCTGACTCATGAGAACAGAAATTACTGATACAGAAAACTGACCACTCTGGGTTCTAAGGCATTTCAGAAGAACAATGGACTCGACAGTATTTGTTCACCACAGAAGAAATTTCATTCAGAATTTGACATATTAAACGCATAACATCATCTAAAAAAGAAAGAAAGAAAAAGATATGCTGAGAAACCTCTGATAGCTGCATAAATCATATCACTTGCAGTCGCAGTGAATATGGAGTATGGAACCATAAATCTGATGGAGAAGCTGCAAATGAGAAGCACAAAAGTAGGACAAAGTACATACACAGTAAAAACTGACAACAGAACCAATCTGAAACATAAAACAACGATCCACAATGCCATGCGTCTAACGAAACCAGTGGCACCCAGTTTCCATCAAATGCTATACTATCAGAAGGCGATACATGCCCTGGTGGGAAGTTGGGAACATAAAACATTCCAGAAATCACATGAAATATTTTCTACCGAAAATGCTAACAAATTATACACTGAAAAATAAGGTTAGATAGCATTTTACACAGCTTACACCCTAATGCATTTAATCAGCTGGAAAATAAAATGATACAACAGAAATATTAATTCTAAATAATCAGACGCTTTTATATTGCTACTACTCACTAACACATGCATGTACAGTTGAAGCAGTCCACTTCACCCACTTATTCCAAAGAATAGAAAGCCTTCTGTGGGATTGTGAGCTATATACAGATGTAGATGCCCATTTATTTGCTTGAGTCTGGTTTGCGCTTCTTTGGTAGGGGGCTAAATGCAGCTGCCGGATCTGAAGAGGCAGAACCACCATTTGGTTGGCCCAGACTACCAGCTACCACTGAGTCGCTCACCATGTCAAAGTTTATTCGGGTGTTGATTCTCCTGCTGGTGCTGCGAAGTTAACATGAAATGGAGTCATGTCAATGACTGTTGTGAACACAACTTTCATATTGTAAGAAAAACACAATGTCTCATTTTTTTTCAGGAAGTTGACATACTAATTTAAGCGGTTATTTATAGTGGCCAGATCTTTAGAAGGGCTCTGATAAGCATGGGTGCTTTCACCGATGCACGCATAGAAACTCCTAGAACTTGGTGAAAGCAACACATCCATCTGTCAAGTGGTATAGAGAAGCGTGTGTTAGTGGAATAGAGAATGCTGCAAAGAGTTAGTTGAGTTCAAAAATATATAATTAGTTTCAAAACATGGTTAAACAAAAAGAAACAAACCGATAATTAGTTGCTTATAACTTTATGTTTCACTATACTGGCACAATCAATGTTTTAAATAGACCACTTGTTAGTGGCATAGCAGAGACCATAAATAATTCGAAGCGGCAGTTATGGCAGATATGTGTGGTGGTGGTGTGAAAAGCAGGCCGTGCATCCGCTATAGCAGAGTCTAGCAGCATTTTGATGGTTCAGCTTTCTTTGACAGCCATATTTAACTTTCTGAAAGTTTGTGCTGGCACCTCCTCCTTGACATTCCAAAAGTAACTAGAGCATAATACTAGTATAGTAAATATACCATGGGATCCATATTTCTTTCTCTAGCCTACTAATGACATTCTCATCTAGTCATTTTGATTGCCCAATACCTGCCCATGAATAACTAGTCTAAACATGATCAATGAGCACAAACTACATATAGAATCTAGATATATAAGACAAGGTTTATCTCTTTTTCATATAAGTAATCATTTTGCTTTTGCAAATATAGCCAAGCTTGGTGTGCTCACCATAGCACTGCCATACGCTACTGCTGTGCAAGCACTTCACTACTCATGTGCAAATGTGGTGACACAAGAAACAATTACAGTAAAAAGCATTCCAACCCCTCTCAACAGTACAAAAGGTATTTAGATGACCCCTGCAAGGAGTGACCTAAAAATGTTTTGTGGAGATTTCTCTACATGATTTTGTGTACAAGAATTCTGAACATACATATGCTATATATAAAGATCATGCATAAGTGATGATGTCATGTGCAGCGGTGGACAGCATGCGGTTACTGTTGAACAGTGCACGCCCCTGTTCATACGCTTTGATTGTTTTAGTTTCCTTATAAATAAGATTAGATTTGTTAGGATAATTTATTTCCATAATATTAGAGATAAGTTCCTTAGAGGTCAAGCCATCCCCTGTTAGGATGTGTGTATCTTATTTTTATTAAGCAATAAGAAGAAAGAGTTGTTCTAGTCTCTCCCTCAAGTTCTTCTCTCCAGTCCATGATCCCCCTTTCTCCTAAAGCCTTTCTCCTTCAGCCGTGCCGTCCCGGCCATCTTTTGTACGGTATTTACCCCGTTATGATCCAAGGATTATAACAATTTGGTATCAGAGCCAACACCATGGCTTCTACTGCCGAGAATTTCAAAGCCATGAAGGCCATCCTCAACAAGATGAGTGTCAGCATAGACGGCATAAAAGTCATCTTGATAGACATGACGGCTATGGTGGCCAAGTTGATGGAAAAGGAGGAGAAAAAGGCATGGGCAGATGCTGCTATACGATCTGCACTGCCGGAGGCGTCTCAAATTTTGCGATGTTGTCGTGTCTCTCCCATCCTCGTCACTTCTTGTGGCGGGAAGCACGCCACTATTGTCTCACACCGATGGATGTCACTATTGGCAATTTCCTCGACACCGGGTAGTATTAAGGCCCTCATGCCTTCTCCATCAACTGTCATCAACACCATCCCAAGTTCCCATGCAAGGCGTCGCGATCACTCTTCTTAGTAGGGATTCCAAGAGTTGCTGCCATGGCCACCACCACAACTCGAGGACGAGCTGTCGCGGAGGGAGGGAGAAGATGTCATGTGCAGCGGTGGACAGCATGCGGTTACTATTCATGTGAACAGTGCGCAGTTACTATTCATGTGAACAATGCGCGCTCCTGTTCATGCGCAACACTAATTTGGTTGCATTAGTTTTCCCAATTTGATTGGATTAGGCTTCTTATAGATAAGATTAGATTTGTTAGGATAATCTATTTCCATAATATTAGAGATATGTTCCTTAAGGGTCAAGCCATTCAATCTATAAAAGGATGGGTGTGCATCTTATTTTTATTAAGCAATAAGAAGAAAGAGTTCTTCTAGTCTCTCCCTCAAGTTCTTCTCCCCAGTCCATGATCCCACTTTCTTGGAGAAGTTGAATGCTAACAGCGAAGAGCAAAAGGTCTTCAACCATGACCACCACTACAGCTTGAAGACGAGTTGTTTCACCGGGAGGGGTGTAATGTTATTTGCATGGTATTGCAGCACACTGCACTGTTCATCCGCACGGTACTATAGTGCAGCGTTGTTCATCCGCGACGCTGATCATCTGCGTGGTTACTGTAGCACGGAGCTATTCGTCCATGCGGTTACTGTAGCGTGGCACTATTCATCCACGATTAGTTGCCCTCTTTAGAGATTAGATTGAATTGGTTAGTTTGGAAGCTTATCTTCAATTAGTTTGTTTTTAAAATTAGAGATTATTTCTTAGGGGTCAACTTATCCTTATAAAAGGGGATGGCATTGTATCTTCTTTAATCAAGCAAAATATGAATAAACAAGTCCGTAGTCCCTAAAGTCCAGCTATGATCTCTCTCCTACACCAGCTACTCTAGATCTATTCCTCGCTCATTTGGTGCCCTCTTCGCCTAGCGTCGTTCTATTTCAAGTCGTCACCGTCCAACCTCTCTGACGGATGATTACCTCCTTGCTATGCTAGATCATAACAATTGGTATCAGAGTCACTCACCATGCCTTCTGGTGTCGCACTCTCTCTTAGAAAAGTTGAAGGCTAACAGCAAAGAGCAGAAGGTCTTCAATCATGACCACCACTATAGCTCGAAGACGAACTGTTTCACTAGGAGTGTAATGTTACATGCATGGTAATGTGGCGTACGGTACTGTTCATCCACGCGGTGCTGTTCATCCGCGTTGTTACTGTTCATCCACACGGTACTGTTCATTCGCGAGGTACTGTTCATCCACGATTAGTTTCCTTTTTTAGGGGTTACATTGATTTGGTTATAGTTTGGAGCTTATTTTCAGTTAGTTTGCTTTTTTTAAATTAGAGATTGTTTCTTAGAGGTTAAGTTACATTAGTTAGTTAGTTTTTGTAAATTAGATATTATTTCTTAGAGGTTAAGTTACGTTATTCCTATAAAAAGGATGGTATTGTGTCTTCTTTAAGGAAGCAAAGATGAGTAAACAAGTCCTTAGTCCCTAAAGTCCAGTTGTGGTCGTTCGCTTGACTGGTTATTCTAGATCTATTCCTCTCTCAATTGGTGCCCTCCTTCGTCTAGTGCCGTTCTATTTCAAGTCGTCGCCGTCCGACCTCCCTCCGACGAATGATTACCCTCTTGTTGTGCTAATTCACAACAGATGAGCCAACAAAAGTAAAGGCACATTGGCAGGAAGGACAAAGTAACGAATAGAATACAGAAATAAGGGGGGGGAAACACACCTTAGTCTGCCGCAAAGGGGACACATAAACATTGTGGGAAGATGACACTTTCTTTGGGGACATATCTGGCAAATTTGAGAAAGGAGAGGGCTTGGGTGATCCAGGAATTTGGCCTACAAGGCAGGTAATAGAAATGGCATCAGTTAATTCTAAGTGAAGAAACAGCTTTTAAAACTGAGTAAAAGAGCAGAGCATATACTATTAGCATTCTTCTTGTCTTCCGGACGGGCACCAGAAGGGAGTAGTGCCACCAGCAAAGGCTTGACTGCTGGAACAAACACCTCATTATAAAAAACAATGATATCAACATGGCGTGATCCCAGTCCCTGTTAGAAAGAATTGTCAGAAGAAAAGAACAAAAAAGATAAAAGGAGACGCTTGGGGAAAAAAACTGTTAAAAGAAAAGATAAGTAAAGATGAAATATGAAGTTCAGGTACGTACTATATTGCGATTTGTACTCCCAACAAAGACACTTCTAAAAACTTCTGGTTTACATTGCGGTTCCCTCCTGTAATTGTTGACAATCTCCTTGAACGTCAGCGTTAATTGCGAAACCTGTCAGAAAAGGTTAGTCAGCCCAAATAACAGGGAAGAAATAACATGGAGCTCATTAGCTAGCATGTGTGAGAACTGAGAACCTTTGCAACACCATAGAGGCAGCAAAGAATAAGTTGGTCGATATGTCTATTAAAAAATAGAACTGTCTGTTGATCAAGAATCTGCTTGAAGATATTATAGACACGCTCTGTCTGTTCCACATGTCGGAGCCTTTCACATAAGTTTCTTATTCTAATAGCAGCCAACTTCAAGATCTACAAAGGTTGCAGCCCAGAATTAGATATTTGAACAAAAATGAATTGTAGAAATAAACTTCTAATTACAAGAAGGCTGTACTTTGGAAAAGAAGATCTGGACCCCTACTTCAGCACATTTTTCATTCCCACCAACAGGGTTACTAACAGTGGGGCTGCACAAGAAACAAGTAGTAAATCAATACCTTCAGTGAAATTATAAATATTTGGTTAACAGAAAATTAGTATGTTTGAACACCGGTACAAGCTAAAATGGGTGACCAAACCTTGCAAATGTGGACTGGAGAGGATGCCATTTTGCTTTCAAGCTACTTAACACCATCTGGCTTTTCTTTGGTGGCGGTGTTTGCAAATTGTTCTCTACCAATGTGTTCCTGGATTCATTGCATTGTCTCTTTGGTGATTGAGGATCAACATTGTCATCTGCAACAAAGATGAGATAAATGAATAACCAAAAAGAGCCAGAAGCAACTAGCGAAAAAGAATCAAGACAGAGATTAACTAAGTCAAATTTCATAATTGCTTGTTTCAAAGAAATTACTATCTAAGTTCCTATGGTTATTGAACTTTGAAGGTCTTGAATGATGAACACTTAAATGCCCTATATTGTCACAGCATTCCTTGTGCGAGAATGTCCAGCTCTGATACCTTACAAAGTAATAAATGAATGACCATGTTCATGGACCATAGTCCATGAACCATACTAAGCTATACTGTCCTGCTATGAATGAACAACTTTATTGCAACCTGAGATTTCCTTGGTGCATAATATTTTTGTTTCACATTACAGAGGCAGATCTTTTGGATTTCTTGACCATAACTTGTCATCACACATTGCCCTTTTTTTTTATGTGCCCTCTGCAATATTAGAAGAATTATGTGTATTACCATGCTAGCATAAACCTTGCAGACAACATCGTGCAACCAAACTGACACCTAACCTAATGCAAGAAACATGAAGCATTGTGCAATCAAATTGATAAGATCAAGTGCACAATATTGTGCAACCAAACTGATCAGGAGATGTTCAATCTGTAAGTAGCAACCTCAAAAAGAAGGAACAATACTTTTGGAGATTGGAATAGTTAATCACAAAATTTTCAAATAAAGGCTTAAGCAAAGTACCTGGACCAGCAGCTCGCTTTTTAGATGGCATAACTGGCAAGCCTTCCACATGAATATTCTGCTGTGCTACTATGTCATCAAGAGATGGCATTGGTTCAGCCAAAAGACCAAGGCGATTTATTTCCGATGCAAGCGATGGCCTGGCAACAACCAGTGAATTATACAGTGATGAACCTTTCTCCCATGCCATGCTTTCCAAAAGCTGTTCTTCTAAAGAATTTAAATGCCTTTTCAATTCTCTCGGAAGGGTTTCTTCATGTCTCACAAAGTTCTCGATTATTTTGCTCAAATCAAATGCAGTTACACCAGTACTCTCCAAGACAGCAGGAAACATCATGATGACTGTCTTATGTGTTGCCAATACTAGTTCAGCTGAACATGCAATCAAGCATCGGTGAAAACGCTCATTTGACAACAATGGAGTTAAATTATTTACATTACTGTTCTGTGATTCTGCTCTGCAAATAGCCTCCAACACCCTATAGTACAACTTGGAAGCCTCCATTTTTCTTGCTTCTGCCCATGGAATATCAAATGCATTTGCACAATTGAGGCCTATGGAACCACCCCGATTTCCAGAAGACTTGGTCGGAAAAATTGCTTCCAAAACTATGCTGACCCTTTTTGTTACGTCACTCGTCAAGTCTTTATCACAAGACAAAAGGAACTGCTCAAGCTTAGAGGAAGGCTTGTCTGGCAACGAAGATATCACCTCACGGAGCCACTTAGCAGTTGTCATGGCAGAAGTCACTGGTGTCATTTGCACAATCTTAAGTGAACCCCCATTGGCAGGTGATGAAGGGGAACTAGGGACAGTCAACATGTTCTTTATTGTCTTTGTAGGCGACGCTAGTGTTTCAAAGACACGCTGCAAAAAGAGAGAAGGGTCACAATAATGTGCAAAAGGAATACAGTATCGATTATTGAAAAGATTATGAATTATTCTGGATACCTTTGAGCAGCCTAAATTAGTGGAACCTCCAGAAGAGTTTTCAGCACTGACTATATTGTCATTATTGATCAAAAACATTTTCAAATCAAGCTCCCCTTCCCAGCAAGTGGTATTACTTAGTTTCTCCAATTTTGCCAAATTTGACTGAAAACACTCCTCATCAAGGAGATCTTTGAAATACATCAGGCCATCTACCACCATAACAATAAAACAAGACTTCAGCAAATTAAATTATAGCCAAATAACCAGAACTCAGTAAGCATTCATGCACACAGAAGAGAGATAAAGATGACTGATGAGTGGGAGGGAGGGTCTTCGAGGTCATGCCTGTATCAATTTTATCCAAATTTTCTGTTTTGCATCCGGAAGCACTTAATGCTTTCTTGCTGAAAAAGTCCTCTATCGCCTTATGAGACTTTCCCATCATTCCTTTCAAGCGATCTTCAGAGGTATGATAGTTATGACACAATGAAGCAAGGAGGTCCACGCCTCTCTCAGTTTGTTTGACTGAATTAGAACAGCAAAAAAAATTGTAATTATGTGTTGCGTTGCTATACGAATAAATTAAAGAATACAATCGGAAGGAACAATTGACATAAAGTTGAGAATTATTACTTAAGTGAGAAGAACCTTCGATTGTGAAGCACCTAAATTTAGCAGGCACATGAATTAAAAGTATGGCCTGCAATAGATTAAACAATTTCCACAAATTAAGACCTGGAAAGGATAAGGGGTGGTTACCATTGGCACTTAAACATTAGTACCAGCTTGCAATACTAAAGGTTGAAAAATGTATAACGAAACAGAAGAAAGAGAAGCAAACTGACCAATATTGCAACTAATCCATGGATGCAAGATACCAGGTCCTTAAACAATTCTGGTGATTCTGAGCGAAGCATTAAGAAGAGTAACCACCCAAAACGGATATACTCCGGAATATTTGTAGTCGATCCAGGCTCCTGATCAGTACTTGCACTTGAGAATAGCTCATTAAATGCTTTACGATAGAACCTGATATATTGTGAGAGCGTACGTCAAAATTATGCTACCATATGTAGCAAATAAACATGTTATTTGTAACACATTTCTAACGAACATACAAGCTTCACATCCCAATGCAGGAGAAGAATATCCACTGACAATACTATTATCAAAGTGAAATTGAGTATAAGGCACGTAGCGATTTTTACCTGCTTGCATCAGCCAAGAGATTTACGAAATGCTCCAATTGCTTCAGCTGAAATTACAAGTTAAAACATCAATGCAGAAACAAACAAGTTAGCACCTCCCAAAAACATCAACTCGTTCAATGCAACAGGACCAACCCTCAACCCACCTCTAGCCGATCTTGCCAATCAGATCCGTACCGGCTCCCTAAAACCTGGTCAATCTTCGAAGCAAGCTGCTGTGATTCCTTGAAGAAGTCATCGTACCTGCATACCAAACCAAAGACAATCGCAACCAATTCAACCAAACTACAAAAATTACTAGACCACAATTAAACCATCATAACAAAGCATCACCCACTTGAGCCTGCAACCCTTCAAGATCTCACACAGCCTAACCCCGGAGCCCTCCTCCTTCCTCCCCTTCAGCTTAGCCGTGCAGTACAGCACGAACGCGAAGCACAGCCTCTCCACATCCTCGGGCTGCAAGGATCCAAACTTTAGCACAAAGGTGCGTAAGAATCAAGCATCTCACCACAAAAGACAGAGCATTCCTCACCGATCTGCTCCCGAACGACGGCGACGCGAGGAGCGCGCCCTTCCCCTCCTCCAGCAGCGCCGCGGCCTCGCCGGAGACGGCCTCCTCCACTCCCAGCTCCTGCACGAACCCCCCACACCATAAGAGCCCAAATTTCCACCCAGACAGCCGAAAATTCTGTCGTTGGCCAAGAGAGATCTGACCTTGCAGAGATCCGCGAAGCGCGCCTCCACGGCGGGAGGCGGCGAGGGCGGCGACGCCATGGAAGCTACAGGCTGTGCACCCACCCCCGAGGCTTCAGAGGCATCACACGGCAGCGGATACAAGGCAGCCGGCGAAGTCACCGGAGTGCGGAGCTCCGGCGAGCTAGGGTTTTGGGGCTTTGGGGATCGGGATTGGGGAGCAGGCTGCAGGGAGGGCTCGAGTGCGAATTTACTTGTTCGGAGGGGGTTTTGGGGAAACTTCTGCTGCCCGTCTCTTCCCGCCTGTGTACGGTGCGGCTTGTTTGATATTTGCGGTTTGTGTATTTTGAGAGGGGGTGAAGTGCAAAAAGGTGAGCGCCGTTGATTTCCGTTAAGTAGCGATGGGATCTGCTAAAGCGCGGGAAAGGAGGTCGGTTTCTTCCCCGCGCGCGCCATAAGTTGGCCAATGAGGGGACGCCACCTGGAAATACTTATTGCCGTTGCTTACGAATTGATTGATTTCCAACGTTGCCGAAAGAATTTGTATAGCTCTGAAACTATTCATCCCGAGTAGGATTTTTTTAAAAAAAATCTGAACATATTCTGTATCAATTTTAGGAAGTAGACCCTCTGCATTGGCATGGGCTAATACAGAGGAGCACAATGACGTGCATTAGTGCTTTGTATCAACCGTCTGATCTGGAGCGGACGACCCAGATAAACTGCCACAGTCCACTATCAAACAGCAATCACCACAGTAGTCTGGGGTGAACAGTGAATTCTACCGCTGTTTCTACATACTACCCGCAGGTACTGCTCGCATGGAATCAAAATACTGTTGCTACAGTAGCCCTCTGTGCTGTAGAGGATCTTGTGTTTTAGCTTAGAAGCTCTGAGTATTATAGGCCCGTTTTTTTTCTGAAGCTTATGGCTTTTGACTATGACTTGTGACTTTTGAGTTGTTCGTGCGAGAAATTACAGAGTAATAGAAACTCAAGTGCGATTTTTGCCGATATAAATGAAGTCGGTATAGTATGTACTACAATTAACTAGTAGGCCTTATCTTAAAAAGATACTCCGTTTAAAAGCTAGTTACTGTAAAAAAATCAAAAAACAGTTTTTAAAAACTGAAAAAAAAATAGACCTATATTTCGACAGCTACTTACTCAATATTGCTTTCACTATGCTTAACTACCGGCCGCGATCGGCACCATGTCAACAAGATGTACATTAACAAGGCAGGTTTTAGTATGTAGTCGTCAACTATTTTTCAACTTCTCAAACCAATGAATTGTAAATTTGCCGACTTGTGAGTTTTATGTGTTTTTTATATGAAAGTACTTATCAGGAGAGTTGGATGCTTTCGTTGCTTCCCTGATGACAAAATGAAGAGAACAGAGAAAGGGAAACAAGTGAACATGAAATTCAGCACCTGCATGCATCAGCTATTCCTAGAGGTGGAAACGGATCGGATACAACCGAATAGTCTCAAATACGAATACGAATCCATATTTTTAAAACGAATACGAATTCGAATATTCTCAAATACAGATATGAATATCCTCGAATACGAATACGGATATTTTCGAATACGAATTTTCTCGGATACGAATATCCTCGAATACGAATACGGATTTTCTCGGATACGAATATCGATAAAACGGATTCCTGTCGGTTTTATCGATTTTTCACCGTTTTTGACCCGTTACCGGTTTTAAACTGCCTAAATTCAAATTTTGAATAACAAAATTCGTACGAATTTTTCATGGGTTCTAGAAACGGATTGAATACGAATCGAATAGTCTCAAATACGAATACGGATATGAATATTCTCGAATATGAATGCAAATACGAATACGGATTTGAATATCCTCAACCTGGCTTATAAGCTGTGACTTCTGGGTTTTTTATACTGTAACGGTTGTTAGATTTTTCTGAGTAATTAAATTTAATATATATATATATATGATTATGGATAATGCAAAGAAATAAGGGGGAAAAGAAAAGGCAAAAAAGACAAAAAAAAGCTAAATAAGATGAAATTAAGAAGTGTAGGATCGGATAGGCAACAAAAGAGTGTGAATGGTGCTTTGAAATTTTTCTCTCAAATATTCACCAAATCTTTATTCCGATAGCTAGTTACAAAGCTATAAAGATTAGGATATGAAGTCTTCTTGAAAAACAGAGGAACACAGAGCTGAGCACGACCAGCTCGAAACACTACGTGGTTGGGTTACGACCACTGGTCGAAAATCAACGTGGTCGGTTACGACTATCGTATGGAAGCCAACGTAGTCAGAGTTCAAATATCGGACAAAAATCACTATGGTTGGAGATTGACTGCCAGTCAGATACCAACATAGTCGGAAATCAACTGTCAGACAGAGATCACCGTGATTGGAGATTGACTCCTAGTCGGATACCAACACAGTCAAAAAATGACTATCGAACGGAGATCACTGTGGTTGGAGATCGACTCCCAGATGGATACCAACGCAGTCGAAAATCGACTCTAGCAGTCGACGACTAGAGAGCGGTCGAAAACCAATGTAATCGATAACCAATGTGGTCGAAAAGGAACATGGTCGAAGGGCAACGAGTGATCTAAAACCAACGTAATCGAATCTGATTGAAAACTAACATGATCGAAAATCAAAGTGGTCGAAACCAATATGGTCTAATCTGGTCAAAATATAATCAGTTAGGTCAAAACCCAACGTGGTTATAAGATAACGAGTGGTGTGAGACCGACGTGGTCGAAAATACGACTAGTGAGGTCAACGACCAGTGATCGGTTGAAAACCCAATGTGGTCGAAAGCCAACGAGTGGTCTGAGACCGACGTGGTTGAATTAGTTCGAAAATTGACTAGTGAGATCGACGACTAGTGAGTGGTCGAAAACCCCACATGGTTGAGAAGATGTGAAGCGATCGGAAGCCTGAACATGGTCGAAAAAGATGCGGTGCGATCTGAAACCTGACCGTGGTCAGAACCAATGTGGTCGAAAATAAAAACAAAGGAGAGCAGTCTGAATTTCAGCACAGTTTTAAAATAAAAATTGATGGAACTTTTGATCCATAGATCCAAATGATATGAAACTTTGTAGAGATCTTCTCTAGGGTATTGTGAACCTATTCCAATAAACAATCATAAAAATCATGGTCAAAGATAAGACTTTTTTCAGTTTGTTGGAAGGTTAAATCAAAACCGAGTCAAAATCAAAATCGATGAATATAACTAGCTCGTGGATGGATGATGACTAAGATGAGTCTGGATATATTCCCACATGTCACAACATGTTAGAACACCAAAACAATTGACTCAAAAGCTCTTGGATCAAGAAATCACATTTTGAGGTCAAATCAAGAACAAATCAATCAAATTAAGATGGATCTATGGAAATATGTAAAGATTAATGTATTGCTTACTTGAGAAGGTTGAGTTTATAGCCACTCCACCATGAAAGACAAAGAGCACACCAAGTGCTCTACTCTTAAACCCTAACTCTAAACAAGAGAGCATATGAGAGAGGGGGTTGGATGGTTAACCCTACATGTCTCCATCCAAACACTTTTTATAAGTGGGCAACTAGCCACCTACACCTTTTAATAGATCCTATCCACTATTGCAATGAGGGAAACCCGTTAACCCCACACACGCAGATTTTATTCACTCAAGTTCACTTATGTATGCTTTGCAAAGCGCATAAGGGTGTATCCGCTAGATCCTTAGCCTTGATCCGTCTTGATCAAATCAGCTCCATCTTAACCTAAATTGCTCTCCAATGCATCGCCCATGCGCTATGGTTTGATCTAAGATGGTTTCCGGTATTTTGGTCAAAATACCAATACCTCTCGTTGACCCGGTCATTATCATCCTTTGCAAGCACTCGCTATGCTTGCCACGTGTACGTATACCACTAGCTTGCTACGCGTTGTCAAGTCTCTCCCATCTCGATTCCATTGAAACACGGCTCACTTAGCCCGTGCAAGCCACCTGGCGCCATCCCGCCATTCGAACTCGCCTTCAATATTCCCGCCTTTCTTATGCCATACTTGAACTCACCGTCTCACCCCACATCCTTGATCGTTTTGGGCCTCGACTCCTCTATAAGCCTAGCCCCGATCACCACCGTTGATCACAGTTGACTCCAAGCGACTCTGTACATCCAAAGACAAAAAAATCATTTACAGACGCATGTTCTTCACAACTTGACCTACATTAGCCAAGTCATGCATCATGCAATCTCAATCCAATGACTCAGGTCAATCTAACTAAATCCATGGCTCAAATCCTAAAATCCTCAAATTCTGTCCAAAATCAGTCCAGACAAAGTGCGATCTTTGCAAAACCAATTGACCACTTCATAAACATTGCAATAGTTCGTCACAACATTAAACTAGACCATCTCACATGATTCGTTAAAATACCATAAGCTAAAACCGTTTAAAGCAAGACCCATATATCAGGTCGTACAAGGACCAACTGTGCCTTAAAGAAAGTTCAACTGATCATCAAGTTCAGATAAGACACAAGTTCTTATTGTATTGCAGCCCTTTCTTCCTTGGTACTTATGGATCCATTTCAAGTCTCAGTCCATTAGCATTTGTTCGTTCTTACTGTATTGCAATGCAACTTGTTTTCATTGCACAAGTAAAAAATGCAAACGGATTCCGAATTTCTTCTCCATTCCCATTATCCCATACCATATTGACATATTGTCTTAAATGGCAGGATCAATAAACTCCCCTCAAATAGAACTTCTCATCGGTTGAGTAGGTAGCGTACATGAGAAAGACACCAACTTTGATAACTAACTGAAAGAAATTAAGCAAAGCTAATCACCTCAAGTTCGTAACAGACAACTAACTAATGTCAAATTGACATCAAGCAAATCCAATGGAAAAAATTCCCCAACTTCTTTTGTTATAGAAGTCATCCATTACCTAAACAAGCAACTGATAAACAAACAAAAAACTATCACCAGCCCCTGACTGGCAGGTGCAACTAAACGAACAAAACGCCATAAATTTTATAACCATCACACCATCATCCAAAATAAGAATGACTCTATCTATAAATATAGGATGTATTTTATATTTCAATACAAAATTAATATAACATTCTCTTTATATTCATAATAAATATATAGCTTTATCTATTGTTCTCTATATACATGTATTAAATATACTGCTTAGAGATAATAATTAAAGATAATGTAGCTATGTTTACTATATTCTTAGTTAGTGTGCAAAGAGAAAATACATCATGTAATTTTGGATGTAGGGTGTATTAGTTAGTTAAAACCCAAACATACCATTAACATATTAAATAATTTTTCCGAGGCCTAAGGCCAGTCTCAGTGGAGGTTTCATGTCCCAGTTTCCAACACATCCATATTTTGGAAACAATGCAGAAGAGTTTCATCCCCATGAAACTCTCTCTACTCTCAACTTTTATCATCTCTCTCTATCAATACAGTACCATGTCAACGTATTTAATGCCCATAAAACTCCATAAAACCCCACTGAGACTGGCCTAACAGTCTGCAAGAAGATGTAAACCGCTATTTCTGCTATGCGCGGACCGCCGGAACGGCCGTCACGTGAAGAGGCCCCATTCGCCTGTCCTCTTCCAGCCACTTCCAGGCGGCCGCGCTGGCGCGTCCCTTCCCGCCACGCGTCGCGCCGGCGCCACCCGTCCCGTCGCCGCTCTCGCCACCCCGCTCCCGTCACTTCCAGACGCTTCGCCACCGCAGCTATATAACGCCGGCAACACACACGGCTTTCCTCAGCTCAAGCGAATTGCACTCAGAAGGAAGGCACGAACACTGACTAGTCCTAGCGCTTGCAACCAGCCATCCTTCTTCCACACAGGTCAACACTCAACACTCGCAGTGCGCGCTCGATCGGCGCTGCCATGGCCATGGCTTCACGAGCCGCCGCCGCTCTCCGCCCGGCCGCTCGGGGCTACTGGAGGCCGGCCCCCCGCGCCGCCGCCTCCACGGCCGCCGTGCACCCCGACGGCCCGAAGGCCAGGAAGCCCGCGGGCGACTACGTGCCGTTGTACGTGGCGCTGGGGGCGATCACGCTGTCGGTGTCTCTGGGGCTGGTCACGGCGCGGCAGCAGCTGGCGCACGCGCCCAACGTGTGGGTGGACAAGAAGAAGCGCGAGGCCGTGCCCGAGGTGGCGGCCCCCGACGTGGCGCTCGACGACGCCGAGCGCTTCGTCGGCGGCTCCCTCTTCCGCAAGGTCGCGCACATCCAGGACGACCGCTCCCTCACGGCCGGCGTCGCCGACCCCGTCTCCGACTACACGTACGTATACGTATACGCCCATCCAATTCTTCAGTCCATGGATCAGTTAGTTTGCACCGTGTTGTTTTGATTTCTGCATGTTACGAGGTGAACTCAAGAACTCATGTTGATTTCATGACACTGTTTCAGGGTGAAGAAGGCGGTGACGCTCAAGGATGTCGGGGTGGAGCCGCCGGGGATCGAGCAGGTCAGGGAGGGGGTCATCTCGGGGAGATCGTCAAGGGCTAAAGCTTAAGAACAACTAGCCAGATAGATCGTCGTTTGATCCGCTACTTAGTTTGCACTTTGGTGGAATGATCCGCTACTTAGTTTGCACTTGGTGGAAAGAGTAGTGGTCTTCTTTTAGTCAAATCGGCAGTTCTTTTCTAAAGTCAAGTCGATAGGTCGATGTGTTTGTGATGTCGATGTTGTACATATCTGTGTGTACACAGTCGGGAACCCTCGAGTATGGTCCTGAAACAATAAACTGTGCTCGCCCAGTCGAGGAGCTTCTGTTGGGGGGTCATCTGTTTGTACTTCCTTCAAATGAAGATAACGCACGTGTATTGGTAATCCAATCTTTTGTATTTTGATCGTAATTCTGTGGACATGTTCTTCTGTGCAGTACGTTAGATGGATGTCCCGAGACTTCGCACGTGACAGCGTCGGGAGTCATCCATTTTTGATCTTCCTTTTTTTTTGTTACGGTTTAAAGTTTGTAGTCGTGGTTTTTGTTTTTGGATTGTTTATATGAGAGATTATAGAATATATATAGTTTTTATTAATATAAATAGAGTTGGTATAATATAATTAATTAGTAGACTATCTTAAAAAGATATTTTTAAAAATTAGGTACGGTAGAGAAGTTAGTAAAAACTGAAAAAAAAATAAGGTCATAGTTTGCGCAGCCCATCTACCGTAGATAACAGAGACGGGACCTAATTAAAAGCCGATAGCCTCGATTTGAAGTAGTTTGCTCAGCCTATCTACCGGAGATAATTCTGTTATCCCACATGTATCGTTCTCCTGTACTCTCCTAGTTCACTGAGGAACCCAGTTAATATAAATATTGTTTAATAAAAATTTAAGATTTATAGTAGCAAAGATTAGAGTATAAATTGTTCACGGTAGAAACAATTTGTTGAATTGGGAATATAGAATTTGGAATTTAAAAATGGGTTGTATTTTTGCTGTTGTTGACATGTACGATTTGCCTTGCTAGCTCTGGTGGCCCCAACGCTTGCTCGCTCTTGGGACTCCGGCTGTTAGACAATCTGGCTAAGTCACACTTAGCGCTCGTCGTCTCTGCTTGCTATCTTAAATTTAAATTCTACATAAAACTTGGTTTTATCTAAAAGGATTTTAAATTGTCTATTTATCGCTCTTGGGACTCCGGCTGTTAGACAATCTGGCTAAGTCACACTTAGCGCTCGTCGTCTCTGCTTGCTATCTTAAATTTAAATTCTACATAAAACTTAGTTTTATCTAAAAGGATTTTAAACTGTCTATTTATCTGTATTTTCTAGTTAGCTTTCTTGAACCTTCAATTGGGTTATAGTTTTTTAGATGAATTAGGAAGGGGAAGCTGTGGGAGTAACCTGAAATCTATTAAAAATATAAATATAGAGTATTTAGATCAATTATTAATATATGTGCTAAATATACCTACTAAATATATGATATTTTGAAAAAAAAAATAGACCGAACACTTATGAACTGCATTGGGTCCGCCTGTATCCTAGTCCTTCCCCTTCACTTTCTTCAACATGACACCATCACATCAACTCAATACTACTCATCGTCACATCAACTTACAACACTCCGTGCTCTCAGAGCAAAGTTTGGTAAAAAAATAACACTGTTGATCTCAAGAATACCAGATCTAGCCTCTAAATAACAGCAATGTCATTTATAGCCCTCCCCCACCACGTGATTTCCAGACACTTGACACGTGTTAATTGTGTCGTCGAAGACCGCACGACAACGAGATCGTGCGGTACCCGACCGCGCGACTACTATTCATCCGGAGATCGTGCGGTCGGGGACTGCAGACCACTGTTCACTCGAGTCGTGTGGTCCCCAAACCGCACGACTTGCATGCGCACAGTGTTTTGGCTCAACTGGTGTGTGCGTTTGTTTGCTTGTAATGAGGTTTAAAATTATGTTTTTTGTGTGGAGAAGAGTTTACTTAGTTGTGCAAATTTTTTGTAATTATAAATATTACGAATTTTTGTGTGTAATTTATTTTTATGTGGAATCTGTAGCAATTTTGTAATATAGAAAATGAGGTGCAACATATTTTTGAAAACTCGTTACACAGTGTAGATAATACATGTAGGAAATATTTTTTAGATTATTATTTTTTGAAATAAAAGGGCAGACAATATAGGTAGGCTGATCCATTTGCGAATTTCGTAGATTCGCAACGGTACAATCACCGCGTGTTGTTGTAGTGCGGGAAATTTTCGGAATTTATAGGGACAATTGAGGCCTCAATGACTCGTACGTATGGAAGTAATTTATAGTGCGGTGTAATAATTGATCCGTTTATGATTTTCGCGCACTGTAAATAGTAAAAATATGTTCAATTCGCAATAACATTTTGCCATCATGATATGTTGTTGTAGTGCAAGAAATTTCATGAAAACTTCTATGTAGACGACTAGGATAGGAACGATTGCTAAGTAGGAAGGAAAGTGATATTGAGCACGCGAAGAATTGAATGCGAAAAGACGACGAGATTTGATGTTGCTAATTAAAATAGATTTCAAAATAAACATGGGAATAACACGATGCACAGGATTTGGTTACATGCATAAAAATCAGCATGATGCACGGTTCAGCAAACCGAAGTAGTCATACGATACATATGCGCCTTGTTGACATGGAAATAAATTCGACATTCAGTGGACTAGTGTGAAATGGCCCAACCTACTGCGTAGACCTGAGCCATTTTCCCTTTCTTACAAGTTCGGCGTTGAAATCCTCGGAGGCCTCTTGGCCTTGGTCGTTATTCTCTTTTTTTTCTCGCGCTCCCTATCGCGAGCCCCGTGCTCCCTGCACGTGCACACCTCGAGATGAGCTTTTCTCTCCCAACGTATACGCTCGATTTGCTCGTCTTGGCGGTGCTCCTCCTCACGGATCTCACATATCCTTTTGTCGTTCTACTCCTCATAATCCAAAGTTCACTGGTCATGTGGGTGGATTTCTAGGTCGATCCACTTGCGGTAGGCACATAGCGATTCCGAGGACTGTGGATAGACGAGAGAGTTTGTTATTGTGTACTTTTAATGAGAAGTAGTAGGGGAGCACATTGTAAGTGGTCTTTATCGGCTGCCGATAGCTGATCGTGTCGAAACGGTAGTCAGGATAGTCACAGGAGTAGTTCACATAACCCCAGTAATGCATGCCCAGGCTAAGCCGCTGTTTAGACTTGAAGAATTTTCATGGGTCTCTACACCAACAGAGGGGCGACGTCTCACCCTCAGGCGGGTGTTGTGGCAAATATTCGGTTGGAACGTTAAGTACGGACATGCTCCTACAGGGGCATCGTTTACGAGGGTGTGACCTCCTAGCACTCTCCACTTGTTCAGCTCGGGCCGCTGCGGCCCTTGCTTGTTCGTCACAGGCCGCAGCAGATCTTGCTAGGTCACGGATCTTCTTCCATTGCTTCATCATTTTTTTCCATTGTTTCTTCTGCCTCTTATCCATCTTGACGTGATAAAGGAAGGTACGATATAGTGTTTGGTTGTGTAATCTTCCCTTGTAGATCTATTCCATCCTATTTCACAAGCCAAAGGGTTGGCATGGTGGAGTTATTTTATGTCACTGTGTAAAGCTGCTCTCTTTGGTCTTGTCACTACGTAAAGGTACCCTGTTTGGTCTTGTCACTACCCAAAGCTGCCCTTTGGTCTTGTCACTACTCAAAGTTGCCCCTTTGGTCTTGTCGCTGCGCAAAGCTGGCCCCTTTGGTCTTGTCACTGCGCAAAGCTGACCTCTTTGATCTTGTCACTGCTCAAAGCTACCCCTTTGGTCTTGTCACTGCGCAAAGCTGCACCTTTGGTCTTGTCACTGCATGAAGCTTCCCCTTTGGTCTTGTCACTGCGCAAAGCTGCCCCTTTGGTCTTGTCACTGCGCAAAAGCTGCCCCTTTGGTCTTGTCGCTGTGCAAAGCTGCGCCTTTTAGTCTTGTCACTGCGCAAAGCTGCACCTTTTAGTCTTGTCACTGCATAAATGTACTGTCTGGTTTGGCCACTCAGCCTATAAGCTGTCTCGTTTGTTATAAAATGAACGGTGAACCCTATGAAAGTAGGATCAGTGGACCCTGTGAATTGAACGAAGAAGTTCCTTCTTCGTCGTGCATTACCATAAAATGGCGGACGCCGATGGGCCAGTTGAAGCAGGGTCACCAAAGGAAGACCTTTCCGTAGAAAGGAGGGAAGACTTTGGTCCTAACTATCCCTTGATGCCAAACAGGCGTGGTCAACTAGTATGGCTAAAATGCAAACACAAGGCGGATGTGATCATGTAGGTTGTGGAAGGCCATTTCAATGGCGAGCGACGTTTCTTCCGATACCCACACTCCGGGGTACAAATTGCTAATAGTATATTTTTCTTACTGCTAATATAGCCATGTTAACCATCCTTTCCAGCAGATGGTGAAATGCGACTTCATCCGCTGAATCGATCCTCCGCATGAACGCTATATTGTGACGTATCTCTTCATCAACTCTATCGCCGTTGACGCCAATTGGCCATCATCATCGCTCCTCTGTGGTCGGATTTGGTTGGGCCCATGTAAATCCGACCAGATCTGACGACCGCCGCCCAGTCGCCCTCCATCGCCGTCCCTCCTCCCTTGGCCCCGCTGGCGTCGCTCTCGCCCACCATCACCCTCCTTGGCTCCACCCGCATCGCCTGTTGCTGCCCATTGATTTTTTTGTTTCTTTTTCCCTTCATTTCTTTCTCTTTTTTCTTTCATATTCATTTAGTGCTTTCCAATTTTCATCATTTTTTCTTTTTTCCTTTTCCAACTTAATTCCACCAAAAGTTAACACCTAATTTCAGCTACTAGCCAAAAACTATCAGCCATAGCCGAATTGAATAAGTCCTATATCTGGTTGATCTCTACTAATTAAAAGAAAGAATTAGTAGTGGTATTTCATCTGTCTGTCCCAACTCCCCTTTGCACCTCTCTAAAAAATATCTAACAAAAATAGAAAAAGCAATCTACTAAAAAACAAATTTTATAGCGTTAAATATTCTCTAACAAGAAAAATAATAGAGCTCTATCGGGTGTGCAGTAGAGCCAAGGGCGTGGAGGCACGACATGGTAGAGCCAAGGGCATGGAGACAAAACACGGCCGAGCGTGTGGCTGGGCAACCCAATCCTAACAATGTTAACTCAAAGCGTAGAGATAATATAATTTTTTATTTGTAACAAAACCCGAGCATTTGACTGGTAAACCGAGAAACCAAAATTGGTCCTGCTTCCTTGCGGTCATGGACTTCTGTTTATGTTGTTTATTTAGCTTTTAATTTGATTTATTTTGAAGAAGTTACATTGGCTCCGCAAGCTTGCAATCTCTTGTCCTTCCCCAAGTAACAACCATATTTTCGTCGTAACTGGGTCCATTTCCTGGCGAGAATTGGCCAGCTACTGAGTTGATTTTTGAAAATTATGGACCCTACGATACCCGTCGAAACCGGAGAAAAAAATCCTCCATAGGTCCGAGATTCCGGTGCCCGGCCCGGATCTCGGAAACCAGGTCCCAGCAGAGATCACCGGTATACCAGTGGTTCTCGGCCGGAAACCGATCCCTGCTCTTACCTTTCCTAGCCCAGTTGCCCCACCCCGCCGCCGCCGTCCTCGGGCAGAGTTGACCGCCTCCTCCCCTCCGCCGCGCCGTGTTCCTTGCCGCGCCACCCATCCCTGTCCAAAACCACCGCGCCCACCCACCCCTTCCCCTCCTCGGGATCTGCGCTCCACTCCAATGGCGGAGTCGCTGCTGCTCGCGTGCCATCTCCTCCTCTCCCTCGCCCTCCTCGCCGCCTCCCTCTCCCACCTCCTCCTCGCCGCCGTCTCCCACCTCTCCCCCGCCCACGCCCACCACCTCCGCCTCCTCCGGCATCCGGTCCTCCGCCTCCTCCCCATCCTCCTCGCCCTCCCCTTCGCATTCCTCCCCGTCTCCCCCACCTCCCGCCTCCTCCCGCTCCTCCTCCTCCCTCCCCTCCTCCTCCCGCTCCCGCTCCCCTTCCTCCCGCCCGGCCACCTCCAGCTCCTCCGTTCGCTCCTCCTCTCCCTCCCGCTCCTCCTCCTCGCCCGCGCCGCTGGCCTCCTCGCCTCCGCCTTCCCGGCCTCCGACCTCCAGCAGCACGCGCTCTCCGTCGCCGCGCTCCTCCTCCTCGCCGGCGCCGTGGCCTCCCTCGCCTCCGCGCTGTCCCTGCCTAGGACCGCGCACCACTTCTTGGCCGAGACGGCGCTCGCCTGCACCGGCGCCGTCGGGGGCCTCTGGGCGCTCCAGAGCGGCCTCGGCCTCTACGTCGACTCCTGCGTCCCCGCAGGGTGCCACCGGCTGATGGACGCCGCCGCCGCGCCGGCCACGCGCTGCGACGTCGAGGAGGCCAGGCTCCGGGCCGTCGCGGTCATGGACCTCGCGCTGTCCGTGCATTGCGTGATCGTGGCGTCTGTTGCCGCCGGGGTGTACCTCGGGGTGGCGAGTTGGTGTGGTGTGGACGGTGGGAGTGGTGGTGCCGGCGTGGGGATGGGGAGGAGGCATAGTGGCGTCGGGGGGTCGTATGACGCGCTGCCCATGGTGGCATCAGCCGGGCCGATTACGGAGATGGAGCATTTGCCATTGAAGGGCGTGGTCGGCAAGAGCGTGGCGCAGGAATAAGGAAGAGTTGAGTTTCATTAATTAACTAGGTACATTTGATCACCCTCAAGTAATGTGATCTTGCTCAGATGTTGACACCTGAAATATTTAGCTGTATGGGGGATTTTTGTTAAAGTGGTGGCGGGTTTTTTCCCGAGGAATTGGTGATCTTTAGTTGCTAGGAGAGATCTACTGAAAGTTGTGGTAGCCATTGTCTTGTTAAATTGGCGAGTGGAGCTCAATCTAGAGGACCCTTGATGTAGGTCATTCCACCGGCCAAATCGCTTTGTTGTTGTTTACAATGTGATACTTAGTAGCTTTGTCTGCTTCAATTATGAACTATTTACTTTGCAGTATTTCTTGTTTATTCCTGGCTCCAATAGATGCAATCCTGCAACGACCAAGGGGTTGTTTCCCTGAATTGTGAGAAAACCGTGCTTCGTTTCAATGCTTCTGATATTCTATCTAATTTCCTTATGAAAACTTCATACATGTGCCAAATGCTTGCGCACAACCACTATTTGTCTAATCGCAAAAACAAAAAAAACACACTACTATTTGTCAGTAACCTTCGTTGTACCTTTAAAATTCACCATGATGCATACTGTCTAGTGTGCTAAGTCAAATGATGAGCCACACCTCCGTGCTCACTCTCCGATAGTGATTTGGTGTTTATTTGATAGGATTTTATTTAGGTGCTGAAATATATTTTTTGCTTAACATGGTACATATTTTCTTTTTCTTGATTTCATTCATGAGTGCTCTCTTTCGCTGCAAGGCTCCACCTTTATCATGAATTGGCCTTGATTCTGTTCTCTACAGAAACCTTCATCTCTTTAGAAAAAATTCCATGTCAATTTCGAACTAATGGTGATTATATTATTGTGCTGAAACATGTGACTCCAGCTGTTGAGCGCTGGTGCTGTGATACTGCCTCTTCCATTTACATATCTTCTAGGCATTTTTTTGGCCTACAATTGCAGCTCTGCTCAGATGATTCAGCCTTCCATATTCTTCATCTGGTGACTTCAGATTTTAAAACGAAGTGAAAAGTTGGAAAGAACTATACTGGCCACCTCATGATGATGCTAGGTGGCTGCATCACATTTACATATTCATAAATCATAAGTGTTATAGAATATAGACTGGAACTGTACGGTCTAGAAGTGGAGGAACTTCTAATTGCTTTGAACATAGAGGATTATTCAGAATGCCAGGCCATAAGGGTAATGATGCTAGTTTCGCATCCACATAATTTCATAAATTTGATATAAGTACTTTTCAATTATTCAATTCGAAAGAGAAGAAAGGGATTATCCAACCAAGTGAGGCTAATTTGTACGAGCGTTGACAAGAACCATATTCAGTTTTATCATGATTCACTGCATTTTGTACAGCTCTACACCATTTACCAGTGCGAAGGAATATCGCTGCTAGTCCTAGACTTGTCATGATGCATCTTTTGTTCATCGTTATTTGCTAGTCTTCTGTAACCTTATCTATAGGTTGCAGAAGATAATATTCTTGCCCTGGGAGTTAGCTGTGTGATTTTTACCTTCTTATTTATCTTTTCCTTTTTGCAAATGAAGTTCAATTTGTTTGTAGAGTTAATGTTGCTTCTTTTCTGTTGTCCATCATATATAATTGAATTATGTACTTCTTTCTCTGTTTAAAATGGAGAATCCAGTTAATGCATTTCTGTTTAAAATGGGGTTAATTCATTCCTTTTTAATTCTCCATTTGCGGTTACAAGCAATCTCTTTTTCCTGGTTGAAAAATGAAGCAAAACCTGTTAGTGATGTGCTCTTTTCTTATTCTTTCCTAGGTTATTAAGCTGTGAATTTCCCTTCTTATCTGCAAAAATCTGCCATGGGCTTATCAGAGATATGGTAGGCGGCAAAAGAAGTCCTCGAGAGATACTGACACTGACGAGTAACCACTTATCCTACCAATTGTGCTCCAAATCTAGTACTTTATGGATCTTTCACTTAGTGCTTCTTTGTATTGGTGAAGAAGCCTTTGGCTTCTCTTGGAACCAAAGGGTCACTTGTACCTGTAATGAGATGATCGATTGATTGCCCAGTGAGATTTTCTTGTCAAATTTTTGCATTTCTGTGGGTGTATGCTGCTGGTGCATATGTATTTCGTTATACTTCCGCAGATACGATGATCGAATTGCTAGGATCAGAACAATATTGTCAACTGTATGATCCAAATCTGTCTCTTGCTCTATAATTTTGTGTGGTGATTTCCTCTGTATGATCCAAACTGAGAACTGTATATGGCTCCTTGTACTTCAACATTTCATACAACTTTGGCAACTTCTCAATCTGCACCACTAACAATCATAAGTTGTTTAGCACGCATAGCATATCCCATCCTTAGCAATTCTGGCTTACTTAGGGCTTGTTCTTTTAGGCAATGGTTTATAGCTTTTGGTTGAAATTTTTTAATCCTGGTTGTTGACGAGAGAGAGAGAGAGAGAGAGAGAGAGAGAGAGAGAGAGAGAGAGCGCACGGAAAGAGAGACACATGCGATTTTGGCCGATCTAAATGAAGTCACTACAGTGTCTACTACAATCAATTTATAAATCTCATCTTGAAATAACATTTCGTTTGAAAACTAACTATTGTAGGTAAGCCTAAAGTCAAAAGCTGAAAAAAAAACAGGCTCCATACTAGTGCTTTTATACTCAATGTTTAAGAAGCTGTGCTGGGATGCAAGTCGTCTTATACATAGGTGTCCCTTCTATGAATAAAAACAGGTGAATACAAACATAAAAGTGGGTAGCTACATGTTACAAAGCTGATCACTATTGTGTAGCTCTATTATATGTGACAACCCTCAATTGGCATTACTGTTGATGGTTAAAATTGCAAGTGAGAATAAATTGTAACAATGAGCTGGACCAATTGATCGGCACAGTCAGATACCACTGGCTAAAAGCTCACAGAAGAAGATACCATTGTACTATTCCAAGTTTTCTACAACTAACGGAGGGAAAGTTATCCTCCTCTTATGGCCTTATGTCCCTTTCTGCTTTCTAGTCAGTTGAGTCTACATTAGTTACTTTATCACTCCACAATTCAGTTCTCTCTCTTTATTTTAATTTAGGATTCTGTTGTTCCTTTTGTTTTGGTCACACTAGTTTAATGCATGTATAGTAGCTTTCTGAACACTATATATACTGCCACAAACCTGGCTTCCATTTCCATGTGTTTTGCACACATGCATTAGTGTTAGTACTTACTACTACTCTACTACTCAAGGTGATCATAACCGGCACGGCTTTCTTGGATCTCTCTCTCCCTTGAAGGCTCTCTCTTGGAGTTGGAGGCTTCATGTCCACCATTCTTACCCCAGAAAGCCTTCGAGGGGGAGGGGAGCCAAGCAAGCCACAGTGTCTTTGCATGCATGCTGCTACTGGACTGGGGTTGTCCATGCTTTGTTAATTGGGCGTGAGATTGTTTTCAAATCAGTAGTTGAATTAATTGCTTTCATTTGTGGGTTTTATTAAACATCATCCGGATGTTTTCTTTCTAACTATCATCTAAATTTAGAGCTGTTGGATTAGAGATCCAATGGCCATGAATTCTCCCCCCACTCCCTTGAATTCTACCCCATCCCCTTAAAAAATCTCTCTCCTTCAAAAATAAGAAGCACCTTGATCTCTAATCCAATAGTTATAAATTTGGATGATAGTTAAAAAGAAAACATCCAGATAATGCCTAGACACTCCATTTGTTGCTAGGTAAGTTAGATTATTTGATGGTACCACATAATTTACATAGAAGTTTTCAGCAGCAACGCCAAACTAATTCTTAAAAATGCTATAACTGAGTACTCTAATCCTTGCCATTAGATAACGTTGCATAACACTGCATCAAAACAAGCAATAAATGGATGGATATATGTGTAAATATATGATAAACTGTCTTGACTATTGTGAGTAGGCATGTACTGCTAACAATCTCACTTGTAACAAGGAAATCTACCGGAGGATAAGAAGGCCAAGAGGTAGCCAAGCTTTGCCCGCCGCTCGTGGAGCTCTGCGTAACCGCATGCATTGCAAGTTGGCATGCCTGCTAAAGTGAAAAGGTGCAATCAGATTCAGATATATAGTTCCTTCTGTTACAGAGCTAGCTGATCATTGTTAATTGTATTGTAGGTGCACCACAACACTGTATCATTGCTAGTGCTCAACTTTCCTACTCGATGCTTTAGAATTTCCCCTCATCCCAAGCTAATCTATGCATATGGGTGCTTGCCGAATTGCCAATAGGCAATAGCATCTGTACAATGAAAGGGACAGGTTGATTGGGCACAGTCAGATCAGATACCAAATTGTAAAGGCAGCGGTCGCTCGTGCTACTTATATGGAGTGATAGCTGAGCCAACATCAATCATCTTGTACGTACTCCATGATCCAACAAAGCACTTTCTTGATTTAGGTTAAGGACTTCTCTTGTTCTGGCTAGATGTGTGTCTTCTTAGATAGAACATGGAGAACGTATATCACACGCACACCCCACTCACAGGTACACACGTGCATGTGCTCATTACATAATTAAGCTAAACAATTTCGGAGACAGAATAGTCTCACGGAGCACGGACACACGTTTTCTACTGACGTCTGGATGTGCTTTTATAACCCAGCGTTCAATTCCAGACACCAACTCATGTGTGTATATGTATGTATGTATGTATGTATGTATGTATGTATGTATGTATGTATGTATGTATGTATGTATGTGTACACCACCTTGACTAGGGTAACAAGTAGTAGAAGACTACCATGGAAACCACCATCCCATATGCAAACAGGGAGGAAGCTGATCGAGCTACTGTGCAACACAACACACAAGGAAGGCGACCAAAAACACATGCAAACTTCACTCCCAGGAATGGCATCACGTACTCGCATCGGTCACACCACCTCGGACTCCCTCCCGTGAGGCTGGCCGGCGGCGGCGCCGTACTCCATGCCGAACTCCGCCCCGATCGCCTCCGTGTCGTCCGCCTTCCTGCTCGCCCTCCCCCCTCCGCCGAAGATGGAGTACCGCGGCTGCTGCGTGGCGCATCGCTCCAGCGCGCCCTCCAGACCAGCGCCGCCGTATATGTCGCCGAAGTCGGAGGAGGCGACGCTGGTGCGCTTGGCGGAGTACTCGAGGTCGAAGCTGGCCTTGGCCATGTCGAAGCTCAGGCTGCCCCGGGTGTTGAAGCTGAGCTTGGACTCCGACGAGAGCGGGCCCAGGGAGTACTGCCCCGACGACGGGCCGAAGTAGAGCGCCGCGGGGTCGACGGTGACCCTGGCCCGGAAGTCGTTCTTGCTCGCCGGGATCGGCGAGAGGAAGATCTCGGCGAAGTTGGCCGCCACGCCGCGGTTGTGCGGGTTGGACTTCCCCTCGTACCGGTACCGGAAGTTCTCATACGTCGTCTGGTTGGTGCACATGAGGTAGGAGTGGAAGGCGGTGAGGCCGCCGACGAACCAGGCGGTGACGAAGGTGTAGACGATGAGGAACCCCGACACCGGCGACTCCACGACGGCGCGGCCGAGGCTGTAGTCGTACCGCCGCGCGATGAGGACCAGGTTCACCCAGCAGAAGCCGAACACGTACAGGCACAGGAACGTCGTCGACGAGATGAACATGAAGAAGAACCTGTAATTCCTCTGCACATGAACAAAGAAACTATCGGGCGCTAGCTCGTCGCGACGGTTCGATTTGTGCGCCTCGGAAGTCGTGTACCTTGCCGATGCACTGCCCGACCCAGGGGCAGTGGTGGTCGAAGCGCTCGATGCAGTTGTTGCAGACGGAGCAGTGCGAGCAGCGCGGCGGCCGGTAGAGCAGGCACGTGTGGCAGTACTTCACCTTCACCACCACGCCGTTCACGTGCACGTCGCGCGTCGGCGGGAGCGACCCCGAAGACCCGCCGCTGCCGTAGCCGGCCGCGGCGGACACGGCGCTGTCCAGCTGGGCTTCGTCGGGCTCTGGCGGCCGCGCGTTCCGGGGGATGATCCCAGGATCCCGCCCCGACGTGAGCACCAGCACGATGACGTCCTGCATGTATTCACGTCGATCATCGACGGTTGTGTCAATTTCTTGCGCAAGAAATCAATGGACGTATCGATCGATCGTTGACGGTGGCGTCACGGACTCACGAAAGCGCCGACGGCCATGGCCGTCGCCGGGACGAAGGGCCCAAGCGGCTTGCCGATGAGTTCGGCGAGGCGGGACGAGACGAAGGCGACGAAGAGAGCGAGCGGCGTCGTGATGAGGGACACGGTCAGCACGATGGAGTTGGCGTCCGGACCGAATATGAGCCGTCCGCCGAGGAGGAATTTCTGCCGCAGGATCAAACCAACCAGAGAAGGATTAATTTTTCGATGCACATGTGAGGATTGGGGAGGTTAATCAGCGTACATTCCTTCCTCTCCAGACTTGGTAGAGGCGGTGGGTGGCGACGGCGGACGAGCTAGAGGCGTCGGAGACATGGCTGCGGGGGAGAGGGCTCTTGAAAAGCGTCCTCCCCTTCATCTCCGGTGCGCCGGTGATCGCCGCGCCGCGTCGTCACCTCAGCCGCATGGGCCCCCTTCGCAAGACGGCCAGAATTGGGGGTGAGGTGAGGTGAGAGGGAGGAAGGGCAATGTGCTATCCATAGGAGGAGACATTGTGCTATCCATAGGAGGAGGCATTGTGGTTGTCACTGGGGTGCAAAGAAAGGAGAAATGATCATGGCTAAATATAGAACAAAACAGAAGTCTTTCAAGTCCAGAAAGACGTACTTGATGCTTCTCTCAGAAAGAATCCCATAAAAGTAGGGAAGAAAAAAAATAAATAGCTTTGGTCGTATAAGAACAGAGCTGATCAAGGACAATTAGACAATGTACGGAATCATTTCGGCTAGAAATGTCATGAACATGCATAGAAAGCTCCTATCAGGATCAATTGTGCATGTTAGTACTGTTGAAAAGTGGCTCCCACCTTGACCTACTCATCCCACCAAGAGTAAGTTCGGATATACATGTAAATAGAAAGCAAACCCATGAATGCCATACCAAGGAAATAATGTGTTTACCCCACTGATTAAGATCAAAGGGGGTATTTATATAGACATCTTTATTCATAGTTATAAATATGGCCCCTAGGGTACCATAGAGAGGGAGAGAACATTTTGGGTGTAAAAAATGGACTTGAGTTAAGATTGCATACTAGCTACACTCTACACATCTTCCCTCTCTTAGTTTTAAGCTCTAGGCATCTCTCTCGGGCCTCTCAAAGCACTAGCATCCACTATTTGGTGTGTAACCATAACAGTTTGCATCATCCGTAGAGAGCGGCGTAGAAACTATGAGCTGAAGCAAAGGCGCTTGGGCCAAATGATGTGGAAGAGGAAGACGACGTCGCCCCCAAATAAAAAAGGAGCATGTGATCGATGGCCTCACCCCCATGGTAGCGGCACACCAGAGCAACCACACCTAGGGCCATGGCAGGTACCGAAGATGGCTCCCTAGTAACGGTGTGGCCTATGGAGCTGGCGGCATCACAAGCGAAGGACCCCGCTTTGACAGCTCTTGGTGGTTCTAGTGCTCCTACCGACGACAAGATGATCTCTGGCGGTCCTGACACCTTCGTCACTACCACACAGTGAGTAGATAGTGCCTTGGTGCCTGTGCCATGCCTGAGTAGTGGTGGCACGGAGGCAATCTGTGGAACACTACAGCGGGAGCTGGCGGACCTATAGAGGGACCATGCATGAGATGCAGGAGGCATGGAGCAAACAGGCCCGTACCGTCGCCACGACGGAGGTGGTCGCATAAAGGACAGAGAGTCTAGGTGCCACCGTCGGTGCCCGCAGCGCCCCCGGTGGGTAGACCTTGAGCCCCCCACAGCGTAGGCCTACAACGGTGTGCCTAGCTGGAGGACTTCAACATATCCGCAGTGGGTCCCAACAAGGGTGGCACGAATCCACATGAATTCCTACACGCCTACAAGACAGCCATCGAAGCCACGTAAGGAGATGACTCCATGAAGGCAAAAGGGCTACCACTCGCCGTGCAAGAGCGTCATGCTATCTTGGTTCTTCATGATCGCCCTGGCTCTGTTTACATGTGGGAACAGGTTCACAACCTTATGCATAATAACTTCCAAGGCAACTACACAGAGCGAATCAACATCGACCAACTCTTCGCGTTAAAGTAGGCCCTTAGAGAGAAGCTACGGGAGTACTTTAGACATTTTGTGAAGGTTAGATGGCAAGTAATTAAACCTGTCAATGAGATGATAATTATCAATGCTGCCATCCGAAGCCTTTGGAAGGGCCCCCTTGCAGAGTAAAATGCCCAAAAACACATAAAATAGTGGCCAAACTCTTTGACAAAATAAAACAATATGTAAAAGCCGAAGAGGACACATGAGACATGAAGTCAACGTCGCAGGGCCCACCACGGAGGCCAAGCCCGCCCCCTCGACCCTAAAGGAGGGCGCCAACCGCAAACAACAAAGGGGTCCCGAGGCAGGTACATGCTCAGCATCAAAGGAGGCGGCAACGAGCTCTCTGCCCCTGGAGGCCGAAGTCACAGTAGAGGAAGGGGCATCATCAGGGGCATGGTACAAAGTGCACGGCAAGGGGGGCATACAACCCACAAATGCCCCACCATCACGGCGTTCCACGAAAGCATGGCCAAGGATCACGCCCAAGACACGAGGATGCCAGTGGTGGCACACATACAATAGCCCTAGAAGTACCACTCGTCCAACCCCCATCGAGCGTGCTGCAAATAGAGGCCGTCCACGCCAGACCTCACCGAGTGATCAACACCATCATAGGGGGGTCATCCCTCGAGTTCCCTTTTGAGCAACAATGGAGGGCCTATGCACATCGGATACACCACATTGTCGCATAACCAACACAGGTGCCCTCAGCCTTAGGGGTAGACTTCCCTCACCAAGACCCATTGGTTGTCGCAGCCAACATTGTGGGGGTACGAAGTGAGATAGATCCTAGTGGATGGGGGTAGCTCCGCAGACTTCTTGTTCGTTGGTGCCTATGATCAAATGGGTATTCCATGAAGCAAGCTCCTGTCACCTGAGATCCCACTACAAGGCTTTAGTGGAAGCCCGGTTAGGGCGCTGGGCCAAGTAGCGCTCGAGGTAGCCTTCGATCGAGGCAAGCAAATTAGAGTAGAGGTGATTAACTTTGACACTGTGGATCTCCCATATCAGTACAACACCATACTGGGATGGGTGTCGGACCCCAAGTTTACCAACCTGGAATCCTCTGTGATAACACTGCATTATTCCCTGGATCAGTAGATAATGCTCACAGATACAATGCTGCATCATTTCATACACGACAAAACCATACATTACAATACCAGAGTCCAAATAGACCGCGTCGGGCCGAGGTTACAATAGGGACGTCAGGCCAAATGTCTTACAATACATAAAGAGCGGAAGCGGAAACGTACATAAGCGTAGGGGCACAACTCGCCACAGGCAAGTGACCAGGACGACTTGGGTACCATCGTTATTAACCAGGGACCCGGCTAATAACGGAGGCACCCACCAAAACTAGCCTAGTCAACCGGACTGAGGCGAGAGGCAAGACTACCGAGGCCTATTCTAATAACCACCATCTTCATTTTTTCGGCATCCTAATCCTCATGATAAGCGTAGTGCTCTTGATTATCAGCTTCTGAAGGGGGGGATTAAGAGCGAGGGTGAGCACCAACAACTGTGCTCCACGAGCCAACACACAGAATGCATGTAATTATTGATGCAAGGTTTAACAAGGATGGCTCGGGTTCTTTTCTTTGCTCAGAGCGACTTTTGGAATAATTATAAGTAAAAGTCCCTATGACCTAGCAATTTTCAGAAACTCAAGTTTAGATAATTTTGAATATGTACGATAATTTATAACGGGGTAGGTTCCATCCACCGATTTTATGGTTTCGTCCACCAATGCTTAATTTTACTTAGAAGGTTGCATCTACCTTATTGCCAACACTGGAGTACATCCCTCCAGAATAAATTACCAAAGTTAGATTTCATCTACCTAACAAACCCTTATTCCCAACCTCAAAAGTTTTGAAATGGAACTAACTCAAGGAAGATTTTCATGTCTGCCCTTGACCGTGGGCACGGCTATTCGAATAGTTGTATACTCTGCAGAGACTGTACATCTTTACCCACAAGAGATAATCGTCCCGATGGTTCTACATGATTCCTTGGACATGCAGATCGAGAGAACATCATGAGGCCTTTACAATACCTCGCACTCTAGCATATCACTCCTATGGGGTTACTTCCATAGGTTGTGCGGGATGTCCACCATAGGTTAGCGCAGTCGGACTCCACTCTCCACATACGCTATCCTAGGCAACGTCACCTACATCCAGTGTCTCGTTCCAAGTGGGGTTTTCATTACCCACCTACACATGTTCTCCGTGAAATGACTAGAGAGTTTAGTAAATTATTCAGCCAAGCCTACAATATGCCAGCTTGTGGTTGTACTGTTATACACGGAGGGTCCACACAGGATTAAGTCCTTAATTTGTCCAGGTGGTTCATTCCACATCCCTTGTGTTAATTCCACACCCACCGCTCTTACCACCCGCCCAAATAGGTTTAGCAGATTTTTAGGGTTTTGAGAAGCATAACACAAATTAACTTAATTACTCAGCCGCGTACATCCCACGACTGTCCCAAAACTAGTTTCCATGATTAAAGAATGATTATCAGGGCTACTGAGGCCCTGGACTTTACAGGACTAGCATGGCAGTAATACGACTTATAACTACCTTAGTTATAGTTTATACCTAGGGCGACAATGATCATGTGAGTTCAAATGTTACTGGTGGGGTATGTTATTATGAGGTAGATACATGGTTATTAGCTACCTTAAGAGTGACATACGCTTGCGTATAAAGTAAAGCATGCAAATTTTCATAATTTAAATGAACATAGTTTCACATGAAATATAGGCACAAAATGATCAAAGTATTGACTCGCCTGGATCAAGAGCTTGGGGGTCTTGTGCTGCTTCAAGTGGGGGCTCGTTCGCGTCTTCGAACTCTACTCGGGAGAAAGAACTGGAAAAGCAACACAAAAGAACGAAAGCAAATAAATACTAAATAAAATAAATCCACACTCAAATTAACTCAAAACTACACCAAAACAGAACCATTAGATAGACCTCAATTTTAGAAAAAATTTAGAAATTGGTTTCATTAAATTTGGAGTTATGGTTAGGAAGTTATAGCATTTCAAAGTTTTAATTTCTAGAAAATCCGAAAAATTTAAAAGGATGTGAGCTGCTGACAAGTGGGGCCCAAGAGGAGTAAATGGCGCTCGGGTAGACACTGCAACCCGCAGCTGACAGGTGGGCCACACTTAACCGTGTTATTACCGGATAACGACGGCTTAGGACAGCATTAATGAATTTAATGGTCGGTTAAGATAGGCATTTGATTAGGTTGTTAATGTGCTGGGTGCTCTCTGCTCTGGCTCATCCTGGCCGCAAGGGAGGCGGAGCCAGCCGGCGGCGGAGAGGACCCGGCGGCACGGCGGCGCGGCGGCGCCGGCCAAAATGGGTCACCCACCCTGGCACGCATCTCGGGGAAGAGGGAATCGGTCGGATTTTGGCCGGGCAGAGACCGGTGGTGAGCTAGGCAGCGACCGCAACAGGGGAAATGGGCGCCGGTGCCTCGGGCCGTGGGAGTCCGATTCATTGGTGGTGAAGCATCTCCGGGAGGTCAGGAGCTCACCTGGGGTGTCAGTCGAGGCCGAGATGGAGCGGGTGGGCCGGCGGCGGAAGCGTGCTCGGCGGTGAAGAAGGAGACGGCGACGGCTCGCTGGGGAGGGCGGCAGGGCCCGGCGAGGTGGGGGTCGGGTTCCCGGGGTCCGGTTGATGCTCCACACGCGGGGAATCGGTCCGAGATGCGACGGTTTGCCGACGGTGACCGATGCTAGAGTTGGGAAGGATGGGCTTCACCGGCAGCCTGCAGGTGAAGAGGAGGCAATCAGCCCGGGCAGAAGAGAGAGGGGGCAAGGGTGAGCGCGGGGATAGGCTTAAAGAGTCCTGATGTCGACCGGCGGCGCTCGGCGGTGGAGTTTGTCGGCGGGCGCACACAGCGGAGGAGGCGGCGAATGGAGGACTTCGAGAGAGTTGCGGTGGGGCAGTGCAAATGAGGTGTCAGTGCCCTTTATAGAGACTGGGGATGGGACGCCAGGAAAGCAAGGCGGCGTGACGCCACGCGCGCGGTGGCGTCACCGCCTTACGGCCACAGGGCAGCCGTAGCTTCCGTAGCGCGTCGCGTCGTGAGTAAAAGCTGGGGGTGCCGCTTGGTCCGGCGGTCGCAAGGGGGTCATGGCACAAAAAGGGGAGGCCGGGCGACGCTGATGGGTCGGGCGTGACCCAGGGAGGACCACGGTGGCGCAGCACGCGGGTGGGGGCCGGCGAGGGGGCGTGCACGGCAGGGCGAGGTCAGCGCGAGCGGGGCCGCGCAGGAGGTGACCGGAGATGCTGCTGCTGCCGGGCGCTGAAGGCAAGGACCTCTGGTGCTGATAACGAGGACGTCGGCGTCGCATTTACTCGCCGGCGCTGGTGGTTGAGGAAGGTGGCAAGCGGCGACAAAATCAGGGGGAGGAGGGGCGCTGCGGGTGGAAGGAGGAGGGAAGAGTGCTGCCGCCAGGAAGAAGAGGAATGGGCGGCGGGGATGGAGTGGAGAAGGGGATGGACGGCTAGGAAAGACTTGGGGGAAAATTTTCCTTTTTCAAAACTTATCATTCCTTTTTCCCTCCTTTCCTATTTTGAAATACTAAACACAAACCTTAATTTCCTGAGTCCTTTAATTTTTGAAGTACATTTCAATTTCTAGATTTTAAAAGATTAAATTGATTTACTTCCTTGGAGATAAAACAAGGCTTTTAATTAAATTACTTTTGCACTTCTTAAATTTTCTTTTCAAAAAGGAATAACCAACTGAAAATAAAGTCTTTTAATTTCATTAACATAACTTGAATTTTACATTGGCACCAAGCTTGAAAATGGGGTGTTACAATGGGCTACCCTCAACTCATTTAGGGTGGCCCGGACCACAACTACTTATGCATGAGACTCCTTGGCCCTAGAGGGGTTGTAACAATAACCAATGACCAGGACCTCACATGGCGAATCAAAGTGGGCACGCGAAGCCCACATCATAAGGTGCACACATTGAGTGAGGACCTTGCCCCTCCCTCCACCATAGGATAGACGCCGAAGCCAAAGTCAGACGATGAGGTAAAAAGAATACTACTCAGCCACAATGACTTGTCAAAATAGGTCTCAGTGGGGATGGTCTGGCCCTAGAGGCAGGGCTAGGCCTACTTGAGAGAAGAATGCAGACATCTTCGCATGGTCCCCAACCAATATTATGGGAATCGATTGGTTTATCATCAAACACAAGTTGCCAGTGTGCCTCGATGTGACAGATAGGAGCCGCCAAGGTGCAGATGACCAAGCTAATCATCTCTGGCATCATCCAGGAGGTGGTCCACCCTGACTAGCTTACCAACTCGGTGTTGGTCAAGAAGGCAAACGGGAGCTAGCTTATGTGCATCAACTTCATTACCCTAAAAAAGGCATGCCCCAAAGACAATTACCCCTGCCACGCATCGACCAGCTAGTGGGTGCCACAGCTAGGTGTGAGATGTTGAGCTTCCTCTATGCGTATTCCAGGTATCATCAGAACTGCATGGCTAAAAGGACGAGGACAAAACCAACTTTATTATCCTCGACATGACATTTTGCTTCATTAGGATGTCCTTCAGGCTAAAGAATGCCAAGGCTAAGTTCACTAGGCTCATAGTGTTGATCCTCACGTCCCAACTAGGCCAGAACATCAAAGGCTATGTGGAAGATGTGGTTGTCAAGAGTAGGCATGCGGCTTTGCACGTGGCAGATCTCCAGGAAACCTTAGACAACCTTTGCCAAGCTAGCATCAAACTCAACCCAGAGAAATATGTCTTCAAAGTTCGAGTAGGCAAGCTACTTGGTTTTTTGGTATCCGATAGGGGCATCGAGGCTAACCCTGACAAAATTGATGCCACACAGTCCATGGAGGCTCCCAAGACCATTAGGGAGGTTCAGAGGCTGGTAGTCCACTTCACTGCCCTTAGCCGGTTCCTGTCGAGGGTCGTAAGCATGTGCTCCCCTTTTTCAAAACCCTTAGTGGCTCCGACAATTTCCCATGGACTGATGAGTGTGCACAAACCTTCCAAGAAGTAAAGGAATACCTCGCAGACCTCCCCAAGCTTGCATCCCTGGCATAAGAAACTCTACTCCTACTATATCTAGCAATAACACCACAAGCCATCAGCGTGGTGATGGTGCTGGAGGAAGATGCACTCAACGTCCAGTGTATTATGTGTCTAAGGCATTACAAGGAGCAAAGATGTGATACATTGAGATGAAAAAATTGGCCTATGTACTGCTAATGTCTTCACAAAAATTGAGGCACTATTTCCTAGCACACAAGATCACCGTGCACTCATCTTTCCCCCTAAGGAAATGTTGTAGAACAAGGAGTCCACGGATCACATTGATAAATGGGTGGCCAAACAAACGTCCTTCTCCATAACTTACGTTGTCTGCACTACAATAAAATCATAAATCCTAGTGGACTTCATCATGGAATGGACCCCCCACACGCCCACTGATCTATCAACTACCCCAGGAGCCTATGTGGGCCTTGCACATTGATGGTGTGTGGGATGTCGAGGGCTGGGGTAGGGGTCATCATCATAACCCCTGAAGGGTAGAGGCTAGCTGATGTGACCATGCCACAAACACATACGACCATAGCGCCCAATATCAAGATTGAACTAAAGGTAATTCGTTCCTTCAGCTTCAACATATTTTAAATGAGAATATGATGCTACCTAATGACAAAAATATATATTTTTATAGCACCACATCACCTTTGGACCAATTGAAGAAAGAGTTCAAGTTTCACAGGTTTTGGAATCCAATTCGGCCTCCAGATCAATTCGGATTCAACCTGACAGGCCCAACTTCAAATGTGCATAACTTTCACATACGGAGTTCGTTTGAGCTCCACGAGTACGTGTTGGAAAGCTTTTCTCGTTCTCTTTCCAATGGATCTATTCTCAACTTCAAATTCCTCTTGTGCAAATCGAAATCATCAAAATAAGATATTGTATCACCTGTTTGGGCCAAATTGGGCCTTGTAATGCTTAGGCCCAAGGGGAGGCGCCCCCCTCTCTAGGCCCGTACTATTCATGGATGTACTGTTCACATGAACAGTAATATGAATAGTACCACCCCTTATTTCTTAATTTTATGTGGCTTTCCCTCTCCTATTTAAGGAGGCTGCACCCTTCTAGTTTCCTTGTATTTCGTTTGCTTAGTTTTCTATTGTGAAAACTTTTGTTCTTCGCTTGTGTCGACTAGACCAACCGTAAACTATCTCTACAGAATCCCACCTTTTGAACTCAATATAAATATTTGTAATTTCAGATTGTTTGTTATCTTGTTCTTGCGTGTTCTTCGGTTGCATGCAGGAATAGACCTTCGTAGTCAGGTCAACCGCGTTCTTGGCACGGTTGATAACGACTTGGAGTGTGGTTTAGCGATTGTTTGGTGTTCTAGTCATGGCCGGTTAGAAGCCTGCATCGTCAAAGTCATTCTCCTCCAAATCAAAGTTATCATCCTATCAGAAGATCGGGACCCCATTGCCCCATCACTAGCCTACGCAACACACCTCGAGTTCCCCCCACCAACAATGTAGTAGAATACGAGGCCCTATTATTTGGCCTCCACAAAGTGAAATCGCTCAGAGCTAGGAGAGTGCTTATCCACAGCGACTCACGACCGATCGCAGCCCACATTGACAAATCATACTAGGTCAAAGACCCTAACCTCATAACGTATCTAGCTATAGTCAGGTAGATAGAGTGACACTTCCTAGGCATCATTGTTAAACCAATAACAAGAGTGACAACATGGAAGTGGACACCCTGGCAAAGGATGCTAGCGAAGGATGCGAGCCCCCCTCTAGCATATTCTTCGAAGTCCTCACATCCATGACCGCTCCGTAGGAGCAAGCGGACACCATCAATGTCCTATGCATTGGCCAACATGACAATTGGAGGCAGCCCATTGTCACATTCCTCCAAGGGATTGAGAAACCAGATGACCCACAAGAGCTCCAGAGACTAACACACCAAGCGAGGACCTTCGACATGGTGGATGGAGTGCTCTACAAGAGGGACATATGTGCCCTGCTCCTCCAATGCCAGTCGCGCTGTGAAGGCCAAGAGATCCCTGCAGAGATTCATCAACCACATGCTCCACCGCTTGTGCAGGCCCCTATCAATTCCTTTGAATTTCAGTCTTGTGATCGTACTCCCCAGGCAGAGTGTTTCACGTGTTAGCTGGGCCCCTGATCTGCGTAGACCAAGGGTGAACACTCATCGTTTATGGCATGGCTACTAGGGTATCTAATCATGTTTGCTCCCCATGCTTTCACACCCCAATGTTAGTAGGGAGCCAGAGAGCCATCATCCTTAGTACAGACAGACTGATTGGGTGCTAAGATCCAAAGTCGAGAGGGAAACAGCCCAGATCGTACGCTAAGGTCCCTAAGCAATCACTTAGTGGAAAAGGAAGTGATCGAGCGATGACAACCAGGAGGTGGGCTTGGAAGCAGCCATCCTTTGAAGAAAGCGTAATAGCTCACTGGTCTAGCTCCATGGCACCGAAAATGTCTCAGGGCTCAAGTGATTCACCGAAGCGACGAGACCTTGAAAGCTGCTTTTTCAAGTGTCAGTAGCGGGACGTTCTGTCAATCGGGGAAGGTTTTTGGTGACAAGACTTAGAGATATCATAAGTGAGAATGTTGACATGAGTAACAATAAATCATGTGAAAAAGTTCTATAGGTTGGTCGTACTTGTGATGGTTCCCTAGGATCCAATAAATCCACTTAGGTCTATGTTGCCGCAATATTGTTCTATGGAAGCGGGTGGGCTACTTTTTAGATGTTCAACCCAGTTTTCCATTTTTTTTACAAAAAAATAAAGAGGGGTTGACCTTTCTAATGCATATTCTTTCATACCAGCATGGCCCCACTGATTTGTTTTTGATCAAAGCATCAAGCAACACAACCTGGTTCTACTTGACTAAACCCTGTGAGCGTCCAAGGAGGGAGTTTGCTTTACCCAACTCCAAGGACTATGCAGCTTGCACTTGGCCCTACGCACCCTTGTAGGAAAGGCTTTCTGACAAGGCTTCTACTGGATACATGCAAGAGCTGGTCAAGCATTGTCAAGGGTGCTAGTAGGAGATGGTCAAGTGCTATCAATCGCAGACCCCCTCCAACCTATACCGTTGGTATGGCGCTTGCACGCTGGGGGCTCGACATCATAGGACCACTCCCCCGTGCCCCTGGTGACCTCCAATTCATCATTGTGGCTTACGATTATTTCTCAAAGTGAGTCAAGGTGCAGCCCCTCACCGGGATCACATTGGCGGTAGCACAAAAGTTTCTCTAGCAAAACATCATATGTAGATTCAACGTCCCCAGTAAAGTCACCGTGGATAATGGTTTGCAGTTCAATGCAGCAGGCTTCTAGGCCTTCTATGAATGCATGGGGATCAAGATATGCTACACCTCTTGGGCCACCCACAATCCAACAGGGCCGTCAAAAGCACAAATGGCACTATTTCGGACAAAATAAAGAAGCACTTGATTGGCTTCCCAAAGGGGAAGTGGTAGGAGGAATTGCCCAAGGTCCTCTGGTCCATATGTACCACGACCACACGTCCCATCGGCTTCACCCCATTTAGAGTGTTCTTTGGTGATGAGGCTATGACACCTAAAGAGCTCAAATTGAAGTCCCATCATGTACTAGTCGAGGCACCACCAAAGGAGTGCCAACTATCACTGCACTTTATTGACAAGACTCAGGTCCAGGTAGCCAACAACATTGCAGAGTACTTATGAATGACCGCGGCTTCCTACAACAAGAAGGGTTAAGTCACGATAGCTTGCAATAGGGGACCTCGTCCCCAAGAAGGCTCTCCATGCCAGCATGACAAACAAGCTAGAGTCGAAGTGGGAGGGCCCCTACATAGTGATAGCCTCCGTCAAAGCAAGGTCATACAACCTTTCCACCCTCGATGGTGAACAGCTTAAGCATAATTGGAATGGTGACTGCCTCAGTCGCTACCACGCCTAGTCACAAGGAGGGCGGTGCCAAACAAGGTGTGACTAAGCAAACAAGTCGTAGGCATGCACAGTGCAGTTGTAAGAACCTAATGTAAAGCTATTCCATGCAAACAAGGTTGAATAGAGTCTTTTCCACAGGCAAAATGAGTCTACAAATGGCTACCCATAGAACTCTACGGAATATAAATTGACGTGTGGAGGCCATCATGCCTGCACCACTCTACAGAGTCTAAAAACGAACGCCAAGAGCCCAACGCACCCCAATACCCAACATGCCCCGACATATTCTATAGAGTCTAAAACAAATGCTGGGAGCCCAACAGGCCCTGTGTGCTCTATAGAGTCTAAACAACGTGCGGAGACCAATACGCCCTGCACCACTATACGAAGCATAAATTAACATGCAAAGGCTATTGTGCCCCACACTACTCTATGGAGTCTAAACAGATGCCAAGAGTTCAACGCACCCTGACGTACTCTACAGAGTCTAAACGAGCGAGCGGAGGCCTACATGTCCTGCACCACTCTATGGAGCGTAAATTAATGTGCAAAAGCCATTGCACCCTACACCACACTATGGAGTATAAATTAATGTGCAGTGGCCTTCATGCCCTGTGCCAATCTACAGACCCTAAATTGAGGGCCGGGGGCAAGCGCACCCACTCCAAGTGAACGTCTGACGTTTAGCATACTAGACCATAGTCCGCAGCAATGCACGTAGGCCTACTAAGTCTACTGCCATCTTCGGTGACACTCATTCGAAGGGTGGGGGACGGAGTGCATTTGATCCTACTAATTCTATAACTGTCTTTGATGACGCTCGTTCAAAGGATGGCATACAGAGTGCACCCGAGCCTATCGAGTCACCGTCATCTTTGATGGCGCTCGTCCGAAGGGTATGGAATGGAGCACCCGTGAGTCTACTGCCATCTTCGACGACACTCGTTTGAAGGATGGGGGGATGAAGCACATGCTAGCCTATCAAGTCTACCGCTGTCTTCGATGACGCTTGTCCGAAGGGTGTGAAACAAAGCGTGTGCTAGCCTATCAAGTCTACCGCCATCTTCGATGATGCTCGTTCAAAGGCGAATGCCCCTCCCCCGCGGCGACATGTCCGACAACCACAGGGCCTAGGCCATACTAAGGAGCAGACGATATCAGGTGAACCAGGCCCCCATAAAAGCATGATCGCCAAACGGAGCACACGATCGACGCTTTAGGAATATACATGATAAGCGAGATGAAACCCAAACCGTGGGCTATAGAGTGGAACTCCTTGACAGCCAAAACGATTGCAACGGCGGGCCGAAGGGACGGATGGAACCAAAGTGCGAAGGACATGGTTTTGGCCATCCGGTTGCGTAGCTTTTGACCATGAGAGGCTCCTAGAGGGGGAGTGGCCCCCCCACCTTGGCCCATCGGGAACAAACCTAAGTGTACATGTAAATAGAAGGTATGCCTATAAGGGTCATACTAAGGAAATAGCGTGTTTTCCCCCACTGGTTAAGACTAAATAGGGATATTTTTGTAAACCTCTTTATCCATGGCTAAAATATGGCCCCTAAGGCACCATGGAGAGAGAATGAATATTTTGGGTGTAAGAAATAGACTTAAGTTGAGATTGAACACTAGTCTCACACCCTACACATATCTCCCCTCTCTTGAGTTTTAGGCTTCGGACATTCTTCTCGGGTCTCCTAAATCCTTAGCATCCACTGTTTGGTGTGTAACCACAACAACACGAATTTCACAATAATTTCATAAATTAATTTTCATAGGAATCGGGAAAGTTTCCCACGTTCCGGCTTAAGACCGATGATGATCATGTGTGTCAGTGTGTGTACATCTGAATGCAATTCGTGCCGATATGGAACAAGCAGCTTCGGCCATTGGATTGGCCTGGGCTTAATTGGATTATGGCCCGGGCAGCATCAGTTTCTGATGTTCTCTCAAGTTGAACAGCTCGACTGTTCTTTCTTCTTCGTCTAAAAAACTGTTTTTCTCCTTCTTTCTTTTTTGGGACGCGCCTATTGAGTGAGATGTTCACCTTTTTAAGTTGGTTGTTTGCCACAAGATGCATGGCCGTATGTTTTTCACAGAACATGGAAGTCAAGCAAGCCTCTTGCTCTCTAGCTGATAAAATCTTCAGACTTTATTTGCTCCGAAAGAAATCTACCAACCTTCTTTGTGTTCTTGTTGACAAATGCCGTCCTGCTCCGACAGTCACAACATACCAGACACCAGTGAGTGTGCAAGTGGAATAAGAAGGAAAATGGGAGAAGAAAAAGAGGAAAGAGACAAGTGTAGTGATGAATCATCGCATGCATGTGTTACTCAAGGACAAAGTTAGATGAGGAATGGCAGATATTTGACAATTTCTGTTTCTATTTGGTCATGAAAAAGGTTACCACACGAAACGAACCGAATTATTTCAGAGCAAGTGGAATATTTGAGTGCTTTTTATACATCTACCATCAACCTTCTTGCTGACATGTATGAGCTAAATGACATGCGTCATATTTATATATATTTAGCCCTCATTTTATTCTCATATTCTTCACATTTTGGGACCATTTATTATCATTTACACATTTTTTCATATTTAGTTGCTCAAAATGGACCATTTTACATTTTTGTACTTTTCCGCAGGCCGGCGCGATCGAGGCGCATAAACGACAATTCTGGACTTTCGGGACTGCTCCGTACAGATGTGCACGTCGTCACGGATGCATAGGATCAAGTCGCGCTGAAAACGGACCTCCGGAGGGCCAATTCAAAAGAAATCTCATTGGGATAAGGACCTGTTCGCAATTCCCAAAATCCTCGAGGGCCAAAACGCAAAATTGCCAAATCCCCAACCGGTCACAAAATCCCTAGCCGCCGCCGCAAAATCCTTTGAGCCCGGCTTTCCTCTTCTCCCCCTACCCCCTACTGCTTCTCTCCGCCCCCATTCATCTCGGCCTCCGGTCGCCGGCGAGGCCGGGCCGACTCGCCGGTGCGCCTTCCCAACGCCGCCCCCTTCTCTTCCTGCTCTTCCTTCACTGCCTCCCGCCAGCCGCATCCTTCCGTGCGCCGCCACCTCTCTCCACCCGTGCGTCGCCACTCACCACCTCCGCGCTCCCCTTCTCCACCGCGCCGCCACCTTCTCCACACCAGCGCCGCCGCCGCCGTCTTAGCTCTTCCTCTCCCCATCGTGCCTCCCTTCTCCGCCTGCTCCGCCTCCCATCTCCACCACGCCGCACCACCTCGGCGCCGCCCCTTCTTTCTCCGCCTCCGGCCACCGTTTCTCCGCCGCCCCTCCAGATCCTACGCCCCCCACTACCTCTCTACCGTGCCTTTTCCCTGCTTCTTCACCGCCGCCGCTTCTCCTGCTCCTCACCCGCGCCGCCTCCCTCTTCTACTGCGCCGACCACGGCTGCCCTCCCCTCTCCCTCCGGCAACTTCCCCTCTCCTTCCTCGGCTCCACTGCGCTACCTTCTCCCCTTCACCTCTGCCACTGGCCGCCTTCTCTTCTCCGGTGCGCCGCCCCATCCTCCTCAACGCCGCCGCCTTGCTATCTCTCCTCCCTCTCTCGTTCTACCACGCCACACCGCCGCCCTACTTCCGCCGCCCCATCCTCCTCAACGCCGCCGCCTTGCTATCTCTCTTCCCTCTCCTCTACGGCCACCACCACACCGGCTTCAGCAACACCTTCATCGACGCCAGCGCCGACGCTGCTCCCTTGCTGAGCCGTCACCTCCTCCCACTGCCGCACCGATCTCCATCCTCTTCACCGACGGCAACCTCTCCGCTTCTTCCTCTTCTACCACGCCGGCGCCGCTCCTCTGCTGCTCCTCATCTTCACCGACGCCGACCTCTGCCTCGACATCACCACCTCCTCGGCTTCCCGTCTGCTTCAACCTCTTCTTCCTCGGTTGACTTTTCTCATTTCTCTTTATTTTTCTCTAAACTCTAAATGCTGTAATTGAATGTGGATAAATTTGTGCATTGTGCATGTGCTCACTGATCTGTGCTTGTGGTTTGAGATCTGTGCAATGTTTTGTGTTGTTATATAATCTGTCAATGCTGTTGAAAGGTGTTTAGCAATGGTAGTCTTGTTCACTGATATGTGTGGGCATTAAATATAGTGTTAGCCTTATTGTTGCCAGTCCTTGTTTTGTGGTTATATGTGTTAGTCTGATTAGCATCAACGTGCTGTCAGGGGTTAGTGTCTTTGTCTGTGTTTAGAGTTAGTGTCCTGTGCTTGTGCGGGTGCTAGTCTCCTTGTGTTTGTTTGCGCGGATTAGCGAACCGGCAACCGTCTCCCTTTCCCTTGCTGTCTCGACCCACCTAGTGCTTCTACTTTCTCCCTTGTGCTTCTCGACCTTCCCCCTTTCTTCTTTGCGCGGTTGGTCGTTAGCGAAGTCGTGCTTGCGTTCATAGTTCTGTGTTTAGTGTTGTGCCATCGTAGTCTAGTTAGCCGTCGACCGTTTCTCCCTCCTCTCTCGACTCTCTCTTTGCTTCTAGACTCCCCCAGTGCTTCTCGACTACCTCTTTCTGTCTTGCGGTCGGTAGTTAGTTAGATTGTCGGTCGGTAGTCGCGTTTGTTCGTGTTGTCGTTAGTGTTGTTTGTGCATCGTTCGTTTAGTCTCTCGTCGTGTTGTTCGTTCGGTCGTACGACGTCCATTCGTACGGTCGTTCGTCCCGTCGTCTTTCGATTGTTTAGTTTCGTCGCTTCGTCCGTGTGAGTTAGAGTTTGTTTAGTAGTTCAGTTTTCTCCCCCGTTTCGTTTGACCTAGCTTTAGCCGAGCACCGGTAGCCTCAGTCTAGTTCCTGTGGAGAACACGACACTCGCCGCTATTTCAGTGGCAACCCGTGCACTTGCGGGTGTGCTATTTTTGCACGATCAAGCACTAAACTTAGGCCCCGTTTGGCAGAGCTCTAGCTCTAAGAAATTTGTAGATTTCCTAGAGCTGATCATCTGTAGCTCTAGGAAATCGTGGATCTAGAGTTGCAGGTATGTTAAGTGCATTTACATGACTCATTTCATTTATATTATATATTAAATAAAAATATTTAAATCACTTTAATTTAGTCAACAAACTACAGATCCAGCATAGATTTCGGAGCTAGAGCTGTGCCAAACGGGGCCTTAATCTCAAGATATGGACTTTTTTCCATAATAAAAATATGAATTTTCATAAGCTTAAACTATTTTTTACAGTTTCAACTTCTTTTTTTAGCGCATTTGAACATTTTTTTTAAAAAAAAGCAAATTGGCAGAACCCAACAAAATTAGGAATCAACCTTGCAATCTCTACTCTTCCTCTTGCAAAAAAAAACTTGTATATAAGAAATAAAATAAAATACTAAGACAAGTCAAAATTCTAGACAGCCAAGAACACAATAACAGTAGATACTACTCCGTTAGCCTGAAATGACTGAGATCCAAATCATCCAATGATACAACATTCCATCTACCAATCAAACAAAAAAGGGCATCATCACATGTGCAATTAATTACGGGAATTGATAGCTGGTATTTGATTATTTTTTTAGGAATGTGCACTCAAATTTCTCATCGTATGATTTTACCTCAAGATTCATACTCCACCTCTTTCTCTGACTGCAGCGGCAGCTCCGACGAGCTATGATTAGAGTTTGGGTTGGGTTCATTAGAGCCCTCCGACTAGCGATGGGGCGGCGAGACGGCGATGGCGCCACTGGTGCCATGGGTCGGAGGAGGGCGGTGGGTGACAGCTGACGACGCCGGCAGCTGAGCTGGGAGGCAGAAGTGGTGTGGCAGAGGAAAGGCGGCACGCACAGTGGAGGTGTGGTACAAGTCAGGGAGGGATGCAAGTGGCTTGAGAGAGAGGAGATGGATGCAAGTGGAGCTCGTCAGCGTCAAAGATGACACCGGCGAGGCGATAGGGGAGGCGAGGAGTAAGGCAGCGGCGGAGGTAGATGGTGTAGGGTTTGGGAGTTGAGTGAGGTGAGGTGAGGTGAGGGGATTTATATAATTGAGGGGAGGAGGTTTATTGGATCTGGATCTAAATACTGGCCCCGCTTATTTCGGCTTGAGCTTTTGGCTTCTTGCTTATTTTTTACTATTCCTAAATTTCGTTTTTTCTAGCTTTTCTTTGTTCTTTTTTCCTGTATTCGTTTGCGTTGTCCACGATGAGCTAACATGTTTTTTTTCTATTTTTTAAATTTTTTTAAAATTTAGTTACACCAAATAAGCCATCATTAGCTACAGTGTAATTTCAGCTAGTTATAGTATAATTTCAGCTATAAATCAACTTATTTTAGTCCAACCAAACAGCACCTAAGCATTCGTAAATAAAATATCACTTAAATTTTAGCTAGATACCCATTAATTACTGCAAGATCCAGGAAACCAAAGATAACAAGGTCAAATCCTGAATACTCCAGAATCCAGATCCAGTAGCCTAGCCACAGGCCACAGCCCAAAGGTTTTGACACCACAGATCCAGTAGCCTAATCCTCCCAGAAAGCGAGTATTTGTCCAAGAAGCCGGCCATGTCGGCCGCCGGCGCTGGAGCAGGCCGGCGCATCACCGTCAGGTCCATCTCCTGCCGTGGCATCAAGTCCTTCGTCCCCTTCCAGAAGCCGCCGCTCTACGTGGCCGTGTCCCTCGGCAGCCGCCGGGAGAAGACGCCCGCCGACCCCGACGGCGGCGAGAACCCGGACTGGGAAGGTGCCGTCTTCGCGTTCGACCTCGACTACGCGGGGGCGGGCGACGGTCTGCTGCAGTTCGAGGTGAAGGCGCAGATGCCGCTCCTCGGCAACAAGCTCGTCGGCACGGCCTGCGTGCCGGTGGCCGACCTCGGCCCCGGCGACGCCGCCGCGCTGCGGCATGTGAGCTACCAGGTGAGCTCCCCCGACGGCAAGCCCAACGGCACGCTCAGCTTCGCCTACGCCATCACCAGCGGCGGCGCCTCGTATCAGCAGCCGCAGCTCTGCCTTGCGCCAAACGGGGCGCGGCCGGAGCAAGATCCAAGCTTTTGTTGTGAGCCTCCGCCGCCGCCGTCGAGCGCGGCGTATCCAGCACCGGCGATGCCAAACTTTGCTCCACACGGCAGCAGCTACCCGCCACCACCAGTATCGGCTCCACTGTACCCGCCGCTCCAAGACTCGCTGCCGCCGAGCAGCTACCCTCCTCCGCCGCCGCCCCCGCCCCCGCCTCCTATGATGGACCCACAGTATCCGGCGCCAAATTTTCCACCAAACAGCAGCTACCCACCACCACCGGCGCTAGCCACCGCATATCCGCCGCCACCAGCGTCGTATACAGACTGTTCGGCGCCTCTGGCACAGTACATCAGCAGCTACCCGCCGCCAGCGATGAGCAACTATCCGCCACCACCGCCGAGTGTCTACCCGCCGCCGCCGCCGACGATGAACCCAGAGTTCCCGGCGTCCAATTTCCCCCCTCCGACCAGCAGCTGTCCGCCGCCGCCGCCGCCAGAGTCAGGCTCAGAGTATCCAGTATTGCCAAGATCGACGCCTTCGCCAGTGCCAAGCGCAGTGGACCGTACATTGCCATACATGGCGCCGCCGAGCGCTCCGCCGTTGCGGGACGCAGCGATCGCCTACCCGACATTGGCAGCGCGGCCGCCGCCTTCCGGTGGCTCGTACTACCCTCCGCCGGGGCCACGGCACCCCGAAGAAGCGGCGACAACGCCGTACTACTACCCTCCACCTGGGACTCGCTACTCGTAGGAGGAATTGTGCTAGTGGATTTGCATCTTGTTTCCAAAAAAAATTTGCAATTTGCATCACATCACAAAGTTGTGAGCCATTGTAACCGCGACGATGCCATTGCTCTCTTGATTTGTACCATGACCCATGAGCGTACTGCCGGGTTATGATCAACTGTGAATGCTTAATTTCTTTTCGGACTTGCTATACATCGGCATTTTTAGAGTGGCCTACATCTAAATTATATCCAGCTTGGAATTCGACCGGGTTTAACCTTTTGGGTTGATCAAGCCCCGCCATTGTTTTCAGTGAGTTGCTAGTTGCTGGTGGCAATGAGAGGCGGCTAAAGATGGTAAGCGCTTGTGCAGTTCATGCCAACTGTGTCGAGGAGGAAGAGGAGTCGAGTTAGGCTTTCACAAAGGCAACGACAAAAGGCAGTCACCTAAGATGAATTTGGTGGAATTTAGTTACGCTAAATAAGCCACTATCAATTACAGTGTAATTTTAGTCAGCTATAATGTAATTTTACTCATAAGCCGGCTTATTTCAGTTCAACCGAGCAGCAGTTGAAATTCATAAGCCCAAATAAGCACCCTCTAAGAGCAAGTGCAGCGTCGGTGGGAGGCAGCGGAGTTTCGATACGGTTCAACAAAGAAATGTGGAATCTCTACTCTTAAAAGAACGAGTTCAAGGTGATGGTGCGTCCGACGCTCTGCCGCCTCTCACAGGAAAAAAGCGCCGACATGTGGGCCTCCCTCTGCTTCTCTCCTCCCCCAAAATCGAATGTCGTGCGCTGAGACCTCCTCCCCACAGAATCCTCCGCTGATACCTCCGTCCTCCGGGCGCCTGCCTCCCCACCGAATCCAGTGCGCCTCCTCCCCTCCCTCCTCCACCGCCGCTCCGCCCGTCGCTCCTCCCCTCCCTCCTCCGCCGCCGCTCTGCCCTCGCCTGCTCCCCTCCCTCCTCTGCCGCTCCGCCCTCGCCTGCTATCCTTCGCCGCTCTGCCCTCACCTCCTCCTCCCCACCCCGCGCCACCATCGCCGCCTCCCCGTGGCGGCTGGCTCAGAGAGGAAGGGGGCGGAGGAAGGAGGAGGCGCTGCTGCGGCGGGGGAGAGGAAGGAGGCGACGGCGGGGGTGGCGCCGGTTGGGGGCGGAGGAGAGGAAGGAGGCGACGGCGGGGGCAAAGGAAGTAGGCGGCGCGACCTCCATCTCACCGGTTGGGGGCAGAGGTAGGAGGAGGCGCGGAGGAGCGGTAGAGGAGGCGTCGGAGGTGACCCGAGAGGTTTTCGACCATTTTGGCCATGGTCAAAAGCCACTACGACCACAGTGGCCATGGTCGGAGGTCGCAAGACAGCTTTACGACCACGTTAGCACGAGAGGAAGTCAGAAGTCGAGGCTTTGACTGCCGCGATCGATAGTCGGCAGACCTCAACTATGCCGACGGACTTCGACCACGTTGTGAGGCGGTCAGATGTGCTCAAAGCGCAGTCAGACTCAGTCGGTTGAGGTCGTAAGCGGTCGGATGAGGTTGGAACGTAGTCGGAAGTGGTCAATCGTGATCGAAAGGGCTTCGACCACGGTGAAACTCGGTGTACGTGGTCTGAATGGGTTTCGACCACGGTGGAAAGCGATCAACGTGGTCGGAAGGTGGTTCGATCACGCAATAAGCGGCCGTAGCTTCTGTTACTACCTTTCGACCACGTTGAGTAGTCGTGGCCTATGACCACGTTATCGTAGTTAGCGGTCAGAAGCACTCAGGTGTAGTCGTAGCGCGGTCTGTTGTGGTCGAAAGTCCATTCGATCACGTTATAGACTTAGGCTGAAAGTCGTAGCTTCTGTTGTCTGGTCGTATGGCTTTCAGAAGCGGTCGTATCAGCTGGGAATCGGTCGTAACAGCTGGGAATCGGTTGTAAAGACTTATGAGGTGGTCTGGGTCCAGAAGGGCAGAGCGCGGGCTGGCGCGGGGGTGGCGGAGGAATTTTTGAAGTGCAGAGGGCGGGAGCACGGGCTGGCACGGGGGTGGCGGATGAATTTTTGAAGTGCAGAGGGTGGGAGCGTGGGCTGGCACGGCGTAGGCGGCAGCGGAGCGCGGGGGGGGGGGGGGGGGGGGGGGGAGGCGGCGGCGGAGGAGCGGTAGAGGAGGCGTCGGAGGAGGAGCGGGGGAGGAGGCGATGATGGCGCGGGGTGGGGAGGAGGAGGCGAGGGCAGAGCGGCGAAGGATGGAGGGTAGGAGGCGAGGGCGGAGCGGCGGAAGTGGGAAGGTAGGAGGCGAGGGCGGAGCGGCGGAAGTGGGAAGGTAGGAGGCGAGGGCGGAGCGGCGAAGGTGGGAGGGTAGGAGGCGAGGGCGGAGCTGCGGAGGAGGGAGGGGAGCAGGCGAGGGCAGAGCGGCGGCGGAGGAGGGAGGGGAGGAGCGACGGGCGAAGTGGCGGTGGAGGAGGGAGGGGAGGAGGCGCACGGGATTCGGTGGGGAGGCAGGCGCCCGGTCGTGAGGAGGGCGGAGGACTGTGGGGAGGAGGCGAGGCGGAGGTCTCAGCGCCGGACAACTGAGCCTTTGTGTTCAGCTGCGAGTTTTCCTTTGGTTGCCTTTTGAACACCTTCAATCTCAGCACCATCTTCTCTCCACTTCAGGCGCTCCGGTTGCATTGCTCTGTTCACAATTGACGAGGTACATTGATCCATCGCTGGCAATTGTGTATCTTGGCAAAGCACCCTCCAGCTCTTTAACGTCGATGTTATTCTCATCAAAATAACCTGCACACCAAACCGTTTCTTATTCTAAAAATAAGCTTCATTTCTTTCTTTCCAAATGCACTAAATAGTTGCTGAAGTAAGCATATTCAATATAACTTAGTTCTTATAGCAGATCCACCATCTGGCCAGACTCAAAGTTGTAAAGTTGTACATATAATTTATTGTGCTATGTAATTATCTTGAATGTTGTAAAGTTGTACATGCCAGTATAATTTATTTTCTTTGGGGATGAAATTATGTTTTGAACAACCATGTCCTTGCGACGAGGCTAAATTTGCCATTTGTATCATATTATTTTTTTTTGTCTTACACCTTTCATTTTAGGGAAAGGTGTTTTAGCAAGATGTCACAGCCATCAAGCCAAGATCTCAAAGGGAAAAAAGGTTCCTATATTGTAATTCTTGAAGTGCAAGTTTTCAAAATAAAACATGAGCTTGCATTAATATTTTAAATGAATATTTCGAACAGTGCTGGATGCAAACTTGGCAAAGGGAATGAGATCTTACCCCATTGTTATACCACGAACTCTAATAGGGCTCGTAATACACGAACCATCGGATGGTGTAGGCTCAAATTATGCTTCCTTAGATAAGGAAGTTTTGAACGAAGCATCTATGACTTTTCTTGCTCATAGTACTCTCACTTCAACTAACTTGCATGAAGAAGGAGAGAGCTCAAAGGGTACCACCTTTAGCTACACGTTATATATATGGGAGAACATGTTTTTAATATGCATCAATAAAATTTACTTTGGTTATATCTTAGGACGAAAGCGTTCTCGTGAGCAAGGGAAAGCAAGCATTGGTGAACAAAATATCCAACATGAAATAGCTGCATATAAACGAATCCAAGCGAAACGTGATCGACAAAACAGGTGGTATGCAAAACTTACACCTGAACAAAGGCAAGCAAAGCGAGATCGTGAAAAGGCACGTCGACAGAGTTTAACAACTGAGGAGAGACAAGAGATTAATGCTCATAGAAGAGTACGTAGACAAAATTTACCACTTGAGGAGAGGAACGCCAATCAAAGAGCTCGTAGGCAGAGTTTGACACAAGAGGAGAGAAAAGAGAAGAATGCACGCCGTAGAGCACTTAAGAAATGTTTACCACCAGAGGAGAGGCAAGCACTCCTAGATAAAATGAATGCAAACTATGCAACTAGGCGAGATACACCATGTCTTGAATCTCTCGCAATGCAATCCATGGAATGCCCGGAGGGTGGCACCTCATCCATGGAAAATTCATCACTATGGCGCCAAACCGACAATATTTCAAATATGGATGATGGTAACCTTCTTTGCTTGATTTTAGCTCTCATTTACAAAGAAAAATGCCATTCTGCTCATGTATTCACATCTAAAAGTGATTGTAGATCTAGATACAATTCTTGAAGAGGACATGGACGAGGAGTACTACATGTTCGCCGGTGGAGGTATTATTTTTATTTTTGTCAATCATTGTTTAATCATGGATAGCCCGAGCTGGATGCTTATACTCTAACCCATTCAGACTTAGATGTGGGAGAAGACATAGATTCGAACGATGTAGAAGACGCATCTGTCCAACATGATCCCTATGAACATGTTTACAGTAACATACCAAATAGCACACATGTGCTAAAGACCGTGGCAGACTGCAGCCATTGCGGTGCAAAGAAATTTCAATATGAGTCGAAGGGGTTTTGTTGCCGAAATGGAAAAATAAAATTGGCTACGCCTGAACCTCCACCTGAACTTAGAAGGCTTTGGTCGAGTGCAGATCCTGATGCAAGGCATTTTCGAGATAACATTAGATTTTTCAACGGCCACTTCTCCTTCACTACCTTAGGCGTTAGTCTTGATGAGAACTACACCAACATGAGATCAGGGGTTTACACTTTCAGGGCACATGGCCAGATTTACCATAATGTACATTCATTTGGCCAAAGCGACTCTGGTCCAAATCATTTGGAGCTCTATTTCTATGACGATGATCCCAACCTCGATCATCGATTCCGTCACTCACCTAACCTTGACCAAGCAATCATGAGGAGTTTAGTCAATATCCTTCGGGGAAATCCCAACTCTGAGACATTCCGCAGCCTTGGCAAGGTTGAAAATCTTGAGGAATATCGTGTCTCACTAAACATCGATATAAGGATGGACCAACGAGTATATAATAGACCAATAACATCGGAGGTGGCTGCTGTGTGGGTCGAGGGTAATGAGCTACGTAGGGAATTTGACCGTAGCATTATCCTATATGGGAACAACAATGAAAAATACAACATCAAACCGTACTATGGATGCTACGACCCTCTATCATATCCACTCTTCTTCCCAAGAGGGGAGCTTGGTTGGCATCCACAGATCCCGAAGGATGGTGTGCCCATTGAAGATATAATTCGACAACATGGTGATGATTATGGTTTTGAGGATCCAGGTTAGTTTTCTATTAACTTTCCATGACACATCCTTTTTGTTGTGCTTATTCGCGGCCTAATATTATGTGGCTCTTTCTTGTGTTTAGATTTGAATAGTCGGTTGTGCGTCTCCGCCAGAGACTACTACTGTTATAAATTCCAAATGCGTCGTGGGATTTTCAATGCCATACTGTATGGCAAACGCCTATTCCAACAATATGCGGTTGACATGTACATCAAGGTTGAGAGTACCTGGTTGGACTACATTAGGCATCACCAAAAAGAGTTACGTGCCGACCTGTACAAAGGCGTGGTTGATAGTATACAAGCTGGAGAGAGTCGAGCCGATGCGGTGGGAAAGCGCATTGTTCTTCCAGCATCATTCATTGGGGGCCCGAGAGATATGAAAAGAAGATTCACGGATGCTATGGCCTTAGTGCAGAAGTACGGGAAGCTAGACATTTTCCTAACAATGACATGTAATCCTAACTGGGATGAGATAATACGTGAGCTAGAACAAGGTCAATGCCCACAGGACCGCCCAGATCTCATTGTGCGTATATTCAGAGCCAAACTAGAGCACCTCAAGGAACAGTTGTTCAAGAAGCACATCCTTGGTAAGGTGGCTGCTTATGTGTATGTCGTTGAGTTCCAAAAGAGGGGTCTTCCACACGTGCACTTCCTTCTAATCATGGAGGGATGGTACAAGCTCACTTGTCCAGAACAATATGATTGTGTCATATCTGCTGAGCTACCAGACAAAAACAAATACCCAGAGCTATATGAGATGGTTGTCAAACACATGATGCATGGTCCTTGTGGGGTCCTAAATCCCAAGAATGTGTGCATGCAAGATGGCACATGCAAGTGCCATTACCCGCGCCCTTTCAATAGTACTACTTTACAGGGAAAGGACTCGTACCCTGTTTATAGAAGAAGAGATGATGGCCGTCGGGCAAAGGTTCGTGGACAAATGCTAGACAGTAGATGGGTTGTGCCATACAATCCTTACCTCCTAAAGACGTTCAATTGCCACATCAATGTGGAGGTCTGCTCGAGCATAAAAGCCGTGAAGTATCTTTTCAAGTACATCTACAAGGGGCATGATCGAGCATCAGTTTCTCTTGATGAGCTCGATAGCAATAGTAATATTGATGAGATCAAGTAGTTCAGGGATGCAAGGTGGGTTACCCCACCTGAAGCATTATGGAGGATCTATAGCTTTGAACTTAGCAAGGTCTCCCCACCTGTGATGCAGCTACAACTACACCTCCCAAACATGCACATGGTCTCATTCCGTGCTGGACAAGATCTCCACGATGTTGTCGAACGACATGGCTCTGAAAGGTCCATGTTGACTGAGTATTTTGAGATGAATAAAGTTAATGAAGGAGCTCGTTGCATCCTGTATAAGGATTTCCCATCAGCATTTGTTTGGCAGGCGGGGCCAAAACGGTGGAAGGAAAGGGAAGAAAGAACACAGGTTGGCAGAATCGTGTCAGCACATCCAGCAGAAGGGGAGCGATACTATCTCAGGGTTCTCCTTAACCATGTAACGGGTGCCACGTCATTTGAAGACCTCCGAACGGTAGATGGGGTGGTATATCCATTCTTTCGTGAAGCTGCTGAAAAGAGAGGGCTTGTTGAGGCAGACAACACCCTTGACGAGTGCCTTAGTGAGGCCGAGTTGTTCCAGATGCCATCTGCTCTTCGGAGACTCTTTGCAACAATTTTAGTGTTTTGTGAGCCTAATAACGTGCGTGGCCTTTGGGAGAAACACTTTGAAGGAATGGCGGAAGATTACCATCATGTGCACTCATGCTCACGCATGGTTGAGCAAATGGTGTTGTTGGATATCAAGAATATGCTCCAATCGATGGGGAAGGACATAACAACATTTCCTCTGCCCGAGATTGACGATTCGCTCAACACCAATGAGACTAGGGAGATCATGGAGGAGTCAATAATCCAGGTTGACCATGAGCATTTGTCTCTTCCATCATTCTTGAACACTGAGCAGAGGGCTGCGTACGACGAGATATTAGCTGCAGTGGACAATTGTGATGGTGGTGTCTTCTTCGTAGATGGTCCAGGTGGCACAGGGAAGACATTCTTATATAAAGCACTCCTTGCAAAGGTTCGAAGTGAGGGAAAGATTGCCGTGGCAACCGCAACATCCGGTGTTGCTGCATCCATAATGCCTGGAGGCAGGACCGCACACTCAAGGTTTAAGATCCCACTGAACATTGAAGATGGGGCTGTTTGTAGCTTCACAAAGCAGAGTGGGACTGCCCAGCTCCTTCAGCAAGCGTCACTAATAATTTGGGATGAAGCCTTGATGACAAAACGACAAGCTGTTGAGGCGCTAGACAGTAGCATGCGAGACATCATGGGCCGAAGGGATGTGCCATTTGGGGGTAAGACGGTGGTCTTTGGTGGGGACTTTAGACAAGTGCTACCGGTTGTTCGGAATGGATCAAGGCCTCAAATTACTGATGCGACACTTCGTAAATCCTATCTTTGGGGGTGCATGCGGCAGCTTAGGCTTGTCCGTAACATGAGGGCCCAAAGCGATCCATGGTTCGCAGAATACCTACTCCGCATTGGGAACGGCACTGAGGAGGTTGATGAGCATAGCTATGTACGTCTTCCTGATGATATATGTGTTCCATGTACCGGCAACGACAACGACCTTGACACACTCATACAAAGTGTGTTCCCGACCTTGGAAGAGAATCTTTCAGATCCAAACTACATCACGTCTCGGGCCATTTTATCAACACGAAATGACTACGTTGATGATATTAACATGAAGATGATTGACTTGTTTCATGGGGAGGAGATGGTATATGTCGGGCCCCCGGATTTCCAAACCCGGACCCTCTGTGTATTTCTGCACTAGTCCCAGATCAAAGCTAGTGCACACAGTTAAACAGAAATGATTCATGACCAACAACGTATTTATTACAATTATAAAGAGTACTGACCACCAGGTCTCATTATTACATTGGAGGTTTCAAGACCTCGCACAATCAAAACACAGCGGAAGCAAAGTGAAATCAAAATAGACCCATCAAGATGCCACAGGCAGTTGACTGGGGAAGCGCGGCCTAGTCCTCCGGGAAGAATCCATCGCAGCCACAAGCGAAGCAGTAGTCGTAGTCACCTTCTTGAGCTTCAACTTCCTCTGAGATTTTATTTTTAAGTGTAGCATGTGAGTACATAAAGTACTCCGCAAGTCTTGGGAAAAATGCATAGATGCAAGGCTTTAACAAAGGAAGGCCATACGGTTCTTTTGCACAAAGCAATATTTGAAATCTCAATACTACTAATTATTTTCGAAGGCATCAATTTAATGAAGTAAATGTTTTTACCGAATTAACTTTCTAGTGAAGGTTCCAACTACCAACACTAGCTAACCAATTACCATTGGTCAAGTTTAAACTGCGGGTTCCATCCACCCTCTCTGGCTCCATCCGCCAGGATTCCCTTCCGAGAGTTCCCTCCACCCTCGGAATACAAAACTTTTGATTTTAAAACCAAAACCAGAAATCTACCATGTGAATGCATTCCTTGCCCGCCCTTGACCGTGGGCACGGCTATTCGAATAGTTTTACACTCTGCAGAGGTTGTACAACTTTACCCACAAGAGATAAATTATCCTAAAAGTCAACACGCTTCCTTTGGCATGAGACCCAGATAAAATATCACAAAGCCTTTACCTTACTCTAATCTAGCTAGATACCACCCGCTGAGGTTTCACCGCAGGTAGGCTAACTGCCCGAACCGAAGCCCCCTCTTGCGCCATATGAGTACAGTAAATCTCTGTCCCTCACTGTGAATAACCAGTCCATCCCTGGCATCCACTTTCCACTGGTGGCACCTAAACTAGACTATCATAAGTTAGTTAGCTAGGTCGTACCCATATAGACTTGTGGTTGTACGGTTAATGCTCAGCTTGGACAAACACAAGCGTCGGTCCTTAATTGACTAGGGTGGAACATACACTTAACAAGTTCTCGTGCTTACTGCACCAACCCAAACAGCCATCCACCCTAATCTAAACCAACTTTCACATTTTTATTTTATTTTAAAATCACAGTGACAACTCCAATTGCCACTTCACTTTCAAACACGAGGATTTAATAATAACTCATAATTTCCCATTTTCAAGATTTTCCAAAGGATAATAGATAGCATGACTAAGCATTATTCTACCATTCTAATATTCACAAAGATTAATAGTAATCTCATTATTGAGACAAAGGAAGTTCTAGGGTGGCAAGGTATATGGCAATCAATGTCAAATGAGGGCATAACAAAGTTGGAATAACTAATTCCTAAAGATTTGAACTAGTCACTTTTATGTAAATAGCAATGCATACAATTTAAAATAATTAAAACATTTTCAAAAGCATAGGTTCAAGATGATCAAAGGAGACTTGCCTTCTTGCAGGGTTTCTGGGTCTTCCTGTTGCTGTGAAGAGGGATCGTCGACAACGTTGGAATCTACGCGAGAAAAGACGAAGCAACCAAAGCAAATAAATACAAAAGAAAATTCAAATAAAATCCAAAAATTCAACAGAGGCCATAGTTGGATAGATTATGATTTTAGATGAATTTAGAAATTTGAATGGCTGGATTTGGAGTTAAAATGAGAAAGTTATGCTCATTTGAAAATCTCAGATTGAATAAATCTAGAAATTCCCAAATTTCTGACAGGTGGGGCCCACTGGAATATTAGATTTTAATTTCTATTTTTATTCTGAGAGACTGACAGGTGGGGTCCACTGGTCAGTGAGTCCACAGAGAGCTGTCCCTGACATGTGGGACCCACTGGACAGTGAGCCCACGGCTCAGCCTCTGACACATGGGACCCACTGGACTCTAAGCCTACTAGTCAGTGACCAGCGCAGAGGGGTGGGGCCCAGTCGACAGTGGCCTGCGAGGACAGCTGCCACTGACGGGTGGGGTCCACTTGTCAGCGCGGTTTAATTGAGAAAAACTTAACCTCAGCGTGCGGAGCCGAGGGCTCGAACGCGCGCCGAGGGAGTCGGGGGAGGGGAGAGCGAGCGGTGATAGCCAAGTGAGCGGGGAGGCTTTGCCTACCCATATAGGGCAATCAAACCTTTTGAGTTACCTGCCGGAGGGGAGGCCGGGGAAGGTGGCCGGAGGCAAGGTCGTCGCGGCGAGGGAGTGGCGGAGGGGTGCGGATGACGCGTGAAATGCAAACCCGGAGCGGAGACGAGTCCAACGAAGGGGTCGGCAGGGCTCGGGGACGGGCGGAGGTGGCCGACGACGAGGGGATGGCGGAGCTGGCTCGGGTCCTCCGGTGCGACGGCGCTCCGGCGGCGGGGAGGGGCGGCTGAGGTGTCGGGGAGGATCGCACGGGCGAGAGGGAGCTCGGGGAAGTGACGGCGGGCTCCGGGGATGACCGAGGCGGCGGCGAAGGCTCGCCGGAGTACTTACCGTGGGCGCACGGGGAACTCGCGGTGCGACGGCGCTCGGGGCTTAGGGAGAGAGGTGGAGTGTGTCTGGGTGTTGGGCGGAGGGAGGCGAACCGAGGGGGGCTTTTATAGGGGCGCAGGGGGCGCAGGGGAGCGGCAATCGCTCGCCGGTGCTGGCGGCCGGAAAAGGAAGGGAGGGGGAAGAAACGGGAAAGGGGAGGTAGAGAAGGAAGGGAGGCGCGGGCGTTGGGGATTTGCTTCCCGCCGGGGCTCAGGGATTCCAAAACCGGGGAGAGGCAGGGAAGGCAAGGCCGGATCCGGCGCGGTCTCGGTCGGCCGGCGAGAAAGGAAAGAGGGGGAAAAGAAAGGAAAGGGGCGGCTCCGCGGGGACGACGGATCCGACAGAAGGGCCCCGCGTGCAGTGAGAGAGAGGAGGGAGCGGGCGGGCGGCGCGGATGGCTGCCACGCGGCTCGGGGAAAATATCGGGCGGTGGTGCGGTTAAGTGGAAGGGGCGGTGGATTGAGGCCGGGCGCGAAGACGCGGCTCCTCCGAGCCGTCCACGCGTCGGGCGAGGAGGAGGGGAAGGCGGGGCCGCCAGCTAACGGGCCGGGCCCGCTAGACAGCGAGGGGAAGGGGAGGATGCGGCCAGGATCAGGCCGAGCGGCGACGTGGATGGATCTGGGCCATCCACGCGTCGGCTGGAGGGAGAGGGGATATATTATTTTCAGAATTTGATTTAGATTTTTCAGAAAAGGCTAGAAAATTATTTAGGCCTCAGAAAAATGAGAAAATACCTCCAAAAATTCCAGAAAAATTCACAGAAGCTCCTGGACATATTTTGGACTAAATAAAATTATTTCCAACTACTGTTGGTATTTTAGTTTCATACTTTTAATTACTTTTAAAATTAAAAAAATAGTTTTTAAATTCCAGAAAAACCAGAAAGGCAATTAAAAGCCAAGTAAAATCCAATTAGCTTAAAATAATTAATTGGAATTTAAATTTTTCAAAAAAAACCAAATTTTGGGATGTGACAAACCTACCCCCCTTAGAAAGAATCTCGACCCCGAGATTCGGACGGACTGGGAAAAAGGTCTGGGAACTCTTCTTTCAGATCCTCTTCACGCTCCCAAGTTGCTTCCGATTCTGAATGGTTGCTCCACTGCACTTTACAGAACTTGATAACCTTGCTGCGCGTACGGCGCTCTGCTTCCTCCAATATCTTGACTGGATACTCTGGATAGGTGAGGTCCTCCTTCACGTTTATTTCATCTAGAGGCATCTGCTCTTCTGGAACTCTAAGACACTTTCTTAGCTGAGACACATGGAAGACGTCATGCACCTTTGACAGTTGAGGTGGAAGCTCCAACTGGTAAGCAACTTCTCTTCGTTTCGCCACAACAGGAAAAGGTTCAATGAATCTGGGAGCTAGCTTTCCACTGACTCCAAAATGTCTCATTCCTTTGAGAGGTGACACCTTCAAATAAACATGATCCCCAGGTACGAATTCCAAGCTTCTACGTCGATTGTCCGCATAACTTTTCTGCCTGGTTTGTGCTGTTTTTAATCTGTCCTGGATTAGGCGAACCTGTTCTTCCGCTTGCTTCAACACATCTGGTCCAAAGACTTGTCCTTCTCCTGTCTCCTTCCAATACAATGGAGTCCTACACTTTCTGCCGTATAGGGCTTCGAACAGAGACATTTGCAAACTAGATTGATAACTATTGTTGTAGGAGAACTCTGCATAGGGCAAACTCTGATCCCAGTTATTCTTGTTTGCCAGTACACAAGCCCTCAACATGTCTTCCAGAATTTGATTTACTCTTTCTGTTTGTCCATCTATCTGTGGATGATAAGCTGTACTGAAGTTTAAGTTTGTGCCCAAAAGTTCATGTAGCTTTTGCCAAAATCTCGAAGTGAATTGGGTTCCTCGATCTGACACAATCTTCTTTGGGATTCCATGCAAACACACAATTCTTGACATGTACAACTCCGCAAGTCTATCCTCGGAGTAGGTGGTCTTTACTGGAATGAAATGGGCGACTTTTGTCAAACGATCCACTATAACCCAAATTGAATCGTGCCCTGTTTTGGTTCTTGGTAATCCAGTTATAAAATCCATACCAATTTCTTCCCATTTCCACTCAGGGATCTGCAATGGCTGCAGAAGTCCAGCAGGTCTCTGGTGTTCAGCTTTAATCCGTTGGCATACATCGCACAAGGCTACGTATTCTGCAATTTCTCGTTTCATACTTGACCACCAATACCTTTCCTTGAGATCTTGGTACATCTTGGTACTCCCAGGGTGAATTGAATATCCAGATTCATGGGCTTCCTTCAATATTAACTCCTTTACCTCTTTCTTTTCAGGTACAATAATCCTTTTCCCAAACCAAAGGGTACCTTCTTCATCCTCTGAAAATCCCGAGGCTTTCTCTTTCTTCATATTATCCTTGATCTCCTGAACATACTTGTCCTCCTTTTGAGCTGCCCTGATTTGGTCTTCTAAGGTTGGTTGAACTTCCAAAGTGGCTAGGAATCCTTCCTCCACTACTTCTAGGTTGAGCCGTTGTAATTCTTCTTGAAGGGCAGGCATACTATCCTTAATCCACAGCTTGGCACAATAACTCTTTCTGCTCAAGGCATCCGCTACCACATTAGCCTTTCCTGGGTGATAATGTATTCCAATATCATAATCCTTTATTAACTCAAGCCATCTCCTTTGCCTCATGTTAAGATCGGGTTGAGTAAATATGTACTTCAGGCTTTTGTGATCCGTGTAAATCTCGCAGCGGTTACCAATCAAGTAGTGCCTCCATATTTTCAAGGCATGCACTACGGCAGCAAGTTCTAAGTCATGGGTTGGATAGTTTCCTTCATGAGGTCGTAATTGCCTTGAAGCATATGCTACTACCTTTCTCTCTTGCATCAGAACACAGCCTAATCCTTGCCTTGAGGCATCACAGAAGACTTCGAAATCCTTTCTAATGTCCGGAAGCGTCAACACTGGTGCAGAAGTTAACCTCTTCTTCAACTCTTGGAAACTATCCTCACATGGTTTACTCCATTCAAACTTCTTTTCCTTCTTCAGCAACTGGGTGAGAGGTCTTGCGAGCTTGGAGAAGCCTTCAATAAATCGACGATAGTAACCAGCCAATCCAAGAAAACTCCTGATCTCGGATACTGACTTTGGTTGCGTCCAGTTAAGCACATCATTTACTTTCTCAGGGTCTACGGACACTCCTCCTGCTGAAATCACATGGCCCAAGAAAGCTACTTTCTTTAACCAAAACTCACACTTACTAAACTTGGCATACAACTGATTTTCTCTGAGCTTTTCCAAAACTATCCTCAAATGTTCTGCATGTTCTTCCTCATTCTTGGAATATATCAAAATATCATCGATGAATACAACCACAAACTTATCCAAATATTCCATGAACACCTTATTCATTAGATTCATGAAGTATGCTGGGGCATTGGTTAGACCGAAAGACATCACTGTATACTTATACAATCCATAACGGGTAGCAAATGCGGTCTTGGGTATGTCCTCTGGTCTTAACTTCAATTGGTGATAACCTGATCGAAGATCAATCTTAGAGAATACACATGATCCTTTCAACTGATCAAACAGATCATCTATTCTGGGTAAAGGGTACTTGTTCTTAATCGTCACATCATTCAAGGATCGATAGTCCACACACATGCGAAGACTACCATCTTTCTTCTTTACTAGCAGTACTGGTGCTCCCCAGGGTGACGAGCTTGGTCTTACAAAACCTTTATTCTGCAATTCTTCAATTTGCTTCTTAACTTCAGCCAAATCATTTGCAGACATCCGATAAGGTCTCTTTGAAATCGGAGCTGTTCCAGGTACTAGGTTGATGACAAACTCTACTTCCCTGTTTGGCGGCATTCCGGGTAAATCTTCAGGAAACACATCTGGGTACTCACTCACTATAGGTACTTTTTCCAGAGTCACTCCCTTCACACTGTTCAAACCACACCTGCTCTGGGTAGGTGAGTTTGACTTATACCTTACTTGAATCCCATCAGAGTTAGTGATTGTAATAGCTCGATCAGCACAATCTATCTGTCCTTTATACTTGGTTAACCAATCCATTCCAAGTATCACATCTAAACTCCTGGAGTCTATTATAATAAGGTTCGCTAGGAACTTAACTCCATTTATATCCACAGTTGCTCTAGGGCAAACTGTGTTAGTCCTCATTTCCTTTCCAGGGGATTGGACTAGCATAGGGTTCTTTAGCTTACACACATCCCAATTATATCTTTCAGCAAAATCTTTGGACACGAAAGAATGCGAAGCTCCAGAATCAAATAATGCTGATGCAGGTACTGAGTTGACAAGGAACTTACCCAGAACTACGTCGGGTGCATCCTGGGCTGCTTCCGCGGTCACATGGTTGAGATGCCCTCTGCTCACCACTTGTGGAGTCCTTGGGGTCTGAGGTGTCCCACGGCCTTGTCCTGCATTTGGAGCTCGTGCTGGCGTAGTCCCTAGATTGAAACGAACTGGGGTCATTGCTGGGCGTTTCTGGGGACAGTTGCTGGCATAGTGCCCCATGTTCTTGCAGTTGAAACACTGCACTCCTGCTGCTGAAGTCCTGTTCTGCTGGGGTTGGCCACCATTGCTTGCCCGGGGAGTTTGTGGATTTGTGCGGGGTCCTGAAAAGGGAGTCCTTGGCACGCTTGACTCTGAAGGCTTGTGAAAGTGAGGTGCGTTGGGGCGGAATCGAGAGCTGCTTGCTCCTTGCTGGGCTTGAAACTTCCTCTTCCGAGTTTCGTATAGCTGACGCTGAGCATCTTCTTGGACAAAGGCCTTGTTCACTAGGTGCTGGAAGGTAGGGAAATCATTGGATACCAGCTGCACCTTGAGGTTGGGGTCAAGTCCCTGCGTGAACCTCCAAATCTTGGTCGCATCCGATGTGACCTCTTCAGATGCATACCTGGACAGTTGGGTGAACTTGTTCAGGTATTCGGAAACACTGAGGTTTCCCTGCTGTAGTTGATAGAATTCTCTTTTCTTCATTTCCATTATTCCCATAGGAATATGGGCAGTGCGAAAAGCTTCAACAAACTCATCCCAATTGATGGCTTGTGCATTTTGATGGGCGGCGCGGTAGTTTTCCCACCAGTTAGCAGCCATTCCCTTGAGCTGGTGAGCAGCATACAGCACCTTTTCATTATCGTTGCACTGAGCTAGGACCAATTTTCTTTCCACATCCTTGATCCAATCATCTGCCTCCAGGGGATCCATTGATCCAACAAAAGTGGGAGGCCTTGTCCTCATGAATTCTCCCAACTTAGACTGGGGTGCCTGGTTGGGTGCCTGCTGGGCTGGCTGCACTTGGTTCTGGGCGAGAGCTTGAAGTAACTGCAGTTGCATAGCCATCATCTGCTCCAAGTTGGGGGCTTGAGCAGGAGGTGGTGGAATGTTGTCCTCTGGCTGATTGTTGGCGTCACGGCTGCTGCCAGGGTTGCTCCTCGTGTTCACCATCTGAAGCGGTTTAGGTTAGCAGAAGGTAAGAGGGAAATAGCAAAGGTAAGAGATTAGGGGAACTATATCACATCCCAAGCCAACACACAAGAAGAAACCAGCAACCACTTAGGGAAAAACTTTTATTAAAATCAAGATAACTCCAAGGATGGCCGTACCACAAGTGCACATAGGCCTGGTACAGTCCATCTAGCACACCAAAACATAACCATAAGCGTTCTAAGGACGCGGACATTTTATTTGGGTACTACTGACTCAAAAGACTACTAATCCTCTCCAAAGACGTGCTCCTCAGGGTCCTCTTCCGGGTCCTCTTCTGGATCCTCCTCCGGGTCTTCCTAGCGCTCTCTCACGTGGTGACGTGAACAGTCACACTCGGCCGAGGCACGGTTACGACTGGAGGCAGTCGACCGAGAACGAGAAGGAGAAGGCTTGCGCTTCTTGAGAGTGATGACAGGTGGCGGACTGGGGCGTCGCACCTTCTTGCGTGCTGTAAGTCTGATGTGGAGTCCTGAAAGTCGAGCTGGTGCCGGGTTGCTGGGGATGACAGCTGGTACTGGAGAAGACGGCGTGTAATCAACTACGGGTGAAGACGACGCGTAGTCGGCTGCGGCCTTGAGACGTCCCAGCTCAAACTCAGCTGCCTGGCTCCGAAGAAGCTGTGCGCGAAGAGTGTCGGAATGCTGGTAGCTGGAAGTGAGAAGCATCCGAAGTTGTCCAATTTCCTCCTGAGCTCTAGCATAAGTGACTGCCATCGCCTGGGTGAGCTGCACCTGATGTGACAGTCGAGGATCGTCAGCTGGAATATCAAAGGGATCTGGATACCTCTGTCCTATCCTGGGGTTGATGAAGAAGCAAAAAGGGGACTGATGTACAGCATCCTTGTGCAGATGGCACAATTCATCAATGGCGAGGCGTGCTGCGTCCTGAATTGCGTCATAACAGCGGGACCGAGGGTGCTTGATGGGGTATGTTTGGGATTTGAATTCCCCATCCCGTGCATACAGGAATACCTCCATCGACCAGGAATCACGGTCCAGAATCCGCGTCTTCCGACCCCTGAAAATGGGCGGCTGACTGTATTCCAAGCACTGCATCAGCTGCCGGAGAAGGCTAGCGAATGCTCCAGCATCCTCTCCATGTGAGGAGTAGTCCCACAGGGCAGCGGAGGATGAACCAGCCATCTACAAAGTTGAGTGAAAGAAAAGATTAGTAAAAAGTTTTTAACAAATGGAGTTGGAGACAAGAACGAGATTCTAAGTAGGAAGAGAGTAGAAGCAAAGAAGCTTATATATTTTTAATATACTCTTTTTATAAATATAAGACCTTATGGTTTGCCATTCTTAATCTAGGTCACGTCCTACAGTCAAATTGGCTCTGATACCATCTCTGTCGGGCCCCCGGATTTCCAAACCCGGACCCTCTGTGTATTTCTGCACTAGTCCCAGATCAAAGCTAGTGCACACAGTTAAACAGAAATGATTCATGACCAACAACGTATTTATTACAATTATAAAGAGTGCTGACCACCAGGTCTCATTATTACATTGGAGGTTTCAAGACCTCGCACAATCAAAACACAGCGGAAGCAAAGTGAAATCAAAGTAGACCCATCAAGATGCCACAGGCAGTTGACTGGGGAAGCGCGGCCTAGTCCTCCGGGAAGAATCCATCGCAGCCACAAGCGAAGCAGTAGTCGTAGTCACCTTCTTGAGCTTCAACTTCCTCTGAGATTTTATTTTTAAGTGTAGCATGTGAGTACATAAAGTACTCCGCAAGTCTTGGGAAAAATGCATAGATGCAAGGCTTTAACAAAGGAAGGCCATACGGTTCTTTTGCACAAAGCAATATTTGAAATCTCAATACTACTAATTATTTTCGAAGGCATCAATTTAATGAAGTAAATGTTTTTACCGAATTAACTTTCTAGTGAAGGTTCCAACTACCAACACTAGCTAACCAATTACCATTGGTCAAGTTTAAACTGCGGGTTCCATCCACCCTCTCTGGCTCCATCCGCCAGGATTCCCTTCCGAGAGTTCCCTCCACCCTCGGAATACAAAACTTTTGATTTTAAAACCAAAACCAGAAATCTACCATGTGAATGCATTCCTTGCCCGCCCTTGACCGTGGGCACGGCTATTCGAATAGTTTTACACTCTGCAGAGGTTGTACAACTTTACCCACAAGAGATAAATTATCCTAAAAGTCAACACGCTTCCTTTGGCATGAGACCCAGATAAAATATCACAAAGCCTTTACCTTACTCTAATCTAGCTAGATACCACCCGCTGAGGTTTCACCGCAGGTAGGCTAACTGCCCGAACCGAAGCCCCCTCTTGCGCCATATGAGTACAGTAAATCCCTGTCCCTCACTGTGAATAACCAGTCCATCCCTGGCATCCACTTTCCACTGGTGGCACCTAAACTAGACTATCATAAGTTAGTTAGCTAGGTCGTACCCATATAGACTTGTGGTTGTACGGTTAATGCTCAGTTTGGACAAACACAAGCGTCGGTCCTTAATTGACTAGGGTGGAACATACACTTAACAAGTTCTCGTGCTTACTGCACCAACCCAAACAGCCATCCACCCTAATCTAAACCAACTTTCACATTTTTATTTTATTTTAAAATCACAGTGACAACTCCAATTGCCACTTCACTTTCAAACACGAGGATTTAATAATAACTCATAATTTCCCATTTTCAAGATTTTCCAAAGGATAATAGATAGCATGACTAAGCATTATTCTACCATTCTAATATTCACAAAGATTAATAGTAATCTCATTATTGAGACAAAGGAAGTTCTAGGGTGGCAAGGTATATGGCAATCAATGTCAAATGAGGGCATAACAAAGTTGGAATAACTAATTCCTAAAGATTTGAACTAGTCACTTTTATGTAAATAGCAATGCATACAATTTAAAATAATTAAAACATTTTCAAAAGCATAGGTTCAAGATGATCAAAGGAGACTTGCCTTCTTGCAGGGTTTCTGGGTCTTCCTGTTGCTGTGAAGAGGGATCGTCGACAACGTTGGAATCTACGCGAGAAAAGACGAAGCAACCAAAGCAAATAAATACAAACAAAAATTCAAATAAAATCCAAAATTCAACAGAGGCCATAGTTGGATAGATTATGATTTTAGATGAATTTAGAAATTTGAATGGCTGGATTTGGAGTTAAAATGAGAAAGTTATGCTCATTTGAAAATCTCAGATTGAATAAATCTAGAAATTCCCAAATTTCTGACAGGTGGGGCCCACTGGAATATTAGATTTTAATTTCTATTTTTATTCTGAGAGACTGACAGGTGGGGTCCACTGGTCAGTGAGTCCACAGAGAGCTGTCCCTGACATGTGGGACCCACTGGACAGTGAGCCCACGGCTCAGCCTCTGACACATGGGACCCACTGGACTCTGGGCCTACTTGTCAGTGACCAGCGCAGAGGGGTAGGGCCCAGTCGACAGTGGCCTGCGAGGACAGCTGCCACTGACGGGTGGGGTCCACTTGTCAGCGCGGTTTAATTGAGAAAAACTCAACCTCAGCGTGCGGAGCCGAGGGCTCGAACGCGCGCCGAGGGAGTCGGGAGAGGGGAGAGCGAGCGATGATAGCCAAGTGAGCGGGGAGGCTTTGCCTACCCATATAGGGCAATCAAACCTTTTGAGTTACCTGCCGGAGGGGAGGCCGGGGAAGGTGGCCGGAGGCAGGGTCGTCGGCGGCGAGGGAGTGGCGGAGGGGTGCGGATGACGCGTGAAATGCAAACCCGGAGTGGAGACGAGTCCAACGAAGGGGTCGGTAGGGCTCGGGGACGGGCGGAGGTGGCCGGCGACGTGGGGATGGCGGAGCTGGCTCGGGTCCTCCGGTGCGACGGCGCTCCGGCGGCGGGGAGGGGCGGCTGAGGTGTCGGGGAGGATCGCACGGGCGAGAGGGAGCTCGGGGAAGTGACGGCGGGCTCCGGGGATGACCGAGGCGGCGGCGAAGGCTCGCCGGAGTACTTACCATGGGCGCACGGGGAACTCGCGGTGCGACGGCGCTCGGGGCTTAGGGAGAGAGGTGGAGTGTGTCTGGGTGTTGGGCGGAGGGAGGCGAACCGAGGGGGGGCTTTTATAGGGGCGCAGGGGGAGCAGGGGAGCGGCAATCGCTCGCCGGTGCTGGCGGCCGGAAAAGGAAGGGAGGGGGAAGAAACGGGAAAGGGGAGGCAGAGAAGGAAGGGAGGCGCGGGCGTTGGGGATTTGCTTCCCGCCGGGGCTAAGGGATTCCAAAACCGGGGAGAGGCAGGGAAGGCAAGGCCGGATCCGGCGCGGTCTCGGTCGGCCGGCGAGAAAGGAAAGAGGGGGAAAAGAAAGGAAAGGGGCGGCTCCGCGGGGACGACGGATCCGACAGGCGGGCCCCGCGTGCAGTGAGAGAGAGGAGGGAGCGGGCGGGCGGCGCGGATGGCTGCCACGCGGCTCGGAGAAAAGATCGGGCGGTGGTGCGGTTAAGTGGAAGGGGCGGTGGATTGAGGCTGGGCGCGAAGACGCGGCTCCTCCGAGCCATCCACGCGTCGGGCGAGGAGGAGGGGAAGGCGGCGCCGCCGGCTGACGGGCCGGGCCCGCTAGACAGCGAGGGGAAGGGGAGGATGCGGCCAGGATCAGGCCGAGCGGCGACGTGGATGGATCTGGGCCACCCACGCGTCGGCTGGAGGGAGAGGGGATATATTATTTTCAGAATTTGATTTAGATTTTTCAGAAAAGGCTAGAAAATTATTTAGGCCTCAGAAAAATAAGAAAATACCTCCAAATATTCCAGAAAAATTCACAGAAGCTCCTGGACATATTTTGGACTAAATAAAATTATTTCCAACTACTGTTGGTATTTTAGTTTCATACTTTGAATTACTTTTAAAATTAAAAAAAAAGTTTTTAAATTCCAGAAAAACTAGAAAGGCAATTAAAAGCCAAGTAAAATCCAATTAGCTTAAAATAATTAATTTGAATTTAAATTTTTCAAAAAAAACCAAATTTTGGGATGTGACAGTATACCATAGCTTCGATTGTGCGGAGGATGAACCACACAACTACTACCCTCCTGAATTTTTAAACTCATTGACACCTAATGGGCTACCGCCGCATGTACTGAGGCTCAAGATAAACTGTCCTGTCATACTACTACGGAACATTGACCCCGCCAATGGATTATGCAACGGGACAAGGTTGGTTGTCCGAGGGTTCCAAAGGAATGCTATAGATGCTGAGAGTGTGCTAGGACAACATGCTGGGAAAAGGGTATTTCTCCCTCGGATACCTTTGTGCCCATCCGATGATGAGATGTTTGCCTTTAGATTCAAGAGGAAGCAGTTCCTGATTAGGCTGAGCTTTGCTATGACAATTAATAAGGCACTGGGGCAGACCATCCCAAATGTTGGTGTCTACCTCCCTGATCCGGTATTCTCTCACGGCCAGCTGTATGTCGCTTTATCAAGGGCCACTTCTAGGAGGAACATAAAAATTCTTGTCGTTGCAAAGAAAGATAAGGCCACACATAACCAAGTGATGAATACCAGTGGAATCTTCACAAAAAACATTGTTTATAAAGAAGTACTCACTTCATAGGCAGTGTATTGTATTAAATGTTGTCGAGTGCAGATCCTGATGCATCCTCCCCGTGTAATCTGTACCACGAAGCAATTGCGAGTAATAGATAAGAGAAAAGTAAATTCCTGTGCGTTGTTTTTGTGGTGTGATATCGCAAGACGTGGTCGGAAAACTCACGACCACAGCAAACGTGGTTGGGAGGAGTTACGACCACGGCAAAGCAAGTCGAAGGTGATCGAGAGGTGCAACGACCATGAAATACAGATTAGAACGTGGTCGTAGAGACATTCGACCACGCAGAGATGGCTACGACCACGGTGAAGGTGGTCGTAAGGTGTTACGACTACACGGGTGACGGTGGTCATAGGAAGTTACGACTACGCCTCGGACCACGTTGAAGGAAGTGAACGTGGTTGAAAGGGTGTTCGACCTCCCCAGATGTTCGACAAGCAACACTCAAAGCCTACGACTTCAACCCAAGTCGTTACGACTCCCCAGATGTCCATACGACCGATTCCCAGTGGTTACGACTGCTCCAAGAAGCCATACAACTGGTTTCCAAGTGTTACGACCACTTCAGGGCACTTCCGACCGCTATCGACCTCGTCCCGAGCACGTCCGACGTCTTACAGGCCCTTCCGATCACAACCGACCGAGTCCCAAGCCACTCTGACAACCGCAACCGACCACGTCCGACTGCGTTACGACCGCTACCGAGGGCTTCCGACCGCGTCTGACAGCACTACGACTATAACCGACTGGTATCAACCACTTCCGACCGCGTCTGATAGCGCTACGACCACGTCCGACTGCATTCGACCAGGTCCGACTGTAGCCGACTGAGCTACGACCACGTTCGACCGCTTTACAATGTGGTTGAAGTCTGCCGACTTCCCACGTGGTCGTGGTCAAAGTCTGCCGACTATCGACCGTAGCGGTCGAAGCCTCGACCTCCGACTTCTTCTCGCGTTAACGTGGTCGTAAGCCGCCGACTACCCAATGTGGTCATAGTCGTAAGCCGCCGACATTCAATCGCTTCAGCTCTCGACAACGTGGTCGTAAGGCCTTCCGACCACTCGAAAACGCATCTACCAGGTTCCGACCAAGGACGACGTGATAGTAAATGGCTTCCGAACGGCGACACAAAGGTCGTAAACTTGATTTCCGGCTTCCAACCGCTGACAATGTGGTCGTAAAACTTCCAGCCGGTATCAACGTGGTCGTAGAGTCTTTTGCTGACTTCCGACCAAGACCAATGTAGAGACCGACCACTTGAAAAGGCTTGAGACATTGCAGAATCAGCACAATATGGTCGTAAAAGGTTCCGACCACTAATTAAGTGCCTCCTATGACTACCAAGTCGATCGCCTACGACTACCAAGTCATAGAGACTCTGTTGAACACCAAGTTGTAAGTCCGACTACGTCTACCAAGTCGTAAATGACCCTTTCGACCACATTGTTGTAAGCCTAACTGCCGAGCATGTCACAAAGGCTTAAATCCCAATAGAAAGAGCTATTCTCAGATTAAACTAAATTTTGGTGTAAACCGCTCGATCACCTCCTACTTTGCCTTGTCGTGGTCGTAGGTCCTCCCGATCATGCCTCCTTTAGTTTTGCCATGGTCGAACGCCTTTCAACCACGTCTATTGACGATTTGCCGTGGTCGTAAATCTTCTTACGACCACTTACACCAAGATCGTAAGCCTGCTTACGGCCACGTTCAAACTTCTTCGTTGCGGTCGTCTATTGAAGATTTGCCGTGATCGTAAGTCGTTATGACCACGTTTACCATGGTCGTAAGTCTTCTTACGACCACTTACACCATGATCGTAGCCTTCTTCGACCACGCTCAGTGACTTTACGACGTGGTCGTTGCCTCCTTATGACCACGTTCAAACTTCTTCGTTGCGGTCATACGCCTTCGGATCACCTATAATCTTTCTCTGATGTGGTCGTATCACCTACCGATCTCACCTCTTCTGGTTTTGTCGTGGTTGAACACCTTTCGACCACGTATACTATAGCTTGTCGTGGTCGTAAAAACACTGTTCCTTGGCCATGATCAATAACGCTTTACAACCACGTTCTGCGCTCCTACAACGTGGTCGTAAACCTCTCGATCACCTCCTACTTTGCCTTGCCGTGGTCGTAGGTCCTGCCGATGACGCCTCCTTCAGTTTTGCCGTGGTCGAACGCCTTTCGATCACATCTATTGACAATTTACCGTGGTCGTAAGTCATTACGACCATGTTTGTCGTGGTCGTAAGCCACTGCTTCCCTGGGTTTCATGGTCATGACTGCAGCAGAAGTGAGTACAAGGCTAAACATTATCCTTTAGTTTGTATTGAACCGACACCTTGGATGTGGATTTTCTTGATTTCCCAGTTATCAAGTTTTTCAACGCTAAATTCTCTTAATTTTGTATCCCGAAAATGATTAGTGAATAGGTGGGATGTTCACGTGGAATATGTTTACAGCCAAGCAATGTCTTCAAGTAATAATTTTGGGTGAAAAAATGCCATGCAAATATATGTTTGACAGACCAAGGTATCGGCCTTTTGATTAACTTGCTAAGCAATTAGAAGTTGTTGAGACATTGAGAGCAGACGTGCGATGCTACGGATTTAAAAAAATAGAACATATTTGTATGCACGTTCCAACAAATTTACCACCTGTTAGTTTTAGAACATGTAATATGATAAAATTTTAAAATCCGACCGGCTACGACCACAATAGACCGAGCCCGAGGCGATCTGACCATGTTCAACCACCTCACAACGTGGTCGAAGACTGCCGACAACCCACGTGGTTGAAGTCGAAGTCTGCCGACTTCCGACCACAGCGGTCCAAGCCTTGGCTTCCGACTGCTTCTCGCTACAACGTGGTCGTAAGCTACTGACTTCTTAACGTGGTCGTAAGCCAGAGCGCCGACTATCGACCGTAGCGGTCGAAGCCTCGACCGCCGACTTCTTCTCGCGTTAATGTGGTCGTAAGCCGCCGACTACCCAACGTGGTCGTAAACCACAGCGCCAACTTCTAATGCCTTCAGCTCTCGACAACGTGGTCGTAAGGCGCCGACTCCACAACGTGGTCGTAAACCACAACGCCGACTTCCGACCGCAGTGGTTGTGGCTTCAACTTACGACTACCGACCACAGCCAAGGTGGTTGTAGCTGCATTCGACCACGACCAACGTGGTCGTAGCTGCGTTTGACCACGGCAAGAGTGGTCGTAAACGACACTATGTGGTCGTAAACGGTCCTGATGCCCTTCGACCACGGCCAGAGTGGTCGTAAACCTATCAGATGACCTTCGACCGCGCCCAATGTGGTCGTAAACAATTCTGGTGGCCTTCGACCACGGCCAAAGTGGTCATAAACGCCACAATGTCGTCGTAAACTACTCTGAGAGCTTTCTTGGTAGAGATGTTGAAGTACAAGGACAACGAATCTAAAGACAACATTCCTGAAGATATACAAGAACTTCTTAGGCGTGTGAGGATTTAGGTGGCTTCAAAAGATGTAATAGTTGTGATGTTATTTATTGGCAATGTTGCTCTTTAAGCATAATTGCTATGGACTCAACAATATGATAACTCATCATGAATATCTTTTGGCATGAGTCTTAATCTATCTCACTATTTACTTCATTTTTAAGAAACATAGTCTTAATAAGTGTGACTTGAGGTAGTCTTCTGCTGCTGAGCAACTAGAGGTAGTCTTCACTGCAAGGTTGTCTTAGCCGTCACCAACTGCACCATTGGCATCCATGCACTTCTGGGAACGCATTTCGGTAGTCATCCGGCCCTCTCCGACCGCCGCTCGCCACTGACGACATAGCCTCACCGCCGCCTTCGACCTCCTCTGCCCGGCCCCCCAGCGTGTTGTAAATAATCTTGTTTTAGAGTCATGGGCAAAATTTGGGTGTAATCGAAGTCGAATTGCAGCCGCAATTCAAAGTCGTAGAAGAAACAGAGTAGAAGTCGTATCTAGAACGGAGTCGGAATCCGAGTTGTAATCGTAGTCGAACCCGTGTTATAGTCGTAGAACCGGGTATAAAAAGAGGCTTAGAGCCATGTATTCGATGGAGCAAGCCATTGAGAAAATACCAAAAAGAGGGAGAAACACAGAGCATTGTTTTGTCGTGTGTTTGCGCAAGACGTGGTCGAAAGGACTCACGACCACGGGAAACGTGGTCAGGAGGAGTTACAACCACGGCAAAGTTCCCGCGCCGCTCGAACGCCGTCCGATCTCCCCGAGCCGCTCGAACGCCGTCCGATCTCCCCGAGCCGCTCGAACGCCGTCCGATCTCCCCGAGCCGCTCGGACGCCGTCCGATCTCCTCGCGCCGCTCGAACTCCGTCCGATCTCCCCGAGCCGCTCGGACGCCGTCCGATCTCCCCGCGCCGCTCGGACGGCGTCCGATCTCCCCGAGCCACTCGAACGCCGTCCGATCTCCCCGAGCCGCTCGGACGCCGTTCGATCTCCCCGCGCCACTCGAACGCCGTCCGATCTCCCCGAGTTCCCCATGCCGCTCGGACGCCATCCGATCTCCCCGTGCCGCTCGAACACCGTCCGATCTCCCCGAGCCGCTCGGACGCCGTCCGATCTCCCCGCGCCACTCGAACGTCGTCCGATCTCCCCGAGTTCCCCGTGCCGCTCGGACGCCATCCGATCTCCCCGCGCCGCTCGAACGCCGTCCGATCTCCCCGAGCCGCTCGGACGCCGTCCGATCTCCCCGCGCCACTCGAACGCCGTCGATCTCCCCGAGCCGCTTGGACGCCGTCCGATCTCCCCGCGCCGCTCGGACGCCATCCGATCTCCCCGAGCCACTCGGACGCCGTCCGATCTCCCCGAGCCACTCGAACGCCGTCCGATCTCCCCGAGTTCCCCGTGCCGCTCGGACGCCATCCGATCTCCCCGCGCCGCTCGAACGCCATCCGATCTCCCCGAGCCGCTCGGACGCCGTCCGATCTCCCCGCGCCGCTCGAACGCCGTCCGATCTCCCCGAGCCGCTCGGACGGCGTCCGATCTCCCCGAGCCGCTCGAACGCCGTCCGATCTCCCCGCGCCACTCGAACGTCGTCCGATCTCCTCGAGTTCCCCATGCCGCTCGGACGCCATCCGATCTCCCCGCGCCGCTCGAACGCCGTCCGATCTCCCGGAGTTCCACGAGCCGCTCGGACGCCGTCCGATCTCCCCGCGCCACTCGAACGCCGTCCGATCTCGACAACGTGGTCGTAAGGCGCCAACTCCACAACGTGGTCGTAAACCACACCGCCGACTTCCGACCGCAGTGGACGTGGCTTCGACTGCCGACTTCCGACCACAGTGGTCGAAGCTCTCCGAGTCCATGCGCCAGGCGGCCTCGCTCCTCACCGACGACGACCCCTCCGAAGACGACGCGTCGCGCCGCCCCTCCACCTTCCTCAACGCCGTCACCCTGGGCAACGTCGTGAGTATCGGGATCCGCCGGCCCCCCCGCCCGACGCCAAAATCCCCCCGGCGATCTGCCGCTCGTGCTCCGATCTGATCCATTCTGATCTGTTCCCGCCGGGTCGCCGCCGGCGTCGGACCTCTCCCCGAGCTCGCTCTCCCCCGTCATGATCCCGCAGTGTTGCAACTGTTGATGCTGTTAACACTGAGGAAACTGCTGCTGCGGCAGAGGATGAGAAGAAACCCAAAGATGCACTGCAGTCTGAGGTTGAGAAGGACAAGGAGGGTGCAGAGAATGAAGACGAAGAAAAAGAACCAGAGGATAAGGTATATAAATATTTCTGATTTGTGCCATAATGATATCACCTGATTGCTTTGCAAATGTGTCTGGGTGTAGTATGGCGTGCACATTTGGTATTGGTGACTAGGGTTATGGCAACTCTCTTTCTGGACATGCCAAATAGGATGTTTTGTGGGCTTGGTAATATATGGTTTGGAATATCATGTCATTTTAAAAGCTCAAAAGTTATGGATATATTTTGAGCAATAATGATGCGTAGACATACTTTTGGCTTTTTGTTGCATTCAAAACAAGCTAGAGGTCATCCGTTTAGTGAGGTGAAATATAAGAGAACATATGTGGTCAGCTATACTATTTTACGGAATGTAATGCAATTACTCAACTGGTCTAGATTTTTATCATAGAAAGCCTTTCTATTTACGGTACAAAAATGTGGTTTGATTTAACCTTCTTGAAAACTGCATTATTTTTTTTGTTTTTCAGGTTCTTCTGATTTTCACTAGATTAGTTTTGCACTTGTGCCCAATGCAATATGCTTCTGTTGGAATGTATTATCTTACTTTTTTATCAGTTTGTCAGTTTTCCTATCACACGCTATTTGGTACTAGGTTAGATCATTGTGTGAACCACTAACTGTGACCTCAGTGAGCCATTGCTACACTGCTGGCACCATGTGTTAATGTTGAATCCGCTTTCCTGAGTGCTCGTTGCTCCCCTCATGCCGTCCGCCGGCCCGCCATTGGCCTGCAACATGGGTGAGGGTAGAGCCTTGGACAGTAGTGGAGCCCAGGGTAGATCTGCTACAATGATAATTTTAGGTTAGGCCCTCTGTGATTTTTTATACTCTACAATGTGCACTAGAGTCACAATGCCACTCCACTACTCTTCAGCCTACAGGACAAAACAATAGAAAGGCTATATACCTAAAGGCAGGCATCTCACTAAGTCATGTCTCTTCACATACCACCACTCTCTCCTTCCGCAGGAAATTTCTCCATCTTCCCCAATGTGCTGCAGCAGTCCCCCTCGATCTCTCTCATGCATCTGTCTCCATCTGTAAAATCGACAGAGCTGTGTCTTGTCGAGATCGATTTTACAGTAGATCATGCATCTCTTTCTCTCTCTCTCTCTCTTTCTCTCTCCCTGTGTGTAGCAAATCGATCTGCTAAATCATGCTGCAGATATCCCTCCCTCTCTCAATCGAGATGCACACAATCTGGTGCTCCATTTAGCGCCAAAATATGGGAGAGAGGTGCAGGGGTTCAAACTTTTGGCGCCCAATATTTTGTGATTGTAGCTATAAATAAACATTCAGTGTGCCTTGCTCCATTGTTGTTATCAGACCAGTGTGCTCTATCAGGTACGAGTCAATTGCAATTTTTCTTTATGCACCGATTTGAACTTCATGTTTATATTTTTTCGGGGGATTTAGGATGAGGCCCTTGAAGCGTCTTAGAGTTGAAGCTCCACGTGTTCCAACCTTTGGTGATTTTCATCCTTCAACAAAATGGAGCATAGGTGTTCGAGTTTATCACAAGTATCATGTTGAGACATTCGCTCCTGGTAGGAAGAGGCTAACCTTGGTTTTGTTGGATGAGCAGATAATGTTCACACATGTTTTTTTAGATATGCTTAGTTATATTCTGTTGAATTTTAATGGTGTCTGACTTTGCCTGCTGTTAATAGGGCAAAAAAATGGTAGCCACTGTTTACGATGACCAGGTGCATCGTTTAGATCCCCTACTTCGAGAGGGCTGCGCATATTATGTGTCAAGGTTGTCCGTAGAGCCTACGAGGAGAATAGAGCATAAGTGGCTTGCAGAGCATGCTTATGGGTGTGTTTTCACACGTGTCACTACTGTGAGTGAGATACCAAACATGAGTGAGAAGACATTGCCGCTTTTTCCGCCGCTCATGCCACTTAGTGAAGTTTTTGAATTCACCTATCATAATGACATTTATGTTGGTATGTATTTCAGTTGACCACCCAAGTAATACTGCTTTGTAATGAATCAAAGTTTTACTAACATTTTTTTCACATGTCAGATGTTATTGGAATGGTCATGTTTGTAAGCACTGTAGGCTATATGCAAGGCTACTACAATAGAAATATACCTTTTAGAAATGTTCTTATAATTGATGGCAGGTATGTACTTTGTTGTAGTATCTTCTTGATTTTATGGTTGCACGTCTAAATTATTTATGTTATTATACTGGTTTCTGGAAATCATTATTGTCCATGGCTCCCAAAGTTTGCTCCTTTGGCACTTAGAACATTACGGTTTGCTGCTATATTTGGTTGTTTTTGCATAGAATGGAACCCCTCTTGTATAATTAATCTATAAATGCTAATGGCCTTCCCTGTATAATTAATCTATACATGCTAATTGCCTTACAAAATTTCCCTTCCCTTCATGACTTGTCTGGTTAGAATATATAATCATGTTTGGTGATTACATTTTCAAACAGATGGAATACCTTCTCAGTTTTTATATAATAGTGATAGTGATAATATATGAATCAGAAAATGTTTTTTCTTGAGTCTCCCAAATTTTTTATAAAGTAGAATAACCTGCTAAGTTCATATGTTGGATAAAGTGCCATGTTTATAGAGCTTTTATAACACAAAATGGAAACTCAGCCCATGTTTATATTCCTGTAGCTTCAAACCTGTGAAGTTAGTTGTTAAGGACAAAGTACTTACCAGCCATTTGACTAAATGGACGAGATGCTCTGATGATCGAACTATCATCGTGGCAACTATGCTTCGAGCAAGGCGTGAACAAGGTGAGTTGATGTGTGTTCCTTGTTCATTTTGTGTTGATCTACTCTATATTTTATACTTACTTGTTTACTTTTTAGATCATAGCCTGCACACTAAATGCTTCAGTAGGGTGCACTTTGAACCTAATGTTGCAGTTGCACGCGATCTGAGACGGAGGTAAACATAATTTTGATTATAAATTTTTTAGTAATTAGTTTTAGCTATATGGTTTATCATTTATGGAATCTTTTGTAGGGTCAACAACGAGCTTATTGGAAATGCTTCTCCATGACATTACTATGGGAAGTAAATGCAAATCTTTTGGCTAAGGGACCTCTAGCTATATAATTGCTAGAAGTGCAAGACTCATTTTGGTGGAAGTAGATGTGATTTGTCATGAAGGAAGTTGATATGGTTCTTTTGGTTAGGATATTCATAGCTAGGATGCTTGCTAGAAGTAGATGCAAATGTTGTGGCTAAGATACTTCTAGCTATCATGCTTGCTAGATGATTGTGCTTCAATGTGTAATTTGACGCATAGCAAATTGGACATGCGTTCATGCCATTCTATCTAATTTTAGTGGTAGTATTTGTAGTATCAAGAAACTTTCTTATATATCTGTGGAATGGAGTTATATCCTAATTGAATATCACTAGGAACAATGAGTGCATCCATTTGTGAATTGTTCGACGACGTCTTGTCAATATCTTTTATCTTGTCCATGGGATATGCTCATACAGGTGTTTAGCTTGCTGTTTTCTGGATGCGAGATTTCCCATATGTAACTGGGTGTTCTCTTTTCAGCTTGTACCATGTAACCCCTGTGGAAAGTTTTTATTTGTGAATTGCAATTAATTACGTCTCTCCTTTTTTTGGCAATCCTTGTAAGTCAAAGTCTTTCTATATATGGATCTATAGTGTTCTTGTTTGATAGACTAATTTTAGAGTATTTCCTTTGCTCCCTATCATTTTGCAATTAGACTTTTTAAATGTTATGATTATGTTTTAATCCGTAGCAACGCACGGGCATCCAACTAGTGAGCGAAAAAATTCTGCTGGTTCAATTTCTAAATTTTCTGCCAGAAGTTTTGATGCATAAACGAAATGGTCAGCAGGGGAAGAAAATCACTGTTCGATTTGAAAATTGATAAAGCTCCTCTTGCTCGGGGAAAAAAAAGAAGTGGATGGTAGAGCCCTTGTGTTCACTTAATTTAGTTGGACACGCTCCTCTACTCGGTGCCAAGGAAGGAAGAATGTTAGCATCGTGCCTTATGTTTAACCTACCTAATGCTTGTAGAGAACCAATAACTGGAACCAGACTTGGAATCTCACAACAAAGACGAACAAAGAAGAAAGGAAGTTCAGCCAAGAAAAGCTGTGGCTGGGCTTAACTTTCCTTAGATCTGTTCTTTTCAGCTTCTAAAAGCTGTTTTTTGGCTTTTTTACAGTAATTAGCTTTTAAACGGAGTATTGTTTTCAAGATAGGGTCTATTAGTTAATTGTAGTACATACTTTACTGACTTCATTTATATCGGTAAAAATCGCACATGGGCTTCTGTTACTCTGTAATCTCTCGTACAAACAGCCCAAAAGGTACAAGTTGCAGCTAAAAACCACAAGCCGCAGCTAAAAAGAACATGCCCTAATTCTTTCTCGAGAATACAGAACTGGGCTTGTAGATTTGAAAAGAGACAGTTCGGCAGATGGCCGGCATGCAGCCCATTGGTGTCCTCCACTCCTCCCCTCCCAAGTGATCCGATCCAATTCCCCGTTAGCAGCAGCACGCGATAAACAGGCCCTTCTTTCTATCAAGCGTTCTCTGCTTCTTTCTATCAAGCGTTCTCTGCTGCTAGGGTGGATTCTTTTTGTCTATATGGTGACTTTTAATTTTTGCATGAATTTTTATTCGAATAAACATAGTACCGATAAGTCATTTTTTAAAAAAAATTGTTTTGATAAATCGTTTTAAAACATAACGAAAAAATCGTCTTGTTTATTTATTTAAAAAAGTTATAAGAGAAGAAACTGAGGCTATATTTTGATAAGGAACACGCGTAATGTTAGCACCGAGTTCGTCGATAGCAGTTGCACTGTGCAGTGGTACACCAGTACCAGACGGCTGCATGCGCAGATGGAGCACTGAGCAGCAGCATACGCATGCGTATGCGGCTGTGCTCTGATTGACTTATCAGGCATGGTTTCTAATTTTTTTACTATAATGCCGGTTAGTTTTTTTAAAATAATTAAATTTAAAAATGTTATATTATTACGGACAATATAAAGAGATAAAGTGAAAAAGAAAAAAGAAATCCGTAAAGAGATAAAGTGAAAAAAGCAAAAAAAAACCTAAAAGGATAAAAAGGATAAAATTAAAAAAAATTAGAAGTTGAAATGTGTAGAGCGTGCATCGGCTGCACATAAGTAGATAAACTGAAGCGCCTTGCCTGCAAACAACCGAGACGCACGGGGCCATGGCTGCTGCTGCCGTTCTGCGTCTGCATACATGCCATGCCGTTCATTTCCTCTCTCTCAGCTAGCTGCCTGCTGCCTTTGTTGCTTTTGCATGGCTTGCCTTGTCTTGGCCTGGCCATGATGCATCATGATAACCATGTAACATAGCTAGCTGCAGTGGTAGCCAGTAGGTACGTACTCTCTTCTGGTTCAATTGCTTACTCAGGTGTGGAGTATTTGTCATTGACTGGCTATGGAAGCAAGTGGTACTCCATGATTAAGCATGCATCTTCCTTTACTCGTTTATGATTTGGCATCAGCATTACTGGAATTGGATCGACCCACTCGCCCTTGTTTACTTATGTGGCCAGTGTCGACTATACCGGTTGCTCATTGGCTCACGATGGCTAAACAAAGTTTTAGGGGCGCTCAGATTTGGGATGTCTTATTTCTTTTTTACTGTAACTGACTTATTTTAACTGTAACTAATTATAGTTTATTTGGTGTAATTAAATTTTAAAAAATTAAAAATAGAAGAAAAAAACATGTTAGCTCATCACGAACAATACGAAAGAATACAAAAAAGATAAAAAAAACCCCAAAAAAGCTAGAAAAAAGAAATTAAGGAAGAGTGAATTAAAAACCAAAAGTTAGAAGATGGAGCTAAAACGAATGAGCCTCCTGTGTCCGTCCTACATAAACATTTCTCTCCACGAGATGGTAATTGGTACATAATCCAAATAGCGGTGACTAAAGCCACTTTTAGAAGCCAAAAACTATTTAAAATATAGTGATTTTTTATCGTGGCTTTTATTTTTTTTCTTTGTATTATCTGTGAAGTTATAACGCTGTTTTCATTTTTTCTATTTTTCTTGTAATTGCATAGCTAGAAAAAATTAATAACCACTATAGTATTATTTTAGTTAAAAGTCACATCCCTTTAAAACAGACCTATAACCAGCCGGTGGTACCATCTCTCCTTTGATAGCTGTTCTAGTCTCTCCCTTTGACTTGTTTTAAATTATAATGAAGAACGCACACTTGCTCATACCATACTTATAATATACATCACATGCACATACTCGTATATATATACTATCGAAATGCATGCTAAAATTTAAGCGGAGATGGACGGACAGCTCGCAGGAGGGGCAAACTGGCCACCCCTCACTCGCTGACTTGGCAGCGGAGAATTGCGGGGGGCTGCGTGGCGCGATAGCAGTGAGACGAGATGGCCCCACCTGCACGCTGCATGCAACGCGACGCAATCGCACGCAGCGCGTGCAGAGATATAGGCACATGCACGGTGGGAGACTGGTGAGGCACAGGAACCCGCTTTGACCGCTGCCTTGCCCACCCCAGCCGCGCCTCACACATGCGCGCGCGGCAGCACGGGACATGCACGCGACAGTCGCTTGCTCCTCTCCTCGATCTCCTCTTATCCTCTCTTTTTTAGTTTTTTTTACAGTGAACAGGGGAGTAGTAACGCACTGGGCGTATTATAGCGTGTGCGTGCCGGCTCCCCTCTCGGCGTTATTCTAACGTGCCACCTTCACCGTGAACCGTCTTCGGACTCTTTTTAGGCTATACCTTTAGCTTATCACTTCTTGTGAAAGGCTAAATATAGCAACAGAGAGGGTAAATGGTATCGTTCTAAATTTTTCTCTAAATATTTAAGATTCTATCCTCAAACATCTACATATATATAGACCATAGAATCTTCAGCTGAAAACATTAAACCTAACCCTTTCTGACAGTATGATCGGCCTCCAAACGGCGGTCTGACCGTTCTAGAGGTCTGACCGCTAGTATAAGAGCGGTCTGACCGCTGCTACAGTAAAATCAGGCATATGAATAGTGTTTTAGCACGGTTTCAAAAACGAAAAACGAGAAAACTTTTGATCCATCGATCCAAATGTTATGAAACTTTGCAGAAATCTACTCTATGATATCAAGAACCTATTTCAACAAACCATCATGAAATCATGGTCAAACTTGTGACACTTTTCAGTTTGTTAGAAGGTTACACTAAAACCGAGCCAAAACCCTAAAAGGTGAATATAACTTGCCCGTGGGTAGAATGTGGTCAAGATAGCTCTAGATGTATTCTCACATATCACAGCAAACTAGAACACCGAAGAATCACAGCCAAAAACTCTCGGATCAAGAGATGGATCAAAGATGCCAAAATCAAGCAAAACTAGCAAGATCCTTGGTACAGCAAGATCACAAAAAAGAAAGAATAGAGATCAAAACCAACCAAAATCACAAGCACATCAAACAAACACAAGAGTGACTTAAGAGTTACATAACGTTTGATGTATTGCTTACTTGAGAAGGTAAATTTTATAGCCACTCTATCTTGGAAGACAAAGAGCACCCAAATTACTCACTCTCAAACCCTAACTCTAGAGAAGAGAGCACAAGAGAACCTTACATGTCTTCATCCCAACCCCTTTTATAGGTAGGCAACTAGCCACATGCACCCCTTAATGGATCTTATGGATCTTATCCACTATTACAATGGGGAAAACTCGTTAACCTCACACACATGGGTTTTACTCACATAAGTTCATTTATGCATGTTTTTCAAAGCGTATAAGTGTCCATCCGCTAAATTCTTAACATTGATCCAACCAGCTCCACCTTGACCTAAACCACTCTCCAACGCATCGCCCATATACCGTGGTTTTGATCCAAGATGGATTCTGGTATTTTGGTCAAACTACTAAAATACCCTTCCTTGACCCGGCCATCACCAACCACTGCAAGCAGTTGTCAAGCTTGCCACGTGTAGGTGCATCACTAGCTTGCCATACATTGCCAAGTCTCTCTCGCTCCGGTTCCACCAAAACACGGCTCACTTGGCCCGTGCAAGCCATATAGCGCCATCACGCCGTTTGAACTCGCCTTCAACATTCCAGCCTTTCTCGTGCCATGCTTGAGCTCACCGTATCACCCGGCGTTCTCGATCATTCTGGGCCACAACTTCTACATGAGCCTAGCCCCGATCCTCGTCATTGACCACAGTTGACTCGAAGTGACCTTGCAAATCCAAAGATAAAGAAATCATTTCTAGGCATAAATTCTTCACAGCTTGACCTACATTAGCCAACATATGCATCATGCAACCTTAATCCAATAACCTAGGTCATCCAAACTCGATCCATGACTCAATTCCCCAAACTTCTATTTTTCTAGGAAGATCGAAAGTACCGCACTTACCATGTCGGTACTTTCGCTCTGCGGAACTACCACTCCCCAAAGCAATATTAATACACGTTGAAAACCTCACTTGGACCTCTTTGGAAAAAGCATATCGCAAATCAACCCGGTACTTTCATCAAGTGGTACTACCATATTTATGCCTGTGGTACTTCCGCAAAGCGGAACTGCTGCACTAATACCTGCGGTACTTTCGATTCTCCTGACACTTCCAGAAAACAGCCCAAATCAAATGCAATCTTTGCAAAACCATTTCACTACTTCACAAAACTTGCAATGGTTCATCACAACAGTATCCTAGACCTTCTCACATGGTCCTTCAATCTTCCCCTTGATGAACCCATTGGCAATACTTCAAAAATACAAATTGGTGGTGGTTTTAGAAAAGAAGGGTCTCACCTAAAGAAGCATCTCCAATGGTGATCGTCTCACCACCTCGAGCTCGGACTAGGGAAGAGAACCAATATGAGTCTCCAGTCATGTGGCGAGAACAGCCGGAGTCAACAAGCTAAACCTTTCCCTTTCAAGCCCGGTGAACCTGAGTCAGTGAGAAGACAACATCGGTGGCTTAATACTGAGATAAATAAGAGCAGGTCTAGGAACCCAATACTGAGTCACACGACGAATAGTAGATCTAGTCACAGAAGCAAAAGACTGATCTCTAGCTATGCTACGTAACTCATTTCTCATAGAAACAAATGGTCTAGGAGCAGACCTCAAGCCTCTACTGGGTCTGACCGCCATTGATGAGCGGGTCTGACCTACAGTTGTGTGTTGATCACGCCGTGGATAGTTATCTCGACGGGAAAAATGAGGTCTATCCTCAGGACGGTAGAAACACTGACCAGAAGCAACTCGAGGACTAAAACCAGAAGAAGCCTGAAAACCAAGTCCTCGACGCTGCCTAAAACCAAGCAAATCAAGAGTGTTACCTATGACTCTAGACCTCATGTTGGTCTTAGGAGCACTCCAAGTCTGGGGCTCTCTGAATACTCATAAGAGCGCGAACATGGTATCTTTGTGCGATCTTGGCACGTCGAAAGCAGAACACAACCACATGTCCATCATTTGACAAAAGGTGCAATGATATTTCTCTTTCTGAGAGGTCAAAGTAGCAAGATGAGACTTCGCTTTCTAAGAGGTTGAAGCAGCAGATGGCACAACCTTACTGTTAGAAATACCTTGGACAAAACCCATAAATTTAAATACTACTTTCTTAGGCTTAGACTCAATCTCGATCACGCCTACTGCTACAGCTCTAACAACAACATGTGGATGTTTCCTCACATCCTCTAAGAAATTATATCCTAAACATTGATAAAACATGCAAATCTTATATTTATCTACGATAAGATTGATTCTTTTCTTGCCTTCAACAAATTTTTTGAGTGTTCATGAGGTACTCACACTCCCAAAAAAGAGAGGCACATGAAGAAAAAGGAGAAGGAGAGGATGAGAAACCAGAAGGAGAGGATGAAGAACCGGAAGGAGAAGATTGAATAGCATGTGCATATCTCTCCTTATGCATGGCTGCCTCAATTTTGAGGGCTTCACAAGGCACATAGGGGCCAGTTCCAATCCTAGCCGTCTGAGCTTTGTAACTCTCCCAAAAGATATTTTCCATATCATCCATTTTCTCCCCAACTTCAGGACAGAACAAGCAACTAGATTTTGGCTTCTCTAGTAAATTCTTAATTAACCTCACATATTTGTTTATCCAATGCAACCAATTTAGATTTTAGTTTTTCACAATTATTGCATAGTGAGCTAACATGTGTCTTAGAAGCATATTGAGCCATTTTCTTATTATGATCACACATAACCTGAAATTGCTTGGAAACATATTCAAGTTCAGCAGTTAATTTTGGGCAGTTGGCATAAAAAGTAACATATTCTATCAAGGCAGCTTGCATTTTAGTGATTTTATGATTTGCCTTCTTTAAATTAATCTTCAAGTTGGTAAAGCTATAACAGATTTCAAGCAGATCAAGGAGCATGATATACAAACCTCTAAAAGCGTTGTCCTTATCCTCACATGAGATGCAGAATGTAGTCTCAACAGAATAAGAATGTAAAGAAGCAACCCTAAACAACTCCAACACGGGTAGCAACTTAACATTTTTCACCTTAAGCAAATCTATCTCAGAAAGCACACTATCATGTGAGGTCCTTAGTTTCTCCATGGCACCAAGTAAGGAAGCACATACATCGCAATCGTCATAGGAGAAAACAGATCTAAGTAAAGTAAACTCTCATGACAAGCTCTCTACCACCTTCTCTAACTCACTACACCTAGTTCTTGACTTAGCATAAAACTTTTCTAACTTGAAAAATACATCATTGAGATGGTCTTAGGAGGGACATACCTCATCAAAGTCATTGTAGAGATCATCATCGCTGATGCCATTATCGTCAGCTATGAACCACATGCCGGTGAAGTCATCGTCGTCCTTGGTGTCCTTCTGCGGATCATCCTCATCGTCGACATCGCTCCAGCCCTCCATGTCGCTGAAGTCGAAGTTGTCGAAGGTGGTGAGGACATGGTGGAAGAGCTTCTTGGCTTTGTCAAGGTTGTGTACTTCTTATCCTTGCCTTGGTCACGAGCTGGAGCCTTCTTGTTGCGCTTCTTACTGATGTAGTCATTCTTGCTCACACCACCATAATCATTGTTGCCCTTCTCCAGCTTGGGGCAGTTCGCTTGAATGTGGTTGGGGCCACCACACTCGAAGCAAATCACCGGACCTCTCTCTCTCTCTCTAACCCTCTTGTATGTGTGAGAGAACTTTCTAGCTAGGAGGGCTAGGTCACTCTCTGAAAACTGCTTGAATTGGTGATCGTTCATCTCACAAAAAGCAACCAAAGAGAATCCAAAAGCACCATCAGACGATGCTCCAGAGGCATAAGTAGGGTCGGCGACCAAGGGCATCAACTGTGTATTAGTATTGCCAGAGACGATGTTGATCTCATGAGTCTTGAGGTGTGAGTACAACGCGTTAAGAGTCAAAGTCGACAGATCAGTCGTGTCCTTGATAATGGTCACCTTCATCTCCCAAACCTTAAGGTCCAAGGCAGAAAGTATCTAACGAGCATTGTCTGAGTCCGAGTATGTAAGACCAACAGCTCGAAGGTTGCTCAGAATCTTATGAATTCTACCAAAGCACTCATCTAGGGGCTCACCAGCAAGCATCTTGAATTTATTGTATTCTCACTTATACTAGTCCTATTAGACAGTATTGATCTAGGTGGTGCCCTCATGGTATGCATCGAGGGTCACCAGATGTTGAACGCCAACGTAGGATGAGAGATGTAATCAAACTTCGGCTAAGGCCTTGAATGATGATATTCCTTACCATAGCATTTGCGTCCACATCTGGCGTATTCATAGCCGTGATGTGCTCATCGGCAAGAACAATGAATCTGGTCTTAACCTTTCTCCAAATCGCATAGCCTTGAATCTGTATGTAAGACTCTATCCTACTCTTTCAAAAGGGATAGTTGACCCCATTGAAGAGAGGCAGCTTAGAGTAATACTTGTTTCCTGCCATGGCTCTTAAGATCGATTAAGATCTATAAGAAGAGCTAAACGGGCTCTGATACCAATTGAAAGACCAAATATGACAACAGAGAGGGGTGAATGGTGCCTCAAAATTTTCTCAAATATTCATCAACTCTTCACTTTAATAGCTATAGAGCTATTTAGATAAGAATGAAGAGCCACCACAAATACCAAATCGAGACACCGAAAACCCACGAAAAAGCAAAAATGGTACTACTGCCATTGAAATTACGGTACTACTGCTTGCTACAGTAACCACGGGGCTACCGCTATAGTAATCGCGGTACTTCTGGTGCTACAGTAAAATCAGGATGAATAATATTTTTAGCACGATTTCAAAAATCAAAACCGAGAGAACTTTTGATCCGTAGATCCAAATGAAGTGAAAATTTGCAGGGATATACTCTAAGATGTTATGAACCTATTTCAATAAACTATCATCAAAATCATGGTCAAAGTTGAAATCTTTTTCAATTTGTTGGAAATGTGCACCAAAATTGAGCTAAAACCCTAAACGGTGAATATAACTTGCTTGTGGGTAGATGATACTCAAGATGGTTTTAGATATGTTTTGACATGTCTCATTAAGTAAGAACATGAAAGAAATCATGTCAAAAACCCTCGAATCAAGAAATCACACCTTGAGGCCAAATCAAGTAAAACCAGATTTTCTCGTGAATCTTACTATCAAAGTGTCTAGATAGGTGGAGATGTATTCTAAAGGATTATCTCCATCTTTTACATGTCCTTGGCACAACAAGATCATAAGAAAGAAAGAAGAGATATCAAAACCAATCAAAAGTTAAGCACATCAATAAAAAAACAAATGGGACTCAAGAGTTGCCCAAAAATTGATGTATTACTTACTTGAGAAGATATGTTTTACAGCCACTCTGTCTTGGAGGACAAAGTACACCCAAGGTACTCACTCTCAAGCCCTAACTCTAGAGAAGAGAGCACAAAAAATGAGTTGGATGGTTAATCTTATACGTCTCCATCACATACCCTTTTATAGGTGGGCAACCAGCCATCTACATTCTTTAATGGATCCTATCCACTATTACAATGGAGGAAATCCATTAACCCCCACACGTGGGTTTTACTCACGCAAGTTCACTTATGCACACTTTTCAAAGCGCATATGTGTGCATCCGCTAAATCCTTAGCCTTGATCCAACCAGCTCCACTTTGACCTAAACCACTCTCTAACGCATCGCTCATGCACTGCGGTTTTGATCTAAGATGGTTTTCGATATTTTGATCAAATTACCAAAATATCATTCCTTGATCCGGTCATCACCAACCACTACAAGAAGTCGCCATGCTTGCTACGTGTAGGTGCACCAATAGCTTGCCACGCGTCGCCAAGTCTCTTCTGTCCCGGTTCCACCAAACCACGGCTCACTTGATCCATGTAAGCCACATAGCGTCATCCCACCATTTGAACTCACCTTCAACATTTTCTGTCTTTCTCGTGCCATGCTTGAGCTCACTATCTCACCTTGCATTCTCGATCGTTATGAGCCTCAACTCCTCTATGAGCCTAGCCCAATCCTCGTCGTTGACCACAGTTGACTCTAAATGACCCTATACATCCAAAGACAAAGAAATCATTTTCAAGCACAAGTTCTTCACAACTTGACCTACATTAGCCAACACATACATCATGCAACCCTAATCCAATGACGCAGGTCATCCAAACTCGATCCATGACTTAATTTCCTAAACTCCTGTTTTTCTGGGAAGATCAGAAATACCGCACTTATCATGCCGATACTTCCGCTTTGCGGTACTACCACTCCCCAAAGCGGTACTTCCGCACGTTGAAAACCTCACCTAGACCTTTCTAGAAAAAATATACCACAACTCAACCCAGTACTTCCACCAAGCGGTACTACCGCACTTATGCCTGCGGTAGTTTCGCAAAGCGGAACTACCGCACTAATACCTACGATACTTCCGATTTTCCTTACACTTCGAGAAAACATTCCAAATCAATTGTAATCTTTGCAAAACTATTCCACCACTTCACAAAATTTGTAATGATTCATCACAACAATATCTTAAATCTTCTCACATAACCCTTCACATACATAGGCTAATTAATCAGATTCCTCGTGCAGGCACGCAGGAGTTGTAAAACTGAAGGGTATTGCACGGTTTTACACAAGTACGTACGTGTGCATGGGAGCTCGTGTGCGTACGTATGAGCGTGAGACTCGTGTGGGTACGTATGTTTTCGCCCTCTCCCTTACCATGCATGCAAGCCTTTAGTGCTACGCAAAATGAAGAAAAAGATAACATGACTAAACTTTTTTTAAGGGCATCTCCAATAGTCTGAGTCAGCTAGCTATATGCATGTACACATCAGCATATGTCTTATGTGGAGGAAAGAGAGTATGCAAAAAAAACCGAGCCAGCTCTTCCTTAAGCACTAGTCTATAACGCCAAACGAGGCAGCCTCTATAAATTCTGTGTGTACATGTAAGCATCAAATAGCTATCCTTATAGATAGTTCTTTAGATTGCTAGCTTTAGAGCATCTCCAATAGTAACTTATGAGCTAGCTCTAAGCATATTATTTCATATTTTAATAGAAGAGAGAGAAAAGCTAGCTCTTGATCAAGAGCTAGTCTCATACACACATTCCAAGATTATGTGAGAGTGTCATGTGAGGCTATTTATGTTATGAGCTATGTGCTAAAAGTTAGTACTATTGGAGAAGTTGTCTTAGAGCTAGTAACTAGCTCATACTGTTGGAGATGCTCTTAGTGTGTGCTATATAAATGATGTGGAAGTCTTATAGTTAGTTGCTAGCTAGAACCATTGAAGATGCCCTAAGGTACAAGCGGACGCGTGTGCGCAACGCACACCATCATACACGCATTCATACTCATGTGCGTTCTCTACACGTGTTGGGATTAAAGAGAGACATTGAGACTGTTAAACACAGTTACAGAAACTGCCCAATGTATAGATGTCTTTTGATAAATACACCTTTTCTCCCACCCTCTCATCATCTATAAAGCACTGTAAAGATTCAGAATAAAGTAACTTTTGCTTCCCAAACGTTTGTCTCAATCTATTCTAATACGTTATCAGCACGCTCTGCCATTTACAAAGACAACAGAGACAAGGAACAAGAAGGTAATGGCACTTTGTGCAAGCCATAAACAACTGTTTTTGGAGATCTTGGCATTAGTTGATTCCCTGCACGAATCATTTCACGCACTCCTTGCTCCTCTCCATGAGGAGTCTTTACCACCACCACCACCTGCGACCACCACCGTCATCTCCACCGGCCATGGTTCTGTGCCGCGTCGTCGTCGTCCATGGGAGGCACACGGCGTCTTCCCTCCGGCGAAGGCTCCACACTATGGACCGCTCCGGCGACCGGCGCACGCCTCCGTGGCGGCTAACCGCCGTCCCGGCCTCCGGATCCGTACCCCTCCACCGGCCTCCTCTGCAGAGGACGCCTTCTCCTCCACTTGACTCAAAATGAAGAGGGGAGGGGGAGGGCGCACGACGCCCACCGGCGGCAGCACCCGAGACCGGCTTCACACGCGGCAGCGGGGATCTGCGGCTGCACGGCGCGGCCCCGGCGCGGCCGGCCCTCGGCACGGCGCGGCCCGAGCCCGCGCGGTCGGCGCGGCACACAGCCGGCGAAGCCCGACGAGGAGGAAGCTCCAAGGGCCGGCGGCGCCCTAGATCTGGGCGGCGGCGGCGGCGGCCGAAGCCCCAGCGCGCGGCGCGGCCAGGCTGGCCGGCGGAGGCTCTCCACGGCGGGGCGGCCGGACCAGATGGCGCGCTGCGCGGAGATGCCGGCGGCGGCGGCTGGCGGCCAGTGGTGGCGGCGCCTCATGGGCTGGCGGCGGTGGGAGGCCTGTGGCGGCGGCTGGCTATGGGGTTAGGGTTGAAACCCTAACCCTAACACCCACCTCTTTTTATATGGCTGCCCCAAATGGGCTTTTAGCCCAATAACCTCCCACCATCCCGCATGGGCCAAAAGGCCGACTGGGCTTCAGCCCAGGTTGCCTGAAATTTGCAACATCCCCCTTCTAGTTCATAGATAATGCAGAATTTTATGTTTAAATAAATTTCTATTGTATATACTTGCAAATATATGTGTTTCCATGCAATGTATTATACATAAATTATTGCAATCTATCTTATGCAATTTTAATATTTCGTTTACTAGCTTACCATACAAGCATTTAATATTTTTTTATGCAAATGCCTTAGGTTGATTTTCTCTTATTTTGGAATAACACAAAGTTTCTTAAATTTTATATTGGCCATACACAAGGTAGTACCATAGTACTACTGCGAGATTTATTCCTCAACGTGCGTACCCAATATCAAGTTTTGAAACATTTTGGTCTACACTTTTGGGTGACTACCTTAATTTATTTTCAAATTGGCCATACACAAGGTAGTACCATGGTATTACTGTGGGATTTCATCCTCAACATGCGTACCTAATTTGATTATAAATTATACAAGGTCTACACCTAAGTGATTACCATGGTTCTTTTTCACATTGGCCATACACAAGGTAGTATCAATATACTACTGTGGGATTATCATCCTCAAAGTTCGCACTCAATGTTGAACAATGAATTAAATAATGTTAATACCATTGGTGATTAACTATGTTGTTCCACAATAAGAGAATGTCCCTTTATGGATTTCAAGTTTACCTTGATTAATTGCATTTCGCATTGCTTATTTAAACATTGCCAAAGATTTTAACAAATCTGTGGCCCTACATATGTAGGCACAATGGCTACTAAAGAGTTTGAGGCTCTCGCTCTTGACGGCCACAACTTCCCCACATGGGCGATGGATCTCAAAGTGAGTCTATCGTTACGCGGAATGTACCAGGCAATTGCAGCTCCCCAAGAGGGTGTAGCTCCTTTGGCTGAGACTCTTAAGTACAATACCTTATTTATTATAAGGAACCACATCCATCCTGATCTCAAGGCTGAGTATCTTATGGAAGAAGACTCACGCGCTCTGTGGCTTGCTCTTCAAACACGGTATGAACAGCAGAAAGCAGTCATCATACCGGAGGCTGTCAATGAGTGGAACCACCTCCGCATACAAGATTTTAAATCTGTGGGAGAGTTCAACCATGCTGTTCATAAAATCAGTTCTAAACTGCAGTTTTGCGAGAAAGAACCATCTGATGCGGAGAAAATTGAAAAGACGTTGTCTACCATGCTCCCCGCACAAATGATCCTTCAGCAACAATACCGTGAAAGAGGTTTCACCGTTTATTCTGAGTTGATTAAAACATTACTTCAGGTAGAAAGGCATAGTGAGCTCCTAATATGGAACTCTAATCTGCGCCCTTTGGGCACTAAGCCTTTGCCAGAAGTACATGCTAACACTCAGAACAAACCTCAAGGGAATGCTACTAACTCTAGCAATCCTAGAACCTTTAAAGGGAAGAACAAGTTCAAGAGACGGCGGAAGTCTCGTGGTGCTAACAAGGGAAAGGATGTTTCTAAGTCAAACAAGAACAAGTTTAACACTTGTCACAAGTGTGGCTGTTACAACCATCCGACTGAGAAATGTCGTACTCCCAAGCACTTGGTGTCTTTGTACTTGAATTCCGTGAGACGAGCACGCTCCAATCAAGGACGTTCCAATCAAGGTGGACAATTTGAAGCACACTTCAACTCCCAACCTGATGTCAACATGGAAGAATTCCTCCAACCTGACATTACTAAGAAAGATGCCCCTGGGTGCTCCTACTCTGCTCCTACAGCTGTGGGAACACACAACACCAAGGCATTACCTCCACTTGATGGGAATGTTGACGATACGGAGAACATGATCGTGGAGTTCACTTCTAACGATCCGTTTGGAGACTTTAACTAGGCTCCTACACTTTGAGATACCTTATTTAATAATGCATTAAATGTGGATGTCGTTTAATTGTGAATGTTGCCATAGGCTAGATGTTGTCCGTTCTTCATTTAAACACAATGGGTATTGTAATTTGTATTAAGCACAATTGATACCTATATATATATTGTATGTATTCTATATATATTTGTTGAGAATTACATAATCAAATTCTCCATTTTGTATAGATTGTACGGGAGTCGATCTGATGGATGAGGAAATGTGCCTAGTGGATAGCGGTACCACTAACTCTATACTCAGGGAGATAAAATATTTCCAAACTCTCATAAAGAACAAAGGAAATATTTTAACAATCGCTGGACGCGATGCTGTAATAGTTGGCACCGGTCAGGCCACAATTACGTTTCCTATGGGTACATCAATAAAAATTGAGGATGCACTCTTGTATCCCGATTCAACTCGTACCCTATTGAGTTATAGAGATATCCGTAAGAATAAGTTTCATGTTGAAACTCACGAGGACAACAATGAGGAGTTTCTTCTCATAACAAAAGATCACGGATATGGCAAAGAGACACTAAAAAAGTTTCCCTCACTCTCGTCTGGATTGTACTACACATACATCAAACCCGTACCACATGTTGCTTACAAAGTAATTTTCCAGAATGTTAACGCATTCCAAACTTAGCATGATCGTCTTGGCCATCCTGGAATAGGGATGATGAAGAAAATTATAAGCAATTCTGTTGGTCACACTTTAAGTGATGCAAAATTTCCCCAATCCTCAGATTTTATGTGCACCGCATGTGCCACTGGGAAATTAATTTTGAGGCCCTCTTACCTCAAAATTCATGCCGAACTTCTAAAGTTCCTTGAACGCATTAAAGGTGACATATGTGGTCCCATTCAACCATTGTCTGGGCCGTTCAGGTATTTCATGGTTCTAATAGACGCATCTACAAGATGGTCTCATGTGTGTCTACTTTCCACACGGAACCATGCATTTGCTAAAATTGTTGCACAAGTTATCAAACTTAAAACACAATATCCTGAACATCAAATCCGATCAATCCGAATGGATAATGCTGCTGAATTTTCCTCACGTGCCTTCAATGATTATTGCATGGCTTTAGGAATTCAAGTTCAGCACTCGGTCCCATATGTTCATACTCAAAATGGGTTGGCCGAATCTCTCATTAAGAGAGTGAAACTTATTGCAAGACCTTTACTACAGAATTGCAATCTACCAACATCATGTTGGGGTCACGCAGTCTTACACGCTGCTGACTTGATTCAATTGCGTCCAACTGCATACCATGCAACCTCCCCGTTGCAACTAGTACGTGGAAATACATCAAATATTTCCCATCTGCGGAAGTTCGGTTGCGCTACATACGTACCGATCTCCCCACCGCAGCGTACATCTATGGGTCCACACAGGAAATTGGGGATCTATGTGGGATATCAATCTCTGTCGATCATTAAATACTTGGAACCCCTTACAGGAGATCTATTCACTGCCCGGTACGCTGATTGTATCTTCAATGAAGATCATTTCCCGGCATTAGGGGGAGGAATTGAAAACCACAACAAATGCCAGGAAATCAATTGGGATGCCATAGACATCTCCAACTCTGATCCACGTACTTCTGAAACTGAACTCCAAGTTCAGAAGATCATTAATTTGCAACACATTGCAAATAACATGCCAGATGCATTTACTGATTATAAGGGTGTTACAAAATCCTATAATCCTGCGAGAAATGTGCCGGAAAGAGTAGAGGTACCAAATAAAACTACTCAACTCCTAAGTAAGAGGGGGAGAAGTACGGCTATTTCCACAGATGCAGCTTCTAGCAAGCAAAGGAAAGGGAAGAACAAATCTTCTAACCCAGTAAATGTAACTCAACCTCACGTTGAGAAACACCCTGTGGAGGTTCAACCTTCACATCCCACATCAACAGTGCACTCAATTACTGATGTTGGGACATCGGAACGCCCTGATGAAATCATTTTGGGAAATAATGATACATCACAAGGGGTGCTTGAAACTTCCATCAATTATATTGAATCTGGAGAATCATATGACAGAAAGTCTACAATTGTCGACATCTATTTCTCTGAAGCAATTGCCGAAATCATCCAAAATGATACAGATCCTAAGACCATGGCAGAGTGCAGAAAGCGCTCGGACTGGAATCAATGGAAAGATGCAATTCAAGCAGAGATAACCTCGCTCACTAAAAGAGAGGTATTCACTCATGCAATACCTACACCTCGAGGAATCTTCCCTGTGGGATTCAAATGGGTTTTCGTCCGGAAACGGAATGAGAACAATGAGGTGGTGAGATATAAAGCGAGGCTTGTAGCACAAGGGTTCACGCAGAGACCCGGCATTGATTTCAATGAAACATATTCTCCAGTTATGAGTGGAATAACATTCCGATATCTTATATCTCTAGCTGTTCAAAATCGTCTATCTATGCAGTTGATGGACGTAGTGACTGCATATCTATATGGGTCACTTGATTCGGACATATATATGAAGGTCCCTGATGGAATCTCTATACCGGATCCAAACGCAAATCGCAACATGTATTGTGTAAAGCTTCAAAAGTCACTCTATGGCTTAAAGCAGTCGGGAAGAATGTGGTATAACCGACTTAGTGAGTTCCTTTTGCAGAAGGGATACACTAACAATAATGATTGTCCATGTGTTTTCATCAAAAAGTCCCAAACAGGATTTTGCATCATATCAGTGTATGTCGATGATTTAAATATCATCGGCAACCCACAAGATATTGATGAGGCATGCAATCATCTAAAGACGGAATTTGAAATGAAGGATTTGGGTAAAACTAAATTTTGCTTAGGAATACAACTTGAGCACCTTCATTCAGGCATTTTAGTGCATCAATCAGCCTATGTCCAGAAAATATTGGAGAAATTCAATATGGACAAAGCATATCCATCGAAAACCCCCATGGTTGTTCGATCTCTAGACAGGGATAAAGATCCATTTAGACCCCGAGATGACAATGAAGAGCTATTGGGACCCGAGGTTCCATATCTCAGTGTCATCGGAGCGCTTATGTACCTTGCAAATTGCACCCGGCCGGATATCGCATTTGCAGTAAATCTACTTGCTAGATATAGCGCTGCTCCAACCAAAAGACATTGGGTAGGAGTGAAGAATATCCTTAGATATCTTCAAGGCACTAAAGATCTCGGTCTATTCTTTCAGAAGAATAACAATGTGGATTTAATAGGATATACAGATGCTGGCTATTTATCAGATCCCCATAATGTCAGATCTCAAACAGGCTTTGTATTTCTACATGGTGGAACAGCCATCTCTTGGAAGTCTTCGAAACAGACTCTAGTGGCTACATCCACTAATCATTCTGAAATAATTGCATTATATGAAGCATCACGTGAATGTGTATGGCTTCGCAGAATGATTAACCACATACAACAATCTTGTGGTATAGGCGCTATTGCATCACCTACCATATCTACGAAGATAATGCTGCTTGCGTTGTTCAAATGCAAACAGGTTACATAAAGAGCAATATCATAAAACATATTGCTCCTAAACTATTTTACCCACATGAATTGCAAGAGAGTGGAGAAATAAATATTCTGCAAACTAAGTCTTGTGATAATCTCGCAGACTTATTCACCAAGTCATTACCAACCTCCACATTCCAAAAATGTGTTCATGGAATTGGTATGCGAAGACTACGTGATTTGCAGAAGTCAGGGGGAGAAATCTCCTAAGACTTAACCCGTTCAATACATATGTTGTACTCTTTTTCCCTTTATGAGTTTTCCCTTTAAGGTTTCTCATCAAGGTTTTTAATGAGGCAATATAACAACGTAAACATAAATATATCTCCATTTTCCCACAAAGGTTTTTAAAGAGATATAATCAAATATATGCTATATCATTTTTCTCCTTAAAATTTTCCCATTTGGGTTTTTAAAAGGAGTTTTTCATGGCATATCTACTCTACAGATTCTCCTCATATTTTTCCTACAGGGTTTTGGAGGAGTTTATTTCAAGATGATGAATCAAGGTGATCATGTGAAGATACATTGGTCAAGGGGGAGTGTTAAACACAGTTACAGAAACTGCCCAATGTATAGATGTCTTTTGATAAAGACACCTTTTCTCCCACCCTCTCATCATCTATAAAACACTGTAAAGATTCAGAATAAAGTAACTTTTGCTTTCCAAACGTTTGTCTCAATCTATTCTAATAGAGACCTCACAGAACGCAACACTCTTTCCCCTAAACATGCATGCGTGTGAGTAACTGTCTCCCTTAGTTTTGCGTGTGAATTGAGAAATGAAGATACCCCCTCTAATAGATAAGCACCTAATGGTTTCAAACAATACATGTCCAAGAGAGGATTAAATATAGATAAGACAGAGGAAAAACATGCTCCTTCCGATCACAATGAGAGACGTTTCAAGATAGATGCAGCTTTCAAACTTTGGCTATCGATGTATTTAATATGACTTTACATTAGATACATGAAAATGATACATATATATTTATCTCAAAAAATATTTTTATAATATTATAATTTTACAATATTTTATAAATATATTAGAAATTAATGGTCAAAGTTGCTTAAGAACCGTATCGATAATACTTCCAAAATGTCACACTAGAAGGAGTAACAAACTATGAGTATGCATGTTTTAGAATTCGTTTTGCATTCATTAAAAAAGACATTTTCCTATACTTTGCGTAAGGACGGAATAGAATACATTCATTAGGTTAAACTTACTCTGTCTTTTTTTTTGGTCAATAGCTACATATGCAGTAGCGTGATCATCTACGTAAGTGGAAATTATACAAGTTGCAAAGTGCAAGAAAGAGATGTTGAGTAAAAAAACGAATCCTTCGTATGTCTGACACCACTGTAGCCATCTTTTTTTAAAATTTGGCTTCCGAACATTTGTCTTTGTAAATATAGCCCTTCCCTTGAGCTCAACAGACGTGATAGACGACATGTGTCGCCTCCCACGCTACCATAGCTCAACAGGTTCTATCGAGCCATAAGAGCTTGGCAGGACTTGTTGAGCAACCATGGTTCGGAAGGACGACGACAGAGAATTAAGTGATTAACTTAAGCATGGTTAGCACTAATTAAGCATCATATTACATGATTAGCACTAAGTAAGCATGATTAACACTAATTAATCACCTCCCGCCCCCCGTCCGGCTTGGCACGTCGTCTTGCCTAGCGAGGGGAGCCCGGCAGGTACCTACCAAGTTGTGGTAACGCAGCCGACGACACATTGCCAAGCTCAGAATGAGGCTAGATGTGTAAAAATCAGCGTCTAGGGGCCAAATTTGAAAGAAAAAAGTTGTTATAGTGTCATATATGCGAAGGACTAGAAAAATTGTCTCTTGAAAAAGATACCAATTCTCCTGGTCATCTAAGAAAAGAGAATTAAAGGTAAATAGAAACACAAATCTACACCATACCAAATTATTTAGGGATTTTTGCAAAAAAAAAACCCACATACAAGGGGGAGTGTTTGTCAAAAACAAAAGAGGGAGAGAATAGAGGGATAAGTAAGAAGGACGATTAGGAGCGATCGTCAATGTTGCGGTTGCGCGGGAGGATTTTCATGGACTGGATGGACTCAGAGTCTCAAACATGGTGGCCTCAGCGGGAGGCAACTAGGTTAGCAGTTCTTGACTTTGAGGAGTTTCAACGAGTAAGTTGGTCGATGGGTGCTAGGGGAGTGATTTGCCACAGCATAGAACTTGCAGGTAGGATTTTGCAAAAATCCCAACTTTTCAAAAGGTACCAGGGGCGGATTAGTTTTGAATGGAGAGTAGATTAAAGTACAATCTAAATTGAATATCTGATCATTCTTTAATTTTATTTTGAATTTGTATTTTTTTTAAAATTGTACTTGACATGGATTTATTTTTAGTTTTATGCTAGAATTCGAATAAAAATATAATTTCTATTTTATTTTAATTATTGCTCTGAATTTTAGTTAATTTAGATTATACTTGATATGAACTCTTTCTAAATTTGATTATTAATATTATTATTATTAATATTATTATTATTATAAATTTTAGTTATTTATGGATGTTATATTGGAAGTAGTATGAAAATCAAAATGTTAATTTTCTTTATTTTTTATTCTAAATTTCTCTTAATTTGTATTGTATTTAAAATAGACTCTTTGCTTTTAATTTAAGTTGTTATAACTCGTCAAATAGATAACTAGATATTTCTCTAAATTTACAATTAGTATAGATATAGATAGATTATTATATCTCTAAATCAACTAGTATCAAATCTAACCTTCTGCAATTATGACCCATCAAATTTAGGGATATATGTTTTGTTTTTTTAATGAGAATTTGAAGTATATTTTTTTTTTCTTAGCAACTGTAAACGTAGGCCTGTTATCGTCTTTTAGTTGCGTAGCCTGTTTGGACTATCAACCAGAGTACAGATCCAATCAAATTCAGGTCGTAGTTAGCCAAATTCAGTCCACCAAACATTTTCGGTAGCAACAGCAAGTAAACAAGCAAATGTTCAAAGTTGGACCAGGCGGTGGACCGGAGCAGCACGCAGCAGACCGGGACGGTGTCGTTGAACACGCCGGCCAACTGGCCTCGTTTACCGTGCATGGGTTTTCGCGCGCTACCTGCCGCTGTCTCCGCCCTACGGTGGTGGCAGTCAGCCTCCGGACCAAACGTACGTAGACGAGGACCACGTCTCTCCCTTACCGGTATTTTAATTCTAATTTTTACTGTAACATAAATACAATAAATTTAATGATATAATAAATGAATTTAATAGCAGACTACTCGTTATACTTTAGATCATGTGAACGACTTATAGTTAGGCTTCATGAAAAACAGGAAGCAACACAAACTTAATGCAGTGCAGAACATAGATGAAAACAGTGAAGTGAGCGGTTATGTAGATGTACGCTGCCCAAAAACCTTATTAATACCCTCATGTAGGTGTTTTTTTGCGGCAACATATCACTCATCCTCTTTCTCGGTGCATGCCGAGGAGAAAGGCTAGCACGGTCCAACTACTCAATATCATGGTACAGTTCTCCATCAAAGAGGAAGAAGAATAAAGAAGAAATTTATGTTATCCTTTTGCCTGGACTTCTCCATATCCTTATAAAGATGCGCAACAATTAATCACTAGGAACTGATAGCATTAACTTAATTTAAACCGATTAGTTCACTTATAGCTGATGTTTTAATCGCATTCAAAAAAGAATAAACGAGAGGTAATGCATGATTAAGTAAAATAAAAGGTAGATTTAGTATGTCAGGAGACAGTTACGACACGACGCAGCCACAATTCATACGATTTTTCACCTAAAAATACGTTAATCCGTGCATGTGCGCGGGCGTATTTACCTAAAGTTCTCTCACATATTTAAAGGAGTTACGAGAAATACATGTCTTGAAATTTTTAAAGAAAACAAGCCTCTCTCTCTCATAGACCAATTTCCAACATCTCTCTCGATCTCTTCACCTCGAGTAAAAAAGAGCCCTTTCCAGTCTCGTGCTGCCAAATCACAGCAGCAGCAGCACTATTTCTCATCCTCTCTCTCTCTCTCACTCACGCATTGACACATGCATGACAGCATGAGAGAGAGAGAGAGAGAGAGAGAAGGGAGCAAGGGATAGCCTCTTCTCATCTGGGTGTTACTCGCCGCCTTGTGCTACGCGCTGTAAAAAAAGCTGGGATTTAACGTCTCGATGCACGCACTTCTGCGACGGCGACCGCGCGCGGCCGGCGAGAAAAGACGTGCACACGCCATGCACGGCCGGTGGGTGAAAGGAGGTGGAAGAGAAGAAGATCTCGAGGCATGCGTGAAAAGGTTGTGTTTTCGCGCGTGGATGGATAGTCGCTGTGTAGCTTTTCACTTCCCATCCCCCCTCCTCTTGACTCCAATTCGAAAGTGCCGGGTGGTCTACAAATAAAATGAGTTGAAGAATGCAAAAGAGAGAGAGAGAGAGAGCGAAATGGAAAGCCAATGCAGCACCCTCTCTCTCTCTATATATATATATATATTGTTGATACAAGTTTTCTGATGGTTCCATCCGTTAAAAACGGACGATCTATAGGAGAGTGGAGGAAAAGTTGGCCACATGTATAACCACTCATCGATTTTTCTGGTGTTGCAGTTCAACTGAAGGTAACATACTTGATTGACAGTGCTGAGCATTGCATGGCAGCTGAAATGATGGGCCAAGCTGATCTCTCTCTCTCTCTCTCTCTCTCTCTCTCTCGTGGTGGGGCTAACTAGATGACAACGAGAAGAGTGATGCCTAGACGGTTGGTTTGGTTGCAACTTCAATTTCCATGGTGACAGCCGCCCGGTCTACAATTGGACTCGGCTCAACAGATTTTTTTAAGATTTTGCACACTTACGTTCTATTGTAACACACGTTAGATATAGAATAGAGATCACTGGATAAATCCTATATTTACCTAGCTTCTTATAGAGCATGGACACATATTTTCTCAGTGATAAATGTGTGCATGGAGCCTGGATTCAATCACGGACGGACCAAAAACTCAACATTAGCCAATGGAGCTAAGTTCAGTTCTCACCCGACAGATAGTACCGGGCTAACGACACATGATTGTTGGACTGGCTGGCTGGCTACCCAGCTAGCCTGTTGGTCCAATCCAAGCAAACCTAACAAACCACCTTTTACTATTGATGAATGCTTGTTTTGGAAGCAGGTGATGAGAGCCAACCGCAGAGTGCAGAGTGATCTGGAGTGATCATCGTCATCGATCACCAATCAGGAACACATTTTGCTTACCTTTTTTTTTTTGTTGGCCCCATTGCCTGTCGACATATATTCACCTGCTTTTTGAAACCTCATTGTTCTAGAAGGTTTCACCTGCTAGTTGCTACTGTATCGAAAATGTTAGAACACGCACGTATTACATGGCATTTGTGTTTTTCACTTCTCGGAAAGAGCATTAAGGCCCCGCTCTAAAAGATCTTAGCTTTTGACTTTTTTAGCTTTCAGATCATTTAAGTTTGAAGTTGCTTGAAACGTATCGGCTTCTAATTTTAGCTTATTTTAGTTTTTTTGCTTTTCTTTTTTTATCTTTATTCTTTTGTATTGTCTGTGGCGATATAACTTTTTTACAATTTTTTCTCATTTTTTCTATTTTCCTAATTTTTCTCATAAAAAGCTACTGGCCGTTATAGTGCAATTTCAGATAAAAGCTAAAAACCACAATCATAAGCTAGTTCGAGTAGGGCCTAAAGCACTTCTATCAAAACTTGAAGGTCGTAGCAATGGTGTGGTATTTACATTTTCTATATTTATATGTTACTATTTTAGTACTCAACTTTTATAAAGGATCAATGCTCAAAATACTTTTACTAATTAAATTTATTTTTAAAAAACTAAATAAAAAACTATTTTTAAGGGAACCAAAACATCAATTTTATCAAGGTATGTTTTAGGTTTAATTGGTACCAATACGCATGATGCCGCATGCATGTAGGGCCTTACATGTTTTTCATAAATATAAACGTAACTTATAAAAGTGTGATGAATTCACATAGGATAATTTATCCCGGTGTGCACAGAAAAACTATTGCACAATTAGCAAATAACAATAACAATTTTGGCAATGAAAATATATAGGGTACACACAATTTGGTTTTATTTATTGCTCGAGATAAATTCTAAATCTGTTGTAAAAAATGGTTAAATTATACATATATAGGTGAGGGAAATAAAATTATGAGGCAACATCAACAGTTCAACATTTGCACTGATTTTTTTTTTTGAAAAAACGAAAAAGAGAAAACGTACATCACGCCCTATTCGACACGTGCTTGTCAAGCTGCGTCACTGTCCAATACTATTGAACCAAGGTACAATGATCAATAATTTTGAGAAACAACAGTCCTTCATCAGTTTTATTTATGTACTATATGAAAACTACGATGCCCAGACGGACAACATAGACTCAAAAAATATATATTACATTCTCCTCTTGTAAAATGAAAAAACTTCTAAAACAAGCTATTAGATGCTGAAAGAAAGAAACAATTAGAATAACAACAAGAGCCCAAATATCCCTCCCTAGTTCGCAAACGATGACAAGATCCAGTTAAAATACAAATAAAGATTTGAAAATATTTGATCCATGTGTTGCACCCAAGGATTTAAAAACCGGTTACGGAAAAACTACCGAACCCTGGCCGGTATCGGTTACCAACCAGTTACCAATGGTAACTGGTTTTCTATTAGACGATTTTAATTATCAAATTTAAACTAAAATTTTGAATTTGATCGATTTGCAGCCGGGTATCGCCCTATTTGAGCGGTTCCCATCAGCTACTGTGCAAAATTACTATTTATCAATTTAAATTAAATTTGTTTAGACTGATATTTTCTTACTGATCCGGACTAGTAGCCGGTGACCGGATACTGCCGATATTTTTATCCTTGTTTGCACTTGCACCCTGAAGCATAGTGGACAAAACTCATCTCGCATGGGTGATAGTTGCCTTTGCACGCACTAATGGAAAAGCATACAAAGTGGCGTCAATCAATGGCAAACCTCCGCCTATGGGTAGACCAGACGCAAATGTTTACGAGCGTAGAAGCCAACATAAATGTTATGAGTTGAGCATGCAAAATTTTGTTAATTTGTGACAAATATCCCTACAAAATTTATTGTTTTGCTATTGCAAGATGGATTTGTTGATTTGCCAATTCAAACGCCCCAGATATGTGAAGAAAAACACTAATCCAGATCATTGAGAAGAGATTAGCACCCGTACGTACAATAGAAAACTTCCCATCACACGCTCTTCCCATCCGCTCGATCTCACTTAAGAGCCCCTCTTTGGACCCTTAGATCTATGCAGCAAAAGAAAAGGCAATAGAATAGTGGATCACTGATGGTGTAACAAAAAACTCTTCGATTACAACAAATCCTCCTACGACAAAATGTTGAAACAAAAATGGCAACCCGTTACAATAAAAATAATTAGGTACGACAAAGAAAACATAGGAACAAACCAATGTCTATCTTATCATGCAACATATAAGATCTCGTATACAACAATCAGTAATAACTACTGTAGCAAAAAAAGAACTCTTGTACAACAAATCAACATTAAATATCTGGTACAAACCTTGCAACATTATGAAAGAGTAGATGCAACAATCGCAAAATACATTTGCAACAACTTAAAAATCCATACAAAACTTTAGAAATCATCATTGCAACAATAGGAACAAATACTCGCAGCAACACGAATAACCTATTGCAAAATCTCGTGCTTGTCTGAGGAGGAGATAGCCAACCCGATGCTCGCTGCTGATAATTCAAGACTTGATGATGCTAAAGGCATCTAGTGCCCTCTGTTCATGCAACACCTCGTCGACAGCCCCTCCACACGCCATCCGTTGCCCTAATGCTTGTCCGGCTGCCTGTCAGGTGCATTTCTATTATGCTGCACCAAGCTCTCTTCACCAGTCAAGAGGGGGGGAGGGGGAGGACCATGATTACGGTGTCAAGCATCCATCCATTGGCGAGCAGCTAGAGGGGGGAGGGGTGGAAGCATGGATGGCAATCGGGCGCAGCGAGTACAAGTAGTGCTCGCCCATACCTATATCTGTGACCCTGATTTACGCCCACGGGTATACCCGCGAAGGACAAAGGGTGAAGAACCTCGCCCATACCCGTCGTCTGCGGGTATCTGTCGCCCGTGGGCATGTTCGTTTACCCGCGGACTGAGAGTCACCATCTGAGAGTTGAACTAATGACAGGTATATATAAATAGCAGTTGTTGCTAGGAAATATAATAGCTACCAAAAAGTTTATAACAATCAATAGCAATTAAAGATATGTAAAAATTTATAACAATCAATAGCAATTAAAGATATTGCTATGGCTACGCCACCTGTCAATCTATATCGTGGGTAAACGGGCGGGACGGGTACAGGTGGAGCTTGCCCATACCCGTGCCCGTTTACCCGACGGGTAGAGTGTTCCCCTATTTTTATATCCGTGGGTAAAAAATATATATACTATATCCGGTTCTATTAGAGCATTTATCTATGGGTAAACAGATACAATTGCTATCTCTAGGTGGAAGCGGCTAGAAAGAAGAGATAAGTGAGGAATAGGGATTGGGAGGAGGGGAGAGAGAGGGAGGAGGTTTGGAGTAATGGTGATGGGTGAATCTGAAAATGAGTCATAAGTTGAGATGGGTGGATTTGAATACTAGAAATATTTAAGCTCGCTTCGGACGTCAATAGTGGCATTATCGAGAGATTATTAAACACAGATTTCCAAATTCACAGCGAGTATTTGGGCTTGACCCACGGTGCATGCGTGCGCCGAGCCGTGCCGGTGACCCGAGTCCGGTCCATCTCGCGCGCTCTCCTCACACGTGTACACCTCCTCACGGGGCCCACCCCCTGACACATCCGCATCTTTGAACACACGCCCCCGGCCCCGCTCTCTCTCTCTCTCTCTCTGAAAAAAAAAAGGAAAAGTCACACGTACCGACGAGGCCAAGCCTAGCTAGATCCAAACCCCCTAAAAAAACTGCCGGTCAAAGCGTCAAACCTGCCACGCCCCACGTGGGCCCCACACCCTTCCACCCCTCTCCACTTCTACTCTTATACCTCCTCCCCAACCCACCCCACCCACATCCTCACTCCTCCACCTCGCCGGCTCGCACCTCCACCACCACCGCACCACCACGGCAGCAGCACCGCCGCCTCCAGCAGACGCAGCCATGAAGCAGTGGAAGTCCCTCGTGGCGCTGCACTCCTCTGCTCCCTCCTGCTTCGTTCAGCAGCCTTCGACGCCGTCCCCGTGCCCCTCGCCGCCGCGGGAAGCGGAGGAGTGGCAGCACCAGCAGGCGGTGAGGCTTGTGGGGTGCGACGGGCGGGTGCGGACGTACCGGCGGCCGGTGACGGCGCGGGAGCTGATGCAGCAACACCCGCGGCACCTGGTCTGCCGCTCCGACGCGCTGCTCATCGGGGAGAAGATACCGGCCGTGGCGCCGGCCGAGGAGCTGCAGCCCGGCCACGCCTACTTCCTCCTCCCCGCCCACCTCTTCCACTCCGTCCTCTCTTTTGTCTCCCTTGCCTCCTCCCTCCTCCTCCTCATCTCCACCTCCGCGGGGGCCAAGAAGGGCAGCTCCCACCGCCCATTCGAGCTCCTCCGCACCGCCTCCGGCACTCTACAGATCAAGTTCTCCGACGAATTCCTCGTCGACGACAACGTCGCCGCCAAGGAAGGCGCCGACGGCGAGGCCAAGAAGCCGGCCTTGCTGCGCGGGGACGAGAGGCTGGAGAAGGATTACGAGGAGCTGGTCGGGTACGGCAAGGCGCGGCGGTGGGCTCCCAAGCTGGAGACAATCCAAGAAGTGATGGTGGCTGCCGCCGCGTCCACCGACGCAGGCGCCGGCGGCGAGAGGAGGAAAGGGAGGGGCCTGCCGTTCCTCGGGAGGCTTGGGAGCCGGAGGCGGCGGGAGACGACGACCACCGCCACGTTCGTGTGCGGATGATTGACCAGTCTCCGGGAGTGTAATTAAGGGGGCCGGTGATTAAGATGTGGGTTTAGCCGACGACGCTGCAGCCTGCAGTGCGTCCTCTCATTTGTAATTACAGAAAAGATTTTGGTGCTAATTTGTACATGGTGTTCGTACTGATCGAGCAAATTTTACCACATTTCTTCCTCTCTTTTTTTACTTCTATTTTTTTTGGTTTAGATGTGTACAGGGTACGTTTTCAACTATGCTATGATTTATAGCTGCGGTGGTTAATGACTTTCGCTTCTGCCGGCGTTTATGTGATGATAAATTAATAAGACTTTTTGAAAAGGTTATAGTAATAAATCATTTTGAAAAGATCGTCTAAGTAAGCCGTTTTCGCTTCGAAAAGACTTAAACACCGCTTTATTTGTTTGTCTAAGGAATTTACAGGATATATGCTTGTTTGTTCGAGGAGTTTATAGGATATACGCTAAAAGAACGGCACCATACCACCGGCATCCCTGCATTCCTGTGTGCGCCCACACCCACGGATACACTACTGTTTGGCGCACACATGAAGTGGAAGATGACTTCGAATTTTTTTTAGCAGACACAAACGTTACGAGTGTTGAAGAAGGCGACGGCATTAATCAATTGCAAACTCGGTAGAAGCTGCCTAATATGGGTCTGTGAAGTTCTCCGTGCTATGAGAACGGAATAATTACATGGCCTCAACGGCAGTACAAAGTTACACTGCACGCGCACGAATTCAGTACTGAAGTCATCAGGGAATACGAATACGAATCTAACCAGCAGGTTAAGTTTACATCATGTCGGTGGCATGGCATGTACTCGAGTCACAATACACGTTACAATAACAATAACAAAATTTTTTGTCCCAAACAAATTAGGGTAACTTAGGAATAAAATCTTCTCATGATCAAAGAAATGAGAGCCTTGAAAACTTACAATGCTAAAACATTAAGTTATACAATCTGCTATTCAAACCGAGAGCCTAAAAACACTGCTCCTAACTTTATTATGATTTTGGTACGTGAATCGCTAACTTTCTTATGGTCACAATACACATTGTTTTGAGATAATTGCAAAAATTTTGACTATAGATATCTTTTATATATCTTTAGATTATATATATATAATCTATATTGAAAATTTTAAATTGTATTACAATACAACTCACTCGTCAAAGTTGTGTTTTAAGATCATATTAATTTCTAAAATGATATGTATTTGTGACAGAGTGGAGTACATTACATGATGGTCAAAATGTGCATCATGTTAGGCATAGAAAATCGAATCACCATCTCGTTATCCTCTTCTTCTGTCCGCCGGTATTCCAAACGGAAAAGAGTGAAAGATCCGAATATTCCTCCATGCATCGCGTGATCGTAGTAGTCATTTGCTCGGTAATTTTGCTCAGTTAACGTAGTCTTCGGACTTAATACAGTACTAATCACTGCTGGCACAGTACAATAGGCTGTGAAAAATTGGACGCACAAGATGCATGGAGTGCATCGTGCGGTGGTGCGTGATCTGAGATGGGAGCTAGGTAGCAAAAAAAAAAAGAGAAGGTTTGACCGGGGTCAACATGGAGCGCCATGAGCTGCCCAATTGCAAATTAAAGGCCACGAGAGCACGTTCTCGGAGGTAAACAAATCGGAAATGGCGCGCGCACGCATGATACTTCCAGCTCACTCTATTCCTCGCATCGATCACGCAGATCCGATCCAACCCCAACCACCAGACCACTGTGCTAGTACTAATTTGCCCTTTGATTTGCCTGCTAATCACCTTTCTTAACGCCTTTTTGGCTGCAGCTGATAGCATTTGTTTATGCTTTTCGAGATAATAATAAACATAGAACTGTCGACGTTAACGATGCATACGATTTTAGAATGTTTATTTGGGATCGAAGCTAAAAACAAAAAAAAAGCGCAAAAAAAGAACCAGGGCATAGCTAAGACCTCTCCCTTTTGCTTTGCTTAGACTCGTTAGGAAATGACTGTGCTAGCAGCAGTGGCCCTAACCTGTCAATGCTGTGAACAATGGGGTAAGCATACTAGCACAACAAATATCATTCTTTCCTTTAAAAAAGAGGAGCAGTATTTTGCTACATGTACGCAGGGACAAGATGTTATTACGAGAGAACAATGGCTGACAGGTGGGTCTCGCGTTCTGTCGGTGACTGTTGATCGAAAATTTGTTTGCGGGAACGAGACTTCTCAATTCCAGCGAGACTTTTACACGTGGCATGGAGTGTGGTGGTACTGAGGGTCTGCTCTTTTATTATTGGGATTTATAGCTTTTGGCTACGGCTTGTAATTTTTAGGTTATTTATATGAGAGATTATAGAGTAACAGAAACTCACGTGTGGTTTTACCAATATAAATGAAGTCGGTACAGTATATACTATAATTAACTTAGTAAATCTTATCTTAAAAAACACTTCGTTTAAAAGTTAGTTATTGTAGAAAAATCAAAAATTTAAGCCAAAAGCTAAAAAAGAACATGATCTGATTTGGGAGAGGGATAAGATCTATTGGATACAAATCTGATGATCCAAAATTTGAGTAGTTTCCAACAGAGTTTTTTTGTTTCTCAAGTGGGCAATCGAGTGTGCTAAGCCGGTCAAAGCTACTTGATCTACCTGTAAAACCTCTCCTTTGCTTCACTTGAACTCATCAGGAAAATGAGTACCATAGCTAGCAATGGCACCAACCTGTCGGCATGTACGTTTGCTTCACTTGATGGGGTAAGCATACTGTTGGTGGTCTAACACGCCATAGGAACACTTACGAGCGATAGCTGGCAGATGGGTCCGAGGCATAAGTTTAAGGACCCGAATGGGCATGCCTGTCCGTGACTGTTAATAAGAAATTCTGTTAATTTGCACACGAAGATCAGATTCTTTTTAACTTATAGTTTCTTTAAGTAAATAAACAGAATAATTTCATCGCTAGTATTTCGAAACAGCTTATAAAAACAATCTTTTCGAAACGGTTTATCGATATCCGACTCGTCCATACAAACGCTCGAGTTAGAAGCAAAAGCCATCAGTCACATCTATAAACCATCAGCCGTAGTTGAAAAGAACCGACCAGCAATCTATTTGAATTCAAACCCGCGGTGGTACTGTACAAAAATCAAAATCATATTGGCACCTAAAATGTGCTAGCCGCACAGTTTTGACCTAGCGGTCAAAGATGGGGCCTCCCCTGCCTTGGATCCGGGCTTCCAGCCTCCATCATCTGCTCCATCATCCGCGATTGTTTATCTAGCCATAGATCAGCTTGTGCCATAGACAATAGCGTAGCACTCCCCATTGTCTAATTGCCTATTGTATAGTCAATCAGTAGAGGCTCGTGTATTATTATACTATTACATACAGTTCTCTCTGTAGCTTTTAGCCACTCATAATGTGCAAAACCCCAGCTGCAACCTAGATCTACTTTTGCTTTCTTTTTTTTCTTTTTGCCCTTTTTTGGCCGGCCCTCAACAACTGGCTTATAACCCATGATTTTTAACTTTTTAACACTATAATGCTTGTTAGCTTTTTTTTGAGTAATTAAGGTGGTGCTCATTTGGACTTTTAAATCTAGGCTTCTGGCTTTTTAAACTGTAGTGGCTTTTTTTCACTATAGCTGCTGTTAATTTTTCCGTGTAATTAAATATAAAAATAAAAAAGTTATATCATCATGAAAAATGCAAAGCAATAAATAAAAAAAATGCAAAAAAGCGAAAAAAACTAGAAAAAAAGATAAAATTAAGAAGCTAAAAGTTAGAAGGCAGAAACATAAACTCTTTAGAACGGAGCCTAAATTTAAAAAAATATTTTATCATTACGAACAATATAAAAGAAAAAAAGTAAAAAAGTAAAAAAGAAAGTAAGAAGGTAAAAACTGAAGTAGTTTCGAACGGGCCGGACTCCTACGGTGCTACTCAACATAGAATAGAACAAAATCCCTGACATGATACTGCAACTTTATCCAGTACTAGTGTTCCCGCTATAATACTTACCTAGGACACTGCACGCGGTGGTGAGTACTGTGCGTGAGTAGGGCTGTGCAGTTTCAAACCGAACAAAAAAACCGTACCGAAAAAACCGAATCGAACCGGTCAACTCGGTTTGACCGGTTTTCGGTATTCGGTTCGGTAGCTAGAAAACTGGCATTTCTTCGATTCGGTTTTTTGGGTAAAAACCGAGGAAAAACCGATTTTCCCGAAAAAACCGAACCATCTCATTCGCACGTCTACGGCTCAGCTCTGCGCGTGCGCTCTGCGGTCTCAGTCTCGGCCCGACAGGCCCACGCATGGTCGCATGCGGCAGAGGGCAGACCGATCAACCCTAGCCGCATCAGCGATTCAGCACAGCCACACACCGACGCCCCTCGGCGGCCCTCGCCTCGCCAGTCGCCAGATCCAGATCCGCTGCCGCCTCGCCGCTCGGCTCACCAGATCCGCTGCGCTGCCGGTGTTCCCCCCAGTCCCAGGCTCCGCCTCCGCCTCCGCCTCCTTCGGTGCTCCACTGCTCCGCGCCTCCGCCAGACCGCCACCTCCGGTGCTCTGCGGTGCACCTCCGCCAGACCGCCACCTCCACTGCTCCGCGCCTCCGCCAGACCGCCACCTCCGGTGCTCCGTGGCGCGCCTCCGCCAGACCGCCACCTCCGGTGCTCCGTGGCGCGCCTCCGCCAGACCGCCACCTCCGGTGCTCCGCGGCGCGCCTCCGCCAGACCGCCACCTCCAGTTCTCCGCGGCGTGCCTCCGCCATACCGTCACCTCCGGTGCTCTGCGGCGCGCCTCCGCCAGACCGCCACCTCCGGTGCTCCGCGCCTCCGCCACCTCCGGCCCGTTTTGTTCACACCTGCAGGACTGTTATTCCATGGTTTTTATTTGGCTTTCGCCTACTGATCACAATGAGACTAATAATAGCTACTGATCCAATTTCTTATATTTTGTTGAATGCAGCCTGCAGTTGATGGTATAAACTAAGATTTTCAAAAGATTTGATCATGAATTGCGATCATTCTGCATTCTAATCAGGTCTGCCATATTTTCACCTCCTTCCTATTTCAGTGACGATGTATTCCTACATTCATTTTATTTGGTTGATTCAGTTTTCCTCATGTGTGATTGTGTGCTAATTATTTGTGCTCAAATCTAATATGTTCAACTCTAATATGTGCAAGTATTCTCTGAAATTGATGCTCAAATCTGTCATGTATTCAGATTTATCATGCCTTTATCTTCAGAGCTATATGATTACATTCTTTAATTTTTTTTCAGATTTGCAATGCACTTTTCTTTAGGACTGACAATAGAGCAGCATGGCTGTAAAGTACATGGATATCTTACAAGGCTTTATATTTGTTGAAGTGTAAAGACCTGAACATCCGATTAAGGCATCCATAGAGTTCATCTTCACAAAGAGTCAAAGAGTGTGAGACTGTGATCGTGACTGTGAGGGACTGAGAGTGTGAGGCGTGTGCGGTGTGCTATTACTATAGAATGGAGAATTGGAGTCTTAGGGATGAGATTAATATTTAGCAATTCGCGCAAATTTTGGTAAAATTGGTATTAACCGATACCGAACCGAAATAAAATGGTATTTACCGATACCACACCGTATTCTAGAAAATATCGTATTTACCGAAATACTAAAACCGTATTTACCGATCAAACCGTATTTACCGAACCGTATAAACCGAAAAAACCTAACGAACAGTCCTATGCGTGAGGGTGATGGATGATGAATTTTTGGACTAATCTAGACCTTTAATTACCAAAAATTCCATTTTTGGCCCCCAAACGAAAAAAAATTCCGCTTCTGGACCCCTCCTGAGCGCGGGATCGCGGGACGCCGCCACGTGGCCCGGTCGTGCGGTGTGGTACCGCACGACTGCACTGTTCACAGGTCGTGCGGTACCACACCGCATGACCGCCTTGTGCATCGCCTCGGCCGCGCGTCTCCTCGCTCGACCGCACGACTTCGTCCCCCGAGCGCGCGTTTGTCCTCCCGACCGCACGAATCAAAGCCGGGCCGCACGTCTCGTCACCAGCGCCAAAAGCAGAGCAATGCATCACGAGTTGCTCTTTTTTCACCTCTACGTGGACACGCGTCTGTAGGAGCTTTGCATGGCCCCTCTTCGTATTCTCATTCAGCAGCCTTAAAGAGGTTGAATAGCAGCGCAAAGAAACTCATTTGCAGTTCGCGGTGGAGTTGAAGTGAAGACAGAGCGAGAGAGCGAGTGAAGGGAGGGGAAAAAAGAGAGTGGAAACTCAGGATTTTGAGTTGGTTTTGTTTGGAATCAACGGATTTTGCAAATACAAAAGTTGTAGATCATCTCGCGAGCTTCAAGAAGAGGTAATTTTTGCCCCCGTGCAAATAATTTTCTGTGAATGTCATTAGCCTGTAATTAGCAAAACCGTGTATCATTAATGTTGTTATAAGCCAATCTTTGATACGGTGTGTATGTGTACGTAAACATGCACACATGGTTCATGATTTATTGTAGTGTAAATAATGTCGTATTTTTTGTTGAAGTTACGTATTGTAATGTAGTGAGGTTTTGTTGAACATTTGTGCTTACATGTGTAGGTGTTGAAGAAGTAAATATTTATGTTGGAGCATTTGTAGGTGATAGCAACAGCAGTTAGATTATAAACAATTTGTATAATTAGTAGGCTTAGTGAATGACCGTAGTATGAAGGTATAGTAAAATCAAATTACCTGGAAATTAGTACGAAGGTACTGTAAAATGAAATAAACTTAGGACATGAAATTACAAAGTAGAATTTTTTGATTTATGTATAATTTCGGAAGTGAAAGCCGCATTAAGTGAAATATAGAAAAGAATGGAAGAAAACTATGTAATGGGAATTTGGCATTAATCGATTTATAAGTAAAATAGTTAGAAATAAACTTTAGATTTACACATACAAAACATATACTAGTAATGTTAGGTACTAAAATGGGTAGGTACTGTTAATGTAATGGGAAATTAAATTTGGCATGCTGTGTACTAAAATGGTTGATTATGCACTTATGGTAGGTACGCAAAGGCTGACATTCAACAAATGTTCGTGTTTTATGGGAGTGGTCTCGTACGTGATGGGCCGTATGGGGCGGACCTGTCAAATTGCGAGAGGACCGTGATCCAGGCACCCGGTCTGAGCGCCATGAGCTTGTCTGAGCTACGGAGGTGTGTCCGTTCGGCGTTCGATCGACACACCGCAAGGAAGAAGTTAAGGATCGAGGCAGTCTATGCCTCAATGGTGGGTGATGGAAGGGGGAGCATATGGCAACTTCTGAAGGTGACCAATGACGCCTTATGGGCGAACTACATGGAGGTCGTGTGCAACCCTGATGCTGCGATATATGGGAGGCCAATGGTGTATGTCGAGTTCGTGGAGAGGGCAGAATCATCAGCCATGGTTGGTTCAGATGCCGCTGGTGGAGATGTAGTGGATGGGTTCAGCGATCATGAAGACGCTTCAGCGGGAGAACATGTGGGCGAGCAAGTGGGTGATGAAGACGACAGGAGGCGTGCGGAGAATTTCTGGCCCAACGAAGGTGTGGACGAGACTTGCTGGGCCGCCCGTATTGACTGTCATGAGTATCTGGGGGACCAGGTGGAAGAAGAGGGCAGCGAGGAGGATGAGGAGGTGGAAACAGGCAGTTCTGGAGAGGACGAGGATGGCGAAGCTGCAACTGGAGGGGTGGTAGGTCGTGTTGTGACGACGGACGGTGCGTACGTGTCGTCCAGACTGGACGACATCGCAACGGCAGCCCTAGTTCTGCCACAGGGGGAGGAGGGAGAATGGGGGTTCAGCGAGGGCGCACTCTTTTTGGGGCAGTGCTTCCGTAATAAGAGTGCTGTCCAGCAGGCTATTGCTAGACATGCCGTCAACATAAGCCGGACGTATCGGGTCCACAAGTCAAAGCCGGACACGTACGTTGTGAAGTGTGTCGACGGGTCCTGTGGTGGCAAAGTCCGTGCATAACGGTACAAGGGCGTTGGCACGGAGTTCCGGATAACGGTGCTACAAGATCACAGTTGCGAGCTTGCGGGGCCAGTACATAGACATCGCAACATGACATCATCGTATTTTGCAGAGCTGGTCACGCACCTCATCCAAGCGGATGTGTCAATTACCCCGAAGGTTCTAATGGCAGAAGTAGCGAACACGGCGGGCTACGAAGTGAGCTACAAGAAGGTATGGCGGGCGAAGCGAAAGGTGCTGCACCGTATGTATGGGACGTACGAGGAGGCGTACGACCTGGTCCCAAGAATGCTGCATCAAATTTCACAATCAAACCCAGGCACGTACATAAACAGGCAGCAGAGGGTCCATCCTACGGAGGGCCCGAACTGTTTCATTCTTGACAGAGTGTTCTGGGCCTTCCATCAGGCGATACAAGGTTTCAGGTGGTGCCGTCCAGTGCTAACCGTAGATAGGACGTTCCTATCCGGCAAGTACAAGGGTACTATTCTCACCGCAGTTGCAGCCGATGCAAATGACCAGTTACTCCCAGTGGCATTTGCAATTGTGGAGAACGAGAATACAGATAGCTGGCTTTGGTTCCTTTGCAATTTGAAGCATGTCGTAGTGCAATCCAGCGGGAGAAGTTGCATTTTGCCATCTGCAAAAAAAAGGACGGTAAACTTCACGGGTTCATAAGCAATAAAAAATGTAATATTACTAATTTGTACCCCGGAGCGTGAGCATCGGAAGAAACGTCGCTCGCCATCGTTCGGGGAATCCAAGATCTGGACGACCGCGTACTCATTATGTCTGCATTTCGGCCACGCTGGTTGAGCATGCCGACTTGGTATCAATCGGTACTGTGGACCGAACATATCCCTCCTTTCTAAGGGAATGTCGTCCTTCGGTGACCCAAATCCCACTGGCCCCTCGGCTTCCGACATGGTATGTCTCACCACGAAAGAGAGGGTACTTCTTTGCTCGATTTACAATGTCATGGGACCCCAACCGTGCTACTTATAGCAAAACAGGGCAGCTTAATGCAGTGACCACAAAAAAATATGAAAGTTCTGCGTACGTACTTGACAAAAGAGGCCAGCTTTGCACTGGGATGTGACAATAGAGGCCAGCTTTGCACAGAGACGTGAAAAAAGGGCAGCTTTGCTCAGTGAGATGTCAATAGAGTGCAGCTTTGCTCAGGGACATGACAACACGGCCCAGCTTTGCTCAGTGACATGACAAAAGAGGTCAGCTTTTGCTCAGTAAGATGACAAAAGAGGGCAGCTTTGCTCAGTGACATGACAAAAGAGGTCAGCTTGCGCTCAGTGAGATGACAAAAGAGGGCAGGTTTGCTCAGTGACATGACAAAATATGCCAGCTTTTCGCAGTGAGATGACAAAAGAGGGCAGCTTTGCTCAGTTACATAACAAAAGAGGTCACCTTTTCGCAGTGAGATGTCAATATATGCCAGCTTTGCGCAGTGCAAAGCCTTCATAGGGATTGTTTTCTGCAAACGACTGAAAAGGCTACGTTGTACCACATACATTGAATGATCCAAGCTATGAATTTATTACGAGACTACAGGCTCTGAAAAGCCTTCATAGGGACATTTATTGCTACACTGGAATCCTGACTATGCTCAAAAGATTCACATGTCGTCCTCTCCATGGACTATGCCGACTGCACCAGATAACCTGCCTACATAAAAGCCTCCCTCCTATGTTTTCCATACCACATCTCCTCCTCAAGGCATCACAATACTACTACACAACAATGTCTTCCTGGAGGTCCGACCCATTTGGAGTGCCGGAGTGGCATGAGCGCCCGAAGTGCCATTGCGGCTTTAGGACGATGTTGGGAGTCTGGACGGATCGAGTACAACGAGCCAAATACAGCCGTAGGTTCTTCAAGTGTCCAGACCTGGATGACGACTTCGTGGTAAACATTTGTTTCTCGTTATCGTTTTTCAACTTGATCCATGACATCTACCACGCCACACATAGGCTTGCACGTTCATCGAATGGGTGGATCGGGTGTCGCCGGTATGGCCAGATAACCGGGCAGTGGAGGTGGAAAACAAAGAACAATACTTTGTCAAGATGACTCAGGCTCGTGAGGTGGAACGACAGATGCGGCTTGAGCAAGAGCGCCGCGTGAGGGTGGACCAAATCCGTTTGAAGGGCAAGGAGGATGAGCTGCAAAGGAGGCGGGAGCAGTTAAGTCTGCGTGCAGCAGCCATCAAGCGTCAGGAGGAGGAGCTTCAAGCTCGTGAGGCAACTCTGAATACCAAGAGTGACAGGAAGAAGGATGCAGCGGAGCCATCTTCAGGGCGCGAGAAAAAGGGGAAACAACCACGCTACACCCAATAGACAAAATGTAATAGACCCAGCAAGTTATATTCCCTAATGCATGTTAGGACTAGTGGTGGAGTTCTGAACATTCTACGGTCAATTGTTAGGACTTACCACTTTATGTATCGACCGTTCAACGGTCAATCGTTCCTAAAACAAATTTACCCGAATTTTTTATGCATCTACAACTTACATTGAACATAAACTTCTATTACAACTTTATCTGATTTTTATGCAGTTTATAACTACAAAATTGACAAAACATACAAAATCACACAGATTGCAAACCCTAAAAACGGTCGATACCCTAAAAGTCACTTACCACTTTATATATCGATCGTTCTACGCACAATCGTTCCTAAAAAATTTTACCAAAATTTTTTATGCATCTACAACATATAATCAACATAAACTTGTTTTACAATTTTTTCATATTTTTCCTGATTTACAATTTTTTCATATTTTTTCTGATTCACAACTACAAAATTAACAAAACCTATAATCATTACAGTTCCTGCACTCATTCCCACGTGTTCAATATCACTTTCCTTCATTTCGTCCAATTGTTCATATCACATTTGTACTCAAAAATTTTTTCATTAAATTGCTTCCAATAAAACAACATACCATATCGAAATTTGTTATTGTGACTTGAACACATTTTTCACGGTCAGCAATAAATAAAAATCGCAAAAACACTAATCGTTACTTCACACAAATTTCGTTCGTACTCTACCAACCAATATTTTTAATTTTCAAAATTGCAAAAAAAATTACACAAGCAGTAAAGTGGACTCCACTTCAAATTCATATTTTTTCACACATCATTTCATATATACACATAAATTTTTATTATAACAAATAACTTTAGCACAAATGCATAAATATATAAACCCTAGCGCAAATGCATAAATTAATTTTTTTCAAACGCGCGTTGGGCGCTGGGCACAAATGCAGTCGCGCGGTGGAGGGGGCGCTCGCGCTGTCGGGCGAAGAACGTGCGGTCGGGGCGGGCGGACGTGCGCTCGGGCGACGAAACGCGCGCTCGGCTCGGCTAGCAGGCGGGTCGTGCGGTCTGGTACCGCACGACCCGGTGAACAGTGCGGTCGTGCGGTACCAGACCGCACGACCGGGGCACGTGGCGACGTCTCGTGAACGCGCGCTCAAAAGGGTCCAATTTTGGAATTTTTTTGCCTCGGGGGGCAAAAAATGGAATTTCGCATGTCCATGGGTCCAACAGTGTCCAAATTTCATGGATGATCGCCTGATTCCGACGCCTGTTCTGTAAGAGGGAAATAACGCTCGTTCATACTAGTTTTAGTTTTACATTTTAGTTTAAATTTATAAATAGTAATAGTTTATAGAAAAAGTTAAAAATATATTTACATATAATTTTAGTCTATATAATTAAAGTCACTATAGTATATACTACAATCGGCTAGTAGACCGCATATTAAAAAGACGTTCTGTTTGAAAACTAGAAACTGTAGAAATGATATTTAATGTAGAAAAGCATTATTTAGAAGTTAATATGAATATAACCTTATCTTTATATTTTTTTTTGTTTGGATCTATTTTAAATCATAACACGTGGTGATGTAAAAACTGATTTTATTCTACCACATGTCATCAGATTGATGAGATCTAACGAAGGTTTAAAGGTGACGAAGTCTCATTGGATTTTCTTCCCTGCAACAGTGTAACCTCCAAGTAGAGCCCGGCCTGGCATGTGGTAAAATGCATGTGAAACCCCGGTATGAGTTAGGCAATGACTGCCATCAGTTCAGCCTGAGGAAAATAACTGACAACGCTACTGTTACCGGGGTCAATTTCGCTGGGCATGCTCGATCTTCACGTTGAGCCCACTCAAAACGCACGAGCAGGCGCTCAACGGGTATTTCGTGCGAAAACAGTTTAATTCTTGCTTAGAACAAGTTTATGAGATTCGTGCACTCCAAACTTTTTTTTTTGAACTCGTGCACTCCAAACTTGACCGAACATGAGTTGAGTTTGGGTTGTGGCTTTGGATTTTGTTTTGTGGTTTTTAAATTCTGTCTGTTCATGAGAGATAATACGTAGAGTAAAACAATCGTATGCAATTTTGGTCGGTATAGCTGAATTCAGTATAGTGTTTACTATAATGTACATGTAGACCCCATCTTAAAAAGACACATCATTTGAAAGCTAATTACTATAATAAGATGAAGGACCATGTAAGAAGGTCTAGAATAATGTTGTGATGAACCATTATAAGATTTGTAGAGTGGTGAAATGGTTTTACAAAGATTGTATTTGATTTGGGCTGTCTTCTGGAAGTGTCAGGATAATCGGAAATACCGCAGGTATAAGTGTGGTAGTTTCGTTTGGCGAAAGTACCACAGGTATAAGTGTGGAAGTACCGCTTGGTGGAAGTACCGGGTTGAGTTGCGGTATGTTTTTTCAAAGAGGTACAGGTGAGGTTTTTAATGTGCGGTAGTATTGCAAAGCGAAAGTATCGGTATGGTAAGCACGGTACCATTAGATTAAGGGTGCATGATGCATGTCTTGACTAATGTTTTGGGGAATTGAGTCATAGATTAAGTTGGGTTGCCGTGGGTCATTAGATTAAGGGTGTATGATGCATGTCTTGACTAATGTTGCTCAAGTTGCGAAGAACTTGTGTCTGAAAATAATTTCTTTGTCTTTGGATTTGCAGGGTTGCTTGGAGTCAACCGTGGTCAACGGCGAGGATTGGGGCTAGGCTCATGGAGGAGTTGATGCTCAAAACGATCGAGGATGCCGGGTGAGATGGTGAGTTCAAGCATGGCACGAGAAAAACGGAAATGTTGAAGGCAAGTTCGAACGACAGGATGTCGCCATGTAGCTTGCACGGGCCAAATGAGCCGTGGTTCGATAGAACCGAGATAGGAGAGATTGGTGATGTGTGGCAAGTTAGTGGTGCACCTACACGTGGCAAGTATGGCGATTGCTTGCTGTGGTTGCTGATGACCGAGTCAAGGAAGGGTATTTTGGTAGTTTGGTCAAAGTACCGAAAACCATCTTGGATCAAAAACCGCGGCGCATGTACGATGCGTTGGAGAGCGGTTTAGGTCAAGGTGGAGCTGGTTGGATCAAGGCTAAGAATTTAGCGGATGCACACTTATGTGTTTTGAAAAGCGTGCATAAGTGAACTTGTGAGAGTAAAACCCAAGTGTGTGGGGTTAACAGATTTCCCCATTGTAATAGTGGATAGGATCTATTAAGGGGTGTAGGTGGTTGGTTGCCCACCTATAAAAAGAGTTGGGATGGAGACATGTAAGGTTAACCATCCAACCCATCTTTTGTGCTCTCTTCTCTAGATTTTGGATTAGGGTTTGAGAGTGAGTATCTTGGGTGTTCTTTGTCCTCAAAGGTGGAGTGGCTATAAAACCTACCTTCTCAAGTAAGCAGCACATCAAACGTTGTGCAACTCATGAGTCTCTCTTGTTTTGTTTGATATGCTTATGATTTTGGTTGGTTTTGATCTCTTTTCTTTCTTTCTTGTGATCTTTTTATACCAAGGATGTGTAAGAGATGGAGATAATTCTTAAGAATACATCTCCATCCATTTAGCCACCTTGATAGCAAGATTAACGAGAAAACCCGGTTTTGCTTGATTTTAGCTTCTTTGGTCTATCTCTTAATTCGAGGGTTTTTGGCTGGGATTCTTCAATGTTCTAGCTTTCCGTGACATGTGGAAATACATCTAAAGCCATCTTGACCATCATCTACCCACGAGCAAGTTGTATTCACTATTTGGGGTTTTGGCTCAATTTTAGTGCAACCTTCCAACAAACTAAAAGGTCAAAACTTTGATCATGATTTTTATAATTGTTTGTTGGAATAGGTTCTTGATACCTTAGAATAGATCTTTGCAAAGTTTCATATCATTTGAATCTACGGATCAAAAATTATCTCAATTTTTGTTTTTGAAACCATGCTGAAAACACTATTTATTTACCTGATTTTACTGTAGCAATGGTCAAACCGCCTTACACTAGCGATCAGACCTTCAGAATGGTCAGACCGCCGTTCGGAGGCCGGTCAGGCCACCGGGAAGGATTAGGTTCGAAGTTTTGTTGTCTTGAGCTAGTTGGTTTGAGTTTTCAGCTAAGGATTCTATGGTTTACATCTCTATAGGTGTTTGAGGATAAAATCTTGAATACTTTTACAAAAATTTGAAACGACACCATTCTCCTCTCTCTGTTACCATATTCAGTCTTTCAATTAGTATCAAAACCCGGTTAGCTCTTTTTATATATCTTAACAGGTTTTAGAGCCATGGCTGCAAACAAGTATTCCACCGAGCCACCTCTCTTCGATGGGATCGACTATCCCTTTTGTAAGAGTAGGATGGAGCTTTATATTTGGGGTCAAGGCTGTACGATCTGGGAAAAGGTTAAGACTCGGTTTGTTGTTCCTGCCGATGAGCACATCACAGCGATAAATACGCTAGATGTGAAGGTAAATGCTAAGGCAAGGTACATCATCATCCAAGATCTTAACTAGAGTGAGTTCGATCATATCTCTCATCTCACATTGGCATACGATGTCTGAGTGACCCTCAATGCATACCATTAGGGCACCACACAGATCAAGACTGTTCGATAGGACCAATATAAGCCAGAACACAATAAATTCAAGATGCTTGCTGGTGAGTCCTTGGAAGAGTGCTTTGGCAGATTTCATAAGACTATGAGTTGTTAGTCTCACATATTCAGACTCGGATAATGCTTGCTAGATGCTTTCTGCCTTGGACCTCAGGGTTTGAGAGATAAAAGTGACCACCATTAAGGACACGACTGATTTGTCAACCTTTGGAGATGCTTCGTCAGGTCGAGTCATCACTAAAGGTATTGTGTGCATTAATGATTCTTTCATTCTTAAAAATGTTATCTTAGTGAGTAAGCTATGTTATAATTTGCTATTTGTGTCTCAGCTTATCAATGACGATTTTGTAGGCATGGCAATGATCTTCTACTCGTCCAGATTTATGTGGATAACATTATCTTTGGTGGCTCTTCTCATACTCTTGTTTCCTAGTTTTTTGATGTCATGAGTACAGAGTTTGAGATGAGCATGATGAAAGCATCTAGGCCCCTAAAAATATTAGTTTTGGTAATTAATGACATTATGTGATCATGGGACTAATTTGTGTATTGAGTGTTTGCAAGAATTAGTCTCAAGGGCAAAGAAGAAGGTACATAAAAAGATGTTGAAGATTCAAAGATCTCAAGGGCGACAAAGTAAATAGTTTAGGGATCTATTTTATTTTTACCGGTCTTGGAGATAGGTTGGAAGACCGGATTATAGGATAGACGCCGTACTATTAAGAGGGATCATGGTGATTTGCTTAATCATATGCTAATGTGCCCTTTGGATCAATTTAGGATCATGCATGCACTTAGAAATTAAAATCAAATCAAAACTGTGTTTTGTCAGAAAATCGGGTAATACCGGCGTTGTACGGGCGGAACTACCGCATGGCCGGAAGTACTGGGCCTCTGAGCAGATCGTTTATTCCAGAGAGCGCCCGAAGTTTGAGTTAGTCTCTCGGAAATCGGAAGTACCGCAAGTTCAACTGCGGAACTACCGCGTGTGCGGAAGTTCCGGGGTCCCGAGCGGAACTTCAATTCCAGAGAGCGCCCGGAGTTAAACTTAGCCTCTCGGAAAACGGAAGTACCGCGGATTGAACTGCGGAACTACCGCTAGCCGGTAGTTCCGGACTTAAGAACGGAACTTCATTTCCAGAGAGCGCCCTGAGTTGGAGTTAACCGCGCTGAAATCGGAAGTACCGGGGCGAGGAGCGGAACTTCCGGATTTCTGGAAGTACCGCTATTTTAACGGCGGTAGTACCGCACTCATTTTTTCAACGGTTACATCTGACAGCCTGAAATATCCGTTCTGTTGCGACGGCGGAAATCCGGAAGTACCGCCCATATAACGGCGGTAGTTCCGGTTTTCCTGAAAATTCAGAATTGTTTATTGCAACGGCTATTTGAGGTTGGTGAGGGTATAAATACACCCCCACCAGAACTTGTAATTGTTGTTGAACCCATATTGAACATCTTTGAGCCTAGAGCAACTTCTCACACCTCTCTTTCACTCTTGTGCATTCAATAGAGGTAGTTGAGCCTAAATTCAAGTGCATTGCATTCTAGATTGATCCAATTGGCACTTGTGTGTGATCAAGCCGCTGTGGTTCATTTCTCTTGGTTCTTGCCGGCACCTAGACGGCTTGGCGAAGGTTTCGGTGATCTTCTCAAGAAGATTGTGAGAAGGCCCGGAAGATTGTGAAGGCTCGGAGCTCGCCTACCCGGAGAGGGAAAGGGCTACCGCTAGTGATCGAGGTGATTAGGCTCAATTCGTGGAGCCGGTCCTATTCGGTAGGGCTTACCTCAACGTGGACTAGGGGAGACCGGCAAGTCTCCGATCACCACGGTAAAAAGTGATCGTGTCAATTGTGGTTTGCTTCCCTGTGCTTAAATTTCATTCAAGCAACTCGTTCTATTTGAATTATTTGATTGCTCACTTGGTTAGAGTAGCAAACCTTGTTCTTAGACTACTTGGTATTTCTCCTAGTTAAATTACTTACTAGTGATCTCTTGAGCCTTTCTAGGTTGTTTAGTTGTATTATTGTTATCTTGCTTTAGTCAAGTAATTAAGTTTAAAATTGTCAATTGAAATTAGACGAAAAATTTTAAATCCGCCTATTCACCCTCCCTCTAGTCGGCCTCCTCGATCTTACACATGATGGGCGAGTTAAGCTTCTTCCTCAGCTTCCAGATCAAGCAGACTCGAGAGGATATCTTCTTGCATCAAGGCATGTACACTCGAGACCTCCTGAGACGCTTTGACATGAGTGATGACAAGCTGGTGTCAACTCCGATGGCGACCTCAACTTCACTTGATCCTGATGAAGACAGCGAGTCGGTAGATTAGAAAGAGTACCAAAGCATGATTGGCTCTCTCTTGTATTTCATTGCTTTGAGGCTGGACATACATTTCTCCTTGAGTCTGTGCACTTGATTTTAGGCTTCTCCTCGCGTTTCTTTAGGCAGTGAAGCGCATCTTCAGGTTCTTTCAATCTACTCTAGACTATGGTATTTGCTACTCTTCTGCTTCCTATCTTTCCCTTGGAGCCTACTCCGATGCAAACTTTGCTAACAGTAGGATAGATAGTAAGAGCACCTCTGTCACTTGCCAATTCATTGGCACTTCTTTTATTTCTTGGTTTTCTAGGAAGCAGTCCAGTATTGCATGGTCCACCGCAGAGGCCAAGTATGTTTCAATTGCTAGTTGCTGTAGTCAGGTGTTTTGGATGGTTTCAACCTTGCACGACTTTGGGTTAGCCATAGATAGTGTTCCTCTGTTCTGTGATAACACTTCTGCCATTAACATTGCCAAGAACCCAATACAACACTCCAAGACCAAGCACATAGATATCGGATATCATTTCCTTGGAGACCATGTGGAGAAAGTGACGTAGTGCTTCAGTTTGTAAAGAGTGACTACCAGTTGGCTGACATTTTCACCCATCCTTTAGATAGCTCGATGTTCATAACCTTGCGGGGAGAGTTTGGGGTGATTTATCCTTATGGCTTAATTTGAGAAGAGCATCATGTACTTTCTGTATTATATTGTTCATATGCTTCTTTTTCATTCTGTTGCACTTTGTTTGCTAGGTGCATTTGGGTTATTCTTTCTAGCATAGACTAAAGTGGTTCTCATTCTCAGTTGTTTAGACTTCTTTCTCTCATCTTATGATCCTATGATGTTGCTTATTAGTTGTTTCTTTTTTCACTAGGTTGAGTTCACTCACTTCTTTTAGGTCTAGCAAGGGTTAGCCCCCCTTGGGTAGACAGAGAACATGTTTACTCCTTAGTGTATTAGATGACCACATGATAGTTCTAGAGTCATATGGGGTAGATGAGAGCAAGTTTGAACTATAGTATTCCTTCTATCTTATCTATGCTATAAGGACTATCATTTCTTCTTTCTGTTCAAGCTTCTTCCCCTCTTGCTTATTGCTTTGGTTTAGGAAGACTTCATTTGAGATTTTCTGAAGCTTAATGATGACATAACTCAACTTGAATCAAAATGCTTCTAAAATTTACTCACTTGCTGAGGGGGAGCTGGGATTTCTTTTTATTGCATCATATTGCATTTAAATTCAGCAATGTGCATTGTAATATAAATACATGGAGCCTTGATTATTATCCTTATATGATATGATAAAACTTCTTTACATCTTACCATGACTTGTGCTAGATTGTTAGATTTATCATGACTTTCTCTGTGTAGCTTAGCTCTTGACATGCTAGTTTCTTTAAATGTGAAAAACTTAAATTAAATCATATCTTGCTCTATTGAATTCTCTTTTGATTCATGTCATGTCAAATAAGCTAAGTTGAGTTTTGAATTTGCATTGAGCTTTTGATTGAGCTATGCTAGTTCATTAGTAAAGCATGCGTTAGTATTAACTCTTTGTTCTTGGACTAAGTCAAAAAAATACAAAAAGATCTCTTTTGTGCAAAAAAAACTGATCTCACGAATCATTTCTTATGAGAAGACTTGTCATTGCACTAGACATGAACTCAGAGAGAGTTTTGGATGACCAAGATCACTTCCTTAAGCTTCTTGCTTGGAATGGTCACATAAGGCTTGAGATCTAGTACATGCCTAAAGAAACTAAATTTTGTGAAAAATGGTTGAAGCTTAGCCAAAACCAAAAAGGAATTCAAAATTTGCCAAATATGCTAAATTTGGTCAACTGCAAGTAATATCAAGTGCTTCAACAAAATATTTCATTTTTGAACTTCTAGCACTTTAAATTGACTCAATGGCAGCCTCTTGGTTCCATTTAGCATATTGATATGGCTTGGCTCATTTTTGGATACTTTTTTCAAAATTATGAACTTGAGCACCTATACATGTTGACAATCCATTTAATTGCAAATTAATGCTTATTTGGCTTCAGCTTGGCTATATATGGCCTGTAATGATCTAGATAGTACTTTCACTTTTTATGGCTTGGTGTAATATTTAAAAAATCACTTTGGATAATTTTGATGGCTCCTAATGGTAAAAATGAATAAAGTACAGCCACTTTATTTCATTCTAGCTCTATCTTCTTCCATGATCTTGATGATGCCATTGTCAAAGGGGGAGAACAATTGGTAAAAATGCATATCTAGAACATGATTTGGGCTTTGTGTAAAATTGTGCTAATTTAGGACCTTTTGATCTCATCTCACTACGACTAAGGTTAAATCGAGCAATTGTTCTTTCATATGGATCTAGAGTGAAATTCTTAACACTTTTGGGTGGATAAGAAGTTTTTATGCAAAACTGTCATTTTCAGCAACTTCTATCCATTTCTATTTAAAATGATCATTTTCAGTTCTTCACAATTTTCATTTGACCATTTGGAGCTCTCTTTGCAAAATTTCTTTTTTCTCTTTCCGAAACCACCTTCAATTTGTATTTTAAAGAATTGCCAATGGGTTCATCAAGGGGGAGATTGAAGGACCATATGAGAAAGTTTAGGATACTATTGCGATGAACTATTACCAATTTTGTGGAGTGGTGAAATGGTTTTGCAAAGATTGCATTTGATTTGAGCTATTTTCTAGAAGTCTTAGGATAACCGAAAGTACCGCATGGATAAGTGCGGAAGTACCACTTGGCGGAAGTACCAGGTTGAGTTGCGGTAGGGTTTTTCTAGAGAGGTCCAGGTGAGGTTTTCAACGTGCGAAAGTACCGCTTTGGAGAGCGGTAGTACCGCAGAGCGAAAGTATCGGTATAGTAAGTGTGGTACTTTCGATCTTCCCAGAAAAACAGGGGTTTGGGGAATTGAATCATGGATCAAGTTTGGATGATCTAGGTTATTGGATTAAGGGTGCATGATGCATGTCTTCTCTAATGTATGTCAAGTTGTGAAGAGCTTGTGTTTGGAAACGATTTTTTGTCTTTGGATATGCAGGGTCACTTGGAGTCAAGTGTGGTTAATAGCGAGGATCGGGGCTAGGGTCATAGAGGAGTAAGAGATGGAGATAATTCTTAGGAATACATCTCCACCCATTTAGGCACTTTGATAGCAAGATTCACGAGAAAACCTGGTTTTGCTTGATTTGGCCTCAAGGTGTGATTTCTTTATCTTTGTGTTCTTACTTACTGGGATATGTGGAAACATATTTAAAGCCATCTTAGCCATCATCTACCCATGAGCAAATTGTATTCATCGTTTGGGGTTTTAGCTTGGTTTTGGTGCACCTTTCCAACAAACTGAAAAAAGTCTCAACTTCGGCTATGATTTTTGTGATCATTTATTGGAATAGGTTCATAACATCCTAGAGTATCCTAGAGTGACACCTTTCAATTTTGGTTTTTGAAATTGTGCTTAAAACACTATTCACCCTGATTTTACTGTAGTAACGAAAGCACCGCGATTACTGTAGCAGCGAAATACCGCAATTTCAATAGCGGTAGTTCTATTTTTGCTGATTTTTCATGGTTTTCAGTGTCTTGATTTGCTAGTTTTATAGTGGCTTTTCACCCTTATCTTTATAGCTCTGTAGTTACTGAAGTAAAGGGTTGGTGAATATCTAAAAACATTTTGAGGCACCATTTACCCCTCTCTGCTATCGTATTCGGTCTTTCAGTATGGCACGGTTAAATAACTATTTCCACTCCTTTTCAAATCCACTTTGAGCACCCCAATTCCAAGCCAAGTTGAGATACACTAGGAGCTTGTTCCTCCTCATGGTAGCAAGCCATATGCCAAGTCTCTGCGACACACACTTCACAATGCCAGGCATGCATGGCCCCATTGGCCTCACAAAACAATTTGGGCACAACCAAAGATGAATGAGAGAGAGAGAGATAGAGGGGGTGGGGGAGTGATTAACCAGAGGTGAAAGTACTGAAACACATTCCAAGTGTGCGTATGTGCGTGTGCACGGTTGTTTGTCCGTGTTCCAACCTTTTGTATGCTTGCTTGTGTGCTTACCAAGGCTAGGACGAATCTTTTTCTTGAGAGAGAGAGAGAGAGAGAGAGAGAGGAAGGTTGATTGGCTAGTGTTGCCTTGATTTGAGGTTTTAGCGAGAGGGTGAAGGCCCTTTGATTCGAAGTATTTTAAAAACGCAGGAATGTAAAATACATAGGATTAAAATATCATGACATGTTAAATTCTGTAGGAAAAAAAATCTACATGAATTCTTTTAAAGATGTGATTGGTTGTGTAACGCCCCCGTTTCCAGGGGCGCGTACGGACACGGCATTCCGTAACTATTCAAGCATGAACAGTTATGGAGTGTCGCGCAAGAGTATACCATTGCAAGCTTACAACAAAAGTCCAGCATATATTTGACATAAGGATTAACATCCAGGGTTTTCACAGCGGGGCGTACAAGCCCAAAGGGTAATTACATTACAAAAGACTTCCAGAATCCGCTTGAGCGCGGCCGAGACCTACAGCCAAGGGTCCTCGTCGAAGAAAAGATCCTCCGGGACTTCTTCAACGGGGAGACCTTCTCCTTCGTCTTGATCCTCTAAAGATTAGATTTAGCAAGCCGTGAGCCAATCAACCGGCTCAGCAAATCCCAAAGGGATCCTAACTTATTACATGCACGGAACTTCAAGGGGGGAATATATTTGGTTTATTATCTTTGAGTGGATGCAGTTTTATTTGCAATCATTTTAATAAGATGGACTCAAAACTTACTTCTTAAGATCTCAGGGGTTTTCCACAAGAGTTCATTAACCAACCTAAACAAGTTAAAGCATGTACAAAACTACTTAAGCTTTGCTGCTGGAATCACCCAAGTGACACAGCTCCAATAACCGGGAGCACGGCGTATTCGAATACCATTTATTTGACTCTGCAGAGTTTGCTCAGCTTTACCCATACGATCCCTTAACTCCCGCTAAAGAGTTAAGAAAACCAGGTCGTTTCACTGCTCAACTCTTTATATAGGCTCTACCCGGTAGAATTCACTCAGGTCTGGCTCACACGCGCGCGCGCACACACACACACACAAGATAAGACGGTGTCCGCTTCGAGTGAACTCTACCGTTGTTAGGCACCCAAACACGGCTTGCCTAACCTCACTGCTAAACCTCCTGTAGAGTTTCAATCGAGTTGAGCAGCTACTAGACAAGTGTTGACAAGTCAACTCCTGTGGATTGAGCGGGTTCTATGACATTTGCTCAGCATAAGGGTTTCAGTCCTTATATTTTCACATGGTCCGCAACCTCGCCAGGCCCGCGACCCTAACTAAGGTAAGCGGTGGGCGTAGACCGTCTCGCGATTTCCCACTCACCCTTACCCTACCCCAAACCCTAGGGTAAAGATGGGCGAAGACCGTCTCGCGGCTCCCCACTCCTTACCCTACCTTGTGCACGCCGGCAATCTCCGCTCTAAGATACGGTGTCCCATACCACCCTACCTTAGAGTCGGGTTTTCCGAATTCTATTGGCCCACAGCCACAACCTTATCAGTGTAACATTTTGCATGATAATATTAATATCCTACAATTATCTAGATTACCAAGTAATTAATTCTAGGGTTACAAAGGCATGTGTAACATCCTGATTTTCAGAGCCTTTTTGAAGCTTTTAAAATAAAATTCACCATTTGAATTTTCTGGAATTAATTAAAAGCTTAAATGAATTTTTATGAATTAAAAGGATTTAATATGAATAATTTGAACATGAACATTTGCCAAAATTATTTTATTTGAGTTCTTTGTGTCTCAAGGAATTTATTGGAATTTTTCTGGATTTTTCTGGATTTATTTGCTATTTTCTAGAGCTCAAAAGAGTTTATTTGAATTTTTGGAAAAAGAAAAGAAAAAGAAAATCCTATTTTTCCTAAAACCGGTCGGCCCAACACCGGCCCGGTCCAGCCCGCTCGCCCGCCGGTCGCCCCCGCCTGCCACGCGTCAGGCATCAGCGCCCGCGCCCGCTCCGCCTTGGCCGCCCCGATGATCGCCACGTGGCCGTCATCCGCCAGCCCAGCGCCCGCGCCCCCGCATCCCGACCGCCCGCCCACCCGCGCCACCGACAGGTGGGGCCCACCTGTCAGGCGCGTCGTCCCCGAGCGGGACTCTTCTTCCCCGTCTCCGTCGCGGACTCCTCCGCCGTACCCGTCCCGGATGCCTCGCCGCCGTGTATAAATACGGGGGCCGACCCCTCGGCTTCTCCCCGTCTCGAGCCGCCGCCACCGCCGCCGCTCACCGCCGTCGACGCCCGTAGCCGCCGTCGCCCGTGTGCGTCCGCCGCCTCCGCCGTTGCCTTCGCCACTTTCCGTCGCCGTCGTCGTCTCCGTTGCCGTCGCCGTCGTCGTCATCGCCGGTGAGACACCCGCCGCCGTCACGAACCCCTCCCGCCGGACAGCCGCCGCCGCTACCTCACCGTCGGCCAGACCCCGCCGCCCGCGCCGCGCCGCCTCGGCCGCTCCGTCCGCGCCGCCTCGCGCCCCGTGCACGCGCACGTCAGCGCTGACGCCAGCCGCCCGCGACCCTTCGCCTTCCCGTGGACGTCGTCCACCGTGCGCCGTCTCGCTGCCAGCCGGGCCCACCCGTCAGCCGTGCACCCGTAAACCCGCAGCATTAGCTATGCCGAGTCAGCAGCCGAGTCAGCGCCACCTCAGCCCTAGTGTCCACGTGGCTTGCCACGTGGCTGCCACCTTAGCACCCGAGGTCCCCAGGTGCCACGTCAGCATGACACGTCACCCTGCCCAGTCAGCTGCCACGTCAGCCAAAACCGCCCACGTGTCAGCGCCGCGTCAGCACCCGCCGCTTGCGCCAGCAGCCCAGTCAGCCGTACTGTTCCGTGAGCCGAGCCCACCGTAGACCCAGCTTCCCGTGCGCCCGGTCCACAGCACAGTGCACTTTTCCAATTTTCCCGATTTTTAGAAAATTCAATTTTTCAAGAGCTCGTTCTCCCTCGTCCTAGCTCCGATTGACCCCGTTCTTTTTTCTAAATTCATCTAAAATTGAGCTCTACCTTTTGGTTCAGGTTTGAAAGTTTTTGGAGTTAATTTGAATTTTATTTGAATTTAGTTTCTCTTTTCGTCTCGTTTTCTCTCTCGTTAGATCGCGTGTTCGAGGGAGCGGAAGTTGGATTTGAAGATCTAGAGCCCTCATCTGAGCAAGGCCAAGGCAAGTCGTATTTTTTGATCATGTTGAACCCAGTTTTCAAATCTATTATGTATTATTTTGTTTCAAATTATCATGCATTGCTATTTATTATTAAAACCTTGTATTGGTAGTTATACTCCTAATTGATAAATTCCCTCCATGATAATTTGACAACCATGATTCCATTGACACCTTAGGATTGGGAATTATTTAGTGATAAAATAATAATTGTCACATGGGGTTACGTTCAACTGCTTAGCCTGCTTATTATTAGTTCGCTGGGATCTGTCATCACATGTGGTTAATTAATCCTGATTTAATGATTTACTTGAACGTGGTGGTTAGCCACAGTTATAAAATTTGTATGTCATGACATGGGTAGTGTCATGGGCATTGGTTATACAAACTTGGTTTTCACTTGGGCGAACGATCGTGCAGTAAAGGGGGTGCTGGATGCACATTGGGATGTGGATGTTTCGCCTGGGTAATTCTTAAGGACTTAACTTTGTGCGCCATTGATCTGAGCTTAATCGTGCAAACCACATGTCTAGTATGGGATAGACCTGGCATAATAATTTGTGAAGTCTCCACTTTGGTTTTACTACTGATGTTGTGTGGCGCAAGAGGGGGCAATTATCGACTAGGGGGTTACCCTACTCGACGGTGAATCCTTAGCGAGTGGGATCGGGTGGAGATGGATCATTGTAAAAGCCTTGTTGTGATTTCCTTAAGCTGAGGCTAATCACATCGTGTGGGTACAGTTGTGCAACCTCTGCAGAGTGTAAACTATTCGAATAGCCGTGTCCTCGGTCATGGACAATGCTCGGTGATTTCACACGAGGGGTAGAGTCTTTATGAAATTGGGGTTTGGTTTGAGATGGGAAGTGAATGGTTAGTTCACTTGTGGATTTATTCAATTCCTTTGATTATCTACTTCGTGTCTGTTGTTAAATTAGCTTTACAATCTATTTATTGTATTCACTTCAAATTGTCGCATTATGCAAAATTAACCTTTCAGCCATCCATTGTTAAGCTTTGCATACTATATTGCATTCATTTGTTATAAACGACTTGCTGAGTACCAATGTACTCACGGCTTTATGCCCATGTTGCTCAGTTGAGGAGGAGGGACCAGATCAGCAGGAGTTGCTAGAAGGAGGCTATTACGAGGACTTCACGGATTAGGACTTCGCTCCCCAGTCGATTGCCTGTGGGCATGTCGAGTGGCTGCTACGCTTAAATTTTGGATTTCCGCTGCTAGTTTCTTTAAAGCCCTTCAGGCTAATAATTGTAAGCTTGGCCATAAGGTCGTACTTTGATGGTTATTAATACAATTTGGATTTCCTTTAGAATATCGTGATGTGGATGATATTTGTCTTTGTTTACGCTGTGTGCACTAGCGTGATCCTGGACTAGTGCAGAATACACAGTAGAGTCCGGATTTGTATATTCGGGTCTCGACAGAGATGGTATCAGAGCTATATCGACTGTAGGACGGAGCCCTAATTAGAATGGTCGAAATAGTCATGTTTTCAAATTTTATTTTCTAAATCAAATCAACCAAATGATTCTCTAGTAATTCTTTATTCTTACCTCATTCTTAGGATTCTTACTCCTTGCCTCCTCTGAGAATTTATTTTCGAAACTTAATTTGACTTCTTATCCTATAATGTCTATAGATGTCTCGAGTGTCCCTCGATCAAAGTAAAAGTTGGCAAGGAATTCTTCAAGGTGTGCTGTGAAGTTTGGATCAAGGAAGCACCCAATGCTTTAAGACAAGATTGGAGATTTTCGAGAAGATTAGGAGCCGCTAGATTTGAACCCTGTTATAGTTTTAGCATCGTGTAGAACGTTTTGCTTCTTATTTGCCGTTGTTTGTGATGTGAGCTGCAGTTTTGCTTTTAGCATTATGATGCAGTCATGTCAAAAATCTTTTTGTGGAGTTTATTGCTTCTTTTGTTAGCCTTTTCGGCTAAGTGTTTCTTAGTTTAGGGTTGCCATTAGATATCCCCCTTAGACGAACTTACCACTTATCTTTGCTTTTCCCTCTTACCTGGTAAGCCCTGTGAAGCCAGTTCTCAAGCAAGTGATTGTTCTTTTCAGATGGTTGATACCCGGAGCTCCGCAGGACGTGGTCAGATGAGTCAGGATCCTGAGGGCAGTCAGGCAACTCCGGAGCAGCATGCAAACCCAGCTGGACTAGATCCGACCTTGAGTCAGTTCATGGCAGCCCAGACTCAGTTGTTGAACACCATGATGCAGAACATGAACGCCATGATGAATCGACAGAGTCAAGACATGGCCATGCCTCCACCAGTTCGCCAGCAGTCCAAGTTTGCAGAATTTATGAGAACAAGGCCTCCTACCTATTCACGGTCTTCTGAGCCATTAGAAGCCGATGACTGGCTGCGCTCAGTGGAAAAGAAGCTTAACCTTGCCCAGTGTACGGATCGCGAGAAGGTGTTGTATGCAGCCCATCAGCTTGAGGGTGCTGCAGCCGAGTGGTGGGAAAATTATTGTGCCGCTCATGAGGATCCAGAGAGCATCACTTGGGCTGAGTTCGCAGAAGCTTTTCGTCATGCCCATATCCTGGATGGGGTGATCGAAGTGAAGAAGGAAGAATTTCGGGAGTTGCAGCAGAGGAACATGTCCGTGAGTGAATATCTCAACAAGTTCACTCAGTTGGCCCGTTATGCTCCAGAAGATGTTGCCACAGATGATGCTCGCCAGAAGAGGTTCAAGAAAGGATTGAACCCAGGATTGAAAGTTCAGGTAGTGGGACATGATTATGCCAGTTTCCAAAACATGGTGGACAAAGCAATGCTCATTGAGGAAAGTCGTCGCGAGTTGGAAGAATCTCGCAAGAGGAGAATGATGCAGCAAGGATCACAGATGCACCAAGCTCAGAGAGCCCGCTTCAGTAATTTTCAGCCAGCTCGAGTTCCTCAGCAGTCGGGATTCAAAACTCCTGCACCAGCTCCCCGTCAGTTTTCTTCAGCGCCAAAACCGCACCCAGTGGGAAGCCAGCAGCAGAGGATTACCAAGCCCATGTCAGCAATTACTTGTTTCAAATGCAATGAGACGGGACATTATGCCAACAAATGCCCGCAGAATACAGCTGTGACACCAGTTCGTTTCAACTTGGGAGCCACACCAGATCGTACCCCCGCAGCAGGGTCAGGACGCGGAGCACCTCAAGGATCAAATCAACCCAACAAAGGATCGCAGACCGTGATACGTGGCCAGGTGAACCACGTCACCATGGAGGAAGCTCAAGCAGCGCCAGATGTGGTGATCGGTAAGTTCCCAGTAAATTCAGTACCTGCCACAGTTTTGTTTGATTCCGGAGCTTCACATTCGTTTGTTTCTCGGAGTTTTGCTCTAAAGCATAAGTTGGAAGTCGTTGCACTTGGTTCCATTTTATTGGTTCAATCCCCAGGCTCTGAGATGAGTACAAACCTAGGATGCCCCAAAGTTAGGATAGTCATCCAAGGAGTAGAGTTCTCCGCAGATTTGGTTGTGCTGAATATCCAGTCTTTGGACGTAATTCTGGGTATGGATTGGCTCAAGAAGCATCAAGCAGTGTTGGAATGTGGAAGCCGAGCAGTCACCTTGGACGGTCCCGATGGAAGCAAGGTTAGATTTGAAGCCGACATGAAGCAGCCAGAAAAAGCGATGGTGTGCCAAAGTAAAGGGATTGCCCTAAGTGAAGTGCCAGTGGCCAGAGAGTATCCGGATGTTTTTCCTGATGATCTCCCTGGGATGCCACCAAAAAGAGAAGTGGAGTTCGCAATTGAGTTAGCACCAGGCACTTCGCCAATTTCCAAGAGACCTTACCGGATGCCCGCCAATGAGTTAGCAGAATTGAAGAAGCAGATACAAGAGTTATTGGATAAAGGCTATGTCAGACCCAGTACCTCTCCGTGGGGAGCACCAGTTTTGTTTGTCAAGAAGAAGGATGGTAGCCAGCGTATGTGCGTGGATTACCGAGCTCTCAATGAAGTTACCATCAAGAACAAGTATCCGTTGCCCAGAATTGATGACCTGTTTGATCAATTAAAAGGAGCTGGAGTGTTCTCCAAGATCGATTTGAGATCAGGGTATCACCAAATGAGGATTCGACCAGAGGACATACCCAAGACAGCATTCTCAACTCGTTATGGATTGTATGAGTTCACCGTGATGTCCTTTGGCTTAACCAACGCCCCAGCCTACTTTATGTATCTGATGAACAAAGTGTTCATGGATTACTTGAACAAGTTTGTCGTTGTGTTCATTGACGACATTCTGATCTACTCCAAAAATGAGGAGGAGCATGAGGAACATTTGAGGTTGGTACTGCAGAGATTGCGGGAGCACCAGTTGTATGCTAAGTTCAGCAAGTGTGAATTTTGGATGAAGGAAGTTGCCTTTTTGGGTCATGTGTTGACAGCAGAGGGAGTGTCCGTTGACTCAGGGAAAGTACAAGATGTGCTCACCTGGAAGGCACCCACGTCAGTGACCCAGGTCAGAAGCTTCCTAGGAATGGCAGGTTATTATCGTAGATTTATTGAAGGATTCTCCAGTGTAGCCCGACCTCTCACCCAGCTACTAAAGAAGGAAAAGAAGTTTGAATGGACGCCAGAGTGCGAGAAGAGTTTTCGGAAGCTAAAGGAAAGTCTGACAACAGCACCAGTTCTAGTTTTGCCGGACATCAAGAAGGATTTTGAGATTTATTGTGACGCATCCCGCAAGGGTTTAGGGTGCGTATTGATGCAAGACAAGAGAGTGGTAGCTTATGCATCGCGCCAGTTAAGGCCACATGAGGAGAACTACCCTACGCATGATTTGGAGTTAGCAGCAGTTGTGCATGCCTTGAAAATATGGCGGCATTACCTGATGGGTAACAGATGTGAGATCTACACGGATCATAAGAGCTTGAAGTATATCTTCACCCAATCAGACCTCAACCTAAGACAAAGAAGATGGTTGGAGTTGATAAAGGACTATGACATTGGAATCCACTATCACCCAGGAAAAGCCAACGTAGTGGCGGATGCGTTGAGCAGGAAGGTGTATTGCAACACAGTTATGGTCAAGGAGAGTCAACCAGCATTGCACGAGGAATTTCAAAAGCTCAGTTTGGAGTTGGTTGAAGAAGGGATGTTAGCCGCCTTGGACTTGCAGCCGACTTTGGATAGTCAGATTCGTCAAGCGCAACCAGAGGATGAAAATATCCAGCGGATTAAGGTTGGATTGAAGGAAGGAAAAGCGACAGGTTTTGTGGAGGATGATCAGGGTATCATATGGTACAAGAAGCGATTGTGCGTACCCAATAAGGAAGAGTTGAAGCAATTGTTGCTTAAGGAGGCACACGAGTCACTATATTCAATTCATCCAGGCAGTACCAAAATGTATCATGACATCAAGGATAAGTATTGGTGGCCAGGTATGAAGCGAGAAATAGCAGAGTATGTGGCACTTTGTGATGTTTGCCAGCGAGTGAAAGCAGAGCATCAAAGACCCGCAGGTTTGCTGCAACCATTGAAAATTCCCGAGTGGAAGTGGGAAGATGTGGGGATGGACTTCATCACAGGTCTACCCAGAACCAAGGAAGGGTACGACTCAATATGGGTAATTGTGGATCGATTGACAAAGGTAGCCCATTTCCTTCCAGTCAAAACCACATATTCTGGAGATAAGTTAGCAGAATTGTATATGTCCAGAATTGTGAGTCTCCACGGAGTTCCTAAGAGGATCGTGTCGGATCGTGGATCGCAGTTCACTTCTCGATTTTGGGGTAGTTTCCACGAAGCAATGGGTACTCATCTGAATTTTAGCACAGCATACCACCCACAGACCGATGGCCAGACAGAGCGTGTAAATCAAATCCTAGAGGATATGCTGAGAGCATGTGTTTTGGATCACGGAGCTAAGTGGGACAATTGCCTACCTTTTGCAGAATTTTCCTACAATAAAAGTTACCAAGCCAGTTTGCAGATGTCACCGTTTGAGGCTTTGTATGGTCGGAAGTGTAGGACCCCTCTCAATTGGAAGGAGACAGGAGAAAGGCAGATATTTGGGCCAGAGTGTTTGCAAGAAGCTGAAGAAAAAGTGCGTTTGATTCAAGAGAGGCTGAAAGCAGCTCAAGCCAGGCAAAAGAGTTATGCTGATACTCGCCGAAGAGATTTAAGCTTCGAGCCCAATGATTATGTGTATCTCAGGATCACACCTTTCAAAGGTGTTAAGCGATTCCAAATGAAGGGAAAGTTAGCACCAAGGTATGTGGGGCCATTCAAGATTTTGAAGCGCAAGGGAGAAGTTGCCTATCAGCTGGAGCTACCTGAGAACTTGAGTGGGATACATGATGTGTTTCATGTGTCTCAATTAAAGAAGTGCTTGCGAGTGCCAGAGGAAGCAGTGCCAATTGAGGCAGTGGATCTCCAGGAGGATCTGTCCTATAAAGAGCATCCCATCAAAATCTTGGAAGTGTCAGAGCGTGTTACCAGAAGAAGGGTCGTTCGTTTTTGCAAAGTTCAGTGGAGCAATCATTCAGAGGAGGAAGCAACCTGGGAAAGCGAGGAGGATCTCAAAGCGGAGTTTCCAAACCTATTCTTTAGAGAGCCAGAATCTCGGGGTCGAGATTCCGTTTAAGGGGGGGAGGTTTGTAACATCCTGATTTTCAGAGCCTTTTTGAAGCTTTTAAAATAAAATTCACCATTTGAATTTTCTGGAATTAATTAAAAGCTTAAATGAATTTTTATGAATTAAAAGGATTTAATATGAATAATTTGAACATGAACATTTGCCAAAATTATTTTATTTGAGTTCTTTGTGTCTCAAGGAATTTATTGGAATTTTTCTGGATTTTTCTGGATTTATTTGCTATTTTCTAGAGCTCAAAAGAGTTTATTTGAATTTTTGGAAAAAGAAAAGAAAAAGAAAATCCTATTTTTCCTAAAACCGGTCGGCCCAACACCGGCCCGGTCCAGCCCGCTCGCCCGCCGGTCGCCCCCGCCTGCCACGCGTCAGGCATCAGCGCCCGCGCCCGCTCCGCCTTGGCCGCCCCGATGATCGCCACGTGGCCGTCATCCGCCAGCCCAGCGCCCGCGCCCCCGCATCCCGACTGCCCGCCCACCCGCGCCACCGACAGGTGGGGCCCACCTGTCAGGCGCGTCGTCCCCGAGCGGGACTCTTCTTCCCCGTCTCCGTCGCGGACTCCTCCGCCGTACCCGTCCCGGATGCCTCGCCGCCGTGTATAAATACGGGGGCCGACCCCTCGGCTTCTCCCCGTCTCGAGCCGCCGCCACCGCCGCCGCTCACCGCCGTCGACGCCCGTAGCCGCCGTCGCCCGTGTGCGTCCGCCGCCTCCGCCGTTGCCTTCGCCACTTTCCGTCGCCGTCGTCGTCTCCGTTGCCGTCGCCGCCGTCGTCATCGCCGGTGAGACACCCGCCGCCGTCACGAACCCCTCCCGCCGGACAGCCGCCGCCGCTACCTCACAGTCGGCCAGACCCCGCCGCCCGCGCCGCGCCGCCTCGGCCGCTCCGTCCGCGCCGCCTCGCGCCCCGTGCACGCGCACGTCAGCGCTGACGCCAGCCGCCCGCGACCCTTCGCCTTCCCGTGGACGTCGTCCACCGTGCGCCGTCTCGCTGCCAGCCGGGCCCACCCGTCAGCCGTGCACCCGTAAACCCGCCGCATCAGCTATGCCGAGTCAGCAGCCGAGTCAGCGCCACCTCAGCCCTAGTGTCCACGTGGCTTGCCACGTGGCTGCCACCTTTGCACCCGAGGTCCCCAGGTGCCACGTCAGCATGACACGTCACCCTGCCCAGTCAGCTGCCACGTCAGCCAAAACCGCCCACGTGTCAGCGCCGCGTCAGCACCCGCCGCTTGCGCCAGCAGCCCAGTCAGCCGTACTGTTCCGTGAGCCGAGCCCACCGTAGACCCAGCTTCCCGTGCGCCCGGTCCACAGCACAGTGCACTTTTCCAATTTTCCCGATTTTTAGAAAATTCAATTTTTCAAGAGCTCGTTCTCCCTCGTCCTAGCTCCGATTGACCCCGTTCTTTTTTCTAAATTCATCTAAAATTGAGCTCTACCTTTTGGTTCAGGTTTGAAAGTTTTTGGAGTTAATTTGAATTTTATTTGAATTTAGTTTCTCTTTTCGTCTCGTTTTCTCTCTCGTTAGATCACGTGTTCGAGGGAGCGGAAGTTGGATTTGAAGATCTAGAGCCCTCATCTGAGCAAGGCCAAGGCAAGTCGTATTTTTTGATCATGTTGAACCCAGTTTTCAAATCTATTATGTATTATTTTGTTTCAAATTATCATGCATTGCTATTTATTATTAAAACCTTGTATTGGTAGTTATACTCCTAATTGATAAATTCCCTCCATGATAATTTGACAACCATGATTCCATTGACACCTTAGGATTGGGAATTATTTAGTGATAAAATAATAATTGTCACATGGGGTTACGTTCAACTGCTTAGCCTGCTTATTATTAGTTCGCTGGGATCTGTCATCACATGTGGTTAATTAATCCTGATTTAATGATTTACTTGAACGTGGTGGTTAGCCACAGTTATAAAATTTGTATGTCATGACATGGGTAGTGTCATGGGCATTGGTTATACAAACTTGGTTTTCACTTGGGCGAACGATCGTGCAGTAAAGGGGGTGCTGGATGCACATTGGGATGTGGATGTTTCGCCTGGGTAATTCTTAAGGACTTAACTTTGTGCGCCATTGATCTGAGCTTAATCGTGCAAACCACATGTCTAGTATGGGATAGACCTGGCATAATAATTTGTGAAGTCTCCACTTTGGTTTTACTACTGATGTTGTGTGGCGCAAGAGGGGGCAATTATCGACTAGGGGGTTACCCTACTCGACGGTGAATCCTTAGCGAGTGGGATCGGGTGGAGATGGATCATTGTAAAAGCCTTGTTGTGATTTCCTTAAGCTGAGGCTAATCACATCGTGTGGGTACAGTTGTGCAACCTCTGCAGAGTGTAAACTATTCGAATAGCCGTGTCCTCGGTCATGGACAATGCTCGGTGATTTCACACGAGGGGTAGAGTCTTTATGAAATTGGGGTTTGGTTTGAGATGGGAAGTGAATGGTTAGTTCACTTGTGGATTTATTCAATTCCTTTGATTATCTACTTCGTGTCTGTTGTTAAATTAGCTTTACAATCTATTTATTGTATTCACTTCAAATTGTCGCATTATGCAAAATTAACCTTTCAGCCATCCATTGTTAAGCTTTGCATACTATATTGCATTCATTTGTTATAAACGACTTGCTGAGTACCAATGTACTCACGGCTTTATGCCCATGTTGCTCAGTTGAGGAGGAGGGACCAGATCAGCAGGAGTTGCTAGAAGGAGGCTATTACGAGGACTTCACGGATTAGGACTTCGCTCCCCAGTCGATTGCCTGTGGGCATGTCGAGTGGCTGCTACGCTTAAATTTTGGATTTCCGCTGCTAGTTTCTTTAAAGCCCTTCAGGCTAATAATTGTAAGCTTGGCCATAAGGTCGTACTTTGATGGTTATTAATACAATTTGGATTTCCTTTAGAATATCGTGATGTGGATGATATTTGTCTTTGTTTACGCTGTGTGCACTAGCGTGATCCTGGACTAGTGCAGAATACACAGTAGAGTCCGGATTTGTATATTCGGGTCTCGACAGCATGGCAACAAATTAAACATGACATTTAACGGTGGTAGGATTAACTACATAATAGGTCATTCTAAACATTTTATTTTATTTTCGAACTAACATTTCACAACTAGCATAATGCAAATAGCATATTAACATAATTAAATCACATGGGTTGCAATATGATCAAAGGATTTGGGACTTGCCGTCAATCCGAATGATTTCCGCTAGCTCGAACGAAGAACCTCCTGGCTCCTGGGGCTGCAACTGAACTTCCGGCGATTCCGACACTAGCGCAAACATACAAAACAGAATTAAATCCAGCTTGAGACTAATCAAGCGAGGGAAAATAAACTATTTAAAAAGGAGTAAATTGCATAAACACCCCAAATGGATTTTTAGGAATTTATTTGGGAAGGAACTGTGGAAATGGAGTTCACCAAAGGGTCTGGAATAATATTTGGAGCAAAGTGGTGAAATTTGGGAATTTTTGGGATTTTCTGTGATTTTCTAGGATTTATTTGGATTTTCTGGGATTTTAGAAATTAACAAATCACTGGAATTTAGTGTGAACAGTGTCAAGCCGGCCTTATGGCTACAGTGGCTCGGCCCAACGGACGGCCCGCGTGGCCAGCGGCCAGCGCGGCCCAGCGCGCGCGCTCTCGCGCGGGAGAGAAACGGGCCGAGGGGAGGCGGCCCAGCCAGCGCGCGCCCGCGCGGTCCGGATGACCGACGCGTGGGCGGAGCGAGCGGCAGGGATGCGGAGCGGACTGGAGGCTCGGATGGAGTGGACGAAGATCGGACGGTTGCGATGAAACGGGGTGGGCGAAACGGTACGGGAGATCCGACGGCTGACGTTAGAAGGTGGAGGTGGAATCGGTCGGCGGGGAAGAGGCCACGTCGTCGTCGTCTTCCTCCAGTCGCGCGCGAGCGACAGAGGGGCTGGAGAGGCGGAGCCACCGTGCTCCGGCGACGGCGTTGGTCCCCGACGGCCGGGAAGGGCTCCATCGGGTGCGTCTTGACATGAGGAACCCATTTTGGGCACTAGGGAGGCGAGAGGAATAGCGGAGAGAGCGGGGGACAGAAGGGGGAGTTTCGAGCTTGCGGTGGCGAGGGAGGTCGCCGACGGCGAGATGGCTCAATCGGCCCCGGCTACACCATCTGGGGAGTTGGGAGCTCACATTGGCGGTGGTGGCGCGAGTCTAGGAGCTTCAGAGCGTGCTGGCCACGGAGAGGTGGTTGCGGCCGGCGGTGAGCAACGGGGCTGGAGTTCCTCGGGCAGGCACCTGTCCAAACAAGTCCACCAACGTGATCAGTACACCGAGGAGGTGCTTTGGCCGAATGCAATTGAAGAAAGAAGGAGGGAAGGGGGAGATTGGCTCCCGGGGGTGACCGGCGCAGGGGAGACCGGCGGTGGCGCCAGGGGCGACGGGAGCTCAATCAACAGCTCGAGGAGGAGCTCGGGAGTGGTAGGAGGTGGAAGAGGGTGCTGGGGACGCTCGGGAGGCAAAGGAGAGGGAGGGAGCCGAGGTGGGGTATTTGTACCCGGGCGGAGGGAGGGGCTCCTTCGGGGTGAAGGCAACGGTGAGCTCCGGGGTCAACAGGGAATGATGGGAGCAGGTCGGGGGAGCGTCTCCTCCGCGAGACGGGCGGTGACCGGGCGCTGCGCGGCGATTATGGCGATGGGACAGCACAGGAGCAGGTGGAGCTGCGGCATGGGGAGGGAGGCGTCCGCGCGCGGGAGAGGGGAAGGCGGGGGCTGCCAGGTGGGGACGGGCGCAGAGAAGTGGCGCCGCGTGGCGCGGAGGTTCTGCGGCGGTCGGGACAGCGCGGCGGGGTAGGAGCGGGGAGCTGGGGCGGAGGGCGTCCGCGCACGGGAGAGGGGAGGGCGGCCGCTGCCATGCGGGGCCAGGCGCAGAGGAGCGGCGACGCGTGGCGCGGGAGCGCCCACGGTTTTGGACCGTGGCGGTCAAGGCGGCGCGGGCGCGAGGAGGGGATCCGAGGGGCGGCGCTGTCCGCGTGCGCGCGAGGAGGCGGTGCGGGAGCGGGCGCAGGCGCGACGCGCGTGCGCGGGGAAAGCGGGGAGGGAGCGGGCGCCAACGGAGGGAGGAGGAGGCGTCCGCGCGGGAGGAAGCTGGGGAGCGGAGAAGGCGGAAAAGAGCGGGGGCGCCGGAGAGAAGAAGAAGCGCCCAGCCGAAAAGGGAAAGCGGAAAAAGGGAGACTTTCCCGAAAAGGAAAGTTTCCAAAATTCACCCAAAAACCGGCAAAAATTCACAAATTTTTGGATTTTGAAATTTTGGGGCTTTTCAGGTTGTCTCACGAAAAAGTATAGGAATTTCGAGATTAAGTGTTAATTGGTTAGAGAGAATAGAAAGAGAAAGAGAGAAGTTGTATTGGAACTCTCAAATAAATTCCTAACATAAGGTTAGGTTAGACCTCATGCTAGAATTTCTTTAAAATTTACAGAAAATTTTCTATCATATAAAATTCCTTTGAAGCAATCATACAGATCAAATACCCCTCATAGAATATTTTTTTCCTTTGAATTGAGGTCCTCCATTTTTTCTTTGAAATTTCTTTGAACCAAAGAGACCCTAAACTATTGAGACGGGGCAGATGGATAGGAATAGGGGATAGGCCCTAGAAAGATTTCTTTTGTACACCAAGTGCTAAAGACAAGGGCAGTAAAGCTAGTCAATTACAAGCAGCAGCTGTGGCCAAACAACATCAATGTAGCAGTCAATTGCTAGCACAAGCATCCATCTTATTCTTATCTTTTGCAGACCATTCCTACCGTCCATGCACACACTGAAACGACAGTGGAAGTCTCACGACCATGGATCGCATCGCCGTCACTGAATTTATCAATCGGTTGTTCCGTTCCGTTCCAAATTCTTCGTTCCAACGCATGTGCTTGGACTCCGTTTCAAAGCTTGCATCTCTCTCACTCGTTCGTCGATCCATGCCTGCGTGTAGCTATATGGCTGCCGCAGCCGGTCGTAGACTCGTGGGTTCGTTGCAACGGTTTAGCGTAGAGATAATGGTCGGGTTTTTTAAAACTTAAACTTAGTTTTTGTTTACACTGTCTGTAGTAACTAATTTTTAAACAGTGTATTTTTAAAGCGAGGTTAATAGAAAAACTATAGTAAAAAATGTACTGAGTTCAGCTGTACCGGCTAAAATCGTATGCGACTATTTTCCTCTGCGGACTGCCTCTCGCGGATAGCAAGAATTCAAATCTTTAAACTATAATGCATAAGTCATCCGCCCAAAAGAATTCACCCCATGTTGGACGAAGATTCCTGACATAGATTACCTCAAATTGATTGTTGTTACGGAGGTATGTCGTTGCATTTGGTCTCTGCAGTCTGCAGTGGTTTCCAGATGCTTGTGTGTCACGGTACCAAAGACTATTCCCGGTCCAACAAGAGAGCATAGAGGCTACCAGGCTGGCAAGAGGGCGAAGCGGCCCAACCGAAAGTACTCCAGAGAGAAATAGGTCATGTAACTTGAGCTCAGTCCACTTGTGAGGCCAGCATGGGGGCTACTCATTAGGCGGTGAAACTGAAGCCAGCTTATGGTTTAGCTGGGAGTTGCCTTGGCATCGAACTTGTAATGTTCAATCGGCTCTCTAAACTTTCGCTACCTTCTTCTTCCTGACTTTGCAGTCTACTTCTCCCTTCCCAGTCTCTAATTTCTGCTCATTTCCGCTACTGAAGCCTGTAATAGCCACTGAAATCTTGTGATATCTACTGAATTCTGGAAGGGAAACACAGTGCAACTACCACAAACAGACTATGTAAAAGTTCAAAGATGCTTTTAATGTTTGACTGTACATAACCCAAGATTTTGACTTCTGGCTTATTTTTCACTATTCATAAATTTCATTTTTTTTCTGAATTTTTGGCTTTTTTTAAAGTTTTTTTGCCGGTTCTTTTTTCTCGTATTTGTTTGCATTGTCTATGATAAGCTAGCATATTTTCAATATTTAAAATTTTTCACGTGTAACCGATCCGGATTCACCGCCACTCAAAACAGCAAAATAAAACTGCAAAAGGAAGCCGCGTCTGCGCAAGCACCTGGAGCCGATTTTGGCGGACCATTCACGCAGGTGCCGTGCGCCCGCGCCCCCCGCCCCGCCCCGCCCGGCCCGGCGAGGCGAGCGAGCGCGCGCGTGTTATCCTCTAGTTCTCTCCCACACATGCCTCAAGTGGCTAGGAGTGCACCATCCCTTTTAAGGTGGTCTTCCTCTCCTAGAACTAGCAATATGGTACTAAAGGTCACATGCATGCCTCCTTTGCATGAGTGGGTCTTTGAGATTTAATAGGAATTATTCTTATTATATGGGCTTGGCCCACATAATCCAACAATCCCCCACCAGATCTCAAAGTCCCACAGAGATTTGCCTGAATTCCAATGTACTGTTTATATATCAGTATTTCGATGGAGACCGATTAAGGTTGAACATCCACCTAGAACTCCAAGCTACACTTACTCACAACTTGAACAATGGACTATGCCTTGAATTGCAAGTTTGGTGCAAGCAAGCTTCACTTAAAGACTTAACTGATACTAGGCCGCCAGTAGGCTACCCCTCGGTTGGAGCGTATAAGTCATACTCCTTGGTCTCTTCATGAGCTTAGTAGGAGATTATCCAAGATCTCCATAGACTGCGACTAACAGTCGGGCTCATATAGGTGTGTTCTTTCAAGAACGTTCTGCAGGATAACGTCTTCGCTTCTGAAAGCCAATGGAACACATTAAGGCCTTAACCAACCTGCCTTGCAGTTTCTGAGAGTATTGCATCTTCACATAGAGAGGGTTGAAATTACTCTCCTCCAGTTAACTAATGGCTTGTTTTTCCCAGATCCTAATTCACGGGATCTCCGATCACATAGGTTGGGTTACTACCATAGATAACTCACATGGGTCTCATACCCATCTCCTTCGATGCACTATCTATCACATTCCGTGATAGTCCCTTTGTAAAGGGATCTGCCAGGTTTTTATCTGTTTGGATGTAATCCAAGGTTATAACTCCGGAGTTTCTCAATTTCCTGACAGACTTCAATCGTCTCTTGACATGCCTAGACGATTTCATATTATCCTTAGAACTGTTCACTTTAGCGATAACAGTTTGATTATCACAGTTCATAAGGATAGCTGGCACTGGCTTTTCCACCGTAGGTAGATCCATCAATAGATCCCGTAGCCATTCTGCCTCAACAGTAGCAGTGTCTAGTGCCGCAAGCTCTGCTTCCATGGTTGACCTCGTCAAAATGGTCTGTTTGCAAGACCTCCATGAAACAGCACCACCACCAATAGCGAAAACATATCCAGTAGTGGCTTTGATCTCATCAGTATCAGAGATCCAGTTGGAATCACTATAACCCTCCAGCACCGACGGGTACCCAGTATAGTGAAGTCCAAAGTTCGAGGTACCTTTCAGATAGCGCAACACTCGCTCAAGCGCCTTCCAGTGATCATCTCCTGGGTTAGATGTAAACCGGCTTAACTTGCTCACAGCAAAGGAGATGTCTGGCCTTGTTGCACTAGCTAGGTACATAAGTGAGCCAATTATCTGAGAATATTCCAGCTGATTCCTAGCAATTTTCTTATTCTTACGAAGTAACACGCTAGGATCATAGGGTGTTGGAGAAGGCTTGCTATCAGAAAAACCAAAACGGCTCAAGACCTTTTCCACATAATGAGATTGCAAAAGTGTAATCTCATCCTCACCTCTAACCAATTTAATGTTTAGAATAACATCAGCTACTCCCAGATCTTTCATATCAAAGTTTTGAGACAAGAATGATTTGACCTCATTTATCACATTGATGTTTGTCCCAAAAATCAGGATGTCATCCACATACAAGCATAGAATAACTCCCTCACCCCCACCATAGCGATAGTATACACATTTATCTGCCTCATTGACAGCAAAGCCTGCAGATGTCAGTGTTCTATCGAACTTCTCATGCCACTGCTTAGGAGCTTGTTTCAGACCATACAAAGATTTCAACAGTTTTAACACCTTGCCTTTTTGACCTTCTACTACAAATCCATCAGGCTGTTCCATGTAAATTTCCTCATCCAGCTCTCCGTTAAGAAAAGCTGTCTTAACGTCCATTTGATGAACGAGAAGACCATGTGAGGCAGCCAAAGCAAGTAGTACTCGAATTGTGGTCAGTCTAGCAACAGGTGAGTAAGTGTCAAAGAAATATTCGCCTTCTTTCTGAGTATAGCCCTTGGCAACAAGCCGAGCCTTGTACTTTTCAATAGTACCATCAGGCCTAAGCTTCTTTTTGAACACCCACTTGCACCCTACAGGTTTGCACCCATAAGGTCTATCTGTCAGCTCCCAGGTTCCATTAGCGATAATGGAATCCATTTCACTACGGACAGCCTCCTTCCAGTAGTCTGCATCAGGGGATGCATACGCTTCTGAAATAGAATTGGGAGTGTCGTCCACAAGGTACACAGTGAAATCATCACCAAAGGATTTGAATATCCTTTGTCTCTTGCTCCTTCTAGGAGCTCCATTGTCATCCTCCTCATTGACAAGTTCATGTGTATGTTCAAAAGATTCAGGTGGTGTGATTGAACTGGAAATATTTCAGAAGGTTGACTAGTAGTGTTATGTGTATCCTTCATTGGAAAAATATTCTCAAAGAATGTTGCATCTCGAGACTCCATAATTGTACTAACATGCATGTCAGGTACCTCAGTTTTAACTATCAAAAATCTATAGGCAATGCTATGATTAGCATATCTCAGAAAGACACAGTCCACAGTTTTAGGTCCAAGCTTGCGTTTCTTAGTTATTGGCACATTAACTTTCGCCAAGCACCCCCATGTACGTAAGTAAGAAAGTGATGGTTTTCTCCCAATCCATACCTCGTATGGTGTTTTGTCCTTATTTCTGTTAGGAACTCTATTTAATACATGAATAGACGTTAGCAAAGCCTCCCCCCACCATGCCTTAGGTAAGCCCGCAGTGTCTAACATGGCATTCACCAAGTCAGTCAACGTGCGATTTTTCCTTTCGACAATCCCATTTGACTCGGGAGAATAAGGAGGCGTCCTCTCATATATAATACCACGTTCCTCACAAAATAAGTCAAATTCGTTTGAGAAATACTCTCCACCACGATCTGACCTAAGTCTTTTTATCTTTCTATTTAACTGGTTTTCAACTTCTGCCTTATAGATTTTAAAATAGTCTAAAGCCTCATCTTTCGTTTTCAATAAATACACATAACAGAATCTAGTTGCATCATCAATCAATGTCATGAAATATCGTTTTCCACCCTTCGTCAACACGCCATTCATCTCAGAAAGATCTGAATGCAGGAGTTCTAGTGGTGCCAAGTTTCTCTCCTCGGCAGCCTTGTGAGGCTTACGAGGTTGCTTTGATTGCACACAGCTATGGCATTTAGAACCTTTGGTGATGGAAACGTTTGGAATTAAATTCATACTGGAAAGCCGAGACATCAAACCAAAATTAATATGACATAGACGTGAGTGCCAAACATTAGCCTCATCATCCACACTGCCACAAATATGGTTCGCAGTCTTATTGCAGAAATCTGAAAGGGAAAAGTGGAACAAGCTTCCGCACTCATAGCCTTTACCAATAAAATATCCATGTTTAGACACGACTACTTTATTAGACTCAAATACCAACTTAAGCCCATCTCTACATAAACGGGAGCCACTAACGAGATTCTTGTCTATAGAAGGGACATGCTGCACGTTCTTCAGCTGCACGATCTTTCCCGAAGTAAACTTCAGATCTACCGTGCCAACACCATGAACAGTAGCATGTGACCCATTCCCCATTAGGACGGAGGAATCTCGGGCGACCTGATAAGAAGAAAACAACGAAATATCAGCACACACATGTACATTAGCTCCTGTATCAATCCACCAATTGGTAGATTGACTAACTGAAAGAACAGTAGGTAAATTACCATACCCAGTCCCATCTCCAGTCTTGCTAATGGTCACGTTGACAGACTTAGAAGTCTGTCCTGCAGGTGCCTTCTTTCCTTTGCGTTGTGGGCACTTCTTGGCCATGTGACCAGCCTCACCGCACACAAAGCAAGTTCTATCATCCTGATTGTAGTTGTTCTTCTTCTTCTTGAAGTTGGTTGTCTGTTGGGCTTTAATAAATTTCCCTTTGTTCTTGTTTGAGGGTTTCTGTACCACATTGGCACTAGACTGCCCTCCATCACCCTTAGACACAGCGTCCTTTTCCCGAGCTTTCTCCTCTATTTCAAGAGACCCAATCAGATTCTCAACAGAGTACTCTTGTCTCTTGTGTTTGAGTGCTGTTTCGAAATTCCTCCATGAAGAAGGTAATTTCGCAATAATACATCCAGCCACAAACTTGTCGGGTAAGGCGCACTTCAAGAGTTCGAGTTCCTTGGCAATGGCCTGTATCTCATGAGCCTGATCTACTACAGAACGGTTATCAACCATCTTGTAGTCATGAAATTGCTCCATGACATACATGTCATTGCTGGCATCAGTAGCACCGTATTTGGAATTCAGTGCATCCCACAACTCCTTTGCGTCTGTCATGTGCATATACACCTCGCACAGACGATCAGCAAGAACACTAAGAATGCATCCAACAAAGAGAGTAGTGTCAGTCTCGTATTCTTTCTGCTTTTCAGCATCAAAAACACCTTCAGGCTTGCCATTACTAACCCAGAATACATTCATAGCAGTAAGCCACAGAGTGACCTTGATCTGCCATCTCTTAAAGTGCACACCGGAGAATTTATCCGGCCTCAGTGCATCCGCAAATCCAGCCATGGTAAAATCACAGTGCCTACATTAAGGTTTTTGGATTGTTGAAAATATAAGCACATGTAGGTTCAATTTATTCCATAAATAAATCATGACATCATGCACGCAAAATAACAGAACCATCACAGGCATAAAAGATCTAGACATGTAAACCAGGAAACTGTACATGAACAGATCTAATACGGAGAACATGACTGTTACGTACCGATGGTTCTGTTCTGATCGGTTTGCCGATGTAGACGCCGCAGGCACGGTGAGAATGACACGAAGTCGATGACGATTCGCCGAAGCCGAACGACGAGGAAGACGAGCCAGAGCTACAACGAGCAGTCGCGCAGAGCGCTTCCCAAAAACCTTATTCGCCCTCTCCCGGTGCAGGACTTCGAAGGCGACGGTTCCGGAGACCTGCTCTCCCGAACGGCAGTGCACGCCGGCGGACGAGACGGAGTAGACTACGTGGGATGGCGCAGCACAATGGATGGAGGAGGCAAAACCCTAGATTGATTTTCGCATCTGCTGTATGGAGGTGGCGACTCCGTACTTATAGAAAATCAGGACGCGTGATCAAGACGCCTGCACGTTCTCCATAACTCGTAAGCGAACCGGATTAGTCACGCGTAACCGATCCGGATTCACCGCCACTCAAAAGGAAGCCGCGTCTGCGCAAGCACCTGGAGCCGATTTTGGCGGACCATTCACGCAGGTGCCGTGCGCCCGCGCCCCCCGCCCCGCCCGGCGAGGCGAGCGAGCGCGCGCGTGTTATCCTCTAGTTCTCTCCCACACATGCCTCAAGTGGCTAGGAGTGCACCATCCCTTTTAAGGTGGTCTTTCTCTCCTAGAACTAGCAATATGGTATTAAAGGTCACATGCATGCCTCCTTTGCATGAGTGGACCTTTGAGATTTAATAGGAATTATTCTTATTATATGGGCTTGGCCCACATAATCCAACAATGTACAGTCAAACATTATAAGTTTTAGCTATTAATATTTGTTGAATATTTAGTTTGGCAGCATGAGAATGATACGTGTTGTTTTGTCTCGAAAAAGCTTTCATAATATTATAATTTTAAATATATTATAATAAAACTAAGTAATTAAAGTTATATTTATAAGACCTCTAAAATAACTTCCTCTGTGAGTATTACGCAACGCTGTAAGTTAGCTTAGTTTGTTAAGTTGAAACAAGTCGCTGAAGGCCGTGGGAAAAGAGCTTTCTGGAAAAGAAATGAACCGAATTTGACCAACTTTTGGAGCTCGGACGTAAAAACAAGTTGAGTTCGAGCTTAAGCTAGCTCGTTCGATTTTAACTTGATACAAGTCATATTATTATACATATCATGTATTAGTTATTATATATATAAACTTGATACAAGTATATTTCTTGGAACTAACACTAGTTCACGACGCAGTTGGACACCATTTTCATTGTTCATCACCCTAATTATCATGTGCGGTTGCACACCATTTTCATTGTTTATGTTTGGTTTGTGTATCGCTCAAGATTGACTCGAGTTTGTTACGAGCCGACTATTATGACTCCATTCTCGAGCTTGACATCTGGCTGAACTGAAATCGAGCTCGCTTATTTTTCTAAGATGAGCGTAGCTGAGCTTAGTCTAGCTTGCTTGAACACGATTCCTTTGCAGCCCTAGTCGGCTCTAATGAGGATTCAATCAACCCAACAAAATCCATTCAACCCTTACATGCTTGTTTGGAGCATATGAATTTTGCAGAAAAAAATTTCGGCCCTATTGAAACTCCGGAATTTCATGAATTATCCCAGAGTTTCATAGGAAACAGTCCGTTTTATACCAGAATTTTTAACAAACAGAGCTCAATTCGTTTGGAACCTAGAAAAAAAATCCCATGTTTCAATAGGGATTAAACTTACCCCCCAACATTCCAACATATGCTAACAACATATATTACCTAAAAATTGTTGTAAATATTGCGGTATAAGCATAATTGAATATTTAATTCCAGCAATAATTAGCATATAAACAATGTATTTCCAGCATAAGAAGAATATCATAAATTGCATATAAACATGAAATTCTATCTTGCTATTCATCTCTACATATATATTCAATGAATATAACTTCAAAGCAGCTGAAAATATCATGTAAAACAGTGCTAGCAGTAATAAAACAACTAATTCCAGCATATAACAAATTAATTGTTTCATTATTGCTCTCAGAACAGAGTTGCGCAAAATCATAGATTTTGGCCTTCTCATGCACATGTCATAACTCTTCATAATTAATCTAACAACTGAGACTTGAGCTCTAATTGATTGATTGTCAACAGACTTAAAAACAGATAACAAATCTCAGTTCTGCTAACTGATTGCAGCCAATGAAATAATAGACAATAATCTATTAGAAGTTTAAGTAAGAAGCAGTAAACTGAACAGCATATATATAAAATTGCAGTACTACTCAAGACATAAAACAGGACTGAAACAAAGAGTATACTGCACCAATAATACAAACCAACCAGGTTCTAACAGGTTACTGCTCTACTCAAAATTCTATTGCATGTAATCATATCTGACAGATAGAGATATAAATATCTACAGAACAGTCTGCAGAAAGCAATCCCTAGAGCTCAAGCCTAATAAATGTTGTCTAGATCAATTCAGTATATGACTAATTTCATCACAGAGCATACAATAGCGCCCACAATAATTCACAGCAGTTCTGCAATACTTGAACAATTTAACAGATCAAGAACAACTGTTGTAACTTGTAAAGAAATAGATATACTCACAGGGCAGACAGTAATCCAAACTGTCCAGAAGCAAAAATCCCAATAAGATCACAATCAAAATGGCAAGGCATGAAGATCTCGCTGACCTAGAAAATCTATCAACCCGCTGTCGCAAGCGAGTGGATGATTCATGGAGATACAATGCCGCACTTCTTCTCTCAGCCGAAAACCAGAGAAAAAGCCGAGGTCCAGAGATGCCGCACAAGATCACGATATGCGCATTGGCCGAGCGCGCACAAATACAGCAGGGAACCGGCGTCGCCTTCTCCTCTCTCGGGTGGAGCTCCAAGGTCTCAAGTCCCCACACCCCAAAATAGGGTTGAGCAGGAACAAGGACCAAGCCGCAAACGAAGATGGCCGAAGCCAGCAACCACAGTTCACCCGAAAAACCGAGAGGAGGAAGAAGACTCAAACGAGCAAAACCAGATTGGAGCCAGCAGTTCTTCTCCACCATGGAGAGCCTCGGCCTTTTTAAGAAGAAGAGGCGGGGTCTGCGAGGGGTGACGCCAGCGATCGGGCCCGAGAAGCCCGCACCAGCCGCGCCTCCATCGCCGCCTCCCTTCGCCGAAAATCCGGATCTCAGGAGGGAAATCGCAACCACCACACGGGAGAAGCCCAAGTGCTGCACACAGCGCCCCACGGGGAGGAGACAGAGTCTCCTCCCCCTTATCTCTTTTGCCCGGTGACCGACAGGTGGGCCCAGCCCTAAAGTCCAACCGGTGGCATGAACTCAATTGGGAAATTCCCAAAATGCCCCTCTCATATATAACAAAAACTACCTCTTAATGGGATAGTGAACTTATGGTTATGGATGCTCGACTCCACTTACTAAGACTTAAATCATGATGCCGACCTATGATGTATACATAAGTGCGTTTTAGTAGAAGTTTTATGAGAACACGAATTTATTTGTTGCCTCCATCTGGCTAGGTATGTGCTAAGGAACGCACTCGTGTGTGTGCGTGTGAAGGTGTGTGTCCGTGTGTATCTATTTTTATAATTAAGAAAATATATATTAACCAGCTCGACACGATACTTCATGGGCCAAACCATAGGTCCAACTTCCCACTGCAACCCAGGCCCACTCCCACTCCTGAGTCCTTGCATTAGTGGGGAATAACGCCCTATTCTTTTCAGCTTCTAAAAGCTGCTTTTCGGCTTTTCTACAGTAACTAGCTTTTAAACGAAGTATTTTTTTAAGATAGGATCTACTAGTTAATTGTAGTACATACTTTACTGACTTCATTTATATCGGCAAAAACCGTACGTGAGTTTCTGTTACTCTATAATCTCTCGTACAAATAGCTCAAAAGTCACAAGCCACAGCCAAAAGCCACAAACCGCAGCAAAAAAAGAACAGGCCCAACGTCACGTGCTCGTCGTAGTCGTCTTCCCATGACAGTATGGCACGATCCGAACCGCACGATCGAGATCCGACCGTCCACAGCTGCGCAGCCACGTCACTGGCGCCAGTTCAATTTTCCTCTCCCATCTCGCCGCGCGCCGTCGCCGTCTTGCCCATACAACAACAACGCGAAGGCGGGCAAGAGACGCCGCTCCGCTCCGAGCAGCGTCTTCTCAGTGGAGGGAGGCCGAGAGGTCGGCCGCAATGGCGGCGAGAAGGGGGTGCGCGCGCAGGGCGGTACGGGGAGGCGGCGGTGGCGGCGTTCCGGCGAGCGCGGGGCTCGCTGGGGCCCTGAGCGGCGCCCGCCTACGTGGCCGCGCACGCGCTCACGCTCGCGTTGTGCCTGCCCTACGCCATCTTCTTCGAGGGCGGCGCCGCGCCCGTATTCGGGTTCCTCCCCGGTGTCGCCCGTGTCTTCTCCGCCAAGGTCCTTGGCGCCTCGCTCTCCTTCTGGATCGGCAGGTCGAGACGCACCTCCCCCTTCCCTACTCTCTTTGTTTGCTGCGTTCTTGGATCACTTCTTTTTGGCTGGGCATAGGCGAAGAGATCTACAGGTGTTGTTATCTTTGTGCGCGCGGTCTTGAAATTTCGAGGAAAAGTGTGTGTGTGTGTGTGGCACCGATCATGGCGTTCAGGACAAGAACAGTGAGAAGCAATCAGATTGGAGATGCCTTTTGGAGAAAAAAGCTGACATTTCTAGTCTATTTTTGCTGGCTCGCTTGCTCCCTTGGAGTTGGAACGTTGTAGGCTTGTAGCATGTAGAATTGTTGCAACTTTGATTCACATGGGTCACATGGATAGGGTTAGGTTGGTTCATGCAGATAGCAATGGGAGGGAATTAGTGCGATCTAGGGTAACTTGGTGCATTTCTTGTTGATATTTGTGGGTGAGAGGTGGTTTCTTAGGTGTTTGTGGGTTTCTAGAGTCAAAAAGATTCAAACAAAATTAGATGGATATCTCATTCTTTTGCTGTGCTTGTTCGGAATTGCGTATGGCAATATTTAGATGAATTCAGGAGTTGCTGAGATCTGAAAGGGTACCCCCGATAATCATAGGAGGAATGGTGTGCTTTTCTGCACCAACAATAGGTGACCACAATGGAGTGGGGTTAAGGGAGTATTGTGGCTACAGACCAAACAGTAAAGAGGGAAACTAGAAGAAGAGAGCCAATAGAGACAGACGGTATGTGGGGAATGAGCTCTCCCCACTCCTCATGCCCCTCTTAGGGGTTTATATACATGAGTGGAGTAGGATGTGAAATTCTCGTCCTACCTCTTAATAATTACAAAAGGTAGAGGTATATTAGTACATTTCTCTATATTATTGGGCCAATTGTAAGGCCCAATCATGGGGAGTTGGGCCACCCCTATAACAGGACAACCTCGACAGCAAGTGCGGAGGTCTCGATGGGCGAGCTGACGTGACAAACTATCTTAGCCCTCCGTTCCCCAACACCAAGCACGAGGGTGCCGACTGGTGAGCCGATGCAACTGGTAGCTTGCAGCCCCTGGAAGAGGGTTCGTCTTTCACTGATCATAATGCAACTGCAGAGTCCACCAACAAATCATAGAAGCGGAGCAGGAGTGGTGCCGTCCCTCCGAGACAACGCCTACGAGGAGGTCGGCGAAGTCCCACGCCGAAGGCAGTCCGTCCCACCGAGGCGATGCATACGAGGCGATCGGCGAAGTCGTGCCGCCCCACCAAGGCAATGCCTGTAAGGCAGGCGGCGAAGTCTCGACCGTGAATCAGTCAAATGAAACGTCTACAACCATGAAGTGGCCGGACGAAGTCACGACCACGAGGCGGTTGGACGAGATCCCGACCACGATGTGGTCGGACGAAGTCACGACCGGACAAAGTGTCGGCCGCGAGGCGGTCAAACAAAGGCACAACCACCAAGTGGTCAGGCCAAGTCACGACCACGATGTGGTCAGATGAAGTCACGACCACAAGGTGGTCGGAGGAAGTCGCGAGCAGGACGTGGTTAGGCAGGGTCACGACCACGAGATGGTCGGACGAAGCGTCTAGGATCACGAGGCGATCGGACGATGTCACGACCACAAGGCAGCTGGACAAAGTCTCAGCCGTGAGGCGGTCAGCTGTGAGGCGGTCAAACGAAGGCACGACCACAATGTGGCCGGGCCAAGTCACGACCACGAGGTAGTCGGACGAAGTTACGACCACGATGTGGTTGGACGAAGTCACAACCACGAGGTAGTCAGACAAAGACATGACTAGGACGTGGTCGGATGACGTCATGACCGCAAGGCAGCCGGATGAAATCACGACCACATCGAAGTCACGACTAGGGGGTGGATGGACGGTTGCCGATGAAGCCAACGGCTGGACGAAGTCCATGAAGCGCGTGCTCCATCCCCCACCCTTCGGACTGGTGTCGACAAAGCCAGTGGCGGGACGAAGTCTTGAAGCGCGTGCTCCATCCCCCACCCTTCGGACTCATGTCGACGAAGCCGGTGGCTAGACGAAGTCTTGAAGCGCGTGCTCCCCACGACCGCGAGGCAGTCGGATGAACTCTCGGCTATGACGCGGTCGAACGAAGACACGACCACGAGACGACTGGACGACCGCGAGACGGTCGGGCGAGGTCTCAACCATGATGTGGTCGGATAAAGACACGACCGTGAGACGACCGGATGAAACGTCTGGGATGGGTGCCAATGGAGTCGACGAAGTCACGACCACTAGGTAGGACAAAGTCAGGACTAAGACGTTGTCGGACGCTACTGGCGAAGCCAGCAGCTGGATGAAGTCCTTGAAGCGCGCTCCGTCCCCCACCCTTCGAGCTGGCGTCGATGAAGCCAGCGGTGGAACGAAGTCTTGAAGCGCGCGCTCCGTCCCCCACCCTTCGGACTGGCATCGACGAAGCCAGCAGCGGGACGAAGTCTTGAAGCGCGCGGTCCGTCCCCCATCCTTCGGACTGGCATTGATGAAGCCGGCGGCGGGACGAAGGCTTTGGAGCACGCACGCTTTGTGCGGAATCCCCGTCGGAGAGACTCGACATTCGCCGGTATTGTTCGGAGGCCGACTCACTGCTGTCGAGATAACTGCGCAGGCGTCGTGGGCGACGGTTAACCAGCTGGACGTCGCGGTCGACAATCGTACCAGCGCAGGCGTCGCAGTCGACGGTCGTACCAGCGTGGCGCGGTCGTTGCCATGGGGTACCACCGGCGCCGCGTGCTGGGCTCGAGGGTCGCTACCGCCACACCTCTCTTTCGCTTGGTTGCCGTCGCTTTCTAGCACCTTCTCTTGTGCAGCTTCTTACGCGTCTCCATGGACGGTTCCAACTGTTGTGGTTACAAACCAAACAGTAAAGAGAGAGACTAGAAAAAGAGGACCAACAACGAGAGACGGTATGTGGGAAATGAGTCATCCCCACTCCTTATGCCCCTCTTGGGGGTTTATATATATATGAGTAGGGTATCCCTAATAATTACAAAAGGTAGAGATACATTGGTACTTTCTTCTATATTATTGGGCCTATTAAATATTAGACCAGTTACAAGGCCCAGTCACGGGGGTTGGACCACTCCTACAATAGGGAGTAAGTTGGTCTCTAGTCTGGACTAAAAAAGAGGACAATTGGATGGATATTGGAACCGAGTGTGAGAGAGTAGGCTGGAACTAGCAAAAAGCACCATTCATTGAATGTAGTTGAGCACTTATGCTTATTACAACTGATGAATTTCGATGCCATACATTCCTAGAACTCACTTTAGTAATCACCACACTGTATAACTCTGGTTTATTTCATCATGGCAAGTGTTTCAGTAAGGTGTTTGCACAGATTATTCTTTAGTAACTACTAGTATGCTGACCATTGCGGTTTCTAAAAGGCTTTAGTTGTATTCTATACATTGTTCATGCCTTAGGCTTCTCAATGTAAATACATAATGCTACTAACATATGATATAAACATGACGACTCAATTTTCCAGAAAGATTGGCACAACTATGTAGAATAAAGAACAATATATTTATTTTAAGTGCCATGTACATAGAGCCTAGGAGCTTAAAAGTTAATTTAAACTTAGCAATTGGTTTTATAGATAAACCATGGGCTAGGCTACTTTATGCTCAGGTTTTCAGATGGTTGGTGATGCAACGCTGGTGTGGTGTTGAAGCCATGTTGGACACTATAAAAGTGTCCAGTATAAGCATCTGCAACCTCTTCAACTATACCTACCTGGTCCTGGATTAATTTTCCTGTTTTCAAGCAAACGAATTGAGCCATTTCGTTGATGGTTATGCAGTGAAAATTGAAAACAAATTATTAAACTTGAGGTTTGCCGCCTGTAAGGCCGTACTCCTCAATCTACACATCACATGCAATGCACCAATACATGCAAAACAAACTTATAGCTGAAAAAGGCTTGACACAAGCCATAATAAATCTTCTAAGCTTACACACAACTCCTTAAGTTATTAGAGGAGAATCACCAGCAGCTGAACTGTGTCGCTGTCCATCTGTTTGTATCTCTTATGGCAATGTGTCATACACCGGTTGCTATAGTGGTTGGCCACCACCACTTTGATTTCCTGGGCAACAAACTCAATCATGCTCATACTATGCAAAATACCGAAATACTTTCTGGCTAACTCCTCTGCTATTGTTCATTAAGTGAGATAGGCCTGTAGAGCTCTAGAGAACAGCAAAGCAGATCTAATTCCAGATGCGCATATGCCCTTAGGATAATTGAAAAACAATGATTATTTCATAGAATATCATTACAATGAATTCAGTCTTGGATTATTCTACATCCTTCTGTTTTCTTTATTCTTGGACAGGATGAAGTTTCTGTGAAGAAGCAACTATAACCTCTTTAGACTATGCAGGGTTCTAGTCGTAATTGCCCGCATGGCCTACTCTATAGCAATGTTCATCTGCTAACATTGGCAGATTGAAGTCCTGAAACACAAAATTTTCTAACAGCTTCTGTAGCTAGCCAGGGATGTTGTAACAAATGATTACAAGTTGTAATCATTTGTGGATCTTAGTTTCTGTATTGCTTGTTTACACACACTATTGATTCTTGATTTCTAAATTCTGTTCTGGCCCTCTTTTGTAATGTATCTTTTCTGAATTTCCTCAGGGCAATTTTCACATACTTTCACTTCAGCAATGGAATGGTTACAGAGAAATAAGTACTTCCATGTTGGGATTAAAGGAGTTGAGCGGGATGGCTGGAAATTTGTGCTACTTGCTAGATTCTCACCTTTGCCTTCCTACATCATTAACTATGTTCTATCTGCCACCGTTGTTGGTTTTTTCTGAGATTTTCTCCTTCCTACAATTGTTGGCTGCTTACCAATGATCCTACAGAATGTTTCCATTGTAAGCCTTGCTGGTGCAGCGGTGGCCTCCACAACAGGATCTAAGAAATCCCATATATACTCTTACTTGTTTGCAATGCTAGGAATTGTGTCCAGCATTCTCATTTCTTGGAGGATTAAGCAATATTCTTCCGCCCTTGTTATTCCTGAGGAGCTTAAAAATTCACCTACTAATGGAAAGGCCAATGGGGATGCTAAGCTGGCTTCGTCGCCATCTGAAAATACCACCTCCGGGAAAACTAGAAAAGAAGGTGATTGTCGTAGTATCTCAGTATATTTACAATGTGATGAGCTACCACGAAGTGTCAGGAGTCAGATGCAACTCAAGATTCCACTTTGGTCGATGACTACAGCAAACTATGTTCTCTGTTTCATGCCATGATTTTTGGGGCATTTAACAGATGCTCAGTCAGCTACCCTCTTGTTTCTGCCTTTTGAGTTTTTCTTTCTTTTTTCTGACAGATGCTATTGTAAGGTGAAGCTTGATAGAAGCTCAGATGATGTACACCTAAGTAGAGAGTAATCTGGTGGTTTAGGCTTGTCTCGCTGAATTGTATCCAAGGAAACCAATATTGGTTTTCTTCCCTATTTGTAGTTGTACTGAACTCGACATATGCACAATATCGTAAAAATCAGAAATGTTCTTTTGGATGAGAATTTGTTTGCTGTTATAATGTAGAACAGCTGTTGGGGCATTCTTTATAAGAAACTGTATATATACTCTTCTTTGGCCACAATCCAAAGCAAATTCTGCAGTGAACTCCAAGAATCTCATACAAGATACACAGACTTTTTGACTTTGGTTGCACTCCTTTCTCACCACATTATTTAACCCATGTTCCGCTCCTCCCACCTTCGTGTCCAACAATTCCAAGAGATGAATCTCTTCACTGTCCTGAGTTCTTACATTGTTCTCCTCGGCCTCTATATGCCAAAAGGCATATCAGATAGTCCACCTCTGCAGGATGTATGCCCTATGGCACCCCAGAGTGAAAGGAAGCTGTTCATGAATGGTTTCCTCTGCAAGCACCCTAGCACCATAATGGCATCTGATTTCAAGACATTGCTTCTAAACCATGCCGGAGATCTCGACAACATGGTCCGGTCATCAGTGAACATCGTCACCGCCACAGAGTTCCCTGGCCTGAACACCCTTGGCCTGTCGATGGCCCGGACCGACATTGCTCCCGGCGGCGCAGTGCTTCCCCACTCTCACCCAAGAGCGTCGGAGATGATGTTCGTGCACGGTGGCAGCGTGGTGGCTGGCTTCTTTGACACCAAGGGCAGGCTGTTTCAGAAGACTCTCGTTGAGGGGGATGTGTTCATCTTCCCCCGCGGTTTGGTTCACTACATCATGAACTATGGTTTCAGCCTCGCCACAACGTTTTCGGTTCTCAACAGCCAAAACCCTGGTGTGGCTGGCATCACCCATGCTATGTTCGCACAAGATTCAGATGTAGTTGAGGGGCTAATGGCCAGAATGCTGAGATCTAGAGAGATGGGAATGAGTGACAACAATACTGTCAGTTTGCCATGGTCTTACTGATTATGGGATCAAGATAGTGGATGCAATTTTAATGAAATTGATCGATGGACGATGATTTTCTGGTTTCTATCTGGTAGTGTATATGCACACAATTTCAGTCCAGTGGTGGTGTATAGTGTATACTAAGTGATGCGGTTGATTAATTTCTGTAGAAATTGCGGCCCTGAATCTGAAAGATAAGCATTGCACCACACAAAGATTAAGACCAGAAACTTCTATTTTTTTTCCCTTACAGGTGGCTGATCATAGATCTTATGCCTTCTTTCTGTATGATGTTGCTATCTCTGCTATCTCATTTGTGTTGCACAAGCCCATTCCATTATGCAATCTTACGTCAACTGTGACGCGAAAAGTGCGTCAAGCAACAGCCATCCTCTGCTTCAGCATCACCAAGTTTGGCATTCTCTGGACTGTAGCTAGGGCTGTAAACGAGCCGAGCTCGAGCTCGGCCTTCCAGGCTCGAGCTCGGTAGAAGCTCGAGCCGAGCTCGAGCTGAGCTCGAGTTGGGGTCCGAGCCCGAACCTGGGCTCGAGCTCGGCTCGGCCTAAGCTCGAGTAGGCTCGAGTTCGGCTCGTTGAAGCTCGATAACAATTAAAATAATTTATTATGCATTATTTTTCAATAATAAAAAAATTTTAGGTTCGAGCTCGGCTCTAATAAGCTCGATAACAGTCAAAATAATTCAAATACACACTAATTTTTAATAATAAGAAAAGCTCGAGCTCGAGTTCGGCTCGAGAAAGCTCGGTAAGAATTAATATATATTACTATTTAAGCTCGAATCGAGGCTCGCGAACTATTCGAGCTCGGCTCGGTAAAGCTCGCGAGCTCGAAATCAAGCTCGAGTTCGGCTCGTTTAAAGCTCGAACCGAGCTCGAATCGAGCCTAGAACGAGCCGAACTCGAGTAGCTCGCGAGCTTCGAGCTTTTTTTACAGCCCTAACTGTAGCCTTCCTCTGCCTTTTGCTTTACTAAGTGGAACTCTATACCATTTGTTTGGTATTGCCTTTTGCTCCTTGAAAGTGAGGATATCTCTTTCCTTTTCCTGCCTTCTTTTTCACTCTGAAAGCTCCTCTCCCTGATTAAGGTATGATACTTGGCCAATGTATCATACACTAACTTTGTGAGATGCTTTTGTAACTGATGTTGTTAATCATTGAGGGTCACTGTGCTATATTGCTGCCCACAGGACTAACTGGATAAGTTGTTAGGCGATCAGTTGTCTTGCGCGATAGAAGATAACATCAATTTGAATCCCTCGTGTTCATGTCAAGTGTTTTTCCATCTGTTCCTCAATTACAGTACAAGTGGGTCCTGTGAATTGTGACCACTTAAAAAGAAACTCGTGGAGCTTATGCATTTGCTTATCGTTTTAGCTGACTTGGTTCCTCCATCTTTCAGGATGAATTTTTCATTATTAACATCTTGCGATGCAAAATTTTGGAGGATTTTGAAACGTCGTTTTTTCTTCAGCGACATATTTCCTCATTGATAGTGATGATTCATGAAAATGGCTTTTCTTTTTTTTTTTTTTGCAAGCAAACAAATGAGGAGGACTGATGGCAAGACTGGTAGTATTAAAAAACACATACATTGATCAAGAATTGATCAACAGAAGACCAGATTATTCAAGAACTTGTTATGAATATTGTGTGTATATTGATGAGGCCCAAAGGGCAATATATATAGAGAGTACAAGAGGGTATATGGAAGGAATACAAGTCATATAAGGAAACAAATAAGAGTCATATTCTATCTCTAATACCCTTAACACCCCCCACAAATGCAAGGCGTATGCAATAGCATTGCATTTGAAAAAGGGTTAATACTAAAACAAGAAATATCCGATGCCCGAGTCGTGATAAAGTCGTCGTTGCGTGCAATCGTCGAATAAACTGTCAAATCAAGCCGAAGAGGAATAGATAGAAGCATGACGGCACAAATCGAAGCCTGAGACGGCGGCGGCGCAGTGCACAAGAAGCGCAACGGAGGCGCGGTGCAAAAGAAGCGCGGTGGCCTTAAAAACTCGGGGCGGCGGCTCAAAGAGAAGCGGCGGCATCATAAAGACTTCTACGATCTGCAGCAGCTCAAGAAAAAGAGCAGCGGCTGCTACCATGCAAAAGAAAAATCCTACACTTCTATGACTGACAAGAAATTTGTGGACTCGCACGGCTTGAACGAACAAATAAAAACTACGGATTTAGATAGACGCAACGGAAGACTTACGAAAAATAACTAAAGACTGATTAAAAGAAATCAGAACGGAAGACTCTAAACCAGAAATACTCAAACGAAAGTAAAGCCATCAAAAGCATCGCCATCTCCTCTCTCTCTCTCTTCTTAATCTCACGGCCCTCCTCACTCCCGCAGCAAAACTCCTTGAGGCGAGCTCCCCAGGCGACGGCAGAGGCGGCTCTGGCGAGCGGATCCCCAGGTGGCGACGCCGGATATGACGAGGCGCCGGGGGAGCCCGAATCCCAGGCGGCGCCGGCCAGATCCAGGCGGGAGTTGGCCTGGCAAGGAGCCGGCGACAGCGCGGAGAGGGCGCCGAATCCGGCGGCGGGGAGGCCGGATCCGGCGGCGGAGAGGCCGAATCCGGATGGGGCGAGGCCAGATCCGCGCGAGGAGCCCGGATCCACGCCGGGATGAAGCGGTGTCGATGCGGATAGGGCCGGCGCCGATGATGGCTCGGGGCGCGTGCACAGCGGCCGGGAGAGGTGGCTACCCAAACGAGATGGTCGCCCCCGGGAGAGTAGATCGATCCTCCCGGGGGGCAGTAGCAACAGTGGAAGTAGATCGGTTAGGGTTTCAACCTAAGCTCTGATACCATGTTATGAATATTGTGTGTATATTGATGAGGCCCAAAGGGCAATATATATAGAGAGTACAAGAGGGTATATGGAAGGAATACAAGTCATATAAGGAAACAAATAAGAGTCATATTCTATTTCTAATACCCTTAACAGAACTTACCATGGTGGTTGAGAAGGATTTCTTGGCTTGACGAACTACTCCATGGGGCCAAACAAAGGTATACCCACAAATTTTTTTTTTGAAACTGTATGAAATACCATGTACGTACAAGTACTGCAAATATATGCTAAATATATATTGACCTCAATAGACAACAGTACTGTTATTTTTTAAAAGGTTCAGCGACAGTTATTCTTGATGAAAATATTTTATAAATAAAAGATCGTTGGATGTTCAGGAACAAATAATCTCCAAGATGATCCTGGAAACGAAAATGTTGTCAATTTGTATGTCATTTTGAATGACCATATGAGAAGGTCCAGTTTAATATTGTGATGAATCATTACAAGTTATGTGGGAGTAGACATTTAATTTTTCAAATATTGTATTTTGTCTAGATCGATTTCAGCATTTTTTTCAGGCAAATCAGCATGATCGCAGCAGTTATACCGCTGACTGGTAGTACTCCAATGGTCAAACCGTAGAGCGGTAGTACTGCATTTTACTTGCTGGTGGATTTATTGATTTAGGTCGACCAGTGCATATGTGTTGCATAAAGCATGTTTTGACTAACGTGGGTCAAGTTATGAAGAACTTGTGCCTAAAAATAATTTTTTAGTCTTTGGATGTGTAGAGTCGTTTGGAGTCAACCATGGTCAACAGTAAGGATCAGAGCTATACTTATGGAGGAGCTAAGGCCCAGAACAATTAAAGATATCGGGAGAGATGGATAAACTTAAGCATAGCACAAGAAATGCGGAAAATATTGAAGGGAAGTTCAAGAGACCAGCTTGATCGGTCCAAGTAGGGTGTGGTCTAGTGAAACCATAATGGGGGAGACTTACCGACACATGACAAGCTAGTGGTGCATCTACACGTGGCAAGCATAGTAATTGCTTGCATGGAAAGATGAACATCGGGCCAAGACATAATATTTTGATAAGTTGACACAAATACCAGAAACTATCTTGGATCAAAAATGCAATGCTTGAGTAGCGCTTGAAAAAGCGATTTGGGTCGAGGAGAAGTTGAGAAGATTAAGTTGGATCAAAGGCTAAGAACTTAGTGGATTAGAGTTTATGTACTTTGAAAAGCATGCATAACTGTAGTGCGTGAGTAAAACCCGTGTTGTGTGGGATTAATAGATTTTGCCATGTGTGCTAAGTGGATAGCATCCAATAGGGTTAGATGAGACTAGTTGTGCTGTCTATTTAACGGGTTGAGATAGAGACTTGCTAGTTAACCGTCCAACCATCCTAGCTTTATTCATTTAAGTCAAGTGTTTTAGGGTTAGGGTTTGAGAAGTGTGAGTGTTGTGGCGTGTTCTGTTGTCTTTCAGGTGGAATAGCTATAAAATCTTTATCATCAAGTAGAAATATATCGACTTTGTTCATGTTTTGGTTGATTTGCTTTTAATTTGGTTGATTTTAATTTTCTCTCTCCCCTTCTTAATCTTGCTGGATGCCAATAATGTGTACTGATAGAGATGTCCTATGGAAATCAATCTCAATCTATCTAGGCGTTAGATTTGGTAACCTCTTGAAGTTGCCTGATTTTACTTGATTTGGCTTTTCTGAGTGATTTCTTAATCCAATTGTTTTTACTTTGATGCATTAGGTGTTCTAGCTTGATGTGACATGTTGAAATACATCTACAATCATCTTGACCATTATTCACACACGAGCAAGTCGTATTCACTATTTTTGGTTTTCGCCCAGTTTTGGTGCAACCTTCTTTCAAACAGAAAAAAGTCACAATGGTTTTCTTAGTCATTGATTAGAATAGGTTCCTCGTGCCTCTCATTATCAAATAGTGCGTCGTGTCTTCTGGTACCTTAAGAACACTTGATTTTAGATTCTATTATTCTTCTGATTCTGCACTCCCCTTCGCGCTTTTTATGCTAATTTTTTGGGGTGTGCGATAGATAGGAAGAGTAGTACTTCTAGAACCTATCGCTTGTTAGGCACATCACCTTCCTTATCTAGGAAGCAGTCATCTGTTGTCAGAGTTGTACAGTTCACTGTTGAGACAAAGTATGCAACAACTGCTAGTATTTGTTCTCAGGTTCCTAGATCTTATTTATTTTACAGGACTATGGGTTGGCCTTAGCAGTATCCTCTTCTCTATGACAACACTAGTGGCATAAATATTACCAAAAATCGGATGAAATACTCTAGGACTAAGCACATCGATATTAGATACTATTTTCTTAGAGACCATACAGAGAAGGGTGATGATGTGCTTTACTTTGTATAGTCAGAGTACCAGGTTGTAGATATTTTCACTTAGCCTCTTGATTCTTCGTGTTTTGCTTCTTTGCAGGGAAAGTTGGGGGTTATTAGTCTTTATGACCTATTTTGAGGGGGAGTTTGACTCTTTTGCATCCATTGTAATATAATGCATATTTAATGTCAGTAACTTGTATTGTAAAATAATTACATAGAGTTTTGACTATTATACTTGTGTAATATGATATATTTACATCTTATCATGTTTTATACTAGTTTACTAGATTTATCATGTCTTTCTATCTGTAGCTTAGCACTTGCCATGCTAGCTTTATTAAATATGAGAAACTTAATCATATCTTGTTAAATCTTGTGACTAGTTTTGCTTTAGTGATCTTCTTCTAATTAATGCCATGTCAAATAAGTTTTAAGTCTTGAATCTAAATTGAGTTTTAGATTGAGTTATGCTAGTTCTTTATTGAAGCATGATTTTACTTTTCCTAGGCTCTTGCAGCTCGGGTCGGATATAGCTTACAGACATAGGAGTAGCTCATTATTCTTGAACTAAAAATAAAAAATAAAAAAGATCACTTTTTTGTGCGAAAAAATTGATCTCATCAATTCTTTCTCATGAGATAGCTTGCCATTGGACTAAGTACGAACTCAGGGGGAATTTTAGTTGATAAAGACCACTCTTTTAAGTTTCTTGCTTGGGATAGTCGTAATAAGGTTTGAGATCTAGTACATGGCTAACAGAGCAAAAATATAAAAAAATAGTTAAAACTTAGGATAGTTGTAGATGACTCCTAGTATATGGCTTACTTTACTAAGATAAGACTAAGAAGTATTTCAACAATTATCAAATGTGCTAATTATGCTCAAGTCTAAGTGCTTGAAGTAAATAATTCAACATCGAACTACTAGCACTCTAAATAGACTCAATTGTAGTTTATTTATTCCATTTAGTTTATTGAAATGACTTGGCTTATTTTTTATATCTTTGGCTACACTATGATCATGAGGAACTTGACATGCTGAAAATCCATTTAATATCATATTATTGCTCTTTTGGTTTTACCTTTGCTATATATAGTTTGCCATGATATAGATAGCTCATTCACATAATATGTTTTAGTGTAATACTTGTAGAGTCAATTTAGATAATTTTTATGACTCCTTAAGCTAAAAATGGAATAAAATCTAACCACTTTATTTCATTCATGCTCTATATTCTTCCATGCATCTTGATGATTCTATTGTCAAAGGGAGAGTAAGATTGGTAAAAATGTATATCTAAAGCATGATTTAGAGTTTTTTGTGTGAATTAATGCTAAGTTACAACTTTTATGTTTTGCTGCGATTTTCTTGATCTCCTCTCACCATGACTATGGCAATAGAATAATTATTTTTTCATATAGATCTAGAGTGAAATTCCCAATTTATTTGATTGATTTGAAGCTTTTTGTGAAAAACTTGCCATTTTCAATAGATTCATTGTATTTTTTGCCTCATGTGGTCATTTTCAATTACTGCATTCCTCTTGTGACCATTTTGAACTTCTCTTTGCAAAATTCTCTCTCTATATCTAAAATCACCTTTTATTTATATTATTGAAGAATCACAAATGGATTGATTAAGGGTGAGATCAAAAGACCATTTGAGAAGATCCAGGATAGTGTTGTGATGAAGCATTGCAAGTTGTGTGGGGTGAAGCATTGCAAGTTGTGTGGGGTGGATATTTGATTCTGCAAAGATTGTATTTTGTCTGGATCGGTTTCAATATTTTTCAAGCAAATCAGCATGACTGCAGTGATCATACCGCTGACCAGTAGTCCCGCAGCAGTCAAACCGTAGAGTGGTAATGTCGCAATTTACTTGCTAACAACTTTTTTACAGGGAGATCTCATTGCGAGGTGCGGTAATATTAGCATGTGGTGGGCAATAATATCGGCCTAGGTGAAATTCTTGCATTTTAGGAAATTGAGTCATGGATTGATTTGGGTCGATCTAGGTCAATGCATATGTGTTGTATAAAGTATGTTTTGACTAACGTGAGTCAAGTTATGAAGAACTTATACTTAGAAATGATTTCTTAGCCTTTGGATGTGCAGAGTCGCTTGAAGTCAACCATGGTCAATGACAAAGATCGAGGCTACTCTCATGGAGGAGACAAGGCCCAAAATGATCAAGGATGCTGGGTGAGATGGCTGAGTTCAACCATGGCATGAGAAATGTGAAAATGTTGAATTGAAGTTCGAGCGACGGGTTGCACATGTGGCTTGGTAGATCCAAGTGAGGTGTGGTTCGGTAGAATCGAAATGGGAGAGACTTGCTAATACGTTGCAAGCATGACGATTGCTTTCATGGGAAGATATAGACCGGGTCAAGAAAGGATATTTTGGTAAGTTGACCAAAATATCAGAAACTATCTTGGATCAAAACCATAATGCTTGGAAAAGCGGTTTAGGTCAAGAAAGAATTGAGAAGATCAAGTTGGATAAAAAACTAAGGACTTAGCGGATTCAGGCTTATGTGCTTTGAAAAATGTGCGTAAGCGTAGTGTGTGAGCAAAACCCGTCTTTTGTGGGGGTTAACAGGTTTCCCCTATATGTGCTAAGCAGATATTATCCATTAGGGTTAGATGAGACTAGCTGCTTTGTCTATTTAATAGGTGGGGATGGAGACTTGCTAGTTAACCATCTAATCATTCAAACTTTACTTATTGAAGTCAATTGTTCTAGGGTTAGGATTTGAGAAGTATAAGTGCTATGATGTGCTCTTTTGTCTTCCAGGTGGAGTGGCTGTAAAACCTTCATTCTCAAGTAGCAATATATCAACTTTGTTCATCTATCATGGATCTCTTTTATTTTGGTTGATTTACTCTTGATTTGGTTTGTTTTGATTTTCTCTCTCACCTTCTTAATCTTGCTATATGCTAAGGACATGTAAGTAATAGAGATGTCCTATGAAAATCAATCCCCATCAATCTAGGCATTAGGTTTGGTAAGTTCTTGAAGTTGCCCGGTTTTGCTTGATTTGGCTTCTTCGAGTAATTTCTTAATCCAGTTATTTTTGCTTTGATTTCTTAGGTGTTCTAACTTGTTGTGACATGTTGGAATATATGTAGAGCCATCTTGGCCATCATTCACCTACGAGCAAATTGTATTCACCATTTTGGTTTTTGCCCAATTTTAGTGTGACCTTCCTTTAAATAAATAAATGTTAAAATTTTGACAATGATTTTATTGATCATTGATTGGAACAGGTTCCTCACATTCTAGAGAAGTTACATGTTAAGTTTTAAGTCATTTAGATATACGGATCAAAAGTTACATCGATTCTTGGTTTTAAAATAACGCTATTTTTACTATTCCTAAGCTGATTTTGCTGTAACAGTACTACCGATGAACTGTAGCAATACTATCATTTTTACGGTTCATTTCTTGAATTTTTAGCTTCATGGTTTGCTATTTTTTGTATTGGCACTATTCACCTCCTTCTGTTGCTATACCGAACCTACACATTTTAATATAAGTGATGATAGAATATGGCAAATTGTTGTTAATACAATCCACATAGTGTTGGTCAAAGTTATTATTCTTTATACAATCATTACTCAATTATTGAAGTGATAGCAAGAAAGAATTGATCACGTAAGTATTTGGGTTTGCCGCTAAGTCAAACTGCAAATTTAATTGGGACATTTTTATCTTGAGTTTTAGATGGCTACATGACAGTATGATACTATATAATCTTGACCAAGAGAATTGTGTATGACAAATCCATTCACCTTATTTCGGGTATAAATCTTCCATGTAGAATGAAAATTCTAACATCAAGTCTGGATTTGCTGCCTTATGTTGCAGAATTTGATGACCAGGGTTGACAATTCTGAGGCATGCTATCAGCAATGGAACAGGGTCAAATCTCTACTAATATAAAAGGAAAGGTTTGCCCATTCACCCCTCCCCTCCACGCATCTATGAAACAATTGAACCCTCTCACCATCGTCCTCTCTTACTGTCCTTTCACAAAAAATGGCTAAAAAACAAAAAAATAGAAAAAAAAACCCTCCATAAACCACTCACTAACTCTCTGCAGACTGCAACCGATGATAGCTACCCCCCCCCCCCCCCGATCTTCTCTTATCCTTACTCCCGCTATTCTCTCCTTCTCGGATCGGGTGACCATTCCCCAAATCTCTCATTCTCTATTTCTCTCCTTACACCTCGTAGTACTCCCCAACCGAGAGTTGCCACTGCATAACTCGTCGTGCTAGTAGCTGACCTCGTCGCTTCCATGTCTCCACCTCTCTTAGCCTCAGGCAATAGTGGCGATGACCTTAGGCTAGTGCGGCGCAGCAATCGCCAACGCCATCCGCGCAGTGGACCCACGAAGCTCCACCTGGAAGTTAAGGTAAAGGCAAGCACTGTGCAAGGCTGCGATGGCGGATTTGGTGGAGGCTGGCGATGCTGGTGTCGTGGTGTGCGGAGACGGTGGCTGTGTCCCTCTCGCTAGTTAGCGTACAGCGACGACAGCAAGGGTGAGCATAAGGAGGTCATGAGGCAGGGTCCAAATCGTGCGCACGAACCATTGAACCAACCAAGCTCGATGTGTGCGATGTCGGAGGTGGCAACGTAAATGCTGCAGACAAGGAAGCACAGGGCGACGCATGCCCGCGTAGGCATGGCGAGGGCACGGAGCTGTGGACAACGCCAAGGCATGAGGTGCGGCCCAATAGGTGTTCAACCGCCTGAGGAGTAGGAGTTTGCCACTTCCACCCAACGCCTAGGTCAAGCCATCCGCATGATCATCATGTCATGCTCTTTACTGAAATGCTATTGTGTGCCATCTAGGGAGTTGATGTTGGGGGACCAAACATTGGACGAGATGCAATTTTTAATATTTATTTGAATTATAAGATCTCGTTTGAAACGCAAGAATTTCATAGGAAGTAATATAAATCCTATGATATTCCTTTAGAATTCCTCCGTTCTAAACAAGGCCTAAATACTAAAATTTTCTAAAGTAAACCCCCTTCCAAACAGACCCAAAAAGATTCTATTGCATGAGAATGAGATGTGGTCCATCGCAGATAGTGTAAGCTAAGCATGTCAACTATTTTTAGAGTAAAACTTTTTAAAGCCTGCATGGAATATAGGAGTGTCGTAAGAAATAGTTCAAATATTATTGTAGAAATTAGAAACTTCAAAAGAAGCCTTTGTTTCAATTTGTTGATTAAATCACTTAACACAAGGTAAATTATCTTGAGTTTCACAAAACACCATATAAAAAAAATACTTTCATATAGCTTGAGGCCGGAGATAAATCCACAACCTTATGTTTAGTTATATCTATCACATTTTTTGAGACACTGTTGTAACGCACAGGTACTTTACTAATAAACTCTAAACAGAGACACTAGAAGCAAAGAAAAACAAAACCTCATTTATATTACTGAACAATTTGTACGCATGCTTCACAGCCTTGCACAAACATTATTTTGTCATATGCTGCACTCTGCCTTTTCGCAATGTACTTCAAAAAAAACAATGGAATAAAACAATATTCCAAAAAGGAAAACGAAGACAACTACTCTAATTGCTCTGTGGGCCAGGACATAATCATGTTCATCACTCTCTAGAACCCTAACCTGTTAGTAGGACTCATTGGTTGAGGACCTGAAGTTGCACATGGTTGTTGCCCACCAAATAGTTCTCCAATATCAAATGTGGCTTGCAGCTCCTCAACTGGTTGCAGCCACAAAAGCTGTACCTTTTTCTTGCAATGGCCCAACTTTCATGTGCAGTTGTGTTTGCCAACATGCTGATACTTTTGACCTGATTAGGCCGAGCATGCCACTAGATATGTACTAATTGATCAAACTGTCTACTCTTAAGTAACACGAAGTAATCTGAGATGATCTGTACAAGGGGCATTGGATTATTCTTCTAGAGCAAAAAACTGATGAAATTCTGGCCCAACTGGTTACAATCAAGCAATACCTACTTTGATCTAGTCCCTCTACTTCCATATGCATACGCTATACGTATAGAACTTTGGTGGTATATACTAAATTAACACGGTCCTGCGAAAACTTCTCTGCAACTGGTTGATAACAGAAACTAGAAATTCTCCTTGTGGAATTCGAATTTTGTGCTGGTCTTTCTCGAGAAATCTTGGGCGAGCTCGCGCAGCTCCTTCGTCAGCACCGGCGCGCCACAGTAGAACACTCCTGTGATATCCAAGAAACGGAGAGTTCAGTGTCAATTCACAAAAGAAATACTACGTGCACAAGCTAGGATGCTGATAGATCCTGCAGTTCTTATCTCTAATAGGTAAAGATCGAGCTGAAAAGATCATGCCTGATATGACACAGTTAGGTTAGGGAGCACCTCTTGAAAATACCTCATCCATGTATTGTTAATGTGTATCTAGAGTTGTAGACTGACTCTATGCTCACTATTTCTTTAGTGGTTGTAACTATCAGCAAGTATTAATGATTGGTTGATCTCTAATCTACAATATATTTCCTGTTCAATCTTACATGCTACTCCCAATATTCAGTTTTGTGATATAGTATACCATTTCCTAATGGACCAGTTCTGTGCTCATAATTTACTATTGGTTGTAACTATCAGCAAGTAACAGTGATTGGTTGGTCCCTGATCTAGCAGGTGCCTGTTCAATCTTAGTTAGCTACTGCTCCCAGTCCATGCCTCGTTTTCAAACTGAACACATACACCTCAAACCCTGATACTGATCATGCATGTCCTTGTCAACTAGGTTCTCGGAAGAAGGTTAGGCCAGCTCGAGTACACTTCAAGCTCAGCCTACCATCAAGTTTGGTAGAGTGCATCTCTCACTGTGTAAGATGCGTGGAGGTATAAACCACTCGGCTTTTTATGGTCTCTTAAGATGCAGCTTTCGATCACACCATGTTACGGGGAAAGTATGGAACTACGATATGCTGTCGGTTGAAGTTACCAATGCCGTGTGATATTATGAAACGGAGGGAACAGTAGTTTTGAGTACTGACCGATGCGCTGGTCGCGGTGGTTGAGGGCGATGCGCTTGTAGACGGCGCGCCAGTTGGGGCGGGCGAAGTGGGTCTTGACGCGGGTGCCGGAGACGACATCGACGCCGTTCTTAGCGTGGTTGAGCGACTGGAGCATGGCGATGAGCGCGGAGCGCGCGTCGCCCTCCTCGTAGACGCTGGTGCAGTAGTTGTGCAGCTCGATGACGCCCTTCTTGTCCGTCTCCGCCACCTCGTCCATGACGCCGCGGAACCACTCGAACGAGCCTTGCTCCCGGGTCACCCAATAGAAGTAGGCGCGCCGCGTCCGGAACGACTGCGAGTTGCCGCTCGCGTCGCCGGCGCCGGCGCCGGGGTTGCCGGACTCCACATCGCCGTCGGGCTGCTTCATGTTGTTGATGATGTCCTTGATGATGGAGATCATCGGCGTCGCGCCGATGCCGAGGCCGACCAGCAGGACGACGTCGTACTGCTTGTAGTCCTGCGCCGGCGCGCCGTACGGCCCGTCGATCAGCACCTTCGGGAAGCTGCAACGCAGAAAACATTTTGTTAATTTCTTTCTCTCTTTTTTTGGCGCCAAAAACATTTTACTAGTATCGCATTTACTTTTACTAATTATCTAGCTAGTTTACCAAGATAGATTCACATGATTATGTACAGAAAGAAATAAGACTTTTTTTCTGCACCGAAAAAAAAGCACGGTAGTCAAACATGGAGGGCTACCCAGTAGAAAATTGGGAAACCGACACATACGACACTTTTTCAAGGATGCTCATGGAACAGGAAAAGAGAATGTTCTTTCGCAAATATAGCTTTCTTTTTTCAAAAGAAGTGGTTGAATACATGGGCGCCTTAACCTTATCCTCAACTAATGGCCGTCTTCCAGAAATACACAGACAATATTATCTCCTCTTCTACCCGGCCGCAATATCAATCACTAGCCACTCGTCAGTTGCAACTTAACCTTACCAATTATCATGTGCAATTATGCACCGACTAAAATTACTATTGTACTCAATGGCAAAGACCCTGCAGAGCTAGGTAAAGTCCTACATGCATGGGAATGGAATCCACTATAGTACCAGTCAGACTTCGCCATGTGGAAATGTGTATGCATGTATAAACATGCACATCTGGTAATTGTACTCCACGGCTGGGTTTTTAAGGCTCTATGATTATATCTTTTGATTTTTACTATAATAATTAGCTTTAAACGGTATATCTTTTTAAGGTAGAATTTACAAGTTGTTTGTACTAGACACTATACCGACTTCAACTATATCGGTCAAAATCGTGTACGACTATCTCTTGTGTACTCTTTTACGAGCAGCAAAAATTTAAAAGCTGTAAGCCAAGAAACATATCTCTCTTAGGGCATCTGTAGTGTATATAACCCAAAGGGTCTTAAGGTGGGTCCCATCTAAACCTTAAGACCAACTCCATAGTGTATATAACCCAAGGGGCCTTAAGATGGTCCCACATGGCAGATAAAGAAAAATTGTATTTTAATGCTTATGGCCAGGTCTTTAGCTTGAGGACCAGCCTTAAGTTTTTTTTGCTTAGGGTCTGCTTAAGGTCACCCCTGTAATGTATAAGGTTGACCTTAAGGTGGCTTAAGACCTCCTCTTTTCATACACTACAGATGCCCTTACCAACATATATGGGTGAGTGCCATGTATGTGGGACATGTACCAACACAAGGGGACACGCCATGTGAACGATAGCAACAGGCAATATGGGCATTGCCTGATGCAAAAATGATCTCATATTCTTATGTTAGTGCAAATTTTCATCCTCGATCTGTCATGCACAGAAAAATCTTTGGAGTTTGAAGGTCAGAGAAGGTGGCTACCGACTCATGCCAAATACTACTACTTTGGCACGTGTGGAATCAGAAGCAGCAGCACTGCAGCAGTAGTAGTAGTACCTAATTTGTGCGACGGCCACTACCACCCACCCCCATCACATGATCGAGCCACACACACCTGACCCTGACCGGAGACCTGGTCCGGTCCGACCCAACCCAAACCCAGCTCAGCACGTCCCCATCCGTCCACGCGCCGCAAGGATTGGCCGGATTTGGACCACGGCGATGGCAGAATTGCCAACGCCGCAGCCCGTGCGTCACAACTTGCTCGATTTGTTTTCGAGCCCGGAAATACAGGCAATCTAGCCGCACAAATACGAGGGATTTTCGTTGCCAAAAGACAAAAATGTTAGCAATCCGCTCATTTTTAGCTAAAAAATGGCTTATGGTTGAAATTACACTGTAACTGATGGTGACCTATTTGGTGTAATTAAATTTAAAAAATTTTAAAATAGAAAAAAGTTAGCTAATCACAGACAATACAAACGAATACGAAAAAAAACCAGCAAAAAAACTAAAAGGCCAAAAAGTCAGAAAAAAAATTAAAAATAGTAAAAAAAATAAATCACAAGCTTAAATCAAAATAAGCGGTGCTTAGATTTAAGTTTCGTTGACCGTGTTCTCACCTCGGGTTCGACATGGCGCCGTCGCGGTCGTACTCCGCCCGGAGCAGCCCGCTCTTCCCCTCCGCCGGCGGCCGGCACACCTGCACGTCGCGCGCGCACACACAGTTAACCACACGCGCTAATTATTGATTAGCTTTACACGGCTTCCAGTGATTAGTCAGGGATGAGCATGTGATTTAGCGCAGTACCCTTGAGAAGACGTTCTTGAGCTCCCTGGTCCAGTCACCAAGCGTCCTGATGTGGACGCTGACGTAGTCGTCCCTCGGGGCCGACGTGATGGAGAACGGGTGCCTGGTTCGTTGCACGTCGTTAGCGAATGATTAACCAAACCAATTGAACGAATTAAGCATCTCAACTTTATTTTTTTTCTCATCCCTTAAAGATGCCTAAAGCATCCTCTATTCGACTATTGCCACATTTTTTGCAAATTCGCTTCAAGAATCTATTCTATTTGTTTGGACCTTCGAAGAAGTAAAAAAAACTAAAAGAGAAGGGTCTAACTTTGCTTAATCAATTGATTAGAATATGCAATGTCCTACTCATTCGGGTGTGCGAGATGGTTGATCAGACGGCTCGGATGTGATTCTAAACAGCGTGTGAAATGGCTTGCTTACCACTGGAACGGCGAGACGGCGGCGCAGTTGACGAAGATGTACTGGCCGCTCTTGTACCGGAAGCCCGGCGGCTTGGAGAAGTGCAGCGAGAGCACGTTGCCGGGGTACACCGCCACCTTGAGTATCTTCACCGGCCGCACGCTCGAGCGCAGCGCCCGCGTCAGCCGCTCGCACGCGTACAGGAACATCGGGACAGCCAGGTACATCCACGTCTGCGTGCGTCCACGTCACCCGGTCAGTCACACGTGTGCACGTACGAAAGGTGCGCGTGCAACGCGAATGCACTAGTGGTGTTGTGTTGTACGTACCGACTTCTTGTACCATTTCTTGGTGAGGTAGAGGTAGTGGCCGTGGACGATGAGCAGGGCGTAGACGACGACGAAGAGGTGGTGCGAGTACCAGAAGGCGTTGAAGCCGGTGAGCCGGTTGAGCGGCCGCGGGAGGCGGAGCCTGCCGCGGCGGAACCACGGCGTGGCGAGCGTGAAGGCGATGGCCATGAGCACGACCATCACCAGCCCCGTCCACCCCTCGGTGCCCTTGACGAACCACCAGTAGTTGGGCGGCCGCTTGGCGCCGAAGAAGGGTATCATGGGGACGTACTGGGCGTCGGTGGCGTGGAGCAGCCGCGGGAAGTCGCAGGTGAGGTGGGAGATGACGTGCAGCCCCGCGCCGACGGTGATCCCCACGGCGATGACCTTGTGGAAGTTGAGGTTGTCGTCGAAGGGCACGACGCGGGCGACGGCGGTGCGGTTGCGGACCCAGGTGATGGTGTTGCGGCAGACGGGGAGGAGGATGAGCGCCATGTTGAACTTGAGCGTCTCGGCGCCGCCCTTGGCGACGCAGACGCAGTAGCCCATGACGTCGAACACGGCGCGGCGGCGGTACTGCAGGAACTTCCAGGTGAAGAGCCCCGCGCAGATGGAGAGCCAGAGGAGCATCACCCACACGCGGCGCCAGTTGTCCTCGAGGAAGTAGCTGGCCCGCCGGTACCACCGCCGGAGCGGGTTGGGCTCCGCCGTGGGGCGCAGGCTCTGGCTCAGCATCTGGCTCAGGTTCCGGCTGTTGGTCGTCCCGATCCTCACCGACTGGCTCGGCGCCTGCAGCAGCAGCATCTCTAGGTTGTACAGCTCGATGTAGCCCAGGTTGCTGGGGTCCAGCTCCTCCATGATCAGCCGCGCGTACTCCTCCGACTGCTCCTGCACCTTGGACAGCTTGTTCGCCGACGCGCTCAGCGTGATGATCTGCACAAGAAAAAGGTCAAATCTTTCCGTCGAATTTCGATCCACGAAGCCCTACTCCATGCACGGTTCATTGATTGGTTTGGTTTGGTGAGTGGGAAGAACTTGACGGAGAAGACACATCGAAGTCAGCGGAACGTGCTGCGCTGGTGGGTGACACTGACGTGCAATGGCAATCAGGTAGAGCACTGTACTAGTAGTACATTTGATTCCAAGAAGAAGAAGATCAGAGGAGAACACCGGGCATTGCTGTTCTTGGGGGACACCACATCGAATCGAACCAACCAGAGATTAGCGGGGGATTTACCTCCTTGACCTCCTCCTCGGTGATCCTCCCGTCCGCGTTCTTGTCCACCCTGAAAATTAATTAAGGCGTCATTAGTAACTGGCTGATTAATTAAAAGGGTTGTTAATTGATTAAGGTTTGTTAATTAAGTGTTAGTGAAGGGATTAATGGGGGGGTTAAGTAAGTATGGCTTACATGTCGAAGAAGGTCTGGAGGCGGCTGTCGAAGCTGTTGTCGGAGATTTGGTCCCAGAACTCGAGCAGCTCCGCCTTGCTGATGCTGTCGCCGGAGATGTTCCGCCGCCTCGCCAGCGCGTCGAACAGCTCGCCGGCGAACTCAAGCTCCTTCATCCCTGCAGTGATGTTCGTAATTCACCACGAGTTAAAATCGTGTAGTACTAGCTAGATGAGCAATCGTAGATAGATAGCTAGAGGATTGCAACTTACCTATGCACTGGCCGAACTTGGAGCGGTGGAGGAGGCCATTCTGGGAGAGATCGTCGAAGCGCTTCTCGACGGCGGGCCAGCCGGAGGCGCCGTCGGTGCGGCTGATGAACTTGAGCCCCTTGAGCGCGTGCGCGGCGGCGGACTTGGAGCGGTCGATGCGGCCGGGGCCGGCGCCGCGGCGGTTGATGGACGCGAGCCGGCGGAGCTCCTGCGAGACCTGCTTGATCCGCGACGAGGCGTTGCGGATGACGGCGTGGCCGAAGGACGAGGACCGCTTCTCCAGGGTGCGCGCCAGCAGCGTCACGTCCGAATCGTCGGCCCCCGCCGCCGGCTTCACGCTGTGCACCGCCACGGAGTCGTCGCGCACGTCGAGGGTGATCTCGACGTAGTCGTCGTCGTCGTTGCCGCCTCCGGCGCGATGAGGGACCGGCGCCCCGGACGGCGCGGAGAGCGGCGCGGACACGGACTCAGCGAACCGCGCGCTCTTCCGCGCCGCGGACCGCTTGCTCAGCGGCCCGCTGTGCGGCACGACCCTCTCGTGCCCACCGCCATCGCCGGCCTCAGCGATGTCCCCGCCTGCGCCGCCGCCGGCGTCCGCCCTGTTATGCATGGCTTCCGGCGCGCCGGTTCCTGCCCTCAGCCTCCACGAAACAACGTGACACGGGCGTAGGATCTGGAGCTAGCTAGCGGAGGTTACTACTCGACCGATCTTGTTAATGGCGGTTTCGTCTGTCTGTCTCGGTGGCGGGAGGAGGTGGTCGCCGGGGGGGGTGGATGGACGGATGCGTTTGGCAAGGAGGGGGGGACGGGTATTTATAGCGCGGTGAGGTGTGGAGCGGGTGGGGTGTTTCGCTGCCCGTCGCCGCCGTCTTCATCCTGGCCGCGTGGTGGGGTGGGCGTGCAGTCGCATGGTAAGGTGTGTGGGTTTGGAGGGGCGAAAAAATCCGCGGTCAAGAGGCGGCTGACGCGGATTCGCCCGTTCCTGCGCCAATTTGGCCTCCTTTCTTCTCCTCGTCCTTTCGTTTCTCTTCTTTCGAGTTTTTTTTGCTTTTTGCTTTTTTACTTTTGGCTCCTCTCAAAATTAAAATAAACAGGACTTTTTAAAGTAGATTCTTTTAATAGTTTGTTGAGCTTAAAACCATATATACCATCTATATCAGTATCTTCATCATCCGTTATTATCTCGAAAAATACAAATAAAATATATCAGTCATAACAAAAAGCTATCGATTATAGTAAAATAAGAGGCCTTCATTTCGCTTTTTTTTCCTTTCCTTTCCTTTCCTTTCCTTTCCTTTCCTCTTTATGTTCGGCTTGTGAGATCCATATAACTCGGGCAGTGGCATTTCAGTTTTAGGCGACGCTCTATCCCGCTTCAGACTTCAGCCGTGTACTTCGGCTTGTGGCTTCTGGTTGAAATTGTATTGTAACAGTTGTTAGCTTTTTCTAAAGAAAAAAAAATAAAAAAACATTATATCATCATGCAAAAATGCAAAGAAATAAAAAGAAAAGGAAATGGCAAAAAAGTCAAAAAATCCAAAAAAACTAAAATAAATCGATATTACAAATTGATGTGTTCTAAGGCTCTGCTCATTTCGTCTTCAGCTTCTGGCTTATTTTTCACTATTCATAAATTTCATCTTTTTCTTTTCTTTTCTTTCTTTTTTTTTTTGCTTTTTTGAGCTTGTTTGCTGGTTTTTCCGTATTCGTTTGCATTGTCCATAATAGGTTAACTTGTGTTTTCTATTTTTAAATTTTTTAAATTTAGTTATGTCAAATAAGTTACTACCATCAGTTATAATGTAACTTTAGTCATAAACCAATTTATTTTAGTCTAGTTGCACCTAAGTATCTTTTGATTTAAATAAATTAAAAATAAAAAATATGGTGGTGCTGCTGCACATGTATGCTTCTGTGGAGAATGTGCAGCTTTGTGGCAGTCAGCTTACGTCCTCTCGTGTCAGGTGATCCATCTTTTCCTCTCGTGTCAGGTGGTCTATCTTTTGCGTGACAAGGAGAGGTTTTAACTGCTGAGCTATCCGTGTATTACCGTGCACCGCGTCCCGTTTCCCACGCGCACATTTGCCGGCCACGGAACCGAACGCAGAAACTTGCGACTCTACCCGGCCGTCTTTTAGTCTACTAATCGTACCGGCTAGGGAGCATTCAAGACAGTACTAGAGATTTCGTGTTCAGTAACTCTTTGCATCAAAGTCCGCTTGCTTATCGTAAGTTGTACTTTTTTACTTAACGTATTTAGAATCGCTACTATCAAATATTCAAAAGTTTGATGTTAATATATTTAAAACTATTTAAATTAGTTATATAGAAACTATATCATTTGATTTGTTGTTAAAGGTACATTTATAATATTATAATTTTATTAAGATATACCTTACTATAAAGATATAAAAAATAATGGTCAAACTTACATTTATGAGACTGTAAAAATAAAAAAATGGAAATGGTATCTTTCATGCTTTGCCACCTTGGACCATTTTGCCCCTCTCCTTTCTCCCCTTTTTCCTCCACCCCTCTCACTAGCCATGGCAAGCTTCTTGTCCACCACCATTTCTTCTACCAAAGACATCATGGACCACGGTTTATGATCTCCTGGAGAAGGCTGGCATAGGAGAGAGTGCTCAACAGGGTGGAGAGGCCTTGAACGTGGAGGTCTGTGGGGCGGAAGCAAGGAGGTTATGGGAGGGGAGGAAGAGCAAGAGGCGGCAGAAGAGAAGGATCCGACGGTGAGATTAGGGGGGTGATCAACTCGGCTTAAAAGCTCATGGCTTATGGCTGAAAACACTGTAGCTGGCTGAAAAAAGCACTGTAGCTGACATAGGCTTATTTCGCATAATTAAATTTAAAAAAATTTAAAAATATAAAAAATTTGTTAGCCTATTACGTATAATACAAACAAAATACGGGAAAAAAGAACCGGCAAAAAAGCTCAACAAAAAGCCAAAAATTCAGAAAAAGACGAAACTTATGAATAGTGACAAATAAGCCATGAGCACTGTAGCATAAGCCATGTTGATCACCCAGGATATGGTGGTGCGTGGAGGAGACGGCGGCGGGGTGGGTGGTCAAAAATATTACTAGTATACTCCTTCCGTCCACAAATATAAATTATTTTTTATTTTTTACGGTTTCCAATGTAAAACTTTAACTATAATTTACTATTATAATATATATATTATGAAAATATTTTACAAAACAAATACAATGATATTATTTTTTATGTAGTTAATCTATACTTTAACATACATTAATAGCTAAAACTTAAAAAGAGTGACCGTATAAAATCTAAGACGACCTATATTTATATAGAGAGAATAGTATATATACATACGTACTGTGCAATGAGTACCATCTACCGCCAGTCTCCAAAAGAAAGTACCATCTACCGCGCCTGCCTGCAATTCTATACGTACACGCACGTAAGTATCTGCACGTTACGTGCACGTACAATACGGGCATGTGTCATCGTACCGACATGCTGCCCATACACGGCGCAAGGAGCTACTACCACTCTACCAGTATGGTCAGACGCATGCAGAGAACACTGTACCACGTATGTCTTGACTCTTGACAGCCTTCCCCGGACGTTTCTGCTTCGCCTTTACTGCCTGCGCCGGCTACTCTTGGCAGTTTCGTTACCGTTCTCTAGAGGAGGCTTCAATCCAAATGGAACCTGGCCCACGGCCGACGTTGCCCGCCGCCGGCGGCGCGTGCCGCCGCGTTGCGTCGGCCCTGGCAACTGGCCGAGATCGATCGAGCCCGGACATCTTTTTTCAAAAAATAGCCCCTCACCGAGTTTGACTAACGTGATAGACAATATCTATTACTTATCGTGTCAACAGATCTCGGCAGGGGATGATGTCTGTGCGAGACGAAGGCAGCTCGACAGGCGAGTAGACCGTGCGGTAGCTGATGGAGTCTACGGTGTTACTGAGCTCCACTAGCTAGGCAACGTCTAGCCTCCGCGTGCGTGGGTGTTTAGTTCTTTTCTAATTAGATGAATACACGTTCTTTTGTACATAAGAAAAGAATTATATTATTCAGATGCATCGCTCGACATTATCAGGGTTTAGCTGCCCATCCACGTTATTGGCATTGCTCGCATGTGAATGAAGCATATTTTTTCTTGAAGGTCTTCATGTGCTCTACAATCCTTCCAACTATGAAATCTCCTAAATCACAGCAAAATCACTCCAAAAAACTATTACAAACTCCCCTTTTAATATCTCTCTTTCTTTTCCCTTGTCGCTCTCTCGCTCGGCAGGAAAGAAACCGAGCGGCACATCTTCGGATGAGAGGGCAAAGAGCAAGGTCACCCATTTTATGCACGCGGGAGGGCATTCACGACTGACATGCCCATGCGGGTGCACGCGGGCATGGAAGGCTGCAAAATCCTTGCCGAATGCGATGAGAATCAAGTGTTGTGTCGCGTCGACGTGTCGTCATCGTCGGCCCCTCAAAGATTCCCCCTACTCTATCGGTTCCCTCTACCCCTAACTCTTGCTAAACTCGGCCACCTACTGAGCTCCCACTACTCAGCAGGAGCTACGCCCTATGAGCCAGGGGACTCGGCAGCACCATGGGCCCAACCGCTATCGTGCTACCGCATCGCCTGCTGCACTCGTGAGCTCTTACCGAACTCTGGTGACACGATAGGTGGCACATGTCACCTATCAAGTTCAGAGACGGAGCTATTTTTTCAAAAATAAACATCCAAAGCTAAATTCGAAAAAAGAAATAGCCTATTTATATGAATAGTTCAATCGATCGTGTGCATGGTAAATGGTAAATTCAGGTGTACTAGTAGTACTAGTTTCCACGGGGATGGGGATGTGTGGGCATGGCTGCACCGCTTCCAATGGTCGAGGATATGATTGCTAGTTTCCACGGGGACGGGGATGTGTGGGCATGGCTGCACCGCTTCCCGTGGTTGAGGATATGATTGCCGATTTTGGTTCGTTGCAAGAGAGACCTGCGAACGCCTCTCGCTCTCTCACTCTCGTTTTTTCAGATCATACATTTTGTTTAGATCATATTGCACAGGTAACCGTGTTACAACTTACAAAAAGACTGCCCTATTTTATTTTAGCTTATAACTTTGAATTGTGATTTATGACTTTTGATCTGTTCGTAAAAGAGAATATGCAGTAATAGGAATTCACGTGCGGTTTTAACCGATATAAATGAAGTTGCTACAGTATGTACTACGATCAACTTGTAGACTCCGCCCAGAAAAGACACTCCGTTTAATAGTTAATTATTGTAGAAAAGTCGAAAATCAATTTTTAAAAGCTGAAAAGAAGAGACCCACATATGTGTCTTCTTTCTTCCGTGGCAAGCACGTCAAATGTTTTGGGTAGGTTCTTGTTTTGCTGCGGTTTATAATTTATAGCCCTAACGCGATCGTCTGTGCTAATGAACTAAATACCAATAAGTTATTTTAAAAAGACTGTCTGGATAAACTATTTAAAAATTATGGTGAATAAACAGTCCGATTTGATTGTTCGAGGGAAGTCATTAGCCGGAAAGAAGGGGTCTTTGCTAGACATACATGTCTCCGAGTAGCTGATCATATTTTATTTAGATCATACAGTATGTTTCATACTATACTACATACGCCATGTCAATGCAAATGCAAGTTTAGTAAGTGCAGGCATACATCACTATGAATGCCAGTAGCTAGAGTTTGCTAAAATCAAAAGTGTTCCCACATGCTCTCGTCGTTGCCTGCGGAGGTGCTTGTGCAACAGAAAGCGAGCAGAGCATCTGACCAGTCACTTTCTTCGACCACAGAAGCACCAGACCGCAGCAGCCGCGATCCATGCCCAAATCGAACTGTTCTCTTAGTTTTTTTTGTTTCGGCTCCTTAAATAACATCGTTTTTTAAATAGCTTTCTAAATTTAAAACCGTATATTATGTCCATATCTATATTTTTAATATCTATTACCGTCTAAAAAATACAACTAAATATTATCAGTTATAACTAAAAACCATCGGCCTCCGAAAAAGAAGCCAAAACCACCACGCTTTTCCTCGGCCCCGCTCGTTTCGGTTTCAGCTTCTGACTTCTGGCTTATTTTTCACTATTCATAAATTTTGTCTTTTTCTGAACTTTTGACTTTTTTTTTAGTTTTTTTGCCGGTTCTTTTTTTCTTGTCTTTGTTTGCATTATACGTGATGAGTTAATATGTTTTTTTCTTCTATTTTTAAATTTTTTTAAATTTAATTATGCTAAATAAGCCTCTTCAGCTACAGTATTTTTCAATCAGCTACAGTGCTTTTCAGTTATAAATCACTTAAAAAAAGCCGTATTGAGCACTGCCACGTATATGCTTCGGTTCAGGCGATATGCGCGGTCGATCTGGTTGTCGCCTCTTTTGCTTTTCCTGTGATATTATTCTGTTCGAAAGGCAATAAGGGTACGTGTCAGCGCGAAGAGGTGTGTACACGGTGCTTTCTACGCCTCCTGGACGGATCGTAAATCACGTGTGGTTACTCGTGGCACCGGCGCACGCATAGTTGCTTCGAGATTTTTTCGTCGTGGAAAATTCATATGGACACTTTTAAAGAGTTTATTTTTTTCTCCCTTTCATATCTAGGATTTTCTTTTGAAACAATATCGTTCGTTCGTATCTAGGATTGACTAACCTAGAAAAATGTCGATTGGCTGTGATCGTTTTGCCTTCAGCTTTTAGCTTCCGGCTTATTTCTCACTATTCATAAATTTCGTCTTTTTCTGAACTTTTGGCTTTTTGTTGAGCTTTTTTTATTCTTTTTTCCGTATTTGTTTGTATTATACGTAATGGGCTAACATATTTTATCTATTTATTAATTTTTTAAATTTAATTATGCTAAATAAGCATCTGTCAGCTACAGTGTTTTTTCAGCTAGTTACAGTGCTTTTCAGCCATAAATCACCAAAAAAAGCCCAAATGAACACCACCAGCAAGTCATCGGTAGAAGCGATCGGACCTTTTCTTTCTTCAATTAAATCACACAGGGAATTTCGTTTTGTTTGACTGCGTGCATGCATGCATGCATATTGCCGTCGCCCTCTCTTGGAAAACTTGAAAAATTCAACGGTTTATTTCTTCCCGATGGAAGGAAAAAAAGACCTGAATTCGTATATTTCTCCCATTAGTTGATGATAAGATATCAAAGTTGTTTAAAATTGCATAGTCTTTTATACGTGGATAGTACACCATCTCCATCATAGCTTTGTTAACTGCCTTAAAAAAAACATAATTTTGCCAATGAAACCGCATTTTCTGCCCTTCTGGGTAAATTCATGGTACAATTCACATACATGGAAATGCAAGAAGGACGTCAGAATCGCATGGCGTGCTAATGGGAGACTTGAAAGTTGGAACTATTCGTACATGTTAAACCAGTAATTGGTTTTAGTTATTTGTTGCCCAGATCAGACAACTCCGAGACCTCCTTATATTCAGAAATTGTAAGTACTGAGTGAAGGTTGATGTCAGCCAAATGTTGTTTATTATTTCAGATCAAACAAATCCTAATCCCAGGTCAAAAAGCCGCAGGGTTTCCTCAGAGATTGTAAGCATGGATAGCTTAGCTTTGTATACATTTCTTTTAACTCATTAATTACCTGCTCCTGATCATCTACAACTCTGCTTCTGCTGTCACAGTCTCACTCTTCAACTATACACCCTGCTTGTGCAACAACTGCCTGGGTCAAATATCTGACAAGGTCTTTGCCTCTCAGCTAGGACAGTTTCAGATGTATGCATGCATGGTTCGTGTCGGATTTTATCACATTGTTTGACCTCCTCGGCATGAACAGCTGAACAAGAACGTTCATGGAAATGTCGCTGTGGTACAGCACTTCACTGCCTGCGTTCATGCATTCTTCCCTTGGCTGCTTCAGATTTCCTATTTTTTGAGTCGTTTTCCAGGTCATTTTTTCCTAACTGCATTCAGGTATGCATGCATGGATGGACATTTCCACATGCTTTAATTTAGACTGAACACTGAAGCTTCTTAATTTGCACGAGCATGAATGTAATTAAGCTGTTCAAGGTCCATACAAGTGGCATGCATGCACGCGAAAGAAGTTTCTTGAGAAAATACTTTTGAAAGTTCGTAGTATTGTTGGTAAAAGAAAGTTGGTAATGCCGAGTAGTATTTTTTTGGCAACTAATCCATTTTAGTTGCAGAGAAAAATGGAAATTAACAAGATGTTAACTACGCTTCTTAATTATTGGTTGAATGGGTCTATGATATTCAAGGACCAACATTACCTCCATTTGATTCTTTATTGGGAGTTGGTACAATTCCAACTGGGACTTCTTAAAGGAGACAGTATTACTAGTGATAATACGGCATCTCCAATGGTTATAGCTAGTAACTAACTATAAGACTTCCACATCATCTATATAGTACACACTAAAGCTAGCATTCTAAAGAACTATCTATAAGGATAGCTATTTGATGCTTACATGCACACACAGAATTTATAGAGACTGTCTCGTTTGGCGTTATAGACTAGTGCTTAAGGAAGAGCTGGCTCGATTTTTTTTGCATACTCTCTTTCCTCCACATAGGATATATGCTGATGTGTGCATGCATATAGCTAGCTGACTCAGACCATTGGAGATGCCCTAATATCTACTCCAAAGAGTAGTAAATGGGGAACAGACATTGGGTATACTAGGGGTCTGTTCTTTTTGGCTAAAGCTTATAGCTTTTAGTTGCGGCTTGTAGCTTTTATGTTGTTCGTACGAGAGATTACAGAGTAACAGAAATTCACATGCAATTTTTGCCGATATAAATAAAGTCGGTACACTATGTACTAAAATTAACTAGTAGGCTCTATCTTGAAAAGATACTCCGTTTAAAAGCTAGTTACTGTAGAAAAACTGAAAAACAGCTTTTAAAAAACTGAAAAGAACAGGGATCACACCACTTGAACTACCAGAAACCTAGATTCTGTTTGGCTTCGCCACCACTCCCGCTCCCGATCTTGGCTTCTATGTTGAAGCTGGAGCTAGTAGCAAACCAAGCTTCTTCCTATTTAAGGTTGTGCTCAAAGTAATTTTTGGTTTCTGGTTTTTGGCTAAAACAACACTATGACGACTGGAAATGCATTGTAACATCTGTTAGTTTTTTCTGAGTAATTAAATTTAAAAATTTAAAAATAATAAAAAAGTTATGTAATCACCGACAATGCAAAGGAATAAACAAAAAAAAACAAAAAACCCTAAAAACAAAAAGACAAAATTAAGATGTTGATGTATTTCAGAAGTTAGAAACAGAAGACCTGTAGTGCGAGATCTAAATTCTTCTATGTACATCTGTGCAGATTAATGGAGCACCACACAACCAGTAATGCCAAGAATTGACTAGCGATTGCATTCTGATGGATCGATCACTCCCTATCAAGTAACAGTCATATTGACAAACTAGATTACGTGCCTGTTTTAAATAGTGGCTTTGTTCCTTTTAGTTCCTCTCTTATGAGCTTATAATTTATTTTTTTATAGTATCTAAATTTTAAATAGATTATTTTTTTGAGATAAGATTTACAAATCGATTGTAGCAGACAATGTCTTAACTTTATCTATATTGATGAAAATCACATACAAATATTTCTCTCTATGCTCTCTCGCGCGAACAATCAAAATTAAAAAATTTAAGTAAAAAAAACATAAACAACAGCTCAAAAAACATATTCTTTAGCTTTTTAACGGTATTGGATTTCGGCTTCTATTAGTAATTATATTTATTAAATTAATAAGATATAGTAAAAAAAAGGTCCAGCAAATCGATATGCAACCCAAAAGGTGGCCAAAGAGGAATACAGCTTCCTTGTCTCTTTTTTTGTGTTTTTTTATATGTGGCAGCAGTCTGAGAGAGGTATATATTGTTGTATACTCATAAAAACTGAAATTGAATAAATAGTATGCTGATACATATAAAAAACAGAGACGAAAATAGAAAAAAAGGACAGAGAGGCTGCATTAGCCGAACAGTCGGGCAGGGCCAAATGGATAAATTAACTTATCCGACATGTGCATGTTAGACTGTAGATTACCGAGACGGACGGGATTCTGAGTTTCCGACATGACGAGACATGCCTACGCATTTAGACTCAGCTCGAGCATGTTCAGCTGATATGACCGTGAGACCATTAGTACAAAGGTACTGTGCGACCTTATTATTATAAAACTATAATGTGAACTAGTTTTATAAAGATCATATTTACGTTCTGTTCATTTCGACTTAAGTTTTTAATTTCTGATTTATTTTTTACTATTTATAAATTTTGTTTTTCTGAAATTTTGTTTTTCAGCTTTTTGCCAGTTCTTTTTTTTCATATTTGTTTGTATTGTTCGTGATGAGTTAATATATTTTTTCTATTTTTAAAATTTTTAAATTTAATTACGTCAAATAAGTCATATTCATCTACAGTGTAATTTCAGCCAGCTACAGTGCAATTTCAGCCATAAGCCACTATTTTTCAGTCCAACCGAGCGGGGTATTATTCTTATCGTGTGTTTCAAAACTGCCCGACAAGGTGGGTCTGCATATCGTCGCTATATTAGAGATGGAGAGTTCTCTGCCTCTTCCTATGCCACATCATCGTTTTTACAAAAAGTCCTTCGAGACTTACAAAATAGCGTAAGGGTCCTCGATTTTCATAAAAATGTCCTTGCCACGTCATCAGTTTTTGTGAAAAGGCCCTCTATTTTTCAGAAAAAATATTTTTCTGTATTTTTTATTATTTATGATGGATTAATCTATTTTTATTTTTAAATTTCAGGTGAAAATTGGCAAATAGTGAAAATATAAAAACTTATGATGTGGGCCGTTGGATCAATAGCGAGCGGTCCAGATCGAGGAAACACAGAGGGGAACAAGGCGCGCGGGGACAGAGAAGCCGTTTTCCATGTAAAGGGGTTAGACGCTGGAGTTCTCACAACATGTAGGTACGGGTCTTTGAAACGATTTATAATAATAAATATAGTTTTATGATAGTTTTATAAAAATAAGTGTGGTTCCGTAAAATTTACTAAACTTAATAAGGTATTAAAGTCTAGAGATCCTAAGTTCAAAATCTAGCTAACGCAATATTTTAAAATAATTACAGTCCACTTCGAATCCACAGTCGTAGACCTAGAGAAGCCTAGATATGAGGGGTGAATTGGTTTTAACTTAAGAAATATAAAACAAAAAAAAGAATAAAAGCATATATAGCAAGAAGCCAAGAACTATGGGAAACATTAAAAAAGCATGACCCATATATAATTAAAATCGTCAAATTAAATCCGCAGTACATTTGGTTTGACCTTGCACTTGATAATCCCAATTGCGCTCCTTGACGCCTTTTCGTTGCGTGTGAGTACGCACCAACCATATAGCGAGCCACGTAGGCTATGCATACATATCCACATCACAATTGCAAGGAAATTTTGTTCACATGGCGACGAAATATTCACCTTATTAAAAATATGCCGATCGATCGATCAATCAACATTTCAATAGGTATAGGTTTGGACTGATCTTGCTCCCAATCTTCAACGAACGAAAAGCACGATGTTTGATCGCATCGATCATCATCCTCTAGTTAGCTAATCATGCTTAATTATTGGTTGAATAGGTCGATGATATTCAAGGCCAATATTACGTTCATTTTATTCTTTATTGGGAGTTGGTACAATTCCAACTGGGACTTCTTAAAGGAGACACTACTACTAGTGATAATACATCTCTAATATCTTGAGACAACATGAAACTTTTTTTTTTTAAAAATGAATTTCCGTTAAATTTGAATCTTTACCCAATTCGGAAGTTTCTAGTCAAATTGTGCTTGCCTCTTATGGACTCCTGCTTTCTCTAGCCAGTGGTGCCTTCCCAGAAACCGCCTTCTCCCTTGTTACCGATGCCACTCGGCTCAATCTCGTTCATCGCCGCCATTCACACTGCCGCCACTCGTGTTGTCAAGCACCGTACCATGAATCTTGGAGCCCCTGACATCGCCATTACGAGCCGCCAATTCACCTGGCCACATGCCTAGCCACTTGAGCACATCCCGCCGCCGCTGCCAACGGGAACCACCACAACCCAACACACGCGCCCACCTTGACTACGATCGCTTGCAAGTTTGCTAGCTCCAAGAGGACGTTGAGGCCGAGAAGCCACCGCAGCGAACGACCATGCCACCGCAACCACTGAAGGCTCCCTTTTGCTACCTCATCAGCCACGCACCGCGGCCATAGCAAGGGTACCACTGCTCCCACTGCCTCCTCCGCCCTATAAAACCAAATCAATCTCGCCATTAGCCTCCACAACTACGCCACTACTCGCCCACACCTTTCTTCTTCATCTTTGGCCAATTCGTCGCCAACGCCATCAAAGGTAAGCGCAACTTTTCAATTCACTTTATACCTCCACAAAATCTCAATTGCTTTCACCCTTAGTACCTATGAGACCTCACGAACACAACCCCGATCAAGCCCGTAGAGCCCCCAGAGACCCAGCAATGAGCCCCACTGTCGACCGCCCTAGAGCACCGTGGATAGCCCCACATAGGTCACTTGAACTGCAAACCCTACTGCCATTAGCTTCCCTACTGAAGAATCTAGACCTGTCATTATGAGTTAATGACATGTTTTGGTAATTAATGACAATCAAATTATGTGACTAATAGTTTCATTGAGATGAATGAACAGAATATGTCTCACGATGATGGATGACAAAATGAGTTCATGTGGTTGGTTATTCTCAGGCAAATATAAAGACTTCACATGTGTTGAAAAGTCATGACTCAAACTTAGAGTTGAAATATACGTTGTCAAGCTTCAAGTGGATGCGTAAGGTAAATATATGACTAGCTAGGGTTAAGAATGCGTTTCTAATCTTTTACCGGTCTTGGTGTTTGTTTGAAAGATTGGGTTGCTAGTATAGGATGTCGTACTATTAAGAGGGGTCGCGACTAGTAGCTTGAACGTAACAATTGTTGATAGCTCACTTTGTGACATGTGACTTAATATTTGCAAATGTGTTTTGTAACATGTCGAAGTCCATGCTATTTCCCATCCTAGAGGCATGATGCTAATAATTGAGATGTGTCTCTCAAATGATTGTAGCTCATGCAAATGTTGTTGCTACATGTGACTTAAGTTTGAAAAGGCAAGTTTGAATTTGATTAAGTCCATGTCGTCTTCCGGTGATGTAATTCCAAAAGATACTTGCAGATATGTTCTATGATCTATTGGAAGTCACTTGTTAATCTTAAATGTGTATTTCTATAATTTGCAAAGCTTTTGTGCAAAGTGGCTGATAAATATGCATTGTCTTGTAATCTCCAGAGACTGTCCTCAAGGTGGCGGTCTGATCGGCTTTGTATATGCGATCAGACCAGCTGATTAGTTTCACCCGGGCCAAAAGGACAGTCTGACCGTGGAGCGGTCAGACCGAAGTATACTAGGCAGTCTGACTGGTATGTACACAGTGGTCAGACCGGTATGCGCCTGGAGGTCAGACCGCCCGGCGGTCAGATCGACATACAGGTAGCGGTCTGACTGGTCCACGGAGCTACCGTTCCTTCTCACGGTACGTTTTTTCTAGAGAGTGACTTTGTTGATTTCTCTGAAAGCGGTCTGACTGGTGCATTTGTGGTCTGACCAGATCTGGCGGTCAGACCAGTCCCTATGTGGGCAGTCTGATCGGCTTTTCAGTCTAACAGCTAGTTTTGTAGCTGTTGAGAGGGCGGAAGTAATGGCCATATGTTGGTGGTAGTTCTAGCCCTTGGGCTGATTCCTGCCCTTTCTTCTCTCCAACAGCTAGTTTTTGAGCCGCCAATTCACCCGGCCACATGCCAGCCTCTCGAGCACATCCCACCATCGCTGCTAACGGGAACCACCACAACCCGACATACGTGCCCACCTTAACCACGGCTGCTTGCAAGTTTGCTAGCTTTGAGAGGATGCTGAGGCTGAGAAGCCACCGCAGCGGTCGACCATGCCACTGCAATCATTGAAGGCTCCCGTTTGCCACCTCATCAGCCACGCGCCATGATCGTAGCAAGGGTACCACTGCTCCCACTGTCTCCTTGAAAGATAAAGCTCCATTTAAGTTGGTTTTGGTGTTAATGACAAATGCCATTATGACATTATGATATTAATGACATATACTTTATAATATTTTGGTGAAAATGATAAATGAATTTATGAGACTAATATGTTTATTTGAGTTTATCTTTGGTTAGTCTCATTTGGATGAAAAGGTGAAACCAAAGATGTATGCATTCGAAATCGCTTTCTCATTTACAAATGCATTCTTTAGATCCAAAATATAGATTGAACTCCTCAATTAGTCTAAAATGAATATGTGCATATGTCTTCACTATATACACTTGTATGCACACATTTAGGGGAAGCTCTCTATATATTTTGGAGTTTCATAAGTATTGATCCATGCTTCTTTTAATACGCATATTTGGAATCTTTACTTTGAAATACATTCTTGAGTATATATAACTTGTGTAGTTCGTATATACTCATCTGCAATCGAGTTGTCATCTAACTTCTCCATTATGTGTTAATGGTTGAATGCCTAAATGACAACCGGATGAGTAAGCTTTGTCTAAAGCTTATTTTAGAGTATACATTTGTTGTGTACAAGGTGTATACTCGCAAATCATTTTCATATCTCATTATTTGTTGAGATTGTCATGAATTACCAAAATGGTGAAGTTTGGTAATCGATGACAATTGTTCTTTGGACTAACGGTTTCTATGAGTTGGATGCAGAGTTTAGGTTCCACAAATAAGAACGACTTGGAATGACTTCATGTGTTGAAGATCATCATGTCAAGATTGAGAAGAAGATAGTTTCATGAGTTGAAGGCTATCAAAGAAGAAGATGGATTCATGTGTTGAAGGCCATCGAGAAGAAGATCATGAGTTGATGCATGTTCAAATGGAGATGATCATGTGTTGATCATCAAGACAAGTGAAGACCATCATGTATTGATGGAGTTGATGAAAAGAATGCATCATGAATTGATGCCTATCAAGACGATGACCCAAGGCAAAGGTATGACTAGTTAGGGCTAAGGATGTGTTCCTAGTCTTTTACCGGTCTTGGTGTTTGGTTAGAAAACCGGATTGCTAGTGTAGGTTGCCGTACTATTAAGAGGGGTCATGTCTAGTAGTTTGAGTCTCATCATGTGTTGATAGCTCAAACCTCACTTGCTCTAGCTCATCTCGACATGAGTCTTATATTTGCGAATGTGTTTTGCAAATAGTCGAAGCTCATATGTTGAATTCTAGCAACATGGGACTATGCATTGCAAATGTGTTTTGCAAGTGCTTGAAGTCCATGCACCTACTCCTTGTGGCATGATCTAAGTTTGCAAATGTATTTTGCAAAAGTTGGACATCATGCATTATCCCTTGGCATGGTCTAAGATTGTTTATTGCTATTTCCTTGGACTTGGACCATGGTAGTGACTCCTTGGATGTTCTTTGATTTATGCATTTATCTAATGTGTTTGAGGTCATGCAAATAGATGGGTTGTGTAGCCCTCTGAATAAGCTTTCCATAGAGTCCAAAATCACTGAATTCCGACATCGGAGTCAAAAGTTATGACCGTTTTTCCGAGTGTTGTCTGTGCTGAAAACCGAAAACGGAAGTACCGCAATTTGTACTGCGGTAGTTCCGATTTTTGCGGAAGTACCGCAATTTGTACTGCGGTAGTTCCGATTTTTCTGGTAGTTCCGATTTCCGAGCGGAACGTTTTTTCTAGAGAACGACTTTTTGAATGACTTGACCTCGGGAAAATCGGAAGTACCGCAATTTGTACTACGGTAGTTCTGATTTCGCTGAGAAACGACTAGTTTTCTGACCGTTGGCGAGGAAATCGGAAGTACCGCAATTTGTACTGCGGTAGTTCCGATTTTCCTGTTTTTTCAGGGGTTTGGCTCCAACGGCTAGTTTTCTTGTGTGGGGTATAAATACCCCCTTATGGCCGGTTGGAGAAGTTGTTGATTTATTCATTCCTGTGTTCTTGAGCTAGAGTGAGACTCTCCACTCAATTGTGCATGTGTTGCACTTTGTGAGAAGGGAGAGATGATCTAGAGTGCATGTGTTGCATCTAGAGGTGGACTTTGTGTCCAATTGAGCTTGTGCATCCGTTGCACGTGGTGAGAGTCAAGTGAGGGACTTGACTTGTTACTCTTGGAGTTTGCCGACTCCTAGACGGCGTGGGAGGCGTCGTGCGCGGTGATCTTCTCAAGAAGCTTGTGAGAAGACCCGGCGAAGTTGTGAAGGTCGGAGCTCACCTACCCGGAGCGGGAAAGAGCTACCACTAGTGGATTGGAGGTGCTTCGGTTTAATTCGTGGAGCCGGTCCGATTTGTTCAGGGTAACCTCAACGTGGATTAGGGGAAACCGGCAAGTTTCTGAACACCACGGTAAAACATCATTGTGTCAATTGTGGTTTGTTTTCTTGTACTCCTTTTACTTTCAAGCAATTTACATTCATAGACTCAATTTGATTGCTTATAAACCTAGGATTGTAAACTTCGACATATGCTAGAATTATTAGTGCACTTAGGCGTTCTTGCTTGACTTAGGCGTTATTTGAGCTACACCAAATTGAATTTCGCTTCCGCATTATATACTTGGTTTAGGCAAATAGAAAAGGTCTTGAATTGGTTAGTATTAATTTGAAGAGATTTTTTAAACTGCCTATTCACCCCCCTCTAGTCGGTCACCTCGATCTTACACTCCTCCACCCTATAAAGGCAAATCAACCTCGCTATTAGCCTCCACAACTACGCCACTGGTCGCCCACACCTTTCTTCTTCATCTCTGGCCAATTCGTCACCAACATCACCGAAGGTAAGCTCACTTTCTAATTCACTTTATACCTCCACCAAATCTCAATTGCTTTCACCCTTAGCACCTATGAGACCTCACGAACACAATCCCGACCATGCCATAGCACTTCCGAGCCCCTAGAGTCCTAGCGATGAGCCCCATTATCGACCGCCCCATAGCACCATGGATAGCCCAGCATAGGTCACTTGAACTGCAAACCCTATTGCCATTAGCTTCCCTACACTCCAGGAAAACTTAAACGTCCATGCTCTTCACCGAAGAACCCCTGAGCCGCCGCTGTGCCATGGAAGTAGCTCGCAAAGCTTCTACTGCCATTAGCCCACACCACCGCCTATCGAGCCCTGCCAACCTCAAAAATGGATTCTCGTGACTCCCTTGATCCTAGTTGTAAGCTTGCCTGCCAACAGTAACCTTCACCGACACGCAATCAGCTCACCGATGCATCTCTCCTGCTCGGGTGCACTCTAGCGCGCTTAGCAGGTTGTGGCCCAGGCTATTCTGGCCCAAAGGCCAAAACCTACTAAGCCAAACCATCAAGCTGAACCCAGACTGTAGTGACTACTATTCACAAAATTATTATTCCGAGCCCGATACTGTTCTTGACTCTGACCCACCATGAATAGTGATAACCTGTTACCGTTCATCGAAACCCAATAAACATATGTGTACCCATTTTGATCATTTAATTTTGAGCCCATTTAAACCATTTCCAGTTCCGTTTCACTAACCTAGACTCCAATAAAATGCAAACTCAATACTATTCAGACTCGTTACTATTCACAGAAACCCATTTAACACAAATATATCCATTTCGACCGTCTCAAACCCATTTTCAACTCCGTTCAGCTAAACCAAGGACCGCTTAAACCCTATCTGCCTAAACCTACTTTCTTTGTCTTTTTAGTTATTTTATTGTATGTTGTTGTTAGTTTGGATTCTGCAAAGCAAGAACTCGTTTGAATCCATTCTTCTAGTTAGCATCTAACTTCGGCTAGCCGGTCAACGGAGGAGCTATAGCAGCAATTAAAGCAGTCAGTGTCCAACTTGAAGCCTATAGTAAAATAATAGGAGACTATGGATAAAGAGGTAAGTCACATATTTTTAATCATGTTGAACCCATACTATTTAATATATTTATTTATAGTACTTTCATTATTGTTATGTACACATTGTTATTTATTTATTATAACTATTTACAATGACATGATAATTAGCTATAACCTACTACCGAAAATCCCTATTTTATTTGATGGCCATATTCACCTTGACAAAACTTAGTAATAATAAATTACTATAAGATATATCATAGTAGAATACAAATTTCAAATGTTTTACACTACTAAGAGATTCGACGTCTTGCCAGTAGAATTACAAAATGATACTAGGGTGAAGGATGAACCGTGGAAAGCTACGAGATGGTCGAAATCCATGACCTTACCCTAGGAAAAAGGCTTGGATTAGAGTGGTGGCAGTACCACGATGCATTGGATTATTGGTTTGTGGATGGCTACCTCATTGATGAAAAGTAAGGACTAGAATCTTATATTGAGTAAAGAACATAGTAACTGCTCAACCACAAGTTTTGATTTTTCAAATTTGGTCTAGTCAAGTTTTGATTTTTCAAATCTGGTCTAGTAGCTACTCGAATCAATTAAATACCTACAAGGTGTTGGCGTTCCAAATGTGAAAAGGCCCACGTATAAAGGGGTGGTATGGAAGCGGTAAAACTATACTTAACAACGGTAGAAACACATAGAGTTGAAAAGAGCTTTCCACGTTGGCCAGTGGAATACCGATTGTGTGGGGCCCTAGCCCTATCAGGTAGAGGCTATAGAAAGATGAGAGCAGTGAAGGATGTTGTTTTCTCAACTCAGTCACGCACTAACTGTTGTGTGTCTATTACATAACATTAAGATATCGAGAAATTTTGTGGGTAAAACTGGGCAACTCTACTGTGTTTCATGGGTGATTCCACTAACATGGTATAAATAGCTTTGGCAAGATTCCAAATTGATAATTGAGATCATCAAACCCCTTTTTTCTTTAAAAAGTTATCTTTTCCTTTTGTGTTCTAAATTATTTACAAATAAAACCATATCCACAAGTACCTTAAAAAAACCATTATATTCCCATCTCTTGATAATCCTGGCAATCAGTTAAATAGCATTTTTTCATATGGATTGTTGAATACGGTTGGTTATATTCAATCTTACTTTATTTCCACCAGAACAGATACCAGAAAAAGAATGTGTGTTTCAAGTTTTCGTGTTAGGGTTACGACCGTACTCAAGCGTTCATGTGGAAATTTCTTCGGTTCTTTTGAATGTAACTTAAGTTTTGGGCCTGAACGCTCGTTAAATTTCTAAAGTTGACCGGTAGATCATATTTTAATCAAGTTAACTATTTTTAAATGTTTGTGAGTAGGTATGATATTTCTTCTATCTGCAGCTGAACTTCTAGCCTATTGCGGAATGTACATGGCTCTGTTCACAAAAATTGGGCTGGTACACATCTGCTCAAAAGAGTAGGAAATGCGGAAAGACATTAACTATACTAGGCCACCCCACTTGAACTACCGGAAACCTAGATTGTCTGTTTGGCCTGGCTCCCGCTTCCACTCCCGCTTCCATTCTTGGTTTCTATGTTGAAGATGGAGCTCGTAGCAAACCAAGTTTGTTCTTGTTAAAATTCTCCTATGTACATCTGTGTAGATAAATGGATCACCACACAAGCAGTTATGCCTAGAATTGACTAGCACTTGGCATTCCGATGGGTCGATCGCTCCCTATCAAGGAACAATTCGAATTGGTACAATAGATTATAGTAAATAGCTTTCAAACAGAGTATCTTTTTAACACAGGGTTTATAAGTCGATTGTAGTAGACACTGTCCTGACTTAATCTATATTGGCCAGAATTGTATGCGAGTATCTCTCTCACGAACATGCAGAATTAAAAAATTTAAGGAAAAACTATAAGCCATAACCTAAAAGAACTCACTCTTTAGCTTTTAAATGGATTTTGGTTTCTCTCGGTAATTATATTTATTAAACTAATAAGACATGGTCAAAAAATAGGTCCAGTAAATAGATAGGCAACCCAAAAGGCTGCTGAAGAGCCAGGCAAGACCAAAAGGATAAATTAGCTTGCACTTGTCAAACAATATATTACTGAGTAGGGGTGGGAAACAATAATGGATAATCTATTTTATCCGATATTCATATCCGAGAAAACGCGAATGCGGTAAGCAAAATCCGTATTAAAAAATATTCGTATTTGTGTTCAAGAATATTCGTATCTGTATTTGAGAATATTTATATTCGTATTCATATTTAAGAATATTCGTATTCGTATTTAAGAATATTCGTATTCGAGATTATTTGATCCATTTTGGAACCTGGGAAAAAGCTGAACGAATCTTGTGATTCGAAATTTAAATTTGGGAGGTATGAAACCAGTAACTATTTCAGTAACCGATCAAAAACCAGTGAAAAACCAGCAAAACCGCTAGGAATTAATTCTACCGAGATATTCGTATTCGACCGAATTAAGTACATATTCGTATCCATTACAACATTTAATTCGTATCCGTATTTAAAAATATTCAAATTTATATTTATTTATTTTAAAAATATAAATTTGTATTTATATTTAAGACCATTCGATTTTATCCGATCGGTTCCATCTCTATTACTGGGACGGACGGGATTCTGAAATGGACAAGCCATGCTAATGCATGTAGGCCCAGCTCGATCGTGTTCGGCTGATATGACCGTGAGTACAAAACCATTGTGCAAACTAATTATTACAAAACTATCATGAAATTATATTATTACAAAGTAGTTTTATAAAACTACACCTATTCTTACCTAACATTTCGAAGAACGTAAGGCCCTGTTTGGATCCCTTGGACTAACAACTAGTTGCTAAACTTTAGCCCTTGAGGATCCAAACAGGAGGGCTAATGGGTGGGCTAAAGTTTAGCCAAAGCCCCAACTAGTTGTTAGCCAACTAGTCCATCAAACCCAGCTAATGAGGGCTAAAGGACCAGCCGGATGGAAAAAAGACGTTGATACCCACGCCAACCCTCCCAGACCACCATGCATAGGGGTATAACAGACTTTGCACTGAGATAGTAGCACTTATTAGTCCTTGGATCCAAACAGGACTAGGCTAATCTTTAGCCAGCTAACTACTAGTCAGCTAACAACTAGTCCTAGCTAACAACTAGTCCTAGTCAATCCAAACAGAGCCTAAATATTTCCATGTACTGTCCTGACCAGATGGGTCAGCGTGTCAAAGTGGGTCTGCATGTTACTAAGATTTCAGCACTGAATCCCGTTACGTCGATGTGGAGAACATTATTACGTGGCCAACTGCCTCAGCATGTGTGGCAACCAGATAGCATTGTGGGCGTGGCAACAATCCCATTGATATATTTAAACCCACATGCCACGTCAACTGGCCACATGATAGCGCCTCCACGTCGATTTAAAGAGGTTCGATGCTAGAGTTTCAATGATATGCAGGTCTACTTGGTCTACTTTATCATAACGGTAGCAGATGATAGCTAGCAGTATGATTCTTTGAAATGATTAATAATAATAAGTGTAGTTTTATAAAATTTATTAAACTTAATTTGGTATCAAGGCTTAGAGATCCTTAGTTCAAAACCTGGCTAACATAATATTTTTAAATACAATTCCGGCCCACTTCGAATCTACAGACCTGGAGAAGCCTAAATGCGAAGGGATGAACTGGTTTAAACTTAAGAAATATAAAACGAAAAAGAATAAAAGCATATATAGCAAGAATCCAAGAACTATGGGAAACATTACGAAAGCATGACCCATATATAATCGTCAAATTAAATCCGCAGCACATTAGGTTTGACCTTGCACTTGATAATCCCAATAGCTCGACGCCTTTTCGTTGCGTGTGAGTACGCACCAACCATATAGCGAGCCACGTAGGCTATGTATACATATCCACATCACAATTGCTAGGAAATTTTGTCCACACGGCGACGAAACATCCACCTCATAAAATATGCCGATCGATCGATCGATCAACATTTCAACAGGTGTAGGTTTGGACTGATCGATCTTGCTCCCATTCTTCAACGAACGAAAAGCACGATGGTTGATCGCATCGATCATCATCCTCTAGTTAGCTAATCATGCTTAATTTACTGGTTAGGTTAAGCATGATATGATGAAGCTAAACCTGTGGGCTAGTCGATCAGCGAATATGTTGACTCTTAAGTTGTCAATCTATCTATCTGCTTACCGGAAACCGATCGAATATGTTGAATTGTTGACCCCTAACAGAAGAGAAAATCGAAAAGGAGACGGTTGATGATTAGTAGTTGGTACTTTCTTTTAGATTTTTGGTTTGTTTGAAAGTCAAAAAAGTTAAATGTAAAAATAAGATGATCTCTTAAAGTAGATTCTTTAAATAGATTCTGAGCACAAAATTATATACGTTATCCACATCGATATCTCTACCATTTGTTACCATTAGCCACAACCAAAAGACTTAGCTACAGCTGAAAAAAATACCCCGTTAACTAGCTAGTCAAGCAAGAATTGTTCACGTTGCAGAAGTGGAACTAAGCATCAATAAAAAAAAAGTAATTATTTATGGAATATTTGTACTGTTAATTAGGAGCTATGGTATATATGATTCATGCATGTGTTGTCCTTCTATGTACTTTTTTTTAAAACAATGAGTTGTCCTTCAGGTAATTCACACAAACGCATGGTCGTTGCGTGTAGAAATTAACGCAATGATATGATGCTATGTTATTTTATGATGAGCTATTGGCCATATTTTTTTAGATTATGACTGACGGTTTTTAGTTGTGATTGATAGATTTATCTATAATTTTTGAGATTGTAGCGGATAGTGTATATAATTTTAGATTCAGAAAACTGTTAAAAGAATTCATTTCACAAAAATCCATTCGAAGAAACAAAAACCCAAAAGAAATAGCCATTCATACATGTAAATTAGGAGATCATGCTTTACTTTCTGAAATACACTTCGTTTCTAATCAAGAATCAAAGCTTGTAACTAAACCACCAGGGGTCAATAGATCGAAATGACCGGATGAGACACAGCATCATCAGCATGCACACATGCCTGCCGCCATTGCAAGGCCTACGACGATCTAGTTTAATTACCCGATTAGGAATGGCTAATGACGACGCTTGCAGTACGAGCACGCGACGTCAGTATCGTACGGTTGCAGGATCGACGATTCCCTCCGATCAATCGGTCAATCGATCCAGAAGAAGCCGCCACGCCACTTGCTTGGATATTTATACATTTTTCACAAGCCAAGACTCCGCTGAGGAAATCAGTAAAGAAACACCGTGATTACCTATCTATAACTAAGCATCTGCTCATATTAATTTTTAATTTTTAGTTTTAACTTATAAACAGTAATAGTTTATAGAGAGTTATTGACGTGCGATTTTGATCAATATATATAAAAGCATTATAGTGTGTACTAGCAGATCTCATCTTAAAAAGATACTCTATTTAAAAGTTAGATATTATATAAAATCTATTTACTATTAAAAACAGTTTTTAAAAACTAACATAGACAAAACCTAAACTTCCTCACTTCACACAGTATACATGCTCTGGTTTGACTCACGTTTTGCACGTGCCGTCCACGGCCTCTTCTGGGTTACTACGTGTACTAGTCTAGATGTTCATACTTTTGGCAAGGAAAGTAATTAAACAACACCATTATTTGTTTAGACTTTTCTCTTCAGTTTAAAAACAAAAAAGCCAAAGATTAAACAAAAGATTAGCTTTTAACCAAACTTTTGAAAAGCCATAAGCTACTTTACAACTATAAGTCAAAAGTCAAAAAAAAAGGTGTGTTTATTTTGGCTTTTACGGGTTGAGAATATGCCTTGCCACTCAACTTTGTGGAAATTACCCATCAATACCATTGTTTACATTTTTCTTTCATTTCTAAATTGAACTGTGATTACCAAGTTTATGGTCATAAATTGAATTACCCTGATTATTATGTGTTTTACCAATTGTTGTGATTCAATTTATTTTTTGAGTGATTCATATAGTTGTTAGTCAAATCTCATGAGGCCACGATAAACTTCAGAATTATTAGATCGTAATAGAATTCATATTCGACACTAGAACAAAAATATTTTAGACATTTCAACAATAAACTATTGCTCAAAAGCCAAAAAAGTTATAATACGGAAACCCTAGCTTGGCCTAAAAGTGAACTACTTTTAAAATCCCTAAACAAATAAGGCCTAGATAGATATTTGCTTACTTGCTGGTATAACCGTCCGTTAGTTTTTTTTTTCTGAGGTCAATGGGAGGCGTGATCTCTTCCGTCGATTTTGCAATCAGATGCTATGGCCCAACGTGTAACCGGTACCCATATTTTAGTGCAGTTTGATTAATTGGTTAGTATAACTATCTTAGGACTCAAACAACCCAGAGGTTCCCGTACAATCCCAATAATTCCTCCTCTTCCATAATTAACCTAACTAACACGTAACCGATGGGTCAAACTATGGCCCTTAGCCATATAAACAAACATGGCCTGCATGTAGCTCCATTGCTGGATGAGTGATGCCAGTCTTAATTTTCTTTTCTCTACCAACTTTATATTCTTATCGTGTCCTACAAATTGATCAATTCGGGATTGTGTCACTGTCATTAGTCAAATCATGGTACAGTGCATGGGACAAATCATGCATATGTATGATGACATTATCATTGCCTAATTTACAATAATCTAGTGGGTTTTATGTTAATTGGGAGGAATCCAACGACAGGTTTGACTTGAAAGCAGCTTATTTGTCTTGTATGTGCAAACGTTGTACAAGGCGTGGGTAGGGCCTTAGGGATGCGCATCAATAATGCCCCTTTGCTAGCTCAATGTTCATAGTTCGCTTTCATCCCAATACATGTCGTCACTACCAAATGACTAAACGATATGCTTAATTTACAGGTCAGAGTGGAACCGAAGAAAACTTGTAGTACTCTGCTTCATGATCTAACGAATCATTTTTTTTTTCATTCCAACTTCCAACAACCGATCAAACAGCTCAGAGCATGAGTATAGAACTTTTTTTAAAATAATCTATTTTTATTCTGAATTACAATATCATACCTGTGTTTTTTTGTAGTTTTGATTATCTATCGTTTCACGGTTGGACAACTTAGGCTAGTCACCTAACCGTTGAGCGACACGTGGCCAAGTCGCCCAACTGTTGAGTGGCTAGTCCCTGTCGCCTAATGGTTAGGCGACAAACCTCTAGTCGCTCAACCGTTGGACAACTAGGGGTCTATACCCTCATGCGCGTGTGATTGGCCAAGCGCCATGCGCTCATTTCAGCCGAGAGGAAAGATAGGAAAGGGAGAAGGGGAAAAGCGCAGGAGAGGAGAGGAGGAAAGGAAAGGAGGAAGAGGAGAAGAGAGGAGGAGAGCAGGAGGAAAGGAGAGGAGAGAAGCAGAGGAGAGGGGAAGAGAGGAAGAGAGATCTGTGTATCGACGACGGTGAGTTCCTTATATTTTTGTCGAGCACCTCGATTATCTCGATCGCCTCACCATTGACGACGTGCCCTGGGAGCTGTACTCTGGTCAGGAGATGGTGGACCGCGCCCCCGTTGGGTTGGCGTCGCTATGCTAGTGCAACTAGGCGTACTGGCTCATGCGGAAGAAGCTTGTCTTCGGTGTGTTCATTGAGTAATATGCAGCACACAGGGTGATGCACCAGTTCGGCCTCCGCCAGGTTGATCTAGTCCCCGTCAGGTGTCAGGTGCCTAACTTGGTCCACACGTGAGTTACACATATTTTTTTCCCAGTTCTGTTACGATGCCTTCTAATTGTAGTTGTACATTTCGCATGCACAGTAAGAGGGGTGATAGCGGGATGAGCTGGGCCAGGAAGATGACGCTGTGGCTAGCGGAGTAGGTGGAGGCACTCGAGGACTTCGTGCAGGAGGGCGCCGTGTATAACCCTAGTGCGTACGACTAGTACCTACACTGGTACGCTCTGCAGACACACATCAGGCTGGTGCATGTCGTTGACCCTTGCCCCGCTCACGTACCAGCATTGACCGATGCGTACCCCATGCACTTAGCGTGGAACTTCTCCCTCGTGGTAGGTACACTTGTGTTTCAAAATGTTTGAGTATGATTATCGCAATTACTAGTTTGACGCTTTCTTGTACTTTTTACAAATGAACATCGTTGTTGGGATTGTGAGGGACACTGAGTTGATTGTGGGCAGGGTCGCCTGCGGTTTGAAGGTGACACATGATGAGCTGTTGCAAGTTGTCCATCGGGTCTGTATTGCGTCAAGGCTAGGGATGGCAATTGTGCCTGTTTATCCACGTGCCCACGGGTAAATAGCCTAATGGAGCTAGGTATGTGATGTTTTCTTTACTCACGGGTATGAAAATGGGGGGGGGGGGACACTCTACCCGTTGGGTAAATGGGCACGGGCATGGATAAGCTTCACCCGTACCCATCTCGCCCATTTACCCACGATATAGATTAACAAGTGGCACAATTATTGCTGTTGCTTTTTGATCAAACAATTAGTTTGCTAGTTTTTTCCCTTGACTAATTAGAAGCACTCCTCGTTTGCAATTACTTGGTGCATGCTTTCTTGTACATGCATATTTTTAATACTTCAATTAAGGGGAATCTTCTTCAATTGTGCAATTCCCTATTCTATTGCTGTTACTTAGAACTGATCCTAGACTCTTTAGTTCCTGACCTAGGGGATAATTGATTTTTATAATAAGTTTGGAAAGGACCCTAGTAAGGAATCTACTAGTTTGAAACTAAATTTAAACAAAACTAAAAAGATAGCTATTATATTTCCTAGCAACAGTTGTAGCTTATATGTATCTGTCATTAGTTCAACTCTTAGATGGTGACTCTCAGTTCATGGGTAAATGGGTATGCCCGCGGGCGACGGGTATGGGCGATGTTCTTCACCCATCGTCCTTCGTAGGCCTGCCCATTGGCATAAATTGGGGTCGCGGGTATGGGTATGGGCGAGCACTACCCATGCCCGCTATGCCCGATTGCCATCCCTAGTTGAGGTGTGATGCCGCCCTCTCGTTGTGCAGGATGCTCCTGGAGGCAGCCACATTGACGCGTACGCCGAGGTCGTCATGTCCTGTAGCTCAGGTAGGAGGCTCGTAAGGGCCACATACATGTGCCTCGCCAGCGCCTAACCAGGCCAAAGGGTCGTGGTGGGGACGTGCCTACCCCTAGACACCGCCGCCGCCACTGGGCCAGGCCAGAGGGTTAGGGTAGGCACGTGCCAACACACCAGCACAACCATCATTTGTGGACCCCTACCTAGGAGTGTCAGGGCAGTACACGTTGTTCGGCTACGATCGGTACGATAGTTGGCTACAGGCCAAGGCCCACGTGGAAGGTACGTTTTGTCTCTTGAGATTTTTTTGCATCAATATATTGTAGGAATAAACTATACCTGTCCTATAGGTATGGCACCCTAGCCAGCAGTTCAGAGCACCTCAGCCCGCACCCATCGATGTTATTTCTAGGTCGTAGCTAAGCGGTGCCCTAATAGCCACGCAGCCACAAGTGGAGTCGACCCTTGAGGTGTTGGGAGCATGGGTCAGCAGGGCTCTTGACCATCTCACCCTGTTGGGGCATCGACACCTTGTGCTGAGGAAGGCCAAGTAGGGCCGTACGGGCGAGCACCAACCGAGGGTGGGACGTGGCAACGACGGAGAAAGTGCTGAGGATGGTGTAGCTGGTGGCGAGTAGCGGGTCATTCTTTTTCTTTGTATACTTTTTTCGTTGTGTACGTATTTTACTTCGTAGGTACTATGACATGGTTATGTATGAATTCTCTCATGCATTGTAATATAACTTACCTTAGTATTTACCAATCGTTCATACGTCTATCACTGAACCGTTGGACGACTTGGCAACACATGTTGCTTAACCGTTGGACGACTATTTGCCGGCAAGTTGCTCAATTGTAACTAAGGGGAAGCTGGAGCGGTGGGTAGAAGTTGCGGTCACTGTGGCCAGGAAGACCACACCGTGAGAAGTTGCAAGGCACCTACCAACGAGTAGAAACACCGGTGTGAAGTGTAGAACACTGAGCTGGGCCACAAGGGCAAATGGCTACGTTCTACGCAGTAGTTTGACCCTCTTTGTCCATATGCCACATGTATTTCTAATTCCCTAAAGGTACACTTGTCCCGTCCTTGGTTCGTTTGTCTATGTGCCATGTAACTCCCTTGTCGGATTAATTGCCGTGTGGTTATTGTTGCACCATTTATCCAAAGTTCTCATCCATGTATGAATTCCCTATTGCATCATAATATCACTTACCTTCCTACTTACGAATCGTTGCTACCTCAATCGTCCTCACAAAATTCTTCAGAAATTTATTACACTACAACAATATACGATGATCACAAAATGTTATTGTGAGTCTAACAAATTTCATAACTTTCAGAATCTACGAAAATCATAAATGGACCAACCGATATTGTCTGCCCTTTTCTTTAAGAAAAACAACTTACAAATAATATTTGTTAAATGTATTATATACAAAAATTGTCATTTACTCCCCCACAATTATTTCCATTGGATTAATAAAATAATTATATTATTATTTTAAATCGCCCAACCGTTGGATGACTAGGACTAGTCGCTCAACCAGGTTGGGCGACTAGGGGCTTGTTGCCCAACCGTTGGGCGACAAGGACTAGTCGCTCAACAGTTGGGCGACTTGGCCATGTGTTGCTTAACAGTTGGACGACTAGCCCAAGTTGCCCAACCGTGGAGCGAAGATGGTCAAAACAGCAAAAAAAACACATGTACAATATTGTAATTCGAAATAAAAATAGATTATTTTAAAAATTCCACGAGTATATATATAATAAATTTCTGGTACTTTTGAGTTCTCATCTGATAGGATGATATATTGTATATTCAGAATAAAAAATAGATTATTTAAAAAATTCCATGAGTATATATAATAAATTTTTGGTACTTTTGAGTTCTCATCTGATAGGATGATATATTGTATTGTAGTAACACATTTTTTTTAAAAAAAGAAACTTAATACTCCCTCGAATTCTAAAAACATGTCATTCTAGTTTTCAAATTTTGTTATAGTAATACTGATTTGTCATGCCATTAGCTACAGACTAAACAAATCACCTCTCCATGCTTCATGTCTATCTGTGTAATTCCGAAAAGTTTGTAGAGATGTCGTGTGTGTGTGTGTGTATCATTGGATGTGTGGAAAGCAGAACCTCATGCAGACCCAATGCTTTGCACAAGGGTGTGGCAAAAAGATGAAGTACACCAAAGCTTCATCGATGATATCTTTGGATATGCAGGGCCGCTTGGAGTCAACTGTGGTCAATGGCGATAATCGGGCCTATGCACAGAGAGGAGATGAAACCCAGAATGATCAAGGATGTCGCATGAAATAGTGAGCTCAAGCATGGCACGAGAAAGGCGGGAAATGTTGAAGGCGAGTTCGAACGACGGGATTGCACCATGTTGTTTGGACGGTCCAAGTGAGCCATGGTTCGGTGGAATCAGGATGGAAGAGGCTTGGTGACACATGGTAAGCTAGTGGTGCACCTACACGTGGCAAGTATGGAGATTGCTTGTAAAGGATGGTGATGAATGGGGTGGATGTGGCTGGCTAACCCATCTATAAAATAGGGTTGGGATGGAGATATGTGGTTAACCATCCAACCCATCTCTCTTGTGCTTTCGTGTTTGGAGTTATGGTTTGAGAGAAGAGTGCTTGGTGTGCTTTCTGTCCTCCAAGGTGGAGAGACTATAAAACTTTCCTTCTTAAGTAGCAATAGAATCAATTTTTGATTATCTCCATAACTATTTCTTATCTTGATTGATTTGCTTTTGATTTGGTTGGTTTTTCTCTCCTCTCATCCCCTTTTTGATTTTGCTATGCCAAGGATGTATAAGATATGAAGATAATCTCAGAAAATCTATCTCTAATATGAAAAAATCTATCTCTACCAATCTAGGCACTTTGGTAGCAAGTTCATCAAAAAAACTTGGTTTTTGCATGTTTTTTATCATTAAAGTGATTTCTTTATCTGGGGTTCTTGGTTTGATTTTGTCCATGTTCTAATTTGCTGTGACATGTGGTAATACATCTAGAGCCATCTTGGCTATCATCTACCCACAAGCAAAGCGTATTCACCGTTTTAGGTATTTGATCGGTATTGGTGCAATCTATCTTAAAACTGAAAAAAGTCTTAACTTTGGTATTGTTTTTCATGATCGTTTGTTGCAATAGGTTTGTGATATCATAGAGAAGATTTTTGCAAATTTTTGTATTATTTGGATCAACAAATTAAAAGTTACATTCATTTTCATTTGTGAAATAGTGCTGAAATTTCTATTCATCCTCTGATTTCATAGGTCTTGTTTTGACTACGTTATTTGGCTCGACCACACAGGTCTTATTTCAACCACATTGTCTGGTTTGACTACATTGGTTTTTGACCACATTAGTTTTCAACCATTTGTTGGTCTTCATCCATACATTGATCTTTGACCATTCTGGTCTTATTTTGACCACATTGGTTTTTTGACTCCTCATTGGTCTTCGACCACTTTGTTCTTCTTTCGACCACATTGGTTTTTGACCACTCATTGGTCTTCGACCACACTGGTTTTTCTCTGTTAATTGTGTCGGTTGATTTATTTTTTACTCTTGATCTTCATAGCTTCTCATAGTTTTTGGAGTAAAGATTAGGCAATACTTAGTGGAAATTTGAGGCACCATTGACCCCCCTATTCCATCTTCGGTCCTACAAGTTGGTTTGTACTTCTTACCGGCATGGCAAGATGGTTGCTGATTCTCATCCTCCAGTTACTGTGACTATGACCAACACACTAGGACAGCTTCTTCTTATGGACACTGTTGGTCCAACTAGAGTGCAGTTAGCTGGTATAAAGTGGTATATTCTTGTTATGGTTGATGACTTCTCGAGGTTTTCTTAGGTGCTTTTCTTAGCCTTGAAGAAGGAAACCTTCAGTCATTTTCGGGGTTTATTTAGTAGGTTGTCTGTTGAGCTCTTTGGTGCCTTATGAGTGATTCGCAGTGACAATGGAACGGAGTTCAAGAACTCCTACTTTGAAAGGTTCTGTGAAAGCCTAGTGTCTCATATTTTCATGTCTTTGGTTGTATGTGTTTCATTCTGATGTCTGAGAACCTAGATAAGTTTGAGTCATGCTCTTCTAATGGTATATTTCTGGGTTACTTAATGCAGTCCGAGACCATCTTTGTAGATGATGAGGAGGATAGAGATGAAGGTTCCTTACCTGATCCAGTCCCATATATCCCTAAGGTGTTTGCTTCTACCACTGCACCTCAGGGAGATTAACCGTTACCTTCTAGCTCTTCTAGAGAGTATGGCTCTGCTCCTACCTCCACAGCTCATGAGGTAGATGCCACTTCTTCATCATATTCAGGACCTTCCCGACATATTCAGCGTCATCATCCTTTCGAGCAGATCATAGGTGATCTATTTGAGCGTGTCACACGCTTGAAATCTAGCTTATCTCACTTTTGTTTGTACTCTGCCTTTGTCATCACATCTGAGCCCAAAGATATGTCAATCATGCTCTGTATGATGAGTCTTCAGTTAATGCAATGCATAAGGAGTTAGAGAATATTAAGAGAAATAAGGTTTGGTCACTCGTTGAGCCCCCTAGTAGTTATAATGTCATAGAAATCAAGTGGGTTTTTAAGAACAAGCAAAGTGAGGATGTGGTAGTCATTCAAAACAAGGCTAGACTGGTACCACATGGTTTTTCCCAGGTTGAGGGTTTAGACTTTGAGAAGACCTTCGCCCCTATAGCTAGGCTAGAGGCCATTAGGATTTTGCTTGCATCGCAGTGTCTAAGAACATCAAGCTGTACCAAATGAATGTCAAGAGTGCATTCCTCAATGGGTATATTACCCCAAATACCCAAACCATGTCATCAAGCTCACAAAAGCCTTTTATGGACTTAAATAAGCCCCTAGAACTTGGTATGAAAGGTTTAAATCCTATCTTTTGAGTTACAGGTTTGAGATGGGTAAGGTAGGTAAAACCTTGTTCATTCGTAGGTACGGAAATGACTTTCTACTCGTCCAGATATATGTTGATGACATTATCTTTGGTGACTCCTCTCATGCTCTTATTTCCCCATTTTCTAATATCATGAGCATAGAGTTTGAGATAAACATGATGGGCGAGTTGAGCAGATTTGGAATGGTACCTTCTTGTATCAAGGCAAGTACACTCGATATCTCTTGAGACGATTTGACATAAGTGATAGTTGGCCAATGTATGGTTGTTTGGAGTCAACCGTTGTTAATAGCGAGGATCAGGGCTATGCCCAAGGAGGAGTTGAAGTCCAGAACGATCAAAGATACCGAGTGAGATGGTGAGCTCAAGCATGTCACGAGAAAGGCGGGAAATGTTAAAGGTGAGTTCGAACAACAGAATTGCACCATATGATTTGAATGGTCCAACTGAGCCGTGGTTCAGTGAAACCAGGATGGGAGTGACTTGACGACACGTGGCAAGCTAGTGGTGTACCGACACAAGGTAAGCATGACGATTGTTTACAATGGATGGTGATGACCGGGTCAACGAGAGATATTTTGGTAGTTTCGCCAAAATACCAAAAACTATCTTAGATTGAAATTGCAGCACATGAGTGGCAGTTGGGAGAGCGGTTTAACTCAAGATGGAGCTAGTTTGATCAAGACGGATTAAGGCTAAGAATTTAGTGGATTCGGGCTTATGCGATTTGAAAAGCGTGCATAAGTAAATATGTGTGAGTAAAACCTATGTGTATAGGGTTAATGGGTTTCCACTATTGTACTAAGTGGATAGTATCTATTAAGGGGGTGGTTGTGGCTGGCTATCTACGCATAAAAGGGGTTGGGATGGAGACATGTGGTTAACCATCCAACCCATTTCTCTTGTGCTTTCATATTTAGGGTTAGGGTTTAAGAGAAGAGTGTTTGGTGTGCTCTCTATCCTGCAAGGTGGAGTCTATCCTCCAAGGTGGAGTGGCTGTAAAAATGTTTTCCTTAAGTAACAATAGAATCAATCTTTGATAATCTCCATAGCTATTTTTTGTCTTGATTGATTTGCTCTTGATTTGGTTGGTTTTTTCTCCTCTCCTCTCTCTTCTTGATCTTGCTGTGCCAATGACGTATAAGAGATGGAGATAATATCAGAAAATCTATCTTCTTCCATCTAAGCATTTTGGTGGTAAGTACATCAGGAAACTCGATTTTTGCACATTTTTTTATCTTTAAAGTGATTTCTTGATCTGGCGGTTTTTTGGTTGGATTTCATTGGTGCTCTAACTTGTTGTAACATATAGAAATACATTTAGAGTCATCTTGACCATCATCCACCCACGAGCAAGTCGTATTCACCGTTTTAGGTTTTTTATCGGTATTGATGCAATTTATTTTAAAACTGAAAAAGGTCTCAACTTTAATAATACTTTTATGATCATTTGTTGGAATTGGTTCGTGATATAATAGAGAAGATTTCTGCAAATTTTTTATGTCATTTGGATCTACGAATAAAGTTACATGGATTTTTCGTTTGTGAAACTGTGCTGAAATTTCTATTCATCCCCTGATTTCGCAGGTCTTATTTTGACTACATTGTTTGATTCCATCATACAAGTTTTATTTCGACCACATAGGTTTTATTTTGACCATATTGTCTAGTTTGACCACATAGGTCTTATTTCGACCATATTGTCTAGTTTGACCACACAGATCTTATTTCGACCACATTGTCTGGTTCGACCATATTGGTTTTCGACCACTCATTAGTCTTCAACCAGTCTGGTCTTATTTCGATCGTATTGGTTTTTAATCACACATTGTTCTTCAACCACTTTGGTCTGATTTCGATCATATTGGTTTTCGACCACACATTAGTCTTCGATCACTCTGGTCTTTTCGACTACACTGGTTTTTCCCTATCAATTGAGTCTGATGACTTATTCTTTATTCTTGATGTTCATAACTTCTTATATTTATTGGAGTAAAGATTAGGTTAGGGAAAATTTGAGGTACCATTCAACCCGTCAATTGCCATCTTCGATCCTACAACACTGCAATAGAATGTATGGATTGATTACTGAAAAATAGAATTTGGTATCAACTTACTTGTTTAACTACATATTTCGTAGTCCATCTATCGACAGAAACCTTCATTTGTACAAGAAGTTCGTGAAAGGGCGAAACCTTGTGGAAAATGTGGGTGCCCATTTCCAGCCATATATATGTAATCAACCAATGAACGGCCTGGATTATCATATCATTAGCTACTAAGCAAATCACATTCCCATGCTCCCTTCGATATATATGAGGCTCTTGAATTTAATGCGTGTTGGAAAAGGGTGAGGCAAAAAATGATGGAACTATGGAAGTACAGAAGCTTCACTGATATCGCACCATAGGGCGACAAAGTGAAGTGGTTATCCCTTATTTCCTCCCTTTTTTTTGTGTGTATAATAATACCTATATTATAGCCGGGGGACTCCCCGGCCGATGAGCGTCGCCATGTCAGCTTTTATGCGAAAAAGCCCCTGCATTTTCCAAAATTACGTAAAGGTCTTCCGTTCTCGCAAAAAAGTCCATGTCAGGTTTTTTCCGGAAAGCACCCTCCATTTCACCGAAATTGCGTATCCTTTATTGGATAGCAACCCGCGGTTTTTCAAAATTACGTATAGGTCCTCATTTAGTTACGTATAGGTCCTTACAGGTCCTCGGTTTTTTTGCGAAAAAGGCCTTTGGTTTTTCCAAAATTACGCATGTGTGCTCGATTTTTTTTAAGAAACTTCTCGCGAATTACCGTCTCTTTTACTTCAGTCCACACGGTAGCTAGCGCGGTGTGTCGCTGCGATTACGCAGCTAGTTGTAAGTCAAAGCTGGCTAAAAGGAGCAAACATGAGCAAATACCAGAGAGAGTAGTGAAATGTATGCCTCAGCGTGATGACTATCATTAATCCTTCGGAAAAAGAGAGCAACCATGGATGGAGGAAATGGACGGCTCTTATTAGCCCATCATCCAGTCTCAGGTTGATCCAGGCCGTCCATCGATTGATTAGATGGCTGGAGACGAGCGTCGGCGTTTTCTTCGAAGTATCGCCTTTTGATGAATTCCCCCTAAAACTTTATCGATCGGACTACAGCCGGCACGCAATGCGCGTCAAATTGTAATCATTCAAACGTCTCAGATTTCCACGGGTTTCCCATTTCGACGCGACTCAGCAAATGGATTGCGCATGTGGTATATCTAGCTCTTGCTGAGAAAAAATGCCAGTGAAATTGACGTCAACAGTAGCAAGTCCACATCAGATTCATCAGAGCTAGCATGGGGTTCGATGCATGGACGGTTCACATACGAAACAGATTGAAAGCTCTGAACGGCGGCAACTGCCAACCGCTCCAAAGTCAGCAGCCGGACGGCCTCTGTCTTCTGCATTCCTCCCCGTGCGTCTCCGCCTCCTACTCCGTCGTCGTCTCGCTCGATTTCATGTTCGCCTCTCCCTTTTTTTAATGCTGTTCCTTGAATGAAAGAATGGTATAACGCTGGGCCCGTCCACTTGCAAGAATAATGGGCCTGTTTTTTGTTATGACTGATGGTTTTTGGTTAAAAATTAATAATAGTGACGTGAAAGAAGTGACTTTTTAAAAAAGAGATGAGCGTTGAGGAAAGTGACGGAAAGATGCGTACGTAAGAAAAGAACGAGAAGAGTATGATGCATGGCACGTTCGTAATCCTCTATTTTATCTCAGAGTAGGAGACATGTAAAAATTGATTTGAAAAATTAAGTGTTCGTATTAGTTTATTAACAGATCCTATGGATCTCATAGCTATTCACCAACCTCCTAGCCAATGCACGCGTGGGCATCCTGATGCCTGTCCATCGTCACCCACTTGCTCCCTTGCTTTGGTGCAAGCAAATCGTCACGAGATTCTTCATGGTTAGCGTGATGATCAATCCAAAAAAAAAAGAGCCTGAAGTTTCCTAGTACATGTCGAACGAAAGCAGGCGTGGAATGCGGTTGCTGGGGCCAGCTGCAGGGTTTCCACTGGACCGATCAACCGGTTGGCAGAACCCTGGGTACAAACTGTGCACCCGTGCGGTTTCTTGCTCAAGTCTCGACGGATCGATCTCTCCATCTCAACCAGCTGGAAGTCACAGCTCCTTGCTCGGACTCAAAACTCACGTGTTCACTTTACGCGCTCTGATCCGCTTACGCTATACACATGGGTAGCGCTTCAAACGGATTATAGAGCTGTACTTTTTGGTTTCTACTATATTTTTTAGCTGTAATTGTACTTTAGCAAATATTAATTTTTCTAAGTCAAAAATATGAAAAAAAAGGGAATAATGAATTTTTTTACAAAAATACCGTTATGTATTTTGGGACTTGCAAAATAATGAGGGAAAATAATAAAAAACAAAAAAGGCCAAAATGTCAGAAAAATCAAAATTAAGAAGACAACACGTTCCAAGTGATTTCTGGCTTGTAGAAATCAAAAGCTGAAGCTGTTTGAAGCGGAGTCATAGGGTAGATTCTTTTGGGCTATGGCTTATGGTTTATGGTTGTGTTTTTTAAATTCGGGGTTATTCGCGAAAGCCAGTACGCAGAGAGAAGTAGTCACATATAATTTTAGCTAATATAATTGAACTCGGTATAGTTTGTATTATAATCTTCATATAGACTTTATCTTAAAAAACACACTGTTTAACAGTAAATTACTGTATAACCCTAAACCTAACCTAACTCACGTTTAAACGCACCCATATAGTGCAGTCGCTTGCAGCGGATGCTCGCCCTCCGAAGTCCTATCATCTAGCTAGGAAAGGGACGCGAGACAAGCAATGTCAACACGGCGACCGGCGAGGCCAACACATGTAACCATCACCACTTGGCCAATTGCGCCGGCCGGCCTTGCCTGAAAGCGAAACCGCTCACCTGCAGGGCTGGCTGCAGCGCTGCCCATGGGCGCATGCATGCGTACATCAATCCAGCTGGGCGGCACAGGTGCTGTGCGACGTGAACGCGGCCGAGAGAACGTAGTCGTCGTCGCCGTCGGGGAGGGGCCCCGAGAGATTCAACTTTGGCTGCTGCTTTCGTATCCGTTTTCCCTTGCACGGCGAGCTAGTTGCTGCCAGTTCGATCGAGTTCGTTCATGGCTCCAGAGGGTTGGTAAAGGCGCACTGTATCTCTGTTGTCACTAGATCTTGACAAGCAAAATAATTGCCGAAAGTATTTTTGGTATTTGACGTAAATGTGAGGAAAACAAATCGGGATTTGATAGAAAGAAACCTCTAGAGAATACTGACTAAGGAAAGGTGGATGTAAATAAAGAAATCATCAACATAAGATTAAAGACAAAAAGATTTCAGGACAAACAGTGATTTTATCCAAAGAAAGGTTGAGTCGATACGAAGAGGGAGACTTGAAGCATAACTCAAAATTGAGTCGGCTGTTTTAGCCTATAAATACCCTGTACCGGTTGACGGAAAAACATGCACAAGCTAACATTTACTATCTTTTTGTATCTACATTTTCTATACCTTAAGAGTAGGTTATAGCTAGTAGAATCTTATTTTCGTTATTCGATTTTGATCAATATTGTTTCGTATCGATGTGCTAATATGTGAGTTGCACATATCCTCTATTTCAAGATTCGTTTATGTTCGTTATTGTTTCGCATCGACATTTCATTCAGGATCAATTTTCGTTCAGATTTACCTATTATCGATTTTGCCGATTTGCTAGAAAATCGATTGTCACATCTCATACGTTGTTAAAGGGCACCTTCCATAGGGACGGGTGTTGTGATAGGAATTTTTCGACGGCAACAATCTCCATCTATCGTACGTGACAGCGTGCAAGACCCAATCTTGTCTCCTACGATTGATGTAAACTATTTATCTTTGTGATATTCTGTTGGATCGTAAGGGTCTTCTCACTCCAAAAGCTAGCCAATGAGGTGAGGGACTCCTCCACTTTTAAGTTAGGTCCCTTACCCCTTCACAACCAATGTGAGACTATTTCAACAATCTCCCCCTTCACACATTGCTGTCCCTTAGCACTTCACTGCCCCTTCACCGTACATCGACGGTCCCTCAGGGTCACAGTCCATCAGACGTTCACACACTAGTGTTCACTAGTAGTGTGCCCGTGCTAACGCTACGATAAAATACAAAACAAGATAAAATTTGTAAAAAATAAAATGAACAATCAGATTCATTAATATTCACGTCCCATATATTGTATAACCAAACATTTTTGTCACATAATGAATGTCACATAACGACCGATCCTTTGAGAAGACGACAACATCATTGGACTCACCCACCGACAACATCAAAGGAAGTGAGAAAAACACAATGGTTGAAAAGTACAAAATAGATCAAATAATGATTAGCAGAACATGCAAGTCAGCTTGAAAATTAGAAGCATAGCGAACATTCTCTTGTGCCTGTTGACCACACTCCTATGATTTTTTACTTCTAATAAGGTACAGACAAGAACGGCCTTGTCCTCCCCCGTGAGTATCTTCTCCGCCTCGTCGACGGCAGTGATGTTGTGCACCCCGGGCCCCAGCTTCTTGTTGATCCACGCAACTATGGCCTCCCTGGAGAAAAAAAAGAAAGGAATTCAGATAGCACCCTCAAACTAAAAAAAGCACCCTCAAGTTTTTTTTAAAAAAAGAACCCTCAATCTTAGTGTAACAGGTTTAGTATGCATGCTCACCATGTTGATGCTACAGTCAGCAAGTTAAATATCCACAGAGAAGCTAAAGTATGCAAGTTAAAGCAGATCAGGGAGAATGAAATAATGAGTTTGCACAGACATCTATCCTCAGCATTACCTGATCATCAAGCATCTTCGAGAAATCCTTGAGAACCCGGCGACGATCTTTCTCACCATGTTGGAGCTGTTGCCCATATTGTTTTACTTTCTTCTTCATCAGCTTGTAATTTATATAGTACCTGAAAACATTGACATAAGGAAGGCAAAGCTAAAAGTTTGGTAAGTAAGGACATAAATGTGCAATCTTAACACCAAGGAGATAGGCACAGCTCAACACTGCACTATATTACATCAAAGAACAAATTTCTAAGAAAATTTAGATATGTTTCCTCAGAAGCAGTTAATGTAAACTACTAATAGCAGAGGTATGGAAGACTGATGATGTTTAGAGAATAGATTGGTATATAACTAACATAAGTACACAAAAGTGTGGGGAAAAAGGCCCTGAAGCATACCCTTTCCATTCCGGAATTTGATCGGCCATCAATTTTTTCCCAAAGTTAACCATTTTGACTTGGAAATGTTAATCTGCCGAGAAATGTAGGGACGTGTCAGTGGCACAACTGGAAATACTGAATATTTAGTATAATTGCTGAGATGCACTGCCATAAAATGCAAGAAGGTTGTTGATGTACAAGGTTCAGAAAGAATCTCATTCTGAACAAATGAGCTGCGCTTAGTTTATCTCAGTGCCTTGTGCAGGCAAATTGTGCAGTGCAGACACACCAACTATGAGAAATTCTTGGAAAACTCAGAGGGTGTTGCCGTTTTAAATGGAACAAAGGACGAACTTAGTAAGGTGATCAAAGGGATGGGAAATCCCCAACAGAGATATTATTCATAATCTCAGGATAGTTCCTCAAAATATGCCTAATTTAGTTCCATAAAAATATGTTTGATTGACAATTCAGTTAATCTGCTGTGATGATCATTTCAGTGAATGGTCTACTGCACACTGAATATATCCAAAAGCACCTTTTATTATGTATATTCAATTTTTTTGTGATGATATTATGTATATTCATATAGTACTCTGTTCTCACTATGAGCGATACATGCATGCAGTTACATCCACAACCTGATTCTCTGGTCCTTTCCATAGACCTAACATGTTTGACCAATCATAAAACCCACATATGAACTTGGATGGTCATAAAAATGATTTCATGTTGCATTCTGACAAGGCACAGAAGTCCCTCTGCACGTACTGAATTACAACTATCTCAACCAATTGCGGTAATAGATCTACTTATTGTTTATATCAACTCAAACGCACCATGCAGTTAACAGTAAGCCCACTTAGCATCAGAATCCCAGGCAAATATATTAAAACCTATAATTTGAAAATCTATCCGACAAACTGCCTGCAATTTTTCAAGAATCGAGGGGAGAAAGTTATTAAAATGACAACTCGAAGTTCAGGCTGGATATAAACTGGGTCCAACCTACAAAAGGGCATGCAGCCGTAGCCCCCCAACCGTGCCACCAATTACCTCGATTTCAACCCAATTGGTAGTAATAATTAGGAGCGCCTTACAAAATCCAAGCAGAAAACAACAAATTTCACCAAGGCCAAACAAATCTGACATAGAAGCTATTGTAAACCTGGATGCTTGTAAATCTCCATGAATTCAACTCTTCAACACGCTTCAAAAAGAAAACCTTAACTTTGCTACAGATAAACAGATCACGAATCAACTTTATTCTGTTCTGAACCGAAGAAAAATGGACAGTCCATAGTTTTATCAGCATAGGCACACGAAATCATTAGGTTATGTATTGCTGTACGCAGATTTTAGAAACAGAGAAACAAGAAATGACGTAAGCAAAGCATTGCCGATTTGTTGTGTACTATTTCTGCAGGAAGTCTAGTCATGAGGTCAATGCTACTTCAAAATATTCGTTTCAGCTAAAGCTCTAGGCGAACTGCTACCGAAAAAATGTCAGGTCTGAATTGTAAGACTGCCACCACAATGAAGTTATCCATCAAAAAACCCAACTCAAAGTATGTTAACACAATCCATGGAAATAAAAACAACACCTTTCACAAAACTATGTAGTACTTCAGACCATTGAAATTATGCAGTAGCAAAATAGACTTTACCTTTCCATCATATATTATATTCTGGAGAGGACCTCTGGGGCAATGTATGCCGGTCTGCCATCAGTTGATTTCGGTTGAGAGTGCAAGACAGAAGACAGAAAATGCAAAAGAGCCAAAGGGTTTACTGGTTTAGGTAATGAAAATGTGGTCATTGGAGGTTATAATCTGCACGGGTGTACCTTGGAGTAACCGAAGTCACAAATCTTAAGCCGAGGTGGCCAATGCTTGAAATTGGTATCTAAAACAATATCAACCATGGAAGGTAGAATTATTGCCTTGCTCTTAGCATAATCAAATCCACAGATTGAGACAACAAAATGAACAAGGGGAACCATGGAAGGTAGAATTATTGCCTTGCTCTTAGCATAATCAAATCCACAGATTGAGACAACAACTTATGGAAATCCACATTTAACCTCATTCATAGTTCTTTTTCAGTGAATAACCAATAACCAATTGAATGCTATATTTACACAAAATGTTTGCATTGTTTTCGCAGTGAAGGTAAGAGTGTAATATTCATTAGTAGATGAAGTTTTCATGGACTTACATTTTAATGATGTCCCAGCAAGACACGTTAGCCTTGCTTTTGTGTTAGCCTCTGCTAATGGAGTAGGGTTCTCATTTCCAATCATCCAGACATCCCAGATCCTTATGACACCATCGGATGAAGCCGAAGCAATTAGATTGCACAATTCAGATCCATCGTTCCGGTTATCAAAGATGGCAATCCCTTTTACACGAGTTGAATGAGCATCCTCAATGCGCGATGAAACCTTGCCACTGGATAGATCCCAAACAGTAATACCACGATCCTCTCCTCCAGTGTAAAGTACTCCATTCTAACACATACATGAAAAACAAGTGACCAGCATGCAAAAGGCAACAGCATATATTCATATTCATATGGTGTTTCTAAAAGATAGATTCGGTGGAAAGAGTAGCAAACGTAGCAGAGGTCGGAGATCAACCCAAAGTGCTATGACACGAAGCATCTGAAGATCCACCTTATACATAAAGGGAAATGGTCCTAATAGCTAAAATCATTGCATGAAGTTTGTACCTAGCTGTCAATTCACCACATTATGGGCAGCCACATAGCTGATCAAAGTCGAATTTGCATTCCACAAGATGACACATTTCAACAATTTCTCAGACACTACATTCTAAACCACTCCTGATCATTTAATCCAGAATTTGCATTACGCGATAAGCATTCTTATGACATGATCTGTGTAAGTTTTATCAGGAAGCGCGGAAAATGCTAGTAGCAATACCTTTGCAGGTCCGAAGGAGAGCACCCTCTTGCCGCAGTCCATCTCATAAACGATCCTGGCGTCCTCCGAGTCGTGCACGGTCACCTTCTCCTCGGCGGCCATCACGAATCGGTCGCCACCGGCGCCGTCCTCGGCGTATGCGACCGCCGACACGGGGCGCTCGAGGCGACACGTAAAGCTGCGGCGCCCGCGGACGAGGTTGAGCATGGCGAGACCCCCGCGCGGCCGACGGCGAGAGCGACCCGCCCCGAGGGGTGCACGGCGAGGCCGTCCGTGGCCTCATGGCGGGGGAAGGCGTGGAGCGAGGCTAGGAGATGCGCCACAGGTTACCGACAAATGTCCTCATCGACTGGAGGTGAGGAAGGCCCAGATCCGACATCTGAGGAGGCGACGGCCGCATGGGGGAGGGCGAGGCGGCGGCGCGTGGGGGCAGAAGAGGAGGCGGTGCGGGATGGGGAGAAGGAGATGCGGGGTAGGGAGGGAAGGAGGCGGCGGCGGGTGGGGAGGGAAGGAGGAGGCGCCGGCGCGTGGGGACGGAAGAGGAGGAGGTGCAGGATAGGGAGAAGGCGATGCGGGGTGGGGAGGGAAGGAGGCGGCGGCGGGCGGCGGAGAGGAGGAGGCGGAGCAGGAGGCGAGGACCAGGTGCGCCAAACCCTAGCTCTGCGCCGAGAGGAGGAGGCGGGGAGAGGTGGAGCAGGAGGCGAGGACCAGGTGCGCCAAACCCTAGCTCTGCGCCTCCGTATGTGAGGCCTCTCTCACAATCGCTCGTGCTAGGGTTTACTGTGGGGCGGAGCGCGCTGCGCGCCTGCACCGTGAGAACGGGGAGGGGAGGAGGCGACGGCGGAGCGCCGGAGGAGAAGGGGAGGAGGCGAGGGTGGCGCGGCGGCGGAGGAGGAAGGGGAGGAGCGATGGCTCCGTGCGACGTGCGAGGGAGGCGGAAGAATGAGGTGGGGGAGGCAGCGCACGGCTTCACCCGGGGGCGGGGGCGGTGGGGGGCGGGCGGGGGCGCATGGATTCGGAGGGCATGCATGATCCAAACAATTTTGGCCGTACGATCTTCAATGAGTAAGAGAAGAAGACTTGAGGAGAGATCTAGACCGTTCATTTATATGAAGTTGGATTACTTTGGTACACAAACCTGGGTGGACTTAGATTTGGCATGACTATGGGGGTGGTTGAGGGGGTGGATTTAGTAAAGAAAATTTTGGTGTATTATAGAGTAGGGTAGATTAGGACAAAATTGTTAGAACCGGGCTCTGATACCACTTGTAAGATCGTCGATGGCAATCAGAGGGGGTGAATGATTGTAATTCCCAGCGAAAGCTTTTTCTCAAATTTTCTGTCTTCTAATTGTTCAATCTGAAAAATAGAAATAACAAAAAAAAGAACAATTTTTTTTCAATCGTACTGTAACAGTACTGTTTGGCACTATAGTGTACTGTTTGGTACTGCAGTAACATACTGTAGCGATGTGCTGTAGCACCAAAAAAACCTTCGCTAGATAACGGCAGATGGAAACGATACGCTTAACACTCAATCACACAATCAATTTTTTAATTAAAATGAACTCATGTACGTAAGTAAAAAAACATAGATATTAATGCATGGAAAAGCTTTAGAAATCACCAAACAAAGAAAAGGAATAATATATGCAAATTAAAAACTCACAAACTTTTATTAGAAAACACAGAAACTATTCATGTCTATTTTTCCTTGCTTCGATCAACACGGTCGTCGATCTCATCCATCAAACTCTGCATGCAAGCAACTTTTTTTCACACCGGCCACCGCTTGTGTATCCGATCAAAACGAGTCGTCCGCCGCTCGCCGTTTTTGATCAAAACAAGTCACGGCCGATCACTTCCATCAATGAAGAAATCTCAGCTGTAGCACATGATTTTTTTTCAAAATAGATCTAGATTTTATTTCTGAATCATGGTGGCTACAAAGTGCCCTCCTGACACCTCTAAACTCTAGCATGACATTAGTATCTCCAAAAACTACATGGTTAGCCCCTAATCCCATCTCTATTTATAGTCTAGGACCCAAAACTTGGACTTATCCAAAGCCCACGAGTTCTAATTTAAATCCAATAGCAAAAGGACCCGAAACCTTTCCTAACACAGGTTTTTCAAAATTTCAACTTTTCCAATTCATCATGTGTCGAAGCCTCCAGGACCACACCTCCCATAGCTTCTCCACGCATCATACACCACGTGTCGCAGCCTTCGGACCGCACCTCTGTAGCTCCAACACGTATCATCCATCTCTGATCTCAATGCGCCCCAAGCATAAGCATGACCATTTCGTGATCTCCTTGACCGTCTGAACCTCGGATCTCCCATCCTAGTCCCGGTCCACCTCATCACCGACTATGATCGCTTCCATGCTTAACCTGCACAGGCAAAGACCAAAGAATATTTTTCCAGCACAAGTTCGTCCCAACTTGACCGACATCAGTCCACACATGTCACACATCTCGCATAACATTGATAAACAATATTATCAAATATAAATCATAAATTAACCATTGTCAATTATTCATCACCAAAATAACCTAAACCTAGCCACATGGTCTAACATATTCTAATTATTAAGGTCATGTTCTAAGAACATTGGTTTCTGCTTCTGCTTAGCAAATAAAAAACCAATATAAATATCTGGCTTCTTTAAACGGTTTCTCCAATTCTCTCGCTACCGTCTCACTCTAGGGATAAGGCAGGAGGTCACGGGTGCATCTCGCATCCACTCTTCTCGCTCCTGCCACGCGCACACATCCCTCCCTTATTTTTTTTATTGATCGTCTCCTTCTTCTAAAAATCACTTATTCTAACTATTACTATTTATTTTCAGCCACTTCTAAAAGTCACAGGTAAAAACCATCAGCAAAATCAATACGAACGCTCTCTAAATGTCATGACCATGAAAAAAAATACTACTATTTGCTAGGGTATGATAACTAGTGGACATCGGGTTTATTCGGCTGTCTGTCAGCGAGACAGTGAGTGCTATTTTTCGTAACCATAAAAGTTTTAGGGTCGGTTGTACATGCATCCGAAGGACCTTGGACAATATATTGGACGAGATAGCATTGCTTCTGTGCAGGTAGCCGGAGTCGTCGTTCCGTATACCACTCCGGAAAAATTACCGGCTAAATTGATTTTACTCCCAGAAAAACCTATAGGACATGTCATATATAAGACTAGTTCCTTTCTTGGAAAAAGTAAGTGTTTTTTTGAAGGCTGAAAAAGAAAAGTTTTGAAGAATAGCTTTCCAATTCTTGTTTCACCTGGTCTTATTTTCACATGAGGTCCTGCTCCAACAAGCTTAAGCTTTCAGCTTCTTGCTGTGGCTGTTGGTTTTTGACTAAAATTATATTATAACAGTTATTATTCTTTTCTAGACCATTTAATTTAAAAATAAGAAAAAATAAATAAAAAACATCGTTATATGTTTACGGACAATGTAAAGAAATAAGGGAAAAAGAAAAGGCAAAAAAAACAAAAAACTAAAAAAACCTAAAATAAGAAATTGTCACGTTTCAAATAGTTTCTGACTTTTGAAAGTCAGAAGCGAGAAGCCAAAATCACTTTGAGCGGCCCCAAAAATAAGAAGTTGGAAGAATCTTAGGTGGCGACCAGAGAAAGAGAGCTGAAAAGTTGTTCCGTTGTGAAACCTTGAACTGGGTCCAAGTCCAACCCAGCCAGGCCCAGCTGGCTGCAAATTAAGGCGTGTGGCACTGCCCTAGAATGGCAAACAACTAGTATTTTGGGCCGTGTTATTTGTCCGATGGCTGCTCCAGCCTCCATGTATGCAGCGAATCGTTGACCAAATCTGTTGCTTGTGCACGAAGAGAGGTTTGACTCAATTTTGATTTGCATGCGCCGCGGCGATTGGGGGTTGGTGAGGACAATGAGGAGAAAATTGTTCTCATGCATGGACTCTGCTTTCATTTGTCTTCCTCCTAGTTTGCAGTAGTGTTTAATGATTCAGCATCTGGTCAATTAGATTGTTCTTTTTCATCTGATTTGGAGCATTTGCTCTGCAAGCATGTTCAACCTAGGATTTCAGTAGTTTCTAGGGTGAGTTGGATGGCAATGTTGATTGTTGAGCACCCCACCAGATGCGGAGGTAGGTTGGAGCAACGCCCGGGCTGGACAATGCATCATGGATGGTATTCACTATATACGAGATATGTTTTAAAATTTTATAATGGGGTTTTGATCTTAGGCTCAGAGTTGAAGCCCAGGCAACCGTGGGCCTGGATCCGCCACTGCCCCCCTTCTAGAATGACTGGTTTATTTTTTGTTCTTTTCCCCCTTTTTGATCCTATAATACTCATGATTAACTAGGACATACTTAGCTGATTTTTTTCCAGCTACGGTAGAAGAGTATGGTATTGAGTATATAGGAGTAGGTGCATGATGGATCTGCGATGGCTAAAATAATTGCCAAGTCAATTCCAATGTTGATCAAACCAGTTAGGCAGGGTGACTCGTGCATTTATGCATGGATAAAAATCTACGCTACAACTGAAGCAGAGCTGACCGAGAATGTTGAAGTACAAGTTGGATTTCTATAGCATTAGTGATAGAATCGCCTGAAAATGAGACTTGAACAAATTAATTAATTGGAGGCCCGTGACAGAAGTTGGTTCCCTGAGTGAGAGGGAACACAACTTATTACAGGTTCCAGTTAACCTTTGTATAATTGAACATGTTTTGCCACGCACGGCACTCAACACGATTAGGATGCTTAAACCTCCTACCATTAATAGGCTTCTTTTCTGAATCTGAGGAACAAACAGTTCTAGTAGGTAGGCAAGCAAGCATTCACATGCCTGCAAGGCTGCAACTGCAAGGAGAGAGTATGTGTCAGTTGGGCCTGGATGGGCCATGAAATTGGGTTAACAATGAGAAGATATTGGGCCGAGAAAAAGCCCCAGACCTTCTTAGTCGGTGCAGATTGCGCCTTACTGTAACAGCACGCAATTGATGAACAAGAGAGGTTCCCTGAAACATCAGATAAGCACATCCACGCGATGCATCATCTTCACTGAAATGACTCATCAAGTTCATATTACACCTCCTACACAAAACTTACAAAGATTTGTGACCAAAAGATGCAACAATGTAGTTTCAACTGCCAAACCAGTACCATCGCCAAAGGTACGCCAGTATGACTACTCCTCTGTTTCCAGGCACAAACCCCTCAAGAAAAAATCCCAATTTTATGGATCTTAATCAAACCTTGTCCAAATACTACCAAAATTGGTATGGACCTTTATAAAGACATCACCAAACCCTAAAATTCAAATTACTTCTTACTCATAAGGATCTAAGTCATGAGAACTTTTATATCATCTCTCACATGTCCTAGTAGGTAATCTAAGCTCAGATTTAGACTAGAAAGGCCACGATCATAAAATCATAAATCTTGGTCAAGAAAGGTAAAAACCGAGCAAAATCTTAATTCTTGCTATAGGTGCGATTTAGAGGGGCAAAGATTGATCTCAAAGATCTACTAGTACTTTTTACACATCATGTATCACAACAAAGATCAAGAAGAGCACAAAAAGAACCAAATTACCACAACCAAGATAAAAACGCAAGCAAATATAGACAAGAGTACAAGAATTGTAAGAACTTAATCTATTGCATAAAGAGGAATGATTCACTACACCTTTCTAGTTACAAAGTGCCCTTCATAAACCCCACTCTTACTCACACCATGTAGGAGAGGAGGAATTAGCATAAGCCTAATTTTTTTTCCCTATTTCCTTCCCAACCCTAGCTCTCCCTCCCCCTCTCCTTCATATTGCCAAATCAGCCCCCCTTAGGGGGGCTCAAACCCGCTAAGGAATTGGGGAAACCCGTCAACCCTATAATACTGGGTTTTTTTACTCACACACAGGCTTTGCAAAGTGCTTACAAGGATCAATCCACTCACATTGAGTCTTGATCCACTCTACACACATGACCCTATCTTAACCATAAACCACTTCCCTTGTATCTCCATGTTTCGCGGTTTCAGTGTAGGCCTAAAGTCCATTTTGAGCATTTCCCCGAAATGCCCCATCTTCCCTTGACGCCATCTTCTTCCTGTCATGCAAGCCACCATGCACACCACATGTAGGTTGACCAATGACTTCTCTTCTATCGGCAAATCTCTCCTGTTTCTGGCTCCCACCAGCCTACAATATGCATTTGTCTTAAGCTATGTCTTGATCCATGTCAATATGTGATCACCTTGGCATGCCTTTTCTATGATGTCAACAAACTTCAGGACTAAACCTTTTAATCATTTTAATAAAACATGTTAGTCCCTTTAAGAATTGTTGTTATTAATTACTAAAATCATTTTTAAGGGTCTAAATGGTTCAGGAGGTTAGATACATGCAGTTATGTCAGGGAGATAAAGGTGCACGTATTGTTTTAACTACTGCACATAGCTAAGTGCGGTGTATTTAACATCCAGTCCAGTCGGAGGATAGAGTCCATATATTCGACCATATACCTCTCCGACCAGGAGGGTGTTGATGCTTGGCTTAGGCCGAGCATATTCTTTTTGGCCCAAGTACTTGTAAGGACTGTGAGAATAATTCTTTTATTCCGCCAATCACTATAGACATAAAGTCTATTTATTAAGATTATCTAATCCTTGGGACTAGTAGGATATTCTATTTTGTAGTTGATGGGTGAGATAGGCTTTAATTTTTTAAATGAAATGGATTTTTCCCTCTTTTTTCTATTTCTAAAAGGTTGCTGAAACAACCCTAAATTTTTCAGAATTTTGAATTTTTCTTGAAATTTCTTTTGAATTTAGTTTTCCTTCCCAATTTGGCAAATCCTTTGAAATGCGCTTTCCTCTTTTGGCTTTCCACTTCTCCTCTTCGCTGGCGCCTTCGTGCACTGCCACTTCGTCACCGCCTCTCTGTTCAGCCGCCTCCACGCCCCGTGCCATCGTTGCCTGGATTTGCAGCCGGCTCCACCTGCGTGTTCACACCAGTCTTCGCCCGTGACCCCACTCGTCAATCGCTAGCTCCACTCCTCTCCTTGCTTCGCGTGCCGCTGCCTGCACGCTCGTGCTCTCCCATCGCGGCGCACTGCCTCACCCAGTCGTCGCATGTGTCTGCGACGTACCACAGTCTTCACTCCCCGTCAACACTTGCAGGGAACCATTGCACCTTCCCCTGCACCCCTGTGCGATGGCAGACTCTCCATTGCCTCACTCCATCCATGCGCGCGGCAACGCCGAACTGTCCTACTGTTCCCACCGCCATCCTCCTACATTTTAGCCTAGCTGAGCACCCAAGCCGCCTAGCATATACCTCTAGTACCTCACCAAACCACCCAATCGTCTACCATTGCTCTGCATCTTTGCCATTTCTCTCCCCTGCGCCGGTACGCCTCCCCACCCAATCTTGTGTTTTAGTTGATGCCTTTTTAATTCCTAGCAATCAGAGTACCTTTAGGCCACTAAGAACTCATGGCCTAACTCACCGAGCCTTTCCTTAGTCTCTTCCTCGCCAGCATCGTGTGCCACCGTCGACCATTAAGGGGTCATCGTGGATAGCTCAACCTAAGCTATCCTAGCCTAAGTCGCTTCTGTTGCTGAGTTCACCTTGTCCCGTAGGGTTAAAAACCTTAGCATCCTGCCGGAACTCCACTGGAGCCACCTTGTGACGTGCCTGGCCCGTACCGCCTCCTCTCACCATTGGCCAAAATCACCGCCCCTCAAGCTCGGCCAACCTCAAAAATGGGACCCCAAGACCCTGAGGAACTCGTAGATGTCCTTGGTTGCCGTTGGCGATCTTCGCCGACGCTCAATCAGCCGCTGCCGTTATTGCTCTGTTTCACCATCCCGTAGCGCCAGGAAGGAGGAGAAGAGGGTAGAAGATGGCAACGTGGCCTGATCTCGTTCATCCGTGCCACCATTAATGGTCCATGCGCATGCGCCGGTTGGGTCGATTTGGCTGCGCATTTTGGGCCGAGCCTAGTGCTGTTGAGTACTATTCATCGCAAACCCGACCCACTACTATTTGAACCCAATCTGCTTTGCACAATAAACCGACCCGATACTGTAGCTACCCGATCCGCGATGAACAGTGTTGAACCCATTACTGTTCATCTAACCCGAATTTGCAGAATACCTCTGTTTTGACCGTTTTGACCTCGTGAATCCATTTCCGACCTTCATTTTGTCAAATCAAGCCTCGATAAAATCTAAACACACTATTCTAAAATAAATCCTCCACTTCCAAAATACGTCCAGCACGTATATAACCCGTTTGACCATCTCGAGCTTATCTGGACCAACTTTAATCCTATCAGTCAACCCAAACATTGTTGAACACCAACCACCCAACCCATTTCCTTTTGTCTTTTCTTGTTATTTATTTGCATTTTCTTCCTAGCTTGCATTCTGCAAGACAGGAACTTGTTTGACCTCGTTTTCTGTGCTAGTGAACGGCCAAGCAAGTTGGTCAACCGAAGGGCAGCAAAAACAAATGAGCAAGCTTGAAACTGGTAGAGAAGATCAAGAACAACGGGAAGGAGGCAAGTCACATGTTCTTGATCATGTTGAACCTACATTTTGTTAATTATTTATTTATCAGTATTTCCATTATATTTTATTTGTGCGAAGATATTTTATGAACAATAAATGTTTAGAATGACATGGTATCTAGTTACATCCTACCACTGGAAAAGCCATGTTTACTTTTGATGGCCATATTCACCTTGACAAGACTTAGTAATGCTAAATCTACTACTTAAATCGCCATGGTAGTATAAGAAACTCAACTATTTCATGCTATTGTTTAACATATCATTTTACCAGTAATTTTACAAAAGTGTTCTTGGGATTGATTATCATAAGAACCATGTGTTGGCTTTTGGCTGGTAGAATTATTAAAATGGCTCTAGGGTAAGGGGGTCTAGCGGAAAGCCACTAGATGACCTTCGTCCACGACCTTATCTTAGGGTGGAGGTCTAGGGTAAGGGGGTCTAGTGGAAAGCCATCAGGTGACATTCGTCCATGACCCTTCCCTAGGATGGAGGTTTGTGCAGATAATGTCTCAGAGTAAAGTGACGGTAAAGTTGGAGAAGTAAGGATGACCTTATGCTGAGCAAATAACATAGTGATTATCCAACCATAAGTTTTGACTTATCAAATCTGGTCTAGTAACTGCTCAAATCGATTGAATCTTTATAGGAGTGAGAAGTGTTAGTATAGGAGGGGTAAAACTATACTGAATAACGATAGATTTCTCTCAGGACGGGCAGAAGATATCTGGTCGTGTTGGTGGATATCTAGGTCTGAGTTGGATGTCTACCGGGTATAGCCTATATAAAGAGATGAGCAGTGAAATGACCTTGTTTTCTTAACTCAGTCATGAGAGTTAAGAAATCTTGTGGGTAAAGCTGGGCAACTCTACGGAGTAATCACAATAGTATTTCGAATACGTCATGCTTCCGATAAAAGAAGCTATGTTCATAGGTGATTCCAACAGTGAGGCATAAGTAGATTTGGAAATGAGTTGAAAAATGTTGAGGTCTGTTAATCAAGTTTTGAAACCCAAATCCTTAAGTATTTATTATTCCTTTGCATTTAAAAATGTTGACAAACAAAACTGCATCCACATATCATAATGAAACAACTATATTCCCATCATTTGAGAATCTTGGCAAGTAGGTATACAGCATTTCTCCATGTGATTTGTTAAGTACGGTTGATTGTATTTAGTCTTGCAATATTTCCACCACAACATATACCAGAAGAAAAGAGGATATTACAAGTTTTTGTGATAGGGTTGTGACCGCACTCAACGTTCCTATGGAGTTTTCTTCGGTTCTTCTGAATGTAAGTTAAATTTTAAACTTAGACGCCCGTATTGTTACTAAAGTTGGCCATTAGGTCTTATTTTAATCAAATTAACTTTTTTTATTCGTGAGCAGGCACGATACTCCTTTTATTCGTAACTGAACTACTGAATTGTTGCGGATAGTATGACGTCCTTGTTTTCAAAAATGAAAACGTTACAGTTGCAACTTGCAAGTGAAATACATTTTCGTTTCCTTCTTGTTCGCATGCCCTTATTTGCTTGTCCCTGCGTATCTGAAACCGAAACAGCTGTGCGACTGTGCGGAATCAGGCAGAAAAAAAAAGCTAGGCTCCCAACAGGGCGGTGCCCATGAGGCCATGGAATTTTTTGTACGGATAATCCGTTTTTTATTCGAAAATACATAAATATACCCGCGACAACATTTTTTACAAAAATAATCTCCAGTCGCCACCCCATTGGGCGACTGCTGCCTTTCGCCCAACCGGGAGGCGACATTTAGGGAATCTGTGTACGTTGGGCGACTTCTTCAATCGCTTTACGGTTGAGCGACTGCAATTGCAGTCGCCCAACGGTTGAGCGACTGCAATTGCAGTCGCCCAACCGTAGGGCGACTTTACTCAGTCCCCGTGAATTTTTAGAGTTTTATCAATTTTGTAGTTTTAAACTGGAAAAAAATATGGTATAGTTGTAATAAAAGTTTATGTTTATTGTATGTTGTAGGTGCATTTAAAATTTTGAGGAATTTTTTTTAAGTACAATTGACTGTAGAACGTTTGATATATACATTGGTATGTTTTAAGGGTTCAACGAAATAAGTTCATTAAAAATGTTTATATTCAATAAAAACATGTTTCTATTTCCCCACCTCCACCGTATATACTTTTTATGATTACACGGAAGACGCACACGCTCGCCATGGAAAAACTTATCGCTGAAATTTTGCCAAAAACCGCCGATTATGGGTGTTATCAATGGGGTTCTATAAAAATTCAAACCGGGCAAAAAAATTAGATTTATCTAATTTTCATCAAATATAAAGGAAATCAGCAATTTTTCAAGTTTTTTATATCTTAAAAATTCAAAATTCAAATAAAAATTTTGTCTAAAAAATTTGATAACCACCGGTTACTGGTTCTACCACTACACTCCGATAAAATGTGCAAACCAATATCGTTTTCCCTCACACACGCACACACGAGTGTGCTCTCTTAACACATACAAATACATACATAGAAAAACAGAGTCCGAGGAGAAATCCGTAACCTTATAAAATTACTATTGAAAGTACACTTGCATGTGTATAAAGATGAGTAACAGAATTTGAATCTTGATTGTTGGAGTCGTATATCCACAACTTCATCACATCACCAAAAATGGTTCCGGAACATGCCTGAAACTTTGAAGCCGAACCAAACGCCCAGGGATGTATGGTGGCAAGAATGATAAAACAGTGAGCAATCACTTCCTGGACTTGTAATCCGTGAAAGGATTGCGGGCGAGTTTTGAGTTAAATCAAAGCTAGGAGGAAGAAAAGACCAGTCGGCAAATGGTTTGTGAGCCACATGGACGGCTTCATTTCCATGCATCAGTCCGACATAAACCCGGATGGGCTCATGGCCTCAGAATTTTTTGTACGGATAATCCGTTTTTTATTCGAAAATACATAAATATACCCGCGACAACATTTTTTACAAAAATAATCTCCAGTCGCCACCCCATTGGGCGACTGCTGCCTTTCGCCCAACCGGGAGGCGACATTTAGGGAATCTGTGTACGTTGGGCGACTTCTTCAATCGCTTTACGGTTGAGCGACTGCAATTGCAGTCGCCCAACGGTTGAGCGACTGCAATTGCAGTCGCCCAACCGTAGGGCGACTTTACTCAGTCCCCGTGAATTTTTAGAGTTTTATCAATTTTGTAGTTTTAAACTGGAAAAAAATATGGTATAGTTGTAATAAAAGTTTATGTTTATTGTATGTTGTAGGTGCATTTAAAATTTTGAGGAATTTTTTTTAAGTACAATTGACTGTAGAACGTTTGATATATACATTGGTATATTTTAAGGGTTCAACGAAATAAGTTCATTACAGAAAACGGATGTAACATACAAGGTTTACAAATGGTATATGAATTATAGCATGCATTACAACACCAACTACTGATCCGGAAATGCATTGCATCGTCTAGCTGTGTGCCCCTCCTGACCGCATCGCCCACAACGTGCACCAGAGGTTCCAGCTTGTGATTCGTCCATGTCGTTTCTAATACGTCGGCTCTGTCGCCGACCCTTCCCACCCTTCAGCATGTTAATATCCGGAACCCAAGTCCTCGCTGAAATGTCCAAAGTGGTGAAGTTTTCCACCGCCCTGAACCCCCGGAGCTCCCCACACCAAGCTTGCAGTATTCTCTCCTTGAAAAAGTACTCGGACATGAAGTTGGAAGGATCCATGCCCACCGTTGCGCATGCAGCGAGGACATGAGAGCATGGCCTGTGTAACAACTTAAGCTTGTTGCATGTGCAGCTAGGTTCGTTTGCATGATCTCGAAGACATACCTCGTGAGTAATAAGTGAACGAGATGTCCCAAATCCGGCTCTGTCACGGAGTATCACCTCGAAACGATGCTCCCTGTTGCCCATGACATGCACTGTGTGCAATTGACCCTTCTGTGCCTTCGTCTCCATGTACGCAGTAATTTTTGACGAATACAGGGCTCCGGGATTGGCCGCATGAAGCGAGGCACTCGCATGCCTCTCCCTGAAGTAGCGGATTGTGCTGTGAAGAACACCTTCCACGATGGCGACAAGGGGCTGAGAACGGAGACCTCTGAGAACCCAATTGTACACCTCGGCAAGGTTAGTTGTCATTATTCCGTACCTTGCGCCATCCGTGTCGTGCAACAGCGACCACTTCTCCAATGGTTCCCCCTCGATCCACTGCGAGAAGCACTTGATGTTTCGCGCGCTCCTCCTTCTTGAACCACTTGGGTTAGACTCATCGATTGCTGGCAAGCATTGCGGTTGTGCCTCCCCAGGAGTGACCGGCCCCTTGCTCCTCTCGTCGACGTTCTTCCTGGTGTGCTCATCCAACAACCCCCATAAAGCATCAAATTTTCTCTGCTGGTTCTGCCTAGCCAGCCTCTTGAATAGCTTCATCAAAGATTGTTTCGGGAATTGCTTGAAAAAGTTTGCCCCTAAGTGACGACTGCACCACCGGTTTCTCATGTCCGGCCAAAAAAAGGTCTCCTCAGGGTCTTCTTGAAGTTTTCGTATCGCCTTCATAATACCGGCGTGGCGATCATGGATTATGCACACACCAGGACGGGTGCCTACAACTCCACCCCTCACATGTCTGAGAAACCACAGCCAGCTCTCATAATTCTCACTCTCCACAAATGCAATGGCCAGCGGCAATATTTGATTGTTACCGTCAACGCCTATGGCCGTCAGGAGCTGCCCTTTGTATTTGCCTGTCAAGAAGGTCCCATCTATTGAGATAACTGGCAGCATGTGTCTGAATGCTTCAATGCTAGCACCAAATGCAAAGAATGCTCTCTGCAACACTGCAAATCCCGGTGGACTTATGGACGGCTTGTCGTGCACCGCGATGTACGTGCCCGGGTTCCTTTGCTGCAACACCTTAAGCATACGAGGAAGGTTATCGTACGCCGCTTCGAAAGTGCCAAAACGTTTTTCCAACGCCTTTTGCTTGGCACGCCACGCCTTCGCGTAGCTAATCTTATACTTGAATTTATTCTCAATAGCTAGCATAATATGTGTGGCCGCAACATCTTTCTTCTCCACTATCTCCCCATACATCAAATTGGCTATAAATCCGGACGTAAGGTTACGATGCCTCGCCAAGACTGTGTTTAGAATGCAGGAGTGCGGCTCCACCGTGGACACAATCCAGTGAGTCTCATACTTGGGTCTACGTGCGTGCACCCTAAAAGGACAACCAGTCTGCTCGCACTTCACAGTGTACTGCTCCTGGCTTGATTTGACGACGCGAAATGTCCGTTGCATTGAAAGGGCCCAAAGTTTGATGGCATCCTGCAGCGCTTCCTTGTCAGCAAACATAGCATGCACCCGAACCTCTGTTTGATGATACTCCCATGGCGATTCATGCTCATCATGTGCGGAAACACCCTCCGCATTATACTGGTTCCATTCTTCGGGGATAGAAACTTCTTCATCATCGGAACTGTCCTCCTCGTCGTCCTCTACAGCTTGCTCTTCATCCCATGCCCTCTGGTCATCAGATTCCATCTGATGCACGATACACTCATTATGCTCTCCTTCATCAGCTTGCCCAGTTCCCTCTCTATAGCTTGACAGCTGTAACTCTCCTCCATGTACCGCATCGGCTTGCCCAGTTCCCTCTCTATAGCTTGACGGCCTTAACTCTCCTCCGTGTACCGCATCGCCTTCATCACGAGCAACTTCATCAGCTCCACCGACGTGCGGCCCGCCCGAGGTGCTAGCACCTCCCGAAGCATAGGCGGACGCACGAGCTTGCGCAGCTGCTTGTAGTGAGCACGGTTGCACAAGCAGGACACACTCGTATCCACGGCGCCGGCACCGTTGCACAAAGCCCTTCCACGAAACAGAGCGCACCAATGTCTTCAACTCCCATCTGATGTCAGTGGAAGACCGGCTCCAAAGCCCTTGCACAACGACGCTGCACACCTCGGGGTCCAATGAAAAACTCTGGGTCAGCCAATGCTGCACATCTGTCATTCGAGCATTCTCGTCATCCGGAAGTACGAGAGTGACTTGCGGAAAATCGCTCAAATCCACACCAGTCGGACCTTCACGAATCATTCCAACACCATAATACACTCTCAATGTAGTACTGGCCATTAATGATGTATGCCTAGATGTATGATTGAAATTTACGACATGTCAAATATCATGGGAGTTGAAGACTGTAAATACAACATAATTACAAAAAATACCTGGATCCAAATCGATGGAATAGCTTCGACTTCTTCTTCCTCCCTCACCTCCTCTCCTTCTCTTCTCTCCTCCTCTCCTCCCTCTCTTCTCCTCTTCTTTTCTTCCTCTTCCTCCTCTCTTCTCTCTGGGCAGAATGAGGGAATAACGATTTCTGCGCAGAACGAGGGGAATGTGCCCGGGGGTAATGGGCGGCATAATTGCAGTCGCCCTACGGTTGGGCGACTGCAATTGCAGTCGCTCAACCGTTGGGCGACTGCAATTGCAGTCGCTCAACCGTAAAGCGATTGAAGAAGTCGCCCAACGTACACAGATTCCCTAAATGTCGCCTCCCGGTTGGGCGAAAGGCAGCAGTCGCCCAATGGGGTGGCGACTGGAGATTATTTTTGTAAAAAATGTTGTCGCGGGTATATTTATGTATTTTCGAATAAAAAACGGATTATCCGTACAAAAAATTCTGAGGCCATGAGCCCATCCGGGTTTATGTCGGACTGATGCATGGAAATGAAGCCGTCCATGTGGCTCACAAACCATTTGCCGACTGGTCTTTTCTTCCTCCTAGCTTTGATTTAACTCAAAACTCGCCCGCAATCCTTTCACGGATTACAAGTCCAGGAAGTGATTGCTCACTGTTTTATCATTCTTGCCACCATACATCCCTGGGCGTTTGGTTCGGCTTCAAAGTTTCAGGCATGTTCCGGAACCATTTTTGGTGATGTGATGAAGTTGTGGATATACGACTCCAACAATCAAGATTCAAATTCTGTTACTCATCTTTATACACATGCAAGTGTACTTTCAATAGTAATTTTATAAGGTTACGGATTTCTCCTCGGACTCTGTTTTTCTATGTATGTATTTGTATGTGTTAAGAGAGCACACTCGTGTGTGCGTGTGTGAGGGAAAACGATATTGGTTTGCACATTTTATCGGAGTGTAGTGGTAGAACCAGTAACCGGTGGTTATCAAATTTTTTAGACAAAATTTTTATTTGAATTTTGAATTTTTAAGATATAAAAAACTTGAAAAATTGCTGATTTCCTTTATATTTGATGAAAATTAGATAAATCTAATTTTTTTGCCCGGTTTGAATTTTTATAGAACCCCATTGATAACACCCATAATCGGCGGTTTTTGGCAAAATTTCAGCGATAAGTTTTTCCATGGCGAGCGTGTGCGTCTTCCGTGTAATCATAAAAAGTATATACGGTGGAGGTGGGGAAATAGAAACATGTTTTTATTGAATATAAACATTTTTAACAGTATTTTCAAGAATAAACCCTGCCTTAACTTATTTCTAAAAATGAAACATCCTTACCACACCATCCATAATTTTCGGCATCATCACATTGGGCACCGGAACAACCTACCGCTATATATGATGGCGGTGGAGAAACAGGAACAGTTTTTATCAAATAAACATTTTATAACAGTATTTTGAAGAATATACCTTGTCTTACCTTATTTATAAGAATGAAACATGCTCGCCATACTATCCTTAGTGGCAGTGGCGGACCCAGGAAAAAATTGTAGGTAGGGCGAAGTCACAGTGGCGGACTCAAGAAAAAAAAACTAGACATGCTAAAGTCGAAAGCATGAAATAAATAGTAGACCCAAAAGCAAAACAATCCATGATCAAAGTATGTTGCAAACACACTAATAAAAGTATGTGATACGAAATAGAAACAACAACTACAATTCGCATGTTAACATATGTGGATAACGGAAGGAAATGAAAAATACCTCACTAATGAAACTTAATCCACAATTGTAGATGAGCTGTAAAAGAAATAACCTGTCAATTGTGAAAGATAGATAAATCAATAGTGTCACAATTCGATAATAGAATATAAAAGATGAAATAAAAAAGAAGACAAAAAAAATACCTTCATCCATTTGTTGCAGTTGTTCAGCTGCAGCCTCTTGTTGTGGTCGTTGTTGTGTTGGACTTGGTTCGATTGGACTTCAAGTTGAGATTATATATGTGCGGCCACCGTTCTGCTTTTCTTGGTACTTCTGCTTGACAATTTGCTAAAATAGCTATTCAAATCCTTTCTATTCATTTTGAATTTGAACAAGCCTCAGATCGCTGTTTCTGGAGACGTAAAAATATAAGTACCCTCATTTTGACAAGCTAGTTTACATATTCTACAATCTACATAAAATTTTTACAAGCTATCAAAACTAATACTCCAATACACAAATCTGGAATCTAGAATAAATAGAATTTATTGTACCTTGATAAAATAGAAACTATAGAAATGCTCAAATTCATAATCACATTCTAGTATGAAAAGTGAGCTGCTGCTACCAAAGCTATCTGGGAATTTTGAACAGTGTATAAGTATAACAGTATAAGTCGGGCCTCGGCTTACTCGGTCTGTCGGTCACTCGGTCACTCCCGATCTCAAATCAGCAAATCACGGCCTGGCTCAAAGCCTCAACTCCTCCTGGTCGACTGCTCCTAAGGCTCAAAGCCTCAACTCCTCGTCTCCTCAGATGGTGCTGCTGCAGCTGATCTGCTCGACTAGTGCCTCCTCGGCTCAAATCCGCCGACGCGCGCCCGACGCCGACGGCCGACCCGCTCCAGCGCTCCTCAAATCCCCCGGGGCCCCGGCCACCACATCACGCCTCCAGGGCTCCCCGCCTCCCGCCTCCCGGCCTCCCCTAGTCGGCTGGGCGCCGCCGTGCCGTGCCGACCTCCTACAACTCCACCTGGGCGCCGCCGCGCCGTCCTCCGCCTCTGCCGCCCGGGATATAGGGTTAGCGCCAGCTCTTTTCTTGTACTCTTCGACTTGGTGTTGGCCCGTGCGTAGTATATCTCTTGCTTTGTTGGGCCGTGTGTTTGTTGGGTATTTGGGACTTTGGGTGTTGCTTGGACTAATGGACTTGGGCCTTGTTGTGTTCTTCCGGGTTCCGGCAAGTCGGCAAGATGTGCACAGCACACGTATCACACCCGGTCGGGGGGTGGGGGACTGGGGGGCGTGTGCTTCGCCGCCCGGGGGGGGGGGTCCGGCCGGCGAGGAGCTCGGGCGGTCGCCCGGCCTCGCCCGAAGGGCAGGTCCGCCCCTGCTTAGTGGCGTCGCCGTGGGTCAGCGGCGAGGCAAAAAGAGTGAAAGGTGTCACACTGCCACAGTGGTGTGGCACCCTTTCCCAGTCCCAGATCACCAAATATGGCATAGCAATGGTGAACTAGTCGTTTTTGAAAATAAGTTAGAGGAGGCCTTTGAATGGGTCAGTGATTTTAGTAAATAGGTGAAGAGAGTGACTATTGTACAGGCGACTGTTTTTTTTATCTTCAGTCACTTTTTTACACTGTAATTCTAGGTGACTGAGAGTGCAACTTCAAAAGGAGTGAATTAGTACACTGTAAGTTTATGTGATTGAAAGCGCAACTTCAAATCACTGAGAGATAAAAAATTTTAATCAATTGCGCAATAGCAAAACCGATAGGGAAAGTACATACAAAGTGCGGAGACGAGGGTTACAAACGAAATGCTATGGCACAGGGACCCTGCACCTCAGGCCTTTCCAGCTCCCGTGATAACAGCGCATGCATGAGCAGTGTCCGGTGATCGACCCTGCCGGCTGGACGACCGGTGGACGGATGGGGATCGATGGCGTGCGTGGCACCGTCATCACGAGATCAAAACAAGCTGTCCACCATGGATGATCGATGATGATCTATCGCTCACTAATGTTATTCATGAATATGAAGCTGCTGCATATATGGGTGTGCCCCCATGGGGTGCATGGACGCAGATGGGAGAGGGGGTCGTCACTGGTCAGGGTCAGATCCAAGGGCGGAACCAGTTTAAGCTCAAGTCCTAGGCTAGCCAGCTGTTTTTAAGTTAACTCTTGAGCTAACTCTTTTCTTTATTTATGATTTTTTTTTTATAAATTTTACATAAATTTTAGTTATCAGATCTCGAACTATAACTTAAATAACCTCAGATCTGGTTTCGCCACTGATCAGGCCCACACTGACACCGCTGATCTACTGCCTGGTCGAGTGCGAATGGGGCTTCCCTATCCCCCCTCTCTCTATTCCCTCAATCTAAACCACTCACATTTCATCCAATGACTAGTTTTTTTATATATTTTCACCATTTGCCCATCCATCATAAATAATAAAAAAATACAGAAAAAATAAAATTTATTTTTTATTATAATTTTTTAAGGAAAAAATAAAATTATAATTTCTGTAAAATAAATTATAATAAAAAATAAATTTTATTTTTTTCTGTATTTTTTTATTATTTATGATGGATGAGAAAATGGTGAAAATATAAAAAACTAGCCATTGGATGAGATTTGAGTGGTTTAGATTGAAAGAATTGGGAGGGGAATAGGGAAACCCCATTTGTCGAGTTGTGCATTGTGGTGTGTTTTGTGCTTTGCTAGCTGCCTTCCTTCTGGCTTCTGGTTGCCTGCCTGTCCTGTCCATGACGCAACTGATTTGGACGCCTCAGTACGTGCGTGCACATGGGCGCTAGCTAGCTAGCCTCGCTGCTTGGGAGCATCCAGTTCAGGTTCCAAACTGTCCGGTTCAAAGACTAAGCGGTGCTAACTAGTTTTTTATTTAAATTTTTAGATGTACCTTTTGTCTTTTAACAGAAATTATATTATAGTGCCGGTTAGTTTTTTAAAAAAAAATAAAAAAATGAAAAAAAACGTTATATCATCATAGACAATATAAAAGAATAAAGGCAAAAAAGCCGAAGAAAAGAAAAGAAAAGTCAAAATAAACACAAAATAGAAATCGATGTGTTCCAAGCGGCTTCTAGTTTAAATAAGTTGAAAACTGAAAAAAGCAAGAATCGGAAGCTGTTTGGAACGGGACCTGGACTTATGAAGTGAAGCTTCCGCCGATGGACACCCTCGAGATGGTATCAGAGCTAATCAGTTTATATGTGCAGCGTATGCAGTCGTCAATGTATTACGAGAAATCTCCTCACAAAAGAAGAAACTAATGAATTATCAGAGTTCCCCAGCTCGGCTTGAGATTGGTTGATTTATGAAGCTTCTGAATGTATTCATTGGTACATTGTGGTTTGCAAGGGTTAGGGGCAGAACCACACTTCGAGCAGGATAGATTTCAGTTCAGAGTGTAGAAAAATATCTAACGTACAGCTCAGGTAAATTCAATTCAGTCTGGATAATATTTTTATGGTTCAGTCCATATAGTCTAGATTATTCTACCACTAAGTCAGGGTGTAACTAAATTCTAGTTCCGTCACTGCAAAATGTTTGAGATGGTATCAACCCATAGTGTATCCAGGACAAATGTGCCATGTATGAGATCTGCAGGATTTTGCATGATTAATCTGGTAGTATATATTGGTTGTGATCAAAATGGCTGAAAAGCCCGTGGCTTATGGCTGAAAACACTGTAGCTGGCTGAAAAAAGCACTGTAGCTGACAGAGGCTTATTTACCATAATTAAATTTAAAAAAATTTAAAAATAGAAAAAACATATTAGCCCATCACGTATAATGTAAACAAATACGAGGAAAAAAAGAACCGGTAAAAAAACTCAAAAAAAAGCCAAAAGTTCAGAAAAAGACGAAATTTATGAATAGTGCAAAAATAAGCTGAAGCCAAAAGCTCAAGCCATTTTGATCACACCCATTACCTGATTCTAAGCAAGTCGGTGTTGCACTGTTGCAGTCCAGTAAAGGTAGCTGGAGACGCAACCCTTTTTTCAGGTGAGATTGCGTTGCTCTGCCTTTTTGACTGCCGCGTGGGGTCCTTGACCTTGCGATGCACGAGCCTCAGCAGGAGCCTTTCAGTCACAGTCAACACTGTCGAGGACATGCAAATCAAGGTGCACAGCTTGGGGCTTTGCTGAGCTGATCAATTAATAGACCGAACATTTTAGGGAGCTCTCGGGAGAGACCTCAAGTGAAGGCTGTTCATTAGAACAGAGATATGTAGCTACATGATCTATGCATAATAAAGAGTGCTTATGTTTGTAAGAATCTCAATAACTTAGTATACTTTATTATTTTCTTCCATCAAGCTCATACTTCAATTATATTCTTCAAGTTATATTTTCTTTCAAGCTTCTATTATCATTTACAATGTCTATGATGTCTTAAAATTTTAAATAACCTACGAGATACGTAAACATATTCTCAAATATCTAAGTTATATCATTGAATTCTAAAAGTTTTGAAATAAATGAAGGCTGTCTAAATAATCTCGGCTGTCTAAATAATCTCGATAATAAAAAGCTTCTACAGAGAAGGGATGAAGCTTTGCATTAAAGATGAGTTATAACGATATAACACCATCAGGTAGCTAGAAAGCGTGTCATCCCTGGTGAGGAGGACGATGTCATTGATAATGATGAGAAGATTCTCCATATCGTTAGACAGCGACTAAAGCAGACATATCGGCATCAGTGAAAATGTGAAGTCATCATGGTTAGTGAGAAAGCTATAACATTGAGGTATCCAATGTCGAAGAAGATGAGCGGTCGACACAAGAAATGGGGGGACATTAAACACGTATAACATCATGCATATTTATATCCATGCATCCATCTGTACAAATAGAAGCACAGGCGTACAGAATCATAGATGATGCAACCACAGGGAATAGGTTTAGGACCACTCGCAAGAGTGTGACCAGTGTCCTTGGCAGGGATCAACGATGGTTGTACATTTACGCATATTTAATGTTGCAATGGTCAGCATCAAGCAACAATTGGAGAAAAATAGAAGATAACTATATGGTGGAGTATTGTGTTAGAATAAGTAGTAGCAAAGAGATCGTATTGGAATTAGTAACGGCTAAGAGGGACCGATCAAGAATTGGGCGCGCTGTTAGAAATTGTGGTAGAAAAATTGTAATGGGGAGAAGTGATAGAAGACACATGGTTCGGTAGGATAGCCAGTGCATGAGGGATTCTAAATTCAATATAGGTCACCTATGGTGTATCAGTGTATGCATGAGCCATATACTCTAATACCATGTAAACTAATACGATAATTTACCCCATATATAATCAACATATTGCTTTGATATTAAATAGAGGTACTATACATGCATACATTTTTTGAAAAAAAGTAACTAATGAAGGAAGAATAGAGATATGCAGCTATATGATCTATGCATAATGAAGGGTGCTTATGTTTGTAAGAATCTCAACAACTTAGTATACTCTATGATTTTCTTCCATCAAGCTTATACTTCAATTATATTCTTCAAGTTATATTTTCTTTCAAACTTCTATTATCATTTCTAATATTTATGATATTTTAAAATTTTAGATATCTATGAGATACGTAAACATATTCTTAGCCATCTAAGTTATATTATTTGATACTAAAAGTTTTTAAATAAATTTAGTCACGTAAATATGTAGGCCGCGCTGCTAGTGAACAATATACAGCGTCGTTTTTTGGATGCAACGAGCTGGCGAGCTGCACGCACATGTAGGTGCACACGTGTAGTTACCCTAGCCGGTTTTCGATCCAACGGCCGGCTTTCATGCACACGTGTAGTTACTCTACTGGAAACAGCATCACATACATACATGCATAGGTAACATGGGACCAAGCCGACAACATGTGCGGGTCACCATCTCTCTCTCTATCTAAATCGCCCAATGTGTAGTGCGTTACATCCGCTTCACAGACCAGAGTTCAGAGCAACCATATGTGGCATATGGTATTGTTTTTGTTTATACTTACGTGGAGTGCTAATGACCTGCACAAACTGTTCATAGATACGTAGATTATCGCATCTAAACAGATAAAGAATATTGAGTACTTTTCATTCGATATCTCGATAATTAGTCTCTTCATGTTTACTCTAATTGCTGCCCAACTGTTCAATGTCTTGTGTAGGAGTACAAAAGAAGCGGATAATTTCTATCTGATCGACCGTCTAAATGCTTATGGAACAAAAAAGGAATGAAGAAATTGGTATGCGGCACTATTCGTGTTCGACTTTGACTCCAAGGAAACAATATGGAATATGATATAGAATGAGCGATATCTATCCATATCCGCTCCAATTGCACTCCTAATATCAGTCATCTATAAGCTTTATCACGTAAGATTTTTGATGATATGGATAAGGCAAAACAGGAAGAGAAAAAGAAGCCTTGCATACAACAGACGATAAATAAGGCTCTTATAGACAACACAAAATACCATTCTATGAGTTGATGTCTGTAACAAATATTTTGTATATATGTATAAATGAGGAAACCAAATCTATTATATAATACAAGTTGATGACAGGTGGAGGTGGTTTACAGTCGCTAAGAAAAGAGATAATATGCTAAAAATTCTTATAGAAATGAAAACATTCTGACTCTTTATTTGGTGGACCTTTATGGGATGGAGGGATTGAGAGTATGATACATGAATGGGTGTGTTGATTTGGTTATACCGATATAAGCTATGTGATGTGTATTATGAGCATATAGTATATATAAACATTGTAATAATGAAAGAAAGTGATGATATAAATGAAAATATTATATTATGCTATGTTTATTGTTTTGCTATGCAAATATTAGGGGAAAAAAGTTCTGGTCATAGATGTCAAGTATTAAAAAACAACGTGAGTTTTTTTCTATCTTATAATATTTAATATTAAAATATTATAAATAAGGTTCTGTATTGATTTATTTTTAAAAAGCAAAATTATATATGGATTACCAAATCATATGAACTGTCTTTGGTGATGCTTGTAAATGACACGGAGAACTATTATAGACAACAGACTTGCCTTAATGTATACTAGCTACGTTAGCGCGGCGCCACGCCGCGCTAGCCACCGTGTGGGCCGAAGTAAAAGAGACATAATTCATGGGGCATTTCTTAAAAAAAGACCGAGGACACATGCGTAATTTTGAAAAAATCAAAGGGGTTTTTCGCAAAAAACCAAGGACATGTACGTAACTAAACAAGGACCTGTACATAATTTTAGAAACCGCGGGCTGCAATCGGTGAAGTGGAGGATGGTTTCTAGAAAAAAAACCTAGTAAGGACCTATTTGCGAGAAGTAGGGACCTATTTGCGAGAACAGAGAACTTCTACGCGATTTCGCAAAAGACAGAAGTTTTCTCGCAAAAAAAATGACATGGCACAGCTCTCCGGCCGGGAAGTCCCTAACTTTAATATACGGTAAATTCCACTAGCTTGTAGTAGTAGCACGTGGCATTGGTTAATCAGATGAGCCGTTCTTGTTTAACCCAGTAAAGGTAATGTGCCCCCGACATTCTCGCTCGTTAGCCGCGCCATCCATGGAAACCAAACCACGGGGCACTTCACCATGACAAACTAGTATGGCAAGACACTTTTCTTTTTCACTGGCCCCAAAACCTTTTAACACATGTCTTCACACGGTAACCTCTGTAGTATTATACTTTAGTAGTATCTAACTTTGAAATCTGCTCACTGTTAGTACACTGATCAATCTGGATTTAGTTCCAAATAAGCGAACATAGACAAACTATCCAAAATTGTCCATGGAGAATGCAAGCTGTGAGGTCTATAGCTGCAAGACGAACTGGACCGGGACATGGTTCGTGTCGGTAGCGTAGACCCGGACCTTGCCGGAGATTCGATGGGGACGTGCGGCTCCCGATTGCGATGTGAGTATTGGGACATGCATGCACGGTGCCGCTGCCTGCCTGCCCGCCCGCCCATGTGACCTGCATTGACTCCGGCTAGCCACTTCACAGTCTCGTCATCTCGTGTGTGTACGTGTTAGGCGATGCAGAGCTGAACTCAGTGGCGAAATTAGAATTTAGTTACGTTTCAAATTTAGTGGTGAAATAATTTAGACTATTTAAGCTAAACTATGAAAATATTACTTAGACTACATTGAATTTATCCAGACTGTACACTAGATATTTTTTTCACACCTTGGCTGAAACCTATCATGCTCAGGGTGTGGCTCCGCCCCTGGCTGAACTTGTTGGCGATTTTGGCAACGAATCAGGAGTTGTATCTAAGTGTATGGGTCGATTCTTTCCGGTTGTGGTGCATGTATTTTAGTTTTAGTGTAAATGTTTGTACAAATAGATCGAATATAAATAAACTGATAAGTTATTTTGAAAGAATTGTTCCGATAAACTCTTTCGAAAAAAACGACATAAGTCGTCTTATTTGTTTATTCAAAAAATACCGTAAATTCAAAAGAAACGAGCCATTATCTTGATCCCGATTGGTGCACGAGAATTTGTTCCGATTCCTTCAAAAATTGAACTAATTTATATGAAATTTCTATAAATTTTTTTGCGTTACAAGCTCGTCAGTGCCCATGTGGTGGATGGAGCTACCTGTGAGCTAAGCTAGATCACTGCCACTTGATCAATCATCAAGTATCACTATAGGGAACAAATTAACAAGCGCCTTTTCCTCTCCCAAATAGATTACTCCATCTCTCTCTAATTTATACACCCGCTCTAGAAGCAGAGCAAAGCAAATTTTCAAAAAAAAGAAAAGAAACAGAAAAACCCCTAGCTCTCACTATAAATGCTCAACACTCCTCTGCTCTTAGCATCCATCCATCGCCGCCACTAACCATTGTTGCCTAGCCCATAGCTAGCGCCTAGCCAGCCTAGAAGCGCAGTGAAGCAGAGGACGCAGGGCGGTGATAGGATGGCGACCTTTCGGCGCCTCCTCGCCGTGGTGGCGGCGGTGCTGGTGCTGCGCGGCGCGGCGGCGGCGGCGCCCAGGAAGCCGGTGGACGTGCCGTTCCAGAAGAACTACGTGCCGACGTGGGCGGAGGACCACATCCACTACATCAACGGCGGGCAGGAGGTGCAGCTCTACCTCGACAAGTCCACCGGCACCGGCTTCCAGACCCGGGGCTCCTACCTCTTCGGCCACTTCAGCATGCACATCAAGCTCGTCGCCGGCGACTCCGCCGGCACCGTCACCGCCTTCTACGTACGCATTGCATCCAGTGCATCTCTCTTTCTAGCGCTTGCTTTGTTTTCTCGCTACAGTACGTGTTAGCCGAAGGGAATCTGTTTCTTGCATGGATGGATGGATGGATGCCATTGCTGCAGCTGTCGTCGCAGAACTCGGAGCACGACGAGATCGACTTCGAGTTCCTGGGGAACCGGACGGGGCAGCCGTACATCCTGCAGACGAACGTCTTCTCCGGCGGGAAGGGAGACCGGGAGCAGAGGATCTACCTCTGGTTCGACCCGACCAAGGATTACCACTCCTACTCCGTCCTCTGGAACCTCTACATGATCGCGTAATTAATCATACTGCTTACTACGCACTGACCAACCTCTCTATGCTTAATTAGTGCATGCTAGTTGCAACATCTTTCTAAACTACTTGTCTCTGTGGGTTAACACTGGTTTAAATATCTGCCAATACTAGTGGATGTGATCGTTTCGACTTCAGCTTCTGGTTTCCGGCTTATTTTTTACTATTAATATATTTCGTCTTTTTTTGAACTTTTGATTTTTTGTTGAGCTTTTTTGCCTTTTTTCCGTTTTTGTTTGTATTATACGTAATGGGCTAACATATTTTTTAATTTTTTAAAATTTAACTATGCTAAAATATCTCTGTCAGCTACAGTGTTTTTTCAACTAGCTACAGTGCTTTTCAGCCATAAGCCATAAAAAAACCCCAAATAATCACCACCATTATCTGGAGTTGAAGCACTAGAACCATGCTAGTACTGGTTGATTTAGCATTAATGTTGAAGCATAATTTTTAGGGCCAATTAAGTTGAAACACACTGCTCAACTACTATTGTACTGCGAAAGATTATTACTATTGAACATGTGCAATAGATGCAACCAGCGTGTACATATCCGAAACCAAGCGTAAGAACATGACGAACGCCGGGGTGGGGTCCACTGCTCCATGCACGATGTCAGTCACAGTCACGTAGACTCGTGGTGCGTTGCACTGTGCAAATGGGAGCATAACTGAGGCACCCAGTGTTATGGAAGGCTATCTTGTACTTCTTCAGCTTTATCTTCTCTCTAGGATGCTAGCAATGGCCGTTTTGACCTTAACCCACAGTACTAGTAGGTACTAATAATAACCTTACTCAATTACTGCATCAAATTAAGTACATGAGTGCGAATTTACGTCTTGCAAGTTACTTGCTCCTCCGTTCTTTTTACTCGACCTTTTTATTTTTTTTTACGATTTTTGATGTACGATTTTGACTTCTATTTCTTTCATAACTATGTACTAACATACACTAATAAAATTATAATACTATAAAAATATTTTTAATGATAAATTTAATTATATAATTTTTGTATAGCTAATATAGGGGTCTGTTTTTTTTCAGTTTTTAAAAGCTGTTTTTGGGTTTTTTTATAGTAACTAATTTTTAAACGGTGTATCTTTTAATATAGAGTGACTTCATTTATATCGGCAAAAATTGTACGTGAGTTTCTGTTACTCTGTAATCTATCGTACGACCAGCCCAAAAGTCACAAATCATAATCAAAAGTCATAACCTTCAGTCAAAAAGAACATGCCCCTACATAGTTTAAAGTTTGACGGTATAGATTATAGGAAGTCAAATAAAAAAAGAAAGGCGGAGTAAATTCGAGCCAAATGCGAATCTATGCCCCGCAAAAATTCCCATGAAATTGAACACGGACGAGTTTGATCCTGCATACGTTGTTTCCTTTCCTACGAAGTTGACGTGGAATAACCATGGATTGAGCACGGCAAACAGGTTCTTGGTGGACGACACGCCGATCCGGGTGTTCAAGAACAGCAAGGACCTCGGGGTGCGCTACCCGTTCAACCAGCCGATGAAGCTCTACTCGAGCCTGTGGAACGCCGACGACTGGGCCACCTGCGGCGGCCGGGAGAAGACGGACTGGTCGCGGGCGCCGTTCGTGGCGTCGTACCGCGGCTTCCACGTGGACGGGTGCGAGGCGTCGGCGGAGGCGCGGTACTGCGCCACCCAGGGCGCGCGGTGGTGGGACCAGCCGGAGTTCCAGGACCTCGACGGCGAGCAGTACCGCCGGCTGGCGTGGGTTCGCAGGGAGCACACCATCTACAACTACTGCGCCGACCGCGACCGCTACCCGGCCGTGCCGCCCGAGTGCCGCCGCGACCGCGACCTCTGAGCCGTCCGATCGCGCCTCGACGTCCGTGCACCGCGCGCGCGTGCCACGGCTACGGCTGCTCTGATTATACACGTATTGATATAGATGGGGTTTGCTTTGCTCTGGGCTACGATTGCTTGTTTGTGTTGTACTACGGTGTGATCAGCGTGGACGAGCCTGTATGGAACCTGTGTGATTCTGTCAGATGGGCCATGGGCATGTACTTGAGAGTATCGCGCTGTATGGTCGTCTCACAGCAGATTGATGATATTGGCATTGCATTGATCTTTTACTAGCTGCTCGTGTTTCGCTTACTTAATATTATTGGAGGCATTCATTCGTCTGGTTTTTTAATCACTCTACTGGAGATGGTGAAGTGTACTACATTGGGGCCTGTTTGGTACGGTTGCGATTTATGACTTTTGGCTAAAATTTTTGAACTTTAACTGTTTGCGCCAGAGATTATGGATGTCTTGAGGAAATACCTCGTTTGAAAGTTAGGTATTGTACCAAAAGCTAAAAGCCACTAGCTTCGATCGAAAAGAACCGGCCTCAAAACTGCTGAGTAGTGAGTACGCATATAGATTCAGCTTGACGTCAATGGGTGGGTTCAGGACAGCTCCCCTTGGGTTTATCATTTTCTATTACAGCACGGTATGTTTTTTAAAATAAAATATATAAATAGATTATAGTAGATACTATACTAAATTCAGTTGTACTAATTAAAATTATATATAACTGTTTTCCCTATATAAACCACAAGAAGCTCTAGTAGAATTTAAATATCATAAACCACAAGCTAAAACTATAACCGAAAAAACATGTAACAGATTGACTATTAGCAGGCAAGAAGCTCTAGAGCCACAGGCCAAAGAGGCGTTCATGGTATCGTTGATTAGTAGTTTTGAGCGGCTGGGGATATAACAAAAGTCAGGCTTACAATAACGAAGGCACAATCTGTGCAAAGATTTTGTGCCTCTGCGTTATGAACGAAGCTTGCCTGTTCCGCTCGGTGTTCCCTTCCCCTGTTCCCTCCACCTGTCGTGATGCAATTGGCTGACTCTTCCTCCAGCTGTCCACACTGAACAGCCTCTCCATCCCACCCTCCCAGAGCGCCAAAAAGGCAATGGAGCACTAGAGTTACGCGCCAAAACAGCAGTCTGATGCAGCAGTCTACACTTATGCAAAAAAAAAAAGCCTCATGCAGTCTTCCAGTTAATCCAGTTCGACAGTCTTCCAGTGAAGATAGCGGAAGACTTCTTCATCAGCCCATCTGAAGATATGTGAAACTTCATCAAGTCCTCCATTAGCAATCCCAGAAGTACAGAACATTTCACATATCTGGAGAACATTTCCCAGGCCAGTTAATCCATCAAATGCTATTTTCTGGAGAATCTGAAGGGCTTACTTACTCGGTTCGGCATGAAGTTTAACTTTGAAGACTGAGTTTTCCCAGAGACTGCACTTTTTCTTCTTTTCCTTCTTCTCAATTCCAGGCATTAGATTTGACCATGAGCAGCATTGAAGGGCTTATCCAGGTCCATTGCGTCACCCTCGACTTTAGACTTTTTTTTCTTACTTTTCTTGGCAGATACATTCCATTGATCCTTCAAAAATGATGCAATGGCTTTAGAAATGAAACGTTCTTCCGAACTGCCTTAGGATTAGCAATGCAAAAATGTAGGTAGCATCATATACTTGAAGATTTCTTTATAGAGTTCTCAAGCCATACATTATCTCTAGATTTCTAATGCTTTGTAAGGTATACTCCCAACTAATAAAAGCATATTCCAAAATTGTAACTCAGGATCATGAAAATTTTGAAGCGTCTCAAACAAAAGATTCTCTTGAAGACTTGATACCCAAGGTCGGCATGAAGTTTAACTCTGAAGAAGACGCTTATGACTTTTACAATGCTTATGCTTATAAGATGGGCTTTAGTATCCGAAGGAGTAGTTACCATAATGTGAAGCCGAATTTTTTCTATTTTAGCCTTTTTTTTGAAAAATATTCACATTTAGACCTCTAGTAGTTTTAATTCCGTTTTTGGACCCAAGGGGTCGGAGCCGTGACCCACGGCGCCGAGGTATCACGTCTCGGCGCCGTGGTCCACGGCGCCGAGGTGGCACGCCCGCACTAGCGTGGCGGCCCGCGTGGCGCCGACGTGGCAGGCAGCTCGGAGCCGTGGATCACGGCGCCGAGCTCAGAGCCGTGGATCACGGCTCCGAGCTGCCTGCCACGTGGCGCCTAGCTGCCTGCCACGTCTGTAGACACTCGGCTGTTTAGGGTTTGCACCGATCAGCCTTTTTTTCGCAAAATGAATTACTAGTTGTATTTTTTATTTGGATTATTTAATTATAGTAATATTATGTAATATATTTATTTATTTATTTATTTATAGAGAGCAAAAAATACGACATATGTTTTGAAAATTCGTTATGTATTGCAGATGATACATGTTGGAAATTTTTTGTAGATTGACATAGTTTGACAATGTCGCCTGCGCTCCTCCCCTCGCTCAGCGCGCCGGCGCCTGCACGCAGCTCCGCCACCGCTACAGCTCACCTCCTTCTCGCGACCTCTCTTCTCGGGGAATCCACCAACCGTACCATGGGGCAGAGGGGAGATGCCAGCTCCCTCTCACAGCCTCTGCACCTCTTCAGTGCATCTCCTCTCTCCCTGCTTCGCGTGAGCCGAACGCAGCCGGGGAAATATCTCCCGGGGAACCCACCTTGCGCTGGCTATAAGAGCCTAATTCCACCTCCCAGCAACTTTTGGCATCCTCACAAATCCCCTCCTCCAGTTAATCGAGCTTTCGTCGCCCGAGTCGCCGGCAATCGCCATTCCTGCGTCGGTGAGCCCTAGAGCCATTCTCCCGATTTAATCGATTATTTTCTAATTCAATGCACTGACATAATCCTCATTATCTCTGGAACACAATGGCGCACCCACCGGAGCTCGAGCGTCTTCCTAGGCCCAAAGCAACGGAGGTCGCCAACGGCCGAAGAGCCCTCACCGTGGCCAGCCCAGTCGAGCTGTCCCCGAGGTCAATCGCCTTCTCCAGTACACTCCTTAGAGTCCGTAGATGGTGAAAATGCCTTCAATTTAGCCGATGAGCCTCTAGGTGTTAATGGCGCCACCGCGAACACCACCTCCTTTCCGGCCACCGCCAGCCATGGCCATTTCTCCACTCATTTCCCAAAAAGCCAAAATGGAAACTCTACTTACAATCGCACCTTTTGGTAAAAGCTATCCCCTGTGAGCGTCCCTGTCCTCGCCGCGCCACCACCGGTGAAGAACTCTGTTCTGCCGCCACGGTCGGGGGTCGGGAGGAAGACGACGACGCTCCGCCGTCGATCTCGTTCCATCCGAGCATCGGTTCGGGATTAAATCCCGCTATAATTAAATAATCTACAAAACTATGTCAATCCACAAAAAATTTCCAACATGTATCATCTGCAATACATAACGAATTTTCAAAACATATGTCGTATTTTTTGCTCTCTATAAATAAATAAATATATTACATAATATTACTATAATTAAATAATCCAAATAAAAAATACAACTAGTAATTCATTTTGCGAAAAAAGGCTGATCGGTGCAAACCCTAAACAGCCGAATGTCTGCAGACGTGGCAGGCAGCTTGGAGCCGTGATCCACGGCTCCGAGCTCGGCGCCATGATCCACGGCTCCGAGGTGCCTGCCACGTCGGCGCCACGCGGGCCGCCACGCTGGTGCGGGCGTGCCACCTCGGCGTCGTGGACCACGGCGCCGAGACGTGATACCTCGGCGCCGTGGGTCACGGCTCCGACCCCCTGGTTCCAAAAACGGAATTAAAACTACCAGGGGTCTAAATGTGAATATTTTTCAAAAAAAAGGCTAAAATAGAAAAAATTCGGATTCTTCCAATATAAAGAACAGAACATTTGTTTGTTCTCGTGAAGGTATTGACATTAACAGTTTTTACTATGCAATTTGTATTTACTTTGTGACATGCTATCTATTAATTAACTATATTAACAGGAACTCGAGGTATTGACAAAAGAGCGGAATCTTCAGATTATGGTAAATGTTTCAGTAGGCCAGAAACACGATGTATGTGTCAAGCATGTATGAAGATAAGTCTCAGAGATGGATTGTACTGTGTCTACCACTTTGTATGTGAGCACAACCATAAACTTGCTACTAGAAGCCAAGCCCACCAATTAAGATCGCAAAGGAAAATTAATGAAGCACAGGTTGCAAGTGTGGAAGTTGCAAAATCTGTAGGCATTTCTACTAAAGCTGCTATTGATCTAATGGCAAAAGAAGCATGTGGTTTTGAGAATCTTGGATTTACTCGCGTAGACATGAAGAATAGATTATACTCAAAGAGGACATTAAAGACAAACCAAGGTGATACTGGAGGGGTGTTGGAATATATGGAGAAAAAAGTATCAGAAGATGTGAAGTTTTTCTATTCTATTCAAGTAGATGAGGATGACTTGATAACTAATATTTTCTGGGCTGATTCTAAAATGGTTACAGATTATGAAGTTTTTGGTGATGTCATTTGCTTTGACACGACGTATAGAAAATTGGATGATGGACGTCCTTTTGGTTTGATTGTTGGAGTTAACAATCATAAGAAAACTACTATTTTTGGTGCTACACTTCTATACGATGAGACCACTGATAGTTTTGTTTGGCTATTTAAAACTTTTCTAACTGCAATGTCAGGGAAGACACCACAAACTATTTTGACTGATGAAGATGCAGCCATGGCCAAAGCAATCAAGTTAGTTCTTCCTGAAACTCATCATAGGATATGTGTATGGCATATGAATCAAAATGCATGCAAACACCTTGCTGGAGTTGTTAAGGACTATAAGAAATTCAATATTGAATTTCAAAACTGTATATATGATCAAGAGGAGGAGGATGAATTTATGAATGCATGGAACCGATTGCTTGACAAGTATGAGCTACAACAAAATAATTGGCTTCAACGACTATTTGACAAAAGGCACCAATGGGCATTAGTATATGGTCGAAACACATTCTCTGCTGATATGAGTACTACACAGCGAAGTGAAAGCATGAACAATGAATTGAAAGGTTATATTAGTGTAAAATATGACATGCTTACTTTCTTTGAGCACTTTGACAGGTTGGTGGGAGATAAAAGATATGAAGAGGTCAAATATGACTTCAGAGCAGCACAAAGTACACCCAAGCTAACAGTAGAGTTGACAATATTAAGGCATGCAGCAAAAGCCTATACTCCAGCAGTATTTAAGATATTTCAGGAACAAGTGTTGCTGACTTTGAATTGTGACCTATTCTATTGTGGTGAGGACGATGCAGAAAAGGTGTACAAAATAAAAATTCATGGCAAGCATCATGAACATATTGTCAAATTTTGTCCATTGGAATCAACAGTCAAATGCAGCTGCAAGAAGTTTGAATTTGCTGGCATTCTATGCTCTCATGCACTAAAGATACTTGACATCAATAACATCAAATCAATTCCTGAAAAATATATACTTAAGAGATGGACAATTGATGCAAAAGTCCTACATATAAGTAGCAATTGCAATATGCATGAAGATCCAAAAGTAAAACTATCAAGTCGCTACTTTGGATTATGCAAAATATTCATTCGAATAGCTGCTCGAGCTGCAGAATCTGATGAAACATACTCTATGTCTGCCAATTGTGCTAACAAATTGGCAGAAGATATCGAGAATAGCTTGAAAATCAGGTCTAATATGGATTTAGACAACTCCTCCACTCCACAAGGTTTGTACCAATCTATTATATTATTAACATTAGGTATTCATATCAAAGTCCAATATATGCACCTCAAGTTGTCAAAGAAAATAAGAAGCCCAGTAAGCCAATAGGCATCAAACTCAAGGCAAAGCAAATCCGTGGGTCGGCGAGACCTATTGGTGGTTTAGAGAAAGCAAAACGCAAGAGGAAAAAGGACGTTGTCATTTCAAATGAGCCACAATCACAGCCACAACCACATGCTACAATAATGGTTAAATGATCATCAAGCATTGTCATTTCAAAAAGATTTTTCTCTTGGATTGTCATTGCCATTGATATTTTCATTCCTTTCTATGGTTAGGGTCATTTGGAGATTCCCAATAACCAAGATTTCATACACGTATCAGAGTACTATGCAGCTGTAAATGCTTCATTGCACCCATCCACCAATACTCCTATGGCAATGTCTCCAAAAAATCAAGGATTGCACCATGAGAAGCCAATTCAAGCATTTAATGGAGCTTTCTACAATATGTTCACTTAGTTTGCTTCAAACCTTCATTTCCTATTTCATATTTGGAGGATACTAAAGCAATCTACACTTTTGACAACCAAGAAATCTGTGTGAATGCATGTTTCAGTTCTGGAGCCATTGCAACTGATCAGGGAGAATTTGTTTTGCAGCCATTGCAACTGATCAAGGGATAATCTGTGTGCATGCATGTTTAAGTTCTGGTCAAGGGAGCCTTTTTGTATAAAAACACAAGACCTGATCTGGAGCCATTGCAACCATTACATCTCTAAAGTGTGATCTGGAGCATCATGGAAAAATTGTCGAACATCACTACATAAGATTTTTGTTGCATCTCTCAAGTTAACAGGATTTTGTCAGCTATACACAAGTATGTATGAGCAAAGTAGAATTGGTACCAAATCAAACCGATCCAGTGGTTCACGGCCTCGGGGAGGGAGGCAGTCGAGCACGTCGCTGGCCCAGGGCACGTCGCCGGCCACCGCATCTGCGCGTACGCCACCAGGCCGACGGCAGCCACCGCATCCGCGCGTACGCCACCAGGCCGGCGGCCGGGTCGAAGCCCCTCATGACCACCAGGTCGTCGGCGGGTCGATTGCGAGGGTGGGGGAGGCGGCGAGCGGCGGCGCGTCGAGTGCGAGGGCGGGGGAGGCGGCGAGCGGCAGCGCGTCGATTGCGAGGGCGAGGGAGGCGGTGAGCGGCGGCGCGTCGATTGCGAGGGCGGGGGAGGTGAGGACGAGCGTAGGGCGTCGATTGCGAGGGCGGGGGAGGCGGCGAGCGGCGGCGCGTCGATTGCGAGGGCGGGGGAGGCGAGGACGAGCGTAGGGCGTCCATTGCGAGGGCGGGGGAGGCGAGGACGAGGGTAGGGCGCGAGGGCGGGGTGGGCGGTGAGGGCGAGGACGGGCTTGGGCGGCGGAAGGCGGGCGGAGTCGTCGGCGCGCGGATAACCCGAGGAGGTGGGGAGCCGGAAACAGGGCAACAAGCAAGGTTCGCTTCGTTCAGGAGGGCCGAAGGGGGGATGGAGAGGCTGTTCAGTGTGGACAGCTGGAGGAAGAGTCAGCCAATTGCGTCACGACAGGTGGAGGGAACAGGGGAAGGGAACACCGAGCCGGAACAGGCAAGCTTCGTTCCTGCGTTATATAGCGCGGGTATGAGGATGCTACTGGTAGGCGGTACATCCGTACACGTGTCAAGGCCGTCGATAAATAAATACTACTAGGAAACAGGGATGCAAAGGGGCCCGTAGGAAACAGGGGTGCAAACAGGCCTTCCTCAGGCGGTGAATTGAATAGAGTCTACTGCCACACCCATTGCAGATCAAATCTCCCCTCGTGAAAACCTTGATCCCCGCTCTTCCTTCCAAATCCGGTAGATCGAGGCCCCAGTGGAGCGATGGAGATGTGCATGAACGGCTTCAAGCCCGTAGCGACACTTGCGGCTGCACATGGCGACTTTGCTCACCATGGCCGCGAGGGGTGCGCAGTGAAGGCGGCGAGCTTACGACGCACGTGTGTTGCCTTGTTGCGGTGATGGCATGGCGGCTCGTGCAGAGGCACATGACCTTGGCATTAAATTTGCATAGGCATGTAGGAGCGTCGTCGAGCCGAGCGATGCTGGAATGGATGTTGCAACGGCTGGTGCTATGCATTTCCAAGCTCTCCCACATGAAGTCGACTCATAGACCCTATGGGATAGTACCATTTCCCAGTCAAGAGTTAGTAGGGTCAGTCCATTTACCCATTTTCTTTACGACGGGCCACCAGGTTCAGGTCTGGGACGAACTGGACTGGCCCCCTTGCTTCCTGACTAGGAAAGTGTGTACTGGTGCTACGTGCAGCCTATGGCATAAATACAAATACTACTACTCTAGCATGTATTGTATGAATATTTTTTTTAAAATAATCAAATTTTAATTTTGAATTACAGTATTATACCCGTTTTTTATTTTTTTTTATAGAAATGGCTATCTATCGCCGTACGGTTGGGCGACATGGGTAAGTCACCCAACCGTTAAGTGACACCAGGCCAAGTCGCCCAACGGTTGGGCGACTTTCCCATGTTGCCCAACCGTAGAGCGAGTTTGATATGTGTTGCCTAACTGTTGGACGATAATCCTCTAGTTGCCTAGCCGTTGGGCAATTGTTAAAAAATATATAATTATTTTATTAATCCAATGGAAATAATTGTGAGAAGGTTTGTTGTAGGTAGGTAATATTTAGCAAATCTTGTTTGTAAGTTGTTTTTTTAAAAGGGCAGATAATGTTAGTTTATGCATTTGTGATTTTCATAGATTGTGAATGGTACAAAATCTGTTAGACTCGCAATAATATTTTGTGATCGTCGTATGTTGTTGTAGTGTAATAAATTTTCTAAAATTTTTTTGAGGACTATTGGGGTAGCAACGATTCGTAAGTAGAAAGATAAGTGATATTGCGATGCAATAGAAAATTCGCACATGGAGGAAGACAAAGCAAAATACATACACAACAAAAAAAAGTACAAAGAAGGGCCAGTCGTACACGCTCTACATGATAGTCAATATGGAGCTTAAGGTACAAGCTTCTTCAGGCGTGGCTACTGGTAGAAGGTGATAGGCGCTACCCACATAGAGTGTTGCGTAGGGGGGACGCCTCGGATCTAACTGGCCGTCGTTGGAGTGGCACGCACATATGCAGCTTGAGTTCGTGCTGCAGCATATGGGATCATAGGAACTTTCTATGTTGACGACCTCCTCGTTGCTCCTCTCGCGTTGCATCTGTTGGCGGATGTCATCATTCTCCTCATCGAAATTGTCAATCCGCTCTTCCAACTCTAAGATTCGGTTCCACAATGTATCCATGCATGTCACAACATGATGTTCATAGGAAGAATTGATCCACTGGACAAAGTCACATTTCGCCATCTGCTGCAACGGATGATTAACATTGAAGCTATATTAGCAATAAGAAAAAAAAACTATTGGCTAACTGTATCCCAAAGTGTGGGCATCGGAAGAAACGTCGTCTACTTTCAAACAAACCGTCCAAGACCTGCACGACCGCGTCCTCCCTGTGTCTGCATTGCGGCCATATCGATTGAGTACACTTGTTTGGCATCAAGCGGTAGTTAGGGGAAGATCTTGCTTCAGCGACCCCAGTTGGACAGGCCCCTCGCTTTTTGCGAGTGCTCATAGTTTGAAGGAGTGGGGAGTGTATTTTATAGCCCGCAGGGGGAGGTAGCGTGCTCCTACTTGGAAGGGGTGGTGTGTGCATTTTATAGCCTGCAAGGGGAGGCATCGTACTTTCTTAGACAGCAGGTCATATTTTAGCTTGCAGAGCAAGGATGTCGCCTCCATCATCAGAGTAGGATTAGGCCTCCCTCTCCAAATGAGGCAGCTTTCCATACCGACGTGACCTAATGAGGTAGCTTTTTGCAGCGACGTGACCCAACGAGACAGCTTTGCACAGGATGTGACTCGACCAAGCAGCTTTGTACTACGATGTGACCCAATGAGCCAGCTTTGCGTAAGATGTGACCCAACATGCCAGCTTTGTGTAGGACGTGACCCAAGGAGACATCTTTGCATAGGACGTGACACAACACACCAGCTTTACACAACGACGTGATGCAAGGCTGTAGTACGGTTCCTCTCCAAGCCCGGTGCATCATGGACACCAAATTTGCTTCAACCGAATTACGCTCGCATGGGCTGCTGCAGCCCACGACAAACAAAGGGATATTGCGTGCAACTGGGAATTCATACGCGAAGGAGAATTTTAGATAAATGATGTAAGGAAGACAATATGACCGTTCATCCAACAAGGGGATTACATGGCACACAGGCTAACGAACTAAGGATGGTACACGTATGCCTTTAGGTAATTAGAAATACATGGGACATATGGCCAAAGAGCATCGAACTACTGCATGGAACATGGCCATTTGCCTTTGTGGGCTAGCTTAATGTTGTAGTCATCGCCGTCGGCCATGGCTTTGGTGGCCAGTTCGCACCTTCTATCGCACTCCTCCTCATGAGCCTCCCGCTCCCTGCGCTTGCACGTCCCGGGTTGCAGCAGCCCCTGCGAGTCAGGTGATCTCCTCCCATTGCTTTTCCATGCTAGCGATGTAGTGTTGCAGTCGTGGTGCAGGAAAACATGGTGCGGAAGGGGTAGTACTTATAGCCTAACCCGATGCGGCGTATGCTTCACAAGTCCAAATCGGTTTAGGCAAATTTGCATCCGCGAGGCAGTGGCAAGCTGGACGATTTGCGGAGCAACGTAGTATCACGTCGCTGTTCAAAGTTGTCCTTTTTGGTCTTATCACTGCGTAAGGCTATCTCATCTCATTTGTCACTGCGCAAGGCTGTCTCATTTGGTCTTGTCACCGCACAAGGTTATCTTGTTTGTTCTTGTCATTGCGCAAGACTGGCAAATAAAGTTGAAGTTTGCAAATAAAGTTCCAAACTAATAGCATTTGCATTCTTAGTACCAGTACACACAAGAAGAAATGGTGCTGCATTTCATGAATTGACACTACAAATGAGGTTAAAGTTTGTAAATGAAGTTACACCAATATAGCATTTGTAATCTTAATACCAGTGCACACACAACAAGGTGCACGACACTTCACGTCGGTGTTCCTACTCGTCGGCATGGGCCTTGCAACATCTCGTAGTGTGGCCTTTCTGGTCATAGTGGCTGCAACATCTACTCACCGATCTAGCTTCCTCTTCATTCATATCGTTCTTGATGCGACACCTCTGCCAACGGCTCTTCCCACCCTTCAATAGGTCAAGATCCGGAATCCAAGCCCTCTGTGCAATATCTGATATGGCAAAGTTTTTCACAACCCTGAATCTTCTTAGCTCGCTGCACAACGCCTGCAGCATCCTCTCCTTCATGAAGTACTCCAACATGATATTCGATGGGTCCATGTTGATAGTTCCACATACGATGAGGACATAAGAGCATGGTTTATGAAGGAGGTTTGGCTTATTGTATATGTAGCTAGGTTCGTTCACATGATCTCTAAGGTACACTTCGTGGGTAACAAGAGAGTGAGCAGTCTTAAATCTGGCTCTGTCCTGAAGGAGCACATCAAAATAATGCTCCGTATTGCCCATTATGTAGACTATGTGCGACTGACCCTTCTCAGTCTTGGCCTACATGTATGCTGTGATCAAAAGAACAAATAATCATCCTTTATTCGGTGCTCTTTCTTATCCCACATTTATCAACCCAGGGCCGTTGTACCTCTTGGGTATTAGTATTGTTTCATTGGAGTAGCATATGCTATGTTTCAAATATCAATACTACATCTCTAAGATGAGGCTCACACAAGGTCAAACATACACAACAAAAGGAAACGTGTACATAAATGAACCAGCAAACTGTTCCTCCTAGAAGGTGCATGGTGCATAGGGGATTGTTCCAAATTAGATCACAGCTTATGAGTTCAAAACTCTGTCAGCCTCTTTTAAGTAATTTTGTCATCTTACAACCTACATGCAACTAATGTACCTCTCTGCTAGTATATTTCATCATGTTCACAAAATGTAAGTGGTAGTATCCGGTGAAAATGCTCAGTTTTCTGGAAACCCAAAAAGTTCGATCTGGACCGTGGGATTGCGTCCCAACGGCCAGATCATCCGCTTCCTTCCCCGCCTTAGAACATTTTGCACGGAAACCCCTCGCTCGTTGCGCATATCCTCCTCAGCCCTCATCTCCCTCTTTCCCTCCACCGTCATAGAAGAAGCAAAGATGGTGTTCTGTTGGTGAGAAAAGTATACGTGCAGTTTAGCACAGACGTGATGCTGCCTTTCCAGGCTAAGGAATGGAAGGCAAGTTTATGTTTCTTGGTACATAATTCATTAACTGTGCCAATTTCTTCTTCTTTGTGTTGATGTCCCAATCAGCAGAAGTGAGACAATGAGAGAGAATATTTAAAAGAACAAAAGATGCAGTCCAGTTTAGCAGAATTCAACTATGAAATTTTGCTCAACTTACTTTTTTCTTCTTTTTTTGGACAAACATGCATTGTGAGTAATTCTGTGATATGGATTGGATCTGCCATGCATGTTATTCTACTAAATTTCCATTGTTCGCAAGTTCTATTGTGCTCTTTCTTAAAAAAAAATGTGCTCTGTTGTGCTCGAGTATATGTCATGAATGTTATTTCCTCGATTCTTTCTCCAGACGACAAAAATGATGCTAGTAGCAGGACAGCTCACCGCACTGGTGCTAAGTGTGAGGTTCTTTCCCGTCAAAAAAGTGTGAGGTTCTTCAGGCAGACTGACAGACGAACAATGAGATACTGTAGAGGATAATACAATTGCTACTAGAAGCAAATTGTCTGGATTGCAGCTCAACACATTATATAGGAGAAAACTGAATAGGATAATACTGTCAGAAATATTCAATGTAGGACCTTGTATTCAATTGAAATACAATTGATTCCACTACTCTGTCCAGGAGACAGTTAACTGATGTTTGGATCAGATGTTTCAACCAACATAACAATGACAATAAAAGAAATGAAATCCATTTGATTGTACTATTCTATCCTTGAAGCATACCATCACTTTGCATTCGGAAGAGGAATTCAAGCATGCTGACTCTATGCATCAAGAACAAGATATAAGAATTTCAACCATTCTTCAACCCCAAAATTCTCAGCAAAATTTCAACATTTATCCATTCAGCATGACGCAAGAACATGTTCATCCATTCAATCCATTCCAGAATATTTCATTTTCGACACATCAGAATTCAATAAGAATACATGAGAAATTGAGAACACAAGTGCTGCTTCGTGCATGGTTGCATTTCACTTCTCAGTGATCCCCTCGGTGCAATTCGTGGTTGCATTTCCCTTCTCCTCAACCCCTGTACATGTAGATCAGACAAATGCAATCCATCTGCACATACACACTCAAAAGAACTTCAGATGATTGAGCACAATGCAAAATTTCAGTCCACGATTTAAGATTCTTGTAGGAACATCAGATATAAATAGGTGAAATAAACGATAGTGGTACATGTTCACTGATTTAGAAACGGTGAAACAAACAAGTGGATATCTCTTGAGGGGACAAATGCAGCACAAAGGAAAATTATTCGGGACATTTTTTTCCCAACTTCAGAACAAGCTTCAGTGAAGATGTCAACAGTTGTACTACTGTACGAACTAATGATCCATAACCTATGTAGCACGGATACGGATACGTCGACACGACACGACACCGACACGGAAATTCGCCGTTTTGCCAAAAAGACCGATACAGCGACACGGCTATATATATTTAAATAATAAATAAACTATATATATATATATATTATTTTCTACGTTTCTAGTTTCTACATGCTTATTAAACTGCAATAATGTAAATTGCAAACTTGTAATTTGTAAAGTGTATACTCGGAATATGTACCTCATGAATTGCTTTGTTGATCCTGACGGCTGACGACAATTGTTGATGTGAATACCATTTTCAGAAATAAGAATTCCATTAACCTGGGAAAAAAATTAACATGATCAGATCGACAAGACTACAAAGATAACATGTATATTTGATTCTTTAACAATTAAACCAATGGACTAATAGAGCAACAAGCCAACAACAATTGATAATTGATAAGGATAAGCGATAAATATTAAGAAATACCCAAGTTCAACCATAGAAACTCAAATGTAGAGTACTAGAGTACAACCATTCAACCAAAAGCAAATATCCACTATCCAACATAGGATAGGAGTGGTTCAACTTAAGATACATCACAAACTCAAATTCTAATAGCAAGACTAGTTTAAAGACAGCATGAGACTCCTAGACTTCAACTTCGTCCTCATTTTCTTCTTGGATCATTGCAATAGGCTCATCTTCAAACAACACACCCTGCAACTCTGGTTCTTCAAGAGAGAGATGAGCAACCTCTAGAATACCAACACCAGTTAGAGATTCAAAGCTATCTCCTCCTATATCCCACATTCTAGTTGTCCCTGTTTTATATGATTCTGTTCTTCTTGAGAGAAGTCTTAAATTGTTATGCACATATACCAAATATTCAGCACGCTTAGGAGTTAATTTATTTCTTCTCATGCTATTGATGAAGCTATATGTGCTCCAGTTTCTTTCACAACAAGAAGATGAGGCCGGTTGGTTAACCAATTTGAGAGCCAAATTTTGTAGCACAGGAACGGATTGTCCATGATTTGCCCACAAATTCATTGGATCAAGGATCCGTCTATCATAAATAGAATCGAAGTCATTGAATTCTCCAGAACAAGTGGAAAATCTTGCATATTCTTCTTTCACTTTCTTGAGATCGCCAAGGAGAGGGAAGAACTTTTTGAAACACTTCATTCTCATTTGTGAAATCTCAAGATCCTTGTGTGGGGGTACACGGCCAACAACACCTTCTTGGTTGATCCATTTGTCACTATAATATCTACAAACAAAAATGGATTATAATATCTAGTTATCTACAAGCAAAAGCAAAGGAAGAACGAAAATTTATAATTTACCTTGGATTAAGTGAATGTGCCAAACAATGAAGTGGAGTGTTGCCTTTTGCCCAACGATCAATCAATATGCGATGAACAACCGAGTAAAAGGTGGACTCCTCATTTTCTTCCTTACCTTCATGCCTATATATCACTTTCTTCACAGTCTCAATCATTGTATCTCACATCTCATAAATTAGATGAAGGCATGGTGTGTCGGTGTCCGCCACACGTATCATTTCATAGATTGGCTCAGTGAATTCAACAATATAGTTCACCTTGTCCCACCAAACTTCATTAAGTACTAGGTCTCTAATGTTTTGTGCCATTCCTCTATTGTCATCTCTATATGTCTCCCATTTGTCACTAATCACCATGTTTTGGAGTGCTCTCTTGATCATGCAAGACCGCTTCAACATAACTACAACTGAAGCAAACCTCGTTTCAGCAATAACAAGTAATTTTAGTTTGCTAAACTCATTGAACATTGATAGCCTCATGCCATGGTTCATTATAAAATTCTAGATCATATTAGCATCTGCAGCAATCTCAGTTATCCAATGGCACTCACCAAAGACCACTTCTTCCTCATCAGTTCTTGGCATTTTAGCAACACAAATACTCTTGAGAGCAAGATTGAGCGTATGAACAACACATGGAGTCCAAAAAACATGAGTGTACTTTTGTTCAACAATCAAACCCGCACCTTTGCAATTTGTAGCATTGTCAGTGATGACTTGGACAACACTTCTTGCACCCACTTCTTCAATAACAGCAATCAACTTCTCAGAAATGTACTCCTTTGTCTTTACCTCGCCTTCTGCATTGATAGCTCGCAAGAACATCGGTGCACCCTCAGAAATAGCAAGAAAGTTAATGAGAGGTCTTCTCTGTGCATCTGACCATCCATCTGAACAAATGGTGACACCCTTTTCAGGCCATGTGCTCCGCGTATGCTCCAATAAAGTCTCAATGTGAGTCCTTTCTTGTTGAAGAAGTGTAGTCCTTAACTTGTTGTGCCCAGGTGGGACATAACCAGAAAGGTTATTGTTTGCAGCAAAGTTATAAGATTATTGAAAATGTGGATTTCTTGCTAGATTGAAAGACAATCCTGTCAATTTCACATAACCAAAATTAGTTGAATGCAAATTGTAAGTTGGATAAAGTTGAAACAATGATTGAAAGTTGATTGCATACCTCCAGAATAAAACATCCTTGCAATTTGTGCATCCAATTGATTGCGCAAATCCTGAGCCCAAGCTTTCTCTAATGCTGAAGGAGGTCCCCTCCGCTTCTTAGTCCCCAACATAGCCGAGTCCATGCTTGAGGACGAAACACTAGCACTAGCACTAGCAACACTACCCATAGTTGATGGTGGCAAGGGCACATTTCTTGGCTTTGTTTTTGCTTGTTCTTCCTCAGCCTTTGCAACTTCATTTTTAAGCTGAGCAAGAATTGGTATTGTCACCCTAGGACATATCTTGCATCCACCATTAGTAATTTTCAGCAAGTGTGCTTTGACTCTAGAGTAGCTACTAGTGCCAACATATTTGCAATACTTGCATCTCCATTTCACATTCCCTCCCCCGTGACCACCTCTATCTAGAATATCAACATGATTCCACAACGGAAGCTTCGATCTATTGTTGCTTGTGTTTTCCTCCTCTCTAGCACTAGAATTAGAGGCTTCCATTTTTCTAAAATGATGAAAGTGGAACAAACAATCAAGCTTCTAAAACTATGCAAATATTGCTACTGGCTTACTGCAGTGCATCTCAACCCTAAAATCCTAAATGCATATATTGTTGCTGGCTTACTGGCTACTGCAGTGCATCTCAACCGGGGCCAACCCTAAAATTCTAAATGCTAAACAGAGAAGGCTCAGAACAAATGCCAAATGCATATATTGCTGGGAGTCTCATATTGCGGGCTTGCACAAAAATCATACTGCAGTGCTGCCAGTGCATCTCAACCCTAAGGCCTAAACAATCATACTGCAGTGTAAATGCTGATTGCTGAACAGAGAAGGCTCATGATACATTGATACCTCGGTGGCTCGGTGGGGAAGAACCGAAGAAGTCGGCGGCACGCGGGGAAGAACCGAAGAAGTCGGCGGCCGCGGGGAAGAACCGAAGAAGCCGACGGGCGGCACTTGGCGACGAATCCGGCGGCGCGCGGGGAAGAATCTGTCGGCACGTGGGGAGGAAGAACCGAAGAAGCCGACAGCCGGCGCTTGGGGAAGAAGCCGACGCTTGGCGACGAATCCGGCGGCGCGGGGCGATGAATCCGGCGGCGAGCGAGGTGCGAGAGAGGGCGGCGGCGAGGTGCGGTTGGCGGTGGCGGCTGCGAGTGGCGGCGCGAGCACACGATGCGGGAAGGAATATTGCGCTAGCACAGATCCGTGCGTTAGGGGCAGGGCGGCGTGTGCTAATGGGCCGGCTGTGTCCAGGCTGTGTCCGATTCATGTATTTCGTGTGTCTGACACGTATCACAAATTTTACGAATTAAAATTAATTCTAAAATCGTCTGATACGTCTCCGACACGTGCCGAAGACATGTCTGTGTCATATCCGTGTCCGACACGGTGTTGGACACGGATACGACTGTTTTGCCAAGTGTCCGTGCTACATAGTCCATGACCAGTTTATATCCAGTAATTTATATTCTTAGAATTAAATTGATTGCTTGTCATCCTAGGATTGCAAACCTTGACATAGCTCTAGGGTATTGGTGCACTTAGGTGATCATAAGTTTTAGGCTTCATTTGTGCTAAACCAATTTGATTTGAATTTCCATATTGTATACTTGGTTTAGACAAAAAGAATAAGTCTTTAATTGATAATAATTATAAGAGAATTTTTAGACCGCCTATTCACTCTCCCTTTAGTCGGCTTCCTCAATCTTACAAAATGACGGTAAAGGCCAAAGAAGCCACCGAGGAGTTCAACGCCGAGCTCCAAGGAAGGGAAAATGGCCCCGGTCCACACAGTAGGTCGGGGCGTTTCACACTAGTCCCTCTAAGGTCGAATTTATTTCCATTCCAAAAAGGCACATATGTATCGTAGTAGTACTTCGGTTTGTTGCGTCGTGCATGATGCTCTTTCTTATACATGTAACCAAATGCTACGCGTCGTGTTACATCCAGCTTTATTATGAAGTCTATTTTAATTTGCAAAAGCATTTATCCTCGTTTTTTCGCATTCAATTCTTCCACGTAGCAAAGCATCCAACAACATGAAAAAATAAATTCTTCACTATGTATGAATTCCCGGTTGCATAACAATATCACTTACCTTTGTACTTTCCAATTATTGCTATCACAATCATTCTCAAATAAAATTTCACAAATTTTCTTGCACTACAATAATATACGATGATCACAAACTGTTACTGCCAATCTAACATATTTTCTGCCATTCATAGTCTACAAAAATCATAAATAGATCAACCAACGTTGTCTCTCATTTTTTCAAAAAAAAACAACTTATAGACAAAATTTGATAAATGTTACCTACCTACAATAATTGTTATTTATCTCATGTGTGATTGGTAGCCTGCTTGTGTAAAAATGGATGAGTTCTAGTTGCCGAACGGTTAGATGAACCAGTTGATCCGTTTATAGTTTTCCTCCTCTCCCCACCAAAAGCTCGCCATTGCATTAGTGATATCTTTACATATTTTATTCGGCAATTTGGAGACAGACATGGCATGAGATGGAATTGCCTGAGCCACTGCTTTTAGTAAAATTTCTTTTGCACCCAAAGATAGCATCTTCTCTTTTCACTCATTAATCCTTTGACAAACTCTATCTACCAAGGGCTGAAAAATTTATCATACTATATGTTCTAAAACGGGTGGTAAAAATTTTTATAATATGCATACAAATATGTTCTAAAAGTTTTTAAATATATAGCAATGCACGGGTATTCAGCTAGTAAGCCTATAATTGTACAATCATAATACCAAATACAGAGAGATCAGGTTAGGTATCAGAGCATAGCAATCACCTCTTCCTTTGTGCTATAGTATCCCCATTCTCTGGAATCTGCACTTTTAACAAAAAGCCTTCATGCCTAAAAAGCCAATACCTATTATAGTGTTTACCTTTTCCAAGATGACTGACACGGATGGATAATTTCTCAATCTCTGTTTCGAAGTGCCATACCTACAAATATATTGAAACTTAGTAAGCACAATAAATATACAAATCATAGCCAGTAACAATAAAACATGTCTAGAATTCACAGGGAGGTGCATTGCACATGGAAGTTTCCTGTGATGAGTTGGGTCCTCACGAGATGCTATTTCCCTTCTATCTTGCTTCGAGAAATATTGGTCTTATCTTTCCATAAGTATCGCATGATTTTTACAATTTTTAAATAATGCGGAAAGAAAGGTTGAAGCAAGCTTTCCATCCCACAAACAGAAAAACACGACGCTCAAGGCAGATAAGAAGGTAAAAAACACCAAAGTAAGGTTTACAACCTGTATGTTTGCGGAAACACCGGAAAGGGCCTAATAGTATAGGTTTTCATAATAAAACAGAGAAATAGTTCACTCATCTTAGCATACAATACAAATATGGGCCACGAAGAAGAATAATAAAATGGAAAATGCAAATTTCTCAATGCAAGTTAAAAGAACGGATTTGGCAGCATACAAGCGAATGCTAACATTGGGAGTTATGTTACTTTCTATAAGTTTACCTTTATCAATATTCCAAATTCCCTTTTAATAAGTCGGGACAACTTGCAAAACATGGATCATACAAGCTTCATTCAAAACATTTTATTTTAGGTTACTTCAAGGCTGTCTAAATGGTCTACCATATAGACAAGTACAAAGGAGTAAAGCAAAGTGGTAAAACCTTCCTGTAGTAGTTGAATCCACCATGGTACACAAAATCACCAGACACGGGAAAATAATCTCAAGAAAAAGAGCAAAGCCAAATTCCTTTGAAAATCAGCTGATCCAGCATATTGTGTCATTAATGTTGTTTCTTCTAAAACCTTCAGGTTCAGCATATTGAGTCATTCATGTTGCTATGGATTTTAAAAAATTTTAGAATATATTTGTATGCATGTTCTAAAAAATTTTACCACCCGTTAGTTTCAGAACATATAGTATAATAAAATTTTAAAATCTGTAACAACATATGGGTAGTCAGCTAGTACTTTAGAAGTAACTCGAATGCTAAGTTCTGTACCGGTAAGATGTTGAGAAGGGGAAAAACAGGGAGAAAATGTTGGGGCGTCCAAGTGCTATAGCATGTATGTATGACAAATATTGCATTGCCAGATTGCATCAATACCAGTAACAGCTATGTTTACCCAATTGATCTTGTGGGCGATTGGAGGATGAAAAGAAGTCCCGGTGCCTTTTGGTGAAAATGCGAATGGTAACCAACAGACCAGATAACTCACTCCTGATCACCTTGGGGACCGACATGGTTGGGATACTTCGATGAAACATTGGCCCAGGTGCTTTGACCTTCTGTCAGTTGCTTCACCACAGATGCCACCTCATTGATGCCCACCCGAACCTGCTCCTTGCTGTCCCTCTCCCGGACGGTCACGCTTGTTGCAGAATCGACTGTTACCGCAAAAGGAACACCGATCTCGTCTGTCCTTGCGTACCTCCTCCCAATAGAAATACCTGCAGAAAGCGACAACATATTTATGAGTTTTATGGAGTTTGCAAATCCTGTAGTATTATGTTGTATGGAATTGTACATGTCCAAATATCAGGTATTCAGGCATCATCTTCCATCATGAAATTGCACAATATACTTCCTACTATGGTACATATTGCTTCAAATTTCTTTAAGATGGTAATAGCATCTGAAAGAAATGGTTGCAGAAACTATTCTGAGTTTAACACATACCAGCTGTGTCAATAATATGTGAGATGCCTGCAGCTGTTAATGCTTTAGCAATCACTTTTGCAGCATCATCAAACTCTTGATTCTTTACCAGGGGGAACACAGTGCATTTGATAGGAGCCACAACAGGAGGGAACCGGAAAACATTCATCTGTTCCTCTTCTGATTTGCTAGGTCTTGTATATAAGGAATGTTCAAACAGACAGTAGATTATCCTCTCTATGCCAAATGAAGGTTCAATGACTGAAGGGGTGAAGACTCGCTGGTGTTCCATCTTCTTTTCCATACTGATAGATACCATTTTCTTGGTAATCACCACATCCTTTCCAAGTGTGCAGATTTGGAAGTTTGTCTCCCCCTTAGATTCCAATGCAGCCTTCATGTCCATTGCTTCCTTCTCACTCATAGCCTGTCAGTCCAAGCATAAAGTCAACAAAACAAAGTTGCCACTTCGGTAGACAAAGAAAACTTACAAACAAATATAATAAAGACAAGGTACAAGATGTGTTACCTCCAATGCTTCAACCACCATCTTTTGATTGCCCGCAAAAGAAGAGAAATAAAACTTAGGAAAAAGAAGTCTTCTTGGTTTGGCATCAGTCCGTAACTGTCCATGTTGCCCTCGAAGATCCAGTGGCAAACCTCGACCTCACCGGGTTTTCCACCAGGCACAATGAACGCCCGTCCCAAGCACTCCTGAGCAATTCCATTCGTTACTCCATCATAGCAGCTGAAATTCGCCCGTTCTAAAATTCCACAACATCTCATTAACGCGTGCAATAACGCAAAAAAAAAACACCTAAATGGTGTTACAATCTCAATCCGAAGCTACGATGAAACGCAGCAATGAACAATCACACGCAGAGTCCGACACCTAAACGCGAGCACGCAACCAAGGTCCACACAAGCGCACAGCAAACATGAAACGTCACTTGGATAAAATTTCACACTTACACGCGCTCGAGATCATCAGCATTGGATTCCGCTACCACCACCGCGGCGAGCATCCACACCATCGCGGCGGCCGCCGCCCATATCACCGGGGCGCACCTCCTCATCTCCGCCGCACCACCCAATCACCCTCGCGCCGCGACTACGTGTCGCCACAACGCTCCTGCTCCCCGGATCCCGCAGCCCACGAACAACCGCTGAACCCTGTCGGGCACCTCCGAGCAGAGGAGGAGGAGGAGGAGGCGGTGGCGGAGTTGAGGAGCGGGGGAGGAGGCGGCGGAGCGGAGGAGTGGGGGAGGAGGAGGAGGCGGCGCCACGGGGTGGGAGGGAGGGGAGGAGGCACGGCGGAGTGGAGGGGTGGGGGGAGGGGAGGAGGCGGCGCCGCGGGGTGGGGGGGAGGGGAGGAGGCGGCGTCGCGGGGGGGGGAGGAGGAGGCGGCGGCGCAGAGCAGCGGGGGAGGAGGAGGCGGCGGCAGCGCGGGGGGAGGAGGAGGCCGCGAGACGTGGAGAACGGGGGAGACGGGGGCGCGGGGGGGGGGGGGGGAATTTAACTATTTGCCACTCTTATCAATGCCACATATCCAAATGCCACCCTCTTCATTGCAATTAATTTTTTGCCACTCTCGAGCCTACGTGGCGCCTAATCACCGCCTAGTCAGCGCCATGTTAGCGCCCGCACCCCCTCCCCGCCTGCGCCCGCGCGCCTCCCCGCCGGCGCCCGCGCCTCCCCGCCGCGCCCGCGCGCCTCCCCGCCTGCGCCCTCGCCCGCGCCTCCCCGCCTGCGCCCGCGCCTCCCCGCCGCGCCCGCGCCCGCGCCCGTGCCTCCCCGCCGCGCCGCCACGACTCCCTCTCCATCCCACCGAAAGCAATCGACCTCTACTGCCCTCAATCGCCGGCGAGCCGAGCACCGCTCCAAACTCCGGCGACCATCCAATTCGCCACCCCGAGCCATTAAAATCTAATTCGTCGCCACCACACCACCTCCGGCTCACCACGAAGACAATCCCACCCTCGCCGGAACACCTCCTCGTCCGTAGATTTCTGCCACCGTAGCTCCTCCCAGCGCCGCTGCCACTGCACGTTGCCGACCACCCTCCGGCGACCTTCAGCCCCGGCCGACTTCGCCATCAGCTTCACCGTCACACGGGGAGGCACGGGCGCGGGCGCGGCGGGGAGGCGCGGGCGTGTGCAGGCGGGGAGGTGCGGGCGCAGGCGGGGAGGCGCTCGGGCGCAGGCGGGGAGGCGCGGGTGAGGGCGCAGGCGGGGAGGGGGCGCGGGCGCTGACATGGCGCTGACTAGGCGGTGATTAGGCGCCACGTAGGCTCGAGAGTGGCAAAAAATTAATTGCAATGAAGAGGGTGGCATTTGGATATGTGGCATTGATAAGAGTGGCAAATAGTTAAATTTCCCCGGGGGGAGGAGGCCGCGAGACGCGGAGAACGGGGGGACGTGGGGGAGAATATAAGGCAGATAGTTTAAGTCGGGCTGGTTATTTCTTTTTTTTTTTGAGAAGGGAGAAGGAGGCCGCACCAACCACCAACTCCTTCTTTTATATAGTAAAAGATAAAAGATATGGCCTCTGTTGCTATTCTCAATTGATTGCACACCTTCTCCTTTTTTCAACATCTGTATTAGAACTAAAAAAATGCTGGATTTCGCATCACTAACAAGTTGGCCTGAACTGGCAGTCTGGCACAATACTCGGCCAAAGCATCTCACAGAGCAAGATGTCGCAGAGCTAGACGGCACACAAGTTCAGTTCGGCAAAAGCCCAATATGTATATGCTGGTGGAATCCGGCTTCAGCTTTTCTTGTATGCACAGTTTGGGCTTGTGCCAAAAGCCGGTCCATAAGCTGGCCCTATGGGAGAGATCGTGGCAAGCCCATATATTGGGCCTGTTCTTTTCGGCTGTGGCTTATGACTTTTGGCTGAAATTTTTGAATTTTAGCTGTTTACGGTACAGATTACGGAGAGATAGATACCCACTTGCGATTTTGGCTGGTACAAATGTTGGGCTTTTAACGTGTAGATCATTTAACTTATAGACCCCGTCTTGAGAACATACTCCGTTTGAAAGTTAGGTACTGTAGCAAAAACCAAAAGCCGCCAGCTTGTGAGGTAAAGAACAGGCCCATTATGTTGCATGAGTTTTGCCGTACAGTCCTAGTTTAAGGAGTATTTGTATTGAGTTTTGCTGATGGTTTTTAGTTGTGGTTTATAGTTTTTAGTTAAAAATGAATTATAATAGTTGAAAGAAATGACTTTTAAAAGGAGATGACGAACGGTATAAAAAGTAAGGGAGAGATACGTGCACGTGACAAGTGCGAGAGGATTGGGGTGCGTAATGCACCCGTAACCCCTGCTTAATCCTTGGAGTAAGATGGTAGCGAGAGAAGTAAAGAAACCACTTTAAAAAACTAGAAGTTCATATTTGATTTTGATTTTTCTAAATAAAAGTTAGAAGCAGAAGAAAATACGAATAAAACCTAACTTCTTAGGAGGTTCCTCTAAAAAACTGCTAATGAGGTAGTATTTGCATTTTCGTTCCGAGACAACTTCACCGACTGAGTATTGACATGTTAATAATCAACAAAATGATAGAGTTTTTTTTAATGTATTTGACCCCTTGTGTTCACTTTTTTTAGATTTAGCCCCTTGCCCTTTTTGCTATTTTAGCCCCTTCCGAGCCACGGGAGAACTCGCACGCAACATGTGGCACGTCCCGTAGCCCTGAAGTGCGGACGATGGCCCAAGCGCGAGACGCGGCTGGTGGCGGGGCCCACCGTTCTGCCGTGCTACCAGCCGACGGCAAGCATGCTGCGGCGAGAACCTAGGTGTAGGCCAGACTTGTTCGCCTTTTTGGTTGCTTATCACGTCGAGAAGATGGCTTGGCGATACACCGCACTGCTTTGTTGGCGCCTTTACCATTGCCAAAGGGAGGACGTCTCAGATACGAACGAACACTGCTCATGGTTTATGGTTTAAAGGGTGCAAACTCGTGATCAAGGCCTTGCTCGTTTCGGTTTAAACCTCTGATTTCTAACTTATTTTTACTATTTCTAAATTTCTTATTTTGAATCTGTCCAAATGTTGTTTTTTATGTGCTTAATTAATTGGAAAGGAAACAAACATTACAGTGGGGTACAGTGTTAGCTCTCAGTCTTGTTTATGGCGTCATCATCACATTACTTCTTGGTTGGAGATTGTAATGTATAAGTGGATTAAGCTTAATTTAATTTTTGAAAGCTCATTTAGACTGAAGCTTCTAGCTTCTCACTTCTTAATTTCATTTTTTTGGGTTTTTTTTATTTTTTGGGCTTTTTACCTTTTCTTTTTTATTGCTTTGCATTGTCCGTGATGAGAGAATATGTTTTTTCTATTTTTAAATTTAATTATGCCAAAAAAGCTTATAGCAGTTATAATGAAAAAAAGCCAAACAGTGCCCAAAAAAATCAAAAGCTATAAGATTACGCCCCGCTCATTTCGACTTGAGTTTCTGGCTTCTGGCTTATTTTTCATTATTCATAAATTTCATCTTTTTCTGAACTTTTGGCTTTTTTAAATTTAATTAGGTCAAATAAGCTACCTTCAGCTAAATATTTGTGACCTCTTGAGTTGATGTTTAAAAACATACCAGCTAGGGAGTCCTTGCCTGTGCAACCTTACAACATGCCACACTCTGAGGGCACGAGACGTACCACGCGTCACGTATGTGTTCTCCCGTGGCTGGAATAGGGCCAAAATCCGCTTGCGGGTTCTCCCGTGGTCGGGAGAGGGCAAAATCGTAAAGGGCAAGGGGGCTAGACAAGAGGTGCCCAAAAACAAGTAGGCACAAGGGTTATGTGCATAAAATATTTAAAACGATAGTTCATTCATACATGCGCGGCACAGGGTACAATTAACAATTCAATTGTAATGTGATGAAAGGCACTCGATGGCTTCTGCAACCACGTCTGTGACCATGCCTGTCCACTATCGATTACATATGAGTACCATGATCACATACAAATTATTAAGATTACGGAAGTGCTATACTGTAGTCGCATGTTTTTTATACCCCAGAACAGTCGTTTTGTTAGCCGTTGGATGTTCTTTGAGATTCGTGTTCGGGATGATGCGGGGTGAAAGCGGTTTGCAAATTCGCACCCGCTTTTTTCCCACGCCCGGTATCTTGAAGCTTCTTGTCTGGACCGCTATTTTTTGAATTGTTTTTTCATTGACTCTCGCGCCTGTCCTAATCCCACTCGCTTCGCTGGGAGAGAGAGCAAAAGTGCGGAGCATTCGAGGGAGAGAGGAGAGGTGCGGAGCACCCTAGGGTTCTCAGTTAGGAGCGGCGATCTCGCTGCCGGAGCGGAGATCTTTGTCGCGCTGGTGAGAGAGCAGAGGTGAGGAGCACTCGAGGGGGAGAGGAGAGGTGCGGAGCACCCGGGGGGGTCTCAGTTTTGAGCGGAGATTTTATCGCCGGAGCGCAGATCTAGTCGCCTTCTTAGTTTTAGCGTAGATCTCGTCGCCTGCGTCTTCCCCGTGGGTCGCCGGAGCGGTGTCTTCTCCGGTGAGCTATACCTCGTCGTGCGGGTGTCTTTTCTCCGGTGAGTTCTGCCTCTTTTCGCTCTCCATTGCTATGTCTGTACTTTTACTGTATGTATGAGCGGAGATATTGTCGTCAGAGCGCAGATCTAGTCGCCTTCTCAGTTTTAGCGGAGATCTCGTCGCCTGTGTCTTCCCCAGTGGTCGCCGGAGCATTGTCTTTTTCTCCGGTGAGCTCTACCTCGTCGCGCGGAGCGGTGTCTTCTCTGGTGAGCTATACCTCGTCGCGCGGGAGCGGGTGTCTTCTCCGGTGAGCTTTATCTCGTTTGCGGGTGTTTTTTCTCCGGTGAGCTCTGCCTCTCTCGCTCTCCACATCTCTGTCTGCACTTTTTTTACTGTATGTATTGCAACATGTTTTTTTAACCGAGAGATCTCATCGCAGCGTCTTTTATTCGTGTTGTTATGCGACACTCGAGGTTATCGTACACTTGTTACTGTACTTTACTGTCTCTTTAGGGTTTGGGGGGGGGGGGTTAGAAGAGATGATAATGTTGTTGCTGTTCTAGGTCTTTTTTATGCTGCTGTTCTAATGTTGTTTTGTGTGTATAATTGGAATCATGCACATTTTGCTACCATTAGCTCAATGCAAAGTATATCTACAATACAGTAATATATTTTGTTACCATTAGCTCAATGCAAAGTATATCTACAATACAGTAATATAAGGTGCATAATGCAGTTTTTCCAAAAAGTAATGTACCCCCTATGATCTGTTGTTATTTGTAGGGTGACTATCGATAGGTTCGATGTCAAATCTACTTGCAAAGTTGTTTTGTGTGCTAGCACGATAAGAATTCACACATATTCAGTTGTGATATGCTATACGAACTATATATTGCTTGTAGATATATTATACAAACTATATACTATCTGAGAGAGAAGACCTTGTTTTGTATCAATGAAATGCTGCACACTAATTTATGCACATTTATTGTTGATACTAAAAACGTGTACATAATTCTACTGCACATAGGTTAAAAAACTGAAAACCTCTGCATTATTTTTTTGTAAAACTGGTAATCTCTGCATAGGAGTTTGTTTTATTATTTTTTTTGTAAACTATGCATTTTACCTGAGAAGAAGGCTTTTTAATTAGCAGCCTTTGTAATCACATATATCATAAACAAGTATGCAGTTCATTTAGGGATACAGTGTTTCTGAAATTTCTTTCTTTTCAAGTCATTTTTTGTTTATGTGTTTTATTGTAGGTGTTCTTATGAACCGTCATAAAATGTCTGCTGAAATGAAATCAAAGTTTAAAGCCATTTTTGATCACCATGTTCAAAACCCAATGTTTGACGAGGTAATTATTTAATATTTTGTCGCTTTGAAGTGCAATAATCACTAGTTTAACTTTTCTGCATTTGATATTCATTGTTTTTTTAGGTTAAGGAGGCATTATCGTCAATGCTTGATCAGTTTGAGCATGAACAAACAACAAGGTTACATCATGGGTTAGAATGTTTGGCTGTGGGTATAGCCACAGTTTTGTGCTACGACACTAGGAACTATCGTGGAGGAGTCAACGATACAAATATTGAGGGCAACAGGACTACACCTAATATGGTACATGTGGATATTCATATGGACGGAGTAGATGCCCAAAGACTCAATGTGAAAGGGTGATGTGCTGAGCATTGTTCAAGAGAGAACTGTACTGATGGGCCACTAGTGCATTATCCAATGGGTGTGTGTGATGAGGGTGATTGTGATCAAGAGGAAACTCAGAAGCTACACAATTCTGGATCAGAAACACCCCTAGGACAATGTGATGATCAACCAACACAGAAGTTATCTAGCTCAACAGGTCAGCAATGGCTGTTTATCCCTCTTATCCTTTTTGTTTTCTTGTATAACAGCCCATTTTTTAATCTGTTTTTTGTTTTTGTTTTTTTATCTGTTATGAAATAATACAGAGTCAATCCAACTGGGTGATTGCGATCAAGAGGAGACTCAGAAGCTGCTCAACTCTGGGTCAGAAACAACTCCAGCACAATGTGATGATCAACTGACATAAAAGCTATCTAGTTCAACAGGTCAGCAATGTCTTCTTTTTTTTTGTTCCTCTTAAGCCTTTTTTTGCTCGCATACCATCCCTTTTTGTACATGTTTTTTAATTTTTGCTCGGAATCCTTTTTTATTTGTTTTGATGTATTTCATATAATAATACATAGTCAATCCAAGAGGGTGATTGCAATCAAGAGGAAACTCAGAAGCTACACAATTCTGGGTCAGAAACATCTCAAGGACAATGTGATCATCAACCGACACAAAAGTTATCTAGCTCAATAGGTCAGAAATGTCTTTTTTATACCTCTTTTAAGCCTTTTTTGCTTGCATAACATCACTTTTTTCAATCTATTTTTTTTATTTTTGTTCATACTCTTTTTTTATTTGTTTTTTAGATCTTTCATCTAATAATAAGAGAAAGAGGATGTGTAGCAGTGAAGATTATATTAGCAGTAGGCATGCAGGTTTGTTTCATAATCGCTGTGTTGTTTTGTAAACCCCAACTTTGAAGTTCAAACTGCAAACCCATATTGTTGTTGAAACTCACTAACTTGTCGTTGATGGTGGATGATTTTTTTTGAAGGAATTTGTCCTGTCGATCAAGTTTCTCTTCCTCATGGCAAGGTATATACATGCTCAAAATTTTTTTGTTTTTGTTTTTATAATTAGTGCAAAAGTATTTTTTTTAGTTTATGTACATCATTTTTTTTGGTTGTGCGACTACAAGTTTTGTTGATTGGTTTTTGTATGCTAAGAGAAGCACGCTTGATGCATTAGATGTGGATTTTGGAAATGTATATGGTTGCGTTTCAATTGATAGAATTATTCCCTCCATCAAGGTAGCACAATGATTTGTTTATTGCTTATTCAGAATGATTTGGTTAGTATAATCATGTTTTTTTTGTGTGCACATAGATTGCTGTAATTTTAAAGGCTATGGACAATCACACAATCTGAAGCGAGATAATAATTGATTGAAAGACAACTTCTTTATTTTCACTCAATGTATGCTGGCTTAATTATAGGGTTTTTTATTTTGCTAATAAGCTTGACATGATATGTTCATATCATATATTTTGATCTGAACTTTAGTTTTTTGTATTTGTCAGAGTTTCAACATAAGTAAAGGGATTGCTAATCAGAGTCATGTTGGCAATTGTCATGGTAAACCACACACCCTTTGTTTTTTCATAACCATTGTCTATCTTTTTTTATTAAAAAAAAGTTAAACATGCATGCACCCTATGAAGCATATATTAATACAGAGTACTTTCACAGCTCCCAAAATGTTTTGTTAGAATCATATCTTAATACAGATATAATTTCCAGGAACCCAGAACCAAGCTAATATAGGGGCAAGTAATAGAATAAGCAAGTACTTTAAGTTCCCGTACAGTCCAAAACTGATGGATTTGTTTACTGGGTGCCCTCATTTGGTCTCGGCATTGACGATGATGATGCACCTATTATACGAAGTCAACCAGATATAATCTTTGTACCTGAAGGACCAAGCAAATCAAAGCTGACCAATCTATCACATTCTGTTCTTGGTGTCACAGGGGCACTTACGTAAAAGAGGTAAAACACCCTTCATATTCGAAATAATGCTTTTTTCTCAATCTAAACACTTTTATCTTTTTCTAAAATATATATTTTTAAGGATGTCCGCAGTTTAAACATTGATAGTGAGAACGACGTCCAAGTCATGAGTAATTCACAGAAACATAATGAGGTGTACAAAAGAATATAGTGTTTTTGTAAAATTTTGAGTTATGAATTCTGTTTTTTGTTTATGCCTTTTTATGTATTATTCTTTTTTTTATTGTTATCATCTGTTTATTTAACCCAGGGAGGAGTCATAGTTATTGATAATACTAAGTCACAAGTTCCTGTAGAGACCACCCCAATTGCAAAAGGCGTCTCTCCTATGAATATCATCAACCTGGTAAACATCACTTTTTATTTGTGATTATGCATGCCTTTTTTCCCCTGTGTAACATGGGTTTTGTCTTTTCTGTATATCTTTCCACTCTTTTTATATAAAGATAACTATGATATGTTTTTTTGTGTATACAGGACTCCCCAAACATTGTGTTCTCTTCAACCAATCCCCAGAAAACTGTTGTTAACGTTCTTCAACCACTCAACGCCAATGTTGTGAACACCAGGGGCGGCGGAGGGGCTGGGTCTTCCACTTGCAAAATGCCTACTCATGGGAAGAGAAGGCATGTTAGGGGTAGTAGGTACACTGGTCACCCATACACTAGTCCAATTAATAGATTTGTTGTGTCTTCAGAAGACATGGCATACTATCAAGCAGTAATTAGTTTGTCAAAAGGGAAACATGGCAGGTTAGTGTTTTTATGCACCCACTTTTTTTGTTATGCATGCATTTGTTTTGGCTATTATTTTTTCTGCACATATGTAATTTTGGTCTTTTTTTTAGTTCTAAGGCAATCTCAGTGAAGCCAGATGGCAAAACATATGTCACATATAGTTGCTTAGGGTACTCTCTCAGGCCCGAAGGCAAGATTGACAATTTTTTGGTGAATTGCTTCTGTCGTCTTCTTTTTCAAGAGAATCATCCTATGAAGTCAAAGAAGCACTTTTTTCAACTCAGCTGGAGTATGTCACCTTGTAAATAAATTTTTGTAGTTGTTTTTCAGTTATTATTTTTGTTGAACTTTTTTTGTTTTTTTTTGCAATTTATGTGATAAACTTTATTTTTTTGTTGGTAAACTATATTCTTTTTGTGTAGCAACAACTTTTGAAGCCAGAATCAGAATTCAGGTTTGCAAATGTCAAGCATGAATTTGAAATTGCCCATAAAGTAAAGTCATTGCAATCTTGTGAACTGGTTAGTAGTCATCCATTTTGTATATACCCTTTTTTGTATGTAATTTTTTGTTTAACTTTTGTTTTCAAACTTTGTATTTTTTTTGCTAACCAATTTTTTATGTTTTGTAAATTGCGTACTAGATTATATTCCCTATTTTAAAAGAGGATCATTGGTTCCTTTTTGTTGTCGATATAAAAGACCAGAAGTTTGTATTTCTTGATTCAGCAGTTAGGGGGAGGTCGTATGATGACACCATTATGATGAATCTGGTATGTGTGCTATATCATTCCTTTTATTGTTGTCCTCCTTTTTAACTATCTTTTTTTCTGTGATAAATCCCCATTTGTTTTCTGCTATGAACATCAACCAATCTATAATATTCTTGTATATTTTAGTAATTTTGTGTTGTACAATTTATTGGTTTTTGTAGATAGGAAATTTCACAGCAGCATTTTTTGCAACCGCGAAAAGGACATCAGTCAACCCTCTTGATTTTGACATCGATCAGCTATCACCTCATCGGCAAAAGTGGAAGTAAGTCCCCCTTTTTCCTTATGAATATTTTTTGGGACCCTAGAGTCCATGTTGATGGTCGTTTATTCATATTTTGTCCTTTTTTTCCCAGGAAAGACTCTGGTCTGTTTGTTATGAAATATATGGATATTTGGGACCCTAGAGTTGCGTTGGAAGCCCTGTTCAGTGTTGATGATATGCCAAAGATAAGGATTCATCTTCTTAACCGTATGTTGCGCAGCGACCAAAACTTGGTAGATTTGAGTTTTGTTCAATCTTTAGTTGGGAAGGTTAGTCATTAATTTGCATTTTTCATATATTATACTTTTTCGGGCAGCTTTTGTACATTTTGCTCTACATTTTTGGTGTAATATACGTTCTGTTGTTTTAATAGCTGTCTACATTGATTTCGTTTTTTTAAATGTATTCTTAGGTGTATTTTTTTGTTTGAGTAAGTTTTGATAGTATGTTTTTTTGTTTTTTCTGAATTATCCCTTACTATCATAGCTCAATGCAGAGTACTACCATTAGCTCAATGCGTAGCATATATAGAAATGCAATAATAGAAGTTGCATAATGCAAATTCCATAAAGTAATGTATCCCCTATGTTTTTTTGGTTATTTTGTAGGGTGACTTCCGACACGTTGGACATCAAATTTAGCTGTTTTTTCGGACATCTCCAATGGTTTTTGTGTGTTTGCTATGTGTTTAGCCTTCTATGACAACAAGTTCAATTTGTTACCAGGCATATTTATTAGTGATATACTGTATGGACCACATATTTTTGCTTTCAGATATACTATACGAACTATGTGCTGCTCTTAAAATGTTTCTACTAACAATATATGTGTTTGTTAGCCTCATTATGTTGTTGGTTTAATTTCGCAAGATGTCCTGTTTGATTAATCTTCTGAAGTTGCTTTTTTTTGGTGAATCATCCCTTGAAGTTTTGTTTTGTTTGGTCAGTTTTTTTAAAATCCTATAGTATCATTTAACCTCCATGTATTAAACTTCCCAAACTGTTTTATTAGCTTTTTTGAAGTTTGTTTGGTTTGGTTTTGAAAACTTTTTTTATTAGGATGTTAGTATCTCAAGGTGTTTTGTTTGGTGAAACTTCCAAATACGTTTTGTGTGGTGACATATCCCTAGATGTCTTGTTTGATTAAACTTCCCAAGGTGTTTTGTTTGGTGATTCTTGAATTGCTTTTTTTGGACTTAGTACCCTAGCTTCAACATAGAATTCAAGCATATTCATTTTTGTTCTACTACATGAACTATATATATGACCACTCACATATGACCACTCACATGTAATTAAAACCAATTATAACCAAATAACTGACATGTCATTGGTTTTCTGGGACAGCGCAATCGCGTGCTTTTGCCTATTTTTTCGATTACTTCAAGTGATTTCGAATATCACTGCACAGTGAGTGCCATCTCTTTTTCTTTCTGTGATCTGCGGTAGAAAGATATGCCAGTGGGCCTGTCATATGCTCGATGAGGATAATTGTGGTCTAATACTGAAATTGAATGTTCAATTTTTGAGCTCTAGATCTTTGCATTGCTGTCATTTTGTCTCACTGTCCTACAGTTAGATTTTTTGAGAGTTTGTATATGCTGTGATCACTAGTTTTGTGTTGTCTGCACCTTGTTTAGTCAGTTCGGCTTGTTGCATAACTTGCTAAAATTATTATCCTAAATTCTGGAAGCTTGTCAAGTTATTTGGGCTGATTTAATTGTTGTCTATGTGATTACTTGGCACTGATTCCTCTGCTAGCTGAGAGTATTTTTTGGCGACAGTCAATAGTTGAGATTGGCAAATTGTTGTTTTAGAGCTCAAAATTTGAATCTCACTTTGTCATATTCAATTTATGAAGAGTATAGACCAAAGTAGCGGGACGACCAAGATTGAAATCTTGAGTAACCCTACATCTGAGAGCAATAACACAATACATTTTTGTTGAACATATGCTGGATCTAACCATATATGTTAAGGCTCAAATGATTTTGGAAGTGCTATACTGTAGTCGCATTTTTTTATACCCCAAAATAGTCGTTTTGTCCGCCGTTGGATGTTTTTTGAGATTCGTTCTCGGGGGATGATGCAGTGAATGCGGTTTGCAAATTCGCACCCGCTTTTTTTCCACGCCCGGTATCTTGAAGCTTCTTGTCCGGACCCCTTTTTTCGAATAGTTTTTTCATCGAGTTTCGTGCCTGTCCTAATCCAGTCGCTTTGCTGGAGAGAGCAGAAGTGTGGAGCACTCGAGGGAGAGAGGCAGAGAGAAGAGGTGCACAACGAGTGTCATCTCTTCTTTCTTTCTGTGATCTGTGGTAGGAAGATATGCCAGTGGGCCTGTCATATGCTCGATGAGGATAATTGTGGTCTACTACTGAAATTGAATGTTCAATTTTTGAGCTCTAGATCTTTGCATTGCTGTCATTTTGTCTCACTGTCCTACAGTTAGATTTTTTGAGAGTTTGTATATGCTGTGATCACTAGTTTTGTGTTGTCTGCACCTTGATTAGTCAGTTCAGCTTGTTGCATAACTTGCTAAAATTATAATCCCAAATTATGGAAGCTTGTCAAGTTATTGTCATATTCAATTTATGAAGAGTATAGACCAAAGTAGCGGGGCGGCCAAGATTGAAATCTTGAGTAACCCTACATCTGAGAGCAATAACACAGTACATTTTTTGTTGAACATATGCTGGATCTAATCATATATGTTAAAGCTTCAATGAGATTTAGCATGTATATGTTACATCTATGTTGAGCATATGTTTTTTTTGCAATGACTTAATTGATTTGCATGTTTACTCCATTTATTAAACTTCCCAAACTGTTTTGTTTGCTTTTTTGAAGTTTCTTTGGTTTGGTTTTGTAAACTTTTTTATTAGGAGGTTAGTATCTGTTCTGGTTATTAGAAGGTTAGTTGTGTTTTGTTTTAGTAAACTTCCAAATGTGTTTGGTTTGGTGAAACATCCCTACGTGTTTTGTTTGCGTTTTTTGAATCTTGTTTGGTTGGTTGAAGTTCCCTAGGTGTTTTGTTTTGTGAAACATCCCTACTTGTTGTTGTCTTTTTTTGATCTTTTTGTTTTGTTTGGTTTGGTGAAACATCCCTACATGTTGTTGTCTTTTTTTGAATCTTTTTGTTTGGTTTGGTTTGGTGAAACATCCCTACATGTTGTTGTCTTTTTTTTATCTTTTTGTTTGGTTTGGTTTGGTTTGGTCAAACATCCCTACATGTTGTTGTCTAAACTTTTATCTTTAGAAGGTTAGTTTGTGTTTTGTTATGTGAGATATCCCTACATGTTTTGTATGATTAAACTTCCAAATGAAGGTTATTTTGTGTTTTGTTATGTGAGGTATCCCTACATGTTTTGTATGATTAAACTTCCAAATGTGTTTTGTTATGTGAAACATCCCTACGTGTTTTGTTTGCTTTTTTTGCATCTTGTTTGGTTGGCTGAATTTGCTTTTTTTGAATCTTGCTTGTTTGTTTGTGTTGTGTTTTTGAAGGTTAGCATCTCGCTCAGTTTTTTATTTTGCCTAGCTTGTTTGTGAACTTATTATGATGAATGCAAGTAGCCACACTGCCATAAACACAAACTCTCCTATGAAAAAACAATAGTCTAGTATGCAGAATTTTCTGATTAGAGCATATGCTTGAAAGGTTCATTACTTTTAATCATTTAGGAGTTGAAGCATTGATATATATATATATATATATATATATATGCCCAGCACCATGTATTTTCAATTTCTACCAGTCTTTTTTCGTTGTTTCTTTTGTAGCTGCTTTTTGAAACTTTTTGAATATATTATGATGAATGTAAGTAGCCACACTGCCGTAAACACAAACTCTCCTATTAAAAAACAATATTCCAGTATGCAGAAGTTTGTTTGGTTGGATTTCCCAAGATGATTTGTTAAGTTCGAATGTTATGTTTTATTAAACTTCCCAAGCTGTTAGTTTTGTTACTCATTGTATACATGACCACTAACATGAAATTAAAACATCAAAATTACATATAGGAAAAAGCACATTTTGCAATTGTCCATATTACAATTATCTTTCTTGCAAATGTAATTGTTCAAAGTTGTATGAGCTAGATGATTACAAGAGAATAATTGTGCTGTCATTCCAGTAGTGTCCTTCTATAACATACTTCTAAATACAAATGTCATATTTTTTCTGATCTGTCAGTCGAGTATTTTTTTTAACTTCTCCCGGCCGCATTGAAGTCTTTTGTACTTCAGTATTCTCTACATCTCCTTGAGTGTTGCATGCTCTCTGGCCTTCTTTTTTGACTGTCCTCCTAAAGGAAATTCAAAATACAAACATTAGTTTTGAACATTTGCATATGTTTTTTTAAAAAAATAATTTTTTTTGCAAATTTACCTTGTTTGTTTACTTTATTCATGTTTTGCCTCTTCTTCTTGGGTAGTTCAATTTCAATGTGCTTTAGTTTGCATGTTGCAAAGTTGTGATCAGTACCTCTACAGTGACTACAGTGATATATTTCCCTCTCTTTAATTCTATCAATTAAACTTTTAAATCTTGTTGATGGTCTTCCTTTAGTTTGGGCAACATCTGGATCTACAAGATTGATCTGTCCAACTGACGATCTTTCATCTGCTGCAACATCATTTGCATTTTTGTCACTGTTGCTTTGTCCATGTGACTGTTCATGCATTTCTTCGTCAGCTGCAATTACGATTAAATGGTTTTCGATCCTTGATATCTCCTCCATCAAAAAATTATATGTTGCACCTATCTTTGATCCTTTTGATGCTAAATCAGTAAACCTTCTAGAAAGGACATTAAACCTTAAGGTCGAATTTTCTGCATCTGTATTCATTGCATTAATTCTGACAACTTTGTTGACTTTCTTCCTCCATCTATCAATAATGTATCTGTCTGGGATTTTTGTGAGGTCCAGGTAAAGAATCACTCTCAGTATATGTGAACACAATATACCATCCTTCTGAAATTTGCCACATATGCAGTTAAAATCCTCTCTGTGTAAGTCTACTAGTACAATGTATTTCCTGTGCCTCCATTCTTTTTTCCTGTAATTTAATGCTTGAAAAACCTCATAAACCTTGGATGGTTCTAGTTCTGTCAATTGAAGTCTTGTGGTATCTTTGAGTTGCTTTTGGAACTTTTTTAATATATTCTTGTTGTAAAGCTACATAGCTTGCTCATCAATGTAGTATTCAGACCATAATTGTTTTGGTTCTCTGGATCTGCATTCATGGTTGTCTTTTTCCTTGGCGGTGAAAATTGTATCTATCAATCTATCATACTCTTTGAGGAAGCTTGTAACACTGTACTGTGGACCAACATTCCTTTTGATCCTTGCATTTGTACCTTCGCTCAGTGCGGTGCTTTCTATGAAAGGACAGAAGTTTTGTTTAAAGTATACTGGAACAAACCTCTCTCTAGTTAGCCACATCTGTTGGAAATACTTGATGTTTTGTATTTGATATTTTTCAATCATTTCTTGCCAAAGCTTTTCAAATTCATCAATTGTTAGACAGTTGTGGATAATGTCTTGAAAATCCTCAAACAATTCATGGTTCCTAGAAAAGCATTTCCCACCCTTCTCAACTGCTTTCTTCAGTATGTGGAACAGACAATTTCTATGTGTCGTGTTTAGAAATATTTGAGATATTGCTGATCTCATCGCTCCATCCTGGTCAGTTATTATTGTCAATGGCTCTTGCCCTCCCATGGCTGATAGAAATGTGGTGAACAACCACTTGAATGTGTCTACAGTTTCATCCAGTATGAATGCACAACCAAATATACATGTGTTTCCATGTCCTGTGATTCCAACAAATGGTGCGAATGGTAGATTATATCTATTAGTTTGATAGGTTGTGTCAAAGCTAACACAATCCCCATATTGAGCATAATATTCTCTTGATCTGCCATTTGTCCAAAACATATTTCTGACCTTCTTATTCTCATCCAAATCAAAAGCATAATAAAACTTTGGATCATCTTTCTGTTTCTTGCTAAAATATTCTAGAACTTGCACCATGTCATTAGTTGTTGTCTCTCTGTTAATTGATGTTCGAAGATTGCTGACATCCTTTTTTTGTGTAAGGTAATGTTGTCAAGCCACCATGCAGGAATGATAGAATCGAGATCATGCTTCTTGTCGGTATGTTACACTCTTTTAATGTCCTTATCAATCTCTTCTCCTCTGGTGTCATGTACTTATGTGATCTCATGAATCTTGTCTCTGAATTTGGACTCAGGTCATGGTTTTGGTCCAAATCAAGTCTTGTTATTTACCATATTCCATTTGTTTTTGACACAACCATCACACACTCACAATTGGTCTTTATCAGAACATTTGTGTCTCTTTCTGTTGTTACTTCCTCCTGTTTTTGCTTTTTTGTCACCCCATGCCTATTGCACTTGAATGTAACTCTGTGACCTCATTATGCTTCTTCTTGCTTGTGGTGTGATAGGTATGTGTAATGACCACTGAAAATCCTGATAGAAAGCATAAAAATTGAAAAAGTGGTGTGCTTCTTCTGCTGTTTTGAATTGCATCCCCATTGCAGGAGTGTACTTGCTATCTATCTGTACATTATTGCCCTGTTTTTCTGCTTGTTCTTCAAGAATCAAGAAATTCTCAATATCATCTTCACTTAGCAGTGCATCACGTTCTGTCCCATTTTTGTCTTCTTGCTGGCGTGCTTCATTGCTCATGTGAAATGCTGGTTCATTTGTAATGTCATGATTCTTATCTGGCCCCTGTAAAGCAATGTTTCATCCAAGAATTAAGAGTTTTGTTTCATATGTTAGTATGTACAGAAGGTATGATTTTCGATATGCTAACATACCTTGGCATTTTCCATTGCCTTTAACATATCCAAAGACCAATAATGGGGAGTTCCATCTTCACTGTCTACATGTATGTCCTGACAATAATCTGTCTGCCCTATTTGTGCAAATGTGTGGTCATCATTTATCCTACTGCTTGTCATTAACATTGAATTCTGGATACATACATGATTACAATTAGTACTTCAAAATGGAAAACATAAAAGATTTTTTTGCATGTGGCAATTATTTTCTGTTAGAATACATGTTAGTACCTGAAAACCCACAGGGGCATTCAAAAAACCCACGCAAGCCCCTAATCCTTCCTGCAAAAGCAACATATGAATGCAGGTCAGTTTCTGTGTTTTTTTTCACTTGTTACTAAAAGTACATTTATATTTTTTCTGTTATAGCATGTATTTTTTTCTCACCTTGGAATTTGAGTAAATTGATCCAGTGTTATTAATCATTTGCTGCATCAGAGTCGTAAATGGTAGATGAACTCCCTTCAACAAACAAATTACAGTTAAAACACATAGACATATTTTTTTTATGTTTGTTCAGTGAATTGTGTCTGTAGATACTCATTGTTCCTGACGTATAATTCAAGAGTTGCAATTCATCATACGTTAGATTTGTGTCTTCATTTTTGTCTTGTGTTATCGGATTTTTATTCAATGTGGTGTCAGTTTGAATACCTGAGCTCTGCTGAAAAAAATGTGTTTACATAGTTACAATCTGAAAGCACTAATCTGTATAACTATTAGCATTGTGATTAATTTGAAACTTACCTTCATCCTATCAGCATTGACTAGTATTGATATAGCAAGATCTGAATAGGTACCTGTTTTTTAACCAGAGCATTAACTATCAGCATTTGCAGATGTTCAGTGCATGTGAAATTTAGATGAGTACTAACTTTTTTGCTGGGGTTTTTACTGCAGGTGTTAACATAAGTAGAGCATATAAAGGAATTAGTAAGGTTTTTGCCATTTTTTTTGCTGGTGGAATCTATATAATTGATGTTGTTTTGTTTGGTGAAACATCCTGACATGTTTTGTTTTTTTATCTTTTTGTTTGGTTTGGTCTTCTAAACTTTACCTTACAAGGTTAGTATCTGCACTGGTTCTTAGAAGGTTAGTTTTGTTCTTAGAAGGTTAGTATATGCACTGAATATATGCCCAGCACCATATGTTTTTAATTTCTACCAGTTCTTGTTGTTTCTTTTGAGTTGCTTTTTGTGGGAACCAGTTTTGTTGAATATATCCATGTAAATTGGAGCTTTGACATATGTTATCATACTTTTTTAAGAGATTTTATACCTTTTCGATGATTATAATTTTTTTTGGCATGGCAGATGTTCAGTGCATGTGGAATTTACATGTTCAGTGCATCTGAAACATCCTTACATGTTTTGTTTTGTTATCTTTTTTGATTTTTTGTTTTGTTATGGTCTCAGTTAATCATGAAATACTGAATGTATTCCTGTAAATTGAAGCATTGATATATAATTGCTGCTGTTTTGTTTGCTGAAACATCCTTAGTATGTGCACTGAATATATGCCTAGCACCATGTATTTTTAATTTCTACCAGTTTTTTGTTTGTTTCTTTTCGAATTGTTTTTTTGGAACTTTTTTTGAATATATCCATATGAATTGGAAGCATTGACATATGTTATCATACTTCAAGAGTTTATACCTTTTCTGTTTTTTTTGGATTGCAGATGTTCAGTGCATATGGAATTTAGATGTCTATTTGACTACTAACCTTTTTCAGTACAGGTGAAACCTCCTTAGTATGTGCACTGAGTATATGCCCAGCACCATATATTTTTTAATTTCTACCAGTTTTTGTTGTTTATTGCCCAGTTTTGTCTTTTTGAACTTATTTATGATGAATGCAAGTAGTCACACTGCCATAAACACAAACTCTCCTCTGAAGTGCAATATTCTAGTATGCAGAATTTTCTGATTAGAGCATATGCTTGAAAGGTTCATTATTTAATCAATTAGGAGTTTTATTTGATAGATCCTAGTATAGGCTGCAAGATTTAAGAGATTACTGAAGCACCATTTTGTTTTTGTTTTGGTCTCAGTTAATCATGAAATACTGAATGTATTCCTGTAAATTGAAGCATTGATATATAATTGTTGCTGTTTTGTTTGCTGAAACATCCTTAATATGTGCACTGAATATATGCCTAGCACCGTGTATTTTTAATTTCTACCAGTCTTTTGTTTGTTTCTTTTCGAGTTGTTTTTGGAACTTTTTGAATATATCCATGTGAATTGAAGTATTGTCATATGTTATCATACTTTAAGAGTTTATAGCTTTTTCTGTGATTTTTTTGGATTGAAGATGTTCAGTGCATGTGGAATTTAGATGTCTAATTGTCTACTAACTTTTTCTTTTGCTGGGTTTTGCTGCAGGTGTTAATATAACCAGAGCATATAAAAGGAGCTAGTAAGGATTTGACATTTTTGCTGTGGAATCTATATAATTGCTGCTGTTTTGTTCGGTGAAACATCCTTAGTATGTGCACTGAATATATCCATGTAAATTGAAGCATTGGCATATGTTATCATTCTTTTAAGTGAATATATGCTGCTGAATATATCCTTAGTATGCTGTTGAATATATCCATGTAAATTGAAGCATTGACATATGTTATCATTCTTTTTAAGTGAATATATGCTGTTGAATATATCCTTAGTATGCTGCTGTTTTGTCAGTTTTTGTTGTTTATTTCGAGTTGCTCTTTTTTGGAACCAGCTTTTTTGTTTATATCCATGTAAATTGAAGCATTGACATATGTTATCGTTCTTTTAAGTGATTTTATACCTTTTCGGTGATTATAATTTTTTTGCATGGTAGATGTTCAGTGCATGTGGAATTTAGATGACTAATTAACTACTAACTTTTTTGCTGGGTTTTTGCAAGTGTTAATTGAAAGTAAATGTTGCAGCCAGTACAGTAGTCAATTGGGACTGTAGACCCTTTTCCGAGTTTGAATGATGATACTCGGGGGAATCTGTGCCAGCTCCATGTTTACACAATTGAAGCAAAAAATCAAGATTGGTTTACGCAATGTACCTTGTATTTATTCTGGAACCCCCCTTTTTGCTTCTAATTTCTCTCGGGTTCCTGAATCGCCCTGCTGTTGCTCCGTTTCTACTTGATCTCTGGTACCATCTGATCCATGGCGATCTGTTCTTTCTTCTTCAGACAGCGTCTCCACATTGTCTTGCTGCATGCTGCGTCTTCTTGCTGTGTTGATTTTTCTTCAATCAGCTGGTCTCTGCATCGGGGAATCCCTTTGTTATTCTCTCCCCTTTTCTTCTAGATTGCTCTTTTCCCCTTTCACTGGATCACGTCGTCGACGAGTCTTTATATATTACTTGGGTGTCAAGTTGATGGTTCTGTATGAAGTTTACAATCGTGGGCTTTGTACTGATTTTGTACATTTCTGTAAACGTTTTGTTGTATAAAGCTTTGTTTTCGTGGGCCTCTGTACAATTTTAGACCGTGAGAAACAAGTTGACGATTTGTAATCGTGGGCCTTTGTACAAAGATCCAATCTTTTTTTTGTGTTCAACGTGAATACAAAACGGGCCACAAAGCCCAGTTTGGAGTCTGACGAAAGCAACGAATAAAACCCACAATGAAGCAGACCCGCTTTTTGTTGAGGGCCTGTTAAGCAGTTTATACAGCTTTTTGTAGGGGATAATCTTGTACGTTCAAATTCTAATCGTGCGGTCTAAATTTTGACTGTTTCGACGATAAAAAACAGTCAAATTCTGTATACACAATCCCTTAAGATTAATTTCAACGAACACAAGATACAATTAATAATTCAATTGTACTGTGATGAAAGGCACTCGATGGCTTCTGCGAAGCACTTTTGGAACCACTCCATACCAGCCGGCGGCAGAGAGATGCCCAACTCCATGCCGCCACCGCCGTCACGCGTCTCCGCCACCGCCATCGCACCGGTCCTTGCCACGGACACGATGTTTACCTTGGCCGGCCGCCCGAACCCGAAGTCGAGGCCGTACACGCGGAACCTCGGCGACCCCGCCACCGACAGCACCCCGCGCGCTCCCACCTCTTTGACGCGCTCCATCAGCGTCTCCCAATCCGGCGACGCCAACGCTTTCTCGATGCCCGCCGCGATCGCTGAGCACGCCGTCAAGAGGCCGCCCGCGCCAGGCGAGGCGAGTTCCTCCTTGGGCGCAGCGCCGATGCCTGGGCCGATGCAGTTGCCCAAGTACGTCGCCGGGACGGGCGGCTTCATCCATGGCCGGTGGTCGACAGCCACTATGAAGTAGGCGGGTGGCTCGGTGCCAGCCTCCACTTTGGCTCGGCAGTAGCAGGACCAGATGAAGCCCAAGGCGGCGACCAGCGTGGAGCACCGCGGCGGCGGCTGGCAACGCCGCGCGGCCTCGCTGGCGACCGCGTCCTTCACGCTCTGCAGGTGCTCCCGGGACAGTGTGAACGTGGCGAGGAGCTGGTCTGGGGACATCTTGATGAACTCCATCTCCTCGGTGGTTGGCAGGTTTTCGGTGTAGTGCTCGTAGAGGCCTTTGGGGTCGGCGATGAGCGTCCGGTCGATGACGGGGGGCGGAGTCGGCGACTCCGCGCCGGCGCAGGCGGCTGCCCAGGTGTGGAGGAAGCTGGTGGAGCCCGCACCGTCGCAGGCGGCGTGGTGCACGGTGACGCCGAGGGCGAGGCCACGGCTCTGGAGCAGCACGGTGGCCTGCACGGCGAGAACCGCCCCGCCGTCGGGCAGGCGCGGCACGAGGCTGGCCATCTCCGTGACCTGCCTGGGTTGGTCGGACGCCAGGTCGTGGACGTCGGCGTCGTAGCGGGCGAGCGTGAAGGCGACGCCATCTCCAGGCCGGTAGAAGAGGTCGTAGCGGCGGCTGGCGGTGCCGGGGGTGAGGCGGACGTGGCCGGCGAGCGGGAAGAAGACTCGGAGAGCGGCGGAGAGCGAGGCCTTGAGGTCGGCGAGGATCCCGGCGATGTCGGCGTCGGGGGCGAGGCGGTAGAGGAAGAGGCGCTCGATGGGCGGGGAGTGTAGCCATTTCAAGTCGAGGAAGGTGAGCGGGAGGGAGGACGCCGGCAGGGCGGGGCCGGAGGGCGTGACGGCGGCGGTTTCGAGGACGCGGAGGCAGGGGCTGGAGGGCGGCGGCTGCGCCATTGCGAGCTGCGGTTGCTGGATAGGAGGTTCGCTCTGGAGCATATAATATGTAGAGTTTTTTTATATGAATAATCAATTTTTATTTGAAATAATAGAAATATATCTATGTGAATATTTTTTTTATAGAAATAGGCTCCAGTCGTCCAGCCGTGAGATGACCGGAACCTATCGCTCAATGTCCATGCGACACGAAAGCAATCCGCTGGCTGCTGGACGAATTGATTGCAGTCGTCGAACCATCGGACGACTACTTACAGATATCCATCGGTTAGACGACTGGAGTTGTAGTCATCGAACAGTTGGACCACTAGAAGCAAAGGCAGGGGCTGGAGGGCGGCGGCTGCGCCATTGCGCGCGGCTGCGGTTGCCGGATAGGAGGCTGGCTCTCGAGCACGTAAGAGCATCTCCAACAGTGACAAGTCAGCTAGCTCATAGCAGTACACATTAGCAATAGTCCTACGTGGAAGAAAGAGAAACGTGAAAACCAAACCAACTAGCGCCGGATCTTGAGCTAGTCTCGCTCAAAAATCGAGAACGGATGAGCCAGCCTTTATCACCATAAGCCAACTTAAGAGATAGTGTACAGGGAAGCTGGCTTTTAATGTGCTATCTCTTATCTGAGGTGGCAAACTATGAGCTAGTTAGTTGGCTCAACCATTGGAGATGCTCAAGATCCGGCGCTAGTTGGTTTGGTTACTCAGGAGCGGGGTAACAATATACGGAGTATGCGTCTCGCATTCCCATCGCCATGGATGTTCGATCGATGCAAACAAAACACTTTCTCCTTCTAGAAGATTGGTTTTCTTTTTTTTTACTGCCTTAATGTGCAAGTTTTTTATTTTAAAAAAGCTACGCAATATTAATTCATCCAGCTAGATAAAAAGCTTTTGTGATTTGCTTTGGTGGAATTTCTAAAAGATTAATCGGTGAAGCTTCGATTTTGTCAGCGCCTCATGAGCGATGTGCCTCTAGCAAAGCCGAATCATCGATTGTATTTCGAGCTCTATCCATCAATATTGTTACCCCGCTCCTGAGTAAAGAAAATACTTCGCATTTTAAATTTGGACGCATTTCAACATTTTTTGGATGCATTTTATCAAGCAAATGATAGCATTACATATCCAAAGGTGGGCAGCTGTCAACATGCTCATAAAAGTCTGCCTTTTAGTTTTAAAACGTTAAGCTAGTTGTGGTAAGATTCTATTCGCGAAGTTATTCAACATGGTCCATTTTGGACATGCACGCAGTCGGAAGTGGTCTAGAGATGGCTGGTGGCGATGGTGCCTCGCCGGAGTAGGACATTAGCACAACAACATTACGATACGGCTCTGGCTAATTCAAAGGTGGCTCAAGCATCTATGACGCATAGGGAGTCTAGTGGTGGCGATGGCTTGGCTTTTTTTGGCTTACGTGATGTTGGCCACGGTGGCCAGGCTTGGCCGGGCGGTGGTAGATGGTGCCGATAGGTTAAGGATGGCTAGATGGTTTGGGGAGGCCTAGGATAGCATTATGGAGCTAAGGTGGTGTCTATAGGCTTGTTTAATTTTATTGGAATCAAGATTGTCGGGAGAATTGGGTTTCAGAGCTCACTGGCGAGAGCTTGATAGTGACAGCGTGTTTTGGCCGAACAAGAGAGGGGAAAGGCTTCGTGGTTGGGATTTGGGGTGAGTGAAAGTGAGGAGCTACTCGGCTTAGCTTTATAGCCGATGGATGCAGTTGCACCAGGAGCACAGCAACAGCATGACCAACGCGAGGATGACGATGTGGGCAGTCAATTGTAAGATTGAGGAGGCCGACTAGAGGGGGTGAATAGGCGGTTTAAAAATCTCTTGTAATTATTATTATTAATAATTCAAGACTTTGTCTATTTGTCTAAACCAAGTAAACAATGTGAAAGCTTAAATCAAGTTGGTTTAGCATAAACATCACCTATATCAATTAAGTTCACCTAAATGCACCAATAATTTTAGGCTATGTCAAGGTGTGCAATTTTAGATGACAAGCAATCAATTTAATTCTATAAAAGTAAATTGCTTGAAGGTAAATTGAGCTTGAGCTTGACCGCTCTGGTCTTCAACCACCTGGGCTTGACGCTCTGGTTCTTGACCACTTGATCTTCGACCACCAATGCACGCGGTAGTTCTGTGATTACAATGCCGGTAGTTCCAGTCTGCGGTAGTTCTGATTGTCCTAAGGAATGCAGATACTTCACCAGATTTTGCAAAACACATTTGTAAACTTTAGTATCATACATACAAGTACTAAACATGATTCCCAACAAATTACAAAACACATTTGCACACTTTTAGAATCATGACGCAAGGATTAAATATGATCTTCAACTATTTGTAAAACATATTTGCAAATATAAGCCTCATATCACAAAGAATGAAAACATGAACTTCAAACACTAGCAAAACACATTCGCAATGCATAGTCACATGTTACAAAGATTTAATACATGAGCTTTAACTATTTGCAAAACATATTTGCAAATATAAGTCTCGTGCCAAGATGAGCTGTAAGAGATGAGGTTGAGCTACCAACACATTATGAGACTCAAGCTACCAAACATGAACTCTCTTAATAGTACGATAATTTATACTAGCAATCCGGTCTTCCAACCAAACACCAAGACCGATAAAAAACTAGGAACATATTCTTAGCCCTAGTTAGTCATACCGTTACCTTGAGCATCCTCTTGAAACTTGATAACGCACATCATTACTTCAAGTCCAGGTCATCGTTTTGACATGCATCAACATATGATGCATCCACTTCTTGAATTCCATCAACACATGATGGGTCTTCACTTGACTTGATGATCAACACATGATCATCTTCTCTTGGATATACATCAACTCATAATACATCTTTCTCTTAATAGACTTCAACAAATGAAGTCATCTTCAATCTAGACTTGATGATCTTCAACACATAAAGTCATCTCAAGTCATTTTCATTTGTGGCACCTAATATATTCATCCAACTCATGAAAAACGTTAGTCCACAAATCAATTGCCATCAATTAGTAAACTTCACCATTAACAAATAATAGAGGGACTAGATTTAATAATCTTCCCTTTTTGGTAATTCATGACAATCTCAATAAATAATAAAATAGAAATACTGAGTTGCGTGTATACAATATGTACACAACACTTGTATACTCTAAGATAAGCTTTAAGCAAAAACTTATTTATCTGATTGTCATTAATCATCCAACCATTAACACATAATAGAAGAAGTTAGATGACAATCTGATTGCAAATGAGTATATATAAACTACACAAGCTATATATATACTCAAAAGATGTATTTCAATATAAAGATCCTAAATATACATATTAAAAGAAACATGGATCAATACTTATAAAATTTCAAAATATAGAGTAAATTCTCTATAAATGTGTGCGTATAAGTATGTATAATGAAGACATATGCACATATTCATTTTGGACTATTTATGGAGTTCAATCTATATTTTGCATCCAAGTAATGCTCTAATATATGATAATATGATTTCGAATGTATATCTCAATGATTTTACCTTTTCATCCATATGAGACTAAGTAAAATCATAATCAATAAACAAGATTAGTCTCATAAATGCATTTGTTATTATCATCAAAATCTCATAATAGTATTTGTCATTATCACCAAAACCAATTTAAATGGAGTTTGATCTTTCAATAATGTGTTTCGGTAGTGTAGAGACAGTGCTGGCAGTCATGTTGACGGCATGGGAGATGAAGCTCGTCACTAGCACGGTTGCACCGTGGGTTGGTGAGGTGAGTCGTGGAGCCGAGTGCGTGTCAAACGGTTGGCGGCACAGGTGGCAGCAGCAAGGTCGATGGTAGCAGAAGAGTGGCGCATGGCCTGGGGCGGTGTGATGGTGAGTTAATGGCCAGTCGGCGAGGTGGTGCGGCTGCTGAGCAAAGGTTGACGTGATTTACAAAGTTGAGCGGCGAGGGCGAGCTGGTGGGTACGCGAACGGCAGGCGGCCGCACGACAGGAAGAACAGGGGTGGAGGCGCCAGTGCGAATATGCGCTAAGGACAAGGTGAAGGCGGGTTTTCCCAAAAAAAAAAAGAAAATCGTAAAAATGCAAAGAGATTTCCAATTTGGCAAAACTTTAAATTCAAGCAAAATTCAAATAAATGTTTAAAATTTTGAAATTTTGGGATCTTTTCATAGACGACCTCGCCGCATCCGCACAAGCAAGTCAGGGCCGTCCAAGTGGCAGGGTTCTACGGCATCCGCGGCCATATCCTCCAGAGCGCGGCGGCCCATGCGGACGATCGTCGATCTGGGTGGTCAGGGTTGCCTGGGCCAATCGCCCCGTTGGTGCGCAGCTACACTGGTACACGGGCACTGGAAGGACTAGGGGTGGAAAACGGTAACGGATAATTCGTTTTATCCGATATTCGTATCCGAGAAAACACGAATATAGTAAGAAAAAATTCGTATTCGAAAATATTCGTATTTGTATTCGAGAATATTCGTATCCGTATTTGAGAGTATTCGTATTCGTATTCGAGAATATTCGTATTCGTATTCGAGACTATTCGATTTATATTTGATCCGTTTCTAGAACCCATGAAAAATCCGTACAAATTTTGTGATTCAAAATTTGAATTTAGGCGGTTTAAAACCGGTAACCGGTCAAAAACCGGTGAAAAATCGGCAAAACCGCTAGGAATCCGTTTTATCCGATATTCGTATCCGAGAAAATCCGTATTCGAAAATATTCGTATTCGTATTCGACAATATCCGTATCCGTATTTGAGAATATTCGAATTCGTATTCGTATTCATTTTAAAAATATAGATTCGTATTCATATTTGAGACTATTTGACCGTATCCGATCTGTTTCCAACCCTAGGAAGGACCCTGGCCGAACGCTTTCGTAACAGTTGGGAGTTCCCTGACATTGTTATCACTGTTGTCTAGTTCACAAGGAAACTTATGCCATACCCTTCGTTTATCGTCTTGTTACGAGTATTTGAAGGTTTTTTTTTTCTTCGAATTAGACGATGCTTTAACAGAAACAAAGACTGGCCGGCCGCTCGATAACGTCATATTGCGCGACATTTCACACGAGTATTTGAAGTTTTTCTTGAACAACGCATGGATATTTCAAATCAATTGAGTGGGCAGCATCAAAGAATTTTAATTACAACGGATGATGATGACGCATGATGCACGTATGCATACAGAGGGCGATTTTGTAATGCACGTTTATACAATGCTAGACTAGATGTAGTACACGTCTATACAATGGGTAATCGATTGATATGATGCAACGGCGACAAGCTTGTACCCGTTGCTCTGCTCCAACGAACTTTTGCTTCTAGTTTCTTGGCGTTTTAGGTTTTTTTTTTGTTTTTATTCTTTTATATTGTCTATAATGATATAATCTTTTTATTTTTAAATTTTTTAATTACACTCAAACAACTAACATCATATTTTCACCGTTCAGTGTAAAGTCGAGACTTATAAACCCAAATAAGCACTACACTCTCATCCTCGTCACCGCGCTGATCCAGCTCCTGACTACCATGGCGGCTGCGAATCACACTGCAATAACCTCCACGGCGTCGGCTTCCCGTACGTGCAACGCCGTGCAGCAGCAGCAGCTGGCGCCTCCCTGAACGTCATCACCCTACAGAAGGGCAGCCGGTGACTGCGCCGATGGACAACCGTGAATTTCTGAGTTGAAACAAGCAGCTGATCGATGGCTCACCTTAATGTAACTGAAGGGCAAAGAAGCATGGACTGCTTGATCTGAGACCGGATTAAAACATTAGTTATAAACACAAATCACCAGACAACATAGGCACCGTCTAAGCGGCAGTCGATCGAGACACCACGAGGAAAGGCAATAACAATGGCATTTCAAGCAAGTCTCAGAAGAACTGTACAATCAAGTTCATGGGAAAGAAGCATTCAGTATCATTATCGTTGTTTCCATCCTTCACACACTGCTTGGCAGCACGAAATACGTAAAGAATAAAGTGTGATGTTCCCTTGCTGCTATTCACGCTTATTGCAAGTAATGAAATAGTGGGGCAGCCATCCATCTACGCATGGTGTGCCACAAATGATCTGCAGTTCTGCACAACGAGGACGAATGACAGCAACCGCTAACCCTTGTGCCATGGAACCATGAAGAACAGGCTTAATTGGAAACAGTAATGGGCTCAGTGGCTTTCCTCAGCCATTCTTTCTCCTGCTCATTCAGATGAGGTTCCAAGATTTTTTGGCAATCCGAGTGATACGTGTTTACCCATTCGATCTCTGCAGGGGTCAGCAAGGTGGTGTCTATCAGTTTCTTCTGGTACGGAGCCTGCACAACATAAGGCATTCGTCAGTAGATGAGCAAACAAATGATGCAAAGTCTGTTCTATTAATTCGCTATGAATGAGAAGTGAGCTTCACTCGAAGGCCTTGATCCCTATGCATAGAAATCAAGACAGATGATGCTGCTCTTATGCGAAAGGCTTACGCAGGAACGCATGATTGGGATTCCTTGTTAGAAAACCTTTTACCCATCTGCTGAGTGCAATGGTCCTCGTGCATAAGATCATTGCTTATGCATTAAATTTTACTTATAGAATGGTAGTAAATAAGAAGCACAGCAGTAAGCTAAGAAAATATACAGGGTCCCTATAGATTGAAATTGAAGACCAGAATACCAGATTATCAAAAGCTGAACCTTAGAAAAGCAGCTGTTTTTCCACAAATGTATCAACTTCACCAAGTTAGCATGTGTTTGGTTTGGAGACTTGGTGGGATGGGATAGCTCCATCCCAGGTATGTGGGATGGGATAATCCCACTTTTTGTTTGGTTGCAAGGATGGGTTAGTCCCTGTTTTTTGTTTGGATGGAGGAATGGAGTGGGATAGTGCAGAGGATGCCGACAGTGGAGAGGATGCCGGCGGCAGCGGAGAGGACGGCGGAGAGAAGGCCGGCAGTGGAGAGGAGGCCGACGGCAGCGGAGAGGAGGACGTGCTGGAGCTCGACGGAAGTGGGCCGGAGAGGACGGCGGAGAGGCCGGCAGTGGAGATGACGGCGGGGAGGATGCGCCGGGGCGGAGATCCGGCCGGCAGTGGAGAGGACGGCGACGACCGGAGCACGGCGACCGGACCTCCGACGGCGTGAGGAGCGGCAAGGAGGCGCGCACACACCCGGCCGGGGCGGCGCCCGCGCGTGGAGGGAGATGGGGGCCGGGGGGAGATGCGCGGGCGGCGGGGGAGATGGGGGCCGGGGGGGATGCGCGGGCGGCGGGGGAGATGGGGAAGGGGGCGCGGGCGGCGGGGGAGATGGGGGCCGGGGGGGAGATGGAGATGCGCGGGCGGCGGGGAGATGCGCGGGCGGCGGGGGAGATGGGGAAGGGGGCGCGCGCGCAGGAGGTGGGTTGGCGCGGTTCGCTCGTTTTGGGCGGATCGTTCCAACCCACTTTTCAGGAGAATCTTTTCTTCTGGGTCCAACCCATCCCACCAAATCCTACAACCAAACACTACAAAAAAAAGGGTTGGCCCCCTCCCATCCCGGGATATCCCTTGAACCAAACACTACCTTACTGACTTAAAGAGCTAGTCCAAAATGACCGGAATGAAAAAGGAGACTATTTGAAGAGCAAATGAGAATTACAGTTAACATGATGGAGACTGAACCACAAGGTACAGGGAAGAGAGCTGTCTATTGTACAACGGAGAGAATGACGAAAAAAAAGTCATGGATAATGACATGAACAGATGATAATAGAAACAGCCATTTATAACCCGAACAGGCAGATATTATTGCAGCACCGAGAAACAAGCAATACTTACCCATGTTATATGTTCGAATGTCAAGTAACCCTTCTCTCCAAAATTAAATTTAGTATTGGCCTCTTTGACTATAAGAACATTCTCCAACCTTATGCCAAAGCTTCCATCTTCATAGTAACCAGGCTCTGCAAGGAAAGATTATGCACTTTTTAAGTTTCCTAAAATCCTTGAAACAAGAGAATGTTGAAGTACCAATGTAATTTCATAACTGTTAAATAGTCTTGATAAAAAGATTAGCAGTCAAGCTTTGATCTGTACTGACCATCTGTTACAGTCATCGATGCTTGCAGTGGTACATTTCGCGCAGAAGGTCTGAAGCTAATTAGATGAGGACCTGGTTTGAAAAGGAAAAAAAAACAGATTTGTTATTTCAAGGTGTACATACAATCTGATAAATTAAGAGAAGATAAGAGGATGAACCGGGTCATCTAACCTTCATGAACATTCAAATAAGATCCAATTCCATGGCCTGTACCATGCCGATAGTCAAGACCATCTTTCCACAGTGGGGTTCGTGCGAGAATATCAAGAGCATGCCCTGCAAGTATTATTGAGGTTTAGAATGAAATTAGTTAAAGCATTCCATCACAATTCTAAATAGAAGATTATTGTTTTTCTTAAAATATAACCAGCAAAAAGAATACAATGCACGGGCATTGTTGTTGGGAGTATAAACTATTAACTTCATCACATGCAGCCACTTCCTATAGTCCATTTTTCCTTTGGAAATGTATTGCTAGGGAAATACAGCGGTTTGTTTCTCAAGCGTCCAGTTTTTACTAATCACAACACAAATTCAATGGCAGTCTCTGCGTGCGTGTGCGCGTGTGTGTAGGTGTGCGCGTCTCTCTCTCTCTCTCTATATATATATATATATATATATTATATATATATATATATATATATATATATTATTTGGTGCTCTTTCTTGTCCCATATTTATCAAACCTGTTGTATCTCTTGTTAAGGATAGGATAGATTTATTTGTTTCTTTATATGCCTTCGTTTCCTTATTTGTGTATTGCATATTCCTTTGTATATCCTCTTGTATTCCCTATATATATTACCCTTTACGCCTCATGAATATATACACAATATTCATAACATGGTATCAGAGTAACCCTAGTTTTTCCACATCTGCTGCCGCTGCCACCGTTCGGTCACCACGTCTCTGCCCTACTGCCGCCGCCATCTTCGATTATCGTCGCCTGCTTCATCCGCCGCACGTCCGCCCGATTCGGCTGCCCGACGTAGTCTCAGTCCATTGGTCGTCTTCGCCCGCTCGCTGCCTCAAGTTTTGGGCAGATCCAGCCGCTCGATCCGGCCTCCGCTCGCCGACGCCCACCCGTCGACCGCTAGATCCGACCTTTGCTCGCCGGTGCCCACCTATTCGGGCGCCCAATACGACCACCGCTCGCCGGCGCCCACTCGTCTGGTCGTCGCCCGACCAACCTGATCCGTCCGACCGACGCGTGACTATCTCGGTGTCGCTCGGGCCAAACGGTTGCCACACAGTCAGGCTCAGCCCCTTTTATCTTTTGTATTAGTCTCTCAAAAAAAGAAAAAACAAAAAACAAAACGTTGATCTAACCGTCGTGCCGTCCAGCGCTGCCTATTAGACTTCGTTGCCTTGGTCGCCGCATCATCCAGCGTCGCCTACCGATGGCTTCCGTTGCATCAGCTATGATCCCATTCTCGGGAACAATGCTCCACGGGACGAACTACAGGCTGTGATCTTTTCTCATGGAGATCACACTCAATGATCTCCTGTAATACCTGGGCCGCTTAGCCCAGCCCAGCCCAATTCATAGCCCTATAAGAGAGAGCCAGAGGGAGAGGCCAAACGAGATTTTTGCTCCTTCCCGAGCATTCTCGCTACTGCCACCTTCCTTGTGCTCACCTGGGCGTCGCTCTCTTCTCGCGTGCGCCGCCGTTGACCAGCCCTCGACGCCGCCGTCGCCGCCCCGTCCCGTCTTGCCGGTGCGCCACCGCCGCTAGCGCTGGCGCTGCTCTCCCCACTCGCCTGCTACTGTCGCCCGCGTAGCTACGTCGCCGCCGCCGCTTTCCCTTGCTGCGCCGTCGCCACCTCTCGGTGTGCCTTCCCTTCTCGCTGCCGAGCGCCGCCCTAGCTCACGCGCTGCCGCCTCCCCGCTCTCGCCTTGCCTCCACGTTCTCGCCGCCGTTGCCGCCCTCAGCCCGTCACCTTCGCCGTTCCCCTGCTCCGCCGGCTGTGCGCCGCGCAAGGGAGCGGGGGGAGAGCCGGCTCCGGCGGGGTAGAAGAGAGGGGGGCGCGTCGGCCGACTGGGAGGAAGAAGAGGAGGCGCAGAGGAGGAGTGAGGCCGATCGGAGAGGAGCGCCGGTTGTGGAGAGAGGAGGGAGAGCCGATGGCGAAGAAAAAAAGGGGAAAGAAGGAAGAGCGTCGGCGTAAAGAGAAGAAAAAGAGAGTTGTCGGCCGGTTGGGAGAAAAAGAGAAAAGGAGAAAAAGGGGAAAGGCCAGAAGAACTGGCCGGCCGAAGAGAAAGAAAAAAGAAAAGAGGAAAGGAAAAAAAGGAAAAGAAAGAGAGAAGAAAAGAGAGGAAAGGAAAGAGAAGAGAAAAAGAGAGGAAAGTTCGACCCGCCGCCAGATCTGCCCGATCCGGCCGAGAAAAAGGAGGCAGTGTCCCGATCCGGTCGCTCGGGGCTTGGGTAACGCCTCGAAAACCCATCTCCCTATTTAATTGCCGAGTCAGGCATAAGTTGATATACCGATAGTTAGCATTGATACATGTGACCATTTATGTATTTTATTAACATGAATACCTGATTGGTGCGATCGGTACTGCCACTGTTGATCTGGTTGATCCGTGGTAGGAGAGGGCGGGGAGAATAAAATGAGATTAAGTGTGTAGAAATCGATCGGCGAGTATAAATAATGTGATCACTAAGTTATAGACTGGTTAAACACCGGGTCAATGAGAGGTTGCCCGGTGGGACGGGATTTGATTGTCGGGTTGGACGTTAGAGCGATGTCATTTGCTCGTACTTGAATGTATTGCATAAGTGATGAATTGAAATAGTTAATGCTTGTTCAAGTGGAGGTTCGAGTCTGGTGCCATTCAAGCACCATCCGCCAGGTTAACAGGCAAGTGCATGGTAGAACAGTAAACTGTGGTGAATGTTTGTTAGTCGTATTTCCATGCCATGATTTACAGTATTTATGAGATGATGTATATGAATTGTGCTAATCATACCCCGATGAATACTGTTTATGATTAGACATCCATATTTGAAGCATATTGCATCATGCAAATGCATAACAGCCAGGCCGGTGAGAAAGTCATGACTAGTCCGGAGGGCTCTTGAATAAGAGCCAGGTCGGTGAGAAAGTCATATGACTAGTCCGGAGTGTGTTAGAGATAGAGCCCTGGTTAGATTGGCGTCCAGATCTGTTATAACAGATCTGTACCAGCCGGTGTGATCCTTAGAGATATCTCCCCCAATCTCTTGTATTTGGTAACTGAACCGTGAGATAGAATAGAGATCTGATTAGGTATAGAAAGTTTAGATCTTTCCTTGTATAGATTGATCAGATCTCCACTTCTAATCTCACGGCTCCCTTTGTAACCGTTCTCTGGGCTCAGCCCTATATTAACACGCAGGGACAGCAGAGGTCCTTAACGCCAAACTTCACATGGTATCAGAGCCTTCCCATCAAATGGCGAGCGCCTCCAATTCCTCTTCTATCTTCCCCTTTGCCGTCCCGGTGACTGAGAAGCTTACCAGAACCAATCATGCATTGTGGAGGGCGCAGATCCTTCCCACGGTGCGAGGCGCCCAGATGATGGGTTTCCTGGATGGGACTACCAAAGCTCCGCCAGAAGAAATTGAAGCCAAACTAGGCGAGAAGACAGGCAAGATCCCGAATCCAGAGTACACTCAGTGGTTGGTTAAGGATCAGCAGATCCTTGGCTACCTGCTGTCATCTCTGTCCAGAGAGATCCTTGTCCATGTCGCCATGAAGAGATCTGCCGCTGAAGCTTGGCAGACCCTTGAGGCAATGTTTGCCTCACAAGTGCGAGCGCGATCTGTCAATACGCGCATAGCACTGGCCACAACCCAGAAGGGAAACTCCAGCGTGGCTGAATACATTGGCAAGATGAGGATGCTAGCAGATGAGATGGCGTCTGCAGGAAAGCCCCTAGAAGATGAAGAGTTGATCTCTTACATTCTGAGCGGGCTTGACATGGATTACAATCCAATTGTTTCAACGATTGTTGGCCGTGCTGAACCAATTTCAGTCGGAGCAGTTTACTCTCAGCTTCTCAGTTTTGAACAGCGGGTCCAACTCCTTCAGCAAGGTGGCCTGATGCAATCCTCTGCAAATTCTGCTATGCGCGGGTGTGGAGGATTCCAGCGCGGTGGTTTCCAGAAGAATCGAGGGCGCGGCCGCGGTTCTGGCAGTCGCAACAGCTACAACAACACCTTCAACCGCTCAAGCAATGGTGAAGACACTCGTCCGAAGTGTCAGCTCTGGAAGAAGAGAGGACATACTGTTGAAGCCTGCTGGCACAGATTTGATGCAGACTTTGTGCCTCCAACTGAGAAGACAGCTGCAGCAGCCTCCTCTTATGGTATTGATACTAACTGGTATGCTGATTCAGGTGCTACAGATCACATCACCAGCGAGCTCGAGAAACTGACTGTTCGTGACAAGTATGGAGGCAATGATCAGATTCATGCAGCAAATGGAGCAGGTATGGACATAAGGCACATTGGTCATTCACATATTCAAACCCCTAATCGTAATCTTCATCTTAAAAACATCCTTCATGTTCCAAAATCTGCAAAGAACCTTGTTTCCGTCCATCGATTTGCTGCTGATAATCATGCTTATTTTGAGTTCCATCCTGATTTTTTCTTGATTAATGATCAAACAACGGGGCAAGTTCTTCTGGAGGGCAAGAGTAGAGGAGGGCTTTATCCTCTCTCCTCTGTTAGCGCAAGAAAACAAGCTTTTGGAGTCTCCAAGCCATCCTTGTCAAAATGGCATAGTCGTCTAGGTCACCCTTCATTACATGTTGTTCAACAAGTAATTAGTCACAATAATTTGCCTTGTTCTCTAGAATCAAATAAAGACTCAGTTTGTAATGCTTGTCAACAAGCAAAGAGTCATCAACTTCCTTTTTCCAGGTCCTCTAGTGAGTCTAGTGTTCCTTTAGAACTCATTTACTCCGATGTATGGGGTCCAGCCCAAGAATCTGTGGGTAGAAATAAATATTATGTCAGTTTTATTGACGATTTCAGCAAATTCACTTGGATATACTTGCTAAAGAACAAAGCAGAAGTGTTCCAAAAGTTTCATGACTTCCAGACTCTTGTTGAGAGATTGTTCAATAGGAAAATCCTCTATGTTCAAACAGATTGGGGTGGTGAATATGAGAAACTCAATTCTTTTTTTCAAAAGATTGGAATCTCTCATCGCGTCTCATGTCCTCACACCCATCAACAAAATGGTGCTGCGGAGAGAAAACATAGGCATATAGTTGAGGTTGGTCTTGCTCTTCTTTCACATGCATCTATGCCTCTTAAATTTTGGGACGAGGCCTTCATTGCTGCCACCTACTTGATAAATCGCACACCAAGCAAAGTTCTAAATTGGTCCACTCCTTTAGAGCAACTTCATGACACTACCCCTGACTATTCCTCTCTCCGTGTTTTTGGATGTGCTTGTTGGCCTAACCTTCGCCCTTACAATAGCCACAAACTCCAATTCCGCTCCAAGCAATGTGCTTTCCTTGGCTATAGCAACCTACATAAGGGATTTAAATGCTTAGACATCTCCACTGGGCGCATTTACATCTCCAGGGATGTTATCTTTGATGAGTCGGTGTTTCCTTTTGCTCAGCTTCACCCAAATGCAGGTGCTAGACTTCGATCTGAGATACTTCTTCTTCCCAATACATCATCTCATTCTGTTGATCAAGGGGGTGACACTGTGATTGATCAATCTGCTGATATATGTCCTGTTCCTGATATATCTGAAACTGCTAATCTCTCTGTTGAATCAGATAAAGTTTCAGGACTGCCTGGTGGACTTCAGCTGCAATCAGTACCAGATGTATCAGATACAGCTTTGCTGCCGAAACCAGCTATTACTCAAGTCTACAGCAGGCGCAGATTTGTCCAAAATTCGGCGTCTGCATCTGAGACTGCACAACCTGTGCAGCTGAAACCAGTTATCACTCAAGTGTACAGCCGGCGAGTTCAAGCTCCGGAATCCACACCTGAGACTGCTCAGTCTGTCTCAACATTCTCTGTCCATGAAGAAACAACTGACCTTCACTCAAGCAGCAGCAAGGTATCATCTTCTTCAAATAACAACAATGCATCATCTTCCTTCTCAGGTGACAATACTGCTCCAATCGCATCAACTAATGATCCAGTGTCATCTGAATCTGGCAATAGCATATTTTCACAAACCTCTGTATCAATGTCACCTCAGCACCGTCCAGTAACAAGGCTACAAAGAGGTATTATCCAACCTGCAACCTTTACTGATGGTAGAATCAAGTATACTGATGGCAGAGTTAAGTATAGTTTCTTTACCTCAAATGAAGAACCTCATACCTTAGAGGAAGCTTTGAAAGATAGAAATTGGAAAGAGGCAATGGATGCAGAGTATATGGCATTAAAAAATAATAAAACTTGGCATCTAGTTCCACCTAGGGATGGAATAAACTTGATTGACTGTAAGTGGGTCTATAAAATTAAGAGAAAAGCTGATGGAAGTATAGATAGATACAAAGCTCGTTTAGTTGCAAAAGGTTTTAAGCAAAGATATGGAATAACTATGAGGATACTTTTAGTCCGGTAGTCAAGGCAGCATCTATTAGAATTATCTTGTCCATTGCTGTCTCACAAGGTTGGAGTCTTCGCCAACTTGATGTGCAAAATGCTTTTCTCCATGGGGTTCTTGAGGAAGATGTTTATATGACAAACCTCCTGGGTATGAAGAAAAATCTCTTAAAAACCATATTTGCAAGCTGGACAGATCCTTATATGGTCTCAAACAGGCACCAAGAGCATGGTACTCCAGACTTAGTGAAAAACTGCAGACACTTGGTTTTATTCCTTCCAAAGCTGATACATCCTTGTTCTTTTATAGAAAAGGAAGTACTGTAATTTTCATGCTCATTTATGTTGATGATATAATTGTTGCTAGTTCAGATTCTGATGCTACTGCAGCCCTTCTTAAAGATTTGAAGTCTGAGTTTCCTCTAAAAGACTTGGGAGAGCTACACTATTTTCTGGGTATTGAGGTAAAGAAAACACAGGATGGTATTCTCCTAACTCAAGAAAAATATACTGCAGATTTGCTTAAAAGGGTGCAGATGTATGATTGCAAGCCAGTCAACACCCCTATGTCAGCAAGTGACAAGTTGACAGCACAAGGAGAAAAGCTTGGAGCAGATGACTGCACCAAGTATAGAAGCATTGTTGGAGCTCTTCAGTACTTAACATTGACTAGACCTGACATTTCTTTCTCAGTAAATAAGGTTTGTCAGTATTTACATACTCCAACTGTTTTACACTGGATGGCAGTCAAAAGGATATTGAGATATCTAAAATATACACTGGGCATTGGATTAAAATTAAGTGCATCATCATCCATGTTAGTTTCGGCCTTCTCTGATGCGGATTGGGCTGGTTGTTTAGATGATCGAAGATCAACTGGAGGGTTTGCAGTCTTTCTGGGAAAGAATCTTATTTCATGGAGTGCTCGAAAGCAAGCAACAGTGTCAAGATCCAGTACAGAAGCAGAGTATAAAGCAGTTGCTAATGCTACAGCCGAAATCATGTGGGTTCAGACTCTCCTCAAAGAACTTGGTATCAATAGTCCATCAACTGCAAAACTGCGGTGTGATAATATTGGTGCAATGTACTTGTCAGCTAATCCTGTTTTCCATGCCCGCACAAAACATATTGAGGTTGATTACCATTTTGTCCGAGAAAGAGTAAAGAGCAAGTTGCTGGAGGTAGAATTTGTCTCTTAAGGGGATCAAGTTGCAGACGGCTTTACCAAATCACTTCCAGTAAAACAGCATGAGGAATTCAGATACAATCTCAACTTAGATAAGTTGTGATTGAGGGGGGATGTTAGAGATAGAGTCCTGGTTAGGTTGGCGTCCAGATCTGTTATAACAGATCTGTACCAGCCGGTGTGATCCTTAGAGATATCTCCCCCAATCTCTTGTATTTGGTAACTGAACCGTGAGATAGAATAGAGATCTGATTAGGTATAGAAAGTTTAGATCTTTCCTTGTATAGATTGATCAGATCTCCACTTCTAATCTCACGCTCCCTTTGTAACTGTTCTCTGGGCTCAGCCCTATATTAACACGCAGGGACAGCAGAGGTCCTTAACGCCAAACTTCACAGAGTGCTCTGGAATAAGACCTACAGAGGTAGGCAAATGAGTGGTCTATCGACGGGTGGACGCTCCGCTATACCGGTATAAGCTACAATTATAGGTTGCATACAGAGGTGCATTGCATTGCATTTACAGGGAATGAACAGGTGAGAGAAGAAACCCAGAGATTCTGGGTTACAGCTCATAAACATGATTTGGTGGTTACAAATGCATTACAGATGCATTGCATAGCATCGCATTACAGATGCATTGCATGAAAGTGACAGAGAAAGTGATACAGATTACAGATACATGGTTGATGTACAGATTCCAGCTACAGAGTTGATTTACAATTTACAGTTACAGAATTAAATTACAGCTTATAGTCATAAAGTGGATTTACAGCTTACAGTACGTGAAATTGATTGAATTGCTACAGTGATTTTACTGTTTTATCGTGTGCTTGCTGAGTCTTCAGACTCACCCTTACTTTAACGTTGTTTTTATAGGAATCTGTTGGATGCGACATGCATGGGCGGGCGTAGCACAGTCGTTCACGTATCACAGTGATTCACAAATCATCTACAGTTGACATATTTACTCTTAGATAGTCTAAGTGTCTTTTTGGTAATTATCAAAGTTATATCTCTGCTGCGCTTAGTGTCAAGTGTACTGACTTTTGTCGTCTGGTTGTTATTTAAATAAAATAATTGCTTCGCAAGACCAGCGGCAAAAGTTGAAGTTGGTAGCATTATAGAGTAGGTGGTAGCACTTTGGGCTCGGAGAGGAGCCGATGTGTTACAGTTGATATCAGAGCGGGCGTTAGGTCCGTGGTGGATAATTTGGTAACCTAGGTTGTCTTAATTTAATTAAGACCTGACTGAAGTTCAACAATTGCTAAAACTTGACACACTGATGCACATTAGGATAGGATTGGGTCAAGCATTGCACTTTTGTTTTCGTTAGTCATGTTGATTTGCAATGCTTTGAGGCTGATGCTTGCGAGTTGATGCCAAGCATTTGAATTTGTGGTTTGTGTGTCCTACGGGACTTCACTGCGATTGTGTCGTGTACCAATGCAATAGAGACTGAGACCGTGGCCACGGGAGAGGCCAGGTCATGTTGCCATTTGCGACAGTGAGGTAGTGATGCCTTGTTTCAGTTTTGGGACATTGGTTCCCTTTGGTCAGCAACTCGTTAAGTTGTTTGGAAATACCCGATAGTGGGGAGTGCTCCATGCAAGTCTGGTATTCAGGGGAACTTCGATTATATGAGTGATTGGAGTGACTTGCGTGGTGAGACCAATGTTTTGGGAGAGGGCAATATCCAATAATGGTTGAAATATTTGGTTAGGCGTATGTGGGATATGGTGGTTAAAGTAACAGGCTGATAGAGCATGGAATTCTAAATTGTGAGAACCCATGAGAGTAATTAACTTTAGTTATGTTTGTGGGATTGAAGTTGATTTGAATCCAATAAGGATTTAGTAGTTACATGAGAAGTAGCGGCGTAAGGCAGATTCATTCTGCTTAATAGTTGGATTTGAATTATTGGTGACCCAGTCGTGATTGTGGTTGCTTTGACTGTTGAGTCACACAGAATGATTATAAAACTAAGTCCGCCAATCCCGCATCATGACTGATTGTTATAATCAAGATTGATGCTTTGGAAGGTTCTAATGGTTGTAATGTTAAGACTCTATTGGAATTAGTTGGGAGGACAAGAATGAGGATCTTGATGTCGGATAAGTCTCCTAGCTAAATTAAATAGAGAAGAGTTGTTGTAAAGCCGTGTGAGACTCAAATTCTGAGGGATGAAGCTAATAAAGTCCTTGTGAGATTTGGTAGTAATCTCTAAGGCATGGGTTAGTGGGAAATGATGAGCACGCCTATAGAGGTAGAACAAATGGATCTTATGCTTAAGATAAACGTAAAAGCAGTTCATGGGAGTACATATGTTATGTGTTGGAATCTAGATGATTGACTATCTCTGAAGAGTCGAGTTGGTGGGTTTTAGTGAGTGCCTTGGAATCAGGTGCTGATGGGATTGTTATCTGGTAGTGGATCTTTTGATGACAGGATTATGTCCACACCTTATGTGGTTGCACACGAGATTGTCGCGATGACTGTGCTGTTGTGTGCAGTAAAGTGGTAGAGTTCGGTGAGCCTTGGGAAGGTTTATGTTGATGAATGTTAAATTCATGACATGAAGCTTTGTTAGACTAAGATTATTAGTGAGGATGGTTAATACGTCAGTGATGAGGTGATAATAAAGATTTGTATGGCTTATAGAGTTTTGAGTTGATTTTATGCCATAATCTTTGTGGGAAATTGATTGAGGAAAATATCGGCCTTAGGGGTAAAACCGATTGTGAGGCTGCAATCGGTAGTGTCTATGGGGAGTGATGTGACTAATATCGCATATATGTTGGTGAACCATTGATAGTGTCAAGAGTGAGATTTTGGGTGAAAGAGTTTCCCTGAATTATGTTTGGACATATGAGCCTCAGATTTGTTGATAGCTAGTGGAGGCTAAAAGATTGAGAGAAAAAATTGAAATAGAGCTATTAGAGGATTTAGTTATTAGATGTTAACTTAAATCCTGAATGGAGCTCACCTCATTTTGTGTATATGAGGAATTGAGTACAGATGAGTGATTTTTATGTTCATCATGTTCGGTGATCATTGATTGAGGAAATAGCCAGAGTAATGATTCATTTCATGAGTGGCAGTCGATCATTGATAGAGTTCATCGTGATGCAAATAGAGTATGAGTTGAAAAACTAGAGAATAAGGGTGTTGGAGGAATTGAATTAATAGGACCAATACAATTTGATGGGGCATATGGGGTTACCTGTCGACAATATGTCACTGGTGGAGGTTTGCTTGAGTACTTTGCGAGTCGGGTACTAAAGCATCCCTAGATTCAGGTGAACATTGCCTTAGGATTGGATTGGTTTATTGTCCTACAACAATCTAATGAGTGTTTGAAATAATTAACTGATGTTTAATGGATTATTTTGGGTTCCCTTGATTTGGGAATTCATTCAGGTTCACTTTGAGGGAAAGTGAAGTTAAGTGGGAAATTGCGAGGTTTTCTCATTTCTTGTGTGATTGATATGATTTTTCGTTAAAGCGTTATTTGTTTGCCTTAACGAGTGTGCTTCCTTTCCGTTGAAAAGAAAAGGCTAATTTCGATAATCGAAATTTTTCACATGACATATGCGGCATATTGTTTGTTAGGACAAGGATGGGTTTCCTAGAGGATTGGTTGTGATGAAGTGATGTTCTGTGGGGGAAATGAATTCCCAACTATTTTGGAAGAAAGGTTATTTGTGGATGGATGCATTGATTCCATGATTGGATTACCTTTATAAAAGACCTTGCTTTGTAAAAGCGAGTCGGGTTTATGAGTGTTATGTGATACTTCTCTTGTGAAAGAGAAGAACTCTCTTTGTTGCAAACAAAAGTAGCGTTGTCTCTTTTGTGCGAGCGATGAGACTGATTTTCTTGGAGGATTAGGGATTTCCTTATGCCGAGGCATAAGACGTTAAAGGTTACTGAGGTGTGTTGGTTGTGTTAGACCAGCACAAGTTGAGACAGTTGTTGCTGGAATCAGCAATTCCAGAATAGGTGAAAGAAGCGCAACAAGACGATAGGTTGCTTCAAAAAGTGAGGAAGCGTCTCGATGAAGGAAAATCGGGGGACTTCAGCCTTGATGAGTCGGGCGCATTACGGTTTGGGGGCCGTCTTTGCGTGCCATAAAAAGGCTCAAATCAAGAATGATATTTTAAGAGAGGCTCGTTGTACCCTGTACACAGTACATCCTGGCGAGAACAAGATGTATCGGGATTTGAAAAAGAGTTTTTGGTGGAAGAGAATGAAAGTGGATGTCGCACAGTATGTGGCGTCTTGCGGGATTTGCCAGCAAGTGAAAGCTGAGCATAAGCGTCCTGCTGGACTAATGCAGTCTTTAGATTGTCCCACAGTAGCCATGGGATGATGTTACCATGGACTTCGTGTAGTCGGCTTGCCTCGTAGCCAGCGAGGTAAGGGTGCGATTTGGGTAGTGGTGGACTGATTCAGTAAGTCCGCGCACTTTATCCCTATTCGTATGATGAATTCGGCGAGTGATTTGGCACGTCTATGTGCGTGAAATAGTGAGATTGCATGGTGTGTTCAAGACAATAGTTTCGACAGAAATGCCAAGTTTGTCTCCGAGTTTTGGGAGAGCTTGCAAAGCGCTTTAGGCACAAGATTTCAGTTTAGTACTGCTTTCCACCCACAGACAGATGGGCAATTCGAACGCATTATTCAAACACTAGAGGACATGTTGAGGTCATGTGTTTTGTTGTGGAAGGGTAGCTGGGAGGATCAGTTGGCACTCACAAAGTTTGCCTACAACAACAGCTACCACTCCAGTGTTCGGGCCGCGCCATTTGAGGTTCTGTATGGGCGGAAATGTAGATCGCCACTCTGTTCGGATGCCGTAGGCGAAAAGGCAGTTCTGGGTCCAAATTGGGTCCAACAAACAGTGGAACGAGTGGCGAAGATTAGGCAGAATCTGCTAGCTGCCCAGAGTAGGCAGAAGAGCTGTACGGATGTTAGAAGACGAGACTTAGAATTCGAGGTGGGGGGGGGTCATATGCTCTTAAGAGTCTCCCACTAAAGGAATTGTGCGATTTGGTACCAAAGAGAAACCTAGCCCGTGGTATATTGGGCCACTTCCAATTCTGGCACGAATTGGAAAGTCGGCATATCATTTGGATCTTTCCGAGTTTATGCAAGGAATTCACAATGTGTTTCATGTGTCTATGTTGAGAAAGTACTTAAGGGATTCGGAACATGACATTGTTCTAGAACCATTGCCCCTTAAGCAAGACCTCACCTTCGAGTCCCGTCCAGTTCGGATTCTGGAGGAATCGGAGAGAGTGTTGGGGCACAGAATGTTAAAGTATGTGAAAGTCCTATGGTCACATCAGACTGAGCGAGAAGCGACGTGGGAATTGGAATCTCGCATGCGCGAGAAGTACCCAGAGTTGTTCCCTACGGGTACGCGTTACAGTTAATTTGTGTTTGACTCAGTTTGTTTGTTTTCTGTATATATTATCGAGTTGCAAAATGCGAAGTCGAATTCTGTTAAGGGGGGTAGAATGTAATACCTGGGCCGATTAGCCCAGCCCAGCCCAATTCACAGCCCTATAAGAGAGAGCCAGAGGGAGAGGCCAAACGAGATTTTTGCTCCTCCTTCCCGAGCATTCTCGCTGCTGCCACCTCCCCCGTGCTCACCTGGGCGTCGTTCTCTTCTCGCGTGCGCCGCCGTCGACCAGCCCTCGGCGCCACCGTCGCCACCTCGTCCCATCTAGCCGGTGCGCCACCGCCGCTCGGCCGGTAGCGCCGGCGCTGCTCTCCCCACTCGCCTGCTACTGTCGCCCACGTAGCTGCGTCACCGCCGCCGCTTTCCCTTGCTGCGCCGTCGCCACCTCCCGGTGTGCCTTCCCTTCTCGCTGCCGAGCGCCACCCTAGCTCACGCGCTGCCGCCTCCCCGCTCTCGCCTTGCCTCCACGTTCTCGCCGTCGTTGCCGCGCGCGTTGCCACCCTCAGCCCGTCGCCTTCGCCGTTGCGAGGGGGAGAGTTGGCTCCGGCGGGGTAGAAGAGAGGGGGGGTGCGTCGGCCAACTGGGAAGGAAGAAGAGGAGGCGCGGAGGGGGAGTGAGGCCGATCGGAGAGGAGCGCCGGTTGTGGAGAGAGAGGAGGGAGGAGAGCCGATAGCGAAGAAAAAAGGGGAAAGAAGGAAGAGCGCCGGCGTGAAGAGAAGAAAAAGAGAGAGTTGTCGGCCGGTTGGGAGAAAAAGAGAAAAGGAGAAAAAGGGGGAAAGGCCAGGAGAGCTGGCCGGCTGAAGAGAAAGAAAAAAGAAAAGAGGAAAGGAAAAAAAAGGAAAAGAAAGAAAGAGAAGAAAAGAGAGGAAAGGAAAGAGAAGGGAAAAAAAGCGAGGAAAGTTCGACCCGCCGCCAGATCTGCCCGATCCGGCCGAGAAAAAGGAGGGCAGTGTCCCAATCCGGTCGCTCAGGGCTTGGGTAACGCCGGCAGAGAGGGGGAGGATGAGAGGGAGGGGGCAGGGGAGGGAGGGGGCGAGGCGGAGGCGCGCGGGGAGAAGGGAGGGACCGAGGGAGGCGGATTCGCCAAGGTGAGGAGCAAGCAAGCGCCCAGCGAGAGAGATGAAAGCGAGTAGAGCTGCGGAGGCGCCGAGGCGGAGTGCGAGAGAGAGCGAGTGAGGAAGATGAGTGAGTGCGTTGGATTGTTTGCTCGCGGCGGTATTTGCTGTGTGCGTCTGAGCGAGCGGCGACAGATTGTGCTACTGCTGTGCGTCGGTTTCATTTGTCATGTAATCAAGTTTAATTTCCATTGATATTGTTGTCTTGTTTTCATATTTTGTACATATAGTTTGTCACTTCAATTTATTAGGTGTTAATAGTTTACTAACGTACTAAGTTACTCTATGGCAGCAATGCTATTAGAAGGGACTCATGGGAGCTGCATCATGCTACTTGGGTGAAGAGCAAAGTCAACAAACAATGGACAATGTCGTCAAGGTATGCCATTCAACATTCATGTTTTCTAGCTGCACCATTATTCATGTTTATTTGCTTTGTTACATAGTTAAAATACTCACACTGTATGTTCAACAAATTTGCTGCTATAAAAGGTTAGGATGTGTATTGCGTCGCCTCGCCGCACGCCATACTCGCCTAAAAGGTGTGAAGGTAGTCTGGCGCCTCGCCTCGCCTTATCGCCGTGATAACATTGAAAGAGAGTACTTGCTTTACAGCTTGTGCCCTCAGAGTTACAGCTTGATTTCTTCATGAAGTCGCAGACTAGAGTACAACATTTGTATTTTCTCTACAAACTTGTGTGTGTGATCCTCCATGAGTTGAGGGGTGTTAAGGACAGCGCTCAAGAAGGCGGCCCGGGCGGTCGCCTAGGTGCCACATAGGCGCTGGGCGGCAGAGTGCTGCCCGGCCTTGGCCCCTAGTCGGGTGGCTGGGCGGCGAGGTGGTCCAAGGTGGGACCAAGGTGGAGGCAGGCGGCCTAGGCGCGGCGGATGGGGCGGCGCGGAGGGAGCAGCGGGGATAGGGAAAGACTTACCGCACACAAGGCTGTCGCCGCCGCCGTCGACTCGCCGGACTCCCCGCGCCAGATCCCGCCGCCGCCGCTGCCAGATCTGGACTCCCCGCGCCAGATCCCGCTGCCGCCGCTCCCGTGGCCGCCGGTGAGGGAGACATCAGGTGGCGAGGGAGGCGCGCGGAGCGGGGGACGGAAATGACGGCGGGGATGGGGCGGCGGCGCGAAGGGAGCAGCGGGGGGGGGGGGGGGACGGGGCGGCGCGGAGGGAGCGGCCGGGGGGGATGGGGCGGCGCGGAGGGAGCGGCGGGGGGATGGGGCGGCGCGGAGGGAGGCGGCGGGTTAGTGTGGGAATGGGATGGGAAGGGGTTAGGGTTAGGGTTAGGCGGCGGGGTCGGGTCGGGGTCAGGCGGCGCCGCGGAGGGGTCGGGTCCAGTCGGAAGTTTTTCTGTTTTTGTGATTTAGTCCTCAAATTTTTAAAAATTACGAATAAACTTTTTTCTTAATAGATTTCTTTCAATCTAGACCTCTTTAAATATATATATTAGGCAAATATATACACACAATTGTTTATTTTCACCTATTATCCTTATTTTTAATTCGCCCGCCTAGGCCCCCTAGGCGCTAGGCCCCACCTCGCCGCCCGCCTAGCGCCTTTTTGAACATTGGTTAAGGATAGGATAAGATTGATTTATTTGTTTCTTTATATGTCTTTGTTTCCTTATTTGTGTATGATATATTCCTTTGTATATCCATTCCCTTTGTACTCCCTATATATATTGATCTTTAGACCTCATGAATATATACACAATGTTCATAACATCTCTGCGTACTATTATTGCATCATTGGAGTAGCATAAGATATGTTTAAATATCAATACTAAATCTCTAATATGAGGTTCACACAAGATCAGAAGGAACACAACAAAAGGAAACATGTGTACAGAAATGAACTAGCAAACTGTTTGTCCTAGAAGGTGCATTGTCCATACGGTAATTGTTCCAAATTAGATCACAGCTTATGTCTAATAGTTAAGTTCTGAAACAAAATGAACTTTGGAGATGAGAAGTTCAAAATCTTTCCAGCCTCTTTTTAAGTGATTTTGTACCTCTGTACTGGTATATTTACTAATGTATATTCATCATGTTCACAAAGGTTTCCTTGTATCATCTATACCATGTAACAAGTTATGCATTAATTGGAATTTTGGATTGCGTACTCAAATGTGAGCTTACTTCAGACTTGGCTTTAACTTGTCCAGAGTTGAGGGAAACATTAGAAGACTCACATGAGGCATGTCTAGGCCTGGTAATGGGTTGGATTGAAATGGGCGAAGTGGGTTGTGTTTCACTTCGGGATGGCTTTGAGCGGGTGGAAACGGGTTGGTTTAGTTTGGGTTTTCCACAGAAAACGGGTTGGGTTGGTTTGGTGTGGGTTTTAAGATTTTTCAGGTTCAAATGGGCTCAACCCATGGGTTTGCTTGGGTGGGTTGGCATGGGTTGGCGAGTTGGAGAGGTCGTGAGGGATAGGGTTCCAGGTTCCATCTCCCTTGTTGATGCCTGGTTGCCGCCAGCCGGTCGCCACTGCCGCCGGCCGCCGCATGCCCCTGCCGCCAGATCTCCCCCATACATCTCCACCGAACCCTTCTCTTCTGTGCGCCACCATGTCCTCCTCCGAGCACCGCTGTGTCTCCCCAGAGCTCTACTGTCGACGTGAGAAAAAGAAATCGGTGTGTGTGAGGAGCTCGTGGATGCATTTGGAGAGCGCAGCACACGACGAAGTGGGTAAGCAGGCTTGAGAGGATCTCACCGACCAAGAAGTGCTTGTACCCGAGGAGTAGCGGCGCGCGGTGCCTGATAGAATAAATCCCGTGCATGGCACTGTTCACATATACGGTTACTGTTCATGTATGCGTACGTACGCGCCGATTGCCGAAAAGCCGTAGTGCTTCCGCTGTGAGTCAGGCGTCGTGACGTTTCTCGCGTAGGGCTGAAGAACTGCCGGGTAACCGAAGTGTAATGTGTGTATATATATTTCAAAGGAATCAGTAAAGAAGATGTTGTTGCAGAACAACCATTTAGTTGCAGAACAAGCAGACTCCATTTTTCTTCTCTCGCGTGCGTGAGTTTGTGTGCTTCACAGAAGTCTCCATTTTGTGGCGGACGAGAAGCGCGTGAGCGGCGCGTCGCCCAGGAAGAAAGGCTCGTCCGGCGCAGGCGGTGACCAAGGGCATCAAGACCCTCGACCACGCGGGCGGCACCGCCGAAGAGGACCTGCGAGTCTGCAGCACCGGGCGTTGTTTTTCTAGCCGAAATCAACTTTTGGTTTCTTCAAGTGGTATTAGAGCTGTCATGTCCGTCCAATCGACTCCCGTTGGCAGTGGTGATCGTTCGCCATCACCCCCTCCCCGACGACAGGTATCGCACTCGCCTGCGCCGCGCCGAAAGCGCCACCGCGGCGGCGAAATCGTCATCAAGTGCGTCGTCAAGGAGTCAGCGACGTCTGTCCAATACCCGATGCTGATAAAGACAAACTACCCGGAGTGGGTGGTGATGATGCGCATCAACTTGCAGGCACAAGGCTTGTGGGGCGCAATTGAACGCGGCGACGTCGAGTACAGCAAGGATCGGCTGGCACTAGCAGCGATCGCTTGTTAGTCGCTGGACTCTTGCTCTTGGTGATAGCAAGATCCTTACTCTCATGGAGAGGATGACACTAGGAGATGGGGCAAGTTTTCTTGTTTATTGCTCACACAATGTCATACCAACCTGAGGGGTTGGAGATACATATTTATAGGCTGAGAACCAGCCAAGCATATGCTAAGATGCTATCCTAGATGCTGTCCTAAAGCGGTCAATATGCTGTCCTAAAGCAGATGTTGTCCTAAAAGCAGATGTTGTCCTAAAAGCAGATGTTGTCCTAAAGCAAAAGCAGATGCTGTCCTAAAGCAGTCAAAAAACAAAAACTACCACAGCCCCACAAAGACCACAGTACAGGGACTTATTCATCATTCTCCCCCTAAGTCTTGTGCGTCGTCTTGTGGGAGGGTTGAACCATCCTGATCTTGGAGCAGAGCTCAAGGAACTTGATCCTTCCAAGAGGCTTGGTGAGCAGATCCGCAAGCTGATCCGTGGTGTTGATGTAGCTTGTCTTGATGCTTCCTTCATCCAAGCAGCCTCGGATGAAATGGTACTTCACCCGGATGTGCTTGCTCCGTTCATGAAAAACGGGGTTCTTTGCCAGGGCTAGAGCGGACTTGCTGTCCACCCTGAGCTCCACTGCTTCAGTGTCCCTACCGAGGAGATCACCAAGCAGTCGAGCGAGCCAGAGTGCCTGAGTCGAAGCGGTGGAAGCCGCTATGTACTCGGCCTCACAGCTGGACAGGGCCACCACCTGCTGCTTGACTGACTGCCAGTGAACGAGACACTTGCCGAGGAAGAAGAGAATCCCGCTTGTGCTCTTGCTGGTGTCGATGTCGCCCGCGTGGTCGCTGTCGCTGTACCCGACGAAGTGTGCCGCGCCGGGACACCTCGGGTAATGAAGGCCGTGGTCAAGAGTCCCCGCAACGTAGCGGATGAGGTAGCGAAGGCTCCCCACAAGACGCCGGTACTGCGTAGCGTCCACCTCCTCCGTCGTGCTGTCGCGGCTCAGCTTCAGCCTCTCCTCCATTGGAGTGAGAGCTGGGTTGCAGTCGGTGAGCCCAGCTAGCTCAACGACGCGCTTGGCGTAGGCGGTCTGTCGAAGCGTGATCCCGGAATCATCCTGGTGCACCTCGATCCCTAAGTAGAAGGAAAGGGGCCCCAGGTCACTCATCTGGAAGGTGGCCTTCATCTCTTCCTTGAATGCCGCCACCTCCGCATCCTTGGTGTCGGTGATCACCAAGTCGTCGACGTAGACACCCACCAGCAGGGCATTTTCTCCACTGCCCCGCCGATAGATGGCCGCCTCGTGCGGACTTTGCTCGAAGCCCATCCCTTTCAGCGTGGAGTCCAACTTGGCGTTCCACGCCCTCGGTGCCTGTCGCAAGCCATAGAGGGCCTTGCGCAGGCGGAGCACCTTGCCCTCCTTGCCGGGGATCGCAAATCCCGGCGGCTAATGCACGTAGACCTCCTCCTTCAAGTCGCCATTAAGAAATGCCGACTTGACATCCATGTGATGAACACGCCAGCCTTCCTGGGCAGCTAGCGCAAGGAGTCGCACGGACTCCATCCGTGCGACGGGTGCGAAGGCGTCATCGAAGTCGACCCCCTCCTGCTGCACGAAACCTCGTGCCACCAAGCGAGCCTTGTGCTTGACGATGGCGCCGGCTTCATCCCGCTTCAGCTTGAACACCCACTTAAGGGTGATCGCGCGGTGACCGGCAGGAAGATCCGCCAGCTCCCACGTCCGGTTCCGCTCGACGGCGTCCATCTCCTGCTTCATCGCGACACGCCACGCCGCGTCTCCCTCCGCCTCAGCGAAGGAGCGGGGCTCGCCGTCGTCGCACGCCAAGTGCAGCTCCGCCTCGTAGTCGCGCTGCGCCAGTCCAGGGACGGGCAGCTCGCCGAGGATGTTGTCCATGGTACGATAGCGCAGAGGCTCGTCGTCGTGGTAGGCGTCGACGCGGTCCTCGTCGTGGGACAGCGGAGTAGCGAACTCCACCATGCGCTGCTCGTCGTGGACCGAAACTGTTGGGGCCGATCCCGGTGGTGTGGCCGCCGGTGCAGGAGAGTGGGGTGTAGCCGGTGCCGAAGGTGGTGGAGCACTCGCCGGAGCTGGTGGCGAGCAAGGTGTCGAGGTGGACGAGCTCGATGAAGACGAGCTGCTAGCTCCCCCGGCTCTCTTGAAGTGGACGTAGTCGACAACAAAGTCCCTGAGAGTCGAAGTCGAACCGTCGTCCACCGCCTTGTCCCACGTCCAGCCTCACCCTTCGTCGAACACAGCGTCACGCGAGATGCGGACGCGCTGTGTGACAGGGTCGAGGATGCGGTAGGCCTTCGAGCCCTCCGCGTAGCCGATGAACACTCCCGGAGTGCTCCTGTCGTCGAGCTTGCCGATGTGGCCAAGCTCCTTGGCGAACGCGAGGGAGCCGAAGACCCGCAAGTGGGAGACCGCCGGCTTGCGCTCATGCCAAGCCTCGTACGGCGTCCTGCCGTCGAGCGCCTTGGTAGGCGAGCGGTTGAGGATGTAGACGGCCGTCACCACCGCCTCTCCCCAGAAGACAGCCGGCATCCCCCTCTGCTTGAGGAGGTCCCGAGCCATCCCCACAACCGTCTGGTTGCGCCGCTCGACGACGCCGTTCTGCTGCGGGCTGTACGGCGCGGAGTAGTGGCGCTGAATGCCCTCATCAGCGCAGTACGACGCGAATTCAGCCGCCGTGAATTCGCCGCCGTTGTCTGTGCGCAGCACGCGCAGCTTGCGGCCGCACTCCGCCTCCGCAGCAGCCTGCGTGCGCTTGATGGCGTCCGCGGCCTCTCCCTTGCTGCCGAGGACCATCACCCACATGTAGCGGGAGAGGTCGTCGACGAGCAGCAGGAAGTAGCGTCGTCCTCCCGGTGTGGCCGGTGTCACCGGGCCACACAAGTCCCCGTGCACGAGCTCGAGCCTCTCCTTGGCTCGGAAACTCGCCTGCTGGGGAAAGGGGAGTCGCCTCTGCTTCGTCAACACGCAGACGTCGCAGAGCTGCTCCACATGGTCAAGGCACAGCAGGCCTCGCACCATTTCCGTGGCACTGAGCCGCTTCAGGGCCTTGAAGTGAAGGTGCCCAAAGCGCTCGTGCCACTGCCACGCCTCGTCGTCCCGACGAGCTGCGAGACAGAGGGGTTGTGCCACCTGCACGTGAAGAGTGTAGAGTCGATTTGCGCCTCTGGTTACCTTGGCAAGGAGGCGGCGTCGAAGATCCCAAATTCGCAGCACCCCGTGCTCGATCTCGACACGCGAGCCGTTCTCATCCAGCTGTCCCAAGCTGATGATGGAGTTCCGCAGATCGGGGATGTAGTAGACGCCGGTGAGCAGCCGGTGCTCGCCAGTCTTGGCGACGAAGACGACAGAGCCGACGCCCTTGATCTCCACGGCGGAGGCGTCGCCGAACTTGACGGTGCCTCGAACGCCTGAGTCGAGCTCGGAGAAGAACTCCCGCCGCCCGGTCATGTGGTGGGTGGCGCCGGTGTCGAGGCACCACCCGTCGGTCTTGTCATTGCCGGAACTGTCGCCGAGGAGGGCGCGTGCTTTTGGCTCGTCAAGGTGGAGGAGAGCCACTGCGGCCGGTGCCGCTGGAGGTAGTTCGATGCTCGCATGAGCAATGAACAGGACCGGCTGCTCCTCCGCTTGCGCGACGTGGGCCTGGCCGCGTCGTGGCTGTCGACACTCCTTGGCCCAATGACCAAGCTTGCCGCAGTTGTGGCAAGAGTCGTCTCGTGCCGGCTTTTGCTTGCCAGCATCGCCGCCCTGGGCGCCTTTGCGCGGCTTGCCGCGCTTGCCACTCTTGCGGCCGCCTGTCGTGGAAGAAGGCTCCCCCTTCTTCTTGTCACCTTGGCCGGCATCCCACTGCTCCCGAGTGAGGAGGAGCTTCCCGCCAATGGTGACGGGTCCCGAGGGGCGCTGTGGCTTATCGATGTCGACGACCTTGAGGCGACCCAACGCCTCCTCGATGGTCATCGTGGAGAGGTCCAGCAGAGACCCGATCGAGCGAGCCATCTGCTTGTACTTCTCGGGGACGCAGCGGAAGAGCTTCTCCACAGCTCTCTCTTCGCCGTAAGTGTCGTCACCGAACTGCACCAACTTCTGCAACAGTGTTGAGACGGAGAGCAAAGTCATCAATGTCCTCACCTGGCTTGAAGGCCAGGTTCTCCCACTCTGTGCGTAGTGCCTGCAATGTAGACTTGCGGGCGCGGTCGCTGCCGATGCGTGCTGCAGCGATGGCATCCCAAGCCTCTTTGGCAGTCCGCTTGTTGGTAAGCGAGAACTGCATCTCGGGCGGGACTGCAGCGATGAGAGCATCCAGCGCCCGTCGATCCTGGTCGTAGTCGACGTCGCCGTACCGGACTGCATCCCACATATGCCGCACCTGGAGCTTTACCCTCATCACCGCAGCCCACTCGACGTAGTTGGTTTTGGTGAGGGTAGGCCACCCGCCGCCGGGGCCGACGTCCCTGACGACAGCCTGGTACTCGTGGTGACCACGGTACCGAACCGGGGAGAGAGCCGCGTTGCCTGTGAGGGCCGCGCTCTCCGTCGACCCGTACGCCGCCGCCGTGTGTGCCTCCTCCAGGAGCGCCACCGCCGTGTGCGCCACCTTCAGGAGCGCCGCCGGCGCGTCCGCGCCTGTCTGGGCTGCCGCCGCGCTCGTGGGCGTGCGCGGCTGCCCATTGCGTCGTTCGCCCTTGCGCTGCCTCCCTCTCCAGCAGCTGAGGGTCCACGTCGGCGCTGTCATCAACAGAGCCGGAGCTGCTGTTGCTGCCGCGCAGAGCCTTGACCTCTGCTGCTGCCGCACGCGCTGCATCTGCCGCCGCCGCTGCTTCCACCTCCGCCCTTGCTGCTGCCAGCTCCGCCGCTGCCAGCCTTGACGCCCTTTCCGCCGCCGCAGCGGTCTCTGCCACCGCTCGCTCGCGCTGCTCTGCCGCAACGAGCTCGGCCGTCTGCTGACGCCGCATGCTCGAGGCGACCGAGCGCTAAGACTGCCCTGCGGACATGGCGCGCTACTGGGGGGCTGTTGCGTGGAGAGAGGGCTGCTTCTGACGAGCTGCTGCCCGTCTCCGGAGAGGAGTGAGCGGGGACAGCCGGAGTTGCTGCTGCTACTGGCTGGGGCTGCTGCGAGGCCGGAGAAGGAGATGAGCAGGAGATGCTCAGGCTACAGGATACTAAGGCTCTGATACCACTTGTTAGTCGCTGGACTCTTGCTCTTGGTGATAGCAAGATCCTTACTCTCATGGAGAGGATGACACTAGGAGATGGGGCAAGTTTTCTTGTTTATTGCTCACACAATGCCATACCAACCTGAGGGGTTGGAGATACATATTTGTAGGCTGAGAACCAGCCAAGCATATGCTAAGATGCTATCCTAGATGCTGTCCTAAAGCGGTCAATATGCTGTCCTAAAGCAGATGCTGTCCTAAAAGCAGATGCTGTCCTAAAGCAAAAGCAGATGCTGTCCTAAAAGCAGATGCTGTCCTAAAGCAGTCAAAAAACAAAAACTACCACAGCCCCACAAAGACCACAGTACAGGGACTTACTCATCATCGCTCGCTCGGTCCCGACGGAGATGCTGAGTTTGATCGGCAGCAAGTAGACCGCGCGGGAGGCGTGGGAGGTGGTCAAGGTCATGCGGATGGGCGTCGAGCGGGTGCGCGTGGCAAACGCGCACAAGCTTCGGCGCGATTTCCACAACATCGCTTTCAAGAAAAAGCGAGAACGTGGATGACTTCTCGATGCGAATTGCGGGCCTCGCCAACAATCTACGTCTTCTCGGCGACGAGATCGACGAAGCCGAGGTTGTTCGCAAGTTTCTCCAGGTGGTCCCTGATCGATTCATGCAGGTCACGATCTCAATCGAGACGCTGCAGGACATCGAGGAGTTGTCCATCGAGGAGGTCAGGGCCGTCTCCGGTCCGTGGAGCAGTGGCTCGACGCGCGAGCAGTGGCCGCAGAGTTGGGTTCTCGGCTGCTTCTCTCGTCGAAGGAGAGGATCTCATCCGTCGCCTACGCAAGCGCAACGAGGAGGGTGCGTGCGTCGGCAGCGCTGGCGCCAGCGGAAGTGGTACGAGCGGCGGCTCGGTCCTGCCACAGCGCGGCACGCAGCCACCCAAGCGTGATACCGAGTTACCGACGACGCACGCAAGGACGATGGCAGCAAGGTCATCGACAAGGATACGTGCAAATATTGCAGGAAAACTGGGCATTGGGCCCGGGAGCGCCGGAAGAAGAGACGAGGCGGCGGCTGCAGCGCTGCTAGCCAAGGTGGACGATGACCTCGAGCCGTCCCTCTTGATGGCCTAGGTGGTCTCTCTTTCACCGGAGCCCACGCGGCTTGCTGCACCTGTGCACGTCGGCGGACGGTTCTTCCTCAACGAAGAACACGCGATGGTGCAGTTGGGTGACACCGACAACCACACCGACGGCCAGGACAACCGCGTGTGGTACCTTGACACGGGCGCGTCGAACCATATGACGGGAAACGGCGCGGTTTTCTCCGAGCTGAACCGCGACATCGCGGGCAGGTAAAGTTCGGCGATGGATCAATGGTGGACATCCTCGGGCGCGGCACGATCATGTTTGCTGCACAGGGTGAACAACATTGTCTGCTGTCGGACGTGTACTTCATCCCACGTCTGCGCAGCAACATCATTAGCTTGGGACAATTCGACGAGGTCGGGTGCCAAGTGTTGATCGAGGATGGCGTACTGCGGGTGCGCGATCTAAGGAGGAAGCTTCTCGCCAAGGTACAGCGATCGGCAAATCGTCTGTACGAGATCTCCCTCACGCTCGCTCGACCGATCTCGCTCCTGGCGCATGCAAACAACGATGTGTGGCGCTAGCATGAGCGGTTCGGCTCCGAGCGGTCGAGGCCGGCGCCAAGGCCGAGCGACTGCAGGCTGGTTCAAATGCGGCGGCGGCGCGGCGTTTCGGGCGTAGCTATACCCCGGGCGGTGGCCGAGTGGGGATCAAGTGGAGGTGGCCGCATGCAAGCGGCGAGCGGAGAGTCCGAGGCGGCACGAGCGTGCGGACGCAGGTGCGGCCGCGGGCCGGCGTGCGGCCGAGAGCGAGGCCGGCTGTGGGATGGCGAGGCAGCGCGCAAAGGCATCGGGCCAGTGGCGCACGACGGCCGGCCGGCATGCGCATGCGGGCAGAAGCCGAGGCGGTCGGCGCGTGCGGTGGCACCATGCAGGGCGGCCAGTGAAGCAGCAGCTTCGGGGTGCCGGGCTCAATTTCGAGCAAGTTACGACAGCAGCTGGGTGTAGTAGAAGTGGCACGGGATTAGGGGGGAAATGATAGAATAAATCCCGTGCATGGCACTGTTCACGTATACGGTTACTGTTCATGTATGCGTACGTACGCGCCGATTGCCGAAAAGCCGCAGCGCTTCCGCTGCGAGTCAGGCGTCGTGACGTTTCTCGCGTAGGGCTGAAGAACTGCCGGGTAACCGAAGTGTAATGTGTGTATATACATTTCAAAGGAATCAGTAAAGAAGATGTTGCAGAACAACCATTCAGTTGCAGAACAAGCAGACTCCATTTTTCTTCTTCTTCTCTCGCGTGCGTGAGTTTGTGTGCTTCACAGAAGTCTCCATTTCATGGCGGACGAGAAGAAGCGCGTGAGCGGCGCGTCGCCCAGGAAGAAAGGCTCGTCCGGCGCAGGCGGTGACCAAGGGCATCAAGACCCTCGACCGCGCGGGCGGCACCGCCGGAGAGGACCTGCGAGTCTGCAGCACCGGACGTTGTTTTTCTAGCCGAAATCAACTTTCGGTTTCTACAGTGCCGAGGCTTGTGGGTCTCCTCGTCTAGTGCCGATGGGCGATGGTGCCTTACTCTTCATGGCAACGGCCTTTAACAACAGCAGGTACCGTGAATTAATAATTGTCTCGAAATTTTCTGTATTTTCAGTGCCTTGCAGTGTGGGTTAGAATGGTTTGAACCCATGGATTGGAAACCACCTGTGGGAGTTGGTTTGGGTTGATTTTGCTTTTGGGTTGGTCTGGCTCGGGTTGTAGCGGCATAGAAGTGGGTTGGGTTGGGTTGGCTGGTCTGCTCATTGAGGAAATGGGCTTTGGTGGTTGTGGGTTCCGTTCCAGTCCATTAGGAGGCCTAGGCATGTCTCGTGAGGTTAAAGTACTTACAGAGAATCAACATATTTGAAAGGGAAAATGAATTCAACCAAAGGTAATTTTTAAACTAAGGCAAATACCGTGGCAGCTTGAGGCATGCTTCAAAATGATGAAGGCACACACGACCAAACAGCCAGAAATAAGCATCTTTTCGCAATATTTTGATCATTTTATCTGTAACAACTTTGCTACACAGTTCTATATATATGTATATATTTCTCAAGAAGGCATGAGAGTTCATATGTAAGAACACCCAAAAAAACCCACTTACCTGTGGTCCCATTAGGAAATACAGCAGCATCTAGCGCGATGTGGCCTTTCAAGACCTATTTTCAAGGTTCAATACCACTTTACTAGTAGAAATGGATCAAATATAAGTAGTCAAATAAATCAAAACTAATGTGGAGATTATTCTAGATATGAATTGTGATAAAATCAAGCATTCAAGACAAGGTTCATTCTACGTAAGGGAAATAAAATAACATGCATAGCAACATGCCTAGTTTTTTTAAAAAAAAATTAACCTGTCACTTTAGCATATTACTAACATGACTGGTTCAACACCAGAATAATAGGACAGACATTCAGGTAAAATAAGTATCCATTATCCAATAAGAAATGCAATACAGAAAAACCACAAACATTTCAACATGTGTCAGAACCGAACTTTGAACATGTAGCATATCAGTATTCAGTTTCTAACTTGTAACTACAGAACTATAAATGCTGTACTGAGAGTTTAATGAAAAAGTATTATAATATCAGAGCTATGGTTGCTTCTTGCATGCTGATCAAGTTTAGGTCGTTTAGTAAAACGCAACAGTCTTATTGATCAAGCTACTAATGTGGAAAAAACAAGATTAAGCTGCAATCTCAAGCCAAAATTGACTGTTTGACACTCATGTGTCAGGTGCTTTACAAAAAAGGAAAACACATGAAAGCAATACAAGGACTGATGTGATGCTTCAACAAATAATTTTGCCAAATAACTTACAGGATGATACCACAGCAACTGTCATCCTAAATTTCTAGATAAAAACAATAATTTTATTGTGACAAAATAGAACTTACAGCTGTGTAGCATGACTTCTCGTGGTCTGAGGGTTTACCAAAATGTACAGTTCTTGTAATGTCTGTAGTACCATCCAGGTACTGCATGTATACCATTATGGAAGTCATTAGATTCTAAGATGTCTTCTAACAGAAATTACCGTTCAAGACTGAAATGTACTCAACCTGTGCCCCAGAGTCACACAGATATATTTTATCAGCATCAAGTTCAGCACATGTACTTGCTTCAGGTGAATAGTGAATTATTGCTGCATTTGGCCCCACAGATGAAATTGTAGGAAAACTCAAACCTTTGAAGTGCTGCAGAAATATATTAATGACTGGTCAAAAGTTGCAGTTTATCAAGAGACTGAATGCAAAATGATCCCATGGAAAGCTGTTTAAATAGATATTCATCTAAAACGTCCAAAGAAAAGATGTTCCATTAAAACATGTTTTTCAAGCATTTCAATACATATTAGTTACCAATGTCATCTCAACATAGTAATTGTTTAGTTATGCTTTTTACTAATTAACTCCAAAAAATAGTAAACATCCCTCTCAAAATTACACAACACAAATAAAGTAGGTCAAAAATAGATTTTGCACTTTATAGTTAACTTGATCTTAAGACACAATTTACAGGAGTTTCAACTTTCGAACATACATTGCATAATGAGAGTCTGTAGAACTGGGACTGGGTCATAGATAACTAAAATGAAACTGGTTCCTGTTTAGCAAATTGGTAAATTCCAATAATGGTAGAAGTGATACTTGCTGGGCTGACTTCCAAAATCAATGCAAATAACACTGACAATAGCTGTTTATAAATAAAATATATATAGAAATATACTGCACTTGAGCTTGGAAAGGCTGATGTTGGTGCAGCATACCTGTTTCACCGCACGAAAGCCTTCAAGTTTATCACTAACAGAAACCTCAGTTAGTTTTACTTCCCTACAGGACAGAAAGAAGTGATTAACACAATGAAATGTGCATTGGAGTTTGACAAACAATAAAACAAATCCAGATGGTGATTTTTACGATGCAGAGCTCAAACAAGGTATCACAAAAATGATATATCCTGACATAACCAAAAAGGAAGACTTAGAAATGAAATTCAAATAAATCATTCAATAGGACATTTTAAAACTAGCAAGATACTTGACCAAACTAAAAAACTACAGGGGCAGTTGCAGTGCTTCACTATAGCAGACCTACCTCAACAGCAAGATTCTTTTATATATACTGAAAAATCAGACAAAAAACATGCAGAGAACTGGAACGACAAGGAATGCACTGTATAGAAACTTGCTGTATAGTATTGTTGTAGAAACAATACAAGTGCACACTAGTAAAATACAATACATATGCTACAACATTTTATTTCTTTTTTAAAAAATACAACAGGCTGGACAAGCATCAATGCAGTGGAAAACAGGCCACATGATCAGTAAAAACAATCAGACAAAGCAAGTAGATAAAGGGTGGGTTCGGTTCCACTTTTGCTTTTGCTTTTCATTTCCTGCTACAGTAACTAACTTTCAAACGATATATCTTTTCAGGGCGAGGTCTACAAATCGATTGTAGTAGACAATGTACCGAGTTCATCTAAACCGGCCAAAATTGCATGCAACTATTTTCCTCTTCGAATTGTCTCTCGCAAATATCCAGAATTCAAAAGCCACAGCCACAACCCAAAAGAACCCACCCAAAATGCACACCTCCAAATGGAAATAATGAGCAGCTTGAATAAAAAAAATGAACAAATGATAACTGCACATCTCATGTTTTAAGAATATACAACAGCGTAGGCATACATGTAAAAGCATGATGCTAAATCAGGCAGTCAACACGGTAAGAACAAAAACATCACAACCTTTGTCATATGATCTGAAAATACAGATGAAAAATAGATTTTCCTGAAAGTATGTTCAATGTAAGCATGTGTTTACTTTATTTTATAAGTATTTTCTATCTCATTTATGATTGAAGGTGGTAGTACGCAGAACTGAGACGCAAGCGTGAAAATATATTTAGGAACCACATTTTAATTATGATCCAAAAATGATCATCTGTCAGTACCACTACTGATAAAATGGCACTACCACCCCTAGAATCATCATGAAATAAACAGGTATATTTGGTTAAAATGAAGACTGACTAAATTATATATCTCAAGTTGATGTTTGCCATGAAGCCACTTACAATCTTATATAAGATGTAGGCACTTTCAAAACAAATTCCTAGTCCACACAATTATGTAACATGGCTAACAGCGCTAATCAAACAACACAGAAAAGCTCCCCCATTCTTAATGATGCATGACTCCGGATTTGTATAGGTTAAAGACAGATCATATGATGTTTAAAACAAACAACAAGGACAACAGTAGGGTACACTCACAAAATTTGCTTTTTCTGTGAACCATTGGCCTCATTGAAGTAACCAGAAGCTCCATAGTTCTCTTGCATCTGTCATTAGATATAACAAAAATAAGAACGCCAGTGCAAGTAGCAAATAGCAGTTATCGCATTGGATAGGATAACTAATAAGCTTGCCACATCATCAAAGCATATGAGCACCATTGCAGGTGCAATTTAAACATGCAGAACTCTCTAATCAAGCCACACCCGTTGCAATGGCATGAGTTCAAAGCCTAGCATTGCAACGATTTTGCAGTAAATTTTTTCACTTTCCCACGAATCATTCGAAACCATCACCACACTTGTCCAATCCCACTCGCCGCTGCTTCTCCCCCATGCCAAACTGAACCTTCCCCCTCTTCTGTGGCATCACTCCCCTACCCTCCTCACTATTGATGTTCACCTTCATTGTCTCCGCATTCATCTCGCCTAGCCTACACGCTTCCCACTTCCCCTTCATCTCCTCTTCATTCTTTGCCTCCACTTTGGCGCCCTGCTCCTCAGGGAAGTACAGCAGCCACGGAGGAACGTGCCGCAGCGGTGGGTCCCTCCCCATAGTCGTGAAGCTCTCCCACCGCTTGTGGCCTAAACTCCCCCCTTCCTCGGTACCAGCTTCGCAAACGGAAACACCCTCACCGTGCAGACGAACTCGGCGAGCCCCAAGAGCGTGCCAGTGTGGAGTATCAGGCGAGTGGGGTCGGATGTCCCATACATTGTGACAGGGCTTAAAACAGTAGAGGTCAGATCCTGGGAAGTGGTGGTTTTAAGCCATGTTTTACCGCACGGGGTACTTGCTAGTGAGAAATATATTTATACTGACCTGGTTATCCAGCCAAGCCAAGTATTGCACAACAGCTGCACCATCTCGAATATGTGCCTTCCTCAAACCATCCAACTCTATGGGATTCTATGACATCATGAAAGAGAAATTAGAAGATCTATGCAAACAAAATGCTAAATGATTAAACTTGCAAGGCAGAGTATGGTTTTTCTTTTTAAGAAAAAGCACAGTATGAAACAGAAAAAATACTTGAACAAGATGAATTCCTAGTGCAAAGTATTTTAGTATTGTATTTACATTCTGCTTAAACCGAAAAAGGATGCACTTCCAAACTGTCCTAATATGAAACATTTGCTTAATGTGATAATATCCGTTTTCAACAAAAATGGATCGTTGCTACTATAACCTTCGCCTAAAATGTGAGTAATGTTTAGTTAGTCTGAGTGTCTGACCACAAATTCTGTTTTAAGTACTTTTAACATTTTACTATACATGATACCAAATGACCTAAAGTATTCATGTGGCTCAATGTTAATGCTTCCCTTTCTTTAATTTCCACCTCCCTGCTCTCCCCTTAGTCCAACTTAAGCAGAAACTGAAAATTAATTGAGTTCATATGTCTAGGCAGATACAGCTATCAAGTGGTTTTACACTAGCCAGTTGCATGCTTGATTGCAAAGCATAAACTTTCTTAACAATACTAGATTTCGAGAAGTGAACAAATTTACCAGATGGTATTAGTCTATTGGAAAAACTGAAGGTGATTGCTTGAACAAAAATTCCCTGTTGAACACTAGCATAAGAAAAAGGACAAAAAAATTTACCTTGACAGCCTTTGGAAGAGCAATAGGTGATTGCAACATCAAAACTTGATCGACACTCAGCGTTGAGTAGAGTGCAAGACAACATGAATTTGAATCAATCCAAATTTTGGAGTCCTCCACCTCGTTGATATCCTTTTCGCCATTCGAACCTTTTAGGTGTCCAGACGCAAGCAAGCTAACATCCGATTGAACCATACTATACTCTCTGGTATCAATACCATTTTTAGACATGTAATTCTCGACCTGGACCAAAAAAAGAGTGATAACATAAGTATATTACGTTATATGCCCTTTAACATGATGACATTAACACCATAATAGGGGAATTGCAAAAAAAAAATTGTTTAGTTGATTAACTGACCTCAGCTGTTACTTTTCTCTTATCCACATAAAAGAAAGCACTGTGCAAGGTCACAATAGCATAAGAATGAACCACTGGGCTGTAATGCACATCATCTCCTCGAACATTGTACAACCAAGCAACCTAAACAAGCATTAATAAAGGAAATTAAGACTGCCACAGGTCAAAATTTGAGAAATAAAAAACATACTCAATTGAATAGACTATTGAATAAGAGAAACCTAAACAAGCATTAAAAAAAGGAAATTAAAAACAAGTCAAATTTTGAGAATAAAAACACAATCAATTGAGTAGACTATTGAATTGAGAGAAACCAAGATAGAAGTTATACCTCATCAAGAGCAGTAATTATAATGCCACTAGCTTTTTCATGTTGTAGTTTTTCTCTTAACTCCTTTATCTTTTCTGCAACACTACGCCCAGCAAACTCTACAGGGTGCACAATTACAGGTAGAGCTTTATTCGGAGGACGGTCCTTCCATATTTCATCCACCAAGTCAGAAGGAAGCTGAAACAATGTCTGATGCTTCTTTGAAAATGCTTGCTCATATCTCTGAGCTGAGTCAACAGAGATGCACCATGGATCAATTCCAATGACAGCTTCGTCTGGAAGATTCTGATAGCACAACAACACACATAAGTCACAAAGTTAATTAGAAACAGTAATATTCAATACAAATCAACACAAAATTAATTAGAAACAGTAATATTCAATACAAATCAACAATAACTATCTCAATCTTTCAAACCATTTCAGAATTGTCATGATAATTGGTGGTGTTTACACAACTAAACAAAAACCTCAAATAGCTTTTTTAATTTCAGTACGGAGATGGCGAGATGGCAATGAAAAGGTGTTCACCATTCTGATATTTTTGACAGCTCTTGAAAAATAACCAGCAGCAATTTAATTTCAGACTACTTCAATTCCTATATATCAAACCAGCTATCATTCTGAGAATTTGAATCTACTGCAGCAGCAAAAAACCACTATGCTTATTGTGTTCCCACAAATCATGAACACTTTTGTGTAACAAATAAATAAATGTTGAGATAAGCTTGCTACGGTGAACAAGAAAACCACATTTATCATTTCACATCACCGAAAATGTGAGAGAATTCAAAACCAAAGGATATAACAGAATAGATTCATTGGCATGTACAAGTTTCTGTGAACTTTGTTTTTATGAGAGAAATTAGAAGTTTGAATCCACACACATGCTCAGGAAAGGAGGCCTATACTTACATCAGCTATCCAAACTTCAACTGGTGGGTCTTCTCCCATGCGCATGAGTTTCCAGCGATCACTGAGTTGCTGTGTTGCCTGCAAGAAGTATCGTCCATCTGTCCATAGTAACGCCTCCTTCATAGTGATAAGAGCCAAACCTGTATAGGAATTCAAGATACACACTAACTGAGAAACTATGCAACCACCAACAACTGAGAGAAAACAGAGGAAATGAACATCTACCTCAATATTTTGGAACACCCACATTTTCTGATATTCAACAGCATACCAACACAAAATACAATCATTTAAGTCCTTTTCAATACAAAGGATGTTATTTCATGCTTTGGTCCAGGGATTCCATCGTAAACACAATTTGTTAAAGAGTTATCTTGCCCTAAAAAGTCATTCCTTTGCTTATTGGCTGCTTGGTTGAAGCAGTGCATATTTTTATTTTCAGTGGCATTCAAATAACCCAGTCCGAAGATGCATGTTAGACAGCTATAATTTTTCAAAAAGCCATTGCATTAACATAGTTGGCTTTGAAGTTTCAGCCATTAACCTCACTGATCCAAGCTAGACAATGAAACATAACGAGCAGATCCAAAAGAGATGGGGATCAGACTGCAGAAAATATGCTTCCTCATACAGTAAATATAATGTATTAATATGCTTCCTCATGCAGTAGTCAGTAAATATAATATACTACCGCATGAAGGTACCACTCAAATGGTGAAAACCTGCCTCGCCAATGGCACACCATGCAAAGTGAAAATTTGAAGGTTGGTTCCCTGTGGCTATGGTCAGTGAACAGAAGAGCTTTCTAAATTTATCATGACATTATTACACGACTATAACACATCATAGGTTGTACAAGTTTGGGTTGCTATACAGATGGATTAGAGTTTATAAATGGACTGGTAGTCAGCAGTCATCACATTTCAATATATTTTTATGTATGGCCCATGTCTGGGTTTGCTTTTCTAGCCCATCTAGCGCATCACGACAAAAATAACAAATCATTCCATGCTGACCCAACAATTGATCAAGAGTCTAAAACTGCCTTGGACCCATCAAATGGCTTCTTTTATAGTATCTACATTTGTTTCTTGGACTTTACCTCACGCAATTCTTTTAGATCAGGCCATTTCAAGATCATACTGGTTATCATACCATATGTGCCATATTAACCCAGACAGTAGAATACTAGAACTTGCACTTAAAGTTAGCAATTCTTGCTGCGCTAATCATGTCATGTCGCATTACACAATTCAATAATCTCATGGATGCGGCCGAAGTGCTCCCACCCATTCCTAGCTTGCCGTCGCATAATGGCTAACGAAGCAGAAACAACACGTCGCGCAGCAGAAACTATAGATTTGATCAATTCAATTGTCAACCAAGCCATTTTATCCAAACAACTTTAACAGCCTGTTGCTGCCGCGTGCACGCGCCAATTGCTGTTGCACCGCAACTGCCAAAACAGCTAATCTAACAATAACAGAATCGCGCAAAGTATACCAAACAATGATAACGATCGGAACCCATCGCAACGGAGCGATCGGCTGAGAACTAAGACGACGGACGGATGGGTTAAGCCTGGACTTACCAGCGCTCCCGGTGAACCCGGAGATGAACTGCCGCCGCTTGTCCCGCTCCGACACGTACTCGCTCTGCGCGCGCGCACGCCAGATCATCAATCCTCAAATCATCGAGCAGAGGAACGAGGAACAAACGAACAAGAGTGGAGACCAAAAAAACCCTAAGCCCAACCCAATCGACCCCGATCGGGTTCCGATCTGCGCGGGCGGGCGGAGGCGGGGGCACCGACCTGGTGGGCATCCTCGGAGGGGACGAGGAGCGCGTGGAGCGGCGGCAAGTGGGCCGCCATGAGCGCCCGGAGCTCATCGAGGTGCTGGTCCCTCGCCGCCGCTGTCGACATTGTGTTCCTCAGCTTCTCCGTTCCTCAAACGTCGGGAGATTGCAGTTTGTTTTTTTCTCTTGCGAGAGGGGAAAAGGTATTTTTATCCTCTCCGGCCGTACCGCGCCTTGCCGTGGATTAGTGCTGGCCAATGGACCGTGCCGGGCCGGCTCGGCACGGCCCGTTTAGGCACGGCCCATTAAGGCCCGTGTAATAAATGGACCGTGCCGTGTCGGCCCGCGGGCCGCGGTGGAAGCCCAGGCACGGCCCGATGCCGTGCCGTGCCGGCCCGGGCACGGTTAAGGCTAAACGGGTCGTGCCGGCCCGGCTAGCCCGTTTAGCCGGAAAAAAAGAAAAATTGTAGAAAATTAAGAAAAATTGTAAAAAAAATTGTAGAAAATTTAGAAAAAAATATAGAAAATTGTAGACATTGTTAATCATAAAAATAAATATTTGCAATGATATAATGAGCTTTATTAATTTATTAAATTACATGGGATGGCTGCCTCATTAAAAACTTTACCAAGTAAAAACTCAATTTGAGAAAACCTTAGTAAAGAAAAAAGAGTACAGCCTATAAAGCTCATTATTGACCACATGTGAAAGAAAAATATTGAAAATCCTATTCATTGCTATCTAAATACAAATTCTCAAAAGATTCTTCTAAATATTTATTATCTGCAGTATGTTGGAGTCTTGATTCAGCCTGTTCCCAGTCTTTGACGGTCATAAGTACTTCGACCATCTCGTTGGAGAGACTTATTCGTCGCTCCTCGATTATTCTTCCGGAAAGACTGAATGCTGACTCCGAGGAAACTGTAGAGACAGGAACAGTCAACACATCCCGCGCTAATATGGATAGCACTGGATATGATACCTTCTGGGTTTACCACCATGAGAGGATGTTCAACTCCTGCTCGAAGCTGACGCTATCACTGTTGAGATAGCTTGATAGGTCTCCAGTGCTTTGTCGCCTTCCTCCTCCTAACTGCTGTGTACCTGCACCTGCACGAGAACTAGACGAAGAACCAAAAATCTTGCCCCATTGCATAGCCCCCTAGAGGTGCTAGGGACTACCGGGAGTCTTTCTAAACGCACAGATCCAAATTTATTTTCATATTTATTATATACCTCATATAATTTATCCTTAACTTGTGTAAAGTATGAACAATAGTCTAAACCGGTAGCCTCACTTAAAACTTGTAAAACATTTATAAATCCTTGGAGTTTGGCCCTAGGATCCAAAATAAAAGCAAATGCATATAAAATAGGAATTTCGCTCTAATATTTTAAAAACTTAGATTTCATGGCACCTACAGCATCCCGTAGTATAGGATCATTTTCAAAAGCCTTTAGGTGAGTGGCAATTTCAACAATATTATGAACAATCATGGGAGATGTAGGGTAGTATACTCCAGAAAGACAAACTGTAGCTTTATGAAAAATTTCTAGAAAGGAAAATATTTTTTCACCAACATCCCAATCGTCCTCAGTAAGTTCAGGGTCTCTAACTTGGGTTCTACTTGAGGAGCTACGAGATTGATGACTTTGGGTGTGAAGGAAAACAGATAAAGTGCTCTTATGTGGCAATATATGTTTAAGCATAACATAAGTAGAGTTCCATCTAACAGGCATGTCTAAACCAAATTTTCTAGAACGAACATTCATTGCTACGCAAAAACTCTTATATGCGGTTATTCGTTGGTTAGAACAATTAATAAATGAAATTGCATCTCTAAAAGAATTAATGCAAGCATCTAATCTTTTTAAACCGGATTTAACAATAAGATTAATAATATGACAAGCGCAACGTTGATGCAATAAGAAAGACTGTGCATAAGTATCAAACAAAGGAGTAAGAATTTCCATAGCTTTAGTGTTTGCAGCTGCATTATCTAAAGTTATGGAAAAAATCTTATCCGTGAGACCAAAATCTTCTACAACTTTAATAATGTTTTCTGCAATATTTTCAGCATTATGTGAAACATTAATTAATTTAAATCCTATAATTCTTTTTTCAATTATCCAGTCATCATTAACATAATGAGCAACAACACTAATATAATCCTCTCTAGCCCTACCACTCCATATGTCGGATGTCAAAGCAATAGAGAATGTACATGTATGAAATATTTCTTTCAATTTATCACGACAATTGTTATAATATTTAATTAAATCTCTAGTTGTTGTTTGCCTAGATACAGTACTAAATCGAGGGTTATGAGCAGTCCTAATATATTTTTGGAAAGTATCAGATTCACCAAAATTTAAAGGTAAATCTTGATAAGCAATTAATCTACAAAGAGATTCCCGAGCTACCTCTGGGTTGTACTCCCACGTACGTACTGAGCCGTCGGGGTTATATTTCAGCTGTGTCTGGCGCATTTGTATTCCTTGCTTTTTCTTGCAGCTTGCAGCATGTCGTTGTAGATGACCCGTCCCACCTGAAGATTTTGCAGTCAATTCATTACCACAAATTTTACAAATAGCATACCTCACTTCAGTTCCATCACTGTCGGTCTTGATCTTCTTGTCGAAATCATTCCAAACTGTTGATGTACTAGCTCTTGTTCTTTTTGCACCCGTGCTTTGGGTCGTGGATGCACTTGTTGAGCCAGCAGAAGATGGATCGATTGGACCCTGCGCCACCGGGGCCGTCATTTCTTCGGCATCTCCAGTTTGTACATGTGGACCTTCCGCGGATGGATATGCTTGTTGAAACGATTGCATATCCTCCGCCGAGAGCCCGAATTCAGAGAGTTGAAAATTGTAGTTCTCCATTAAATCAAGTAATCAACTGCAAATTGAAATAGCAAAAACGATTAACTTACTATTAAACCTACAAATAATAACAAAAAATTAAACCAACAAATAATACCAAAAAATTAAAATAAGACAGCATTATTACCTCCTTTGTAGCTCTCACAAAAATTTTTGAAGATTTTTGAATTTTCGGAATTTTGCTCGAATTTTGACCAAATTTGCGCTAACACTTTCAGATTTTTCACAGCTAAACCGAGAGAGAAGAATGAGATTTGAAGTGTGTAAGATTGAGGCCGGATGCCCCCCTATTTATAGGAAAATTTTCAGATTTTTCCGAATTTTTTGCTATTTTTTCCGAATTGTTTACCCCCCAACGGTCATAAAAAACGGCTATTTTTTCAAATTACCGGGCCGACCGTGCCGTGCCGGGCTGGCACGGCCCGTTTAGTGCCGTTGGGCGGGCCGTGCCGTGCCGGGCCGGCACGGCCCGATTTCTTAACGGGCCATGCCGTGCCGTGCCGGCCCACCGTGCCGCGCCCTCGGCCCAGGCACGGCCCGTCCCGCCATGTCGTGCCGTTCGCGGGCCGGGTCTACAGTGACGGGCCGCGGTGCGGCCCGTCACGGCCCGGCCCATTTGGCCACCTCTAGCGTGGATGATATTTTGGCTTGATTTTAGTAATTTGCTTTTAAATAAAACACTTTTTTAAAATAAGATTTATAAATTAATTAGAGTAATATTTTCTCGATTTTATCTATATCGATCAATTCATATATAAATAATTTTTTGTACTTTTTTCGTAACAATTAAATTCAAAAGTTTAATTTCTAATATAGTTATGGGAGGATGAGCCCTGATCAGGCACGTGTCGACTCCGATTGGCATGGGCATGGCCAAGCCCGATATCAGAATTTGGGCTAAGAAACCTCGGAGCCTAGAGCTTTTAGGGCCTGTTTGGGAGAGCTCCACCAGCTCCAGATTCACCTAAATCCACCAGATTCACCTGGATCCACCGTGGAGCAGCTCCATCGTGGATCTGAGATTCGTCAAAGTGTTTGGTACAACTCCACCTCCCTCTCTATCTCACTTCCACCTGGGCCCCACGCGTCAGTGGAGCAGCTCCATTCTTCTTCCTCCCGATGAGAAGCACGCGCGCAGAGGAGGAGGCGGAGCGGCGGCTGGGGGGCGGGCGCGGCCGGCCAGGGGGCGGCGCGGCGCGGCGGCTGGCCGAGGGCGGGCACGGCGCGCGACAGAGGAGGAGGCGGAGGCGGGGGAGGCGGCGCCGGCCCGGGAGGAGGCGGCGCCGGCCCGGGAGGAGGCGGCGCCGGCCCGGGAGGAGGCGGCGGCCAGATCGGAGAAGAGTGGAGGCGGGGGAGGCGGCGCCGGCCCGGGAGAAGAGTGGAGACGGAGAAGACTGCAGCGGCCGAGGAGTTGGCACGACGGGGAAAAGGAACTCGGTCGCGAGAAAAGAAAAGAGCGAATCGTTTTTTGTGTAACCAGTGGCAGTGGTGGGTAATTTTTCCCAACTCCACCAAATTTGAGTTGGTGGAGCACCCCTTGAGGTGCTCCACCAAATCCATGAATCTGGGGGTAGATCCACTGTTTTCGTGGAGCAGATTCATGGTGGAACTGCTGGAGCTAGAAGTGTTTGGCAGGTAAAATTGAATCTAGATCTGTTTTTTGTGAATCTGGAGCTGGTGGAGCTCTGCCAAACAGACCCTTAGTCTCTAGTGTATTATTGTCTATGGGCCGAAAATGTCGGGAGATGGTGTTCGGCCCAACTAGTAAATGAGATGGTACATGTTATAATTAACAAAAAAAAAACTGACCCCTCAAAAAAAATACTGGCCTAAATGATATTTTAAGTGTGTGAATGCATCTTTGGCTTAATTTGTGCAGATTTTTTTATCAATCCCAGATTTCCCAATTCGTTCAACCCGAAATGTCCCAATTCTCAGTGTTCTGTTCTTGGTCTTCTCTTTTTGTTTGTCTAAAGATGTTTTGTTTGTTTCACACAGCCTCACTTTAAGGTTCATTTCAAAAAAGAACTTCAAATAAAAAATTTTAGTAATAATGTCACATATCATTACTATTATAAAAGAACGAGTTGGTGGTTGTACGTCCATTCTCCTCCAACATCTCTATTCCCTCAACTTCTCACCATTCTCTACTTTTCAATCGATAAATACAACTCTCTTTTATAACACGATTCTCTATACATTTAATGAATTCCGTTGCAATGCACGGGTACGTAACTAATATACATAAAATCTTTAACTTCATGCACACCTACTTGAGGAATCCTAGGTGTTCATCTCTTTCGTCGCCGCCATCCGCTCCTCGCCACATTTCTGCAGATAGTCGACTACTCTGTCATGCCATTCTACCGGAACTATACCAAAATAAAAAAAATTTGCCATGCACCTGATTAATACGATCTCGCAGCGGCCAAAATGTTATGCATATGTTTAGTTCCTGATCTTCATGTAATCTTCTCAAAGTTGATACCTGGACTCTCCAGGCTGGTTTGTTGATTTAACTAGTGGATACCCCGCGCGTTGCAGCAAGTATTCCTAGTGACCATAATATTTGAGAAATAAGTGGGAAAAAAATTAAGGTCAATAAAGGACATGATATGCAGCGTATAATTGAAAACATAATAGACTTGATCATGTGGGCTTAAGAAGAATGCTGCATGTGCAACATTATACCAGTTAGTAGGATGACAATAAACATGAAAAAATAAGGATAAAACAATCGGAAGTAACTGTCGAGATCTAATTATGTAAATCTAGACTCTCTGTGTATTCTACACTAGTAAATGATAGCGTTAGTGCACACAATGAAAATATAGATGAAATATCAACCATTATCATGATTAACTAGGAAAGACTCGAATATTGTTATTTATCAGAGTAGCATCCTTATGATCAGACTTACAAATAATAGTCTGAAGGCCTAACAAAAACTAACAACGAATAATAGAGATAAATGTAGTAGTCATTCCACATGCCTTAGGCAATTGACTGGGAAACGAAGTCTTAATCCGAAAAATCGTTGAAGAATCATCCTTCAAGTACCTCTGCCTGATACGATTTTTCCTCAGCAACTAAGAAACAAAGTATATAGCTATGAGTACATAGAATACTTAGCAAGTCATTTGTAACAAGATATAATATATAATTATATAAGACTTATCCAATGATGGCTAAATGGTTATTTTGCAGGAAGCAAAATTTAGAGTAAATACAATAAATAGATTGAAAGCGCACTTTAAAAACGAGTAAGTATATAAATAAATTAAAGGAATTAGGTAAACCACAAGTGAATTGACCATTCACTTTCCAACCAAACCTAACCAAGTTTTTTTGAAATTCTATCCCTTATGTAAAATCACCGAGTATTATCCACAACCGGGGATACAGTTGTTTGAATAGTTTTATATTCTGTAGTGGTTGCATAATTTTACCCATAAGACATGACCATTTCATATTGCCACATGATTAGCACACTTCCTTGCATGTACGACGGAGAGATCACGATAATGCCTTTACAATGTTCAATCTCAAACTAATCTCATCCGCTAAGGTTTCGCTGTCAAATAGGCTAACAACCTAATTGGAAAGCCCCCCCTCTTGCGCTATGTGGAAAATTAATAAAAATATAAATTAACTATCCATACCATCTCAATGACGAAAACAAGATTGAAACATCACAAATTAATTAGCTAGGTCTATCCCTATACTAGATATGTGGTTGTACGATAAGACTCATATCAATAGTGCACAAAGTTAAGTCCTTATTCATTACTCAAGTGAGGTATCCATATTCTAAAGTGCTTACCACACTTCTCCTTTACTATACAATCACTCGTCCAAGTGAAAACTATTTTGTTTAACTAACACCATTGACACTACCCATGTCATAGCATACAAATTTTATAATTGTGCCTAACCACCACGATTCAATATCTTTTTAAGTCAAAATTAATTAACTAATCAATATGTGATGATGAGCCCAACATGATAGTAAGCATAACTTAGCATATTAGACGTACAACCAACATGGAAACTGCTATTCTATTACTAGATAATTAACCATCCTGTGATGATAATGGAATCATAGCATTTAAATTATCAAGGAGGGATTAATCAAGATTGGTTGATAACTACCAACTACAAGGGTTTGTAATAATTAGTAATGTACGATAATTTAAAACAAAATAAGAATACTTAGATTTGAAACAATAAGTTCAACATAATCAAAGGTCATGATTTGCCTTGGCTTTTCTTAGTTACCACTTTCTTGGTCTACAAATTCTGCTTCTGCTATTTCGAAGATGTTATCTAACGAGGGAGAAAGTGAATGATACACAAATAAAATCAAATAAAAATACAAATAAAATACAAAAATAACAAAACCAAAACTAATAGGTAGAGCTTAATTTTAAATAAATCTAGGAGAAAAACTATATCAATTAGAGTTCATACGGAGAAGAATGGACTCTTGGAAGATTTACTGGGAAGGGAAATGTTGAAATTGAGAAAAAAGAGAATATTTCAGGAAATATTCCATTCGGGTGGACAAAGAAAGACAGGAAATGCTAACTTGTGGGCCAACTTTGTAAGTGAGAGAGAGAGAGAGGAGTATGACGGCAATGCTTCAGGAAAATAGAGGAGCTCAGGAGGCACATGAGGTGCATGGTGAGGGTGGCGGTGCCAACAAGGGAAAAGGCTAAAGGTGCAAGGATGGGCAAAATGGATTGCTAGGGACCAGAGGAACATATGGGAGGTGGCAGCACAGTCAAAGAAGCAACATGATGGTGGTGACGACTGGTGGCAGGCTAGCACGCTCGGCGGCGCTCTGGGGAAAACATGGGCACGGGCATGCCCTCAACATGGGGAATGTGTTGGTGAGGTCAGTTCGGCTAGAGAGTGACCGAGCCAGGCTAGCGATAGTGATGTATGTCCGACATAGTGATGGCAACAGTGGTAGACTTCCACGGCGATGCATTGAGCGAATCATCCAATAGCAAGGAATTGGATTTTGGCTCACCAGATGCAACGAGTCGATGATGGTAGATGATTTTAACTGGTTTCGGGAAAAAAACTAGATTCACAACAACTTGTCGCACGAAAATCAAATTAATTTGGCATGAAGGCTGATAAGTCTCGGGAACACGATATGAAGTGAAAGGATTGTGAAAACCTTCATCAAAGTGGTCAGAACATGAGGTGTCCTATGGCGGTCGTGCTTAGATGTCGACGGCGACATCCTTGTGGCGGGTCTTCGGGGAAAGCAAGGGGAGCACTGCGTAGATACTGTTGGGGCGGAGCTAGGCCTTTTACTGTTGGGGCAATAGCCTAAGGCATAAATCAAAATTGCTCACTAGTCTATACTGTAGCCAACAAGGGACTGGGCTAGGCCCTATGCTCTCCAATGGACTAGGCCCGAGTCCTGGACCAGGGAAAAATAGAAATTTGTTCCTGACAAATGAAAAGGCTAAGAGCATGTACTACCTTCTAGTCGGATATGGAAAACGAAATCAAACAAAAAAAAGATGATGAGAATGCTGATCATTAATTATGTTGTATTTGAGAGGGCATTTTGGGAATTTCCCAATTGAAAAAGAGTGGACGGGTGCCCTAAAGGTGGGACCCACCTGTCGGTCACCCGATTCGTTCGCTGGCGGCTATGGTGGCTCTCCCCCCGTGTGGCGGTTTTTCGTCCTCTCTCCCAGATCCGGAATCCTCGGTGCTTGAGGGGAAGTGGCGCGTGGAGAGGCGAGCGGGGAGGGCGCGGGCTGGCCAGGGCTCTTCGGAGCCGGCCGCTTGCGCCGCCTTCTCGCAGACCCCGCCTCTTCTCTTCATAAACCGAGCTCTCTCCATGGGGAGGTTAGCTCTTCCGATTTGATTCTTGCCCTCTTGAGTCTTCTTCCTCCTCTTTGATCTCTGGTGGTGCTGAGGGTATTGGCTTCGGCCATTTCCGATTGAGGCTTGGTCTTGGTCTCCTGCGCAAACCCTAATTTGGGGTGTGGGGACTCGGGACCTTGGAGTTCCATCCGAGAGAGGAGAAGGCGACGCCGGCTCCCTGCTATGTGTGTGCGCGCTTGGCCAGTGCACATATCGTGGTCTTGTGCGGCATCTCTGTACCTCGGCTTTTTCTCTGGTTTTTGGCTGTGAGAAGAAGTGCGACATTGTATCTCCGTGGATCATCTACTCGCTTGCGACAGCGGGTTGATAGATTTTTTGGGACAGCGAGTTCTTCGTGCCTTGCCATATTATTTGTGATCTTCGACTTATTTGCTTCTTGACAGTTTTGAGTACTGTCAGTTCTGTGAGTATATTCAGTTCTTTATCATTTACAGCAGTATATCTTGATCTGAGAATTTGTTCAAGTATTAGAGGCTTGCTGTGAATGATTGTGGGCGCATTAATTTGCTCTGTGATGAAATTTAGTCATATACTGAATTGATCTAGACAACAATTGTCAGACTTGAGCTCTAGGTTTAGTTTTCTGCAGACTGTATTGTAGATAATTGTATCTATATCTGTCAGATCTGATTACTTGCAATTAAAATTCTGATTAGTGCAGTGACTTGTTTAAATCTGGTTAGATTGTATCTTTGGTGCAGTATACTTCTTGTGTCAATTCTGTTTTAACTTGAGTATTACTGCTATCTATATACAATTCAACTTGCTGCTAGTTGTCTGAACTTCTAAGGTCACTGTCATTTAGCTCATTACTTGTAATCATATAGCAATTCAGATTTTAAACATAGATCTGTTCTCTGTTATTCGGTCTGTTGGCAGTCAAATAACTAGAGCTCAAGTATCTCAGTTGCTAGATCAATTATGAAGAGTTATGACATGTGCATGAGAAGGCCAAAATCTATGATTTTGTGCAACTCTGTTCTGAGAGCAATAATAAAACAATTAATTTGTTATATGCTGGAATTAGTTGTTTTATTATTGCTAGCACTGTTTTACATGATATTTTCAGCTGCTTTGAAGTTATATTCATTGAATATATATGTAGAGATGAATAGCAAGATAGAATTTCATGTTTATATGCAATTTATGCTATTCTTCTTATGCTGGAAATACATTGTTTATATGCTAATTATTGCTGGAATTAAATATTCAATTATGCTTATACCGCAATATTTACAACAAATTATAGTGGAGAATGTGAACCAATTGAACTACTAAACATTTGCACAATTTTGAAAAAACTAAATATATACAGTCGAATAATTGTAGCTTTCTCTGAACAAAATCGAGTGGTATTCTAGACTTGTAGTATAACAGAGAACATCAACTATCAGACCAAAGGAGGAACAGAGAGCTGAAAGAGACCAAAGATAAACTCTCATCATACCATCTGGACGCCAGGAAGGACGGACGGCCAGAGCAAGAGAGCCATGGAGGGGCGGTGCAGAAGCAGAAGGGTACAACAAAATCGATCATCTAGCAGATCAGCTAGCCACGAGGGGCCACAGTGAAGCAGGAGGGAGCTAACCGTGGCGGAGGAGAGCTGATGGAGGCGACTGGATCATGGCTTGGCGGCCGCAGGACCGCTGGTTAGCAGAGCGCGAGGCTGGACGCACCTACACGGTGGGCGCTAGGGTGCAGAATCCATCTGCGAGGAATGGAAGGGACTCCCCATCGCACGGAGACCAACTATCGACGGGAACACAGGGGCAGAACTTAGCATGATGGCAGCAAGCGCGGCGATCGGACGGCGATAAATTAAAGGGTGGCATGGTAAAGCGAGAGAGGAGAGAATTGCAGCCAGTAATGACCAGTTGTATAGGTATATAGGGTTTAGCATGTAAACTCCATAAAGAAACAGTATTGTTTCTGTCCATGAAACCATTTTCCACCGATCAATAAATAGTACAAATTGGAGAAAAAAAATGCTCCAACCGCAAGTTTGCAACAGCGAAAAAAAGAGAGAAAAGGACACCCTACGGAGAGATTTACAACGAAACGACCAGATTAAAAGTACAGACTTCGGGAAACACAGTCAGGCCCAGTATCTGGGGCCCAAAAGGGGCCTTCCGAACAGCCCACCGTGCAAAATTTCGATAATAGTATCTCTCCTGGCGGACAGCTGCAAGGCCGTCGAAAAATTACCGGCCAATTTGCCCTGAGGACAGAACCTTTGGGTTGTTGTTTTGGGCTTTTGGTTTGGCTTTCTATAGTAAATAACTTTTAAATAAAGTGTTTTTTAAAATAGAGTCTATAAATTGATTGTAGTAGATACTGTTCTGACTTCATCTATATCAGCTAAAAACGCACAAGAATATCTCTATTTGTGAACATCTAGAATTAAACAAATGCCATAACCCAAAAGAACCAACCTTTATTCCTCTCAGAATCGCATCCATTAGCAAACATAAGACTTGATCATGCCGGTGGGAAATCTTTAGATCACATCTGTGACGTCCCAAATTTTTTCAAAATATGCATAATTTTTTTTTGTAAAATCATTTAAGATTTCTTTCGAGTTGCTCGTCATGTTTTCCTGTTTTCCCTCTTTGTTTGAGTTTCTCGTTTGCCAGGAATTCATTTTCCTCTCTCAAAAATTTCAGCAAATAATCAAAGCTCCCCAAACCCTTTCCTCTCCTATCTAGGCCAAATCCAGCCCACTTTCCATTTTCCCCTCCAGCCCGCACCCGCCTGCCTCGGCCCATCACCTCACAGCCCAGCCTACTCGGCCCACTCGACCTACATGCCGAGGTCGCCTCCGCCCTCTGTTCGTGTACGAGCGAACGCCGTCGCTGCCCACAGCCGCCATTTTTGACGCCTCCGCGTGCCGCGAGCTCTCGCTGGGTGCACACGCAGCTGCTTACCTTGTGCCACGTGACCACACTGGTAGCCGCCTGCATGCGCTCAACACTGAGCGAGTGCGCTGCGTTGTCTCCGTTCCCATCGTGGCGCAAGCCGAAGCAGAGAGAGGAAATTCCGGTGACCCGCCATGTTCGTCTTCTTCGCATGACGACCATATCACAGGGTGCACCACATCACACTAAATCTCTCCTCTGCTCGCCTCTCTCCCAACAGATAGCCGCCCGCCGAGCTCCTCCTTCTTGCCATGCCCACCGCCGACGCCAGCGTCCTCAGAGCCCCATCCGCTCCCTTAGACCCCCAAAACGGGATTCCCATGTTTGGAAACATGAGGTGCGCACGCTATTACCGCCCCCTCACCATCGGAGTCCGTCGCCGCCATGCCGGCCATCTTCGCGCTCAACCGCCTCGCTTTCGCCCCGTTCCCGCCACCTTGATCTACCTTCGCACCATCCGTCGCCTTACCCGAGTGCGTGGCATCCAGGAACGCGTCACACACTCGTCACCGTCGCCGATTCATTTCCATAGCGCCGCCGCAACCCGCGGCCTAACTCCTCCGCTCTGGTGCGCATTGGGGAAGAAACACCGTACCAGTCGGTACTGTGTGCTCAATAGAGATGGCAACGGGTAAATACCCATCGGGTATTGCCATTCTATACCCGTACCCGCTAGGTGTAAATTTACCCATCAGGTTACCCGTATCCGCACGCGGGTAGAAAAATTTACCCATACCCGTACCCGCGCGGGTATTACTACCCGACGGGTAACCCGTACCCGCAAGTATACCCGGTTCAACACATAAGAATATCATCAATTTAGACATTCATTAATCATACATGCCAAGCACAAAAACGTCTAATGATCAAAATTAGTACATCACATAAACGTACTTGACATGACCATATCAACATATGACAAACAAATAAACAATCAACAACAAGTAGATAATAAAATTAACATTTGAGTGGGATGTCTAGTTGTCTAATGCGGGTATTCATTACCCGCGGGTAGGTGGGTATGGGTAGTATATACCCACACCCGCACCCGCCTACCGGCGAGTAGAGGATTTCGCCCAATAACGTACCCATGGGTACATCAAATTTTTCATACCCGTCTCTATATCGGGTAAAACCCGTCGGGTATTCGGATATCGGGTACCCATTGCCATCTCTAGTGCTCATGGTAGAGCCAGACCTTTTAACAAAGCCAATGTGTAGTCAAATGTATATAGAATCATTTTTTGTTTGATGAGATCGGATTATAGAATCATGATTTTATCAGATTTTTTAAATTACATATATTTTATATAAAAATTGAATTATGTTTTCAAACATGCAAGTTTATAGTGAAATATTTGGTTTTTAATTTAATTTTGTAAATTAGGGTAAACTTATCCATGTTACATTCGATAAAGCTTGATTTTTGATAGTTAATTAATTATCTTTTTTAGCAAACTAAAATCTAAAAGTCTGATATGTTAATGATAATATTTTTACCCTAGAACAACATTTAAACAACAATAAATCAAAATAAACTATTGCAACTTAAATTAGCAATAGATAATATCAAATTTTATATGCTGATATAGTTTGTTATCAAGATCATGATCCTACTCAATCTTGAGCACGATCCTACCCAATTCTATGTGATCCTACCTTTAGGATCACTATTCTATGAAATTTATCCACATGCTAACCCGTGTCATTTTGGCACCGTAGGATCGTACGATACTATGATCTATGTTGCGATCCTGACAACCTTAGGTGTAGTACTGTGCATAGTTGGTTGAACTGAGCCGTCGAATCGAGTCTAATCCAAACCAGCCACCCTCGACCCAAGTCCAAAGCCATCTGACTGAGCACAACCCATTCAAACACAGTCTAACCGAGTCCAACAATGCGCACTCGAGCCAGACTTGAGTCGGTCCCGAACCAGAACCTAGTTTGGATGGTTCCAAGCATTTTGGCCGATTCGGTCGGTTTATAGCCGGTTTTTCGTTGGTTCTCAACATTACACGAATCCTAGACCCTAGTGGACTATGCAAATATCACTGTTCATATTTATACGTCAACTAGACAACAATACCCCCTTCTTCTTCCTTCACCCTTCCCATTCCTCACCTCTTCATCCCTCCCATGGCAGCCACCTCACATTCACATACGAGCATACCAACCAATGTGCGTGTGTGAGAGAGAAAGCAGGCTACATATGCAGCCATGGCAGGGATGCTTGCCTTGGCTATCCTCAACCTAGTGGGCACTAAGCCGGGTTCCACCATTGGAGATCAAGTGACCATGATTTACAACTTCACCGGTGACCTGGAGGGCACGAAGGAGGCACTCAAATTCGTGGCAGCCGTTCTCAGGGATGAAGAGAGGCGGTCGGTCAGGGAGGAGTCGGTGTGGCTATGTACAAAGCGGCTCAAGAATGCAGCCTACGACATCTCTGCTATGCTCGACAAGCTTCTAAGATGGAATGGTGCGTAGCTAGTAGGACAGTCGGACTTCTAGATGTGTACCATTTGTCAAGTGCTTGTTGTTTGTCACTACTCCCTACTGAATATTGATGATCTAGCATCATCACCTATGCCAAATGTTGGAGACTTTGCTAACTCCGATGGTAGCGGTGACCATGGGAGGAGTGAAGGAGGTGGGGATAGAAGGGGTGGAGGAAGAAGATAAGGGTATTGTTGTCCAGTTTTTTCTTCATTATGGCATATCTCCAATTTCATATACTTAGTAGTGGCATATATCAAAACTGAAACTTTGTAGTGATATATCTTAAAACTTGGAACTCTAAGGTGACATATATCTAAACACCCCTTAATTTAATTGCTTTTAAATTTTAGCACGTGTTCATCTTACTGTTTCAGACATTGTTATAGGCATGTTAAAAAGGCTATCGCAGATCAAAAGAAGGATCGTTTTGATGATAGGATTGTGTTAGGAATGTAAGATCGTGCCTCAAAAATTGTGATTCTAAAGATTATAAGATATAGGTCACTATTTATATAATTTAACCTAATTTAGATCATACATAGGATTGAATTGTAGACCGAAAGATCCTACGATATGAATCAAATCCAAACAACCTTAATCAGGACTTATGAGTATTTTTAACACTGATCTATCTCTACTAATTAAAAGAGAGAGTTGATGAGTGGTAGGTTTTTTCCCTTCCCCCCTCCTCCACACAAAAAATGCACTGACAAGTGTACCTTACCCAAGCCACATCATATCTCTTGGGCCAGCACATGTCAGCGTGTGGCATGGGTGTGCGTTGCGTGGGTTGACGCACACAGTGGGCGCGATGGAGTTGGGTCAGGGCATGGCGGTGGGCCGACCCAGAAAAGAAAAGAAGACAGAGGAGTAGGTTGGGAGTTGGGCCGGCATGGCGGGCCGACCTAGAAAAGAGAAGAAAAAGGGAGAGAGGAAGGAGAAGAAGGAAATGGGCTAGGCCTGGATTGATTTTTTTAGTTTGAATTTTGAATTTCCAATTTGAATTTCCGTTTAAATTCTTGGCTTGATTATTTAAATACAAATTTTAATATTCTTTTGCTTCTCCTTTTTATTTATTTTTATTTGAGTTTTGAATTCAAAATTTTGTTTAATTTGATTTCAGTTACATGGCTCTTAATCCTAGATTTTATTTTTATTAATTGAATTGCTTGGCAAAGTCCAATCTAGATTCTCAAATAAAAATCAGAAAATTCGAACAACACCAAAACATATTAAAGAGTTTTAAATTTTTTATATTTTCGAACATCTGACTTTAGAATGTTATAGAATGCCTCATTCTAACGATCGAGAACGATGCCAATGGATGGGTTCTTTTGGGCTATGGCTTCGGCTTATGGTTTTTGAATTTTGGCTATTCACGAGAGACAGTATGCAGAGGGAAACAATCGTATGCGATTTTGGCTAATATAGTTGAATTTGGTATAGTGTCTGCTACAATCTACTTGTAGACTTTGTCTTAAAAAGATATACCATGTAAAGGCTAGTTACTATAGCAAAAAATGATAAGCAATAATTAAAAACCAGAAAGAGCCCGGCCAATATTTATCCACTTGCATGATAATAACAAGGAAATACACTAGTAGCCCAGGTGTAGTGGGCTACGGGATACCCACAGATCATTTATTACAGGCCTCATTTGATTTCATCCACCGCAGCCTATACCGGGGAGCAGAGCATCCGAGCAGTACAATCTTTACAGCTGATCAAGTGCAATCGTGCATGGTCAGCAACTCAGCATACATATGCTCCACCTCCACATGCATGCCCAATACCGCGCGGCGCGACTGCACATTGCGCGCGCGTCAGCACCGCGCCGGAGCGAACGACAGGGTCTCCGCCTCCAGATCGTACAGCACGCGCATGTCCTGCTGCACGAAGTTGCCGATAATCGCGCCGTCGTCGCCGGAGTCGTCGAGGAGGAGGCACACGTGCCCCTTCTTGTGGTTGTCCAGGACGTAGTTACTGCGCGGCAGGTCGAGATCCGCGCCCTGGAAGTGGAACACCATCCTCGGCACCGACACCCTCGACGTCGCGCGCCTCCCCGCGGCCGCGGCCGGCGCCGCGAAGCAGACGCCGACGTCCGGGTTGCTGTCGTTCGCGAACGGCAACCTCAGCTGCAAGCGGAATGCCTCCACCACCTCGGCGAGCACCGCCGTCGGGAATAAAGTGAGTGCCGTGCCGGAGTCGATGATCACCCCTCCCGAGCCGTCGGGCCTCAGGGCGAACGACGACTGCGGTATCCGCAGCCGCCTCGCCCCGACCGTCACGCCGGTGAACGGGACGTAGTAGAAGGTCGGGTTCTGGTGGCTCTGAAGGAGCGCCGTGGTCTGGACGGGGCCGGTAGCGTCGCCGTAGACGCCGTCGGCGAGGGACCCGAACAGGAGGGTGCTCTTCTTGGTGCTGGTGTAGGGCGTGAGGCAGTAGGAGAAGCGCCGGATGGACATCTGGGACACGAGCGAGAGCGGGTTCCGACCGAAGCCGACGATGCCGGAGCCGTTGTTCAAGCTCCCGACGTTTGTCGTGCCACAGCCGAACCCGAGCGGGACGCTTAGCTTCTCGCCGGACGACGACGTGAAGGTGAAGCGCTCGGTGGCGTAGACTCCACGTGTCATCGTCCCGTCGCCGTAGCTGTACCGGTAGGTACAGGTGTCCGGCCTCTGGCAGCCACGTTGCAGAATGTCGGCGCAGAGCTGGCTGGAGCACCCCATGGGTTTGTACGACGACGACATCCCCGGAGAGAATATCGGGTCCGGCTGCTTGAGGCAGCGCGTGCAAGGCGCGCACTGCGTCCAGATGAGGTCGCTGCCGGTGTCGAGGAGCGCCGAGACGGGCTGCGGCGGCGTGCCGATGGCGAGGTCGAGGACGTACTCCAGGTCGCCGGACGGGCGCACCGGTATGCCAGGCTGGTGCAAGCTCTTGCTAGCGAGCCCACTGTTCCTCACCACGGAGAGCGCGGCCGCCCTCGCCTTGCTGCGCTGCATGGCGCGCCGTATCAGCTCGAGCTTGGACAGCTGCTTCCCGGCGTCGACATGCCTTAGGTCGACGCGGATATTGCCGGCAAAGGCCGAGCTGCTTGCCGGCGGAGAAGCATAGAGCGAGGCTATTAGGAGCAGGATCACTGCTAGCACCAGCGATATATGCTGCATGTTTAGCTAGGTCGTCCCTAATGCCCCACTAGTTTGTGCACCCAAGCGACCTATATATACGTGGCGCCGCACACAATATTCTTGCACCGTGCCAATGCAGAACGCATCGCATCGAACGCAAGCTGTGCACGAAAGCAACTGCCAAGATGGTCCATGAGAGGCTTTATAAAAGGTGATTTTTTTGGAGGAGGTGAGAAGAGAATTCATGGTTATTGGATCTCTAATCTAATGGTTATAAATTTAGGCTCCGTTTGGCACGGCTCCACTTCACAAGTGGAGCTGTTTTTTTGGCTTCAGCTCCACGAACAGCTCCACCGGTGGAGCTGGAGCTGTTTTGGTAGACTGTTTGGCAAAACAGCTCCACCTGTTTTATCATGCATGGTTGAGAGATGTCAATTGTCCAATATACCCCTGTCTATTTGGCTTATAGTAACATCAAGAGCTGTATGCATGTTTCTACATGATTTTTCATCCGAGTAAATTTGAATTAAAAAAAAATTAAAATTTAAAATAACACAAAGTATTAGCAACCAATATTTAATGCGTTTTTTTGGCATAGGAATGATCCGTTAAAACAAATATGCATGTGCAAAGTCATGTTATAATGCAAACATCACATGTCATTATAGAATAGAAGAGCCGGTGGCAGATCACGTAAATTCACGAAAGTACAAGGGCAGTGGCATGCGGGCCTGCGGATGGAGCCGGGTGGAGCTACTTTTTTCAGCTCCATCTCGTACATATCTTTTGTCTCAGCAGGTTTTAAGGGACTCCTTGGGTGGAGCTATTTTGTTTTACCCCGTTTGGCACAAAACGGCTCCAAACAGCTCCAGGAGCTGGTGGTGGAGCTGTACCAAACGGGGCCTTAGATGATAGTTAGAAAGAAAATATCCGGATAATATTTATCAACACCCTATTATAAAATTCTCTTGGGGGCATTGCAGCTGCGTGGAGCAAAAGTTGGCGACCTGTAACTTACCAGCTGCACGAGACCACTAGATCATGGCTACAAATCTTGATGTGTGCCAAATTTAGAGGTGAATTTTGCACATATGTGCCTACCGGTAGAAAAGTGCTCGGCGCCTACCAATGCGCGATATGCTGGATTCGTGCAAGATCAAATATTCTAAGCTACTAGTTACTTACTCGTACGTTGCAACGAAATTTATTGGATATATAAAGAATCATACTATGGAAGATAGCTACTCTAATCAGTTAAAAAGTGGAGAGTGATGAGAAGTTGAAAATATGACGGTTGGAAGAGAAGAGACATACGACCATCAATTCATTCTTTTATAATAGTAAGAGCAGTTTTCCTATCCTTGAGGAGGTACCAAGAGGTACGAGGTACCAAGAGGTACCAAATTAGATCCAGCCGTTCAATCAGTGTGATCAACGGCTCAAAATTTGGTACCTCTTGGTACCTTGTACCTCTTGGTACCTCACGTCCGGTACCACTAGGTACTGCCAAATCTCAGCCGTTCGATCAGTGTGATCAACGGCTCAAATTTGGTACCTTTTCCCCCTCAAGGATGGTAAAATTTCCCTAATAGTAATGATAATGATTCCAAGTATTCTAAAGCCAATTAATCACCAGTTTTCTCTCCGAAGAGCTCGCGATCGTGTTTCTACTCCAGTTCCCTACATTGCACCATTTCACCAGTTTCAAGTATTTCGGAGCAATCCATTCATTGATTTCCCTCTCCCTGTGTTACTCCGGCTCCGTTTTCTTTTGTTCTTTATGTGGTATCTATTTGGACGAGTTTGTAGCTATGTCATTAGGCTTATTTGGTGTTCTTTGCCATGCGTATACGTTATATTACGGAAGACAAGTGAAAGCCAGAGCCGAAATGAATCCCAAAGGTTATAATGGAATTGGAATTGGAATTGAGATGGATCTACAAGGGTAGTATGAAAAGGATGGAGTAAATCCTGAGGATCCCAGAGAAGTGGATCATATTAAAGTAAGCAACAATTACAAACCACAAAGCAAGCCACGATTCTTGATCATATTAAATTCCCAGAGAAGTGGAATTTAATCGTGACGCACAGCTACGAGAAGAGATCAAGGCATCTCTTAGAGAGGAGCTAATAAGTGAGCTGGCTAATGTAATCAGAGATGAGGTGCGGAAACAAACAGAAAGTCAGCAGGCCGCTACGACCGCTCCTGTGCTAGCTAGCCCGCACAACCGTCCGAGTAGCTGCGCGTCCAATCCGACGCAAACCCAGGCCAAATTCCCTGTGGACGACATCCTGGTAATAATTATTACCTCTCGAATGCTTGCTCCATTGATAGGCCTATTCGAATAGCTAATTTTGTATCGTTATGTAGGAGCATACGAAGTGCAGGCTCCAAGTGAGATATGACTTCATTCCCTTATACGCTGCTTGGGGCCAGGCATATTCGTCTTGTATCGGGGGCATGGTGCACGGTCAAGCTTTAGCGTCAGGCTTCACAAAAGTTAATGTGGATGGTGTGCATGTTAATTTTGAGGTGGTTCCACTACCGAAGCCCCCCAACGACGAGATCGTGACTCTAGGACAGACCATTGGAACATTCATCCAGTGGCCCAAAAGCGACATCTCCCTGGAGGCTTCTTCACCGGTGGCAGGACCAGAGCAACTTGCACTGGTGCCATCTTCATTACAAGACCAGTCGGTTCCACCACCGGATACTGCACCGGTGCTATCTCCACGGGTCCTATTCTCGCCAGAGCAACTTGCACCGCTGCAACCTTCAAAGTCGACTGCTGTGAAGTCGACCTATAGCCGAGGCAGCAAGGCCAGCAAGGGCAAAGCAAAGAAGACCAATGATGATATGCCGTACCTACCTTTGGCCCGCAAATTCGTGCTTGGCGAGCCGTTGCTCGAGTAAAAAGACCTCCAAAAGCTACCATATAGTTGCGTACAATTGCACACGTGGTATATGCAGCAGTCCAATAAGCTAGAGGGAGAACGGACCTCAAGTATCACTGTCAAATTCACGTCGGATGATTTACACCACAGTCTTCAAGAGTGTATGTTCGTGGTTGCCTTTGAGGATTTATTCGATCTGTTCACGCTCAATGCTCTTGACGTCTCAATCATTCGATGCTGGACGCTGTAAGTATGTATAATCACAGTCTCCGTTCATGTCATACCGATAAATGCCATATCTAATTTGTTGTTTTCGTGTGTGTGTATATATAGACACATGCTGACTAAAGCTAGATTATCCAACTCATCGGCTGGTTTCTTGGACCCACACTTGGTCGCCAAGGATACCATCAATCAGGATACATCCCTCGTTGAGAGGTACATTGCATTAGGACTGCTGGGTTGCCGCAATAAGGAATATGTACTTATGCCCTTCCATCAGAACTTTCATTGGATTTTAATAGTAATTGTACCAAAATGGAACAAGGTTTATTACCTTGATTCCCTAAGTAAGAATAAAATGGACTTCACAGTTGTCAGCCAAGTAATCGATAGGTAAGCACATATTCCCCATACATATCTACATTGTACTCTTTCTTTCCTTCCGAATGACTAAGGTTAACTTTTTCGAATTACGTAGGGCGTTCGCGATGTACATTGAAATGGGAGGTGTCTCGAAGCGCGCAGCCAAAGGCCTGCTGACACATGCTCGAGATTTTAAGGTATTCGCTATTTCACATCAATTAATCCTATGCAACAGTTGGTACTAATGCCTCTTGAACTAACACATTCCATTTTTTGCAGTGCCACCAGCAGCAGCCGGGCAACACATGTGGATACTACGTTTGCCAACATATGGAACTACTCCTCGATTCCTCGAGGCTCACCAATCCCAAGGTTTGTCACTCTTCCCATAATTACTTCATACTTATCACGTTACATATATACGCACATTGATATTCCTATCGACAGGCTGCGTACATCCCGTCAACTGCATTGAAACAGTCTGATCTTGGAGGGATTCGAGGAGAGTTGGCGTACTTTTTGCTGACTCAAGTCATAAAGCCAGGAGGACGGTTCCACTGCGCACCATGATTTCTTATTGGTCTTATCACTAAGTGCAAATGCAGTGTAGATCTTTTGTAATAGTGCATTTATTAATGGATATTTTATTTCAATTCAATTAATTGATTTGCGAAATGGATGCATGCTTTATGTTTGTGAAATGAAGTGCGGTGTCAATTGGATGTTTTATGTCTGTGAAATGTATCTGAAAGGAAATGAGATGTGTGAATTGTATATTTTTTGTCTGTGATTATCTGCTTGTTTCAGAGGGCATGGCTAGCATTTCCTGAGGCTAGCCAATAAACAGAAATAGATTTTGATTTAGGAGGAAGGAATATCACAGACGGTTTTTATTTAAAAACCGTCTGTGATATCTGATAATCACAGACGGTTTTTAATGAAAAACCGTCTGTGATATCTAATAATCACAGACGGTTCAAAAACCGTCTGTAATAACATTCGATTATCACTGACCCATAAATTCAGACGGTTCAGAAAACCGTCTGTGATGACGTTTCTGAACCGTCTATAATGTGGATTTCTGTAGTAGTGACAGTACATGCATGGAAAGCTAGCTAAGTATTTGTAGGAAACAACTGTGGAAAATGATTATTCGTAATAGCCTTGGAGCATACTATATATCCAATCATTGCAGTTTGAAGCTAGCTAAAAAAAATGTACATAACCACGGTCCTCAACAAGTTTTTTGGCTTTCCATGTCCCACATCCACATGGATCTCAAATTTCACATGTTAGTATACTTTTTATACTGCTCGACACAATGTTTTGCATGTTTTGTGAAATGTGATATGTAATACGTAATGTTTTGCATTTCCATTCCATGTACTGTTCAAATCCAGAATGGTACAGTAAAAATAAACATGTTTCCATCTGTCAAAGGCTATATGTACTTTAGTACCCTGAAAGGAACATAAAAATTGAAAAAGAAGTGAGGCCAACCTTTCCATGGCTGCAGTGAAGATCTTGCTTTCTTCTGTGGTGCTATAGTTGTCATAGAGGTCATCAAACAATGACACAAAGATAATCAGTTTTGTTAGCATTATTCGTGAGTACGAATATTGAGGCTCATAAACAACTCCAAGCATCCAAAACTGTATTTCCACCAGTCTATCCCTTGCAAATCTTAGATCAGTCCGTGATTGGAAGTCTTTCCACCATCTGTAAATTAATATGTATTAGCACGTGGCACGCTATCATTGGTAATGTACATAAGCAGTTATTATTAATGGGTCTTCTTACATTGTAAGAGCTTTCAACTCCTCACAATACAGAGTTTGCAACATGTTGAAGTCCAGCTTTGCAAACTCCAATATGGGCCTTGCTATGATAATCTGGTATTCTGATGCCTTGCCACCGCAACTATATGCCGTCTCATCTGCGAGAGAAGATCAAAGGCAAAATCCAAACCCAAAGCAAGAACCGATGGAGGATCCAAATCAAAAACTCACTGCAACTGTGAAAAGATAAATGCAGGGTGGATTTGGGGCGGCGGGACAGTGAGCCGGAGCTGGGGCATCGGGGGGTAGGGCAGATTTGGGGCGGCGGGCCGGAGCTGGGGCGTCGGGGGTGGGGGAGGACAGTGGGAGCTGGGGAGGCAGGCGGACCAGAGCTGGGGCGTCGGGGCGGTGGGGCGGCGGGGTGGAGCTGGGCCGTCGGGGCGGAGATGAGGAGGTGGGGGACTTAGGGTTGCCGGAGATGAGGTGGGCGAGGGGATGGGGCGGAGCTGTGGCGTCGGGGGTGGGGGAGGACGGTGGGGGTGACTTGAAGGGGTGGGAGCTGGGGCGTCGGGGCTGCACAACGGAGCTGGGGCGTCAGGGCGGACTTGGGGAGGCAGGGCGGCGGGGTGGAGCTGGGCCGTCGGGGCGGAGATGAGGAGGTGGGGGACCTAGGGTTGTCGAAGATGAGGTGGGCGAGGGGATGGGGCGGAGCTACGGCGTCGGGGGTGGGGGAGGACGATGGGGGCGACTTGAAGGGGTGGGCGAGGACGGTGGGAGATGGGGAGGCGGGGCTGCGCGGCGGAGCTGGGGAGGCGGGGTGGCGGGGCGGAGCTGGGGCTTGGGGACGTCAGGGCGGCGGGATGGAGGCAGTTGAGATGAGGAGGTGGGGGACTTGAGGTTGCCGGCGATGAGGTGGGCGAGGGGATGGGGTGGAGGAGGCGGGCGAGGGGATGGGGAGGAGGAGAGCAGATATCGAAGGTGCGGCGGCTACAAAATTTGGGGGGAAAATTGGGACTTAGGTTTTCCGAATGGCGCGCTGCCAGAAATCAGCGGGTGGGAGAAATTTTTACCAATTATCCTCACGGCTCAACTAATACCGTCACAAAAAATGGGGTATTTCCTTGGTGGCTTGAGGAGCCCGACAGGAAAATTTATTTTTGCGACGGTGATACGTGGGTCCGTCACAAAAAAATGATATCCCTCACGTTCTATGCGGACCCGTCAGGAAAAATAAAGCCCGTGATGGATGATCCGTTTTCTAGTAGTGTGTTGTACTTGGTGTAAAACTCTACAGTCGTATGAAATCACAAGTAGATATTATTTATCATTCTGTGTGCGAGTAAAATTCTGGACAGACATAGGAATACAGGATACAGTGTAAATCGGGGTGTCCCCACAACATCTTGGTAGTGCACATTCACAAGGTTAATTTGGCATAGCTGCTGCTTGCCCCCAAGGACAAACATTTGGCTCTCCAAACATCATATCATATTAATTAGCTAGGTGGCCTGTGCAATTGCGCGGCTAGCTATTTATTTTCAATTAATTATTGAAGTTTGTCCCACCAAAATTCTATTTATCTCAAAAGGCACTACAAAAAAGAAATTATTAGAGTTTGATTCATCGTATTGTCCTGGGCATAGCACAATACCCCGGCCAACTAACACACATGATTTACCATGCCGTCAAAAGGACATCACTATTAGTTCTATCTTCACCATCTTAATCTTCTTATTTCGTCATAAAAATCTAACTGATTCCTCTTGACAAATTGTACATGGCAATAGCAATATGCCCACTAACGCCTACGTGTAGTTAGCTTGAGGCCCTCAACACAACCTGCACATATCCAATAACTCTTGACATGATCTATACATGGCAAGGAATCAACCATTTCTTGTTGTGCACAGATACATGCTGGGTGTGCAGTGTCTTTTATACGGACTAAGAAGATGTTTGGTTGTTTACTTGCTTTCTTTCTGTTCATGCTATTCGAAGTAATATGTACACAATTATGCGTACGTGACTTGATCACTTCGATCGCCTTGTTGTTCGGATGGAATGGGTATGATGTAGCTTTAAGTCTTGTTGATGTCGCTCCTGGCTACGTGATCCTCGTGATAGATATGGCAGGCCTTATCGCTAGCAGCTGTGTGTGCATTTCCTGATGTTGGATCTGTTTGATATGGCTGCGGTTTATGATTTTTAGTTGAAATTTTTGAATTTTAGTTGTTTATAATAGAGATTACGAAGAGAGAGATATTCATTTACGATTTTAGTTGATACAGATGTTAGGGTTTTAACGTGTACTACAATTAACTTGTAGACTTTATCTTGAAAAAATACCTTATTTAAAAGTTAGATACTATAGTAAAAATCAAAAGTCACTTTTAGAAACCGTTAATGAACAGACCGTTGACTACTCTCTTTTCCATCTTCTCGTTCTCGCTTATGTTCAAGATCTCCAACTCAGCAACTTCTTTCGCATGCCGCATATGTTAATTTTAACTGGCCTAGTTCACCGTTGGCCTTGTACAAAGGTCCCACTTCTCATCCTCAAATGGTTAAATTGGTGTGTCAACACGTTTTTTATGATTTACTGTTCTTTTATCTAGATATAGGATTTAAATGCATGATATCTGATACAAGTACACGAAGAAGAGATGTATAAAAAGCTGACCAAAAGAGTGGCTTTCAGCAAACAACCAATTGTTTGACGAACAGAATGTATCCCCGAGGGAGAGAGAAATTGGTGGCGAAAAGCAGATCACGAAGTGACTAGTGCAATTACTCTACTGGGATGTTTGTATTCATTGACATGAGAGAAACTTTTGTATCCACACGCAAGTTTAGCCTTTTTTTCTACGCATTTAGCTTCGTAAACAATGTGAGGATTCCTTTAGATTGGATACTTAGCATGAAACTTTCTTTGAAAAATAAAGCTGAAGGTTACCCACCATACATGCAAGTTTGCGCAACTCCGATGGCCAGCTTCTCTCCTTTTTTTTTCTGCTGTCCGAGAGACGATGAAGTTTGTTTTTCTTGCATTCTGCCGTGTTTTTTTTTTTGCCATGGTCGCGAGGAGATGTACGTAGGTTCTATGTGTTTAAGAGAGGTTGCTCTTTTTTGCAGAGTGGACTTATTACTTCTACAACTCTAATATCTATTTATCTATATATGTTATATCTACACCATTGTAATTTAAACCCACCAAAAATCTACAGTGTAAATCTTTTGCTTTGTCATCAATTAACATTGCAATTTGTAGCCATTGAGAGCAAACGCGGTTACTTCTTCTGAATTTGCTTATTTTTGGATTTAATATGACATGGAGTTTTTTTTTTCAGTTTTATGTTGGAATTTGTATACAAATACAATTGATAGTTTTCATTTAATTTTTATTTTTATTTTCAGATATTTAGGTGTTTTAATTTGGAATTCATATAAAAAATCAAATAGCTAATTTTCCTTTGATTTTTATCACAAAATTGCATTTTGTTGGATTGTACATGATATGATTTTTTTATAGTTTTAGGTTGTAATTGTATACAAATACAACTGGTATTTTTTGTTTCACTTTTATTCAGAAATTTAGCTATTTAGGGATTTTACATTCGAGTTCATATTGGAAATCAAATGGAAAATTTATTTTATTTTTTATTCTAAATTTTAGTTTTAGGTTAGAATTCGTATGCAAATCCAACCACTAATTTTCATCTAACTTTATTTTGAATTTTAGTTTTACCTTGAAGTTCGTATGGAAATCAAATTGCAAATTTTCTTTTATTTTTTATTTCAAATTATATATATGTTTTATTGTACAAGACATGAACTCTTTCTTTTAATCTAAATCAAATTATTTTATTTTCTATTTTGAATTTCAGTTTTCTATAATGCTCATATGGTGATGAATTAAATGGTGATTATGATAAATGATTAATGTTGAGAGTACCGTTGTTTGTATAACGAGTCCCTTCTGTGTGGGATGGCGCTAGAAGAGGTAGCATGTTTTAGCTATTCAACAGGCTTGATGCGACGCCCACCTTGAGGTCTTGCCACAGAGCCTAACCCTCGTCTGCTGGAAGATGGCTGGTTGTTGTCACACACCATGGTCATGGAGAGCAGAGAGATGAGCTACGACGCTTGCTTAAAAAGCTGGCAAGGTTGGCCCGAGCTATGACACTGGAAAAGAACTCAGGCAACAGGTGTATTTAAAGAGCTTCTCATGTACGTAAGATGGAAGGAGTCTGGGTTCCCTTACGAATATTGCCATTTAGCAATATGGGTAAAAGAAACAGATTGTGATATGAACAATAGTATCCAAAATAGGGGGTACTTAAATAGGGCAACTGAATGACTACCCAAAATAGTATCGCCAAATTAAGTTCGCTTCGCTTCACGCATCAAAGTTAACTTGACAGGGGACATTTGTTTGACAAGTTTTTGTGCAAATATGTCAAGTCAAGGCAAATAAGAAAATATATATTTGGTAAGAGAACTTTGGTATAATCGAGTCATGAAATGACACGTGAAACAAAACCATAAAGTGGTCAACGCGTCGCTCCTTGTGTGCCTGTGCGCCGCCAACCGATCACTAAGCGTATGCGTCAAGATCAGCTCCTGAATTCATGGGGCTTCGACCACATTGGGTCGACCATATTGTGTTGACCACGATGTTCTCGACCATGTTTGTGCTGACCACGATGTTCTCGACCATGTTTGTGTCGACTGCGATGTTCTCGACAACGTCGTGTCGACCACGAGGTTCTGACCACGTTGTTCTGACCACATTAGGTCGGTCACATCACTATGATCATGGCTTTGTGACCACGGTGCTATGATCGGTTTGCTACGCATTTTGACTCATGATTGCGACCGAGTCTTTGAAGTCTTCGACTATTCACTGACTCTGAGGCCTTCAACTACTGCATGGCATTCGGACACACCAAGTACTCGTCACATGACCTTACACATGAATACTACCAACAAGAAGATTAATTCCAACAGTCGATGTGTGCGTAGTGCCGTGCGTAGCCAACCAATGGCAGCCCATGCGCCAAGAAGGAAAGGAAAAATTGGTTCCGAGTGAACCATATTTCCGATGGGAAGACGATTGCACCGTATCTGCATTTATGGAAGTATATCTCGATAAATCTTTTCTGATATGGAAAGCACATGTTTAGATGGAAAGAACTGGTAATCAGATTATGATCTCAATCCCAGAAATTAGAGGTTGATTCACACCGTGTTAGGGCCGCGTACGTTGCCCGTGGCCCTTGCTCGTGCCTATTAAAGGAGAGACCCTGCAGACAAGAGGGGGGAGACGGAGACACAAACATACATGAAGAGGAATGTGCACACCAACACACACTGATGGTCAGGACTCTGATGGACTCAGGGAGAAGGAGGCCAGACGGAGTCGAAGGAGACACCCCATTAGCATACATATACACAGAAGGCATATGCAGAAAAGATACATGCAACAAAAGGAGGAGAAGGTGGAGGAACCTAAGGAAGCAATTTGCATGAGCCGAGGCCACGACGTGCTATGCTCTGGATGGTAAAGAACCTCCTCTTTTCTCTTTCTTTGCTATTTAGCCATCTTGCATATCGATCGATGGCGGCATGTCGGGAAGATTGCCAAACGCCACGGTCGTGGCCAGCAATACCATCATTTAGGTACCTTGGAGCTCGCCATTGAGTAGCCCGTGGTCGTGACGAAGGGGCTGTCAAGATTGTTGATCGCTCTTTGATCCCATGGGCTTAAAGCACGAAGTCCCCCACCCATACATGTGGTTGTGCACCCCGGCCAAGCTGCGTGGCTGCGGCGATCCATCATGTACCAGGTTTGTCTCGCTTGTACCTCTGATCTGATGATAGTTTCACAAGGTGAGGCAGATAGCGCTACTCATAAGTCCTTCTAATTGCCTCCTACACTCGGTCGCTTTCGAGCGCTTTCAACACTCGGGCACCACTGACCGCCTGACGTACCTAGACATCGCCGACCACTCATGGTGCTTGGGTGTCTACGACTGTTGGTGATGCTTGGGTGCCACCGATTACCCACTGAGCTAGGACGCATCTGACCGTTGCTTAAACTTAGATGCCTCCAACCACTTGTTGAAGTTGGACATCTTAGACTGCTTCTCGAAGATGGACACCTCCAACCACTTGTCGAAGCCGAGTGCCTCAGACCTAGAGATGGCAACGGGTAAATACCCATCGGGTATTGCCATTCCATACCCGTACCCGCTAGGTGTAAATTTACCCGTCGGGTTACCCGTATCCGCACGCGGGTAGGGAAATTTACCCATACCCGTACCCGCGCGGGTATTACTACCCGACGGGTAACCTGTACCTGCAAGCATACCCGGTTCAACACATAAGAATATCATCAATTTAGACATTCATTAATCATACATGCCAAGCACAAAAGCGTCTAATGATCAAAATTAGTACATCACATAAACACACTTGACATGACCATATCAACATATGACAAACAAATAAACAATCAACAACAAGTAGATAATAAAACTAACATTTGAGTGGGATGTCTAGTTGTCTAATGCGGGTATTCATTACCCGCGGGTAGGCGGGTATGGGTAGTATATACCCACACCCGCACCCGCCTACCCGGCGGGTAGAGGATTTCGCCCAATAACGTACCCATGGGTACATAAAATTTTCCATACCCATCTCTTTATCGGGTAAAACCCGTCGGGTATTCGGGTATCGGGTACCCATTGCCATCTCTACTCAGACCTCTCTTAAAGATGGATGCCTATGACTGCTTGCCAAGCCGACTGCCTCCGACCACTTCTTAAAGATGAACACCTCCGTCCGCTTGTCGAAGTCGAGCACCTCCAACCACTTCTCAAAGATGAACGCCTTTGATCGCTTGTCGAAGTCGAGCGCCTCCGATCACTTCTTGAAGATGGATGCCTCCGACCAGTTGTCGAAGTTGAGCACCTTCGATTGTTTCTCGAAGACAGATGCCTCCGACTGTTTATCGAAGCTGAGCACCTCCAATCACTTCTCAAAGATAGACCCCTTCGACCACTTGTCAAAGCCGAGCACCTCCGACCGCTTCTTCAAGATGGACACCTCCGACTGCTTACCGAAGCCGAGTGCTTCTGACCACTTCTCGAAGATAGATGCCTTCAACTCCTTGCCGAAGCCGAGTGCTTTTGACCACTTCTTGGAGACGGATGCCTCTGACCACTTGCCAAAGCCAAATGCTTTTGACCACTTCTCAGAGACAGACGCCTTCGACTCCTTGTTGAAGTCGAGTGCCTCCGACCATTTGCTGATGTCGAGCACCTCCGACCGCTTGCCAAAGCTGAGTGCCTCTGACTACTTCTTGGAGATGGACGCCTTCGACCCCTTGTCCAAGTTGAGTGCCTCTGACTGCTTCTTGAAGACGGACACCTCTGACTGCTTGTCGAAGTCGAGTGCCTACGACTACTTCTCGAAGACGGACGCCTCTGACCATTTGCCTAAGTCGGACACCTCTGACCCCTTATCGAAGTCAAGTACCTCTGACCGCTTCTCGAAGTCGAGTGCCTCCAACCACTTCTTGAAGACGGATGTCTCTGACCCCTTTCATTCTAGGACAACTTCGAACACTCGTCATTCATGAGCGGTGTCGACTGTTGTAGGATTGTATGGCACAATCAGAGGGGGGGGGGTGAATGATTCTCTTCGCTTTTTACCACCTAAAATCAAAGCACACTACAGAGGAACATAAAGAAGCAATCTGAATTACTGAATGACAATTACGACTGTAGATTACGTGGTCATATGTGCTCAGAGAAGCTCTGTCGCCTGACTACACTTTACGACCGCTCGTAGCAAGCACTCACTCCGAACACTCAAAACAAGCACTCGCTCTGACCACTCGGTTACAACCGCTTAGTTATGACTGCTCATCCCGAACTCTTGTTTACGACGGCTTGCTTATGACCACTCAGATTGATCGCCCGCTCGTTCCGATCACTCAGTGCGACAATGGATCGATCGCCTGCTCGTTCCGATCACTCGGCATGACAACAAATCGACCACCTGCTCATTCCTATCGCTCGGTATGATAACGACGCATGTAGTCATAACCTCCTTCCGCATAAAATCTCCAGCCGTTTGACCACCACCCGAATGAGTACACGCTGGAAACAAAACAAAGCATGGAAAATAGAGAGAAAGATGCGATGCTCTGGAAGTCGCCGGAGATGAAGGAATCTGATCTATTATTTCATCATCAAGGTTTTTGGCTACAAAGCGCCTCACGACACCCCTAAAGACCTTCTTCACGAAAGCCCTAAAACCCCTGTATGCTAACCTACGACTTCCTCTTCTTTTATAGGCCAACGCTCAAGACGTGCTCAAACCGATCATCTCAAAACCGTGTCCCTAACCACCTGGACACGTAATCTATCTCTTCCTCAAATCAAGGGACATGAAACCCTCCTAACATGGGTTTTAACCACCTTGTATAGGTCATGGACTCCATCCACGACTCCATACTTCACACGCGACGAAGCCTCCAGGATATCTTCACCTGTATCTTCATCGCGCACCATCACCGCGTGCTCTCGCGTGAGCTCGATCACCTCGCATGACAACCTGACTGCCTGGACCTCAGATTACCCCCTCCTAGTCCCAGTCTTCCTCATCACCGACCTTAACCATCTCCACGCCTCCACGCAGCATCCACCTTTGACCTCCACGTGCTCCAGCATGAGCTCGACCACCTCGCGTGACATCCCGACTACCTAGACCTCAGATTACCCCCTCCTAGTCCCGGTCTTCCTCGTCACTGACCGTGGCTGCCTCCATGCCCACCTACACATGCAAAGACCAAAGAAACCACTCTCCTAGTACAAGTTTTTCCAACTTGACCATAAACAACACACATTAGTAAAACACACCCTTGTCTATCCCTAGACAAGAACCAGCTTATCTATGACCATCCCCAAATTGTTTACAACTGCATAGAACATTGCTAACAGAGACATACCATTCAGACCACGTAATACGACCGCTAACTCAGAGTGCTCATAAGCCACAAGTACTCGGAAACTCCAGCACCACAACTGGCCGACTATCGAGTACCAACTACCAAGTATCAATCAATAATCATAGCCACAACATGTACTCAAAGCCTACGAGTATAGAAACACTCCAACACACGATTGCTTACCACAGTCGTGAAACCTCTTCTATCGAGTACTGAGTCTTCCGACTACGAGTACCTCCATCCTCGAGTACTCACCTGGTATTGCTTCAGTGACCATCCATCATCGACCATCACACCGACCAGTCAACCACTGGCTCAACACGAGTACTTGACATACTCGAAGATCACAAGAGTGAAGCACTCGAATCGACCATGAAGTCTTTGAGTACGGACCGTGAAGCCTACGACAACCGATCACTAAGCCTTCGACTACTGAAGACAGAACAATAGACTGTGAAGTCTACGAGTATCATTAAGACCACCAAATCTATGACCATGAAGGCAGTCTGCAAAATCTATGACCAAAAAAGCAGTCTGCAAAACCTACGACCTTGGAAGCAGTTTGCAAAACCCGCGATCATGGAAGCAGTGTGCAAAACCTACGACCATGGAAGCAGACTGCGAAACCTACGACCATGGAAGCAGTCTGCGAAACCTATGACCATGGAAGCAATCTGCGAAACCTACGACCATGGAAGCAATATGCAAAACCTACGACCATGGTAGCAGTCTACACAACCTACGACCATGAAGGAGTATTTTAGCTATGATTACCTACTATGGTCGTAAGATCGAAGTCGTACTGCCATGGTCAAAGCCAGACATGGTCGAAAGCTGAGGTGGTCATAAGGTCGAAGTCGTACTGTCGTGGTCGAAGCTAGATGTGGTCGAAGGTTGTTGTGATCGAAAGTTCGATGTGGTTGAAAGTTGGACGTGGTCGAAAGCTGCCGTGGTCGTAAGCTGAACATGGTCGTAATAACTCCTACCGACCACCAAGTCGTAAACACTCCTACCGACCACCAAGGCGTAAACACTCCTGCTGACCACCAAGTCATAAAAACTCCTGCCATAGTCGTAGTTGTGTTCGTGCCGTAGTTGAAGCATGATGTCTGATGTATGAAGTCTATGGTCGTAGTCTGACTTCTGAAGACTGTGGTCGTAATCTGAAGTCTGATGACTGAAGACTAAGATCACTCGAAGGCAAAGTCTTCAATAGCAAACGACCATGTCTTTCACAAATGCAAAATCCAAAGCAAACCAAATATCAATTATTTATCATCTTTTTTATTTACGACCATCCACATGATCTAACAACCGCCTTTGGTACTCAAGCACTTTCGATCGCTCGTTGTACTCATACATCTTTGACTTCCCAAAGTGCTCATAAGCACTTCAATCGCCCATGGTACTCTAGTGAGATGTGTTATAGCAACCAATGTGCTATAGTAAATGGTACTGTTATTGGCCACGATCGATAGTTGATAGCTTCCGACTACTGGCTTACGACTAATGGTCAGTGGCTACCGACTACCGGCTTATGACCAATAGTCGATGGCTTCCAACTGTCGGCTATGAGCGATGGTCGATAGCTTCTGACCTATGACCACGAGTGACGGTCGATGGCTTTCGACCTATGACCGCGAGCAATGGTCGATAGTTTTTGACTTATGACTACGACCAATGGTCGATAGCTCCTGACTTCCGACGGATTTTGACCGCATTGGCTTTTGACCATGGATGACTTTTGCTGGATTTTGACCATGTGGGCTTTCGATCACAGACAACTTCTGATGGATTTCAACCATGATGGATTTCGACCACGGATAACTTCCGATAGATTTCAACCACAGATGACTTCTGATGGATTTCAACCACGATGGCTTTCGACCATGAGCCACTTCCGATGGATTTCAACCACGATGGATTTTGACCACGGATGACTTTCGATGGATTTCAACCACGGTGGATTTCAACCACGGACCATTTCTGATGGATTTTGACTGTGATGGATTTCAACCACGGACAACTTTCGATGGATTTTGTCCATGATGGATTTCGACCACGGATGACTTCTGATGGCTTTCAACTATAATGGATTTCGACAACAAACTAGCTTTGATGGATTTTGACCATGTCGGCCTTCGACCGTGGACCACTTTTGATGGATTTTGACCATAAACAACTTCCAGCGGCTTTTGACTATGTTAGCTTTCAACCATGGACTACCTTCCGATGGATTTTGACCATGTTGGCTTTTGATCACGGATAGCTTCGGATGGCTTTCGACCATGAATGACTAGCGATGGTTCTCATCCACCGACCACTCCCGAAGGCTGAGGGTTTCTGGCTTTTGACTACCGACCACTCCCGACGGCTTCCAAGGAGTCATTCCTAGAAGTCACTTTCGACCACATTGATACCCGACCCTGATGTCTTGCTCCGCTAGCCCCACTATCTGGATTACCCCAATTCTGCCACTACATCGTCAGAATGGTCAAGCTTGGTGTAAACTATGCATGTTTTCGATCACCTCATTCCTTGTGGTGTCGATATTGATGAGGTTGAACGACACGGGTGGGCGTAGCCAATGCAAATGCTATGTTGTCAATGGCCCAATAGACCGACAAGGCTATGGATAATGCCAATGCCCACATCTACATCAACCATTCATCACATGCATGGAGAACGTGAAACGAAGACTGAAGATGCAGATTAATGCATAGCTTAATCGGAGGTATTATGTGGGTTCGCCCATGGATGTAATTAACCGGGAATCCTTCCGAGGCCTTAGGAACTAGGAGATCACATCACCTATGTCAGATTGCTATGCAAAGTAGGCTGTGGAGTGCATATATATATAAAGGGAACTTGTAATTTTGTTATTCCCAAATGAATGAATAAAATACATGTTTTTTCTACTTTTGTTGTGTTTATCTATTTTTTTGTACTTTAGCACACTGGCACGCCTGCACCTATACCCCAAGGTAAGAATCCGAGAGCGATTCTCGCATCAAACAACCAGTATAAGGAAAGAGATGATGAGACACATGCATGGCATTAATGAAAAGATAGATGGAAATGAGATAGTTGTAAACTGACATGAATACTTGATATCATCCTTTATTACTATTTACTATTTTACTATGTGTTTGCTGAGTTGAGGATTCACCCTTGTATATGTTGGTGTTTTTAGGCAGTGGCGAAGCTAGGAATGAAATTGAGGGTGGGCTGAACTATTTATAGGTCTAAACTAAGTTGACACAAAATTAGTCTTTTACTCTTACAAAATTTCAAATTCATATAGAAATTATAAATTGGATGGAGATAAATAATGAAAAATAGAGAAATAGAAAGTAAGTACCTCGATAATAGAAAGCGCCATGAGTGCGGAGTAGCAATAAGTCACCTATGTATAAAACATATCAAAATTGGTGATATAATAGAAAATTATGAATGGCAATAAAAATTTAGATCATATGAAACATACCAGAATTAAGCTAATTTAATCACAAGACAATAGAAACAAAAGGTGACATCCTTTTCCACACTCTATCCAATATTCTTATCATCTTCATAGCTTGTTTGTTGATGTACGCAGGGAGCAAGAATTAATTGATTAACATGGATGACTCAAACGTGGGCAATGAACACGCTACACTAGCACTCCTCAGCCGCCGCCGTCGCTCCCGCATACACTAATGGCGGCGGCGATGGCAAGGGTGCTTCCTTCCCCTCACTACAAGTGCTCCACAGCGCCTCCCAGACCATCGCGACCGTCGGCGTCCAGGATCTCACGGTGTAGGTCAACCACTGGGCCAGCAGCTGGAGCTCTAGCGATAGCCCTGGTATCGCCATGGACCATGACACGGCCACCGGGTGGTCCCCCCACATTGCCCTCGCTAGGACTGGCGGCAGAGGCGGCAACAAGCCTGTTGTAGGGGTGGCCCCCACCTAAACCCAGCAGGCCTGTTAGAAGATTATAGGGCCCAAAATGGGACATGTGTAATGGCTTAAATACCCCTGACAGGGAGGTATCGATGTAAGGGCACAATTGTAAAAGCACAGCCCGTATGAATATATATATAAGGGAAGACTAGGGGAGAAGAGATCACTCTCTCCCAACTCTCCACTACCACATCTCTCTCTGTTTGGTCTGTAACCACAACAGTTGGCGCCGTCCGTGGGAGGATAGGAGCAAGCCTGAAATTCGAAGAAGGATGGCACCGAAAAAATCTTCGTCGACGGCGGCGAAGGGGAAGAAGGCGGTTGGGTCGGAGTGTCGCGTGGGTACCAGGGCTTCGGCATCGGCTGTCGCGAGCGCGGGCGTCGACACTGCCGCTGCAACGACCGACCCCGCCGCTAGTGCTGCGACGACCGACCCTGCCACTGGCGCTGCGACGACCGACCCCGCCACTGCCGCTGCGACGATCGACCCCGCCGCTGGCGCTGCGACGACCGACCCCGCCACTGCCGCTACAGCGACCAACCCTGCCACCCTCGCCGCAACGCTCGCCGGTAGCGCGGACCAGGCGGTTGGAGATAGCCACAACAGAGCAACCGGCAGCTCGGGAGCACGCGAGGCGATCGTACACGCGTTCCAGTGGGAGCTAGGGGATCTTCGCGGGGCTGTCTGAGACATGCAAGAGGCTCGGAGCCAGCAAGCTGCGCCAGTGGTTGCGCCAGAGCCCGCGCCGGAAATGGCAGACTGCCGCGACGCCCCCACATCCAGCCGCGTGCCGCTGCGACGCGTCGACCCAGAGTCCCCGCTTTTGGCAGGACTACAGCAGGCGGCGTGGCCCGAAGACTTCAAATTCCCCAGTGTCATCGAGCCATACAAAGGCGATACGGACCCCCGCGAGTTTCTGCGCGTGTATGAAACCGCAATCGAGGCCGCGGGTGGAGACGACACCACAAAGGCGAAGGGGCTCCCCCTCGCGTTGCAAGGAGTGGCGCTTTCCTAGTTTTTTTACCATAGAGCCGAACTCCATCTACGCGTGAGAGCAGGTCCGCGACCGCCTTCACAACAATTTTCAAGGAAACTATGTTGAGCGGGTCGACGCGGACCATCTCTTCGCCGTGAAGCAGAAACTCTCGGAAAAGCTCCGGGACTACTTCAAACGTTTCGTGAAGATACGCTGTCAAGTCAAAGACGTTAACGAAACCACCGTTGTCAATGCGGCCATACAGGGCCTTCGCCCGGGCCCGATGGCCGAGTACAACGCACGGAAGCCAATCAAGACAGTGACGAAACTCTTCGACAAAATGGGGGAATATGCCAGGGCGGAAGAGGACGCACGGCGAAGACAAGGTGACGACTCCGACACCAACCAGGCCGATGGCTCGGCGAAAACCGAAGACCCGCCGAAGGACGGTTCTTTGAAGGGAAAACGCAAGCAGGAGTCGGCCAAGGACGTGTCCGAGCGCAAGGACGCCCCGCACAAGGAGCCGTCCGATAGGACCAAGCGCGGCCAACAGAAGTCGCGGCGAGGCCGGTATGTCTTCGACATCGAAGGCGGCTCCGAAGAAAACACTTCCGCTGGTCGTGGCGGTCGGGGGCGCCGAGGCCGGGGACGCAACCGTGGCCGAGGTCGCGAGGATAAAGGCCGTGGAGATTACGATGACCAGCATCATGGGCTGTGGTGCGAAGTCCACGGTCGCAGCACCCACGACACGCGCGCGTGCACCTCCATAGCGGCGCTCCGCCAAAGCGTCGCTAGGGACAGGAACCCGGAGGCACGCCCGCCTATGGTGGCCCACGCCCAGCACCCATACGAAGCCCCCATGCACATCCAGGCGCAAGGGATGCAGCCCCACGAGGGTCCGTTGCGAATTCAGGCCCATGTGCAGCAGCCTCGGGAGGGCCTCCTGTAGCTGCAGGCTCCGGAGGCAGCCCACCACAGGGTCATCAATGTCATCTCCGGAGGCTCCTCGCTGGAGTTCGCCTCGGCACGGTAGCGGAAGGCCTACGTCCGGAGGCTACACCACGTAGCGGCGTTCCCAGCACAGACACCGCCGGACTGGGCACAGCACGAGGTCACGTTCACACCCGCCGATGCCCAGGGCGTCGAGCTTCCTCATCAGGACCCCCTGGTCGTCCGGGTTGTTATAGCGGGATGCGACGTGGGATGTGCCCTAGTTGACGGCGGCAGCTCCGTGAACATCCTGTTCGTGGCAGCCTTCGATCAGATGGGGATCCCCCGAAGTCGCCTCGGCCCATCGGGAATTCCGCTGCAAGGCTTTGAAGGACAACCACTACGGGCGCTCGGCCAAATATGCCTTCAGGTCTCCTTCGGCCAGGACGACAATGAAAGGGTCGAAGATGCCACATTCGATGTCGTCGATCTCCTATACCCCTACAATACCATACTAGGGCGCCCAATCCTCAACTCCTTTGGAGCGGTGCCACATCACGGCTATCTATGCATGAAGCTCCCGGGGCCACGGGCCATCATTACCGTTCGGGGCGACCAGGATATGGCTCGGCGCATCGAGTATGGTACCCGATATCCCCGTCGCGACACTCAGCGGCACGCTTAGAATCGGCATCGCAGCGCGGGGACCCCCGGCGTCATCCGGGGACACCTCGATAAGCCCTACAGATAGTGCAACTACTAGAGGCTCTGACCGCACCAAAGATAAGTGGTTAGTACCCCTGCCCATTGTAATCACTCACCCGCGCAAACGGGAATGTAATAGAGCTCCGTTTGTCGCCAACCTCTTGTCATTGTGCACAAATACGCAACGAGAGCGCGCGGAGGCCTCGCCTACGCGCGGGCACCCGGAGTATAAACCAAAGACGCACGTTCACGTGTGCACTCTCCGTCAAAGATACGGGTATGAGTATAAACAAAGACGCACGTTTGCATGTGCACTCTCCGTCAAAGATACGGGTATGAGTATAAGCAAAGACGCACGTTCGCGTGTGCACTGTCTGTAGCCAGGGGTACGGGTATGAGTATAAACCAAAGACGCACGTTCGCGTGTGCACTCTCCGTAGCCAGGGGTACGGGTATGAGTATAAACCAAAGACGCACGTTCGCGTGTGCACTCTCTGTAGCCAGGGGTACGGGTATGAGTATAAACCAAAGACGCACGTTCGCGTGTGCACTCTCCGTAGCCAGGGGTACGGGTATGAGTATAAACCAAAGACGCACATTCACGTGTGCACTCTCCGTCAAAGATACGGGTATGAGTATAAACAAAGACGCACGTTCGCGTGTGCACTCTCCGTCAAAGATACGGGTATGAGTATAAGCAAAGACGCACGTTCGCGTGTGCACTGTCCGTAGCCAGGGGTACGGGTATGAGTATAAACCAAAGATGCACGTTCGCGTGTGCACTCTCCGTAGCCAGGGGTACGTGTATGAGTATAAACCAAAGACACACGTTCGCGTGTGCACTCTCCGTAGCCAGGGGTACGGGTATGAGTATAAACCAAAGACACACGTTCGTGTGTGCACTCTCCGTAGCCAGGGGTACGGGTATGAGTATAAACCAAAGACGCACGTTAGCGTGTGCACTCTCCGTAGCCAGGGGTACGGGTATGAGTATAAACCAAAGACGCACGTTCGCGTGTGCACTCTCCGTAGCCAGGTGTACGAGTATGAGTATAAACCAAAGACGCACGTTCGCGTGTGTACTCTCCGTAGCCAGGGGTACGGGTATGAGTATAAACCAAAGACGCACATTCGCGTGTGCACTGTCCGTAGCCAGGGGTACGGGTATGAGTATAAACCAAAGACGCACGTTCGCGTGTGCACTGTCCATAGCCAGGGGTACGGGTATGAGTATAAACCAAAGACGCACGTTCGCGTGTGCACTCTCCGTAGCCAGGGGTACGGGTATGAGTATAAACCAAAGACGCACATTCGCGTGTGCACTCTTCGTAGCCTGGGGTACGGGTATGAGTATAAACCAAAGACGCACGTCCGCGTGTGCACTCTCGGTCAAAGACACGGGTATGAGTATAAACGAAGACGCACGTTCGCGTGTGCACTCTCCGTCAAAGACACGGGTATGAGTATAAACGAAAATGCACGTTCGCGTGTGCACTCTCCGTCAAAGACACGGGTATGAGTATAAACGAAGACGCACGTTCGCGTGTGCACTCTTCGTCGAAGACACGAGCATGAGTATAAACAAAGACGTGTGGGGGGACGCCCCTGCACGCACTCTACGGAGTATAAACAAGACGCGAATCCCGCGCATGCCATGGACGTCGTCCTTGCGTATACTCTCCGGAGTATAAAAAAGACGCGGATGTTCTCCCTGCGCACTCTACGGAGTATAAACAAGACGCGAATCCCGCGCATGCCATGGACGTCGTCCTTGCGCATACTCTCCGAAGTATAAAAAAGACGCGGATGTTCTCCCTGCGCACTCTACGGAGTATAAACAAGACGCGAATCCCGCGCATGCCATGGACGTCGTCCTTGCGCATACTCCCTGGAGTATAAATAAGACACGCGTGCTGTCCCGGCGCGCTTGGTAAGACGCAAACGCGGTGTGAACCTGGCGCGGCTGACAAATCGCGCACCCCCTCAAAGCGTCGAGGCTCGTTGTTGCGCACCACGGGAGAGGTACGCAAGGCGCGCTATGGAAACCCGATTTAGAGAATTTCAAGAAGTAGCGGCGTAGCGCGCCATAGGCTGGCTCCAGCGAGGGCGCGCACGCAGACTACGAGGTACACCAGAGGCTACCCCACTTTGGAAGGTAGGGGGACGAAGGTCCGCCTCTGCACGCGCCAGTCTACGGACTTTAAACAAGTCGTAGTGCGAAGGTCTGCCTCCGCACGCGCCAGTCTACGGACTTTAAAGAGGTCGTAGTGCGGAGGTCCGCCCCCGCACGCGCCAGTCTACGAACTTTAAACATGTCATAGTGCGAAGGTCTGCCTCCGCACGCGCCAGTCTACGGACTTTAAAGAGGTCGTAGTGCGGAGGTCCGCCTCCGCACGCGCCAGTCCACAGACTTTAAACAGGTCGTAGTGCGAAGGTCTGCCTCCGCACGCGCCAGTCTACGGACTTTAAAGAGGTCGTAGTGCGGAGGTCCGCCTCCGCACGCGCCAGTCTACGGACTTTAAACAGGTCATAGTGCGCAGGTCTGCCTCCGCACGCGCCAGTCTGCGGACTTTAAAGAGGTCGTAGTGCGAAGGTCCGCCTCCGCACGCGCCAGTCTACGGACTTTAAAGAGGTCGTAGTGCGAAGGTCCGCCTCCGCACGCGCCAGTCTATGGACTTTAAAGAGGTCGTAGTGCGAAGGTCCGCCTCCGCACGCGCCAGTCTATGGACTTTAAACAGGTCGTAGTGCGGAGGTCCGCCCCCGCACGCGCCAGTCTACGAACTTTAAACAGGTCGTAGTGCGAAGGTATGCCTCCGCACGCGCTAGTCTACGGACTTTAAAGAGGTCGTAGTGCGGAGGTCCGCCTCCGCACGCGCTAGTCTACGGACTTTAAACAGGTCATAGTGCGAAGGTCTGCCTCCGCACGCGCCAGTCTACGGACTTTAAAGAGGTCGTAGTGCGGAGGTCCGCCTCCGCACGCGCCAGTCTACGGACTTTAAATAGGTCGTAGTGCGAAGGTCCGCCTCCGCACGCGCCAGTCTACGGACTTTAAACATCTCATAGTGCGAAGGTCTGCCTCCGCACGCGCCAGTCTACGGATGTTAAACAGGCTATAGAGCGAAGGTCCGCCTCCGCACGCGTCGGTCTACGGACCTTAAACAGGTCGTAGCCCCAACGGCTACCTCCGCACACGCTAACCCTACGAGGTGATTAACACGCAAGCCCGGCGAGCGCACTATCCGCGGCCACCCGTTCAACGGGCAGGAAACAGCGCTCGCACTACACCAATAGCGCACTTTGAACGTGGGGATTTCGTCCCCGCACAACATGACCGCCCGAAGCACAACATGCAGCGCATATCCTAATCGCCAGGAGGTCTATATATCGGAAAAATTTTACAAGTACAGAGGCCCGCCAACATCTCTACCGCTCTAAGCAGCTATTCGGCCGGCTCGTCCTTAACACGCGCTAAGGCCGGGGCTTCGCCAGAAGAAGATCGGCCCGACCAAAAGTTCAGCGACTCCTCGGCCCTTCGCCAGCGTCGAAGGCGCCGCCGGGTTGCAAGGTCGGACGCAAGTAGTCGGCCCCAGCAAGGAAGCTGCCCGGCACACAGGTGAAAGTCACAATTTGTAAAGCAAGAACACACTTCATTCACAAGAAAAGCGGGGGGCATTGCAACACACGCCTACACCTGGCCACTTCGGCGTCACACCTGCGAGTTTCCAGCGCCTTCGGAGGCCTCAGCGCCACCTTCGTCGCGCCGCGGGACCTCGTCCAGAAATTGGCCGAGACTCCCCTCCCCGTAAAGTGACTTCCGAAGCTCGACCCGCGCAGCGGCCTCCCCGACGTAATCCCAGATCCGCTCGTGGAAGTACTTGACGGCGCGACGAGCGGCGCGGACGGCACCGGACATTACTCCGGCTCCGCCGGGCATCTCCAGCTGGGGGTCGTCTAGCCCGGCGACATGCGTGCAACCGCGGTGCCGTAGGAGCGCGCACACCATGCACGACGCCGTGTAAGCACAGTGGTTGCCGAAGGTCATCGCGGCGCTGCGCGCAATGTTGGCGGCATCTCCGATCTAGAGAAGGGTCTGAGGCAGCTCCTCCGGGCCAAAGGAGCGGTCCGGCACCTTAGCCACAAGCCCCTGGAGATGGCTCTCCAGCGCTTGCGTGGCATCCCAGGCAATGACCGAAGCTTCGCCAAGTGTCCGGTCACGCTCCGCTAGAGTTAAGGCAAGCTCGCCTTTTTCCTTCTCCAGCGCGGCGACCTGTTGCAGAAGGTCGTCCTGCTCCGCCGCAAACCCCTGCCGCTCCACCTCCACGGCCGACTCCCGCGCCGACGTGGCAAGTCCTTCGGCGTGCGCCTTCACCTCAGCGCACTCCGCTTCTAGCTAGTGGATGCGGGCATCCTGGGCAGAGCGGACCACCGAGGCTTCGCGTAGCTCCTCCTCGGCGACCAGCAGCCTATCTTCAAGCGCCCTTTGGGCACGAGCATAGGCCACTTGCAGAGCTTGCCCCAGCACAAGTGTCTGCAGAACAGAAGGGCTTAGCAAGCTCAGCATGGCCAGGCATTGTCATACAAGGTGCTTACCCTCACTCCCGACACCTCTAAGGCGTCCCCGAGATGCCCCACCCCATAGGTCTGCAGCGCTTGCTGACCGACGCTGGCAGCTGCGTCATCCACGATCCCGCGCCACACCCTCAACGTCTCCGCGCGGAGGCACGAAGTCCGCTGGGCTCGGGCGCACGGTGATCGCCCCGCCGGCACGAGGACCCCCATGTTCCGCCAAGGGCTCCTCCCCCGGAATAAACGACGCTGCAGGCAGGGACGCAAGTGAGCACCGCGCGGCACAACGAAGAATACTCCAGAGCAAACTAAGCCACCTCACCTTCAGTAGCGGAAGGAGGGCTTCGGGGGCTCGCCCCTAGCCCCAGGCGGGGGAACGATGGCACAAGTCCCCGCGGAGGGCGTGGCCCCGCAAGGAACAGGAGCCTCCGCGTTCGGAGTCGGCACTGACCGTTCCTGCTCGACGGACGGCGTGGCCTGAGGGGCGGAGGGGGTGCGCGCCGCAGGGGCATCGGCACATGCATCGGAGTCCCACAAGCTTCCGATGCCCGTCGCCACGGTGAATCCCCTCGACGTCCGGTGGAGCTCCGGCCGCAGGCATGGCCGCTTAGCCGGACCAAGTGGCGACGACACTGCCCCAGTAGCCGCTGCCGGAGAGGCCCCCACGACCACAACACCCGTGGGCGAAGACCCCACCGTGGCAGCCTTTGCGGGGGGCACCTCGGTTTCGGCCGCGGCTGCCGGCGAAGACCCAACTCCAGGCGCCCCCGCGGAGGGCGTCTCTGGTATCATAGCGGCCACGGCCGACGGCTCCACCTCAGCACTGCCGGTCGGTATGGATCCTGTCCCGACGGCCGCCACAGGTGACGAGACTTCCCCTCGCCGGCTGCTCGCGACGAGCCCGTCGTCTCGGGCACCCTCCGAAGACCCTTCGCCCCCGGCGTCCGCGCCATCCAAGCCCGAGTCAGCGTACCTCGCCAAATCTGACTCCGCGTCTGCCGCGTCATGGGGAGCATTAGCGACAGCAGCGGCAGCTGCTATACCAAGCACGGCCGACGCTCCGCCTCGGGCCCTCTTACGAGACGGCGCCTTCGCCTTCGTCGCGCTGTCATCGTGGTGTTGCGAGGGTGGATTAGCGCGGTCCGGCACGGCAAGGCCCAAGGCCTCGCACACGCGGTTTATCCGCCCCAGCCCCGCCGCAGCAGTAGCAGACGCGCGCTGCTCATGCTCCCTGCCGGTATACGGCCTGAGAAATACGCGCACGGCCCGCTCCGCATCCTCCAAGCGAATCTCGACAGTAAAGCAGGAAATAAGGTTAACATGTAACACACTCCGCGTGAGCAAAGGAGGGATACGGTCGAGGCCTACGAGGGTCGGAGGGTGCCGGCAACGAGCAGACCCACGACAAAATGTTGTCGTCTCGATGTTTCTCGACGGCGAGGCGCCAGTCACGGGCAAGCGACGCTACACCGTACATCGCGTACTCTTCGGCGAGGTCGCTCATGTTAAAGCGGGTGGCCACGCCTGCGAGCCGTCGGGCCCTCTGCCTGTCCTCATCGTCGAGCGTCCGGCCGGGCGAGGTCCTTAAAGCGATCGGCCGACCCGTGCATTCGAGGCCGCTCCCGCTCGCCACGCGGTGGTAGAACCACCGTTTCATCCAGTGAGACTCCCACTTCCCGCGAGTGGAGTTCGCGGGGAAGATCTTGCTGCAGGATGACTGAAGAATAAAGGTGACGCTGCCGAAGTTTGACAGTGTCCCGTCCTTCCGCTCCTTGGGCTGGCACCGTGCCTCGTGCAGGTAGGCAAACAACGAAGCACTAGGCCAGCACGCACTCGAGCGCAAGGCCCAGCTGTACACGGCGAGCCGGGCCACGGCGTTCGGAGTCAGTTGCGCCAGCTCCAGCCCGAAGGTCCGCAATACGTCACCCACGATCGCTGCCGCCGGAATGCGGAGCCCCGCGTCGAAAAAAGCGACGAACACAAGCGCCTCCGACTCCCCGGGGCGCGGCTCCGTCTTGTCGGCGGCGGGCAATCGTACTGCCTGGCGATCAGACAACTTTCCCGCGCGCAGCAGCGCTTGGATTGTCTTCTCGGTCACGAGCGAGGGGCCTAGCTTGCCGGAAAATGAGCCCCCCTTCTCCGCCGCCAGCCACCACTTGTTCGCCGCTGCCGGGTCACGTTCGCCGAGCGAGTATTTCACCTCCAGCGGTGAAGACCGCCGGCGAATGCCGCAAGCACCAACTGCCTGGCCACGCTTGTCACCGGATGCCATCGCTTCTCGCAGAGGGAAGAATACAACGGTGAGAATACCACGGGAGTGTAGGAGGCGGCGCAAGCAAGAAAGGGGCGTCAAGCTGCGGGGGCATGGTTATGGGGGCTATTTCAAGCCACCTCACCCCAAAGGCGGTAGCCGAAGCGTCGCGATGGTCCGCGTGCCGGACGCGACCATAATTGTACAGAGGCCCGTCTCACACGATTCCCCATAAACCAAGCACGAAGCGTCGTGACGGTACGCACCAGACAGCGGGTCACAACCTTGGCCGAGGGGTCCAAGCCCGTGGCAGGAGTACGTTCCGCCGCGTGCCCCGCCCACGGGAAGGCAGGCTGCACGACGTGACAGCCGCCCCCCCCGACAGGCCAGGCGTCGACACGATTCTAGCCGCCATTAAAAGCGCACTACCAGACCGTGGGATCGTAACAACCTCGAAGCATAGCAGGACAGCCAGCAATTACGGGGCAACAGAATATGGCTACACGCCGCATGACGCGCCACTCCTCGCCCGCCTCGTGTTCCCCCTCCCTAGGGAAGAGGCGAGCAGCCGCGATCACGCAACCGCTCACATCCCACCGCGCACCAGTTACAAGCCGCGCACCAGTTACAAGCCGCCACGTGCCCCACATGCACCAGGGCGAGTCGCATTCCAGGAACCATTACAGCGCATTCGCGGATCGTGAGGTTGCAATCACCGCAGGCGCAGCGGTATTCGCTGTGCGAAGTCTCAATTCAGACTACACCGTTGAGCATCTACCGCGACAGGCTCTAGTCCCTCAATGATCTCGCGCGTCTACATCGGCTAGGCGCCAGCTCCGCTGCCACCCGTTCGAAGGGTAGGGGACGGAGCGCTCGCGCGTCTACTTCGGCTAGGCGCCAGCTCCGCTGCCACCCATTCGAAGGGTAGGGGACGGAGCGCTCGCGCGTCTACTTCGACCAGGCGCCAGCTCCGCTGCCACCCGTTCGAAGGGTAGGGGACGGAGCGCTCGCGCGTCTACTTCGGCCAGGCGCCAGCTCCGCTGCCACCCGTTCGAAGGGTAGGGGACGGAGCGCTCGCGCATCTACTTCAGCCAGGCGTCAGCTCCGCTGCCACCCGTTCGAAGGGTAGGGGACGGAGTGCTCGCGCGTCTACTTCGGCCAGGCGCCAGCTCCGCTGCCACCCGTTCGAAGGGTAGGGGACGGAGCGCTCGCGCGTCTACTTCGGCCAGGCGCCAGCTCTGCTGCCACCCGTTCGAAGGGTAGGGGACGGAGCGCTCGCGCGTCTACTTGGGTTAGGCGCCAGCTCCGCTGCCACCCGTTCGAAGGGTAGGGGACGGAGCGCTCGCGCGTGTACTTCGGCTAGGTGCCAGCTCCGCTGCCACCCGTTCGGAGGGTAGGGAACGGAGCGCTCGCGCGTCTACTTCGGCTAGACGCCAGCTCCGCTGCCACCCGTTCGGAGGGTAGGGGACGGAGCGCTCGCGCGTCTACTTTGGCTAGGCGTCAGCTCCGCTGCCACCCGTTCGGAGGGTAGGGGACGGAGCGCTCGCGCGTCTACTTCGGCTAGGCTCCAGCTCCGTTGCCACCCGTTCGAAGGGTAGGGAACGGAGCTCTCGCACGTCTACCTCAGCTGCCAGTTCGGGCGTCGCCTTCGGTTATGGCGTCAGACCCCGGGGCCTGCGGCACAACAAGGCTTCGCAAATTCAGACAAGTTCACAGGCCGCAGGGACGGAGGGGGCCAAAGGACTCGGCAACATGGCTTCGGCCCTGTGAAGCCCTTCACCATGAGAGGCTCCTGTTGTAGGGGTGGCCCCCACCTAAACCCAGCAGGCCTGTTAGAAGATTATAGGGCCCAAAATGGGACATGTGTAATGGCTTAAATACCCCTGACAGGGAGGTATCGATGTAAGGGCACAATTGTAAAAGCACAGCCCGTATGAATATATATATATATATATATATATATATATATATATATATATATATATATATATATATATATATAAGGGAAGACTAGGGGAGAAGAGATCACTCTCTCCCAACTCTCCACTACCACATCTCTCTCTCTGTTTGGTCTGTAACCATAACAAAGCCCATGAGCTAGAACTTCAGTGTTGCGTCAACGCGGCCAATTGATGAGAGCGGCGGTGGTAGCGGGGGCGTTGCATTGCCGGATGGTCGGGAAGAGAGGGGGCAGCGTGGCGCCCGCTGTGGCTGGTGGCTCTCGGCGGCGGCGGTGTCTTTAGGGCACATGTAGGACCACATCATTGCGGAGCGGCGGTGGAGGGAGAAGATCAACCAGAGGTTCATCGAGCTCTCTACCATCATCCCCGGAATCAAGAAGGTTCATATATATTTCTCTTTCTTTCTTCTTTCTTTCTTTGATTGATTATCTCTTCTTTAATTTTATGATTTTCACTACTCCTGTTCTTCTTCTTCTTTAATTTTATGATTTACATATATTATTTCACTTTCTTTCTTTGATTGATTGATTGATTAGCTCTTCTTTAATTGTATGATTTTCACTTCTTCTCCTCCTCCTTGTCATCTTCTTTAATTTCATGCTTGTTGTTAACCTTTCATCAAGGAGAGCTAACTTATCTTTGGGTTTATTTACCTTACTATGCTCCCTCGGTGGCTACGCCCTTGTTTCTAGGTGAATGATGATGCTGACATGCATGGGGGAGTAGCACATAATCAGTTCATGCACCGGTGTTGCTTATCACATTAGACAATAAACAATCATTATTAGTGATTTGGTTTATACAAACTCATGCAATTGGTTAATAAGTTCCTTTAGAACATATGGCTATAGTATGGCTGCAATCAAATAAAGTAACACTAGCTAGATTTAACAAATTGGATTATCTCCATTATTGTTATTGATATGTTAGTCCTTGCTATATTTTCTATCGGTCTTATTTATGTTTAAATGATTATTTGTGAAAGCGTGGTCTATGTGTTTGATATCGGGAAGCTATGGAACATAGTTTAATTTGGGAGGAAGATGAGTAGTGGTAACATTCTAGACTCTGGTTTGGCTAGGTTGTTATACATAAGTCACAAGTCAAAAGAACCCTATTATTAATCGCCAACAGTTTCGCACCTACGGTAAAAATTATACTTTTTATGGCTAAATTGCCTTACTTGTGGGTAGATTATTTTGAAAGTCCTAACATCTGATTTTGTTGGTGTCGTTGCGATCAGTGTTGCTAGTTGTTTGACAGCGGCATGGTCCGAGGTGTTTCCTGGGCACAGATGGTGTTGGCTCTGGTTTTATCGTTTGTTTCACATTAGATAACAAACTGGTCGTTTTCAATTCTTAGACACATGTACACAAGAGTACACGTTAGATTAATGCAGAAAGAGGCAGATGATGGAGCCTAGATAAGGATATGCCTCTGCAAAAGTGGTCACATTCAGGGTTAACGAGGGAGAGGACCCATAACGACTTGATCAAGTTAATGGTGCTTGTGGTTGTGTAATTTGGTCGTTGCTGTATGTAGTCATCGTAAGCTGCAATTTGGGCCTAGTAGATGGTTGAATTAAATTTTAAGTACAACTAAATAAAGGTATATAATTTTCTTTAGATTTCAGAAATAGTATGGTTTATTATGTTTGGAACAGTAAACTAATATTTATAAAATTGCTAAGGTTTATTATGTTTGGAACAGTAAACTAATATTTATAAAATTGCTAACTCTGTTGTCTAGTAAGACAACATAAGGGTTAAGAATGAAGGTTTAAATGAATTAAATAGGGTTTTTGAGTAATTAGGAAAGTGTAGAAAATTTTATGTAGATTTCAAAACTTATATGGTTTGCCATGTTAGAGCCCCTGAGTTGAGAGTTATGATATTTTTATTACTAGGATGGCATGGGAGGACTACCTAGTAAAGAGGGGATTGTTAGATCAGGAAGCGTGTAAAAGTGACGTTGTTACTTGCTACTTATGTATTGTTGTAGCATTTTTGTTGAGATTGGTATTTACTGTAGAAGGAGTAACTTCGGGGTTGGTGTCTTCTTCACATTAATCTATCACACGTGCATGGTAGAATGGTAACACAAGTTGTTTGCTATTGCTGTTTTATGTTTATAAATTACATACCGTGCTTGCTTATATGTTTACTCTTACTTTCTATAGTGCTCATATGATGATAAATTAAACAGTCATTATAATAAATGATTAATGTTGAGAGTACTATTGCATTTGCATAATGAGCATTGATGATGGAAAGAGACAACCTGTGTGGGCCTCTAGGGCCTATTTTGTGTGGGTGATCTATGAGAGTGGGAAGAGTAAGACCTATTTTAGTAAACACTCAATGGGAGTGGAGATGAGATCCCTGAGAGAGGATGGGCTCGAGGTCCCCGCATGAAAGAGGGTAGCTTAAGTGCACACCAACGAGTGCTACACTCTTCTATACCGGTATAAGGAAAGTGATGATGAGACATGTGCATGACATCAATGAAAAGATAGATGGAAATAAGATTGTTGTAAACTGATATTTATACTTGATATCATACTTTATTACTGTTTACTATTTTACTATGTGTTTGCTGAGTCGTGGACTCACCCTTACTTATATTAATTGTTGTTTTTTAGATGAACAATGAAGGCAACATGCATGAGGAGGGAGTAGCACATAATCAGTTCGTTCACCAGCATTGCTTCACTTACCTCATTAGACAATAAATATTCATTATTAGTGATTTGGTTTATGCAAACTCATGCAATTGGTTAATAAGTTCCTTTAGAATATAAGGCTATAGTATAGTTGCAATCAAATAAAGTAACACTAGTTGGACTTAATAAATTGGATTATCTCCATTATTGTTATTGATTTGTTAGTCCTTGCTATATTTACTATCGGTCATGTTTATGTTTAAATGATTATTTGTGAAAGTGTGGTGTATGTTTTGATGTTGGGAAGATGTGGAATATAGTTTAATTTGGGAGAAAGACGATGTAGTGATGACATTTTAGGCTTTGGTCTAGCAAAAGTGTTACACATAAACTGTAGTCTGAAAGAACACCCTCTTATTAATCGTCAAGAGTTTCGTACCCAAGGTAAAATTAGACTTTTTGTAGCTGAACTATCTTACTTGTGGGTAAATTTTTGCAAAAATCGTAGCGTCTGATTCAGTTGCCGTCGTTGCGGTCACGGTTGCTAGCTGTTTGACAGCGGCATGGTCAGAGGTGTTTTCTGGGCACAGATGGTGTCGGCTCTGGTTTTATCGTTTGTTTCACATTAGATAACAAACGGGCCGTTTTCAATTCTTTAACACATGTACGCAAGCGGTTCAAAAAAAAAAAAACACATGTACGCAAGAGTACAGTTAGATTAATGTAGAAAGGGGCAGACTGCAAAAGTGACATGTACGCAAGAGTACACATTAGATTAATGCAGAAAGGGACGGATGGTGTAGCTTAGATAAGGATATGCCTCTGCAAAAGTGGTCACGTTCAGGGTTGACGAGGGAGAGGACCCATAAAGACTTAGCAAGTCAATGGCGCTTGTGATTGTGTACGTACACATGCAAGGTCTCTCCCTCCCGTCATCTCTATCTCTACCCCTAAAATCCACCAGTTCAGTTCTTTCCTACGCCCACCCCAAATTGTGCCCCCAGCAGTCATGAGTTTTCCTGCGTCCACACCAATTCGTGTCCCCAGGAAAACCAACCAGTGAAATCAACGATCAAGGATCAATTCCCACCTTTCTCTCTCCTTACCCACTCATATCCAACGATCCAAATCCAAATTCAAAGGCGACGGCCACCTCCCCCGCGCGACTCGCGATCCCAAGCGGACCCACCGCGCGCGATCGGATCACGACGCGTCTTCCTCCTCACCGCCGCCGCGATCTCCCCAAATCCTCTCCTCACTCCAACTGCCCGTGCCGTGCCGCACCCAAGCCGCCAACCTCGCCGGCCACCGTGCTTACCATCGCTGTTGCCCAATAATCTCGCCTACCAAATCCCCACGCGCCGCCGCCAGATCCGGCTGGAGAACTTCATGTGCCACTCCAGCCTCCAGATCGAACTTCATGTGTCCCCTGCAGATGTCCTCGAGGTCGTCGCCGGCCGTCCACAACCTGGTCATTCCCTCTTTGTTGCGGACCTCAAGCAGCCTCCATCTCCAATAAGGCCAACTTTTGCGTGGTGAGTGTGCCTCCTCCTCTCTCACCTTTTATTTCTATCATTATCTCCCCATTTGTTGCACTATGTTTTCCCCATGTTTGTATGTTCTGTTTCTTCTCCACCAATGCAGATCTACTGCACAACCAATTCATTTTGGCTCCAATCTTTGATCTGCCAGGTGAACTTTTTGATGATTTGATCTGTTCGTTTGATTTTTTTTATTTTGGTTTGGCATTGATCTAAATAGGAATGGTGCTTGGGCAGGGTCAGTAATCTGGTATGGACGTGCTTCAGTGGCGCTGAGTTTCGTGCAAACAATTCATTCGGTTACATGGAAGGATGCTAATACGAAATGTGTGCTTCAGAACGGATGCTTTCCGATCTGCCTCCCTCCATCTTTAGTTCATGTATTTTTTTCTTTCTGTAAACATTTCCCAATCTGATTTTCCCCAATGAATTCCCATACATACATGTGTCTGCTATTTTATTTCTTGATGTGCTACAAATCTTGTCTTGGAATGAATTGAAGCTACATGGTTATCTGAAAAATCCACACGCATCTAAATAACTGGCAGCAACATAAAGTATTTTGAGCTCCTCTTGTTACGGTGATGTTTGCCTGGATTTAATTTACATCATTATAAATTATTTTTTAAATGCTAGGTGATAAGAACCTATCCATAAGCAGTTTTCTAAAACAGAAATAGTCTAAAATCAAATCATGCAAGTATTGTTTAGTTGCATGCTCAAGGAGTCAAGGACTTTTGGAAAATCATCTTTATATGACAGTTATGTTGGTGACAGTTATGCGAAGCGAGACTTTCCCAATTGGTTGCTGAGTTCGGGTTCTTGCTGCCCGCTCGTGCGCAGGGCGTCGGAGTTCGTGCGGGACTACGACGGGTCGGTGATCCAGATGCGGATGGCTTACAGCGCCGTCGCGCATTTCCTTGTCCAGTGGACGGACTGCAAGCTCGCCGGCGCGCTCGGCCTCCTCAAGATTATGATCTACAAGGTCTTTTGCTAGCAATTCTCTATCCTTGTCGCGGCACTGCCGTGAATTCGCACGCGTTGTTCGATTGCACTGGATGGCTGGTTCTATACCGATCGGTCATCGATTTCTGGTAATGCAGGTGTACGCGGATGGGACGACGGCCCTGCCGGATTGGGAGAGGGAGGCCAGCATCAAGGAGTTCTACGGTAGTAACAATCTCTCAATCCAAGTGAACCATGGACTACTGCAACTGTTTGTTGACGCCGTTGGGGTTTGGTTTTGATGCTGTCGGCGTTGCGGCAGGTGTTATATTCCCGTCGTTGCTTCAGCTGCCGAGCGGGATTACTGAATTGGACGACAAGAAGCAGAGGAGGCTGTGCGTGGAGAAATTCAGGAGGAGGGATGAGAAGTTCTCCCAGGTGGATTTGGAGAGGGAGCTCGAGTGCGGGATTTGCCTCGAGGTGAACTCCAAGATTGTGCTGCCCGACTGTGCGCACTCGCTGTGCTTGAGGTGCTTCGAGGATTGGTATCTTCTCTTTCCTCTTTCCCCTTCCCTTATTTTATCGTCTATATCCAACACTACAAAAGATTCGTCATTTAGAGCATTTGCACATCATTTGTCATGTTAGCTTATATATTTAGTCAAGAAGTTCATGTGCTATGGAAACAAAATTACAGCCAGCTGAATGTTGTTTGGATTGATAGCCCTGGTTATTCGGTCCTTGTGAACGCAAGGCTGTTCTGATTTCTGAAGGACCCAAATTCTTTTTTTTTCGACGGGCCGGCAGGAAGAATCCCGGGCCAAATATATTAAGAAGGGGAGAACAAGTTCAGGGTACAAGAACAGAGAGAAAGTTGTACAACTGTGTGTGCATGAATTGTAAATACTTCATGTACTGAACTTTGGTATGGCACTGTATTAGTACAATTTCTATTTTTGGTATAACTTATCTAAGATATTTTTGTTATGGAGGAAAATATTGTGTCTTATTTCAATATACTCAAATCAACAATATCTACTAGGTCTGATTGACTAGAATCTGGTGAATATCTTGCAGATTCACATTTACAAAAAGTGCAACTTAGTGATAAATTCAAAGCTTATCGGTTGTGCAACTGCAAACACTATTTCGTTGGTAAATACTAAATTCAGTTGTGCGAAGTTAGGAAAGATGCAATAATTTTTTTCCTTCTTTCTTTTTTAGCTTAGTTCTGAAATTTGTATGTTCTATTTCCATAGTGACCTCGATGCCTCAACCATTTGATGCTCCTTACCACGGTCATTTGTTTATCTATTCATTCCAGGAGAATATGCTCTGGCACATGCGTTCCTTGGTGTGTGCCTAATATATCGGCTATCTTGGTGCGTGGCTCCGCACAGAGGACATTCATTTCTTTGTATTCATATGAGTCCACTCATCCGATAGGAACTGACAGCTTATCTTTCTTTTTTGGCTTTCCTTATTCTGCAGTGACTTGTGTCCAATTTAATCTAGCTGATGAGAATGGCTTCATTAGTGGATCCATTGATGGCAAAATCCGTGTATGGAACATTCGTAGATGCAGTGTTGTGGACTGGGCGGATGTTAGAGACATAGTAACGGCAGTCTGTTACCGACCTGATGGAAATGTATGATTATTAGTGCCCCGCTGTAACCATTTTGACTAATTTGCTGCCTCAATAGTTTGTGAGCTTGACGTCCCTTTGGCTTCTTGTAGGGAGCAGTGGTTGGAACCATTAGTGGAAATTGCCGTTTTCATGATGCATCAGGTAAAGTAAATTTGTAAAATGTCTACCAGTTTGTAAATGTTTGTGGTTTGCAATAGTTCTTCCTTTTTACTTTCGTAATATTTCCATGTATGCCAACTACAAATATTTTGCATTGAATCAGACAACCTGCTACGGTTGGAAAATCAGATTGCCCTCAATGGCAAGAAGAAATCCTCTTGTAAAAGGATCACAAGTTTTCAGGTAAACATCTTCAAGAAAATGATGACTCTTGTTGCGATCTGTAACTTCATTCATCCTTCTTCATCATGAATGCTTCTGACTTTTGTTTTTTAACATTTCCCTTGCAGTTCTATCCAAGCAACCCAAGTAAACTAATGGTAACATCTGCTGACTCAAAGATCAGAATATTAGATGGCTACAATGTGATTCAGAATTACAGTGGTACAACTCAAACACTTAAGCTTTATTCCTATTGCTCAACTCAATCATTACGAGGTTGGCGCGAGAGTTCTTCGCGCTGCCGCCGGAGGAGAAGCTCGAGTTCGACATGTCTGGCGGCAAGAAGGGCGGCTTCATCGTCTCCAGCCACCTCCAGGTACGTTCGTTCCTTCGTTCATGCACGTACGTACACATGCATGTGTGATGAGTCAACATCTTGATGCAAAATTGGGTTCAGAACTTGCGACGTCCGTCGCGTGAGCAGATCACGTAAAGAGGAAGAAGTTTTTTTCTTCTGAGATCGATAATCGATTAGTCATTCATACAAGAGAACGAAATTACAATTACTCATTCATAATCGATAATCGCAAGATAATTACTGGATATCGATTTGACCATCTAATGGCTATGGTGCATAAGCATCTGACGCGAAACCCTCTGCTCACTGTATTGACTTGTGTAAGGTCTTTGAGATTTTGACCATTGATTTTGAGATTTTGTAACTTAATATTAGTGTAAATCAATAAAAATATAATCATGAAAACAAAACTGGCAACTCATTATTAGTGTGTATGTAGTTTGGCTGCCTTTTCAGTTAATGCCTCGATATGGGTTTATTACTCTGTACATGGATAGCGACAATTTACTACTCGCGGTGGCCCGACAAGCCGGAGGGGTGGCGCGCGGCGGTGGAGCATTATGGCGAGCGGTTGATGGGCCTGGCCTGCAAGCTACTGGGTGTGCTGGCCTCGAGACCGGCGCGCTGGCCAAGGCCTGTGTCGACATGGATTATTAAGTTATTAAGGGTATGTTACCTACTGTTTATTAGTATAGATTATCTGTGATGGTTATTTGATAATTGATTGATGGTTGGTTTAACAATACTAAACCTAAGAATTAGCTGTACATTCCCAATATAATTACATGATTATTACCTATCGTTGTATCTCTTTTATTACCTTCGGTTTCTGTCATTACCCGATCGTGCATATCTGTATGACATAATTCCTTTGTCTTGCCGTAGTCCAGTGGAGGAGCTGATGAAGGTGCATGGGTATAGCTGTACACCAAAATTTTTGCCAAAATACTTAGTATATACACTTCTATTACACAGGCACTTTGTATTTTACCGTAGCGTTAGCACGGGCACACTACTAGTCTACATAGAGCTGCTAGGCAGCGAGGGAAGTTAGCGCCACGCATCTGGAAACTACAACATCGTAGGTTTAATTAGCTAGAATAATAGTCCGCGTAATCACGCAGTGTAGTTGCTACAGTAAAGTGTATGAAGTTTTACTTTTGATATTTAATTTCATAATTCAATAAGCACGATTCATCTTCAGATCTTTCTCCGACTCCCCATATGTGACAGAGAGGATTAAAAGGTAGGCCCGTATAGCAAATTGGCATAATCTCAACCTTTGAATTATATCTAGTGTTACTTATTTTTTTCAAATTGATATATCTCTAAAACAACTATCTAATCTAAACTTTCAAAATATTCGAGTGGAAACACACGCTCTATTTTCTGTTTGGATTTGCAAATGCGAGTTCAAGCTCCTAACTCCCTTCACACACTCGTCCAAGAAAACACTTCCTCCACACGTTACAAAGGGATCCTATTCATAAATGCGGATGGGTTCTTTAGGGCTTATAACTTTTGACATCTCTACAATAACTAGTTTTCAAATGGAATACATTTTTAAAGTAGTGTTTATAAGTCAATTGTACTTCATCTATATCGATCAAAATCATACACAAGTATCTCTCTTCGTACTCTCTCACGAACAGTCAGAATTTTAAAAAATTAAATCACAAACTATAGCTCAAATAACATGCTACATGCCCTTCGTCAAATGCTGAATGGCTTGAGCTTGCTCTCAGTCGTGGCCGAGGAACCTGCATGTGCTCGTGGGCATGGACGTGGCAGAGACGCTCTCTGCGTGACCGAGTACTCCGGGCTGAACTGTTCTAACTAGTGGCAGGAATTCAGGCCGAACTATGCGGCATGTTCTAACCAACTATCCGTTGCTTCCGAGCTGGGATGCCACGTACAGCTAACTCCAATACTCCATGCAAGTGTACGTGCTTGTTTTTCTCTTTACTTGTAGGATCAGAAATGGCAACAGATGGGGAGTGAATGTTGCCTCTCTAAAATTCGCCCCTCAAGTATCCACTTAAAGAGATACTCTTCTCCGATAGCTATAGAGCTATGAAGAAGACATCAAATGCTTACTGGAGTCCAGAGAACCAAAACCCCGAAGAAGAAACAAGGAACTAAAAAATAAGAAATAACAGTACATCATCACAGCAGACAGAGGCCGGTCTGACCGGTGGTGATGGGCCGGTCAGACCACCCCTTTAACGCCGGTTGGACCGCTTGCTCTGGGCCGGTCTGACCGCAAGTCAGCAACCAGTTAGACCGCCCGAGCAATGCCAGTCTGACCGCCACATTATATCCGGTCTGACCGGAGGCAAAAATGCGGTCTGACCGCTAGGGTTTTTCTGACCCGAAGATAGAGCAGACTGCAACTTCTGAAAGAACTGAAACTTGCTCAAATCAATGAAATGTGTGATTTTTTTCTGTTATCCTCAAACCTAAAGAGCAAGAACATGTTCCAAACAGCAAGAAGACTCTATGGAACAAGAAAACTCATCACAAGAGCAAGAATTTGAGATTTGAGCAAAAATCTGAAAGTTGACAGAGAAAAGACCAAATTTCAAATTGCTTGGGATTCCTCCATCCTCTCCTCATGAAACTTTGCATTTAGTTAAGCAATGGCATGAGGGCATGAGAACTTACATCTGGGCACAATCTTTGAAGGGAAATCAAAAGATATCAAAGTTCCCTATCATCAAACCCTAGCACAGGTCAAACAGAGGAAATGCTGAAACTTAAATCCATCACAGAGAATGAGAAACTGAACTAAAACTCTCAAATAAATTCATTCCCATGAATGATTACAAGAGGTATACAACCACTAAGTCCCCATACGCGATTGGTACAAGAGAATCACACTACATGTTTACACTCTCACGAGAGCACTCACTGCTCAGCTCATTTCATTGCTTGAGCTCACTCTCCAGAGTACATACACACACCTCTTTTGCTTGCTACACAGGAATGCACACTCCCACCTGCCTCTACCTCTCCATTTGAAGGCATGAGCTCACCCAAAACAAGCAAATCAAGAAGTGGCATACCCTCTCCACTTTCCACCTCCCACACACATGAGGCAAGAAAGTCAACACAACTAGAAATGGAGGGAAACCAACCATTTCTCTCAAGCTTGAGTCAAATCTCCAATTTGCCCCTCAAGCACCTTCCCGGAAGCTTCCCGCAACCAACACCTTTGACCGACTGGACCTCGACTCCTCCCTGAGTCTAGTCCGGTCCGCTTCGCTGCACACGACCGCACCCGACATCCTGACCGTCTGGACCTCCGACTCCTCCCTGAGCCTAGTCCCGATCCACTCGCCGCTGCCCGTCGCGTCCACCTGACACCGACCGAGACCTCCGACTCCACCTGAGTCTAGTCTTGGTCTGTTCCGTCGCGCACGACCGCAACCGACATCCAACCGTTCTGGACCTCCGACTCCTCCCCGAGCCTAGTCCCTGTTCTCTCGTCGTCGCCCGTCGTGTCCGTCATCGGTAGCTCCAGCTCTGGCTCCTGTCTCCCGACTCGCAACCACCTCACCAGCCTCGATCATCTTCGGCATCACCGACCGTCTGGACCTCAACACCTCCTGTGCCTAGTCCCGGTCCTCCTTGCCTCACCATGACCTAGCTCCAAAGTCCTACAGTCACATAGACAAGCAAACCGTCACATAGCACCGCACGAAACAGCATAATCAGTATAAACACAAGTAAAGGTACTCAACCCTAGAATACCCAAAACAAACTCAAACTCACTAATACAACCGTCAATTACTCATCACAAACATGGGGATACCTCCACATGGTCTCTCACTACTAAAAGTGCATCATGCAACTAACAAGTTGATTATTGTTAAGAACCTTGCGTCTTATCCGTGCAACCAATCCACACAATTAGAACAAGAACATATACAACAACTAGATAATGTGAAAGTAGATAAACAATAGACAAAAATATAAGAGAGCAATCTGATGATCTCCTTTATTTTGATGATTTCTTGTGTTCAAAATAGATAGCATCTCTCTTATATTTGTACTCAACTAATCTAAAGTGTTTTTGGTATGACCTCATCTCTCCTTCTTGGAGAAGAAGGACCAAGCGGGCCCCATAGGGGCTAGGATGCACCTCCCCTATGGGGCTCGGTTTCCTAACACTCCCCGTTAGACGAATATCATGATATGCACATTCCTTACTAAAAACTCCTAAAAATCCAGTGAGAAAAAAGGAATAGAGAAAACAGAGGCGAGCCTTCGGGCGACCTTCGTTCTCCTCCTCGAGATAGTAATCCACTGGGCACTTGCCTTTCTCTCAACTAGTAATGCTACGGCAGAAGGAGATCGATGGCTAGTACTGTCAACGGGCATCTCTGTGACACAAGGAGGGAAAATTGTCCCATCAAGCACAAAAGCATGGAGCGCCTGAAACGTCCCCTCGTCAGTAAGACCAATCTCCTCCAACATGTCCACGCTAACATATGATCACTTAAGCCTAAGATGTTTGCAATAAGCAATAGTGTGATGTGTAAGATTTCTATTGAAATGGAATAAGGGGTGAGCAGACCTCAGATGTTCCTCACGGGTCCTTACCGTTGGGTGCAGTAGCAGTTGCTACCAGTGCCTTATATTTGAAGTTTGATAACGTCGTATCAGATTAGATACTCAAGGAAGGTGAACTGGTCTGTGGATGAGATGCAGTAATATAGGCTGTAGTATCTGAAGAACGATGTTTCCGGTCACTCCTTTGGCGAGTAGACGGAGGCGATGGACTAATCGATGTTGATTTCTTGTGGTGGTCAGCAGAAGTAGATCTGATCGGTTGCCTTTATTTCCAGCAAGCAGGAAGACTGCGGGCCAAGTTGTAGGAGCGATTGGGGCATTACACGTCATGACCACTGGTTGATGAAGGAGGCGGAGGAGGCGGACTTGGACGCTACTGGCCCCTTCTGTGTGGGATGGCGCTAGAAGAGGCGACATGTTTCCACTGTTCAACAGGCTGGGTGCGACGTCCACCTTGAGGTCTCGTCATAGAGCCTAACCCTCGTCTGCCAGAAGATGGCTGGTTATCGTCACACGCCATGGTCGTAGAGAGTGGAGAGATGAGCTACGACGCTTGCTTAAAAAGTGTAACACCCTGAAATTTGAAGTTTGAAATTTATGTAAGATTTGAACCTGGTTGGAATATATTGGTTTTGGTATTTGAACTCTGTTGAAATTTTCTTTGGATTTTAATTGAGGTTCCACTAATTAAAGCACAAATAAAAATAGTGTACATGAGAGTAGAAGCAATAATTAAATAATGGGCCAAAAGATGTTAAAAGGAGATGTGCACAAATATATATATATATATATATATATATATATATATATATATATATATATATATATATATATTACTTCTAAGGCTTGGGAATAGTAAAGAAATAATAATAATAATAATAATAATAATAATAATAATAATAATGGATATATAATCAAAATGAAGGAATGAAGGTAACCCTACACATAGATATATATACATACATATAGACATAATTAAGAATTTTATCAAAACATGTAAGTGCCCCAAAAATTTAATAGGGCAATAGAGGTGAATAACTGGGGGGCAAAACCATGCAAGTAAATCTATGTAAACAAATAAATAGGAGTTAATGGGAGGCAACCATGCAATTGAGAAAATAAATAAATAAAAGTTTAAAAGAAAAATGGGCCGGCCGGCCAGCCAAAACGGCCCAGCCCTCTAGCCAACCGGCCCCCCTCCCTCCTTTCTCTCCCACACCCAGGCCCACCTTCCTTCTCCCCCGTTCCCTCATTTCCTCTCTGCTTCATCCGGCCGAAGGCCTTGCTCCCCGTTGGTCCGCCCGACTGCTGCTCCCCCCGTGTAGCTCTCCCTTTGGACCGCCCGGCACCGGCACACCCCGCGGACCAGCGGACTCCGGCGCCACACCGTCCCTTCACCGCGGCCCCCACCGTCATCCCGTCACATGCCCCGGCCGCGTCATCTGCTGCCGCCACCAGCCCCCATCGCCTCCCCATTCATTTCCCATCGCCGCCCATGCCTCCGGGTCGTCAACAACTCCCGTCGGTCGCGCCGTGCTACGGTCTGCAGGCGTCCACGTCGTGCCCACGCGGAGCCCTGCAAGAATGACGCCGCCTGACCACAGCTCCCAACTGCCGCGCATGGCCGCCATGGCCCCTCCTCATCGCCCGCACAAATCCTTGGCTATAAAGCCCGCCTGAAGCCCCCAAGCTCCTCCCCACACTCCCCTCCCACTCTACCAGAGAGCAATTGGCCTCCCTCGCCCTCCTTGCTCGCTGGCGCCCCTTCTTCTCCACGGTCGGCCGCCGTGCAATCTCCCCATCCACACCACCGTAGCCTAATTCCTCTCCCCTCAGCCTTCCTTGGGACACCGTGAGCACGATTCCACGCTTTCCCGGGCTTGCCGATCCTTCTCCGGCGCCGGCGACGATCCACACCCGAGTGCTCCGCCGCCGCTCGCCGCCGACCCCTCCCCGGCCTCCCACGACCCCGACCGACCACCCCAGCGAACTCCACACGGTGCGGGGAACCCATTTTGCCCATCGCCCGAACCTCCCCGGCCCCTCCACGCCGACGAGCCCGCCGCCGTAGCCTCCCCATGTTCCGGTCCTCTCTGCCCGGTATCTGCTGCTGCATACCTTAAGAGGTAATAGCCCCCTTTGTAAGTAGCAACATCGGAGAAGTTCTCCTGGCTAGCTGAGTGCGCAGTCAGTCCGGCCGCCCGAGTTCGAACCTCCTCCCTCGCAGCGTATAGAGTATTAGGTTTTTTTATTATTCTTTTTGTTTTACTGCTAAGCCAAATACAGCTAGAAAAAATTAGTAAAAACCCAGAAACTAATTTATTAATGATGCTAAGACTTCTCCATGGTATAAATGAGTTTAATAAATAATTAGCCAGGGATTAGATACTTCATGTTGGAGGCTAAATGTGTGTTTTGATCTTTATGTAAAAAGCTTAATTCCTAGCTAAAACATAGTGAGAAATGGTGTATAGGGGTGTATGCAAATTCTTTTGGCATGAATAGCTAGCTTGGGTCATGAGAGGTTATGTATATACACATATCCATATGTGCATAAATAAGCAATAGCCCTTTTTAAATCTTAGCAAATAAAGGGAATGAATGATTAAATGTAATGGCACATGCAATAACATAAATCTTGTATTTTAACCTTGTGTATTAATCACTAAAAATTACAACTAAGGGTGTTAAGGACTCTGAGCATGGATAGTTATCATATGTTAGAGGGTAACACTTGTGCATAGATGTAACATGAGTAGTTATTTTAGCTTCTTGTCAAAATGGAGGATTTAGTAATAATGTGATTAAGGGTGAATGTCACATGAAATAATGACCCATCAATTGAAGGGTATAGAAATCAACCATTAGCAAGATAGGCTATTTAGCACCAAAGTAAATAGAACACATATTAAAATCTATCTAAAATTTCCATGTCTACCTAATGAAACCCAAAACTTGAAATGGTAGTTATTTGGATTTTCTGTCAAATATTTATTTGGTTTGCTGATTGCCTTGTCTTTTTATCCAAATTTTGGCGCACGTTAAAAATAGCGTACGAGGCTTAGGAGGAGGAAGCCGAAGCAGCAGCCTTAGAAGCGCAAGACAACCCCGAATCCACCCACTGTGACCAAGGCGAGTCAATACTTTGATCATGTTGACCCTACATTTTATGTAAATTACTTTTGTTTAAATTAGCAACTTGCATGCTGTTATTTTATGTGCAAATGCATGTTAATTTACGATTCTAGTTATATGCCCATTATACGGCTTGATTAATAGTATATCTCCTTTAGAATATTGTGTCATAGGAACCTTGTCGCCCTAGTAAAATTATAATGGTAATATTTCAGCAATAAGTCCGTACGTGCATGCCATGCTTAGCATTGTTAGATACTTGGGGCAGTATAATGTCCCAGTCCTCACTTTCAAATTATGAGCACTTGATTTGGGAAAACAGTGTAGCAAGGGATGATATGTAGACAATGATATTTTATATTCCTAAAAACCCCAACTTGCTTAAATTACCTGGGCGGATGGTCCGGGGGTGTGGTGCAGTGGTGCACATGAAAGTGAATAGTGGTAGAACCGCCCAGGTAACCCTAAGGACTGAATCTTTTGATGACCTCCTAGTGTACAACAAGTGCAACCACAAGCTGGCAAATTGTAGGCAAGGCTAAATAATTTGCACCGACTCAGTATGGGTTGCGCCGGTGTGACCACGTGCGGGTAGAGGGTGGCTACATCCTCCGACGTGAGGGTGCAAGAGGGGGCTCTGGGAAGGGTGGTCGTACCCCGGAAAGAGCGAAACCTTAGCGGACGTAACTATGCTTAGAAAAATGCATTGTAACAGCCTTGTGATATGATCTACTCAAATGCATGGCAAAGGAATCATGCGGGGCAACGAGGGGATTATCTCTTGTGGGTAAAGTGTACAAACTTTGCAGAGTCAAAACTATTCGAATAGCCGTGCCCACGGTCATGGGCGGACTTGGGAACTTGACTAGATATAGTTCTATTTCAAAAATCATGGTGGGATGGGAAATGCAGAGGGCTGAGAAAGGCCCTAGTTTTTGTATTGTCCTGGGTGTCGTCCCAGTGGTAATGTAAGCGGCTATAATGCTGAAGTAGAGCATACATGGAGGAGGCCATAAAAGAATGAATGGTCTCAGAAACGTTATTGGTAAAGAACACTAGTTATACAACATGTATTTAGTCAAAACTACCAGGTCTTAGGTATTTGTAAATATGGTATTTAACATGCATTTTCTGCAAATAAAAATAACCCGAGCCTCTCCTTTGATAAGCCATGCATGCTACTTAATGCATCCTGTGTGTTGGCTCGCTGAGCACGGTGGTTTGTGCTCGCACTCGCAATACCCACACCAGATACAGGGACTCAGAGTCACTACGCTTATGAAGATGCCACCGTTGCAGAGGAAGGAAACAACGAAGAGAGCTAGGACGACTCTGGCGCTTTTTGTTAGTCCTAGGCAGTTAGACTAAGGTTTAGTGTGCCTATAATTATTGCCTTAGCTTAGGTAATAATCATATGGCACATGTTTTACCCCAATCGCTGCTTGTGGATTATTGGCTCTACTTAACTTTTGCTTCCGCTGGCCGATTTCTGTAATGTAAACATTTGGCCTGATTGGCCCTTATGTAAACTTATTGCCCGACGTGGCATAAATTCAAACCCCTGTGATGTAATATTAAAGTAAGTTGTGAATGTCTATGCGATGTATGAAATGATGCAGCAATGTACCTGTGAGCACTATCTACTGATCCAGGGAATAGTGCAGTGGGTTCACAGGAGATTCTGGATTGAAAAATCCGGGTCTGACAAAAAACTGGCAAGGTTGGCCTGAGCTGCGATGCTGAAAAAGAACTCAGACAACGGGCGTTTTTAAAAAGCTTCTCATGTACATAAGGATGAAAGGAGTCTAGGTTCCCTTATGAATATTTCCGTTCAGTAATATGGGTAAAAGAAATGAATTGTGATACGTTGTGTCAACCATGATGTTCTCGACCATGTTTGTGTCAACCGCGATGTTCTCGACCACGTTTGTGTCGAACATGTGTTCTCAGCCACGAGGTTCCAACTACATTGTTCCGACCACACTGGGTCGGCCATGTCACTAAAATCGTGGCTTTGCAACTACGGTGCTGCACAACCGGTTCACTACACAGTTTGACTCATGATTGCGACCGAGTCTCTAGAGTCTCCGACTATTCGCTGACTCTGAGGCCTTTGACTCCTGCACATAATTCAGACACACAGAGTACTCGTCGCATGACCATACACATGAATACTACCAATGAGAAGATTAATTCCAATGGTCGATGTGTGTGTAGCACCGCGTGCTACCAACCAATGGCAGCTCACGTGCTAAGAAGGAAAGGAAAGATTGGTTGCGAGCAAACCATATTTGCAATGGGAAGATGGTTGCACCGTATCTTCATTTATGGAAGTATTTCTCGATGAATCTTTTCTGATATGGAAAGAACAAGTTTAGAAGGAGGATAAGGTGAAAGAACCTAAGGAAGCAATTTGCACGAGCTGAGGCCGTGGCATGCTATGTTCTGGATGAAAAAGAACCTCCCCTTTTCTCTTTCTTTGCTATTTAGCCATCTTGCATGTCGATAGACGATGGCGTGTCAGGAAGATTGCCAAATGCCATGGTCGTGGCCGGTAATACCGTTGTTCAGGTACCTTGGAGCTCGCTGTTAAGTAGCTCGTGGCCATGACGAAAGGGCTGCCAAGATTGCTGATTGCTCTTCAATCCCATGGGCTTAAAGCATGAAGTCTCATTGATATCTACCAAGAGAAGAATGGATGGAAGAAGGACTCCAAGGGCAAGCATGAGTCACACTTTGCTACTAGACAAGCAAATGATCAAGAGCCAGACAAGCCTGAGGATATAGCCCTCGATGAGAAAAATAAAGACCAAACCATCAAGGATGGTAGTGGAAACGTCCAGATGGATGACGACTCTGATGACCTTCTTGGAGATGATCTTAAAGATCTCTATGCAGACTCAGTGTGGTCTTTCAATTTGTATCTTAGCTATCCATCGCTCAGACATTTATCTATTAGACATGTGTGCACTTACTTTAGATTTCATTCATGGAAGAACTATGGTTACTGTAAACTCTAGGAAAGCATGGTTATCGATTGCTTGATGACTTATTTCCCAAATTAATAACAACAATAATTTAGTTTTGTTTTAAAGCCTTATCTTTTCTAAATAATTGTTTTTTAGTACTTTATTATGAAACTCACTTGGTGTCTAAATGGCTAAGGAAGAGGAAATATATCTTATAGATAGTTGCACCATTGATACTATGCTTAGGGAGACTAAGTATTTTGACACATTGAGAACTGAGCGATAGCTCAATGGCGGGAGCATAGTGTGCGCTCCAACTAGCCTGGGTTGGATACTTAGGACTATGAAACCCAGTGTCTCTCACCCGAATAACCAAAGGTACACGCATGCACGTTTAGTGGGATAGCATATACCTGCGCTTCAGAGGCTGTTGAGCCTCTGATTTATATACTAGCATATATAGGGGATGTGCATGTGGGTGTGTGTGGTGTGAGTATGGTATGTGTGGATTGTGTATGTTTACCTTGTACCTCTAAAAAACGTATTTCTAGACATTGCAAAAAATGACTAGGAACATCATGACCATTGTAGGGAATGATGCTCACATTGTTGGCACAGGAAGAGCCATCATTATTCTCCCTATGGGTACCATATGCATATTAGTCATTGAAGATGCTCTGCTTTACCCTGGATCCAAACATACTCTTTTGAGCTTTAAGGATATTCGCTCTAATGGTTTTCATGTAGAAACTATAGATGAGAATAATGATGAATATCTACTTATTGTTAGAAAGACATATCAAAGGAAATAGTGGTTGAGAAACTCCCTTTCTTGTCATCAGAATTGTACTACACACATTAAAACCTCTGTACCATATGTTGCGATAAAACAATCTTTAGAAACCCAGAACTATTTCAAATGAGGCATGATAGACTAGGTCATCCTGGATTGAGATTGATGAGAAAAATCATGCTAAAGTCTAAGACTTTCCAAATCAAGAAGATTTTATGTGCATTACATGCACCAAAGGGAAATGAATAACTAGACATTCTTTCCTTGAAGTTAAAGATGAATCTCTTGCTTTCTTAAAAGAACTTAAGGTGATATTTGAGGCCGCGACATGGTGCTGTGCATGGCGGGATGAGAAACCAGTGTGACAACCTAACGTGCAGGCCCAGCAGTGGTAGCGGCGCGTGGTGCATATAGGCGGAGCGCGACAACAGTGGTAGTGTGCACTTATGGGCGTGTCACTTGGTGTGGCATCGGCAAAGTAGTGCGGCAGCTGTGAGTGCACATGAGCGGAGGATATCAGGCTTGTTCTTTTTCAGTTTTTGGCTTTAACTTTTAGGTTTTCTATATTAACTAGCTTTTAAACGAAGTATCTTTTTAGGATGGAGTCTACTAGTTAATTGTAGTACATACTGTACCGCACTACTACAGAAAGGCTAATACTAGACGGCCAATCACAGACGGTTTTGTCAAACCGTCTGTGATTGACACTAACACAGACGGTTTTAATTTGGACACCGTATGTGTTAGTAGCGTCGGATAAAAGGAGTATCACAGACGGTTCTTACCTATGAACTGTCTGTGATACTAAAGTATCACAGACGGTTTTTATTATAAACCGTATGTGATAATCTGGGATTATCACAGACGATTTTTTTATTAAAAACCGTCTGTGTTGTGTAGACTATCACAGACAGTTGTTGTTAAGAACCGTCTGTTAACGTTCACAGACGGTTTTTAACAAGATCCGTCTGTGATGTCCCTTTGTCTATCATATTCTGTTCATGATAAGAGGTTAATATATAAGTACACATTGCTTCTAATAACTTAACTACAGAACTACTGAGACAAGAGATCACAAATTGAAGGCAAATTTAGTAGTTTCAATTAGATGCAAATTTACTACAAATGTCGCACAGGTAAAGAGTTTCCCAGATTGTAATCTTTTGGGCTTCGTACGCTTCTTCTTCGACTTTGGGACTTGGAGGATCAGCGGCTAAATTCTCGAACGCCGTTAAGATTGCCCTTGTCCTCAGCACTTCCTCCTCCAGCCTGGGCAAATGATCAGCAGCATCCATAATGTCGTAGAGGATAGCATGATAAGATTCCTCAGAATCTGCCGTTTTTGCTTGATCGGCAAGGCTATCCATCAGCCTCTCCAATGCATGTAGAGCTTCTTCCGCATTGCGCACATTGTGGAGAAGAACCAGGGTGAGGGCTGTTTCCCTTTCTTGAGCGGCAGCGAGACGCCACCGTCGACGGCGGATGATCAGGTCGAGCTGACGGATGCAAGAAAGTTGGGGAAGGAGAGCAAGGCGTGTGCGGAGAAGCTGCTCCAGATGCAAATTGCTGGCCGCCTGTGTAAGGTTCCGGCCGAACAATTCTTGATGAACAGATGAGAGGAAGGAGATGATCACAAGAATAGTAGAAGCCATATTGTACGACGTACGTAGAAGAGACCTGGATTAGGCGCGCATATTTAACCTTTAGCACAGACGGTTCGTATACCCAAACATTAATGATATAGACGCTTCATATAACGATCGAGAGACGTTAATTAGACGATCGAAACACGAAGCGTTCTGGCAATCGAAACACGCGCGAAGCGTTCTGGCATGAAGCTTATGACAGATGGTTTTTTTATAAAAAACCGTCTGTGATAATTCACAGACGGTTTTTAGTTAAAAATCGTCTGTGATAATGAGTAAGGCATTTATTGCGCTGCTCAGACCGCATCTGTCTTCATTTCGATCCAGATCTAGCCACTGCTGCGCACTTTTTCACTCGGGAGGAAGCTAGGCGATTTCAGGCCAGTTAATTTGGTGGGAAGAGGCAGAGATTGAGCTTTGAATTAAGATTCAGACTTTCCTAGCTGTTGTAGATATGATTAGTAATGAAATTTATTTTTTCTTTAATTGCATTACAATTTAGGTCTAAGTAATCCATGAGTGGTTATTGGAGATGGTTAATTTGCAAAATTGTTGGTTATATAATAGCTGTTGTGTTTGTAATATGAATTGAGCTAGCAAATTAAGTCTCAATATAATAAATGTGGCCGGTATATATGTAGTTATAATTAGTTAATCTAGATTTTAATACTAAGTTGTTATATATGTAAGTAACGTAGGACCGAAGCTGGATGTATGCCGCGAGCCGTGTGAGTGAAGAGTACATTAATGGCGTTTCTGCTTTTATAAGAGCCGCCGAGGAGGATATGTTGAATAAGGGGGTGAAATATATGTGCTGTCCATGCACTGACTGCGAGAATTTGAAGATGTTTAAGAACCAAGGGCAAATTGAAGCGCACTTGATTCGGAGCGTTTTCAAAAAGGATTATACGTGTTGGACCAGTCATGGCGAAGTGAATGATCATATGCCGCCGGATGACATCGCCGGTGAAGTGAATGACATGCCGCCGACTGATGTCGATTGTGGCTCGGATTCGGATAGGTTACACGATGATAATCTGGATCAGATGCTTCGCGATGTAGAAGAGAACTATGATGAGAGAGAGTATGTTAAATTCCGTGGCTTGATGGAGGACTCAGAGAAACCTTTGTACACGGGCTGCAAGTACACGACGTTGTCGGCCGTGCTTAAACTGTTGAAATTGAAGGCAAGCAACGGTTGGTCCGACTAGAGTTTCACGGCGCTGCTAGGTCTTTTAGCGGACATGCTTCCGGAGGGAAATGAGTTGCCTAAAACCACGTATAAAGCCAAGAAGGTTCTTTGTCCGTTGGAAATGGAAGTAGAAAGAATACATGCATGCCCGAACGACTGTATCCTCTACCGTAAAGAGTATGCACACATGCATGTATGTCCGGTGTGCAACGCATCCCGATACAAACGTAACAATCAATCAAATGATGGCGAGGGAACAGAGGTGAAGAAAGGACCTCCTGCTAAGGTGACATGATATTTTCCTATAATTCCCCGTTTGGTTTTTTGCAAATCCAGAGGAGGCAAAACTGCTGCGTTGGCACTCGGAGGAGCGCAAGAAGGATGGAATGATAAGACATCTTGCTGATTCCGCGCAGTGGAGAAACATCGATAGGAGTTTTGCAGAGTTCGGTGCAGAACCAAGGAATATAAGGTTTGGACTGAGTACAGATGGAATGAATCCTTTCAGTAGCATGAGCAGCCGACATAGCACATGGCCCGTGACTCTCTACATCTATAACCTTCCTCCTTGGTTGTGTATGAAGTGAAAGTACATTTTGCTGTCGATACTTATCCAAGGGCTAAAATAACCTGGGAATGATATCGATGTATTCCTAGCACCGTTGGTGGAAGATCTAAAAGTACTGTGGAACGAAGGGGTACAGGTATGGGATGCATACAAACGAGAGAACTTCACTCTGCGCTCCCTATTGTTCTGCACCATAAATGATTATCCTGCCCTTGGTAACCTATCGGGCCATAGTACAAAAGGTGCCAAAGCTTGTACTCACTGTTTAGATGGTACCGAGAGTGTGTGGTTGAGACACTCACGCAAAACCGTCTACATGCGTCACTGCCGGTTCCTTCGGAGGGCTCACCCATACCGCAAGATGAAGAAACAATTTGATGGAGAGAAGGAAGACGGTTCAGGTCCAAGGCATTTAAGGGGACACGAGGTTTATGATATGGTTAAGGATTTAGATGTTGTCCTCGGAAAGGGACGTAAATTGAGGGCTCATGAGAAGAACACCTGGAAGAAGAGATCAATATTTTGGGACTTACCTTATTGGGAGTACCTAGATGTTCGACACTGCATCGACGTCATGCACGTAGAAAAGAATGTGTGCGACAGCTTGATTGGTCTCTTACTGAACATCCGTGATAAAACAAAGGACGGTGTCAACGCACGGCTTGACTTGGCTGACATGGACATCAGGCCTGAGTTAGCACCGACAAGCACTGATAATGGATGAACGTACCTTCCCCCTGCGTGTTACACTCTGTCCAAGGCTGAGAAAACAGAACTGTGCCAGTGCTTGCATGGTGTCAAAGTTCCGTCTGGTTACTCCGGCAACGTGAAGAAACTTGTTTCGATGCAAGATTTGAAGTTAAATGGCATGCAGTCTCATGATTGTCATGTGCTGATGACACAGATGCTCCCTATTGCAATTAGAAATATTTTGCCGATCAAATTCCGAGAGACAATCATGAGGCTATGTTATTTCTTTAACACAATTGCTCAGAAGGTCATCGATCCCGAAGGACTAGATGCTCTGCAGGACGAGGTGGTGATGACTCTATGTCACCTTGAAATGTATTTCTCTCCTTCGTTTTTTGATATCATGGTCCATCTCATTGTTCACGTTGTGTGGGAGATAAAAATGTGCGGGCCCGTATTCCTACGTAGCATGTACCCATTTGAGAGGTTCATGAGAATTCTCAAGTCCTACGTACGGAATCGTTCTCGGCCGGAGGGCAGCATCGTCGAAGGTTATGCAAGCGAAGAGGTCATTGAGTTTTGTGTCGATTATATGGCTCAGATTCAACTGATAGGTGTCCCTCAATCTCGTCATGAGGGGAGGCTGAAGGGTCTCGGAACTATCGGAAGGAAAGCAATCACTCCAGATATGGACACGTATACTCAAGCCCATTTCACGGTGTTGCAACACATGACTGAAGTGGTGCCTTATGTGGACCAGCACAAGGATGTGCTTCGGCAACAGAATCCAGAGCGGCCGGATGTTTGGATCATGAGACAACACAAACGTTGGTTCAACCAATGGTTGAAGGAGCAAATCGCTAGGAGCTCGCCGAGTGAGACGCTGACATGGTTAGCAAAAGGGTCGACATTTACAGTTGTGACATGGCAAGGATATGACATAAATGGGTACACATTCTATACGCAGTCTCAGGATGTCAAGAGCACTAACCAGAACAGTGGTGTCCGCATAGATGCATTCTGTACCGATGGGTCGAGAAACTCGTACTATGGCTTCATAGAAGAGATTTGGGAGCTCGACTATGTGGTTTTCAAGATCCCCTTATTTCGCTGCCGTTGGGTGCATCTCCCACAGGTGAAGGTTGACAAGTACGGTGTCATGACCGTGGACCTCCAACGTGTCAGGTACAAAGACGAACCATTCGTACTCGCCAATCAAGTTGTTCAAGTTTTCTATGTAACCGACCCGGCAAATAAGAAACACCATGTAGTTCTTCATGGTAAAAGGAGAATTGTCGGAGTGGAGAATGTAGTGGACGAGGAGGAATACAATCAATTTGACGAGTTACCTCCTTTTGGAAATGGCATAAGGGTCGACGATGAACAACGTGACGAAACTAGTTACGTACGCATTGATCGTGATGAAGAGCTAATTTTTAAAGGAAATAATTAAGCAAGTACAATAAGAATGTATATGTGAAAATATGTGATGTAGTCAATTTTGAGATGTATATGTGAAAATGTGTGACAAAATGTATATGTGAAAATGTATATGTGTATTGGCATTTATGTATATGTGAAGTATATGTGTGATGTACATGTGATGGTTGATATGAATGCAGCTGGTTGGTGTTGTATATGAATGCAGCTGTTTGGTGGTGGATATGAATGCAGCTGTGGTTATTGGTGTTGTCTTAATAACTACAGTCGCAAACGCTTATCACAGACGGTTCTGAACTTAGAACCGTCTGTGATATCAATATCACAGACGGTTCTAAGTTTAAAACCGTCTGTGATAGTATAACTATCATAGACAGTTATAAACTTAGAACCGTCTGTGATATTTATCACAGACGGTTCTAAGTTTAGAACTGTCTGTGATAACCTCCCTATATATACCCTCTGGCTAGGGTTTTCCCTGTGCGCTGCGCAGTTATTCGATCTAGATCTAATTAAATCCCGAGCCCGTCGTCACCTCCGCCTCCCCGAACCCTCGTCGGCCGCCTCCCCGAGCCCCTCGCCGGCCGCCTCCGTCGAGCCCACGCCGGCCGCCTCCCCCGAGCCCCTTCATCGAGCCCGTCGCCGGCTGCCTCCCCCGAGCCCCTCGTCGAGCCCCTCGCCGGCCACCTCCCCTCGATTACCGTCTGCATTGTGAGCACTTTCTGTGATGGACTAGGGTTTTGAGTATTGTGAGCAGTTTCTGTGATGGACTATGGTTTTGAGCATTGTGAGCATTGTTTACTTCAGTAGCTTAATTAGTTTGCTATTTGGTACATATTACATTGGTACATTGTTTACTGCAGTAGCTTAATTAGTTTGCTATTTGGTACATTGTTTACTGCAGTAGCTTAATTAGTTTGCTATTTGGTACATACTACATTGGTACATTGTTTACTGCAGTAGCTTAATTAGTTTGCTATTTGGTACATATTACATTGGTACATTGATTACTGCAGTAGCTTAGTTTAATTTGCTATTTGGTACATACTGCATTGGTACATTGTTTACTACATTAGCTTAATTAGTTTGCTATTTGGTACATATTACATTGGTACATTGTTTACTGCAGTAGCTTAGTTTAATTTGCTATTTGGTACATACTACATTGGTACATTGTTTATTGCAGTTGCTTAGTTTACATTGGTACATATTACATTGCTTGTTGCGGGAAAAAGAAGGATTGTCGGAGTGGAGAATGTTGTGGATGAGGTTCCCAGATAAAGAAATCTTGCGATTGTTGCAAAAGATACATGGACCATTTGGGTGGAAAGATGAACTGTTTCGTCAGGCGCATGACTGCCAATTCGAAGCATAGCATAGCATCCGAGGTACATCCGAGGTCTGCTGCTGTGTCTTGAGGAATGCCAAGAGCTGGTCTTCAGATGGAGCATAGCATCCGAGGCACATCCGAGGCCTGCTGCTGTGTCTTGAGGAATGCCACATCTGAAGACCAGCTCTTGGCATTCCTCAAGACACAGCAGCAGACCGCGGATGTGCCTCGGATGCTATGCTATGCTTCGAATTGGCAGTCATGCGCCTGACGAAACAGTTCATCTTTCCACCCAAATGCTCCATGTATCTAGCCAAAAAACAGCAAATGAAGCAAGTGACATACTCTAGTGTTCCCGTTCAATGAACCGGATACACTAGTTTAGGGACTTTGCTATTTGGTTTATAGTATTAGCAACTAAAGTAGGTGCTAAGATAGACACATCACCCCCTCTCTATGTCCATATCACCCCTCCCTTCTCCCCCTCCCCTCTACTCCTCTCCTCTCTTCCAATTCAATATGATCACTTTCTCATCTTATCTTAATAGACCCACAAAATGAGCAACATATCACCCGCGCATTCTTCAACATCACCGCCGGAGGCGTCCGCTCCAACATCAAGACGCCAAGGAAGAGGGCTATCGAAGAAGCCTGAGGGCCGACAGACCATCACAGCGGTAAACGCATCTGGGGTCCCTATCATTCCTCAAAAAGCGGTAAACGCATTCCGAAGCCTGGTCGGAATAGTTGCACGACAACGAATTGAGATCACATACAATTCGTGGAAGAACGTGCCTGACACTCGGAAACGTGAGCTGTGGACCGAAATTTTGGCATCGTTCGAGTTCCCAGAAGAACACCTACACGCTGTGCAACGACAAACCTACCAAGCGGCGTGCAAAGCATGAAAGAACTTCAAGAGCACGCTTGTCAAGAAATACGTGGAGATGGACGAAACGCCTTTGCATAAATACCCATTCCTGGAACCACAATGGGAAGAGTTCAAGGCGATGAAGACGTCCGAAAATTTCAAAAGTATAAGTACGGCGCACAAGGCCATCCAGGCAAAAAACACACACCCCCACAGACTTGGCACAGCTGGGTATGCGGGTAAAATCCCGCAGTGGAGGAAGGAGGATAACCTGGCAGCTGCACAGGACATCGCCCCGTCGTTTTTCAATATCCCGGATGACCGCGCTCGAAATTGGATTAGAGCAAGGTCATCTACAACGACATCGGGGGACGTCTCCTTTCGAAACCCTGCAGACCAGCAAGTGTCCCAGCGCCTGGTAAGATATCGATAGAACTACGTAGCTTGTAATTACTCCACAACTTCGTACGAATTGAAATGACATTTTGTGCTCTTGCAGGAAGAGCTGAGTTTTGAATCTACCCTGGGATCATTCCAGGGAACAAGGGAGAATGATATGCTCTCTGTGGCCCTGGGAAACAAGGAGCACCCGGGTCGTACGAGAGGCCTTGGGCTTTACGTTCCTTGGAAACATGGTTTCCAAGATGACTCCGGGATGTATCGGCGTAGGAAGAGAAACAAAGCCGAGCGTGACGCACAACTACGAGAAGAGATCAAGGAATCTCTTAGAGAGGAGCTATTAGCTCAGATGGCTGATGTAATCAGAGATGAGGTGCGAAAACAGACAGAAAGTCAGCAGGCCACTACTGCCGCTCCTGTGCTAGCTAGCCCGCACAACCATCCGAGTAGCTGCGCGTCCAATCCGACGCAAACCCAGGCCAAATTTTCTGTGGACGACATCCTGGTAATAATTATTATCTCTCGAGTGCTTGCTCCATTGATAGGCCTATTCGAGTAGCTAATTTTGTATCGTTATGTAGGAGCCTACGAAGTGCAGGCTCCAAGTGAGATACGGCTCCATTCCCTTGTACGCTGCTTGGGGCCAGGCATATTCGTCTGGTATCGGGGCCATGGTGCACGGTCAAGCTTTAGCGCCAGGCTTCGCAAAAGTTAATGTGGATGGTGTGTATGTCAATTTTGAGGTGGTCCCGCTACCGAAGCCCCCCAACGACGAGATCGTGACTCTAGGACAGGCCATTGGAACATTCATCCAGTGGCCCAAAAGCGACATCTCCCTGGAGGCTTCTTCACCGGTGGTAGGACCAGAAGTGCAGTGCGAACCACAGCAACATGCACTGGTGCCATCTCCACACGGGCAGTGCGAAGCAGAGCTACCTGCACCGGTGCTATCTCCACGGGTGCTATTCTCGCCAAAGCAACTTGCACCGTCTGTACCATTACAGTCGACTACCATGAAGTCGACCTGCAGTCGAGGCAGTGGTCATGGCAAATCAAAGACGAAGGATGATGACGATATCTCGTACCTGCCATTGGCCCGCAAATTCGTGCTAGGCGAGCCGATGATATTCCCGGAAGAGCACCTCTTAACCCTAGGACTTGGTTGCCAAAGATTCCACAGATGGTATATGAAACAGTCCAATAGACCAGAGGCAGAACGGCGCTCAGGTATCATGGTCAAATTCAAGCCGGAACATTTCTTGCACGAAGTTCAGGAATGTGTCTTCCCGGTTACCTTTGACGATATATTTGCTGTTTTCACGCTCAACGCTCTCGACGCCTCACTCGTTCGATGCTGGACGTTGTAAGTCTGTACAATCACAATCTCTGTTCACGTAATACCGATATATGTCACAATTTGTTGCTTTTCTGTGTATATATATAGATTCATGCTGACCGAAGCTAGATCATCGAAATCACCAATTGGTTTCCTGGACCCACGCTTGGTCGCCATTGATACCATCAACGAGAATGCATCCTTCATCGAGGACTATATTACAAAAGCACTGCTGGCTCACCGCGATAAGGAATTTGTTCTTATGCCATACAATGAGAACTTCCATTGGATTTTAATTGTAATTATACCAAAATGGAACAAGGCTATATACCTTGATTCTCTAAGTAAAAACAAATCCAAGTACACAGCTATCGCCAAAATACTCGATAGGTAAGTACATTGTACATTGTACTCTTTCTTTCCTTCCGAATGACTAATCTAACTTTTTCGAATAACGAAGATCGTTCATCACATACGTTCAACAAACAAGTGGCTCGACGACAGCTGCCAAGCCCTTGAAACATGATCGCAATTTTCGGGTATTGGCTAGCTACACATTAATTAATCATATACAACACTTAGTAGTAATGCCACTTGATTTAACACATTCTATTTTTTGCAGTGCCACCAGCAGCAGCCGGGCAACACGTGTGGATACTACGTGTGCCACCATATGAGACTACTCCTCGATTCCAGCAAGATCTCCACTCCTAAGGTTTGTCAATCTTTCCACATTTATTTCATACATGTCAAGTTTTATATGTGCGCGTGTTGATATTCCTATCGACAGGCTGCGCCCATCTCTACATCTGCATTGAAACAACCGGATTTTGCAAAAATTCGAGGAGAGTTCATTTGGTTTTTGTGGACTTAAGGGCATCTCCAGCAGGAGCCCTCAAAACAGGCCCCCTACTTTTAATTTGAGGGCTCCCTCTACTTTTGAGGGCCCTGTTTTCTGGGCTGCACTCCAGCAGGAGCCCTCAAAACAGGGCCCCTACTTCTCAATTCCCTCTATTTCCTCACACACTATATGCATATGTATGAGACAAAAGCACAATACACAATAAAATATTTATGATTTCAAAATGAGGGACAATATTTAAATTTATGAATTCAAATACAAATATTCAAATTTAAATTCAAATTTGTTTCGAATTTTATTGTTCCAAATTTAAATTCAAATTTGTTCCGAATATTCAAATTTAAATTCAAATTTGTTCTGAATATTCAAATTTCAATTCAAATTTGTTTCGAATATCCAAATTTGACTTTAAATTTGTTCCGAATATTCAAATTTAAATTCAAATTTGTTCCGAATATTCAAATTTAAATTCAAATTTGTTTCGAATATTCAAATTCAAATTCAAATTTGTTTCGAATATTCAAATTTGTTCCGAATATCCAAATTTGAATTTAAATTTGTTCCGAATATTCAAATTTAAATTCAAATTTATTCCGAATATTCAAATTTAAATTCAAATATTCAAATTTAAATTCAAATTTGTTCCGAATATTCAAATTTGTTCCGAATTTAAATTTGTTTCACTCGTACGGGAAAAAACGAGGAAAGCTGAAAAATGAGGACCGGAGTAGGGGCCCCCTAGGAATGAGGGCTGAAGGGGGGATTTAAGGGGCCCCTCAAATTTGAGGGCTCTAGTAGGGGCCCTGCTGGACCTCTATTTTTGCCTCAAGCCCTCAAATTTGGTTTTGAGGGCTCAAGTAGGGGCCCTGCTGGAGATGCTCTAAGTCGTAAGATCAGATGGAGAGTTCCACTGCCCAGAAGATTTTTTATTGTAATTCTAAGTGCAAATGCAGTGTAGATCTTTTACAATTGTGTATTTGTTAATGGATATTTTATTTCAATTCAATGAATTGATTTGCGAAATGGATGCTTTATGTTTGTGAAATGAAGTGCCTTGTCAATTGGATGTGAAATGTATCTGAAATGAAATGAGATGTGTGAATTGTATATGTTTTATGTCTGTGATTATCTGCTTGTTTCAGAGGGCATGGCTAGCATTTCCTGAGGCTAGCCAATAAACAGAAATATATTTAGGGGTTGAAGGGAATATCACAGACGGTTTTTGAGTAAAAACCGTTTGTGATAGCTGATAATCACAGACGGTTTTGACTCAAAAACCGTCTGTGATAATAAGTATCACATACGGTTTTTAACTCAAAACCGTCTGTGATTATCAGCTATCACAGACGGTTTTGACTCAAAAACCGTCTGTGATAATAAGTATCACATACGGTTTTTAACTTAAAACCGTCTGTGATTATCAGCTATCACAGACGGGTTTTACTCAAAAACCGTCTGTGATAGCTGATAATCACAGACGGTCCGAAAACCGTCTGTGATGACCTTCGATTATCACTGACCCATAAATACAGACGGTTCACAAAACCGTCTGTGGTGACGTTTTCGAACCGTCTGTGATGACCTTTTCTGTAGTAGTGCCGACTTCATTTATATCTGCACATGAGTTTTTGTTACTATGTAATATCTCGTATGAATAGCCCAAAAATCATAAGCCGCAGTCAAAAATAAAAAATCTCAGCCAAAAAAAAATAGGACCGTTATCATGCAATTTGTGTGCATGGGCGAGGGCGATGTGCTTGGTTGCTGGCTAGCGGTGCAATCGACTGGAGAGTGTGCAGGTGCGGCGTGGCTCGGATCTGATGGTGACATTCAGGCCAATGGGGTTGCGGCAGCATGTACAGGCAAAGCGGCTTGGGGAGTGCAGTGGTGCAGCCGGCACGCCATAGCGAGCTGGAGCACACTTACAAGCGTGCGGGTGCGGATGGTGGTTTGTCACCGTTCAAGGGCACGACTTCCAAGCCAAAATTTTGTGATTCTTAGAAACGGGAAAAAAGAACAAACACATTTAGGGTTTTCACGTCAGACGAACGATCTTGCAATACAGACCATCCGCGATATACATGTCCCGCACAGGGAAGTGAGCCACTAACTCACCGATTGTGTCGACCAATGATAAATCCTAGGACAGGACCGATCATAAGAGAACATAGTTTCGTGCGAATAAAAATAAAGCAACTAGATGCAAATGATCTACATGATTAATCTCGCTACTTGAAAGAGAGATTGCAGAACAAATCTGACGACATACAGTGGCCTTATAGAGCAGTTATGTTAATAACGTGTTAAGAAACTAGCATCGTCTAGCGATCATGCAACCAATCCACACAACTAGAATGAGAACATACAAAATAATTAGACAATAGAAAAGTAGATGAACAATGGACAAAGATGTGAGATAGAGCAATCTGACAATCTTCTTTATTCTAATGATTTCTTGTGTATAAAATAGATAGCATCGCACTTATATTTATAGTCAACTAACCTAAAAAGTTTTTGTATGAGCCATCTCTCCTTCTGGGAGAAGAAGAAGGAACCGAGCAGGCCCAACTAGGGCCGGCCGCACCTCCCCTATGGGGATCGGTTTCCTATCAATTATAAACAACTTTAAGGTGAGGGATACGATCATCACAGATCACTCATGTTCTGGTCGGGAGCTGTACCCTTTGTGACGTAAAGCCGTATACACACACATACTAGTAAGCGTGCACGTAGAATCCACATCAAAAGCATTGATTATATGTCTAGAAATGAAATGCAAAATTTGCTCCATGCCTTATGACTGAATTTCTCATGAGTCATGTAGTCAAGCATACCTCATGACAGACGGCTAAGAAATTATGTTACGTTCTTTAGAACGAATAGGATAGCTATGCTGGACCAGAGGTCGAGGAACTGGATCTCTGGCGAAGCGTGGTTATTTTTGGCCCCCTGTGGCAGAAAAATTCCCCCTTTGCCCCCTCCTGTGAAATTCCCCCCTTTGCCCCCCTCGCGCGGATGCCTATCTAGTTGCAGTCGAAACGTCATGGTCGAAGTGCCATAGTCAAAGTGTCGTGGTTGAAGCCGTGGTCAAAGCCCTGTGTAATCATGTGTCAAGTGCTCATGTGTTTGAGTACTATGTACTCAAAGACCTCGGAGTTAATAAACCGATCGTAGCTACAGTGAACCAGTTGTAGTACTCGCAGTTGTGAGTTGTGTTGTGTAGTAGTCACACTACAGTGAACCGGTTGTTGCTACAGTGAATTGGTCATTGCTACGGTGAACCGGTCATGGATAAAGTGAATCGGTCGTAGCAGTAACAGTCGTGAGTCGAGCTACATAACGGTCGTAAGCTACAGTAGATAGTCGGTACTCGTAAGCTATAGTAGACAATCAGTACTCATAAGCTACAGTACCCAGTCGATGCTCGAAGACCGGTAGTACCGCTTTGTATGAACGGTACTACTGGAGATGCGGTCGAAGTGCCGTGGTTGGAGTTGCGATTGAAGTGCTGTGGTTGAGAAGCCGTGGTCGAGCAACCATGGTCGAAGTGGCGTGGTCAAGCAGCTGTGGTCGAAGTGAAGTGGCAAGGCACGATGGTCAAGCAGTGTCGGAACCCGGAGCAACAACTCCCAGATCCTCTGTGTAAATTGCACTAGTCCAGAATCAGCTAGTGCACACAGTAACAACAAAGATAAACATCAAGCACAAATGACTTAATATATTAAATAAAAGAGTACGGCCTTATGGCCAAGTCTTACATCAACGCACATTGGCAAAGATAAATAAAGCAAATAACTGCGGAAGCAAACTGAAGAGAAGCGAAGCCCAAGCCTGCCCACAGGCAAACGACAGTAAGATGCGGCCTACTCGTCCTGATCTTCACCGTAGTCGACGTCATCTTGCTCTGTATGGAGATTGCAAGGTGAGTACAAACTTATACTCCGCAAATCACACGGAGAATGCAACATAATGATAAAGGCTTCAATGGAAGGCTTATAAGGTTAGTTTGCATAAAACAACATTTAAGGAAATATGGTAAATAGATTGAAAATGCTGAATTTAATAGAGTAAGTAAAACCGTACTTGTATTCAAAAATAATACCGTCAGTGCCGGCTCCGACCAAACACCAACATATTAACCACGGGCATCCCACCCGGACCATCTTTTCCAAAAGTTCACGTATGGATTCCATCCATCCACACGCTTCCACTGCGCAACTCTGATGGATTCCATCCATCCACCAGGTTTCAGTCTCTCATGGATTCCATCCAATCGCAAGGTTTTCATCTCTCGTGGATTCCATCCATCCACAAAGTTTATGAAAAACATGATAGACCATGTGGAGGTGACCCCGGTTGTGTAATGAGTAATTGACATCGGTTTTAGAAAAATTGAGTTTGGTTTGTGTGGTTCGGACCATGTCGTTGCTCGGTGCAATCGGTTTCGGTCGGACCTTGTCGAACAAGGTTGAACGTGCTTAAGTCGGTTATTTTTTGTTTCGATCGGTTTGGGCTTTGAGTATTTCTTCTGATATTATTGTATGGTTACAGTATTTTGAGCGGTGCTATGTGATTTGTTTCTTGTCTGTGATGGTTGCAGGACATCGAGGTGGAGTCGTGGCGAGGCACATGATGACTGGACTAGGTGCAGGTGGTGCCGAGGTCAGAACGGTCAAGGTGTGCCGAAGACGGCGAGGGCTCGAGGTAGCTGCATGGCTTGGAGGGCAAGGAATGAGGAAGCTTCCTGGAAGGTGCGCGAGGGGCGTTTTGGTGAATACGCAAAGCTGCACTAAAGGAAGTGGATTGTGAATAAAGCGCCATGAGTTGGTGGAGGCTTAATGGATAAAGCATGGTGTGAACCCATTATGGAGGCTATAAATAGAGAGGTGCTCTCTAGTGCTGAAATTGAGAGAGTGGATGTAAGAGTTAGGGATTTATTTGGTTCTCTCCATGTATGAAAAATGAGAAAGAGAGAAAGAGAGAAGGTGTGAGTTTTTCTCTATGCTCTCCGGGCGTATGGGGACATAGTGTGAGATTGAGAGAGAGAATGTCTCTGTGTTTATTGCAAGATATCTTTTGTTGAGTCATGTTGAGCCTTTGAGCCATTCTTTGCTCTCTGTTCTTATTTGATCATGTTGTTTTGAGATCCTTTTTAGCAGTTTAGCTCTTTGATGTCTAGAGTTTGAGTTGTTTCTTTTGTTCAAGAAGTAGCTATGCTTTGAACTGGGAACCGCTTCATAGCCTTGTGGCTAATACTCTCCCGAAAGCAAAGTAAGTTAACAAGTTCTTGAAAAAAAAACTGCAGTCGATGGACCTTGATTTTAGTCTTCTTTTTTTATTCGGCTCCTTTGGGCAGCTGTATTTTTTTTGTTACCTTGATGATCTCTCTCGGCTAGTAGCTAGCAATCCTTTTCGGTAGCTAATCTCTTGGATTTTACTCCTGTGCCGTCAATCATTTTCTGCCTCTTATTCTTTCACTTCTTGTCTCTCTTTGCGAATCCTTTGCTTGCTGCTTCTCGGTTTGTAGTGTTCAGTCTGTCTGCAGTTTCTAGTTTTAGTTCTTATTTTTAGTTCTCTATTTCTAGTGTTTTTCTTTTGGTGTTGTGCTGTTTTCAACTCTGCAGTCTTGCTGGCTTGTTTGCAGTTTCTTTTTGCTTTTAGTAGTTTCGGCCAGGCTATTGTGGACAGGATTGGTCTGCAATTTTTCCTTTTCCTTTGCTGCTGTTCGGCCAGGCTTTTGTGCTAATTCTGTCCCCCTGTTTGGTCTGCTTTTTGCTGCAGTTTTTCAGCAAGATTAAGTGTGCTCTTTTGCTCCCAATCTCTGCTGTTTTGGACAACAATCTTTTCTCTTTTTGCTGCAGTATTTCAGCAAGGATAAGTGCTCTTTTTGCTCCCAATCTTTGCTGTTTTGGACAGCAAACTGTTCTCTATTTTGGGCTGTTAGTCTCTGTTCTTTTCTCTAGTATATTCTTGTCTAGTTAGTTTGGCCTGTGGTCTTGGTCTTACTTTTATTTTCTGCAGTTTTCAGATTTTCTGTAGTTTGTCCCAAGTTGGTTCTCTTAGCAGCAGTTTGACTCTTCAGTTTTTCAGCAAAATTTATTTTCTTGCTTCATAGCTTTCATAGCTTTTGAAAAGAATTGCAGGTGGATACTTGGGAGCGGATTTAAAAGCAACATTCACCCCCCCCTCTATTGCCATTTTGGTCCAACAATTGGTATCAGAGCCGGTTAGCTCTTTTCAATAGATCTTAACCGGTTTCTAGAGCCATGGTGACGGACAAGTACTCGACCAAGCCCTCGATTTTCGATGGGATTGATTATCCCTTCTGTAAGAGCCGAATGGAGACATACATCCAGGCTCAGGGGTACGCCATCTGGCGTAAGGTCAAGGTCCGGTTTGAAGTTCCTGCCGATGAGAACATCAATGCTGGAAATATGCATGATGTTGAGGCAAACGCTAAGGCAAGGAACATCATAATCCAGGGCCTGAGTCGTAACGAGTTTGACCGCATATCTCATCTTTCATCCGCCTTCGATATTTGGGAGACCCTCGATGCTTACCATGAGGGCACCAACCAAATAAAGACGGTGCGACAGGACTAGTTCAAGCGAGATTACAACAAGTTTGAAATGCTCACTGGCGAGTCCCTTGATGAGTGCTTTGCGCGTTTTGATAAGATTCTGAGCAACCTCTGAGCGATCGGTCTCACATACCACGACTCGGATAACGCTCGACAGATACTCACTGCACTCGAGTTGCGTGTTTGGGAGATGAAGGTGACTACCATCTAGGACACTACCGACCTCTCGACTTTGACTCTTGACGCGTTGTACTCACGCCTCAAGACACACGAGATTGACATTGTCTCTCGTAAGTTAAAGTCGTAGTCGATGGCCTTAGTCACCGATCCCACTTTGGCTTCTGGTCTTTCTTCTGATTCGCTTTGTGGTTTCTCTCTTGCTGCTCTATATGACGTAACTGATGATCAGTTAGAGCAGCTTGGAGATGAGCAGTTGGCCCTCCTAGCTAGAAAATTTTCCCATGCTTACAAAAAGAGGAGGGACAGAAAGAGAGGAGGACCCGTGATTTGCTTTGAGTGTGGTGGCCCCAACCACATTCGGGCAAATTGTCCCAAGCTGAAGAAGGGCAAAGCTGACTTCAGCGGTTCGAGCAAGAACGACTACACCGACAAGAACCGCAACAAGAAGCCTCCAGTCCATGCCCAAGAAAAGAAGAAGTTCCGCGACCTTGGCAAAGCCAAGAAGCTCTTCCACCGCGTCCTTACCGCCTTCGACGACCTCGACCTCAGCGAGGTGGAAGGATGGAGCGACGACGACGGGACGGGTGATCAAGACCCCAAGGGCAGCGACGACTTCTCCGGGATGTGCTTCATGACCCTTGAGGGCGAAGTGAGCGACAGCGAGCTGTACTCCGACTCCGACGAGGTATTCCCTTCCTACGACCAGCTCAATCATGCTTTTCTTAAGCTAGGTGGATTTCATGCTAAGTCTAGGGCTAGGTGTACCGAGTTAGAGAAGGAAGTAGATAGACTATCACGGGAGCTTACTTCACTTACATCTGCTCCCTCCCGTGATGATTGTGATACATGCTGTGCTCTGTTGGGTGATATGGAGAAATTAAGGACCTCGCATGATAGTCTGTCCTCTACTTGACATTGTTAAGGTGGAGAATCTTAGTCTCTTAGCTGAACTTGAGATGAGTAGGGTTGCTTCTATTTCATCTACTCCTATTGAGACTATTGCTTGCACCTCATGTGAGGATAAGGATAATGCTGTTAGAGGTCTTTATACTATGCTTTTAGATCTGCCCGAGTCTTGTGAAAATTGCAATAAATTGAAGATGAACCTAAAACAGGCAGATCACAACATTGCTGAGTTGCGTGCTTCCTTACTTGAGCCTATTGAGTCTTGCACCAATTGTCCAAAATTAACCCTTGAACTTGAATCTGTTTCTAAGCAATTCCAAGAAATGGTTAATCATAAAAACAATTTGGCTCAGTATGCGACTAAGGATACTGTTAGCTCACCATGCATGAGTTGTGAAAAAACTAAAACTTGAACTCGTTGCTTTGAATGAAAAGTGCGTGAAGCTAACTAAGGATCAACTAGTGAAGGCACCAACAGATTGTGATGTGATTGCTGGTGAGGGGAAGAAGCCCCAGGGTAAGATAGAGACGCCTAGCGATGTGAATCAACTGGCTAGCAGTAGGATTGTCCCTTCTGAGTCGGCTGTGCATGCACAAGCCATTCTTGCCTCTACTGTTGGTTCTTCTTCTGCTCCCTTACCTGCTGCTGTCTCTTCTTCTCCCTGCTCTTCTTGCATCTCTCTCTTTCGGGAGTGTCAGTACCTTATGAACACTCTCGAGAGATTTGTAGGCAGCAAGAAGAAGCTCAATCTTATTCTAGACCAATCCAAGATCTGCATATTCAATCAAGGTCTAGGATACGATTTCTATGAGGACATGAGGAAGCATCCACCTGCTGTGCTCAGACCCATAGGACCAGGTGTGATCGAGACTGAGCCCAGGACCGAGAAAGTACAATTTAGGTCAGCGGGCTTTGTCCAAGGGATTTCTGACAGCAAGGTGAGTCCATCTGCCGCTTCGGCCTCTCAGAAGGTGAAGCCTCACCGTGTTACTTCTACCTCTCAGAAGGTGAAGTACCACTGCACCTTCTGTCAGAAATATGGACACTCGATTGAGCGATGCTTCAGGCGTGCCAAGATCGCGCATAGAGACCGTGTTGAGTCTCTTAGGCATATTCAAGGTTAGCCCCAGACCTTGAGTGCACCTAAGACCAACACGAGGTCTAGGCTTGCTTCTGGTGATGGATTTGGGCAGCATCGAGGACTTGGTTTTTCTGAGTCTTCTAGTTTTAGTTCTCGTGCTGCTCTTGGTCGTGACTTCCGCCGTCCCGAGGGTAGAGCTCGTCTTCCCCGACGAGATAGCTACCTGCGGCGTGTTCAGCATGTTGCTGGTGCCTTGACTCGCTCCCTCGTAGCAGTCAAGCCCAACAACAGCTTCAGGTCTACTCGTAGACCATCTGCTTGTTTGAGTGACAGAGAGCGTAAGGTAGATAGAGGTCAGTCGTGCTTGACTACTTCATCGGCTCGACGTGTTACTCAGTATTGGGTGCCAAAATCACTCTTGGTTTATCCCATTACTGAGCCTTTACTCTCTGTTTCACTCAGGTTCGCCGGGCTAGGAAGAGAGAAGTTTGGCTCGTAGACTCCGGGTGTTCACGACACATGACCGGAGACTCTCGTTGGTTCTCTTCCCTAGCCCGTGCTCCAGGTGATGAGACGATCACCTTCGGAGATGCTTCATTTGGGCGCGTCATCGCCAAAGGTACAGCACGCGTTAATGACTCATTTATTTTGGGAGATGTTGCCTTGGTTAGTAAGCTGCGATATAATTTGCTTTCAGTCTCTCAGCTTACCTATTGGACCGAAATGGCGACAGAGGGGGGGTGAATGTCGATCTCTTAAAATTCGTCCCCCCACAAATACCCACGAGGCAATCTCCTTCAAATAGCTATGAGAAAAGCTATGAAGTGATTGAGACAAGTTTTCTTGGAAGAAATGCTAACCAAGGGGAAAACCAGAGCAAAGAAGAAGAGACTGCAAGCAACAAACAGAGGAGTCAATGGCCAAAATCCCACTGGGCGGTCAGACCGCAGTGCATGGGGCGGTCTGACCGCATGGAAGCTGCCGGTCTGACCGCGTGTTAGATGCCGGTCTGACCGGTGCACACTGGCCGGTCTGACCGCCGAGTAAAGCTCGGTCAGACCGGTTATCTTCTGTCGGCCGAGACAGTAGGCAAAACCCGAAGATCAAGGAAACTGAAAATATCCAATTGAAGGGAAAAAGAGAAATTGATGGGATTCTCCCACTCCTTTTAGACCACAAACACCAGACCTTGAAATAAATACCTGAAGGAGACCGAGAGACAAGGAAAATCAACAATAACACAAGAAATTCAGTTTTGAGTCCAAGAACTGAAAATATCTAGATTGCACCGCAAAAACTTAAATTCCCATCTAACCATAGACTCTTTGGCCGTGAAAATTTGCAGATAGCTAATTAATAGCTTCTGGATTCTATATGCCAAACATCAAGCCAACTCAAGAAGGGAATCCCAATTTGCACTGAAACCCTAGAAATATCAAAACCTGAACAACTACAGAGGCCATACCAAAATCCAAGTTTCTCACATGTCCTTGATTCTCAGGCTATGAAACTTTGAGAGAATATTGGTAATAACCTCAGGACTCAAAACCCTAGATATTAGCCTACCTCATGAAAGGAATCAAGAAGTTCATCAAAACCCTAGAACTGGAGATATGAACAGAGGAGGCTGGAAGGGAAAATCTGAAAATAGAATTGATTTGCTCTTGGGGGAACCTGACCAAATGGCCTAAAGATATCATCCCATGTCATAGCAATCCATTTTGGACCTTTCCAGCAAGAAACAACTCAAAACACAGAAAATCAAAAATCACCCAAAACAAGGAAATGAAGAACAGTGAGCACCCAGAGGATAAAACTTCAGATTTTTCATTCCATCAAAGCAAGGAATACATATGAGTCCCGATACCACGATTGGATACAGAGGTATGATTACAAGAGACTCAACTCTACCTCTCCCTCTCCATCTCAAGAACACTCTCCCTCTCTACATGCTTAGAAGGAAGAACAGTACACAGGGAGGATGAACGTGGGAGACAAGGTGCTGCTGCCCTCAACCACTAAAGAGCAAAGCAAAACCACCTCTCAAAGCCTCTTTTGACTCTCTAAAACCCTAGCTCTCTCCACAATCCATATGGAGGCATGCAGCCCCCTCCACCTATTTATAGCGCTTGGCTAACGGGTCTCCACCCCATTACGCCCGCTAAAACCAACGGAGCCCGCTCCCGCTTGTGTAGCCTTGCGAATTTACCGATTTGCCCCTCGTGCACCTTCCGGGAAGCTTCCGCGCTCCTTGTCGTCCACGACTCGCAACCACATCGAATCTCCGCCGTCTTCGACACATCCGACCGTTCTGACCTCGACACCTCCCTGTGTCTAGTCTGGTCACCTCGTGTCTCACCACGACTCCACCTCGACGTCCTGCAGTCACACAGACAAGAAACACGTCACATAGCACCGCTCGATACATGAAAGCGTAAATGGCATAAACACACCATACTTACACACAATGAAGTCAAAACCTGTCGAATCATCGGAATATGCATCCTAAACCCATACGACCAAGTTTGACCAAGTCCGACCGAGCCCGTTGCACCACGCAACGACTCGACTCCGAACCACTCAAACCAAACTCGACTTTCCTAAACCGATGTCAATTACTCATCATACACGGAAAGACCTCCATATGGTCTCTCAATCTCCCCCTTGATGAGTATATTGACAAACCCAGAAAAAGCATGAAGTTGAGTTTGAAGAATCCAACATGGTCCAAAGAAGAAAAATGGAGCTAATGATTCTTCGGGTAGTTTGGTTTGCGGGATTTCTCGTTATGGGAGGATCTTTCGTGCTGATTTTTCTGAGTCTTCTGGTAATCCTCTCAGGTGTTTAGTTGCTTCTGATTCCCGTGACCTTACTTTCTGGCATAGGAGACTTGGTCATATTGGATTTGACCATTTGACCCGAGTTAGCGGCCACGATCTCATTCGTGGTCTGCCGAAACTCAAGATAGTCAAAAATCTTGTTTGCACTCCATGCCGGCACGGCAAGATGGTTGCCGCTTCTCACCCTTTGGTTATAGTTACTATGACCGATGCACCGGGACAGCTGCTCCATATGGACACAGTTGGACCAGCTCGAGTGCAGTCAGCAGGGGGGAAGTGGTATGTTCTTGTCGTGGTCGATGACTATTCGAGGTATTCTTGGGTGTTTTTCTTGGCCTCGAAAGATGAGACGTTTACCCATTTCCGAGGTTTGTTTAGTAGGCTTTCTGTTGAGCTTCCGGGTGCCCTACGAGTGATCCGAAGTGACAATGGCACGGAGTTCAAGAATTCCTACTTTGAGAGTTTCTGCGATGAGACTGGTGTAGAGCACCAGTTCTCTTCTCCGCACGTCCCACAGCAGAATGGCGTCGTGGAGACGAAGAACCGTACCTTGGTCGAGATGGCCAGGATGATGCTTGACGAGTATTCTACACCTAGGAAGTTTTGGACTGAGGCCATTGCGACCGTGTGCCATGTTTCCAATTGAGTTTTTCTTCGGGCACACTTGCATAGCACTTCCTATGAGTTGAGATACGGGCGAAAGCCCAGTGTCTCTCATTTTTGTGTGTTTGGTTGCAAGTGTTTTATTCTGAAGTCCGGGAACCTACACAAGTTCGAGTCACGTTCTTGTGATGGGATCTTTCTAGGCTACTTGACTTCTTCGCGGGCGTATAGGGTCTGGAACCGCGAGTCTAGTAAAATTGTAGAGACCTGTGAGGTGACCTTCGACGAGGCCAGTCCGGGGACTAGGCCCGATATCTCAGGTTCTTTAGAGAAGTCCGATACCATCTTTGTGGATGATGAGGAGGATGGAGATGAGGGTTGTCTACCCGATCCAGTTCCTCATCCTCCCCTCGAGGTGCCTTCTTCCACCGCACCTCCTGGTGATCAGCCCATGCTTTCTGCTTCCTCTGGAGCTAGTGGCTCTGTTTCTACCTCATCAGCTCATGAGGTAGAGGCCACTTCTTCTTCTCATCCTGGACCTCCTCGATATATCTAGAAAAAGCATCCTTTAGAGCAGATGATTGGAGACCTCTTTGAGCGCGTCACACGCTCGAAGTCTGGCATGTCGCATTTCTGTCTCAATTCTGCCTTTGTTGCCACCTTTGAGCCCAAGGATGTTAGTCATGCCCTATCTGATGAGTCTTGGGTCAATGCCATGCACGAAGAGTTAGAGAATTTCGAGAGAAACAAGGTCTGGTCGCTTGTTGAGCCCCCTCGAGGTCACAATGTCATTGGGACTAAGTGGGTGTTCAAGAACAAGCAGAGCGAGGATGGGGTAGTCATTTGAAACAAGGCTAGACTGGTAGCTCAGGGCTTCTCCCAGGTTGAGGGTCTAGATTTCGAGGAGACCTTTGCCCCTGTAGCTAGACTTGAGGTCATTAGAATCCTTCTTACCTTTGCAGCTTCTAAGAGTTTCAAGCTTGACTAGATGGATGTTAAGAGTGCCTTTCTCAATGGCTTCATTAAGGAAGAAGTCTATGTGAGACAGCCTCCAGGTTTCGAGAACCCCAAGTACCCAAACCATGTCTTCAAGCTTTCCAAAGCTTTGTATGGACTTAAGCAGGCCCCTAGAGCTTGGTATGAGAGGCTTAAGTCCTACTTGTTGAGTCATGGTTTTGAGATGGGTAAGGTAGATAAGACCTTGTTCATTCGCCTGCATGGCACTGATCTTCTGCTCATCCAGATTTATGTGGGCTCTTCCCATGCTCTCGTTTCACAGTTCTCGGATGTCATGAGCACCGAGTTTGAGATGAGCATGATGGGTGAGTTGACCTTCTTCCTTGGCTTCCAGATCAAGCAGACTCGGGAGGGTACTTTCTTGCATCAGGGTAAGTACACTCGTGACCTCCTGAGGCGCTTTGACATGAGTGATGGTAAGCCGGTGTCAACACCCATGGCATCTTCTGTCACTCTTGACCCATACGAGGACGGCGAGCCAGTTGATCAGAAGGAGTATCGGAGTATGATCGGCTCCCTCTTATACCTTACTGCCTCGAGACCAGACATACACTTTTCTGTGTGTCTATGTGCTCGGTTTCAGGCTTCTCCTCGCGTGTCTCACCGCCAGGTGGTGAAGCGCATTCTTCGGTATCTTCAAGCTATCATTGACTATGGTATCTGGTACTTTTCCTCGTCCTGTCTTTCCCTTAGAGCCTACTCGAATGCAGACTTTGCTGGCTGTAGGATAGATAGGAAGAGCACTTCTGGCACCTGCCAATTGATTGGCACTTCTCTCGTTTCTTAGTCGTCTAGGAAGCAGTCCGGAGTTGCACAGTCCACCGCAGAGGCCAAGTACATTGCTGCCGCCAATTGTTGCAGCCAGGTACTTTGGATGGTCTCGACCTTGCGGGACTTTGGGTTGGTTATCGACAGTGTTCCACTCTTTTGTGATAACACTTATGCGATTAACATTGCTAAGAACCCAGTGCAGCACTCTCGGACCAAGCATATTGACATTCGCTATCACTTCCTTCGAGACCATGTGGAGAAGGGTGACATTGTGCTCCAGTTTGTGGAGAGTGACCACCAGTTGGCTGATATCTTTACCAAGTCATTGGATAGCTCTAGGTTTTCAGCTCTGCGGGGAGAGCTTGGGGTGGTTTGTCCTTATGGGCTGTTGTGAGGGGGAGCTTTGTGCTTTACTGCTTTATTATATTGATTATGCTCTTACTTCTTTCTGTTGCCTTGCATTCCAGGTGCATTGGGTTTAGTCCTTCTAGCATAGGTTAGAGTGTTTCTCTAGTCTAGCTGCTTAGATCTCTTATCTTGTGATTATATGATGTTGCTTATTAGCTGTTTCTCTTCTCACTAGGTTGAGCTCACTCACTGCTTATAGGTTCTAGCGAGGGTTGGGCCACCCTCAGGTAGGCAGGGTACGTGTTTGCTCCTTAGTGTGTTAGATGATCTGTTGTTAGTCCTGGAGTCATATGGGGTAGATGAGAGTTAGTCTGAGCCATAGTATCCTCTATATCTTATCTATGCTTTAAGGATTGCCTTTTCTGATTTCTTTGCCAGCTTCTTGCATTTATTGCTTTGGTTCAGCGGGAGTTCATTTGGGAGCTTCTGGAGCTTAATATTGACTTAACTCAACTTGAACTAAAAGTTGCATCACATGTTGAGGGGGAGCTAGATTTTCTGCATTTTATCTTTGCATTGTAATATAACTACATGGAGCCTTGATTATTATCCTTTATGACATGTTTACAATGCATTACATCTTGCCATGACTTGTGTTTATTTGCTAAATTTATCATGACTTCATATGTGTAGATTAGCTCTTGCCATGATAAGTTAATTAAAATTGCTCAACTTGAATTAAAACTTGTCATGATAGCTCTCGAGATTAGTCTTTCTTTAGTTATCCTTTTATGATTCATGCCATGTCAACTAGGCTGAGTTGAGTCTTGAATCTTTATTGAGCTTTAGATTGAGCTATGCTAGTTCTTGATGATGCATAAGTTAGTACAACCTTTTATGAATGCAAAAAGATCTCTTTTGTGTGAAAGAACTGATCTCACCAATTTTCTCTTATGAGACTGCTTGCCATTGTACTAGGAATGAACTCAGGGAGAGTTTTGGATGACCAAGACTATCTTCTTAAGCTTCTAGCTTGAAGTAGTCGCATAAGGCTTGAGATCTTGCACATGATTAAAATTTTTGGTTGGAAACGACCATGAGTTTCAAAAGAAAATATGTCACTTGTGCTAAATTTGCTTAAGCTACAAAAAGAACCAAGTACTTGAACCAATGTTTCATTCTTGAGCGTGTAGCACTCTAAATTGACTCAATACTAGTTTGTTGATTCCGCTTAGCTTATTGACATGGCTTGCGTCATCTTTGCATACCTCTAGTTAAGACTTTGATCATGGATGACTTGACATACTCACATATTGCACTACATTTCAGATTGTCATCTATTTGGTTTACCTGGCTTATACATATCTTGTCATGATCTAAATAGCATTCTATTGAGTTGTGGCTTGGTGTAGTACTTAATGGTCATTTTGGATAATCTTCCTGGCTCTAAATGCTTAAAATAAACAAACTTCAGCCATTTCATCCAATGTCATGTCATATTCTCTCTTTTGCATCCTTGATGTGTTTATTGCCAAAAGGGGGAGAATAGTGAAGAAAAAGCCTTTTTCATGATTTTCTTGGAGCTTTTGAGGAAAACTTGCTCTTTCTTTTGCTCCTTGTCGACATGGTCATTAGCTTCATTATCTTTCTTTGGACCATGTTGGACTTTTCAAAACAAACTCAACTTCGTGCTTTTTCTGGGATTGTCAATATACTCATCAAGGGGAGATTGATAGACCATGTGGAGGTGACCCCGGTTGTGTGATGAGTAATTGACATCGGTTTTGGGAAAGTTGAGTTTGGTTTGTGTGGTTCGGACCATGTCGTTGCTCGGTGCAATCGGTTTCGGTCGGACCTTGTCGAACTAGGTCGAACGTGCTAAGTCGGTTATTTTTTGTTTTGATCGGTTTGGGCTTTGAGTATTTCTTCTGATATTATTGTATGTTTACAATATTTCGAGCGGTGCTATGTGATTTGTTTCTTGTCTGTGATAGCTGCAGGACATCGAGGTGGAGTCGTGGCGAGGCACGGGATGACCGGACTAGGCGCAGGTGGTGCCGAGGTCAGAACGGTCGAGGTGTGCCGAAGACGGCGAGAGCTCGAGGTAGCTGCGTGGCTTGGAGGGCAAGGAATGAGGAAGCTTCCTGGAAGGTGCGCGAGGGGCATTTTGGTGAATACGCAAAGCTGCACTAAAGGAAGTGGATTGTGGATAAAGCGCCATGAGTTGGTGGAGGCTTAATGGGTAAAGCAAGGTGTGAACCCATTATGGAGGCTATAAATAGAGAGGTGCTCTCTAGTGTTGAAATTGAAAGAGTGGGTGTAAGAGTTAGGATTTTATTTGGTTCTCTCCATGTATGAAAAATGAGAAAGAGAGAAAGAGAGAAGGTGTGAGTTTCTCTCTATGCTCTCCGGGCGTATGGGGACATAGTGTGAGATTGAGAGAGAGATGAGCCGCGAACAACCCTTTGTAATCGCGTATGTCTCTGTGTTTATTGCAAGATATCTTTTGTTGAGTCATGTTGAGCCTTTGAGCCATTCTTTGCTCTCTGTTCTTATTTGATCATGCTATTTTGAGATCCTTTTAGCAGTTTAGCTCTTTGATGTCTAGAGTTTGAGTTGTTTCTTTTGTTCAAGAAGTAGCTATGCTTTGAACTGGAAACCGCTTCATAGCCTTGTGGCTAATACTCTCCCGAAAGCAAAGTTACTTAACACGTTCTTGAAAAAAAACTGCAGCCGATGGACCTTGATTTTAGTCGTCTTGTTTTATTCGGCTCCTTTGGGCAGCTGTAATTTTTTTGTTACCTTGATGATCTCTTTCGGCTAGCAGCTAGCAATCCTTTTCGGTAGCTAATCTCTTGGATTTTACTCCTGTGCCATCAATCATTTTCTGCCTCTTATTCTTTCACTTCTTGTCTCTCTTTGCGAATCCTTTGCTTGCTGCTTCTCGGTTTGTAGTGTTCAGTCTGTCTGCAGTTTCTAGTTTTAGTTCTTATTTTCAGTTCTCTATTTCTAGTGTTTTCTTTTGGTGTTGTGCTGTTTTCAGCTCTGCAGTCTTGCTGCCTTGTTTGCAGTTTCTTTTTGCTTTTAGTAGTTTTGGCCAAGCTATTGTGGACAGGATTGGTCTGCAATTTTTCCTTTTCCTTTGCTGCTGTTCGGCTAGGCCTTTGTGCTGATTCCGTCCCCCTGTTTGGTCTGCTTTTTGCTGCAGTATTTCAGCAAGATTAGGTGTGCTCTTTTGCTCCCAATCTCTGCTGTTTTGGACATCAATCTTTTCTCTTTTTGCTGCAGTATTTCAGTAAGGATAAGTGCTCTTTTTGCTCCCAATCTTTGCTATTTTGGACAGCAAAATGTTCTCTCTTTTGGGCTGTTAGTCTCTGTTCTTTTCTCTAGTATCGTCTTGTCTAGTTAGTTTGGCCTGTGGTCTTGGTCTTGCTTTTATTTTCTGCAGTTTTCAGATTTTCTGTAGTTTGTCCCAAGTTGGTTCTCTTAGCAGCAGTTTGACTCTTCAGTGTTTTAGCAAAATTTATTTTCTTGCTTCATAGCTTCCATAGCTTTTGAGAAGAATTGCGGGTGGATACTTGGGAGCGGATTTAAAAGCAACATTTACCCCCCTCTGTTGCCATTTTGGTCCAACAAAACATTTTTGAAAAACAAAGTCTAATCCAGGAAAAACTTTTACTCAGCATGCCCATGACCGTGGGCACAGCTATACAGGATAGATTATACACTCTGCAGAGATTGTACAGCTTTACCTACAAGACACGATCATCCCTTTGTACCACTAGATTACACACTTCCTTAGGTGTGCGGTGGGGAGTCGTGACAAGGCCTTTACAATGCAAAGCCTTCAACCTGGCCAAGCCAACTCTAAGGTTTCACCCCAGTAAGGAATCCACCAGACTGGGACCCCCTCTTGAGCCTGAGTGAGACTTCTCATGGCTACAACCACGCTCACCCAAGTGGGACTTCGCATGGCACTAACCATGCCCACTTTCAACCTACGACTTGACTCAGGTTGAGACTTTATAAATTAATTAGCCAGGGTTGTTCCATACCAGCCATGCGGTAGTACGATAGGGCTTTGCAACAGTAGCTCACAGACCAGTCCTTAATCTGACTTAGGCCCAACCACATACCCCTGTGCACGACAATCAACCACTGCGGCTCCAACCAACAGGGCATGCCTGCACCCACCAATCTAACCAATTGCCTAAGTCTAAACCAGGTTTTATATTTTGTTTTCAAAATATTTCATAAACCTCCTTGACTCACCAAAGTCAAGAGTACATTTGAAAAGCTTATCATTTTACGTGAAAAGTTCATCATTTTATGTGAAAAGGTATCCCAAATCAAATATTATAACTAAGCAGGTCTAAGCATTTGATTTAAACTCTCTAGCCAATACTAGTGTACTAACTAGAGATTGATTCTAGGGTGACAAGGTATCGAGGAATTCAATATCAATGGAGGAATTACCAAGTAGGCAATAACTGAATTTAAAACTGAATTGAAATACGTTGAATAGAAATATGCAAGCATTATAATTTAAATCAACATAATTTTATTTTGAAATCTGGGATCAACATGATCAAGGAGTGTGACTTGCCTTGCTCTTCAACTTGGCTTGGATCCTCGTCGAAGAATTTTCCCCAATCGTCGAAGTCTACACGTGAAAACAGCCCACCAAATTGAAATAAATTCAAATTAAATTCAAATTGACTTAAAAAATTTGAATTGAGGCCAGAAATGGATAGAGAGAAATCTTTGATGAATTTAGAAATTTGAATGGGCTCAATCGGAGTTAAAACGAGGGAGAACGGGCTCTAGGAAAATTAAATTCAGAGAAAAAGAAAAAGAGAAATTTCTGGAATTTTTTTTCTACTGAAAAAGATAATTATGATGTCAGCCTTGCGTCAGCCAGGGATTTTAATTTTCGGCCGATTTATTTTTGCATGGAAAATAGGGGAGAGGGGGCTGACATGTGGGCCCTTGGTCCATGGACCGGGCTCATGGCAGTGGGGAGGCGCAGAGGTGGCATGGGGAGGAGGCTGGCGCGGGCATGGCGCTGACAGGGAGAGAGGGGCCGAGGTGGCCGACGCGTGGCGCCGCGTCACCGTCCACGCTGGCACGGGTGAGCCGACGTAGCAGGGCGGCCGGGGTGGCGCACGGGGGTGGCAGCGACGGCGGCGCTCCAGCGGGCGGCGGCCGGCGGCGAGGGCGGAAATGGAGAGGGGAGACCGAGGGGAAGTCAGGGGTAGGGGCGGCGGTTACCGAGGGTGGCCAGGAGGTGGTCAGCAACGAGGGAAGGTGGCGGCGGCTCTGGGGCTCCGGCGGCGAGGAGGTTCTGGCGGCGGGGAGGGGCGACCGAGGGGTCCCTGAGGTGCGCGCGGGCACGGTGAAGGTGGTGGTGGAGACGGCGAGGCGAGGTGGGGCCCGCGGCGGCGGCAAGGGCGCATGGCGCGGCGGCGGTGGGGTGGTCAGGAGAGAGGGAGGAGCGGCGGGGGAGGATGGGTGAGGAGAGGCAGAGCCGGTAGGGTTTAAATAGGAGTCGGGGAGGGGGGTGCCGGCGGGAATTTCTCACCGGTGGTTTACGGGGGCGGCGGCGGTTACGGAGGGGTGAGGCCGAGTGGGGCGTGGGGAGTGGGGGAAGTGGGGCGCGGGCGCGTGTGAGAAGAAGAGGGAGGTGGGCGGCGCATGCGGGAGGGTGGGGGAGGGAGAGGAGCGGTTAGGGCGGGGCGGCAGTTGCGGGCGGCGGCGGCGCGAGAGGAAGGAGGAGGTCGCGGGGAAGACGGGCCTGACATGGGGGCCTGGGCGGTCAGCGAGAGGGAGGGAGAAGCAGCTGACGGGCGGGGCCCACGGACAGAGAGAAAAGGAGTGGGGCGCGGGTAGCGGCCGAATCGCGGGGCGGGGAACCGGACGGCTGGGGAAAGGGAGGAGCCGACGGGGATGATGGGCCGAGGAGGCGGCGTGGCGGGCATCCGGGCCGGCCAAGTGTCGGCCCGAGGAGTGAGGGAGGCGGGTTTGGGGGTCGGCGGGGATGGCGGCGACGTGGACGCATCCGAGCCAGCCACGCGTCGGCCGAAGGGGATGGGGAGGGATTTAATTTTTATTTTTGATTTCCAGACTTTCAGAAATTGCTAGAAAATGCATTAAAGCTAAAAAAATATGAAATCACTTCCAAAAATTCCAAAACAATTCAGAGAACCTCCTGGAGACTTTTTGGACTTAATAAAATTATTTACAACTAATGTTGGTATTATATTTTCATAACTAAAATACTTTTTGTTTTCCAAAATACATTTTTAAGTTCCAGAAACTCAGAAAACCCAATTAAATTCCAGATAATTAATTTAAAGTAGGTTTTTTTTATAGAAAATCAAAATATCTTTTTATTTGATAATTACTTTTAGGCTTTACATAAAATATTTTTCAAAATCAGCTTTTTCAAAGACAGAAAATCAGGGCAAATCCAAAAAAATAAAATTTAGGCAACAAAAATACTTATTTTAATTTAAAATTTTATTTTAATCATTTTTAATTTAAAATTTTATTTTAATCATTTTTATTTATTTATTTATTTATTTATTTATTAAAAACCCGGCTGTTACAAGCAGCCATGGTCAAGGAGCAGTGGTCGTAAGTCGTCACTAGATGTCCGAGCAACGGCTGAGTCAATGAGTTGCCCGAGTCGTGTTGATTATGGAGAAGATCCTGGACAGTGGCATAAGAATAGGTCCTAGTTGTTAGCTAGTGGACTTAGTGGGTGCGTATCCGTCGTGTGACCGAGTGAGGCTTATTTAATACATGTAATCTATTAAGCAATTTGAGTAGAAATTATGTCATCTTCTTAAGAACGAATATAATAGTTATGCTGGACCAGAGGTCGATGAACTGGATCCCTAGCAAAGCATGGTCATTTTTGGCCAACCATGGTAGAGAAATTCCCCCTTTTGCCCCCTCCCACGAAATTCCACGCCTATCTAGATGCAGTCGAAGACCCGTGATAGAAGCTGTGGTCGAAGCCGTGGTCGAAGCACTGTGGTCGAAGTGTCATGGTCGAACCTCGTGGTTAAAGTACCGTGGTTGAAGTACTATGTAATCGTGTGTTGAGTACTCATGTGTTCGAGTACTATGTAGTTGAAGGCATCAGAGTCAGTAAATCGGTCATAGCTACAGTGAACTGGTCATAGTTACAATGAACTAGTCATAGGTACAGTGAACTGGTCATAGCAGCGATAGTCGTGAGTTGAGTTGCGTAGTAGTCGTAACTACAGTGAACCAGTCGTACCTACAACAGTCGTGAGTCGAGCTATGTAGCAGTCATAATCTACAGTAGACGGTCGCTACTCGTAAGCTAAAGTAGATGCTTGGTATTCGCAAGCTATAGTATACAGTCGTGTTCGAAGACCGGTAATACTGCTCTATGTGAGTGGTACTACCGGAGAAGCGGTTGAAGTGCCGTGGTTGAGAAGCCGTGGTCAGAGTTGCGGTCAAAGTGCCATGGTCAGAGTTGTAATCGAAGTGCCGTGGTCGAGCAGCTGTGGTCGAAGGGGCATGGTCGAGCAGCTGTGGTCAAAGTAAAGTGATGAGGCACCGTGGTCAAGTAGCCGTGGTCGAGGTGCAGTGGTTGTAAGTCATCACTGGACGTCAGAGTAACGACTGAGTCAATTAGTTGGCCGAGTCATGTGGATCGTGGAGAAGATCCTAGACAATGGCATAAGAATAGGTTCTAGTTGTTAGTTAGTAGACTTGGTGGGTGCATACCGGTAATGTGACTGTGTGATGCTTATTTAAGTTATGTAATTTGTTAAGCAATTTGAGAAGAAGAGAGTGAATAACAAAAAGAAGAAAAGGCGTGTGTTGCCACAAAAAAAGAAGTCGCTCCTGTGCTTACTCGTCCTCCATACTCATGTGTGTGTCGTTCCAAGGGAGAAAGCACATGTGCATTTTCTCCTGGAGAGTAGCAATCGGAGCTAATGAGTTTAGTTCCAACAAGAAGGTTGGTCGATAATTCAAAGTTACCAATCGATTGAAATAATACTAACATTCCATCCTTATGTAGGTCAAGGAACTACAAGGAAATTAACATTCCGTATGGAAATAATACTAAATGTTTAGTGTAAGGAAACATAAGAAAATTAACATTCCGTTTAGGAACATTCCACTCCATAATTTCACCATTCATTACGCTACTTAACATTTCATTCCACGCCAGCTATTTCATATGGAAGTAGGACATGCTAAATGTTAAGTGTATGGGAAATGTGTGTATGGAAACGTTTCATATAGAAAAAAGCCGAGGTTTGCAGGAGCACATGAGATTAGGAGGATCTCGGCATTAACCTCCTCAATCTACATCCCATGCCGAGATTTGCTTTCCATGCTGGCTAAATGGAAATAATATTATGGAAAAGGCATGTACGAAATGGGAAGGCCATACTAAATGTACCAAGATTTGCTTCCCATCACCGATTTGATAGTTGTAGCTACAGTAACTGGTCGGTAGTCATGGTCAGAGAAGCGATCAAAGTGCCATGGTTAGAGAAGCGGTTGAAGTGCCGTGGTCGAGAAGTTGTGGTCAGAGAAGCGGTCGATGTGCCGTGGTTGAGAATCTGTGGTCAGAGAAGTGGTCGAAGTGCTATGGTCGAGAAGCCGTGGTCGAGCAACCATGGTTGAAGTGCCGTGGTTGAGCAGCCTGGTGAGGTGCAGTGGTCTAAGTCATCATTAGACGTCCGAATAACGACTGAGTCAATGAGTCATAATCATGTAAGTGTGTCATTCCAAGGAAGAAAGCATGTGTGCGTTTTGTCCTAGCGAGTAGCGATTGAGGCTGATGAGTTCATTTCCAACAACGCCATGGTCGAACAGCCATGGTTGAATTACAGTTGTTGAAGTGTTGTGGTCAAGGCGCTTAGATCGAAGGACTTGAAGCGGTCAAAGTGTCAAGGTCGAGAAGCCGTGGTCAGAGAAGTGGTCGAAGTGCCGTGGCTGAGAAGCCATGGTCGGAGAAGCAGTCGAAGTGCCGTGGTCGAGAAGCCATGGTGGAGAAGCAGTCAAAGTGCCGTGGTCGAGGTGCAGTGGTCGTAAGTCATCACTGGACGTTTGAGTAATGGTTGAATCAATGAGTTGGTGACCATTTTCTCCATGGCTGAGTCAATGATTAATGACTAAGTCCATGAGTCGCAGTCATGTGCATATGTCGTTCCAAGGAAGAAAGCATGTGTGTGTTTTCTCTACAGTGAGTAGTGTTCTGAGCTGATGAGTTCAGTTCCAACAATGACGTGGTCGAAGTGCCTGGTCAAGGCGCCTAGGTCAAAGGAATCAAAGCGGTTGAAGTGTCGTGGTTGAGAAGCCATGGTCGGAGAAGCGGTCGAAGTGCCATGGTTGAGAAGTCGTGGTCAGAGAACTGTTCAAAGTGCCATGGTCACAGAAGCGGTCAAAGTGCCATGGTTGAGAAGCCATAGTCGGAGAAGCGGTCGAAGTGCCGTGGTCGGAGAAGCGGTCGAAGTGCCATGGTCGAGGCACGGCGGTCATAAGTCGTCACTGGGTGTCCGAGTAACGATTGAGTTAATGAGTTGATGATAGTTTTCTCCATGGCATTGGTGCCTGGGCAGATGAGCGCGCGAGGTAGCGGGATTGGCAGGACTAACTTGCAATTGTGGATATTGGATGAACTGAATAAGCAGTGTAGATATTCAGATGGCAGAGCCAACTGGCAATGTTACCCATTGGATTATATTGATATAACCATCAGGATAGAAGGGTATTAATATGGTTGGGTAACAAATTGTTTAATCAAACTGATGCTTTACATACATACATATATATACACACACACACATATATACATACATACACACATATATACATACATACATACATACATACATACATACATACATACATACATACATACATACATACATACATACATACACACACACACACACACACACACACACACACACACACACACACACACACACACACACACACACACACACACATATATATATATATATATATATAATTCTATATATATATATATATATTCTTTTTGTTGTATATAACATATACATCTTTAAACACCGCGTATTCATCTATCCCTTAATTTGGTGAGCCCTAATTCCATTATAATAAAAGTCAATGACAAATATTTTATAGTTTCAAAAAAAAAGAAATAAATTAGAAATTCTCAAAAAAAAATCTGTCTCTTTGTTTTGTGGACCCTAATCTTGGTCCATAACCATAACCATTAGATGTTACGAGATAAAACAGAGGATCGTATAGAATCGGTTCAAGAAAGTATCGATGCTCATGGTTGTTTCCTGCGCAAGTGTGGAAGATCGCTCCACACAGTGAAGGAGAGCTTAAACTGGAGGTCAACATACATCGGTCAATAAACGCAACCAAGAAAGTACGACTATACAGCAAAGATTCCCTTCTTCCAAGGTGACAATTAGGTGGTGCTTGGTTGAACTTATTTTTTTGTGGTTTATGGCTGAATTTTTATTGTACCTGGATGAAATTACAATATAGCTGATAGTGGCTTATTTCGCATAATTAAATTTTAAAAAAAACTTAGAAATAGAAAAAATGGGTTATTCCAGTATGTATAATGCAAACGAATACGGGGAAAAAAGAACCGGCAAAAAAGCTCAAAAAATCTAAAAAATCATAAAAAGACAAAATTTTAGAATAGTGAAAAAGCCAGAAATCCAAGCCCAAACGAAGGGTGGATTTTCAAATAATTTGAGTTGACTTTGAGTTGGTTTATTTGAAGCTTTTTCTAGAATTTGAGGACAACTTTGTAGGCCGCAAACCAAGACTGAATACAAGTCGGATGGAAAGAGTTTTTGACATTTTTGATACGTTTTGAATCCGTATTTGTAAGAAGAATCATAGTCATGCGACAATTACAAAAATGTCACTTCTGCTGCACGGTGACCGGATGATAGTGTCATGGAGGTGACACCTGGCCGAAGGAGCCCGTGGCTATGCGGTAGGCACCTGCCGCCCGGCCACCGTGTGGCCAAGCCGCTGCCACCTGGTGAAAGCATTTAGGCCCCTAAAAATGATTTTGGTAATTAATGAATTTATGTGAATATGAGACTAACGTGTTTAATGAGTGTTTTAAAGTTAAGTCCATATGTGGTTGATAAGATGCAAGCCAAAGGATAATTGTGAAGACCAAAATGACTCAAGGCAAAGGTACACTTAGAATAGGATCCCTTTTTGCTTTTACCGGTCTTAGGAGAAAAGGTGGAAGATCGGGTTATAGGCTAGATAATCGTACTATAAAGAGGGATCATGGAAAGTAGCTTGATAGCAAAATTATGTGCCATTTGGATCAAACTACGAGCATGCATACTTTAAAAATCTATTTTAAAAGCCAAAACTGTGCCCTGTCTGGAAGATCGGAACTACCGCAGAGCGGAAGTTCCGCAGGCAAAATCGGTACTACTGGCGGCTGGAAGCTCTGAAGTTAGAGCGGAATCATTTTTTCCAGAGAGCACCCTCCGGATGCAATTTGAGATTTTGCGGGATCGGAAGTACCGGCGATTTTAACGCCGAAACTACCGTGGGTGCAGTATTTCCGCTGCATGGAGCGGTACTTCCGGAGCCCTGAGAGACCATGTGGAGGTGACCACATGCTTGTGATGAGTAATTGATGTGTATGTTGCAAAGATTTAGTTTGGTTTGAGTGGTTTGTGCCAGGTTGGCATTTGGCGCAGTCAGGTTTGGTTAGACGGTCTTGAGGCGTATTCTTCTTCCCAATTGGTCTTTTGGGCAATTTCACGCTTAAGTATGATTTATTGATGCTAATCGTGATTACATGTTTCAAGCGGTGCTATGTAATGTGTTTCTTGTCTGTGATGGCTGCAGGACATCGAGGCAGAGTCGTGGCAAGGCACGGGGTGACCGGACTAGGCACAGGCGGTGCCGAGGTCAGAACGGTTGGATGTGCTGAAGACGGCGAGGGCTCGAGGTAGCTGCGAGGCTTGGAAGGCAAGGAATGAGGAAGCTTCCCGGAAAGTGCAGGAGGGGCGTTTTGGTGAATACATAAAGCTGCACTAAAGGAAGTGGATTTGATTTGAGTTAGTGGGTAAAGCGCTAAAGCTTAATGGGCAAAGCAATGTGTGAACCCATTATGGAGGGCTATAAATAGATGCATGTCTCCTGGTGGAGGGCAGGACTTGAGAGAGGGGTTTTGGTCTTTGCTTTGTTTTTGCTTTGTGCTTTAATGCTTGAGAGAGGGAACATGGCTTTGGGTTTGATGGCTTTAGTCTTTTCCTTTAGTTGTTGAGGTTTGTTGAGAAGAACAGAAGGTTGTCTCCTCTCTGTACGTGTGTTCTTGTGAGGAGAGGAAGTGCTCAAGGTGTGTGCATGTGTTCTTGAGAGAACCATGTAATGTAATCATTCCTCTTGTATTCAATCGCATATGGGGATTCCTATGTAATCCTTGATTGATTGGAAATGGATCTACTGAGTTTATCCCTCGTGCTTGCATGTTTTCTCTTCGTGTTCTTCTGTGCTTGATTTCTCAGATTTTTGTTTTTGTGTTGTCTCCTGCTGAGAAGGTGCAAAATGGATTGCTATGTGATGGGATTGTATTTCTAGACCTTTTGGTCAGCTCGTTTCAAGAGCAATTTGATTGAATCACAAGAATCACATTTCTCTCTTTCCTGTGTTCATGTTTTCTCTGCTTTCCTTTTCAAGGGTTTGGTGTCTTTTTCGTTTTCCCTTGAAAGATTGTGCCCAAATTTGAGTCTCAGAGTCCCAAGGCTTTTCCCTAGCTAATCCTTGAGTTTCATGGTCAAAGAATCAGAAATGAGATGGCAATTTGAGAAATAGAGTTACTCTTTGTAACTTTTCAGTTCTTGGCTCAAATCTCATATTCTTGGTCTCCAAATGAATTCTCCTGTTGTTTGAGGTCCCTTTGTTGTTTGGAATAGGTTACTTATCTTCTAGCAAGAAGGCAACAACAGAAATTCATCCATTTTCCTGAAATCGTAGTTGTTCTGTAAAATCAGCAAAAATCAGTTTCAGTCGGGCTCCCTGTTTTCAGGCAACCGGTTAGACCGGTGGTCAAGAGGCGGTCAGACCGGACCCGGCCGGTCAGACCGGCCCACACACGACGGTCAGACTGGCGGTGTGCAGGCGGTCAGACCGGCCGTTGCACACCGGTCAGACCGACCTGGTGTTTTTGGCTGTTGATACCGTATGTTCGATGCTTTCTCTTGCTGTTGTGTTTTAGCGTTTTTTGCCATGTCTTCTTCTTCTGTGGACTTGAGTCTCCAGTAAGCTTAATCTGTTTCTTCATAGCATTTGTTGCTATAAGAAAAGAACATCTTTATTTGAGTACATGGGGAAAATTTGAAAAGCAACATTCACCCCCCCCTCTGTTGCCGATTTCGATCCAACAAGCCCGGAAGCTCCGGAGGTAGAGCGGAGCCTTTTTTCTAGAGAGCGCCAAGTTTGGGGAGTTTTGGGGTTCGGCCCAAGCTGTAGTACCGCGCCGACTTTGCGGAACTACCGCAGAGCGCTAGTACCTAATTTTACAACAGCGGTAGTACCGCGCCGACTTTCCAACGGTCAGTGCAGAGCCTTTGACATAGCCATTCTGCCTCGCCAGAAAGGGGAGCAGAACTACCGGCCATAGGCCGGCGGTAGTTTCACTCGCCCTGAATTTTTTGGAATTTGTTCGAAACGGCTAGTTTTGGTTGGTGAAGGATATAAATACCCGTACCACTGCTTAAGGACAGCAAGAAGAGACTCATTGAACATTTCTTGAGCATAGAGCATTCACTCCACCCCTTGTTTTCACTTTGAGCATTAAATTTGAGGTGGTTGAGCAAATAGTGCATTGCATTCATTAGTTGATCCTTTTGCACTCATTTGCAATCAAGTCAAGCCCTGGTTTATTACTCTTGGTGCTTGCCGGCACCTGGACGATTGGGCAGAGGATTGATCGGTGATCTTCTCACAGGAGATTGTGAGAAGACCTGACGTTCGTGTGAAGGTTGGAGCTCACCTACCCGGACCGGGGAAGAGCTACCTCTAGTGATCGAGGTGTTTCGGCTTAATTCGTGGAGCCGGTCCGATTTGTTCGGGCTAACGTCAACGTGGATTAGGGAAAACCGGCAAGTTTCCGAGTAGCACGGTAAAATATCGATTGTGTACATCTCTCACTTACTTTCTTCTAGCTTTTATTGGTTATCATTATTGTGATCATTTGCTTGATATAGAGCTAGTGTTATTTATCTTTTGACTGGAATTGTGTAGGCTTAAGTGCTCTACATTCTTGCTATTGAATTTGTAGAGAATTAGTTTAGAAGAAAAGAAAATTTTAAAAACCTCCTATTCACCCCCTGTAGTCAGTATCCTTGATCCTACACCTGGCCACGGGGCGGCTCCCCCTCCCTGATCACGATGCTTTGACCACAGCAGTTCGACCATGTCGCTTTGACAACAACGCTTCCACTATGGCACTTCGACCACATGACACCGCCTTGCCCGCATGGTGGCTGGGCGGCAATGACTTGGCCGCACTGTTGTCGGGCGGTAGGCGCCTGCCACATAGCCACATGACTCCTTCGGCCAGGTGTCACATCTATGGTGCTACCGCCCGATGACCAGGCGGTAAAATAGACATTTTTGCTATTATCATGTGTATACTGATATTCTTGTAAATATGATCTTAAAATGTGCTATAAGTGCTAAAAACTCGAATGGAAACACGTCGCTACATTGATATTTATACAAACACAAATGTCTACATGTATATAACTATATATATATATGAATGTATTTCGATTGATAGGCACGACAACTGTATAGCATATATAACTATATTTTCGAATCTAGTTGCTCAAAAGCGTGGGCAATTCGATTAGTTAGAATGCATGACCAATCTGCGTGCCCCCCTGCATCGTTTCCATACATTTGGTCAAAATGTATTTTCGAATCTAATCGTGCAAGTGCTGACAATTTGGCCAGTTGGAATGCATGACCGGCGTGTTTCTAGCATCTTTTCCATACATTTGATCTATACTCTCCGCGAGGAGCGTGCGCGTGTTTCTACTTGGTGCCAATTGAAGGACTATATGAGAGGTACTAAATATTATTGAAATAAACCATTGTCAATCTCAAGGTTTGGAGATTCGAAAATGTTGTTTTCACAAATTGTCGATTTTCTGATCTGCTAGCAGACGGCCGATCACATGTTATTGAGTTGCATTGATGAGATGCATGTATGATGTCTTGCATGCTCTTGAGTTGCATTAATGAGGTTGTTGTACGTGATGTCATGCATAGAGCGGGTTTTTTTAGACTGATAGTTTATGACTTATGATTTAAATATTTAAATTCTGACTGTTCGCGAGAGACAGTATGTAGAGAAAAATAGTCGCATGCGATTTTGACAGGTACAGCTAAACTTAGTACACTTTTTACTATAATTTTCCTATTGACCCTGCCTTAAAAATGTACTGTTTAAAAACTAATTAATGTAGATAGTACAAGCATAAACCAACTTTAAGCCCAAAAGAACATGGCCTATAGTCTGATGTTGCTTTGATGAGGAAGTGGGCTATTAAATTTAATTAATCAACCAATGATCGGCCATGCATGCAGTCCAACCAGAAAAGATTTATGGTCTAATCGAGCAATAGCAGCGATCTAACCGCTGAGGCCATGCAGTCAGACTAGATTTTTACCTAGGGTTTTTTATTTTATGGTGTTGAGTTGCGGAATGAGGTTTGGTGACCAAGGTCAATGGATCTATATTGCATGAAATATGTTACTGCTAACGTGAGTTAAGTTGTGAAGAACATGTGCCCAAAAATAATTTCTTTGTCTTTAGATGTGCTGCGTCGCTTGGAGTCAACCATGGTCACAGTGAGGATCAGAGCTACACTCATGGAGGAGTCGAGGCCCAGAACAATTGAGAATGCTGGGTGAGATAGTTAAGCTCAAACATGGCATGAGAAAGGTAGGAAATGTCAAAGGAAAGTTTGAACAACATGATTGCACCATGTGGCTTGGTTGGTCCAAGTGAGACATTGTCCGGTGGAATCAAAACGGGAGAGACTTACCGACATGTGACAAACGAGTGGTGCACCTACACTTGGCAAGCATGTCGATTGCTTGCAATTGAAGGAGATGAATATATCATGGAAGGATATTTTGGTAATTTGACCAAAATACCGAAGATTGCTTTCAACGAAAACTGCAGCGCTTGGAAAAATGGTTTAGGTCATAGAGAAATTGGTATGATCAAGTTAGATAAAATCTTAGGACTTAACCGATTCGGGTTTATGCGCTTTGAAAAACGTGCATAAGTGAGCATATGTGAGTAAAACCTGTGTGTGGGGTTTTTGGGTTTCCATTATATGTGCTAAGTGGATAGCATCTACTAGGATTAGATGTGGTTAGTTAGCCCATCTATTTCAGAAGTTGAGATGGAGACTTGTGGTTAACCATCTAACCTTTCTCTCTTGAGACTAAATATTCATGTGTTAGGGTTAGGGTTTGATAGAAGAGTGGTATGGTGGTTTGATAAAAGAGTGCTATGATGTGCTCTCTATCTGTCATTTAAGATGGAGTAGCTATAAAAGTTTCCTCCGCAAGTAGCTATACATCGATCTTTATTCATATCCATGAATCTCGCGTTGATTTAGTTTGCTCTTGATGTAGTTGGTTTTTTTCTCTTCTCTTCCCTCTTCTTGATCTTGCAATGCCAAGGACATATAAGAAATGGAGATAATCTCTAAAAACCTGTCTCCACTCATGTAGCCACTTTGATAGCAAGTTAATGAAGAAACTCAATTTTATTGATTTTGGCCTCAACAAATGATTTCATGATCTGAGAGTTTTTGCTTAATTTCTTTGGTGTTCTTACTTGCCATGACATGTGAGAATACATCTAGAGGCATCTTGGACATTCTCTACCCACGAGCAAGTCATATTCACCATTTTCGTATTTTGTCTGGTTTTGCTGCAGTCTTGTTTTAATATGACAAAGGTCTGAACTTTGAAATGGATTCCTATGATCCATGGATGGAGTAGGTTCTTCAGACCTTGAGCAAGGTGTGTGCAAAGTCTCTGGGCATTTGGATCATCAGATCAAAAGTTACGTGGATTTTGGATTCGCAACAGTGCTGATTTTATCGTTCCTTTGTCTGAAATTACTGTTTACAGCGGTCAGACCGCTAGAACAAATGTCAGAACGATAGTTGTATGGCAGTTAGACTTCTAGGGTTTTGTGTTTTTCAAAGTTTGTTTCTTTGGTCTTTTGATTTGGGATTTTGGCAATGGATCCTATTCACAGTAACTCTGTAGTTATTTAAGAATGAGATATATAATACTTATGATAAAATTTTAGGCCACACTATTCATCCGCTCTATTCCACCAGCATATAAGGGCAAAAAATATTGTCTTCATAGAAGCTAAATAAGCTAAGACCAACAAATCTCTGGAAGAAACTGTTCTTTTCGTTTCAACCATAGTACAGGCGCATTGAACTCATATTGTCCTTTGCATTGCATCCATGCATGCTCTTCATGTGGGCCTTTTATGTTCTTCATTCATATCGGCTGCTATTTGGTTGCCAACCTAGCTCACTCCGAGGACCAGGTGATCAAAAACGAGCACTTGGTTACCAGCTATCTAGGCCCAGATGACTAAGCTGACATTCGGTTGGGTTGAAATAAACTAGCTTATGGCTAAAATTGCACTGTAGCTGACTGAAATTACACTGTACCTGATGGTGGCTTATTTGGCGTAACTAAATTTTAAAAAAATTAAAAATAAAAAAACAGGTTAGTCCATCATGGACAATGCAAACGAATATGGGGAAAAAGAACCAGCAAAAAGCTCAAAAAAGCCAAAAACTAGAAAATGATGAAATTTAGAAATAGTAAAAAATAAGTCAGAAATCATAAATTCAAGTCGAATTGAGTGAAGCCTAAAAATAAGTGGCTAGTTACCAGCCTCTCCGATGACTCAGATGCCACTCGGTTGGGCTGAAATAAGCTGGTTTATGGCTGAAATTGTATTGTAGCTGGCTAAAATTACACTGTAACTGATGGTGGCTTATTTGATGTGACTAAATTTTAAAAAATTAAAAATAGAAAAAATAGGTTAGCCTATCACAAACAATGCAAACAATTACAGTAAAAAAGAACCGGCAAAAAAGCTCAAAAAAGTCAAAAAGACAAAAAAAAGATGAAATTTAGAAATAGTAAAAAATAAGCTAGATGCTTAAACCAAAATAAATGGAGCCTCAATCCACCATCCCTGTCTTCCATCCACTGTCACTGCTTTCATCATCCTACGCATAGTCTTCGAACCAAAAAACTCGTCTTCAGACTTGACTGTTCAGATAAAAATTATCAAATTTCCAACCCACTTTCAAACATTACTTTTTGTCAGACAGATTGTCCCGGCATCCAACCAATCGAGCTTGGACTCTGCAACATTATTTGTTGAGGAACCATCGCTGGCGACTAGTCCGGTCGATTCCTCTGCTTATGCAAAACTAGATCAATCACAGAAGATAAAAAATAGTAGATTGAAAACACAGAGAGATAGAGATAACTTCTGGTCTTTCTTTATTGCTTTCTTTCTGATTCCATATACAAAACAGCCAACAGTACTCTCTATTTATAGCCTAGTGGTGAGGTGCCCACCATGGGCCAAGGCTTCAAGCCCAGGCCCAGATTTCTTAACACTCCCCCTTGGCACTCATCCGACACGTTCATGCCTCATCAAAGCTCCATAAAAACCCAGTAGAAAAAATTTAGAGAAAGAGTACATGATATATGTTATACTGCGTTGCACGAATTTCCTCATTAAATACCTTGGCCGAGAAACTTCAAAAAAACTCGTTAAGGGAAAAAGAGTACAATCCACCCAATTTCATTTAATCTTCAGGATTTATTTTTTGGGTACTCGATCTTCATGATCAAATTTTAATAACAAGCTTGAGAAAATTCTCCCCCTGAATTCTGCACTTCTCTAAATCTCATTATTCCAATTCCTCATATGCATCTTTCAAAGCTAGATGCTGGAAGTGACTTAGCGAATAAATCTGCAATATTTTCACATGACTTAGTATTTAACACCTTAATTTCGTCCATCTTTTGCAATTCATAAGCATAGAACAACATGGTGTTGATATGCTTTGTGATATGACTCTTCGCGTAGTCCGTCCACACTTGTGCAACACAAGCTGCATTATCTTCACAGATAATTATGGGAGTTTACATAATGTTCATCCTACATGATTGCTGCGTGTGGTGAATAATTTAGCAGATCCAAGCGCATTGTCATGCGGCTTCGTACAGTGCTATGATTTATGAGTGATTTGTTGAAGTCGTTAGAAGACTTTGCTTAGATAATTTCCATGAAATTTTAGTTTCACCACACAAGAATACATAGCTTGTTTGTGACCTTGCGGTATGAGGGTCTGACAGGTACCCAGCATCTACATATCCAGTCATATTCAAATCTTGATTCTTTTTGTAGAATAACCCAAGGTCCTTGCTTCCTTAGAGGTATCGGAAGATATCCTTTATTCCCTGCCAGTGCATTTTGGTAGGTTCTGCACGATGCCTTGCTAATAGGTTTATGGCAAATGCAATGTCCAGTCTATTGCAGTTCGCTAAATACATAAGTGCTCCTACTACACTTAAGTATGGGAATTCTGGTTTCAGGATTTCCTCCCCCTCTTCCTTAGGTCGGTATGGATATTTTTCTTGCTGTAAAGACCTCCTGATCATCGGTACCTTCGATGGGTATGCCTTCTCAAAGCTGAACTTTTCTAACACTTTCTGGGTGTAAGCTAACTGGTGTACTAATATTCCTTCAAGGACATGCTCGAGCTGCAGGCCTAAGTAGTATTTGGTTTTACCCAAATCTTTCATTTTAAATTCTGACTCCAGGTAAGAGCTTACTTCTTTTATGTCTTCCATGGTCCCGATGATATTCAGATCATCTACATATACTGAGATTATACAAAATCCATTCTGAGATCATCGTATAAATACACAGGGACGATCTTCATTGTTCGTATAGCCTTTCTTGCATAGAAAGTCACTTAAGCGATTATACCACATCCTGCCTGATTTCTTGAGTCCGTACAATGATTTCCTGAGCTTCACACTGTATAGATTTCTATTTGCTCTGTCTTGGTTTGGGACAGAGATATCTTCAGGTACCTTCATATAAATGTTCGAATTCAAGTTTCTATAAAGGTATGCAATTACCACATCCATCAATTTCATTTCTAAATTCATGTTTACTGCCATTGAGATTAAATATCTAAAGGTAATTCTACTCATGACTAGGGAGTAGGTTTCTTCGTAATCAACTCTTGGACATTGAGTGAAACCTTGTGCAACTAGTCTTGCTTTATATCTTACAATTTCATTTCTTTCATTTCTCTTTCGAACAAATACCCACTTATGCCCTACAGGGTGCACATGGGGAGGTATGTCGCTTATGGGCCCAAACACCTCTCTTTTATTCAGAGATAACAATTCAGTTTGTATTGCGTTCTTCCAATCTTCCTAATCTGATCTTTTCTTACATTCAGCGAGCGATGCATTCTCTAGATCAAGATCGATGATTTTGGTAATTTTCTTTGCAAAGTAAACATCAACATTGGCCGTTGTCCTATTCATGGACTCTCCCGTGTGTACATAATTTATAGTTATTTCATCATGAGTTGCTTCTTCTGATGCTCCTTCTTGCTCATCGCTTCTTCCAGTTTTGGTGGCAAGTCCATTTAGTTTTTCGACTTCGATGTTTGCGCACACATCTATGCCGATTTCTCCTTCCATAGGGATGTTTAGATCCAGTATGCCCTTTTCTGAAGGTGTCATACTGATGCCAAGTCTCAACTAACTCTTCTTCTGGTTCTAGGGAATTTCAGTGATTGGCCGTATCAAGTCCTTATCGTTCTTCACCAGGCGTCCCCGGTTACTTAGGATTCGAGGGATCGAAGTTCTCGTCCTTTTATTCTGAGGCCTTTGGACAAGATTAGGGATACCTTCAACTTTCTTTGGTATTTCAACCCTCTCCGGTGCATTGCGTGCAGACACTTGCGACTTGGTTACGCTCTTCAAATTACTAAAGTGATCAGGCAGTTGATTTGCTAATGCTTGCGAATCAATGATCTTTTGGACTTCTCTATTTGCTTCACTAGTGCGTGGGTCATGTACATGGATTCTCGTGGCTTGCCACGTAATTTCCTGATATTTTTCATCGAGGGGTTGATTTTCCCTCCTAATGTTGGGAAATTATCCTCATCAAATCTGCAATCAACAAAACGGGCAGTATGCAAATCTCTTGTCATGGGTTCTAAATACCTGATTATGGATGTTGTCTCATAACTAACGTATATCCCAGTTTTTCGGAGAGGACCAATTGCAGTACGCTGTGGAGGGTGTATAGGTACATAAACCTTGCATCCAAACCTCCTGATATGAGAAATTTTTGGTGTTGACCCTTGCGCTAGTTGCATAGGTGAATGGATATTGTAGGCCAATGATTTAAAGTTGATGAGAGTTGCTGCATGCAGGATTGCGTGTCCCCAACATGTAGCCGGTAAATTACAATTCTGCAAAAGTGGTCGGGCAATGAATTTGATTCTCTTGATTAATGCCTCTGCTAGTCCATTATGAGTGTGGACATGTGGTACAGAATGCTTAACTGTAATTCTTATTGACATGCAATAATCATCAAATGCCTTTGAAGTAAATTCTTCGGCGTTGTCCATTTTGATGGACTTTATGTGATGATCAGGAAAAATATTTCTAATACGATTTATCTACGAGATCAGCTTTTCGAAAGCATGGTTTCTCGTAGACAATAAACATACGTGCGGCCATTTCGGGGAAGCATCGATGAGCACAATGAAATATTTAAATGGCCCTGAAAGTGGCTGTATGGGACCGCAAATGTCTCCTTGGATGCGATTCAGGAATGCAGGGATTTCATCTTTCACTTTTAGAGTAGAAGGTCTAGTAATTAATTTCCCGGTGGCATATGCAGGGCACATAAAATCTTAATGATTTGAGAAATTCTTTACATTAATATTATGTCCTTGTGAATTGTTAATTATATTTCTCATCATCCTAAGACCTAGGTGTTCTAATCTGTCATATCAGAGACAGAAAAGTTCAAATTTCTAAATACTGTTTTCAGGGCAGTATAGCCTGCAGGTGCCTTGATGTTGGTGTAGTATAGCCCAATTTCTAATGAAGAAAGCTTTTTTAATACCCTTTTTTCATTTGCTTCGCGCTCGTAATGAGCAGGTATTTCTTACCATATTTTTCTTCAGTCTCAATATGGAAGCCATTAGCGCGAATATCCTTGAAATTAGGAGAGTTCTAGTCGATTCTGGGTACAATAAGACTTCTTAAATGACCAAAGTTATACCTATTGGGAGTATAATTATGGCTCTTCCTGACCTATTATACAAGCATCGCTACTAGTGATTGTTTTAAGGCTGCCAGCATTCTTACTAATCGACTGAAAATACTTTGTCTCTCGTTTTAGCCTGGACTCTGCAATATTATTTGTTGAGGAACCGTCGCTGGCGACCAGTCCGATCGATTCCTCTGCTTATGAAAATCAGATCAATCACAGAAGATAGAAATAGTAGATTGAAAACACAGAGAAATAGAGAACTCCTTATCTTTCTTTATTGCTTTCTTTCTGATTCCGTATACAAAACAACCAACAATACTCTCTATTTATAGTCTAGTAGCGAGGTACCCATTATGTGCCAAGATTTCAAACTCAAGCCCATGTTTCTTAACATTATTGACTGCATTGTGTTCATGTGGGCCTGCCTTTTGCGGCCGTACGTACACAGTATGGTTTCAAGCTACCTGCCAGGTTAGAGAGGAACAGAGTGTTGAAGTTCTAAAAGGCAGAGATGGCAATAGATCAGCCAATGTGGGCCCGTAATGACTTGAGCCAGTCAACGGTGGTAGCTGGCTTCTCTCTCAGCCGGCCCGTGTTAAGCATGTATAGGCCTCTTTTTAGCTAAGGTTTATAATTTTTCATTATGACTTATGATTTTTAGGCTATTCGTAAGAGAGATTATAAATTAACAGGAACTCATGTGTGGTTTTTACCGATATAAATAAAGTCGGTACAGTATGTACTACAATTAACATAATAGATTCTATCTTAAAAAGACATTTCGTTTAAAAGTTAGTTACTATAAAAAAAATTAAAAACAGGATTCAAAATCTGAAAAAGAACATCTCCTATATTCAGCTAGCTGATTGATCCGAATATCCGATCCACCGAATGCCATGAATGCACTGCCCCGGAAAGAAACCATGGCTAGCTAGCTACCGTACGTATTCTCCACATCCAAAGCTTTACGCTTTGCTAGCTAGTAATTAAGTACGTACGCACGTACGTAATTAGCAGCGGATTGAATGGAGGAACCAGCTGCAGGAGCTGCTGATCATGGCACCGAGGTCGTACCTAGCTGGGTGGTTGATATGGAGAAGATGCTGAGAGACACCGACCGCTCGGAGGAGAGGGAGCGATGGAACAAGCACTCCATCTACCGGGTGCCGCAGTGGATCAAGGACATAAACAAAGGCAACGCCTACAAACCATCTGTGGTCTCGTTGGGTCCCTTGCACCACGGCGACCCTGACCTGCGGCCCATGGAGGAGCACAAGCGACGGGCACTGCGGTGCCTGGTTAAGCGATCCAGGAAGCCGCTGCGAGAGTTCTACGCCGCCGTGAAGGAGGTGGCGGACCAGCTGCAGGACGCGTACGAAGAACGGCTCGAAGAGAACAACTTCGTGGAGCTGATGATCACGGACGGCTGCTTCTTGCTGGAAGCGATGAGGATGGCTTCACCGAGAGTGGTGGATTACGGTAGCAACGACCCCATCTTCAGCAAGCACGGCTGTTTGTACATGTCGAGAGGGGCACATCTCCGGTAAATAATTACCGATTCTTTATACCGTATTCGCTCTGAAGAGTTAGAAAGATCTACACCATTAATTATAATAATTCTATATTATAACGAAATAGATAAAAATAAATATACATAAAAACTATGTAACCAATACAACTGCTAGGAGTTAGGAAAATACTGCATCATATACCAAGTTAAAAGGATACAACATGGCAAACCAAATCTTACTCCCTCCGTCCACAAATGTAAGTCTTTTTCTATTTTTTACGATCTCTAATGTAAGACTTTGACTTATAATTTATTATCATAATACATCAACAAAAATAATAAAAAATATATTTTGTGAAACAATTTTGCAAAACAAATCCAATAATATTATTTAATACAACTAATCTATATACTTTAATATATATTAACGATCAAAACTTGAAAATTTTACCGCATAAAATTCACGATAATTTATATTTATGGACAGAAAAAATATTATTATTCGATCTTTTTCTAGAGGTCTATGTTTCGATCTTACTACCAGATACCACACGTCACGGGTTTCAAACAACCCCCGGCAATTTTTTTTGCTTTGTTTTTGAGCCTTAATTACTTCTGTAAGGTTTAGGAATTGCAATGCAAATTAACGGTGGATATTGAAACCACTCTTTATAGCTTAACGGTCCTAGTGTAGTGCATGCCCATTTTCTTCAGCTTAATGGTGGAGATTGAAACCACATCTCCCGGAATCGACCATGGCATCGGCATTTCACTTCCCTGCAGCTCTCGGCTTGTCTCCGTTTTGTTCAGCCACGTGAATGTGCACGTCAGCTTTTGAAGACGGCAGTAATATTGCTCAGGATGCCAGATCAGGATTTCTAAAATAGGTGTTAGAGTTGATAAATAAGAGATAAAAATCTACAATAGCAAACAAAAGTACAAATTATTTTGTACTATATGCAACATCTATAAATAATTTAGAAAAATTATAAAATAATTCAGAGAATTATGAAATAACTTTGGATAAAACCGTGTTGATACAATCTGATATGCATGGCCTGCGTGCACCAGTACATGACGGCGTGTAGTCGGTGCCTACTGCCTACTGCCTTGTTGGCTTGGCCACCACCAACACATGCTCCCTTCCTGGCTCTCAAGTAATAGCTATCGTACGTTTGCTTCTTGTAGACATATCATCGTCTGTCAAGGCCATGCTCATTCCCGCCAAAGCCAAGCCAAAGGACAGAGTTGCTCTCAGCCTCTTAGCAAGCCGCTCGGTGGCCAATTGCCCCTCGATCTCACGCACCCATGCCATTGGGTTTAGCGATTATGGTCTGGCCACATAGAGAGAGGGGGAGGATGGGATATGTTAGGGTTTGAGGTGTCTACGGATGGGCCAGTGGGTTAGTCCGATGAGAGGGTGAATGATGCTCCTTGGTGCCTGAGCATTATAGTCTAAAATAGGTATGTATCGTGTGCGAAAAATTTTAAAATTTCTTGGATGTCAAGCTTAACTAGTTTACTAACTAGTCCAAACAAGTTTGAACTAAATTTTGAATTGTAGTTGCTTTTTTGATGATAGTTTGATTGTAGGTATATGCTGATTATATATATAAATCAGCAAAGTATGTGATTTAAATTCATTTAAAATTTTGAATTTGAGTATATTTTTTCAAACTGATACGTTTCATTTGAATTGTTATAGATGAGTATATACCTTAAAATTGATATTTTCAAAAAAAAAATATACCCAAATTTAGATGGAATTGATGCATTTGAAATCATGGTATCCCATTTCAGCGTCTTATATTTGTACTCTCGGGTGTAATTACTCCCATTCCATTCACCATAGATCTTCCTCGGGATACCACCTACGTGATCGAGTTATTGGTTTGGATACAACCCGTAATCATTGTTAGCATAACCAGTGATTAAGAACATATCTAGATTGAACAAAAGATAGAAAATGCTCCCTAATTGACAAATTGATATGCACCAAGTCAATAACACTTGTGTAATAGGGAAGAAACCAGAGCATCATTGGGAGAGATGGACAAAAGCTAGCTACATTTCTTACATGACTACTTAAGAAAGAAAAAGTTGGTGGCTTAATGTGGCATACAAATAGATGACATAGTAATTTCCAAACATAATTTAATTCCTCCACATATTTCTAATTACCTTATCTACCATTAGATGTTTTCCTTTTTCTCGTAACTAACTAAAAAATTAGATAATGCATGCAATATCAAATTGCTAATTTTCTTTTATTTTTATTTTGAATTTCAATTAACTTGGAAAGTACTTGGCTTGTACCTTTTCTTTTAATCTAAACTACTATAACCTGGGTGCGCTAGATGGACACTAGATTTTTTTTCCTTTTTTGATCAATGTGGTAATTTCTTCGCATTTTATAGTTGATTTAGATAGAGATCTTATTATGAATTTTAATATTTTTGAAATTTAGGGTTGGAATTGACATACAAATCAAATATCTAATCTTTCTTCAATTTTATTATGAATTATTATGTTTTTGGATCATCTTGGTGTGGATTTGTTTCTCAGTTTTAGCTTGGAATACATGTAGAAATCCAATTTCGTTTTCCATTCAAATATTACTTAGAATTTTAGTTTTCTAGGGACCTTACTTAAGAATTTGTATCAGAATAAAATTCCAGTTTTTCTTTTCTTTTTATTTTGAATTTTAGTTAATTTGGATAGTACTTGACATGGATGTTTTCTTTTAATTTGATAATTTTAATTAATTATTATTCTTAATTTAAATTATTTATCAATGTTACTTTGGAAGTCGTATGAAAATCATGTTGCCAATTTTCCTTTATATTTTACTCTAAATTTCAGTTAATTAGGATTGTACATGACATGGACACTTTCATTTAATATGAGCTGTTATAACTTAGGTCTATCTGATAGATGGTTAGATCTTTTTAGCTAACATGGAAGCTTCCTCGGGTGCATTTTTGGATCGTACTTGGCGTGGATTTGTTTTTTTAGTTTTAGGCTGGAATTATGTAAAATTCCAATTTTTATTTTTCGTTCAAATATTATTCTGATTTTTAGTTTTCTATGAATCTTACTTTTGAATTTGTATTGAAATTAAATTGCCAGTTTTTCTTTATTTTAGTTAATTTGGATTGTATGTGACATGGACTCTTTCTTTTAATTTGATAACTTTATTTAATTGTTATTATGAATTTTAATTATTTTAATGTTACTTTGGAAGTAGTATGAAAATCATAATGCTATTTTTTATTTTTTATTCCTAATTTTAGTTAATTTGGATTGTACTTGATGTGGACTCTTTCTTTTCACGTGAGCCGTTATAAGTTGGGTCTGTCTAATAGATAGCTAAATCTTTCTAGTTAATGTGGAAGCTTCCTCGAAATGCTTAATTAGTATAGATATAAATATAGATATAGATTATATTAAAAAGACCTTGTTATCCCTAAAATGCCACGCAACTTCCTATGCATTGCTACATAAAAGATTACCCTTGTACATCATTGTTGACCACTTTGTGGCAGTCAAACTATAATTGAGCTGTGCAAAGACCATTTTATCCCAATTGTATAATTTACTCTTCTTTTTTTACTTGGGTTGGCCCCACTTGACAGAGTCACAGATCTCCTTCTCAAGGGGTGGGGGGAGATAGAGGGGGGCAAGGGCAGTGTGGCATAGCCTGCTAGTGGTAGGATAAGGGCGGGGAGCTATGCAAAGACCATTTTACCCCAATTGTAAAATTTACCCTTCTTTTTACTTGGGTTGGCCCCACTTGACAGAGTCACAAATTTCCTTCTCAATGGGGGGAAAGATAGAGGGGGGGCAAGGGTAGTGCGGCACATAGCCTGCTAGTGGTAGAATAAGGGTGATAAGGTTCGAGAGACCGCAAAAACATATTAAGGATGATGAGAGGAGCATGATGGTCTTTGTGGTTTTAGGAGTAGTGCTCTGGGGCATGCGAATGGTGGTGAGGCAGCAGTTGTTGTGGTGGGTGAACATAGTGTCGGTGTTTAAGTAGGGCAGAGGAAAAAAATGGCGGGGGAGGAAGGAAGAGGGAGGTGATGGGAAGCTTCCATTGCGGTTAATTGAAGTATGTTCCACCAATGTGTAACACAACCAGCGGTAGGTAATTGACATAGAGGAAGACGAGCCCGATCCAACGAATCTGCGAAGAGAGCAACAAAATTGTGTGAGGGGCAATGCTTAAGGGAAGGAGGGACATGAGATGATGCAAAGGGATTGTCTGGGTGCTCACTGGGGTGAAGGGATTGTTCTGGAACTCACTAGGATGATGGGGATACGGTGGCAGTCGAGTGCCAATGATAGGGAAAATGATGTGTTCCTTGTCTATGTCCTCATTTTTCAGTTTGGGTGGGGTAGGACCATAGGAGCCCCATGTCCTCATCAAGTCATCACATGGCATGGTTTTGAGGAATGCTGGCCAACATAACGAGGTGGGGCTAGTGCCGGCCATGGAAAGTCATCCAGGGGTAGATCTACAGTGCAATCACTAGTGTCAGGTGACCCCAGTGACATGTGGCCAACCTCCGTGTAGGTTTTACAATTTGGCTCACGTATTGCTCTTACTTAACCCTATGTTCTGCAGGGATATATTTATAAGGGGTTCATAGGAGACTCCACGTAGGAGTAGAGGGTATATTTATAAAGGGTACATAGGAGACTCCACTTAGGGGTAGGACTCTGAGTTGGAGAAGGAAGCAAATCCTAAATTCAAATTCGGATCACATGTTATAAAACACAAGGGAAAATAGTAGAGGAAGACAGGATGTCCAAAATATGCAACTACAGGGGTACATATATAGGGCTAAGGACTAGAGTCCCGAACAGAGAAGGAAATTGAGTTAGAGTCAGTTGCACTAGTAGCCACCATGTTTGACGTAGTTTAGCATAGTATCTAGCATGGACACGATGATGAATTCAATCATAAACTCAACAAGCTGTGATGTAGCAGCCACAATGGCAAACACTAGATGACATGGCTACCACAATGACAAAACTACTTTCAAAACCAGTCTCAGGGATGAAGTGGCCCAGTATTAGAAGTTCAGTGTATTAAGTGGAGTAAAATGTTAGAACTTATCTTGTTGTTGATAGTGGTTGGTGTCGAGTACTGTGTAGTCGTGTATCGAGTACTTGTGTGTTCGAGTAGTATGCAGTCATGTGTCTAGTACTTATGTGTCCAAGTACGTATAGAAGTCGAAGATCCTAAAGTCGAAGAGCAGTCAGAGACCCTGGTGTCGTAAGCTACAGTGGACCGATCGTAACTATAGTGAACTAGTTGTAGCTAAGTGAACCGATCGGTAGTCATAAGCTATAGTATCTGGTTGGTAATCGTAAGCTATAGTACCTGGTCGGTAGTCAGAGCTACAGTAACTGGCCGGTAGACGGAGGTACAGTAACTGGTCGGTACTCGTAAACTACAGTACCCGGTTGGTGTTCGAAAGACTCGCGTTGTCGAAGACTGGTAGCACTGGCTCTGTGTGAGCGGTATGATCGGAGTTGTGGTAAGAAGTCGTGGTCGAGCAGCCATGGTCAAAATGGCGTGATTGAGGCACCATGGTCGAGCAGCCATGGTGGAGGCGCCATGATCGTAAGTCGTGGTTGAGCTTCCGAGTAAGGCTAAGTCAATGAGTTGGTCGAGTCTTGTGAGTAGTGCGTAGTGTGCACGAGTCGTAGGGATTGTGGCTAGCAAAACCTGATCACAGGGAGTCATGTGGCTGTAGTGGATGCGTGGCCTACATGTGCGGCCTAGTTGTATCTATTTAAGCCATGTAATCTATTGAGCAATTTGAGAAGTGAGTGAATAACAGAGAAAGAAGAAAAGACGTGTGTTGCCACAAAAGAAGTCTCTTTTGTGTTTACTCGTTCTCCACTCATATGCATTTATTCCCTAGGCTGGGCCAACAATTGGTATCAGAGTAGGTTCCCATGAGTCGAAGAAGATGCTGAGGGAAGGTAGGAGTGTGTCTCCATCTGCAGTGTGAGGCCTCCTACAAGGTGATCTATCCACCTTGTAGGTGGTTGTGAAGAGGGTGAGCGTGGTGATGTTGTTGTCCCCGTAGCTCACCCGCACAAACTACACGATTTGGGTGATAAAGATGTGTGCCGTTCTTCAGGCTCGGAACGTATGGGAAGCAGTGGAGCTTGGTGCCATGGACTACTAGAAGGATCAGATAGCATTGTATGCCATCTACCAGGCTGTGCCGGAGGAAGTCATATCTTCCCTTGCCAGGATAGACACGACGAAATCAGCATAGGAGGCAATCAAGATGGTGCGCATGTGGCACGAGCGCGTCTGTGAAGCCAAGCTGCAGACCCTCAAGAGGGACTTCGAGGGACTAAAGATGGAGGAAGGGGAGATCGTTGAATACTTTGCCGGTCGGGTGATGTCTATACGTTGGGCGACACCATGATAGATGAAATTGTCGTTGTTCACAGGTTTCTTCGTGTTGCCCCAGCGTGCTACATGCAACTCATCACCTCCATCGAGCAGTACGTGGACTTGAAGACTCTCACCGTTGAAGATCTCATCGGGTGGTACAAAGCCTATGACGAACGCGTCCGAATTAGTTCCAGCGATTCAAAACAGAGTGAGCATCTGTTGCTCATGTGAACGCAGTGGGAGACCCTCAATAAGAAGAAGAATAGAGAAGGGTTAGCAGCGGCGCAAAGAAGAACCGTGACCATGGTAACATCCGCAGACCCTGAAGAATGTACTGCAAAGAAGAAGAATAGATAAGGATGGGGGTAGAAAGGTATTTTTCAGCCCCTGAAACTAGAAAAAAATATTAAATGAGTTAAATGACTCAAATGACATGGTAATCAAGAGGTAAATGTACTGCATGGCATTTTTGCGAAGCCAATTTTGAAAGTGGCAATTTTGCGAAGCCCACTCTTCAAAGTGGCAAATGATCAATTTTCTCAAATAGGAAGCCTTCATTTGATCAATATAGTCTTCAACCTTAGCCATTTCAGTAAAACTGTCTCAAAAATCATCAATGGTTTACATCGTGCACGCTCCATACCTGGAATTTAAATCGCGTCGTTCCGCCTCAACTTCCAAGGTAACGCTCTGGCCATGGTTAAACTCAGTTTTACATCCATCTCCAGCATCCTCAAATCTCCCATAGTGGAAAACCTGGATAGCAACACAACACGGATGAGCCTCAAATGGCAAATCCAACACTCATCGCAACCTCGTGAACAAGTTCGCAGCTTTTTCTTCGAGATCGTGAAAATCTCGGTTCTCACCACTCCATGCTTCATGTGCACATCCTCGACGAAGAACCTGGCACCGCCGGTGGAGATGACGCCGGTGTCGGCCGGCTGGGCGCCGCCCTGCGGGTGGAAGATGGTGGCGTCCAGCACCACCGCTCACCGGCCGCCCTCCTCCTGCAGACACACGAGGCTTAGTCAGGGTCTGGCTTCGGACCTCGGCTTGCTCATATCCATGTACTGCTGTGAACCCTGGGGAGGAGAGCAGAGAACCTGGTGGAGGCAGAGGACGGTGGCGGAGGCCGGAGGGGCGGAGCGGACTGGAGGGGCGGAGCGCCGGAGCAGGAAATGGGGACCGGGGGAAATGGGGGCCGGGGGAGCAGCGCGCAGCAAAATGGGCTGGGCCCTGGCTTCACGCGCACGCGGACGCAGGTTGCAGCGCCGTGCGTTTTTTATCAAAACAGTTAAAATGGCCCATTTATATATATACATATGTAATATACCTCATATATACTAAGTTTTTTATCAAAAATTTTAGGTGTTCAGCTGAACACCCATGAACTACTGTAGATCCTCCCCTGACCTCCCCTTATAATCATACTATAGCTACAGACATTCATAAATTATCATATTTCACATCATCATTTTATTAAACTAACCAAGAGTCCTTCTTCACAATATCCATAACCAAGAGTACGGCTATTTAATTCACTACTATAAAAAGGATCATCCTAGATGTCTCATCATAGATGGTTCAACACAAACCGTCAGTGATAAAGTTACCACAAACGGTTTTACAAAATGGACCGTCTAAGTTCACCGCAATGGAAAGAATCGTCTGTGATGAGTTACTTATTACAGACAGTTTTTATTCCGAACCATCTGTAATATATCACAGACGGTTTAGAATAAAAACCGGCTATGATGTCTGTAACTTTGCTTAATTAATTTGTGTGCGCAATCCTGTACGATAATATCGGTTTAAACTTTGTATATAAAAGTTAATCATCATTCCATTTGTTGCTTCCTTTGTAACTTTGCTTCTAAGGTTCTAAGTTCTAATTCTAATGCCAGTAGTATATATATTATCGCCTACTCACCCGCTAGTCGCTATATCGTTCACAATTCGTGTTAACTTTAGTAAATATGGTATTTATTGATACCGTACCGAAAATAATTAGGATTCACTGAAACTGAGCCGTATTTTTAAAAACACCATATTTACTAAACTAATAATACCATATTTCCGTATTTATCGAACCAAAAAAATGAAAAAAACAAACAAACGAACACCCAGGTCCAAGCATCGGCAGCAGCTCGTGACCCTTGCGGTTGCGGCAGGAGAGAAAAGATACTCTTTTCGTGCGCCAGACAGAGAAAGAAGCAGCACAAAGCAGATACTCTTCTCTTGCGCCAGAAGCAGCACAAAGCGTCAGGAGAGAGAAAGGTGGCACGAAATTGCTATGTGCACCCGAAGAAAACTATCAGCAAAAGTTTGAAGGACACGCTCTACTATATGTACACAACAGTGTACTAAGATTCAACTTTAACCTGATGATTTTGACTCGTCTCAGCCCTGTTCAACAACTTGACTCTATACTGAGTGTCTATATGTGCTATACCTCAATGACTGCTCTAACGCCAAATTCACCAACATCATTATTAGCGATTTTTTTGACGATCCGTTGTCTACTACAGGTTATGTGGCAAGATCCACACACGTAGAGTTTAAGGTGGAGTTATAGACTTAATTTCAACACAATTTGGACTATACTTGATCGAGGAGACTTTAAAGGAAAAAGAAAAAAAATCAATGTTAGTTGTGAGGACAATCGAATTTGGTGTTTTATTCACTATTTGATGAGACCTTGATAATACATAACATAATAATGTCTAGAATTTTACTATTTATAAGTGAAAGTTTTGCTTCAATTTTAGTTTTGAAATAAAGGATTTAAGTGTAAGAAAGAGTTTGTTTTTGCGTAGATGCTACAATGTATTCTAGTTGTTGTAACTCGATACGAGGGGTCTACTTTATTTTATATTTCATTAGCGGCACAAAAATTGCTTTTATCTAGACAATTTTAGAGGAGCAATTCCAACCATATTATAAAATTTAATTATCTTTTCAGTCGGTAGTTTGATATACATGATGCTACACATACAAATTACTCTTTCAATGAGCATTGTTTGCCAAGTTTTATGTTTTAGGTGGACATGTTATATTCCGTGATATGAGTTCTTCACTATCTATCTAACGTACATGTGATGTTTTAGCTTATGTCATTCAAAGATTGATCATTTGTTTCAGGAAGTCAATTGCATAGACTCAGATTTTGCAAAGGTTATGAGTTGTTGAAGACCAGATTTTTTTGTCTGCTTTGTTGATAGATGTGTGGTTGAACTGTTGGTGATTTGCTTAATTTTGATTCACAAAAAAGTTTGAATAAGATTGTTTTAGTCTTTCTTGTTGAAGATTAGTCTAATGGACTTTGAACGCATAAGGTTTGGTGATGAAGATTTACTTTGAGAAGATTTAATTTTTGACTACACGAGCGAATTCGTCTTAAGGTGGAGATTGTTGAAGTGTGATCCAAAAATTTCATCTTATCTATGTTATTAGACACTGTACTAGACATGGTGCCAAGCGGTGTATGTGGCAAGCCGAGTCAGACATGGCAATAGCTAACGCATCCGACTTTGATTCGTATCTGCACCCTGGGAAAAATATGAAAATAAATATAATAGAGCCATTAACCACCCAATGAGCCATCAACAACCCATGTTCAATCCGTTTTCACTGTTCACGTGGTCCGGCCTTTTCGCGGCCGTACGTACACACAGTGTGGCTGCAAGCTGTTAGAGAGAGACAGTGTACATGTGTGTGTAAAGTGCTGAAAGTAACGCAGAGATGGCAATAGATCAGGTAATGTAGGCCCCTAACGACTTGAGCAGGTGAACGGGAGCTACCGTATCCTCCACATCCAAAGCTTTACACTTTGCTAGCCAGTAATTAAGTACGTACGCACGTACGTAATTAGCAGCGGATTGAATGGAGGAACCAGCTGCAGGAGCTGCTGATCATGGCACCGAGGTGGAGGAGGAGGAGGCCAGATCTAGCTGGGTGGTGGACATGGAGAAGATGCTGGGAGACACCGACCCCTCGTTGGAGATTAAGCGATGGAACAAGCACTCCATCTACCGGGTGCCGCAGTGGATCAAGGACATGAACAATGGCGACGCCTACAAACCATCTGTGGTCTCGTTGGGTCCCTTGCACCACGGCGACCCTGACCTGCGGCCCATGGAGGAGCACAAGCGACGGGCACTGCGGTGCCTGGTTAAGCGATCCGGGAAGCCGCTGCGAGAGTTCTTCGCCGCCGTGAAGGAGGTGGCGGAGCAGCTGCAGGACGCGTACGAGGAACGGCGCGAAGAGAACGACTTCGTGGAGCTGATGATCACGGACGGCTGCTTCTTGCTGGAGGAGATGACGATGTATCTATTGGTTTCGAGAAAGGAGGAGGATGACGATCCGAGTGCGGAGATGGGTTACGATCCCAACGACCCCATCTTCAGCGAGCACGGCCATATGTACATGTGGTCACCCATCAGGTCCGACATGCTCAAGATGGAGAACCAACTGCCTCTGCTCCTTCTACAAAGGCTTCGAGCTGTTGAGAAAGGCACATCTCCGGTAAATAATTACCGTTCCTTCCAGTATGTTTCGCTTTCGGAGTTAGAAATTATCTAGTTAATCAATGAAAAAAGAGAAAGATATAACTCTTAAGGGTTAGAAATTATAACATTAATAAACAGAAAAAATGCACCATCAGTTATGATGGATCTAAATTATAACTATGTAGATCAAATAAATGGAACTTTGTAACTAATACAACTATCAAAATAAGTTAGGAGAATACTACATCATATACGTTAAAAGAATACAACATGACAAACCAAATCTTATATTATTGTTCGATCGTTCTCTGGAGGTTTATGTTTCGATCTTACTACCAGATATCACACGTCATCGGATTTCAAACAACCCCCGGCAGTTTCTTTTGCTTTGTGTTTTGAGCCTTAATCGCTTATGTAAGTGATGCGGGATACCCGATTTTCACGACATAGGATCGATAATGATAACTTAGATCCATACAACCTAACGAACCGATAGCGCCAACCACTGTTAGAACAGCAACCTGCGACAAAAGAATTCGCCTAACCACACGCTCGTGATCCCATCTACCCGACCACAAAGCAGACGTGCCATAGCTCCTGAGAATCATAAGAAATCATAAGAACAACGATGTAGAGAAACACCCAATTTCCCTCTAGGTTGCAATCAAATGGCAAACTCTAGTAAGAACAAGCGTATAACTCTCTTTTGAAAATAATAGATTTAATCGCGGTCTGCCAAAAAGTTCATATTATAAGGCTTATATAACACTTGGGAGGCCGCAAGGTCTCGTACACAATTTCTAAGTGTTTTAGACTCAGACTCTCACAAAAAAAAAATCAGTGATGTGTTTGAAGATAAATCCTCCTCCATGACGTAACCTTGGAAATAAGCTTTCAAACAAATTCAAGATCACCTCAATCGGATCTCGTATGTGAAACTTATTGCCTTTATATGTCAGGCATACAGTCAAAAATACGATCATATTGTTCCGAACACCTCTAAGTCAATCGAATGGCTGCCAGTGGCAGAGAGAGGGGGCTGGGGGGCCTGGCACCCCCCAACCTTCTACTAATCCTCTATTATGTAGTTAATTACATGTGTTTAATTAGTGGTTTGGCCCCTCCCAATTTAGCCCAAATGTAAAGTATGTTTAAAGCCCAGTCATATGCAGCCCAATTAGGCCTAGTAGTTGAGAACTGACACTTCATATTTGAGCCTTTGGCTCTTTGCCGGCTTGTCGCACGCTCTGTCTGTTCGTCTTCTTGCCGCACGCTCTGTCTGTTCGTCTTCTTGCTGCACGCTCTGTCTGTTTGTCTCCATGAAGGTCGGTCTGACCCTCTTCCAGCGCACCGAGAAGGCCAGAAGGGCGCGTGTGAGTCCTCACTTCGATCCCCTTCCATTCCCAATACTGTGGGATTCAGTCACTACTTACTACTATCTGAATCAATTAGTACAGGAGTACAATTCGTGCAAAATTGGAATTCTCAGGATTCGAGTGTGTTTCTGCTGCAGAAAATCCTAATAATCAAAGTAGTGTTGCTGCTGCACCATTAGAAGCCGAGGCTGCCGAGCATCAACCAATTGTAGCTACTAGATTTGAGGAGACCCTGGTAAACATGTTCAAATCTTAGAATTGCTAGCTGACTAACAAGATGAAGCTCGAAGATTTTATATTTCAGAGGGCCCATATCAACCTATGTTAGCAGAGTACCCACTTAGTGAATTATCTCATCGTCGCCGATTTCAAAGCTATGAAACTTGCAAAGACGCGACTTCGAAGTACAATGGGAGATGGATTTCTACGAGATTGTTTGGTAATTTATATTAAAAAGGAATTGACCGCAAAGATTAGTAGTGATGATATTATTAAGGCCTATGATCTTGCTGGTAGTCGTAGAGCTAAGTTTAAGTTAATAGAGATGTAATTTTCTTTGCATTGTAATTTGCAAAATATATTACTCTGATATGTGACTATTGGATCGGTAAATCCGGCATGGTTCATTGGTTCTACTCTACTTGTTGTCCATGTTGCCCCCTATATCCAATTCCTGGCTCCGCCCCTGATGGCTACAAACGTCTCCAGCCAATCAAACGGTGCGATCGTTCGGCCTGGTCCGAACGTTCCCATCAATATCGACCGTCCAAAACCGATTGAACGTCATAGAGCGGTCCGAACATCTCCAAGGAAATCGGGCGGTCCGTTGAATATTGAGCGGTACAACTCATTTGAAGTGGCCCAAATGTGTCCAAGGCGATCGGGCGGTCCGTGGAAGATCGAACGGCGTGATCATTTGGAGCAGTTTGAATGTCTCTGAAGCATCTGGGCATCCAATGCTGATCGGATGGTTCGAACAGTCGAAACCATTCGGACTGGTTCGAATATTCCGAAGGTCTTGCGAGCACCCGATATGGATCAAATGGTCCTGAACACATCTGAGGTCGATCAGACCGATTCAAAGATAGTTTTTTTATACCAGTTGACGATTTGGAAGTGACGCACTAGGAATTAGATCAATCTGATGCTCTATTCCATGTAATGGTGGAAATCCCATTGGGATCTCCTCTGGAAACACATCCTCAAAGGCCTGTAAAAGAGAGAAAACACCACTAGGAAGAGAGGTCAAGTCATTACTAGAAAGCAACACAGTTGCATCTTTGTATATAAGCACAAAGTGCATTTTTGATGGGTAATTGCTCACATCTCTCAATTCTAATTTTGTGACTAATATAACCTTCCCTCCCTCACTTTTACATTTCCCACTCATATTTGGCTTGTGGCTCTCACTCACCGATGTGTGGTACTCTTTTTTTTCTTTCTTTTTACCCTTATTTTTAGTAAGCTTCTTTTGTTGTAATTCAGTATGTATCTGACTAGGAATCATTGGATTAAACTCTTTTGTCTTTCCCTTCCACTTAAAAGCATATCGGTTGGAACGACCATCATGTTGCACATTTCTATCATATTTCTATGGCCTTCCTAATAGTAAATGGCACATAGTCATAGGCATCATATCACACTCAATGGTGTCCTCATAATTACCAATCTTGAAGGTAACATACACCACAAACTGAACCTTCACATCCCACATTCGCTAAACCATTGCATATGATATGGATGTGGATGTTTTATCATCTTTAAACCAAGTTTCTCACATAATTCAACACTAGCCAAGTTATGATAACTGCCACCATCAATAATAAGTTTGATTACCTTGTTGTTTACCTTGGCTTGTGTTTGAAACAAGCTGATCTAATCATTGCAGATGTGCATCTCCTTGTGCAAGCATACTTAAATTTTTGGTGACTACTAGTGCCTTTCCTGTTTCATAATTCAATACATCAACATCTTCATTGTCATTCGATGCATCTTCATATCTCTCCTTTGCATGACTAGGCTCAACCTTATCTTCGCTTGCTGATTCATATTCTCCATCTTCCATCACAAGTATAACTCGGTTGTTGGGACACTCTCTAGAAATATGGTCACGTCCCAAACACTTGAAGCATTGAATTTCCCTATTTTTTGTTGTAGCGCCAATTGAGGGTGTAGGGGATGGAGTAGCCTTCTTCTCACTTGATGTAGGTGCTGTTTATGCAATTAAAGAAGGACGAGCATTAGCGTTGGAAGTAGTACATGCTACAAATGTACCTCGTCCCAAATTGAATCGTGCTTTGGTGGCATTGGTGGAGGATGATGGCACCTTCAAGCTAAAAGAAGCTGTCTTGGTGTTCATTTTCCATCCTCCAATAGCTGCTTTTGTGACTTTGTCGCTTGATGTACCAACTCGACGACAATATTGTAGGGCTGATATTGCACAATACACTTATATTTTTATTCATACTAAGCAGGAAACGCGCAAGTGTTTGCTCTTCATCTTCATGCACACGTGTCTTAATCATAACTTACTCCATATTCTTATAGTATTCCTCTACCAAATGGCTTCCCTACCTCAAATTCTATAGTTTATCAAAAGGATCACGTTTCTAAGTGTTAAAAACAAAACATGCTCTCAGCTCTTGCTTCATTTCAGCCCATGTCGCAATTGGAGGTTTCCTATTATCTTCTCTTTGGTTCAACACTTGCTCCCACCAAATCAACACATACCCATCAAATTCAAGTGACGTCATGTGTATCTTCTTCTGCTCTGAATAATTGTGCATCCGGAAGATCTTATCTACCTTGAGCTCCTATGTGAGATACGCATCTGGATCGGAAGAACCTTCAAATTTAGGAGTAGTGAATTTGAGCTTCCTAAATTTCTCCTCCATGTGCGGGTCATCATGACGATGGCCATGATGTTGATAATTGTCATTGCGGTGTAGCCAAAAATCATTGCCGAAGTCCTCAATGTGGGCGGCATCGCCTCGCCCATGGCCATGTTCCACGCCCACGGTCTCTCCCTTGGCCATGGTCAGTATCGAAAACACCTCCCCCACATCCAGGAAGGGGTGGTCGAACCATGTTGGCAGTGGCTCGATCTGCTTGAACTTCTCTAGCGAACCGTGCAGCCCTCTCTTCATCGGTCTCATCAAGCTCAACATTTCCTTCATGGACGCCAATGTGGCCTTGCTCTTTGTGAAGCTCCTCTAGTATCTCCCTCCTAAGACGCTCATGTTGTCATTCAACTGAGTGTTGAAATCATTCGTGAACTTCTCAAGGTTAGCTTGTGTAATATATGCTGGTTCTCCTTCTTTTCCTGCCATGGTTAGTGAAAACAACAAGAAAAACTATGTATTTGGCAGATTTTATTTATGAAATTCACTCAACCTCACCTTCTCTTACCAACCGAAGTTCTTATGCATCCTTGATGGAAGTGAGGAGCTGCACGCACTTTGGTGACGGTAGACAACACAATGTAATAGATCAAGCAAATTAAATTGCACAAGCACTATTATAACAATAGCTTATTTGTGGAGTTTGGCTGGACATTGTTTACCTATGTAATCTAAAATCCTTGATATTATAAAATTAAGTAATAATCCAAGTTAGAATACTTTGCCTAAGTGCTGATCCAAAATATTTAAGTGAAGTGTATAAACACACATGCAAAGATCAATGTGACTCAGTGCAAATAAAGGAATGAGCTAAATAGAGGTAATCTGTTATTTGAGGAATAGATAGCTTGTTTTGCACCAAGTACTAGGAGAGACACTAACCAATTGCAATATTAAGAATATAAGGGAACAAGATTGCTTAAAAAGGATCTTATCACACAATCTGATTTTTTTATGTAGACTTCAGCCACAAAGTTCTTTCTCTATCTTTTTTACTTCTTTTCTATATATATATTTTTGTTTAAATCATGGCTCTTTCTGTACATCGACTATCTTCTTGGTGCAAAAACTCAGATTTCAATAAGTGTGATTACTACCAAGAGCAGCCCTTAATGCAATGTTAACAGCTTGACTCAAAGATGAAAGAAAATACTATAAGCGAGGCTCACTGTGATTACTGCTATCAGATGAAACAATAGAAACAACACAATGATTAAGTGATGCAAAGGAAACACAATGATCAACACCTAAATAAAAATTCTAATGGACGAAAACTTAACAAAACTCACGAGAATAACAGATGCAAAAACTAAAGTTTGGAATTGTTTTGTGGCAATTTTTGGTTTTGTGGACTCTAGGCAATAAACAGTAAGAAACTGATTTAAAAACTAGGGTAAATAATCCTACCATGTCAACCGTACTTTGATACCAAGATAATGCGGGGTGCCTGATCTTTACAACATAGGATCGATAATGATAACTTAGATCTATACAACCTGATGAACCGATGACTCCAACCACTGTCAGAACAGCAACCTGCGACAAAAGAATTTACCCAACCACACGCTCATGATCCAGTCTACCTAACCACAAAGCAGACATGTCATAGCTCCTGGGAATAAAAAGGAATCACAAGAATAACGATGTAGAGAAATGCCCAATTTCCCTCTAGGTTTCAATAAAATGGTAAACTCTAAGAAGAACAAGCGTATAGCTCTCTCTTGAAAATAATAGATTCAATCGTGGTCCACCAAAAAGTTATATATTACAAGGTTTATATAACCCTTGGAAGGCCGCAAGGTCTCGTACACAATTCATAAGTGTTTCAGACCTGGACTCTCATAAAAAGGAAATAAAAAAATAAAAATCCGTAATGCTTTTTAAGATAAATCCTCCTTCATTACATAGCCCTTGAAATAAGCTTTCAAACGAATCCAAGATCACCTCAATCGGACCTCGTATGTGAAAGTTATTGCCTTTATACACCAGATATACGGTCATACTATTCTGAACACCTCCAAGTCAATCGAACGGTTGCAAGCGTCTCCAGCCAATGCAACAGTGGGATCGTTCGACCTGTGAATGTTACCATCAATATCGACCATCCAAAACTGATCGAATGTCACGGAATGAATGAACGTTCAGAGCAGCCCGAACGTCTCCAAGGCGATCAGGCGGTCCATTGAATATCGGGCAGTCCGTTGAAGATTGGACGGTACGACTCATTTGGAGTGGCCCAACATGTCCAAGGCGATCGGGCAGTCAGTGGATGATTGGATGGCATGATCATTCAGAGTGGCCCAAACGTCTTTGAAGCATCTGAGCGTCCAATGCTGATCGAACGGTTCGAACAGTTAAAACCATTCAGGTTGGTCCAAATGTTCTGAAGGTCTTGCGAGCACCCGAATTGGATCAAACGGCCTAAACACATCTGAGGTCAATCAGATCGATCCGAAGGTAGTTTTTGATATCAGTTGAAATCGTTTGAATGTCCGGAGCATCTTTGTGAGTTTTATTGAAATTGTGGACAATCTGACGTGGTAATAATGACTTAAACGTGTCTTCCCTTGCTTGGCTCTATGTACTTCTTCTCCATTAGCTTCGCATCCATGTTTTCAATTCTAAAAGTTTCACATCGTTCAAATCTGAACATGCACACAACATTTGCATGAGGTAATATCCAGTTTTCTCGCAAATTAAAACTAGATTTAATTAGGAGCGAATTCACCTATTGATTAATCTTTTTAGCTTGTGCTCGTGTAATCGATCCAATTGGTGTCTTTGGGATGTCCTCTTCAGTAAGGTTTAGGAATTGCAATGCAAATTAAGGGTGGAGATTGAAACCACTCTTTATAGCTTAACGGTACTAGTGTAGTGCCCATTTTCTTCAACTTAAGGGTGGAGATTGAGACCACATCTCCCAGAAATGCCCTGGCACAACGAGCTGAACTTGGTCAAAAGGACTAGATCCATAACATAAAAAGGCTCGCTTATTTTTCTCCGTCAGGTCAAATATCACGAACATCACCTATAATCAGCTCTTGGCTTGCCTCTGTTTTGTTCACGTTGAACCATGGGCGGGATATGCTAGCACAATCTTAAAAATCTACCATGTAAATAAGGAACCTCTGCTAGCAATAAATCATGTGATTACCACTAAACATGTGGACTCAGCGGAATTAGAGTCATGTGATTACCACTAGACAAGTTGTAGATTGTTCTAGTGCTGAAGGTTTGCATCAACACTTTCAAGGTATCCACACGTACGGGGCAGGAACACCACGCGCTAGAGTGCTAGCACCAGCTGTGTGGTGTTGGATGAGGAAGGTGGCAACTAGGGTTTCAGGAATTCTGAATTTTCTCTAGGAAACCCTATGCCACTGCCCTCTACATATTGACATCCGTGATGGGCCTCAAACTTGAGGCCTATTAGGAACTCATGGCCCACATGAATTCAGATCACCATCCGAATTATATCTCAGCCTTTGAAGCACACGACCCTATAGATTCACATACACTTGGACATGGCTCGAGTACTCCTACTCATCCACTAATTGGTAGAGGCCCCTAGCAAGACATGTCGACTCCAAAGTATACGTAAAGATTATATTGGACAAAGCTCAACAAAACTTATATGTATTTCCCTTTGCCTCATGATATCGGTCAAGCTCAAGACGAGTACGTGCTATCCATGTTGGTTAGCTTAACCACTCTTTCTCGATCACGTGACTCGAATCCCCCAACTACGGTTAACTCTTTAGCGTGAGTAGCATGGCCATGTATTTTTGGAATCCAATCACTCGAGTGGCTTAGAGATATATCTCCTGTTGCATGGAGGGAAAAATCCTATCTTGATCGATCGTGCCTCGATGCGTGCATCACGACAAAACCCAAAAGCTACCTTTATAACTACTTAGTTAAGGAGTAGTGTTTGGTGGCCCCTAAGTCAGTCGTTATGCATCTTGAGTACGTGCGACGACCTCAAGGCAAGGACATAGCATACATATTGTAAATGAGATCAGCTAATGACATATAAGAATGCAACGTTCTCGCAGTGTCATATGGTGGGTCGATCCAACTCTATGTTCGCTAACATGTGTCCATATTATTGGTTTGATATCTTCATATCTATGACCCATGAAACATGATCATCAGCCAATACATATGCTAGTCTATTCATATGTATGTTCACATATTTCTGACTAGGGATCGTTTAAGAACAATCGTAGCAGAAGTATTGAGTTTCATAATCAAGTCACATACTTGCTAATAAATACTGATGATATTATTCAAGGAATAAGAGAACATATTGTCCAATAAATTATGAACATAATAAAATATAATCATCTCTATAATTATCTCTAGAGTATATTTTCAATAGTTCAACCAAGTGAATATGCACGTCAGCTTTTGAAGACGGCAGTAATATTGCTCAGGATGCCACACGAGGTGCGGCAGTGCGGATCCCCTTGTTCTTCAGCCGTGCCACAAAGCGTCGGTCATTCCTCAAGAGTTGAACACAAGATTGCTTTGAATCAAGACCCTTTTTATTAAAAAAAAAATCCATTTTTCGTTGAAACATCAGCCCATTTTTTCCGTCAAAACATCGGTGGAGTTCTTTTTTAACTTATAGCTTATGATTTATAATTTTTTTTGTAAACAAACAAATGAGATGACACTGTTTCAAAATGGCTTATAAGATATATATTTTTTAAAATGGCTTATTAGGTTATCAATATTGGGGCATGGTCGACCCATCTTAGAAGCCTAGGAGTGTGCAGCAGTTTATAAGGAATGATCTATGGAAAAAAAATTTATACCAGTGGCCGACTCGATCATGCATTCGCACAGCTAGTTTCTTAGATAATATATTTAATCTTCATTTGAAAAGATAAAATAATTAAATAAGAAGTTTTAGAGTATGAAAAAAGCACTTAATATAAAAGATTAAAGTACAATCTTATTTCGATTTTAACTTTTAATCACTAATGATTAAGAACATACCTAGATTGTATAAAGGACAGAAAGTGCTCTCTCATTGAAAATTAATACACACCAAGTCAATAACACTTGTGTAATTGGGATCATCATTGGGAGAGATGGTACAAAAGCTAGCTACGTTGCTTACATGACTACTTCAGAAAAAGTTGGTGACTTAATGTGGCATACAAATAGTTGTCATAGTAATTCCCAAACCTAATTTAATTCCTTGGTTGCATTTTTGGATTGTACTTGGCGTAGATTAGCTTCTTTGGTTTTAGGCCAGAATTTGTGTAAAATTCCAATTTCTATTTTTCGTTCAAATACTATTCCGAAATTTAGTTTTCTAGGAATCTTACTTTGGAATTTATATCAAAATTAAATTGCTATTTTATTTTATTTTGGTTAATTTGGATTTGTATGTGAGATGGACTCTTTCTTTTAATTTGATAATTTTATTTAATTATTATTTTGAATTATAATTGTTTTTTTAATGTTACTTTGGAAGTAGTATGGAAACCATAATCAAAGTTGTTAATACCGTACCGAAAGTCATACCAGTTTGGTTCTTAGAATGGTACGTTCTGGTACCGGCCCATATCGACGTACCATATCAGATTTAAGATAATAATACAGGTATATATTTATAAGTATATATTTGTTTAATTATATGCACAAATGTCACTTGTAATATTATTTCAAATACATAGTACTATTATCAAATATAACATATAGTTCAATAGACAATATTATCAATTCCGCCGGCATTGGCTAGTATTTCACCAATATCAAAGCCGGTATGGCTGGTATTAGCTGGTATCGAACCGGTATGGGCCGATACAGTATTAGGCTTGCTTTGTACCGGTTCAAGTGGTGGTATGGTACGTACCGACCGGTACAACCGGTACCAAAACGGTATTGACAAGTCTAATCATAATGCTAATTTCCTTTATTTTTATTCTAAATTTTAATTAATTTGGATTATACTTGATGTTGACTCTTTCTTTTCACCTGAGCCATTATAATTTGGGTCTACCTGATAGATAGCTAGATCTTTTTTGTTAATGTGGGAGTTTTCTCGAAGTGACTAATTAGTATAGATATAGATAGATTCTATTAAAAAGTTCTCGTATTCCTGAGATGCCTTGCACCTTCCTATGGATTGCTTCAGAAAAGATTACCCTTGTACCTCATTGTTGACCTATTTGTGGCAATCAAACCAAATTGAGCTGTGCAAAGACCATTTACCCCAATTGTATAATTTACTCTTCTTTTTACTCCAGTCGGCCCCTACTTGATAGGGTCACAAATCTCCTTCTCAATTGGGGAGAGATAAGATAGGGGGGCGGCACGACATGGCCTGCTAGTTGTAGAATAAGGGCGGGGAAGGTCGAGCAACTGCAAAAACAAATCAGGACGATGAGAGGAGCATGATGGTCTTGGTGGTTTGTTTAGGTAGCACATAGGAAAAAATGGCAGGGGAGGAAGGAAGAAGGAGGTGATGGGAAGCTTTCGTCGTGGTTAATTTAAGTATGGCCCACCGGAAGAAAGGAATTGGGGTAGCGGTGTGTAAATAGCCAATGGTGGTAATCGACATAGAGGAAGACAAGCCCGATCCCATGAATCTGGGAGGACAGCAGCCAAATTATGTGAGGAGCAATGCTTAGGGGAAGGAGGAACACGAAATGACGTAAAGGGATTGTCCAAGAGCTCGCCGGGGTGACAGGGATATGGTGGCAGCCGAGTGCCAACGACGGGGACAATGACACATTCCTTGACTGCATCCTCATTTTCCGGTTTGGGTAGGGTAGGACCTTAGGAGCACAATGTTCTCATCAAGTCGTCGCATGGCATGGTTTTGAGGACTCGCTAGCCAACCTAACGAGGTTGGGCTAGCGTCGGCCACAACAAGCCATCTAGGTGTGGATCTATAGTGTAATCACTAGTGTCGGGTGACCCAGTGACAGTGACATGTGGCCAACCTCCATGTAGTGTTTACAATTTGGCTCAAGTTATGCTCTTATTTAACCCTACGCTCTACATGGGTATATTTATAACGAGTACACATGAGACTCCATAGAGGAGTAGAACTATGAGTTGGAGAATTTATATGGGGTATATAGGAGACTCCACAGAGGAGTAGAACTCTGAGCTAGAGAAGGAAATAAATCCTAAATTCGAATTCAAAACACATGTTATAAAATGTAAGGGCAAATAGTAGAGGATCAAAGGAACAAAAGACATAGACTTAACATGGAAAACACTTGCAAAAAAAAAACCACAAGCGCATGGAAGCAAAATCACTATATGAGGAATATTACAAGCACAAGATGACAAGACGTCTAAAACATGCGACTACAGGGGTACATATATAGGGCTAGAGACCGAAGTCCCGAATGGAGAAGAAAATCGAGTCAGAGTGGGTTCTGCCAGCAGCCGTCACATCTGACACAACTTGGCACAATGTCCAGCACGGACACGATGATGAATTCGATCGTAAACTGAACAAGCTGTGATGTGGCAACCACAATGGCAAACACTAGATGACATGGCTGCCATAGTGACAAAACCACTTTCAAAACCAGTCTCAGGGATGAAATGACCCGGTATTAGATGTTCAATGGAATAAGTGGAGTAAAAAAAATTTAAGGGTTAAATGAATATACATGCTACTTCGGGGCAGTAAAATAGACTTTTTCCTTTTTTCCCCCTAAACATCGCCAAGCTAGTATTTTTCGGTTTCAAACGCAGTCTTGATACATTTTATATATTCATATCAAACATAGTGCGGTATCTTATATTCTCATTTGCTCTTACCCCATATCACTTGATGGCTACAGGATGATGAAGAGATCAACAAAATGGTGCTTGGTTTTCTGGGCGTCGACGCCAAGGTTGACATCAACCAGCTGGGGCTCCACCCCCTCGACATTTTTCACAGGAACTTCACCAATGGCGCTCGTCAGGACATTCCAAGGTCGGTGACGGAGCTCTACACCATGCCCTCCGCCGCGAAGCTCTACGAGTGGGGCATCCATTTCAAGAGCGCTGCTGGCAGCTTCCTCAACGTCCATTTCGAACGCGGCGTGCTGAGCATGTCAGAAATCTTGGTCCACGATCACACCGAGACAGAGTTCCTCAACCTGATGGCGTTCGAGCGGCTACACGTCGGAGCCGGCAACGACGTGACGGTCTACGCGGTCTTCATGGACGACATCATCAACACGGCCAGGGACGTGGAGCTGCTGAGCTCCGAAGGGGTTATCAAGAATTTCTTGGGGAGCGAAGAGGAGGTGGCGAAGCTGTTCAACACTCTACACAAGGGAGCGATGATTAACGAATGCAGAGTGCTCCACGACGTGAAGCGGCAGGTGAACGACTACTGCAGGAAGTCCTGGAACAGGTGGCGAGCCGATTTCATACAGACCTACTTCAGTAGCCCCTGGGTGTTCATCTCCCTCGTCGCCGCCGCCATCCTACTCGTCGCCACGCTCCTGCAAACCGTCTACACTATCATAAAGAAATGAAATAGCCAGAACTCTAGGGTACGTACCACCTGTGATGCAATACGATCACGCAGCGGCCAAAAGTGTGTTATGCGTACGTAGTAGTTTCTAATCTGCATGTAATCTTCTCATATCTGGTCCCTGGGCGTATTACTCACCCGGTCTGGCCGGTATGTAGACTTCCCTTGTCCTGTAAACTCCGTAAGGGACCAATATTGTTTCGATCCATGCAATGATCGAGTATGTATGTGTCCAGTTCCATCTACCGTCTGCCAGCGTGAATCAAGAACATGAACAGCAGCATTTTTTTTTGAGAGGAATGAACAGCAGCAGTTAATGGCTTAACGCCTCAAGGTTGAGTCGGGACCCGGATTTATGTCTGGACCCTCGCTACTACTGAGCTCCTATGATCATGATCAGTACACTACTACAGAAAGCCTAATACTAGACGGCTAATCACAGACGGTTTGATAAAACCGTCTGTGACCGATACTAACACAGACGGTTTTAATTTGGACACCGTCTGTGTTGGTGGCGTCGGAGAAAACGAGTATCACAGACGGTTTTTTTTATTAAAAACCGTCTGTGATAATGGCGATAGACATTTATTGCGCTGCTCAGAACCGCATCTGTCTTCATTTCGATCCAGATCTAGCCGGTGCTGCACTCTTTCGCTCAGGACGCAAGCTAGGCGATTTCAGGCCAATTAATTTGGTGAGAGAAGGCAGAGATTGAGTTTTGAAGATTCATACTTTCCTGGCTGCTCTAGATATGGTTAGTAATGAAATTTATTTTTCTTTACATTACAATTTAGATCTAAGTAATTGGTGAGTGTTATTGAAGATGGTTTGCAAAATTGTTGGTTATATAATAGTTGTTGTGTTTATAATATGAATTAAGCTAGCAAAGCCTAAATGCATGTGGTATATATGTAGTAATAATTAATTAATTTAATTTTTAATACTAAGGAGCTGATTATCACAGACGGTCTGTAATATAGTTTTCTGTAGTAGTGGTACCTAGCCCACAGAATACAACATTGATGAATATCACATCTATATATGTAAATAAATATAAAAAACATTAATAATAAAAATCATAAATGAGTCTAGCTTATGGCCAAAGTCTTACTTCACTGGCCAAAAGTCAAATACTGACAAAGCCCTGCAGTGAAAAAGGTAAATAGCAGTAGAAACCATCTAGATATGCCTAATCAACTGGGAAGCGCAACTTAGTACCTGGCATCATCTTCAACTCGTAATGGGTATCTTTAAGAAATGATTTCACATGCTAATATGTATTAGCATGAATGAGTACAAAAATACTTAGCAAGTCCTTGTACCAATACAAGTATATATAATGAAGGACCGAAATGGCGACAGAGGGGGGTGAATGTCGGTCAATTCAATAAAAAAAATCTCCAAAACCAACTAGAGAAAGAACTCCTTTAATAGCTATGGAAAGATGGAACAAGAGATCTCACACTCTCTGGAACCCAAGAAGAATCAAAAGAAAGCACTCAACAGGGACCCCTCACAAGCCTTCAGGTTCAGTTTGCTGACAATCTGAAATTTCAGACAATGCAACTTGAGACTTCACAAAACCGAAAGAATCAAGATATCCATTTGTTCTCTTGGTCCAGTATAGCAAGGAATTGATTATAATAGCCCAAGGAACCAAGGAAACCACAAAAATCCAACTCAAAGAAAGAAATTTCAGATTTGCACAAGAAAATGAAAGTGAACAGAGACCTTCACTCAAACCCAAAATCCTTGCCAAACTCAGAACCTCTGCCCATGAGACTTTGGGGGAATATTAGCAATAGCTCTAGGAGCCTGTAGCTCAAGTCTCAGGCCACCTTCTTGAAGGGAAACTTGATATGCACTCAAACCCTAAAAATTGAGAACTTGAACAGAAGCATCTAAAAAAACCAATTTCTCATAGGTCTCAAGTCCTTAGCTTATGAATTTTTGCAGATACGATAGCAATAGCAAGAGGATTACTCAGCCCAAAAAACAAGCCAAATCTCAAAGGGAATCAGGAAAAACCTAAAACCCTAGAGCTTCCAGGAACTGAACAAAGGAGGCCAAAATTGAAATCTGAGATTAAACTTAGGTTTTGCTCTAGGGAATCTCGATCAAAGGATCTTGAAGCACTCACCCATCATAGAACAACCCATTTTGGCACTTCCCAGCAATCAAGAACTCAAGAATCAAAAACTTCAGAAATCAACCAAAAGGAGTTACGAAGAACAGAGAGCAAGAATGAAAGAAGAACTTCAGATTTTCATTCCATCACAAAAGGATTACAAGGAGTCACGATACGCATGTACATTAGAACAAGATGAAGGATTACATGACCCTCAAACCCTCTCCAACCTCTCAATCCTCAACCATGAATGCTTGGAGGAGGGATCAACTCTCTGTTCTACCACCTAGAAGACATCGTAGAGGACAGAGGGAGCACGCTAACAAACTCTGTCTCTCCCAACAACTAAAGAGCCAAAGCCAAACAACCCTCTAAAGACTCTTTAGACTCAATCAAACCCTTGGGGTGCTCAAGTGGGCATGCAGCCCCTCAATCCTATTTATAGCCTTGGCTAACGGGTCTCCGCCCCGTTACGCCTGCTAAATCCAACGGCGCCCGCTCCCGCTTGTGCAGCCTCGCGAATTTCCCGATTCGCCCCTCCTGCACCTTCGGGGAAGCTTCCGCGCTCCTTGCCTCGCACGCCTCGCAACCACCTCGAGTCTACGTCGTCTTCGACACATCCCGACCGTTCTGACCTCAGCGCCACCTGCGCCTAGTCCGGTCCACGTGTCTCGCCACGACTCCACCCGATGTCCTGCAGTCACACAGACAAGAAAACACGTCAAATAGCACCGCTCGACACATGAAGGCGTAAATACCATCACACTTACCACAGACGAAGTCCAAACCTGTCGAAACATTAGAATATACATCCTAAGCCCAAATGACCAAGTTTGACCAAAGTCCGACCGAGCCCGATTGCGCCACGCAACGGCTCGACTCCGAACCACTCAAACCAAACTCGACTATCCTAAACCTTTGTCAATTACTCATCATTCACATGGAGTCACGACCACCTGGTCTCTCAATCTCCCCCTTGATGAGTATATTGACAAACGCAGGAAAAAGCATGAAGTTGAGTTTGATTTTGAAGAATCCAACATGGTCCAAAGAAGAGAATGAAGCTAATGACCATGTCGACAGAAGGAACACTAGAGCAACAACTGAAAGAGCAAATTGATCTCCAAAGCTCTAAACTGTTCCCAACAGACTTTTTCTTCTCTATTCTCCCCCTTTTAGCAATAAACACATCAAGATGCAATTGAGAGAAAATGACATGTCAATGGATGAATATGGCTGAAGTTTGTTTATTTAAGCATTTAGAGCCATGAGAATTATCCATATTGACCATATTGTAATACACCAAGCCATAACTAAAAAAACGCTATCTAGATCATGACAACATATATATAAACCAGCTAGAGCACAAAGATGACAATCTGAAATGGAATGCATTTAGTGAGCAAGTCAAGTCATCAATGATCAAAGTCTAACTAGAGATATTTAAGGATGACTCAGGCCATGTCAATAAGCTAAACGGAAACAAGAAGCTAGTGTTGAGTCAATTAGAGTGCTACAAGCTCAAGAGTTTATCATTTGGTTAAGCACTTTTCATCTTTAGGTGATTAAGCAAATCTTGCACATTTGACATATTTTCTTTTAAAGCTTATAGCTGTTTCCAACCATATCATGACAAGTTTTAATTTAAGTTGAGCAATTTTAATTAACTTATCATGGCAGAAAGCTAGTCTACACATATGAAGTCATGATAAATCTAGCAAACTAAGCACAAGTCATGGCAAGGTGTAAAGCATTGAAGCATGTCATAACAGGATAATAATCAAGGCTCAATGCAGATTGATTATAATGCTAGAATGCTGAAAATGCAAGAAAGTCCAGCTCCCCCTCAACATTAGATGCAACTTTTAGTTCAAGTTGAGTTATGTCAAAATTAAGCTTCAGAAGCTCCCAAATGAACTCCCCTTGAACCAAAGCAATAAAATCGAGAAGCTGGCAAAGAAAACCAAACAGGCAGTCCTTAAAGCATAGAAAAGATATAGAAGCAACTATGGCTTAAACTGACTCTCATCTACCCCAAATGACTCCAGGACTAACAGCTGATCGTCTAACACACACTAGAGAGCAAACACGTACCCTGTCTACCCGAGGGTGGCCCAACCCTCGCTAGAACCTACAAGAAGTGAGTGAGCTCAACCTAGTGAGATAAGAAATAGCTACTCTTGGAAGCACAAGATAAGAGTAAGAAGTCTAAGCAACTCAACACAAGAAACACTCTAACCTATGCTAGAAGGACTTAACCCAATGCACCCGCAAATGCAATGCAACAGAAATGAGACAGAAGCATAATTAATATAATAAAGCAGTAAAGCCCAAGCTCCCCCTCACTACAGTCCGTAAGGACAAACCACCCCAAGCTCTCCCCGCAGAGCTGAAAACCTCGAACTGTCCAAAGGCTTGGTGAAGATATCAGCCAACTGGTGGTCACTCTCCACAAACTGGAGCACTATGTCACCTTTCTCTACATGGTCTCTAAGGAAGTGGAAGCGAATATCAATATGCTTAGTCCGAGAGTGCTGCACTGGGTTCTTAGCAATGTTGATAGCAGACGTGTTATCACAAAAGAGTGGAACACTGTCTAAGGCTAACCCAAAGTCCCGCAGGGTCGAAACCATCCAAAGTACCTGGCTGCAGCAACTGGCAGCAGCAACGTACTCGGCCTCTGCAGTGGACTGTGCAACACCGGACTGCTTCCTCGAAGACCAGGAAACGAGAGAAGTGCCAATGAACTGGCAGGTGCCGGAAGTGCTCTTCCTATCTATCCTACAGCCAGCAAAGTCTGCATCCGAAAAGGCTCTCAAGGAAAGACAGGATGAGGAAGAGTACCAGATACCATAGTCAATGGTAGCTCGAAGGTACCGAAAGATGCGCTTCACCGCCTGGCGGTGAGATACGCGAGGAGAAGCTTGAAAACGAGCACACAGACACACGGAGAAGTGTATGTCTGGTCTCGAGGCAGTGAGGTAAAGAAGGGAGACGATCATACTTCTGAACTCTTTCTGATCAACTGGCTCGCCATCCTCATCTGGGTCAAGATAGGCTGTAGAAGCCATGGGAGTCGACACAGGCTTACCATCACTCATGTCGAAGCGTCTCAGGAGGTCACGAGTGTACTTTCCCTGATAAAGAAATGTACCCTCCCGAGTCTGCTTGATTTGGAAGCCAAGGAAGAAAGTCAACTCGCCCATCATACTCATCTCAAACTCGGTGCTCATGACATCCGAGAACTGTGAAACCAGAGTATGGGAAGAGCCGCCAAAGATGATGTCATCGACATAGATCTGGACGAGCAGAAGGTCATTGCCATGTCGGCGAATGAACAAGGTCTTGTCTACTCTACCCATCTCGAAACCATGACTCAACAAGTAGGACTTAAGCCTCTCATACCAAGCTCTCGGGGCCTGCTTAAGTCCATACAACGCTTTGGAAAGCTTGAAGACATGGTTAGGGTATTTGGGGTTTTCGAAACCAGGAGGCTGCCTGACATAGACTTCTTCCTCAATGAACCCATTAAGGAAGGCACTCTTGACGTCCATCTGGTACAGCTTGAAACCCTTAGAAGCTGCAAAGGCAAGCAGAATTCTAATGGCCTCAAGTCGAGCTACAGGGGCAAAGGTCTCCTCGAAATCCAGACCCTCAACCTGGGAGAACCCCTGAGCTACCAGTCTAGCCTTGTTTCGAATAACCACTCCATCCTCGCTCTGCTTGTTTTTGAACACCCACTTAGTCCCAATGACATTGTGACCTCGCGGGGGCTCGACAAGCGACCAGACCTTGTTTCTCTCGAAGTTTTCTAGCTCCTCATGCATGGCATTTACCCAAGACTCATCGGAAAGAGCATGAGAAACATCCTTGGGCTCAAAGGAGGCAATGAAAGCAGAATGGAGACAGAATTGAGATAAGCCAGATTTTGAGCGGGTAACACGCTCGAACAGGTCTCCAATCATCTGCTCAGAAGGATGCCTTTTCTGGATATGTCGGGGAGGTCCAGGATGAGATGAAGAAGTGGCCTCTACCTCGTGAGCTGACGAGGTAGGAACAGAGCCACTAGCTCCAGAGGAAGCAGAAGGCATAGGCTGATCACCTGGAGGTGCGGTGCAAGACGGCACCTCAAGAGGTGGATGAGGGACTGGATCGGGTAGACAACCCTCATCTCCATCGTCCTCATCATCCACAAAGATAGGTTCGGACTGCTCTAAAGAACCTGAGATATCGGGCCTAGTCCCCGGACTGGCCTCGTCGAAGGTTACCTCACAGGTCTCTACCAATTTACTAGACTCGCAGTTCCAGACCCTATAAGCCCGAGAAGAAGGCGAGTAACCTAGAAAGATACCATCACAAGAACGAGACTCGAACTTGTCTAGGTTCCCGGACTTCAGAATAAAGCACTTGCAACCAAAAACACGAAAGTGGGAGACGCTGGGCTTTCGCCCGTATCTCAACTCATAAGAAGTGCGGTGCAAGTGTGCCCTCAGAAAAACTCGATTTGAAACATGGCAAGCGGTGGCTATAGCCTCAGCCCAAAACTTCCGCGGTGTAGAGTACTCATCGAGCATCGTCCTGGCCATCTCGACCAAGGTACGGTTCTTTCTCTCCACGACGCCATTCTGCTGTGGGACGTGCGGAGAAGAGAACTGGTGCTCTACACCTGACTCATCACAAAACTGCTCAAAGTAGGAATTCTTGAACTCCGTGCCATTGTCACTGCGGATCGCTCGTAAGGCACCCGGAAGCTCAACAGAAAGCCTACTAAAAAGACCTCGAAAAGGTGAAAACGTCTCATCCTTCGAGGCTAAGAAAAACACCCAAGAAAACCTCGAATAGTCGTCGACCACAACAAGGACATACCACTTCCCTCCTGCTGACTGCACTCGAGCTGGTCCAACAGTGTCCATATGGAGCAGCTGTCCTGGTGCATCGGTCATAGTAACTGTGACCGGAGGGTGAGAAGCGGCAACCATCTTGCCGTGCCGGCATGGAGCGCAAACAAGATCTTTGACCATTTTGAGTTTCGGCAAACCACGAATGAGATCGTGGCCACTAACTCGGGTCAAATGGTCAAATCCGATATGACCAAGTCTCCTATGCCAGAAAGAGAGGTCGTGGGACTCAGAAGCAACTAAACACCTGAGAGGATCACCAGAAGACTCAGAAAAATTAGCACGAAAGATCCTCCCAAAACGAGAAATCCCGCAAACCAGACTACCCGAAGAATCAAGAATTTTGCAATTGTTTTTCTTAAAGCTCACCTCAAAGTCGTCATCGGTAAGCTGAGAGACTGAAAGCAAGTTATACTGCAGCTTACTAACCAAGGCAACATCTTTCAAAATGAAAGACTCATTAATCCGCACTGTACCTTTGGCGATGACGCGCCCAGATGAAGCATCTCCGAAGGTGATCGTCTCATCACCTGGAGCACGGGCAAGGGAAGAAAACCAACGAGAATCTCCGGTCATGTGTCGTGAACACCCGGAGTCTACGAGCCAAACCTTTCCCTTCCCTGCCCGGCGAACCTGAGTCAAACAGAGAGTAAAGTCTCAGTACTGGGGTAAATCAAGAGTGATTTTGGTACCCAATACTGAGTAACACGTGGAGCAGATGAAGTAGTCAAACACGACTGACCTCTATCTACCCTACGCTCTCCGTGACTCAAAGAAGCAGAAGGTCTATGAGCAGACCTGAAGCTGTTGCGGGGTCCGACTGCTACGGGAGAGCGAGTCGGAACACCGGCAACACGCTGATCACGCCGTGGGTAACTGTCTCGACGGGGGAAACGAGATGTACCCTTAGGACAGCGGAAGTCACGACCCGGAGCAGCATGAGGACGAAAACCAGAAGACTCAGAAAAACCAAGTCCTCGATGCTGCCCAAACCCGTCAGAAGCAAACCTGGACCTCGTGCTAGTCTTAGGTGCACTCAGGATCTGGGGCTGACCCTGAATACGCCTAAGTGCCTCTGCACGGTCTCTTCGCGCAATCCTGGCGCGCCTGAAGCATCTCTCGATCGAGTGCCCATCCTTCTGACAAAAGGTGCAGTGGTACTTCACCTTCTGAGAGGTGGAAGTAGCACGAAGAGGCTTCGCCTTCTGAGAGGCCAAAGCAACAGGTGGAATCACCTTGATGTCAGAGATCCCTTGGACAAAGCCCGCTGATTTGAATTTAACCTCATCAGATCTGGGCTCAACCTCGATCACACCTCCTACGATGGGTCGGAGAATAGCAGGTGGATGCTTCCTCATATCCTCATAAAAATCATATCCTAGACCTTGATTGAATTTACAAATCTTGGATTGGTCTAGAATAAGATTAAGCTTCTTCTTACCGCCTACAAATCTCTCGAGAGTGTTCATAAGGTACTGACACTCCCGAAAGAGAGAGGTGCAAGAAGAGCAGGGGGAAGAGGGAACAGCAGCAGGTAAGGGAGCAGATGAAGAACCAACAGCAGAGGTAAGAATGGCTTATGCACGCACAGCCAACTCGGAATGGACAGTCCTACTGCTAGCAGGTTGGTTCTCGTCGCTAAGCGTCTCTACCTTACCCTGGGGCTTCTCCCCCTCCTCAGCAATCACATCACAAGGAGTTGATGACTTCTCTAATAAGTCCTTAGTTAGCTTCACACATTTATCATTCAAAGCAATGAGTTCAAGTTTTAGTTTGTCACAACTAATGCATGGTGAGCTGACAGGTTCCTTAGTCGCAAACTGAGCCAATTTGTTGTTTTGATCAATCATCTCTTGGAATTGCTTAGAAACAGATTCAAGTTCAAGAGTTAATTTTGGACAATTGGTGCAAGAAACAACAGGCTCAAGTAAAGAAGCATGCAACTCAGCAATCTTGTGATCTGCCCGTTTTAGGTTCGACTTCAGCTTATTGCAATTTTCACATGACTCGGGCAGATCAAGCAGCATAGTATAAAGGCCTCTAAAAGCATTGTCCTTATCCTCACATGAGGTGCAAGCACTAGTCTCAACAGGAGCAGATGAAACAGAAGCAATCCTACTCATCTCTAGTTCAGCCAACAGACTAATGTTCTCCACCTTAACAGTATCAAGCTCGGAGGACAAACTATCATGCGAGGTCCTTAGTTTCTCCATGTCACCCAGCAAGGCAGAGCATGTATCACAGTCGTCACTAGAGGGACCAGATGTAAGAGCAATAATCTCTAGTGACAACCTGTCTACTTCCTTCTCTAACTCAGTACACCTAGTCCTAGCTCTAGCATGGAAACCACCTAGCTTAAGAAAAGCATGATTGAGCTGGTCGTAGGTGGGACATACCTCGTCCGAGTCGGAGTACAGCTCGCTGTCGCTGAGTTCGCCCTCGAGGGCCATGAAGCACATGCCGGAGAAGTCATCGCCGCTCTTGGGATCTTGGTCACCCGTCCCGTCGTCATCGCTCCATCCCTCCACCTCGCTGAGGTCGAGGTCGTCGAAGGCGGTGAGGACGCGGTGAAACAGCTTCTTGGCCTTCCCGAAGTTGCGGAACTTCTTCTTGCCCGGCGTCTGAGCTGGAGTCTTCTTGTTGCGGTTCTTGTCGGTGTAGTCGTTCTTGCCCGAACCGCCGTAGTCGTTCTTGCTCTTCTCCAGCTTGGGACAGTTTGCCCGAATGTGGTTGGGGCCAACACACTCGAAGCAAATGACTGGTCTGCCTCTCTTTCTGTCCCTCCTCCTCTTGTAAGAATGGGAGAACTTCCGAGCTAGGAGGGCCAGCTGTTCATCCTCTAGCTGCTCTAACTGATCATCAGTTACGTCACAGAGGGCAGCTAGGGAGAAACCACAAAGCGAATCAGAAGAAGGACCAGAAGACGAAACGGGATCGGTGACCAAGGCCATCGACTGTGACTTCGACCGACGAGAGACAACGTCAATCTCGTGAGTCTTGAGGCGCGAGTACAGCGCGTCAAGAGTCAGGGTCGAGAGGTCTGTCGTGTCTTTGATGGTGGTCACTTTCATCTCCCAAACACGCAGATCGAGTGCCGCGAGCATCTGACAAGCGTTGTCCGAGTCGGGGTATGTGAGACCGACCGCTCGGAGGTTGCTCAGGATTTTGTGAAATCGCGAAAAGCACTCATCCAGGGACTCACCAGCAAGCATCTCGAATTTGTTGTATTCGCGCTTGAACTGGTCCTGTGGAACCGTCTTGATCTGGGTGGTGCCCTCATGGTATGCGTCGAGGGTCACCCAGATGTCGTAGGCGGACGACAGGTGAGATATGCGGTCAAACTCACTACGACTCAAACCCTGGATGATGATGTTCCTTGCCTTTGCATTTGCCTCAACATCAGCCATATTCCCGGCATTGATGTTCTCATCGGCAGGAACAACAAACTGGACCTTGACCTTGCGCCAGATGGCATACCCCTGAGCCTGGATGTATGTTTCCATTCGGCTCTTCCAGAAGGGGTAATTGATGCCATCGAAAACGGGCGGCTTGGTCGAGTACTTGTCCGTCGCCATGGCTCTTGAGACCGGTTAAGATCTATTGATTAGAGCTAACCGGCTCTGATACCAATTGAAGGACCGAAATGGCGACAGAGGGGGGTGAATGTCATTCAATTCAATAAAAAAATCTCCAAAACCAACTAGAGAAAGAACTCCTTTAATAGCTATGGAAAGATGGAACAAGAGATCTCACACTCTCTGAAACCCAAGAAGAATCAAAAGAAAGCACTCAACAGGGACCCCTCACAAGCCTTCAGGTTCAGTTTGCTGACAATCTGAAATTTCAGACAATGCAACTTGAGACTTCACAAAACCGAAAGAATCAAGATATCCATTTGTTCTCTTGGTCCAGTATAGCAAGGAATTGATTATAATAGCCCAAGGAACCAAGGAAACCACAAAAATCCAACTCAAAGAAAGAAATTTCAGATTTGCACAAGAAAATGAAAGTGAACAGAGACCTTCACTCAAACCCAAAATCCTTGCCAAACTCAGAACCTCTGCCCATGAGACTTTGGGGGAATATTAGCAATAGCTCTAGGAGCCTGTAGCTCAAGTCTCAGGCCACCTTCTTGAAGGGAAACTTGATATGCACTCAAACCTAAAAACTGAGAACTTGAACAGAAGCATCTAAAAAAACCAATTTCTCATAGGTCTCAAGTCCTTAGCTTATGAATTTTTGCAGATACGATAGCAATAGCAAGAGGATTACTCAGCCCAAAAAACAAGCCAAATCTCAAAGGGAATCAGGAAAAACCTAAAACCCTAGAGCTTCCAGGAACTGAACAGAGGAGGCCAAAATTGAAATATGAGATTAAACTTAGGTTTTGCTCTAGGGAATCTCGATCAAAGGATCTTGAAGCACTCACCCATCATAGAACAACCCATTTTGGCACTTCCCAGCAATCAAGAACTCAAGAATCAAAAACTTCAGAAATCAACCAAAAGGAGTTACGAAGAACAGAGAGCAAGAATGAAAGAAGAACTTCAGATTTTCATTCCATCACAAAAGGATTACAAGGAGTCACGATACGCATGTACATTAGAACAAGATGAAGGATTACATGACCCTCAAACCCTCTCCAACCTCTCAATCCTCAACCATGAATGCTTGGAGGAGGGATCAACTCTCTGTTCTACCACCTAGAAGACATCGTAGAGGACAGAGGGAGCACGCTAACAAACTCTGTCTCTCCCAACAACTAAAGAGCCAAAGCCAAACAACCCTCTAAAGACTCTTTAGACTCAATCAAACCCTTGGGGTGCTCAAGTGGGCATGCAGCCCCTCAATCCTATTTATAGCCTTGGCTAACGGGTCTCCGCCCCGTTACGCCTGCTAAATCCAACGGCGCCCGCTACCGCTTGTGCAGCCTCGCGAATTTCCCGATTCGCCCCTCCTGCACCTTCCGGGAAGCTTCCGCGCTCCTTGCCTCGCACGCCTCGCAACCACCTCGAGTCTACGTCGTCTTCGACACATCCCGACCGTTCTGACCTCAGCGCCACCTGCGCCTAGTCCGGTCCACGTGTCTCGCCACGACTCCACCCGATGTCCTGCAGTCACACAGACAAGAAAACACGTCAAATAGCACCGCTCGACACATGAAGGCGTAAATACCATCACACTTACCACAGACGAAGTCCAAACCTGTCGAAACATTAGAATATACATCCTAAGCCCAAATGACCAAGTTTGACCAAAGTTCGACCGAGCCCGATTGCGCCACGCAGCGGCTCGACTCCGAACCACTCAAACCAAACTCGACTATCCTAAACCTTTGTCAATTACTCATCATTCACATGGAGTCACGACCACCTGGTCTCTCATATAAATATACTTGGCTTATCAAGGGAAGGTCTTAGGATCATTTTAGCACAAACAAGTTTTATTTTCAAATATAATACTATAGTATTTCTCACACCTATGAGCTAGTTATTTTAACTTAAAACCAAACTGTCATTTGTGATCGAGTAAGATTCATCATATAGGGGATTCCCTCATAAAATCAATATTGTTAGTTTTATTTGTTTTCATGCAGATTAGATGTGTCTATGTACTCCCAAGGTTGAAGAACAATGAAAAGAGTTAAGCTTGGTCGAAACCGAAGAAATAACGAGTGCTGGAATTGCTGTCTAGACATTTGGATGTAATTTTAGGAACCTAGATGGCCTCAAATTAAAATATCCATAACTAGAATGTTGTAGATCTTGTCAAGAGCTTCGATCTCGACTATTGAATCATCTCTATCGAACTTTGCATGAAGAAGTTATAACCTCCGAAAGACACACTACGTGCAGCGGCAGTAGATCATATTTCGAGAAGTAATATGATCATGACCAACCGTATCAGACGACCGTATCATCTGCAGGTGTGCACGGGAATGGCCCTAAGAGGCCCATTTCAAAGCCGATTTGAATGCGATTGTTTTGGAATGTTCCTTATGACCTAAGGAAGATTTCTAGAGAATGAAAACCACCCAAACAACCTTAGAGTCAGATTGGGATGAGATTTGGAAGGAATCAAAGGAACCCACATCGCTATATATATTTCCATCCAAGGGGGAGAATGCCCAAGCCATCACCACGCACGCCCCCATCAACAATAGCCGGCCCTAGCACGTCCAAGAACACATCTACATCACCTCCACATGTGATCCAAGCAAGAAAAAGGAGGAGCGCCGCTGCCACCTAGCGCGGCCCTAAAGCCAGTGCCACCAACATGTTGTCTCCATCAATGACGACCTTCCTTCTCTTTTTTTATCTTGTTGTATGTTTGTTCTCATACTCCAAGAACATCATGTTTACTTCAATGCATTATTTCGCTTTATTATTGAGGACCATGTTAGAAGGTTCATGATTTTTTTTGGTGATGAACCATTGTCAATGTATGTGAAGTTAAAATTCAAATTTGTGAAAGATTTGAATTTTTAGTCTGCCGGTTTTAGTCCATGGCAGCCTGACTGGCTCTGCTGAGCGGTCAGCCTAGTGCAACTAGTCAAATTGGCCATGCACAGCGGTGACCGGTATGTCAGTGCATTCATGTTGTATGAAGCATGTTCAAGCTAGTGTGGGTCAAGTTGTAAAGAACTTGTTTCCGAAAATGATTTCTTGGTCTTTGAATATGCAGGAATGCTTAGAGTCAACTATGGTCAACAGCGAGGACTAGGACTATGCCCATAGAGGAGCCGAGGTCTAGAATGGTCAAGGAGGCTAGGTGAGATAGTTGAGCTCAAGCCTAACACAAGCAAGGCAAGGGATGTTTAAGGGAAGGTTCGAGCGACGGGTTGCACAAAATGGCTTGGTCGGTCCAAGTGAGACGTGATCTAGTGGAACCGAAGCAGGAAAAACTTGCTAATGCATGGAAAGCCATTGGTACTCCTACACATAACGAGCATGGCAATTGCTTGTATGGGAAGGTGAAGATAGGGGTCAAGGTAAGCGTATTTTGGTAGTTTACCAAATATTGGAAACTTCGTTGGATCAAACTTATAGTGCTTGAGCGGCGTCTAGGAAAGTGGTTTAGGTCAAGGATATGTTGAGAAGATCAAGTGGATTAAAGGCTAAAGATTTAGCAGGTTTGGGCTCATGTGCTTTGAAAAAAGTGCATGAGTTAAGCGTGAGTGTAAAACCCGTGTTATGTGGGGTTAACGGGTTTTCCGAATTGTGCTAGTGGATAGTATCCATTAGAGTTAAATGTGGGCTGATTACTCTATCTATTTAGTGAGATAAGGATAGAGGCTTGCAAGTAAACCATTCTTGAGTTAGGGTTAGGGTTTGAAAGAGAAGTGAGTGTTTGGGTTCTCCTAGGGTTTGGGTCTCCTCTCCCCCCTCCACGATCCCTTTTGTCACGGCACAAGTTCTAAGCCATTCCCAACTCCTCCCGTATGACTTATTCTAGGAAACGACTTCGGCTCTAAAAATTCGAGTATCCCATTTTCACATATCCCCCTTTCGCTATTTGTGCACATATTCTCAAAAGTGTTATTTTAATAATATTACATTTTTATTAAAAACTAAGTGTATTTGTACACTGAAGTGTTTAGGATGGCAAAATGATGTTTTATAACATAGCTTTTGGAGTGCAAGTTTGGTATTTCAGAAGACCGAGACATCAAAGTTAGTAAATCGAGGAGAGTGGCATCGTCAAGCGTAGGATCAATTGTGTTACTTTTTTTTGTATATTTTGGTTGTGCATTAAGATATTGTACCATGATTATTATTAGGTCCTAGTGTCTGACTTGAGTGGTTGATCGCCAGCCGCCAACTTCTCCTTCACAGTTAAGGCAAGTAACATTGTGATGGTTGCAATTTATTATGAAACTCTCATGCTTTGTAGACACTTTCTTAATTAAAATTTGTTTTACTACAAACATTAAGTTTTACTGAATTTTATTTATGTGAATTATGATGAATTGTGGTGCTTATGTATTATGTATTATTGTTGCATGATGATACCTCGATGATTACATGTTGATGTTGGATGTTTTTTTGGTGCAAGCGCTATGTGTGCTAAATTGGTGATTATGTTGTGGTGAATGTCTATGTAGTGCAAGTACTTACATGTGCTAAACTGGTGTTACTTATGAAGTATATTGATTGTGGAATATGGTGCATCATGAACTGCATTAATATTGTTGCATATCTATGTATATGGAGTAAAAAAGTTGTATCGGTACAAAAAGTGCATTTGAGCCTGGTCAATGAGAAAGTAATATAACTAGTATGTAGTGCTTAGGGCTAGCAGGTTGGTGAGAAAGTTATATAACATTTTTGGAGTGCTCTTGGAGTTCATGGCATATTTGCATCATTGCACTGTTATCAACATGGAGTATTGAATTTGAATGTATGAAGTGATTGATGTTGGTTGTTGTTTTTGTAATTTTGTTTGAAACCTAATAATCAACTTCATGTGAGGCATGTTTGTTTCAAGACCGTTGCTTGCTAGATTTATATCTCACTCCTCTCTTTCCCCCATTTCAGGTTTGAATGCTTCAAGACGTACATGTGGGAGAGAATAGGTGGAGCCTACACACATTTATATGTTTCTTTTAATCTCCTAATTAATTGTTCTCCTAGCGTAATTGTTGTAAGGTCCTTTAAAGTATTTAAACTCAGCCCAATTTTTTTATCAAGATATTATGTGTGGAATTTAATTATATTTATTATATTAAGCATTATGTAGTGAGTACACTACTACAAAAGAAGCTAAACTGGACGCTTACCTCACAGACGGTTCCTAGGAACCGTATGTGCTATAAGTATCATAGACGGTTCATACGAATAATCGTATGCGGTAATTTCACAGACGATTATTTATACAAACCATCTGTGATAATACAAGACATCATAGATGCTTTTTACTAATGCCCATCTATGATAATTCATAGATAGTTCTTGATAAAAACCTTCTGCGATAATAGCAGACATCACAGACGATTTTTTATTTAAACCGTCTGTGATACTTCATAGACGGTTTGTATTAAAAACTATTTGTGATTATGAAGTTATCATAGACGGTTTGTATTAAAAATTATTTGTGATATGTTTCCCACCTTGTAATCCCCCAAAATTTCATAATCTCCCGCCTGAGTCCGAGTACATTCAGTTTTGAGACACCTTTAGTAAAATAGGCATAACTTTTGCATACGGTGTCTGTTTTCGACATTCTTGTACTCGTTGGAAGGTTAACGATGAGCACAATTAAAAAAAAGACCAGCCTATGCCAGTCACCCTCTATGACCCTCAAAATCGGCCATCTTTAGCCCAAATTTGTATTTTAAGTTTTCAGTTTCTGTTTTTGCCAAAAATTTTGATCTTCCCTACGAAATTTGGATTTCACGTCAACTGCAAAGTTGTAGATCTCGTCAAAACCTTTCGAATAAGCATATATAAGCTATATAAAATTTTGCTATTTTATGTTTTCAGACTAGCTATTTATATTGTACCGATATATTGTCTTTGTGACACCATTATCACCGACTGTTTTTGTTATGAACTGTCTATGATATCTCCTGTTATCATAAATGGTTTTCATTATAAACTATTTGTGATGTGATGATGTCTCTATCATAGACGGTTTGCAATCTGAAACGTCTGTGATGTCCCGCCATGTCATTGATCCACAGCATATCCCCTAGGATCTTGATCTCATCCGTCTATTCTCTCCACATCGAACAGCAGGCACCATTCTCCTCCCCACCTCTCGCCCCTTATTAACCCCCCTCTCCCTACTGGAAGAACTAATACCACCAGTACTACTCCAACTCATTTCTGTGTGGCAAGGGTGGGAAGGGTTTCGGCAAGGGCGACTGAAATTTCGCTTGAAGCAAGATGGAAAGGAAGAAAGTAATCACAAATCTGCACTATTCTAAGTTATCAGCATAGAAGTTGTTGATTTGGGTATAGAAGCTAAAAATAGTGTTTGTTGCCTTTTTGTTTCTGCTACTTAAAAATTTTCCTGCACAACTTGTTTTATATTGTAGTTTAATAAAGGATGTGTTAGTCTAGCTTGCATTAGCCTGAAGTTTCTTGTAGTATAAGCAATTTTCTAAATTTGTAACTATGAAGCTTATCGTTATAAAGTTGTAAGTGTCCTCTTGTATATGCAGTGTTATGGGTAACCTACTCGATATCTTGTGATGTTGTAATGTTGGGTTCTAATATTAATGGAAACAGAATGTGTTGCTATGTTTGTTGTTGTATTTGTTTGTTTTCAGATGATATAGTCAACATTTCCTGAGGCTAGCCAAAAAATTAAAAAAATTATGTATAGAATAAACTATCACAGACGGTTTTATGGTAGAAACCATCTGTGAAGAATTATCATAGATGGCTCGAATAAAAAACCGTCTGTGATGGGGAAGTATCACAGATGGTTCTATATACCAACCGTCTATGATACTCACACATCACAGACGGTTTTTTGGTTCGAACCGTCTATGATAGTGTTCTTCACAGACGGTTCTAGTTACAAACCATCTGTGATGTATCTATGATGACATTTTGGAACCGTCTGTGATGACCTATTTTGTAGTAGTGGTAATAGTGGCATCCTAGGGCCTGTGGAGGGCTGGAGTGTTACAATTGGTAATAGAGCTACCATTAGACCCTCAAAAAAGAATTTTTAAATTGACACACATGTGCACATGCAGGCTGAGAACGGGAGTTGCATTACATTGCATGCGCCTATTACTGCAATATGTGCTTTGTTCTTTTTCCCCTGCGGATGAGGGTTTATGTTTTGCATTGAGTGCTTCATTCGTGGAAGTCCTATTTGTTACAATAAACTAGAAATTCTAAAAAAATGTCTCCTAATTTTGTGTACCCTAGTCATGGTCAGTAACCATTACCATTAGATGTTACGAGATAAAAAAAAGGATTGTATAGAATCATGGTTCAAGAAAGTACCAATGCTCATGGTTGTTTCCTACGCAAGTATGCGAGATCGCTCCACAATGTGAGTAGAGTTTAGTCCTGTTTAAAAATACCATGACTTTTGTTTTACATATGACTTTTGGTTAATTACAAGACGCGCGAGATTGAACCAAGGCGAAGCTAGGAAAAACAGTTATTGGGGTCACTAAGTCACTAGAGTATGAACTATAGTACTAGTAAGGTACAATTCACGCAATGTAACGATTCGAATATTTTACACTCAAGGAGTACTACATGAACAATTGAAATATGCAGCGACATAATAGTTCTTCTATATTCAGAAAGCAAGGCATACGAGTTGGTAGTTTGGGTGCAGTCATGAAACCAGTTGTTGACATCTTTTAAAGGAAAGAAAACCAAGCCCCAAAAGATGACTTCGTAGCTTCAATTCGAGTTTTCTGAAAGCAATGAACAAATATGGCTGTTATAATTCAAAATTAACAATGGTAGTACGAAAATTTTATAGACTAAAGGAATATTTGTAACATCCTAAATTTCAAGGATTCAAAAATACGGAGTTTTTAAAACTTTTCTTGCATTTTGCTGATGTTCAAAATCTGTTTTGAATATTTATTTGAAATCTTTTGAATTTTGTGACATGCAAATGAATATATTGAGAAATAATATCCAAGTACTAATGATAATAGTGTTAATAAAAGATATGGGAATAATATAAAACAATAAATTATGAATTCAAAAACCAATTTTAAATTACACTTTAATCCAAACTAGAATTGAAATTTTAAACTTAGACCGATGATCAAAATAATTGTGAATTAAAATCAAAACAATATTTAAATTTACCTTCCAAATGATTTGAGTTGAGCCCTTAATTTCAAATCAAGATTTAAAAATTTAAATATTGAGTCTGGCAAAAATCCAAACTTTGGTTGCTGGGCATTTGTTTCCCTCCCTTTTCTTTATCTCCTCCCCTACCTTTCTCTGCCAGTGGCCCCTCCCCCTTTTTCTTCTACTCCTCCTCCACTCGATTTCTTCTTTCTTTTCTTCTCTGTCTCCTCGCTGCACCCACTGCTCCCACGCTGAAGCTTCGTCATCCCGTCCGTCCGGCCCGCGTCACCGCACGTCCTCGCTTACGCTCCTGCGTCGGCACAGCGTCAACCAACCGCCCCCATCCCATAACGCCACGCCGTCGCACCTGCCCCCATCGCGTCACGCCCTGCGCCTCTGTCACATCGGCCATCACTTCCCCGCTGTGTGCGCCCTTACCATCGGACCCGCAGCCATGCCGTCGCCCATACCCTTCCCCGAGCGTGCGCTTGCCTCCCTCTTCCCATCTTTAAGTAGCCCTGGGCTCGCCCTTTCCCCTTGCTCCCTCCTTCCTTCGAGCCGAGCGCAGCTCGAGCTGCCCCCGTATGCACCAGCCGCCAGCGCCTCCTCGCCGTATTCCGCTCTCCAGCGAACCCCCAAAAACCAAGCGCGTCCCTTTGAGCCCCTATGCCCCACCAGCTTCCCCACCGGTTTAATTGAAAATCCATGCGCCGGAGACCCCCGATTCGGCCTTCTTCTTCAAGGCTGGCCGCCACTGCCCTCCGTGCCGCCGCCATTGCTCCTCCCTCCACGGTGTGTGGCGTCTCAATTCCATGCACCTGGAGCACCCCCTCGCCGCCCCGAAGATTTCTCGACCGCCGGCCGAGGCCCTCGTCGCCTGCACATCGTCGGCGCTGTGCACATGCCCACGCCACCCCTGGTCATCGCCACCAGCGCGCCTCGGTGCCTCCTCGGCTAGGCCAGTCACGCGGTAAGCATTCGTTCGCCTCTCTCCCACTCATGCGCGCGCTATCCCCTCTCCTTCCCAGTCGCCAGCGCATCATATCCACCTCACCGCCAGCCGCCCCGCGCTGTCGCCCTCCCACCTCGTTGCTGCCCCGACCAGCACGCCACCTCCCCGGGCTCCCTCCCCTCCCCCACAACCCGTTTTTCAGGTCACTGGTGCCTCCCCGGCTAATCCCCTCCGGCGACACCGCCGCCCACCTCGCGCCGCCTCCTCTTCTGTTTTCGGCCGGCCGGCTCCCCTGTTTTGGCCCACACCCACCCACTCGGTTCTTCAAGAAATATTGCCCCAGTATGTCATGAAAGACCCAAGGCCCACTTGCCTAACAGAGCATACGCTAAGCATTTGCAAGACCTCAGGTTCCCTGTTCGAACCCAGCCGACTGCACTATTCTCCCCACATTTGTATTCTACTTTTTGTAACTCATCTTAATTAGTAAAAATTAAAGAAAAATAGAAGATAGTTTAGAGGAGCTAGTAAATTTAATTAGGATATAAAATAAGGTTAATTAAGGTTTAATATTTGATTATTTACTGTATGAGCAACTAATGTGGCTTAAATATCTGTTTGAAGTCTAATTACCAATTCAAGGCATCAATAAAATATGGTTTTGCTTAATGTCCAAATTTAATAAAAATCCTAATTAAAATATATATACACCCAAGTTGAATTTTAGGGGAATAAAATTAGTAACTATAAAAGGAAGGTTTTAAATTAAAAAGATTACCCTAGACCATGATTAAATATATGCCCTAGCATTTAACATGCTACCATTAAATAAATCTCACTGGTAGTTTTAATTAAATTGGGCCTCTTCATAAAATTAATTAAACAATAGAACATGACCATAAACATTTAAATTAGGGGGGCCTAATAAAATCCTCGCCATTAGCACGTCACCGATAAATAAATCTCAACGATGAATTTAGCAGAATAAAATTTGGGTATAGCGAGCTCGGTCCTATGTAAATAGTAGTTTAATTAAAATATGCAAGATGCTAATGCAAAGGATAAAGTAACAATGAGAGTTGGTCCTCAGAGTATCTCCCAATTAATGAAAAGTCGTGTCGGTGTATAGATGCTAAAGTATAGTAGCCTAGGTCATCGGACGTTGAGATAATCTCACCAATAAACCATCCAATGAAACATGTAATATTATGACCAATAGCTGCAGATGAGTAGCAAATAAGAATATATTAAAAACTTCTATTAAACATCAAGGAAATAATTAAATACTCACATGCGGCACTGAATTATTAAACTAATCATTAGGAGTATATCTCGAATAATTGGTAAATACAACCCCATAAAATACCATAATCTAAGTTGCGAGGAGTACATACCCTAAAGATAAATTTAATGCACTAAACTCTTACACCGGTCTATAAGTCTAACCAGACTCAGGGAATTTCCTAGAGAAATATGAAAATAATAAAAGAAGCTATTAATAAAAAGATCGAGTCGTCGTATTCTGCTATTAGCTATGCCTAGCTATCTCCGAGTACTAAATAGAAATAATTTCATGAATATGCCTTTATCATGACCCATCCTCTGATCTCCATTTTGACAAGTCTCCTTGCCATTCCCCACTTCACACCAACCCCTATGACACCGACAATACTCTGTGTCCAATCAATGTTGTCTCAAATCACCTATCTAATCATGATAAAAATTAATCAAGTTCAATTGGATTCATTTGGACTTTTTGAGTTATTTGCCTTTATTTGGATTCAGTTGCTTAGCACGTAATTAGAAAGTTGGAAATCATGAAGAATCAGTGGATCAAGCGAGATCAAGATCGAAGTGAAGATAAAGAACAGAAGCTCAAGAGAAAGCATTGTGTGAGCTCAAGACCGCGGTAAACCGCACAAGGCGAGTCAATACTTTGATCATGTTGAACCTACATTTTTTGCAAATTATTTTTGGTTTAACTTATCAAATTGCATGTTGTTATTTTATATGCAAATACATGTTTAATTTAAGATTCTAGTTATATGTCCCTTTATTTAACTTGATTTATATTACACCTCCTTTGGAATATTTGATCACGTGAACCTTGTCACCCTAGTAAAACTATAATGGTAACTTTTCAAAAATAAGTCCGTAATTATACGCCATGCTTAGTACTGCTTAGATACTCGGGGACGCTGAAATGCCCCAAGCATCATTATCATTTTTAATCATAAGAAATTGGTTTGGGAAGTTATGGTGGTAATGATTGGTATATTTGGATATGATTATTTTATGCTCCCAAAAACCCCAAGTTGCTTAAATATATGGGCGGATGGTATGGGGGCTGGTGTGTGGTGCAGTGGAAGCACAAAATGGTTAGTGGTAGAACCGCCCAGATACCACTAAGGACTGAATCTTGTCATGACCTCCTATGTAAAACAGTACAACCACAAGTCTGCAAAGTGCAACTTGGCTAAGTAGATTTATCGAAACCCCCGGACTCATCTCACCGGTAGTGGAAAGAAGTGGATATGCAAGGGCAAGGGGAGGCCTAAAGGGACACTGAGAGGAGGGTGAAGTTTTCCAGTCGTGCTAGCGTTGCGGGGAGTGGAGCCCGATTGTGCTTGTATCCGTGGTGAACATCCCGTGCAACGTATGGGACCCCGCAAGTGGGAGCGGCCCATAGGGTGAGATGACAAAAGGGGCTAGATACCTTTAAAAATCACTGTGATGATCTACTCAACCACGTGGCTAAGGAATCATGTGGGGCAACGAGCGGATTGTCTCTTGTGGTGAAAGCGTACAAACTCTGCAAAGTCAAAACTATTCGAATAGCCGTGCCCACGGTCATGGGTGGTCATGGGAACTTAACTAGATATAGTTCTATTTCAAAAACTTTGTGGGTGTGAATGGAAAAGTGGAGGGCAGTGGAAAGCCATGTTTTGAGTTGCCCTGGGTGTCGTCCCAGTGATAATGTAAGCGGCTATAACGCTGAAGGTCTAGCATATGGTGCAGAGACCATGTAACGGTGGATGGAATCTGTATCGCTATTATTATTGCATTCTCTTACACATTATATTTTTGTGCAAAACTGCTAGGTCTCAGGAAATTTCTATGTATTATATTTTAAATAATGATAATACTTCTCACAAAATAAAATGTCAGGAAGAATAAATAGAGTCGTAAGTAAAGAAGATGGTTGTTTGTGGTAAACACATAAAGATGTTGGTGGATTCATGTCGATCATAAAAAGGAAATGGTAGTGTGGATTCTGAGGAAAATAAATTGGTGGAGCTTAATTGAATAGATAGGCTAGATAGATGATTTGAATGATTTTGGATAATTAGGGAGTGCAAAGATAATTGCTGGATCACAACACTGATAACTAATATAAATTCTTGGGAGATGTTGACAATAATGGGATTAATAGGATTTGATCAAATACTAGATGGATGAATTGAATTTTTGGGAATTTGGAGGTATGATAACAATTCTTGGAGTATAAACTTGATCAATGATATTCTTGGTGGATGTATACTAGTGAATCGTAAACTTGATCAATGATATTTTTGGTGGAGGTATACTAGTGAATTAGTTAGGGATAGATAAGGGAAAAATAAGGTTGATTATTGGAAGAGCAAATTATGGTTTTGGATCAATAGCAAAAGGATTGAATTGTTAGAAAGTCCTGATATAAATGATATCGGTGGATTTAAAAATAATTATGATGGATAATCGTTAGGGTCAAAAGTGAAGAGTTGATGAATAGCAACCACAAGATTGGATTGTTAGGAATTTAGAATACAAAAGATATTGGTGGATCTAAAATAAAGGATGACACTCACTGCTTGGAGTCTTATGCAGCAATGAATGTATGATCGGTGGATTAACTAAATGATGTCACTCGCTATTGGGGTTTTAGACAGCCATCAACATAGAAAGTGCATAATCGATGGATTGAGTTAAATGATGTCACTCGCTGTTTGGAGTTTTAGACATCAAACAATATAGAAAGTGTATGATCGGTGGATTAATTAAATGATGTCACTCGCTGTTTGGAGTCTTAGACAGCAATCAATATAGAAAAAGTATGATCGGTGGACTAATTAAATGATGTCACTCGCTGTTTGGAGTCTTAGACAGCAATCAATAAAGAAAGTGTATTTTCGGTGGATTAAGTCAATTATGGCAATCGCTGTGTGGAGTTTAGGCAGTCACAATAACACTATGATTAAATATTAATAAATCTACTAAAAACGATTTATGGCAAATAAAATAACCCGAGCCTCTCCTTTGATAAGCCATGCATACTATTTATTTGCATCCTGTGTATTGGCTCGCGGAGCACGGTGGTTTGTGCTCACACTCGCTCTCACAACAAATCCAGAGTCAGGAATCAGATCACCATGCTTCAGCAATACTCATGGTCATGCGGGCAAAGAAGATGAAGATGTCGAGAGCTAGGTCGCGAACCTCCAGTTGGCTGCCTGTGGGCATGTCCAGAAGGTCCCACCTGTGTGCTTCATTCCGCTGCTGCATTTTATTGATTTCAGCCTAATCGACTCATGAGTAAGTCTACTATTATATTTACGCTTTCGCATGATATGTACTTTGATGCTCAGAACTATAATCTGTGAGCACTATCTACTGATCCAAGGAATAGGGCGGTGGAATCACAGAGGATGCCGGATTGCAAAATCTGGGTCCCTACAATATCATTAAGCAAAACATTGAAGTGACTCACATTTTAGAGTTGTACTTTGCGAGTTTTCATCTTCATAAAGCGATCAATCACAATATCATTCTCAATAGTAGAAAACATGTCATTCTCCATATAGCAAATTAGAAAGTAACTCTACATTCCACAATTTCTCTTTCTGCACCGTAGTACTGACTAGTGACTACCATCATTTAATTTGAGGCTTTTCAGGTGTACTGTGCACAACAAATCAATCCAATTAGGGCATCAACAGATCACCAATCCAATCACCATTCACCAATGTCCAATGCCATCAATCATCTTATCATCATCATCATTCATTAGTTCATGACATAATTCATATTCACATAACTATAGAACAAAACCAATCAAGCAAAAACATCAATACATGTTAGATGCAAATATACTGGTATACCTCATTACCTCCATTTGCCCCTTGGGGCCGACGGCTGGCCTAGTCGGCATGGTCGCCTGGAGGGCAGCTGGAGTTGCCGAGCTGGAGGTGAGGTCCGACTTTCCAGAAGGAGCCGAGGAAGGTAAAGGTCAGGCGGGCTTGAGGCGGGCAGGTGGCGCTAGCGATGGGGACGGTCGGACGGTGCTAGCACGGCGGCACCAAGCCGGCAGCACACAGCCACCAACGATGGGGAAAGCTAGAAAGGAGCTGAGGAAGGTAAAGGTTAGGCGGGCCTCGATGACAGCAATGGGGACAGCCGGACAGTGCCGGCGCGATGGCACCAAGCCGACAACACGTAGCTGCCAACATGGGGAAAGCTAGAAAAGAGGAATTGGGGCCACAATGAAGATTAACGAACTACAAACATAGGAGAGAGGCAAGACTCTACTTGATGCCTTGGCGACATGGCCAACGAGTTGGGCCTCCCTGCGGACGTGCAGTGCATTGGTGCAGTGCTTGATGCCTCGGCTAGCTAGATAGGCCTAGGCTGTCAAAGGTTTCTTTGGGCTACGCTGCTGGGGCCTCGGACTTGGATTACTCCGTCTTACCCATTGGGGTCACCCACAAAAATACACATGGCCTACTCCTTGTACTACTGGGCCGCATTGGTGTCACTGAACCATAATGCCAGTACATTGGATCCACCCCTGGATTGAACGAGTAAGAAACACTCGCGTTAAAAGCCACTCAATTTAAAACGGCTCTTGCAGTAACTTTATAAATAGTTCATAGAAACTACATTAAGAAGTAACTTTGTTTAAAAACCAGCTTCTAAAAATTAAAAGCTAAAAACTATTTGATATAGGATCACATAGACATTGGACAATAAAGGCAACCAAAAAGTCAAATAGACATCGTTCAATAAACGCAATGAAGAAAGTACGGCTAACAATGAAGATTCCCTTTCTCCAAGGTGACAATTTTATATGATTGAAGGGTGGATATTCTAATAAATTGAGTTGACTTTGAGTTGGTTTATTTGAAGCTTTTCTAGAATTTGAGGATAACTTTGTAGTCCCAAAACCAAGACTGAATACAAGTCGGACGGAAACACGTCGCCACGTTGATATTTATACAAACACAAATGTCTACATGTACTAGTCGAGTGTCCGTGTATTGCTATGGAACAAAAACATTCAACAGACATAAATATGTAGAGGAAACACATATCTGACAGTTCATGAAATATTAACAAAGGAAAACATTTAATGATGGACCGATTTTTAAGAAACGAAAAAAACAGTATTGTAGCCTCCCAATTTTTTTTATTAAAAGAAGATAGAGGTAAGTCATCACTTCATTATTCTCATCCTAACTCTTTTAACATGTATGCCTTACTCTAAAAATGTCAGTTCATAGTATACTTCAGAGGAAACAAAACAAATATAGATAGCAACAACAGCAGCAACAAAAGAGTTAATGGAACTAGAGGTGCTCAGCATATTATGATACAAATAAACATCATATCATCATTATACGTAGCAATATTCACTTAACAGGAAGCTATCATTACCAATACTGAGATTCTGAGTACTTGAGTGTATGTGTATATGCATGCATGTGTGAGAGCAGTATATTGCCTCCCACATAAACCAATGGAGAGAGAGAGAGAGAGGCAGTCCTTGTAAAAGTACTCAGATTTGATATAATCATCACAGTAGCCTCTAGTTCCTACGTGTGGCTACGATCACGGGCTACGACCACAGGCTACGACCACGAGCTACGACCATTGGCTATGACCGCATTGTTCAACCACTAGTTACGACCATAGGCTACGACCACAGACTACGACCACAAGCTACAACCGCAGGCTACGACCACTGTCTTCGACCACTGGCTACGACCATAGTCTTCGACCACTGGCTACGACCACAGTCTTCGACCACTGGCTACGACCACAGTCTTCAACCACTGGCTACGACAACCGTCTTTGACCACTGGCTACAACCATTGTCTTCTATCACTAGCTACGACAACCGTCTTTGACCACTAGCTACAACCACAGCACCTCGACTGCATCTCCGACCACACAGGTCTTCTAGCACCGAGGTCGACTGTAGCTACGACAATCGACTGTCGACCACTGTAGCTACGACCACTAGCTTGGCTACGACTACAGCGTTCGACCACTGGCTACGACCACGAGTTACGACCACGGGATACGACCGCAATGTTTGACCACTAGCCACGACCACCATCTACGACCACTAGCTACGACCACAGACTACAACCACTATCTTCGACCATTGGCTACGACCATAGTCTTTGACCACTAGCTACGACCACAACACCTCGACAGCATCTCCAACCACATAGGTCTTCTAGAACCGAGGTTGACTGTAGCTACGACAATCGACCGTTGACCACTGTATCTACGACCACTGGCTTCGACCACAGGCTACGACCACAGGATACAACCATTGGGTACGGCTATAGTGTTTGACCACTGGCTACGACCACGAGTTACAACCACAGGCTATGACCATGAGCTACGACCACTGGCTACAACCATGGGCTACGACCATTATCTTCGACCACAGGCTACAACCATAGGCTATGACCACAAGCCACGACCACTGGCTACGACCATGGGCTATGACCACGGGCTACGACCACACGCTACGACCACTGGCTACGACTGCAGCGTTCGACCACTAGCGTTTTGAAGTAGTAGAGACATAACTATATATATGAATGTATTTTCATTGATAGGCACTAGAGCTGTATAGTATATACAACTGTATTTTTGAATCTAGTCGCTCCAATGCACAGATAATTTGGCTAGTTAGAATACATGACTGTTGTAGGGGTGGCCCCCACCTAAGCCCAGTCGGCCTGTTAGAAGGTTGTAAAGCCCAAAATGGGACATGTATAATGACATAAATGCCCTTGAAAGGGATACTTGGGTGTAAGGACATAATTGTAAAACACTCCCCATGTGAATATATATAAGCCATCCAGGCCATGGGGAAGCCCCCAGGCATTGCTCACCTAACTCTCCACTACCATACCACTCTCTCTGTTTGGTCTGTAACCACAACAGTTGGCACCGTCCGTGGGGAGGACAAGAGCAAGCTCCAAGATCTGAAGAAGGATGGCACCAAAAAAAGTTTCATCATCAGCGGCGGAGAAGAAGAAGAGGAGCGCGACGGAGACGCATATCAACACCAGGGCCTTGCCATCGGCGGCCCCAGGTGTGGACGTCAACGCCAGCACCGCAGCTGCTAACATCAATGCTCGTGGTACGACGGTCACCTCCACCACTGGCGCAACGGTCGTCACCGCAAGCACCGACCGGGTTGCCGGGAGCAGTGACGTCGATGCCCGTACGGGCACGGCCACTGCCCCCACATTCGGCATCGGAGCGCTAGGTGGCTCCGGCTGCAACGTCGACCTCGTCATCAACTCCGGAGCCCATCATGTCAACATGCTGAACAGCTCTGGCGCGCACGTTGTGGTCGCTGCCAACCCGACGGTGCAACCGGCTGCCCCGACCGCTGCAACCGCTCTCCTGGTAGCTATCGGCACGCTCCAGTGGGAGCTGGCGGACCTTCGCGGAGCCTTTCGGGATATACAAGGGGCTGGGAGCCAACAACTCCCTCCCACGCCAGTGCGAGCAGACAGCAGCGACACCCCTACCTCTAGTCGTGACCCGCCGCAGCGCGTAGATCCGGAATCACCCCTCTCCGCGGGCCTACAACAGTTGACGTGGTCGGAGGGCTTCAAGTTCCCCAACGCCATCGAGCTGTACAAGGGCGACACGGACCCTCGGGAGTTCGTGCGCATGTACGAGATGGCCATGGAAGCTGTAGGCAGAGACGACACGACCAAGGTGAAAGGGCTCCCCCTCGCACTGCAGGGAGTAGCGCTCTCTTGGTTTTTCACCATAGAGCCAATCTTCATCTACGTGTGGGAGCAGATCCGCGACCGATTCTACAACAACTTCCAGGGGAACTACATCGAGCGCGTCGATGCAGATCAGCTCTTCGCTGTCAGGCAAAAACCCTCGGAGAAACTGCGGGAGTACTTCAAGCGCTTTGCTAAGGTACGCTGCCAAGTTAAGGACGTCAACGAGACAACCATTATCAATGCAGCAATACAAGGCCTCTGCCCAGGGCCATTGGCCGAGTACAACGTGAGCAAGCCAATCAGGATGGTCGTGAAGCTCTTCGACAAGATGGAAGAGTATGCGCGGGCGGAGGAAGATGCGCGATGGTGTAAGGGAGACGACTCCGACCCCATTCAGGTGGAGGACTTGTCGCGGAAAGGGGACCAACTGGCAGGGGACGACTCTCCGAAAGGCCAGCGCAAGCAAGAGTCTTCGAGGGACGCCCCCGAGCACAAGGATGTGGAGCACAACCAGGGCTTGTCGAGTGGCAAGCCCAAGCCCAAGCGCAACCAGCGTAGACCCCAGAAGGCCCGACATGTCTTCGACATGGAGGGCGCATCCGAGGACACCGCCCCCGCCTTTCGCGAGCGGGGCCGTGGAGGCCAAGGGCGGGGACGCGGTCGGGGCCACAACGAGAGACCCTGCGCAGAACAAGAAAACCAGGCCTACGGCATGTGGTGTGAGGTGCATGGCCATGGTGACCAATTCACGCTGACATGCACTGCAATCGCGGCACTGCAGCAGACAACCGCTAGGGGCAGAGCCCTGAAAGTGGCACTCCCCATCGTGGCCCCCCGTGAACTCAGGCCCTAGAGGGGGCCAGCGCCGGATCATCAACGTCATCTCCGAAGGCTCCTCACTGGAGGTCCCCTCAGCGCAAGCACCTCTGGGCTGGCGCATTGCGAAATCACCTTCACACCTGCCGACGCCCAGGGCGTGGAGTTCCCCCACCAAGATCCCCTAGTCATCAAGGCCGCCATCGCAGGTTGCGATGTCAAGCGTGTTTTGGTCGATGGGGGCAGCTCCGCGAACATTCTGTTTGCAGTGGCCTTTGACCAAATCGGGATCCCTCGGAGTCGCTTGGGTCCCTCGGGAATCCCGCTCCAAGGCTTCGGGGGTCAGCCGCTGAAAGCATTGGGCTAGGTACGCCTCCAAGTCTCCTTTCGCCAAGGCGACAATGCCAGGAGTGAATACGTCACCTTCGACGTCGTCGACATCCCACACCCATTGTAGGATCGGAAATGGCAACAGAGGGGGGGTGAATTGTGCCTTCAAAAATTGCTCCCAAGTATCCACATTGTCTTTCTCTTCGATAACTATAAGAGCTATGAAGAAGAAGGATAATAGCTCATTGGCATCCAAAGAGAAATCAACAAACAAAGCACTAAAGCGAAGCAGGCAGCAGAAAACAAGATCAGAGAAAACAACCCAGGTCGGTCAGACCGCATAAGCTCAGCCGGTCAGACCGCCCCTCACCATCCGGTCTGACCGCCGGTATGAAACCGGTCAGACCTTGCACAGGGACGATGAAAGCTCCCGACCAAAAATACTAAGACTGCAAACAGCTAATCATAGAAAGCAGAGCAAAGTTCAGGTAAACTGATCAGAGATCCTCCCAGGGGCCCAGACTACTGAGAGAAAAGTCTTTTTACATGAGATCCTTGATTCCCAGCAAGAGATAAATCAAATTTCTTGGATTATATCAGTTTGCTGAAAAACTCAAAGAGGATAATACAACAGTTTCTGCAAAACTGAAACCAAGAACAGAGAAGATACTCAAATCCAAGTAGCCTGTGATTTTTAGGTCTCTTGATCATGAGTCTTTTGATTTCAATAGGGAATGACTTCACATGAAGAGAACACATGCCAAGAGCAATCAATTCATCAAGATATCAAGAAATTACAAATCCTCTTCTCACTGCAGCAGTAAACCCTAGAATCTTTGTCAGAATCCAAATTATTTGAGAATCTTAGTTCTTTTGAGCATGGATCTTCAGATTTCAACAGGGTATGACCTCTCAGCAGGAAAACACAAATTTTCAACAATCATTTCACTGAGAATACCAAGGAACCGAGTATCCCCTGCCTCCAAACCCTAGATTTTACAAAACAGAGGAGGTCTAGCAATTGATCTTCTGGGAAGAAAAGGCTGTTAAAAAGTTTGCTCTCAGGGATAAACTAGCCAAATGGCTTTGATGTATATACCTAGTTCTGTGCACAATGATTCTGGGCTTCTCAACCAAAGATTCCATTCAAATTGAGAAGAAACAGAGAAAGTCAGAACAGAGAACATGAAGCAAAACAAAGGCAAAGCACACAACATATCACAGAAGAACAACTCAAAGCTTGATGAGAAGACATGAATGATTACACAGGGTTCATCTTACAGCCATCTCACTACATGGTTCACATCCAGGGCAAACACACACACGGAGACCACTCACTACAGACCCATCGTAATTGGAAAATCAAGTAGTGTCTGCCATCTCATTACATGCTTCCCAACAAAGAACACACCCACGAGAGGTAAAACACAACACCCTGGAGGAAGTAAGAAACACTCCACAGCCTCCATGCTTAAAAACATAGCACTCACATCCTGGGTGATACACAAAAAGCAAATCAAGAAGTGTCAGCTAGCTTCCACTCCCATACACACACAAATGAGGCAAAGGTCAAACTCTCTCATCAGAATTGTGGAGGGAAAATGAGCACACCCTCCAAACCCTAAACCTCCTTCCTCTACTACCAAGTCTCCAACCCACCACCTTCAATCGAACCCGCTTCCTCAGGCCTGAGTCAAGTTTACTGAATTGCCCCTCACGCACCTTCCTGGAAGCTTCCTCTTTTCCTGCTGTAGACGCCTCGCAACCACTTCGAGTCGTCGTCGTCTTCGGCATCTCCCGACCGCTTTGACCTCAGCACCGCCTGGGCCTAGTCTAGTCATCCCATACCTCACCACGACTGCACCTCAAAGTCCTGCAGCCATCACAGACAAGAAACCATCACATAGCACCGCTCGAAACAATATAATCAACATTAGCATCAAAAGAAGGTACTCAATCATGAAATACCCAAATCGACCGATCGAGAAAAGGAACAAGCGTCCTAAGCATGTCCAACCGCGTTCAACCATGTCCAACCGAACTAGACTGCGCCGTGCACCGACTTGCGCGAACCAACCAAATCAAACTCAAACTTTCCAGAACACGAGTCAATTACTCATCACAAACATGGGGACACCTCCACATGGTCTCTCAATCTTCTTATGTATGAAGCTCCCGGGCCCGCAAGGCGTCATCGCCATCTTCGGTGACCAAGACCTTGCCCGACGTGTGGAGTCTGGTGCTAGGGGTCCGCACCACAAGGTGCACATCCTCACGGACAAGTCAAAGGAGGACACGCCGTCCACTCCGGGTTGGACGCCTAAGCCCCGGTCAGAGGGTGGGGTCAAGAAGGTGCCTCTCCAAGCCGAAGGTCAGTTCGTGTCCATCGGCGAGGGCCTTCCCCCAGAGGTGGAGCAAGACTTGCTTCGGGTTCTTCAGGACAACGCGGATGTCTTCACGTGGTCCCCGGAAGACATTAAGGGCGTGCACCGCGCCCTCATCGAGCACAACCTAGCAGTCCGCCCCGACACCAAACCGATTAAGCAAAGGCTTCGGCGCATGTCCATCGACCGGCAGTAAGCGGCCAAGGTGGAGGTAGCGAAGCTTCTCCAGACCGGAGTCATCTGCGAGGTCCAACATCCAGATTGGCTTGCCAACCCGGTGCTGGTGAAAAAAGCTAACGGCGCTTGGCATATGTGCATTGACTTCACTGCCCTTAACAAGGCATGCCCGAAGGACGACTACCCTTTGCTGCGCATAGATCAGCTGGTGGATGCCACCGCGGGGTGCGAGCTCATGAGCTTCTTGGATGCATACTCCGGCTACCACCAGATCTACATGGCCAAGGATGACGAAGACAAGACCAGCTTCATCACCCCGATCGGGACATACTGCTTTGTCAGGATGCCCTTCGGCTTGAAGAATGTGGGGCAACATTTACCTGCCTCATCGCGCTAGCGCTGGCCTCCCAGTTTGGGAGGAACGTCGAGGCTTACGTCAACGATGTGGTCGTCAAAACCAGACAGCTCGTCTCCCACGGTCAAGATCTCCAAGAGACCTTCGACAAGCTCAGGAGAGCAGGCATCAAGCTCAATCCGGACAAGTGTGTCTTCAGCGTGCAGGCAGGCAAGCTCCTGGGCTTCCTTATGTCCGGACGTGGCATCGAGGCGAACCCCGATAAAGTCGACACGATCCTCTCCATGGAGCCGCCCAAGACAATAAGGGAGGTCCAGAGGCTCGCTAGCCGCATGGCCGCGCTGAGCCGCTTCCTATCTAGGGCCGCATAGCGGGGCCTACCATTCTTCAAGACCCTTCGTGGCTACGACGGGTTCCACCGGGATGACGACTGCGCGAAGGCCTTCGACGATCTCAAGAAGCACCTCGCAAGCCTCCCTACACTAGTCGCCCCAACACCAGAGGCTCCCCCATCCTACTTTACCTCACCGCTACAGCAACAGCGGTCAGCGCCGCCTTGTCCTTGAGGAGGGCGCCCTTCAGCGCCCCTTATACTTCGTCTCCAAAGCCCTCTAGGGTGCCAAGATGCGGTATATGGAGCTGGAGAAGTTGGCATACGCGCTGGTCATGGCCTCGAGGAAGCTCTGACATTATTTCCTGGCCCACCCAATCACGGTGCCATCCTCGTTCCCTCTGGCGGAGATACTACATAATAAGGAGTCCACGGGGCGCATTGGCAAGTGGGCGGCCGAGCTCACGCCGTTCTCCTTGATGTACGCCTCGCGAACGGCAATTAAATCCCAAGTCCTTGTGGACTTCCTCACGGAATGGACTCCGCCGGCCCAACATGTCCAACAGCCAGAGGACCCGGTGTGGACGCTCAATACCGATGGAGCTTACGACGCTGGCGTGGGCGCAGTGGTCACTACACCGGAGCGGCATCGACTGTCGTACTCGGCGTGCCTCGGATTTCCGGCCACCAATAATATGGTCGAATACGAGCCACTGCTCTTCAGCCTCGCGAAGCTTAAGGCTCTTGGCACACGACGGGTCCTTGTCCGCACCGACTCACGTCTGGTGGCAGGCCATGTCGACAAATCTTACCAAGCCAAGGACCCTGAGCTGGCCAAGTATCTGGCAGTCGTAAGAGCGAAGGAGCGGCATTTCCTGGGCGTCACGGTCAAGGTCATCCCTCGTGCGGATAACGAACAAGCCAACATCCTCGCAAAGGCTGCCAGCCAGCAGCTTCCCCTCCCCGAGGGAGCATTCTACGAGGTCCTACCCATTGCGGCCATAGCACAGGACAACCGCGATGCGGCGCTCGTCCACCAAATTGCCCAGGAGGGTGACTGGCAGGAGCCCATCTATGGTTTCCTGCAGGGCATCGCAGAGCCAGACGACCCCCTAGAGCTCCGGCGCCTGCAACATCATGCCAGATCCTTCAGGTGCTCGACGATGTACTTTACAAGAAGGGAGTATGCGCCCCACTCCTACGATGCCTTTCACGCGATGAAGGAGAGCAACTTCTCGCGGAGATCCATGCGGGGCTCTGCGGCTCGCACATCGCGCCGAGGTCGCTAATCGGCAAGGTGTTCAGGCATGGTTTCTACTGGCCAACCACCGTCGCTGACGTGCAAGACCTCGTGCGTCGGTGCCAAGGCTACCAATAGATGGGGCGGGTCATCCGCAGACCCCTGACGAGCTTGCAACCTATTCCCCCAATATGGCCGCTGGCACGGTGGGGCATTGACGTCGTTGTGCCACTTCCCCAGGCCCTAGGGGACCTCCGGTTCGTTGTAGTCACCTTGGAGTACTTCTCCAGGTGGCCAGAGGCTGTCGCTCTGGCTAGGATAACCTCCGCGGCCATGCAGCACTTTCTTTGGTAGAACATCATATGCCGCTTCGGAGTACCTAGGGAGCTCACTGTAGACAATGGTCTGCAATTTGACTCCACTCCATTCAAGGAGTTATGCGACAGTATGTGCATCACACTCAGATTTGCTTCGGTTGGGCACCCACAATCCAACGGAGCGGTCGAGCGGGCGAATGCCGCAATCTCTGGCGGAGTCAAGAAGCGTCTCGTTGGGCTACCAAAGGGCAAGTGGTCAGATGAGCTCCACAGCGTACTCTGGTCCCTCCGCACAATGGTGACACGTCCGACGGGATTCACACCGTTTAAACTCCTCTTCAGCGATGAGGCAGTGACGCCCAAAGAAATTAAGGCAGGCTCGAGGAGGGTCCTCGTCCAGGCGCCGGCGGAGGAGCGCCAATTATCCCTGGATCTTTTCGATGGCTATCGAGTAAGCGCCACCCAGCACGTCACGAAGTATGCGCGTCAAATGGCACGCGCGCACGACCGCACCGTATACTCACGGGAGTTCCAGCCAGGGGACCTCATCCTCAAAATGGCGCTCCATGCAGAAACCATCGGCAAGTTGGAATCCAAGTGGGAGGGCCCATACATCGTCGCTGTAGCTTTGCAGCGGGAAGCTTATCGCCTCGCAACACTGGAAGGGTAGACACTTCGCCACACATGGAATGCGGACAGGCTGCAGCGCTACTAGGTTTAGGACCAAAGGGAAGCCTAGCAAGGTCAGCACCCTGCCTGTTGTAAGACGCTCGCCCGCGCAAATGGGAGATTAATAAAGACAATCATCTGTAAAACTGTCTCATTCTGCAAAAAGACGCGTGGATGTTGTCCCTATGCACTCTCTGGAGTATAAAAAAGACGTGTGGATGTTGTCCCTACGCACACTCTCCGGAGTATAAACAAGCGTGGATGTTGTACCTACACACACTCTCCAAAGAATAAAAAAGATGTGTGGATGTTGTCCCTACGCGCACTCTCCGGAGTATAAACAAGCGTGGATGTTGTACCTACGCACACTCTCAAGAGTATAAAAAGACGCGTGGATGTTGTCCCTAGCGCACTCTCCGGAGTATAAACAAGCATGGATGTTGTACCTACGCACACTCTATGGAGTATAAAAAAGACGCGTGGATGTTGTCCCTACGCATACTCTCCAGAGTATAAACAAGTGTGGATGTTGTACCTACGCACACTCTCCGGAGTATAAAAAAGACGCGTGGATGTTGTCCCTATGCGCACTCTCCGGAGTATAAACAAGCGTGGATGTTGTACCTACACACACTCTCCAGAGTATAAAAAAAGACGCATAGATGTTGTCCCTACGTGCACTCTCTGGAGTATAAAAAGACGTGTGGATGTTGTCCCTACGCGCACTCTTCGGAGTATAAACAAGCGTGGATGTTGTACCTACGCACACTCTCCGAACTATAAAAAAGACGCGTGGATGTTGTCCCTACACGCACTCTCCGGAGTATAAACAAGTGTGGATGTTGTACCTACGCACACTCTCCGAAGTATAAAAAAGACACATGGATGTTGTCCCTACGCGCACTCTTCGGAGTATAAAAAAAGACGTGTGGAGGGACGCCTCCGCGCGCACTCTACGGAGTATAAATAAGATGCGGATGTTGTCCTTGCGCACTCTACAGAGTATAAATAAGACGTGCAGATGTTGTCCCCACACGCACTCTACAGAGTATAAATAAGACGCGGATATTGTCCCTACGCACTCTATGGAGTATAAATAAGATGTGCGGATGTTGTCCCCGCACGCACTCTGCGAAGTATAAATAAGACATGGGGAGGCTTGCCTCCTCGCGTGTGCGCCGCGCACTCTCTCTACACCCACAAATAAGGCGCTTGAGCATCTATTTCGACTAGGCGCCAGCTCCGCTGCCACCACTTCGAGGGGTAGGGAACGGAGCGCTCGAGCGTCTACTTCGACTAGGCGCTAGCTCCGCTGTCACCAGTTCGAAGGGTAGGGGACGGAGCGCTCGAGCGTCTACTTCGACTAGGCGCTAGCCCGCTGCCACCAGTTCGAAGGGTAGGGGACGGAGCGCTCGAGCGTCTACTTCGACTAGACACCAGCTTCGTTGCCACCACTTGAGGGGTAAGGGACGGAGCGCTTGAGTGTCTACTTCGACCAGGCGCCAGCTCCGCTGCCACCACTTCGAAGGGTAGGGGATGGAGCGCTCGAGCGTTTACTTCAACTAGGTGCCAGCTCCGCTGCCACCACTTCGAAGGGTAGGGGACGGAGCTCTCGAGCGTCTACTTCGACTAGGAACCAACTCCGCTGCCACCACTTCAAAGGGTAGGGGACGGAGCGCTCGAGCGTCTACTTGGACTAGGCGCTAGCTCCGCTGCCACCACTTTGAGAGGTAAGGGACGGAGCGCTCGAGCGTGTACTTCGACCAGGCGCCAGCTCCGCTGCCACCACTTCAAAGGGTAGGGGACGGCTTGGACATCTACGGAGCGCTACGTTCTACAAGTTGGCCGGAGGCAGGTGTAATCGCAAGAAGCGACAAGGGCATGTACTCCAACCAGCCTTTATTGCATTCATAAGGGTATGATCACACGGATTCGACAACTACATTTGTGGAGGGCTAAGGTTTACAAGTGCCTTCGAGTGACTAAGGTCGCTACTCGTCCGGCTCTGCCTTAACATACTTCTGCGTCGAAGTATCACCCGCTGAAGTCCGGGTCACCCGAAAGTTCCGGGCCTCTTCCGCCCATGCCCAACGCCGAAGATGCCGTCGAATCATGTGGTCTGAGAGTACTAATCGGCCCCTATCAAACATCTATCTGAAGCAAAAATAGTACGCATCGTCAGAATGCTTTGGGGCAATACCATTTCATTCATGCAAAGGGGAGGGGGCCACAGGGTGCCAGCTTACAAAAACGGATGCATAGTAACGCACGCCTACACATCGGACCCCGGCATCACTCCTGTGGGTCCGCATCTTCGTTGCGCCGGGGAACTTCATCAAGGCACTAGCCAAAGTTCCCCTCCCTATGCAGCGTCTGCCGCAGCGCCACCTTGGCCGCGGCCTCCCCGATGTAGCCCCAGATCCGATCGTAGAAGGCCCAGATGGCGGGTCGGATGGTGTGAACGGCACTCGACATCACCCCTGCTCCGACTGGCAGCTCCAGCTAGGGCTCATCCAGCTCACCGATGTGCTGGCACCCTCAGTTCTGGAGCATGGTGAAGGCAATGCAAGCGTTGGCGAAGCCGCAGTGGTCACCGAAGGCCTTGGCGCCGCGGAGGGCAAGGCTCGAACCCTCTCCAATTCACCGAAGCATCCGCGCTAGGTCCTCGGGACCGAATGTTAGGTCCGGCACGTCCACAAAAAGGTCATTGAGGACACCCTCCAGAGACTCCATCGCCCCCATGCCGCCACTGACGCGTCTCCCAGGGTTTGGTTCCTCTCTTCAAGGGACACAGCGAGCTGGGCCCTCTCCTCCTCCAGCACTGCAATCTGCTGGAGTAGGCCATCACGCTCCTCCGCCGCTGAGCGTTGGACCTCTACCACGGCATGTTGCGCCTCTGCCGCTGCACACTGTGCCTCCGCAGCGAGTATCTGCACGTCAGAGACTGCCCTCGCGCTTTCCACCTCCAGCAAGCGGATGTGCTCATCCTTGGCGGTGTTAGCCTCTGCGGCAGCTCGAAGCCGGCCCTCCAGCACCCTCCGCTCGTGGATACGTGCAGTAACAGACCAAACAGAGAGAGTGTGGTATGGTAGTGGAGAGTTACGTGAGCAATGCTTGGGGGGCGTTTCCCCATGGCCAGGATGGCTTATATATTCACATGGGGAGCATTTTACAGTTATGACCTTACACCCAAGTATCTCTCTCAAGGGCAGTTATGTCATTGTACATGTCCCATTTTGGGCTTCACAACCTCCTAACAGGCCGGCTGGGCTTAGGTGGGGGCCACCCCTACAACAGGAGCCTCTCATGGTGGAGGGCTTCACGGGCCGAAGCCATGTTGCCGAGTTCTTTGGCCCCCTCTGTCCCTGTGGCCTGTGACCTTGTAAGATGTTAGACAAAACTGGCTCTTGCTGGCGCAACGCGACTTGATGGGATGAACACGAGGTGGAAGTTGCTGCCAAAGGCGTCCTCCAGTTGCGAGGTGTACGGCCCGAACGGAGCTGGTCTTTCGACCCGGGGACGCAGAGTTGAAGCGGGCTCCGGAGTCGTCGTGCCTGCTCGAAGTGGCGGCGGGCTTCGACGTCACGCACCTCCGATGGTGAGTGAGGGTCGGAGTCGTTCCGCAGAGGCAAACTTGGTGGCGACGTTGCCACCGGAGTGAATGGCTAGTGGCCCACCGCCAATGCATTGATGACCCCGAAAATCACGCCATCCCCTAGTGCACGACGGGAGTTGTACAATATCAGGCGGCCGTGCGATAGCAGTCGTGCGGTCGCTCCTGAAAGGGCGGACGCGTGGCAAGACATGATTGGGGGGCGTGGGGTTTGAGACGTTGTGGTCACATGCCATTGCGACGCTTCTCCTCCAGCCGGTTGAACTCCTCAAACCGCACTCCGCAAACCCGTGAAAAACCCGAAGCACTCCGCGACCCCGTGAATGAAGTCGGAGACAGCCGGACACTGAGCCTCCGTGCCAGCGACTTCGACAGCACTAGACGTTGACATCACGTCCAGGGCAGGAAGGCCAGAGACTTCACGGCTGTCTCTGTTGCTCGATCCTTGGCCGCGTATGAGAGACCTTGTCTTGCCTTATGTCAACGGTGGAATGAGCGAGCAAATCGGAGAGAGCTTCGCGAAGTTGCGGGGGGAGAAAGAATTGTGCCTACCTTCGATGCCCTCAACCGACGCATGGGGGGTGTTTGCGCTGTCCCAATTAGCACCACGGCGCGGGGAGGTGTCTGCCCCCCTCGACCTGGGTCGCGGGGGCTTCATCTGTGTCACAACCCAAAATTTGCTTTTTGGAAAAATTTAAATTCAAATTAATTATTTTAAAGTATTTGGAAATTATTTGGCTTTTCTGAATTTTTTGGAGTTTAAAACCTATTTTTAAAATTTAAAAGGTAATTTAAAGTATGAAAATAAAATACTCACAGTAGTTGGAAATAATTTTGTTTAGTCCAAAATATGTCCAGAAGCTTCTGTGAATTTTTCTGGAATTTTTGGAGGTATTTTCATATTTTTCTGAGGCCTAAATAATTTTCTAGCTTTTCTGAAAATTCAAAATCAAATTCTAAAATTAAAAATCAATTCCATCCCTCCGGCCGCCACGTGGACGGCCAGATGCCGCCCACGTCCCTTCTCTCCGGCCCATCACCGCCACCCACTCCATCCTGCCTCTCACCCCTCTTCGGCTGCCACGTGGTCGAGCCCGATGCGGCCACGTCGCCCCTCGCTCCCATCCACCCCGTCCGCCCGCGTTTCTCACCCCGGCCCACCTGTCGGCACCTCCCCTCCGCCTCCGTCTCTCTGCCCGCGGGTTTCGCCCGTCAGCGCCTCCTCCCTCTCCCGCTGCCGCCCGGGCCCGCCTGTCAGAACCTTCGTCTCCATGCGGACGCCGGCTCCTCTCTCCCTCCCGAAGAATTCGGCGACCGAATCCGACCCGAACTCTATCTCCTTCTCCGATTCGAGCGGGGATTTGAATTCCCAGGGGGATAAGCTCCTTATCCCCTGCAAATCCGGACTCCGCGTCGCCTCCGTCGGCTTATCCCCAATTTAAACGGATCGCCAGTCGTCAACATCAGCAAGAAATCCCCGCCGCCTCGTCCTTCCCCGAGCTCTATAAATAGCTCCTTGGCCTCCGCCTCCTCCCGCACCACCTCCCCGCACTCTCCGCTCCTCGCCCTGAGCCCCGAGCGCCGCCGCACCCCGAGCTTCCCGTGCGCACGGTAAGATCTCCGGCGAGCAATCGCCACCGCCTCTGTCACCCCCGGAGCCCGTCGACGCCACCCCGAGCCTCCTCGCGTCCGCGCGATCCTCTTTGACCCCTCGGCCACTCCTTCCCGCCGCCGGAGTGCCGTCGCACCGGAGGACCAGAGCCCGCTCCGCCACTCCCTCGCCGCCGGCCACCTCCGCTCGTCCCCGAGCCTCACCGACCCCTCCGTTGGACTTGCCTCCGCTCAAGGACCGCATTTGGGCACTCCACCGAACCTCCCCGGCCACCTCTCGCCGTCGCTGCTGCCCGGCTCCCTCTTCAGCAGGTACCTCAAGAGGGTTACCTACCCTTATTGGGTAGGCAACGCCTGCCCGCCCGACTGGTTACCAGTGCTCTCTCTTCTCCCCCTTGACTCCCTCGGCGCGCGTTCGAGCCCTCAGCTCCGCACGCTGAGGTTGAGTTTTCTCTTATTTAATCGCACTGACAAGTGGGCCCCACACGTCAGCGGCAGCCGTCCGCGTGGGCCACTGTCTCCTGGGTCCCACTCGTCTGCGTCAGCCTCTGACAAGTGGGTCTAGATCCCAGCGGGTCCCACCTGTCAGTGACCAAAGCGGATGTGGTCACTAACAGAGGGGTCCCACATGTCAGCGACCGCCAGAGGGTCTACTGTTCAGTGGGTCCCACTGTCAGGCTCTCGGAATTAAAATAAAAGATTAAAATTTAAATATTCCAGTGGGCCCCACCTGTCAGAAATTTCTTAATTTCTGGGTTTATTCAAACTGAAAACTTCAAACAAGCATAACTTTCTCATTTTAACTCCAAATTCAGCCATTCAAATTTCTAAATTCATCTAAAATCATGATCTATCTAACTATGGCCTCTATTTGAATTTTTGAGTTTATTTGAATTTTTATTTGTATTTATTTACTTGTTGCTCTGTCTTTACGTGCGTAGAATCCAACGTTGACGAAGACCTCTCCACTCCTCAACAGGAAGACCCAGAGACCCTGCAAGAAGGCAAGTCTCCTTTGATCGTCTTGAACCTACGATTTTGAAATGGTTTAACTATTTTAAATTATGTGCATTGCTATTTACATAAAATGATAATTCAAATCTTAAGAGATTAGTTATATCCACCTTGTTATGCCCTCACTTGACAATTGATTGCCATGTACATTTGAAACCCTAGAAATTCCTTTGGCTCATTAAGGAGAGTAAAATATTTAATTGTTGGTATTAGAATGGTAGTGCAATGCTTAGCCATGCTATTGAATACCTCATAAACCTTGCAAATGGGAAATTATGAATTATTGAAATACCTTTGTTTTTATAAAATTAGTGGTAATTGGAGTTGCCACTGTTCTTAAAAAAAATGAAATGTTGAAATTGGTTTAGATTAGGGTGGATGGTTGGTTTGGATTGGTGCAGCAAGCACGAGATCTTGTTAAGTGTATGTTCCACCCTAGTCAAGTAAGGACCGACGCTTGTGTTTGTCCAGACTGAGCGTTAACCGTGCAACCACAAGTCTATATGGGTACGACCTAGCTAACTAACTTATGATAGTCTAGTTTAGGTGCCACCAATGGAAAATGGGTGTCAGGGATGGACTGATTATCCACAGTGAGGGACAGGGATTTACTGTACTCATATGGCGCAAGAGGGGGCTTCGGTTCGAGCAGTTAGCCTACCTGCGGTGAAACCTCAGCGGGTGGTATCTAGCTAGATTAGAGTAAGGTAAAACCTTTGTGATATTTTATCTGGGTCTCATGCCAAAGGAAGCGTGTTGACTTTTAGGATAATATATCTCTTGTGGGTAAAGTTGTACAACCTCTGCAGAGTGTAAAACTATTCGAATAGCCGTGCCCACGGTCAAGGGCAGGCAAGGACTGCATGCACATGGTAGATTTCTGGTTTTGGTTTTAAAATTAAAAGTTTGTATTCCGAGAGTGGAGGGAACTCTTGGAAGGGAATCCTGGCAGTTGGAGCCAGAGAGGGTGGATGTAATCCTGGCAGTTGGTAGTTGGAACCTTCACTGGTAAGTTAATGTTAGTTTTGTTAAAACATTTATTTGTTAACTTGATGCCTTCAGAAATGATTAGTAGTAATTAAAATAAAAACACTGCTTTATGCAAAAGAACCATATAGCCTTCCTTTGTTAAGCCTGGCATCTATTGCATCTTTCCTAAGACTTGCGGAGTACTTTATGTACTCACATGCTACACTTAAAAATAAACCTCAGAAGATTGCGAAGCTCAAGATGGTGACTACGATTACTGCTTCGCCTGCGGCTGTGATGGATTCTTCCCGGAGAACTAGGTCGTGTTTCCCCAGTCAATTGCCTGTGGCGTATTGATGGGTCTTCATCGAGTTTATCATTTGCTTCCGTTTTATTTCATGTGTGCGAGGTCTTGAAACCTCAATTGTAATAATGAGACCTTTCGGTCAGTACTCTCAATTATTGTAATAACATGATGCTGGTGATGTATTCATTTCTGTTTAACTGTGTGCACTAGCTTTGATCTGGGACTAGTATAGTAATACACAGAGGGTCCGGATTTGGAAATCCAGGGTCCCGACAATCTGCGATGGGGGTGGCAAGTTCCCCTCGACCAGGAGGGTTTCCCCATCGGACTCCAAATCCCCGGTGACACTGCCCGCTACGTTGAACCCCTCCTTCAAGGGTGAGGGCAATTGTATCTAGGGGCGCTTCGCCCTTGGCGACTTTGGAGATGCTTCCTTGGTCGCTTCTGTGGCCGCGACGGCTGGCGCGGGCAATAAGCCCTCGGCGGCCAGTGCAGACGACGAGGCCTCGCCCTCCTGGGCGTCGGGGCCACGGCCTGTCTCCTCAGCGCCACCCGGAGCCCCCTCGTTGGGGTCAATGTGCCCCTCTTCCGAGCCGGCGGGTTCGGACCTAGCGCCGACCGCACCTTCGGTCTCGACGGTAGCTGTCAGAGACACGGCCGACAGGCTGGACACGGCAGCATCAGACCGGGCTCTGTGCTGAGAGGGAGATGCCCCGCCTTGCCGTCGCCATCACGGTGGCGAGTCCGGGCCGGGGCCGGTACCATGTGCTCCGGCACGAGGATGTCCAGAGTTTCGCATACTCGGTTTATCCGCCCCAGCATCGCCAGGCCGGTCACGGATTCGCACAGCTCGTGCTCCTTGGCCATGTATGGCGCAAGGAACGCAACTACTACGTGCTCCGCATCCTCTAGCGAGAACCCTACAGGCAGGGCGAGGCATCGTTCACATAAAAAGTGGCATGCATGCATGCATATATATATATATATGTGTGTGTGTGTGTGTGTGTGTGTGTGTGTGTGTGTGTGTGTGTGTGTGTGTGTGTGTGTGTGTGTGTGTACGCAGCCTATGGCTGAAAAACTTACGAGGAGCGGAGGGCTTTGGAAGAGAAGACACTGTTGGATGAACGCCATCCCGCCGGGTGGGACCTCGCTGATGCTTCCACCTACTAGAAAGCGACGCCACTCTGTACATAGTGAATTCCTCGGCGAGGTCATGCATGTTCAACCGGAGGGTGGTACCGCCAAGCCTTTGCGCCCCCTTGTCGTCGTCGACTTTGGGCTTCAGATTCGGCGAACTGTTGAAAGATATCAGCCGTCCCTAGCACCGAAGACCGCTGGTGCTCGTCACGTGGTGGTAGAACCACCGTCGCATCCATTCGGATTCCCACTTCCCTCACATCGCCAACGTGGGGAAGATCTTCGTGCAATGCGACCTCAGTACGATTGACACTGCCGAAGTTTGACAGCGCCCCCCTTCGACCCTCTTCGGCTGGCAGCGTGCGTCATAAAGAAGGGCGAAAAAGTTTGCGCTGGGAAGGACACCCTCTGTTCGCGCCGCCCAAACATAAACAGCCAGGCAAACTATCACATTTGGGGTCAGCTGCACCAACTCCAGTCCATAAGCCCGCAGGACCTCGCCGACGAAGAGCGTTGCTGGTATCCGGAGCCCAGCCTCGAAATATGCAACAAAGACGATCGCCTCCGAGTCCTCCAGATGCAGCTCTGTCTCGTCACTGGCAGGCAGGCGAATCCCAGCACGATCCTCCAGCTTCTTCTCTCGAAGGAGAGTCTGGATCATCTCCTCTGTCATGAGACTCGGCCCTAGCACGCGGGAGCAGCGGCCTCTCGCCTTCTCCTTGGCCTCCCACCGCTTGTCGGCCTGCGATGGCTCGCGAACCACCAGAGAATATTCCGCCGATGGCGGCGACGAACCGTGCTGGCTAAATGAGGCGCTACCGCTAGGCCGGTGAGCGGGATCTTCATGGCAAGCCATTCTCTCCTCGAGAGTGCAAGGCCAAAGGAGTAGAGGCAGAGGCAGATCACATCACCAAGCGGGGAGAGAAGAGAGCAAAACAACAGCAAGCGAGCAAATGAGCAAACGAGAAAAACGCTCGCATGCCAGGGGGCAAGGGTATATAAAGCCCTCTCACCTCCCCCACGTTCGGGAAGGCAACTGGCGGGAACCCAGCGGTTCGGCTCCCCACGATCGGGAAGCGCAACCGCTGGTAGCTGGAGGCGCGCAGTTGTGGGCCGCCTGACAGCACACGATGCGCCAATATCGTTCCGCCACGCGTCCCACCTCTCCTGGGAAGGAACGCGCAACCACGGTCGTGCGACCGCTGACAGCGCACGACACGCCAATTGCAACCCGCCGCGTGTACCTTTCCATCGGGACGTCGCGTACGACCGCTGTCGCTCGACCCTGACACCTCAGGGGTCAGCGTGATTCTTGCCGCCATTAATACATCGACTCCGGATTGCAAGCTGTCGGGCCATATGCTAACTCCACGTCCATAGAGCGACCTCGGAAAACACCTCTGCGGCATGTTCGCTTCAGACCCGTCTCTACGGGAAGAACCCGCCCTCGGCTCCGGCGTCGCGCAAGGAAGGCGGGCCCGCCCCACGCCTCAGCGTGTCCGCAGAATGAACCTGTCTTCGCCTCGACTTCGACTCCATGACCGAAGGGCTCCGCGGTCAAGGACGGCTTCGGCAACCGAGTCGACTCAGAATCCTCGGCGCGAGATTGGGCTGCACCGGCAAACAAGACTCCATCCAACAGTACAGAAGGTCACAGGCCGCAGGGACGAAGGGGGACAAATGGCTCGGCAACATGGCTTCGGCCCGTGAAGCCCTTCGCCATGAGAGGCTCCTGTTGTAGGGGTGGCCCCCACCTAAGCCCAGTCGGCCTGTTAGAAGGATGTAAAGCCCAAAATGGGACATGTATAACGACATAAATGCCCTTTAGATGGATACTTGGGTGTAACGACATAATTGTAAAACACTCCCCATGTGAATATATATATATAAGCCATCTAGGCCATGGGGAAGCCCCCAGGCATTGCTCACCTACTGTTGTTAAGTATGGTTTTACTATTTCCATACCACCTTTGCACACGCAGGATGTTCCTTTTTCGGAATCCCTAATGATCTGTAGATATTCAATCGATTTGAGCCGCTACTAAACCAGGTTTGACGAATCAACGCATGTGGTTGGGCGATCACTATGTTCTTTACTTGGCATAGGTTTTAGTCCTTGCTTTTTACTCAAACTACTTTTCAATCACAACCAACAACTTTTCGGCAAAGCTGAATCACCTTGTAATATGAGATATCTGAACATTTAATCTACTTTGATTAATTAAATAGCATACTTATTTTTACTCGGGTTTGTCAAGGTGAATATGGCCATCAAATTAAACTGAGCTTTTTCGGGTGGTAGGACATAACTAGTATCATGTCATTCTAAACATTCATTGTACATAAAATAACAGTGCATAAATAATGTAATGAAAATACTGATAAATAAATAATTAAAGCAATGTAGGTTCAATATGATCAATGACATGTGACTTGCCTTGCGGATTTATGACTTCGATAATTTCGTATTCTTCTATCTCTTGGTCTTGAGCTTGGTCCTAAGTTTCTTCTTCTTGAATCGGTCGAACTTCAATGTCGTGTGCTAGCGCAAGGCAAGGAAAATAATTTAATTCCACGCTCGAAGAAATGAGCTAGGAATAAAGAAATAAAACTCGAGAAAAACCAAATAAAATGGGTTTAGGGTTTTTAGGAGGTTCAAATGGTGAAATGGGCCTGAGAAATGGGTCGGCGGGCTCGGAACGGTCAAAATGAGTATATTTTCGTATTTTTGGGTTTGAATTAATAGTAATGGGTCTAGTTACTATTCACTACGGATTCTTACTATTCCTTGCAGGTCGGGTTGGATGAACAGTAACTTGCCCGTTACTGTTCATCTTCAACCTCCGTTCGCCCGCTCGCATTGAAAACAGAGGATGGTGCGACGGCGATTGAAGGCGCTACAAGGCTTTGTGATGCAAACCGAGACTATGGACGGATTCATGGGACTATGAAGGACCCATTTTTGGGGTCGGCAGTGGCCGGGGAGGCGGCGATCGTCGGCGGCGAGCCGATGAACCCGGGACGATTTTTGGTGGCTTTAGGGTAAATAAAGGGTTAATCCGGCAAGGGCGACGGTCTTTGAGAATCTAGGGGACTAGAGCAACCTAAGGGAGGCGGTGATTCGGGCTAGGAAGGGCCGTGCAAGGCTGGCCACGACGAGGGGCTACGTTCGAACGGCAAGCATCGTCGGCAGGGAAGAAGAAGACTTGGGGAGCTATGGCGATAGTCTGGGGAGGTTTCTGGCAGCAAGAGGGTACTAGAGACGCGAGCAATTGGATTATAATGAGCGGGACAGGTTGAATTGAAGTTGAGCTCACCTTAGGGCTTCTCGGCGATTGCCAGCAATGGAGGTGACGAGAGGCCAATTGGGCAGGCAGGGAGCTTCACTGGGATGTGAGGAGAGGTTCAGGAGGGTATGCAGCTTTTATAAGTGCCCGAAGGCAGTTCGGCGCCGAGAGGGGATCAGGACGACGGTGGCGGCTCATGGGGGCGAGAAGGGTCAGGTAGAGCTGGCAGGAGAGGATGGTGGGCGTCTTGGGCAAGGTGTTGAGGCAGTCAAACATGACGGCCTGTCGGCTGAGAGGCAATACAGGGGGCGGCAGCTGAATCACAGGCGGTGGCGGCTGATCTTTTGATTGGCGGGTGATGCACGTTAGAGGAAGAGGGTTAGGGGCTGCCAGGCTAGGGCGTACGATGCCTAACACACCTCTGGGAGCTGGCAGGGGAAGGGGAATGCAAGAGAGGGTGGGAGAACATGAGAGAGTTCGGGCGGCGACAAAAGATCGGGACGGCGGCGAAAAATCTAGATAGTGAACAGTGACCGTGTTTTCTCCTCCATTGAAGCGAAGCTGGGGTGGATTGGGAGGCTTGGATGGTCAAGATTTGTGTGGATTAGGCTTGGGATCAAGAGGAAGTAAATTCAAAATGAAATTGAAAATTTTCTTGAAAATTTGGTTTGTTTCAACCTACCCCCTTAAAAAGAATCTTGTCCTCGAGATTCGGGGAATGGTTGGAAATTTCGCTGCATATTCAATTCTTTCTCCCGAGCTGTTTTATCCACTGTATTATCTTGGCATCAGATTTTATGAAGTCTGACATTCCTGTCTCTTTGTCATGTACAGGGTAGTATATCTGTCGGGACCCGGAGCAACAACTCCAGAACCCTCTGTGTTAATCGCACTATCCCAGGAAAAGCTAGTGCACACAGTATCACAAAGACAATTATCATGCGTAATGACAAACTTTATTTGGCTAATATGAGCCTGATGGCCAAGATTACAATAAGAACAAAAGAAGACAGCGGAAGAAATACATAAAGCGGCAGCCCATCCAGCCTTCCCACAAGGCGAATGACTGTAAGACGTGGCCTAGTCGCAATCCTCACTGAAGTCGTCGAAGGCTTCCTCTGAAAAGAGTTAGATATAGCAACATGAGTACAAAAAGTACTCCACAAGTCACCCGGGAAAATGCAACATAATGATAAAGGCTTCAACGGAAGGTTTATAGGGTTAGTTTGCATAAAACAACATTTAAGAAATATAATAATAGATTGAAATTGCTGAATTTAATATAGTAGATAAAACAATACTTGTAGTAGAAAGTAATACCGTTAGTGTCGGCTCCGACCAAACACCAACCTATCCACGGGCATCCCACCCGGACCATCTTTTCAAAAGCTCACGTATGGATTCCATCCATCCACACGCTTTCACTGCGCAACTCTGATGAATTCCATCCATTCACCAGATTTCCATCTCTCACGGATTCCATCCATCCGCAAGATTTCCATCTCTCGTGGATTCCATCCATCCACAAGGTTTTCGAAAACGTTTTGAAAAATAAAGTCTAATCCATGAAAAACTTTACTCAGCTTGCCCATGACCGTGGGCACGGCTATCCAGGATAGGTTATACACTCTGCAGAGGTTGTACAGCTTTACCCACAAGACACGATCATCCCATATTGCCACGCGATTACACACTTCCTTAGGTGTGCGGCGAGGAGTCGTGACAAGGCCTTTACAATGATCCGTTGTCAACAAAATCACGCCGCCACTAAGGTTTCACCACAACATGAATCCACATGTTGGAGCCCCCTCTTGTGCCGTGTGAGACTTCTCACGGCCTACGCCGCGCTCACATTCAGCCTATAGCGAGATCATGTTGGAACTTCACAAATTAGTTGGCCAGGTCTGTCCCATACCAGACTTGTGGTAGTACGATAGGGCTTTGCAACAGTAGCTCACAGACCGGTCCTTAATTGACTTAGGCTCAACCACAAACCCCCGTGCACGACAATCAACCACTGCGGCTCCAACCAACAGGGCATGCCTGCACCCACCACTCTAACCAATTGCCTAAGTCTAAACCAGTTTCATATTTGTTTTCAAAATAATTCATAACACTCCTTGACTCACCAAAGTCAAGAGTACATATCATTTTATGTAAAAAAGGGGCATCATTTTATGTGAAAAGGTATCCCAAAGCAAAATTATATGACTATGCAGGGCTAAGCGTTTGAATAAACTCTCTAGCCAACACTAATGTATTAACTAGAGTTTGATTCTAGGGTGACAAGGTATAAGGGATTCAATAACAATGGAGGAATTAACAAGTAGGCAATAACTAGATTTAAAACTGAATTGAAATACGCTGAATAAAAATATGCATGCAATATAATTTAAATCAACATAATTTTATTTTGAAAACTGGGATCAACATGATCAAGGAGGGTGACTTGCCTTGCTCGAAGACCTGGTGCGATTCGTCGGCGTCGTTCTCTCTGAATTCGTCGAAATCTACGCGCGAAGAACCAACCAAATAAAATCAAATAAAATCGAAATAAAATCCAAAAATTATAAAATATATACTGCAACTTAGATTATGATTTTAGACAAATTTAGAGATTTGAATCACTGGATTCGGAGATCGGACGAGGGAGAACGAGCGATTGGAAGTTTGAATGGATTGGAAATTCCAGAAAATGCAAAACCGAAAGAATATTCTCTGGAATCTTATTTTTGGCTGATTTTTGGAGTATTTTGGAGTGTATGACACGTGGGGCCCGGTTGTCATTGGGTGCAGAATTTTATTTTATTATTTTATGACAAGTGGGTCCCGCTTGTCATGGACTAGAGGTGAACCAAAAAAAAAAATGGGCTTTTCCAACCGAAAATGCATGCCCAGGATTTGAACTCACAACCTCACACTTGCATGCACTAGCTTGACTCCTCTAGCCAGGTGGGCAGTTGCTCTTTCCTGACAAAGACTTATCATCAAAGCAGGGTAAACAAGTAGGAACAATACTTGGAGAAAGAATGAAAGAAAAGCGCACGGGTGGTACATGGCCGGCGACCTCGCCGGCAACCGGCGGCCGGAGGCGGGGCGGCGAGCGGCGGCGGGGGTAGTAGGGGCGGCGGCGCACCTACCGGTGGCGGCGGCGGGGCCCGGGGTGGCCGGCGGCGGCGGGAGGCAGTGGTGGCGGTGGTTGGGATGGGGGCGGCCGGAGGGAGGTGGCCGGGCGGCGGTGGAGACGGCCGGTTGGCGGCGCACGGCGGCGGGAGGGGTGGGAGGCGGGAGCCGGCCGAAGAAGGGAGGGGGAGGAAGAGAATGGTGGTGGGGAGGCCCTTTTATAGAAAGAGAGGGGAGGTGAGAGGATTTCGGTTTTGAGAGGATTAATGGACGGGGAACGGCCGGGAGATTGATGAGGGTGATTAGGGCGTCCGTTTCCATGCCTTAATCGGGAGTTAAGAGGGAGAAACGGGCGTCAATTAAAAGCTTCATTCGGCTCTAATGGTGGAGGAGAGAGAGGGTGGGAGGAGGAAGAAGGAGAGGTTGAAGAAACATATGACATGTGGGGTCCATGTGTAATAGAGAGAGGGAGGAAGTGAAGGGGTACGGGCCGTCGGATTTGCGACACATGGCAAGTGGATGTTTTATGGCTCTTGGATTTTATGAAGGGGTAAGTGATCATGTGTGGCTAGGATTAAAACGTGGAGAGAGAGTGATTCAATCTGAGAGCGACACGTGGCGGGCTTTTGATTTTTATTTTCGGAATAAAATTTCAGAAAATACTAGAAGCTTCATAAACACTTGGAAAAATAATATGTAATGTCTAAAAATTCCAGAAAAATTATAGAATATTCCTGGAAACATTTTAGACTTAGGAAAAATATTTTTAATTCCAGATTTTTATTTAATAATTTTATAAAATAGTTTTTAACCTTTCAAAATTGATTTTTAATTCCAGAAAAACTCAGAAAATCCAAATAAAAGCCAAATGCTTTTAAATACTTAATTTGAAATTATATTTTTACATAAACTCAAAATATTCTTTTATTTAATCATAATTTTATGTTTTTAGTTAAATTACTTTTTATAAAAGCCTTTTTAAAAGCTAAAAACAGACAAATAAAATCTCCAAAATTTAGGCAACCAAAGAACACTTTAGTTTATTTAAATTAAATTAATTAATTTTTTTTACTGAAAATGTTGAAATAAACAGCTGGGCTGTTACAAACTACCCCCCTTAAAAAGAATCTCGTCCCCGAGATTCGCACGGGTTAGCAAAGAAATAGGTTTGGATCTTACTCTGTGTGGCTTGAGCGGAGATCTGGTTCAGACGTCCCTTTGCAAACTTCTGTGGCCTTTTGTTTGCTGTCTGGAGGTTGTTGGCAATTGGCGCTTCAGCTTGATGCTTCCAAAGATTAGGAGAGAGGAGATTCAAGGAAAAGGGGGAACAACGGACGATTGCGCAACCCAAAACAAAACAACTAGCAAAACTTTTATTAAGCAAACAATAGTTATGGCTGCCGACAAAAGGGAAAAATGACAGCGCATAACCTCGTCTACTGTCTAGCTTAACAACTTAACCTAAAAGGATAATGGTTGTCTTGGAGTGATCCTTCGCAGCTCTTGACGTACGAAGCATGATCCTTCAAAGCAGTGGCGGAGGCGATGAATCCCGACTGCTGACCATCTATAGTTGTTTTGAGCAAGGGAAGATTTAGAAATGAATTTTTAAGTAATGACATAAAGATAGGGGAGAATTGGAAGATGAGAGCAAGCAAAGATTAAGAGGTAAGGGTAGCATAGATTGAGAGGTAAGAATAAGAATTGTTTTTTTTAAATACTTGTTATTTAAAATAAATCCTTAAGGTCCAACCATTCTATTCTATCTACGGTCACGTCTTAGAGTCAACCTGGCTCTGATACCATCTCTGTCGGGACCCGGAGCAACAACTCCAGAACCCTCTGTGTTAATCGCACTATCCCAGGAAAAGCTAGTGCACACAGTATCACAAAGACAATTATCATGCGTAATGACAAACTTTATTTGGCTAATATGAGCCTGATGGCCAAGATTACAATAAGAACAAAAGAAGACAGCGGAAGAAATACATAAAGCGGCAGCCCATCCAGCCTTCCCACAAGGCGAATGACTGTAAGACGTGGCCTAGTCGCAATCCTCACTGAAGTCGTCGAAGGCTTCCTCTGAAAAGAGTTAGATATAGCAACATGAGTACAAAAAGTACTCCACAAGTCACCCGGGAAAATGCAACATAATGATAAAGGCTTCAACGGAAGGTTTATAGGGTTAGTTTGCATAAAACAACATTTAAGAAATATAATAATAGATTGAAATTGCTGAATTTAATATAGTAGATAAAACAATACTTGTAGTAGAAAGTAATACCGTTAGTGTCGGCTCCGACCAAACACCAACCTATCCACGGGCATCCCACCCGGACCATCTTTTCAAAAGCTCACGTATGGATTCCATCCATCCACACGCTTTCACTGCGCAACTCTGATGAATTCCATCCATTCACCAGATTTCCATCTCTCACGGATTCCATCCATCCGCAAGATTTCCATCTCTCGTGGATTCCATCCATCCACAAGGTTTTCGAAAACGTTTTGAAAAATAAAGTCTAATCCATGAAAAACTTTACTCAGCTTGCCCATGACCGTGGGCACGGCTATCCAGGATAGGTTATACACTCTGCAGAGGTTGTACAGCTTTACCCACAAGACACGATCATCCCATATTGCCACGCGATTACACACTTCCTTAGGTGTGCGGCGAGGAGTCGTGACAAGGCCTTTACAATGATCCGTTGTCAACAAAATCACGCCGCCACTAAGGTTTCACCACAACATGAATCCACATGTTGGAGCCCCCTCTTGTGCCGTGTGAGACTTCTCACGGCCTACGCCGCGCTCACATTCAGCCTATAGCGAGATCATGTTGGAACTTCACAAATTAGTTGGCCAGGTCTGTCCCATACCAGACTTGTGGTAGTACGATAGGGCTTTGCAACAGTAGCTCACAGACCGGTCCTTAATTGACTTAGGCTCAACCACAAACCCCCGTGCACGACAATCAACCACTGCGGCTCCAACCAACAGGGCATGCCTGCACCCACCACTCTAACCAATTGCCTAAGTCTAAACCAGTTTCATATTTGTTTTCAAAATAATTCATAACACTCCTTGACTCACCAAAGTCAAGAGTACATATCATTTTATGTAAAAAAGGGGCATCATTTTATGTGAAAAGGTATCCCAAAGCAAAATTATATGACTATGCAGGGCTAAGCGTTTGAATAAACTCTCTAGCCAACACTAATGTATTAACTAGAGTTTGATTCTAGGGTGACAAGGTATAAGGGATTCAATAACAATGGAGGAATTAACAAGTAGGCAATAACTAGATTTAAAACTGAATTGAAATACGCTGAATAAAAATATGCATGCAATATAATTTAAATCAACATAATTTTATTTTGAAAACTGGGATCAACATGATCAAGGAGGGTGACTTGCCTTGCTCGAAGACCTGGTGCGATTCGTCGGCGTCGTTCTCTCTGAATTCGTCGAAATCTACGCGCGAAGAACCAACCAAATAAAATCAAATAAAATCGAAATAAAATCCAAAAATTATAAAATATATACTGCAACTTAGATTATGATTTTAGACAAATTTAGAGATTTGAATCACTGGATTCGGAGATCGGACGAGGGAGAACGAGCGATTGGAAGTTTGAATGGATTGGAAATTCCAGAAAATGCAAAACCGAAAGAATATTCTCTGGAATCTTATTTTTGGCTGATTTTTGGAGTATTTTGGAGTGTATGACACGTGGGGCCCGGTTGTCATTGGGTGCAGAATTTTATTTTATTATTTTATGACAAGTGGGTCCCGCTTGTCATGGACTAGAGGTGAACCAAAAAAAAATGGGCTTTTCCAACCGAAAATGCATGCCCAGGATTTGAACTCACAACCTCACACTTGCATGCACTAGCTTGACTCCTCTAGCCAGGTGGGCAGTTGCTCTTTCCTGACAAAGACTTATCATCAAAGCAGGGTAAACAAGTAGGAACAATACTTGGAGAAAGAATGAAAGAAGAGCGCACGGGTGGTACATGGCCGGCGACCTCGCCGGCAACCGGCGGCCGGAGGCGGGGCGGCGAGCGGCGGCGGGGGTAGTAGGGGCGGCGGCGCACCTACCGGTGGCGGCGGCGGGGCCCGGGGTGGCCGGCGGCGGCGGGAGGCAGTGGTGGCGGTGGTTGGGATGGGGGCGGCCGGAGGGAGGTGGCCGGGCGGCGGTGGAGACGGCCGGTTGGCGGCGCACGGCGGCGGGAGGGGTGGGAGGCGGGAGCCGGCCGAAGAAGGGAGGGGGAGGAAGAGAATGGTGGTGGGGAGGCCCTTTTATAGAAAGAGAGGGGAGGTGAGAGGATTTCGGTTTTGAGAGGATTAATGGACGGGGAACGGCCGGGAGATTGATGAGGGTGATTAGGGCGTCCGTTTCCATGCCTTAATCGGGAGTTAAGAGGGAGAAACGGGCGTCAATTAAAAGCTTCATTCGGCTCTAATGGTGGAGGAGAGAGAGGGTGGGAGGAGGAAGAAGGAGAGGTTGAAGAAACATATGACATGTGGGGTCCATGTGTAATAGAGAGAGGGAGGAAGTGAAGGGGTACGGGCCGTCGGATTTGCGACACGTGGCAAGTGGATGTTTTATGGCTCTTGGATTTTATGAAGGGGTAAGTGATCATGTGTGGCTAGGATTAAAACGTGGAGAGAGAGTGATTCAATCTGAGAGCGACACGTGGCGGGCTTTTGATTTTTATTTTCGGAATAAAATTTCAGAAAATACTAGAAGCTTCATAAACACTTGGAAAAATAATATGTAATGTCTAAAAATTCCAGAAAAATTATAGAATATTCCTGGAAACATTTTAGACTTAGGAAAAATATTTTTAATTCCAGATTTTTATTTAATAATTTTATAAAATAGTTTTTAACCTTTCAAAATTGATTTTTAATTCCAGAAAAACTCAGAAAATCCAAATAAAAGCCAAATGCTTTTAAATACTTAATTTGAAATTATATTTTTACATAAACTCAAAATATTCTTTTATTTAATCATAATTTTATGTTTTTAGTTAAATTACTTTTTATAAAAGCCTTTTTAAAAGCTAAAAACAGACAAATAAAATCTCCAAAATTTAGGCAACCAAAGAACACTTTAGTTTATTTAAATTAAATTAATTAATTTTTTTTTACTGAAAATGTTGAAATAAACAGCTGGGCTGTTACAAACTACCCCCCTTAAAAAGAATCTCGTCCCCGAGATTCGCACGGGTTAGCAAAGAAATAGGTTTGGATCTTACTCTGTGTGGCTTGAGCGGAGATCTGGTTCAGACGTCCCTTTGCAAACTTCTGTGGCCTTTTGTTTGCTGTCTGGAGGTTGTTGGCAATTGGCGCTTCAGCTTGATGCTTCCAAAGATTAGGAGAGAGGAGATTCAAGGAAAAGGGGGAACAACGGACGATTGCGCAACCCAAAACAAAACAACTAGCAAAACTTTTATTAAGCAAACAATAGTTATGGCTGCCGACAAAAGGGAAAAATGACAGCGCATAACCTCGTCTACTGTCTAGCTTAACAACTTAACCTAAAAGGATAATGGTTGTCTTGGAGTGATCCTTCGCAGCTCTTGACGTACGAAGCATGATCCTTCAAAGCAGTGGCGGAGGCGATGAATCCCGACTGCTGACCATCTATAGTTGTTTTGAGCAAGGGAAGATTTAGAAATGAATTTTTAAGTAATGACATAAAGATAGGGGAGAATTGGAAGATGAGAGCAAGCAAAGATTAAGAGGTAAGGGTAGCATAGATTGAGAGGTAAGAATAAGAATTGTTTTTTTAAATACTTGTTATTTAAAATAAATCCTTAAGGTCCAACCATTCTATTCTATCTACGGTCACGTCTTAGAGTCAACCTGGCTCTGATACCATCTCTGTCGGGACCCGGAGCAACAACTCCAGAACCCTCTGTGTTAATCGCACTATCCCAGGAAAAGCTAGTGCACACAGTATCACAAAGACAATTATCATGCGTAATGACAAACTTTATTTGGCTAATATGAGCCTGATGGCCAAGATTACAATAAGAACAAAAGAAGACAGCGGAAGAAATACATAAAGCGGCAGCCCATCCAGCCTTCCCACAAGGCGAATGACTGTAAGACGTGGCCTAGTCGCAATCCTCACTGAAGTCGTCGAAGGCTTCCTCTGAAAAGAGTTAGATATAGCAACATGAGTACAAAAAGTACTCCACAAGTCACCCGGGAAAATGCAACATAATGATAAAGGCTTCAACGGAAGGTTTATAGGGTTAGTTTGCATAAAACAACATTTAAGAAATATAATAATAGATTGAAATTGCTGAATTTAATATAGTAGATAAAACAATACTTGTAGTAGAAAGTAATACCGTTAGTGTCGGCTCCGACCAAACACCAACCTATCCACGGGCATCCCACCCGGACCATCTTTTCAAAAGCTCACGTATGGATTCCATCCATCCACACGCTTTCACTGCGCAACTCTGATGAATTCCATCCATTCACCAGATTTCCATCTCTCACGGATTCCATCCATCCGCAAGATTTCCATCTCTCGTGGATTCCATCCATCCACAAGGTTTTCGAAAACGTTTTGAAAAATAAAGTCTAATCCATGAAAAACTTTACTCAGCTTGCCCATGACCGTGGGCACGGCTATCCAGGATAGGTTATACACTCTGCAGAGGTTGTACAGCTTTACCCACAAGACACGATCATCCCATATTGCCACGCGATTACACACTTCCTTAGGTGTGCGGCGAGGAGTCGTGACAAGGCCTTTACAATGATCCGTTGTCAACAAAATCACGCCGCCACTAAGGTTTCACCACAACATGAATCCACATGTTGGAGCCCCCTCTTGTGCCGTGTGAGACTTCTCACGGCCTACGCCGCGCTCACATTCAGCCTATAGCGAGATCATGTTGGAACTTCACAAATTAGTTGGCCAGGTCTGTCCCATACCAGACTTGTGGTAGTACGATAGGGCTTTGCAACAGTAGCTCACAGACCGGTCCTTAATTGACTTAGGCTCAACCACAAACCCCCGTGCACGACAATCAACCACTGCGGCTCCAACCAACAGGGCATGCCTGCACCCACCACTCTAACCAATTGCCTAAGTCTAAACCAGTTTCATATTTGTTTTCAAAATAATTCATAACACTCCTTGACTCACCAAAGTCAAGAGTACATATCATTTTATGTAAAAAAGGGGCATCATTTTATGTGAAAAGGTATCCCAAAGCAAAATTATATGACTATGCAGGGCTAAGCGTTTGAATAAACTCTCTAGCCAACACTAATGTATTAACTAGAGTTTGATTCTAGGGTGACAAGGTATAAGGGATTCAATAACAATGGAGGAATTAACAAGTAGGCAATAACTAGATTTAAAACTGAATTGAAATACGCTGAATAAAAATATGCATGCAATATAATTTAAATCAACATAATTTTATTTTGAAAACTGGGATCAACATGATCAAGGAGGGTGACTTGCCTTGCTCGAAGACCTGGTGCGATTCGTCGGCGTCGTTCTCTCTGAATTCGTCGAAATCTACGCGCGAAGAACCAACCAAATAAAATCAAATAAAATCGAAATAAAATCCAAAAATTATAAAATATATACTGCAACTTAGATTATGATTTTAGACAAATTTAGAGATTTGAATCACTGGATTCGGAGATCGGACGAGGGAGAACGAGCGATTGGAAGTTTGAATGGATTGGAAATTCCAGAAAATGCAAAACCGAAAGAATATTCTCTGGAATCTTATTTTTGGCTGATTTTTGGAGTATTTTGGAGTGTATGACACGTGGGGCCCGGTTGTCATTGGGTGCAGAATTTTATTTTATTATTTTATGACAAGTGGGTCCCGCTTGTCATGGACTAGAGGTGAACCAAAAAAAAATGGGCTTTTCCAACCGAAAATGCATGCCCAGGATTTGAACTCACAACCTCACACTTGCATGCACTAGCTTGACTCCTCTAGCCAGGTGGGCAGTTGCTCTTTCCTGACAAAGACTTATCATCAAAGCAGGGTAAACAAGTAGGAACAATACTTGGAGAAAGAATGAAAGAAGAGCGCACGGGTGGTACATGGCCGGCGACCTCGCCGGCAACCGGCGGCCGGAGGCGGGGCGGCGAGCGGCGGCGGGGGTAGTAGGGGCGGCGGCGCACCTACCGGTGGCGGCGGCGGGGCCCGGGGTGGCCGGCGGCGGCGGGAGGCAGTGGTGGCGGTGGTTGGGATGGGGGCGGCCGGAGGGAGGTGGCCGGGCGGCGGTGGAGACGGCCGGTTGGCGGCGCACGGCGGCGGGAGGGGTGGGAGGCGGGAGCCGGCCGAAGAAGGGAGGGGGAGGAAGAGAATGGTGGTGGGGAGGCCCTTTTATAGAAAGAGAGGGGAGGTGAGAGGATTTCGGTTTTGAGAGGATTAATGGACGGGGAACGGCCGGGAGATTGATGAGGGTGATTAGGGCGTCCGTTTCCATGCCTTAATCGGGAGTTAAGAGGGAGAAACGGGCGTCAATTAAAAGCTTCATTCGGCTCTAATGGTGGAGGAGAGAGAGGGTGGGAGGAGGAAGAAGGAGAGGTTGAAGAAACATATGACATGTGGGGTCCATGTGTAATAGAGAGAGGGAGGAAGTGAAGGGGTACGGGCCGTCGGATTTGCGACACGTGGCAAGTGGATGTTTTATGGCTCTTGGATTTTATGAAGGGGTAAGTGATCATGTGTGGCTAGGATTAAAACGTGGAGAGAGAGTGATTCAATCTGAGAGCGACACGTGGCGGGCTTTTGATTTTTATTTTCGGAATAAAATTTCAGAAAATACTAGAAGCTTCATAAACACTTGGAAAAATAATATGTAATGTCTAAAAATTCCAGAAAAATTATAGAATATTCCTGGAAACATTTTAGACTTAGGAAAAATATTTTTAATTCCAGATTTTTATTTAATAATTTTATAAAATAGTTTTTAACCTTTCAAAATTGATTTTTAATTCCAGAAAAACTCAGAAAATCCAAATAAAAGCCAAATGCTTTTAAATACTTAATTTGAAATTATATTTTTACATAAACTCAAAATATTCTTTTATTTAATCATAATTTTATGTTTTTAGTTAAATTACTTTTTATAAAAGCCTTTTTAAAAGCTAAAAACAGACAAATAAAATCTCCAAAATTTAGGCAACCAAAGAACACTTTAGTTTATTTAAATTAAATTAATTAATTTTTTTTTACTGAAAATGTTGAAATAAACAGCTGGGCTGTTACAAACTACCCCCCTTAAAAAGAATCTCGTCCCCGAGATTCGCACGGGTTAGCAAAGAAATAGGTTTGGATCTTACTCTGTGTGGCTTGAGCGGAGATCTGGTTCAGACGTCCCTTTGCAAACTTCTGTGGCCTTTTGTTTGCTGTCTGGAGGTTGTTGGCAATTGGCGCTTCAGCTTGATGCTTCCAAAGATTAGGAGAGAGGAGATTCAAGGAAAAGGGGGAACAACGGACGATTGCGCAACCCAAAACAAAACAACTAGCAAAACTTTTATTAAGCAAACAATAGTTATGGCTGCCGACAAAAGGGAAAAATGACAGCGCATAACCTCGTCTACTGTCTAGCTTAACAACTTAACCTAAAAGGATAATGGTTGTCTTGGAGTGATCCTTCGCAGCTCTTGACGTACGAAGCATGATCCTTCAAAGCAGTGGCGGAGGCGATGAATCCCGACTGCTGACCATCTATAGTTGTTTTGAGCAAGGGAAGATTTAGAAATGAATTTTTAAGTAATGACATAAAGATAGGGGAGAATTGGAAGATGAGAGCAAGCAAAGATTAAGAGGTAAGGGTAGCATAGATTGAGAGGTAAGAATAAGAATTGTTTTTTTAAATACTTGTTATTTAAAATAAATCCTTAAGGTCCAACCATTCTATTCTATCTACGGTCACGTCTTAGAGTCAACCTGGCTCTGATACCATCTCTGTCGGGACCCGGAGCAACAACTCCAGAACCCTCTGTGTTAATCGCACTATCCCAGGAAAAGCTAGTGCACACAGTATCACAAAGACAATTATCATGCGTAATGACAAACTTTATTTGGCTAATATGAGCCTGATGGCCAAGATTACAATAAGAACAAAAGAAGACAGCGGAAGAAATACATAAAGCGGCAGCCCATCCAGCCTTCCCACAAGGCGAATGACTGTAAGACGTGGCCTAGTCGCAATCCTCACTGAAGTCGTCGAAGGCTTCCTCTGAAAAGAGTTAGATATAGCAACATGAGTACAAAAAGTACTCCACAAGTCACCCGGGAAAATGCAACATAATGATAAAGGCTTCAACGGAAGGTTTATAGGGTTAGTTTGCATAAAACAACATTTAAGAAATATAATAATAGATTGAAATTGCTGAATTTAATATAGTAGATAAAACAATACTTGTAGTAGAAAGTAATACCGTTAGTGTCGGCTCCGACCAAACACCAACCTATCCACGGGCATCCCACCCGGACCATCTTTTCAAAAGCTCACGTATGGATTCCATCCATCCACACGCTTTCACTGCGCAACTCTGATGAATTCCATCCATTCACCAGATTTCCATCTCTCACGGATTCCATCCATCCGCAAGATTTCCATCTCTCGTGGATTCCATCCATCCACAAGGTTTTCGAAAACGTTTTGAAAAATAAAGTCTAATCCATGAAAAACTTTACTCAGCTTGCCCATGACCGTGGGCACGGCTATCCAGGATAGGTTATACACTCTGCAGAGGTTGTACAGCTTTACCCACAAGACACGATCATCCCATATTGCCACGCGATTACACACTTCCTTAGGTGTGCGGCGAGGAGTCGTGACAAGGCCTTTACAATGATCCGTTGTCAACAAAATCACGCCGCCACTAAGGTTTCACCACAACATGAATCCACATGTTGGAGCCCCCTCTTGTGCCGTGTGAGACTTCTCACGGCCTACGCCGCGCTCACATTCAGCCTATAGCGAGATCATGTTGGAACTTCACAAATTAGTTGGCCAGGTCTGTCCCATACCAGACTTGTGGTAGTACGATAGGGCTTTGCAACAGTAGCTCACAGACCGGTCCTTAATTGACTTAGGCTCAACCACAAACCCCCGTGCACGACAATCAACCACTGCGGCTCCAACCAACAGGGCATGCCTGCACCCACCACTCTAACCAATTGCCTAAGTCTAAACCAGTTTCATATTTGTTTTCAAAATAATTCATAACACTCCTTGACTCACCAAAGTCAAGAGTACATATCATTTTATGTAAAAAAGGGGCATCATTTTATGTGAAAAGGTATCCCAAAGCAAAATTATATGACTATGCAGGGCTAAGCGTTTGAATAAACTCTCTAGCCAACACTAATGTATTAACTAGAGTTTGATTCTAGGGTGACAAGGTATAAGGGATTCAATAACAATGGAGGAATTAACAAGTAGGCAATAACTAGATTTAAAACTGAATTGAAATACGCTGAATAAAAATATGCATGCAATATAATTTAAATCAACATAATTTTATTTTGAAAACTGGGATCAACATGATCAAGGAGGGTGACTTGCCTTGCTCGAAGACCTGGTGCGATTCGTCGGCGTCGTTCTCTCTGAATTCGTCGAAATCTACGCGCGAAGAACCAACCAAATAAAATCAAATAAAATCGAAATAAAATCCAAAAATTATAAAATATATACTGCAACTTAGATTATGATTTTAGACAAATTTAGAGATTTGAATCACTGGATTCGGAGATCGGACGAGGGAGAACGAGCGATTGGAAGTTTGAATGGATTGGAAATTCCAGAAAATGCAAAACCGAAAGAATATTCTCTGGAATCTTATTTTTGGCTGATTTTTGGAGTATTTTGGAGTGTATGACACGTGGGGCCCGGTTGTCATTGGGTGCAGAATTTTATTTTATTATTTTATGACAAGTGGGTCCCGCTTGTCATGGACTAGAGGTGAACCCAAAAAAAAAATGGGCTTTTCCAACCGAAAATGCATGCCCAGGATTTGAACTCACAACCTCACACTTGCATGCACTAGCTTGACTCCTCTAGCCAGGTGGGCAGTTGCTCTTTCCTGACAAAGACTTATCATCAAAGCAGGGTAAACAAGTAGGAACAATACTTGGAGAAAGAATGAAAGAAGAGCGCACGGGTGGTACATGGCCGGCGACCTCGCCGGCAACCGGCGGCCGGAGGCGGGGCGGCGAGCGGCGGCGGGGGTAGTAGGGGCGGCGGCGCACCTACCGGTGGCGGCGGCGGGGCCCGGGGTGGCCGGCGGCGGCGGGAGGCAGTGGTGGCGGTGGTTGGGATGGGGGCGGCCGGAGGGAGGTGGCCGGGCGGCGGTGGAGACGGCCGGTTGGCGGCGCACGGCGGCGGGAGGGGTGGGAGGCGGGAGCCGGCCGAAGAAGGGAGGGGGAGGAAGAGAATGGTGGTGGGGAGGCCCTTTTATAGAAAGAGAGGGGAGGTGAGAGGATTTCGGTTTTGAGAGGATTAATGGACGGGGAACGGCCGGGAGATTGATGAGGGTGATTAGGGCGTCCGTTTCCATGCCTTAATCGGGAGTTAAGAGGGAGAAACGGGCGTCAATTAAAAGCTTCATTCGGCTCTAATGGTGGAGGAGAGAGAGGGTGGGAGGAGGAAGAAGGAGAGGTTGAAGAAACATATGACATGTGGGGTCCATGTGTAATAGAGAGAGGGAGGAAGTGAAGGGGTACGGGCCGTCGGATTTGCGACACGTGGCAAGTGGATGTTTTATGGCTCTTGGATTTTATGAAGGGGTAAGTGATCATGTGTGGCTAGGATTAAAACGTGGAGAGAGAGTGATTCAATCTGAGAGCGACACGTGGCGGGCTTTTGATTTTTATTTTCGGAATAAAATTTCAGAAAATACTAGAAGCTTCATAAACACTTGGAAAAATAATATGTAATGTCTAAAAATTCCAGAAAAATTATAGAATATTCCTGGAAACATTTTAGACTTAGGAAAAATATTTTTAATTCCAGATTTTTATTTAATAATTTTATAAAATAGTTTTTAACCTTTCAAAATTGATTTTTAATTCCAGAAAAACTCAGAAAATCCAAATAAAAGCCAAATGCTTTTAAATACTTAATTTGAAATTATATTTTTACATAAACTCAAAATATTCTTTTATTTAATCATAATTTTATGTTTTTAGTTAAATTACTTTTTATAAAAGCCTTTTTAAAAGCTAAAAACAGACAAATAAAATCTCCAAAATTTAGGCAACCAAAGAACACTTTAGTTTATTTAAATTAAATTAATTAATTTTTTTTTACTGAAAATGTTGAAATAAACAGCTGGGCTGTTACAAACTACCCCCCTTAAAAAGAATCTCGTCCCCGAGATTCGCACGGGTTAGCAAAGAAATAGGTTTGGATCTTACTCTGTGTGGCTTGAGCGGAGATCTGGTTCAGACGTCCCTTTGCAAACTTCTGTGGCCTTTTGTTTGCTGTCTGGAGGTTGTTGGCAATTGGCGCTTCAGCTTGATGCTTCCAAAGATTAGGAGAGAGGAGATTCAAGGAAAAGGGGGAACAACGGACGATTGCGCAACCCAAAACAAAACAACTAGCAAAACTTTTATTAAGCAAACAATAGTTATGGCTGCCGACAAAAGGGAAAAATGACAGCGCATAACCTCGTCTACTGTCTAGCTTAACAACTTAACCTAAAAGGATAATGGTTGTCTTGGAGTGATCCTTCGCAGCTCTTGACGTACGAAGCATGATCCTTCAAAGCAGTGGCGGAGGCGATGAATCCCGACTGCTGACCATCTATAGTTGTTTTGAGCAAGGGAAGATTTAGAAATGAATTTTTAAGTAATGACATAAAGATAGGGGAGAATTGGAAGATGAGAGCAAGCAAAGATTAAGAGGTAAGGGTAGCATAGATTGAGAGGTAAGAATAAGAATTGTTTTTTTAAATACTTGTTATTTAAAATAAATCCTTAAGGTCCAACCATTCTATTCTATCTACGGTCACGTCTTAGAGTCAACCTGGCTCTGATACCATCTCTGTCGGGACCCGGAGCAACAACTCCAGAACCCTCTGTGTTAATCGCACTATCCCAGGAAAAGCTAGTGCACACAGTATCACAAAGACAATTATCATGCGTAATGACAAACTTTATTTGGCTAATATGAGCCTGATGGCCAAGATTACAATAAGAACAAAAGAAGACAGCGGAAGAAATACATAAAGCGGCAGCCCATCCAGCCTTCCCACAAGGCGAATGACTGTAAGACGTGGCCTAGTCGCAATCCTCACTGAAGTCGTCGAAGGCTTCCTCTGAAAAGAGTTAGATATAGCAACATGAGTACAAAAAGTACTCCACAAGTCACCCGGGAAAATGCAACATAATGATAAAGGCTTCAACGGAAGGTTTATAGGGTTAGTTTGCATAAAACAACATTTAAGAAATATAATAATAGATTGAAATTGCTGAATTTAATATAGTAGATAAAACAATACTTGTAGTAGAAAGTAATACCGTTAGTGTCGGCTCCGACCAAACACCAACCTATCCACGGGCATCCCACCCGGACCATCTTTTCAAAAGCTCACGTATGGATTCCATCCATCCACACGCTTTCACTGCGCAACTCTGATGAATTCCATCCATTCACCAGATTTCCATCTCTCACGGATTCCATCCATCCGCAAGATTTCCATCTCTCGTGGATTCCATCCATCCACAAGGTTTTCGAAAACGTTTTGAAAAATAAAGTCTAATCCATGAAAAACTTTACTCAGCTTGCCCATGACCGTGGGCACGGCTATCCAGGATAGGTTATACACTCTGCAGAGGTTGTACAGCTTTACCCACAAGACACGATCATCCCATATTGCCACGCGATTACACACTTCCTTAGGTGTGCGGCGAGGAGTCGTGACAAGGCCTTTACAATGATCCGTTGTCAACAAAATCACGCCGCCACTAAGGTTTCACCACAACATGAATCCACATGTTGGAGCCCCCTCTTGTGCCGTGTGAGACTTCTCACGGCCTACGCCGCGCTCACATTCAGCCTATAGCGAGATCATGTTGGAACTTCACAAATTAGTTGGCCAGGTCTGTCCCATACCAGACTTGTGGTAGTACGATAGGGCTTTGCAACAGTAGCTCACAGACCGGTCCTTAATTGACTTAGGCTCAACCACAAACCCCCGTGCACGACAATCAACCACTGCGGCTCCAACCAACAGGGCATGCCTGCACCCACCACTCTAACCAATTGCCTAAGTCTAAACCAGTTTCATATTTGTTTTCAAAATAATTCATAACACTCCTTGACTCACCAAAGTCAAGAGTACATATCATTTTATGTAAAAAAGGGGCATCATTTTATGTGAAAAGGTATCCCAAAGCAAAATTATATGACTATGCAGGGCTAAGCGTTTGAATAAACTCTCTAGCCAACACTAATGTATTAACTAGAGTTTGATTCTAGGGTGACAAGGTATAAGGGATTCAATAACAATGGAGGAATTAACAAGTAGGCAATAACTAGATTTAAAACTGAATTGAAATACGCTGAATAAAAATATGCATGCAATATAATTTAAATCAACATAATTTTATTTTGAAAACTGGGATCAACATGATCAAGGAGGGTGACTTGCCTTGCTCGAAGACCTGGTGCGATTCGTCGGCGTCGTTCTCTCTGAATTCGTCGAAATCTACGCGCGAAGAACCAACCAAATAAAATCAAATAAAATCGAAATAAAATCCAAAAATTATAAAATATATACTGCAACTTAGATTATGATTTTAGACAAATTTAGAGATTTGAATCACTGGATTCGGAGATCGGACGAGGGAGAACGAGCGATTGGAAGTTTGAATGGATTGGAAATTCCAGAAAATGCAAAACCGAAAGAATATTCTCTGGAATCTTATTTTTGGCTGATTTTTGGAGTATTTTGGAGTGTATGACACGTGGGGCCCGGTTGTCATTGGGTGCAGAATTTTATTTTATTATTTTATGACAAGTGGGTCCCGCTTGTCATGGACTAGAGGTGAACCCAAAAAAAAAATGGGCTTTTCCAACCGAAAATGCATGCCCAGGATTTGAACTCACAACCTCACACTTGCATGCACTAGCTTGACTCCTCTAGCCAGGTGGGCAGTTGCTCTTTCCTGACAAAGACTTATCATCAAAGCAGGGTAAACAAGTAGGAACAATACTTGGAGAAAGAATGAAAGAAGAGCGCACGGGTGGTACATGGCCGGCGACCTCGCCGGCAACCGGCGGCCGGAGGCGGGGCGGCGAGCGGCGGCGGGGGTAGTAGGGGCGGCGGCGCACCTACCGGTGGCGGCGGCGGGGCCCGGGGTGGCCGGCGGCGGCGGGAGGCAGTGGTGGCGGTGGTTGGGATGGGGGCGGCCGGAGGGAGGTGGCCGGGCGGCGGTGGAGACGGCCGGTTGGCGGCGCACGGCGGCGGGAGGGGTGGGAGGCGGGAGCCGGCCGAAGAAGGGAGGGGGAGGAAGAGAATGGTGGTGGGGAGGCCCTTTTATAGAAAGAGAGGGGAGGTGAGAGGATTTCGGTTTTGAGAGGATTAATGGACGGGGAACGGCCGGGAGATTGATGAGGGTGATTAGGGCGTCCGTTTCCATGCCTTAATCGGGAGTTAAGAGGGAGAAACGGGCGTCAATTAAAAGCTTCATTCGGCTCTAATGGTGGAGGAGAGAGAGGGTGGGAGGAGGAAGAAGGAGAGGTTGAAGAAACATATGACATGTGGGGTCCATGTGTAATAGAGAGAGGGAGGAAGTGAAGGGGTACGGGCCGTCGGATTTGCGACACGTGGCAAGTGGATGTTTTATGGCTCTTGGATTTTATGAAGGGGTAAGTGATCATGTGTGGCTAGGATTAAAACGTGGAGAGAGAGTGATTCAATCTGAGAGCGACACGTGGCGGGCTTTTGATTTTTATTTTCGGAATAAAATTTCAGAAAATACTAGAAGCTTCATAAACACTTGGAAAAATAATATGTAATGTCTAAAAATTCCAGAAAAATTATAGAATATTCCTGGAAACATTTTAGACTTAGGAAAAATATTTTTAATTCCAGATTTTTATTTAATAATTTTATAAAATAGTTTTTAACCTTTCAAAATTGATTTTTAATTCCAGAAAAACTCAGAAAATCCAAATAAAAGCCAAATGCTTTTAAATACTTAATTTGAAATTATATTTTTACATAAACTCAAAATATTCTTTTATTTAATCATAATTTTATGTTTTTAGTTAAATTACTTTTTATAAAAGCCTTTTTAAAAGCTAAAAACAGACAAATAAAATCTCCAAAATTTAGGCAACCAAAGAACACTTTAGTTTATTTAAATTAAATTAATTAATTTTTTTTTACTGAAAATGTTGAAATAAACAGCTGGGCTGTTACAAACTACCCCCCTTAAAAAGAATCTCGTCCCCGAGATTCGCACGGGTTAGCAAAGAAATAGGTTTGGATCTTACTCTGTGTGGCTTGAGCGGAGATCTGGTTCAGACGTCCCTTTGCAAACTTCTGTGGCCTTTTGTTTGCTGTCTGGAGGTTGTTGGCAATTGGCGCTTCAGCTTGATGCTTCCAAAGATTAGGAGAGAGGAGATTCAAGGAAAAGGGGGAACAACGGACGATTGCGCAACCCAAAACAAAACAACTAGCAAAACTTTTATTAAGCAAACAATAGTTATGGCTGCCGACAAAAGGGAAAAATGACAGCGCATAACCTCGTCTACTGTCTAGCTTAACAACTTAACCTAAAAGGATAATGGTTGTCTTGGAGTGATCCTTCGCAGCTCTTGACGTACGAAGCATGATCCTTCAAAGCAGTGGCGGAGGCGATGAATCCCGACTGCTGACCATCTATAGTTGTTTTGAGCAAGGGAAGATTTAGAAATGAATTTTTAAGTAATGACATAAAGATAGGGGAGAATTGGAAGATGAGAGCAAGCAAAGATTAAGAGGTAAGGGTAGCATAGATTGAGAGGTAAGAATAAGAATTGTTTTTTTAAATACTTGTTATTTAAAATAAATCCTTAAGGTCCAACCATTCTATTCTATCTACGGTCACGTCTTAGAGTCAACCTGGCTCTGATACCATCTCTGTCGGGACCCGGAGCAACAACTCCAGAACCCTCTGTGTTAATCGCACTATCCCAGGAAAAGCTAGTGCACACAGTATCACAAAGACAATTATCATGCGTAATGACAAACTTTATTTGGCTAATATGAGCCTGATGGCCAAGATTACAATAAGAACAAAAGAAGACAGCGGAAGAAATACATAAAGCGGCAGCCCATCCAGCCTTCCCACAAGGCGAATGACTGTAAGACGTGGCCTAGTCGCAATCCTCACTGAAGTCGTCGAAGGCTTCCTCTGAAAAGAGTTAGATATAGCAACATGAGTACAAAAAGTACTCCACAAGTCACCCGGGAAAATGCAACATAATGATAAAGGCTTCAACGGAAGGTTTATAGGGTTAGTTTGCATAAAACAACATTTAAGAAATATAATAATAGATTGAAATTGCTGAATTTAATATAGTAGATAAAACAATACTTGTAGTAGAAAGTAATACCGTTAGTGTCGGCTCCGACCAAACACCAACCTATCCACGGGCATCCCACCCGGACCATCTTTTCAAAAGCTCACGTATGGATTCCATCCATCCACACGCTTTCACTGCGCAACTCTGATGAATTCCATCCATTCACCAGATTTCCATCTCTCACGGATTCCATCCATCCGCAAGATTTCCATCTCTCGTGGATTCCATCCATCCACAAGGTTTTCGAAAACGTTTTGAAAAATAAAGTCTAATCCATGAAAAACTTTACTCAGCTTGCCCATGACCGTGGGCACGGCTATCCAGGATAGGTTATACACTCTGCAGAGGTTGTACAGCTTTACCCACAAGACACGATCATCCCATATTGCCACGCGATTACACACTTCCTTAGGTGTGCGGCGAGGAGTCGTGACAAGGCCTTTACAATGATCCGTTGTCAACAAAATCACGCCGCCACTAAGGTTTCACCACAACATGAATCCACATGTTGGAGCCCCCTCTTGTGCCGTGTGAGACTTCTCACGGCCTACGCCGCGCTCACATTCAGCCTATAGCGAGATCATGTTGGAACTTCACAAATTAGTTGGCCAGGTCTGTCCCATACCAGACTTGTGGTAGTACGATAGGGCTTTGCAACAGTAGCTCACAGACCGGTCCTTAATTGACTTAGGCTCAACCACAAACCCCCGTGCACGACAATCAACCACTGCGGCTCCAACCAACAGGGCATGCCTGCACCCACCACTCTAACCAATTGCCTAAGTCTAAACCAGTTTCATATTTGTTTTCAAAATAATTCATAACACTCCTTGACTCACCAAAGTCAAGAGTACATATCATTTTATGTAAAAAAGGGGCATCATTTTATGTGAAAAGGTATCCCAAAGCAAAATTATATGACTATGCAGGGCTAAGCGTTTGAATAAACTCTCTAGCCAACACTAATGTATTAACTAGAGTTTGATTCTAGGGTGACAAGGTATAAGGGATTCAATAACAATGGAGGAATTAACAAGTAGGCAATAACTAGATTTAAAACTGAATTGAAATACGCTGAATAAAAATATGCATGCAATATAATTTAAATCAACATAATTTTATTTTGAAAACTGGGATCAACATGATCAAGGAGGGTGACTTGCCTTGCTCGAAGACCTGGTGCGATTCGTCGGCGTCGTTCTCTCTGAATTCGTCGAAATCTACGCGCGAAGAACCAACCAAATAAAATCAAATAAAATCGAAATAAAATCCAAAAATTATAAAATATATACTGCAACTTAGATTATGATTTTAGACAAATTTAGAGATTTGAATCACTGGATTCGGAGATCGGACGAGGGAGAACGAGCGATTGGAAGTTTGAATGGATTGGAAATTCCAGAAAATGCAAAACCGAAAGAATATTCTCTGGAATCTTATTTTTGGCTGATTTTTGGAGTATTTTGGAGTGTATGACACGTGGGGCCCGGTTGTCATTGGGTGCAGAATTTTATTTTATTATTTTATGACAAGTGGGTCCCGCTTGTCATGGACTAGAGGTGAACCCAAAAAAAAAATGGGCTTTTCCAACCGAAAATGCATGCCCAGGATTTGAACTCACAACCTCACACTTGCATGCACTAGCTTGACTCCTCTAGCCAGGTGGGCAGTTGCTCTTTCCTGACAAAGACTTATCATCAAAGCAGGGTAAACAAGTAGGAACAATACTTGGAGAAAGAATGAAAGAAGAGCGCACGGGTGGTACATGGCCGGCGACCTCGCCGGCAACCGGCGGCCGGAGGCGGGGCGGCGAGCGGCGGCGGGGGTAGTAGGGGCGGCGGCGCACCTACCGGTGGCGGCGGCGGGGCCCGGGGTGGCCGGCGGCGGCGGGAGGCAGTGGTGGCGGTGGTTGGGATGGGGGCGGCCGGAGGGAGGTGGCCGGGCGGCGGTGGAGACGGCCGGTTGGCGGCGCACGGCGGCGGGAGGGGTGGGAGGCGGGAGCCGGCCGAAGAAGGGAGGGGGAGGAAGAGAATGGTGGTGGGGAGGCCCTTTTATAGAAAGAGAGGGGAGGTGAGAGGATTTCGGTTTTGAGAGGATTAATGGACGGGGAACGGCCGGGAGATTGATGAGGGTGATTAGGGCGTCCGTTTCCATGCCTTAATCGGGAGTTAAGAGGGAGAAACGGGCGTCAATTAAAAGCTTCATTCGGCTCTAATGGTGGAGGAGAGAGAGGGTGGGAGGAGGAAGAAGGAGAGGTTGAAGAAACATATGACATGTGGGGTCCATGTGTAATAGAGAGAGGGAGGAAGTGAAGGGGTACGGGCCGTCGGATTTGCGACACGTGGCAAGTGGATGTTTTATGGCTCTTGGATTTTATGAAGGGGTAAGTGATCATGTGTGGCTAGGATTAAAACGTGGAGAGAGAGTGATTCAATCTGAGAGCGACACGTGGCGGGCTTTTGATTTTTATTTTCGGAATAAAATTTCAGAAAATACTAGAAGCTTCATAAACACTTGGAAAAATAATATGTAATGTCTAAAAATTCCAGAAAAATTATAGAATATTCCTGGAAACATTTTAGACTTAGGAAAAATATTTTTAATTCCAGATTTTTATTTAATAATTTTATAAAATAGTTTTTAACCTTTCAAAATTGATTTTTAATTCCAGAAAAACTCAGAAAATCCAAATAAAAGCCAAATGCTTTTAAATACTTAATTTGAAATTATATTTTTACATAAACTCAAAATATTCTTTTATTTAATCATAATTTTATGTTTTTAGTTAAATTACTTTTTATAAAAGCCTTTTTAAAAGCTAAAAACAGACAAATAAAATCTCCAAAATTTAGGCAACCAAAGAACACTTTAGTTTATTTAAATTAAATTAATTAATTTTTTTTTACTGAAAATGTTGAAATAAACAGCTGGGCTGTTACAATATCCAAGGCGAAGTTTCTACCATTTTCAGGATTTAGAAAGCTTAGGACTTTTTGTGCGGTATTCCTTTTTCCAATAAAGGCCCAAGAAACAAATGCATAACTTCATAATCAATTAAAACCAATGAGGGCTTCGAGTGAGCGTACCCATAATGATGTTGGTAGCTCCTGCTGCTGTGTTTGAAATATGGTTTATTTTTCCTTGAAGTGTCCTTGGTTTTCTTGCTAAGTAGCCTTTTGATGCTCCAGTCTGTGGTGGTGCAGATGCAGTTTGCTGAGGATTAGTCGATTGAGCTTGAATCTTTACTTGAGCTTTTGCCACTTCAGAGGGCAGTCCTTTCTTTGGACATTGACCTCTAAAATGACCTAATTGTTCATAGTGATGACACGCGTCTGCCTTGTATGGGCAATTTCACTGATAACGACTTTTCCACAAACATGGCACTGTGTTGTTGTGAGTTGGGGAGCATTGTATTGTGATCTTGGTATGGCGATGTACTGACATGTTGGTGAGGATGTCACTTGTCGATTTTGTTGTTGGGCCTGTTCTTTTTGGCTGCGGCTTGTGGCTTTTGGCTGCGGCTTGTGACTTTTAGGCTGTTTGTACGAGAGATTAAAGAGTAACAGAAACTCACGTGCGGTTTTTGCTGATATAAATGAAGTCAGTAAAGTATGTACTACAATTAACTAGTAGACTCTATTTTGAAAAAATACTCTATTTAAAAGCTAGTTACTGTAGAAAAGCCAAAAAGCAGCTTTTAGAAGCTGAAAAGAACAGGGTCGTTGTTGGATTTGTGGTGATAGTACCATTCTCCTTTTGGGTGTATTTGATGATGATGTCTCTTGCGCTAACTTTCTTTTTTTGGCATTTCTTAACTCATTCCTTGCTTCTTCGGACGTAATTAACTTATTCACCATGCTAGATAAATCTTTAAATTCCATCGCTGAGATGGATACTTTAGGGATTTTTGCAACCCCTCCCTGAATCGTTCCATCTTCCTTGCTTCATTCTTGATATCATCTAGGGCATAACAAGCAAGTTGTTTAAATTGGTGGAGATATTCCATTATTGTTTGTCCTTTTTGTTTGAGTGCGAGGAATTCTCGTCGCTTTGCTTCTACAACTCCAGTGGGAATGTGGGCTTGGCGAAATAACTCTTCAAATTCTTCCCATGATATTTCTTGGTTTTCACGCATGATTTGATAGTTTATCCACCAGGCAGCGACATGACCTTGCAATTGATGAGAGGCATACAAAGTCTTTTCTTTATTCGTACACTGCACAGTATTTAACATCCTTTCAATGTCTCTGATCCAATCATAAGCTACTATTGGGTCTGAAGAGGATGAGAAAGTCGGAGGTCTTGTCTTCCGGAAATTTGACCACTTGGATGTGATTTGTGTTCCTCCATGATTGGTAGTAAATCATGATGTGATTCTTGTCATTGCTGCTCCTTGCATTGCTGTCTGTTCCAAAACTTTGGCTAGTAGCTCCATCATTGTCTTTTGATTCTGTTCTGCATGGAATCGGTTTTGTTCCACTATTGCTAGAACATCTACCAAACTGGTCTGTGCGTTATGGGCCCGCCATGCTTCCGCTGCGCCACTCTGATTAGCTTCCTCTGCTTGTGGGCTACCTTGGCCATGAGATCCATTTCCTGCCATCTTAATTGCTTGGGTTTTAGAGTTGGTTTTGCAGCGATTTTTCATCAGATCAGATAAGTGAGTAAGGATTTTGAATCAAAGATGAGAATAGATTGCATAACATGAGTTGAGACGAATTGAGGGAGATAAGAGTTTAGAGGGAGGCAAGATATTAAATATTAGTTGCAAACAAATTATGAGATAGCAAACATAGTTTTTTTTACAAGCTAAACACATACCATACATACGAGGTACATATTACAACTCATGTTACACATAAAAGAAACTTCTACCAAAGGGCCACTTCTATCTTAACGTGATCTACACAACTAAACTACGTATATTTTCATATTAGAGAAGGATAGATGTAAATCCTTCTTCAAAAACAAAATCGAACTAAATAAAAATTCTAGGATAGGTGAGATAGCATTTAAGAGGGAAAGGACGTCAATAATACTTATATTTTATGTAAACTCTTTTGATATTTTTAAATTAAAATTTTGTAAACTTTCCTATTATCACTTAGGGTTTTATCCTACAGTCAAGCGAGCCGGTTCTGATACCACTCTGCAACACCCTCATTTCTGGGGACGTTAGGTTATCCTCGCAACTGCCGAGGACTGTTTAGCTATGGCATGTGCTGTTTTCAGTTCAGCTGACTTGAATCTTTGCCAGTTCTTGCCGTCTTGCGGACAAAACCCATGTTCCTTCCGAGCCTTATCACACGTCCTCGTCAAATAATTGATCCATCTACCTCGCATGGTGCATGAATATGCGTGGTCAGCATGTAATATACAAAGAATTCATCACATATAGCTCGGCATAATTAATTGGATCAATCACGTATTGATCTATGTACATTAGCGTGATAAACTATAATTAAGTGGAGTATCGATCGAATTAAGCTACGCTAGCTTATTTTGTAGCTTTCTACTTAACTCTCTCTCTTAACTACTGGTGACTCTTGTCACAGACAATGAATAGGACGTGTAGTACTTAGTTTTTGTGCTATCGAATAATTTAGCCCTTTTTTGAACGTGTTTAGGTGCAGACTTGCGAGATGTAAGTCTTCACGGACGGAGAATTTTTCAAAGTTGAACGGTACACGAAGTTTCTAGTTGTTTTTAATTTTTTAGAAGAATCGGGCAAGAGCTCAGCCTTTCATTAAAGAGAGGAGTTTAGCGATAAAACAACAAGGCCAAACAAAGAAATCTACCCCAATAAAGAAAAAACAGTACAAAGACAAAGTTCAACAATTAGCAAAAACGATCTACACCCTGTTATGAGACAATCAGGAAAGCCTTGATCTTTGTTCTGCGTCTTCTTTAATTTGCGCAACAACCTGTTGAAAGGATCCATATTTTTGCTGAAAAAAATCTTCCATTCCGTTCCTTCCAAAGATTCCAAATGGTGTACATTACGATACCGTCGAAAATCTTGCATTCATTTTTAAGGAATCTTTTCCTAAATTCTTGCCACAGGGCCGCCATATTATTATAATGACCTGCTTGTAACACCCCTATTTCTGGAGACGTTAGGTTATCCTCACAACTGCCCAGGACTGTTCAGCTACGAGTACTGTAGATGAGTGTACACCATTGCCAAGTAAGTTTAAACATAAAAATCAAACATTATTGCAAAAGTAAGGCTTAACAGCCAAGTTTTACATAAAGGGGCGTACAACCCAAAGTTACATTACCAAAAGAAACTCTACAGGCAGGCCTGAGTATAGAATAAATCCTAACACTCGGCGTCGTCTACATCGTAGAGCTTAGCATCGTCTTGATAAGCTCCTTCATTTTCTTGACAAGCATCCTCTGTTTATGATTTTAGCAAGTATGAGTACAACAAACTGTACTCAACAAGTCACATGTGAAATGCTATTTAACTACATGCAAGAGATTGCCATGAAATAGGACAAAACAGTTTATTATTTTATGTGGATGCGATTTGATTTGTAAACACTTTGCTTTTAAACATAAAATATGAGATTATAAACTTAAGGTATTTGGGGGGTTTCCAAACTTGATTAACACACTTTCACATTTCCAAAATCATTCCAAATCTACTTATACTTCTTTATTAGAATCACCCATTAAACACAATTTCATTTACCGGAAGCACGGCGTATTCAAATACCATTAGTCATGACTCTGCAGAGCTGCCCTGCTTTACCCACAAGATCCCTTAACTCCCACGGTAGAGTTAAGAAAACAAAGCCTTTCACTGCTCATCTCTCTACCTGATAGGGACTAGGCAACACAAGCAGTCGGCATTCCGCTGGCTAACGCAGAAAGCGCACCCCGACTCCTGTGTAATCCTACTGTTGTTAAGTATGGTTTTATTATTTCCATACCACATTTGTACACGCAGGATGTTCATTACCATGATTTTACTGTAGCAGAGATCAGACCACATTTATACTAGCGGTCAGACCGCTCGGGTCGGTTAGACCACCTTTTGGAGCTCGGTTAGACCGCCAAGAAGAGTTAGATTCTAAGTTTTGTTGATTTGAGCTAGTTGGTTTGATTTTTAGCTGAGTATTCTATGTTTTACACCTCTGTAGGTGTCTGAGGATAGAATCTTGAATATTTGGAGGAAAATTCTGAGTTGGCACCATTCATCTCCTCTATTACCATATTTGATCTTTCAACTATTCACGGGCCAGCACATTTCCTTTACCCTGGTTTCTCTTTCGGACGGCCCATCTGGTCCCTCTGGTCCATAGCACCTTCACGCTCGTTTCTGTCGAGGCGGCTGTTTTCAGTTCGGCTGACTTGAATCTTTGCCTGTTCTAGCCGTCTTGCGGACAAAACCCATGTTCCTTCCGCGCCTTATCACATGTCCTCGTCAAATAATTGATCCATCTACCTCGCGTGGTGCAAGAATATGCGTGGTTGTTAGCTAGGCAGCATGTAGTATACAAAGAATTCATCACATATAGGTCGGCATAATTAATTGGATTAATCACGTATTGATCGATGTACATTAGCGTGATAAACAATTAATAATTAAGTGGAGTATCGATCGAATTAAGCTACGCTAGCTTACTTTGTAGCTTTCTACTTAACTCTCTTTCTTAACTACTGGTGACTCTTGTCACCGACAATGAATAGGACGTGTAGTACTTAGTTTTTGTGCTATCGAATAATTTAGCCCTTTTTTAACGTGTTTAGGTGCAGACTTGCGAGATGTAAGTCTTCACGGACGGAGAATTTTTCAAAGTTGAACGGTACATGAAGTTTCTAGTTGTTTTTAATTTTTTAGAAGAATCGGGCAAGAGCTCAGCCTTTCATTAAAGAGAGGAGTTTAGCGATAAAACAACAAGGCCATACAAAGAAATCTAGCCCAATAAACAGAAAACAGTACAAAGACAAAGTTGATCAACAATTAGCAAAAACGATCTACACCCTGTTATGAGACAATCAGGAAAGCATTGATCTTTGTTCTTCGTCTTCTTTAATTTGCGCAACAACCTGTTGAAAGGATCCATATTTTTGCTGAAAAAATCTTCCATTCCGTTCCTTCCAAAGATTCCAAATGGTGTACATTACGATACCGTCGAAAATCTTGCATTCATTTTTAAGGAATCTTTTCCTTAATTCTTGCCACAGGGCCACCATATTATTATTAATGACCTGCTTGTAACACCCCTATTTCTGGAGACGTTAGGTTATCCTCACAACTGCCCAGGATTGTTCAGCTACGAGTACTGTAGATGAGTGTACACCATTGCCAAGTAAGTTTAAACATAAAAATCAAACTTTATTGCAAAAGTAAGGCTTAACAGCCAAGTTTTACATAAAGGGGCGTACAACCCAAAGTTACATTACCAAAAGAAACTCCACAGGCAGGCCTGAGTGTAGAATAAATCCTAACACTCGGCGTCGTCTACATCGCAGAGCTCAGCGTCGTCTTGATAAGCTCCTTCATTTTCTTGACAAGCATCCTCTGTTTATGATTTTAGCAAGTATGAGTACAACCAACTGTACTCAACAAATCACATGTGAAATGCTATTTAACTACATGCAAGAGTTTGCCATGAAATAGGACAAAACAGTTTATTATTTTATGTGGATGCAATTTTATTTGTAAACACTTTGCTTTTAAACATAAAATATGAGATTATAAACTTAAGGTATTTGGGGGGTTTCCAAACTTGATTAACACACTTTCACATTTCCAAAACCATTCCAAATCTACTTATACTTCGTTATTAGAATCACCCATTAAACACCGTTTCATTTACCGGAAGCACGGCGTATTCGAATACCATTAGTCATGACTCTGCAGGGCTGCCCTGCTTACCCACAAGATCTCTTAACTCCCGCGGTAGAGTTAAGAAAACAAAGCCTTTCACTGCTCATCTCTCTACCTGATAGGGACTAGGCAACACAAGCAGTCGGCATTCCGCTGGCTAACCCAGAAAGCGCACCCCGACTCCTGTGTAATCCTACTGTTGTTAAGTATGGTTTTATTATTTCCATACCATCTTGTACACGCAGGATGTTCATTACCATGATTTTACTGTAGCAGAGATTAGACCACATTTATACTAGCGGTCAGACCGCTCGGGTCGGTTAGACCACCTTTTGGAGCTCGGTTAGACCGCCAGGAAGAGTTAGATTCTAAGTTTTGTTGATTTGAGCTAGTTGGTTTGATTTTTAGCTGAGTATTCTATGTTTTACACCTCTGTAGGTGTCTAAGGATAGAATCTTGAATATTTGAAGGAAAATTCTGAGTTGGCACCATTCACCTCCTCTATTGCCATATTTGATCTTTCAACTATTCACGGTCCAGCACATTTCCTTTACCCTGGTTTCTCTTTCGGACGGCCCATCTGGTCCCTCTGGTCCATATATATAGCACCTTCACGCTCGTTTCTGTCGAGGCGGCTGTTTTCAGTTCAGCTGACTTGAATCTTTGCCTGTTCTTGCCGTCTTGCGGACAAAACCCATGTTCCTTCCGCGCCTTATCACATGTCCTCGTCACATAATTGATCCATCTACCTCGCATGGTGCATGAATATGCGTGGTTGTTAGCTAGGCAGCATGTAGTATACAAAGAATTCATCACATATAGGTCGGCATAATTAATTGGATCAATCACGTATTGATCGATGTACATTAGCGTGATAAACTATAATTAAGTGGAGTATCGATCGAATTAAGCTACGCTAGCTTACTTTGTAGCTTTCTACTTAACTCTCTCTCTTAACTACTGGTGACTCTTGTCACAGACAATGAATAGGACGTGTAGTATTTAGTTTGTGCTATCGAATAATTTAGCCCTTTTTTTAACGTGTTTAGGTGCAGACTTGCGAGATGTAAGTCTTCACGGACGGAGAATTTTTCAAAGTTGAACGGTACATGAAGTTTCTAGTTGTTTTTAATTTTTTAGAAGAATCGGGCAAGAGCTCAGCCTTTCATTAAAGAGAGAGGAGTTTAGCGATAAAACAACAAGGCCAAACAAAGAAATCTAGCCCAATAAACAGAAAACAGTACAAAGACAAAGATCAACACTTAGCAAAAACGATCTACACCCTGTTATGAGACAATCAGGAAAGCCTTGATCTTTGTTCTGCGTCTCCTTTAATTTGCGCAACAACCTGTTGAAAGGATCCATATTTTTGCTGAAAAAATCTTCCATGATATTCCGTTCCTTCCAAAGATTCCAAATGGTGTATATATTACGATACCGTCGAAAATCTTGCATTCATTTTTAAGGAATCTTTTCCTTAATTCTTGCCACAGGGCCGCCATATTATTATAATGACCTGCTTGTAACCCCTATTTCTGGGACGTTAGGTTATCCTCACAACTGCCCAGGACTGTTCAGTTACGAGTACTGTAGATGAGTGTACATCATTGCCAAAGTAAGTTTAAACATAAAAATCAAACTTTATTGCAAAAGTAAGGCTTAACAGCTAAGTTTTACATAAAGGGGCGTACAACTCAAAGTTACATTACCAAAAAAACTCCACAGGCAGGCCTGAGTGTAGAATAAATCCTAACACTCGGCGTCGTCTACATCGTAGAGCTCAGCGTCGTCTTGATAAGCTCCTTCATTTTCTTGACAAGCATTCTCTGTTTATGATTTTTAGTAAGTATGAGTACAACCAACTGTACTCAACAAGTCACATGGGAAAAGCTATTTAACTACATGCAAAAGATTGTCATGGAATAGTACAAAACAGTTTATTATTTTATGTGGATGCAATTTTTTTTGTAAACACTTTGCTTTTAAACATAAAATATGAGATTATAAACTTAAGGTATTTGGGGGTTTCCAATCTTGATTAACACACTTTCTTATTTCCAAAACCATTCTAAATCTACTTATGCTTCGTTATTGGAATCACCCATTAAACACAGTTTCATTTACCAAAAACACGGCGTGTTCGAATACCATTAGTCATGACTCTGCAGAGCTGCCCTGCTTTACCCACAAGATCCCTTAACTCCCGCGACAGAGTTAAGAAAACAAAGCCTTTCACTGCTCATCTCCTTATATAGCCTCTACCGATAGGGACTAGGCAACACAAGCAGTCGGCATTCCGCTGGCCAACGCAGAAAGCGCACCCCGACTCCTGTATAATCCTGCCGTTGTTAAGTATGGTTTTACTATTTCCATACCACCTTCTACACGCAGGATGTTCCTTTTTCGGAATCCCCAATTATCTATAGATATTCAATCGATTTGAGCCGCTACTAAACCAGGTTTGATGAATCAACGCTTATGGTTGGGCGATCACTGTGTTCTTTACTTGGCATAAGGTTTTATTCCTTGCTTTTTACTCAAACTACTTTTCAATCACAACCAACAAATTTTCGACAAAGCCAAATCACCTTGTAATATGAGATATCTGAACTTCTAATCTACTTTGATTAATTAAATAGCATACTTATTTTTACTAGGGTTTGTCAAGGTGAATATGGCCATCAAATTAAACTGGGCTTTTTCGGGTGGTAGGACATAACTAGTACCATGTCATTCTAAACATTCATTGTACATAAAATAACAGTGCATAAATAATGTAATGAAAATACTGATAAATAAATAATTAAAAGAATGTAGGTTCAATACGATCAATGACATGTGACTTGCCTTGCGGATTTATGACTTCGATAATTTCGTATTCTTCTATCTCTTGGTATTGAGTTTGGTCCTGCGTTTCTTCTTCTTGAATCGGTCGAACTTCGATGTCGTCTGCTAGCACAATGCAAAAAAAATAATTTAATTCCACGCTCGAAGAAATAAGCTAGGAATAAAGAAATAAAACTCGAGAAAAACCAAATAAAATGGGTTTTGGGTTTTTAGGAGGTTCAAATGGTGAAATGGGCCTGAGAAATGGGTCGACGAGCTCAGAACGATCAAAATGAGTATATTTTTTGTATTTTTGGGTTTGGATAAATAGTAACGGGTCCAGTTACTATTCACTACGGACTTTTTACTATTCCATGCTGGTTGGGTTTACTATTTGAACCGGGTTTTACTGTTCAACGGATTCGGGCTTAACGACTAACGGGTTGGATGAACAGTAACTTGCCTGTTACTGCTCGTCATCAACCTCCGTTCGCCCGCTCGCATTGAAAACAGAGGAACGGTGTGACGGCAATTGAAGGTGCTACAGGGCTTTGCGACGCAAACCAAGACTATGGATGGATTCATGGAACTATGAAGAACCCATTTTTGGGGTCAGCGGCGGCCGAGGAGGCGGCGGTCGCCGGCAGCGAGCCGATGAACTCGGGATGGTTTTTGGCGGCTTTAGGGTAAATAAAGGGTTAATCCAGCAAGGGCGACGGTCTTTGAGCATCTGGGGGACTAGAGCAACCTAAGGGAGGCAGCAGTTCGGGCTAGAAAGGGCCGTACGAGGCTGGCCACGGCGAGGGGCTACGGTCGAATGGCGAGCTTCGCCGGCAGGGAAGAAGAAGACTTGGGGAGCTATGGCGATGGTCTGGGGAGGTTTCTGGGAGCAAGAGGGTGCTATAGACGCGAGCAATTGGATTATAATGGGCGGGACAAGTTGAATTGAAGTTGAGCTCACCTTAGGGCTTCTCGGCGATTGCCGACAATGGAGGTGATGAGAGGTCAATTGGGCGGGCAGGGAACTTCACTGGGATGTGAGGAGAGGTTCAGGAGGGTCTGCAGCTTTTATAAGCACCCGAAGGCGGTTCGACGCCGAGAGGGGATCAGGACGACGGTGGCGGTTCATGAGGGCGAGAAGGGTTGGGGAGAGCTGGCAGGAGAGGATGGTTGGCGTCTCGGTCAGGATGTTAAGGCAGTCAAACATGACGGCCTATCGACTGAGAGGCAATACAGGGGGCGACAGCTGAATCACAGGCAGTGGCGGCTGATCTTTTGGCCGACGGGTGATGCACGGTAGAGGGAAAGGGTTAGGAGCTGCCAGGTTAGGGCGTACGATGCCTGACGCACCTCTAGGAGCTGGTAGGGGGAGGGGAACGCGAGAGAGGGCGGGAGAACATGGGAGAGTTCGGGCAGCGACAAAAGATCAGGACGGCAGCAAAAAATCTAGACAGTGAACAGTGACCGCATTTTCTCCTCCGTTGAAGCTAAGCTGGGGTGGATTGGGAGGCTTGGATTGTTAAGATTTGTGCGGATTAGGCTTGGGATCAAGAGGAGGTACCTTAAGATTTTTTTCTCCAAATATTCACATATCCCTTTTTCTCCAATAACTACAAAGCTATGAAGATTATAATATGAGATCTACTAGAAAACAGAGGAACACAAAGCACTGTATGACCAGATCAGAGCACTGTGTGGTCGAATTACGACCACTCGGTGTAAACGCAATGTGGTCGAATACGACCACTCAGTAGAAATACAAGGTGGTTGTAACAAACAACATACTCGGGACAAACAATGTGGTCATGACAGACAACATGGTCGAAACAACTACGTGGTTGAAATCGACAACGTGGTCGAAACAAGCTACATGGTTGAAACCGACAACGTGGTCAAAACCAACTACGTGGTTGAACCAGACTACATGGTCGAAACCGACAACGTGGTCGAAACCGACTACGTGGTTGAAACCACCGTGGTCGAAAACCAACGTGGTCGAAACCAGCGTGGTCAAACCAGCGTGGTCGAAACCAATGTGATCGAAACCAACGTGGTCGAAGCCAACATGGTCGAAACCAACGTGGTCGAAACCAACGTGGTCGAACCAGCGTGGTTGAAACCAAAGTGGTCAAAACCAACGTGGTCAAAGCCAACATGGTCGAAACCAATGTGGTCGAAACGCCAGCGTTGTCGAAGACCGACGTGCTCTCAGACTACGTGATCTAAGACCATTGTGTGGTTGACATCACTGTAGTCGTTGACCCAAGTACAGACAAAAAATACGTGCAATTGCAAACTAGTACATGGTCGAAACAGATCTGATCGGACTGAGAGATCTACGACCATTCAGCAGACTCAGCAATGTGCAATTGCCAACGACAAGAGGTTGCAGAGAAGTCGAGCGACCACACGACTTAGAATCATTGAGCAATAGAAGGAAAGTGTGATCGAAAATGACTAGAAGTACTAGAGGCGGCGCATGACCATTAGTACTAAAAACAAGAACGATGCACAGTTATTTGCTCATGGAAAGAGAGTAGCGAAAATGACTTTGAGCATTATCCCACATGTCACAGCAAGCAGTAGCATCGAGAAATCAAATCAAGATCGATAACGTGATCGAAGCTTACACCGTGGTCATAAACCTGACAACGTGGTCGATGGCTTGCACAGTGGTCATAAATTCGATTACTATACGGAAGAACAACTCGGTTGGAAATCGACTGTCAAATAGAAGTCACTGTAGTCGATAGTCACCAAAATCAAGACTAACGAGATCGAAAGATGAGTGTGGTCGGAACCAACGTGGCGTAAGCCAATGGCATGGTTGAACGATCATTGTGGTCAAAGACCGACTAGCACTTGTAACCAACTGCGGTTGTAAAACAACTCATAAGACAGTGGGGGCACACGACCACGAGATCTACGACCATCAAGCAATTGGAAACCAGTGCGAATAAGAACAAACGATCTGAGTATTGACCGGTCGAAAGAGAAGCGGTCGAAGAATATAATGTGGTCGTAAGCTTCTCGGCAAAACAGAGGAGGCCAGCAAAGCGCATGGCCGCAAGAGTCAGACTTCAAATAACTTTCGATTAAGAGTTCAACTGGCCATGAAACTTTGCAAATAACATGGTTAGGGCCTCAGGAGGTTGCTCTAATCTTATAATTGAAAACTTAGTCACTACGATCCAAAAATAGCCAAGAACACAGAGAGAAGGAAGAACAGAGAAGAAATCAAATCAAGCCGAGCAAACTCAAATAGAAGAGATACACAAGCCACATAGTCTAAGATAGATGTATTGCTTAGATGAATGATTTCACATACACTCCCCTCAGGAGGACCAGGCTCTAATCCCTAGAGCTAACACATACTCTCAAACAGCCACTCCCCTCGGGAGGACAAGCTCTAACCGTAGAGCTACACCCACTCTCAGATAGACTCCCATGGGAGGGAGAGCCGACAACCGGCAAGGCTTACCCGACCAACTCTCTCATCAAACTCTTGCCTCCCCTCTCCCTTTTATAGGATCACATGCGAACTTAGACCTAATGGATCCACCCATTAGTCCACACTGGGGATTACCCGTTAACCCTACCTAATACTGGGTTTTACACATGCGCACACTAGCGACAACCCGTTAACACCGATAAGACACAGCTGTTTTAATAGCCCAGCTCTCCTTTTGCAGGCCTTGAGTCAATTCACCGAATTGCCCCTCAAACACCTTCCCAGAAGCTTCCTGTTCTCGCACAACCGCACCTGGCTTCTGACCGACTAGACCTCAACTCCTCCCTGAGCCTAATCCGGGTTCACTCGTTGCACACAATCGCACCAGGCATCCTGACCACCTGGACCTCGACTCCTCCCTAAGCCTAGTCCCGGTCCACCTCGCCGTTGCCCATCATGTTCACCTCTGGCAGCTTCAGCTCCGGTTCCTTGTCGTCCCGGCTTGCAACCACCTCACCAGCCTCGATCATCTTCGACGTCTACTAACTGTTCTAGACCTCAACACCTCCTGTGCCTAGTTCTGGTCCTCCTACGCCTCACCAGGACCTAGCTCCGAAGTCCTGCAACCAACACAGACAAGCAAACCATCACGTAGCACCTCACCAGACAAATAGATCATCAATTGCACACTCAACAAGTATTTCAGTGCACAGCCACAGCATAACAACTGATCTTACACTACCTATGAGTACTCATATGCATAAGAAATGAGGTACTCGTAGCTCACAAGGTTCCTCCAGCAGCCTACGACCACACACAAGGCTTCTACGACCATCGAGACACAAGCTACGACCAGATAACAGACCGCTACGACCATCGCTAGCATCTACAACTATATCGGAACTGGTCGCAACAACTTACGACCATTTCAGCCAGATCGCTACGACCACAAAGTCGTACCAGCTCCTACTACTATCAAGTCATAGAGCCGATCACCAAGTCGTGAGGGTTTCAGCAGACCACAAGTCGAAAGGCACCTACGACTACCAAGTCGTAAGGGCTTTTACGACCACCGATCGATCGCCTACGACCACAAAGTCGTAGGGGTTTCTGCGACCACCAGTGGATCGCCTACGATCACCAGTCGATCGCCTATGACCACAAAGTCGTAGGGGCTTCTGCGACCACCAGTCAATCGCCTACGACCACAAAGTCATAAACCCCGAGAATGACAGCCTCAAGTAGAAGGATCACCTATGACTATCAAGTCGAAGACCATAAGATCGACTGCCGACTATCACCTGAAGAGGCACTGCCGACCACACATAGCAGTGGTCGAACACAGTGGTCATAAATGCCAATGCCGAGCAAGTCACCAGGGCTTAAGGCCTTACAGAGTGAGCCATTATCTTCACACACCTCAAAAACCAAACTCAATCTCTATAAACCAAGAGTCAATTACTCATCATAACTATGGAGTGACCTCCACATGGTCTCACAGAAAAATTTACATTTTCTCTCGGTTGATGCTTTCCAAACCATGTTAGGCTTGTAGTTTACGACGACACTTGAAAACCACACTTCATAAGCTGTTTTCGACCACGTTGTCGGTTTCGACCACATTGGCTACGACCACTAGCTACGACTGCAGTGTTTGACCACTCGTTACGACCACAGGCTATGACCACTGACTATGACCACAGGCTACGACCACTATCTTCGACCACTGGCTACGACCACAGTCTTCGACCACTCGCTATGACTACAGTCTTCAACCACTGGCTGCGACCACAATCTTCAACCACAGGCTACGACAACTGTCTTCAACCACTAGCTACAACCACTTTTTTTTACCACTGGCTATGACCACAGCAGCTCGACTACATCTCCGATCGCACAGGTCTTCTAGCACCAAGGTCGACTACAGCTACGACAATCGACCGTCGACCACTATAGCTACGACCACAGCATATGACCACTAGCTACAACCACTTTACCTATAACCACAGTGTATGACCAAGGGCTATGACCATTGGCTACGACCATGGGCTATGACCATGAGCTACGACCACGGGCTATGACCACAGTGTTTGACCACTAGCCACGACCACCATCTATGACCACTAGCTACGACCACTGTCTTCGACCATTGGCTACGACCACAGTCTTCGAGCACTCGCTACAACCATAGTCTTTGACCACTAGCTATGACCACAACACCTCGACAACATTTCCGACCACACAGGTCTTCTAGAACCGAGGTTGACTGTAGCTACGACAATCGACTGTCGACCACTATAGTTACGACCACAGGCTACGACCACGGGATATGACCACTGGGTACGGCCATAGTGTTTGACCACTGGCTACGACCATGAGCTACAACCATAGGCTATGACCATGAGCTACGACCATTGGCTACGACCACCGTCTTCGACCACAGGCTACAACCACAAGCTACGACCACTAGCTACAACCACTAGCTACGACCATGGGCTATGACCACGGGCTACGACCACAGGCTACGACCACGTGCTACGACCACTGGCTACGACTGCAGTATTTGACCACTGGCTACAACCACGGGCTACGACCACTGCCTACGATCATTGTCTTCGACCACTGGATACAACCACAGTCTTTGATCACTCGCTACAACCATAGTCTTCGACCACTGGCTATGACAACCGTCTTTGACCATGGGCTAGAATCATAGTCTTCGACCACTGGCTACGACCACGGGCTACAACCACAGGCTACGACCACTAGCTTCGACCACAGGCTACCACATGTTATGTCAACCTGACATTGCCGCTTGGGGCTTCGCCTCACAGTTGCATCAAGGCTGCGGAGAATCCCACAAAGGCACCGCCTTTGCGGTGGATCCAAGGTCCGAACAAATCAAGAAACGATACCACCCATCATAGCAGCCCGCCCCGCAGAGCCGATGGGTCCGGCTCCAACCGCGGATCACTCCCGACCAGAGACGATAGCAACCGCTTCAAGAACCACATATACTGGGAGAGGCAAGAACGCTGGCGGGGAGGGGGATGGTGAGATCTAGGAGGGGCAGGAGGCGGAATGCGACGAGGAGGGAGAGAGGTAGGAGGAGGAGCGATTAAGAGAGAGAATGGGCGAGAGATCTGGGAATGATGAGAGAGAGGGTGGAGAGGGGAGTAGAGATGGAGAGGGATAGTTTTCTGGTCGTGGGAAGCGGTTAGGGAGGAGCCTGCGTGTGTAGGAGAGAGCATCGTAAAATCGGATGGCTGTGGAGAGCTAAGGAAGAATAGACGGTTGTGGAGAGCTGAAGGAAGAACGCACCGACTACCACCAAGTCACGTTTTTAAGTAGTAGAGACATAACTATATATATGAATGTATTTTCATTGATAGGCACTAGAACTATATAGTATATACAACTGTATTTTTGAATCTAGTTGCTTCAATGCACAGATAATTTGGCTAGTTAGAATACATGACCAGTCGGCATGCTTCCTGCATCGTTTCTATATATTTGATCTAACCGTATTTTTAAATTTAATCGTATAATTGTGCTGGAAATTTAGCCAGTTGGACTACATGACCGGCATGTTTCCATGATCTACTCTCCGCGAGGAGCTTGCCAGCTTCTACGTAGTGCCAGCATATATATAAGGGCAAAAAGTACTGTCTTCATACAAATTAAATAAACTAAGATCGACAAAACTCCAGAAGAAACTGTCACTACTACAGAAATCCACATTACAGACGGTTCAGAAACGTCATCACAGACGGTTTTCTGAACCGTCTGAAATTATGGGTCAGTGATAATCCAAGTTATCACAGACGGTTTTTGAACCGTCTGTGATTATGCGATATCACAGATGGTTTTTCATTAAAAACCGTCTGTGATTGTCCGATATCACAGACGGTTTTTCATTAAAAATCGTCTGTGATTATCCAATATCACAGACGGTTTTTAAAAAAAACCGTCTGTGATATCGGATAATCACAGACGGTTTTTAATGAAAAACCGTCTGTGATACTCCTCCCCCCCCCCAGCAGAATCTATTTCTGTTTATAGCTAGCCTCAGGAAATGCTAGCCATGCCCTCTGAAACAAGCAGATAATCACAGACAAACAACATACAATTCACACATCTCAGATACATTTCACAGACATAAAACATCCCATTGACATCGCACTTCTTTCACAAACATAAAGCATGCATCCATTTCGCAAATCGATTAATTGAATTGAAATGAAATATCTATTAACAAATGCACAGTTACAAAAGATGTGCACTGCATTTGCACTTAGTGATAAGACCAATAAGAAATCATGGTGCGCAGTGGAACCGTCCTCCTGGCGTTATGACTTGAGTCAGCAAAAAGTACGCCAACTCTCCTCGAATCCCTCCAAGAATAGGTTGTTTGAATGCAGTTGACGGGATGGATGCAGCCTGTCGATAGGAATATCAATGTGCGTATATATGTAACGTGTTAAGTATGAAGTAATTATGGGAAGAGTGACAAACCTTGCGATTGGTGAGCCTCGAGGAATCGAGGAGTAGTTCCATATGTTGGCAAACGTAGTATCCACATGTGTTGCCCGGCTCCTGCTGGTGACACTGCAAAAAATGGAATGTGTTAGTTCAAGAGGCATTAGTACCAACTGTTGCATAGGATTAATTAATGTGAAATAGCGAATACCTTAAAATCTCGAACATGTGTCAGCAGGGCTTTGGCCCCACGCTTCGAGTCACCTCCCTTTTCAATGTAGGTGGCGAACGCCCTACGTAATTCGAAAAAGTTAACCTTAATCATTCGGAAGGAAAGAAAGTACAATGTAGATATGTATGGGGAATATGTGCTTACCTATCGATTACTTGGCTGAGAACTGTGAAGTCCATTTTATTCTTACTTAGGGAATCAAGGTAATATACCTTGTTCCATTTTGGTACAATTACTATTAAAATCCAATGAAAGTTCTGAAGGAAGGGCATAAGTACATAATCCTTCTTGACGCGACGAGGGGTGTATCCTGGTCGATGGTTTCCTTGGCGACCAATTGTGGGTCCAAGAAACCAACTGATAAGTTGGATGATCTAGCTTTAATCAGCATGTGTCTATATATATACACACGAAAGCAAAAAATTAGATATGGCATTTATCGGTATGACATTAACGGAGACTGTGATTGTACACACTTACAGTGTCCAGCATGGAATGATTGAGACGTCAAGAGCGTTGAACGTGAACAGATCGAATAAATCCTCAAAGGCGACCACGAACATACACTCTTGAAAACTGTGGTGTAAATCTTCTTCGGTGAATTTGACAGTGATACTTGAAGTCCGTTCTCCCTCTAGCTTATTGGACTGCTGCATATACCACATGTGCAATTGCATGCAACTATATGGTAGCTTTTGGAGGTATTTTTCCTCGAGCAACGGCTGACCAAGCACAAATTTGCGGGCCAAAGGTAGGTACGGAATATCATCATTGGTCTTCTTTGCTTTGCCCTTGCTGGCCTTGCTGCATTGGCTATAGGTCGACTTAACGGCAGTCGGCAGCAGCAGTGCAAGTTGCTCTGGCGAGAATAGGACCCGTGGAGATAGCACCGGTGCAGTATCCGGTGGTGGAACCGACTGGTCTTGTAATGGAGATGGCACCAGTGCAAGTTGCTCTGGCGAGAGTATGACCAGTGGAGATAGCACCGGTGCAGTATCCGGTGGTGGAACCGACTGGTGTTGTAATGGAGATGGAACCAGTGCATGTTGCTCTGGTCCTGCCACCGGTGAAGAAGAGTCCAGGGAGATGTCGCTTTTGGGCCACTGGATGAATGTTCCGATGGCCTGTCCTAGAGTCATGATCTCGTCGTTGGGGGGCTTCGGTAGCGGGACCACCTCAAAATTGACATGCACACCATCCACATTAACTTTTGCGAAGCCTGGCGCTAAAGCTTGACCGTGCACCATGGCCCCGATACCAGATGAATATGCCTGGCCCCAAGCAGCGTACAAGGGAACGGAGCCATATCTCACTTGGAGCTTGCAATTCGTAGGCTCCTACATAACGATACAAAATTAGCTACTCGAACAGGCCTACCAATGGAGCAAGCATTCGAGAGGTAATAATTATTACCTGGATGTCGTCCACAGGAATTTTGGACTGGATTTGCGTCGGATTGGACGCGCAGCTACTCGGACAGTTGTGCGGGCTAGCTAGCGCAGCGGCGGCGGCGGCGGCGGTGGCGGCCTGCTGACTTTCTGTCTGTTTCCGCACCTCATCTCTGATTATATCAGCCATCGAACCCAGTAGCTCCTCTTTAAGAGATGCCTTGATCTCTTCTCGTAGCTGTGCGTCACGCTCGGCTTTGTTTCTCTTCCTACGCCGATACATGTCGGATTCATCTTGGAAACCATATTTCCATGGAACGTAAAGCCCATGGCCTCTCGTACGGCCCGGGTGCTCCTTGTTTCCCAGGGCCACGGAGAGCATATCATTCTCCCTTGTTCCCTGGAATGATCCCTCGGTAGATTGAAAACTCAGCTCTTCCTGCAAGAGCACGACATGTCATTTCAATTCGTACGAAGTTGTGGAGTAATTACAAGCTACGTAGTTCGATCGATATCTTACCAGGCGCTGGGACACTTGCTGGTCTGTAGGGTTTCGAAAGGAGACGTCCCCCGATGTCGTTGTAGATGACCTTGCTCTAAGCCAATTTCGAGCGCGGTCATCCGGGATATTGGAAAACGGCGGGGCGATGTCCTCTGCAGCTGCCAGCTCATCCTCCAACCTCCACTGCGGGATTTTACCCGCATACCCAGCTGTGCCAAGTCTGTGGGGGTGCGTGTTTTTTTGCCTGGAGGGCCTTGTGCGCCACACTTGTACTTTTGAACTCTTCGGTCGTTTTCATCGCCTTGAACTCTTCCCATTGTGGTTCCAGGAATGGGTACTTAGTAAAAGGCGTTTCGTCCGTCTCCACGTATTTCTTGACAAGCGTGCTCTTGAAGTTCTTCCATGCTTTGCACGCCGCTTGGTAGGTTTGTCGTTCCACAGCGTGTAAGTGTTCTTCTGGGAACTCGAACGATGCCAAAATTTCGGTCCACAGCTCACGTTTCCGAGTGTCAGGCACGTTCTTCCACGAATTGTATGTGATCTCAATTCGTTCTCGTGCAACTATTCCGATCATGGTTCAGAATGCGTTTACCGCTTGCTTAGGAAGGATAGGGACCCCAGCTGCGTTTACCGCTGTGATGGTCTGTCGGCTCTGAGGCTTCTTTGATAGCCCTCTTCCTTGGCGTCTTGATGTTGGAGCGGACGCCTCCGGCGATGATGTTGAAGAATGCGCGGGTGACATGTTGCTCATTTTGTGGGTCTATTAAGATAAGATGAGAATGTAATCATATTGAATTGGAAGAGAGGAGTAGAGGGGAGGGGGAGAAGGGAGGGGGTGATATGGACATAGAGAGGGGGTGATGTGCCTATCTTAGCACCTACTTTAGTTGCTAATACTATAAACCAAATAATAGAATCAATAACAGTCTCAACATGAATATGTGCTCTCAAATTGTAGGGTTGCACAAGATTAATCTTGGTCGTTCCGCTACTAAATCATATACTCTTCCTTGATTGGTTATGCCAAATAATGAATTCAGTCTTTTGAGCTCTAGATACAAACTCTACAATCTCAAGATCAAGATATATTCAGCATGCATATATTCAGACAGCAGTTAACTTTTAACTTGTCAAGATGAAATCCTAACAGATCAATTTAATAACATGCCATAACTGTAAATCCCACAGGCAATCTCAGTATATGGAAGATTGTATATAACAGCTATTAGAGCTCAAAGACCGAATGAACCAATCTCAGTATATGAATTTATCATCATCGAGCAACTGTAAATCCCACAGGCAATCTCAGTATATGGAAGATTAACAAACTTGAATATACATGAATGCAACTAAGCAACTAACCATAACAGTAAGCATAACAAACTTGAATATACAGTAAGCACATACCATAACAGTAAGCATATAACAGTAAGCAACTAACCATATACATAACAGTAAGCAACTAACCATATACATAACAGTAAGCATATAACAGTAAGCCCTAAACCCTAACACTCAGTATGAAGTATCAAGCATCAACCCTAAACCCTAACAGTAAGCATGAAGCTCGGGGAGGGATTTGATGACCTTAGGGTTTTGGTGACGGAGGAGGAGGCGGCGACGACGGAGGAGGAGGAGGAGGCGGTGACGCAGGAGGAGGCGGCGGCGACGGAGGAGGAGGAGGCCCCGGGCTCGGGGAGGCGGCCGGCGACGACGGAGGAGGAGGAGGAGGCGACGACAACGGAGGAGGAGGAGGAGGCGACGACGGGCTCGGGGAGGCGGCGGCGACGACGGGCTCGAGTGAGGCGGCCGGGGAGGGCTCGAGTGAGGCGGCCGGCGAGGGCTCGAGGGAGGCGGCGGCGAGGGCTCGGGGGAGGCAGATCGGGATTTAGATATAGAATAACTGCAGAATACACGGAAAACCCTAGACACGGGTATATATAGGGGATTATTACAGACGGTTCTAAACTTAGAACCGTCCGTGATAGGAATATCACAGACGGTTCTAAGTTTAGAACCGTCTGTAATAAGCATACTATCTCAGACGGTTCTACGTTTAGAACCGTCTGAGATAGTAGGCTTATCACAGACGGTTCTAAACTTAGAACCGTCTGTGATATTCATATCACAGACGGTTCTAAGTTTAGAACCGTCTGTGATAAGCCTTTGCCCGACTGTAGTCATTCATGATCAACAGCCAACCATCTGCATTCATGATCAACTACCTACCAGCTGCATTCATTTTTGTCATACATTTTCACATACACATCTGAAAATTGACTACATCACACATTTTCACATATACATCTCAAAATTGACTACATCACACATTTTCACATATACATCTCAAAATTGACTACATCACACATTTTCACATATACATCTCAAAATTGACTACATCACACATTTTCACATACACATCTGAAAATTGACTACATCACACATTTTCACATATACATCTCAAAATTGACTACATCACACATTTTCACATATACATCTCAAAATTGACTACATCACACATTTTCAGATATACATTCTTATTGTACTTGCTTATTTCCTTTAAAAATTAGCCCTTCATCATGATCAATGCGTACGTAACTAGTTTCGTCACGTTGTTCATCGTCGACCCTTATGCCATTTTCAAAAGGAGGTAACTCGTCAAATTGATTGTATTCCTCCTCGTCCACTACATTCTCCACTCCAACAATTCTCCTTTTTCTATGAAGAACTACATGGCGTTTCTTATTTGCCGGGTCGGTTACATAGAAAACTTGAACAACTTGATTGGCGAGTACGAATGGTTCGTCTTTGTACCCGACACGTTGGAGGTCCACGGTCGTGACACCGTACTTGTCAACCTTCACCTGTGGGAGATGCACCCAACGGCAGCGAAATAAGGGGATTTTGAAAACCACATAGTCGAGCTCCCAAATCTCTTCTATGAAGCCATAGTACGAGTTTCTCGACCTATCGGTACTGAATGCATCTATGTGGACACCGCTATTCTGGTTAGTGCTCTTGACATCCTGAGACTGCGTATAGTATGTGTACCCATTTATGTCATATCCTTGCCATGTCACAACTGTAAATGTCGGCCCTTTTGCCAACCATGTCAGCGTCTCACTCGGCGAGCTCCTAGCAATTTGCTCCTTCAACCATTGGTTGAACCAACAGTTGTGTTGCCTCGTGATCCAAACATCCGGCCGCTCTGGATTCTGTTGCCGAAGCACATCCTTGTGCTGCTCCACATAAGGTGCCACTTCAGTCATGTGTTGCAACACCGTGAAATGGGCTTGAGTATACGTGTCTATATCTGGAGTGATTGCTTTCCTTCCGATAGTTCCGAGACCCTTCAGCCTCCCCTCATGACGAGATTGAGGGACACCTATCGGTTCAATCTGAGCCATATAATCGACACAAAACTCAATGACCTCTTCGCTTGCATAACCTTCGACGATGCTGCCCTCCGGCCGAGAACGATTCCGTACGTAGGACTTGAGAATTCCCATGAACCTCTCAAATGGGTACATGCTACGTAGGAATACGGGCCCGCACATTTTTATCTCCCACACAACGTGAACAATGAGATGGACCATGATATCGAAAAACGAAGGAGGGAAATACATTTCAAGGTGACATAGAGTCATCACCACCTCGTCCTGCAAAGCATCTAGTCCTTCGGGATCGATGACCTTCTGAGCAATTATGTTAAAAAAATAACATAGCCTCATGATTGTCTCTCGGACTTTGATCGGCAAAATATTTCTAATTGCAATAGGGAGCATCTGTGTCATCAGCACACGACAATCATGAGACTTCATACCATTTAACTTCAAATCTTGCATCGAAACAAGTTTCTTCACGTTGCCGGAGTAACCAGACGGAACTTTGACACCATGCAAGCACTGGCACAGTTCTGTTTTCTCAGCCTTGGACAGAGTGTAACACGCAGGGGGAAGGTACGTTCGTCCATTATCAGTGCATGTCGGTGCTAACTCAGGCCTGATGTCCATGTCAGCCAAGTCAAGCCGTGCGTTGATGCCGTCCTTTGTTTTATCACGGATGTTCAGTAAGAGACCAATCAAGCTGTCGCACACATTCTTTTCTACGTGCATGACATCGATGCAGTGCCGAACATCTAGGTACTCCCAATAAGGTAAGTCCCAAAATATTGATCTCTTCTTCCAGGTGTTCTTCTCATGAGCCCTCAATTTACGTCCCTTTCCGAGGACAACATCTAAATCCTTAACCATATCATAAACCTCGTGTCCCCTTAAATGCCTTGGAGCCGAACCGTCTTCCTTCTCTCCGTCAAATTGTTGCTTCATCTTGCGGTATGGGTGAGCCCTCCGAAGGAACCGGCGGTGACGCATGTAGACGATTTTGCGTGAGTGTCTCAGCCACACACTCTCGGTACCATCTAAACAGTGAGTACAAGCTTTGACACCTTTTGTACTATGCCCTGATAGGTTACCAAGGGCAGGATAATCATTTATGGTGCAGAACAATAAGGAGCGCAGAGTGAAGTTCTCTCGTTTGTATGCATCCCATACCTGTACCCCTTCGTTCCACAGTACTTTTAGATCTTCCACCAACGGTGCTAGGAACACATCGATATCATTCCCAGGTTGTTTTGGCCCTTGGATAAGTATCGACAGCAAAATGTACTTTCGCTTCATACACAACCAAGGAGGAAAGTTATATATGCAGAGAGTCACGGGCCATGTGCTGTGTCGGCTGCTCATGCTACTGAAAGGATTCATTCCATGTGTACTCAGTCCAAACCTTATATTCCTTGGTTCTGCACCGAACTCTGCAAAACACCTATCGATGTTTCTCCACTGCGCGGAATCAGCAAGGTGTCTTATCATTCCATCCTTCTTGCGCTCCTCCGAGTGCCAACGCAGCAGTTTTGCCTCCTTTGGATTTGCAAAAAACCTTTTCAAACGGGGAATTATAGGAAAATACCATGTCACCTTAGCAGGAGGTCCTTTCTTCGCCTCTGTTCCCTCGCCATCATCTGATTGATTGTTACGTTTGTATCGGGATGCGTTGCACACCGGACATACATGCATGTTTGCATACTCTTTACGGTAGAGGATACAGTCGTTCGGGCATGCATGTATTCTTTCTACTTCCATTCCCAACGGACAAAGAGCCTTCTTGGCTTTATACGTGGTTTTAGGCAACTCATTTCCCTCCGGAAGCATGTCCGCTAAAAGACCTAGCAGCGCCGTGAAACTCTTGTCGGACCAACCGTTGCTTGCCTTCAATTTCAACAGTTCAAGCACGGCCGACAACCTCGTGTACTTGCAGCTCGTGTACAAAGGTTTCTCTGAGTCCTCCATCAAGCCACAGAATTTAACATACTCTCTCTCATCATAGTTCTCTTCTACATCGCGAAGCATCTGATCCAGATTATCATCGTGCAACCTATCCGAATCCGAGCCACAATCGACATCAACCGGCGGCATGTCATTCACTTCACCGGCGATGTCATCCGGGGGCATATCATTCACTTCGCCGGCGATGTCATCCGGGGGCATATCATTCACTTCACCGACGATGTCATCCGGCAGCATATGATCATTCACTTCGCCATGACTGGTCCAACATGTATAATCCTTTTTGAAACCCCTCCGAATCAAGTGCGCTACAATTTGCCCTCGGTTCTTAAACATCTTCAAATTCTCGCAGTCAGTGCATAGACAGCACATATATTCCACCCCCTTATTCAACATATCCTCCTCGGCGGCTCTTATAAAAGCAGAAACGTCATTAATGTACTCTTCACTCACACGGCTCGCGGCATACATCCAGCTTCGGTCCTACGTTACGTACATATATAACAACTTAGTATTAAAATCTAGATTAACTAATTATAACTACATATATACGGGCCACATTTATCATATTGAGACTTAATTTGCTAGCTCAATTCATATTACAAACACAACAGCTATTATATAACCAACAATTTTGCAAATTAACCATCTTCAATAACCACTAATGGATTACTTAGACCTAAATTGTAATGCAATTAAAGAAAAAATAAATTACATTACTAACCATATCTAGAGCAACCAGGAAAGACTGAATATTCAAAGCTCAATCTCTGCCTCTTCCCACCAAATTAACTGGCCTGAAATCGCCTAGCTTCCTCCCGAGTGAAAAAGTGCGCAGCAGTGGCTAGATCTGGATCGAAATGAAGACAGATGCGGTCTGAGCAGCGCAATAAATGCCTTAGCCATTATCACAGACGATTTTTAACTAAAAACCGTCTGTGAATTATCACAGACGGTTTTTGATTAAAAACCGTCTGTGATAATCTGGGATTATCACAGACGGTTTTTAATACAGACCGTCTGTGATACTTCGGTAATAACCGCCTGTGATAATCCATTTTCCCGCCACAAATACCACAAACGGCCTCCTAATTACAACCGTCTGTAATAGTGTTCATCAGAGACGGTTTCACAAAACCGTCTGTGATGAGACGTCTACTATGAGGCTTTCTGTAGTAGTGTGTTCTTTTTATGCATATGGCTAACCTAACATTTCTACCATAGTACAGGCGCATTGATCTCATATTGTCCTTTGCATATTGCATTCATGTGGGCCTATATGTGCCCCTTTTATGTTCTTCATTCATATCGGCTGCATTGCCCGTAGAAACGACATCGCCTGCACTGTGTTAGCTGTATACCGTGTTCAAAGCGTACGGGTCACAACCTGCTCAAGTGGTCGATCCCACCCTGCACAACCACCATTTTGTTGCACATATGCACAACTTTTTTGGTTTGTGTGTCAAATCAACATACCGAATTTCTAGATGTAATCTATGGTGTGTTGTATCACCTTTTAAAAATTGAAGTTTAAACTCAAAGTATGTTAGAAGAAACAAAATAGAGATAATTTTGTTGTGAATAGTATTATTTATCTTTTTATTTTTTCGTTTTGCTTTTTATTTATCATTTGTTAGAAATTTCTTATTTTTGTTACTCTTAATATTGAATGAATTTGAACTTGGAATTTTACATATAAGTAGAGTAATTTCTGAAGCAAGTTTACAATTTTTTATGCTAATTGATAGCCAAACTAAAATCTTGTGCAAATGTGCACCAAATAGCACTTGTGCAATAGATATCTTCTCATAGATGAGTTGCATGTGTTTGTTTTAAGTCCTGGGCCGACTTGCCTGGCTAAGACCAGTGTTTTAAATCTCCGGCTATGACATTTAGCGGATGACCTCTCAAACAGCTAATAGCGGAGCTAAATGAGGCTATAGCGGGCTATAGCGGCTAAATTGTACATGGATTCAAATAGCTCAATTAGTCTAAAACAGCTATAGCGGGCTATAGCGACAGCTATAGCCGGAGATTTAAAACCTTGGCTAAGACACAGCTAGGAGCTCACCGGGATGTTGTTTGGTTGTCGACCTAGCTCACTCCTAGGCTCAAACAACCAAAAACGAGCGCCTGGTTACCAGCCTACCAGGCCCAGGCGACCAAAAATGAGTGCATGGTTACCAGCCTATGAGGCGACTCAATCCATTGTCCATGTCTTTGATCCACCGTCACTGTTTTTATCTATCAGCTAATATAGTCTTCCAACCAAACAACCTATCTTCAAACTTCATTGATCAGACAAAAATTATCGAATTTTCAACCTACTTTCAGACATTACTCTTTGCCCGACAGAATATCCAGGCCTCCAACCAATCGAGTCCGGACTCTGCAACATTACTGACTGCATTGTGTTCATGTGGGCCTGACTTTTCGCGGCCGTACGTACACTGTGGCTTCAAGCTGCCTGCCAGGTTCGAGAGAGAGAGTGTGTGTTAAGTTATCAATGGCAGAGATGGCAATAGATCAGCCAATGTGGGCCCGTAACGACTTGAGCAGGTCAACGGTGGTAGTTGGCTGCTCCCCGTGTTGCGCATGTATATATTCAGCTAGCTGATTGATCCGATCCATCGAGTGCCATGAATGCACTACGCCGGAAAGAAACCATAGCGAGCTAGCTACCGTATACTCCACATCCAAAGCTTTACACTTTGCTAGCCAGTAATTAAGTACGTACGCACGTACGTAATTAGCAGCGGATTGAATGGAGGAACCAGCTGCAGGAGCTGCTGATCATGGCACCGAGGTCGTTCCTAGCTGGGTGGTTGATATGGAGAAGATGCTGGGAGACACCGACCGCTCCTCGGAGAGGGAGCGATGGAACAAGCACTCCATCTACCGGGTACCGCAGTGGATCAAGGACATAACCAAAGGCAACGCCTACAAACCATCTCTGGTCTCGTTGGGTCCCTTGCACCACGGCGACCCTAACCTGCGGCCCATGGAGGAGCACAAGCGACGGGCACTGCGGTGCCTGGTTAAGCGATCCAGGAAGCCGCTGAGAGAGTTCGTCAAAGCCGTGAAGGAGGTGGTGGAGCAGCTGCAGGACGCGTACGAGGAACGGTTCGAAGAGAACTACTTCGTGGAGCTGATGATCACGGACGGTTGCTTCTTGCTGGAGGCGATGAGGATGGAATCATCGAGAGTGGTGGATTACGGTAGCAACGACCCCATCTTCAGCGAGCACGGCTGTTTTTACGTGTGGCCATCTATCAAGTCCGACATGCTCAAGATGGAGAACCAGCTCCCTCTGCTCCTCCTACAAAGCCTTCGAGCTGTCGAGAAGGGCACACCTCAGGTAAATAATTACCGATTCCTTCCACCATATTCCCTCTTAAGAGTTCAAAAGATCAACACCATTAATTATGGTAGATCTATATTATAACGAAATAGATAAAATAAATATGGGAGTGTCTATACAACATTCGACTATTTTTTAAAGCAAAATTAGATGAATGTTCTATAGCAGTATCTTATTAGCTCTTACTCCATATCACTTGATGGCTACAGGACGACGAAGAGATCAACAATATGGTGCTTGGTTTTCTGGACCCCTCCGCCACGGTTGACATCAACCGGCTGGGGCTCCACCCCCTCGACATTTTTCACAGAAGCTTCACCAATGGCGCTCGTCCAGACATTACAAGGTCGGCGACGGAGGACTTCATGCACACCGCTGTGGAGCTCTACGAGTGCGGCATCCATTTCAAGAGCCATACTAACGGCTTCCTCGACGTCCATTTCGAACGCGGCGTGCTGAGCATGGCAAAAATCACGGTCCACGATGACACCGAGACAGAACTCCTCAACCTGATGGCATTCGAGCAGCTACACGTCGGAGCCGGTAACCACGTGACGGCCTACGTGGTCTTCATGGACGACATCATCAACACGACCAAGGACGTGGAGCTGCTGACCAGAAAAGGGGTCATCGTGAATATGTTGGGCAGCGAAGAGGAGGTGGCGAAGCTGTTCAACACTCTAAACAAGGGAACAGTGACTAACGATTTCAACGTGCTCCGCGACGTGAAGCGGCAGATCAACAAGCACTGCAGGAAGCCTTGGAACAAGTGGCGGGCCAACCTCATCCACAACTACTTCAGGAGCCCGTGGGCGTTCATCTCCCTCGTCGCCGCCGCCATCCTACTCGTCGCCACGCTCCTGCAAACCGTCTACGCTATCATAAAGAAATGAAATAGCCAGAACTCTAGGGTAAGTACCACCTGTGATGCAATACGATCACGCAGCGGCCAAAAGTGTGTTATGCATATGCATACGTAGTAGTTTGTAATCTGCATGTAATCTTCTCACATTTGGTCCCTGAGCGTATTACTCACCCGGCCTGGCCGGTATGTTGACTTCACTTGTCTTGCAAACTCCATAAGGTATCAATATTGTTTCGATCCATGCAATGATTGAGTATATATATCTGTGTCCAGTTCCGTCTACCGGGTGCCAGGTGAATCAAGAACATGAACAGCAGCATTTTTTTTGAGTGGAATGAACAGCAGCATTTTTTTGAGTGGAATGAACAGCAGAAGTTAATGGTGTTGGGTTTCTCCCAGGAATCAACACGCTCAAAACAATCTGCAGAATTTGTGTGGTTTCATGAGAAGTACTGTATTTTGGTGGCTATAGAAAAACAGCAAGAGGAATACACAGATGGGACAATTTTTCGTATCTTTCTTACTGAATGCAATGAGAATACAATAGGGAACCCATTTTTCAACTTACTCAACCGAAAAGCTAAACCCACTCGCTACGATCCGGTTTTGTCGGATGCCACTACCTGAACTCTGCGTTTACTGCGCTGGACACTTAACTGAAGAAAATACGACAACACGACGCACGGCTGAAAACTTGGTTCAGCCGAACACAGACCTGACCCAAAGTCTGGATTATTGGCTACACACTCCCAGGGCCGTCTCAACATTTTCAAGGGCCCTTGGGCAAGCAAGACGACAAGGGCCCAACAATCTAATTTTTTAATAAAGTATATAGTACTACTAATAAGAGTTAACTTATAGCATATGTTTAGTTCATAAAAGATAACGATAGTACAATAAATAAATTAAAAGAACGGTAAAATAACTATTATGATTACCTCAAATAAAAAAATAATGCTTCAGTGCTTTTTAAGAAACCTGATAGGTAATGGGTGATCCTGTCCAGCCGTCCGCCGTCCGCTCGTGGGGGCGTGGGACCCATCCCTCGTCGCATGCGGATGAGCGGCATCGGCGTGTCGTGGCTTCACGGTGTCGCGCCTCATGGAGCAGCGTCGCCGCGTCTGGTGATTGGGCTGGGCGATAGGGAGGCAAAACGATCATCGGTCGGCGATCGAGAATAGCCGAATATCAGAATAGGAAGCGACGGCAAGCTAATTCCTGATTGATTGCTGGACTTGTGCTAAGTGTATGGGCCTTTAAATTTTCATTTCAATATGCCAAATACATATACTAAGTACTATATACATACATATACTCATGGGCCCCTCTGTGGCATGGGCCCCCGGCCGTCGCACTTGCTGCCCTCCCCTCTAAGACGGCCCTGCACACTCCCCCCTAATCCTGACTTAGCCTGCGAATTCCTTTACACCCAGCAGCTCCCTCATTTCTGCAAACTTGACTCTCGGCAGAGCCTTCGTCAGTATATCTGCATGCTGGTTCTCACTGCTCACAAACTCGACTGAAATCAAATTGCGCTCAATGCAATCCCGTATGAAATGAAAGCGAGTATCTATATGTTTACTCCTTCCATGAAAAATCGGGTTCTTCATGAGTGCTATGGCTGATTTGTTATCCACCCTTAGCACTACTTTTCTTGGCATTTCTCCAATCAATTCACTCAGCAAACTCCTCAACCACACAGCTTGGCAAGCAGCGGCAGTTGCAGCCATGAATTCCGATTCACAGGAGGATAATGCCACCGTCTTCTGCTTATGAGAACACCACGCCACTGGGCCTCCACCGAAATAGAATACCAATCCTGTGGTACTTTTTCTTTCATCTAGATCTCCTCCAAGGTCACTATCACTGTATCCCATAATCTCTCCTTCTCCTCCTCGGCAGTAAGCAATACCAAAACCAATTGTTCCTTTGACATACCTCAATATTTGCTTCACTGCTTGGAGATGGCTTTGCTTCGGTGATTCCATATACCGACTGACCATGCCCACTGCATAACTGATATCAGGCCTCGTGTGTGTTAAATATCGAAGACTCCCAATGAGACTCCTGTACCCGGTTGCATCTACTGAAACTCCTTCTTCATCTCTTGTCAGTTTTAGCTTCGGCTCCATGGGATATTTTGTGGGATTGCATTCCCACATACCTGGCTGCTGTAGTATCTTCTTTGCATAGCCTTCCTGCTTCAACACAATTCCTTTTTGGCTGCTCCACTTGGATTCCAAGATAGTATGAAAGAATCCCTAGATCACTCATTTCAAATTCCATTTCCATTTGCTTCTTAAACAGCTGTATGTCCTCTTCACTAGTTCCTGTAACCAGTAAGTCATCCACATACACATCCACAATCAGGAGATTGTTCCCTGTGTGTCGCTTGTATACCGCCTGTTCTTGGGGACACTTTTGGAAACCGAACTTCTTCAAGGATTTGTCAAGTCTCATGTTCCAGGCTCTCGGCGCCTACTTCAGTCCGTATAGGGCTTTTGCGAGCTTATACACCATCTGCTCCTTGCCTGCTGCAGTGAACCCTTCAGGTTGCGTCACATATACATCTTCAGTCAACTCCCCGTGAAGAAACGTTGTTTTCACATCAAGGTGGTGTACTTTCCATCCTTCCCGGGTAGATAGAGCTAGCAGCATCCTCACTGTTTCAATTCTGGCAACAGCGGCAAAAACTTCATCGTAGTAAATCCCCTTTTTCTGCACATAGCCTCTCGCCACCAACCTCGCTTTATGTTTTACAACAGCTCCTTCTGCGTCCTTCTTTTGTATGAATACCCATTTCAATCCAATGGGTTTGTGCCCCGCTGGAAACTCAGTCAAACACCAAGTCTTGTTCTTCTCTATTGACTCAATCTCACTCTACATTGCTTCTTCCCACTCTTTCTTTCCTGCAGCTTCTCTGAAGTTTGTCGGTTCATCTGCAATCAACAGCAGTTGTTCTGGTTCAAGGTCTTGTACTTGAGACTCTTCATAGATATCTGCCAATGACCTGAAACCCCTAATCGGTGTTGCATCATAGGTGGATGAATCAACCTCTCCATCACTCTCTGCCACTTGGTCTGCTGACAGTTGGCCATCTGGTTAAAGGGACACATTTTGAGCCATCGGTGACATATTCGGCTGATCTGATCCATCTTGCTGCGTTGGCTCTTCTCCTTCTATATTGTCATTCTCATGACTACCAGCACCTGCAGGACCAGCTGTGTAGCTCTCCTCTTGGCCATCTGAGGTTGCAGTCTGTATTTCTGCATTTTTGGGTTCTGCTACAGTGAAGTCAGACCAGTTTGCAACTCCAGTCCCGTCTGCAGTCTGAAATTCTTCCCAGCTCCATTTCTTCTTCTCATCAAATATGACATCTCTACTTACATGCAGTCTGCAGCTTTGGGGATCAAATAGTCTGTGTGCCTTGCTTTCGGGCTCAGCTCCAAGATACACTAATTTTTTAGCTTCTGTCAGACAGTTTGCTCAACTGACTTGTTGGTACTTTTGCATATGCAATACACCCAAAAATCCTGAGGTGTCCTAGTGCTGGCTTCCTCCCTCTCAGAACCTCATAAGGTGTGGCTTCTTTCACTGATTTTGTTGGGACTCGATTGAGTATATACACCGAGTGCCGCACTGCTTCTCCCCACAACTTCCTGGTACTGCCATGGACTTGAGCATACTCCTAGTGGTGGCAAGGACTGTCCGGTTGCGACGTTCTACCACACCATTTTGCTGCGGGGTATATGGCGCAGTTAAGTGTCTCTGTACTCCCTTCAACTCACAGTACTCCCTGAAGCTTTGAGAAACAAACTCACCTCCTCGGTCTGTTCTCAGACACTTCACCTTCAGTGACAATTCCCCTTCAGCCTGAGCTTGGAACTTCTTGAAAGCCATAAATGCCTCATCTTTAGTCTTGAGTACATACACCCACATGTATCTGCTGTAGTCATCCACCAGCAAAAAGAAATACCGATTTCCACCGATTGTGTGAGGGGTAATGGGTCCACACAAATCGGCATGGATCAACTCCAGTGGGTTGCTGGCTCTGTACTCTACTTGAGATGGGAATGGTAATCTGCATTGCTTGGCTACAAGAGAACCCTCACACACCTGGGTTGGATGATCAATTTCTGGTACTCCCCTAACCAAATTCTTTGACACCATCTGATTCATAGCCTTGAAATTGAGGTGTCCTAACCTTGTGTGCCATAACCAGCCTTCATCATCCAAAATAGTTGCTAGACATGCAGGTGCCACTGTGTGCAAATGCTTCTTGTACAACCTGTTTGCAGATTTCTGAACCTTTATGAGCAGTCTACTCATCCTATCATATACCCACAGATAGTCGCCATTCATCACAACTTTGCATCCATCTTCAGTCATCTGACCCAGACTCAAGATATTTGTGTGTAGACTAGGAATGAAGTAGACATCAGTGATTAGTTTCTGCTCACCATTGCTGCACTGCAATAAAACTGCTCCTCTCCCTTTAATTGGCACTGATGAACCATCTCCAAATCGGACTCTTCCGACAATGCTTTCATCCAGTTCAGCAAAATGTGTTTTTCTGCCTGTCATATGGTTTGTAGCTCCATTGTCCATAAACCAAATGTTCTCTTCCACTTGCACCTTTTCGGCATACTTTTCCGACAATAACTCTCTTGCATTCAGCAGTACAACTTCATCCTTCTGCTGTGTACAGACCGACAATAGGAGGGCTGGCTGATCCTCCTGAGTGCAAGTGAGGTTTACCTCCTCTTCTTTTCGTTTTCCACTCCGGCACTCAGAAGCATAATGACCATAGTTCTCACAAGAATAGCATTTTATATGGCTCTTGTCTTTCTTTGCAGAAGTGTTCCTTGATCCTTCCCGCCGAGATGAATTTGAGCCACCACGGTCGAATCTGCCTCGGCCACGCCCTTGGCTTCTTCCTCTTCCTCGGCCTCGCCACTCCTGCTTGCCATTCCCGCGCCCTCGGTTGCCCGACGAGGAATCACTATTCCTTCCTTTCCGCCTTTCCTCCCACTCTGCCTGCGTTAAAAGAAGGTGTCCATCTCCATTTGCCCGGAGACGAAGACGTTCCTCGTAGGCTTTTAACCTTCCGATTGCTTCTTCAAACATCATTGTTTCTAGATCTGAATATTGTTCTATCGAAGCCACTAACTGCAGAAATTTATCTGGGACCGAATCTAGGATCTTCTTAACTAGAGCAGACTCTTTCAACAGTTCACCGAGAGAACTAAACTTACTGCTCATGGTGCTTAGCTTCCCGGCGAAGTCATCCACCGTCTCTTCTTCCTTCATTTGCAAAGCTTGAAACTCATTTTGCAAAGTTTGGATCCGTGCCTTCTGCACCCTATCCGCGCCCAGATATCTTGTCTTCAGTGCATCCCAAATCTCCTTCGCAGATATCTTCTTTGCGACTTGCAGCAAGACATCTTCTGGCAACGCCTGGAAGATGAACGCTCTTGCGGTCTTGTCCATCTTTTGATCCGCCGCCACGCCGGCCTGCGGTTCCACCGCCTCCCAGATGCCCTGGGCGTCCATCAGCGCTTCCATCCGGATTGCCCAGGAGGTATAGTTCACCCCGTCAGCGTTGGGCACTAGAACGGCACACTACCGCTTTCCCGGTTCGCCTGCTGCGCCATGGACTCGATCTGCAGTTGCTTGAACGTGAATGGCTCTGATACCAAATGTTGGGTTTCCCCCAGGAATCAACACGCTCAAAACAATCTACAGAATTTGTGTGGTTTCAGAAGAAGTACTGTATTTTGGTGGCTATAGAAAAACAGCAAGAGGAATACACAGATGGGACAATTTTTCGTATCTTTCTTACTGAATGCAATGAGAATACAATAGGGAACCCATTTTTCAACTGACTCAACCGAAAAGCTAAACCCACTCGCTACGATCCGGTTTTGTCGGATGCCACTACCTGAACTCTGCGCTTACTGCGCTGGACACTTAACTGAAGAAAATACGACAACACGACGCACGACTGAAAACTTGGTTCAGCCGAACACAGACCTGACCCAAAGTCTGGATTATTGGCTACAAATGGCTTAACGCCTCAAGGTTGAGTCGGGATCTGGACCCGGATTTATGTCCGGACCCTCCCTACATACCGAGCTCCCATGATCATAATCAGTAGCTAGCTCACAAAATACAGCATCGATGAATACAAAAGTACATTAATAATAAAAAAAATCATAAATGAGCGTTGTGGGGAGAATACAGCATCATGGGCAGGAAGGCCAAATACTGACATTGTCTTGTAGCAAAAAAGGTAAATAGCAATAGAAGCCATCAAGATATGCCCAATCAACTGAGGAGCGCAACCTAGTACTTAGCGTCATCTTCAACTCCTAATTGGTATCTTTAAGAAATGAATCCACATGTATGAGCGTGAAGGACTACAAAAAATACTTAGCAAGTCCTTGTACCAATATAAGTATATAAATACTTGGCTTATCAAGGGAAGGTCTTAGGGTTATGTTAGCACAAAGCAAGTTTTATTTTCAAATATCATACTATAGCTATTTTTTAAACCTATGAGCTAGATATTTTTAACTTAAAACCAAAATGTCATTTGGGATCGAGTAAGATTCACCAGATAGGGGATTCCCTCCTGATTCGTTATAAAATCGTATATTATTAGTTTTATTTGTTTCCTGGCAGATTAGATGCGTCTATCGATTCCCAAGGTCGAAGAACAAAGAAAGGAGTAAAGCTTGGGCGAAACTGGAGAAATAACGGGTGCCGGAATTGCTGTTCCGACATTCGGACGCAGTTTTAGGAGTGTAGATGGCCTCAAATTAAAATAGATGGCCTCAAATTAAAATATCCATAACTAGAAAATTGTAGATCTCGTCAAGAGCTTCGATTTCGACTATTGAATCATCTCAATCAAATTTCGCATGAAGAAGTTAGAGCATGTACAATACAGGCTCTTAGAGAGATGCTTAGCAATGAAAAACTGATTTTTTTCCACATAGGATAGATAAGGTGCTTATTTTGAAGTATTGATGCTTAAATAAGCATTGGTGCTTAGTATGTGCTTATATGTATAATTATATCTATTAATAGATAATATAGCATCTAAGCACCCACGGAAGAGATGATTGCATTGGAGTAAATAATTTTTGTATGGGTGCTTGATGATATGACTATATTCTCTCTTTAAGCATTCATATATAAACATCGCATTGTACATGCCCTTATAACCTCCGGAAGACGGGCTGCGCGCAGCAGCAGAAAAAGCATATTTTGAGAAGTAATACAGTCGACAGTCGTGCCCAACCATATATCGGGCGACCGTATCACCTGCGGGTGTGCATGGGAATGGCCCTAAAAGGCCCATTTAAAAGCCAATTTGAACGCGGTTTTGGTTTGGGAGGTTACTTAAGCCCATCCAAGGGGGAGGACACCCAGGCCATCACCACGCATGCCCCCATCATCCGTAGCCGCCCCCAGCACATCCAATAACATATCTACATCACCTTCACACGTAATCCAAGCAAGAAAAAGGAGGGAGCCGCCGTCACCCGGTGCGGCCCTAGGACCGGTGCCGGTGCCTCCAACATGCTATCTGCATCTACAACGACCTTCCTTCTCTCTTTTTATCTTGTTTCATCTCTGTTCTTGTACTCCACGAACATCATGTTTACTTCAATGCATTATTTTCCTTTATTATGTTGTCTCGTATCATTTATGCATGAGTGATTGATTAGGTCTTAGGCTGATGGCATTATTTATTTTACTATTCTCGCTCTATCTTCGTGTTTTCTATAATTGGTGGTTGGAGACGTCCGATCCATTGGTAAAGACCGCACATAGAGTAGATAGGAGGTGTGCACGAACCAGCGACCCATAGGTAGGGGTGGAAACGGATCGGATACAGTCGAATAGTCTCAAATACGAATACGAATTCATGTTTTTAAAACGGATACGGATACGAATTCGAACATTCTCGAATACGAATACGAATCAAATGTCGTAACGAATACAAATTCGAATCGGATATATGCTTAATTTGGTCGAATACGAATATCCTCCTACGAATGTCGTAATCGACCGGTTTTTCCAATTAGCGGTTTTAAATTCAAATTTTGACATTTCAAATTTCATCAAATGTCAAATTTTGAATTTAGCGGTTTTTCCAATTAGCGGTTTTAAATTCAAAATTTGACATTTCAAATTTCATCAAATGTCAAAATTTGAATTTAGCGGTTTTTCCTATTAGCGGTTTTAAATTCAAATTGACATTCAAATTTAACATTTGAAATTTTGACTCTCATTTGGGTAAATGGGAATGGAAAATCAATGGTAGTTTTTTAAAATAGTAGGCATCAGACAGTTTCCTTGTTGCAAATTCTAGACCGACAAATCTCATTAGAACAAAAATTTGGTCAGTCACCAATCAGGCAATCACTACGTACACAAAGATGTTAATGACTTAATGTGACCTCAGCATTTTCCTCCTTAAGTAGATACTGTTAGACAAAAAAAATATACTGAATGTCAAGCTAAAATAAGGTGGGAATCAGATGCTGGCTCCTACAGTCCTACTCTACTTTTAACAAAACCTGGTTGTTTAGGATAAGAGAGTTTGTCATTAAGGATGTTAATAGGGTTCCAACATTGTATAATATACAAAATTAACACAATCCTAAAAGAAAGCAAACCTTGCACTTCCATGGTCCTTTATATGCTGGATTCGGTATCCTTCTAGGCTTCCATATGCCAATTTTTTTGTACGGATAATCTATTTTTTATTCAAAATTACAGAAATATACCCGCGGGAAATTTTTTTACAAAAATAGGCTCCAGTCGCCTAATGGTTGGGCGACTGGAGCCTTTCGCCCAACCAGACTGCGACACAATATTTGTCGCCGTACGTTGGAGCGATTGCATCTAGTCGCGCTTCCGTACGACGACTTCCATGCAGTCGCCAACCCATTAGGCGACTTGCATGCAGTCGCCATCCCATTAGGCGACTGCATGCCCCCCGTGAATTTTGTGAATTTTGTAGTTTTAAAGTGGTAAAAAATGCTGTAATATAAATTTATGTTTATTGTATATTGTAGGTGCGTAAAAAATTTTAGAAACTTTTTTTTATTAAAGATTAACGGGAGAACGATCGATACATACACTGTTAAGTGACATACGATGATAATTCGTGTGCGGAGAACCGATACGTTTATGATTGAATGCGAAAAGAAGAGATGATAGACATGTTTGAATTTAAATAAACTTCATAATATAAGTGTGAGTAACATGCCGCGTATTTTTTCATTACATAATATAGCATCCCTCACTCGCCACCCTGGTGTGCCCCGTCACCGCGTCCTCCCATACGGCCCCGCTTGGCCCTCCTTCGGTGCAACGGGTTACGAGGCTCCGAGAAAGTAAAACGAGCAGGAGGGTGTCTATCCCGCCCCTGCGCTGGTGGAGTTAGCTGCACCTCTGGCTGTGTGCCCTCCGGTGCACCGGGGAGGGCACTGCCAGAGAGAACCTCCGGTGCTGCGTCGGAGAACTGCCCGGGCCACTCCGCAAAAAACTGGTCCACATCGTCCAGGCCCGGGGAGACGCCATGCTGCTGGTAAGTACCTGCAATAGTAATATCGTTAGTTCGTTGCATGTCGTCTTGGGATAAAAACGAGATCGGACGATGCGTACCCGTAGCTGGCGCCATCGAGGTAGGAGGAGGGGCATACACCCCCTGCGTGTGGAAGCCGGGGATGTGCGGAGGAGGTGTGAAGCTCGGTGGTGTAGGAGGCCGTGCCCAGGCTGAACCCCCTGGCTGCTCCGGGTGAGGTGGTGTAGGACGTGTCCACGTACTGCCTCCGGAGTAGTGCCACGCTGGTCGGGGTGGCACTGGTGGACGAGCAGTCGGAGCGCTGGGCGTGGAGACCGCCAGTAGCCTCATGCAGGACAGCAGACTAACAATACGTCTACACCCGACCTCCACCCGACGCACAAAGCTAACGCCCTCCTCGTGGGTTAGCTCCGCACCAGTGGTGACCCTTTACAGTAGTGAGGCAGAGTCGTTCCATAGGGCAGCACCGACGTCAGACTGGACACAAAGACATAAAATGGTCGATCATCGAAACGACATTTGGGAAATGTAAACTGCATGCATACCAAAATGGCCATTTGGGAATATTTGAAATTACATGTAACGTACCGCGATGTGAGCGTCGCACGCGAGGTGCGCGGGGTACGTGTCTGTCGGAGCGGCGACCTGTGTGGCAGGCGGGTCTACGACATATACGAGCCTGGTAAGTGTCCGCCCCTGGTACCAGCGCAGGTACTCTGCGTAGTCCTTGCTGTCGTATGGCTGGTCCTCCTCCACGCGGTCATCGAGCGCACCCTCCCACTGCTCGACCCAGGGTTGCATCTTCGTCGACCAGTCCGTGCCTCTTTTAACTCCCTTCGCGCTGTGCCTGCGTATAGAACCATTACGAAATGTGAGATACTTGCGAACGCATTAGTAAGTATGTACATATTTAGCACAAACGATCACTCACCCTGCACATTCCGCGGAAGCGATGGTCCGACTGGTACAAAAAGCACCTGCCGTAGCCCGAACTAGCGCATGACTCGCTAGGGTGTGTAGTCCTCCACGTAGATATGGTACACGAGCTTCCGGCGGGTGAGCCAGAAAGCCCGGTCACGGAAGCAAAGTGTGGACAGCCCGCCAGGAGCACGGGCATGCACTGCCGTATCTGCGTACGGCTCCCAGCGCACGTCGTCGGCTGTGATGCGGTCAAACTGCTCCACAAAGGGCAGGTACGCCCGCGTGACCTGCACGTGCGCGAACTGTACCTGCAAGAAAGACAAGTTGTTTAGTACGACGATCGTCAATAAGAAAGAAATAGTTAACTGTGATAATACTTACTCGACGACGGCACCAGAGAGAACCCATCGTCGGCCGGTCGACGTCTCCTCCTGGATACATCTCGGGCCCGTACGGACCCATGTCGTCTAGCACAGGTCGTCCGATGCTCAATCGCTCGAACGACCACAACTGCAACAACAGGGGATAGCCCATGAGGACCGAGTTCGCCCTGGTCCTCGTGCATGCATCGCACAGTGCGCGGTACGTCGCGGCAAGTGTGGCCGATCCCCAGCTGACCTGGGGGGCTCGCCGTCAGCGATCGCCCTCGCATAAGCGATAAGGCGCGCATCCACCGAGTTGTCGTGGCTAGTGGTGAAAAGCACCCAACCAAACAGCCACAGCACATACACCTCCAAGTGGCGCGAGACCTGGTGATCGTCTGCCTGCGGATCCATGCGCTCCACCTGAATGCAAACAAGTTGTTATTAGTATGTAATACAACAAATAAGAGCTTCCAATACACGATCAATTCTAAATACTATGTACCCGGTACTGTGTGAGCCACCTCAGCGTCGGCCCATAGGTCTGATCCTCCTCGAAGATGTGGTGGTGATCGCCCGGTGGAACGACCCCGTCGAATCTGCCGAGCAGGCCAGCGCACCAGTCGGCCGGGGCCTCCGATAGGAAGGCAGCGTCTCCCGCGATCGGAAGGCCAAGGAGCAGGGACACATCCTGCAGGGTCAGCGTCATCTCCCCGAATGGGAGGTGGAAAGTGTGCGTCTCGGGCCGCCAACGGTCCACCAAAGCCGTCAACAGGGAACGGTCGAACGGGAATCGTCGTGATGGCTCCCTGCCCGCCTCGTCCCCGCCCGTGGCCAAGGTGACTCCATCCTCCTCCGTGGCCTCCACCATCCGGGCAAGAGGGAGTAGCCCGGCATCCCGCAGCCTGCAAACAAAGTGAAGATCAACACGGAACGTTCTTACGGTCGGGCTAAATGTTGGCGTAGTGCAAACTTGGCAGTCCAATAGGGGTCGAGTCCCCAGGCCACGCGAGGTGTGCGTGTCCGGACCACTCCCAGCTCAGGCGGCTTGCCTGTGCTCCCCGGTGGCGCCGCACGACGGGAAGCGCGATGCACGCGGTCCACGTGCTCGTCCAACAGCTCGTACCGCCACTCGGAGTCACGTCCAGCACGAGTCATACCTGCAAAATTTGTACAATAATTTCAACAGTAAATTTTGTACATCTAAATTTCTACACTAAATTTTCTATAATAATACATCAAAAATACTATACAAAATTTGTACACTCAATTTTCTACATCTAAATTTGTACACTACATTTTCTATAATAATACATACAAACAATTTTCTACATCTACATTTGAATACTATATTTTCTACAATAATGCATTAAAAATGGTATACAACTAAATTTCTAAACTAAATTTTCTAAACTAAATTTGTAAACTATATTTTCTAAACTAAATTTGTAAACTATATTTTCTAAACTAAATTTCTAAATTAAATTTCTAAACTACATTTTCTAAACTAAATTTCTAAACTACATTTTCTAAACTAAATTTGTAAACTATATTTTCTAAACTAAATTTCTAAATTAAATTTCTAAACTACATTTTCTAAACTAAATTTCTAAACTATATTTTCTAAACTAAATTTGTAAATTATATTTTCTAAACTAAATTTCTAAACTACATTTTCTAAACTATATTTCTAAACTATATTTTCTAAACTATATTTTCTAACCTAAATTTTCAAAACTAATTTTTCTAAACAAAATTTCTAAACTATATTTTCTAAACAAAATTTGAAAACTAAATTTTCTAAATTAAATTTCTAAAATATATTTTCTAAACTAAATTTGTAAACTAAATTTGTAAACTACATTTTCTAAACTAAATTTCTAAACTATATTTTCTAAACTAAATTTCTAAACTAAATTTCTAAACTAAATTTATAAACTATTTTTTTAACACTAACAAAAAATATAACACAAAAAAATTACCTGAAATCGCGCTCTCCCTCTCCTTCTCTCCCCCTCCTCTTCTCCTCCTCTCCCTCTCCTTCTCTCCCCCTTCTCTTCTTCCATCTTCCTCTCTTCTTCTCTTCTTCTCTTCTTCTTCTACCCTTCGCACGGCCGAACGAAAGCAGTGCAACGGCCGGCGCTCGGCCGAGTGGTCTTATATCGCCTCCAGTCGCCCAACCGTTCGGCGACTAGATTGCAGTTGCCCAACGGTTCGGCGACTGGAATACAGTCGCCCAACGGTGGAGCGACTGCAATTAATCGCCGAACGGTTGGTATATTCATTAACTGTCGCAGTCTGGTTGGGCGAAAGGCTCCAGTCGCCCAACCATTAGGCGACTGGAGCCTATTTTTGTAAAAAAATTTCCTGCGGGTATATTTCTGTAATTTCGAATAAAAAATGGATTATCCGTACAAAAAATTCTCCATATGCCGTCATCATCATCGTCCCATGTGTCAGGCTGATTTAGAAGGAAATATACATATTTGTCATCATGTGTTGTGTTTATTTATACAGAGACCTTCACTGCAATAATGTTTGTTTAGTTATGCCAAGATATGCATTGATGTCAGCATCTCATGTGAGGTACCTAGAATGTTTGTAAGAAAATAGTGTTGCAACAACCTCAAATAGGTAGAGCTAAACATGTAGTTGAATTGGTCAGTCTTCATGATAATTAATAAGTACATATGTTAGCACTGAATGATGAATAAAATACATCAAAACCATTTGAAGCATGGAATGTGAATGTAATGGCTTAATGGTTGGTGCGATAAGTTTGACTAATGTTAGAGCTTGCATACCTTTTTGTCCTTTGGATCGGGAATCTCTTTCGGAATAGAATCATAGCCCTGGCCAATGCAGATAAAAAGTTACAAAACAATGTGCCATTCAATAAAATGTATCGATCCACAAAAGGAAGTATGGCAACACAAACCTTGTACTGTTCTACCACTACCAGAACCAGAACTGCCCTCTGTGTCTGCTGCAAAATTCTCACTAACAATACTTTGAACCTTCCCATGCATAGAAGCGCGGCACCGGCCAGTAGAACTAGCATTGGCATTGTTATCGCTTCCAGTTGCAGTTGCAGATGCCATTTCTTGATCATGCATTTACACAAGCAAATAAAGTATGTAAGAAATGACTACTGATGGTATGTAACTTACAAAACAGAAAAGCTATTTCTTGAGTTTTCATCTAAGAATAAAATTACCCCCAGAGCACATGCTTTACATGTGAGATATTATCAACTTATTAGCAAGTCAACTTTATATGAACACCTTTGAAACCTTAAACTATAAAACTATAAACTATTAGAGATCAATCGGAGGGTGTTTGAATATACCAAATCAGATTGATCAAAGAACTCAAAGGGGATCATCTAGGAAGCTAGCTTTGGCAGGTAAAGGAATAACAATAAGGCCCTTTTTCAGATCTTCAGTATCTTCATGGAGTATGGTATCAACACGATTACATAGCAGCATGAACTTTACAAAATGGTCACATGACTCACATGGCGTGGTGGAGGTCCGGAGGTGGTGCTAGAGCCGACGAGGTGAGGGAGGAGGCGTGACGAAGGTCCAGTCGTCCAGAGGTGGTGCACTGGTGCTGGAGTTGACGGCGCGAGGGAGGAGGGTTCAGAGGTCATGCGGGAGGCGGCGGCGTGAGGAAGGAGGGCTCTCGACAGAGGGGCGGTGTGGCGCGAGGGAGGCGCTGCTGGAGCCGGCGGCGCGAGGGAGGGGGCCCCTCAACGGAGCGGCAGCGCGGCGTGAGGGAGGCGTTGCGGGAGCTGGTGGCGTTAGGGAGGAGGCGTCTCGATAGAGTGGCAGCATGATGCGAGGGGGGCGCTGCGGGAGCCGGCGGTGCGAGGGAGGGGTGGCACAGCGCGAGGGAGGACCGGAGGAGGTGCGGGAGCCGACGGCGTAGCGATCCGGCGAGGCTGACGGCCGCGAGGAGCCGAGGAGAACGATGGGGATGACGCGAGGTTACTGGTTAGGGATTGCCGGATTGGGGATCGATTGGGACAGTGAGGCTGAGGCGCTGAGCCAGTGAGGCAGTGAGTGAGTCCGTTGGTCCGAGTCGTGAGTAACTGAGTCGGTGGCTCCCGCCTAACGCGCGTGACTCCCGCGCCGCGGTCCCGCCTTGGCGCCTTGCCCGCCAACGCTAATTCAGCATTTCGGCTGTCGCCTGTCGCCGGGCTGTGCCAGTGTGGCACTGACCACTGTGCCATTGCGCCACGGCGAATTGGCAATCGGATTGGCGTCTTGGCGAGCCGACGCCGACGGTAATACAAACACGAATGTTTTCGAATACGAATACGAATGTTCTTGAATACGAATACGAATGTTTTCGAATATGAATACGAATATTCTCGAATATGAATACGAATATTCTCGAATACGAATGCGAATACGAATATTCTCAAATACGGATACGAATATTGTCGAATACGAATACGAACATTTTCGAATACGGATTTTTGCTTACCATATTCACGTTTCTCTCGGATACGAATATCGGATAAAACGAATTATCCATTACCATTTTCCACCCCTACCCATAGGGTGACAAATGTGGGTATCAAAGGCCAAAGGGGAGTGTATATTCTACCTAAGGATAATGGTTAATCCATAGAACTTAATGTGTTGTTTTGGTGTTGTGACCTTAATTCTGAAATGGTGCCAGCACCGTCGGGCCGGGAAGCAGACAATAGTGCTGAAACTCCACAAAAGAGGGAATGTGACATTAGGAAGGCCGCCTGTAGAATTAGTAGAATAACCGCCATTAAATTTCCCTCTATTAGTGCTAGTGAAACCAAAAGCCTAAGAACTGTCATTCACTCCTATTCATCAAATAGTTTGCATTTAATCTTTTAGTTTATTTTTAGCATTTTTATTATATTATTGCTGGTAGTCACCTATGCATACATACACTAACTAGTTCATTAAAAACCTAAGCTGATGAGGAAAGATGAGCAATTTATTTATACTTCAACACTTCCTCTCATGTGTATGCTCTTTCATGCCAAAGATGTGGAATAGAAATGTGTTGTAATTATATTTTTAATTGTGCTAATCGGTTCATGAACTCAAGACCTCTTGGCTCTGATACCATATTAAGTTGCATGCACTAACCAATCCATATAAATAAAAATAACCGATGATATTCAAGTCATCTCTTTCATTTTGAGAGTAAGAAAATCCCACAATAATCCTAAAAATTCTCACATTAATCAAAAGAAAAAGATAATGTTCTTCACCACTTATTTTGGTGGAGCCAAATTATAACGGTACAGATTAATTATATATAGATATTAGAGTTATATAATAAATAAAATTGTATTTTAATTATAGGAAGTAGAGTTCTATATTAAAGATAACTATATCATAATATTTAGCCACGCAACTACGCGGTTAAACATGCTAGTTCATCCAAAAGTCTAAACTGATAAAAAAAGTCGATCGATTCACTTATATTTCAACACTTTAGCATTGAGCCAGAAAGCAAGCTAGCTCTCTAACGTAACCAAAGGAAGAGGGATGTGCATGGTTAATCGGTTAGTCATCCGTCTTTGCTCTAGTCCTCACGTAATTCCACGTATTGCAACTTACACACTCTTGAGCCCCTGAACATCAATGTAACTAGCAGCGTAGGTTAATCGGTTAGTCATCCGTCTTTGCTCTAGTCCTCACGTAATTCCACGTATTGCAACTTACACACTCTTGAGCCCCTGAACATCAATGTAACTAGCAGCGTAAGCGCGGCAACACACCGCGCTAGCTACCATGTGGGCTGAAGTAAAAGAGATGATAATTCGTGAGGAGTTTCTTAAAAAAATCGAGGATGCATGAGTAATTTCGGGAAAAAACAAAGGGTTTTTTCGCAAAAAAACTGAGAACCTGTAAGGATCTATACATAACTAAATGAGGACCCGTACGTAATTTTGGAAAACTGCGGGGTGCTATCCAACAAAGAATACGTAGTTTCGGTGAAGTGGAGGGGGTTTTCGGAAAAAAAACTTGGCAGAGACCTTTTTGTAGGAACCGAGGACCTTTACGCTATTTCAAAAAATACAGAGACTTTTTTTGCAAAAAAGCTAATGTGGACACACTTAGAGGCTGGGAACTCCCCCGGCCTTTAATATACTGATGATGATGCATCTGCAACAGTATCCTTTTCTACGAGCTTGCTGTCTTGAGCAGCTTAACAAAAGGATCAAACAAACACTAGAGCGGCCACTACATTATTTTCAAGAGGGGGAAACACAATTGTACCGGCTAGCACAACACTTCTTTCTCTACATGCTTCTGTGTCGACCTAGATCTTGCCAATCGAAACTAACAGCCACGCACTGAAGCTTCATTCAAGGGTACTAGCACATACTAAACAGCTTCATTATTAATACCCTAGGCCCATCCATACACAGACACAACCTATATCGTCTCCAAAAACAAGCACTCATCATACCTGTATTAAACCCGGAAGGGTTCCCGGCCAGAGAGCCCCTCCATGTCGCCCCCAGCGCTCCCTCGGCCGGCGCGTGGCGGGGGAATTCGCGTACTGTCGGGGGAGCAGTTTTGCGAAAAAGCCCATGTAATTTCCAGAAATTACGTAAAAGTCCTTGGTACTCGCAAAAAGGTCCCTGTCAGTTTTTTTTCACCGAAATTTTTGCAGGATAGCGCCCCGCGGTTTTGTAAATTACGTACGGGTCCTCGTTTAGTTACGTACAGGTCCTCAATTTTTACGAATAGGTCCTCAATTTTTTACGAAAAAGACCTTTGGCTTTTTTGAAAATACACATGCGCCCTCGATTTTTTTTAAAACCTCCTCACGAATTATCGCCTCTTTTAGTTCGGTACACACGGTGGCTGGCGCGGCGTGGCGCCGCGCCTATGAGGCTAGTATGATATCAATTGACATCTCCACACAAGCACTCACTCAAACAATACAAAGGCGCTCACTCAAACAATATGGTAGACACGTAATGTTTTGGTGCTGCCCAGACTGCTATGCTGCAGCATTTTCTTCTCCCTTTTATAATGCAAAACAAGTAAAGACTCTAGTAACTGCTGCATGCTAGTAACTGCTGCATGCTATAAACTAGTAACTGCCGCATGCTAGAAACTGCTGCATGCTACAAACTGCTGCATGCTACAAACTAGAAACTGCTACTAACTGCATGCATGATAACTGAGTCAAGATTAATTTCTAACAATCTCCCCCCTAATCTTGACTTTAAACTTCACAAGACGAAGTTCCATCTCCTGACACATCCCTAAGGAGTTTTTCTTCTGGTTGCCCATACCACCAGTGACACAACCTGCTGACATCTTTGACTTCTTCCTCAGCTCCAATTGTCTTTCGCCGATGACGCAATTTGACGACGACGGAGACTCTCATCAGAGCATACACACATGAGAACTTGGACACAACTACATGAACTTACACACATGACATCATGCACTGACACATCTACGTGCACGAACACAACACGACTATGCGCACGTATGTAACACATCTCCTACGTGCACGACCAAATAAATGACACATGCAACACACCTACTGTGCCAAGAGACTCAAAAATGCAATCGTGCACTAATACTTGTACACGAACTCAACTAAATTGCACCAAATAAAAATAAAGACTTCTTGTTGGATTTAAAGCAGCGTTGGCTCGTCCTCTGCACCCACTGAAGCAAGGAGAGCCGCCTCCTTCTTCGGTTCGCGGCACTCCCTTGCAATTCGTAGTCTTGGCAGTGTAGCAACGTACCTTCGCCTTGTCAAAGGCGCTCTTCTTCTTGCCGGTGCCGTTGCGGTTCTTCATGCGTACTAACCACTCCTCCTCTGTAAGAAGTAGACGACCGCTTTCACGCCCACCTTCACCACCGTTGTTATCAAGCTCGTACCGCTCTTCCACTGACTTGAGTCTTCCGGTGAGCTCCTCGACAGACAATGTCTTCAGATCGATCCGTTGCTCGATTGAGATGGCCACCTGTGTGTACTTGGAGGGAACAACACGAAGAAATTTTGTTTACCACCTTTTCGTTTTCTAGCGTTTCCCCAAGAGTACGGATGTTGTTGACAAGTCTCGTCAGTCGCATGGCGAAATCGTCAATGGACTCTCCGTCACTCATGCGGATTGTCTCAAACTCCTTGCGTAGAGTCTGCGCCTTTGCCTCGCGCACACGCTCGACACCCATGCGCACGGTCTCCCACGCCAGCTTGGTGGTGTCTTTCGCCGCCAGCATTGCCAACATCTCCGGTGGCACTGCTTGGAGAATGGCTGACAACGCCATCCTGTCGAGCCGGTACCCCGCATCGCCGGGCTCAATGGCCTCCCAAACTCCTTGAGCCTGCAGGTTGACTCTCATCAAGAGAGCCCATTCGGTTTAGTTTGTCCGCGTGAGCATGGGATAGCGTACCGCCACCCCGCCTCCTTGACCTGCTGCACCACTAGCTGCCGACCGTTGCTGCTGCCGGAGTCGTCCCCATGGCCTCCATTGCCACCAAGGATGATCCCATCACTTGGGATCCTCGGTTGGGGAGGAGACTCTGATCCGGACATCTCCACAAAACCGATGCACGGCTCTGATACCAATTATCGTCTCCAAAAACAAGCACTCACATGATATCAATTGACATCTCCACACAAGCACTCACTCAAACAATACAAAGGCGCTCACTCAAACAATATGGTAGACATGTAATGTTTTGGTGCTGCCCAGACTGCTATTCTGCAGCATTTTCTTCTCCCTTTTATAATGCAAAACAAGTAAAGACTGTAGTAACTGCTGCATGCTAGAAACTAGTAACTGCCGCATGCTAGAAACTGCTGCATGCTACAAACTGCTGCATGCTAGAAACTAGAAACTGCTACTAACTGCATGCATGATAACTGAGTCAAGATTAATTTCTAGAGCACTTTTCCTATCCTTGAGGAGGTACCAAGAGGTACAAGGTACCAAGAGGTACCAAATTAGATCCAGTCGTTCAATCAGTGTGATCAACGGCTCAAAATTTGGTACCTCTTGGTACCTCGCGTCCGGTACCACTAGGTACTGCCAAATCTCAGCCGTTCGATCAGTGTGATCAACAACTCAAATTTGGTACCTCTTCCACCTCAAGGATGGTAAAATTTCCCTAATTTCTAACAACCTACACACACATGCGGCAACCTCATATCGAGATGCTGTTGGGGATGCCCTTGGCCGAGATCCCGGCGGCCTTCCCCTTGTCGTCCGACGTGTTGGGGAACAGCAGAGTGTAGGGGAAGTTGGCCGGACCGATCCGGTTCTTGAGCAGGGGATCCTTGTTCATTTTCAGCACTTGGCTCTCAATCCCCACCAGTCGTGTGCTGAAGCGCTTGAACGCTTCCAGCGCCTTGGGGTCTGACGTCCACTCTGGCGTGTCTCGCTGCCCGAGATATATCTCGTCGGATGAATGCTTTGATAGGATCTCAAGGAGCGAGATGCCAAGGATGGTTTGGAATTGGCTGGTGATGGTGCGGATGAAAAACTTCTCTGGATTCTGCTCCAACTCTGCGTACTCCTTGGACCCCGGCTCGGGCATTGGCCGTCGGCTCACGGTCGGCCGGTTCGGAAGGTAGCCCGCATAAGAGTACTGCCCAAAGTTGACGGCCGCATGGAGTGCCGACGCGATCCAGATGATAGTGGTGCAGGCCTTAGTGAGCTCGGCCACGCTCTGCATCTTTGGCCACCAGTCCGCATCCTTGAGGTCGCCGTGCCCGACGTCCCGCACCTCCTTCCACCACTCTTGCAGCTCCACGTCGACCTGGAGGGCATCGTCGTTTGGGTAGTAAATGGCACAGTATTCAGTGACCCACTGCTCGATTGCCTGCCAGATCACTAGGCCGTCCGTCGCGTAAGGGTAGTCCTTGATCAGCAGCTGCACCTTGGGCGGGCTTGACGTGTCCATGACGGCGACGCCCCTGCATTACACGATTAGACCATGTCATTTGAAATTATGTTCTTGTTGGTTGTTCCTGTGGCTGATGTGGTTCTTGGTGTTTAATTACCTCTTGATTAGATCATCTGGAAGGCCCTGCTCAGTGAATTTCCAGTCCTTGTAAACTGCAGACGACATCGCCAGCGCGTGTTTGCCGGGGAAGACAGTCTGCTCGAAGATGCCGCCGGCGTTGATGAGCGTCTGGCGTGCCAAGGCATTGATTGTCATAGTGTCCCGATAGTGTGGCTGAAGGAGCTTGTACACAGGGTGTGTCACACTGAGCTGCCGGTTTGTCGCGATCACGAATGGCTCCATTACCGCGTGCGTGTTCAGCCTGCAAGATTTCACATCAATGCATTGACATCCAAGGGGAGTGTTACTGCTTACGGAAGGCATTTTGCCAGTCAGTACCAGTGGCTGATAAGCTGGTGCCAGCCGGAGTCGTTAACTGCGACATAAGCCTTAGCTAGTTGCCACACCCAGGACTCAGTGCCACTTGATGCAGGAGTGTATACCTTGCTCTTTGCAATCGTCAGGTTACCCTGTATGTGTGGCAAGCTTAACTCTATTGCCAGCAGTTTGAGGGTGCCATCACCTCTTAGGAACAACAGGGTCCTTGTGGCATAGGCGAAGACACCATCTAGGTTGTTGATGTCAATGAGGAATGGCATGAAATGGTCGTGGTGATCCAGAATGTAGAGCCTGTTGCTATCCAACGCCTGCAGTGTATTGTTAACACTATGGTTAGTGTCAAGACTCAAGACTGATTGGAATCTCCTATGGTAGCCAGGTAAATGATGATTGATGGCTATATAAATGAAATGATTAGTTAGCGTACCTGTTGCACACTGAAGCCTTCAAGGTTCTTCTCAATGTGAGCTGGGGTGATTTTGCTGGTCTGATCTCCGTACTTGCTAGGATCAAGACTACTTTTCGGAGGAAATTCCTGCAAACACGACGAATTGCACATTCACATCATCCAAGTTTTGCAAGAGCAACAAACCATCAGAGACTGCATATTGGTGGATCGTTCACCGTGAGACGCCTGATGATCATGGGATTCACACCAGCAAGGATCTCTCGTGCGAACTCCTCATCTGTCCTCCAGGCAAGCTCATTCTCTATAACATTGCATAATGCAACAGTTAGCTTATCAGTCCACTTCTCATCGACCACGGCTATTGTCTATTGACACACATGCTAATTTGATGTTGAGTGTGCGGCAGGGAAAACATTTTCAGCCAAAATTTCATAAAATTCGGCAAAATTCGATTTCCTCGGCCCCACCCTAAAAAAGCCCAATTCAGCAAAAAAAATCGGTCGTTTCGAATTTTTCCGGCCCATCCAACCCACACACCACATTTTCCCTGCTTAACCGTTGAGCCTCAACGATCGACTCAATCTCCATCTCTCTCTCATTCCCCATCCTCCAAAATCGAGCGGAGCCGGCATTTTGACCGAAATTTTCTGAAAAAACCGAATTTTTAATTCGGTTTTCTCATAGGATTCCGATATGTTTTGTGCATCGAAATTGTTTTCCCTGGTGTGTGGTATGGGGATCCAGCTTGGATGGTACCTTTGATGATATCAGGCTTTGGAAGCTTGAGCAGGTAGCTGCCGCCAACCGGCAGCAGATCCTTGATGAGCTGGATCGGGAAGCTCTTGCGCAGCTCCTCGAGTGCCGGGATGTTTGGCAGTTTGAGGCCGCCCTTGTAGAGCTTCATGATGTCCTTGAACGAGTCGAACTCACCCGGCGTGAGGTCGACGTACGTGCGGATGGCAGGCAAGATGCCCTGCACGATGGCCTTGAGCGAGTACCCACTACCCAGCGAAGTCTGCCAGTTTGAGGTGCCCAAAGCGCTCGTCGCTTGGCACGTAGATTTGGTCCAGCAGCGACAGCCTGCTCTCCGAGTTCGGGTCTGCAGCCATGGGCATTCACACAAATTAGACCTGACCGGCTGATGTGCATGCAAGTCCAGCATTTTGTGGGTGAAGTGATCACTGGGGTTGCAGAGACAGCACCTTTTTTCGCCGGGCTTCGGCCGGTGCGGCCGCGGCGCGGGTAGGGGTGCTCCTCAGAGCCGCCAAGGACTGGGCGTGGGTTGTCCTGGTCAGGCTCGCCGAGGTCGTTATAGACGTCGTAGCGGTAGATGCGGTCGTGTGTCTGATACGGCCCTTGCCTGTCTTCCCCTCTGAGGTACCGGAGCTCGTCCTCGCGGTACGGCTTCAACGCCTCCGGCATTTGGCTGGGCAGGTAAGTCTATGTGGTACCAAAGACATAATTAACATTCAGAATGGATGGAGAGCTCACTTTTACATCACAGACATGCATCTTGTTTTAATTCTAGGTTTGGTTCATGCATCTCATGCTCCCTGTTGATTGTTACAAATTTCCATCTATATCTTCTGGTTATTTTTGTGTGCTCCTTATTAACTGCACAAAACTGTTGTCGCATATGACATCACTACGGATGTTCTCCTCGTAATTAAGGAACCTTTGCTACAGAAACTTTCATTCTGTGTATACGATTAGCACGGTTAAATCCAAACTAGTGCGTTACGAGCGAGGTACTATGTGTTTGCTATGTTTTGCTTCATGAAATGAACATACAATTTTCTCTTAAATAGATAGTTTTTGCTGACGAGGAAAGAGCAAAAAAAGATATATAGGACCAACAAAATATACAACTGTCATTAATCTCTATAATTTGTTATTTAATTCATGTCATTATGCTCGCCTTATGTCGTCCATTTCTTCATAACAAATCATTAATTTCTATAATTTATATATTTTTATTATATCTATATGCACGTATCGTTATATCAGCGTTTTGGGGCAAACAGTGTGTTGCAGTATTGACGTATTCGTGCAACTTAGCTCCGAAATGTGAACTTAGTATGAACAGGTCCGCCACTGTGTTTGTGAGCTAAACTTAGTATTTGACGAACCATGTTTGTGCTCCTACCTACACTGATTAGTTACTCACAATTGTATGAACAGGCTAAGAAGATCCAGCATGCTGCCAAGAAGACAAAAGAAGGCTTGCAGTATGTTGCTTAGCTACTCATCAGTCATGACAGACTTACGTCGTTCGCAAAGAAGACGCGGTTGTAGTGGTACTTGCCAGTAGGGTAGACCCAGGAGTTGGCAACAAACACAATCGTACCGCGGCCAGGGACATCGTCGAGGGTGATGGTCTTTAGGAAGAACTTGGTTCTGTGGTTGTTCTTGACGATGATGGCCCCCGGCACACCATGCTTGTCCACCTCCCAGTCGAATCTCACCTTGAACTTGGATTCTCCCCGCGTCAGCGAAGGCAGGTTCGTCAACCACTGCTCCAGGTTCGCCTCCGATCCAACAATACCCCTGCCCCCATTGTCTGCGTACACATTTGGCAGGCATAAGAAAAAAAAAAGGTACAGACGAAGAGTTGAGAAGTTAATCTGCATCAATTCATCACGAGTGACTGTAAGTCCATTGTTGTAGGGGTCTTACGACCTCCCAGGACCTTTTACGACCGGTTAGAGTCGTTTACGACCAGATCCGATTACTTACGATGCCGTACGACCACTCAAACTCGCCACCGATTACTTTAAGTCGAGATCGTACCTTTACTGTAGCAGTTTACGACCGCTCTGCGATATCGCTGCCGCTGCCTTCCTTCAGCCGCTCGAGATACCGTGATCGAAGCCTTCTACGATCACGCAGTGATGCTGGCGATCACTGTTCACCGTAGTCGAACACCCTTTCGACTACGTTCACTTCCTTCAACGTGATCGGAGTTGCTTCCGATCACGCACTGATCTTCTCAGCGTAGTCGCTGCTCCTTACGACCATCTTCACTGCGGTCGTAGCCTTCTCTGCGTGGTCGTAGCGCCTCACGACCACACCTGCTAGAACTTGGCCGTGGTCGTAACTCCTCCCGATCACGCTTGCGGTGATCGTGAGTCCTTCCGACCACGTCTTGCACAATCACACAACTAAACAATGCTTTGTGTCTTTCCCTCTTTTTGGTATTTTCTCAATTGCTTGGTTTACAGAATACATGGCTCTAAGCCTCTTTTTATACCCGGCTGTTCTACTTCAACACGGGTTCTCAACCTACTCCGACTCCGAGTCTCATACTACTTCGACTCGGATTCCAACTATGACTTTGACTCGGTTTCTAACTTCGACTTTGAATTGCGGCTGCAATTCGACTTCGATTACATCCAAACTTTGTTCCTGACTCCTAAACAAGATTATTTACAACATTCTCTCCCTAATCTTGTTTTTCCACTTCAATTATGCCGATCTTTCTCCTCATCTCCGAGAACTTTATCCGCCCCAGCGACTTCGTCAGAATATCAACCTTTTGTTCATCTGTACTGATATAGTCGATAGCGATCTTCCCTTCTTCGACACAATCTCTGATATAATGATATCTTGTGTCTATGTGTTTGCTTCTATCATGTAGAACCGGATTCTTGCTCAGTGAAATAGCCGATTTGTTATCAACCCTGAGCGTTACCTTCTGATTTTCTTCATCTGACAATTCACTCAACAGTCGAGCGAGCCAGACTCCCTGGCAAGATGCTGCGCTCGCTGCGATGTACTCGGCTTCACACGAAGATAATGCAACCACCTTTTGCTTCTGAGATTGCCAGCTGATCGGACTCTCCCCAAGCACAAACATTATGCCTGTCGTGCTCTTTCGATCATCGACATCTCCCGCCATGTCGCTATCACTGTAAGCCCGTCAGCTGCAACGACTTTCCACCTCCTCTCTTGTACTGAATCCCGAGATTCAAAGTACCTTTGATGTATCTCAGGATGTGCTTCACGGCATTCATATGCTCCTGAGTCGGTTTCTCCATGAAACGGCTTACGTACCCGACCACAAACGAGATGTCTGGTCGGGTGTGGATCAGATACCGTAGACTTCCGACAATGCTCCTATAAGTCGTGGCATCAACTGGTGATCCTGGGCCTGTCTTGCTCAACTTCAGATGATTCTCCATTGGGGTTTGACATGGATTGCACTCTTCCATACCTGACTTCTCCAGAATCTTTCGAGCATATCCCGACTGACAAAGTGTTATGTCGTTGTCGGTTTGATTGACTTCAATGCCGAGGTAATAACACAGGAGTCCCAAATCGGTCATCTTGAATAGCTTCTTCATCTCTTCTTTAAACTTCATAATCTCCTTTGAATTTGACCCAGTGATGATCAAATCGTCCACGTAAACGCCCACGATTAGTCTTGTCTTCTCATCACCTCGAGTGTATACGGCGTGTTCAGAGTTGCTTTTTCTGAACCCGAGTGTCGTCAAACTTTTGTCGAGTTTCAAATTCCATGCACGTGGTGCTTGTTTAAGCCCGTAGAGAGCTTTGTTCAGCTTTAAGACTTTCTCACCTTGCTTCTTGAACTGAAAACCAGGCGGTTGAGAGACATACACCTCCTCCTCGATGTCTCCATTCAAAAACGCCATTTTCACGTCCATATGGTGAATTTCCCATCCGCCGTTTGCTGCCAATGCAAGAAGTAGTCGTATAGTCTCCATACGAGCTACTGGGGCAAAGATTTCTTCGTAGTCGATGCCTTGTTTTTGAACATACCCTTTCGCCACAAGTCGTGCTTTGTGTTTTACGACTTCTCCCTTGGAATCCTTCTTTACCTTGAAGATCCACTTTAAGCCGATTGCTCGATGACCCTTTGGCAAATCGGTGAGTTCCCATGTGTCATTCTCTTCAATCGACTTCAGCTCTTCCTGCATAGCTGCTCTCCAGTATGCATCTCCCTTTGCTTCTTCATAGCTTCCAGGTTCTTCTGCAGTCATGTAAAGCAACAAATCTTCAGACTGCATTGGTTCAGTCTGTGCATAGATCTCGCTAATGCTCCTTATCTTCGGTATTCGGCCGTTTGACTCTTCCTCATCGAGGTCTTCTACCTCAGGTAAGACTTCATGGTCGATACTTGAGTTTTGAGATGTGGTCATAGCTTCTTCCGTATTGTCGGCATTGACGACTTCGACTTCGAAGGTTACCCACTTCGACATGTCCTTCTCAATGTCCTCGTGTTCTTCCCACTCCCAATGTTTGTTTTCTTCAAAGACCACGTCTCTGCTCACATGAATCTTCCTTTTGACCGGATCATAGCACCTGTATGCCTTGGTGCCTGGTTCCGAGCCAAGATAGATCATCCGTCGGCTCCGGTCGTCTAGCTTCTTGAGATAAGTGGATGGCTTCACATGGGCTAAGCATCCGAAAACCCTTAGATGCTCGACATTGGGTTTTCTTCCCGACCACTGTTCATATGGAGTGACTCCATCCAGTGATCGCGTGGTCGCACGATTTAGCAGATAGACAGCATGTCGTACTGCTTCTGCCCAAAGCCTCCCGGGCAGGAATCGGCTCTTCAACAGACTTCTAGCCGTTTCGACCACGGTCCGGTTTCTTCTTTCTACGACTCCGTTTTGTTGAGGTGAATACGGAGCCGTGAAGAATCTTGCAATACCCTTCTCTTCACAAATCGAGTCGAACTCTTTTGCGAGGAATTCTCCTCCTCGGTCTGATCTGACCGACTTCACCTTCTTATCGACTTCGTTTTCGACAAGAGTTATGAACTTCTGAAAGTTCGACTTTGCCTCATCCTTGCTCTTCTGCATGTACACCCACATGGCTCTGGAGTAGTCGTCTACGATCAACATGAAGTATTGATTCCCGGCATCTGTGCGAGGTGTGATTGGTCCGCACAGATCTACGTGAACCAATTCGAGTGGTTGCGAAGCTCTGAAACTCGTCTGCTGTGGAAAACCGCTACGAGTTTGTTTTGCCACCAGACAGCCTTCGCAGACTTGCTCTGGGTGGTCGATTGTCGGTAATCCGACCACCATCTCCTTTTCAGCCATCGTGTTGAGACTCTGGAAGTTTAGATGTCCGAATCTTGCGTGCCATAGCCAGGCCGCGTCATCGGTTGTAGTCTTCATACACTTCGGCTTGCAAGCTTCAATTTGAATTTTGTACAGACGGTTTACCGTTCTCTGTACTTTCATCAGCAGTCGCTCGGTGTGGTCGTACATCTTCAGGTAGGTGTCTTTGAGTTCGATTCGACAACCCTCTTCAGTCATTTGTCCAAGGCTTATGATGTTGCTTCGTAGACTCGGTATGTAATATACATTCGATAATCTCCTCTGGCTACCATCCTTGCACTGCATCAGGATCGTGCCTCTCCCTTTTATCTGAATGGTCGAGCCGTCTCCGAACTGTACTCTTCCGAGTATACTTTTATTTAATTCGTGAAACATCGAGTACGTACCCGTCATGTGGTTGCTGGCTCCGTTGTCGAGATACCAGACTGCCGTCCGCTCTTGAGTCTGCTCTGCTTTCTCCAATAGACTCGGAAACACTTTCTCCTCGTTTAATAGAACCATTCTCGGTTCGTCTGCAGTGCAGAGCGACAACAGCAATGTCGGCTCTTTGTGCTCATCCGTTTGAGTCAGGTTTGCTTCCTCTACTTTCTTCTTACTTCGGCAATTCGCAGCATAGTGACCATACTTCTTGCAGTTATGGCACTGGATGTGGCTCCGACATTCGGCAGCGTAATGTCCGTATTTCTCGCATGTGTAGCACTGGACATCAGACTTGTCTGTCTGGCGATTGCTATCTCCACGACCACCACGACCTCCTCGACCACCTCTTCCACGATCACCTTGGCCATAGCCTCGTCCTTGTCCTCGCCCATGAGACGCGCCGCGGCCGCGACCACGTCCACGACCGCCCCTTGATGATGATTCTCCTCGGTTCTTCGTGTCTTCCTTTACAAACAATGCTTGTTGGTTGTAAGGCCCTTGTCCTTCATTGTCGGCTTGATAGCTCTTCAGAAGCTGCTCGTGTGCTTTGAGCGCTCCAGTTACCTCCTCAACCTTCATCTTCGAGAGGTCTTGCGAGTACGTGAGTGTAGTTACGACCGGGAGAAACTTCTCTGGTAGTACTTGTAGATATTTCTTCACCGCCACCTCGTCTTTCAAGTCGTCGCCAAGAGATTTGATCTCGTTTACGACTTCGTTAAACTTCCCAGAGAACTCCTCCACAGTCTGGTTCTTTCCCATCTTCAATGATTCAAACTCACTCCTCAATGTTTGAAGTCGAACTTCCTTCACTCGATCTACTCCTTGGTGCATTATCTGCAGAGTAGTCCAGACGTCTTTCGCCGTCTCCTTACCGATCAGCTGCCGCATCATCGAATCGGGCACGGCCTGATAGATCGCCGCCATCGCCATCTTGTCGAGTCGTTCATCAACGACTTTGTCTTTCTCCTTTGGTTCAACTGGACCCCAGACTCCCTGTGCGATCATGTTGACCTTCATCTTCATCGCCCAGATCGGGTAATTGTCCGAACTGAGGATCGGGTACTGCAGCGACACGCTTTCCTTCACCTTTGAAGCCTCCGCCATGGTTCACCAGGCTCTGATACCAACTGTTGTAGGGGTCTTACGACCTCCCAGGACCTTTTACGACCGGTTAGAGTCGTTTACGACCAGATCCGATTACTTACGATGCCGTACGACCACTCAAACTCGCCACCGATTACTTTAAGTCGAGGTCGTACCTTTACTGTAGCAGTTTACGACCGCTCTGCGATATCGCTGCCGCTGCCTTCCTTCAGCCGCTCGAGATACCGTGATCGAAGCCTTCTACGATCACGCAGTGATGCTGGCGATCACTGTTCACCGTAGTCGAACACCCTTTCGACTACGTTCACTTCCTTCAACGTGATCGGAGTTGCTTCCGATCACAAACTGATCTTCTCAGCGTAGTCGCTGCTCCTTACGACCATCTTCACTGCGGTCGTAGCCTTCTCTGCGTGGTCGTAGCGCCTCACGACCACACCTGCTAGAACTTGGCCGTGGTCGTAACTCCTCCCGATCACGCTTGCGGTGATCATGAGTCCTTCCGACCACGTCTTGCACAAACACACAACTAAACAATGCTTTGTGTCTTTCCCTCTTTTTGGTATTTTCTCAATTGCTTGGTTTACAGAATACATGGCTCTAAGCCTCTTTTTATACCCGGCTGTTCTACTTCAACACGGGTTCTCAACCTACTCCGACTCCGAGTCTCATACGACTTCGACTCGGATTCCAACTATGACTTTGACTCGGTTTCTAACTTCGACTTTGAATTGCGGCTGCAATTCGACTTCGATTACATCCAAACTTTGTTCCTGACTCCTAAACAAGATTATTTACAACATCCATAACTTTTTCGATAACTGTAAGTCTGTAACTGCTTTAGCATCTTGGCCATTTTTGCATGGTAAAAAGCAGAAACACTCCCCTGAAAGTAGACCACGCAGGTTGTTGTGTTTAAGAGTCCAGTTCAATTTTTTGAAAGACCAGTTCGTTTTTCTAATCTGCTTTCTTTGCATTGCTAGTCTGCATCTTTGTGCTGGTTTAATGTTCGATGCAGTGTCTACTAAAGCCTAAAGATTGGTTGGTACTTTTTTTCACTTATCTCATCCCGTGCTTTGCACCTTGCTCTCCTTTAATTCCTTGCTGGTCCTCTCTTCTTTTTACAAAGAGACTCACACAAAGCAACCGAGGGAGACAGAGATAGATGGAGGGAGGGAGGGAGGGATGGAGATCATTACTGGGGTCGGCGGCAGTGGCGCTGACGAGCTGGCAGGTGATGCTGTTTCCGAGTATCTCTTGAATGTGGTCGACGACGGTGGCGGTGAAGTCGTTCGCGTCCAGCACTTTCCGGCCCATCAGCACAGCTGAACCTTTGATCAGCTTCACATTCTTCCCTGATAGTTTGTCGATGAGCCCTCCCAGCATATTGCGATAATATCGTCAATACCAGAACACTTTTGATTTTATGTATTGCAGACTTGCAGTGGCAATGGATGGGGAAGAGCTCACCGGTGCGGCTGGGTACTTATACAAGCAAGGGGGCAAGAGAAGTGTGTGTGTGAGTGTGACAGTGTGAGCGTTGGGTGCTTGGAGGCTGATGTGAGTTGTGACTACTTCCACAGTTCCACTGATTGTTACTTAAAGAAGACTGAGCGCCAGTTGCTTTTAGTTAAGAATTGTTAGAGAACTCAATCAGATTATGTAGGATCGAAATGGCAACAGAGGGGGGGGGGGGGTGAATGGTGCCTTTAAAACTCCCCAAGTACCCACACAACAAAACGGTCGAAAGAACTGACTTCTCTGGTCGAATACTTCCCCGAGCCGACAAAAGAAATCAAACAGAGAATACTGCGCGGATAAAACAAGAACGGAGAAGGACTCGTTTGCCAGATTTTCGAGTAACTAAGACTCTCTGGTCATTTGAACCTTAAATTTGAGGCACTGAAAGAATCCAATCTCTGGAAAAGAAATTATCAAGAAAAACCAAAGTCTTAGCAACGGTTGGCTAGAGCAACAAGGTCGAACTCGAAACAGAGGACTTGAGGCGCACGATCATTAAAAAAAAGGAACTTCTCTGATTCGACTCCTGCTCTCGGGAATGAACTGGCCAAGTGGTCTTGAGACTATTCCCCGTTCAGAGCAAATCAAGACCAAGCTTCCTCAAACCAAGAACGAGAAAAGAGAGCAAACAGAGAAGTCGCAATCAGAACATCCAAGCAATAAACAGAGAACACAACTCAGAGTTTTCATTTCAACCATCAAGAATTACAAAGAGTCCCGATACGCCCGGAGAGCATAGAGAGGAGCTCACACCTCTTCTCTTTCTCTCTTTCTCGATTATTCATACATGGATTCTCCACTCATCCTCTCTCCCAATCCTCAAGATCACCGAGAGCTACATATGCTTCTCAGGAGGAACACAAAGTGAGAGACACACTCTGAACTCTCTGCCTCTTCTCACCAACTCTCCACTACTAAAGAGAAAGCCAAACAACCCCCACCAGTCTCTGCGCTACATGCAGGAGACACCCCTCCTTTTATAGCCTCTACTACCGGGTTTGCTTTCCTCTTTACCCATTAGCAAGAGTCACTCCAGTGCTTTCACAGAGACACAGCTTCTTTTACAGCTTTCCGCATTTCTCCAAAATGCCATCCGGCTGCCTTCCTGGAAGCTTCCTCTGCCTTGCCTCTCAAGTCTTGCAACCACCTCGCAGACCTCGTCGTCTTCAGCACCTCCTGGCCGCTCTTGACCTCAGCACCGCCCGTGCCTAGTCTCGGCCCTCCATGCCTCGCCACGACTAGTCTCAAGGTCCTGCAACCATCACAGACAAGCATACATTCATAGCACCGCACAAAACATTGTGTATAAACAATTGCATAAGAAACACAGAACTCAAAACATGTTCCACAAAGTCGTACACCCATTATGACCGGTTACTAGATGTCTACGACCACGCTCAACCCTCCCAGGGACTTCTGACCGTTTAGCGCGAGATCAAAACACCTTTCGACCACATACAACGAGTTTTACAGAGGTCGAGACCCTTTCCGACCGCAGCCAACTGCCCTACGCCCTCAGCCGACCGCATACGACCACGTCCAACCGAGCCGACCCCGTCTGAGTTTGATCTGATGACATACGACCGTTTCACAGCGTGGTCGAAGTCGCTTCGACTTCTCATGTGGTCGAAGTTGAGTTCTGCCGACTACCGACCAAAGTGATCGAAGTATCGACCTCCGACTACTTCTCGCGGTAACGTGGTCGTAACGCGCCGACTCCTCAACGTAATCATTCATTCGAGCGCCGACTTCCGACCACAGACCACAGTCAACGTGGTCGTAGCTGAGTCGGGAGACTTCCGACCACGCACAAAGTGGTCGTAAACTTGCTTCGACCACGGCCAACGTGGTCGTACTGGCCTTCGACCATGGCCAATATGGTCGTACTGCCTTCTGGTGCCCTTCGACCATGGCCAGAGTGGTCGTAGACCCCTCGGGTGACCTTCGACCATGCCCAAAATGGTCGTAAACAGTGCGCACGACTTTCGACCACGACCAACGTGGTCGTAAAAGCTGCAGACCACTTCGCCAGGGCTACGACAATGCAGAACTAGCACAAACCTCAAAAACTAAACTCAATCTTCCTAGATCAAGAGTCAATTACTCATCACAACCATGGGGTGACCTCCACATGGTCTCTCAATCTCCCCCTTGATGAGTATATTGACAAACCCAGAAAAAAGGCGCAAAGTTGAGTTTGAGATTGAAGAATCCAACATGGTCCAAAAAAAGGGAATGAAGCTTATGACCATGTCGACAGAAGGAACCACTAGAGCAACAACTGAAAGAGCAAATTGATCTCCAAGGCTCTAAAAAGGTTCCCAACAGACTTTTTCTTCTCTATTCTCCCCCTTTTGGCAATAAACACATCAAGATGCAATAGAGAGAATATGATATGACAATGGATGAATATGGCTGAAGTTTGTTTATTTAAGCATTTAGAGCCATGAGAATTATCCATAATGACCATAATGTAATACACCAAGCCATAACTCAATAAAACGCTATCTAGATCATGACAACATATATATAACCCAGCTAGAGCACATAGATGACAATCTGAAATGTAATGCATTTAGTGAGCAAGTCAAGTCATCAATGAGCAAAGTCTAACTAGAGATATCCAAGGATGATGCAGGCCATGTCAATAAGCGAAGCGGAACAAAGAAGCTAATATTGAGTCCAAATAGAGTGCTATAAGCTCAAGATTGAAACATTGGTTAAAGTACTTGGTTCTGATTGTAGATTAAGCAAATTGAGCACATTAAACATTGTCTTTTGAAAGCATATGGTTGTTTTCAACCCAATTTTTTGTTTATGTGCTAGATCTCAAGCCTTATGCGGCTACTCCAAGCAAGAAGCTTAAGAAGATAGTCTAGGTCAGCCAAAACTCCCCCTAAGTTCATGCCAAGTGCAATGGCAAGCCGTCTCATAGGAAAGAATTGGTGAGATCAGTTTTTTCGCACAAAAGAGATCTTTTTGCTTTTTAACACATTATACTAGCTCATGTATCATCAGGAGACTAAAACAGCTCAAACTAAGGCTCAAAATAGATTCAACGCTCTACTCAGCCTATTTGACATGGCATGAATCATAAAAGGATAGCTCAAGAAAGACTAAACTCAAATGCTAGCATGACAAGTTTAATTTAAGTTGATCAATTTTACTTAACTTATCATGGAAAACGCTAGTCTACACATATGAAGTCATGATAAATTTAGCAAGCTAAGCACAAGTCATGGCAAGGTGTAAAGCATGAAGCATGTCATAACAGGATAATAATCAAGGCTCAATGCAGATTGATTATAATACTAGAATGCTGAAAATGCACGAAAGACCAGTTCCCCCTCAACATTAGATGCAACTTTTAGTTCAAGTTGAGTTAAGTCAATATTAAGCTCCAGAAGCTCCCAAATGAACTCCCCCTGAACCAAAGCATTAAATTCGAGAAGCTGGCAAAGAAAATCCAAACGGGTAGTCCTTAAAGCATAGATAAGATATAGAAGATACTATGGCTCAGACTGACTCTCATCTACCCCATGTGACTCCAGGACTATTAGCTTGACCGTAACACACACACTAAAGAGCAAACACGTACCCTGTCTACCCGAGGGTGGCCCAACCCTCGCTAGAACCTACAAGAAGTGAGTGAGCTCAATCTAGTGAGATAAGAAACAGCTAATCCTGGAAGCACAAGATAAGAGTAGGAGTCTAAGCAGCTAGACAAGAGAAACACTCTAATCTATGCTAGGAGGACTAAACCCAAGTGCACCCCAAGTGCAAAGCAATAGAAATGAGACAGAAGCATAATTAATATAATAAAGCAGTAAAGCCCAAGCTCCCCCTCACTACAGTCCATAAGGACAAACCACCCCAAGCTCTCCTCGCAGAGCTGAAAACCTCGAACTGTCTAAAGGCTTGGTGAAGATATCAGCCAACTGGTGGTCACTCTCCACAAACTGGAGCACTATGTCACCCTTCTCTACATGGTCTCTAAGGAAGTGGAAGCGAATATCAATATGCTTGGTCCGAGAGTGCTGCACTGGGTTCTTAGCAATGTTGATAGCAGACGTGTTATCACAAAAGAGTGGAACACTGTCTAAGACTAACCCAAAGTCCCGCAGGGTCGAAACCATCCACAGTACCTGGCTGCAGCAACTGGCAGCAGCAACGTACTCGGCCTCTGCAGTGGACTGAGCAACACCGGACTGCTTTCTCGAAGACCAGGAAACGAGAGAAGTGCCAATGAACTGGCAGGAGCCAGAAGTGCTCTTCCTATCTATCCTACAGCCAGCGAAGTCTGCATCCGAAAAGGCTCTCAGGGAAAGACAGGATGAGGAAGAGTACCAGATACCATAGTCAATGGTAGCTCGAAGGTACCGAAAGATGCGCTTCACCGCCTGACGGTGAGATACGCGAGGAGAAGCCTGAAAACGAGCACACAGACACACGGAGAAGTGTATGTCTGGTCTCGAGGCAGTGAGGTAAAGAAGGGAGCCGATCATACTTCTGAACTCTTTCTGATCAACTGGCTCACCATCCTCATCTGGATCAAGATAGGCTGTCGAAGCCATGGGAGTTGACACCGGCTTACCATCACTCATATCGAAGCGCTTCAGGAGGTCACGAGTGTACTTTCCTTGATGAAGAAATGTACCCTCCCGAGTCTGCTTAATTTGGAAGCCAAGGAAGAAGGTCAACTCACCCATCATACTCATTTCGAACTCGGTGCTCATGACATCCGAGAACTGGGAAACCAGAGTATGGGAAGAGCCACCAAAGATAATGTCATCGACATAGATCTGGACGAGCAGAAGGTCAGCGCCAAGCCGGCGGATGAACAAGGTCTTATCAACTTTACCCATTTCAAACCCATGACTCAACAAGTAGGACTTAAGCCTCTCATACCAAGCCCTGGGGGCCTGCTTAAGTCCATACAACGCTTTGGAAAGCTTAAAGACATGGTTTGGGTATTTGGGGTTTTCGAAACCAGGAGGCTGTCGGACGTAGACCTCTTCCTCAATAAGGCCATTGAGAAAGGTACTCTTGACGTCCATCTGGTAAAGCTTGAAACCCTTAGAAGCTGCAAAGGCAAGCAGGATTCTAATGGCTTCAAGTCTAGCTACAGGGGCAAATGTCTCCTCGAAATCTAGACCTTCAACCTGGGAGAACCCCTGAGCAACCAGTCTAGCCTTGTTTCGAATAACCACTCCATCCTCTCTCTGCTTGTTCTTGAACACCCACTTAGTCCCAATAATATTGTGACCTCGCGGGGGCTCGACAAGCGACCAGATCTTGTTCCTCTCAAAATTTTCTAGCTCCTCATGCATGGCATTGACCCAAGACTCATCAAATAAAGCATGAGAGACATCTTTAGGCTCAAAGGAGGCAATGAAAGCAGAATGGAGACAGAATTGAGATAAGCCAGATTTTGAGCGGGTAACACGCTCGAAAAGGTCTCCAATGATCTGCTCTGAAGGATGAGCTTTCTGTATATGTCTAGGAGGTCCAGGATGAGATGAAGAAGTGGCCTCTACCTCGTGAGCTGACGAGGTAGGAACAGAGCCACCAGCTCCAGAAGAAGCAGAAGGCATGGGCTGATCACCTGGAGGTGCGGTAGAAGACGACACCTCAAGGGGTGGATAAGGGACTGGATCGGGTAGACAACCCACATCTCCATCGTCCTCGTCATCCACGAAGATGGTCTCGGACTGCTCTAAAGAACCTGAGATATCAGGCCTAGTCCCCGGACTGGCCTCGTCAAAGGTCACCTCACAGGTCTCTACCATTTTGCTAGACTCGCAGTTCCAGACCCTATAAGCCCGCGAAGAAGGCGAGTAACCTAGAAAGATCCCATCACAAGAACGTGACTCGAACTTATCTAGGTTCCCGGACTTCAGAATAAAGCACTTGCAACCAAACACATGAAAATGAGAGACGCTGGGCTTTCGCCCGTATCTCAACTCATAAGAAGTGCGGTGCAAGTGAGCCCGAAGAAAAACTCGATTTGAGACATGGCACGCGGTGGCTATAGCTTCAGCCCAAAACTTCCGCGGTGTAGAGTACTCATCAAGCATCGTCCTGGCCATCTCGACCAAGGTACGGTTCTTCCTCTCCACAACGCCATTCTGCTGAGGGACGTATGGAGAAGAGAACTGGTGCTCTACACCTGTCTCACCACAGAAACTCTCAAAGTAGGAATTCTTGAACTCCGTGCCATTGTCACTGCGGATCGCTCGTAAGGCACCTGGGAGCTCAACAGAAAGCCTACTGAAAAGACCTCAGAAATTAGAAAACGTCTCATCCTTCGAGGCTAAGAAAAACACCCAAGAAAATCTCGAATAGTCATCGACCACAACAAGTACATACCACTTCCCTCCGGCTGACTGCACTCGAGCTGGTCCAACAGTGTCCATATGGAGCAGCTGTCCTGGTGCATCAGTCATGGTCACAGTGACCGGAGGATGTGAAGCAGCAACCATCTTGCCGTGCCGGCATGGAGCGCAAACAAGATCTTTGACCATCTTGAGTTTCGGCAGACCACGAATGAGATCGTGTCCGCTAACTTGGGTCAAATGGTCAAATCCAATATGACCAAGTCTCCTATGCCAGAAAGAGAGGTCGCGGGACTCAGAAGCAACTAAACACCTGAGAGGATCACCAGAAGACTCAGAAAAATCAGCACGAAAGATCCTCCCATAACGAGAAATCCCGCAAACCAGACTACCCGAAGAATCAAGAATTTTGCAATTATTTTTCTTGAAGCTCACCTCGAAACCGTCATCGGTAAGCTGAGAAACGGAAAGCAAATTGTACTGCAGCTTACTAACCAAGGCTACATCTTTCAAAATGAAAGAGTCATTAATGCGCACTGTACCTTTGGCGATGACGCGCCCAGATGAAGCATCTCCGAAGGTGATCGTCTCATCACCTGGAGCACGGGCAAGGGAAGAAAACCAACGGGAGTCTCCGGTCATGTGTCGTGAACACCCGGAGTCTACAAGCCAAACCTTTCCCTTCCCTGCCCGGCGAACCTGAGTCAAACAGAGAGTAAAGTCTCAGTACTGGGATAAATCAAGAGTGATTTTGGTACCCAATACAACACGTCGAGCAGATGAAGTAGTCAAGCACGACTGACCTCTATCTACCCTACGCTCTCCATGACTCAAAGAAGCAGAAGGTCTGTGAGCAGACCTGAAGCTGTTGCGGGGTCCGACTGCTACGGGAGAGCGAGTCGGAACACCGGCAACACGCTGATCACGCCGCGGGTAGCTATCTCGACGGGGAAACCGAGATCTACCCTCAGGACGGCGGAAGACATGACCAGAGGCAGCATGAGGACGAAAAACAGAAAACTCGGAAAAACCAAGTCCTCTATGCTGCCTAAACTCCGTAACAGGAGCAAACCTAGACCTCGTGTTGGTCTTAGGTGCACTCAGGATCTGGGGCTGACCCTGAATACCCCTAAGAGACTCAACACGGTCTCTACGCGCGATCTTGGCGCGCCTGAAGCATCGATCAACCGTGTGTCCATCCTTCTGACAGAAGGTGCAGTGATACTTCATCCTTGGAGAGGTAGAAGTAGCACGGTCAGGCTTCGCCTTCTGAGAGGCCGAAGCAGCAGGTGCAACCACCTTGCTGTCAGAAATCCCCTAGACATAGCCCGCTGACTTAAATTGGACTTTCTCGGTCCTGGGCTCGGTCTCGATCACACCTGGTGCTATGGGTCTGAGCACGGCAGGTGGATGCTTCCTCATGTCCTCATAATAATCATATCCTAGACCCTGATTAAATTTGCAAATTTTAGACTGGTCCAGAATAAGATTAAGCTTCTTCTTGCCGCCTACAAATCTCTCGAGAGTGTTCATAAGGTACTGACACTCCCGAAAGAGAGAGGTGCAAGAAGAGCAGGGGGAAGAGGGAACAGCAGGAGATAAGGGAGCAGATGAAGAACCAACAGCAGAGGGAAGAATGGCTTGTGCACGCACAGCCGACTCTGAATGGACAGTCCTACTGCTAGCAGGTTGGTTCACGTTGCTATGCGTCTCAACCTTACCCTGGGGCTTCTCCCCCGTCTCAGCACAGCCAATACAAGCTGAAGGTTGCTTCTCTACTAGGTCCTTAGTTAGCTTCACACATTTTTCATCCAATGCAATTAAGTCAATTTTTAGTTTATCACAGTTTTTGCATGGTGAGCTAACAGGGTCCTTAGAAGCATACTGAGCTATTTTCCTATCATGATCAATCATATCTTGAAACTGTTTTGAGACAGATTCAAGTTCAACAGTTAATCTAGGACAATTCAAACATGAATCAATGGGCTCAAGTAAAGAAGCACGCAACTCAGCAATTTTGTGATCTGCCCGTTTTAGGTTCATCTTTAATTTATTGCAGTTTGGACAAGTCTCGGGCAGATCAAGGAGCATGGCATAAGGTCCTCTAGCAGCAATGTCCTTATCCTCACATGAGGTGGGAGAAATAGTCTCATCAGTAGTAAGTAGGGTAACAGTCATCCTACTCAATTCTAGATCTGCAAGCAAACTAACATTCTCCACCTTAATAGAATCAAGCTCAGAGGACACACTATCATGCGAAGTCCTTAACTTCTCCAAATCACCCAGCAAAGCACAACATGTATCACAGTCGTCACGGGACGGAGCAGATGTAAGTAAAGTAAGCTCCCGTGACAGTCTCTCTACTTCCTTCTCCAACTCGCTACATCTAGCTCTAGATCTAGCATGGAATCCTCCTAGCTTAAGGAAAGCTTCATTAAGTTGGTCATAGGAGGGACATACCTCGTCCGAGTCGGAGTACAGCTCGCTGTCGCTGAGTTCGCCCTCGAGGGCCATGAAGCACATGCCGGAGAAGTCGTCGCCGCCATCCTTGGGCTCTTGATCACCCGTCCCGTCGTCGTCGCTCCATCCCTCCACCTCGCTGAGGTCGAGGTCGTCGAACGCGGTGAGGACGCGGTGGAAGAGCTTCTTGGCCTTCCCGAAGTTGCGGAACTTCTTCTTTCCCGGCGTCGGAGCTGGAGGCTTCTTGTTGCGGTTTTTGTCGGTGTAGTCGATCTTGCTCGAACCGCCGTAGTCGTTCTTGCCCTTCTCCAGCTTGGGGCAGTTTGCCCGAATGTGGTTGGGGCCACCACACTCGAAGCAAATCACGGGTCCTCCTCTCTTTCTGTCTCTCCTACCCTTGTAGGCATGTGAAAACCTTCGGGCTAGGAGGGCCAGCTGATCATCCGCAAGCTGCTCTAACTGATAATCAGTTATGTCACAGAGAGCAGCGAGGGAAAAACCGCAAGAAGAATCAGAAGAGAGACCAGAAGCAGAACTGGGATCGGTGACCAAAGCCATCGACTGTGACTTCGACCGACGAGAGACAACGTCAATCTCGTGAGTCTTGAGGCGCGAGTACAGCGCGTCAAGAGTCAGGGTCGAGAGGTCTGTCGTGTCTTTGATGGTGGTCACTTTCATCTCCCAAACACGAAGATCGAGTGCAGCGAGCATCTGACGAGCGTTGTCCGAGTCGAGGTAGGTGAGACCGACCGCTCGGAGGTTGCTCAAGATCTTGTGAAATCGCGCAAAGCACTCATCTAAGGACTCGCCAGCGTGCATTTCGAACTTGTTGTACTCACGCTTGAACTGGTCCTGTCGCACCGTCTTTATTTGGGTGGTGCCCTCATGGTAAGCATCGAGGGTCTCCCAAATATCGAAGGCGGACGAAAGATGAGAGATGCGGTCAAACTCACTACGACTCAGGCCCTGGATAATGATGTTCCTTGCCTTAGCGTTCGCCTCAACATCATGCATATTTCCAGCATTGATGTTCTCATCGGCAGGAACAACAAACCGGACCTTGACCTTGCGCCAGATGGCGTACCCCTGAGCCTGGATGTATGTCTCCATTCGGCTCTTCCAGAAGGGGTAATCCATGCCATCGAAAACGGGCGGCTTGGTCGAGTACTTGTCCGTCGCCATGGCTCTTGAGACCGGTTAAGATCTATTGATTAGAGCTAACCGGCTCTGATACCAATTGTAGGATCGAAATGGCAACAGAGGGGGGGGTGAATGGTGCCTTTAAAACTCCCCAAGTACCCACACAACAAAACGGTCGAAAGAACTGACTTCTCTGGTCGAATACTTCCCCGAGCCGACAAAAGAAATCAAACAGAGAATACTGCGCGGATAAAACAAGAACGGAGAAGGACTCGTTTGCCAGATTTTCGAGTAACTAAGACTCTCTGGTCATTTGAACCTTAAATTTGAGGCACTGAAAGAATCCAATCTCTGGAAAAGAAATTATCAAGAAAAACCAAAGTCTTAGCAACGGTTGGCTAGAGCAACAAGGTCGAACTCGAAACAGAGGACTTGAGGCGCACGATCATTAAAAAAAAGGAACTTCTCTGATTCGACTTCTGCTCTCGGGAATGAACTGGCCAAGTGGTCTTGAGACTATTCCCCGTTCAGAGCAAATCAAGACCAAGCTTCCTCAAACCAAGAACGAGAAAAGAGAGCAAACAGAGAAGTCGCAATCAGAACATCCAAGCAATAAACAGAGAACACAACTCAGAGTTTTCATTTCAACCATCAAGAATTACAAAGAGTCCCGATACGCCCGGAGAGCATAGAGAGGAGCTCACACCTCTTCTCTTTCTCTCTTTCTCGATTATTCATACATGGATTCTCCACTCATCCTCTCTCCCAATCCTCAAGATCACCGAGAGCTACATATGCTTCTCAGGAGGAACACAAAGTGAGAGACACACTCTGAACTCTCTGCCTCTTCTCACCAACTCTCCACTACTAAAGAGAAAGCCAAACAACCCCCACCAGTCTCTGCGCTACATGCAGGAGACACCCCTCCTTTTATAGCCTCTACTACCGGGTTTGCTTTCCTCTTTACCCATTAGCAAGAGTCACTCCAGTGCTTTCACAGAGACACAGCTTCTTTTACAGCTTTCCGCATTTCTCCAAAATGCCATCCGGCTGCCTTCCTGGAAGCTTCCTCTGCCTTGCCTCTCAAGTCTTGCAACCACCTCGCAGACCTCGTCGTCTTCAGCACCTCCTGGCCGCTCTTGACCTCAGCACCGCCCGTGCCTAGTCTCGGCCCTCCATGCCTCGCCACGACTAGTCTCAAGGTCCTGCAACCATCACAGACAAGCATACATTCATAGCACCGCACAAAACATTGTGTATAAACAATTGCATAAGAAACACAGAACTCAAAACATGTTCCACAAAGTCGTACACCCATTATGACCGGTTACTAGATGTCTACGACCACGCTCAACCCTCCCAGGGACTTCTGACCGTTTAGCGCGAGATCAAAACACCTTTCGACCACATACAACGAGTTTTACAGAGGTCGAGACCCTTTCCGACCGCAGCCAACTGCCCTACGCCCTCAGCCGACCGCATACGACCACGTCCAACCGAGCCGACCCCGTCTGAGTTTGATCTGATGACATACGACCGTTTCACAGCGTGGTCGAAGTCGCTTCGACTTCTCATGTGGTCGAAGTTGAGTTCTGCCGACTACCGACCAAAGTGATCGAAGTATCGACCTCCGACTACTTCTCGCGGTAACGTGGTCGTAACGCGCCGACTCCTCAACGTAATCATTCATTCGAGCGCCGACTTCCGACCACAGACCACAGTCAACGTGGTCGTAGCTGAGTCGGGAGACTTCCGACCACGCACAAAGTGGTCGTAAACTTGCTTCGACCACGGCCAACGTGGTCGTACTGGCCTTCGACCATGGCCAATATGGTCGTACTGCCTTCTGGTGCCCTTCGACCATGGCCAGAGTGGTCGTAGACCCCTCGGGTGACCTTCGACCATGCCCAAAATGGTCGTAAACAGTGCGCACGACTTTCGACCACGACCAACGTGGTCGTAAAAGCTGCAGACCACTTCGCCAGGGCTACGACAATGCAGAACTAGCACAAACCTCAAAAACTAAACTCAATCTTCCTAGATCAAGAGTCAATTACTCATCACAACCATGGGGTGACCTCCACATGGTCTCTCAGATTAGAAACTGAAATCTTTGAGGCCATGAATTTGAATCGTGGTAGGAACCGTAAGTGGTATTAGTAATTCTTGTCCCCATATTGATAGGAATAGGCAGGAATCGAAATCTTTTTGAGTCATGGTTCGTGTTCGGATTGAAATCTCGAGGAATCATGGCAGACCTGAGCAAAGTCTGAGGTATGCTGCCAAAAATTTCGGGCTAGGCTGTGCTGGATGTCTTGATATGTGACGATGTCATACTACAAAAGTACAAATCCACAGTAGGAGTGTGCTACACATTTGCCTCCTACCTATTAGTATTATCTTTCCTTTTTATGCATAGGTTCACCTACTCACATGGTTAATTAGACAGCATTTTAGTTATTACCCGACGAAAGATATGACATGTATAGTAGTTTCAAGTCTCCCGTCAATGTGTAAAGATACAGTTAGGTGTTAATCACGCTTCTTATTGATCAGTTTTGTTTGATTTACTGACAAGTCCACCTGAACTGAAGTATATGTTTGTGAGGATAAGCACTGAGCAGGGACTGTACTATTTTTTGTCTCTCTGTCCCCCTCCCATGGTGTCACGCACGTGCAACACAAGGGTTGTTCGAATAACATTGACGAAGACTTGAGCTATAGTAGGTCAACGTTTACTCCACTGCTTGTCATAACTCCATTTTGCTCCACTGCTTGTCATAACTCCATTTTGGATCACAGACTGTTGATCGAATTAACATTCACGAAGACTTGAGCTAAAGTAGGTCAAGTGCGACTGCGAATCTCATTAGGTCCCAGTTCATGAACTTGCCGTTAGAGTTTGTTGGGCAAGACAAAGTAATGCAATTGAAAAGATGATTCTATTCACGTTCAGGTGGAGACGGAAATAGGAGTAGGTTTGATGGTCAAGGATGGGTCTTAGGGGGGCGCGTCGTCGACGTCGCCTTACCCTGGCTCCTCGTAACTCCCCGCTGGGTGTTGTGCCGACGAGCGCGGTAGCGTCGGCGTTCTTGTCGGTGTCTCTTTGCTCCACTTCGGAGCGGGATACCTCGTCGCTCGAGTCCTTGCTGGGGTGTGAGGTTGCAGAGTCGGGGAAGGAGAGGTCTTCTGTGTATTCGTGGGATTCCTGTCCCAGGGGCGGACCCAAAGAGGGGGGAGTGAGGGCCCAGGCCGCCACTCAATTCACAGGAACTCAGTATATAGCCCAAGATTTAATGCTAGTGCCCCCACTCAGCCCAACTAAAAGGCCCTCACTCATGCTAAAATTATGAATGAGAACAATTCAGCATACTATGTGTATTGTTGTGCCCCCTCTCAGATTTTGTCCTGGGTCCGCCCCGACCTCTCCGTCAGAGGTTTCTTCCTCCTCCGACGGGGAATCTCTTTCCTCAACGGAAGAGGCTGCTGGGACGTCGGAGCTTAAGGCGGAGTGGGTGGTTTGTCGAAGGCATTCAGCACCGGGTTTGCTTTCTTCTTCCGACCCACTAACTGGGGTTAGGAGGGGAGGGGGTGGATCTCGGTTCTGGCCTCTGGCCGGTGACGACAGTTCCATTGAGGAGGTTGCTGAGGTGGGTAGCAGCGTAGTTGAGTTGAGCGAAGGGTTCGTGTAGGATTCTGTGATCGGGGGATCTCCGATTATCGAGTTGGTGAGCGCTGAAGCCCTAGCTATCTTCTCTTGATTTTTCTTCGCCAAGTGTTGGGTCTACGGTTGGTGAAGCAGGTCAGGTTCATCGTTCCAAGTTGGCGGCTTTGCAGATCGCTGGCTCGGTGGCGCAGAAGAGGGCGTCACTGGGCTCCGGTCAGTGGAAGGGGCCCCTTCCTGCGAGGAGGGAGTAGCCGGATTTGCTGCTGGGAGATGTCTGGGTGAAAGACTCAAGGCTGAAGGGAAGTGCTCAGGGATTATCCCGATTGAAGGACCTTGGAGGGTTGAGGGAGGCTGCTGGGTCAGTGGTGGCGCCGTCGCCGGAGTCGGTGGTGGCGGGGTCCGGAGGTAGGAAGGAACCACTTGATTTTCAATTTGTGAAGTCGAATCGTCAGGTGGGGCCGCAGAGGCTGGGTGGTGTGTTGGGCCTGTTGGGTCATGTAGGGGCCTGTTTGGCACTGCGATTCCCCCAAAGCCTGGGTGAACTATTGGCCAGAAAGGGACGGCCAAGGATCCTGTCAGGAAAGCAAATCTCTCTTGTCTCTTCCCTAGTTCCTCTGGTTGGCACGGTTCCCCGGAGTCGCTCTTTCATAGAGGTGGTCAGGGGGGAGGAGTCTTCGACGCAGGCGTCAGGAGGGCGGCGGGGAAGCAAGATGCAGAGAGGTGGTCGTGGTGGAGTGGGGGGCCGGTTTGGTTTCGCGAATCAGGCCTATGGTGCTGGGTACCGTGGGCGCGGGGTGGCCTTTGGCCGTGGCCGCGGGCAGGGAATGGAGGTCGAGGTGGAGGGTCCCGGTGGTGGTGGTTTTTGGGCGGAGGGGCATGGTGCTCAAGGCGGTGGTCGGGGGTTGAGGCCCCCGGTTGGGGGTGGTGCTTTTTGTGGTAGGGGATGGTCGCGACATGGCTTTAGCGGAGGTGTTGGGTGGTACTCTGGGGGGCGCGTGGTGGCTTTGGTCGTAGGCAAGGTCGCGGTTTGTTGTGGCAGTTTGGGCAACCTGCTGATCGTGGGAATTCTGAATTTGGTGTTTCTTCCGAAGGGAATGCCGAGTCAAGGAAAGTGGCTGAGCTCGCTTCTGTCAAGACCAGTGTTGGGAACCTGCCGGCGAGTGCGGGGGCTGTGCAGGAGGAGGTGGTTCAGGGCGGTGTGGTTGAGGAGGGAGAAGTTGGGTTGGCGGTAATCACATGCTCAAGGTGTACAAAGAAGGGGCATTTGGCGGCTGGTTGTTCGGTGGATGTCTACTGCGTTATTTGTGATAGTCATGAACACGTGAACCATAGATGCCCGATCCTCAAAATGCCGAGGCCAGTTGCTCATGCAGTTGGTTATGTAGTGCATGGTTTGGGATTCTTCCACATTCAGCATCCTCCTCTGCCAAGGGGGAAGAAGGACTTAAAGCGAGCGTTGATTACCATTACTGGAGGAGTGCTTTCTGAGGAGCAAGTGTGTCTTCAATTGTAGAGAATTGTTCCAGGGAAGTGGAAGTGATCTTTGGAGAAGTTTGGAGATAATGCTTTTGTTACTCAGTCCCCTTCGAAGTCTGAGTTGCAGTGATCGATTGCTTTTGGGGGGCTGATGTGAAGGAGGATGGAGTTTCAACAGGCGTGAGGTTGATCTTTGAGAAGTGGCATGAGAAGGAGGAGGGTTTCTTGCTCCCTAAAGTGTGGGTCAGGGTGTTTGGGATAAGAAAATCTTTGAGAGAGTTTCTGAACTTGTGGGCGGTCGGGTCAATGCTTGGTTCAACTCAGACGGTGGATATGGAGTCGACTAGGAAGAATGAGTTTGGAAGAATTTTTGTAGCCGTCCTTAATCCGAAGTTGATTCTTGCACATTTAGATGTGGTCATTGGGGATCACTATTTCGAGTTGGAATTTGAGGTGGAAAAAAGAGGTTTTGACAAAAATGGAGAAGAAGTCGAGGTGGATTGGAATGGAAGGGAAAATTATGGGTTTGGGAATGAGGAGGGGGGTTTGGAGGAGGATGATCTGCTGGGGGAGGAGTTGGATGGTGCTAGAGAGCACAAGCGGTTGAAGGGAGTTGGTGTTGGAAATATGCCCTAGAGGCAATCATAGAGATGATGATATTTCGTTGTATCCATGATTTAATAAATGTTCCTTGAATATTGCCTTTGTGTTGATTAACAAGTATGTGACTTGTTTGTGAAACTCTTTACTTATATGGTTATTCTAAAGTTGTCCCTAGTCGGAGTTCATGTGAGGACACACGTGAATAATGGATTAGCACATGTATCGGTTGATGACCATGTTTCACAGGTCATAGACATGGAGATGTCAAACCAATAATGTGGACACATGTTTAGAACATGGGGTTGGACCGACCCAACATGAGACATAACAATTATACTTATGGTTCTCTATCTACACAATGTGTACGCCTTGTCCTTAGACCTGAGATTGTCGCATGTACTTGAGATGTGAATCGACCTACTTAGGGGCTATCAAACGCTACTCCGTAACTTGGTAGTTATAAAGGTAGTTTTCGGGTTTGTCATGAAGCATGCTACGAGGCATGGTCAGTCGAGATGGGATTTTCCCCTCTCTACCTGAGAGAGATATCTCTGGGCCCCTCGAGTGATCGGATCCAGAAATGCATGGCCATGCTACTTAAGGTTAAGAGTTAACCTAGTAAGGGATTCCGGATCACAGGATCGAGAAAGAGTGGTCAGCTTGGAGCTCGACCAAATATCGTGAGGCAAAGGGATTGGCATGTACATAAAGTTGTGATGGTTCGTCCGATATGATCTTTGTGTATGTTTAGGAGTTGGCACGTCTTGCTAGAGGCCGCTACCAACTATTGACCGAGTAGGTGAACTCGTGTCATGTCTAAACATACGTGAACCCATAGGGTCACACACTTAAGGGCTGAAGCCTAATTCGGATTGGATCCGGGTTGGACTGGGTATTGAGTCCTAATGGGCCTCCATTCGTAGAAGCCCATTGTGAGGACGTCTATAAAAGGAGGGCAAGGGCGCACAAGGCAAGAGAAGTTTTTCGTGACCTCCTCAAACCCTGGCCGCCACCCCTCCCACGCCCTGGGCGCTCGCGCGGATCTAGTAATCCGGCGTGCGTCGCTTCCTCCCGTACGTGTGGATACCTTTTGGCGGCGCTGCATCTGTAGCGTTTGGACGAACCGCAAGAGGAGCTGTACGATTGACGCCGCGACAAGGACGAGGAAGTAGTACGACTACTCTGCCCCGACGTGCTGCGTCGACGTAGTACGACTACTCTGCCCCGACGTGCTGCATCAATTCCGCACCTGCGCGTCTAGTGGTAATTCCGTGATCTATAACTGCAGTGATCTTGGTTTGCGGGTAGAATTTTTATTAATTTGCGCTAGCGTAGCATACCCGTATCCCTTCAGTGGTATCAGAGCCATTGCTGTCATGTTATAGGTTCGGGTGATTTGCATATGGCGATATGTAAGTAGGTATGATCGATGTGATCGATTGTATAGTTCTGATAATGGATTGATCTGATCTGGTTTCCGTGAACATGCTGCTAAGGTCGTGCCACAACATACCCCTACCGGTCGGAATCACCATCGGGGTAGACAGTGACACGTAAAACCGATTGCGGAATGCTTAGATCAATATGATTGGTCGAATCGGAACCTAGATTAATAATCGATATTCCGTGATTATGCTGCTAAGGTCGTGCCACAACATACCCCTACCGGTCGGTATCACCATCGGGGTAGACAGTGACACGTAAAACCGGCTGCGGCATGCGAAGATCAATGCAAATTGGTCGAATCGGAACAATGGTCGATTTGGGGTAAATATGATTTGCCGATCAAAATCCTAAGTAAAAATTGCTGCCCCTTCGAACCCCGCGGGGGGAAACCCCCTCGACCCCCTTATCCGGTAGATTGCGAATCTATGCATAACTTGTTTTTGCAGGATGTATGTGACCAGTATGGCCTAATGTGTATGTGATGCATGTTTGTAATATTTTCATGACCTGCGTGTCGTGGGTTCGGCAACACGGCTGGAGCCATTGTGTTGTCAAAGTATTGTATTAACGGCCTGCGTGCCGACTTGTGATGATGCCTTGTATCCATGTATTTTATTACTAGCTGTTATGAGTAATAGCTTATATTAGTACTTGGAGGACACATCACTTGGAAGGATGGCACACATGAACCATGGAGATGGAGATCATCATGGTGGACAGATTCTATGGCGATGGAGATCACCATGAGAAAATGGGCCATACTGAGTCACAACTGTGTGAATGCTATTCCTATTGTTTTACTTCTATGCATGCTTGAATGGTAGAAGTATAGCGATCCCTCACATAATGTTAAGTTAAAACATATGCCCTCCCAACTAAACCTTGCACCATCCCATGTCTTGTAAATTGATGGTGGGTCTATAAAATTAGGGCACCATCGACTTTCCTTGACTAGATGGGTTTGTATCGGATACATACATGCATAAGGGTTGGTGAACTTAACAAGGTTATCATAAAGGTTATGGGCCTTGGGGCATAAAGGTTGGGCGCCGAGGCATACAAATGTCACCCAACAACAAGAGTCATATAGAGATATGATTAGTAAAGGTGTTACTTACCAAATTACCTTGTCTCCTAGCGGTGATGCAAAAGCTCACTAGTAGACTAGTTAATTGCGGATCTTGAATCGCTAAGAATCAATAGAGGGATATTGATTTTAGTGGGAGTACATTCTATTAAACTTGTTTAATACGGTTTACTCTATCATGGTTCTATTTGTCTTAGTATTTTGCATTTCCTATTGTAGATCAATGGCATCTAGCAGCCGCGCACACCCTTTTGCTTTGCGATCGATTCTTGAGAAAGAAAAATTAAATGGAACAAACTATTCGGACTGGGTCCGTAACCTAAGAATTGTTCTCAGGGCAGATAAAAAGGAAAACGTTCTGGACACCCCAATCCCAGAAGAGCCTGCTATCAATGCGGCTGCTGCTGTTAAAACTGCCTACAAGAAAGCATGTGATGACTCTCTTGAGATTAGCTGTCTTATGCTTGCATGCATGGAACCTGACCTTCAAAAGCAGTTTGAGGATCAGGAAGCGTATGATATGATCATGGCGCTTAAAGACATGTTCCAGACACAGGCCAAGACTGAAAGGTTCAATGTCTCTAAGGCTTTTCTGGAATGCAAGTTAACAGAAAGTGCACCCGTAGGCCCACATGTGATCAAAATGGTTGGTTACAGTCAGACTTTGGATAAACTTGGTTTTCCAACTAGCCAAGAGTTGGCAACTGATTTCATTTTGGCGTCTCTTCCACCTAGCTATGGACATTTCATTTCGAACTACCATATGCATGGGGTGGAAAAGGGCCTTAATGAGCTTTGTGGGATGCTCAAAACAGCAGAGAGTGACATTAAGAAGTGTGCAGGGCCTAGCCATGTGATGGCTGTGCAGAACAAGTCTAGCTTCAAGAAAAAGGGTAAGAAGTCATGGGCAAAGGATAAGGGCAAGGCTAAAGATATGATCTCGAAGCCAACGCCTAAGCCTAATGCTGGACCTGGAGCTGAGACAGTATGCTTCTATTGTAAAGAGACTGGCCACTGGAAGAGAAACTGCAAGAAGTACATGGATTCCGAGGAATGCAAGAAGAAGGCTGGAAGTAAGACTTCCACCCATGGTACACTTGTCATAAATGTTTTAGACATTTTTCTTGCTGATTCTCCTATTAACTCTTGGGTATTTGATACCGGATCAGTTGCTCACATTTGCAACTCGATGCAGGGGCTAATAAGAAGTAGAGGAGTCGCAAGAGGTGAAGTTGATTTTCGCGTCGGAAATAAAGCAAGGGTTGCTGCGTTAACCGTCGGCACCATGCAACTTCAGCTTCCTTCAAGATTTATTATGGAATTGAATAATTGTTATTATGTTCCTAGTATGAGTCGAAACATTTTATCTCCCTCATGTTTGATGAGAGATGGTTATTCATTTGCAAGTAAAGACAATGGTTGTTTGATCTCTAAAAATGAAATGTTTGTGGCTTTTGCGCCCATTGTGAATGGGTTATTTATTTTAAATCTTGATGATGCGCCCATCTTTAACATAAATGCTAAAAGACTTCGGCCTAATGATTTGAATCCCACCTATGTTTGGCATTGTCGTTTGGGTCACATAAGTGAAAAGCGCATGAAGAAGCTCCATGATGATGGTCTTCTAACTTCGTTTGATTTTGAATCATACGAGACATGTGAAGCTTGTTTGCTTGGTAAGATGACCAAGTCACCTTTCAAAGGTTCTTTTGAGAGGGCATCAGACTTGTTGGAAATCATACATACTGATGTATGTGGACCAATGAGCACGACTGCTAGAGGTGGATTTCATTACTTCATAACTTTCACTGATGATTTTAGTAGATATGGCTATGTCTACTTAATGAAGCATAAGTCTGAAACTTTTGAAAAGTTCAAAGAGTTCCAGAATGAGGTTGAAAATCAACGTGCCAAGAAAATTAAGGCTCTACGATCTGATCGTGGTGGCGAGTATTTGAGTCATGAATTTAGCAATCATCTGAAGAGTTGCGGAATTGTTCCACAGCTAACACCGCCCGGAACGCCTCAAAGAAACGGGGTATCCGAGCGGCGTAATCGGACCTTGTTGGACATGGTTCGATCGATGATGAGCCAGTCAGATCTACCATTATCATTTTGGGGTTACGCTCTAGAAACAGCAGCTTTCACACTTAATAGGGTACCGTCTAAATCCGTAGTTAAGACACCATATGAGATATGGACTGGGAAGAGTCACAGTTTGTCTTTTCTAAAGATTTGGGGATGTGAGGCATTTGTCAAGCGACTACAGTCGGACAAGCTCACACCCAAGTCGGATAAATGCATTTTCGTGGGATATCCGAAGGAAACCTTTGGATATTACTTCTACAACCGACTAGAGGGCAAAGTGTTTGTCGCTCGAAGTGGTGTTTTCCTAGAGAAAGAGTTTCTCAACAGGGAGACAAGTGGAAGAACGGTGCAGCTTGAAGAGGTTCAAGATGAACCAATTGGGGAAGACTCGACGAATGATGCCCACGTGGCAGAACAAGTTGAGGAACCCATGGCTAAGGAAGCACCACCACCACGAAGGTCGAAAAGGCTCCGCAATACGCGAGATATGTTATTGTTAGACAATGATGAGCCTACGACCTATGCGGAAGCAATGATGGACCCAGACTCTGAGAAATGACATAGTGCCATGAGATCCGAGATAGCATCCATGGGAGACAATCAAGTTTGGAACTTGGTTGACCCGCCTGATGGTGTTAAAACCATAGAGTGCAAATGGATCTACAAAAAGAAGATTGATATGGATGGAAATGTTCATATCCATAAAGCTCGACTCGTCGCAAAAGGTTTTCGGCAAGTTCAAGGAGTTGACTACGATGAGACCTTCTCACCTGTAGCGATGCTTAAATCTATACGGATCATTCTAGCTATTGCTGCATATTTCGACTTTGAGATATGGCAGATGGATGTCAAAACGGCTTTCCTTAATGGAAATTTAACCGAGGACGTGTATATGATACAGCCCGAGGGTTTTGTCGATCCAATCAATGCTAGAAAAGTATGCAAACTTCAAAAATCCATTTATGGGTTTAAGCAAGCATCTCGGAGTTGGAACATTCGTTTTGATGAAGTGGTCAAAGGGTTTGGCTTCATCAAAAACGAAGAAGAATCTTGCGTTTACAAGAAGGCAAGTGGGAGCTCGCTCGTATTTCTAATCTTATATGTAGATGACATATTACTGATTGGAAATGATATTCCTATGCTCGAGTCCGTTAAGACCTCACTGAAAAATAGTTTTTCAATGAAGGACTTAGGGGAAGCGGCATATATTTTGGGTATTAAGATCTATAGAGATAGATCAAAAAGGCTAATAGGATTAAGCCAGAGTACTTACATTGACAAAGTGTTGAAACGGTTCAACATGGAGGAGGCAAAGAAAGGGTTCTTGCCCATGTCTCATGGCATAAATCTTGGCAAGACTCAGTGTCCTTCGACAACTGATGAGCGAGATCGCATGAGTAAGATTCCATATGCTTTGGCCATTGGATCTATCATGTATGCTATGATATGTACTCGCCCAGATGTTTCCTATGCTCTAAGTGTTACGAGCAGATACCAGGCTGATCCCGGTGAGAGTCACTGGATAGCGGTTAAAAACATCCTCAAGTATTTGAAAAGAACTAAGGATGTGTTCCTAGTCTACGGAGGTGAGGAAGAGCTCGTTGTAAATGGTTACACCGATGCAAGCTTCCAAACCGACAAAGACGATTACAAATCGCAATCGGGTTTTGTGTTCATTTTGAACGGTGGTGCGGTCAGTTGGAAGAGTTCCAAGCAGGACACTGTTGCTGACTCTACAACGGAGGCCGAGTACATTGCAGCTTCTGAAGCAGCAAAGGAAGGTGTTTGGATAAGGAAGTTCATATCTGAACTAGGTGTGGTTCCTAGTGCGTACAGTCCTCTGGATCTTTACTGTGATAACAGTGGGGCCATTGCACAAGCCAAGGAGCCAAGGAATCACCAAAAGAACAAACACGTACTGCGGCGGTTTCATCTCATTCGAGAGATCCTCAATCGAGGAGATTTAAAGATATGCAAAATACATACGGATTTGAATATTTCAGATCCTTTGACGAAGCCTCTCCCACAGCCTAAGCATGAGGCGCACACAAGAGCTATGGGTATTAGATATCTTCTAGATTGACTCTAGTGCAAGTGGGAGACTGTTGGAAATATGCCCTAGAGGCAATCATAGACATGATGATATTTCGTTGTATCCATGATTTAATAAATGTTCCTTGAATATTGCCTTTGTGTTGATTAACAAGTATGTGACTTGTTTGTGAAACTCTTTACTTATATGGTTATTCTAAAGTTGTCCCTAGTCGGAGTTCATGTGAGGACACACGTGAATAATGGATTAGCACATGTATCGGTTGATGACCATGTTTCACAGGTCATAGACATGGAGATGTCAAACCAATAATGTGGACACATGTTTAGAACATGGGGTTGGACCGACCCAACATGAGACATAACAATTATACTTATGGTTCTCTATCTACACAATGTGTACGCCTTGTCCTTAGACCTGAGATTGTCGCATGTACTTGAGATGTGAATCGACCTACTTAGGGGCTATCAAACGCTACTCCGTAACTTGGTAGTTATAAAGGTAGTTTTCGGGTTTGTCATGAAGCATGCTACGAGGCATGGTCAGTCGAGATGGGATTTTCCCCTCTCTACCTGAGAGAGATATCTCTGGGCCCCTCGAGTGATCGGATCCAGAAATGCATGGCCATGCTACTTAAGGTTAAGAGTTAACCTAGTAAGGGATTCCGGATCACAAGATCGAGAAAGAGTGGTCAGCTTGGAGCTCGACCAAATATCGTGAGGCAAAGGGATTGGCATGTACATAAAGTTGTGATGGTTTGTCCGATATGATCTTTGTGTATGTTTAGGAGTTGGCACGTCTTGCTAGAGGCCGCTACCAACTATTGACCGAGTAGGTGAACTCGTGTCATGTCTAAACATACGTGAACCCATAGGGTCACACACTTAAGGGCTGAAGCCTAATTCGGATTGGATCCGGGTTGGACTGGGTATTGAGTCCTAATGGGCCTCCATTCGTAGAAGCCCATTGTGAGGACGTCTATAAAAGGAGGGCAAGGGCGCACAAGGCAAGAGAAGTTTTTCGTGACCTCCTCAAACCCTGGCCGCCACCCCTCCCACGCCCTGGGCGCTCGCGCGGATCTAGTAATCCGGCGTGCGTCGCTTCCTCCCGTACGTGTGGATACCTTTTGGCGGCGCTGCATCTGTAGCGTTTGGACGAACCGCAAGAGGAGCTGTACGATTGACGCCGCGACAAGGACGAGGAAGTAGTACGACTACTCTGCCCCGACGTGCTGCGTCGATGTAGTACGACTACTCTGCCCCGACGTGCTGCATCAATTCCGCACCTGCGCGTCTAGTGGTAATTCCGTGATCTATAACTGCAGTGATCTTGGTTTGCGGGTAGAATTTTTATTAATTTGCGCTAGCGTAGCATACCCGTAGTCCTACAGTTGGAGGAGAGTCTAAAGGGGCGCCGGCTAAAGGGGGAAGGTCGGACAGTGGGTCGCTCAAAGAGAAAATTCAGAGTATGAGTGAGGTTGAATTTAGAGCTTTTCTTAAGGAAAAGGCGGAGGAAATTCTAAGTGAATCTGTCAATAAATCTCTTGGTGAGGTGGCTGACAAGGTTATAGCTGAGAAGGAGGATCAGGCGGGTGAGGTAGAAGCTTTTAAAGGAGCTTGGAACAGCACAGTCCGTGGTGTGAGCAGATTGGAGCAGGAGGGGTTTTGCATGAGCATCTTGAGGGGGCATGTTTTGGCTCTTCTGGAGGAGTAGTAGAGGGGGGTTTGGAGGGGATGTTTTGCGAGCTCAGTTCGCCGGGGAAGTTTCAGGAGGAGAGGATAGCCGGGGTGGAGGTTCCTATCCAGGGCAGCAGGCTGGAGGGGATGAACCCGGAAGGTCTGGTGGTGGCTTCGGTTGGGGCTGGTTTGTTGGGCCAGGCGGCCGGCTCGGCGGGGGTGCTGGGCACGCTTGGCAACCTAGGAGCAGAGTTTGGAGAAGAGCAGGAGGGGAGTGTGTTCGGGTCTGAAGGCAAGGTGGAGGCGGCTGGTTTGATTCGGGAGGTGGTGGTTTCTCCTTCAAGGGCTAGCCCACGCTTGGCCGGTGTGGCTGAAGAGCACATCTTGAGGCGGGTGGAAAGGCGGGCGGTGGTGCGCAACTTGGAGCAAATGGAAGGTAATGTTTTGGTTAATTCGTTTTGCTCTATTCCTATCTCATCTGCAGTTAGGAGGGTTAGTGAACTGTGGGTAATGGCTAGTAGTAGTAGTGAAGGTTTGTGTTCAGCGGTTAATCGTTTGTTTTGTTCGGAAAGTTCTAGAGTTTCGGGTAGGTTAGAGAAGTGCAGCGATGGCTCATGGAGTAGTGCTAGCGAATCGGAGTGTTTAGAGGATCTAGAGCTGGAGGCAGTAAAGCACCTATGTGGGGAATCTGGGGATGAAATTTTAGATGATGATAGTTATCACCTAAGTTGTGAGGCTAGGGCTGTTGTTAAAAAGCACAAGTCCAACGCTAAGCCGTTCGGGAAAAGGTCTTTGGAAAAAAGAAGAGTTAGAGTTGCAAATTTTAGTTCCTCATGAAAGGAATTTTCTGGAATAGCAGAGGTCTTAAGGACTTGGCTAAATTAAGATTTTTATATGAAATCTCCAGAGAGCAAAGCTTAGACTTTATCTCTCTTTTGGAAACCGGGAAGAAAGATTTCTCGCCAACGAAGCTTAATAAATTATGTGGGGGAAGGGATTTTCTCTGGCATTGGACCGTGCCGCATGGGAGATCGGGGGGTATTCTGTTGGGAGTGAATGTGAATATTTTTGATATTGGCAGTATTGCGGAAGGGGATTTCTTTGTGAAATTCCATCTCAGAAATAAAAAAGATGGCCTTCAATGGATTTTGGTGGCTATCTATGGGGCAGCGCAACCGGAATTCAAGGAAAGCTTTCTTACCGAGCTGGTCCAAACTTGTAATAAGGAAACGTTGCCAATGGTGATCGGTGGGGATTTCAATATCATCTGTAATCCGAGTGAGAAAAATAATAACAAGTTTGATGGAAAATGGTCTTTTCTTTTAAATGCGATCATAGATAGCTTAAATCTAAGGGAAATTGTAATGTCTGGAAGACGCTTTACTTGGGATAATTCCCGGAGAGTTCCAACTTATGAAAAGCTAGACAGAATCTTAGTGAGCACGGAATGGGAACAAAAGTTCCCTCTCTCCGCGGTAAAGGCTCTGGGTAGAGATCTTTCAGATCATACTCCGCTCTTGCTTAGTACGGGCGAAGGAACTCAGGGTAAGGGTCGACCGATGTTCAAGTTTGAACTCGGATGGTTCTTACGTGAGGGTTTCTTTGACTTAGTGTCTAAGGTTTGGAAAGCGGAAAGAAAGGGTTTTTCGTCTCTTCAAAGGTGGCAGAATAAAATCAGAAGGTTGAGACAGTTCTTAAGGGGTTGGGCAATGAACGAGAATGGGGCTTGTAAGAAGGAAAAGCAAGAGTTGGTCAGGGTAACGGATAAGCTTGATAAAAAAGCGGAAACGCAACTTCTGTCTCAGCATGAAGTGGACCTGAAGCAAGTGGTGAAAGAAAGAATAGCACAATTGCTTCGAGAGGAGGAGATTAAATGGTTCCAAAGGGCTAAGACCACTGAGCTCCTACAGGGAGATGACAACACAAAATATTTCCATATGGTTGCAAATGGTAAAAGAAGAAAAACTAGAATATTGCGGCTAGACCAAGAAGAAGGGGTGATTGAGGGAGATGATAAGCTGGAGAAATATATTACAAAATATTATAAAAATCTCTTTGGATCATCACGGAGAAATAGCCTGGTCCTTGATGAAACTTATAAAGACGATATCCCGCAGGTTTCCGAAACAGAGAATAGGGTCCTTACGGATGTTTTCTCTGAAAAGAAAGTCAGAGAGGCTATTTTTCAAATGAAACACAACAAAACCCCGGGTCCTGATGGATTTTCGGTTGAGTTCTACCAGGTGTTTTGGAGTCTAATAAAAGATGACCTAATGGCCATGTTTAAGGATTTCCACAACAATAGGCTGCCTCTTTTAGTCTAAATTTCAGGATAATAACTCTTCTTCCAAAACAAAAAGAGGTTAAGCAAATTCAGTAGTATAGACCAATTTGTATGCTTAATGTCAGCTTTAAGATCTTTACAAAAGTATTGGTTAATAGGATCACGGGGGTTGCGAGCAAGGTAATTAGACCTTCCCAGACGGCCTTTATTCTGGGGAAGGAGTATTTTAGAAGGTGCAGTTGTTTTACATGAAACGTTACATGAGTTAAACAAAGAAAAAATGGGCGGGGTTATTCTCAAACTAGATTTTGAGAAAGCCTATGATAAGGTGAGTTGGTCCTTTTTGCAGCAGGTTTTGAGGATAAAAGGATTTTCGACAACTTGGTGCAATTGGATCGAAACAATAGTAAGGGGAGGCAGCGTAGGGGTTAAGGTGAATGAGAACATGGGCCATTTTTTCAGACTAGTAAAGGTTTGAGGCAAGGGGATCCTCTTTCGCCTATTCTTTTCAATCTAGTGGCTGATATGTTGGCGATCCTTTTAGAAAGGGCCAAAGGCAGTGGGCAGTTCAGGGGCTTGGTGCCTCATCTGGTGGATGACGGTTTGTCAATTCTCCAGTATGCGGATGATACTATTCTTTTTATGGAAGATGATTTCGAAGAGGCGAAGAGCCTAAAGTTAGTATTAAGTACTTTCGAGGAGTTGTCAGGTCTAAAAATAACCTTCCATAAAAGTGAAGTTGTTTGCTTTGGGAGTGCTAAGGTTAAAAGTGCCGATTATGTTGAGCTTTTTGGGTGCAAGGAGGGATCTCTACCGTTTAGGTACCTAGGTCTTCCTATGTATTACCGAAAAGTTTTGAACAAGGATTGGAGGGAAGTAGAGGAAAGGTTTCAGAAGAAGCTTAGTAGTTGGGAAAGCAAATTGTTGTCAGTGGGTGGCAGACTTGTTTTAATCAACTCAGTTTATCAAGTCTTCCGATGTTTATGATGTCCTTTTTCAGGATTCCTAAAGGAGTCCTTAAGAAATTGGATTATTATCGATCCAGATTTTTCTGGCAAAATGATGGGCATAAAAAGAAATACAGATTGGCTAGATGGGGTATCCTTAGTCAACCAAAATGTGTGTGTGTGTGGGGGGGGGGGTTTGGGTATTTTAAACCTGGAAATGCAGAATTGTTGTTTGTTAAGTAAGTGGCTGTGTAAGTTATTGAATGAGGACGCCCTTTGGCAGAACATGCTTAAGAGAAAGTATTTGAATGGCAAGACTTTATCACAAACGGTTAAGCAATCAGGGGATTCTCATTTTTGGAGTGGTCTTTTGGAGGTCAAAGACCTTTTTCTAGCAAGGAGTAGTTTCAAGGTTAACAATGGTCAACAAACGAGATTTTGGGAGGACATTTGGATTGGGAAGGAAGCGTTAATGAGGAGATTCCCCAATTTGTATAGGATTGTGAGAAAGAAGAATGTGACGGTTGCTCAAGTGCTTAGTACATCACCACTAAATGTTTCTTTTAGAAGAGCATTGTTTGGTGACAAGCGGACGGTGTGGTTTAAGTTGGTGCGTTTGATAGTGCAAGTATCTCTGAATGAGCAAGAAGATGGTCTAGTGTGGAACTTGCATAAGAGTGGTTCTTTTTCGGTCCGTTCCTTGTACAGAGATCTCATGATCAGAGAAAGTAGGCCAGAAAAGATTTTTTTTTCTGGAAAACAAAGATACCGCTCAAAATCAAAGTTTTTCTTTGGTTTTTGAAAAAAGGAGTCATTTTAACAAAAGATAATCTTGCAAAAAAACAGTGGCAAGGAAGTATCAAATGTTGTTTTTGCCCCCTCTAATGAAAGCATTCAGCATCTCTTTTTTGATTGCCATGTGGCCCGGGCTTTTTGGAATGTGGTAGTCATTAGTTTTGGATTTCAACCACCTATTAACGTTGGAATGTTGTTTGGTTCTTGGCTTAGAAGTTTTTCTTTGAAGCTTAGAAATCAAATTCTTGTGGGAATAGCGGCTTTTTGCTGGGCCCTGTGGTTGAATAGAAATGACGCCGTTTTCAAAAGGACCACTACTCACTCCTTTGTGCAGGTTATTTTCAGGGGGACTTACTGGATCAGAAGCTGGTCGCAACTATCTAAAGAGGAAATGAGAAGTGCACCCATAAATGGATGCAAAAGACTTGAGTGGGTGGTGACGAAGTTTTTTAGCAAGTTTGGGTGGAGTACTGGTTTTAGATTAAAGGATTAAGTCCTTTAGACTTTTGTTCGGTGCTTAAGAGGTGTTGTATCACTGTTATGGTGGTGTGTGGTCTGAGTTTCTGTTTTGTTTTTTGAACGGTTGTAGTCATTCGAATGGAATGATCAAGGCCGGAATATTGATATTCCGTTTTCTAAAAAAAACCTATGCATAGACTCAAAGCACATCCCAAACTAGCTCTCGTGGGTTTGATAACCTTGGAATACTTTTGAGGGAAAGTGCTACACTGATCCTATGCACTTGCAGGTCATCACCCCCCTATAATCATACTATAGCTACAAACATTCATAAATTATCATATTTCACATCATCATTTTATTAAACTAACCAAGAGTCCTTCTTTACAATGTCCATAACCAAGAGTACGACTATTTGATTCACTACTATACAAAGGATCATCCTAGATGCCTCATCACAGATGGTTCAACACAAACTGTCAGTGATAAAGTTACAACAAACGGTTTTACAAGATGGACTATCTAAGTTCTCCGCGATGGAAATAATCGTCTGTGATGAGCTACTTATCACAGGCAATTTTTATTCTGAACTATCTGTAATATATCACAGACGGTTTAGAACAAAAACTGTCTATGATATCTGTACTTATCACAGAAGATTCGGATTAAAAACTGTCTGTGATAATGCCACATCACCGATCCGTGGCATCTCTCCCATGATTTTGATCACACCCATCCATTCTCTTCGCATCGAACGGTAGGCACCGGTCTCCTACCTCTCGCCCTTTATTACTCCCTCTCTCCCTTCCCCCAATTTCACTCTAACAACCAACATTTCCTCCTACTCCTATTTCATCCACTCCTTATTCCTGCTTCTTCTTCCAAACCGAAGCTCCCTGTCCCCTTGACAATGCTAACTACCGCCATGAGTTCCTCCACCTCCGGTTGTGATGCTATGGTTCACTACATAAGACAATCTTATCCTAAGTGTTGTAAGAGTGTCTTGTGCAGTGTCACCATCATGACATAATGGTGATGTTGCCGCCACCTCTCCTTCATCTATATAAATCTTGATGTTCGTGCGTGTGAAAATTAATTGTTGATGCATTAGTTCTTGTGATGATTGATGGATGGCTAGGGTTTCGGCCTTTGTTGAAATTCATGTTTTATTGCAGGATGAAGACATAGCGACAAAGTTTATTGCATGATTATCTTATTGTCATAAATAGGCTTGCTTTGGTTCATTTGCATTATCTGATTGTGTTGTTTTGTAGAGCAATTAGAGTATATTAACGAACTGAAGGAGGCTTATTTATGAGGACACTAGAACATAATTACAGACGATTCTTAACTAGAACCGTTCATGATAATGGACTATCACAGGTGGTTCATGAACAGAATCGTCTGTGATATTAGACTATCACAGACGGTTCTTAACTAAAACTGTCTGTGTTGTATCTTATCACAGATGGTTCGAGAGTTGTCTGTGATAGACATCTATTATTACAGACACATAAATTTAGATGGTTTAGAAATCATCTGTGATGATGGTTTTGAGCCATCTATGATGACCCTTTTGTAGTAGTGATTATACTCTGCAGAGGATTAAAACTTTACCTACATAATATTATCAACTTAAACTGTCAGCCATGAGACTTAACAAAATAGAGTACGACAAAGATGATCACAATAAGGCCTTTCCAATGCCTAACACTGTCACTTTTCCCACCCAATGGGTCGAACCCCTTAGCACTGGGACATGCCTTTGCCAACGCACACCCAAAATGCCCTTTAGCCAGGTGACATTTTCAATGGGTGACCCACTGGCATGACATTTTACATTGCCTAGCCAACCTCTCACGTCAAAAGAGAACCAACCTACCATTATGTGCGAGTGCCATGTTGAAACTAAACAAATTATTTGGCCAGGTTTATCCCATACTAGACTATGGTTGCACAATTATTAGTTTGAAATAGCAGCACGTGATTCAGTTCTTAATCAACTTAAGTGAGATATCCACAAACCTAAATCTCATGCAACAACTACACTAGTCTCATACAATCCACTCACCGAAATCTCCACCATTTTATAAAACATTTTTCTATTTCAGTGACAACCCATATTACCACACCAAATATCATATAATGTTCCAAGTATATGTTGGCAATGTTTGCGTCATATTCAATTTAACCACTGCTCATCGCTAAGCGTGACCATTATCCACTAGTGATAGTCAAGGGAAAATAATTAGGATAATTAACCTAGGATGAGGAGGTAATGGATTATCAACAATCAAGGAAGAGATTACCAAAGTAATAATATCATGGCTTAACTAAGCATCAATATCGAACATAAAATTATGAATATAAAGTAAGCAAATAATAACTTTAAACAAAGAAATTGTATTTGAAAACTAGGCTCAACACAATGAATTAGGACTTGCCTTGCTCAAAGGTTGCTTTGCCTTGACCTTGAAAATCAATAAAGTCCTTAGAGTCAGAATCTATTTTAGCATGAAGCAACGAATTTAAATAAACATAATTGAACACAAATAAATCCAAAAAAAATTCAAATGAACTAACAAATTATGATTTTGTTTATTGGAGATGTCTTGAATTTAGATGAATTTAGGAATAATCAAGCCCTCGGGTCAGTGGGGATTAGGAAGTGATGTCAGTGGTGTACTTCTTATGGAAGATGAATTTTGCTTGAGGAAGCAGGTTTCACATTTCCTTGGATTTCTTAACAAAGAGATGGAGGTGGCCCACATGTCATTAGCATAGTTCTACACATAGGGTATATAGGCTGGTTGAAATATATCTAAGGTTATTTTAAGGGAACTTTTATGGTACATTCTACTAGTAGTAAGAGAGTGGTAGTAGAAATTAAATCTGATCATTGATTTGTGAGGGCATAATAGACTTTTCTTTCTAAATCTAATTTTCATGAGGGTATTATGGACTTTTTTCTAAACCTATTATTAATCCTTTCCATCATCAACGCCCTCGCTTCTCACCGATTCCTTGTGCCATCGTTGCCATCTCTCGTACGTGTTCTGTTGCGACGCTTACGAAAATTACTCTTACACCATACGTTTCCTTTACTATTTTACCCCTATCAAGATTCTGCTGCTAGTACTGTCGGTGGTAGTATAACTAAATTCTAGCTAATCTGATCAATTAGATTGAAAAGAATAGATGGCTCATATTCATTTTAGGGTACTATAAAAGAGCCCTATTTTAAATGGATAGAGGCCCAAGGGGGAGATAAGTAGGGACATGTCCTTCGTTTAGAATCAGAGGAGGTGAGGCAACGGCCATGGAGGGCTCGCTAGAACTCTAGTGAGGGAAGGGGGGCTAGTGGATGCTGGGAGGTGGCAAAAAGGGATGGAGGAATTAACTCAAAAAAATCGAGAGCCAAAAAACCAAAGCCTTGGTGGTTTGACAAGTTAACACTGGGCGGTATGACCGGTGGCTTAACAGCAGTCTGACTGGTGCTCCTGGAAGTTTGACTGGTAGCCCTTTGTCGGTCTGACCGATGGGGGTGCGGGTTGACCACTCCCCTATTCTAGGGCAAAAAAATTAGCCAAGGCCAAGGCATCTTTTGGTGCAACTCCAAAAATTCATGGCCAAATAAGATGAAATTTTGCACATACCTTGCTTGAGGTATCAAGAACCTATTTCATGCAAGGTCATATGAATCCTTGTCAAAGTGCAATCTTTTCTCAAGAACAAGTACGGCTACACCAAAACTAGATAAAAACTGAAAACTTGAAATATGAGTTGCTCGTGGGTAGAGGATGGCCAAAATGGCTCTAAATGTATTCTCACATGTCGCAACAAGCAAAAACTCACAAAGATTTGAGGTAAAAATACTTGGATCAAGAAATCTCACATTGAGGACAAATCCATTCAAAATCAGGCAACTATAAAAACTTGCAAGACCTGATGTCTAGATAGATGGGGATTGATCTCCCTGAGTCATCTCCATCACTTACACATTTCTCACATAGCAAGATGAAAAAGGGAAGAGAGAAGATCAAAACCAACAAGATCAAGAGTAAATCAACCAAAACAAGAGGACTCCATAAGGGATAAACAAAGTTGATGTATTGCTACTTGAGAATAATGTTTTACAACCACTCCACCTGGAAGACAAGAGAGCATACCACAATACTTACAGTTCTCAAACCCCAACCCTATAACTCTTGGCTAGCATATGAATGGTTGGATCGTTTTTTAGTAAGTCTCTATCCTAACCCATTAAATAGATGAGACAACCAACTTACATCTAACCCTAATAGATACTATCCACTAGCATATATACAAAAAATCCGTTAACCCCACACAATACATAATTTACTCACACACTTAACTCATGCATGTTTTTCAAAGCAAATGAGCCCGAAACCATTAAATCCTTAGCCTTTGACTCAACTTGATCATATCAACTTCTCTTTGTCCTAAACCGCTTTCCCAAGTGCCGCAGTTTTGATCAAAGGTAGTTTCTGGTATTTGGCAATTTTACCAAAATACCCTTTCTTGACCTGATTTTCATCTTTCTTGCAAGCAATTGCCATATTTGCCATATGTAGGTACACTACTGGCTTACCACGCGTCGAAAAGTCTCTCCCATTCCTGTCCTACCAGACCATGCCTCACTTAAACTGACTAAGCCACATGGTGTAACCCATCACTCGAACTTCCCTTCAATATTTCCCACCTTCCTTATGTCATGCTTGAGCTCAGCCATCTTATATGGCATCCTTTATTATTTTGGAGCTTAGCTCCTCCATGAGCGTAGCCCTGATCCTTACCATTGACCATGGTTGACTCCAAACTTTACTACACATTCAAATACCAAGAAATCATTTTGAGACACAAGTTCTTTACAACTTGACCCCACATTAGTCAAAATATGTTTCATGCAACACGTATGCGTTGACCTAAGTCAAAACAAAACACACCACAGTTGTTTGGCAGATTAGTCCATCAGCTCTAACCAGTTTGACCACTACAGCCAAACTAGTAGGTCTGAACTAAAAATATAAAAACTACAATTTTGCAAAATACAAACCCAAATTCCACTAATTTAGCAATGGTTTGTCATAAAAGCCTCCATCGTCGACGACAGGCATCGGTCAGCGAACTATTCACACATATGACCCTTTAGCAATGTTTTTCCTTTTTTGTAGCTCCCTAGCACTTTTCTTTTTGCAAAAATGCATCTCTCCCCGAGCTCGAAAGGCACGGTAGACGACACATATCACCTTCTACGCCCTCTAGCTTGGCAAGTCGGGTGGTGCATGGCTAGGCGAGCTGGCGTGATAGGGCAACGTGCAGCATGGTAAGCTAGCTCTTGCCAAGCCGCCATGCCCCGGTAGCAATGCAACAACATTGTTTCGCACTGTAGCTCACTATTTAGCACTGTTCACCTATTTATTAGTGTTTTAGTTAGCGCTAAGCATAATTAATTAGTATGAATAGCAATTAATTAGTACAAATAGTAATTAATTAATGCTAATTAAAGCACTAAATTAATACTATTTTATTTTTTCCTTAGTGGAGGTGGTGATGGCGGCGCAGGGCATGCAAAAATAATAAAATTCAATACACGTGCTTTTTCCTACGTCGTTCGCCTCCGTCAACCATACAAGCGAGCATTCGTTGTCTAAATGAGCTAAAAATTTCACACAAGACTTTCACTTGAACCACTTATGTGCCATAGAAATTTAACACCAGAATTCATTCTGTATTGCGCATAAAAATAACAAAAGTCAACGCGTGTTTTCCCCTACACTGTCTCCATCAACCATACAAGCGAGCATTTGCTGTTTGAATAAGTTAAAAATTTCACACAAAACTTTCACTTGAACTACTAACGTGCTATAGAAATTCACTGCTGGAATTCATTACGTACTATGCATAAAAATAATAGAAGTCAACATACGCGTTTTCCCTACGCTGTTCATCTCCGCCAACCATACAAACGAGCATTTGTTGTTCGAATGAGTTAACAATATTAAAAAAGACTTTCACTTGAATCGCTAATGTGCCATATAAATTCACCACTAGAATTCCTTTTGTACTACACAACAAAAATCATGAAAGACAGGACATACACTTCCGCCTACCCTGTCTAGCCATTTCAACCTATACAAGCAAGCATTTGTTATCTGAATGAGCTGATAATTCCACATTGTAATCCCACTTGCACCATTAATGTGGCATACAAATTCACCACTGGAATTCAATACATACAGTGCAACAAAAATAATGAAAGTCAACACATGTGTTTTTCCTTATGATGTTCATCTCCACCAAGCATACAAGCGAGCATTTGTTGTTCGAATGAGTTAAAAATTTTACACAAGACTTTTACTTGAACCACTAATGTGCCATATAAATTCACTGTTGGATTTCATTTCGCACTGCACATCAAAAATAATGAAAGTCAACACACACATTTTTCCCTACGTCGTTCATCTCTATCAACCATATAAGTGAGCATTGGTTACCCGAATGAGCTAAAAATTTCACATAAGGCTTTCACTTGAACCGCTTACGTGCCACAGAAATTCGCCACTGGAGTTTATTTTGCACTGCGCAACAAAAATTATGGCAGGCAATGCATGCTTCTCATGGGCATGGTTGCACAAGCAACACACACTCGTATCCACGGCGCTAGCACCCTTGCACAAACCCCTTCCATGTAATAGTGCACAGCCATGTTCTCAACTCCCATCTGATGTCCATGGGAGACCAGCACCAAAGCCCTTGTATGACAACGCTGCACACCTCGGGGTCCAACGAAAAAATCCGGGTAAGCCAATGCATCACATCCGAGATTCAAGCATTCTTGCCGTCCGGGTGTACCAGAGTGGCTTGCGGCAAACCGCTCAAATACACACCATTCGGACCTTCATGAATGGTTCCAATACCGTAATGCACTCTCAATATAGTGGGTATTAGCATTGCTGATGACTGCCTGCATATATGTTTCAATTTTACAACATGTTAAATCGCATTGCACACTACGAAAGTACTGACGTACTACAATTCATATTTCATCGATCGTTCACTTGTCGTAACTAACTACACTAACCTCGTAGTATTAACTTCCTATCGGCAGCCCGCGCACTGATGCTGCACTTTTCTTGCTACTCAAACTATCCCCTACTGCAAATAATTCCTAATGGTTTCGATAATTTACATGGCATATTGATTTAAATGCCTATATACCAGTTACAATGGTACACACGTTTTTCTAACGTACTAATGACATTACATTCATTCGTATTTAATCATAAATATTACATATTATTTTTTTACAAAGCAAATTATGAAATTCTAACATAAATATTGACTCAAGTTTGTAATACCTACAAATTTTTAGGGACGTTTAATTTGTACGTAACATTGACTGAATTTTGTACAACTACAATTTTGTACGCAGACCAATTTGCTAACGATGCTAATTTTGTAAAACTATGTCGCTAAATTATACACAACTACACGCTACTACGGCTCTAATTTCCTAAAACTACATTAACTAAAATTTCTATACCAAAATTGAATTATTTCTATCTATATCTACAATTTTCTACTAACACTAACAGTAAATAATATATCTACTGCATATACAACATTTCAATACAAGGAAAAAAATTACTTAGGGTTGCTTCTTCCTCTCCTCTCCTCCCCTCCCTCTCCTTTCCTCTCCTCTCCTCTCCTCCACCGTCTCCTTTTCTTCTCCCTCTCTTCTGTTTTGCTTTGTGGTTTTGTTGACGTTGCGGTCGAGTAGCCTCGGCCGCGCCCTCCTTTTATCTCCACTTCTAATCGTCCAACCATTGGGCGACAGCAATAATTCGCCCAACAGCCAGCGGATTGCTTGCGTGTCGTTTGGTCATTGGGCAATAGGCTCCAGTCGCCCAATGGTTAGGTGACCGGACCCTATTTCTATAAAAAAAATATGGGCACGTCTATATTTTTGTTATTTTAATAAAAAAGATTATTTATAAAAAATTCCGTGATCGAGTACTCTGGGCTCAATTGTTCTACCTAGTGGTAGGAATTCAGGCCAAACTATCCGCTGCTTCCGAGCTCGGATGCCACGTACAGCTTGTTGAGGAACCGTCGCTGCGACTAGTTCGATCGATTCCTCTGCTTAATATGAAACGACATCAATCATAGAAAATAGAAAATAGATTGAAAAAATAGAGAGGTAGAGAGAACTCCTGGTCTTTCTTTACTGTTTTTCTGATTCATGTGTAAAAAATCTGCTGGTACAGCTCCCTATTTATAGTCAGGTGGAGAGGTGCCCACCATGGACCAAGGCTTCCAGCCCAGACCCAGGTTTCATAACACAGCTAACTCCAATACTCCATGCAAGTGTACGTGCTTGTTTTTCTCTCTACTAAAAGTGCATCATGCAACTAAAAAGTTGATTATTGTTAAGAACCTTGTGTCTTATCCGTGCAACCAATCCACACAACTAGAACAAGAACATATACAATAATTAGACAATATGAAAGTAGATAAACAATAGAAAAAAAATATAAGAGAGCAATCCGATGATATTCCTTATTTTGATGATTTCTTGTGTTCAAACTAGATAGCATTTCTCTTATATTTGTAGTCAACTAATCTAAAGTGTTTTGGTATGATCTCACCTCTCCTTCTTGGAGAAGAAGGACCAAGCGGCGCCCATAGGGGCTGGGACGCACCTCCCATATGGGGATCGGTTTCCTAACACTCCCCGTTAGGTGAATATCATGGTATGCACATGCCTTACTAAAAACTCCTTCTAAAAATCTAGTGAGAAAAAAGGAATAGAGAAAAGAGAGGCGAGCCTTTGGGCAACCTTCGTTCTCCTCCTCGAGGCGATAATCCACTGGGCAGTTCTCTTTCTTCTCAACTAGTAATGCTGCGGCAGAAGGAGGTCGATTGCTAGTACTGTCAATGGGCATCTCTATGACACAAGGAGGGAAATTGTCCCATCAAGCACAGAAGCATGGAGCGCTTGAAACGTCCCCTCGTTAGTAAGAGCAAGCTCCTCCAACATGTCCATGCTAACATATGGCCACTTAAGCCTAAGATGTTTGCAATAAGCAATAGTGTGATGTGTAAGATTTTTATTGAAAAGGAATGAGGGGTGGGCAGACCTCAAAAGTTCCTCGCGGGTCCTTGCTATTGGGTGCAGTAGCAGTTGCTACCAGTGCCTTATATTTCAAGTTTGATAACGTCACATCAGATTAGATACTCAAGGAAGGTGAACTGATCTGTGGATGAGATGCAGTAGTGTGGGCTATTGTATCTAAAGAACGATGTTTTCGGTCACTCCTTTGGCGAGTATATGGAGGCGATGGACTAATTGATGTAGATTTCTTGTGGTGGTCAGCAGAAGTAGATCTGATTGGTTGCCTTTATTTCTAGCCAGCAGGAAGACTGCGGGCAAAGTTGGAGGTGCAATTTGGGCGTTACACATCACGGCCACTGGTTGATGAAGGAGGCGGACCCGGACGCTACGGGCCCCTTCTGTGTGGGATGGTGCTAGAAGAGGCGACATGTTTCAACTGTTCAGCAGGCTTGGTGTGACATCCACCTTGAGGTCTCGTCGCAGAGCGTGATCCTCATATGCTGGGAGATGGCTGGTTATCATCACACGCCATGGTCGTAGAGAGAGGAGAGATGAGCTACGACGCTTGCTTAAAAAGTTGGTAAGGTTGGCCCGAGCTGCGATGCTGAAAAAGAACTCAGATGATGGGCGTATTTAAAGATCTTCTTATGTACGTTAGGGTGAAAGGAGTCTAGGATTCCTTACGAATATTGTCATTCAGCAATATGGGTAAAAGAAAGGGATTATGATACGTTGTGTTGACTGTGATGTTCTCGACCACATTTGTGTCGATCATGATGTTCTCGACCACAAGGTTCTGACTACATTGTTCTGACCACACTGGGTTGGCCATGTCACTACAATCATGGCTTTGCGACCACGGTGCTACAACCAGTTCACTATGCAGTTTGACTCATGATCGCGACTTAAGTCTCTAGAATCTCTGACTGTTCGCTGACTCTGAGGCCTTTGACTCCTGCATGGCATTCGGACACACTGAGTACTCACCGCACGACCATACATATGAATACTACCAACGAGAAGATTAATTCCAACGGTCGATATGTGCGTACCGTCATGCGCTACCAACCAATGGTAGCCTAGGTGCCAAGAAGGAAGGGAAAGATTGGTTTCGATCCCATGGGCTTAAAGCACGAAGACCCCACCCTTACATGTGGCTCGCATGCCCCAGCCAAGCTGTGCGGCTGCAGTGATCCGTCATGTACCAAATTTGTCCTTCTTATACCTCTAATCTAATGGTAGCTCCACAAGACAAGGCAGATGGCGCTACATGTAAGTCCTTCTGATCACCTCCTACACTCGGTTACTTTTGACTGCTTTCAATACTTGGGCGCCATCGACCACCTGCCATAACCAGATGTCGTCAACCACTTGTTGTGCTTGGACATCTACGACTGCAACTGATCGCCCATTGAGCTAGGATGCATCTGACCACTACTCAAACTCAGACACCTCCAACCACTACTTGTTGAAGTTGGACGCGTCTGACTACTTCTCGAAGACGAACACCTCTGACCGCTTGTCAAAGTCGAGTGCCCTTTACTACTTCTCGAAGACAGATGCCTTCGACCGCTTGCAAAAGCTGAGTGCTTCCGACCACTTCTCGAAGATGGACACCTCCGACCGCTTGTCGAAGCCGAGTGCCTCTGACCACTTCTTGAAGATGGACACCTCTGACCGCTTGTCGAAATCAAGCGCCTCTGACCGCTTCTCGAAGATGTATGCCTCTAACTGCTTGTCAATGTTGAGCACCTCTGACCACTTCTTGAAGGCGGACGCCTCCAACTGCTTGCTGAAGCTGAGTGCCTCTGATCACTTCTTAGAGACAGATGCCTTTGACCCCTTGCCAAAGCTAAGTGCCTCCGACCGCTTCTTATAGACATATGCCTTCGACCCCTTGTCGAAGTCGAGTGTCTCTGACCGCTTCTTGAAGATGGACACCTTTGACCACTTGTCAAAGTCGAGTGCCTCCGACCGCTCTCTGAAGTCAAGCACCGCCAATCGCTTGCTAAAGCTGAGTGCCTCCAACCGCTTCTCAGAGATAGATGCCTTTGACCCCTTGTCGAAGTCAAGTGCCTCCGACCGCTTCTCAAAGACAAACACCTCTGACTGCTTGTTGAAGTCGAGTGCCTTTGACCAATTCTCAAAGACAAACACCTTTGACCACTTGTTGAAGTCGAGTTCCTTCGACCGCTTCTCGAAGATGGATACCTCTGATAGTTTGCCAAAGTTGGACACCTCTAACCCCTTATCGAAATCGAGTGCCTCTGACCTCTTCTCGAAGATGGACGTCTCCAACCTCTTGTCAAAGTTGAGTGCCTCTTACCACTTTTTGAAGACGGACGTCTCTGACCCCCTTTCATTCTCGGACGACTCTGGCCACTTGTTGTACTTGACCATAGCAACTACCTTTGGTACCTAAGCACCTCCGACCGCTCGTTGTACTCATACATCTTCGACTTCCCAAAGTACCTGTAAGCCCTCCAATCGTCCATGCTACTTGGGTGAGACATGCTACAGCAACCAACGTGCTACAGTAAACGGTACTATTACTGGCCATGACCGATGGTCGATAGCTTCTGACTATCGGCTTACGATCGACGATTGATGGCTTATTACCGACTTACGACCGACGATTGATTTCGACCATGAACAACATCTAATAGCTTTTGACCATGAATAACCGGTGATGGTTCTCAGCCAACGATCGCTCCCGAAGGCTGAGGGTTTCTGGCTTTCGACTACCAACCACTCCTGATGGCTTCTAGCTTCTGAGGAATCGTTCCTAGCGGTCACTTTCGATCACATCGATACCCGACCCTCGTGTCTTGCTCCGCTAGCCCCACCATCTGGATTACCCCGATTCTGCCACTACATTGTCAGAACAGTCAATCTTGGTGTAAACTATGCATATTTTTGACCACCTCATTCTTTGTGGCGTTCAATATCGACGAGGTCGAATGGCACCGGTGGGCGCAACCAATGCAAAGACTACACTATCAACAACCCCATAGACCGACAAGGCTATAGATAATGCCAATACCAACATCTACATCAACCATTCATCACATGCATAGAGAATGTGAAGTGAAGACTAAAGACGACGACCAATGCGCAGCTTAATCGGAGGTATTCTGTAAGTTTGCCCGTGGATATAATTAACTGAGAAGCCTTCCAAGGTCCCAAGAACCAGGAGATCACATCGCCTGTGTTAGATCTGCTATGTAAAGCAGGCTATGGAGTGCACATATATAAAGAAAACTTGTAATTTTATTATTCTCAAATGAATTAATAAAATACATGTTTTCCCTACTTTTGCTGTGTTTATCTATTTTTGTGTACTTTAGTACACTGGCACACCCGCACCTTATACCCCGAGGCAAGAAATCCAAGAGCGATTTCTCTAGTCAAACAACTGGTAAAGGAAAGAGATGATGAGACATGTGCATGGCATTAATGAAAAGATAGATGGAAATGAGAAAGTTGTAAACTAACATGAATACTTGATATCATACTTTATTATTGTTTACTATTTTATTATATATTTTCTGAGTCGTGAACTCACTCTTGCTTATGTTGGTGTTTTTATGTGAATGATGATGCCAAGATGCATGGGGAGGGAGTAGCACAAAATCAATTCGTGTACCGGCATTGCTTCACTTATCACATTAGACAATAAACAATCATTATTAGTGATTTGGTTCATGCAAACTCGTGCAAGTGGTTAATAAGTTCCTTTGGAACATATGGCTATAGTATGGCTGCAATCAAATAAAGTAACACTAACTAGACTTAACAAATTGGATTATCTCTATTATTGTTATTGATATGTTAGTCATTGCTATATTTTCTGTCAGCCTTATTTATGCTTAAATGATTATACGTGAAAGTGTGGTCTATGTTTTGATATTGGGAAGCTGTGGAATATAGTTTAATTTGGGAAGAAGATGAGTAATGGTGACATTCTAGGCTCTGGTCTGGCTAGGTTGTTATAGGTCATAAGCCAAAAGAATCCTATTATTAATCGCCAAGAGTTTCACACCTACGGTAAAAATTAGACCTTTTGTGGCTGCCTTACTTGTGGGTAGATTATTTAAAATATCCTAACATCTGATTTCGTTGCTGTCATTGCGGTCAGTGTTGCTAGCTGTTTGACAGCGGCATGGTCCGAGGTGTTTCCTGGGCACGAATGGTGTTGGCGCTGGTTTTATCGTTTCACATTAGATAACAAACTGGCCGTTTTCAATTCTTAAGAACATGTACACAAGAGTACACGTCAGAGTAATGCAGAAAGGGGAAGATGGTGCAGCCTAGATATGTTGAGCCCTCTGCAAAAGTGGTCACGCTCAGGGTTAATAACGAAGAGGACCCATAACGACTTGAGCAAGTTAATGGCATTTGTCCTCGTGTAATTTGGTCGTTGTTGTACGTAGTTGTCATAAGCTGTAATTTGGATCTAGTAGATGGTTAAATTAAATTTTAAGTATAACTAAATAAAGGTATATAATTTTCTTTAGATTTCAAAAATAGTATGGTTTATTATGTTTTGACCAGTAAATTAATATTTATAAAATTGCTAACTTTGTTGTCTAGTAAGACAACATAATGGTTAAGAATGAAGGTTTAAATGAATTAATTAGGGTTTTTGGGCAACTAAGAAAGTATAGAAAATTTTATGTAGATTTCAGAACTTATATGGTTTACTATGTTAGAGCCCCTGAGTTAAGAGTTATGATATTTTCATTACCGAGATAGCATGGGAGAACTGCCCGGTGAAGAAGGGATTGTTAGATCAGGAAGCGTATAAATGTGACAATGTTTACTTACTATTTATGTATTGTTGTAGCATTTTTGTTGAGACTAGTATTTACTGTAGAAGGAGTAACTTCGGGGTTGGTGTCTTCTTCACATCAATCTGTCACACATGGTTAGGAAAGTCATGTGCATGGTAGAATGGTAACACGAGTTGCACGGTAGAATGGTAACATGAGTTGTTTGCTATTGCTATCTTATGTTTATAAATTACATACCGTGCTTGTTTATATATTTACTCTTACTTACTATAATGCTCGTATGATATAAATTAAATGGTCATTATGATAAATGATTAATGTTGAGAGTACCATTGTATTTGCATAATGAGCATTTATGATGAAAATAGACAAACCTGTGTGGACCTGCATGGCCTATTTTGTGTGGGTGATCTATGAGAGTGGGAAGAGTAAGAACTATTTTGGTAAACACTTAACGGAAGTGAAAATGAGATCCCTGAGGGAGTGAGGGAGGATGGGCTCGAGGCCCCCACATGAAAGAGGGCAGCTTAAGTGGACACCAACTGGTGTTACACTCTTCTATATCGGTATAAGTGATGATGAGACATGTGTATGGCATTAATGAAAAGATAGATAGAAATGAGATAGTTGTAAACTGACATGAATACTTAATATCATTTTATTGTGTGTTTACTGAGTCGTGAACTCACCCTTACTTATATGTTGTTTTTAGATGAACAATGAAGACAACATACATAGGTAGGGAGTAGCACATAATCAGTTCGTGCACTGGCATTGCTTCACTTATCTCATTAGACAATAAATATTTATTATTAGTTATTTGGTTTATGCAAACTTATGCAATTGGTTAATAAGTCCTTTAGAATATAGGGCTATAGTATGGTTACAATCAAATAAAGCAACACTAGCTGAACTTAATAAACTGGATTATCTCCATTATTGTTATTGATCAGTTAGTCCTTGCTATATTTACTATCAGTCATGTTTATGTTTAAATGATTATTTGTGATAGTGTGGTGTTTGTTTTAATGTTGGGAAGATGTGGAATATAGTTTAATTTGGGAGAAAGATGATGTAGTGGTGATATTCTAGACTTGGTCGGGCTAGAGTGTTACATATAAACCACAGCTTAAAAAAACATCCTTTTATTAATCGCCAAGAGTTTTGTACCCACGGTAAAAATTAGACTTTTTTGTAGCTAAACTACCTTGTGGGTAGATATTTGCAAAAATCGTAGCATCTGATTCAGTTGCCGTCGTTGCGGTCACCGTTGCTAGCTGTTTGGCAGCGGCATGCATGGTCCGAGGTGTTTCCCGGGCACAGAGGGCGTCGGCTCTGGTTTTGTCGTTTGTTTCACATCAGATAACAAACGGGCCGTAAACACATGTACGCAACAGTACACAACAGATTAATGCAGAAAGGGGCAGACGTTGGAGCCTAGATAAGGATATGCCTCTGCAAATGTGGTCACCTTCAGGGTTAACGAGGGAGAGGACCCATAACGACTTGAGCAAGTTAATGGCGCTTGTGATTATGTACGTACGTACACATGCAAGGTCCCTCCCTCCCGTCGTCTACATAGAGCGGCTAGGCAGCTAGGCAAGTTAGCGCCACGCATCTGCAAACTACAACATCGTAGGTTTAATTAACTAGAATAATAGCCCGCGTAATCACGCAGTGTATTATGGTACAGTAAAGTGTATGAAGTTCTACTTTTGATATTTAATTTCATATCCAATAAGCACGATTCATCTCCAGATCTTTCTCCGACTCCCCATATGTGAAAGAGAGGATTAAAAGGTAGACCCGTACAGCAAATTGGCATAATCTCAACCTTTAAATTATATCTAGATCCAGTTACTTATTTTTTTTTAAATTGATATATCTCTAAAACAACTATCAAATCTAAACTTTTAAAATATTTGAGTTGAAACACACGCTCTATTTTCTGTTTGGATTTGCAAATGCGAGTACAAGCTCCTAACTCCCTTCACACACTCGTCTAAGAAAACACTTCCTCCACACGTTACAAAGGGATGCTATTCATAAATGCGGATGAATTCTTTAGGGCTTTATAACTTTTAGCTTATCTACAATAATTAATTTTTAGACGGAGTGCCTTTTTAAATTGGGGTCTATATATCGATTGTAGTAGATACTAGGATCCCAACTTTGTCTATATCGATCAAAATCATACACAGGTATCTCTCTCCGTACTCTCTTACGAAGTCAGAATTTTTTTAAAAAATTAGATTATAAACCACAGCTCAAAATAACAGGCCCTTCATCAATTGCTAAATGGCTTGAGCTTGCTCTCAGTCGTGGCCGGTGAACCTGCATGTGCTCGTGGGTAGGGGTGGAAAACGATAACGGATAATTCGTTCTATCCGATATTCGTATCCGAGAAAACACGAATATGGTAAGCAAAATCTGTATTCAAAACTATTTGTATTCGTATTTGAGAATATTTGTATCCGTATTTAAGAGTATTCGTATTCACATTCGTATTCGAGAATATTCGTATCCGTATTCGTATTCGAGACTATTCGATTCGTATTTGATCCGTTTCTAGAACCTATGAAAAATTCGTACAAATTTTGTGAATCAAAATTTGAATTTAGGTGGTTTAAAACTGGTAACTGGTGAAAATCGGTAAAATCGCTAGGAATCCGTTTTATCCGATATTCGTATCCGAGAAAATCCGTATTTGTATTCGAGAATATTCGTATCCGTATTTGAGAATATTCGAATTCATATTCGTATTCGTTTTAAAAATATGAATTCGTATTCGTATTTAAGACTAATCGATCGTATCTGATCCGTTTCCACCCCTACTCGTGGGCATGGACGTGGCAGAGACGCTCTCTGCGTGACCGAGTGCTCCGGGCTGAACTGTTCTTCCTAGTGGCACGAATTCAGGCCAAACTATGCGGCATGTTCTAACCAACTATCCGTTGCTTCCGAGCTGGGATGCCACGTACAGCTAACTCCAATACTCCATACAAGTGTACGTGCTTGTTTTTCTCTCTACTAAAAGTGCATCATGAAACTAACAAGTTGATTATTGTTAAGAACCTTGCGTCTTATCCGTGCAACCAATCCACACAGTTAGAACAAGAACACATACAGCAATTAGACAATATAAAAGTAGATAAACAATAGACAAAAATATAAGAGAGCAATCCGATGATCTTCTTTATTTCGATGATTTCTTGTGTTCAAAATAGATAGCATCCCTCTTATATTTGTAGCCAACTATCTAAAGTGTTTTTGGTATGACCTCACCTCTCCTTCTTGGAGAAGAAGGACCAAGCGGGTCCCATAGGGGCTGGGACGCACCTCTCCTATGGGGATCAGTTTCCTAACACTCCCCGTTAGGTGAATACCGTGATATACACATGCCTTACTAAAAACTCCTTCTAAAAATCCATTGAGAAAAAAGGAATAGAGAAAAGAGCGGCGAGCCTTCAGGCGATCTTCGTTCTCCTCTTCGAGATGGTAATCCACTGGGCGCTTCCCTTTCTTCTCAACTAGCAATGCTACCGTAGAAGGAGGTCGATGGCTGGTACTGTCAACAGAAATTCTGTGAACAAGGAGGGAAAATTGTCCCACCTTGAGGTCTCGTCGCAGAGTCTGACCCTCGTCTTCTGGAGGATGGCTGGTTATCGTCACACGCCATGGTCGTAGAGAGTGGAGAGAGGAGCTACGATGCTTGCTTAAAAAGCTGGCAAGGTTGGCCTAAGCTGTGATGCTAAAAAAGAACTCAGACGATGGGCGTATATAAAGAGCTTCTCATGTACGTAAGGATGAAAGGAGTCTAGGTTCCCTTACGAATATTGCCATTTAGCAATATGGGTAAAAGAAACGTATTGTGATACGTTGTGTTGACTGCGATGTTCTCGACCACGTTTGTGTACCGTGATGTTCTCGACCATGTTTTTGTCGATCGCGATGTTCTCGACCACAAGGTTCTGACTACGTTGTTCTGACCACACTGGGTGGGCCATGTCACTACAATCGTGGCTTTGTGACCACGGTGCTACGACCGGTTCACTACGCAGTTTGACTTATGATTGCAACTGAGTCTCTGGCTATTCACTGACTCTGTGGCCTTTGACTCCTGCATGGCATTCGGACACACTGAGTACTCGTCGTACAACCATACACATGAATACTACCAACGAGAAGATTAATTCCAACAGTTGATGTGTGCGTAGCGCTGCGCTGCCAACCAATGGCAGCCCATGCACCAAGAAGGAAAGGAAAGATTTGTTCTAAGCGAACCATATTTGCGATGGGAAGACGGTTGCATCGTATCTTCATTTATGGCATTTATGGAACTATTTCTCGATAAATCTTTTCTGATATGGAAAGCACAAGTTTAGAAGGAGGATAAGGTGAAAGAACCTAAGGAAGCAATTTGCATGAGCTGAGGCCATGGCATGCTATGCTCTGGATGGTAAAGAACCTTCCCTTTTCTCTTTCTATGCTTTTTAGCCATCTTGCATGTCGATAGATGATGGCGTGTTAGGAAGATTGCCAAACGCCCTGGTCATGGCCGGTAATACCATTGTTCAAGTACCTTGGAGCTCGCCGTTGAGCAGCCCGTGGCCGTGATGAAGGGGCTGCCAAGATTACTGATTACTCTTCGATCCCATGGGCTTAAAGCACGTGCCCCCGCCCTTACATGTGGCTCACATGCCCTGGCCTAGCTATGCGGCTGCAGCGATCCGTCATGTACTAGATTTGTCTTGCTTGTACCTCTGATCTAATGATAGCTCTACAAGATGAGGCAGATGGTGCTACTTGTAAGTCCTTCCGATCACCTCCTACACTTGGTCGCTTTTAATACTCGGGCGCCACCGACCGCCTACTATAACCGAATGTTGTCGACCACTCATTGTGCTTGGACGTCTACGACTGCTGGTGATCCTTAGGTGCAACCGATCACCCATTGAGCTAGGATGCATCTGACCACTACTCAAACTCAGACATCTCGAACACTTGTTGAAGTTGGACGTCTCTAACTGCTTCTCGAATACGAACACCTCTGACAGCTTGTCTAAGTGGAGTGCCTCTGACCACTTCTCAAAGACTGATGCCTTCGACCACTTGCCGAAGCTGAGGGCTTCTAACTGCTTCTTGAAGATGGTGTGGGACCGAAAAGGCAATAGAGGGGGGGGGGGGTGAATGGTGCCTTAAAAGCTCCCCAAGTATTCTCACAATCTTCTTCTCCAATAGCTATAGAAGATGTGAAGCAAGAAGATGAAAAGCACACTTGAAACCGAGAGACAGCTCAACAAATAGAGAAAGATCAGTGCAGAAGATAGAATGGCAGGCTCTCGATCGAGAGCAGTCCAGAGCGGTCAGCACTTCCCAGTTAAGTCGATTGACTCTCTGCTGTGGTCGAAGCGACCGAAGTAGTTTCAGAGCAGTCGTGACTTAACTCTGAGATCTCGATCGATAAAAGACAGCAAACAAAAAGCAAGGCCAACAACAAAACAAAAACAACGAGCTTATCGACAACGCACGGTCACTTGGCTTCGACTTTCAAGAACTTCCTACTCGAGGAACCAAAGGCTACGAAACTTGAACCTTAGCAGGAACATGACCTCTGGCCATGAAAATACAAAGAGGTTGAAGCTTCTCTGCAGTGGTCGAAAAGAGAGACAAAGTTGAAACCTGAATAGAGGATATCCAGAGGCGCATGACTTCTCGACCAACCATGCGATCAAAAGGCTTGCTCTCAAGAGGAACTGGCCAAGATGGCCTTGAGACTGAATCCCAGTTCAGAGCAAAGAAGGTCTTCAGCTACTCGAGCAAAGACTCAACTCAGAACAAAATATAACAGAGGAGATAAGGGAGCAGCAAAGAAAGAACCAACCGAAAACGAAAGCGAAACACAGAAAGATACAAGTAATCAGAGCATCTCAGACACAAGACGTCTCAAATAGATTCAGAGAGATAAATGATTACAATGGAGGTTTCTACAGCCACTCCATACACGCTCTCAACCCAGAGCAACGCACGCAAAGCAGAGAACAAAAAACCCGAGCGACTTGCCAAAAACCTCAACTAGTACTCGAGCTCTACCCCTCTATTTATAGCCTACTCATACCAGGGGGAACTCATTAACCCCAACTAACACTGGGTTTTATCACTCACTTTACCCATTAACTCAACAGACTTGATGCTTTGCCTGTTAACTCCAATAGCCTCCTCTATTTACCCGATAGTGCCAACAGAATCCGCTTCCACTCTTGCAGGCTTTGTGCATTTCACCAAAATTCCATCCCCGCACCTTCCTGGAAGATTCCTCCTCTTGCCTTGCTGTCCAATCCTTGCAACCACCTTGAGCACCTCATCGTCTTCGGCATCTCCCGACCGCTTCGATCTCAGCATCGCCTATGCTTAGTTCGGTCATCCCATGCCAGGCCACGACTAGCCTCAAAGTCCTGCAGCCATCACAGACAGCAAACTATTACATAGCACCGCATTAGACAAGGGTAACATCCAATAGCATCAGAAAAGAGAAATCAAGACACACTCCACAAAGTCGTACACCAATTACGACCGGTCGAACACACATGTTATGCAATGCACATAGCCTACGACTGCACTAAACAAGGTTACGACCACCTCAGAGGTTCATACGACTGGTTCCCAGCGGTTATGACCGCTCCACGAAGCCATACGACCGGTTTCCAAGCGTTACAGCCGCTTCGGGGCACTTTCGAGGTGTTACAACCGCTTCGGAAGGGCATACGACTGGTTTTGACCGCATTCGACTGCGTTACGACCACTACCGAGGGCTTCCGACCACGTCCGACCGCGTCCTGAGCCTGTCCGACCACGTTCGACCACTTCCGACCGTGTCCGACATCACTACGACCTCGTCCGACCGTATTCGACCAGGTTCGACTGTAGCCAACTGAGCTACGACCTCGTCCGACCGCATTACAATGTGGTGGTCGTGGTCGAAGTCTACCAACTTCCCGCGTGGTCGTGGTCGAAGTCTACCGACTATCGACCGCAGCGGTCAAAGCCTCGACTTCTGACCGCTTCTTGCATAACGTGGTCGTAAACCACAACGCCGACTTCCGACTGCAGCGCTCGATAATGTGGTCGTAAACTGCCGACTACTCAACATGGTCGTAAGCCACAGCGCCGACTTCCGGCCGTAGTAGTTGTGGCTTTGACTTACGATTTCCGACCATGGCCAACGTGGTTGTAGCTACGTTTGACCATGGCCAACGTGGTCGTAAACATCCCGGCTAGCTTCAGACTAGTGACTACGTGGTCATAAACAACTCTGGGGGCTTTTGACCACAGCCAACAAGGTCGTAGAGATCTTTCGACCACTCAAAAAGAACTACGACTTTGTAGAAAATGCCCAAACCAAACTCAATCTTTCCAAAACAATGGTCAATTACTCATCACAAACATGAGGTCACCTCCACATGGTCTCTCATATGGACACCTTCGACCACTTGTCGAAATCAAGTGCCTCTGACCACTTCTCGAAGATGGACACCTCTGACCTCTTGTAGAAGTCAAGTGCCTCTGACTGCTTCTCGAAGATGGACACCTCTGACTGCTTGTCGATGTTGAGTACCTCTGACCACTTCTTGAAGATGGACGCCTCTGACCACTTGCCGAAGACGAGTGCCTCCGATTGCTTCCAAGAGATGGACGCCTCTAACCCCTTGCCAAAGCTAAGTGCCTCCGACCGCTTCTCAAAGACAGATGCCTTCGACCCCTTATTGAAGTCGAGTGCCTCCAACTACTTCTTGAAGATGGACACCTACGACCACTTGTTGAAGTCGAGTGCCTCCGACCTCTCTTTGAAGTCAAGTGCCTCCGATCACTTGCTGAAGCTGAGTGCCTCTGACCGCTTCTCGGAGATAGACACTTTTGACCCCTTGTCGAAGTCAAGTGCCTCCGACCGTTTCTCGAAGACGGACACTTTTGACCCCTTGTCGAAGTCAAGTGCCTCCGACCGTTTCTCGAAGACGGACACCTCTGACCGCTTGTCGAAGTCGAGTGCCTCCAACCACTTCTCAAAGATAGATACCTCCAATAGCTTGTTGAAATCGAGTGCCTCCTACCGCTTCCTAAAGATGGACGCCTCTAACTGTTTGCCAAAGCTAGACACCTCTGACCTCTTATCGAAGTCAAGTGCCTCTGACCGCTTCTCGAAGACAGACGCCTCTGACCCCCTTCGTTCTTGGATGACTTTGACCACTCGTTGTACTCGATCGCATCAATCGCCTTTGGTACTCGAGCACCTCCGATCACTCATTGTACTTGTACATCTTCGACTTCCCAAAGTACCCGTAAGCCCTCCAATCGCCCATGGTACTCAGGTGAGACATGCTACAGCAAATAGTGTGCTACAATAAATGGTATTGTTACCAGCCATGACCAATTGTCGATAGCTTCTGACTATCGACTTACGACCGACGATCGATAGCTTTCGACTACCAGCTTACGATGGATGGTCGATGGTTTTTGATTTATGACCACGAGCGATGGTTGATGGCTTCCAACCTGCGATCATGAGTAATGGTCAATAGCTTCTGACTTACGACTATGATCGATGGTCAGTAGCTCCTGACTTCTGATGGATTTTGACCGCATTGGCTTTCAACCACAGACGACTTCCGATGGATTTCAACCATATGGGCTTTTGATCACGGACAACTTCCGATAGATTTTTACCGCGATGGATTTCGACCATGGATAAGTTCCGATGGATTTCAACCACGGACGACTTCCGATGGATTTCGACCATATGGCTTTCGACCACGGGCCACTTCCGATGGATTTCAACCACGAATGACTTTTGATGGATTTCGACCATGGACCACTTCTGATGGATTTCGACCCTGGACAACTTCTAATGGATTTTGACCATGATGAATTTTGACCATGGACGACTTTCAATGGCTTTCGACCAAAATGGATTTCGACCATGGACTACTTTCGATGGATTTCGATCATGTTGGCTTTCAACCGTGGACCACTTCCAATGGATTTTGACAATGGAGAACTTCCAGTGGCTTTTGACCATGTTGGCTTTCGACCACAGACCACCTTCCGATGGATTTCGACCATGGTAGCTTTCGACCATGAATAGCTTCTGATGGCTTTTGACCATGAATGACCGATGATGGTTCTCAGCCACTGACCGTTCTCGAAGGTCGAGGGTTTTTGGCTTTCAACTGTCAACCACTCTTGATGGCTTCTAGCTTCTGAGGACACGTTCCTAGTGGTCACTTTTGACCACATCGATACCCGACCCTGGTGTCTTGCTCCGCTAGCCCCACCATCTAGATTACCCCGATTCTACCACTACATAGTTAGAACAGTCAAGCTTGGTGTAAACTATGCATGTTTTTGATCACCTTATTCCATGTGGCATTTTATATCGACGAGGTCGAATGACATGGGTGGGCACAACCAATGCAAATGCTACACTATCAATAACCCCAAAGACCGACGAGGCTATGGATAATGCCAATGCCCACATCTACATCAACCATTCATCACAAACAATGAGAATGTGAAGACTGAAGACAATGACCAATGTGCAGCTTAATCGGATGTATTCTATTGGTTCGCCCACGGATGTAATTAACCGAGAAGCCTTCCATGGTCCTAGGAACCAGGAGATCACATCACCCGTGTTAGATCTACTATGCAAAGCTGGCTATGGAGTGCACATATATAAAGGGAACTTGTAATTTTATTATTCTCAAAAGAATAAATAAAATACATGTTTTCCCTACTTTTGTTATGTTTATCTATTTTTGTGTACTTTACCCGCACCTTATACCTCGAGACAAGAAATCCGAGAGCGATTTCTCGCGTGAAACAACCGGCAAAAGGAAAGTGATGATGAGACATGTGCATGGCATTAATGAAAAGATATATGGAAATGAGATAGTTGTAAACTCATATGAATACTTAATATCATACTTTATTACTGTTTACTATTTTATTATGTGTTTTCTGAGTCGTGAACTCACCCTTATGTATGTTGGTGTTTTTAGGAGAATGATGAAGCCGACATGCATGCGGAGAGAGTAGCACAAAATCTGTTTGTGTACCGGCGTTGCTTCACTTGTCACATTAGACAATAAACAATCATTATTAATGATTTGGTTCATGCAAACTCATGCAATTGGTTAATAAGTTCCTTTAGAACATATGGCTATAGTATGGATGCAATCAAATAAAGTAACACTAGCTAGACTTAACAAATAGGATTATCTCTATTATTGTTATTAATATGTTAGTCCTTGCTATATTTTCTATCTTTTATTTATGTTTAAATGATTATATGTGAAAGTGTGGTATATGTTTTGATATTGGGAAGCTGTGGAATATAGTTTAATTTGGGTGGAAGATGAGTAGTGGTGACATTCTAGGCTTTGGTCTGGCTAGGTTGTTATACATACGTCATAAGCCAAAAGAAACCTTTTATTAATCGCCAAGAGTTTCGCACCTACGGTAAGAATTAGACTTTTTGTGGCTAAACTGCCTTACTTGTGGGTAGATTATTTAAAAAAATCCTAACATCTGATTTCGTTCCTGTCATTGCGGTCAGTGTTGCTAGCTGTTTGATAGCGGTATGGTCCGAGGTGTTTGCTTGGCACAGATGGTGTTGGCGTTGGTTTTATTGTTTCACATTAGATAACAATCTGGCTGTTTTCAATTCTTAAGCACATGTACACAAGGGTACACGTTAGAGTAATGTAGAAAAGCAGTGGCGGAACCAGGCCTCAGACTATCTGGGCTGTAGCCCGAGGCCTGGCAACCAAAACCCATACAAAATTCATGAAAAATCACAACAAAATAGAGTTAGCTCAAGAGTCGGCTCAAGAGCAGCTGGCCCAGCCCAGGGCTTGGGCTGGTTCCACCACTTCGGAAAGGGGCAGATGGTGGAGCCTAGATAAGGATATTGTTGTAGGGGTGGCCCCCACCTAAGCCCAGCCGGTCTACTAGAAGGTTGTAAAGTCCTAAATGGGACATGCGACACGGGTGCGGCAGCCACGAACGTCGACATTTAGGGCGTGACGATCAACCCCGCCGCCGGCACGACAATCAACCCCGCCGCCGGCACGACAATCGACACCGGTAGCATCGACCGGGTAGTCGGGAGCGGCAACGTCGATGCCCAGGCTGGCCCAACCGCCATCCCTGCGCCTGGTGAGGGAGCGGTGAGCGGTTCTGGCAGCAATGCTGGCCCCGTCGCCAACTCTGGGGGCTACCGCGCCGGCGCATCGGGCAACTTAGGAGCGCAAGCCGTGATCGCCGCTATCCCGGTAGCGCGATCAAGTGCGCCGATCGCTCCGGCTGCGCCGATGATGGAGAGCGCCCTGCCGACGGCCATCGGCAGATCCAGCGGGAGTTGATGGACCTCCGGGGAGCCGTGCGGGATATGCAAGAGGCTCGGAGCCAGCAGACCCCGTCGGCGGTCACGCCGGAGCCCATGTTGGAGCGGGCAGATAGCCGCGACGCCCCCACGTCCAGCCGCGTCCCACTGCGATGTGTGGACCCGGAGTCCCCACTCTCTGCGGGCTTGCAGCAGGTGGCATGGCCGGAAGACTTCAAGTTCCCCAGCGCCATCGAGCCATACAAAGGCGACACAGACCCTCGGGAGTTCGTGCGCGTGTACGAGACCGCCATCAAGGCTGCCAGCGGAGACGACACCACGAAGGCGAAGGGACTCCCTCTCGCGCTACAGGAAGTGGCGCTCTCTTGGTTTTTCACCATCGAGCCAAACTCCATCTACGCATAGGAGCAGATCCGCGACCGACTCTACAACAACTTCCAGGGGAACTATGTCGAGCACGTCGACGCGGATCAACTCTTCGCGGTCAAGCAAAAACCCTCGGAGAAGCTCCGGGAGTACTTCAAGCGCTTCGCGACGGTTCGCTGCCAGGTCAAGGATGTCAACGAGACGACCATCATCCGCTGACGTTGAGGGCGTAGAGTTCCCCCACCAAGATCTCCTGGTCATCTAGGTTGCCATCGCGGGATGCGACATTAAGCGCGTCCTAGTCGATGGAGGAAGCTCTGCGAACGTTTTGTTCGTAGTGGCCTTCGACCAGATGGGGATCCCCCAAAGTCACTTGGGCCCCTCAGGAATCCCGCTGCAGGGCTTCAGAGGTCAGCCCCCACGGGGTTGGGCCAGATATGCCTGCAGGTCTCCTTTGACCGAGACGGCAACGTAAGGAGCGAAGATGTCACATTCGACGTCGTCGATATCCGGTACCCCTACAACGCCATAATGGGGCGACCAACCCTCAATTCCTTTGGGGCGGTTCCGCACCATGGCTTCTTATGCCTAAAGCTCCCGGGCTTGCGAGGTATCATCATCATCATCCATGGCGACCAGGAGATGGCCCGGCGTATAGAGCTCGGCACCCGAGGCGCACCTCACGATGTTCAACGGGACTCCTAGTCCGGGCACGCCGACATGAGGACCCTCAGCGGCCTCAGGAGACATCCAGCCAGGTTACCACGGGGCCGATCTGGCAGTAGTGGCTTCCACCCCGCCGTTGCTACTATCTCCGCCCTCGAGTGATCAGTGGTTAGTACCTTGTCTTTTGTAATCGCTCACCCATGCAAACGGGAATTCAATAAAGTTCACTGTTTGTGAAACTAGCCTTATCTTCTTGCGGAAATGCGCAGAGGCTTGCCTTCGCGCGCACTCTCCGTGAGTGTAAACAAAGACACGCGTTCGCGTGCACACTCTCCGTGAGTATAAACAAAGACACGTGTTCGTGCGCGCACTCTCCATGAGTATAAACAAAGACACGCGTTCGCGGGTGCACTCTTCGTGAGTATAAACAAAGGCACGCATTCGCGCGCGCACTCTCTGTGAGTATAAACAAACACACGCGTTCGCGCGCGCACTCTCTGTGAGTATAAACAAAGACACGTGTTCGCGCGCGCACTCTCTGTGAGTATAAACAAAGACGTGCGGGGGGACGCCTCCGCACGCATTCTACGGAATATAAATAAGACGTAGCATCGAGGTCCGCCTCCGCACGCACTCTACGGAGTATAAATAAGACGTAGCGTCGAGCCCCGCCTTCGCACGCACTCTACGGAGCATAAATAAGACATAGCATCGAGGTCCGCCTCCGCACGCACTCTACGGAGTATAAAAAGACGCGGATGTTGTCCCTACGCACTCTACTGAGTATAAACAAGACGCGGATGTTCGCATGCACGCATAGGCGTTACCCCTGTGCGTACTCTCTGGAGTATAAATAAGACGTGGTTGATGGTCCCACGCACTCCACGGAGTATAAATAAGACGCGGATGTTGTCCCTGCGCACTCTACTGAGTATAAACAAGACGCGGATGTTCCCGCGCACGCATAGGCGTTACCCCTGTGCGTACTCTCCGGAGTATAAATAAGACGTGGTTAACGGTCCCACGCACTCCATGGAGTGTAAATAAGACGCGGATGTTGTCCCACGTACCCCCCGAAGTGTAAGCAAGACGTGGTTAATGGCCCCATGCACACTCCGCGGAGCACGCATATGGTGCAACAGAGGCTTACCCTCGCACACACTCTGCGGAGCATGCATATGGTGCAGCAGAGGCTTACCTTCGCAAGCACTCCGCGGAGCATGCGTGTGGTACAGTAGAGGCTTGCCTCCGCACGCACTATATGAAGTGTAGGTAAGGCGCAGAGGACACTTGCTCCTACATGCTCCCTAGGGAGCACAAGACATGTGGCAACCACTTCGAAGGGTAGGGGACGGAGCGCTCGTGCGTCTACCTCGACTAGGCGCCAGCTCCGCTGCCGTCACTCCGAAGGGTAGGGGATGGAGTGCTCGCGCGTCTACCTTGACTAGGCGCCAGCTCTGCTGCCCCCACTTCGAAGGGTAGGGGATGGAGCGCTCGCGCGTCTACCTTGACTAGGCGCTAGCTCCGGTGCCGCCACTTCGAAGGGTAGGGGACGGAGCGCTCGCGCGTCTACCTTGACTAGGCGCCAGCTCCGCTACCCCCACTTCGAAGGGTAGGGGACGGAGCGCTCGCGCGTCTACCTCCACTAGGTGCCAGCTCCGCTGCCACCACTTCGAAGGGTAGGGGATGGAGCGCTCATGCATCTAGCTCGACTAGGCGCCAGCTCCGCTGCCGCCACTTCGAAGGGTAGGGGACAGAGCGCTCGCGCGTCCACCTTGACTAGGCGCCAGCTCCGCTGCCGCCACTTCGAAGGGTAGGGGGCGGAGCGCTCACGCGTCTACCTTGACTAGGCGCCAGCTCCGCTGCCCCACTTCGAAGGGTAGGGGACGGAGCGCTCGCGCGTCTACCTTGACTAGGCGCCAGCTCCATTGCCGTCACATCGAAGGGTAGGGGACGGAGCGCTCGTGCGTCTACCTTGACTAGATGCCAGCTCCGCTGCCCCCACTTCGAAGGGTAGGGGACGGAGCACTCGCACGTCTACCTCGACTAGGTGCCAGCTCCACTGCCGCCACTTCGAAGGGTAGGGGACGGAGCGCTCGTGCGTCTACCTTGATTAGGCGCAGCTCTGCTGTCACCACTTCGAAGGGTAAGGGACGGAGCGTTCATGTGACTACTTCAACTAGGCGCCAGCTCCACCGCCACTACCTCAAAGGGTAAGGGACGGAGCATGTGAAGCTCTACCTAGCGCATAGGCGCGCACGAAGCAAAAGTCCTACGAGTCTACCGGGGGCAAAACACAGTCGTGAAGATGGGACGAAGATATACTTCAATTAAAGCCCTTTATACATTCGTCAGAGGATGTTTGTAAGGGGGTGCAGTAAAAATCAAAGGTACAAGTGTCCATTGATGGTTAGAGCCACTACTCGGCTAGTTACTCTTTAGCACACGTCCGCGCTGAAGCCTCGGCCGATGAGGCCTGGGCCGCCCAGAAATCCGACGACTCTACGGCCTGCTACCAGCGTCGAAGGCGTTGTTGGGCTAGAAGATCAGAAACAAGCGGTCCATCCCTATCGAGTAACTGCCCAGAGCATAGAGACACGCGCAGTCAGAACACCCAGACAACTTACACTTTATTGAGAAGAAAACAGGGGGGCAGGCATACATGACAACACACGCCTACACACTGGAACCCTGGTATCACACCTGTGGGTCCGCACCCTGCCCCGCGGCGGCGTCACCGCCTCCGCCGCGTCGAGGCACCTCGTCAATCCATTGACCAAAGTTCTCCTCGTCGCCCATGGTGCGTCGCAGCTCTAGCTTCACCGCGGCCTCCCCGATATAGTCCCATATTTGTTCATGGAAGGCTCGGGCGGCCCAACAAATGGAGCGCACGGCGCTCAACATCACCCCGGCTCCGGCGGGCATCTCCAGCTTGGGGTCAGCTAGCCCGTCGACGTGTCGGTAGCCCCGATGATGTAGTAGGCAAGGGCTAGGCGTGAAGTTGTGAAGGAACAGTGGTTGCCGAAGGACTTGGCGGCGCTAAGAACAAGGTTGGACGCCTCCGCGATTCGATGAAGCGTCTGCGGCAAGTCCTTGGGGCCAAAGTAACGGGGCGGCACCTCAGCGACAAGGTCCTCGAGGGAGTCTTCCAGCTCCAGCATAGCGTCCCATGCCGCCACCGTGATGGACCATGTGGAGGTTACCACATGTGAGTGATGAGTAATTGACATTGGTTTAGGTAAGTCGAGTTTGGTTTGGGTTGTTCGGACCTTGACGTTGCATGGTGCAATCGGGCTCGGTCGGATTTGGTCAAACTTGGTCGTATGAGATTAGAATGCTGATTCTTTGATTTGACAGGTTTGGACTTCATCTGTGGTAAGTATGATGGTATGTACGCTTTCATGTATCGAGCGGTGCTATTTGATGTGTTTCTTGTCTGTGTTACTGCAGGATGTCGAAGCGGAGCTGTGGTGAGACACGAGATGACCGGACTAGACACAGGGAGGTGTTGAGGTCAGAATGGTCAGATGTGTCGAAGACGGCGGAGATTCGACGTGGTTGCGAGTCGTAGATGACAAGGAGCGTGGAAGCTTCCCGGAAGGTGCACGAGGGGCGAAACGGGAATTTCACAAGGCTGCACAAGCGGGAGCGGGCTCCGTTGGATTTAGCGGGCGTAACGAGGTAGAGACCCGTTAACCATGGGCTATAAATAGGTGGAGAGGGCTACATGCCTCCACATGGATTTGGGAGTGAGTTAGGGTTTGCTAGTCAAAAGAGGCTTTGGGAGGTTGTTTCTCCTTTGCTCTTTAGTGGCTGAGAAGTAGTTGAGGGCAGCAGGACTTGCTCCCCACGTTCATCCTCCTTTCCTGGTTGTGTCTCTCCAAGAAGCAAGTAGTGAGTTCTTGAGTTCTTGGTTTTGGGAGAAGGAGAGGAGAGGGATTGAGTAGTGAATCCATGTAATCCTTCAACTTGTTCTAATGTCCATGCGTATGGGGACGTAGCTCTTTGTATCTCTTGGTCATGGAATGAAAATCTGGAGTTTATCCTGTGTTCGTGCTTCTCTGTTCTTCGTTCCTCTCTTTGAATGAATTCTTGACTTGCTGTGTTTCATGTTGTTTGTTACTTGGGAGTGCCAAAATGGGTTGCTCTATGTTGGGATAGTGCCTCAAGATCATTTGATCAGTTAAAATCCCAAGAACCCATTTTTAATCTCTGATTTCCCATTTTGAGCCTCTCTGTTCTTGAGTTCAGTTTCTAGGATTTGGTTGAACTCCTTGAGTCCCTTGAGGAAATGGCCTGAGATTTTTGCTGGGTTGCCCTGAGTATATTGCTAACTTAATTGCAAAATCCCATGTGCAAAGGTCTTATGAATCTTGAGTAATTTGGGCTTCTGTGCTTCTCTCTGAAATTTTCATGCTTTTCTAGGGTTTTGGTGCAACTGGTGTTTCCCTTCGTGAATTGGCATGAGTTTTGGCATATAGAATCCAGAGGCTAGTAATTAGCAATCTGCAAAATTTCAGAGGCAAAGGATCAAAGATGGAGGAGTAATTTGATATTTGGTCCAGCTCACTAAAATTTTCAGGTTTTTGGGCTTAATCTGAATTTTCCCTTTTTGAGTTAGTTTTTGTTGGTTCCTAAGGTGCCTTTGGTTATTTAAAGTATAGCCTCTCAGTTCTGGGCAGAGAAAGCCAGAGAAAATCCCTCAATTTACCTTCAGTTTGAAGTTTGAGTTGTTAGTCTGAAAAAATTACCTGCGTCTGCCCTGTTCCCGGAGACCGGTCTGACCGGACTGAAGATGGTGGTCAGACCGCCCTTGCCTTGGCGGTCAGACTGGCCGCAAGAAGGCGGTCAGACCGGTGGGTCAGGAGCGGTCTAACCGGCCTCAAAGCTGCGGTCAGACCGCCCCTCTGGTGTTTGCAGCTCTATTGCTTCTAGGATTTGAGGGCTTGCTTTCCCGGCTTTCTTCTTGATGATTTGTTTGCCTTCTCTTCTGATCTTCATGCCTTTCCATTAAGTTCTTAACTTCTCATATGATCCTCTTTTCATAGCACATAATTGCTATTGGAGAGAGTGCGGTTGTGAGAACTCTTCTCTGCATGATTGAGGCTTCTTCGAGCTCTTGATACCCTATGCATGACTCTGTAGTTTCTGGAGAGAAAGCTCTTTCGTGGATATTTTTGGGGGATGATTTTCAATTGATCGACATTCACCCCCCTCTGTCGCCATTTCGGTCCAACACACCGAGGCATCGCCTAAGCATGGTCCCGCTCCCTAAGAGACGCAGTGAGACGAGTCTTCTCCTCCTCCAACATAACAATCTGCTGGAGTAGGCCGTCTCGCTCCTCCGCGGCCGCCCGCTGCGCAGCCTCTGCGGCCTCCAACCGCGCCGTCGCCACAAGCATCTCGGCGTGTGAAACCGCCTCCGCACGTTCCGCCTCCAAGTGTTGGATGCGGTCGTTCTTGGCGGAGCGCGCCTCCTCGGTTGCATGAAGAGCCTCTTCGGCGGCGCGCAGCCAATCCTCCAGCACCCCCCGCTTGCGAGTGTGAGCCACCTGCAATGCCCGGCGAAGGACGAGGGTCTGCACGACAAAGCAGTCAGCAAATTTCTCAAGGACCGCGCGTCGCTAAATGGTCAGCTACTCACCCTCATTTCCGAGACCTCCAGGGCACTTCCAAGGCGCTCCGACCCATAGGATAGCAACAACTGGTGATCCAGGTTCACAGCCGCATTATCCGCGACCCCCCGCCATGCTCCCAGCACCTCCGGTCGAGGGATAAAATCCGCCAAGTTTGGGCGCGCGGCATCCGCGGCAACAGTTTCGGGAACGGCGGGCGCCCCTCCCAAAGGAATGTCCCCGTGCCCCGAAGACTGTCCGTGCTTCGGGAGGTGCGCCGCTGCGAAGGGACATGGCGGCTAAAGCCCCTATGAACGCACCATAAAATTATGCAAGGGAAGTGAATTTACCTTAGGCATCGGCCGGTGGACCTTGCCGGGCTGCCCCACCAGCCTCAGACAGAATAGCACGGATGCCATCGCCCTCAATCGAAGCCGGCCCTCTGGGCCGGGGGGCCTCTGAATCGGAGGCCAGTACTGGCAAGCCCGGGGTTCCAGCCACTGCAGCCTTGGAAGAAGCCGCGGGGATATGAGGCCGGGGAGCCTTAGTGTCGAAATCGGAGTCCAACAGGCTCCTGACTTTGGTCACCACAGCGAACCCCCCTCTTCGGGCGAGGAGGTGATCATAGGCGCGACCGCTTCGCCTTGGGGGAGTAAGGCGGGCACCTCCCCTCGGTAATCGCCGCAGGTGGGGGCTCCGCCCCAGCAACACCTAAAGGTGGTGGCTCCGCTGCCTCAATAACGGTCGCAGACAGAAGCTCCGTGCCAGCAACCTCCGTATGTGGCAGCCCCGCCTCGGCAACCGTCGAGGGCGAGGACTCCACCCCTATATCATCCGCGGGTGGCACCTCCACCTCAACGACTGCCGCGGGAGACGAGGCCTCCCCTTTCGGGTCATCCGCGATACACCCTTGCTCCCTAACATCGCCCAGGGACCCCTCGCCTTCGTCCTCCGCACCCGCTTCTAGGTCCGAATCGGCATACTTCGCCAAATCGGACTCGGCGTCCGCTGCACTATCGGGAGTGGTGGCAGCCACCACGCCAGGAGCGGCCGCGGAGGACCAAGCCCTCCGAAAAGATGGCAGTGCACTCCCCTTGGTACCGTCTCGGCGGCGAGGTTTGCTCTGGGGTGGGGCAGCGCGCTCCGGTACTTCAATACTCAGGGCCTCACACACGCGGTTTATCCAGCCCAGCTCCGCCTCCATGGTCGCGGTCGCGCACAGGTCATGCTCCCTGGCCGTATACGGCCCGAGGAACATGCACACCACATGCTCCGCGTCCCCCAGGGAAGTCCCTATAGATGGCGAGGCATGGAGTCAGAGCCCAGTAGGAAAAAAGGTGAAAAGTAAGGCTCCACCAACACTTACGGGGTCGGAGTGTATCGGTAGCGAGGACACGGATAGGCGGACATTGTCGCGCCGAATGCCTCCAGACACGAGGCGCCATCCATCGTCAAGCGGCGCCACACCATACATGACGAACTCCTCTGCGAGGTTGCGCATGTTGAAGCGGGCGGTGATTCCCACGAGCCTCCACGCCCTCCGCTTGTCTTCGCTGTCGATCGGCGTGCCAGGCGTGGGATTGAACGTCACGGGTCGGCTTGAGCACTCGAGGCCACTGCCGCTCGCTACATGGTGATAAAAACACCGCCTCATCCAATTCGGCTCCCACTTCGCCCGAGTCGAGTTGGCAGGGAAGATCTTCCCGCACGACGACCGCAGGATGAAGTTGACGCTGCCGAAATTGGAATACGTCCCGTCTCTCTGCTTCTTTGGATGACACCGTGCGTTGTGAAGGAAGGCAAAGAGGGAGGCGCTGGGCCAGCATGCCTCCGTACGCAAGGCCCAGTTGTACACGGCGAGACGGGCTATCGCGTTCGGAGTCAGTTGCGCCAGCTCAAGCCCGAAGGTTCGCAAAATGGCACCAACAATCATGGCGACAGGGATACAAAGCTCGGCTTCAAAGTAAGCGGCGAAGACGATCGCCTCCGACTTCTCGGGGTGCGGCTTTGTCTCGTCGCGGGCAGGAAGTCGCACCTCCTGGCGGTCTGACAGCTTCCCTTCGCGCAGTAGGACGCTGATAGTCTCCTCCGTCGCAAGCATCGAGCCCAAGGCGCGAGAGCACGGCCCGTACATTTTCTCCGCCGCCGCCCACCATTTGTTCACCAGCATCAAATCGCGCCCCTCGAGCGTGTACTCCACTACGAGCGGTGACGACCGCCGGGAGATGGTGCTAATGTCGTCCTTTCGAGCATGTTCTTCGCTGCGAGCCATCGCTTCCAGAGAGCTAGCAGCGGTGGGAGTGGCGCGATGGCAAGGAAGGCGGGAGTGCAAGGCGTACGAAAAGGACCAGAAGGCGTGGGAAAAGCGCAGCCATGGTGCCATGGGGGGTATTCAAAGCCCCTTCATCTCCCGCACCGCCGGTAAGTGTAACCGACGGGAGACGAACCGCTCGCCTCCCCACAATCGCAGCCAAAGCGTCGCAGCCGCTCATGTGCATCGCGCATGACCACAGTCATGCGAAGGCCTGACAGCGCACGACACGCCAATCGCGTTCCGCCACGCGCCTGCTCCCTAAGAATAAATGCAAGTCGCATGACGTGGCGCATCCCCTAGCGCGTGTCGGCGCGATTCTCGGGGCCATCAGTGCAGCAGCGCCAGGCCGTGGGCTAGTCAACCTCAACCGCAACTTTGGTGGGGTTTTCACTTTCGCAAGGAGACTCTGGCTCCACCTTCGACCCCATCCCCGTGGAGAATCACCTAGCTCCACCGCCACAGATCTGGGCGGCAAGCCCGAAGACCACCTCGACTTCGATGGCTCGGGGCGACCTGGACGCCCCCAGCGGGCAGAGCACGAAGACGAGCAGGCGCCAGTCCAACCTACAATGCCATCCAAGCACCGCCCACAAGCCGCGGGATACTGTCTGGCCCTCCGATCCTCGGTCCGCGCGAAGACTCCAGAGTCTGCCCCCGCCAAACCCGCGCGACGACATCGGAGGCCATCTCGACTTCGAAGTCCACGGGACAGCCTCACAACCAGTAGAGATCCAGCCGGCTGCGCTCCCCATAATCGGGAAGCGCGAAGTCTACACGGCGAGCTCGAAGATTACCTCGGCTTCGGATAATGCCCACGGAAACGGTCGCCCATCATTAGCCGGGCGCCACGCGGCCGGGAGTCCCAGATAAGTTTCGCCACAGTCAAAAACAGGCCCCTTTCTGTTCCTTAACATTCCCCGACCACATTGTCAATGCCTATTCTCCCGTCAGACAGCGTGGTCGGAGAAGGCAAAGGAATTGAAGCGGACCTACTTTTTGAGAACCAAGACCATCCTAGCCATACCCGACTGCGTCACAATGGATGACACAAGGTGGCAGCCTATACATATATATACCCGGGGTGCCCCCCAGGCGGGTAACGCAACCGACGGGAGTGCAACCGGCGGGAGTACAACTGACGGAAGAGCATCAGGCGGGAGCTGAACCGCCGCACATGGTCCAACTCCCATCGAGCACCAGTGCCTGACTCGATTCTCAGGGCCATTAATGCATGAACAACCCACCAGCGCCCGACGCGATTCTCGGGGCCATTAATGCATGAACAACCTCGAGTTCAACGTCGGCTTCAACCCCGCCTCCGTGGAATGACCTCGACTTTGACGTCGGCCTCAACCACACCTCCTCGGAACGACCTCGAGTTTGACATTGGCTTCAACCCCGCCTCCGCAGAACAACCTCAACTTCAACGTCGGCTTCAACCCCGCCTCCGCAGAATGACCTCGACTTCGACCTCGGCATCAACCCCGTCCTCACGGAGCGACGACGAGCTCCATGCCTGCGGGTTGACCCGAGCCCCCGCTACAACCCTGTGTACAAAGGATGGAGCGAGCACTGCCCTGACGAGGGTGCTCTGAGGGGCGCTGAGGAGACAGGCCGCGGCCTCGTCACCCGCGCCGACCAGCCGACTTCGACCCCGCATATTGACTTCGCTGACCGGCCCGTCCGTCTATCTTGGATCGACGTCACGAAGATTCCATCCAACAACGCAGAAGTTCACAGGCCATAGGGACGGAGGGGGCCAAATGGCTCGGCGACATGGCTTCGGCCTGTGAAGCCCTTCACCATGAGAGGCTCCTGTTGTACGGGTGGACCCCACCTAAGCCCAGCCGGCCTGCTAGAAGATTGTAAAGTCCTAAAAAGGACATGTGTAATGACATAAATGCCCCTGAGGGGATACTTGAGTGTAAGGGTAAAGTTGTAAAACACTCCCCATGCGGATATATATACACCATCCAGGGCGTGGGGGAAGCCCTAAGCATTGCTCACCTAACTCTCCACTACCATACCCTCTCTCTCTCTCTGTTTGGTCTGTAACCACAACAGATATGTTGAGCCCTCTGCAAAAGTGGTCACGCTCAGGGTTAATAATGAAGAGGACCCATAACGACTTGAGCAAGTTAATGGCGTTTGTGGTCGTGTAATTTGGTTGGTTCTGTACGTAGTCATCATAAGCTGTAATTTGGTTCTAGTAGATGATTGAATTAAAATTTAACTAAATAAAGGTATATAATTTTCTTTAGATTTCAAAAATAGTATGGTTTATTATGTTTGGAATAGTAAATTAATATTTACAAAATTGCTAACTCTGTTGTCTAGTAAGACAACATAAGGGTTAAGAATGAAGGTTTAAACGAATTAATTAGGGTTTTTGGGCAATAAAAAAGTGTAGAAAATTTTATGTAGATTTTAGAATTTATATGGTTTACCATGTTAGAGCTCTTGAGTTGAGAGTTATGATATTTCCATTACCGAGATAGCATGGGAGAACTGCTCGATGAAGAGGGGACTGTTAGATCAGGAAGCGTGTAAAAGTGACGTTGTTTACTTGCTATTTATGTATTGTTATAGCATTTTTGTTGAGACTGGTATTTACTGTAAAAGGGTAACTTCGGGGTTGGTGTTTTCTTCACATCAATCTGTCACAAGTGGTTAGGAAAGTCATGTGCATGGTAGAATGGTAACACGAGTTGCATGGTAGAATGGTAATACGAGTTATTTGCTATTGCTGTTTTATATTTTTAAATTACATACCGTGCTTGTTTATATGTTTACTCTTACTTACTATAATGCTCACATGATATAAATTAAATGGTCATTATGATAAATAATTAATGTTGAGAGTACCATTGTATTTGCATAATGAGCATTTAGGATGAAAATAGACAACTTATTGTTTGGACCTGTAGGGCCAATTTTGTGTGGGTGATCTATGAGAGTGGGAAGAGTAAGACTTATTTTGGTAAACACTCAACGGGAGTGGAAATGAGATCCCTGAGGAAGGATGGGCTCGAGGTCCCCGCATGAAATAGGGCAGCTTAAGTGGACCCCGACTGGTGTTACACTCTTCTATACCGGTATAAAGAAAGTGATGATGAGACATGTGTATGGCATTTATGAGAAGATAGATAGAAATGAGATAGTTGTAAACTGACATGAATACTTGATATCATACTTTATTACTTTTTACTATTTTATTATGTGCTTACGGTGTCGTAGACTTGCCCTTACTTATATGTTATTTTTAGATGAACAATGAAGGCGACATGCATGGAGAGGGAATAGCACATAATCAGTTTGCGCACGGCATTGCTTCACTTATCTCATTAGATAATAAATATTCATTATTAGTTATTTGGTTTATGCATACTTATGCAATTGGTTAATAAGTTCCTTTAGAATATAAGGCTATAGTATGGTTGCAATCAAATAAAGTAACACTAGCTGGACTTAATAAATTGGATTATCTCTATTATTGTTATTGATCCATTAGTCCTTGCTATATTTACTATCAGTCATGTTTATGTTTAAATGATTATTTGTAAATGTGTGGTGTTTGTTTTGATGTTGGGAAGATGTGGAATATAGTTTAATTGGGAGAAAGATGATGTAGTGGTGGTGACATTCTTGGCTTTGATCGGGCTAGGGTGTTACATATAAACCATAGCTTAAAAAATATCCTCCTATTAATCGTCAAGAGTTTCACACTCACGATAAAATTAAACTTTTCGTAGCTAAACTACCTTGTGGGTAGATTTTTGCAAAAATCGTAGCATCTGATTCAGTTGCCGTCGTTGCGGTCACCGTTGCTAGCTGTTTGGCAGCGGCATGCATGGTCCGAGGTGTTTCCCGGGCACAGAGGGCGTCGGCTCTGGTTTTGTCGTTTGTTTCACATCAGATAACAAACGGGCCGTAAACACATGTACGCAACAGTACACAACAGATTAATGCAGAAAGGGGCAGACGTTGGAGCCTAGATAAGGATATGCCTCTGCAAATGTGGTCACCTTCAGGGTTAACGAGGGAGTAACGACTTGAGCAAGTTAATGGCGCATGTGATTATGTACGTACACATGCAAGGTCCCTCCCTCCCGTCGTCTACATAGAGCGGCTAGGCAGGCAAGTTAGCGCCACGCATCTGCAAACTACAACATCGTAGGTTTAATTAACTAGAATAATAGCCCGCGTAATCACGCAGTGTATTATGGTACAGTAAAGTGTATGAAGTTCTACTTTTGATATTTAATTTCATATCCAATAAGCACGATTCATCTCCAGATCTTTCTCCGACTCCCCATATGTGAAAGAGAGAATTAGAAGGTAGGCCCGTATAGCAAATTGGCATAATCTCAACCTTTGAATTATATCTAGTGTTACTTATTTTTTTAAAATTTAATATATCTCTAAGACAACTATCAAATCTAAACTTTTAAAATATTTGAGTGGAAACACACGCTCTATTTTCTGTTTGGATTTGCAAATGCGAGTACAAGCTCCTAACTCCCTTCACACTCTCGTCTAAGAAAACACTTCCTCCACACGTTACAAAGGGATGCTATTCATAAATGCGGATGGGTTCTTTAGGGCATATAACTTTTGGCTTATTTACAATAATTAGTTTTTAAATAAAGTGTTTTTTTAAATTGGGGTCTGTATGTCGATTGTAATAGATACTATTTTGACTTCATCTAAAATCATACATAAGTATTTCTCTCCGTACTCTCTCACAAATAATCGGAATTTTTGTTAAAAAAAATTAGATTATAAACCATAGCTCAAAATAACATCCTCTTCATCAAACGCTGAATTAGTTTTTAAACGGAGCGCCTTTTTAAATTAGGGTCTATATGTCGTTATAGTAGATATTATCCTGACTTCATCTATATCGATCAAAATCATACATAAGTATCTCTCTCCGTACTCTCTCATAAACAATTAGAATTTGAAAAAAAAATTAGATTATAAAGCTTAGCTCAAAATAACAGGCCTTCGTCAAATGCTGAATGGCTTGATGGAGCTTGCTCTCCGCCGTGGCCGAGGAACCTGCATGGGCTCGTGGGCATGGACGTGGCAGAGACGCGCTCTGCGTGACCGAGTACCCCAGGCTGAACTGTTCTACCTAGTGGCAGGAATTCAGGCCAAACTATGCGGCATGTTCTAACCAACTATCCGTTACTTCCGAGCTGGGATGCCACGTCACTACTACAAAAAGGCTAATAGTAGACACCAAATCACAAACGATTTTGTGAAACCGTCTGTAATGTAAACTATTACAGACGGTTTTAATTTGAAGGCCGTCTGTGGTATTTGTGGCGGGAAAAAGGAGTATCACAGACGGTTATTACTGCTGAACCGTCTGTGATACTGGAATATCACAGACGGTTTTTATTAAAAACCGTCTGTGATAATCTGGGATTATCACAGACGGTTTATTATTAAACACCGTCTGTGTTGTGTTGACTATCACAGACGGTTGTTGTTAAGAACCGTCTGAGAATGTTCACAGACGGTTTTTAACAAGAACCGTCTATGATGTCCCTTTGTCTGTCATATTCTAGATCAGAGGTTAATATATGAGTACACATTGCTTCTAATAACTTAACTACAGAACTACTGAGACAAGAGATCACAAATTAAAGGCAAATTTATTAATTTCAATTAGAGGCAAATTTATTACAAAAGTTGCACAGGTAAAGAGTTTCCCAGATTGTATTCTTTTGGGCTTCGTACGCTTCTTCTTCGACTTGGGGACTTGGAGGATCAGCCGCTAAATTCTCGAACGCCGTTAAGATTGCCCTTGTCCTCAGCACTTCCTCCTCCAGCCTGGGCAAATGATCAGCAGCATCCATAATGTCGTAGAGGATAGCATGATAAGATTCCTCAGAATCTGCCGTATTTGCTTGATCGGCAAGGCTATCCATCAGTCTCTGTAATGCGTGCAGAGCTTCTTCCGCTTTGCGCACATTGTGGAGAAGAACCAGGGTGAGGGCTGTTTCCCTTTCTTGAGCGGCAGCGAGACGCCTCCGTCGACGGCGGAGGATCAGGTCAAGCTGACAGATGCAAGAAAGTCGGGGAAGGAGAGCAGGGCGGGTGCGGAGAAGCTGCTCCAGATGCAAATTGCTGGCCGCCTGTGTAAGGTTCCGGCCGAACAATTCTTGATGAACAGATGAGAGGAAGGAGATGATCACAAGAACAGTAGAAGCCATGTTGTATTGTATATTGTATTGTACGTACGTAGAAGAGACCTGGATTAGGAGCGCATATTTAACCTTTAGCACAGACGGTTCGTATACCCAAACATTAATAATATAGACGCTTCGTATAACGATCGAGAGACGTTAATTAGACGATCGAAACACAAAGCGTTCTGGCATCGAAACACGCGCGAAGCGTTCTGGTGTGAAGCTTATGACAGACGGTTTTTTATAAAAAACCGTCTGTGATAATATTTATCACAGACGGTTTTAATAAAAAACCGTCTGTCATAAGCTGGTTTTGTCAAACCATGTCTGATGAGCACTATTACAGATGGTTGTAATTTGGAGGCCGTCTGTGGTATTTGTGGCGGGAAAATGGATTATCACAGACGGTTATTATTGATGAACCGTCTGTGATACTTTTGTATCACAAACGGTCTGTATAAAAAACCGTCTGTGATAATGGCTTAGGCATTTATTGCGCTGTTCAGACCGCATCTGTCTTCATTTCGATCCAGATCTAGCCACTGCTGCGCACTTTTTCACTCGGGAGGAAGCTAGGCGATTCCAGGCCAGTTAATTTGGTGGGAAGAGGCAGAGATTGAGCTTTGAAAGATTCAGACTTTCCTGGTTGTTCTAGATATGGTTAGTAATGAAATTTATTTTTTCTTTAATTGCATTACAATTTAGGTCTAAGTAATCCATGAGTGGTTATTGAAGATGGTTAATTTGCAAAATTGTTGGTTATATAATAGCTGTTGTGTTTGTAATATGAATTGAGCTAGCAAATTAAGTCTCAATATAATAAATGTGGCCGGTATATATGTAGTTATAACTAGTTAATCTAGATTTTAATACTAAGTTGTTATATATGTACGACCGTAGGACCGAAGCTGGATGCATGCCGCGAGCCGTGTGAGTGAAGAGTACATTAATGGCGTTTCTGCTTTTATAAGAGCTGCCGAGGAGGATATGTTGAATAAGGGGGTGGAATATATGTGCTGTCCATGCACTGACTGCGAGAATTTGAAGATGTTTAAGAACCGAGGGCAAATTGAATCGCACTTGATTCGGAGGGGTTTCAAAAAGGATTATACGTGTTGGACCAGTTATGGCGAAGTGAATGATCATATGCCGCCAGATGACATCGCCGGTGAAGTGAATGATATGCCCCCGGATGACATCGCCGGTGAACTGAATGACATGCCGCCGGCTGATGTCGATTGTGGCTCGGATTCGGATAGGTTGCACGATGATAATCTGGAGCAGATGCTTCGCGATGTAGAAGAGAACTATGATGAGAGAGAGTATGTTAAATTCCATGGCTTGATGGAGGACTCAGAGAAACCTTTGTACACGGGCTGCAAGTACACGAGGTTGTCGGCCGTGCTTGAACTGTTGAAATTGAAGGCAAGCAACGGTTGGTCCGACAAGAGTTTCACGGCGCTGCTAGGTCTTTTCGCGAACATGCTTCCGGAGGGAAATGAGTTGCCTAAAACCACGTATAAAGCCAAGAAGGTTCTTTGTCCGTTGGGAATGGAAGTAGAAAGAATACATGCATGCCCGAACGACTGTATCCTCTACCGTAAAGAGTATGCAAACATGCATGTATGTCCGGTGTGCAACGCATCCCGATACAAACGTAACAATCAATCAGATGATGGCGAGGGAACAGAGGCGAAGAAAGGACCTCCTGCTAAGGTGACATGGTATTTTCTTATAATTCCCCGTTTGAAAAGGTTTTTTGCAAATCCAAAGGAGGCAAAACTGCTGCGTTGGCACTCGGAGGAGCGCAAGAAGGATGGAATGATAAGACACCTTGTTGATTCCGCGCAGTGGAGAAACATCGATAGGAGTTTTGCAGAGTTCGGTGCAGAACCAAGGAATATAAGGTTTGGACTGAGTACAGATGGAATGAATCCTTTCAGTAGCATGTGCAGCCGATATAGCACATGGCCCGTGACACTCTGCATCTATAACCTTCCTCCTTGGTTGTGTATGAAGCGAAAGTACATTTTGCTGTCGATACTTATCCAAGGGCCAAAACAACCTGGGAATGATATCGATGTGTTCCTAGCACCGTTGGTGGAAGATCTAAAAGTACTATGGAACGAATGGGTACTGGTATGGGATGCATACAAACGAGAGAATTTCACTCTGCGCTCCTTATTGTTCTGCACCATAAATGATTATCCTGCCCTTGGTAACATATCGGGCCATAGTACAAAAGGTGCCAAAGCTTGTACTCACTGTTTAGATGGTACCGAGAGTGTGTAGTTATTGGTGTTGTCTTAATTGCAACAGCCGGCAAAGGCTTATCACAGACGGTTCTAAGTTTAGAACCGTCTGTGATAAGCCTCTATCACAGACGGTTCTAAGTTTAGAACCGTCTGTGATAAGTTATCACAGACGGTTGTAAGTTTAGAACCGGCTGTGATAAGCCTCTATCACAGACGGTTCTAAGTTTAGAACCGTCTGTGATAAGTTATCACAGACGGTTGTAAGTTTAGAACCGTCTGTGATAATCTCCCTACATATACCCTCTCGCTAGGGTTTTCCGTGTGCGCTGCAGTTATTCGATTAGATCTAAATCCCGAGCCCGTCATCGCCGCCGCCTCCCCGAGCCTGTCGCCTCCTCCTCCTCCGTCGCCGCCGCCTCCTCCTGCGTCGCCGCCTCCTCCTCCTCCGTCGCCGCCTCCTCCTCCTGCGTCGCCGCCTCCTCCTCCTGCGTCGCCGCCGCCTCCTCCTGCGTCGCCGCCTCCTCCTCCTCCGCCGTCCCTGAGGTCACCAAAACCCTAAGGTCATCAAATCCCTCCCCGAGCTTCATGCTTACTGTTAGTGTTTAGGGTTGATGCTTGATGCTTCATACTGTTATGGCTAGTTGCTTAGTACATATTTAGGGTTGATGCTTCATGCTTACTGTTAGTGTTTAGGGTTGATGCTTGATGCTTCATACTGTTATGGTTAGTTGCTTAGTACATATTTAGGGTTGATGCTTCATGTTTACTGTTAGTGTTTAGGGTTGATGCTTGATACTTGGTACATATTACATTGGTACATTGTTTACTACAGTAGCTTAGTTTAATTTGCTATTTGGTACATACTACATTGGTACATTGTTTACTGCAGTAGCTTAGTTTAATTTGCTATTTGGTACATACTACATTGGTACATACTACATTGGTACATATTACATTGCTTGTTGTGTTAGTATATAGTATATAGTATAGGCACATAACCCCTCTCTGTCTACATCACCCCCTCCCTTCTCCCCCTTCCCTCTACTCCTCTCCTCTCTTCCTAACATTGAGCATCATGTTTCACTTTTCTTGTTTCCTCATCTTATCTTCCTAACACATTCTAGTGTATCCGGATAACTAAATCTTGCGATTATTGCAAAAGATACATTGACCACTTGGGTGGAAAGAAATACATTGTGTCGTCAGGCTCATGACTGCCAATTCGAAGCATAGCATAGCATCCGAGGCACATCCGAGGCCTGCAGCTGTGTCTTGAAGAATGCCAAGAGCTGGTCTTCAGATGTGGCAGCTCATAACCCATCTGAAGACCAGCTCTTGGCATTCCTCAAGACACAGCAGCAGGCCTCGGATGTGCCTCGGATGCTATGCTATGCTTCGAATTGTCAGTCATGCGCCTGACGAAACAGTTGATCTTTCCACCCAAATGCTCCATGTATCTAGACAAAAAACAGCAAATGAAGCAAGTGACATACTATAGTGTTCCCGTTTAATGAACCGGATACACTAGTTTGTGTCATTTGCTTCATAGACCTTTATTTAGGGACTTTGCTATTTGGTTTATAGTATTAGCAACTAAAGTAGGTGCTAGGATAGGCAACATGTCACCCACGCATTCTTCATAGAACTTTGTTTAGAGACCTTGTAGTAATAGTATTACAAAATGCAAGGCAATTTTAGTATAAAAGTTCAAAAAAAAGAAATTCACAGATTCTTCGGTGAGCAGCCGACTTAGCCGACTTCTTTGGTGAGTGACTATCTATCTGCTTGTTCCCACTCCTTCTCTTCATCTCTGGTCTCTGGATCACGTATGCCAGTAGCGATGATTCAGTTCTTCTTCCCACTCCTCTTCATCTCTGGTCTCTGGATCACGTACGCCAGTAGCGATGATTCAGTTAGATGAATCATCGCTACTGGTGTACGTGATCCAGCGACCAGAGATGAAGAGAAGGAGTGGGAAGAAGAACTGAATCATCGCTACTGGCGTACGTGATCCAGCGACCAGAGATGAAGAGAAGGAGTGGGAAGAAGCAGATGGATAGTCGCTCACCAAAGAAGTCGGCTATGTCGGCTGCTCACCGAAGAATCTGGAATGTCTTTTTTTTGCACTTTTGTAATACAATTGCCTTGAATTTTGCGGGAAAAAGAAGGACTTGATACATTGGTACATTGGTAAGATAGGCACATCACCCCCTCTCTATGTCCATATCACCCCCTCTCTTCTCCCCCTCCCCTCTACTCCTCTCTTGTCTTGCAATTCAATATGATCACTTTCTCATCTTATCTTAATAGACCCACAAAATGAGCAACATGTCACCCGCGCATTCTTCAACATCATCGCCGGAGGCGTCCGCTCCAACATTAAGACGCCAAGGAAGAGGGCTATCAAAGAAGCCTGAGGGCCGACAGACCATCACAGCGGTGAATGCATCTGGGGTCCCTATCCTTCCTCAAAAAGCAGTAAACGCATTCCGAACCATGGTCGGAGTAGTTGCACGAGAACAAATTGAGATCACATACAATTCGTGGAAGAACGTGCCTGACACTCGGAAACGTGAGCTGTGGACCGAAATTTTGGTATCGTTCGAGTTCCCAGAAGAACACCTGGATGCTGTGCAACAACAAACCTACAAAGCGGCGTGCAAAGCATGGAAGAACTTCAAGAGCATGCTTGTCAGGAAATACGTGGAGACGGACGAAATGCCTGTTCATAAATACCCATTCCTGGAACCACAATGGGAAGAGTTCAAGGCGATGAAAACGACCGAAGATTTCAAAAGTACAAGTGTGGCGCACAAGGCCCTCCAGGCAAAAAATACACACCCTCACAGACTTGGCACAGCTGGGTATGCGGGTAAAATCCCGCAGTGGAGGAAGGAGGATGAGCTGGCAGCTGCACAGGACATCGCCCCGCCGTTTTCCATTATCCCGGATGACCGCGCTCGAAATTGGATTAGAGCAAGGTCATCTACAACGACATCAGGGGACGTCACGTTTCGAAACCCTGCAGACCAGCAAGTGACCGAGCGCCTGGTAAGATATCGATCGAACTACGTAGCTTGTAATTACTCCACAACTTCATACGAATTGAAATGACATGTCGTGCTCTTGCAGGAAGAGCTGAGTTTTCAATCTACCCTGGGATCATTCCAGGGAACAAGGGAGAATGATATGCTCTCCGTGGCCCTGGGAAACAAGGAGCACCCGGGCCGTACGAGAGGCCTTGGGCTTTACGTTCCTTGGAAACATAGTTTTCAAGATGACTCCGACATGTATTGGCGCAGGAAGAGAAACAAAGCCGAGCGTGACGCACAGCTACGAGAAGAGATCAAGGCATCTCTTAGAGAGGAGATACTGGATTCGCTGGCTGATGTAATCAGAGATGAGGTGCGGAAACAGACAGAAAGTCAGCAGGCCGCTGCCGCCGCTCCTGTGCTAGCCAGCCCGCCCAACCGTCCGAGTAGCTGCGCGTCGAATCCGATGCAATCCCAGGCCAAATTTCCTGTGGACGACATCCTGGTAATAATTATTACCTCTCGAATTCTTGCTCCATTGGTAGGCCTATTCGAGTAGCTAATTTTGTATCGTTATGTAGGAGCCTACAAAGTGCAAGCTCCAAGTGAGATATGCCTCCATTCCCTTGTACGCTGCTTGGGGCCAGGCATATTCGTCTGGTATCGGGGCCATGGTGCACGGTCAAACTTTAGCGCCAGGCTTCGCAAAAGTTAATGTGGATGGTGTGTATGTCAATTTTGAGGTGGTCCCGCTACCGAAGCCCCCCAACGACGAGATCGTGACTCTAGGACAGGCCATTGGAACATTCATCCAGTGGCCCAAAAGCGACATCTCCCTGGAGGCTTCTTCACCGGTGGCAGGACCAGAGCAACATGCACTGATGCCATCTCCATTACAAGACCAGTCGGTTCCACCACCGGATACTACACCGGTGCTATCTCCACGGGCCCTATTCTCGCCAGAGCAACTTGCACCGCTGCTACCTTCAAAGTCGACTTCCGTGAAGTCGACCTATAGCCGAGGCAGCAAGGCCAGCAAGGGCAAAGCAAAGAAGACCAATGATGATATTCCGTACCACCCTTTGGCCCGCAAATTCGTGCTTGGCAAGCCGTTGCTCGAGCAAAAAGACCTCCAAAAGCTACCACATAGTTGCGTGCAATTGCACACGTGGTATACGCAGCAGTCCAATAAGCTAGAGGGAGAACGGACTTCAAGTATCACTATCAAATTCACCGACGAAGATTTACACCACAATCTTCAAGAGTGTATGTTCGTGGTCACCTTTGAGGATTTATTCGATCTGTTCACGCTCAACGCTCTTGACGTCTCAATCATTCGATGCTGGACGCTGTAAGTGTGTACAATCACAGTCTCCGTTAATGTCAATCCGATAAATGCCATATCTAATTTTTTTGCTTTCGTGTGTATATATATAGACACATGCTGATTAAAGCTAGATTATCCAACTCATCAGCTGGTTTCTTGGACCCACAATTGGTCGCCAAGGATACCATCGACCAGGAGACACCCCTCGTCGAGAGGTACATTGCATCAGGACTGCTGGGTTGCCGCAATAAGGACTATGTACTTATGCCCTTCAATCAGAACTTTCATTGGATTTTAATAGTAATTGTACCAAAATGGAACTAGTTATATTACCTTGATTCCCTAAGTAAGAATAAAATGGACTTCACAGTTGTCAGCCAAGTAATCGATAGGTAAGCACATATTCCCCATACATATCTACATTGTACTCTTTCTTTCCTTCCGAATGACTAAGGTTAACTTTTTCGAATTACGTAGGGCGTTCGCGATGTACATTGAAAAGGGAGGTGACTCGAAGCGCGGGGCCAAAGGCCTGCTGACACATGTTCGAGATTTTAAGGTATTCGCTATTTCACATTAATTAATCCTATGCAACAGTTGGTACTAATGCCTCTTGAACTAACACATTCCATTTTTTGCAGTGCCACCAGCAGCAGCCGGGCAACACATGTGAATACTACGTTTGCCAACATATGGAACTACTCCTCGATTCCTCGAGGCTCACCAATCGCAAGGCTTGACACTCTTCCCATAATTACTTCATACTTATCACGTTACATATATATGCACATTGATATTCCTATCGACAGGCTGTGTCCATCCCGTCAACTGCATTGAAACAGTCTGATTTTGGAGGGATTCAAGGAGAGTTGGCGTACTTTTTGCTGACTCAAGTCATAAAGCCAGGAGGACGATTCCACTGCGCACCATGATTTCTTATTGGTCTTATCACTAAGTGTAAATGCAGTGTAGATCTTTTGTAACTGTGCATTTGTTAATGGATATTTCATTTCAATTCAATTAATCGATTTGCGAAACGGATGCATGCTTTATGTTTGTGAAATGAAGTGCGATGTCAATTGGATGTTTTATGTCTGTGAAATGTATCTGAAAGCAAATGAGATGTGTGAATTGTATGTTTTTTGTCTGTGATTATCTGCTTGTTTCAAAGGGCATGGCTAGCATTCCTGAGGCTAGCCAATAAGAGAAATATATGTAGGGGTCAAAGGGAATATCACAGACGGTTTTTACTCAAAAACCGTCTGTGGTAGCTGATAATCACACACGGTTTTTACTCAAAAACCGTCTGTGATAATCAGTATCACAGACGGTTTTTAGTTAAAAACCGTCTGTGATTATCAGCTATCACAGACGGTTTTTGAGTAAAAACCGTCTGTGATAGCCCATAATCACAGACGGTTCGAAAACCGTCTGTGATGACATTCGATTATCACTGACCCATAAATACAGACGGCTCACAAAACCGTCTGTGATGATGTTTTCGAACCGTCTGTGATGACCTTTTCTGTAGTAGTGCGTACAGCTAACTCCAATACTCCATGCAAGTGTACGTGCTTGTTTTCTCTCTACTAAAAGTGCATCATGCAACTAACAAGTTGATTATTGTTAAGAACCTTGCGTCTTATCCGTGCAACCAATCCACACAATTAGAACAAGAACATATACAACAATTAGACAATGTGAAAGTAGATAAACAATAGACAAAAATATAAGAGAGCAATCCGATGATCTTCTTCATTTCGATGATTTCTTGTGCTCAAAATAGATAGCATCCTTTTATATTTGTAGTCAACTAATCTAAAGTGTTTTTGGTATGACCTCACCTCTCCTTCTTGGAGAAGGACCAAGCAGGGCCCATAGGGGCTGACGCACCTCCCCTATGGGGATCGGTTTCCTTACACTCCCCGTTAGGCAAATATCATGATATGCACATGCCTTACTAAAAACTTCTTCTAAAAATCCAGTGAGAAAAAAGGAATAGAGAAAAGAGAGGCGAGCCTTCAGGCGACCTTTGTTCTCCTCTTCGAGATGGTAATCCACTGGATGCTTCCCTTTCTTCTCAACTAGCAATGCTACGTTAGAAGGAGGTCGATGGCTAGTACTGTCAACGGGCATCTCTGTGACACAAGGAGGGAAAATTGTCCCATCAAGCACAGAAGCAAGGAGTGCCTGAAATGTCCCCTCGTCAGTAAGACCAAGCTCCTTTAACATGTCCACGCTAACATATGGCCACTTAAGCCCAAGATGTTTGCAATAAGCAATAGTGTAATGTGTGACATTTCTATTGAAAAGGAATGAGGGGTGAGCAGACCTCAGAAGATCCTCATGGGTCCTTGACATTGGGTGCAATAGCGGTTGCTACCAGTGCCTTATATTTCAAGTTTGATAACGCCGCATCAGATTAGATACTCATGGAAGGTGAACTGGTCTGTGGATGAGATGCAGTAGTGTGGGCTATAGTCTCTGAAGAACAACATTTCTGGTCCCTCCATTGGCGAGTAGATGGAGGCGATGGACTAATCGATGTAGATTTCTTGTGGTGGTCAGCAGAAGTAGATCTAATCAGTTGCCTTTATTTCTAGCCAGCAGGAAGACTACGGGCAAGTTGGAGGTGTGATTTGGGCATTACACGTCACAGCCACTGGTTGATGAAGGAGGTGGAACCAGAAGCTACGGCCCCTTCTTTGTGGGATGGCGCTAGAAGAGGCAACATGTTTCAACTGTTTAGCAGGCTTGCTGCAATGTCCACCTTGAGGTCTCGTCACAGAGTTCGACCCTCGTATGCCGGAGGATGGTTGGTTACCGTCACACGCCATGGTCGTAGAGAGTGCATAGATGAGATACGACGCTTGCTTAAAAGGCTAGCAAGGTTGGCCTGAGTTGCAATGCTGAAAAAGAACTCAGACGATGGGCGTATTTAAAGAGCTTCTCATGTACGTAAGGATGAAAGGAGTCCAGGTTCCCTTATAAATATTGTCGTTAAGCAATGTTGGTAAAAGAAATAGATTGTGATACATTGTGTTGACCGTGATGTTCTTGACCACGTTTGTGTCGACCGTGATGTTCTCGACCACAAGGTTCTGACTATGTTGTTCCACCCACATTGGGTTGGCCATGTCACTACAATCATGGCTTTGTGATCACGGTGCTACGACCGGTTCACTACGCAGTTTGCCTCATGATTGCGACCGAGTCTAGAGTCTCTGACTATTCACTGACTCTATGGCCTTCAACTCCTACACGACACAATTCCTTTTCTCTTTCTCTGCTATTTAGCCATCTTGCATGTTGATAGACAATGGCATGTCAGGAAGATTACCAAATGTCATGGTCATGGTCGGTAATACCGTCATTTAGGTACCTTGGATCTCACCATTGAGCAGGCTGTGGAACTGTGGGACATTGTTGTCACATTTGCCGTACCCCTAAGCATCTCATTGATCTCTACCAAGAGAAGAATGGATGGAAAAAGGACTCCAAGCGCAAGCATGAGTCACACTTTGCTGCTAGACAAGCAAATGATCAAGAGCCAGACAAGCCTGAGGATATGCCCCTCGATGAGAAGAATAAAGACCGAACCATCAAGGATGGTAGTGGATACGTCCAGATGGATGATGACTCTGATGACCTTCTTGGAGATGATCTTGAAGATCTCTATGCAGACTCAATGTAGTCTTTCAATTTGTATATTAGCTATCCATCGCTCAGACATTTATATATTAGACATGTGTGCACTTACTTTAGATTTCATTCATGGAAGAACTATGGTTACTGTAAACTCTAGGAAAGCATGGTTATCGAAGACTTATTTCCCAAATTAATAACAACAATAGTTTAGTTCTATTTTAAAGCTTTATCTTTGTTAAATAATTGTTTTTAGTAGTTTATTATGAAACTCACATGGTGTCCAAATGGCTAAGGAAGAGGAAATATATCTTATAGATAGTTGCACCACTGACACTATACTTAGGGAGACTAAGTATTTTGAGACATTGAGAACTGAGCGATAGCTCAGTGGCGGGAGCATAGTGTGCACTCCCACCAGCCAAGGTTGGATACTTAGGACTATGAAACCCAGTGTCTCTCACCCGAATAACCAAAGGTACACAAACACATGCACGTTCAGTGGGATAGCATATATCTACGCTTCGGAGGTTGTGGAACCTCTAATTTATATAATAGCATATATAGGGGATGTGCACGTGGGTGTGTGCATGTGGTGTGAGTATGGTATGCGTGGATTGTGTACGTTTGCCTTGTACCTCTAAAAAAACGTATTTCTAGACATTGCAAAAAATGACTAGGAACATCATGACCATTGTAGGGAATGATGCTCACATTGTTGGCATAGAAGAGCCATCATTATTCTCCCTATGGGTACCATATTAGTCATTGAAGATGCTCTGCTTTACCCTGAACTCAAACATACTCTTTTGAGCTTTAAGGATATCCGCTCTAACGGTTTTCATATAGAAACTACAGATGAGAATGATGATGAATATCTACTCATGGTTAGAAAGACATATTAGAGAAAATAGTGGTTGAGAAACTCCCTTTCTTGTCATCAGAATTGTACTACACACATTAAAACCACTGTACCATATGTTGCGATGAAAACAATCTTTAGAAACCCAGAACTATTTCAAATGTGGCACGATAGACTAGGTCATCCTAGATTGAGAATGATGGGAAATATCATGCTAAAGTCTAGGACTTTCCAAATTAGGGAGATTTTGTGTGCATTACATGCACCAAAGGGAAATTAATAACTAGACATTCTTTCCTTAAAGTTAAAAGATGAATCTCTTGCTTTCTTAGAAAGAATTTAAGGTGATATTTGAGGCAGCGGCATGGTGTTGTGCATGGCGTGATGAGAAACCAGTGTGACGACCTAGCGTGCAAGCCTAGCAGTGGTAGCGGTGCGCGGTGCATACAGGCGGAGCGTGACAGCGGTGGTAGTGTGCATTTACGGGCGTGTCACTTGGTGAGGCATCGGCAAAGTAGTGTGGCAGCTGTGAGTCCACATGAACGGAGGATATCATCATGCAGTTTGTGTGCATCGGCGAGGGCGATGTGCTTGGTTGCTGGATAGCGGCGCAATCTGTTGAAAATATAAGCACATGTAGGTTCAATTTATTCCACAAATAAATCATGACATCATGCACGCAAAATAACAGAACCATCACAGGCATAAAAGATCTAGACATGTAAACCAGGAAACTGTACATGAACAGATCTAATACGGAGAACATGACTGTTACGTACCGATGGTTCTGTTCTGATCGGTTTGCCGATGTAGACGCCGCAGGCACGGTGAGGATGACACGAAGTCGATGACGATTCGCCGAAGCCGAACGACGAGGAAGACGAGCCAGAGCTACAGCGAGCAGTCGCGCAGAGCGCTTCCCAAAAACCTTATTCGCCCTCTCCCGGTGCAGGACTTCGAAGGCGACGGTTCCGGAGACCTGCTCTCCCGAACGACAGTGCACGCCGGCGGACGGGACGGAGTAGACTACGTGGGACGGCGCAGCACAATGGATGGAGGAGGAAAAACCCTAGATTGATTTTCACATTATGCTGTATGGAGGCGGCGACTCCGTATTTATAGAAAACCAGGACGCGTGATCAAGACGCCTGCACGTTCTCCATAACTCGTAACCGAACCGGATTAGTTACGCGTAACCGATCCGGATTCACCACCACTCAAAACAACAAAATAAAACTGCAAAAGGAAGCCGCGTCTGCGCAAGCACCTAGAGCCGATTTTGGCGGACCATTCACGCAGGTGCCGTGCGCCCGCGCCCCCCGCCCTGCCCTGCCCGGCCCGGCCCAGCGAGGCGAGGCGAGCGAGCGCGCGCGTGTTATCCTCTAGTTCTCTCCCACACATGCCTCAAGTGGCTAGGAGTGCACCATCCCTTTTAAGGTGGTCTTCCTCTCCTAGAACTAGCAATATGGTACTAAAGGTCACATGCATGCCTCCTTTGCATGAGTGGGCCTTTGAGATTTAATAGGAATTATTCTTATTATATGGGCTTGGCCCACATAATCCAACAATCCCCCACCAGATCTCAAAGTCCCATAGAGATTTGCCTGAATTCCAATGTACTGTTTATATATCAGTATTTCGATGGAGACCGATTAAGGTTGAACATCCACCTAGAACTCCAAGCTACACTTACTCACAACTTGAACAATGGACTATGCCTTGAATTGCATGTTTGGTGCAAGCAAGCTTCACTTAAAGACTTAACTGATACTAGGCCGCCAGTAGGCTACCCCTCGGTTGGAGCGTATAAGTCATACTCCTTGGTCTCTTCATGAGCTTAGTAGGAGATTACCCAAGATCTCCATAGACTGCGACTAACAGTCGGGCTCATATAGGTGTGTTCTTTCAAGAACGCTCTGCAGGATAGCGTCTTCGCTTCTAAAAGCCAATGGAACACATTAAGACCTTAGTCAACCTGCCCTGCAGTTTCTGAGAGTATTGCATCTTCACATAGAGAGGGTTGAAATTACTCTCCAGTTAACTAATGGCTTGTTTTTCCCAGATCCTAATTCACGGGATCTCCGATCACATAGGTTGGGTTACTACCATAGATAACTCACATGGGTCTCATACCCATCTCCTTCAATGCACTATCTATCACATTCCGTGATAGTCCCTTTGTAAAGGGATCTGCCAGGTTTTTATCTGTTTGGTTGTAATCCAAGGTTATAACTCCGGAGTTTCTCAATTTCCTGACAGACTTCAATCGTCTCTTAACATGCCTAGACGATTTCATATTATCCTTAGAACTGTTCACTTTAGCGATAACGGTTTGATTATCACAGTTCATACGGATAGCTGGCACTGGCTTTTCCACCGTAGGTAGATCCATCAATAGATCTCGTAGCCATTCTGCCTCAACAATAGCAGTGTCTAGTGCCGCAAGCTCTGCTTCCATGGTTGACCTCGTCAAAATGGTCTGTTTGCAAGACCTCCATGAAACAGCACCACCACCAATAGTGAAAACATATCCACTAGTGGCTTTGATCTCATCAGCATCAGAGATCCAGTTGAAATCACTATAACCCTCCAGCACCGACGGGTACCCAGTATAGTGAAGTCCAAAGTTCGAGGTACCTTTCAAATAGCACAACACTCGCTCAAGCGCCTTCCAGTGATCATCTCCTGGGTTAGATGTAAACCGGCTCAACTTGCTCACAGCAAAGGAGATGTCTGGCCTTGTTGCACTAGCTAGGTACATAAGTGAGCCAATTATCTGAGAATATTCCAGCTGATTCCTAGCAATTTTCTTATTCTCACGAAGTAACACGCTAGGATCATAAGGTGTTGGAGAAGGCTTGCAGTCAGAAAAGCCAAAACGGCTCAAGACCTTTTCCACATAATGAGATTGCAAAAGTGTAATCCCATCCTCACCTCTAACCAATTTAATGTTTAGAATAACATCAGCCACTCCCAGATCTTTCATATCAAAGTTTTGAGACAAGAATGATTTGACCTCATTTATCATATTGATGTTTGTCCCAAAAATCAGAATGTCATCCACATACAAGCATAGAATAACTCCCTCACCCCCACCATAGCGATAGTATACACATTTATCTGCCTCATTGACAGCAAAGCCTGCAGATGTCAGTGTTCTATCGAACTTCTCATGCCACTGCTTAGGGGCTTGTTTCAGACCATACAAAGATTTCAACAGTTTTAACACCTTGCCTTCTTGACCTTCTACTACAAATCCATCAAGTTGTTCCATGTAAATTTCCTCATCCAGATCTCCGTTAAGAAAAGTTGTCTTAACGTCCATTTGATGAACGAGAAGACCATGTGAGGCAGCCAAAGCAAGTAGTACTCGTATTGTGGTCAGTCTAGCAACAGGTGAGTAAGTGTCAAAGAAATCTTCACCTTCTTTCTGAGTATAGCCCTTGGCAACAAGCCGAGCCTTGTACTATTCAATGGTACCATCAGGCCTAAGCTTCTTTTTGAACACCCACTTGCATCCTACAGGTTTGCACCCATAAGGTCTATCTGTCATCTCCCAGGTGCCATTAGCGATAATAGAATCCATTTCACTACGGACAGCCTCCTTCCAATAGTCTGCATCAGTAGATGCATACGCTTCTGAAATAGACTTGGGAGTGTCGTCCACAAGGTACACAGTGAAATCATCACCAAAGGATTTGGATATCCTTTGTCTCTTGCTCCTTTTAGGAGCTACACTGTCATCCTCCTCATGGACAAGTTCATGTGTATGTTCAAAAGGTTCAGGTGGTGTGTCACATCCCAAAAATTTGGCTTTTTGAAAAATTTAAATTCAAATAAATTATTTTAAGGTAATTGGATTTTACTTGGCTTTTATTTGCCTTTTTGGATTTTCTGGAATTTAAAAAATATTTTTAGAGCTTAAAAAGTAATTCAAAATATGAAAATTAAATATCAACAGTAGTTGGAAATAATTTTATTTAGTCCAAAATATGTCCAGGAGCTTCTGTGAATTTTTCTGGAATTTTTGGAGGTATTTTCATTTTTTTCTGAGGCCTAAATAATTTTCTAGCCTTTTCTGAAATTAGAAATCAAATTCTGAAAAATAAAAACCTCCCTTTTCCTCCGGCCGACGCGTGGACGGCCCAGGGCCGCCCACGTCGCCGCTCGGCCAATCCAGGCCGTTCCCTCCTCTCTCTCTCGCCGCCAAGCGGGCCAGGCCCGTCAGCGACCCCCGCCTTCCCCTCCTCCGCGCCCGACGCGTGGACGACTCGGATGAGCCGCGTCCCCGCGCCCGGCATCGATCCACCGTTCCCTCCCACTTAACTCGTCCCCGCCGCCCGATCCGCCCTCGGGCCACGCGGCTGCCATCCACACCCCGCTCCCTCATCTCTCTGACCCGCGGGCCCCGCCCGTCAGTGTCACGCGCCTCCGCTCCCGCTGCCACCCCGGCCCCGCACGTCAGAGCCGTCGTCTCCCCCGCGGAGACGCCTTCCTTTCTCTCCTCCCCTTTCCTTTCTTGCGCCGGCGACCGATTCCCCCGAGGATCCCTTCCTTCCTTCCTCGGCCCCCTCCGGTTTTGGAAACCCCGAGCGCTGCCGCGACCGAATCCCTTTAATCCCGTGCTTCCCTTCCTTCTCCGCCTCCCCTCTTTCCTTTCCCTCGCCTCCCCTTCCTTTTTCCGGCCGACCACCCCGGCGAGCAATTGCCTCGCCCCTGTTCCCCCTCAGCCCCTATAAATGCCCCATCGGCTTCGCCTTCTCCCGCACCGCATCCCAGCGCACTCCACCGCAGCTCCCGAGCCCTCTAGAGCCCGATCACCGTGCCACTCCTCCCCTCGAGCTCCGCCCAACTCCGGCGAGCTTTCCTCGCCGCCTCGGTCGTCCCCGGAGCCCGTCGTCGCCTCCCCGAGCTTCCTCACGCCCGGGCGAACCTCCCCGACACCTCAGCAGCCCCTCCCCGCCGCCGGAGCGCCGTCGCGCCGGAGGACCCGAGCCAGCTCCGCCTCCCTCTCGTCGCCGGCCACCTCCGATCACCCCCGAGCCTCGCCGACCCCTCCAACCGGATCCCCTTCGCGCCAGGGTTACATTTCACGCGCCGCCCGAACCTCTCCGCCACTCCCTCGTCGCCGGCGCCGTCGCCTCCGACCATCTTCCCCGACCTCCCCTCCGGCAGGTACCTCAAAAGGTATGGTTGCCCTATATGGGTAGGCAAAGCCTCCCCCGCCCATCTGGTTAGCCGCGCTCTCTCTCAACTCCCCGGTGCGCGTTCGAGCCCTCGGCTCCGCGCGCTGGGTTGAGTTTTTCGTTTAATTTTCGCGACTGACAAGCGGGCCCCACCCGTCAGAGGCCGCCGGTCTGCGCTGCCACTGCCGCCTGGGTCCCACCCCTCTGTGCTGGACTCTGACAAGTGGGCCCGAAGACCAGTGGGTCCCACGTGTCAGAGGTTGACTCATTGGGCTCACTGTCCAGTGGGTCCCACATGTCAGTGACCGCCAGTGGTTACTGTTCAGTGGGCCCCACCTGTCAGTCTCTCAGAATTAAAATAAAAGATTAAAATTTAATTCTCCAGTGGGTCCCACCTGTCAGAAATTTCCGAATTTCTCGATTTATTCAAATCTGAGATTTTCAAATGAGCATAACTTTCTCATTTTAACTCCAAATCCAGCCATTCAAATTTCTAAATTCATCTAAAATCAAGATCTACCCAATTATGGCCTCTGTTGAATTTTTGGTTTTTATTTGAATTTTCTTTTGTATTTATTGTTTTGTTGCTTCGTCTTTCCTCGCGTAGATACCAACGTTGTCGACGATCCCTCTTCACAGCAGCAAGAAGACCCAGAAACCCTGCAAGAAGGCAAGTCTCCTTTGATCATCTTGAACCTATGATTTTGAAATGTTTTAATTATTTTAAATGTTATGCATTGCTATTTACATAAAATGATAATTCAAATCTTAAGGTAGTAGTTAATCCAACTTTGTTATGCCCTCCATTGGAATTGATTGTCATGTACCCTTGTCACCATAGAATTTCCTTTGTCTCATTAATGAGAGTATTATAATTACTTGTTGATGTTAGTATGGTAGGATAATGCTTAGTCATGCTATCTAATAACTTTGGAAAATCTTGAAAATGGGAAATTATGATTTATTAGTAAATCCTTGTGTTTGAAAGTGAAGTGGCAATTGGAGTTGTCACTGTGATTTTAAAATAAAATAAAAATGTGAAAGTTGGTTTAGATTAGGGTGGATGGTTGTTTGGGTTGGTGCAGTAAGCACGAGAACTTGTTAAGTGTATGTTCCACCCTAGTCAATTAAGGACCGACGCTTGTGTTTGTCCAAACTGAGCATTAACCGTACAACCACAAGTCTATATGGGTACGACCTAGCTAACTAACCTATAAAGGTGTAGTTTAGATATCACCAGTGGTGTATTGAGTGCCAGGGCGTACTGGTTACTCATAGTGAGGGACAGGGTTACTGTACTCATATGGCGCAAGAGGGGGCTTCAGATTGGGCGGATTTAACCCTTCTGCGGTGAAACCTCAGCGGGTGGTCTCTAGCTATACTGGAGTAGGTGAAAGGCTTTGTGATATTTTATCTGGGTCTCATGCCAAAGGAAGCATGTTGACTATTAAGATAATTTATCTCTTGTGGGTAAAGTTGTACAACCTCTGCAGAGTGTAAAACTATTCGAATAGCCGTGCCCACGGTCAAGGGCGGGCAAGGAATGCATTCACATGGTAGATTTCTGGTTTTGATTTAAAATCAAAAGTTTTGTATTCCGAGGGTGGAGGGAACTCTCGGAAGGGAATCCTGGCGGTTGGAGCCAGAGAGGGTGGATGGAACCCGCGGTTTAAAACTTGACCAATGGTAATTTGGTTAGCTAGTGTTGGCAGTTGGAACCTTCACTAGAAAGTTAATTCTGTTAAAACATTTACATCATTAAAGTGATGCCTTCGAAAATAATTAGTAGTAATGGAGATTTTAAATATTGCTTTGTGCAAAAGAACCATATGGCCTTCCTTTGTTAAGCCTTGCATCTATGCATTTTTCCCAAGACTTGCGGAGTACTTTATGTACTCACATGCTACACTTAAAAATAAAATCTCAGAGGAAGTTGAAGCTCAAGAAGGTGACTACGACTACTGCTTCGCTTGTGGCTGTGATGGATTCTTCCCGGAGGACTAGGTCGCGCTTCCCCAGTCAATTGCCTGTGGCGAATTGATGGGTCGTCCTCGAGTTTTATTTGCTTCCGCTCTATTTCTTGTGTGCGAGGTCTTAAACCTCCTTTGTAATAATGAGACCCGGTGGTCAGTACTCTTATTTATTGTAATAAATCGTTGATGGTGATGTTTTCCATTCTGTTTGACTGTGTGCACTAGCTTTGATCTGGGACTAGTGCTGTAATACACAGAGGGTCCGGGTTTGATAATCCGGAGGCCCGACAGAGATGGTATCAGAGCCAATTTGACTGTAGGACGTGACCTAGATTAGGAATGGCAAACCATAAGGACTTATATTTATAAAAAGAGTATATTAAAAATGTGTAAGCTTCTTTGCTTCTACTCTCCTCCTACTTAGAATCTCGTTCTTGTCTCCAACTCCATTTGTTAAAACTTTTACTAATCTTTTCTTTCGCTCAACTTTGTAGATGGCTGGTTCATCCTCCGCTGCCCCGTGGGACTACTACTCACATGGAGAGGATGCTGGAGCATTCGCTAGCCTTCTCCGGCAGCTGATGCAGTGTCTGGAGTACCGTCAGCCGCCCATCTTCAGGGGTCGGAAGACGCGGATCCTGGATCGAGACTCTTGGACGATGGAGGTATTCCTGTATGCACGGGAAGAGGAATTCAAGTCCCACACCTACCCCATCAAGCACCCTCGGTCCCGCTGTTTCGACGCTGTCCAGGACGCAGCACGCCTCGCCATTGACGAGTTGTGCCACCTGCACAAAGATGCTGTACATCAGTCCCCCTTTTGCTTCTTCATCAACCCTCGCCCAGGACAGAGGTATCCAGATCCCTTTGATATTCCCGCTGACGATCCTCGACTGTCACATCAGGTGCAGCTCACCCAGGCAATGGCCGTCACTTATGCTAGAGCTCAGGAGGAGATTGGACAACTTAGGATGCTTCTCACCTCCAGCTACCAGCATTCGGACACACTTCGCGCACAGCTTCTCCAGAGCCAGGCAGCTGAGTTTGAGCTGGGACGTCTCAGGGCCGCAGCTAACTACACGCCGTCTTCACCCGTAGTTGACTACACGCCGTCTTCTCCAGTACCAGCTGTCATCCCCAACAACCCGGCACCAGCTCGACTCTCGGGACTCCGCATCAGGATGACAGCACGCAAGAAGGTGCGACGCCCCAGTCCGCCACCTGTCATTACTCTCAAGAAGCGCAAGCCTTCTCCTTCCCGTTCTCGGTCGACTGCCTCCAGTCGTAACCGTGTCTCGGCCGAGTGTGACTGTTCACGTCACCACGTGAGAGAGCGCCAGGAAGACCCGGAGGAGGATCCAGAAGAGGACCCGGAAGAAGACCCTGAGGAGCGCATCTTTGGAGAGGATTAGTAGTCTTTGGAGTCCGTAGTACCCAAATAAAATGTCCGCGTCCTTAGAACGCTTATTGTTATGTTTTGGTGTGTTAGATGGACTGTACCAGGCCTATGCGCACTTGTGGTACAGCCATCCTTGGAGTTATCTTGATTTTAATAAAAAGTTTCCCCTAAGTGGTTGCTAGTTCTTTCTTGTGTGTTGGCTTGGGATGTGGTTTAGTTCCCCTAATCTCTTACCTTTGCTATTTCCCTCTTACCTTCTGCTAACCTAAACCGCTTCAGATGGTGAACATGAGGAGCAACCCTGGCAGCAGCCGTGACGCCAACAACCAGCCGGAGGACAACATTCCACCACCTCCCGCTCAGGCCCCCAACTTGGAGCAAATGATGGCTATGCAGCTGCAGTTACTTCAAGCTCTCGCCCAGAACCAAGTGCAGCCAGCCCAGCAGGCACCCAACCAGGCACCCCAGTCTAGATTGGGGGAATTCATGAGGACAAGGCCTCCCACTTTTGCTGGATCAGTGGATCCCTTGGAGGCAGATGATTGGATCAAGGATGTGGAAAGAAAATTGGTCCTAGCTCAGTGCAACGATAATGAAAAGGTGTTGTACGCTGCTCATCAGCTCAAGGGAATGGCTGCCAACTGGTGGGAAAACTACCGCGCCGCCCATCAAAATGCACAAGCCATCACTTGGGAGGAGTTTGTCGAAGCTTTCCGCACTGCCCATATCCCTACTGGGATAATGGAAATGAAGAAGAGAGAATTCTACCAACTGCAGCAGGGAAACCTCAGTGTTTCCGAGTACCTGAACAAGTTCACCCAACTGTCCAGGTATGCATCTGAAGAGGTCACCTCGGAGGCGACCAAGATTTGGAGGTTCACGCAGGGACTTGACCCCAACCTCAAGGTGCAGCTGGTGTCCAATGACTTCCCAACCTTCCAGCACCTAGTGAACAAGGCCTTTGTCCAAGAAGATGCTCAGCGCCAGCTGTACGAAAATCGGAAGAGGAAGTTTCAAGCCCAGCAAGGAGCAAGCAGCTCTCGATTCCGCCCCAACGCACCTCACTATCACAATCTCTCAGAGTCAAGCGTGCCGAGGACTCCCTTTTCAGGACCCCGCCCAAATCCACAAACTCCCCGGGCAAACAATGGTGGCCAACCCCCGCAGAACAAGACTTCAGCAGCAGGAGTGCAGTGCTTTAACTGCAAGAACATGGGGCACTATGCCAGCAACTGTCCCCAGAAACGCCCAGCAATGACTCCAGTTCGTTTCAATCTGGGGACTACACCAGCAAGAGCTCCGACTGCAGGTCAAGGCCGTGGGGCAACACAAACCCCAAGGACTCCACAAGTGGTGAGCAGAGGGCATCTCAACCATGTGACCGCGGAAGCAGCCCAGGATGCACCTGACGTAGTTCTGGGTAAGTTTCTTGTCAACTCAGTAATTGCATCAGCATTATTTGATTCTGGAGCTTCGCATTCTTTTGTGTCAAAAGATGTGGTTGAAAGGTATAATTGGGATGTGAGTAAACTACAGAACCCCATGCTAGTCCAGTCCCCTGGAAAGGAAATAAGGACTAACACAGTTTGCCTTGACGCAACTGTGGATATAAATGGAGTTAAGTTCTTAGCAAATCTTATTATAATAGACTCCAAGGGTTTAGATGTAATACTTGGAATGGATTGGTTAACCAAGTATAAAGGGCAGATAGATTGTGCTGATCGAGCTGTTACAATCACTAACTCTGATGGGATTCAAGTAAGGTATAAGTCAAACTCCCCTACCCAGAGCAGGTGTAGTTTGAACAGTGTAAAGGGAGTGACTCTGGAAAAAGTACCTATAGTGAGTGAGTACCCAGATGTATTCCCTGAAGATTTGCCCGGAATGCCGCCAGACAGGGAAGTAGAGTTTGTCATCAACCTAGTACCTGGAACAGCTCCAATTTCCAAGAGACCTTATCGGATGTCTGCAAATGATTTGGCGGAAGTTAAGAAACAAATTGAAGAGCTGCAGGATAAAGGATTTGTAAGGCCAAGCTCGTCACCTTGGGGAGCACCAGTACTGCTAGTAAAGAAGAAAGATGGTAGTCTTCGCATGTGTGTGGACTATCGATCATTGAATGATGTGACTATTAAGAACAAGTACCCTTTACCCAGAATAGATGATCTGTTTGATCAGTTGAAAGGATCATGTGTATTCTCTAAGATTGACCTTCGATCAGGATATCACCAATTGAAGTTAAGACCAGAGGACATACCCAAGACCGCATTTGCCACCCGTTATGGATTGTATGAGTATACAGTGATGTCTTTCGGTCTAACCAATGCCCCAGCATACTTCATGAATCTGATGAATAAGGTGTTCATGGAATATTTGGATAAGTTTGTGGTTGTATTCATCGATGACATTTTGATATATTCCAAGAATGAGGAAGAACATGCCGAACATTTGAGGATAGTTTTGGAAAAGCTCCAAGAAAATCAGTTGTACGCCAAGTTCAGTAAGTGTGAGTTTTGGTTGAAGAAAGTAGCTTTCTTGGGCCATGTGATTTCGGCGGGAGGAGTATCCGTAGACCCGGAGAAAGTTAATGATGTGCTCAATTGGACACAACCAAAGTCAGTATCCGAGATCAGGAGTTTTCTTGGATTGGCTGGTTACTATCGTCGATTTATTGAAGGATTCTCCAAGCTCGCAAGACCTCTGACCCAGTTGCTGAAGAAGGAAAAGAAGTTTGAATGGAGTAAACCATGTGAGGATAGTTTTCAAGAGTTGAAGAAGAGGTTAACTTCTGCACCAGTGTTGACGCTTCCGGACATTAGGAAGGATTTCGAAGTCTTCTGTGATGCGTCAAGGCAGGGACTAGGCTGTGTACTGATGCAAGAAAGAAAGGTAGTAGCATATGCCTCAAGGCAGCTGCGACCCCATGAAGGAAATTACCCAACGCATGATTTAGAGCTCGCTGCCGTAGTGCATGCACTGAAAATATGGAGGCATTACTTGATTGGTAACCGTTGTGAAATTTACACGGATCACAAGAGTTTGAAATATATATTCACTCAACCCGATCTCAACATGAGGCAAAGGAGATGGCTTGAGTTAATAAAGGATTATGATATTGGAATACATTATCATCCAGGAAAGGCTAATGTAGTAGCAGATGCCTTGAGCAGAAAGAGTTATTGTGCCAAGCTATGGATTAAGGACAGTATGCCTGCCCTTCAAGAAGAGTTCCAACGGCTCAACCTAGAAGTAGTGGAGGAAGGATTTCTAGCCACTTTGGAAGTTCAACCAACCTTAGAAGATCAAATCAGAGCAGCTCAAAAGGAGGACAAGTATGTCCAGGAGATCAAGGATAATATGAAGAAAGGAAAAGCTTCGGGATTTTCAGAGGATCTAAAAGAAGAGTTCCCCGACCTTTTTCCCAGTCCATCCGAATCTCGGGGTCGAGATTCTTTCTAAGGGGGGTAGGTTTGTCACATCCCAAAAATTTGGCTTTTTGAAAAATTTAAATTCAAATAAATTATTTTAAGGTAATTGGATTTTACTTGGCTTTTATTTGCCTTTTTGGATTTTCTGGAATTTAAAAAATATTTTTAGAGCTTAAAAAGTAATTCAAAATATGAAAATTAAATATCAACAGTAGTTGGAAATAATTTTATTTAGTCCAAAATATGTCCAGGAGCTTCTATGAATTTTTCTGGAATTTTTGGAGGTATTTTCATTTTTTCTGAGGCCTAAATAATTTTCTAGCCTTTTCTGAAATTAGAAATCAAATTCTGAAAAATAAAAACCTCCCTTTTCCTCCGGCCGACGCGTGGACGGCCCAGGGCCGCCCACGTCGCCGCTCGGCCAATCCAGGCCGTTCCCTCCTCTCTCTCTCGCCGCCAAGCGGGCCAGGCCCGTCAGCGACCCCCGCCTTCCCCTCCTCCGCGCCCGACGCGTGGACGGCTCGGATGAGCCGCGTCCCCGCGCCCGGCATCGATCCACCGTTCCCTCCCACTTAACTCGTCCCCGCCGCCCGATCCGCCCTCGGGCCACGCGGCTGCCATCCACACCCCGCTCCCTCATCTCTCTGACCCGCGGGCCCCGCCCGTCAGTGTCACGCGCCTCCGCTCCCGCTGCCACCCCGGCCCCGCACGTCAGAGCCGTCGTCTCCCCCGCGGAGACGCCTTCCTTTCTCTCCTCCCCTTTCCTTTCTTGCGCCGGCGACCGATTCCCCCGAGGATCCCTTCCTTCCTTCCTCGGCCCCCTCCGGTTTTGGAAACCCCGAGCGCCGCCGCGACCGAATCCCTTTAATCCCGTGCTTCCCTTCCTTCTCCGCCTCCCCTCTTTCCTTTCCCTCGCCTCCCCTTCCTTTTTCCGGCCGACCACCCCGGCGAGCAATTGCCTCGCCCCTGTTCCCCCTCAGCCCCTATAAATGCCCCATCGGCTTCGCCTTCTCCCGCACCGCATCCCAGCGCACTCCACCGCAGCTCCCGAGCCCTCTAGAGCCCGATCACCGTGCCACTCCTCCCCTCGAGCTCCGCCCAACTCCGGCGAGCTTTCCTCGCCGCCTCGGTCGTCCCCGGAGCCCGTCGTCGCCTCCCCGAGCTTCCTCACGCCCGGGCGAACCTCCCCGACACCTCAGCAGCCCCTCCCCGCCGCCGGAGCGCCGTCGCGCCGGAGGACCCGAGCCAGCTCCGCCTCCCTCTCGTCGCCGGCCACCTCCGATCACCCCCGAGCCTCGCCGACCCCTCCAACCGGATCCCCTTCGCGCCAGGGTTACATTTCACGCGCCGCCCGAACCTCTCCGCCACTCCCTCGTCGCCGGCGCCGTCGCCTCCGACCATCTTCCCCGACCTCCCCTCCGGCAGGTACCTCAAAAGGTATGGTTGCCCTATATGGGTAGGCAAAGCCTCCCCCGCCCATCTGGTTAGCCGCGCTCTCTCTCAACTCCCCGGTGCGCGTTCGAGCCCTCGGCTCCGCGCGCTGGGTTGAGTTTTTCGTTTAATTTTCGCGACTGACAAGCGGGCCCCACCCGTCAGAGGCCGCCGGTCTGCGCTGCCACTGCCGCCTGGGTCCCACCCCTCTGTGCTGGACTCTGACAAGTGGGCCCGAAGACCAGTGGGTCCCACGTGTCAGAGGTTGACTCATTGGGCTCACTGTCCAGTGGGTCCCACATGTCAGTGACCGCCAGTGGTTACTGTTCAGTGGGCCCCACCTGTCAGTCTCTCAGAATTAAAATAAAAGATTAAAATTTAATTCTCCAGTGGGTCCCACCTGTCAGAAATTTCCGAATTTCTCGATTTATTCAAATCTGAGATTTTCAAATGAGCATAACTTTCTCATTTTAACTCCAAATCCAGCCATTCAAATTTCTAAATTCATCTAAAATCAAGATCTACCCAATTATGGCCTCTGTTGAATTTTTGGTTTTTATTTGAATTTTCTTTTGTATTTATTGTTTTGTTGCTTCGTCTTTCCTCGCGTAGATACCAACGTTGTCGACGATCCCTCTTCACAGCAGCAAGAAGACCCAGAAACCCTGCAAGAAGGCAAGTCTCCTTTGATCATCTTGAACCTATGATTTTGAAATGTTTTAATTATTTTAAATGTTATGCATTGCTATTTACATAAAATGATAATTCAAATCTTAAGGTAGTAGTTAATCCAACTTTGTTATGCCCTCCATTGGAATTGATTGTCATGTACCCTTGTCACCATAGAATTTCCTTTGTCTCATTAATGAGAGTATTATAATTACTTGTTGATGTTAGTATGGTAGGATAATGCTTAGTCATGCTATCTAATAACTTTGGAAAATCTTGAAAATGGGAAATTATGATTTATTAGTAAATCCTTGTGTTTGAAAGTGAAGTGGCAATTGGAGTTGTCACTGTGATTTTAAAATAAAATAAAAATGTGAAAGTTGGTTTAGATTAGGGTGGATGGTTGTTTGGGTTGGTGCAGTAAGCACGAGAACTTGTTAAGTGTATGTTCCACCCTAGTCAATTAAGGACCGACGCTTGTGTTTGTCCAAACTGAGCATTAACCGTACAACCACAAGTCTATATGGGTACGACCTAGCTAACTAACCTATAAAGGTGTAGTTTAGATATCACCAGTGGTGTATTGAGTGCCAGGGCGTACTGGTTACTCATAGTGAGGGACAGGGTTACTGTACTCATATGGCGCAAGAGGGGGCTTCAGATTGGGCGGATTTAACCCTTCTGCGGTGAAACCTCAGCGGGTGGTCTCTAGCTATACTGGAGTAGGTGAAAGGCTTTGTGATATTTTATCTGGGTCTCATGCCAAAGGAAGCATGTTGACTATTAAGATAATTTATCTCTTGTGGGTAAAGTTGTACAACCTCTGCAGAGTGTAAAACTATTCGAATAGCCGTGCCCACGGTCAAGGGCGGGCAAGGAATGCATTCACATGGTAGATTTCTGGTTTTGATTTAAAATCAAAAGTTTTGTATTCCGAGGGTGGAGGGAACTCTCGGAAGGGAATCCTGGCGGTTGGAGCCAGAGAGGGTGGATGGAACCCGCGGTTTAAAACTTGACCAATGGTAATTTGGTTAGCTAGTGTTGGCAGTTGGAACCTTCACTAGAAAGTTAATTCTGTTAAAACATTTACATCATTAAAGTGATGCCTTCGAAAATAATTAGTAGTAATGGAGATTTTAAATATTGCTTTGTGCAAAAGAACCATATGGCCTTCCTTTGTTAAGCCTTGCATCTATGCATTTTTCCCAAGACTTGCGGAGTACTTTATGTACTCACATGCTACACTTAAAAATAAAATCTCAGAGGAAGTTGAAGCTCAAGAAGGTGACTACGACTACTGCTTCGCTTGTGGCTGTGATGGATTCTTCCCGGAGGACTAGGTCGCGCTTCCCCAGTCAATTGCCTGTGGCGAATTGATGGGTCGTCCTCGAGTTTTATTTGCTTCCGCTCTATTTCTTGTGTGCGAGGTCTTAAACCTCCTTTGTAATAATGAGACCCGGTGGTCAGTACTCTTATTTATTGTAATAAATCGTTGATGGTGATGTTTTCCATTCTGTTTGACTGTGTGCACTAGCTTTGATCTGGGACTAGTGCTGTAATACACAGAGGGTCCGGGTTTGATAATCCGGAGGCCCGACATGGTGTGATTGAACTAGGAATTATTTCAGAAGGTTGACTAGTAGTGTTATGTGTATCCTTCATTGGAAAAATATTCTCAAAGAATGTTGCATCTCGAGACTCCATAATTGTACCAACATGCATGTCAGGTACCTCAGTTTTAACTATCAAAAATCTATAGGCAATGCTATGATTAGCATATCCCAGAAAGACACAATCCACAGTTTTAGGTCCAAGCTTGCGTTTCTTAGTTATTGGCACATTAACTTTCGCCAAGCACCCCCATGTACGCAAGTAAGAAAGTGATGGTTTTCTCTCAATCCATACCTCGTATGGTGTTTTGTCCTTATTTCTGTTAGGAACTCTATTTAATACATGATTAGATGTTAGCAAAGCCTCCCCCCACCATGCCTTAGGTAAGCCCACAGTGTCTAACATGGCATTCACCAAGTCAGTCAACGTGCGGTTTTTCCTTTCGGCAATCCCATTTGACTCGGGGGAATAAGGAGGCGTCCTCTCATGTATAATGCCATGTTCCTCACAAAATAAGTCAAATTCGTTTGAGAAATACTCTCCACCACGATCTGACCTAAGTCTTTTTATCTTTCTATTTAACTGGTTTTCAACTTCTGCCTTATAGATTTTAAAATAGTCTAAAGCCTCATCTTTCGTTTTCAATAAATACACATAACAGAACCTAGTTGCATCATCAATCAATGTCATGAAATATCGTTTTCCACCCTTCGTCAACACGCCATTCATCTCAGAAAGATCTGAATGCAGGAGTTCTAGTGGTGCCAAGTTTCTCTCCTCGGCAGCCTTGTGAGGCTTACGAGGTTGCTTTGATTGCACACAGGTATGGCATTTAGAACCTTTGGTGATGGAAACGTTTGGAATTAAATTCATACTGGAAAGCCGAGACATCAAACCAAAATTAATATGACATAGACGTGAGTGCCACACGTTAGCCTCATCATCCACACTGCCACAAATATGGTTCACAGTCTTATTGCAGAAATCTGAAAGGGAAAAGCGGAACAAGCCTCCGCACTCATAGCCTTTACCAATAAAATGTCCATGTTTAGACACGACTACTTTATTAGACTCAAATACCAACTTAAGCCCGTCTCTACATAAACGGGAGCCACTAACAAGATTCTTGTCTATAGAAGGGACATGCTGCACGTTCTTCAGTTGCACGATCTTTCCCGAAGTAAACTTCAGATCTACCGTGCCAACACCATGAACAGTAGCATGTGACCCATTCCCCATTAGGACGGAGGAATCTCAGGCGACCTGATAAGAAGAAAACAGCGAAATATCAGCACACACATGTACATTAGCTCATGTATCAATCCACCAATTGGTAGATTGACTAACTGAAAGAACAGTAGGTAAATTACCATACCCAGTCCCATCTCCAGTCTTGCCAATGGTCACGTTGACAGACTTAGAAGTCTGTCCTACAGGTGCCTTCTTTCCTTTGCGTTGTGGGCACTTCTTGGCCATGTGACCAGGCTCACCGCACACAAAGCAAGTTCTATCATCCTGATTGTTGTTGTTCTTCTTCTTCTTGAAGTTGGTTGTCTGTTGGGCTTTGACAAATTTCCCTTTGTTCTTGTTTGAGGGTTTCTGTACCACATTGGCACTAGACTGCCCTCCATCACCCTTAGACACAGCGTTCTTTTCCCGAGCTTTCTCCTCAATTTCAAGAGACCCAATCAGATTCTCAACAGAGTATTCTTGTCTCTTGTGTTTGAGTGCTGTTCCGAAATTCCTCCATGAAGAAGGTAATTTCGCAATAATACATCTAGCCACAAACTTGTCGGGTAAGGCACACTTCAGGAGTTCGAGTTCCTTGGCAATGGCTTGTATCTCATGAGCCTGATCTACTACAGAACGGTTATCAACCATCTTGTGCATATACACCTCGCACAGACGGTCAGCAAGAACACTAAGAATGCATCCAACAAAGAGAGTAGTGGCAGTCTCGAATTCTTTCTGCTTTTCAGCATCAAGAACACCTTCAGGCTTGCCATTACTAACCCAGAATACATTCATACTAGTAAGCCACAGAGTGACCCTGACCTGCCATCTCTTAAAGTGCACACCGGAGAACTTATCCGGCCTCAGTGCATCGAAAAATCCAGCCATAGTAAAACCACAATGCCTACAATAAGGTTTTTGGATTGTTGAAAATATAAGCACATGTAGGTTCAATTTATTCCATAAATAAATCATGACATCATGCACGCAAAATAACAGAACCATCACAGGCATAAAAGATCTAGACATGTAAACCAGGAAACTGTACATGAACAGATCTAATACGGAGAACACGACTGTTACGTACCGATGGTTCTGTTCTGATCGGTTTGCCGATGTAGACGCCGCAGGCACGGTGAGGATAACACGAAGTCGATGACGATTCGCCGAAGCTGAACGACGAGGAAGACGAGCCAGAGCTACAGCGAGCAGTCGCGCAGAGCGCTTCCCAAAAACCTTATTCGCCCTCTCCCGGTGCAGGACTTCGAAGGCGACGGTTCCGGAGACCTGCTCTCCCGAACGACAGTGCACGCCGGCGGACGGGACGGAGTAGACTACGTGGGACGGCGCAGCACAATGGATGGAGGAGGCAAAACCCTAGATTGATTTTCGCATTATGCTGTATGGAGGCGGCGACTCCGTATTTATAGAAAACCAGGACGCGTGATCAAGACGCCTGCACGTTCTCCATAACTCGTAACCGAACCGGATTAGTTACGCGTAACCGATCCGGATTCACCGCCACTCAAAACAGCAAAATAAAACTGCAAAAGGAAGCCGCGTCTGCGCAAGCACCTGGAGCCGATTTTGGCGGACCATTCACGCAGGTGCCGTGCGCCCGCGCCCCCCGCCCTGCCCTGCCCGGCCCGGCCCGGCGAGGCGAGGCGAGCGAGCGCGCGCGTGTTATCCTCTAGTTCTCTCCCACACATGCCTCAAGTGGCTAGGAGTGCACCATCCCTTTTAAGGTGGTCTTCCTCTCCTAGAACTAGCAATATGGTACTAAAGGTCACATGCATGCCTCCTTTGCATGAGTGGGCCTTTGAGATTTAATAGGAATTATTCTTATTATATGGGCTTGGCCCACATAATCCAACAATCCCCCACCAGATCTCAAAGTCCCATAGAGATTTGCCTGAATTCCAATGTACTGTTTATATATCAGTATTTCGATGGAGACCGATTAAGGTTGAACATCCACCTAGAACTCCAAGCTACACTTACTCACAACTTGAACAATGGACTATGCCTTGAATTGCAAGTTTGGTGCAAGCAAGCTTCACTTAAAGACTTAACTGATACTAGGCCGCTAGTAGGCTACCCCTCGGTTGGAGCGTATAAGTCATACTCCTTGGTCTCTTCATGAGCTTAGTAGGAGATTACCCAAGATCTCCATAGACTGCGACTAACAGTCGGGCTCATATAGGTGTGTTCTTTCAAGAACGCTCTGCAGGATAGCGTCTTCGCTTCTAAAAGCCAATGGAACACATTAAGACCTTAGTCAACCTACCTTGCAGTTTCTGAGAGTATTGCATCTTCACATAGAGAGGGTTGAAATTACTCTCCAGTTAACTAATGGCTTGTTTTTCCCAGATCCTAATTCACGGGATCTCCGATCACATAGGTTGGGTTACTACCATAGATAACTCACATGGGTCTCATACCCATCTCCTTCAATGCACTATCTATCACATTCCGTGATAGTCCCTTTGTAAAGGGATCTGCCAGGTTTTTATCTGTTTGGATGTAATCCAAGGTTATAACTCCGGAGTTTCTCAATTTCCTGACAGACTTCAATCGTCTCTTAACATGCCTAGACGATTTCATATTATCCGTAGAACTGTTCACTTTAGCGATAACGGTTTGATTATCACAGTTCATACGGATAGCTGGCACTAGCTTTTCCACCGTAGGTAGATCCATCAATAGATCCCGTAGCCATTCTGCCTCAACAATAGCAGTGTCTAGTGCCGCAAGCTCTGCTTCCATGGTTGACCTCGTCAAAATGGTCTGTTTGCAAGACCTCCATGAAACAGCACCACCACCAATAGTGAAAACATATCCACTAGTGGCTTTGATGTCATCAGCATCAGAGATCCAGTTGGAATCACTATAACCCTCCAGCACCGACGGGTACCCAGTATAGTGAAGTCCAAAGTTCGAGGTACCTTTCAAATAGCGCAACACTCGCTCAAGAGCCTTCCAGTGATCATCTCCTGGGTTAGATGTAAACCGGCTCAACTTGCTCACAGCAAAGGAGATGTCTGGCCTTGTTGCACTAGCTAGGTACATAAGTGAGCCAATTATCTGAGAATATTCCAGCTGATTCCTAGCAATTTTCTTATTCTTACGAAGTAACACGCTAGGATCATAAGGTGTTGGAGAAGGCTTGTAGTCAGAAAAGCCAAAACGGCTCAAGACCTTTTCCACATAATGAGATTGCAAAAGTGTAATCCCATCCTCACCTCTAACCAATTTAATGTTTAGAATAACATCAGCCACTCCCAGATCTTTCATATCAAAGTTTTGAGACAAGAATGATTTGACCTCATTTATCATATTGATGTTTGTCCCAAAAATCAGAATGTCATCCACATACAAGCATAGAATAACTCCCTCACCCCCACCATAGCGATAGTATACACATTTATCTGCCTCATTGACAGCAAAGCCTGCAGATGTGTCGGACCTCGGGTTAGCAAAACCCAGATCCTCTGTGATTCACCGCACTATTCCCTGGATCAGTAGATAGTGCTCACAGATACATTACTGTATATCGAAAACATATTATGCGGAAGCGTAAATAACACAGTAATACTTACTCATGGGCCGGTTAGGCCGAAAATGATAAAATGCAGCAGCGGAAACTTCACACAGGTGGGACCCGCGGGACTTGCCCACAGGCAGCCAACTGGGGTTCGCGACCTAGTCCATGACCTCCTCGTCTTCCAGCTCTGTCGACCCTTTTTAGGCATCGCAGGGCTTGACTTTATTTCCTTTCTGACTGAATGATAGCAGTTAAGCAAGAATGAGTACGATGATACTCAGCAAGCCACCACACAGGATGCAATAATAATAGATGCAAGGTTGTCAAAGGAGGCTTGAGGTTCTTTTATTTGCTTAGTGCGACATTTGCAATACTCATAATTAAAATTCCTATAACTTGGCATTTTATAAACATGCTTTAAAGAGTTTGAAATTGTGCAATATTTATAACGGTGTAGGTTCCATCCACCGATTACATGGTTCCAACCACCTATGCTAGCTTTTGATCCTTATGCCACTTCCATATTATCAACCACGCTGGAGTATGTCCCTCCAGGAAAAATTCAAAATCAGAGTACCTCCCTCTGATAGGTTTTTGTCCCACCCACAAAGGTTTTTGAAATAGAACTAACTCGAGGAAGATTTCCGTGTCCGCCCTTGACCGTGGGCACGGCTATTCGAATAGTTGTATACTCTGCAGAGTCTGTACATCTTTACCCACAAGATGTAATCGTCCCGATGGTTCTACATGATTTCTTAGCCATGCAGATCGAGAGACTACCACGAGGCCTTTACAATACCTCGCTCTCTAGCATCTCACTCCTATGGGGTTGCTTCCATAGGTTGTGCGGGATGTCACCACAGGTTGGCGCACTCGGACTCCACTCTCCACCATACGCTAGCCTCGGCGACGTCACCTTTATCCGATGTCCCATTTCACGGGGGCTTTTAATACCCACCTACACACGTTCTCCGTGAAATGGCTAGAGAGTTTAGTAAATTATTCAGCCAAGCCTACAGTTTGCCAGCTTGTGGTTGTACTGTTGTACACGGAGGGGTCATTACAGGATTAAGTCCTTAATGTGTCCGGGCGGTTCATTTCACAAACCACAATCCTCGTGTTACATCCACACCCACCACTCTTACCATCCGCCCAGACTGGTATAGCATGTTTTAAGGGTTTTGAGAAGCATAGAATAAGTAGTCGCAAAGTATTCAGCCACGTACATCCTGTGACTGTCCCAAAACAAGTTCTTATGTTTTTGAAGATTGATGATCAGGGCAATTAGCGCCCTGGACTTGACAAGACTAGCATGGCATTTAATATGACTTATAACTAGTAAAGTTATCATTAATTTCTATGGTGACAAGGATCAGGTGATTCAAGTATCAAAGGATGGCATAATAAATTTAATACAGCATCAAGTGGGCATGTAGCTATCTTAAGCTTTGACATATATTTGCATAACAAATTAGGCATGCAAGTTGGTAGTTTAAAAGAACATAGTTTTGCATAAAATGTAGGATCAATATGATAAAAGTGATGACTTGCCTTGCTTGTTTTACCACGGCCTTGATTACTCTAATTCAAAGCCTTCTCAGTCATTGATCTAAATTTTTACTGGTCCTCGCTTTTACCCGAGTCTTGGTCTTGTTCGAACCCGTCGTCCTGTTGAGTCTTCGGATTCTAATACGCGGCAAAGAAAAGAAAGACCAAATAAATCCAAACACTTTAAATGCCCAAGTTAATTTAAATTATACATTTATTACGATTTGAGAATAGAAGGATGATTTGGGTTAGTGCGCCGTAAGCACAGCGGTAGATGAATTGGGCGAAGGAATGAGGTGGCAGAATAGCTTTACCATGAGGGAAAATTTTAGGTGAACGGAGTTCAAAATGAATAATTACCTTCAGGCATTTATCCATTCTGGAAAAAGGTAGTGGCCAAACCTCGCCGATTTGGGGGGATTGCGAGGCTCGATTGCATCGATTCCTATTTATCAAGAAAGTTCCATGAGCCAGGCAAGGCTTATGGACAGATAAAAGAGGGTATCGAGGGTAGTGTAGAGAAACATGATTTTATGATTTTAGAATACGGATACGTAAGATGAGTATATTTGTATATGCGGTGTAACTTTGATATTTCATGCGGCAATACTCTTTTAAGATTGCGACTGCCAACTTAATGAACCCATCTTTTTAATAGTTTTATTGAAGTATGGAGTTGGTCCGATTAGTCCAACTTTTAAGATTGATTATTCTGCTTAATTGACAAGGTTATTGGAAATGGTCGTCGATTGTGATTTGCTGGAGAGGGGTGCTATGAATCAATAGGGATCTTCTTAATAAAGCTATTTCTTTCATTATTATTTATTCTTGATCATTAAATTTAAATCCCGATATAATGATGGGGAATTTGGATGCGAGACAAAGATTAAGGATTGCTCTTTCTTACTCAAGACTTTCTTAATCATATTTTATTTATCATCTTAAATCTCAGTATTTTAAGATAATGCTAAAGTATTTACTACAAATATTCTTAAGCATTTCTTGAAGGGATAGTTGTCATGACCTCAACGATAAGTAAAGCAAACTTGATATTTTATGTGACACCCCGATGATTTCTGAGAGATCACTCTAGCGAGCGGGGTAGTTTCAAATCCTTGTTATTGAAGTGTTATAACCGATGATACATTCATTCATATTACAGTAGTAATTACCTTTGTTTCCATTGTTTTATTTGTCCTAGACTAGGCAAGATGAAATGGGGAAATTCTTAAGCTTCATGATTTAAAATCTTTTAGCCAAGATATTATTTTTATCTTGTTAACTTCATGTTAATTTCTTGATGCTAGGAAAGAGTTCATGGCAAAGGCTTGTTTTAATTAACCTTGTGCATGAGAATTTACTTATTAACCTTGATTGGCCTATAATTGACTAATGCCTAGTTTTTAATTTAATTGCATAAATCTTGTTAGTATGAATTTATAAATAATCCCTTATTGTTATTACTGCCCACAATTTATTTCAATGTATGCTGGATTATTTGCATATGGATTCATCATTTAGACCAAGGGGTGAAGTTATGCAATGCAAATAGCTAGCTGGCCCACGTGACAGACACAGAGACAAGAGACAGAGAGAACAGAGCTGTTTGGCAGATACAGAGCAGAACAGGAGAGGAGTAGTGGAAACATGGGAGGTGCGCGGCCAGGAGGAGGGGCGGTGGCGCCGGCGAGGGGCGGCCGGGAAGGCGCTGGCGGCCGGCAAAACGAGTTGCCCAATTGACGAGGAGGCTCCAGGGGTAGAGGCTTTGGCCCGGGTGGCGTCCAGGCAGGCTGGCGGCGGTCCTAGGCGGCCGACGTTGAGGGAGGACGAGGCGCCGGCGGCCGGGAAGGAGAGGGGAGAAGATGGCACGCACATGAGCACGAGCAAGATGCCGGGAGCTCACCTGAGCGGCTGAGTTGGCCGGAGGGCGGCGGAGGCGAGCCGGCGACGACGACTAGGGGCGGCGGCGGGTGGCTCGCGTGGAGACGTCACACCACCGGGGAAGAGCACCGGTCGACCATTGGGGAAACTCCGGGGCACCGAGTAGAAGCTCACGGCGAGAGGAATCGGCCTGGGGTCGACCGAGGGGGAGGCGGCGCAGGCGGCGGCGGTTTCGGATGGTGATGGGGAAGAACGGCCGCCGCAGCAATTTCGGCTACGAAGGCTCAATTAAATGGAGGGGGAGGCACTGGGCGTGCGGGGGCGCGCCGTGACGCGGCCACTTGGTGGAGGGGGTGGCCGGAGCGTCGGGATGGCACGAACGCTGGTGGCCGGCGCTGGCGCAGAGCCGCTGCTCGGCTTGGAGGAGGGAGAAGAGGAAGTGGGGAATGGGGAGAGAGGCGCCGGAGCTCTTTATAGGCGAACTAGCGCTCAAGGGAGTACCGCCGGCATGGGCAGCGGCATGGGTGGCGGCATGGGCAGGGGTACCGTCGGCATGGCGCTGCGCGTACGACAGGTATGGGCGGCGTGTCCGGCGGCATGGCGCTGCGCGTGCGTAGGGGAGTGGCGCGGGGAGTAGGCCGGTGGTAGGGGCGTACGGAGGCGGCTAGGCACGGGCTGGGCCGGCGGGAGGAGCAGCGGCGCAGGGGCGGGCCGGCGACGCCATGAGCAGGGAAGGGGAGGAAGAAGGAGGCGTCTGCTGTGACCAAGCCAATAGCCGAAGGAAAAAGGGGAGCGCGGGCCGGGTGGAAGGAAAAGGAAAATGGGGGGGGGAAAGAAAGAAAATGGGCCGGGCCCAACAAAGATTTGGGGATTTTAGAAATTTCAGATATTGGATTTGTGAGTAGATTTGAATCCAAAACTTGGTTCAAACTTTTGGGTTCAACAAATTTTATTTTAAGATCGCCGAGCTTTAGTGAATTAAGTCCTAATTTTTCCTAACTTGAATTTTTAAGATATGAAATTTGGATTGAAAGATCTTATATTAACTTTCAATTTCCACTCCTGGCTTTGAATCTTCAGATTGTGATTCAAACTTGAAATTAAGTCTTCCAAGAAGATTTGGATTTTCTCCGCTTGATTTTCAAACTTGGTTCTTGATTCCAAGGTTTTGATTTTTATTAACCGGGCTTTTGATAGGAAATCAAATCGAGACATTCAAATATCGCCACAATTTTTTTTTGAGACATAGGAAAGACGATTAAAAGGTTTTTAAGATTTTTGAAATTACACTAGCTCCCTAATTGGGATGTTACAAGATGTCAGTGTTCTATCGAACTTCTCATGCCACTGCTTAGGGGCTTGTTTCAGACCATACAAAGATTTCAACAGTTTTAACACCTTGCCTTCTTGACCTTCTACTACAAATCCATCAGGTTGTTCCATGTAAATTTCCTCATCCAGCTCTCCGTTAAGAAAAGTTGTCTTAACGTCCATTTGATGAACGAGAAGACCATGTGAGGCAGCCAAAGCAAGTAGTACTCGTATTGTGGTCAGTCTAGCAACAAGTGAGTAAGTGTCAAAGAAATCTTCGCCTTCTTTCTGAGTATAGCCCTTGGCAATAAGCCGAGCCTTGTACTTTTCAATGGTACCATCAGGCCTAAGCTTCTTTTTGAACACCCACTTGCATCCTACAGGTTTGCACCCATAAGGTCTATCTGTCATCTCCCAGGTGCCATTAGCGATAATAGAATCCATTTTACTACGGACAGCCTCCTTCCAATAGTCTGCATCAGTAGATGCATACGCTTCTGAAATAGACTTGGGAGTGTCGTCCACAAGGTACACAGTGAAATCATCACCAAAGGATTTGGATATCCTTTGTCTCTTGCTCCTTTTAGGAGCTACACTGTCATCCTCCTCATGGACAAGTTCATGTGTATGTTCAAAAGGTTCAGGTGGTGTGATTGAACTAGGAATTATTTCAGAAGGTTGACTAGTAGTGTTATGTGTATCCTTCATTGGAAAAATATTCTCAAAGAATGTTGCATCTCGAGACTCCATAATTGTACCAACATGCATGTCAGGTACCTCAGTTTTAACTATCAAAAATCTATAGGCAATGCTATGATTAGCATATCCCAGAAAGACACAATCCACAGTTTTAGGTCCAAGCTTGTGTTTCTTAGTTATTGGCACATTAACTTTCGCCAAGCACCCCCATGTACGCAAGTAAGAAAGTGATGGTTTTCTCCCAATCCATACCTCGTATGGTGTTTTGTCCTTATTTCTGTTAGGAACTCTATTTAATACATGATTAGATGTTAGCAAAGCCTCCCCCCACCATGCCTTAGGTAAGCCCGCAGTGTCTAACAAGGCATTCACCAAGTCAGTCAACGTGCGGTTTTCCTTTCGGCAATCCCATTTGACTCGGGGGAATAAGGAGGCGTCCTCTCATGTATAATGCCATGTTCCTCACAAAATAAGTCAAATTCGTTTGAGAAATACTCTCCACCACGATCTGACCTAAGTCTTTTTATCTTTCTATTTAACTGGTTTTCAACTTCTGCCTTATAGATTTTAAAATAGTCTAAAGCCTCATCTTTCGTTTTCAATAAATACACATAACAGAACCTAGTTGCATCATCAATCAATGTCATGAAATATCGTTTTCCACCCTTCGTCAACACGCCATTCATCTCAGAAAGATCTGAATGCAGGAGTTCTAGTGGTGCCAAGTTTCTCTCCTCGGCAGCCTTGTGAGGCTTACGAGGTTGCTTTGATTGCACACAGGTATGGCATTTAGAACCTTTGGTGATGGAAACGTTTGGAATTAAATTCATACTGGAAAGCCGAGACATCAAACCAAAATTAATATGACATAGACGTGAGTGCCACACGTTAGCCTCATCATCCACACTGCCACAAATATGGTTCACAGTCTTATTGCAGAAATCTGAAAGGGAAAAGCGGAACAAGCCTCCGCACTCATAGCCTTTACCAATAAAATGTCCATGTTTAGACACGACTACTTTATTAGACTCAAATACCAACTTAAGCCCGTCTCTACATAAACGGGAGCCACTAACGAGATTCTTGTCTATAGAAGGGACATGCTGCACGTTCTTCAGTTGCACGATCTTTCCCGAAGTAAACTTCAGATCTACCGTGCCAACACCATGAACAGTAGCATGTGCCCCATTCCCCATTAGGACGGAGGAATCTCGGGCGACCTGATAAGAAGAAAACAACGAAATATCAGCACACACATGTACATTAGCTCTTGTATCAATCCACCAATTGGTAGATTGACTAACTGAAAGAACAGTAGGTAAATTACCATACCCAGTCCCATCTCCAGTCTTGCCAATGGTCACGTTGACAGACTTAGAAGTCTGTCCTACAGGTGCCTTCTTTCCTTTGCGTTGTGGGCACTTCTTGGCCATGTGACCAGGCTCACCGCACACAAAGCAAGTTCTATCATCCTGATTGTTGTTGTTCTTCTTCTTCTTGAAGTTGGTTGTCTGTTGGGCTTTGACAAATTTCTCTTTGTTCTTGTTTGAGGGTTTCTGTACCACATTGGCACTAGACTGCCCTCCATCACCCTTAGACACAGCGTCCTTTTCCCGAGCTTTCTCCTCAATTTCAAGAGACCCAATCAGATTCTCAACAGAGTATTCTTGTCTCTTGTGTTTGAGTGCTGTTCCAAAATTCCTCCATGAAGAAGGTAATTTCGCAATAATACATCCAGCCACAAACTTGTCGGGTAAGGCACACTTCAGGAGTTCGAGTTCCTTGGCAATGGCCTGTATCTCATGAGCCTGATCTACTACAGAACGGTTATCAACCATCTTGTAGTCATGAAATTGCTCCATGACATACACGTCATTGCTGGCATCAGTTGCACCGTATTTGGAATTCAGTGCATCCCATAACTCCTTTGCGTCTGTCATGTGCATATACACCTCGCACAGACGGTCAGCAAAAACACTAAGAATGCATCCAACAAAGAGAGTAGTGGCAGTCTCGAATTCTTTCTGCTTTTCAGCATCAAGAACACCTTCAGGCTTGCCATTACTAACCCAGAATACATTCATAGCAGTAAGCCACAGAGTGACCCAGATCTGCCATCTCTTAAAGTGCACACCGGAGAACTTATCCGGCCTCAGTGCATCGGCAAATCCAGCCATAGTAAAACCACAATGCCTACAATAAGGTTTTTGGATTGTTGAAAATATAAGCACATGTAGGTTCAATTTATTCCATAAATAAATCATGACATCATGCACGCAAAATAACAGAACCATCACAGGCATAAAAGATCTAGACATGTAAACCAGGAAACTGTACATGAACAGATCTAATACGGAGAACATGACTGTTACGTACCGATGGTTCTGTTCTGATCGGTTTGCCGATGTAGACGCCGCAGGCACGGTGAGGATGACACGAAGTCGATGACGATTCGCCGAAGCCGAACGACGAGGAAGACGAGCCAGAGCTACAGCGAGCAGTCGCGCAGAGCGCTTCCCAAAAACCTTATTCGCCCTCTCCCGGTGCAGGACTTCGAAGGCGACGGTTCCGGAGACCTGCTCTCCCGAACGACAGTGCACGCCGGCGGACGGGACGGAGTAGACTACGTGGGACGGCGCAGCACAATGGATGGAGGAGGCAAAACCCTAGATTGATTTTCGCATTATGCTGTATGGAGGCGGCGACTCCGTATTTATAGAAAACCAGGACGCGTGATCAAGACGCCTGCACGTTCTCCATAACTCGTAACCGAACCGGATTAGTTACGCGTAACCGATCCGGATTCACCGCCACTCAAAACAGCAAAATAAAACTGCAAAAGGAAGCCGCGTCTGCGCAAGCACCTGGAGCCGATTTTGGCGGACCATTCACGCAGGTGCCGTGCGCCCGCGCCCCCCGCCCTGCCCTGCCTGGCCCGGCCCAGCGAGGCGAGGCGAGCGAGCGCGCGCGTGTTATCCTCTAGTTCTCTCCCACACATGCCTCAAGTGGCTAGGAGTGCACCATCCCTTTTAAGGTGGTCTTCCTCTCCTAGAACTAGCAATATGGTACTAAAGGTCACATGCATGCCTCCTTTGCATGAGTGGGCCTTTGAGATTTAATAGGAATTATTCTTATTATATGGGCTTGGCCCACATAATCCAACAATCCCCCACCAGATCTCAAAGTCCCATAGAGATTTGCCTGAATTCCAATGTACTGTTTATATATCAGTATTTCGATGGAGACCGATTAAGGTTGAACATCCACCTAGAACTCCAAGCTACACTTACTCACAACTTGAACAATGGACTATGCCTTGAATTGCATGTTTGGTGCAAGCAAGCTTCACTTAAAGACTTAACTGATACTAGGCCGCCAGTAGGCTACCCCTCGGTTGGAGCGTATAAGTCATACTCCTTGGTCTCTTCATGAGCTTAGTAGGAGATTACCCAAGATCTCCATAGACTGCGACTAACAGTCGGGCTCATATAGGTGTGTTCTTTCAAGAACGCTCTGCAGGATAGCGTCTTCGCTTCTAAAAGCCAATGGAACACATTAAGACCTTAGTCAACCTGCCTTGCAGTTTCTGAGAGTATTGCATCTTCACATAGAGAGGGTTGAAATTACTCTCCAGTTAACTAATGGCTTGTTTTTCCCAGATCCTAATTCACGGGATCTCCGATCACATAGGTTGGGTTACTACCATAGATAACTCACATGGGTCTCATACCCATCTCCTTCGATGCACTATCTATCACATTCCGTGATAGTCCCTTTGTAAAGGGATCTGCCAGGTTTTTATCTGTTTGGATGTAATCCAAGGTTATAACTCCGGAGTTTCTCAATTTCCTGACAGACTTCAATCGTCTCTTAACATGCCTAGACGATTTCATATTATCCTTAGAACTGTTCACTTTAGCGATAACGGTTTGATTATCACAGTTCATACGGATAGCTGGCACTGGCTTTTCCACCGTAGGTAGATCCATCAATAGATCCCGTAGCCATTCTGCCTCAACAATAGCAGTGTCTAGTGCCGCAAGCTCTGCTTCCATGGTTGACCTCGTCAAAATGGTCTGTTTGCAAGACCTCCATGAAACAGCACCACCACCAATAGTGAAAACATATCCACTAGTGGCTTTGATCTCATCAGCATCAAAGATCCAGTTGGAATCACTATAACCCTCCAGCACCGACGGGTACCCAGTATAGTGAAGTCCAAAGTTCGAGGTACCTTTCAAATAGCGCAACACTCGCTCAAGCGCCTTCCAGTGATCATCTCCTGGGTTAGATGTAAACCGGCTCAACTTGCTCACAGCAAAGGAGATGTCTGGCCTTGTTGCACTAGCTAGGTACATAAGTGAGCCAATTATCTGAGAATATTCCAGCTGATTCCTAGCAATTTTCTTATTCTTACGAAGTAACACGCTAGGATCATAAGGTGTTGGAGAAGGCTTGCAGTCAGAAAAGCAAAACGGCTCAAGACCTTTTCCACATAATGAGATTGCAAAAGTGTAATCCCATCCTCACCTCTAACCAATTTAATGTTTAGAATAACATCAGCCACTCCCAGATCTTTCATATCAAAGTTTTGAGACAAGAATGATTTGACCTCATTTATCATATTGATGTTTGTCCCAAAAATCAGAATGTCATCCACATACAAGCATAGAATAACTCCCTCGCCCCCCACCATAGCGATAGTATACACATTTATCTGCCTCATTGACAGCAAAGCCTGCAGATGTCAGTGTTCTATCGAACTTCTCATGCCACTGCTTAGGGGCTTGTTTCAGACCATACAAAGATTTCAACAGTTTTAACACATTGCCTTCTTGACCTTGTACTACAAATCCATCAGGTTGTTCCATGTAAATTTCCTCATCCAGCTCTCCGTTAAGAAAAGTTGTCTTAACGTCCATTTGATGAACGAGAAGACCATGTGAGGCAGCCAAAGCAAGTAGTACTCGTATTGTGGTCAATCTAGCAACAGGTGAGTAAGTGTCAAAGAAATCTTCGCCTTCTTTCTGAGTATAGCCCTTGGCAACAAGCCGAGCCTTGTACTTTTCAATGGTACCATCAGGCCTAAGCTTCTTTTTGAACACCCACTTGCATCCTACAGGTTTGCACCCATAAGGTCTATCTGTCATCTCCCAGGTGCCATTAGCGATAATAGAATCCATTTTACTACGGACAGCCTCCTTCCAATAGTCTGCATCAGTAGATGCATACGCTTCTGAAATAGACTTGGGAGTGTCGTCCACAAGGTACACAGTGAAATCATCACCAAAGGATTTGGATATCCTTTGTCTCTTGCTCCTTTTAGGAGCTACACTGTCATCCTCCTCATGGACAAGTTCATGTGTATGTTCAAAAGGTTCAGGTGGTGTGATTGAACTAGGAATTATTTCAGAAGGTTGACTAGTAGTGTTATGTGTATCCTTCATTGGAAAAATATTCTCAAAGAATGTTGCATCTCGAGACTCCATAATTGTACCAACATGCATGTCAGGTACCTCAGTTTTAACTATCAAAAATCTATAGGCAATGCTATGATTAGCATATCCCAGAAAGACACAATCCACAGTTTTAGGTCCAAGCTTGTGTTTCTTAGTTATTGGCACATTAACTTTCGCCAAGCACCCCCATGTACGCAAGTAAGAAAGTGATGGTTTTCTCCCAATCCATACCTCGTATGGTGTTTTGTCCTTATTTCTGTTAGGAACTCTATTTAATACATGATTAGATGTTAGCAAAGCCTCCCCCCACCATGCCTTAGGTAAGCCCGCAGTGTCTAACAAGGCATTCACCAAGTCAGTCAACGTGCGGTTTTCCTTTCGGCAATCCCATTTGACTCGGGGGAATAAGGAGGCGTCCTCTCATGTATAATGCCATGTTCCTCACAAAATAAGTCAAATTCGTTTGAGAAATACTCTCCACCACGATCTGACCTAAGTCTTTTTATCTTTCTATTTAACTGGTTTTCAACTTCTGCCTTATAGATTTTAAAATAGTCTAAAGCCTCATCTTTCGTTTTCAATAAATACACATAACAGAACCTAGTTGCATCATCAATCAATGTCATGAAATATCGTTTTCCACCCTTCGTCAACACGCCATTCATCTCAGAAAGATCTGAATGCAGGAGTTCTAGTGGTGCCAAGTTTCTCTCCTCGGCAGCCTTGTGAGGCTTACGAGGTTGCTTTGATTGCACACAGGTATGGCATTTAGAACCTTTGGTGATGGAAACGTTTGGAATTAAATTCATACTGGAAAGCCGAGACATCAAACCAAAATTAATATGACATAGACGTGAGTGCCACACGTTAGCCTCATCATCCACACTGCCACAAATATGGTTCACAGTCTTATTGCAGAAATCTGAAAGGGAAAAGCGGAACAAGCCTCCGCACTCATAGCCTTTACCAATAAAATGTCCATGTTTAGACACGACTACTTTATTAGACTCAAATACCAACTTAAGCCCGTCTCTACATAAACGGGAGCCACTAACGAGATTCTTGTCTATAGAAGGGACATGCTGCACGTTCTTCAGTTGCACGATCTTTCCCGAAGTAAACTTCAGATCTACCGTGCCAACACCATGAACAGTAGCATGTGCCCCATTCCCCATTAGGACGGAGGAATCTCGGGCGACCTGATAAGAAGAAAACAACGAAATATCAGCACACACATGTACATTAGCTCCTGTATCAATCCACCAATTGGTAGATTGACTAACTGAAAGAACAGTAGGTAAATTACCATACCCAGTCTCATCTCCAGTCTTGCCAATGGTCACGTTGACAGACTTAGAAGTCTGTCCTACAAGTGCCTTCTTTCCTTTGCGTTGTGGGCACTTCTTGGCCATGTGACCAGGCTCACCGCACACAAAGCAAGTTCTATCATCCTGATTGTTGTTGTTCTTCTTCTTCTTGAAGTTGGTTGTCTGTTGGGCTTTGACAAATTTCCCTTTGTTCTTGTTTGAGGGTTTCTGTACCACATTGGCACTAGACTGCCCTCCATCACCCTTAGACACAGCGTCCTTTTCCCGAGCTTTCTCCTCAATTTCAAGAGACCCAATCAGATTTCTCAACAGAGTATTCTTGTCTCTTGTGTTTGAGTGTTGTTCCGAAATTCCTCCATGAAGAAGGTAATTTCGCAATAATACATCTAGCCACAAACTTGTCGGGTAAGGCACACTTCAGGAGTTCGAGTTCCTTGGCAATGGCCTGTATCTCATGAGCCTGATCTACTACAGAACGGTTATCAACCATCTTGTAGTCATGAAATTGCTCCATGACATACATGTCATTGCTGGCATCAGTTGCACCGTATTTGGAATTCAGTGCATCCCATAACTCCTTTGCGTCTGTCATGTGCATATACACCTCGCACAGACGGTCAGCAAGAACACTAAGAATGCATCCAACAAAGAGAGTAGTGGCAGTCTCGAATTCTTTCTGCTTTACAGCATCAAGAACACCTTCAGGCTTGCCATTACTAACCCAGAATACATTCATACCCGTAAGCCACAGAGTGACCCTGACCTACCATCTCTTAAAGTGCACACCGGAGAACTTATCCGGCCTCAGTGCATCGGAAAATCCAGCCATAGTAAAACCACAATGCCTACAATAAGGTTTTTGGATTGTTGAAAATATAAGCACATGTAGGTTCAATTTATTCCATAAATAAATCATGACATCATGCACGCAAAATAACAGAACCATCACAGGCATAAAAGATCTAGACATGTAAACCAGGAAACTGTACATGAACAGAACTAATACGGAGAACATGACTGTTACGTACCGATGGTTCTGTTCTGATCGGTTTGCCGATGTAGACGCCGCAGGCACGGTGAGGATGACACGAAGTCGATGACGATTCGCCGAAGCCGAACGACGAGGAAGACGAGCCAGAGCTACAGCGAGCAGTCGCGCAGAGCGCTTCCCAAAAACCTTATTCGCCCTCTCCCGGTGCAGGACTTCGAAGGCGACGGTTCCGGAGACCTGCTCTCCCGAACGACAGTGCACGCCGGCGGACGGGACGGAGTAGACTACGTGGGACGGCGCAGCACAATGGATGGAGGAGGCAAAACCCTAGATTGATTTTCGCATTATGATGTATGGGGGCGGCGACTCCGTATTTATAGAAAACCAGGACGCGTGATCAAGACGCCTGCACGTTCTCCATAACTCGTAACCGAACCGGATTAGTTACGCGTAACCAATCCGGATTCACCGCCACTCAAAACAGCAAAAGGAAGCCGCGTCTGCGCAAGCACCTGGAGCCGATTTTGGCGGACCATTCACGCAGGTGTCGTGCGCCCGGCCCGGCGAGGCGAGCGAGCGCGCGCGTGTTATCCTCTAGTTCTCTCCCACACATGCCTCAAGTGGCTAGGAGTGCACCATCCCTTTTAAGGTGGTCTTCCTCTCCTAGAACTAGCAATATGGTACTAAAGGTCACATGCATGCCTCCTTTGCATGAGTGGACCTTTGAGATTTAATAGGAATTATTCTTATTATATGAGCTTGGCCCACATAATCCAACACAATCGACTGGAGAGTGTGCAGGTGCGGCGTGGCTCAAATCTGATGGTGACATTCAGGCCAATGGGGTTGTGGCAGCGTGTACAAGCAAAGCGGCTTGGGGAGTGCGGTGGTGCAGCCGGCACGCCATAGCGAGTTGGAAAACACAGTTTGTTACCGTTCAAGGGCACGACTTCCAAGCCAAAATTTTGTAATTCTTAGAAACAGGAAAAACAACAAACACATTTAGGGTTTTCACGTCAGACGAACGATCTTGCAATATAGACCGTCCCCGATATACATGTCCTGCATAGAGAAGTGAGCCACTAACTCACCGATTGCGTCGACCAATGATAAATCCTAGGACAGGACCGATCACAAGAGAACATAGTTTCGTGCAAACAAAAATAAAGCAACTAGATGCAAATGATCTACATGATTAATCTCGCTACTTGAAAGGGAGATGGCAGAACGAATATGACGGCATATAGTGGCCTTGTAGAGCAGTCATGCTGATAATGTGTTAAGAAACTAGCGTCGTCTAGTGATCATGCAACCAATCCACACAACTAGAATGAGAACATACACAATAATTAGACAATGTAAAAGTAGATGAACAATGGACAAAAAAATTTGGCGCGGGGACGGAGAGGTGGAGCTACGATCCGTGGGGTGAGGGTTGGTAGATTTCTACTGGCTAGGATTGGGTTGGAGAGGATCGACAGGTCCAGCGATCAGATTATCATAGACGGCTCTACATACAAACTATCTGTGATACTCTCTATCACAGACGGTTGGTAGCTAGAACCGTCTATGATGAATGAATATCACAGATGGTTCTATATACCAACCGTCTGTGAATTAGAGCACAAAGTTTTATATACCGGTGCAATATAAACAACTAGTCTCAAAAGATAAAATAGCAAATTTTTATATAGCTTATATATACTCATTTCAAAGGTTTCGATGAGATCTCCAACTTTTCAGTTGAAGCAAAATCCAAATTGCGAAGGAAAGACCAAGAAAAAGGGCAAAAATAGAAACCAAAAACTTGTAACACAAATTTGGGGCTAAAGATGGCCAATTTTGAGGGTTTTAGAGGGCGACAAGTATGAGCCGGTCATTTTTTTGGATCAGGCTCATCGTTAGCTTTCCAACGAGTACAAGAACATTAAAAACAGACACCGTATGCAAAAGTTATGCTCGTTTTACTAAAGATGTCTCGCAACGGAATCCTACTCGAACTCAGGTGTGAGATTATGAAATTTTGGAGGATTGTGAGGCGGAAAACATATTACAGACGATTTTTAATACAAGCCGTCTATGATAATCTCATTATCACAGACGATTTTTAATACAAATCGCCTGTGAAGTATTACAGAACCGTCTGTGATGTCTACCATTATCACAGACAGTTCTTATCTAGAACCGTCTGTGATACTTCATAGACGGTTTGTATTTAAAAACCATCTGTGATAATGAAGTTATCAGTATTAAAAACCGTCTGTGAAAATATCACAGACGGTTATTTGTATGAATCGTCTGTGATACTTGCAGCACAGAGGAATCGTCTATGACGTGAACGTTTAGTTTAACTTTTTTTTATATAGTTGTGCTACTTTCAAACATTACTTTTTGTTGGACAGATTGTCCCGGCATCCAATCAATCGAGCCCGGACTCTGCAACATTATTGACTGCATTTTGTTCATGTGGGCCTGCCTTTTCGCGGCCGTACGTACACAGAGTGGCTTCAAGCTGCCTGCCAGGTTATAGAAAGAGAGTGTGTGTGTGTGTGTTAGGTTCTGAAAGGCAGGGATGGCAACAGATCAGCCAATGTGGGCCCGTAACAACTTGAGCAGGTCAACGGTGGTAGCTGGCTTCTCTCCCAGCCGACCCGTGTTGCGCGTGTATATATACAGCTAGCTGATTGATCCGATCCATCGAGTGCCACGAATGCACTACGCCGGAAAGAAACCATAGCTAGCTAGCTACCGTATACTCCACATCCAAAGCTTTACACTTTTCTAGCCAGTAATTAAGTACGTACGCACGTACGTAATTAGCAGCGGACTGAATGGAGGAACCAGCTGCAGGAGCTGCTGATCATGGCACCGAAGTGGAGGAGGAGGCCAGATCTAGCTGGATGGTGGACATGGAGAAGATGCTCAGAGACACCGACCCCTTGGTGGAGAGCGAGCGATGGAACAAGCAGTGCATCTACCGGGTGCCGCAGTGGATCAAGGACATGAACAAAAGGAAGGCCTACAAACCATCTATGGTCTCGTTGGGTCCCTTGCACCACGGCGACCGTGACCTGCTGCCCATGGAGGAGCACAAGCGACGGGCGCTGCGGTACCTGGTTAAGCGGTCCGGGAAGCCGCTAAAAGAGTTCGTCGCCGCCGTGGAGAAGGTGGCGGAGCAGCTGTGGGACGCGTACGAGGAACGGCACGAAGAGAACAACTTCGTGGAGCTGATGGTCACGGACGGCTGCTTCTTGCTGGAGGCGATGAGGATGGGTTCACCGAGAGTGGTGGATCACGGTCTCACGCCTCGCAACGACCCCGTCTTCAGCTTGCACGGCTGTTCGTACATGTGGCATCCTATCAGGTCCGACATGCTCAAGGTGGAGAACCAGCTGCCTCTGCTCCTTCTCCAAAGGCTTCGAGCTGTGGAGAGCGGCACATTTCCGGTAAATAATTACCGATTCCTTCCACATGTTCACTCTTAAGGCTAAAAAGATCTACACTATTAATTATGATAGATCTATATTATAACAATATAGATCAAATAAATATACATAAGAATTTCGTAACCAATACACTTGTTAGAACAAGTTGGAAAAATACTACATCATATACCAAGTTAAAAGGATACAACATGGCAAGCCAAATCTTATATTATTATTTGATCTTTTTCTAGAGTGTTATATTTTTTGAACTCCTTGCTCTCAAATCACCTTGCGTGAAACGTCAAAGGAACAGCGCCTCTGCCCCTTGATCACTCTCACGTGAAGCTATGCATCTGATCTGTTGTTTCTTCACGAGATGCACAACAACACCCAATACATGCATATGCAAACATGCAGACCCTCTTTTCTTCTTCTGGAGCACAACCACTCTCTTTCTTTATTTCTTCTCACCCAAATCTGCTTGCTCGCTTCCTTGTTTTAGTTACAAGACATTGCATGGCCTTAAAAACGTTGTACACCACCCAACTCAATATCCTATACGGACACATGAAAATAGAAGCCTACACACGATACAACTCGGAACAAACAGGATATGGACTCGGATGCACGTGGCAAACCTTACCAAAACCTCCTAATTGGATACTTGTATACGTATTCGTATACACGGACTCGCACACATATACTCGGATATGGCAAAAAGAAGATTACTTCTAACAATCACCTCCTTAATCTTGTTTCTCTATCTTGATCATATTGATCTTCTTTCTTGATTCTGCTTCTTCCTTGCATGCCTTCCTGGGCTGGAGCACATGCTCCTGCTTCCTCCACAAGCACCTCCTGTCACTGTCGTGAGCTATTGCTTTCGACCACTGTCCTTCACGTTGTGCTTCCTCCCGCCACCTCGGGATCCATCTCTAACTTCCTTCTACTGCCTGTGTAAGAGCTCCTCCTGAGCCTCTGCTCGCCACGACCATGCCTGCTGTATGTGGTCGGTGCTGACCACCCGAGCTGACGCTTTGACCACCCGTGCCAATCCTTTGCTCCTCTCTGCCTGCAAGCGCTCGTCCGAAGTTGGCTGCAGACCTGTGCACACCTCCTAAGTTGCCTGTTATGACCACTGCATTCCTGCTACATGCCCTTCTAGAACCACTACTTGTTACGACTTCAGGCTTGCCTCCTACTGCCCGTTGATGAAGTCCTCCATGCTCTGACTCCTCCAGACCACTTTTCACACAAACCAGTCTACAAATTTTTAGAGGAATATTGTACAACCGATTTGGACATCTCTTTACCTTCATCAACAAATCTCTGTTCTTACCATATACTCGCAAGAACTCATCCTACAGCACCACCTTACACACCCTCTCCGTCATTTTCCTGAGACTTAGTATGTTGTTGCATAGACTTGGTATATAATAGATTCCTGTCAACAACTTCTTATCCCTGTTCCTGCATTGCAACATCATCGTCCCTTTGCCCTTTATCTCCACCGTAGAGCCGTCGCTAAACTTGACCTTGCCCCAAACCTTCTTATCGAACTTGTGGAACATGGAGCAATCTCCTGTCATGTGGTTGCTTGCTCTATTATCCAAGTACCATTGATCCGTGTGATCATGGCTTCCTTCCTTTGTGCGTAGTTTTGGAACTACGTTCTCCTCATTTAATTCCACCATGACCGACTCCTTTTCAACATATGAGGAGAGAAGTACTAGCTCTCCGTTATCTTCTTCTTCGTCTTTGGCGAGGTTCACTTCCCCGTCCTTCTTCTTGCTCTTGCAATCCAAAGCAAAATGCCCAAACTCGATACAGTTGAAGCACTTTTTATTGCTGCGGCATCTTATCGCGTAGTGCCCATATTCGCCACATTCAAAGCACTTGACATGTGACAAATCATAGGATCTCTCACCACTGCCTTTTCCAGCCTTGTCTCCACGACCACCCTTGCCACCTCGACCACTCTGGCCACCTCGACCATGCCATCTCCCGCGGTTGTATGATGAGCCACGACCGTCTTTCGGATCTCCCCTTACTAGCAATGCCTGCTCATTGTGAGATCCCTGCTTCTTGAGCAACTGAAACCCCTTCAGTAACTCCTCATGCGCCTTAATAGATCTGGTGATCTTCTCTATCTTCTTCTTGTCCAGATCAAGGGAGTATATAAGTGTTGTGACAACAGGTATGTACTTCTCAAGAAGCACACGCAGGTACTTCTTCACTGCCACAAATTCCTCCATCTTATCGTCAAGAGAGTTAATCTGATTATATAACTAACTCAGCTTGCCGACGAATTCGTCCACCGACTGGGTCTCTTCCATCTTTAGATTCTTGAAGTCGCTCCACAAATTCTAGAGCCGCACCTCCTTGACACGATCAACTCCTTTGTGCATCGTCTGAAACGCCTCCCACGCTTCCCATGCCGTCTCCTTGTCGATGAGCTGATGCATCATTGTGTCTGTCACCGCTTGGAAGATTAAGGCCAAAGCCGCCTGATCTATCTTGTCATCCACCTCCTTGTCCTTCCCCTTCGGATCGACTGCGCCCCAGACTCCCTGGGCGCGTATGTTCGCCTTCATCTTCATCGCCCACACCGGGTAATTGTTGATCGTCAAGAGAGGGTACTGGAGGGAGATTAGCCCACCCTGAGCCTTCGCCTTATCACCCATGCTCTGATACCACTTGTTATATTTTTTTAACTCCTTGCTCTCAGATCGCCTTGCGTGAAACTCCAAAGGAACAGCGCCTCTACCCCTTGACGTGAAGCTGTGCGTCTGATCTGTTGTATCTTCACATGATGCACAGCAACACCCAATACATGCACATGCAAACATGCAGACCATCTTTTCTTCTTCTGGAGCACAACCTGAGAGACCAGGTGGTCATGACTCCATGTGAATGATGAGTAATTGACAAAGGTTTAGGATAGTCGAGTTTGGGTTGAGTGGTTCGGAGTCGAGCTGTTACGTGGCGCAATCGGGCTCGGTCGGACTTTGGTCAAACTTGGTCATTTGGGCTTAGGTTGTATATTCTAATGTTTCGACAGGTTTGGACTTCGTCTGTGGTAAGTGTGATGGTATTTACGCTTTCATGTGTCGAGCGGTGCTATTTGACGTGTTTTCTTGTCTGTGTGACTGCAGGACATCGGGTGGAGTCGTGGCGAGATACGTGGACCGGACTAGGCGCAGGTGGCGCTGAGGTCAGAACGGTCGGGATGTGTCGAAGACGACGTAGACTCGAGGTGGTTGCGAGGCGTGCGAGGCAAGGAGCGCGGAAGCTTCCCGGAAGGTGCAGGAGGGGCGAATCGGGAAATTCGCGTGGCTGCACAAGCGGGAGCGGGCGCCGTTGGATTTAGCAGGCGTAACGGGGCGGAGACCCGTTAGCCAAGGCTATAAATAGGATTGAGGGGCTGCATGCCCACTTGAGCACTCCATGGGTTTTTAGGGTTTCCTTTAGTCAAAATAGGCTTTAGTGGTTGTTTTGGCTTTAGGCTTTAGTGGTTGAGAGTGGGTGGAAGAGGCAGAGGTGTGCTCCCTGCCTGTCCCCTTCGATGGGTTCCAGAGAGTCTGAGTGAGTTCCTCCTCCCTCTTGTGTTTTGTGTTCTTGAGTTGTGAGGCTTGATGAGAGGTTGGAGATGGATTGAGCTACCATATAATCATTCCTCGTTCTAATGTACATGCGTATCGGGATTCCTCTGTATCCATACTTGATTTGGAATGAAATCTGAAGTTCATGGTTCTGTTCACGCTCTCTGTTCTTCGTTGATCCTTTTGGTGGATTTCTTGACTTTTTGAGTTTTGAGTTCTAGCCTGCTGGGATTGTCCAAAATGGGTTGCTCTATGATGGGATAGTGCTTCAAGGTCATTTGATCGATTAAAATCCCAAGAGCCCATTCTTGATTTCAGGTTTGACATTTTGAGTTCCCCTGTTCATCATTTCAGATTCTAGGGTTTCTTGATTTCTCTTCATTCCCTTCATGAGATGGCCTGAGATTTGATCTGGAGTATCTTGGTACCTTTGCTAATCTACTTGCAAAAGCTCATGATCAAAGAATCAAGGATTGAAGAGGAATTGAGTTTTTAGTATTGCCTCTGTAGGTTTTCAGTTTTTAGACCTTTTAGGGTTTGAGGTGATTCTTATTTTTCCTTGAGAGAATGTGGTCAAATTTGAGTTTCAGAGTCACTAGGCTATTCCCTAATTAATCTCTGAGTTCCATGGTCAAAAGACTAGAGATAAGGTGGGAATTTGTGATTTTGGTGAAGCTCTGTGCTCTTTTCAGCTTTTTGGAGAAATCTGAAATCTATGGTTATTTCTTGATACTTCCTGCTATTTGAAGTCCCCTTGATATTTGGAATAGGCTAATGCTCCTTTGTCCAGTAGGAAATAGTTGCATTTCTTCCCTTGGGCAAAATCCTGTGCATCGTTTCAGTTTTCTGAAGTCTCTTTATTGTTCCCTGTTTTCAGTCTTTGTATTACTTCTTGGCTGCAACTTCCTTTTTGGGTGTGATCTGTTTTCAGTTTGAAGTGCTTCCCATTTGACCGAGAAAAAAAAACAACAGCAAGCTTGCCGTGATTCTTTTGGCTGGGTTCAGATTTCATGTGCTGATTTCCTTTTTGCAGAAATTGCTTGTTTTCGGGTGTGTACAGGAGTGTCACTTCCGACAATTTACTGCAGCCCATTTCACTCGGTTAAGTTAGCTTGCAATCTCTCTTTTTGGATAAAAATTCAGATTGCTGTTTTTGCAGTTCGGTTGGAAAGCCAATTCAAATATTCATCTACATACAGTCCGGCTGCAGATTATGTACTTCTTTGGGCACATGAATGCTTAGCCATTTAGTTCACGTACTAAGCTTGGTTTTAGCAAATCAATAGGCAGCTTGTTATTGCGAGTTTTAAGTCCTCTCGGCTGGCAGCAAAAGCAGCAGTTTTTGCTGCCGTGGCAGCCACGGTAGCCAAATTATTTGCCATGGTAGCTTTGCTCTACTGTTTTCGTGCCGTGACTTCCGCTCAATTTCCTTGATCTCAGTTGATTTTCTGTGAGCTCTGTTTTTCTCTTCTTCATAGCTCTTTATAGCTATCGGAGAGTAGAGATTTTTCGTGGATACTTTTAGGGGAGATTCTAAAAGGTCGACATTCACCCCCCCCTCTGTCGCCATTTCGGTCCTACAATTGGTATCAGAGCCGGTTAGCTCTAATTCATAGATCTTAACCGGTCTCAAGAGCCATGGCGACGGACAAGTACTCGACCAAGCCGCCCGTGTTCGATGGCATCGATTACCCCTTCTGGAAGAGCCGAATGGAGACATACATCCAGGCCCAGGGGTATGCCATCTGGCGGAAGGTCAAGGTACGATTCGCTGTTCCTGCCGATGAGAACATCAATGCCGGGAACATGGCTGATGTTGAGGCGAATGCAAAGGCAAGGAACATCATCATCCAGGGGTTGAGTCGTAGCGAGTTTGACCGTATATCTCACCTGTCGTCCGCCTACGACATCTGGGTGACCCTCGACGCATACCATGAGGGCACCACCCAGATCAAGACGGTTCGACAAGACCAGTTCAAGCGCGAATACAACAAATTCGAGATGCTTGCTGGTGAGTCCCTGGACGAGTGCTTTTCGCGATTTCACAAAATCTTGAGCAACCTCCGAGCGGTCGGTCTCACATACCCCGACTCGGACAACGCTCGTCAGATGCTCGCGGCACTCGATCTGCGCGTGTGGGAGATGAAGGTGACCACCATCAAAGACACGACAGACCTCTCGACCCTGACTCTTGACGCGCTGTACTCGCGCCTCAAGACTCACGAGATTGACGTTGTCTCTCGTCGGTCGAAGTCACAGTCGATGGCTTTGGTCACCGATCCCAGTTCGGCTTCTGGTTTTTCCGCCGATTTGCTTTGTGGGTTCTCCCTAGCTGCTCTATGTGACGTAACTGATGATCAGTTAGAGCAGCTAGAGGATGAACAGCTGGCCCTCCTAGCTCGGAAGTTCTCCCATGCTTACAAGAGGAGGAGGGACAGAAAGAGGGGCGAACTCAGCGACAGCGAACTGTACTCCGACTCGGACGAGGTATGCCCCACCTACGACCAGCTCAATCATGCTTTTCTTAAGCTAGGTGGTTTCCATGCTAGAGCTAGGGCTAGGTGTACTGAGTTAGAGAAGGAAGTAGACAGGTTGTCACTAGAGATTATTGCTCTTACATCTGGTCCCTCTAGTGACGACTGTGATACATGCTCTGCTTTGCTGGGTGACATGGAGAAACTAAGGACCTCGCATGATAGTTTGTCCTCCGAGCTTGATACTGTTAAGGTGGAGAACATTAGTCTGTTGGCTGAACTAGAGATGAGTAGGATTGCTTCTATTTCATCTGCTCCTGTTGAGACTAGTGCTTGCACCTCATGTGAGGATAAGGACAATGCTTTTAGAGGCCTTTATACCATGTTGCTTGATCTGCCCGAGTCATGTGAAAATTGCAATAAGCTGAAGTCGAACCTAAAACGGGCAGATCACAAGATTGCTGAGTTGCATGCTTCTTTACTTGAGCCTGTTGTTTCTTGCACCAATTGTCCAAAATTAACCCTTGAACTTGAATCTGTTTCTAAGCAATTCCAAGAGATGATTGATCAAAACAACAAATTGGCTCAGTTTGCGACTAAGGATCCTGTTAGCTCACCATGCATTAGTTGTGACAAACTAAAACTTGAACTCGTTGCTTTGAATGATAAATGTGTGAAGCTAACTAAGGACTTATTAGAGAAGTCATCAACTTCTTGTGATGTGATTGCTGAGGAGGGGGAGAAGCCCCAAGGTAAGGTAGAGACGCTTAGTGACGTGAGCCAACCTGCTAGCAGTAGGACTGTCCATTCTGAGTCGGTTGTGCGTGCACAAGCCATTCGTTCCTCTGCTATTGGTTCTTCATCTGCTTCCTTACCTCCTGCTGTTCCCTCTTCCCCCTGCTCTTCTTGCACCTCTCTCTTTCGGGAGTGTCAGTACCTTATGAACACTCTCGAGAGATTTGTAGGCGGCAAAAAGAAGCTTAATCTTATTCTAGACCAATCCAAGATTTGTAAGTTCAATCAAGGTCTAGGATATGATTTCTATGAGGATATGAGGAAGCATCCACCTGCTATTCTCCGACCCATCTTAGGAGGTGTGATCGAGGTTGAGCCCAGATCTGACGAGGTGAAATTCAAATCAGCGGGCTTTGTCCAAGGGATCTCTGACAGCAAGGTGATTCCACCTGTTGCTTCGGCCTCTCAGAAGGCGAAGCCTCTTCGTGCTACTTCCACATCTCAGATGGTGAAGTACCACTGCACCTTCTGTCAGAAGGATGGGCACTCGATCGAGAGATGCTTCAGGCGCGCCAGGATTGCGCGAAGAGACCGTGCAGAGGCACTTAGGCGTATTCAGGGTCAGCCCCAGATCCTGAGTGCACCTAAGACTAGCACGAGATCCAGGTTTGCTTCTGACGTGTTTGGGCAGCATCGAGGACTTGGTTTTTCTGAGTCTTCTGGTTTTCGTCCTCATGCTGCTCCAGGTCGTGACTTCCGCCGTCCTGAGGGTACATCTCGTTTCCCCCGTCGAGACAGTTACCCACGGCGTGATCAGCGTGTTGCCGGTGTTCCGACTCGCTCTCCCGTAGCAGTCGGACCCCGCAACAGCTTCAGGTCTGCTCACAGACCTTCTGCTTCTTTGAGTCACGGAGAGCGTAGGGTAGATAGAGGTCAGTCGTGCTTGACTACTTCATCTGCTCCACGTGTTACTCAGTATTGGGTGCCAAAATCACTCTTGATTTACCCCAGTACTGAGACTTTACTCTCTATTTGACTCAGGTTCGCCGGGTAGGGAAGGAGAAGGTTTGGCTTGTAGACTCCGGTTGTTCTCGTCATATGACCGGAGACTCCCGTTGGTTCTCCTCCCTAGCCCGCGCCCCAGGTGATGAGACGATCACCTTCGGAGATGCTTCATCTGGGCGCGTCATCGCCAAAGGTACAGTGCGGATTAATGATTCTTTCATTTTGAAAGATGTTGCCTTGGTTAGTAAGCTGCAGTATAACTTGCTTTCAGTCTCTCAGCTTACCGATGACGACTTTGAGGTGAGCTTTAAGAAAAACAATTGCAAAATTCTTGATTCTTCGGGTAGTCTGGTTTGCGGGATTTCTCGTTGTGGGAGGATCTTTCGTGCTGATTTCTCTGAGTCTTCTGGTGATCCTCTCAGGTGTTTAGTTGCTTCTGAGTCCCGCGATCTTTCTTTCTGGCATAGGAGACTTGGTCATATTGGGTTTGACCATTTGACTCGAGTTAGTGGCCACGATCTCATTCGTGGTTTGCCGAAACTCAAGATGGTCAAAGATCTAGTTTGTGCTCCATGCCGGCACGGCAAGATGGTTGCCGCTTCTCACCCTCCGGTCACAGTTACTATGACCGATGCACCGGGACAGCTGCTCCACATGGATACAGTGGGACCAGCTCGAGTGCAGTCAGCAGGAGGGAAGTGGTATGTTCTTGTCGTGGTCGATGACTTCTCGAGGTATTCTTGGGTGTTTTTCTTAGCCTCGAAGGATGAGACATTTTCACATTTCCGATGTCTTTTCGGTAGGCTTTCTGTTGAGCTCCCGGGTGCCTTACGAGCGATCCGCAGCGACAATGGCACGGAGTTCAAGAATTCCTACTTCGAGAGTTTCTGTGGTGAGACAGGTGTAGAGCACCAGTTCTCTTCTCCGCACGTCCCACAACAAAATGGCGTTGTGGAGAGGAAGAACCGTACCTTGGTCGAGATGGCCAGGACGATGCTTGATGAGTACTCTACACCGCGGAAGTTTTGGGCTGAGGCTATAGCTACCGCGTGCCATGTCTCAAATCGAGTATTTCTTAGGGCACACTTGCACCGCACTTCTTATGAGTTGAGATACGGGCGAAAGCCCAGCGTCTCTCATTTTCGTGTTTTTGGTTGCAAGTGCTTTATTCTGAAGTCCGGGAACCTAGATAAGTTCGAGTCACGTTCTTGTGATGGGATCTTTCTAGGTTACTCGCCTTCTTCGCGGGCTTATAGGGTCTGGAACTGCGAGTCTAGCAAAATGGTAGAGACCTGTGAGGTGACCTTTGACGAGGCCAGTCCGGGGACTAGGCCTGATATCTCAGGTTCTTTAGAGCAGTCCGAGACCATCTTCGTGGATGACGAGGACGATGGAGATGAGGGTTGTCTACCCGATCAAGTCCCTTATCCACCCCTTGAGGTGCCGTCTTCTACCGCACCTCCAGGTGATCAGCCCATGCCTTCTGCTTCCTCTGGAGCTAGTGGCTCTGTTCCTACCTCGTCAGTTCACGAGGTAGAGGCCACTTCTTCATCTCATCCTGGACCTCCCCGACATATCCAGAAAAGACATCCTTCTGAGCAGATGATTGGAGACCTGTTCGAGCGTGTTACCCGCTCAAAATCTGGCTTATCTCAATTCTGTCTCCATTCTGCTTTCATTGCCTCCTTTGAGCCCAAGGATGTTTCTCATGCTCTTTCTGACGAGTCTTGGGTCAATGCCATGCATGAGGAGCTAGAAAATTTCGAGAGGAACAAGGTCTGGTCGCTTGTCGAGCCCCCGCGAGGTCACAATATTATTGGGACTAAGTGGGTGTTCAAGAACAAGCAGAGCGAGGATGGAGTGGTTATTCGAAACAAGGCTAGACTGGTAGCTCAGGGGTTTTCCCAGGTTGAGGGTCTAGACTTCGAGGAGACCTTTGCCCCTGTAGCTCGACTTGAGGCCATTAGAATCCTGCTTGCCTTTGCAGCTTCTAAGGGTTTCAAGCTCTACCAGATGGACGTCAAGAGTGCCTTCCTTAATGGCGTTATTGAGGAAGAAGTTTACGTAAGACAGCCTCCAGGTTTCGAGAACCCCAAATACCCACACCATGTCTTCAAGCTTTCCAAAGCGTTATATGGACTTAAGCAGGCCCCCAGAGCTTGGTATGAGAGGCTTAAGTCCTACTTGTTGAGTCATGGGTTTGAGATGGGTAAAGTAGACAAGACTTTGTTTATCCGTAGGCTTGGTAGTGACCTTCTGCTCGTCCAGATCTATGTCGATGACATCATCTTTGGCGGCTCTTCCCATGCTCTGGTTTCTCAGTTCTCGGATGTTATGAGCACCGAGTTTGAGATGAGCATGATGGGTGAGTTGACTTTCTTCCTTGGCTTCCAAATCAAGCAGACTCGGGAGGGTACATTTCTTCATCAGGGAAAGTACACTCGAGACCTCCTGAGACGCTTCGACATGAGTGATGGTAAGCCTGTGTCGACTCCCATGGCTTCTACAGCCTATCTTGACCCAGATGAGGACGGCGAGCCAGTTGATCAGAAAGAGTTCAGAAGTATGATCGGCTCCCTTCTTTACCTCACTGCCTCGAGACCAGACATACACTTCTCTGTGTGTCTGTGTGCTCGTTTTCAGGCCTCCCCTCGCGTATCTCACCGCCAGGCGGTGAAGCGCATCTTTCGGTACCTTCGAGCTACCATTGACTATGGCATCTGGTACTCTTCCTCATCCTGTCTTTCCTTGAGAGCCTTCTCGGATGCAGACTTTGCCGGCTGTAGGATAGATAGGAAGAGCACTTCTGGCACTTGCCAATTCATTGGCACTTCTCTCGTTTCTTGGTCTTCGAGGAAGCAGTCCGGTGTTGCACAGTCCACTGCAGAGGCCGAGTACGTTGCTGCTGCCAGTTGCTGCAGCCAAGTGCTTTGGATGGTCTCGACCCTGCGGGACTTTGGGTTAGCGATAGACAATGTTCCACTCTTTTGTGATAACACTTCTGCGATTAACATTGCCAAGAACCCAGTGCAACACTCTCGGACCAAGCACATCGATATCCGTTATCACTTCCTTAGAGACCATGTAGAGAAGGGCGATATAGTGCTCCATTTTGTGGAGAGTGACCACCAGTTGGCTGACATCTTCACCAAGCCATTGGATAGTTCGAGGTTTTCAGCTCTGCGGGGAGAGCTTGGGGTGGTTTGTCCTTATGGACTGTAGTGAGGGGGAGCTTTGGGCTTTACTGCTTTACTATATTGATTATGCTTCTGTCTCATTTCTGTTGCTTTGCACTCGGGGTGCATCGGACTTAGTCCTTCCAGCATAGGTTAGAGTGCTTCTCTTGTCTAGTTGCTTAGACTTCTTACTCTTATCTTGTGCTTTCAGGATGCTTCTTATTAGCTATTTCTTATCTCACTAGGTGGAGCTCACTCACTTCTTGTAGGTTCTAGCGAGGGTTGGGCCACCCTCGGGTAGACAGGGTACGTGTTTGCTCTCTAGTGTGTGATTTACTGTCAGCTGATAGTCCTGGAGTCATATGGGGTAGATGAGAGTCAGTCTGAGCCATAGTTGTCTCTATATCTTATCTATGCTTTAAGGACTGCCTGTTTGCTGTTTTTCTTGCCAGCTTCTCGATTCGTATTGTTTTGGTTCAGGAAGAGTTCATTTGGGAGCTTCTGGAGCTTAATATTGACTTAACTCAACTTGAACTAAAAGTTGCATCTCATGTTGAGGGGGAGCTGGATTTTCTTGCATGTTAGCATCTCGCATTGTAATATAACTGCATTGAGCCTTGATTATTATCCTGGTATGACATGTTTACAATGCTTTACACCTTGCCATGACTTGTGCTTTCTTTGCTAGATTTATCATGCCTTCATATGTGTAGACTAGTTTTGCCATGATAAGTAAATTGAAATTGCTCAACTTGAATTAAAACTTGTCATGCTAGCATTTGAGTTTAGTCTATCTTTAGCTATCCTTGTATGATTCATGCCATGTCAAATAGGCTGAGTTGAGTCTTGAATCTAGGTTGGATCTTAGATTGAGCTATTTTAGAATCTTGATTCATCATGAGTTAGCACAATCTATTAAAAAGCAAAATGATCTCTTTTTATGTGCGAAAAAACTGATTTCACCAATTCTTTCTCATGAGACGGCTTGCCATTGCACTAGGCATGAACTCAGGGGGAGTTTTGGATGACCTGGACTATCTTCTTAAGCTTCTCGCTTGGAGTAGTCGCATAAGGCTTGAGATCTAGCACATGATAAAATTTTTGGTTGGAAACAGCTATAAGCTTTAAAAGAAAATATGTCAAATGTGCAAGATTTGCTTAATTACCTAAAGATGACAAGTGCTTAACCAAATGATACACTCTTGAGCTTGTAGCACTCTATTTGACTCAACACTAGCTTCTTGTTTCCGCTTAGCTTATTGACATGGCCTGAGTCATCCTTAGATATCTCTAGCTAGACTTTGCTTAATTGTTGACTTGACTTGCTCACTAAATGCCCTACATTTCATATTATCATCTTTATGTGCTAGCTGGCTTATACATATGTTGTCATGATCTAGATAGCGTTTTATTGAGTTATGGCTTGGTGTATCTCATTATGGTCATTATGGATAATTTTCATGGCTCACAATGCTTAGAAATAAACAAACTTCAGCCATATTCATCTATTGACATGTCATATTCTCTCTATTGCATCTTGATGTGTTTATTGCCAAAAGGGGGAGAATAGAGAAGAAAAAGTCTGTTGGGAACAGTTTAGAGCTTTGGAGATCAATTTGCTCTTTCAGTTGTTGCTCTAGTGTTCCTTCTGTCGACATGGTCATTAGCTTCTTTCTCTTCTTTGGACCATGTTGGATTCTTCAAAATCAAACTCAACTTCATGCTTTTTCTGAGTTTGTCAATATACTCATCAAGGGGGAGATTGAGAGACCAGGTGGTCGTGACTCCATGTGAATGATGAGTAATTGACAAAGGTTTAGGATAGTCGAGTTTGGGTTGAGTGGTTCGGAGTCGAGCTGTTACGTGGCGCAATCGGGCTCGGTCGGACTTTGGTCAAACTTGGTCATTTGGGCTTAGGTTGTATATTCTAATGTTTCGACAGGTTTGGACTTCGTCTGTGGTAAGTGTGATGGTATTTACGCTTTCATGTGTCGAGCGGTGCTATTTGACGTGTTTTCTTGTCTGTGTGACTGCAGGACATCGGGTGGAGTCGTGGCGAGATACGTGGACCGGACTAGGCGCAGGTGGCGCTGAGGTCAGAACGGTCGAGATGTGTCGAAGACGACGTAGACTCGAGGTGGTTGCGAGGCGTGCGAGGCAAGGAGCGCGGAAGCTTCCCGGAAGGTGCAGGAGGGGCGAATCGGGAAATTCGCGTGGCTGCACAAGCGGGAGCGGGCGCCGTTGGATTTAGCAGGCGTAACGGGGCGGAGACCCGTTAGCCAAGGCTATAAATAGGATTGAGGGGCTGCATGCCCACTTGAGCACTCCATGGGTTTTTAGGGTTTCCTTTAGTCAAAATAGGCTTTAGTGGTTGTTTTGGCTTTAGGCTTTAGTGGTTGAGAGTGGGTGGAAGAGGCAGAGGTGTGCTCCCTGCCTGTCCCCTTCGATGGGTTCCAGAGAGTCTGAGTGAGTTCCTCCTCCCTCTTGTGTTTTGTGTTCTTGAGTTGTGAGGCTTGATGAGAGGTTGGAGATGGATTGAGCTACCATATAATCATTCCTCGTTCTAATGTACATGCGTATCGGGATTCCTCTGTATCCATACTTGATTTGGAATGAAATCTGAAGTTCATGGTTCTGTTCACGCTCTCTGTTCTTCGTTGATCCTTTTGGTGGATTTCTTGACTTTTTGAGTTTTGAGTTCTTGCCTGCTGGGATTGTCCAAAATGGGTTGCTCTATGATGGGATAGTGCTTCAAGGTCATTTGATCGATTAAAATCCCAAGAGCCCATTCTTGATTTCAGGTTTGACATTTTGAGTTCCCCTGTTCATCATTTCAGATTCTAGGGTTTCTTGATTTCTCTTCATTCCCTTCATGAGATGGCCTGAGATTTGATCTGGAGTATCTTGGTACCTTTGCTAATCTACTTGCAAAAGCTCATGATCAAAGAATCAAGGATTGAAGAGGAATTGAGTTTTTAGTATTGCCTCTGTAGGTTTTCAGTTTTTAGACCTTTTAGGGTTTGAGGTGATTCTTATTTTTCCTTGAGAGAATGTGGTCAAATTTGAGTTTCAGAGTCACTAGGCTATTCCCTAATTAATCTCTGAGTTCCATGGTCAAAAGACTAGAGATAAGGTGGGAATTTGTGATTTTGGTGAAGCTCTGTGCTCTTTTCAGCTTTTTGGAGAAATCTGAAATCTATGGTTATTTCTTGATACTTCCTGCTATTTGAAGTCCCCTTGATATTTGGAATAGGCTAATGCTCCTTTGTCCAGTAGGAAATAGTTGCATTTCTTCCCTTGGGCAAAATCCTGTGCATCGTTTCAGTTTTCTGAAGTCTCTTTATTGTTCCCTGTTTTCAGTCTTTGTATTACTTCTTGGCTGCAACTTCCTTTTTGGGTGTGATCTGTTTTCAGTTTGAAGTGCTTCCCATTTGACCGAGAAAAAAAAACAACAGCAAGCTTGCCGTGATTCTTTTGGCTGGGTTCAGATTTCATGTGCTGATTTCCTTTTTGCAGAAATTGCTTGTTTTCGGGTGTGTACAGGAGTGTCACTTCCGACAATTTACTGCAGCCCATTTCACTCGGTTAAGTTAGCTTGCAATCTCTCTTTTTGGATAAAAATTCAGATTGCTGTTTTTGCAGTTCGGTTGGAAAGCCAATTCAAATATTCATCTACATACAGTCCGGCTGCAGATTATGTACTTCTTTGGGCACATGAATGCTTAGCCATTTAGTTCACGTACTAAGCTTGGTTTTAGCAAATCAATAGGCAGCTTGTTATTGCGAGTTTTAAGTCCTCTCGGCTGGCAGCAAAAGCAGCAGTTTTTGCTGCCGTGGCAGCCACGGTAGCCAAATTATTTGCCATGGTAGCTTTGCTCTACTGTTTTCGTGCCGTGACTTCCGCTCAATTTCCTTGATCTCAGTTGATTTTCTGTGAGCTCTGTTTTTCTCTTCTTCATAGCTCTTTATAGCTATCGGAGAGTAGAGATTTTTCGTGGATACTTTTAGGGGAGATTCTAAAAGGTCGACATTCACCCCCCCTCTGTCGCCATTTCGGTCCTACACAACCACTCCCTCTTTCTTTATTTCTTCTCACCCAAATCTGCTTGCTCGCTTCCTTGTTTTAGTTACAAGACATTGCATGACCTTAAAAAGGCTGTACACCACCCAACTCAATATCCGATACGGACACATGAAAACGGAAGCCTACAGACGATACAACTCGGAACAAACAGGATACAGACTCAGATGCACATGGCAAACTTTGCCAAAACCTCCTAATTGGATACTTGTATACGTATTTGTATACACGGACTCACATACGTAAACTCAGATACAGCAGAAACAAGATTACTTCTAACATAGAGGTCTATGTTTCGATCTTACTAGTTACTACCAGATACCACACGTCATCGGGTTTCAAACAACCCCCCGGCAAATTTTTTTGCTTTGTTTTTGAGCCTTAATTACTTCTGTAAGGTTTTGGAATTGCAATGCAAATTAACGGTGGACATTGAAACCACTCTTTATAGCTTAACGGTCCTAGCGTACGTAGTGCTCATTTTCTTCTGCTTAATGGTGGAGATTGAAACCACACCTCCCGGAATCGACCATGGCATCGCCATTTCACTTCCCAGCAGCTCTCGGCTTGCCTTCGTTTTGTTCAGCCACGTGAATGTGCACGTCAGCTTTTGAAGACGGCCGTAATATTGCTCAGCATGCTATATCGGTGGTAGACTCACGATTTTTAAAATAGGTATTAGAGTTGAGAAATGAAAAGTAAAAAGTTGACAACATAACTAAAAATACTAATTATTTTGTACTAGATACAACATCTATAAATAATTTAAAATAATTACAAAATAATTTAGAGAAATTACAAAATAACTTTAGATAAAATTATGTTGATACAATCTGATGTGTATAGCCTGCGTGCACCAGTGCATGATATAGTCGGTGCCTACTGCCTACTGCCTTGTTGGCCTAACTGTCGTCGCCGCACTCCCTTCCTGGCTGTGCCGTCGCCCGTTTGCTCTTTGCAGATGTATCGCCGTCTGTCGAGCCCATGCTCCTTCCCACCGAAACCAAGCCAAAGATCAGAGTTGCTCTCAGCTTCTCACCAGTCACTCGGTAGCCAATTGCCTTACGATCTTGTGCACCAGTGTCACTGGGTTCAGCGATTCTGGTCTGGATCAATGGAGTGTGAGAGACAGAGAGAGAGAGAGGAGGAAGGAGATAGGTTAGAGTTTGAGAGGTCTACGGCAGGGGCGGATCTACAGTAATTCATGGGTATTTAGCTGAATACCTAAAAAATTTTGCAAAAAATCTACTATACATTAGGTATATATATATATATATTCGGATGCTGCACGCCTGCACGAGCTCCTGTTCGCGCTCCTTGGCTTCACTGGCGACTTCGTCCTCGACAGCTCCTCCTCCTCCGCCGCCCGCCGCCGTCCCGTGGCCCCTGAAGCCCCGGCTGTCGGAGACGGCGACGTAGGCCCTGCCTTCCGCCTCGCCCCCGAACTCACCTTCCTCCAGCCGTCCGAGAGGTATGGGAGACCCTATACCCTTCCCCTGCTACGAATCTGTAACCGCGCTGTGGTGCTGTGGTGTCTCTGATCTGCGAGGGAGCGGGGTCTGTGTGGGGGCGTCAGGCGTGGTGGTCTAGGTAGTTGAATTGGGTGCGATGCGGCACCAACGAGCAGGAGAAATGGGGGAATTTTGCCTTTTCGAGGTGGTTGTAGTGCTCGCCTAAGCACAATTGCTTCTGTGCTTTATGGTTGTAGCCATCTAACTTAAATCATAGTAAACATGCTTTGTTGAGTCCGAAAGCACTGTTTTGTTGAAGGCCAGCAGGGTGCATCGAGGGCAAATCGAACTAGAATCGGCTGATTACTCAGTTTGTCTACTTCAGTGAATATGTATGCCTACTAGTCTGTGGGGGGCTTGGAGCATATATAACTTAAATGCGCAATGCTACAATGGAGCGTAAGTTTACGAACGAAGGGTCAAACTTACACAATTGGCATAGGATGAATTTCCTAGAAATGTAGCCTCAAACAGGGGACAAACCTACAAAGCTGGCGGGGGATGGATTTCCTGGAAATGTAGCCTCAGTAGACCAAGAGCAGATCTAAAATCTCCTCTGTTGCATATTTCAGACTTTGAATGCTTGACATTAACAAAACATAGATGGATACAGCTAAAAAAGCAAGAATGTACATGTTCAAGTTCATTAATTGTACATACTTGCTTCTAAGGTTCTATATGAGGAATCTTTCTGAGCTTTTCATTATACTTATTCAAACAAAGAAGAATATCAATTACACAATTGTTTACAAGCTTCTCAAATTAGTGCTAATTCTTCCCATAGCAACTGCTAGTGTTGAGAGAGTGTTTTCTTCAATGAATTACGTGAAGAATAAGCTGAGAAATAGAATGAGGGAGCAGTACTTGAATGATTGCTTGGTAACATTTCTTGAGCGAGAGTTTTTTCTGCAAGTTAAGGATGATGATATTATATCTCGCTTTCAAGGCATGAAGCGTTATTGTGTTAATATTTAGTTCTTAATTATTTTATAATTTCTTTGTATTATTTCAGTTGTTGTCTGTAGTACGAACAATTGTACTCTAATTTTTGCTATTATGGACCTTTACATTTTTTATTGAACAATATTTTTGTAGCTTTGAATACCCATTCCGAAATTCCTGGATCCGCCACTGATCTACGGATGGCTAATTGGTCAATCTAATGAGAAGGCGGATGGGTTGTTAGGCCATGTTGCTTTAGGTGAATTGAGGAAAGGTATGGCAGTGGGTTAATAATTGAAGGGTATAAGAGCAACTTCAGCAAATCCCCTACTTGAGCTCTCATCCTACTTTTGAGGGCCGAGGGGCAAAAAACTCACTCCAGCAGTCCCCTACTTGAGCCCTCAAAAGTAAGGGGCCCTCAAATCTCCCCCTCGAGCCCTCATTCCTGGGGGTCTGGAGGGAGCCCCTACTTTTGAGGGCTCAAATAGAGGCCCAGCTGGAGTGAGTTTTTTGCCCCTCGGCCCTCAAAAGTAGGGGCTCCCTCCAGACCCCTCAGGAGTGGGTCCTATGTGTCATCCCCTCTAAGAATAAATTTGAGGGTCCTGTTTTGAGGGCTCTTGCTGGAGTGCAGCCCAAAAATAGAGCTCTCAAAAGTAGGGGAAGCCTTCAAATAAAAAGTAGGGGCCCTGTTTTGAGGGCTCATGCTGGAGTTGCTCTAAATATGAATCAAGACCCTATTCTAAAAACATATCCATTTTTCTTCGTCGAGATAGCGCGTATGTCTGCACTGGATGAAGCTTGCCATCGATAGGAGCGCGTAGTTGGCCGCCAACTGCACCTTGCCGCCTCCAGCCCTCCATGTCCAAGAATAAACGCGTGAAGCATGGTGAAAAAGTAAACGCGTGTGCGGGCAAGCTTACAATAATAATACATGGAGATTGTGTGTTCGGACCTTCTCGACCCTGGGGCATGGTCGACAGATCTCAGAAGCCTAGGAGCGTGCAGCATGTTACAAGGAATGATCTACGGAGATTTTTCGTAGTAGTCAGCACCCATTGTATTCGCACAGCTAGTTTTTTAATGATGTATTTAGCTTAGCCTCTGTTTCAAAAGATAAAATAAAAAATAAGTCTACTTTATCTCTCTAAATTATGATGTTGACCTAACTTTAAACCTTCAACTGTAAAACCAACTAACCGACATTCTTAACTATCAAAACCAGATAACTTACATCCTAAGACTAATTAACCCGGTTTTCAGCCACGTGGCACCGATATGGCAGTGATTTTTAGTGACATAGACACTAGTCATTTGAGTCAGCAAATAAAAATAATATTGGTGTTGAATTTACCATTTTGCCCATGAATTGTCTCGACCGAACTGCCAATGGCTCGACTAGACCATGTCCCTCTCGACTCCTCCTTCAACCACATCTCCTTTGTTCTCACGATTCCATCTCCCTCTCCCGTACCATCCGCCACTATCGCCGCAGTAGGTGTCAACCAACACCACTACCTCCGCCCCAAGTAATGCATCTTTGCAACACTCCTCGCCTCCCACCTCGGCCTCCGCACCACACGCCGCGACCTTGTCTTTCGCCTCTTATCCACCTTCTCCGCTCCCTCCCTGTCACCTTGGCCCTCCCTGCTCCCAGCCACTACCGCCTCCATGCTCCCCGTCGTCGATGCGCCGCCCATGGGCCTTCTCACCCTCATGCTCTTGCCGCCATGGATACCATACCTTTCCCAGTGAGCTCGATTCAATTGCTTCCTCCCAGAGAACCATTACCTCTCCCACTCCCTTCCCCAACCCCTAATTTGGCCTCTCCTTCCAAAGGGCGCTGCCAACACGATGAGCTCCCTGCATTGCCGTTGGCTTACATCGTTGGCCTGCCTTGGTATTTCCCCACGCTGTCCATCTACTCCAGTACATTCCCTTCACCACTTGGAAGCTCGTGCTCACCTCTTTTCTCCCCTCTTCCTTTCTAGTGTCACCGCCCTCTGTGTTCTCCATCCCCGGCCGTCATGTGTTGTTGTCAGCCCACATTGCTATGGATTGTACTTGATTTGGACTCTTTCTTTTCACGTGAACCATTATAACTTGGGTCTGTCTAGATAGCTAAATCTTTCTGATTAACGTGGGAGCTTCCTCGAAATGCCTAATTAGTATAGATAGATAAATAGATATAAATTCTATTAAAAAGACCTCATTATTCCTAAAATTCCACGCATCTTCCTATGCCATTGCTTCAGAAAATATTACCCTTGTACATCATTGTTGACCAATTTGTGGCAGTCAAACTGTAATTTGCTATGCAAGACCATTTTACCCCAATTGTATAATTTACTCTTGTTTTTTACTTGGGTTGGCCCCACTTGACATAGTCACAATTCTCCTCAATAGGGGGTGGAGAGATGGAGGGGGGCAAGGGCAGCGTGGCACAGCCTGCTAGTGGTAGAATAAGGGCGGGGAGGTTCGAGAGACTGCAAAAACATATTAGGGATGATGAGAGGAGCATGATGGTCTTGGTGGTTTTAGGAGTGGTGCTCTAGGGGGCATGCGAACAGCAATGAGGCGATAGTTGATGTAGTGGATGAACACAGTGTTGGTGTTTAGGTAGGGTGGAGGAAAAAATGGCGGGGGAGGAAGGAAGAGGGAGGTGATGGGAAGCTTCCATCACGGTTAATTGAAGTATGGCCCACCAGAAGAAAGGAATTGGGCAGCGTTGTGTAACGCAATCAACGGTAGGTAATCGACATAGAGGAAGACGAGCCCGATCTAGTGAATCTATGAGAGCAACCAAATTGTGTGAGGGGCAATGTTTAGGGGAAGGAGGGATGCGAGGATGACGGGATTGTCTAGGAGCTCACCTGGGTGACAGGGATGTGGTGGCAGCCGAGTACCAATGACGAGGACAATGATGTGTTCCTTGTCTGCGCCCTCATTTTCAGGTTTGGGTGGGGTAGGACCTTAGGAGCTCCGTGTCCTCATTGAGTCGTCACATGGCATGGTTTTGAGGATTCACTGGACAACCTAATGAGGTGGGGCTGGCGCTGGCCACAGCAAGTCGTCTAGGGGTGGATCTACAGTGTAATCACTAGTGCCAGGTGACCCAGTGACATGTGGCCAACCTCCATGTAGGGTTTACAATTTGGCTCATGTTATTTTCTTAACCCCACGTTCTACAAGGATATATTTATATGGGTTTCACAGGAGACTCCATGTAAGAGTAGAGGGTATATTTGTAAAGGGTACATAGGAGACTTCACTTAGGGGTAGGGCTCTTAGTTGGAGAACGAAACACATCTTGAATTCGAATTTGGATCACCTGTTATAAAATGTAAGGAAAAATAGTAGATGATCAAAGGAACAGGAGACTAGGATTTAACATGGAAAACACTTGCAGGAAAAAACTGTGAGACCAAGTGGAGGTCACACTATAGTTGTGGTGAGTAATTGACTTTTAGATTAGAATATATGTGGAGGTTGAGTTTGGTTTTTGAGGATTTTTGAGGATTTTGCAGAGGTTTGCTTTTTGGTGGTCGAAAGGCTAACCACGTTGGTTACGACTACGCTGGTTACGACCGCGATGGTTTCAACCATGTTGGTTATGATTTCGTTGGTTACGACCACAGTGGTTTTGACCATATTGGTTTCGACCACGTTTGTTTCGACCACGTTGGTTGCGACCACGTCGGTTACGACCACGTTGGTTACGACCACAGTGGCTTCAACCACGTTGTCTGCCTTTCGACCACGTTGCTTTCTCTGCTGACTAGTGGTGTTCAGTTTAGCTGACCGGGGTTTCTCGACCACGTAGTTGTCTGCTCTGGTCGTACTGAGCTCTGTGTTCCTTTATTTTCAAGTAGATCTCATATTCTAATCTTCATGACTATCAAGGTAAAAGAATATGTGAATATTTGGAGGAAAAATCTCTAGACACCATTCAGCTCCTCCCCCCTCTATTGCATGTTCGGTCCTACAAAAACCTTAAGTGCAGGAAGGCAAAATCACTATATGAAGAGTATTATAAGCACAGGACGACAAGATGTCTAAAACGTGTAACTATAGGGGTACATATATAGGACTAGGGACAGAGTCCCGAACAGAGAAGGAAATCGAGTCAGAGTTGATTACAATAGTAGCCGCCACGTCTGATGCAGCTCGATACAGTGTCTGGCATAGACACGATGATGAATTTGATCATAAAATCAACAGGCTGTGATGTGGCAGCCATAATGGCAAACACTAGATGACATGGCCACCACAGTGACAAAACCACTTTCGCGACATGTCTCAGGGATGAAGTGACCCGGTATTAGATGTTCAGTGTATTAAGTGAAGTAAAAACATTCAAGGGTTAAATTAATAAACACGATAATTCGGGGCAGTAAAATAGACTTTTTTGTTTCTCTAAACACCGCCGAGCTAGTATTTCTGGGTTTCAAACGCAGTCTCGATACATTTTATATATTCTTATCAAACTTATTGCGGTATCTTATACTCATTAGCTCTTACTCCATTATCACTTGATGGCTACAGGAGAACGAAGAGATCAACAATATGGTGCTTGATTTTCTGAACCTCCCCGCCATGGTTGACATCAGCCGGCTGGGGCTCCATCCCCTCGACATTTTTCACAGAAGCTTCATCAATGGCGCTCGTCCATACGTTGAAGGGTCGGCGACGGAGTACTTCACCATGCCCTCCGCTGTGGGGCTCTACGAGTGCGGCATCCATTTCAAGAGCCATAATGACAACTTAATCAACGTCCATTTCGAACGAGACGTGCTGAGCATGCCAGAAATCATGGTCGACGATCACACCGAGACAGATTTCCTCAACCTGATGGCGTTCGAGCGGCTACACGTCGTAAGCGGCAACCACGTGACGGCCTACGTGGTCTTCATGGACGACATCATCAACACGACCAGGGATGTGGAGCTGCTGAGCTCCAAAGGGGTTATCAAGAATTTGTTGGGCAGCGAAAAGGAGGTGGCGAAGCTGTTCAACACTCTAAACAAGGGAGCGGTGACAAGCAGATTCAGCGTGCTCCACGACGTGAAGCGGCGGATGAACGACCACTGCAGGAAGCGTCGGAACAGGTGGCGGGCCAACCTCATCCACAGGTACTTCAGGAACCCGTGGGCGTTCATCTCCCTCGTCGCCGCCTTCATCCTACTCGTCGCCACGTTCCTGCAAGCCGTCTACGCTATCCTTTCCTACCGGAACAAGCCATAACTCTAGGGAACGTGCCACCTGTGATGCAATACGATCACGCAGCGGCCAAAAGTGCGTTATGTATATGCGTACGTAGTGGTTATCTAATCTGCATGTAATCTTCTCATATTTGGTCCCTGAGCGTATTACTCACCCGGCCTGGCCGGTATGTTGACTTCACTTGTCTTGTAAACTCCATATGGTACCAATATTGTTTTGATCCATGCAATGATTGAGTATATCTGTGTCCAGTTCCGTCTACCGGGTGCCAGCGTGAATCAAGAACATGAACAGCAGCATTTTTTTTGAGTGGAATGAACAGCAGCATTTTTTTTTTGAGTGGAATGAACGCAGCAGTTAATTGCTTAACGCCTCAAGGTTGAGTCGGGATCGGGACCCGGATTTATGTCCGGACCCTCCCTACATACCGAGCTCCCATGATCATGATCAGTAGCTAGCTCATAAAATACAATATCAATGAATATCACACTACCGGGTTCAGCAGCTTTGCCGAGTGCCTGTGGCACTCGGCAAAGCACGAGAAACACTCGGCAAAGCCTTTGCCGAGTGCCACCCACGGCATAGCTCACACGTCATAGTTTCTGACGGCAAAGAGCTCTTTGCCGAGAGCTTTTTATCGAGCACTCGGCAAAACCTTTGCCGAGTGCCGTAACGACCCTCGGCAAAAAAAACGACAGTGGACGGCGATAACACGGTGACGGCGTCGTTTGCCGAGTGCCAGGACGGAATGGCACTCGGCAAAGATTTATACTTTGCCGAGTGTCATTGTAAAGACACTCGGCAAAGGTTAACGAACCGCGGCACCAGTCATCATCTGCGGTGCAGGGTCTATAACTACGACACCTTTCGTAAAGTTCTTGATGTCTCGTCTGAATGCATGGTCAAGAGGGAGGAATTGTCGATGTTTGTCGAACGAAGAATACTTGCCACCCTTCAGCAACCAAATGAACTTCAGAGCTGCCTTGCATACTGGGCATGGGAACTTCCCGTGAACACACCAGCCGCAGAATATCCCATACGCCGGGAAGTCATGCAGGGAGTAGTGGTACCAAACATGCATTTTGAAGTTTCTCTTTGTAGCTCGGTCGTATGTCCATACCCCTTCCTCCCAAGCACGGACCAATTCATCAATCACAGGCTCCATGAACACACTCATATTATTCCCCGGGTGTTCAGGAATTATCAACGACAAGAATATGTTCTGTCGTTGGAAGAGGACGCCGGGGGGGGGGGGAGATTGAGGGGGATAACGAACACGGGCCAACAAGTGTATGGGGCGGCCATCATTCCATAAGGATTGAACCCATCTGTTGCCAGCGCAACACGTACATTACGAGCCTCTACAGCTTTCTCACGATGAATCACATCAAAGTGGGTCCATGCTTCACCATCGGATGGATGTACCAGCTTCTCAGGATTGTATCGACGTCCATTTTTGTGCCATGTCATCTGTTTCGCGGTTTCCTCGGTCATGTATAGCCGTTGGATCCTCGGTATGAACGGAAGGTACCGTAGGATTTTCACGGGGATCGCAAGCTGCCTCTTCTGACCATCACCAGAGTCTACCTCCAGGAACCTAGAGGATCCACACTTTGCACAGTACTTTGCTTCCGCGTGTTCTTTCCTAAATAGGATGCACCCCTTCGGACAAGCATGTATCTGCTCATATGGCATCTTAAGTGCACGAAGGAGTTTCTTTGACTCGTACATGCTCTTTGGCAGAATGTGACCCTCCGGAAGCATGCTGCCAAAAACTGTCAACATAGCATCGAAGGCGTCTCGACTCAGGCTAAACTGGGACTTCAAGGCCATTACGCGTCCAATGCCATCCAGTTGAGAAACCTTCGTCTGGCCGTGAAGGGGTTTCTGTGCCGCAGACAACATGTCGTAATACGCCTTTGCGGTTGCCTCTGGCTCCTCCTCCCTACGTCCTTCAGCGAAGTGTGCTTCATGATAGTCATTTAACATGTCTCCTACCCCGCCATCAGCATCATAATCCTCGACGCGTGGTCTCACGACCTCCTCTCTCATACGATCGGATTCACCGTGATAGATCCACCGGGTATAGTCTGCCGTAAATCCAAACTTGCAAAGATGTTTACCCATGACCTCCTTTGTTTGTCGACGCGTGTTTGCACATCTGCTGCAGGGACACCAAGTGGCACGCGCTCCTTTAACCTTGGCAAATGCTAGTTCCAAGAAAGCATCGGTCTTCTCAATCCATTCATCGGACAACGAACCCTGACTTGAGCGGCCCGTGTACATCCACTCACGGTCATCCATCCTCTAACATATCAGGGAGTAATATAAGAATCAAATGCATCTACACGCCTAACCAGAGAATAAATTGGGCCGACCAATCAGAGAATGGCATTCAACAAAGTGATATATAAGACAGTTTTCAAGGCAAACAATCAACTCATCAAGTAAATAGTGCTTCCTACCCTAAAGGCTACGAAAATCTCCTTTGGTACTCTAGCATGCACATGAGTCCCATCCATTGCACTGACACAATCCTATGACAACCAACAACTACTGTTATGTACCAGCTAGGAGCATATATAGCATGCACATTTTGTTTAGGTTGGCTTGCTCACTATCTCTCTCGGACATGGGGGTATATGTGATTGCAGGTTATAACCATTGAGACAACCTAAGCCTATTTACAAAGAATGCATATAGAACTATGACTAGAGCATATGTCTTAATTATAAGCATGCGTCGTTTGCATTGCATATCCATCTAAACAATTGAAACAAAAACCTATTTATCATATTTTGGTGAGCACATCTGCATGTACTGTATTGATATGTTACATGTTTAGAACAAATTAGGCTATAAATTTCTAATACCACGACTACTGCTTCACATGGAAGCGCCTCCTAGTGCCATTCAAACATCATTGACATGGAAATATGCTCATATTTAATTGCCTTCTATGAAATTTTACTAAATTGAACTAAGGTAGTCCTACATCATGATCAATCACCATAACAAACAGCATCAATCTATCAATATAGCAAAAGAAAAAAAGAAACCACTCGTAGAACAACCTCACCACAGTCCTAAATTGAACATCTGCAGTAAGCATGTCCATCAAATCCAGGAGAAGGGAGGGAAGGACAACCTCACCACAGTCGGGGGAGGCGTCGGGCGGCCGCGGGGGCGGGGGCAGTCGGGGGAGGCGTCGGGCGGCGGACGGCCGCGGGGGTGGGGGCAGTCGGGGGAGGCGTCGGGCGGTGGGCGGCCGCGGGGGAGGCGGCGGGCGGCGGGCGGCCGCGGGGACCGGGGCGGCGCCGGGCAGGCGCGGGGGCGGGGGCAGTCGGGGGCGGCGTCGGGCGGCGGGCGGCGGGCGGGGGAGGCGGCGGGCGGCCGCGGGGACCGGGGCGGCGCCGGGCAGGCGCGGGGGCGGGGGCAGTCGGGGGCGGCGTCGGGCGGGGGAGGCGTCGGGCGGCCGCGGGGGCGGGGGCGGCGGGCGGGCGCGGGCGCGGCGGCGGGCTTGAATATGTGTGGTTGCGTGTGTGAGCGCGGCTGCGGGGAATTAAAGTTATGTTGTGTTGTTTGCCGAGTGCCCCCCATCGGGCACTCGGCAAAGCCCTCATACTTTGCCGAGTGCCGCCGATCTGGCACTCGGCAAAGATCCTCCTTTGCCGAGTGTCACTCACAAAGCACTCGGCAAAGATTTTTTTTAATAATACTTCAATTCCTCTCTTTCTTTTCCAAATTTGTTTTACAAATTTGTTCGAATGTACTTTGAACATGCCTTGTCAAATTCACTCAACAATGCATATTCGATGCTTCTACGAATATTAGACCATTATTTCATGTAGTTATAGCTCAAATTCAATTTATATCAATTAAAATTCTATAATTGCAGTTTAAAAATTAAAATTTTCAAACGGATCCGAAAAATTACCAAAATTTCACATGAAACAATCTCTGTTGTCTATTGCCTATACAAAACATTTTGTAGTCAAACCACAATTCGACCGTCACTTTGACTCCAAATCTTACCGGATCCTTCTCAACTCTACGTTTCTTCCTCAGAAATGTTTCGGTTTGTAAGCATCGTACATGACAACTTATGCGAAATCTTATCAATTTTTTACCACAGTCTCCATGTATGATATCATGACATCTTGACAAATCTCATGATTTTCAGACTTCGTTTGCTTTTTTCAAAATTTAAAAACCATTCGGCCACAAGTTCGTGGTCGTGTTTCCTGAACAAGATGTTCGAAATTCCTTTTCCTTTCACAGGTAAGGCCTCAAACCAGGCTGAATAACATGAATATCATTTTTCTACTCATTTTTTCCTATTATTTGAATCACTTGCAGTTCAAATTTGACTTCATTCAAAAAAATTGATTGAAATGCAATTAATTAATTAATTATAGCAAACTAATACAAAAATATACCAAATTTTACAATGGAGTACCATATGTTGTCCATATCATACACCTCTTTCCCGCTAAAAGGTCTTGGTACTGAGTCATCCTCTTTTTTTCCGTCAAATTGTTTCTTCATCTTGCGGTATGGGTGATACTTTGGAAGGAACCTACGGTGACGCATGTACACAGTTTTTCGGGAGTTGTTCAACCACACACTCTCCGTATAATCTAAGCAGTGCGGACACACTTTGGCTCCTTTTATACTAAACCCTGACAGGTTACCAAGGGCAGGAAAATCATTAATGGTGCAGAACAACATGGCCCGTAGAGTGAAGTTCTCTCGTTTGTCCGCATCCCATACATGTACCCCTTCATTCCACAGTGTTGCAAGATCTTCCACCAATGGGGCTAGGAACACATCAATATCGTTGCCAGGTTGCTTCGGCCCTTGGATAAGTAGTGACATCAAAATATATTTCCGCTTCATACACAGCCAAGGAGGAAGGTTGTACATGCACAGAGTCACGGGCCAGGTGCTATGTCGACTGCTCATGTTACCAAAAGGATTCATTCCATCTGTACTCAACCCAAACCTTATATTTCTCGGTTCCACACCGAAATCTACAAACATCCTATCGATGTTCCTCCACTGGGCAGAATCAGCAACATGTCTTATCATTCCGTCTTTCTTACGCTGCTCGCAGTGCCAACGCATCAATCTTGCATCCTTGAGGTTTGCAAATAAACGCTTCAAACGGGGGATTACAGGAAGATACCACATCACCTTAGCAGGAGGTCCTTGCTTCACCTCGATGCCCTTCCCATCATCAGAGTCATTTTTACGTTTGTATCGGGATGCTTTGCACACCGGACAAACATGTAAGCTAGCATACTCTTTACGGTACAGGATACAATCATTCTGACATGCATGTATTCTTTCTACTTCCATTCCTAATGGACAAAGAATCTTCTTGGCTTGGTAGGTGGTTCTCGGCAACACATTTCCCATTGGAAGCATGTCCACTAGGAGACCTAATAATGCCGTGAAACTCTTGTCGGACCAACCATTGCTTGCCTTCAATTTTAGCAGTTCTAGAACTGATGACAACCTCGTGTATTGCGGCTTGCAGCCCGGGAACAAAGGTTTCTCCGAGTCCTCCATCAAGCCCTCGAATTTACCAAACTCTCTCTCACTATAGTTCCCTTCTGCATCACGTAACATCTGATCCAGATTATCATCCTGCGACCTATCCTCATGATCCAGATTGTCATCCTGCGACCTATCGTCATGATCCAGATTGTCATCCTGCGCCCTTTCCTCATGATCGAAAGAACAGTCCACAACTGGCATATCGTTGCCTCCCTCGACTATGTCATAACTACCTTCTTGTGTACTCTTCTCTTCACCGTGACTGGTCCAACATTTGTACCCTTTTCTGAAACCCCTTCGAATCAAGTGAGCTTCAATCTGCGCTGAGTTGCTAAACATCTTGAGATTATCACAATCAATACATGGGCAATACATATATTTCATCCCCTTCTTCAACATATCCAGCTCGGCCGCCCTTCTAAAGGCAGACACGCCAGTAATGTACTCTTCACTCACACGGTTCTCAATATACATCCAGCTTCGGTCCATCTACGCTACACAAGTGAAAAATGGGTGTCAAAAATGATTATTACCTCTACTACTAACCTCTGATCAGATCACTAAGAATGTTAAGTAATTGAATACTAATCTCTAATCAGATCACTAAGAATGTTAAGTAATTGAGTATGCTAACCTCTGATCAGATCAATAAGAAGACAGTGATATTTTTTCACCCCCAACTCCCTAAAGTCGGCCGCCTTGCTCCACCGATGCAGCGCAATGAAGACAGATCGGTGTCGACATCCTTCAAGCAAGTACGCCAAGTAATTAATACTACGCAGAATATCACAGACGGTTCCAACTACAAACGGTCTGTGATTTCTGCCTATCATAGACGGTTCGCATCAATAACCGTCTGTGATTTATCACAGACGGTTCGTAACACGAACCGTCTGTGATGTACATAATATCACAGACGGTTCTAAATATCAACCGTCTGTGATTTATGCGTATCACAGACGGTTCGTGTATAGAACCGTCTGTGATAGTCCTTCACAGACGGTTTACATTACAAACCGTCTGTGATAGTTACACAGGGATGAACTGTTTCGTCAGGGCATGACTGCCAACTCGAAGCATATATAGCATAGCATTCGAGGCACATCCGAGGCCTGCTGCTGTGTCTTGAGGAATGCCAAGAGCTGGTCTTCAGATGTGGCTGCCACATCTGAAGACCAGTGTGGCTGCCACATCTGAAGACCAGCTCTTGGCATTCCTCAAGACACAGCTGCAGGCCTCGGATGTGCCTCGAATGCTATGCTATATATGCTTCGAGTTGGCAGTCATGCCCTGACGAAATAGTTCATCTTTCCCGACAAAATTCAAGGCAATTTTATTACAATAGTGCAAAGAAAAGACATTTCAAGATTCTTGGTTGAGCTGGTCGAGGAACATGCAAATACAGAGGCAAGCACAAAAACTCAACAACACATTCAGATCGATCTATTACAGGATAACAAGCTAACAAACCCTTCGTGGCACGACGGTTCACACTAAACAAGACACACTTACGGCAAGAGTGTGTTGTTTAGTATGAACCGGTCATGCCGCGATGGAGGTGCTATAGCTCACAGCGGAGGGGAGATGCATGCAGGAAGCTAGCTAGTGGATGAACTCACGCGTGACTAGTACCGGTGGAAAGGTTGATGGGGAGTTATTAATAAGGGCCTGGCCGTGGGAGGAACTGGTGCCAGCCATTCGATGTGGAGTGAATAGACGGGTGAGATCGAAATCCTGTGTATACGCCAATTATTGGTGACATGGGATTATTACAGACGGTTCTTAACAGGAACCGTCTGTGTTATCTGGCTTTTCACAGACGGTTCTTAACAGGACCCGTCTGTGTTATCTCGATTGGTATAGACGGTTCGTATTAAGAACCGTCTGTGAAAGTTAATATCACAGACGGTTGCCAGTAAAACCGTCTGTCATAACGCTTCGCGCGTGTTTCTATTGCCAGAATGCTTCGCGCGTGTTTCGATTGCCAGAACGCTTCGTGTTTCGATTGCCAGAACGCTTCGGGTTTCGATCGTCTAATTAACGTCTCTCGATCGTTATACGAAGCATCTATATCATTAATGTTTGGGTATACGAACCGTCTGTGCTAAAGGTTAAATATGCGCGCCTAATCCAGGTCTCTTCTACGTACATACAATATGGCGCCTTCTACTATTCTTGTGATCATCTCCTTCCTCTCATCTGTTCATCACGAATTGTTCGGCCGGAACCTTACACAGGCGGCCAGCAATTTGCATCTGGAGCAGCTTCTCCGCACCCGCCCTGCTCTCCTTCCCCGACTTTCTTGCATCCGTCAGCTTGACCTGATCCTCCGCCGTCGACGGAGGCGTCTCGCTGCCGCTCAAGAAAGGGAAACAGCTCTCACCCTGGTTCTTCTCCACAATGTGCGCAATGCGGAAGAAGCTCTACTCGCATTGCACAGACTGATGGATAGCCTTGCCGCTCATGCAGAAACGGCAGATTGTGAGGAATGTTTTAATGCTATCCTGTACGACATGATGGATGCTGCTGATCATTTGCCCAGGCTGCACGAGGAAGTGCAGAGGACAAGGGCAATCTTAACAGCGTTCGAGAATTCAGCGGCTGATCCTCCAAGTCCCAAAGTCGAAGAAGAAGCGTACGAAGCCCAAAAGATTATAATCTGGGAAACTCTTTACCTGTGCGACTTATGTAATGAATTTCCCTCTAATTGAAATTAATAAATTTGCCTTTAATTTGTGACCTCTTGTCTCAGTAGTTCTGTTGTTAAGTTATTAGAAGCAATGTGTACTTATATATTAACCTCTGATCTAGAATATGACAGACAAAGGGACATCACAGCCGGTTCTTGTGAAAAACCGTCTGTGAACATTCCCAGACGGTTCTTAACAACAACCGGCTGTGATAGTCTACACAACACAGACGGTTTTTAATAAAAAACCGTCTGTGATAATTTTAGATTATCACAGACGGTTTTTTATTTTAAACCGCCGGTGATACTAAAGTATCACAGACGGTTCATTGGTAAGGACCGTCTGTGATACTCGACCACTAACACAGACGGTGTCCAAATTAAAATCGTTTGTGTTAGTGTCAATCACAGACGGTTTTGTCAAACCGTCTGTGATGTAGCCGTCTAGTATAGCCTCTTTTGTAGCAGTGTGTATGTGCAGAGTAGAAAAAGTTTGAAGGGTAGGAAAGGAAAATGTTTTTATTACTTTGTCGAGTGCCCAAAAAAACACTCGGCAAACAATATCTTTGCCGAGTGTCAGCTCCAGACACTCGGCAAAGTTTTAACGGCGGCAGCTGACCTCTAACGGACGGCGGTTGGTGCCGAGTGTTTTATGTTTGCCGAGTGTTTTTTTTCAGCACTCGGCAAAGATCCTTGTTTGCCGAGTGTCTACTCTGCAGCACTCGGCAAAGATATTGTTTGCCGAGTGTTTTGAGTTCGCCGAGTGTTTAGATGTAGGCACTCGGCAAAGTTATTCTTTACCGAGTGCCCGATTTATTGCACTCGGCAAAACTCCAGACACTCGGCATATAGCAGCTTTCCGGTAGTGTCACATCTATACATATAAATAAATATAAATGTACATTAATAATAAAAAATCATAAATGAGCGTTGTGGCCAGAGTCTTACATCACGGGCAGGAAAGCCAAATACAGTCTTGTAGCAAAAAAGGTAAATAGCAATAGAAACCATCAAAATATGCTCAATTAACTAGGGAGCGCAACCTAGTACTTAGCGTCATCTTCAACTACTAATGGGTATCTTTAAGAAATGAATCCACATGTATGAGCATGAAGGACTACAAAAAATATTTAGCAAGTCCTTGTACCAATACAAGTATATAATTACTTGGCTTATCAAGGGAAGGTCTAAGGGTTATGTTAGCACAAAGCAAGTTTTATTTTCAAATATCATACTATAGCTATTTATCAAACCTATGAGCTAGCTAGTAAGATTCATAAAAGGGGATTCCCTCCTGATTCATTATAACATCGTATATTATTAGTTTTATTTGTTTCCAGGCAGATTAGATGCGTCTATCGATTCCCACGGTCGAAGAACAAAGAAAGGAGTAAAGCTTGGGCGAAACTGGAGAAATAACGAGTGCCGGAATTGCTGTTCCAACATTTGGACGCAGTTTTAGGAGTGTAGATGGACTCAAATTAAAATATCCATACTAAAAAGTTGTAGATCTCGTAGAGAGCTTCGATTTCGACTATGGAATCATCTCAATCAAATTTTGCATGAAGAAGTCATAACCTCCGGAAGACAGGCTGCGCGCAGCAGCAAATAAAGCATATTTTGAGAAGTAATACAGTCATGCCCAACCATATCGGGCGACCGTATCACCTGCGGGTGTGCATGGAAATGGCCCTAAAAGGCTCATTTCAAAGCCAATTTGAATGCGGTTTGTTTTGGGAGGTTACTTAAGCCCTCCAAGGGGGAGGACACCCTGGCCATCACCACGCATGCCCCCATCATCCATAGCTGCCCCCAGCACATCCAATAACATATCTACATCACCTTCACACGTAATCCAAGCAAGAAAAAGGAGTAGGGCCACCGTCACCTGGTGCGACCCTAGGACCGGTGCCAGTGCCTCCAACACGCTATCTGCATCTACAACGACCTTCCTTCTCTCTTTTTATCTTGTTTCATCTCTGTTCTTGTACTCCATGAACATCATGTTTACTTCAATGCATTATTTTCCCTTTATTATGTTGTCTCGTATCATTTATGCATGAGTGATTGATTAGGTCTTAGGCTGATGGCATTATTTATTTTACTGTTAACTCTATCTTCGTGTTACTTCTATAATTAATGGTTGGAGACGTCCAATCCATTGGTAAAGACCGCACACAGAGTAGATAGGAGGTGTGCAAGAACCAGCGACCCATAGGGTGACAAACGTGGGTATCAAAGGGGACTGTATATTGTAGCTAAGGATAATGGTTAGTCCATAGAACTTAATGTGTTGTTTTGGTGTTGTGACCTTAATTCTGAAATGGTGCCAGCACAGTCGGGCTGGGAGGTAGACAATAGTGCTGAAACTCCACAAGCGAGGGAAGGTGACATTAGGGAGGCCGCCTGTAGAATTAGTAGAATAAGCCGCCATTAAATTTCCCTTTACTAGTGCTAGTGAAACCAAAAGCCTAAGAACCGTCATTCAGTCCTATTCATCAAATAGTTTGCATTTAATCTTTTAGTTTTTTTAGCATTTTTATTATATTATTGCTAGTAGCCACCTATGCTTAGACTCAAAGCACATCCCAAATTAGCTCTCGTGGGTTCGATAACCTTGGAATACTTTTGAGGGAAAGTGCTACACTAATCCTATGCACTTGCAGGTCATCACCTCCCCCTATAATCATACTATAGCTACAAACATTCATAAATTATCATATTTCACATCATCATTTTATTAAACTAACCAAGAGTCCTTCACAATGTCCATAACCAAGAGTACGGCTATTTAATTCACTACTATAAAAAGGATCATCCTAGATGTCTCATCACAGATGGTTCAACACAAACCGTCAGTGATAAAGTTACCACAAACAGATTTATAAGATGGACCATCTAAATTCACCGTAATGAAAAGAATCGTCTATGATGAGTTACTTATTACAGACAATTTTTATTCCGAACCATCTGTAATATATCACAGACGGTTTAGAATAAAAACCGTCTATGATGTCTGTAACTTTGCTTAATTAATTTGTGTGCGCAATCCTGTACGATAATATCGGTTTAAACTTTGTATATAAAAGTTAATCATCATTCCATTTGTTGCTTCCTTTGTAACTTTGCTTCTAAAGTTCTAAGTTCTAATTCTAATGCTAGTAGTATCTATATTATCGCCTACTCACCCGCTAGTCGTTATATCGTTCACAATTTGTGTTAACTTTAGTAAATATGGTATTTATTGATACCGTACCGAAAATAATTAGGATTCACCGAAACTGAACCGTATTTTTAAAAACACCATATTTACTAAACTAATAATACCATATTTCCGTATTTATCGAACCAAAAAAATGAAAAAAAAAACCAAACGAACACCAGGTCCAAGCGTCGGCAGCAGCTCGTGACCCTTGCGGTTGCGGCAGGAGAGAAAAGATACACTTTTCGTGCGCCAGACAGAGAAAGAAGCAGCACAAAGCAGATACTCTTCTCTTGCACCAGAAGCAGCACAAAGCCTCAGGAGAGAGAAAGGTGGCACGTAATTGCTATGTGCACCCGAAGAAAACTATCAGCAAAAGTTTGAAGGACACGCTCTACTATATGTACACAACAGTGTACTAAGATTCAACTTTAACCTGATGATTTTGACTCGTCTCAGCCCTGTTCAACAACTTGACTCTATACTGAGTGTCTATCTGTGCTATACCTCAATGACTGCTCTAACGCCAAATTCACCAACATCATTATTAGCGATTTTTTGACGATCCGTTGTTTACTACAAGTTACTGTGGCAAGATCTACACATGTAGAGTTTAAGGTGGAGTTATAGACTTTCAACACAATTTGGACTATACTTGATCGAGGAGACTTTAAAGGAAAAAGAAAAAAAATCAATGTTAGTTGTGAGGACAATCGAATTTGGTGTTTTGTTCACTATTTGATGAGACATTGATAATACGTAACATAATAATGTCTAGAATTTTTACTATTTATAAGTGAAAGTTTTGCTTCAATTTTAGTTTTGAAATAAAGGATTTAAGTGTAAGAAAGAGTTTGTTTTTGCGTAGATGCTACAACGTATTCTAGTTGTTGTAACTCGATACGAGGGGTCTACTTTATTTTATATTTCATTAGCGGCACAAAAATTGCTTTTATCTAGACAATTTTAGAGGAGCAGTTCCAACCATATTATAAAATTTAATTATCTTTTCAGTCGGTAGTTTGATATACATGATGCTACACGTACAAATTACTCTTTCAATGAGCATTGTTTGCCAAGATTTATGTTTTAGGTGGACATGTTATATTCCGTGATATGAGTTCTTCACTATCTATCTAACGTACATGTGATGTTTTAGCTTATGTCATTCAAAGATTGATCATTTGTTTCAGGAAGTCAATTGCATAGACTCAGATTTTGCAAAGGTTATGAGTTGTTGAAGACCAGATTTTTTTGACTGCTTTGTTGATAGATGTGCGGTTGAACTGTTGGTGATTCGCTTAATTTTGATTCACAAAAAAGTTTGAATATGATTGTTTTAGTCTTTCTTGTTGAAGATTAGTCTAATGGACTTTGAACGCATAAGGTCTGGTGATGAAGATTTACTTTGAGAAGATTTAATTTTTGACTACACGAGCGAATTCGTCTTAAGATGGAGATTGTTGAAGTGTGATCCAAAAATTTCATCTTATCTATGTTATTAGACACTGTACTAGACATGGTGCCAAGCGGTGTATGTGGCAAGCCGAGTCAGACATGGCAATAGCTAACGCATCCGACTTTGATTCGTATCTGCACCCTGGGAAAAATATGAAAATAAATATAATAGAGCCATTAACCACCCAATGGAGCCATCAACAACCCATGTTCAATCCGTTTTCACTGTTCACGTGGTCCGGCCTTTTCGCGGCCGTACGTACACACAGTGTGGCTGCAAGCTGCCTGCCAGGTTAGAGAGAGACAGTGTACATGTGTGTGTAAAGTGCTGAAAGTAACGCAGAGATGGCGATAGATCAGGAGCTACCGTATCCTCCTCATCCAAAGCTTGACACTTTGCTAGCCAGTAATTAAGTACGTACGCACGTACGTAATTAACAGCGGATTGAATGGAGGAACCAGCTGCAGGAGCTGCCGATCATGGCACCGAGGTGGTACCTGGCTGGGTGGTGGACATGGAGAAGATGCTGGGAGACACCGACCCCTCGGTGGAGAGCGAGCGATGGAACAAGCAGTGCATCTACCGGGTGCCGCAGTGGATCAAGGACATGAACAACAGCAAGGCCTACAAACCATCTATGGTCTCGTTGGGTCCCTTGCACCACGGTGACCCTGACCTGCGGCCCATGGAGGAGCACAAGCGACGGGCACTGCGGTGCCTGGTTAAGCGATCCGGGAAGCCGCTGCGAGAGTTCTTCGCCGCCGTGAAGGAGGTGGCGGAGCAGCTGCAGGACGCGTACGAGGAACGCCGCGAAGAGAACGACTTCGTGGAGATGATGATCACGGACGGCTGCTTCTTGCTGGAGGAGATGACGATGTATCTTTTGTTTTCGAGAAAGGAGGAGGATGACGATCCGACAGTGGAGATGGGTTACGATCCCAACGATCCCATCTTCAGCGAGCACGGCCATATGTACATGTGGTCACCTATCAGGTCCGACGTGCTCAAGATGGAGAACCAGCTGCCTCTGCTCCTTCTACAAAGGCTTCGAGCTGTTGAGAAAGGCACATCTCCGGTAAATAATTACAGTTCCTTCCACTACATTTCGCTTTCGGAGTTAGAAATTATCAAGTTAATCAGTAAAAAAAAGAAAGATATAACTCTTAAAGGCTAAAAATTATCACATTAATACACAGGAAAAAGACGACACCATCAATTATGATGGATCTAAATTATAATTATATAGATCAAATAAATGGAACTTTGTAACTAAAACAACTATCAAAATAAGTTAGGAGAATACTACATCATATACGTCAAAAGAATACAAAATGACAAACCAAATCTTATATTATTGTTCGATCTTTTTCTGGAGGTTTATGTTTCGATCTTACTACCAGATATCACACGCCATCGGGTTTCAAACAACCCCCGGCAATTTTTTGCTTTGTGTTTTGAGCCTTAATCGCTTATGTAAGTGATGCGGGGTATCCCATTTTTATGACGTAGAATCGATAATGATAACTTAGACCCATGCAACCTGACGAACTGATGGTGCCAACCACTGTTAGAACAACAACCTATTCGCCCAAGCACACGCTCGTGACCCGTCTATCCGACCATAAAGCAGACGCGTCACAGCTTCTGAGAATCACAAGGAATCATAAGAACAATGATATAGACAAACATCCAATTCTCCTCTAGATTGCAATTAGATTTCAAACTCTAGAAAAAACAAGCATATAGATCTCTCCTAAAAATAATATATTCAATCGTGGTCTGCTAAAAAAAATTACATATTACAAAGCTTATATAACACTTGGGAGGCTGCAAGGTCTCCTACACAATTTCTAAGTGTTTTAGACTCGGACTCTCATAAAAAGAAAATAAAAAATAAAATCTGTGATGCGTTTGAAGATAAATCATCCTCCATTATGTAACCCTTAAAATAAGCTTTCAAACAAATCGAAGATCACCTCAATCGAACCTTGTATGTGAAATTTATTGCTTTTATACGCTAGATATACGGTCATACTGTTCCGAACACCTCCAAATCAATCAAACGGCTGCAAGCGTCTCCAGCCAATCAAACGGTGGGATCGTTCAGCCTGGTCCGAACGTTCCCATTAATATTGACCATCCAAAACCGATCGAACATCGCAGAGTGGTTCGAACGTCTCCAAGGTGATCGGGCGGTCCGTTGAATATCGAACAGTACGACTCATTTAAAGTGGCTCAAATGTGTCCAAGGTGATCGAGCGGTCCGTGGAAGATCGGACGGCGCGATTGTTTGGAGCGGTTTGAACGTCTCCGAAGCATCTTAGCGTCCAACGCTGATCAGACGATTCGAACAGTCGAAACTGTTCGGACTGGTTTGAATATTCTGAAGGTCTTGCAAGCACCCGATATGGATAGGACGGTCCTGAACACGTCTGAGGTCGATCAGACCGATTTGAAGGTAGTTTTTGATACCAGTTGACGATTTGGAAGTGACGCATTGGGAACTAGATCAATTTGATGCTCTATTCTGTACAATGGTGGAAGTCCTGCTGGGATCTCCTCTGAAAACAATTCCTCAAAGGTCTGCAAAAGAGAGGAAATACCACTAGGAAGAGAGGTCAAGTCATTAGTAGAAAGCAACACAGTTGCATCTTTGTACACAAGCACAAAGTGCATCTTTGATGGGTCATTGCTCACATATCTCAATTTTAATTTTGTGGCTAATATAACCTTCCCCCCTCACATTTACTTTTCTCTCTCATATTTGGCTTGTGGCTCTCACTCACTTATGTATGATAGTCTCTCTTTTTTCTTTTTACCTTTATTTCCAGCAAGCTTCTTTTGTTGTAATTCAGCATGTATCTGACTAGGAATCATTGGATTAAACTTTTTTTATCTTTCCCTTCCACTTAAAAGTATATCGGTTGGAACGACCATCATGTTGCACACTTCTATCATATTGCCATGGCCTTCCTAACAGCAAATGACATATGGTCATAGGCACCACATCACACTCAATAGTGTCCTCATAATCACCAATCTTGAAGGTAACATGCACCACAAATTGAACCTTCACATCCCCACATTCTCTAAACCATTGCATATGATATGGATGTGGATGTTTCATCATCTTTAAACGAAGTTTCTCGTATAATTAAACACTAGCCAAGTTATGACAACTGCTACCATCAATAATAAGTTTGATTACCTTGTTGTTTTCCTTGGCTTGTGTTTGAAACAAGTTGAATCATTGTGGATATGCATCTTCTTCTTGTGCAAGCATAGTTAAATTTTTGGTGACTACTAATGCCTTTCCTGTTTCATAATTCAACACATCAACCTCTTCATTGTCATTCGATGCATCTTCATATCTCTCCTTTGCATGACTAGGCTAAACCTCATCTTCGCTTGCTGATTCATATTCTCCATCTTCCATCACAAGCATAACTCAGTTGTTGAGACACTCTCTAGAAATATGGCTACGTCCCAAACACTTGAAGCATTGAATTTCCCTACCTTTTGTTGTAGCACCAATTGAGGGTGTAGGGGATGGAGTAGCCTTCTTCTCACTTGATGTAGGTGTTGTTTTTACAATTAAATAAGGACGAGCATTAGCGTTGGAAGTAGTACTAGCTGCAAATGTACCTCGTCCCAAATTGAATCGTGCTTTGGTGGTATTGATGGAGGATAATGACGCCTTCAAGTTAAAAGAAACTATCATTGGTGCTGGTTTTCCATCCTTAAGTAGTTGTTTTTTTGCCTTTATCGCTTGATATACCAACTCAACGACAGTGTTGTAGGGCTGATATTGCACAATACGCTTGATATTTTTATTCATATCAAACAGGAAACGCGCAAGTGTTTGCTCTTTATCTTCATGCACACGTGTCCTAATCATAACTTGCTCCTTATTCTTATAGTATTCCTCTACCAAATGGCTTCCCTGCCTCAAATTCTGCTGTTTATCAAAAAGATTACGTTTATAAGTGTTAGAAACAAAACATGCTCTCAGCTCTTGCTTCATTTCAGCTCATGTCGCAATTGGAGGTTCCCATTATCTTCTCTTTGGTTCAACACTTGCTCCCACTAAATCAATGCATATCCATCAAACTCAAGTGACGTCATGTGTAACTTCATCTTATCCGAATAATTGTGCATCACTTCATCCCATGTGAGATATGCATCTGGATAAGAAGCACCTTTAAATTTGGGAATAGTGAATTTGAGTTTCCTAAATTTCTCCTCCACGTGCGGGTCATCATGATGATGGCCATGATGTTGATAATTATTATTGCGGTGTAGCCAAAAATCATCGCTGAAGTCCTCAATGTGGGCGGCATCGCCTCACCCACGCCACATCCAATCCACACCCACGGTCTCTCCATTGGCCATGGTTAGTGATGAAAACACCTCCCCCACGCCCGGGAAGGGGTAGTCAAACCGTGTTGGCTGCGGCTCGATCTGCTTGAGCTTCTCTGGCGTACTGTGCAGCCCTCTCCTCATCGGTCTCATCAAGCTCAACATCTCGATCTGCTTGAGCTTCTCTGGTTAGCTTGTGTAACATATACTGGTTCTCCTTCTTTTCCTGCCATGGTTAGTGCAAATAATAAGAAAAACTATGTATGTGGAAGATTTTATTTATGAAATTCACTCAACCTCATCTTCTCTTACCATCCGAAGTTCTTATGTGTCCTTGATGGAAGTGAGGAGCTGCACGCACTTTGGTGACGGTAGACAACACAAGGTGATAGATCAAACGAATTCAATTGCACAAGCACTGTTATAACAATGACTTATTTGTGAAGCTTGGTTGGACAGTGTTTACTTATGTAATCTAAAATTCTAGATGTTGTAAAATTAAGTAATAATCCAAGTTAGAATATTTTGCCTAAGTGCTAATCCAAAAGATTTAAGTGAAGTGTATGAACGCACACGCAAATATCAATGTGACTTAGTACAAACAATGGAGTGAGCTAAATAGAAGTGATTTGTTATTTGAGGAATAGATAGCTCGTTTTACACCAAGTACTAGGAGAGACGTTAGCCAATTGCAATATTAAGGAGATAAGGGCACAAGATTGCTCAAAAAGACACTCTGGTTTTTCTACGTAGACTTCAGCCACAAAGTTCTTTCTCTCTCTTTTTTTCACTTCTTTTCTGTATATATTTTTTTGTTTAAACCGTGGCTCTTTCTGTACGTCGACTGCCTTCTTGGTGCAAAAACTCATATTTCAGTAAGTGTGATTACTACCAAGAGCAGCCCTTGTTGCAATGTCAACAGCTTGTTTCAAAGATGAAAGAAAATACTATAAGCGAGGCTGACTGTGATTACTGTTGTTGGATGAAACAACAGAAACAACACAATGATTAAGCGATGCGAAGGAAACACAATGATCAGCACCTAAACAAAAATTCTAATGGTCGAAAACTTAACAAAACTCACAAGAATAACAGAGCAAAAACTAGAGTTTGGAATTTTTTATGGCAATTTTCGGTTTTGTGGACTCTAGGTAATAAATATTAAGAAATTGATCTAAAAACTAGGGTAAATAATCCTATTGTGTCAACTATACTCTGATACCAAAATGATGTAGGGTACCTGATCTTCACGACATAGGATCGATAATGATAACTTTGATCTGTGCAACCTGACGAACCGATGGTTCCAACTACTGTTAGAACAGCAGCCTGCGACAAAAGAATTTGTCCAACCACACGCTCGTGAAACAGTCTACTTGACCACAAAGCAGACATGTTGCAACTCTTGAGAATCATAAGGAATCACAAGAACAATGATGTAGAGAAATATCTAATTCTCCTCTAGGTTGCAATCAGATGACAAATCCTAGGAAGAACAAGCGTATAACTTTGTCTTGAAAATAATAAATTCAATCATGGTCCGCTAAAAAGTTACATATTACAAGGCTTACATAACCCTTGGGAGGCCGCAAGGTCTCCTACACAATTTCTAAGTGTTTTAGACTCAGACTCTCATAAAAAGGAAATAAAAAATAAAAATCCGTAATGCTTTTGAAGATAAATCCTCCTTCATTACATAGCCCTAGAAATAAGTGTTGGACCGAAATGGCGACAGAGGGGGGGGGCTGAATGTCGACTTTAAAACTTGCCCCCAAAAGAAACCACTTAAGGCTCTTCTTCACCAGTAGCTATAAGAACTATGATGAAGAACACCTAAGCCCTCTGGAAAACCTTACTGGAGGACTAGGGAACCAAACACTCAGAAGAGGAGAAAGCAAATATCAAGAAACAACTGAAGCCAGCACTGAAAACAGGGGGGCCGGTCAGACCGCCTTCTATGGGCCGGTCAGACCGCTCCCTGGCCGCCGGTCTGACCGCCCATATAGGGCCGGTCTGACCGCCGGCGTCCAACCGGTCAGACCGCTGGTCTAATGCCGGTCAAACCGCCTGTCGGGTTTCAGACTGTAGAGGCTGAAATTCAGACAAAACAAAAAAAAGACTTCTGTGACTTCAACTGGTAGAGTAATTCTGAGATTCCCCTTGATCTTTTTGGTCTAGAACAGCAAAGAAATGATCACAATAGCCTGAGGAAACTAGGAGACCAAAGAAATCCAACACATGACTAAGAATTTTAGATTTGGGCAAAAATCTAAAAACTTACAGAGACTGCACCAAAAACCAAATTCCTCACAAATCCTTGATCCTTTGGTGATGAAACTTTGAGGATAGCTACTTAATAGCCTCAGGACTTAGCTTGCCAAGTTTCAGGCCATTTCAAGAAGGGAATCAAAAACTATCTCAAACCCTAGAAGCAAGAAATGAAGAACAGAGAAGCTGAAAATGAGAATCTTTGATTCATTTGATTTGCTCTCGGGGAAAATCGATCAAATGATCTTGAGGCATCATCCCAACATAGAGCAACCCATTTTGGGCCTTCCCAGTAAGAAACAACTTAAAACATGAAAAGCTCAGAAATCAACCAAAAGAAGAACGAAGAATAGAGAGGCATAAATGAGACAAACTTCAGAAATTTCATTCAAGGGAACAAGAAGATTACAGAGGAGTCCCGATACTCATGGACATTAGAACAAGGGATGATTACAAGGAGTCTCAATCCATCCTCTCCCTCTCAAAGCCTCAAGAACACACACCCTACATGCTTCCTGGAGAGGAACACAACACAGAGAGGAGATGAACGAGGGGACACACTCTGCCCTCTTCCAACCACTAAAGCCTAAAGCCAAAACTACCTCTCAAAGGCTCTTTTGACTCTAGCAAAACCCTAACTCTCTCCCAAAGCCATGGGAAAACATGCAGCCACTCCTATTTATAGCCCTTGGCTAACGGGTCTCCAACCCATTACACCCGCTAAATCCTGAACGAAACCGCCTCTACCTGTGCAGCTTTGCGCTTTTACCGAAATGCCCCTCCTGCACCTTCCGGGAAGCTTCCGCATTCCTTGTCATCCAAGCCTCGCAATCACCTTGAGTCTCCGCCGTCTTCGACACATCCGACCGTTCTGACCTCGACACCGCCTATGTCTAGTCCGGTCACCTCGTGTCTCGCCACGACTCCGCCTCGACATCCTGTAGCCATCACAGACAAGAAACACATCAAATAGCACCGCTCGACACATGAAAGCATAAATAGCATCAAGAGTCATACTTACGCATGTAATAGCCCAAACTTGTCGAATCAACAGAATATGCATCCTAACCACTTTGACCAGGTTTGACCAAGTCCGACCGAGGCCGATTGCACCACGCAACGACATGGTCCGAACCACATAAACCAAACTCGACTTTCCTAAAACGATGTCAATTACTCATCACACACTCGTTGTCACCTCCACATGGTCCATCAATAAGCTTTCAAACAAATCTAAGATCACCTCAAGCGGACCTCGTATGTGAAAGTCAATGCCTTTATATGCCAGATATACGATCAGAGATACGATCATATTATTCTGAACACCTCCAAGTCAATCGAACGGTTGGAAACATCTCTAGCCAATCCAACAGCAGGATCGTTTGGCCTAGTCTGAATGTTACCATCAATATCGACCGTCCAAAACTGACTGAACGTCACGGAATGAACGAGCATTCAGAGCAGTCCGAATGTCTCCAAGGCGATCGGGTGGTCCGTTGAAGATTGGATGGTATGACTCATTTGGAGTGGCCCAAACATGTCCAAGGTGATCGGACGGTCTGTGGAAGATCAGACAGTGTAATTGTTAAGAGCGGTCTAAACGTCTCTAAAACATCTGAGTGTCCAACGCTGATCGGACGGTTCCGACAGTCGAAACCATTTGGACTGGTCCGAACATTCCGAAGGTCTTGCGAGCACCCGATTTGGATCGGACAGTCCCGAACACATATGAGGTCAATTAGATCGATTTGAAGGTAGTTTTTGATACCAGTTGAAATTGTTTGAATGTTCGAAGCATCTTTGTGAGTTTGATTGAACTTGCGGACGATCCGACGTGGTAAAGAGGACTTGAACGTGTCTTCCCATGCTTGGCTCTATGTACTTCTTCTCTGTTAGCTTCGCCTCCATGTTTTCAGTTTTAAAAGTTTCACATTGTTCAAACCTGAGCATGCACACAACATTTGCATGAGGTAATATCCAATTCTCTCGCAAATTAAAACCAGATTCAATTAGGAGCGAGTTCACTTGTTAATTAATCTTTTTAGCTCGTACTCATGTATTCGGTCTAGTTAGTGTCTTCAGGATGTCCTCATTAGTGTGGTTTAGGAATTGCAATGCAAATTAAGGGTGGAGATTAAAACCACTCTTTATAGCTTAACGGTACTAGTGTAGTGCCCGTTTTCTTCAGCTTAAGGGTGGAGATTGAAATCACATCTCCCGAAATTGACCATGGCATTGGCATTTCACTTCCCTGCAGCTCTTGGCTTGCCTTCATTTTGTTCAGGTTGAACCATGGGTGGGCTATGCTAGCACAATCTTAAAAATCTACCATGTAAATAAGGAACCTCTGGTAGCAATAGATAATGGGATTATCACTAGACACGCGGACTCGTATCAGAATTAGAGTCAATGTAGCGTGTTGATGCAGTAGTAGTCGTATTAGCTGCACGTCTCCTCCCCTAGCTTCTTCTAGTCATCACAAGTTGTGGATCGTTCTAGTGCTAAAGCTTCGCATCAACACCTTCAAGGTATCCACACGTACGGGGCAGGAACACCACACGCAAGAGTGCTAGCACAGGCTGTGTGGTATTGGATGAGGAAGGTGGCAACTAGGGTTTCGGGAATTCTGAGTTCTCTTTAAGAAACCCTATGCCACTGCCCCTCTACATATTGGCATCCATGATGGGCCTCAAACTTGAGGTCCATTAGGAACTTGTGGCCCACATGAATTCAGATCACTATCTGAATTATATCTCAGCCCTTTAAGCGCACAACCCTATAGATTCATATACACTTGGACATGGCTCAAGTACTCCTACTTGTCCACTAATCAGTAGAGGCCCCTAGCAAGACATGTCGACTCCAAAATATATGTAAAGATTATATTGGACAAAGATCAACAAAACTTATATGCATTTCCCTTTGCCTCATGATATCGGTCAAGCTCAAGACGAGTACGTGCTATCCTTGTTGGTTAGCTTAACCACTCATTCTCGATCACGTGACTCAAATCCCCCAACTACGGTTAACTCTTTAATCTGAGTAGCATGGCCATGTATTTTTGGAATCCAATCACTCGAGAGGCTTAGAGATATCTCTCCTATTGCATGGAGGGGCAAATCCTATCTTGATTGATTGTGCCTCGATGCATGCATCATGATAAAACCCGAAAGCTACTTTTATAACTACTTAGTTAAGGAGTAGTGTTTGGCAGCCCCTAAGTCAGTCGTTATGCATCTTGAGTACATACGATAACCTCAAGTCTAAGAACATAGCATACACATTGTAAATAAGATTAGCTGCTGACATATAAGAATGCAATGTTCTTGCAGTGTCATATGGTAGATCGATCTAACCTTATGTTCGCTAACATGTGTCCATAGTATTGGTTTGATATCTTCATATTTATGACCCAAGAAACATGATCATCAACCAATACATATGCTAGTCTATTCATATGTGTGTTCACATATTTCTAACTAGGGATTGTTTAAGAACAATCGTTGCAGAAATATTGAGTTTCATAATCAAGTCACATACTTGCTAATAAAAATTGACGATATGATTCAGGAATAAAATAACATATTATTCAATAAATCATGAATATAATGAAACATAATTATCTCTAGGGTATATTTCTGACAGTTCAACCAAGTGAGTGTGCACGTCAGCTTTTGAAAACGGCAGTAATATTGCTTAGAGCAAGTTTAATAAGGCTGACTGTGCTAGCTATAAGGGAATCCATGTCAGCATAGTCCTATGTGGAGGGGAGAGAAAAGGAGAGAGAGAGCCAAGCCGACTCCCATGCAAGAGTCAGGCTATAGCACAGGAAAAGAGGCATTATCCATGCATATACCCATAGAACTAATTGCTATACCCATGCATGTATTAAATTATCAATACCCATGTATGTATTAAATGATTGAGAGCTCTTGTGGAGACAACTTATAACCAGCTTATTGTATGAGTTGACTGCATCATTATCTTTTGATGACATGGAAATGTATTGGAGGTAGCAGCTATCTGTACTATTAAATTTGCTCTTAGAGCAAGTTTAATAAGGCTGACTGTGCTAGCTATAAGGGAATCCATGTCAGCATAGTCCTATGTGGAGGGGAGAGAAAAGGAGAGAGAGAGCCAAGCCGACTCCCATGCAAGAGTCAGACTATAGCACAGGAAAAGAGGTATTATCCATGCATGTACCCATAGAACTAATTGCTATACCCATGCATGTATTAAATTATCAATACCCATGTATGTATTAAATGATTGAGAGCTTTTGTGGAGACAACTTATAACCAGCTTATTGTATGAGTTGACTGCATCATTATCTTTTGATGACATAGAAATGTATTAGAGGTAGCAGCTATCTGTACTATTAAACTTGCTCTTAGGATGCCACATCGAGGTGCGGCAATGCGGATTCCCTTGTTCTTCAGCCGTGCCACAAAGCGCCGGTCATTCCTCGAGAGATGAACACAAGATTGCTTTGAATCAAGACCCTTTTTCTTATAAAAAAAATATATCCATTTTTCGTCGAAACATCAGCCCATTTTTTCGTCAAAACATTGACGGAGTTCTTTTTTAATTTATAGCTTATAATTTATGATTTTTTGTAAACAAACAAACGAGGCGACGTCGTTTCAAAATAGCTTCTAGGATAATTTTTTTTAAAAAAAATAGCTTATCAGGTTATAAACATTGGGGCATGATCGACCCAGTTTAGAAGCCTGGAAGCGTGCAGCAGGTCATAAGGAATGATCTATGGAAAATTTTTTATACTAGTGGCCAACTCATGCATTCACACAGCTAGTTTCTTAGATAATATATTTAGGCTTCATTTGAAAAGATAAAATAATTAAGTAAGAAATTTTAGAGTATGAAAAAAGCACTTAATATAAAAGATTAAAGTACAATCTTATTTCGATTTTAACTTTAATCACTAATGATCAAGAACATATCTAGATTGTATAAAGGACAGAAAGTGCTCTCTAATTGAAAATTAATACACACTAAGTCAATAACACTTGTGTAATAGGGATCATCATTGGGGGGAGAGTACAAAAACTAGCTACCTTGCTTGCATGACTACTTAAGAAAAAGTCGGTAACTTAATGTGGCATACAAATAGTTGTCATAGTAATTCCCAAACCTAATTTAATTCCTTGGGTGCGTTTTTGGATTGTACTTGGCGTGGATTAGCTTCTTTGGTTTTAGGCTGGAATTTGTGTAAAATTCCAATTTCTATTTTTCATTCAAATACTATTCCAAAATTTAGTTTTCTAGGAATCTTACTTTGGAATTTGTATCAAAATTAAATTGCTAATTTTCTTTTATTTTGGTTAATTTGGATTTGTATGTGACATGGACTCTTTCTTTTAATTTGATAATTTTATTAAATTATTATTTTGAATTGTAATTATTTTTTAATGTTACTTTGGAAGTAGTATGGAAACCATAATCAAAGTTGTTCATACCGTACTGGAGGTCATACCAGTTTGGTTCTTGGAATGGTACGTTCTGGTACTGGCCCATATCAGTGTACCATATCAGATTTAATATAATAATACGGGTATATATTTATAAGTATATATTTGTTTAATTATATGCACAAATGTCACTTGTAATATTATTTCAAATACATAGTACTACTATCAAATATAACATATAGTTCAATAGACAATATTATCAATTCTGTCGGTACCGGCAGGTGTTTCATAGGTATGAAAGCCGGTATGGCCGGTATTGGCCGGTATCGAACCCGTATGACCGGTATGGGCCGGTACAGTATTAGGCTTGCTTTGTACTGGTTCAGGTGGCGGTATGGTACGTACCAGCCAGTACGATCGGTACCAAAATGGTATTGACAAGTCTAATCATAATGCTAATTTCCTTTATTTTTATTTTAAATTTCAATTAATTTGGATTATACTTGAAGTTGACTCTTTCTTTTCACTTGAGCCATTATAACTTGGGTCTGCCTGATAGATAGCTAGATCTTTTTGGTTAACATGAGAGTTTTCTGGAAATAGATATAGATAGATTCTATTCAAAAGTTTTTGTATCCCAGAGATGCCTTGCACCTTCCTATGGCATTGCTTCAGAAAAGATTACCCTTGTACCTCACTGTTGACCTATTTGTGGCAATCAAACTGAATTGAGCTGTGCAAAGACCATTTACCCCAATTTACTCTTCTTTTTACTCCAATCGGCCCCCACTTGATAGGGTCACAAATCTCCTTCTCAATCGAGGAGAGATAAGATAGGGGGCTGCACGGCATGGCCTGCTAGTTGTAGAATAAGGGCGGGAAAGGTCGAACGACTACAAAAACAAATCTGGGATGATGAGAGGAGCATGATGGTCTTGGTGGTTTGTTTAGGTAGCGTGGAGGAAAAATGGTAGGGGAGGAAGGAAGAGGGAGGTGATGGGAATCTTTCGTCGTGGTTAATTTAAGTAGGGCCTACCAGAAGAAATGAATTGGGGTAGCAGTGTGTAAATAGCCAATGTTGGGTAATCCACATAGAGGAAGACAAGCTTGATCCAGTGAATCTAGGAGGACAGCAGCCAAATTGTGTGAGGAGCAATGCTTAGGGGAAGGAGGGACATGAAATGATGCAAAGGGATTGTCCAGGAGCTCGCCGGGGTGACAGGGATATGGTGGCAGTTGAGTGCCAAAGACGGGGACAATGACACATTCCTTGTCTACGTCCTCATTTTCTGGTTTGGATAGGGTAGGACCTTAGGAGCACAGTGTTCTCATCGAGTCATCGCATGGCATGGTTTTGAGGACTCTCTAACCAACCTGACGAGGTGGGGCTAGCGTCGGCCACAACAAGTCATCCAGGTGTGGATCTACAGTGTAATCACTAGTGTTGGGTGACCCCAGTGATATGTGGCCAACCTCCATGCAGTGTTTACAATTTGACTCATTATGCTCTTATTTAACCCTACACTCTACATGGGTATATTTATAACAAGTACATAGGAGACTCCACGGAGGAGTAGAACTCTGAGTTGGAGAATTTATAAGGGGAACATAGGAGACTCCATGGAGGAGTAGAACTCTGAGTTGGAGAAGGAAATAAATCCTAAATTCGAATTCGGAACACATGTTATAACATGCAAGGGCAAATAGTAGAGGATCAAAGGAACAAAAGACATAGATTTAACGTGGAAAACACTTGCAAAAAAACTACGAGTGCACTGAAGCAGAATCACTATATGAGGAATATTACAAGCACAAGATGACAAGACGTCTAAAACATGCGACTACAGGGGTACATATATAGGGCTAGAGACCGAAGTCCCGAACGGAGAAGAAAATCGAGTCAGAGTGGGTTCTGCCAGCAACTGTCATGTCTGACACAACTTGGCACAATGTCCAGCACGGACACGATATGATGAATTCGATCGTAAACTGAACAAGCTGTGATGTGGCAACCACAATGGCAAACACTCGATGACATGGCTGCCATAGTGACAAAACCACTTTCAAAACCAGTCTCAGGGATGAAATGACCCGGTATTAGATGTTCAATGGAATAAGTGGAGTAAAAAAATTTAAGGGTTAAATGAATATACATGCTACTTCGGGCCAGTAAAATAGACTTTTTCCTTTTTCCCCTAAACATCGCCAAGCTGGTATTTTTGGGTTTCAAACGCAGTCTTGATACATTTTAAATATTCATATCAAACATAGTGCGGTATCTTATATTCTCATTAGCTCTTACCCCATATCACTTGATGGCTACAGGGTGATGCAGAGATCAACAAAATGGTGCTTGGTTTTCTGGGCGTCGACGCCAAGGTTGACATCAGCCGGCTGGGGCTCCACCCCCTCGACATTTTTCACAGGAACTTCACCAATGGCGCTCGTCATGACATTCCAAGGTCGGTGACGGAGCTCTACACCATGCCCTCCGCCGCGAAGCTCTACGAGTGGGGCATCCATTTCAGGAGCGCTGCTGACAGCTTTCTCAACGTCCATTTCGAACGCGGCGTGCTGAGCATGTCAGAAATCTTGGTCCACGATCACACCGAGACAGAGTTCCTCAACCTGATGGCGTTCGAGCGGCTACACGTCGGAGCCGGCAACGACGTGACGGCCTACGCGGTCTTCATGGACGACATCATCAACACGGCCAGGGACGTGGAGCTGCTGAGCTCCGAAGGGGTTATCAAGAATTTCTTGGGGAGCGAAGAGGAGGTGGCGAAGCTGTTCAACACTCTACACAAGGGAGCGATGATTAACGAATGCAGAGTGCTCCACGACGTGAAGCGGCAGGTGAACGACTACTGCAGGAAGTCCTGGAACCGGTGGCGGGCCGATTTCATACAGACCTACTTCAGTAGCCCCTGGGTGTTCATCTCCCTCGTCGCCGCCGCCATCCTACTCGTCGCGACGCTCCTGCAAACCGTCTACACTATCATAAAGAAATGAAATAGCCAGAACTCTAGGGTACGTACCACCTGTGATGCAATACGATCACGCAGCGGCCAAAAGTGTGTTATGCGTACGTAGTAGTTTCTAATCTGCAGGCGTATTACTCACCCGGTCTGGCCGGTATGTAGACTTCCCTTGTCCTGTAAACTCCGTAAGGGACCAATATTGTTTCGATCCATGCAATGATCGAGTATGTATGTGTCCAGTTCCATCTACCGTCTGCCAGCGTGAATCAAGAACATGAACAGCAGCATTTTTTTTGAGAGGAATGAACAGCAGCAGTTAATGGCTTATTAGCTTAACGCCTCAAGGTTGAGTCGGGACCCGGATTTATGTCTGGACCCTCGCTACTACTGAGCTCCTATGATCATGATCAGTACACTACTACAGAAAGTCTAATACTAGACGGTTAATCACAGACGATTTGACAAAACCATCTGTGACCGACACTAACACAGACGGCTTTAATTTGGACACCATCTATGTTGGTGGCGTCGGAGAAAACGAGTATCACAGACGGTTCTTACCGATGAACCGTATCACAGACGGTTTTTTTATTAAAAACCGTTTGTGATAATCTGCAATTATCACAGACGGTTTTTTATTAAAAACCGTCTGTGATAAGCTGATTATCACAGACGGTTTTTAATAAAAAAACCGTCTATGATAATGGCGATAGACATTTATTGCGCAGCTCAGAACAGCATCTATCTTCATTTCGATCTAGATCTAGCCGGTGCTGCACACTTTCGCTCAGGATGCAAGCTAGGCGATTTCAGGCCAATTAATTTGGTAAGAGGATGCAGAGATTGAGCTTTGAAGATTCATACTTTCCTGGCTGCTCTAGATATGGTTAGTAATGAAATTTATTTTTCTTTGCATTACAATTTAGATCTAAGTAATTGGTGAGTGTTATTGAAGATGGTTTGCAAAATTGTTGGTTATATAATAGCTGTTGTGTTTATAATATGAATTAAGCTAGCAAAGCCTAAATGCATGTGATATATATGTAGTAATAATTAATTAATTTAATTTTTAGTACTAAGGAGCTGATTTCTCTGATGACGTTTCTGAACCGTCTGTAATATAGTTTTCTGTAGTAGTGGTAGCTAGCCCACAGAATACAACATTGATGAATATCACATCTATATATGTAAATAAATATAAAAAACATTAATAACAAAAATCATAAATGAGTCTAGCTTATGGCCAAAGTCTTACATCACTGGCCAAAGGTCAAATACTGACGAAGCCCTCCAGTGAAAAAGGTAAATAGCAGTAGAAACCATCTAGATATGCCTAATCAACTGGGGAGCGCAACTTAGTACTTGGCATCATCTTCAACTCGTAATGGGTATCTTTAAGAAATGATTTCACATGTATTAGCATGAATGAGTACAAAAATACTTAGCAAGTCCTTATACCAATAGCCTCATAGGCGCGGTGACACGCCGCGCCAGCCACCGTGTGTACCGAATTAAAAGAGGCGATAATTCGCGAGGAGGTTTTTTAAAAAAATCGAGGGCACATGTGTATTTTCGAAAAAGCCGAAGGTCTTTTTCGTAAAAAATTGAGGACCTGTACGTAACTAAACGAGGACCCGTACGTAATTTAGAAAACCGCGGGGCGCTATCCTGCAAAAATTTCGGTGAAAAAACTGCCATGGACCTTTTCGCGAGGAAAAAGGACCTCTACGTAATTTTCAGAAAACACAAGGAAAATGCCTCCCCCGGCCATACGGGAATTCCCCCGCCACGCGCCGGCCGGAGCGCATGGGCGGGGTGACGTGGCCTTCCCTCCGCGCCGGAATCCCTCCGGAAGTATAGGCTGGGGATACAAGTATATATAAATATATTTGGCTTATCAAGGGAAGGTCTTAGGATCATTTTAGCACAAACAAGCTTTATTTTCAAATATAATATTATAGAATTTTTCACACCTATGAGCTAGTTATTTTAACTTAAAACCAAACTGTCATTTGTGACCGAGTAAGATTCATCATATAGGGGATTCCCTCATAAAATCAATATTGTTAGTTTTATTTGTTTTCATGCAGATTAGATGTGTCTATGTACTCCCAAGGTTGAAGAACAATGAAAAGAGTTAAGCTTGGTCGAAACCGAAGAAATAACGAGTGCTGGAATTGCTGTCTAGACATTTGGATTTAGTTTTACGAACCTAGATGGCCTCAAATAAAAATATCCATAACTAGAATGTTGTAGATCTTGTCAAGAGTTTCAATCTCGACTATTGAATCATCTCTATCGAACTTTGCATGAAGAAGTTATAACCTCCGGAGGACACACTCACTACTACAGAAAAGGTCATCACAGACGGTTCGAAAACGTCATCACAGACGGTTTTTTATGGGTCAGTGATAATCGAAGGTCATCACAGACGGTTTGCGAACTGTCTGTGATTATCAGCTATCACAGACGGTTTTTGAGTAAAAATCGTCTGTGATAACTGATTAACACAGACGGTTTTTGAGTAAAAACCGTCTGTGATTATCAGCTATCACAGACGGTTTTTACTCAAAAACCGTCTGTGATATTCCCTTCGACCCCTACATACATTTCTGTTATTGGCTAGCCTCAGGAAATGCTAGCCATGCCCTCTGAAACAAGCAGATAATCACAGACAAAAACATACAATTCACACATCTTATTTCCTTTCAGATACATTTCACAGACATAAAACATTAAATTGACATCGCACTTCATTTCACAAACATAAAGCATGCATCCATTTTGCAAATCGATTAATTGAATTGAAATGAAATATCTATTAACAAATGCACAGTTACAAAAGATCTACACTGCATTTGCAGTGATAAGACCAATAAGAAATCATGGTGCGCAGTGGAACCGTCCTCCTGACTTTATGACTTGAGTCAGCAAAAAGTACGCCAACTCTCCTTGAATCCCTCCAAGATCAGACTGTTTCAATGCAGTTGACGGGATGGACGCAGTCTGTCGATAGGAATATCAATGTGCGTATATATGTAATGTGATAAGTATGAAGTAATTATGGGAAGAGTGACAAACCTTGGGATTGGTGAGCCTCGAGGAATCGAGGAGTAGTTCCATATGTTGGGAAACGTAGTATCCACATGTGTTGCCCGGCTGCTGCTGGTGGCACTGCAAAAAATGGAATATGTTAGTTCAAGAGGCATTAGTACCAACTGTTGCATAGGATTAATTAATGCGAAATAGCGAATACCTTAAAATCTTCAGATGTATCCGGTTCACTGAACGGGAACACTAGAGTCCCTACTTTAGTTGGTAATACTATAAACCAAATAGCAAAGTCCCTAAACTAGTGTATCCGGTTCATTGAACGGGAACACTAGAGTAGGTCACTTGCTTCACTTGCTGTTTTTTGGCTAGATACATGGAGCATTTGGGTGGAAAGATGAACTGTTTCGTCAGGCGCATGATTGCCAATTCGAAGCATAGCATAGCATCCGAGGCACATCCGAGGTCTGCTGCTGTGTCTTGAGGAATGCCAAGAGCTGGTCTTCAGATGTGGCATTCCTCAAGACACAGCAGCAGGCCTCGGATGTGCCTCGGATGCTATGCTCCATCTGAAGACCAGCTCTTGGTATTCCTCAAGACACAGCAGCAGACCTCGGATGTGCCTCGGATGCTATGCTATGCTTCGAATTGGCAGTCATGCGCCTGACGAAACAGTTCATCTTTCGACTCAAATGGTCCATGTATCTTTTGCAACAATCGCAAGATTTCTTTATCTGGGAACCTCATCCACAACATTCTCCACCCCGACAATCCTTCTTTTTCCCGTAAAATTCAAGGCAATTTTATTACAAAAGTGCAAAAAAAAGACATTCCCAGATTCTTCGTGAGCAGCCACATAGCCGACTTCTTCGGTGAGCGACTATCCATCTGCTTCTTCCCACTCATTTTCTTCATCTCTGGTCTCTGGATCACGTACGCCAGTAGCGATGATTCAGAATCATCGCTACTGGCGTACGTGATCCAGAGACCAGAGATGAAGAAAAGGAGTGGGAAGAAGCAGATGGATAGTCGCTCACCGAAAAAGTCGGCTATGTCGGCTGCTCACGAAGAATCTGGGAATGTCTTTTTTTTGCACTTTTGTAATAAAATTGCCTTGCATTTAAGAAGGAAAAAAGATGGATTGTGGGAGTGGACATCACATCTCGGCAGTAGTCGGCATATACTATTACTACAAGGTCTCTAAACAAAGTTCTATGAAGCAAATGACACAAACTAGTGTATCCGGTTCATTGAATGGGAACACTCGAGTGTGTCACTTACTTCATACCCCTTGAAGGTCTATGTGGCATATACACTAGAGTGGTCCTTGATTGGTTAATTTGTGCTCTCAAATTGTAGGGTTGCACAAGATTAATCTTGGTCGTCCCGCTACTAAATGATAAGATGAGGAAGCAAGAAAAGTGAAACATGATGCTCAATGTTAGGAAGAGAGGAGAGGAGTAGAGGGAAGGGGGAGAAGGGAGGGGTGATGTGGACAGAGAGAGGGGTTATGTGCCTATACTATATACTATATACTAACACAACAAGCAATGTAATATGTACCAATGTAAACTAAGCAACTGCAGTAAACAATGTACCCATGTAGTATGTACCAAATAGCAAATTAAACTAAGCTACTGCAGTAAACAATGTACCAATGTAATATGTACCAAATAGCAAACTAATTAAGCAACTGCAGTAAACAATGTACCAATGTAGTATGTACCAAATAGCAAATTAAACTAAGCTACTGCAGTAAACAATGTACCAATGTAATATGTACCAAATAGCAAACTAATTAAGCAACTGCAGTAAACAATGTACCAATGTAGTATGTACCAAATAGCAAATTAAACTAAGCTACTGCAGTAAACAATGTACCAATGTAATATGTACCAAATAGCAAACTAATTAAGCTACTGCAATAAACAATGTACCAATGTAGTATGTACCAAATAGCAAACTAATTAAGCTACTGCAGTAAATAATGTACCAAATAGCAAACTAATTAAGCTACTGCAGTAAACAATGTACCAATGTAATATGTACCAAATAGCAAACTAATTAAGCTACTGCAGTAAACAATGTACCAATGTAATATGTACCAAATAGCAAACTAATTAAGCTACTGCAGTAAACAATGCTCACAATGCTCAAAACCATAGTCCATCACAGAAACTGCTCACAATACTCAAAACCCTAGTCCATCACAGAAAGTGCTCACAATGCAGACAGTAATCGAGGGGAGGTGGCCGGCGAGGGGCTCGGGGGAGGCGGCCGGCGACGGGCTCGGGGAGGCGGTCGACGAGGGTTCGGGGAGGCGGAGGCGACGACGGGCTCGGGATTTAATTAGATCTAGATCGAATAACTGCGCAGCACACAGGGAAAACCCTAGCCAGAGGGTATATATAGGGAGGTTATCACAGACGGTTCTAAGTTTATAACCGTCTGTGATAGTTATACTATCACAGACGGTTTTAAACTTAGAACCGTCTGTGATATTGATATCACAGACGGTTCTAAGTTCAGAACCGTCTGTGATAAGCCTTTGCGACTGTAGTTATTAAGACAACACCAATAACCACAGCTGCATTCATATCCACCACCAAACAGCTGCATTCATATACGCTTCGTGTTTCGATTGCCAGAACGCTTCGTGTTTCGATCGTCTAATTAACGTCTCTCGATCGTTATACGAAGCGTCTATCATTAATGTTTGGGTATACGATGCTAAAGGTTAAATATGCGCGCCTAATCCAGGTCTCTTCTACGTACGTACAATATGGATTCTACTATTCTTGTGATCATCTCCTTCCTCTCATCTGTTCATCACGAATTGTTCGGCCGGAACCTTACACAGGCGGCCAGCAATTTGCATCTGGAGCAGCTTCTCCGCACACGCCCTGCTCTCCTTCCCCGACTTTCTTGCATCCGTCAGCTCGACCCCATCATCCGCCGTCGACGGAGGCGTCTCGCTGCCGCTCAAGAAAGGGAAACATCCCTCACCCTGGTTCTTCTCCACAATGTGCGCAAAGCGGAAGAAGATCTACACGCATTGGAGAGACTGATGGATAGCCTTGCCGATCAAGCAAATACGGCAGATTCTGAGGAATCTTTTCATGCTATCCTCTACGACATTATGGATGCTGCTGATCATTTGCCCAGGCTGGAGGAGGAAGTGCTGAGGACAAGGGCAATCTTAACGGCGTTCGAGAATTTAGCGGCTGATCCTCCAAGTCCCCAAGTCGAAGAAGAAGCGTACGAAGCCCAAAAGATTACAATCTGGGAAACTCTTTACCTGTGCAACTTTTGTAATAAATTTGCCTCTAATTGAAATTAATAAATTTTCCTTTAATTTGTGATCTCTTGTCTCAGTAGTTCTGTAGTTAAGTTATTAGAAGCAATGTGTACTTATATATTAAACTCTGATCTAGAATATGACAGACAAAGGGACATCACAGACGGTTCTTGTTAAAAACCGTCTGTGAACATTCACAGACAGTTCTTAACAACAACCGTCTGTGATAGTCTACACAACACAGACGGTTTTTAATAAAAAATCGTCTGTGATAATCCCAGATTATCACAGACGGTTTTTAATACAAACCGTCTGTGATATTCCAGTATCACAGATGGTTCAGCGGTAAGAACCGTCTGTGATACTCCTTTTTCCCGCCACAAATACCACAGACGGCCTTCAAATTAAAACCGTCTGTAATAGTGTACATTACAGACAGTTTCACAAAACCGTCTGTGATTTAGCGTCTACTATTAGCCTTTCTGTAGTAGTGACTGTGTGCAGCGACAGTAGAGCATATTTTGAGAAGTAATATGATCATGAACAACCGTATCGGACGACCGTATCATCTGCAGGTGTGCACGGGAATGGCCCTAAAAGGCCCATTTCAAAGCCGATTTGAATGCGATTTGTTTTGGAATGTTCCTTATGACCTAAGGAAGATTTCTAGAGAATGGAAACCACCCAAACAACCTTAGAGTCAGATTGGGATGAGATTTGGAAGGAATCAAAGGAACCCACATCGCTATATATATTTCCATCCAAGGGGGAGAATGCCCAAGCCATCACCACGCACGCCCCCATCAACAATTGCCGGCCCTAGCACATCCAAGAACACATCTACATCACCTCCACATGTGATCTAAGCAAGAAAAAGGAGGAGCGCCGCTTCCACCTAGCGCGGCCCTAAAGCCGGTGCCTCCAACATGTTGTCTCCATCAATGACGACCTTCCTTCTCTTTTTTTATCTTGTTGTATGTTTGTTCTCATACTCCAAGAACAAGCAAGGCAAGGGACGTTGAAGGGAAGGTTCGAGCGACGGGTTGCACAAAATGGCTTGGTCGGTCCAAGTGAGGCGTGATCCAGTGGAACTAAAGCAGAAGAAACTTGCTAATGCATGACAAGCCATTGGTACACATACACATAACGAGCATGGCAATTGCTTGCAAGGGAATGTGAAGATAGGGTCAAGGTGAGCGTATTTTGGTAGTTTACCAAATATTGGAAACTTAGTTGGATCAAACTTGCAGTGCTTGAGCGGCATTTAGGAAAGTGGTTTAGGTCAAAGATATGTTGAGAAGATCAAGTGGATTAAAGGCTAAAGACTTAGCAGGTTCGGGCTCATGTGCTTTGAAAAAAGTGCATGAGTTAAGCGTGAGTGTAAAACCCATGTTATGTGGGGTTAACGGGTTTTCTGAATTATGCTAGTGGATAGTATCTATTAGAGTTAGATGTGGGCTGATTACTCTATCTATTTAGTGAGATAAGGATAGAGGCTTGCAAGTCAACCACTCTTGAGTTAGGGTTAGGGTTTGAAAGAGAAGCGAGTGTTTGGGTTCTCCTAGGGTTTGGGTCTCCTTCCCCCATCCCTTTTATCACGGCACAAGTTCTAAGCCATTCCCAACTCCTCCCGTATGACTCATTCTAGGAAACGACTTCACCTCTAAAAATTCGAGTATCCCATTTTCACATATCCCCTTTTCGCTATTTATGCACATGTTCTCAAAAGTGTTATTTTAATAATATTACATTTCTATTAAAAACTAAGTGTATTTGTACACTGAAGTGTTTAGGATGGCAAAATGATGTTTTATAACATATTATAGCTTTTGGAGTGCAAGTTTGGTACTTCAGAAGACCAAGACATCAAAGTTAGTAAATCGAGGAGAGTGGCATCGTCAAACGTAGGATCAAGTGTGTTACTTTTTTTTGTATATTGTGGTTGTGCATTGAGCTATTGTACCATGATTATTATTAGGTCCTAGTGTCTAACTTCAGTGGTTGATCGCCAGCCGCCAACTTCTCCTTCACAGTTAAGGCAAGTAACATTGCGGTGGTTGCAATTTATTATGAAACTCTCATGCTTTGTAGACACTTTCTTAATTAAAAGTTGTTTTACTACAAACATTAAGTTTTACTGAATTTTATTTATGTGAATTATGATGAATTGTGGTGCTTATGTATTATGTATGATTGTTGCATGATGATACCTCGATGATTACATGTTGATGTTGGATGTTTATTTGGTGCAAGCGCTATGTGTGCTAAATTGGTGATTATGTTGAGTGGTGAATGTCTATGAGATGCAAGTACATACATGTGCTAAACTAGTGTTACTTATGAAGTATATTGATTATGGAATATGGTGCATCATGAACTGCATTAATATTGTTGCATATCTATGCATATGGTGTAAAAAAAGTTGTATCGGTACAAAAAGTGCATTTGAGCCTGGTCAGTGAGAAAGTAATATAACTAGTCTGGAGTGCTTAGGGCTAGCAGGATGGTGAGAAAGTTATATAACTATTTTGGAGTGCTCTTGGAGTTCATGGCATATTTGCATCATTGCACTATTATCAACATGGAGTATTGAATTTGAATGTGTGAAGTGATTGATGTTGGTTTTGTAATTTTGTTTGAAACCTAATAATCAACTTCATATGAGGTATATTTGTTTCAAGACCGTTGCTTGCTGAGATTTATATCTCACTCCTCTCTTTCCCCCATTTCAGGTTTGAATGCTTCAAGACGCACATGTGGGAGAGAATAGCTGGAGCCTACACACATATATATGTTTCTTTTAATCTCCTAATTAATTGTTCTCCCAGCGTAATTGTTGTAAGGTCCTTTAAAGTATTTAAACCAAGCCCAATTTTTTTATCAATACATTATGTGCTGGAATTTAATTATATTTATTATATTAAGCATTATGTAGTGAGTACACTACTACAAAAGAAGCTAAACTGAACGCTTACATCACCGACGGTTCCTAAGAACCATATGTGATATAAGTATCACAGACAGTTCATACGAAAAATCTTATGCGGTAATTTCATAAACGATTATTTATACGAACCATCTGTGATAATACAAGACATCACAGACGGTTCTTACTAATGCCCGTCTGTGATAATTCACAGACAGTTCTTGATAAGAACCTTCTACAATAATGGCGGACGTCACAGACAATTTTTTATTTAAACCGTCTGTGATACTTCACAGACGGTTTGTATTAAAAACTGTCTGTGATAATGAAGTTATCATAGACGGTTTGTATTAAAAACCGTCTATGATAATGAAGTTATCATAGACGGTTTGTATTAAAAATTATCTGTGATATATTTCCTACCTTGTAATCTCCCAAAATTTTATAATCTCCCACCTGAGTCCAAGTAGGATTCAGTTTTGAGACACCTTTAGTAAAACGGGCATAACTTTTGCATACGGTATTCGTTTTCGACATTTTGTACTCGTTGGAAGGCTAACGATGAGCATAATTCAAAAAAAAAGACCAGCCTATGCCAGTCACCCTCTATGACCCTCAAAATCGGCCATCTTTAGCCCCAAATTTCATATTTTAAGTTTGTTGCCTTTTTGTTTCTGCTACTTGAAAATTTTCCTGCACCACTTGTTTTATATTGTAGTTTAATGAAGGATGTGTTAGTCTAGTTCGCATTAGCCTGAAGTTTCTTGTAGTATAAATATTTTTCTAAATTTGTAACCATGAAGCTTATCATTGTAAAATTGTAAGTGTTCTCTTGTATATGCAGTGCTATGGGTAACCTACTCGATATCTTGTGATGTTATAATGCTGGGTTCTAATATTAATGGAAACAGAATGTGTTGCTATGTTTGTTACTGTATTTGTTTGTCTTCAGATGATATAGTCAACATTTCCTGAGGCTAGCCAAAAAATTGAAAAAAAACTATGTATAGAATAAACTATCACAGACGGTTTTGTGGTAGAAACCGTCTGTGAAGAATTATAATAGATGGCTCGAATCAGAAACCGTCTGTGATGGGGAAGTATCACAGACGGTTCTATATTCCAACCGTCTATGATACTCACACATCACAGACGGTTGATTGCTAGAACCATCTGTGATGTGTGAGTATCATAGACGTTTTTGGTTCGAGCAGTGTATGATAGTGTTCTTCACAAACGATTGTAGTTACAAACCGTCTGTGATGTATTTATCACAGATGGCTCATAAACCATTTATGATAACCTCTAATTATCACTGATGCATAAATTCAGACGGTTCAAAAAATCATCTATGATGACAGCTTGGAACTGTCTGTGATGACCTATTTTGTAGTAGTGGTAATAGTGGCATCCTAGGGCCTGTGGAGGGCTGGAGTGTTACAATTGGTACTAGAGCAGCCATTAGACCCTCAAAAAAGAATTTTCAAATTGACACAAATGTGCACATGCAGGCTGGGGATGGGGGTTGCATTACATTGCATGCGCCTATTACTGCAATATGTGCTTTGTCCTTTTTCCCCTGCTGATGAGGGTTTATGTTTTGCATTGAGTGCTTCATTCGTGGAAGCCCTATTTGTTACAATAAACTAGAAATTCTAAAAAAATGTCTCCTAATTTTGTGGACCCTAGTCATGGTCAGTAACCATTACCGTTAGATGTTACGAGATAAAAAAGGATTGTATAGAATCATGGTTCAAGAAAGTACCAATGCTCATGGTTGTTTCCTACGCAAGTATGCGAGATTGCTCCATAATGTGAGTAGAGTTTAGTCCTGTTTGAAAATACCGTGACTTTTGTTTTTACCTATGACTTTTGGCAGATTACGAGACGAGCGAGATTGAACCAGGGCAAAGCTAGGAAAAACAGTTATTGGGGTCACTAAGTCACTAGAGTATGAACTATAGTACTAGTAAGGTACAATTCACGCTATGTAACGATTCGAATATTTCACACTCAAGGAGTACATGAACAATTGAAATATGCAGCGACATAATAGTTCTTCTATATTCAAAAAGCAAGACATATGAGTTGGTAGTTTGGGTGAAGTCATGAAGCCAGTTGTTGACATCTTTTAGAGGAAAGAAAACTAAGCCCCAAAAGATGACTTCGTAGCTTCAATTCGAGTTTTCTAAAAGCAATGAACAAATATGGCATGTTATAATTCAAAATTGACATTGGTAGTACGAAAATTTTATAGACTAAAGGAATATCATTAAGCGAAACATGTGAAGTGACTCACATTTTAGAGTTGTACCTTGCAAGTTTTCATCTTCATAAAGCAATCAATCACAGTATCATTCTCAATAGTAGAAAACATGTCATTCTCCACATAGCAAATTAGATGATGCTGGCATGGCGGCACCAAGCCGACAACACACAGCCACCAATGATGGGGAAAGCTAGAAAGGATCCAAGGAAGGTAAAGGTTAGGCGGGCCTCGATGATAGCAATGGGGATGGCCGGACGGTGCCGACGCGATGGCACCAAGCCGACAGCACGTAGCTGCCAACATGGGGAAAGCTGAAAAAGAGGAATTGGGGCCAGAATGAAGATTGACGAACTACAAACATAGGAGAGAGGCAAGACTCTACTTGATGCCTTGGCGGCATGGCCAGTGAGCTGGGCCTCCCTGCGGACGTGCAGTGCATTGTGCAGTGCTTGATGCCTCGACCAACTAGATAGGCCTAGGCTGTCAAAGATTTCTTTGGGCTAGGCTATTGGGGCCTCGGACTAGGATTACTCCATTTTACAAATTGGGTTCACCTACAAAAATACACATGGTCTACTCCTTGTACTACTAGGCCGCATTGGTGTCACCGAACCACAATGCCAGTACATTGGATTCGCCCCTGGATTGAACGAGTAAGAAACACTCACGTTAAAAGCCACTCAATTTAAAATGGCTCCTGCAGTAACTTTATAAATAGTTTATAGAAACTATATTAAGAAGTCACTTTGTTTAAAAACTAACTTCTAAAAATTAAAAGCTAAAAACTATTTGATATAGGATCACGTAGACATTGGACAATAAAGGCAACCAAGAAAGTCAAATAGACATCGATCAATAAACGCAATGAAGAAAGTACGGCTAACAGTGAAGATTCCCTTTCTCCAAGGTGACAATTTTATATGATTGAAGGGCGGATATTCTAATAATTTGAGCTGACTTTGAGTTGGTTTATTTGAAGCTTTTCTAGAATTTGAGGATAACTTTGTAGTCCCGAAACCAAGACTGAATACAAGTCAGACGGAAAAACGTCGCCACGTTGATATTTATACAAACACAAATGTCTACATGTACTAGTTGAGTGTCTGTGTATTGCTACGGAATAAAAATATTCAACAGACATGGATATGTAGGGGAAACATATGTCTGACAGTTCATGAAATATTAACAAAGGAAAACATTTAATGATGGACCGATTTTTAAGAAATGAAAAAAACAGTATTGTAGCCTCCCAATTTTTTTAATAAAAGAAGATAGAGGTAAGTCATATGTTCATCCTAACTCTTTTAACATGTATGCCTTACTCTGAAAATGCCAGTTCATAGCATACTTCAGAGGAAACAAAACAAATATAGATAGCAACAATAAAAGAGTTAATGGAACTAGAGGTGCTCAACATATTATGATACAAATAAACATCATATCATCATTATACGTAGCAATATTCGCTTAACAGGAAGCTGTCATTGCCAATACTGAGATTCTGAGTACTTGAGTGTATGTGTATATGCATGCATGTGTGAGAGCAGTATATCGCCTCCCACATAAACCAATGGAGAGAGAGAGGCAGTCCTTGTAAAAGTACTTAGATTTGATAGAATCATCACAACAGCCTCCAGTTCCTATCTGTGGCTATGGCCATAGGCTACGACCACAGACTACAACCACGAGTTACGACTATTGGCCACGACCGCAGTGTTCAACCACTAGTTACGACCATAGGCTACGACCACTGACTACGACCACTATCTTTGACCACTAGCTACGACCATAGTCTTTGACCACTCTCTACGACCATAGTATTCGACCACTGGCTACGACCACAGTCTTCAACCACTGGCTATGACAACCGTCTTTGACCACTGGCTACAACCACTGTCTTCGACCACTGGCTACAACCACTGTCTTCGACCACTGGCTACGACAACCATCTTTGACCACTGGCTACAACCACTGTCTTCGACCATTGTCTACAACCATAGCACCTCGACTGCATCTCCGACCACACAGGTCTTCTAGTACCGAGGTCGACTGTAGCTACGACAATCGACCGTCGACCACTGTAGCTACGACCACTAGCTTGGCTATGACCACAGCGTTCGACCATTGGCTACGACCACGAGTTACGACCACGGGCTACGACCACAGTGTTTGACCACTAGCCACGACCACAGGCTACGACCACTATCTTCGACCATTGGCTATGACTATAGTCTTCGACTACTAGCTACGACCACAACACCTCGAGAGCATCTCTGACCACACAGGTCTTCTAGAACCGAGGTTGACTGTAGCTACGACAATCGACCGTCGACCACTGTAGCTACGACCACGGGATACAACCACTGGGTACGCCTATAGTGTTCGACCACTAGCTACGACCACGAGCTACAACCACAGGCTACGACCATGAGCTACGACCATGGGCTATGACCACCGTCTTCGACCACAGGCTACAACCACAAGCTACGACTACTGGCTACGACCATGGGCTATGACCACGGGCTACAACCATGGGCTACGATCATAGGCTACGACCACGCGCTACGACCACTGGCTACGACTGCAGTGTTCAACCATTGGCTACAACCACAGGTTACGACCACGGGCTACAACCACCATCTATGACCACTAGCTACGACCACTTTCTTTGACCACTGGCTATGACCATAGTCTTTGATCACTCGCTACGACCATAGTCTTCGACCACTTGCTATGACAACCGTCTTCGACCATAGGCTACAATCATAGTCTTCGACCACTGGCTACGACAACTATCTTCGACCAATGGCTATGACCATGGGCTACAACCACGGGCTATGACCACGAGCTACAACCACAGGCTACGACCACTGGCTTTGACCACAGGCTACCACATGTTATGCAACCTGACATTGCTGCTTGGGGCTTCGCCTCACAGTCGCATCAAGGCTGCGGAGAAAAAGAGGAGATGCTACACAGGAACGCAGCACGCGAGTAGTGAAGAGATTGTGAGAAATCTTCGATCCATAGATCGAGTGGGCGTGGTCTATACCTATAGGAGGATAAACGCACAAGCATTCAGGTGCCCGACCACGAGAATGATCCCGACGAGCCACCAGATCCATCTCAGCAACTGCCGCCATGACTGGCGTCGAAACTCCGATGCCCGCCTCCGCATCTCGCCGCCCCGCGCCCTTCCTCGAAGTCTCCCCCGAACAGTCCAACCCAAGAACCCCACACGCCCGCCTCACCGCCAACGCGTCAAACCCTGCTCCATGGCGTCGTGAACCCCACAAAGGCACCGCCTTTGCGGTGGGTCCGAGGTCGGGACAAATCAAGAAAAGATACCACTCATCACAGTAGCCCGCCCCCCTGAGCTGATGGGTTCGGCTCCCACCGCGGATCACTCCCGACCAGAGATGATAGCAACCGCTTCAAGAACCGCAGATACTGGGAGAGGCAAGAACGCTGGCAGGGAGGGGGTTGGTGAGATCTGGGAGGGGCAGGAGGTGGAATGCGATGAGGAGGGAGAGAGGTAGGAGGAGGAGGAGTGATTAAGAGAAAGAAAGGGCGAGAGATCTGAGAATGGTGAGAGAGAGGGTGGAAAGGGGAGTAGAGATGGAGAGAGAGATGGTTTTCTGGTCATGGGAAGCAGTTAGGGAGGAGCCTGTGTGCATAGGAGAGAGCATCGTAAAATCGGATGGCTATGGAGAGCTGAGGAAGAATGGACGGTTGTGGAGAGATGAAGGGAGAACACATCGATTACCACCAAGTCGCATTTTTAAGTAGTAGAGACATAACTATATATATGAATGTATTTTCATTGACAGGCACTAGAGCTGTATAGTATATACAACTGTATTTTTGAATCTAGTCGCTCCAATGCACAGATATTTTTGGGTCCCTTGCACCACGGCGACCCTGACCTGTGGCCCATGGAGGAGCACAAGCGACGGACACTGTGGTACTTGGTTAAGCGTTCTGGGAAGCTGCTGCGAGAGTTTCTTGCATCATCTTTCTTATATAATGCACTACTATTCATCTTTTATTACATCATCTTTCTTATATAATGCACTACTATTCATCTTTTATTGCATCATCAGTTGTAGTGCCTTTTATTGCATCATCTTTCTGATATAATGCACTACTATTCATCAACTACTACTATTCATCAGTCGTAGCCAAAAGCCATCAGCTAAAGCTAATATAAATAGGCCCTTAGTTCATGGTGATTTGATACATATCACGATGAGGTGCCCTCGTCATACCTACGTACATCCCAATATTTTTGGCTACTTTGTTTAAAAAAATTCGTTGGTTTTAAAAATATATTCTTGGGTACTGGGTACGTATGTACAGTTCCTTTTGATAGGACAATATGGATGAGTTCTTTTTGGCTGTATCTTATAATTTTTACCATAACATGAACGCTTGTATGGTCGAAACGAATGCCGATAAGCTTCTTCAAAAAGAATGTCCCGATAAATTGCTTTAAAATGGCGGTGGAGAAGCCATCCTATTTGTTTATTTTAGAGAAGTCATAAGCCGAAAAGAACTCAGACTATGAGTAAGCCCTCGGCACAAGAAAGGAATAAATAAAAGAGAGAAAATTCAAAGCCTGTCACTTGCCTCATTTTGTCATATAACAAAGACATGGATTAGCATCTCTCTGTCTCTATAAGGGGGAAAGTAGGTTTTGCCTTCTTGGTGTGTAAGTTGGTAAAGATTAACCTAAATCTACACGCATACTAATGTCCTCATTCGAGGAACAAAAGATGGCTGATTTAGCATCTGTTCTTTAAAGTGTACGCACCCAGTACATGTTGCAGTGATCATTAAGGGAACAGTCCCTTTATTTGTTCCATACCTAGCTTGCTCCTACTTGCGGTTTCTTTCACATGTGGATCAAGCTCGCGATATATAGCTAGAGTCACATGAATGGAAAAATTTGTCTCAAATATATATCTATCTACTATTATACACCAAAAACCTAACAAGATTGAGTTGGTTTACACGTGATAGGGAAAAAAGACAAAAATGGTTATGGCCAAGAGAAATGCCCTACGTAGGTACCGTCATGATCAATTTGGCAGACACTAGCTACGATTAATAGCCGGTAACCCGTCCATTCGTACGTGTTAGCTTCTTAGATAAAATACTTGGTTTTCATCTCAAAAGATAAAAATCTGAAATGTTAGATTATGAAAATAGTACTTAATGTAAATATTAATTTGTCTAAACCCACTCTATTAAACACTAGAGATCTATGTACTATTATCTCTTTATCAATATTAATTCTTCTAATCCCACTATGATACGCTTAGATGAAAAAACACAAAATCAAGAGAGAATTTAGTAGAGAAAAAACACGTTCTCCTGTTTATTCAGTGCGTCAAAGCCTTGCTTTGCATAATGGCAGCATGGGGCCTGGAACGACAGCGATGAACAAAACACTAACGAAGTTATTTTCTCTTAAATAATGAATTATTAGACCATATGGATAGTCATATATAAAGAGATGATAAATAATTAATATCTAGTTTGCTTTGGATTTTACGTTTGGCCAGGGCGCAGCCAGGAGCACGCCGGGATGCTGTTTGGTTGCCGACCTAGCTCGCTTTGAGAACCAGGTGACCAAAAACGAGTACCTCTGTACCTGGTTACCAGCCTCCCAGGCCTAGGTGACTAAAAATGAGTGCCTGGTTACCAGCCTTCCAGACGACTCTATCCACCCTCCCTGTTTTTGATCCACCGTCATTGATGTTCATCGTTTTGCACAGTCTTCCAATCAAACAACTTATCTTTAGACTTAACTGTTCAGGCAAAAATAACCAAATATTGCCAATAAATAATATTAACGTGCCAGTGGATTATTGACAATGAGTACTTTGCATTTTGTAATGTACTAAACCTAATGTTGCCAATAAATACTTTGTATTTTGTGACGTACTGTCTAATGGTTACTGTATTGAACTTTACCTTTTACAACTGATATAAAATGTATTGTTACATATTTATATTAGAATGAAGGGTCTCAAATTTATCGTGCCCTAAGGCCTCCAAAATAATAGGAACGGCCGTGCTCAGGCAGTCACCCGAAGGGCAGGTCCGCCCCTGAGGTGACCAAAAACGAGTACCTGGTTACCAGCCTCCCAGGTCTAGGTGACTAAAAATGAGTACCCGGTTACTAGCCTTCTAGGTCCACCCTCCCTGTTTTTGATCCACCGTCATTGATGTTCATCGTTTTGCACAGTCTTCCAATCAAACAACTTATCTTTAGACTTAACTGTTCAGGCAAAAATAACCAAATTTCCAACCTACCTTCAAACATTACTTTTTGTCGGACAGATTGTCGCGGCATCCAATCAATCGAGCCCGGACTCTGCAACATTATTGACTGCATTTAGTTCATGTGGGCCTGCCTTGTCGCGGCCGTACATACACAGTGTGGCTTCATGCTGCCTGCCAGGTGAGAGAGGGAGAGAGTTTGTTAAAGCTCGGAAAGCAGGGATGGCAATAGATCAGCCAATGTGGGCCCGTAGCGACTTGAGCATGCAACGGTGGTACCTGCTTCTCTCCCAGCCGGCCCGCGTTCCGCGTGTATTATATACAGCCTAGCTGATTGATCCGATCCATCGAGTGCCATGAATGCACTACGCCGGAAAGAAACCGTAGCGAGCTAGCAACCGTATACTCCACATCCAAAGCTTTACACTTTGCTAGCCAGTAATTAAGTACGTACGCACGTACGTAATTAGCAGCAGATTGAATGGAGGAACCAGCTGCAGGAGCTGCTGATAATGGCAACGAGGTGGACAAGGCCAGATCTAGCTGGGTGGAGGACATGAAGAAGATGCTGAGAGAAACCGACCCCTTGGTGGAGAGCAAGCGATGGAGCAAGCACTCCATCTACCGGGTGCCGCGGTGGATCAAGGACATGAACAAAGGCAACGCCTACAAACCATCTGTGGTCTCGTTGGGTCCCTTGCACCACGGCGACCCTGAACTGCGGCCCATGGAGGAGCACAAGCGACGGGCGCTGTGGTACCTGGTTAAGCGGTCCGGGAAGCCGCTGGAAGAGTTCTTCGCCGCCGTGGAGGACGTGGCGGAGCAGCTGCAGGACGCGTACGAGGAACGGTTCGAAGGGAACAACTTCGTGGAGCTGATGATCACGGACGGCTGCTTCTTGCTGGAGGCGATGAGGATGTGTTCACCGGGAGGGGTGGATTTCGCTCTCAAGCCTGACAACGACCCCGTCTTCGGCATGCACGGCTTTTTGTACATGTGGCCATCCATCAGGTCCGACATGCTCAAGATGGAGAACCAGCTGCCTCTGCTCCTTCTACAAAGGCTTCGAGCTGTTGAGAGCGGCAAATCTCCGGTAAATAATTACCGATTCCTTCCACCATGCTCGCTCTTAGGAGTTAGAAAGATTTACACCCTCCATTCTCCATTATGACAGATTCAGATTATAATAATATAGATCAAATAAATATATATAAAAACTTCGTAACCAATACAACAGTTAGAACGAGTTAGAAAAATACTACATCATATACCAAGTTAAAAGGATACAAAATGGCAAACCAAATCTTATATTATTATTCAATCTTTTTCTAGAGGTTTATGTTTCTATCTTACTACCAGATATCACACGTCATCGGGTTTCAAACAGCCCCCGGCAAATTTTTTGCTTTGGTTTTGACCCTTAATTGTTTCCGTAAGGTTTAGGAATTGCAATGCAAATTAAGGGTGGAGATTGAAACCACTCTTTATGGCTTAACGGTACTAGTGTAGTTATGGTTACAAAAAAGCTCAAGACTTGTGAGTTACTCGAGATTGGCTTGTTTTAGATTTGAACTTTAAATGAGTCGAACTCGAGCTTGATCTCGACCTCGCGAGTTTCATCGAGCTGAATTCGAATAGTTCACGGGTCTCAATTCGAACTTAAATAGTGATACATATTAACTCATTCTGAACTTATCTGAGCCGAACTTGAGTTCGAACTTTTCTTATTATTAAAAATTAGTATATGTTTGAATTATTTTGACTGTTATCGAGTTTACTTGAATTGAGCTTGACCTTGAACTTTTTTATTATTGCAAATTAGTGTATAATAAATTATTTTAATTGTTATCGAGCTTCAACAAACCGACCTCGAGCATACTTGAGGTTAGGTCAAGCCGAGCTCGAGCCTAAGTCTATACTTAGACCCTAACTGGAGCTCAGTTCAGCTCAAATCCGAAAGGCTCGAGCTCGACTCGTTTACAACCTAAGTATAGTGCCCATTTTTCTCAGTTAAGGGTGGAGATTGAAACCACATCTCCCGGAATCGACCATGGCATCGGCATTTCACTTCCCTGCAGCTCTCGGCTTGCCTCCGTTTTGTTTAGCCACGTGAATGTGCACGTCAGCTTTTGAAGACGGCAGTAATATTGCTCAGGATGCCAGATCGAGGTGCGGACGTGCGGATCCCCTTTTCTTAAGCCGTGCCACAAAGCGCCGGTCATTCCTCGAGAAATGAACACGAGATTGCTTTGAATCAAGACCCTTTTCTAAAACAATCCATTTTTCTTCGTCGAAATATCGCGTTGCACTGGATGAAGCTTAAGCATCGATAGGGGCGCGTAGCTGGCCGCAAACTGCAACTTGCCGGCCTCAATGTCCAGCAACACCTACGAGGCTGAAGAATAAACGCGTGTTCGGGCAGGCCAGAAGCTGAAATCGAAACGAGCGGTGTTACATTCTGGGCCACAGGTCTAAATAGGCCGAACACAACTAAGCTCATAAAGCAACGGAGCAACAACCTTATAAATGGTATTGGACCTTCTCCCCCCAAAAGACTAGTCCTATGAGTGGAGACCCCCTCACACTTATAAGTTGTGCTTTCTCCTCTCCCACAATCCATGTGGGATTATTCCTAACAATCTCCCCCTCACACATGGATTGGGCACTTCTGCAACCATAAGGTCCAGGGAGATGTTAGGCACCTGGCACTACTACAGAAATCGACATTACAGACGGTTCAGAAACGTCATCACAGACGGTTTTCTGAACCGTCTGAATTTATGGGTCAGTGATGATCGAAGGTTATCACAGACGGTTTTCGAACCGTCTGTGATTATTAGATATCACAGACGGTTTTTAATTAAAAACCGTCTGTGATTATCAGATATCACAGACGGTTTTTAATTAAAAACCGTCTGTGATATCTAATAATCACAGACCGTTTTTAATGAAAAACCGTCTGTGATACATATCACAGACGGTTTTTACTTAAAAACCGTCTGTGATATTCCTTCCTCCTAAACCAAAATCTATTTCTGTTTATTGGCTAGCCTCAGGAAATGCTAGCCATGCCCTCTGAAACAAGCAGATAATCACAGACAAAAAACATACAATTCACACATCTCATTTGCTTTCAGGTACATTTCGCAGACATAAAACATCCAATTGACATCGCACTTCATCTCACAGACATAAAGCATGCATCCATTTCGCAAATCAATTAATTGAATTGAACTGAAATATCCATTAACAAATGCACAGTTACAAAAGATCTACACTGCATTTACACTTAGTGATAAGACCAATAGGAAATCAGTGTGCGCAGTGGAACCGTCCTTCTGGCTGTATGACTTGAGTCAGCAAAAAGAACGCTAACTCTGATTGAACCTCTCGAAGCTCAGACTGTTTCAATGCAGTTGACGGGATTGATACAGCCTGTCGATAGGAATATCAATGTACATATATATGTAACGTGATAAGTATGAAGTAATTATGGGAAGAGTGACAAACCTTGCGATTGGTGACCCTCGAGGAATCGAGGAGTAGTTCCATATGTTGGCAAACGTAGTATCCACATGTGTTGCCCGGCTGCTGCTGGTGGCACTGCAAAAAATGGAATGTGTTAGTTCAAAAGGCATTAGTACCATCTGTTGCATAGGATTAATTAATGTGAAATAGCGAATACCTTAAAATCTCGAACATGTGTCAGCAGGCCGTTGGCCCCGCGCTTCGAGTCACCTCCCTTTTCAATGTACATCGCGAACGCCCTACGTAATTCGAAAAGGTTAACCTTAATCATTCGGAAGGAAAGAAAGAGTACAATGTAGATATGTATGGGGAATATGTGCTTACCTATCGATTACTTGGCCGACAATTGTGAAGTCCATTTTATTCTTACTTAGGGAATCAAGGTAATATACCTTGTTCCATTTTGGTACAATTACTATTAAAATCCAATGAAAGCTCTGATTGAAGGGCATAAGTACATAGTCCTTATTGCGACAACTCAGCAGGCCTGATGCAATGTACCTCTCGACGAGGGATGCCTCCACGTCGATGGTAGTCTTGGCGACCAATTGTGGGTCCAAGAAACCAGCTGATGAGTTCGATACTCTAGCTTTAATCAGCATGTGTCTATATATATACACACGAAAGCAAAAAATTAGATATGGCATTTATCGGTATGACATTAACGGAGACTGTGATTGTACACACTTACAGCGTCCAGCATCGAACGATTGAGACGTCAAGAGCGTTGAGCATGAACAGCTCGAATAAATCCTCAAAGGCGACCACGAATGTACACTCTTGAAGATTGTGGTGTAAATCTTCCTCGGAGAATTTGACAGTGATACTTGAAGTCCGTTCTCCCTCTGGCTTATTGGACTGCTGCATATACCACGTGTGCAATTGCATGCAACTATATGGTAGCTTTTGGAGGGCTTTTTGCTCGAGCAACGGCTCGCCAAGCACGAATTTGCGGGCCAAAGGGTGGTACGGAAGATCATCATTGGTCTTCTTTGCTTTGCCCTTGCTGGCCTTGCTGCCTCGGCTATGGGTCGACTTCACGGAAGTCGACTTTGAAGGTAGCAGCGGTGCAAGTTGCTCTGGCGAGAATAGGGCCCGTGGAGATAGCACCGTTGTAGTATCCGGTGGTGGAACCGACTGGTCTTGTACTGGAGATGGCACCAGTGCATGTTGCTCTGGTCCTGCCACCGGTGAAGAAGCCTCCAGGAAGATGTCGCTTTTGGGCCACTGGATGAATGTTCCAATGGCCTGTCCTAGAGTCACGATCTCGTCGTTGGGGGGCTTCGGTAGCGGGACCACCTCAAAATTGACATACACACCATCCACATTAACTTTTGCGAAGCCTGGCGCTAAAGCTTGGCCGTGCACCATGGCCCCGTTACCAGACGAATATGCCTGGCCCCAAGCAGCGTACAAGGGAATGGCGCCATATCTCACTTGGAGCTTGCAGTTCGTAGGCTCCTACATAACGATACAAAATTAGCTACTCGAATAGGCCTACCAATGGAGCAAGCATTCGAGAGGTAATAATTATTACCAGGATGTCGTCCACAGGAAATTTGGACTGGGTATGCGTCGGATTGGACGCGCAGCTACTCGGACGGTTGTGCGGGCTACCTAGCATAGCAGCGGCGGTGGCGGCCTGCTGACTTTCTGTCTGTTTCCGCACCTCTTCTCTGATTACTTCACCCATCTGAGCAAATAGCTCCTCTCGAAGAGATTCCTTGATCTCTTCTCGTAGCTGCTCCTCACGCTCGGCTTTGTTTCTCTTCCTACGCCGATACATTCCGGAGTCATCTTGGAAACCATGTTTCCAAGGAACGTAAAGCCCAAGGCCTCTCGTACGACCCGGGTGCTCCTTGTTTCCCAGGGCCACGGAGAGCATATCATTCTCCCTTGTTCCCTGGAATGATCCCAGGGTAGATTCAAAACTCAGCTCTTCCTGCAAGAGCACGACATGTCATTTCAATTCGTACGAAGTTGTGGAGTAATTACAAGCTACGTAGTTCGATCGATATCTTACCAGGCGCTGGGACACTTGCTGGTCTGCAGGGTTTCGAAAGGAGACGTCCCCCGATGTCGTTGTAGATGACCTTGCTCTAAGCCAATTTCGAGCGCGGTCATCCGGGATATTGGAAAACGGCGGGGCGATGTCCTCTGCAGCTGCCAGCTCATCCTCCAACCTCCACTGCGGGATTTTACCCGCATACCCAGCTGTGCCAAGTCTGTGGGGGTGCGTGTTTTTTGCCTGGAGGGCCTTGTGCGCCACACTTGTACTTTTGAATTCTTCGGTCGTTTTCATCGCCTTGAACTCTTCCCATTGTGATTCCAGGAATGGGTATTTAGTAAAAGGCGTTTCGTCCGTCTCCACGTATTTCCTGACAAGCGTGCTCTTGAAGTTCTTCCATGCTTTGCACGCCGCTTGGTAGGTTTGTCGTTCCACAGCGTGTAAGTGTTCTTCTGGGAACTCGAACGATGCCAAGATTTCGGTCCACAGGTCACGTTTCCGAGTGTCAGGCACGTTCTTCCACGAATTGTATGTGATCTCAATTCGTTGTCGTGCAACTATTCCGACCATGGTTCGGAATGCGTTTACCGCTTGCTTAGGAAGGATAGGGACCCCAGCTGCGTTTACCGCTGTGATGGTCTGTCGGCTCTGAGGCTTCTTTGATAGCCCTCTTCCTTGGCGTCTTGATGTTGGAGCGGACGCCTCCGGCGATGATGATGAAGAATGCGCGGGTGACATGTTGCTCATTTTGTGGGTCTATTAAGATAAGATGAGAATGTTCAAAGTGAGGAAGCACGAAAAGTCAAACATGATGCTCAATGTTCGGAAGAGAGGAGAGGAGTAGAGGGAAGGGGGAGAAGGGAGGGGGTGATGTGGACACAGAGAGGGGTTATGTGCCTATACTATATACTACATACTATATGTGTATATACATACATATACATATACATACCTACATATATACATATACATACCTACATATATACATATATAATGGTAGCAATATGAAGCAACAAGCAACAAGCATCAATAATAGAATCAATAACAGTCTCAACATGAGCTCTAGATACAAACTCTAAAATCTCAAGATCAAGATATATTTAGCATGCATATATTCAAACAACAGTATTCATACAGATCAAGACCACACAAGTTAACTTTGCCCAATAATTCAGTCTTTTAACTTGTCAAGATTAAATCCGAACAGATCAATTTAATAACATGCTATAACCTGAAAACTGCATGAACCGACAGCTATTAGAGCTCAAGCACTGAATGAACCAATCTCAGTATATGATTTTATCATCATCGAGCAACTGTAGTAAACAATTAATGTACCAAATAGCAAACTAATTAAGCTACTGCAGTAAACCCTAGTCCATCACAGAAAGTGCTCACAATGCAGTCGGTAATCGAGGGGAGGTGGCCGGCGAGGGGCTCGGGGAGGCGGTCGACGAGGGTTCGGGGAGGTGGAGGCGACGAGGGGGTCGACGGAGGCGGTCGACGAGGGGCTCGGGGAGGCCGAGGCGACGAGGGGCTCGACGAAGGCGGCCGGCGAGGGGCTCGGGGAGGCCGAGGCGACGAGGGGCTCGACGAAGGCGGCCGGCGAGGGGCTCGGGGAGGCGGTCGACGAGGGTTCGGGGAGGCGGAGGCGACGAGGGGCTCGAGGAGGCGGAGGCGATGAGGGGCTCGACGGAGGCGGCCGGCGAGGGGCTCGAGGAGGCGGCCGACGAGGGTTCGGGGAGGCGGAGGCGACGACGGGCTCGGGATTTACTTGGATCTAGATCGAATAACTGCGCAGCGCACAGGGAAAACCCTAGCCAGAGGGTATATATAGGGAGGTTATCACAGACGGTTCTAACTCAAAAACGTCTGTGATATTAATATCACAGACGGTTCCAAGTCTAAAACCGCCTGTGATAGTATAAATATCACAGACGGTTCTAAGTGTATAACCGTCTGTGATAGTCATATTATCACAGACGGTTTTAAACTTAGAACCGTCTGTTTTATTGATATCACAGACGGTTCTAAGTTTAAAACCGTCTGTGATAAGCCTTTGCGACTGTAGTTATTAAGACAACACCAATAACCACAGCTGCATTCATATCCACCACCAAACAGCTGCATTCATATACAACACCAACCAGCTGCATTCATATCAACCATCACATGTGCATCACACATATACATAAATGCCAATACTCATATACATTTTGTCACACATTTTCACATATACATCTCAAAATCGACTACATCACACATTTTCACATATACATCTCAAAATTGAAGTTCTCTCGTTTGTACGCAGAGTGAAGTTCTCTCGTTTGTACGCATCCCATACCTGTACCCCTTCGTTCCACATTACTTTTAGATCTTCCACCAACGGTGCTAGGAACACATCGATATCATTCCCAGGTTGTTTTGGCCCTTGGATAAGTATCGACAGCAAAATATACTTTCACTTCATACACAACCAAGGAGGAAGGTTATAGATGCAGAGAGTCACGGGCCATGTGCTATGTCGGCTGCTCATGCTACTGAAAGGATTCATTCCATCTGTACTCAGTCCAAACCTTATATTCCTTGGTTCTGCACCGAACTCTGCAAAACTCCTATCGATGTTTCTCCACTGCGCGGAATCAGCAAGGTGTCTTATCATTCCATCCTTCTTGCGCTCCTCCGAGTGCCAACGCAGCAGTTTTGCCTCCTTTGGATTTGCAAAAAACCTTTTCAAACGGGGAATTATAGGAAAATACCATGTCACCTTAGCAGGAGGTCCTTTCTTCGCCTCTGTTCCCTCGCCATCAACTGATTGATTGTTACGTTTGTATCGGGATGCGTTGCACACCGGACATACATGCATGTTTGCATACTCTTTACGGTAGAGGATACAATCGTTCGGGCATGCATGTATTCTTTCTACTTCCATTCCCAACGGACAAAGAACCTTCTTGGCTTTATACGTGGTTTTAGGCAACTCATTTCCATCCGGAAGCATGTCCGCTAAAAGACCTAGCAGCGCCGTGAAACTCTTGTCCGACCAACCGTTGCTTGCCTTCAATTTCAACAGTTCAAGCACGGCCAACAACCTCGTGTACTTGCATCCCGTGTACAAAGGTTTCTCTGAGTCCTCCATCAAGCCACGGAATTTAACATACTCTCTCTCATCATAGTTCTCTTCAACATCGCGAAGCATCTGATCCAGATTATCATCGTGCAACCTATCCGAATCCGACCCACAATCGACATCAGCCGGCGGCATGTCATTCAGTTCACAGGCGATGTCATCCGGGGGCATATCATTCACTTCACCGGCGATGTCATCCGGCGGCATATGATCATTCACTTCGCCATGACTGGTCCAACACGTATAATCCTTTTTGAAACCCCTCCGAATCAAGTGCGATTCAATTTGCCCTCGGTTCTTAAACATCTTCACATTCTCGCAGTCAGTGCATGGACAGCACATATATATCGCCCCCTTATTCAACATATCCTCCTCGGCAGCTCTTATAAAAGCAGAAACGCCATTAATGTACTCTTCACTCACACGGCTCGCGGCATACATCCAGCTTCGGTCCTACGTTACGTACATATATAACAACTTAGTATTAAAATCTAGATTAACTAATTATAACTACATATATACCGGCCACATTTATTATATTGAGACTTTATTTGCTAGATTCATATTACAAACACAACAGCTATTATATAACCAACAATTTTGCAAATTAACCATCTTCAATAACCACTCATGGATTACTTAGAACTAAATTGTAATGCAATTAAAGAAAAAAATAAATTGCATTACTAACCATATCTAGAACAACCAGCAAAGTATGAATCTTCAAAGCTCAATCTCTGCCTCTTCCCACCAAATTAACAAGGCCTGAAATCGCCTAGCTTCCTCCCGAGTGAAAAAGTGCGCAGCAGTGGCTAGATCTGGATCGAAATGAAGACAGATGCGGTCTGAGCAGCGCAATAAATGCCTACTGACATTATCACAGATGGTTTTTAATAAAAAACCGTCTGTGAATTATCACAGACGGTTTTTAATTATTAACCGTCTGTGATAACAAGGTTATCACAGACGGTTTTTATTTAAAAACCGTCTGTGATAATCTGGGATTATCACAGACGGTTTTTAATACAGACCGTCTGTGATACAAACGTATCACAGACGGTTCATAGTTAATAACCGTCTGTGATAATCCATTTTCCCGCCACAAATACCACAGACGTCCTCCAAATTACAACCGTCTGTAATAGTGCTCATTAGAGACGGTTTCACAAAACCGTCTGTGATGAGGCGTCTACTATTAGGCTTTCTGTAGTAGTGTGGGCTCTAATACCACTTGTTACAACTTTGATCCCGGAGAAAATGCGCACATCGCAAATAATCTGAGAGAACACGGAAGAAATTTCTGAATTTCTTTATTCTCTTATTTGCTCCCACTCTTTCTTGCTTTTCTTCCTTGGATACAAAACTAGGTATAAGTCCCCCAATATATAGGGATAAAAACTCTCATACTCCTATTCCGATTCGGACTTCAAGTTGGTCTCAACTTCAACTTGAGTTATACTCGGAAACGAAGTCTACTATGACATGGACTTTAAGTCAAGATTATTTCTAACAATCTCCCCCTTAATCTTGACTTGGCACACTCTAGTTTTAGTCTCAATACATTATGAACTACCAGCCACGTCTCCACATGAAGCGTTCTACATGCAAGCTACATGTAGGAACTCAACTCAACTGGTACATGTCCATCCAGATGCAAAGATTCTAAAACATTGAAGTAGTCGGACTCAACTACGACTTACTAAACTCATACTTTGACACGGAACGGTGACACATCTCCTCGACATTCCGATCTCAATTCTGCTTACTTGAGTTTGGACGGCGAACACATCTTCTCAATGTCCAACACTCCTTGAGCCTTCATGTACACCTTAATCTTGATTGCCCAGGCTACATAATTGCTCGTCGTAAGCATCGGATAATGCAGCGAGACAGCGGAACTCTCATTCGCCATCATACTGGATGATGCCTTGTCACCGGTGACACCACTTCCCGGAGAACGCAACATGATCTTGAGCATGGATCAAGATCTCGGGCTACTTTAAAGTTGCTCTTGGGCTGAGGGAACAGAAGGACGTGCCGCGAGCGTCTTTTTCCCAGGAGAGCTGCGCGAAGATGAGTGACGTGCGCCTCAGAAGCGCCGCGTGAGATGCGCTGAAATCAGAATCGCCAAGATGATTTTTCCAACGACTTGGTTCTCGCCTAGGCTCTGATTGTTAGGAATCACCAAGATGATTGTTAGGAATAGTCCCACATGGATTGTGGGAGAGGAGAAAGCACAACTTATAAGTGTGAGGGAGCCTCCACCTATTGGACTGGTCTTTTAGGGGGGAAAAGGCCCAATACCACTTATAAGGTTGTTGCTCTGTGGGTTTAGTTGTGTTCAGCCCATTTAGACCTGTGGCCTAGAATGTAACAAGTGGTATCAGAGCCCAGGTGCCTAACATCTCCTTGGACCTCATGGTTGCAGAAGTGCCCAATCCATGTGTGAGGGGGAGATTGTTAGGAATAGTTCCACATGGATTATGGGAGAGGAGAAAGCACAACTTATAAGTGTGAGGGAGCCTTCACCTATTGGACTAGTCTTTTGGGGGGAGAAGGCCCAATACCACTTATAAGGTTGTTGCTCCGTTGCTCCGTGGGCTTAGTTGTGTTCAGCCCATTTAGACCTGTGGCCTAGAATGTAACAAGCGGAGCCTTAGTTCAAGGGGGGATTATGTGTTCGGACCTTCTCGACCCTAGGGCATGGTCGACTGATAAAGAGATCAACAATTTGGCATGGTATATTCTTATCAAATTTAGTGCGGTATCTTATATTCTCATTAGCTCTTACTCCTTATCACTTGATGGCTACAACAAAATTGTATGATCGTATGGTACAATCAGAGCGGGGTGAATAATTGTCTCCGCTTTTTATCTTCTGAAATCAAAACACAATATAGAGAGAAAGAACCAAAGTAATCTGGATTACCGAGCACAAACACCTATCGCAGCTGCTTGCTAGTGTGTGATCGTAGATCGCTGTCGCCAGACTAATCAGTATGACCACTTGTTGCGATCACTCAGCCTCGCCCAACAACTGATCGTGTCTGTTCGACACGATTGCTCGGCAACGTGATCGTAGATCGATATCACCCGACTACTCGGCACGACTACTCGTTGCGATCACTCAGCCGACAACCACATACATGGTCGTGACCTCCTTCCGCCTGATGTCCCAATCGTTCGACCACCGCCTGAGTGAGCACTTGTCGAAGACAACACAAAGCGCGGAAAACAGAGGAAGAACGGCGATGCTCTAGAAGTGATCGGAGATGAAGAAAACTAATCTATTATTTCATCATCAAGGTCTTGGCTACAAAGCGCCTCACGGCACCCTAATAACCTTCTCCACGAAAGCCCTAAAACTTCGTCCCGCTAGCCTACCGCAACCCCTGTATTTATAGCCAGCGCACAAAGCCGTGTCCAACACAACACCTCAAGCCGTGTCCCAAACAACTTGGACATGAGATCTTATCCCTTGCTTAAATCAAGGGACCCGAAACCCTTTCCTAACACAGGTTTTAACCAACTCGTATAGATCATGGACTCCATCCACAATTCTATACAACACACGCTACTTAGCCTCCAGGATATCCCCATCTGGATCTTCATAGCGCACCATCACCTTTGACCTCCATGTGCTCCAGCATGAGCTCGACCACCTCGCGGGACCTCATGACCATGGAGGTAGTCTGCAAGATCTACGACCATGATCGTAGTCTGCAAAATCTACGACCATCGACCACAAAGCCCTAGACTATCGGCCAATGAACCTTCGACTATCGAGTACAACCAGTACAATCTATGACTATCGAATACTGTGGTTACAACCATGAAAGAGTATTGTAGCTACGATTACTTGCCGTGGTCGTAAAGCTGAAGTCGTACTACTGTGGTCGAAAGGTGCAGTCGCACTGCCGTTGTCGAAGCCAGAGGTGCTCGAAAGTTTCAACATGGTCGAAAGCTGAACATGGTCGAAAGCTTCAACATGGTCGAAAGCTGAATGTGGTCGAAAGTTTCAACGTGGTTGAAAGCTTGACCGTGGTTGAAAGCTCCTGCTGACCACCAAGTCGTAAGAGCTTCTTCCGACCACTAAGTCATAAAAGCTTCTTCCGTAGTCGTAGTCATATTCATGACATGGTCGAACAGTGTCTGTTTGCCATGGTCGTGTAGCGTTTGTGTGCTGTGGTCATATAGTTGTCTGTCGTGGTTGCAAGCTTTTTTGCCGTGGTCGTAACCTTGTCTGATGTGGTCGTAAATGTGATGCCATGGGTCTGTCGTGGTCGTAGGAGTGTCTGAAGATTGTAATCACTCGAAACTGAGCAGAACCACTCGAAAGCAAGGACATCAATAGCAACCGACCAAATCTTTCACAAACACAAAATCCAAGGCAAACCAAAATGTCAATTATTCATCATAACTTAAACTACGACCATCCACATAGTCTAACAATCTCCCTCTTGATGAATACATTGACAACACTTTGAAAAAATTTCAAACGATTTGCGTTTTGAAAGAGAAGCAAAAATCTCCCAGTTCAAAATCTCCAAATATCTCTCCCCCTGACTTCAATTTCTCCCCCTTTGGCAATGTAATCATCAAGACTTTCAGAGAGAGAGAACAATTCTAAGTGGGAGTAATGAGAGTAAAGATCAAGAAGCTTTGAAGATTATACAAGTCAATTTGTATTAATATTTTGACAAAGCTATAAGTGTGAGTAGAGCTTCCTAGATCATATAAAGTTATATATCACATAACTAGATCGGAAACTAGTCTTTTAACACAATTAGACAATTTAGATCAACGACAGGCATTTCATCAATGATTAGACCAATTATAAAGAGCATAATGAGATATAACAACGAAAAGTCAAAGCCTAAAGTTGAAGCAAACATTAAATCTAGACGGGCTAGTAGTCTCACAAACAATCTATTGCATCACACTAAATTTTCAGGCATGTGACATGCTTGCAGCATACTTCTTTCTCATAATACTATCATTTGAATGGTGGCATGCTTGAAGCATACTTCTTTTCATTTTGTGCACTTTTTGTGCCTTTTCTTTCTTTTAACCATGTCATGTTTGAAGCATACATCTTTTCAATTTTTTATTTCTCACTTGATATCCACTTGTATGATATCAAATGTAGAATTTTTTTATATATGTAAAACATGCCAACTTGAGTGAGTATAACAAAGATTATAATATGAAACATACAAGCCTCAAAGCCAAGATTTAAAATAAGATTCACACTCAAGCTAATTCTTTTGGCTGAACATCTCACAGTACTATCAATAATCACTAGTCAAAGACTTATGCCAAGTCATGTTTTAAACCAAGTATAGCAGATTAATAAAAACTAGTTGTGGTCTAAGCTACACAACATATGAGTAAATATGATAAAGCAAAATCTAATCATCATTTGATTTCAATGGCTCAATCTTGATGATTATATTACAAGTATAATAAACAAAGCTCCTATCATCACTTAAACAATATACTCCCCCTCAAAATAATCCCATCTCACTCAAAAGGGACAAAATGAGAAGAAGCAAGAAATTGAGAAAAACCAGAGCACCAAAAAGAGATCCAAGACCATTTGAAAGAGACCACTTGTAAAATAACATTACCTCTCCATATGGTCTGACCTGAAGATGAAGTTTCATGGAAACTCCCAGAAAAGGTGAAGAATCCTCTAGTGTTCCAATCAAGCAATAATGCAAAAGATTGAAACTAAATCAAATCCCTGTTTTCCACCCCTGATTCACTATTCTCAATTTACAGTAGATGTTAGTCTCACAGTACTAGGGTTAGTCAAATAAGCTTTAGGAATCCAATACTATGAAACTCGATGACAAAGATCAGTAGCAGGCAATGATAAAAATTTAAGTGAAGATTTAGCCTTTGTCAAATTTTGGTCGTAAAACCTCTGCATAGCTGGTCGTAACCCAACCGGGTGCTTCTGGTCAGCTGGTCGAACATCTGTCCCGACCACTCCGTACTGACCACGACCACAGGAAGAAGCTGGTCGTAACTCTGGTCTCCGTACAGCTAGTTGTAACTCAGGCTTGATCACACTATTACGACCATGGAGGAAAGCCAGTCTAAATCTCCTGTGTATCTTGATTGACTCCAGTGACCAAATGACCGATAATTTTGATCGACCAACCCAGTCCGACCACGACGAACAACTGATCGATGAACAACTGATCGATACCTTGGTCTAGTCGTGGAACGTTCGACCCCGGGACGCTCGACATTGCTTCCGATTGGTCTGATTGTGGATGTTCAACCACGCAGTGCTCGGCAATGCGATCGACTGGTCTGACCACTGGACGTTCAACCATGGATCGATCGACTATGCGACCGACTGGTCTGACCATGGGGTGTTAGACCACTGAGCATCCAGCCACATGGCAGACTTGTTTGACAGCCGACTGACCTTTATGACCAGGTTCAGTTGCTGAATCTACATTGAACTAATTAGAGGGACCACATTGATAGTTGGGATCTTTCACAGTCTTCTCTTGAGAACGTTTTTTCAACCTGTCTTTCTTCTCCTTCGTAGCCTTTCGGAAGCATAACTAAACCACATGACCATCTCTACCACAATGAGTGCATTTATACTTATCTGTTGACTTCCAACACCCACTTTGGTAGAAGATTCCTTTGCAATACTAGTAGATTTAAATATGATCTGTTTAGGTTCAGATTCTACTTCCAATTTACCTTTCAATCTAAAATAAAGATCATCCATGGTTAAAGTATCTAGATCGATAGTTTGATTAATAGTTGTGACAACCATCAACCACTCAGAACCTAAAGATCTCAAACTTTTAGTTGCATTATCTTCATCAGTAGGAATAACACCAACACCGCGCAGATCACTCAATATTTTTTCAAAGCGAGCAAAGAGATCATCAATGGATTCACCAAACTTCATAGCAAAATCTGAATATTCTTTTTGATAAAGATTTTTACACATCTTTTTAATTTTAGTTGTTTTTTCATGATAATCACATAGAGTTTTCTATATTAAGTGAGCAGAATTAATATGAGCTATACGATCAAACTCTTTGCGAGAAATCCCTTGAAATAGCAAGTTACGAGCTTGAGCATTTAAATCAACATCTACTTTATTTAGATTAGTAACTGCAGCAGGAACCTCATATGGTGTAGCAACTTCATTCTAAACATCACTACCTTGAGCCTCTATATAAGTTTGCATCTGACACTTCCAAAAAGCGAAATCAGTACCATCTAGTATTGGGATACTGTCGTAGGGGTGGCCCCCACCTAAACCCAGCAGGCCTGGTAGGAAGTTATAAGGCCCAGAATGGGCCATGTGTAATGACATAAGTGCCCCCAGAGGGGATAACCAGATGTAGGGGTATAACTGTAAAAGCACTCCTCATGTGTATATATATATGAAGACAGGTCATGGGAGGGGCCATTCTCACTCATCCCCATCACTCTCCACTACCATCTCTCTCTCTGTTTGGCCCGTAGCCACAACAGTTGGCGCCGTCCGTGGGGAGGACAAGGACAAGCCTGAAGACCGAAGAGGAAGGATGGCACCGAAAAAGGCTCATCGGCGGCGGCGAAAGGAAAGAAGACGGCTGGGTCGGACCGGCGCGTGAACACCAGGGCTTCGGCATCGACCGCCGAAGAAGCTGGCGGCGGCGTAGGCGCCGAGGTCACGGGCATCGACGCTCGCGCTACGACGACCGACCCCGCCGGTGCGGCTACAACGACATCCAACCCCGTCGCTGGCGCTACAACGACCGACCCTGCCACCGCCGCTACAACGATATCCGACCCCGTCGCTGGCGCTACGACGACCGACCCCGCCACCGCCGCTACAACGACATCCAACCCCGTCGATGGGACTGCAACGACAGCCCCCGCCACCCTCGCCGGCAGCGCGGATCAGGCGGCCGGGGGTAGCCGCAATGAAGCATCCGGCGGATCTGGGGATCGTGAGGCGGTGATCCCTGCACCGACCCGTCCGCCGGGTGTTCCGGCGGCCCCGACAGCACCTACGGTGGAAGGCGCCATACTAGCAGCCCTTAATGCGTTCCAGCGGGAGCTAGGGGACCTTCGCGGAGCCGTCCGAGATATGCAAGAGGCTCGGAGCCAGCAGGCTGTGCCAGTAATCGCGTCCGAGCCCACGCCGGAGAGGGCGGACAGTCGCGAAGCCCCCACGTCCAGCCGCGTGCCGCTACAGCGCGTGGATCCAGAGTCCCCGCTTTCGGCGGGGCTGCAGCAGGCGGCATGGCCCGAAGACTTCAAGTTTCCTAGCGCCATCGACCCGTACAAAGGCGACACGGACCCCCACGAGTTTGTGCGTGTGTACGACACCGCGATCGAAGCCGCGGGCGGAGACGACACCACGAAGGCGAAGGGACTCCCCCTCGCGCTGCAAGGAGTGGCGCTTTCTTGGTTCTTTACCATAGAGCCGGGCTCCATCTACGCATGGGAGCAGCTCCGCGACCGCCTTCACAATAATTTCCAAGGAAATTATGTCGAGCGAGTCGACGCGGACCAACTCTTTGCTGTGAAGCAAAAACCCTCGGAGAAGCTCCGGGACTACTTCAAATGCTTCGCCAAGATTCGATGCCAAGTGAAGGATGTTAACGAAACCACCATCGTTAATGCAGCCATACAGGGCCTTCGTCCGGGCCTGATGGCCGAGTACAATGCGCGAAAGCCAATCAGGACGGTGGCAAAGCTCTTCGACAAAATGGAGGAATACGCCAGGGCGGAAGAGGACGCGAGACGAAGGCAAGGTGGTGACTCCGACACCAACCAGGCCGAAGCCTCGGCAAAAGCCGAAGATCCGCCGAAGGACGGTTCTTTGAAGGGAAAACGTAAGCAGGAGTCGTCCAGGGATACGCCCGACCGCAGGGACGCCTCGCACAAGGAGTCGTCCGACCGGCCCAAGCGCGGCCAGCAGAGGTCGAGGCGAAACCGGTATGTCCTTGACATTGAAGGCGGTTCCGACGAGGGCGCTCCTGCGGGCCGAGGCGGTCGGGGGCGCCGTGGCCGGGGGCGCGGCCGTGGCCGGGGCCGCGACGATAAAAGTCGCGGAGATTATGACGACCAACACCAGGGACTCTGGTGCGTAGTCCACGGCCGCGGCAACCACGATACTCGCACCTGCACCTCCATCGCGGTGCTACGCGATAGCGTCGCCAGGGACAGGAACCCGGAGACTCGTTCGCCTGCGGTGGCCCACGTCCAATTCTCGTACGAGGCCCCCATGCAGGTACAGGCGCAAGGGATGCAACCCCAGGAAGGCCCCTTACGGATCCAAGCTCACGTACAGCACCCTCGGGAGGGCCTCCTGTCGCTGCAGGCCCCGGAGGCAAACCACCGCAGGGTCATTAATGTCATATCCGGGGGCTCCGCGCTGGAATTCGCCTCAGCACGGCAGCAGAAGGCCTACGCGCGAAAACTGCATCACGTGGCGGCGTACCCAGCGCAAGCACCGCCGGACTGGGCGCAGCACGAAGTCATATTCACACCCGACGACGCCCAAGGCGTGGACTTCCCTCATCAGGACCCCCTAGTCATCTGGGTCACTATTGCGGGATGCGACGTGGGGCGTGCCTTGGTGGACGGCGGTAGCTCCGCGAACATATTGTTTGCGGCGGCCTTCGACCAGATGGGGATCCCTCGAAGCCGCCTAGGGCCCTCAGGAATCCCACTGCAGGGCTTCGGGGGACAGCCCCTGCGGGCGTTGGGCCAAATAGGTCTTCAAGTCTCCTTCGGCCAGGATAATAATGTGCGGGCCGAATATGCCACCTTCGACGTGGTCGACCTCCCGTACCCCTACAATGCCATATTAGGGCGCCCAATCCTCAACTCCTTCGGCGCGGTACCACATCACGGCTATCTATGCATGAAGATCCCGGGTCCCCGGACCGTCATCACCATCCGAGGCGACCAGGATATGGCCCGGCGCATCGAGCCAGGTACCAGATACCCACGCCACGAAGCCCAACGGCGCTCTTAGAGCTGGCGTCATAGCGCGGGGGTCCGCGGGACCGCTCAGAGGCGCCTTCGCGGGCCCTGCGGACGCCTAGCGACTAGAGGCTTCGGCCGCGTCAAGGACAAACGGTTAGTATATCCACCCCCTGTAACTGCTTACCCGCGCAAACGGGGATGTAATGAAGATCGCCGTTTGCCACCAATCTTCCTTCATCACATGCAAGTACGCGGCGGAGGCGCGCGCAGGCTTGGCCAGCGCGCGCATCCCCGCAGTACAAACAAAGACGCACGTTCGCGTGTGCACTCGCCGTAGCCAGGGGTACGGGACTGAGTATAAATCGAAGTCGCACGTTCGCGTGTGCACTCGCCGTAGCCAAAGGTGACAGGCCTGAGTATAAACAAAGACGCACGTTCGCGTGTGCACTCCCCGTAGCCAGGGGTACGGGACTGAGTATAAATCGAAGTCGCACGTTCGCGTGTGCACTCGCCGTAGCCAAAGGTGACGGGCCTGAGTATAAACAAAGACGCACGTTCGCGTGTGCACTCGCCGTAGCCAGGGGTACGGGACTGAGTATAAATCGAAGTCGCACGTTCGCGTGTGCACTCGCCGTAGCCAAAGGTGACGGGCCTGAGTATAAACAAAGACGCACGTTCGCGTGTGCACTCGCCGTAGCCAGGGGTACGGGACTGAGTATAAATCGAAGTCGCACGTTCGCGTGTGCACTCGCCGTAGCCAAAGGTGACGGGCCTGAGTATAAACAAAGACGCACGTTCGCGTGTGCACTCGCCGTAGCCAGGGGTACGGGACTGAGTATAAAGCGAAGTCGCACGCTCGCGTGTGCACTCGCCGTAGCCAAAGGTGACGGGCCTGAGTATAAACAAAAGACGCAGCGGGGGGACGCCCTCGCGCGCACCAGTCTACGGACTTTAAATAAGACGTAGCGTCGAGGTCCGCCTCCGCACGCACCAGTCTACGGACTTTAAATAAGACGTAGCGTCGAGGTCCGCCTCCGCACGCACCAGTCTACGGACTTTAAATAAGACGTAGCGTCGAGGTCCGTCTCCGCACGCACCAGTCTACGGACTTTAAATAAGACGTAGCGTCGAGGTCCGCCTCCGCACGCACCAGTCTACGGACTTTAAATAAGACGTAGCGTCGAGGTCCGCCTCCGCACGGACCAGTCTACGGACTTTAAATAAGACGTAGCGTCGAGGTCCGCCTCCGCACGCACCAGTCTACGGACTTTAAATAAGACGTAGCATCGAGGTCCGCCTCCGCACGCACCAGTCTACGGACTTTAAATAAGACGTAGCGTCGAGGTCCGCTCCGCACGCACCAGTCTACGGACTTTAAATAAGACGTAGCGTCGAGGTCCGCCTTCGCACGCACCAGTCTCCGGACTTTAAATAAGACGTAGCGTCGAGGTCCGCCTCCGCACGCACCAGTCTCCGGACTTTAAATAAGACGTAGCGTCGAGGTCCGCCTCCGCACGCACTAGTCCACGGACTCTAAATAAGACGTAGCGTCGAGATCTGCCTCCGTACGCGCGAGTCTACGGACTATAAAAAGGCGAAGCGTCGGGGCTCGCCTCCGCACACGCCAGTCTACGGACTATAAAAAGGCGAGGTGTCGAGGTCCGCCTCCGCACCCGCCCGTCCATTGGCTGTAAAAAGGCGAGGCGCCAAGGGCTGCCCCCGCAAGTGCCGTTCTAAGAAACCCTTGCGCGACTACTTCGCCAACGCAGCACGTGGCGTACTGGTGAACCCGGAGCGACATCAACACACAGCGCATATCTTAAGATGGCAGAAAATCCGCATGTCAGAAAAATCACACAAGTACAAAGATCCGGCAGCATCCTTGCCGTTCTAAGCCGCTACCCCGCGGGCTCGTCCTTAACACGCGCTAAAGCTGGGGCCTCGCTCGAAGAGGGTCGACCCGCCCAAAAGTTCAGCGACTCTTCGGCCCTTCGACAGCGTCGAAGGCGTCGCCGGGTTGAAAGGTCGGCCGCAAGAAGCCGACCCCAGCAAGGAAGCTGCCCGGGACATAGGCGAAAGTCAGCATGCATGCAGCAAGTGTGTACTCCATTCGCAAAAAGAGGGAGCAGTACAACACACGCCTACACCTAGGCACCACGACGTCAGACCTGCGGGTTCCCGGCGCCTTCGGAGGACCCAGCGCCGCCCTCGTCGCGTCGAGGGACCCCGTCCAGGAATTGGCCGAGGCTCCCCGTCCCGTAGAGCGACTTCCGGAGCTCGACCCGTACAGCATCCGCCCCGACGTAAGCCCAGATCCGGTCGAAGAAAGGCCCGAGGGCACGGCGAGCGGAGCGGACGGCGCCGGACATTTCTCCGGCCCCGCCAGGCATCTCCAGCCGGGGGTCATCCAGCCCGGCGACGTACGCACAACTGCGGTGCTACAGGAGCGCGCACACCAAGCATACCTACGTGTACGCGCAGTGGGTGCCAAAGGACGCCGCCGCGTTGCGCGCGACGTTGGCGGCATCCCCGATCCAACGGAGTGTCCGAGATAACTCCTCCGGGCCGAAGGCGCGGTCCGGCACCTCAGTTACCAGCTCTTGAAGATGGCTCTCCAGCGCTTGCATGGCGTCCCACGCAACCACCGAGGCATCGCCAAGCGTCTGGTTATGCTCCGCTAGAGTCAAGGCAAGCTCGCCTTTTTTCTTCTCTAACGAGGCGACCTGTTCCAGGAGCCCGTCCCGCTCCGCCGCAAACTTCTGTTCAGCAGCTGCCGCGGCCGACTCCCGCGCCGACGCGACAAGTCCCTCGGCGTGTGCCCTCGCTTCGGCGCATTCCGCTTCCAGCTGGCGGATGCGGGCGTCCTGGGCAGAGCGGGCTCCAGAGGCTCCGCGTAGCTCCTCCTCGACGGCCCGCAGCCTGTCCTCGAGCGCCGTTCGGCCGCGAGCATAGGCCATTTGCAAGGCTTGCCCCAGCACAAGTGTCTGCAGAAGGGAAAGAGTTAGCAAGCTCAGCCAGCCCAGGCGTCGTCGTATGAAGTACTTACCCTCACACCAGACACCTCGAAGGCGTCTTCGAGGCGCCCCGCCCCGTAGGCCTGCAGCACTTGCGGGTCGACACTGGTGGCCACGTCATTCACAATCCCGCGCCACGCCCTCAGCGTCTCCGGGGGCGGCACGAAGTCCGCCGGGCTTATGCACGCGGAAGTCCCGTGTTCTGCCAAGCGCTCCCCCTCCGAAATGAGCAGCGCTGCAAACAGGGATACAGGTGAGCACCGCAAGGCACAAAAGCACACACCAGAGTAAGCTACGCCACCCTACCTTCGGTCGCAGAAGGAATGGTCCCGCTGCAGGCAGAAGCCTCCGCGTTGGGGAGGGTGACGGCTGCCCTGCGCGGCGGGAGGCGCGGCCAGAGGGGCAGAAGGCGTGTATGCCGCAGGGTCCCCGGCGCTTGCGCCGGAGTCCCACAAGCTTCTGATGCCTGTGGCCACGACGAATCCCCGCGGTGTCCGATGGAGCTCCGGCCGCACACACGGCCGTTTAGCCGGGGCAGCCAGCAGCGAAGCCGTCCCCGCAGTCGCGGCTGGGGAAGCCCCCGCGGTAGCACCGCCCGGGGGCGAAGGTTCCACGGTGGCAATTATCGAATGGGGCACCTCGGCTTCTGCCGCTGTCGTTAAAGACAGCATGGCTCCGTGCGCCCCCATGAAGGGCGCCTCCGGCACCACAGCGGCCCTGGTCAGAGGATCCACCTCAGCATCACCGGTCCGCACGGGTTCCGCCTCGACAACTTCGGTGGGCGGCGAGACTTCCCTCCTCTGGCTGCTTGTGGCAAGCCCACCATCCGGGGTGCTCGCCGAAGATACCTCGCCTTCGACGTCTGCACCACCCAAGCCCGAATCGGCATACCTCGCCGAGTCTGACTCCGCGTCCGCCGCGCCCTCGGGAACACTAGCAGCAGCAGTAGCAGCTGCCGCGCCAAGCGCGGTAGGCGCCCCGCTGCGGCTCCTCTTCCGAGATGGTGCCTCCTTCTTCTTCTTCTTCTTCTTCTTCGCTGCACCGTCGTCTGGAGCAACACGGTCCGGCACGGCAAGGCCCAGGGCCTCGCACACGCAGTTTATTTGCCCCAGCCCTGCCTCGGCGAGAGCAGACGCGCGCTGCTCGTGTTCCCTGCCAGTGTACGGCCCCAGGAATATGCGTGCGGCTTGCTCCGCCTCCTCCAAGCAAATCCCCGAAGCAAAGAAAAATAGCGTCAGCATATAACGCATTTCGCGTGAAAAAGGAGAGACGCGATCGAGGCTTACGAAGACCGACGAGTGGCGGCAGCAAACAGACCGATGGCGAAACATTGTCGTCTCGGCGCCTCTCGGCGGCAAGACGCCAGTCGCGCGCAAGCGGCGCCACGCCGTACATCACGTACTCTTCGGCGAGGTCGCGCTTGTTGAAGCGGGCGGCCACGCCTACGAGCCGCTGGACTCTCCGCTGGTCCTCATCATCGAGCGTTCGGCCGGGCGAGGGCTTAAACGCGATCGGTCGACCTGTGCACTCAAGGCCGCTCCCGCTCTCCGCACGGTGGTAAAACCACCGCTTCATCCAGTGAGACTCCCACTTCCCGCGAGTTGAGTTCGCAGGGAAGAGCTTCTTGCACGGCGGACGCAGAATAAAGCTGACGCTACCGAAGCTCGACAGCGTTCCGTCTTTTCGGTCCTTGAGCTGGCATCGTGCCTCGTGAAGGTAGGCGAACAACGAGGCGCTAGGCCAACACGCCCCCGAGCGCAAGGCCTAGCTGTACACCGCGAGCCGGCCACGGCATTCGAAGTCAGTTGCGCCAGCTCCAGCCCGAAGGTCCGCAGCACGTCGCCCACAATATCCGCCGCTGGGATGCGGAGCCCTGCGTCGAAAAAGGCAACGAACACGACCGCCTCCGACCTCTCGGGATGCGGTTCTGTCTTGTCGACGGCGGGCAATCGTACCTCTTGGCGCTCGGACAGCTTCCCCGCGCGCAGAAGCCCTTGGATCGTCTTCTCGGTCACGAGCGAGGGGCCTAGCTCGCGGGAGAACGCGCCCTCCTCCTCCGCCACCAGCCACTCCTTGTCCGCCGCCGCCGGGTCGCGCTCTTGGAGCGCGTATTTCACCTCCAAGAGCGAGGACCGCCGGCGAATGTCAAAGCCACCAACTGCCTGGCCGCACTTGCCACCGGGGGCCATCGCTTCCCACGGAGAGATTGAAGCGGTGAAGATATCGCGAAAGTCTAGAGGGCGGAGCAGACAGGAAAGAGGGCGTAAAGGTGCCCGCACGCTGTTACGGGGGGGCTATTTCAAGCCACCTTGCCCATACCGCCGCTTCCGAAGCGTCGCAACGATCCACGTACCGGATGCAGCCGCAGCGGTGTAAAAGTCCGCCCCGCACGATTCCCCGTAGCTAAAAACGAAGTGTCGCGACAGTCCGCGTACGGGACGCGACCGCAGTCGTACGAGCGCCCGTCCAGTGCAGTACCCTATACCCGAAGCTGGAAGGCCACAACCATAAGCGCCAAGGGCCGTCACAGCACGACGCTACCTAGCCGCTATTAAAGGCGCACTAATGGGCCAGGGGATCACAGCAGCTTCGGCGCTGCGCCATTCATCGCCCGCCCTGTGTCCCCTTTGCCTAGGGAAGAGGCGAGCGGCCACGAGCACGCAACCGTCCACATCCCGCCGCGCACCAATCATAGGCCACCACGTGCCCTGTGCGCGTCCAGGCGGGTCGCACGGTACGGGAACCTAACCATGGCAGGCCGGGGACCGGCGTGATTCCAGGAACCTTTACAGCGCAAAGACCGCATCGCGAGACCCCAGGTCACCGCACGCGTGACGGTGTTCGCGAAACGAGGGAGCCAGCTCCGCTGCCACCCGTTCGAAGGGTAGAGGACGGAGCGCGCGCGTCTACTTCGGCCAGGCGCCAGCTCCGCTGCCACCCGTTCGAAGGGTAGGGGACGGAGCGCGCGCGTCTACTTCGGCTAGGCGCCAGCTCCGCTGCCACCCGTTCGAAGGGTAGGGGACGGAGCGCGCGCGTCTACTTCGGCCAGGCGCCAGCTCCGCTGCCACCCGTTCGAAGGATAGCGGACGGAGCGCGCGCATCTACTTCGACTAGGCGCAAGCTCCACTGCCGCCCGTTCGAAGAGGTAGGGGACGGAGCGCGCGCATCTGCTTCAACTGAGCGCCAGCTCCGCTGCCACCCGTTCGAAGGGTAGGGGACGGAGCGCGCGCGTCTACTTCGGCAAGGCGCCAGCTCCGCTGCCACCCGTTCGAAGGGTAGGGGACGGAGCGCGCGCGCGTCTACTTCGGCTAGGCGCCAGCTCCGCTGCCACCCGTTCGAAGGGTAGGGGACGGAGCGCGCGCGCGTCTACTTCGGCCAGGCGCCAGCCCCGCTGCCACCCGTTCGAAGGATAGCGGACGGAGCGCGCGCATCTACTTCGACTAGGCGCCAGCTCCGCTGCCGCCCGTTCGAAGGGTAGGGGACGGAGCCCGCGCGTTTTCTTCGGCTGAGCGCCAGCTCCGCTGCCACCCGTTCGAAGGGTAGGGGACGGAGCGCGCGCGTCTACTTCGGCTAGGCGCCAGCTCCGCTGCCACCCGTTCGAAGGGTAGGGGACGGAGCGCGCGCGCGTCTGCTTCGGCCAGACGCCAGCTCCGCTGCCACCCGTTCTAAGGGTAGGGGACGGAGCGCGCGTGTCTACTTCGGCCAGTCACCAGCTCCGCCGCCACCCGTTCGAAGGGTAGGGGACGGAGCGCACGTCTACCCCGACTTAGCGCCCCCCGCTTCGTCGATGTCGGCACCTTGATACCGGCGGGTCCTCGCTCTAGCTAAGGTACTTGGCCGCCCGTCTCGACCCCGCGCCGGGGAGCAACGGCAAGCCGCAAAGTCTGCCGCGTTCTCCTTAACAGGCCACCTACAGGGCATCAGCATTTTTTCAAAGCGATGCGGGCGGGCTCCATATGGAACGCCGGCTGTAGGTCGGTCTGCTAAGAAGAACAGGGCAAACCTTGCCATCTTCATACGAGAGCGCGGCACGCGCGCAGAAAGCCATCTTCTCGATCGCCACAACAGCTTGGTCGCGGCTTCCGCCGGGACCCGGCCTTCGAGAAACGGACCCGCGCACGTGAGGGGCAAAAGCGAGGGTCACATTCCGCAAAGTCTGCCTCGTTCTCCTTAATAGACCACCTACAGTGCATCACCATTTTTTCAGAGTGATGCAGGCGGGTCCCATAAGGAACACCGGCTGTAGGTAGGTCTGCTAAGGAGAACAGGGCAAACCTTGCCATCGCATGCGGAAACGCAGCGCGAAGGCAGCACACGCGGCTGGCCGCCGATCGCTGACACTGACCAAGCTCCCAAGAAAAATGGACCACCATCTGTACATCAACATTCCCCAAGCCGCTCAGCGGCGCTAGGGAATGCTGATGCACAAAAGGTGCCCATTTTAGGGGGGCAGTTTTTACCCAAATATATGCAGGAACAACGCCACACCAGCACCGTATATATACCCCAGCACCAGGCAAGCCAACCGGCGGAAGTTCAATTGGCAGAAGTCCAAATGCCGGGAGCCCGCCGTCACATTAATGGTCACGACGCCTCGAGGCCGCACCGCGCCAAGCATGCTTCACCACGTGGACGGCTGGAAGAGCAAGCGTTGCAGCACGTCCCTTATCGCTTAAGGCTCACGCGGACCCGCCACGCTTACCTGTGCCAGGGCAACGCCCCTGGCGCGCGTCCACTTCGCCTAGGTGCCGGCTCCGCTGCCACCCGTGCGAAGGGAAGGGGACGGAGCGCGCGCGTCTGCTTCGGCTAGGTGGGGAACGGAGCGCGCGCGTCTACTTCGGCTAGGCTCCAGCTCCGCTGCCACCCGTTCGAAGGATAGGGGACGAAGCGCGCGCGTCTTCTTCGGTTGAGCGCCAGCTTCGCTGCCACCCAGTCGAAGGGTAGGGGACGGAGCGCGCGCATCTACCTCGGCTCGGCACCCGCTCCGCTGCCATCCGTTCGAAGGGTGGGGGCTGGAGCGGACGCGTCTGCTTCAGCTACAGCGCAGCCCCGGGTCAAGTTTGGAAATGTTCACAGGCCGCGGGGACGGAGGGGGCCAAAGGACTCGGGGACATGGCTTCGGCCCTGTGAAGCCCTTCACCATGAGAGGCTCCTGTCGTAGGGGTGGCCCCCACCTAAACCCAGCAGGCCTGGTAGGAAGTTATAAGGCCCAGAATGGGCCATGTGTAATGACATAAGTGCCCCCAGAGGGGATAACCAGATGTAAGGGTATAACTGTAAAAGCACTCCTCAGGTGTATATATATATATGAAGACAGGTCATGGGGGGGCCATTCTCACTCATCCCCATCACTCTCCACTACCATCTCTCTCTCTGTTTGGCCCGTAGTCACAACAGATACGATTCACATACCTCTCTGACGCCATCTCAACCGGCTCTGATACCACTTGTAGGATCGCATGGAACAATTAGAGGGGGGGTGAATGATTGTCTCTGCTTTTTATCTCCTGAAATCAAAACACAATATAGAGAGACAGAACCAAAGTAATCTGGATTACCGAGCGCAAACACCGATAGTAGTCGCTTGCTAGTGTGTGATCGTAGATCGTTGTCACCAGACTAATCGGTACAACCACTTGTTGCGATCACTTGGCCTCGCCCAATAACTAATCGTGTCTGTTTGACACGATTGCTCGGCAACGTGATCGTAGATCGACAGCCCCTGACTACTTGGCTTGGCTACTCGTTGCGATCACTTGGCCGACAACCATATACGTGGTCGTGACCTCCTTCCACCTGATGTCCCAGTCGTTCGACCACCGCCTGAGTGAGCACTCGACGAAGACAACACAGAGCGCGGAAAATAAAGGAAGAACGGCGATGCTTTGGAAGTGATTGGAGATGAAGAAAACTGATCTATTATTTCATCATCGAGGTCTTGGCTACAAAGCGCTTCACGGCACTCCTAAAAACCTTCTCCACGAAAGCCCTAAAACTTTGTCCCACTAGCCTACAACACCCTCTGTATTTATAGCCAGCGCACAAAGCCGTATCCAACACAACACCTCAAGCCATGTCCCAAACAACCTGGACATGAGATCTTATCCCTTCCTTAAATCAAAGACCCGAAACCCTTTCCTAACATGGGTTTTAACCAACTTGTATAGATCGTGGACTCCATCCACAACTCTATATGACACACGCTACTTAGCCTCTAGGATATCCCCATCTGGATCTTCATAGCGCACCATCACCTTTGACCTCCATGTGCTCCAGCATGAGCTCGACCACCTCGCGTGACCTCACGACCACCTGGACCTCATATTACCCCCTCCTAGTCTGGGTCTTCCTCATCACCGACCATGGCCGCCTTCATGCCCTCCTGCACATGCAAAGACCAAAGAAACCATCTCCAAACAGCACACATTAGCAAAACACACTCTTGTGTATCCCAGACAAGATCCAAACATCCTACGACTATCCCCTATGTTGTTTACGACTGCTCCAGAACTATTGCTACCAGCTACGACCATCCCTAAGTCGTTTACGATCGCTCCAGAACTATCGCTACTAGCTACGACCATGCCTAAGTCGTTTACGACCGCTCCAGAACTATCGCTACCAGCTACGACCATCCCAAAGTCATTTACGACCACTCCAGAACTATCGCTACCAGCTACGACCATCAACCAGATCGTTTACGACTGCACCGCTCTATCGTTGCCACCTACGACCACGCACCAGGTTGTTTACAAATACACTAATCTATCGCTACCCGAAATAGATCATTAGATCAACCAATATGACCGCTAACTCGTAATCCACAAATACTCGAAAACAACACCGCCTATCGAGTATCAACTACCGAGTCACAGTCACAACACGAGTACAGACAGCATTCCAATGCCCGACCACTTGCCATAGTCATAAGACCACTTCTACCAAGTACCGAGTCCTCCGACTACGAGTACATCAAGCAACAACCATCCACCATAGACTACCTTGCACCGACCAGTCGCCCCGCTGGTCCAACACGAGTACTTGACGTACTCGAAGATCGCAAGAGAGAAGCACTTGTATCGACCATGCAGTCTTACGAGTACCGACCGTGAAGCCAATGGCAACCGATCGCTAAGCCTTCGACTACCAAAGACAAACAACAGACTGAAAAGTCTACGAGTGTCGACAAGGCTGCCAAAATTACGACCATGAAGGCAGTCTACAGAAACTACAACCATGGAGATAGTCTACGAGATTTACGACCATGGAGGTAGTCTGCAAGATCTACGACCATAGAGGTAGTCTGCAAAATCTTCGACCATGGAGGTAGTCTGCAAGATCTACGACCATGAATGTAGTCTGCAAAACCTACGACCATCGACCTCAAAGCCCTAGACTATCGACCATTAAACCTTCGACTATCGAGTACAACCAGTACAGTCTACGACTATCGAGTACTATAGTTACGACCATGAAATAGTACTGTAGCTACGATTACCTACCATGGTCGTAAAGCTGAAGTCGTATTGCCGTGGTCGAAAGGTGAAGTCACACTGCCGTGGTCGAAGCCAGACGTGGTCGAATGTTGGATGTTGTCGAAAGCTGAACGTGGTCGAAAGCTTCAACGTGGTCGAAAGCTCCTACCGACCACCAAGTCATAAAAGTTTCTGCCGACCACTAAGTCATAAAAGCTTCTTCCATAGTCGTAGTCGTGTTCATGACGTGGTCGAATAGCGTTTGTTTGCCATGGTCGTGTAGTGTCTGTGTGCCGTGGTCGTATAGTTGTCTACCGTGGTCGTAAGCTTGTCTGCTGTGATCGTAACCTTGTCTGATGTGGTCGTAACCTTGTTTGATATGGTCATAAGAGTGATACCATGGCCATAAGAGTGTCTGCCGTGGTCATAGGAGTGTCTGAAGACTGTAATCACTTGAAACTGAGCAAAACCACTCAAAAGCAAGGACATCAACAGCAGCCGATCAAATCTTTCACAAACGCAAAATCTAAGACAAACCAAAATGTCAATTATTCATCATAACTTAAACTACGACCATCCACATAGTCTAACAAAAATAAAGAGATCAACAATTTGGCGCAGTATATTCTTATCAAACTTAGTGCGGTATCTTATTTTCTCATTAGCTCTTACTCCATATCACTTGATGGCTACAGCAACATAAAGAGATCAACAATTCGGTGCTTCGTATTCTGGGCCTCACCCCGGATGGCATCGACCAGCTGGGGCTCCACCCCCTCCACATTTTACACACAAACTTGACCAATGGCGGTCGTCAGAGCATTCCAATACCGGGGGCGGGGCGCCTCGAACCCATGCCCTCCGCTGCGAAGCTCTACGAGTGGGGCATCCATTTCAAGAGCGCTGCTGACAGCTTCCTCGACGTCCATTTCGAAGGCGGCGTGCTGAGCATGTCAGAAATCTCGGTCGACAATCACACCGAGACAGAGTTCCTCAACCTGATGGCGTTCGAGCGGCTACACGTCGGAGCCGGCAACTACGTGACGGCCTACGCAGTCTTCATGGACGACATCATCAACACGACCAGGGACGTGGAGCTGCTGACCAGAAAAGGGGTCATCAAGAATTTCTTGGGGAGCGAAGAGAAGGTGGCGAAGCTGTTCAACACTCTAAACAAGGGAGCGGTGATTAACGAATTCAGCGTGCTCCACGACGTGAAGTGGCAGGTGGACCAGCACTGCAAGACGCGTTGGAACAAGTGGCGGGCCAATTTCAAACAGAACTACTGCAGTAGCCCCTGGGTGTTCATCTCCCTCGTCGCCGCCACCATCCTACTCGCCGCCACGCTCCTGCAAACCGTCTACGCTATCATAAAGAAATGAAATAGCCAGAACTCTAGGGTACGTAATGCAATACGATCACGCAGCGGCCAAAAGTGTGTTATGCACATGCGTGCGTAGTAGTTTCTAATCTGCATGTAATTACTCTTCTCATATTTGGTCCCTGAGCGTATTACTCTCCCGGCCTGGCCGGTATGTTGACTTCACTTGTCCTGTAAACTCCGTAAGGGACCAATATTGTTTCGATCCATGCAATGATCGAGTATATATGTGCCCAGTTCCATCTACCGGCCGCCAGCGTGAATCAAGAACATGAACAGCAGCATTTTTTTTTAGAGGAATGAACAGCAGCAGTTGATGGCTTAACGCCTCAAGGTTGAGTCGGGACCCGGATTTATGTCCGGACCCTCCCTACTACTAAGCTCCTATTATCATGATCAGTAGTTAGCTTACATAATACAGTATCGATTAATATCACAACCATATATACAAATAAATATAAAAGTACATTAATAATAAAAATCGTAAACGAGCCTTGTTGCCAGTCTTACATCACTGGCCAGAAAGGCCAAATACTGATGAAGCCTTGTAGCAAAAAAAAAAAAAAGGTAAATAGCAGTAGAAACTATCAAGATATGCCCAATCAACTGGGGAGCGCAACCTAAGTACTTGGCATCATCTTCAGCTCCTAATGGGTATCTTTAAGAAATGAATCCACATGCATATATGAGCATGAATGAGTACAAAAAAAATTAGCAAGTCCATATACCAATGCAAGTATATAAATACTTGGCTTATCAAGGGAAGGTCTTAGAGTTATTTTAGCACAAAACAAGTTTTATTTTCAAATATCATACTATAGCTATTTTCCAAACCTATGAGCTAGTTATATTAACTTAAAACCAAAATGTCATTTGTGATCGAGTAAGATTCATCAGATAGGGGATTCCCTCCTGACTCATTATAAAATCATATATTATTTGTTTTATTTGTTTTCATGCAGATTAGATGTGATGGACTCCCAAGGTTGAAGAACAATGAAAGGAGTTAAGCATGGGCAAAACCGGAGAAATAACGGGTGCCGGAATTGCTGTCCAGACATTTGGACGTAATTTTAGGAACCTAGATGGCCTCAAATTAAAATATCCATAACTAGAAAGTTGTAGATCTCGTTGAGAACTTCAATTTCGACTATTTAATCATCTCAATCGAACTTTGCATGAAGAAGTTATAACCTCTAGAAAACAGACTGCGTGCAACGGTTGATAGAGCATATTTCGAGAAGTAATACGGTCATGCCCAACCAAATGGGGCGACCGTATCATCTGCGGGTGTGCACGGTAATGGCCCTAAAAAGCCCATTTCAAAGCCGATTTGAACGCGGTTTGTTTTGGGATGTTCCTTATGACTTTAGGAGGTTTCTAGAGAATAGAAACCACCCAACAGCCATAGAGTTGAATTGGGATGAGATTGGGAAGGAATCAAAGGAACCCACGTCGATATGTCCATCCAAGGGGGAGGATGCCCAGGCCATCACCACGCATGCCCCATCATCCATAGCTGGCCCTAGCACATCCAAAAACACATCTACATCACCTCCACATGTGATCCGATCAAGAAAAAGGAGCACTACCACCACCCAATGCGGCCCTAGGGCCGGTGCCTCCAACACGCTGCCTCCATCGACAATGACCTTCCTTCTCTCTTTTTTTTCCATCTTGTTGCATCTTTATTCTTGTACTCCAAGAATATCATGTTTACTTCAACGCATTATTTCTCTTTATTATTGAGGGACCATGCGAGGAGGTCTAAATTTTTTTTACGATGAACCATTGTCAATGTATGTGAAGTTTAACTTCAAATTTGTGAAAGATTTGGATTTTTAGTCTACTAGTTTTAGTCCCTAGTAGTCTGACTAGCTTCGCTAAGCGGTCAAACTAGTGCAACCGGCCAAACCAATCTGCATAGCGGTCTGACCGGTCATGCTCAATGATCAAACCAGCTGTGCACAGCGGGTCTGATCGGGTGTATTCTGGTTTTCAATCGTTTGCTCTAAAATTTGGGAATTTGGTTGAGGATTGCGTTATTTGGTCGTAGGTCAGTGTATTCATGTTGTATGAAGTATGTTTGAGCTAGCGTGGGTCAACTTGTGAAGAACTTATGTCCAAAAATGATTTATTGGTCTTTGAATGTGCAGGGATGCTTGGAGTCAACTATGGTCAACAACAAGGACTAGGACTACGCTCATGGAGGAGCCGAGGTCTAAAACGATCACGAAGGCTGGGTAAGATGGTTGAGCTCAAGCCTGGCACAAGCAAGACAAGGGATGTTAAAGGAAATGTTCGAGCGATGGGTTATATAAAATGGCTTGGTTGGTCCAGGTGAGAAGTGGTCTGGCAAAACTAAAGCGGGAGAAACAAGCTAATGCATGGCAAACTATTGGTGCACCTACACATGACAAGCATTAGCAATTGCTTGCAAGGGAAGGTGAAGACCGGGTCAAGGTGAGGATATTTTGGTAGTTTACTAAATACCAAAAACGCTGTTATAAGTGAGCTTACCATAGATAAGCCCTGCTCGACATTAAAGACACATGAGAGTAACTTCATCACTTGTCTCCCCAAGGCAAAGTCGATGGCTCTTTGTTAAATCATGTGGATAGGTCGTGAATTTAGTGATGATGAATAATTGATATTTGGGTTGCATTGAAATTTACGTTTGTGAAAGTTCTGATCGATGCACTTTTGTAAAATTGGAATTGCAGGAATATATAGGATAAGTGGTATAACCGCCTTGTATTAGGCAGTCTGACCGGCAGGCTTTGACCACGGATGGTAGTCCAAAGCGTGGACCACGATCGATAGTTGGTAGTCCGATCAGCCTTGTGATGGATAGTATGATCGGCCTTGTGATGGATGATCTGATTGGCAGGTATCGACAGGCAGATCGACCATGGCAGAACGACCATGGCAGGTCAACCATGGCAAATCGACCAGGCCAGAACAACCATGACATGTCGACCACGCAGGTCGAGCACGACAGAACAACCACGGCACGTCGAGCACGGTAGAACGACCACAGCAGAACGACTACAGATGATTGGTAGCTACAGTAACCGATCGATAGTCTATAGCTATAGTATCTGGTCGGTAGTCGGTGATCGATAGTCGATACTATAGTACCTAGTCAGTACTTGGTAGTCGGTGGTACAGAACCTGGTTGATACTCGGTAGTCGACCGTCGATAGCTACAGTACCTGGTCAGTAGTTGGTGCTATAGTGTTTGGTCGGTGATCGGTTGCTGTAGACTTTGTGATCGGTAGTCGTAGACTTCACGATCTGTTGTCATAGTCGTAGGCTTCGTGACATGTTGTCGTTGATTTTGTGATCGATATTCATAGACTTTGTGATCGGTTATCATAGACCTCACGATCGGTAGTCGTAGGCTTTGCGATCGGTTGTCGCATGCTTCACGATCGGTACCCGTAGGCTTCAAGTGCTTCAACTCTTGTAATCTTCGAGTACCTTGAGAAGTCGTGTCTATTGGGCCAGCAATTTGACTGGCCTGGGCATGGCAGTCTGAACGGTTTTACTGGGTAGTCTGAGGTTAATTTTTGAAGAATATGGAAATTGAGATTGTGGATGATCTAGTTCATAGTTATTGATGGTTAAGAGTGTGGTTTGCATGTGCGGACTAATATTTGTCAAGTTGAGAAGAACTTGTGCTAGGAAAAAAGTTCTTTGGTCTTTGCATGTGCAGGTTAGGTGTAGACACGGTCATGGTTGGTGACGAGGAGGACCGAGACTAGGAGGGGGAATCTAAGGTCCAAGTGGTCAAGGATGTCACAAGATGATCGCGCTCACGCTAGAGTATATAGAGATCAAAGGTAGATGATGCGTGGAGAAGCTACGGGAGGTACGGTCCTGGAGGTTTTGACACATGATGAGGTGGATGATGCGTAGAAGTTACGAGAGGTGTAGTCCTGGATGCTTCGACGTGTGCTGAGTTGAAAGAGTTACGGAAGGAGTCCATAAATGAGGAGATTTAGAAATTTTGGGAAACCTATGTTTAGAAGTGTTTTAGGTCTCTTGATTTTCGAAATCGGTTAGGATTACGTGTTCGTGTTGATGAGGACACAGGTTGGGGCTCTAGCATATAAAAGGATGGATAGGTTAAAAGTTAATCAGGTATTGGAGACAGCTTTGGAGAGAAAGCTTTTGAACTAGAGTTTGAGAGGTGTCGTGAGGGTACTTTGTAACCACAGAACATGATTCCAAAATAATAGAGCAGATATATTCCGAAGAAGTTAGTCAGCGTTGGCGGCGTGATTCCTAGGCGTCGTCTATGACTCGTTCTTGTTACGAGTACGTAGTGTGTGTTCCTCTGTCGACTTCACTTTCCTTGATCACGTGCCGAGTCGTCCACTTGATCACCACCAACAGCGTCGACAGGGAGAGTAGACCAGAGCACATCAACTCGAAGGCGTTGATTTCTCGAAGATGCAGGTGATCGATAGGTTTTGCTCTCGGTGTTGAAGATTACGACTATGTACAAAGGGGTTGAGCGAGCGGTCGAGTGAGCGGTTGAAACCTTCATCGAGCATTGAGAGATTCCAAAAAGCGGAGGCAATCATTCACCCCTCCTCTAATTGCGGTATTCGATCTTACACTCTTGTAGTCAATCCTACTCAGAGTAGTCCTTTGGACTTTGTTTTTTTGGGTTTTTCTTGTCCGTCTTGCATTCCCTGAGTGATGAGCAATTGAAGAGACTCCCAGAGGAGGACCTAGCACTCCTATCTACCAAATTCATAAAGACCTATCACAATATGAGGAACTGTAAGAAGACTAGCCCTTTCACATGTTTTGAGTGTGGCAAGCCGAACCACATCTGAGCCAAGAACCCCAAGCTTAAGAGCAAGGAGAAGAAGGACTTCTGGAGGCGTTTGCAAGCTTATGACACGAAGCCCAAGAAGACCAACTAACGCAAGTTCGTCAACCGAGTCCTTTGCACTCTTAAGATCGTCAACATGAGCGATGTGGACTCAGGGACAACGAGGATGACTCTTGAGGCAAGAAGAAGAATAACCAAGACTTCATCAGTATGTGCTATATGGTTGACAAGGACATCACCAACGACACCATCGACAATGACACTCTCTACAGTGATTCCAATGAGGTATGTCTCTCGACCAATGATATTGTTGGACCGATATCAGCAATCAGAGGGAGGTAAATGATTGTGAAAGCCTTTTCCTTTCCAAATATTTGAAATTGTCACTCCAATGGCTACGAGGGTCACCAAGTTTTGCTTATACCTCCTACAATATAATCACAAAGATCTAGCTAGAATAAAAAAAGATGCAACACCCTAGTTTTGACTGCTTGACCGGTAGTATCACCAAGGTAGAGCCGGTATGGCCGCTTTGTGGTACTACTGCTACAGTGAGGTCGGTACTACCACTTGCCATATTCCCAAGAACAAACCTCTCGAGACAATACCAAATTGAGGATCTTGATCAAACTTTATCGAAATGCTACCAAAATTGGTACGGACATTAGCAAGGATGTCAAACCAAATCACATCAAGAAATAAGGTTCTTGGACTTGATTCCATCTAATTAAAGAAATTTCATTCTAGGTCACAAAAACACACCAAACCCTAAAAACCAAATTACTTCTTACTCATGAAGATCTAAGTCATAAGAACTTTCAGATCATCTCTCACATGTTCTAGCAAGAGAAGTAAGCTCAGGTTTAGGCTAGAGAGGCAACGATCACAAAATCATAAATCTTGGTCAAGACAAAGCAAGAACCAAGCAAGATCTTGATTCTTGCTATATAAGTGATCTAAATGGGTAAAGATTAATCTCAAGGATCTACTTATGTCTTACACATTATGGATCATAGCAAGATGAAGAGGAGTACGAAAAGAACCAAACCACCACAAGATAGATCAAGAACACAAGCAAATAGAGACAAGAATACTAGGATTACAAGAACTTGATCTATTGTATGGAGAGGAATAATTCTTGCAGCTTGCTAGTTACAAAGGACCCTTCACAAGTCTCACTCTTACTCACACCATAAAGGAGAGGAAGAACTAACCTAAACCTATAACTCAACCCTATTTCATTACAAACCCTATAACTCTTCACCTTTCATCATATAGGCTAATCAGCCCTCTTATTGTGTCTAGACCCGCTAAGGACTTGAGGAAACTAGTCAACCCCCACAATATCAGGTTTCATACTAACGCGCACACTTCTTAAAACACTTACAAGGATCAACCCAATCACACCCGGGTGTTTGATGCACTCCACACACATGACCCTAAACTAACCCTAAACCTCTTCCATTTAGACTCCCTGGTGCCGCAGTTTCAGTGTAGGCTTTAAGTCCAATTTTAGGCATTTTCCCACATTGCCCCTGACGAAGCTTTCAAACACCTTCTCTTAACTTTGTTGTCTTCTTTTTGATTTATTCTGTGTAATTAAATATAAAAAAATAAAAGGCATATTAGCACGAACAATATAAAGGAATAATAGAAAAAAGCAAAAAGCAAAAAAAAACTAGAAAAGACGAAAAAAAACTATAAGTCAGAAGTTGAAGCCCAAAATGAATCCATTACTATTAGGACTAGGACTAAGCCAGAAGTTAAAGCCCAAAATGAATCCTTTACTATTAGGACTAGGACTATTTTAATCAGTCATCTGATCCAGTTATTTCTCTTGGCGTCCCTTTCTGTGCTGCAGCTGCACAATGGACTAGAGTAGTAGTATACTAGTAGTAGTATATTCTACAACACGGAATAAACAAACCAATATTTATTGTGCTGTGCTGATAGTTCAAGAGAAGCAGGTCCCGAAATAGGCCGGAGCACAAAAAAAAAAAAAAAAGAGACGTTTTATGCAAACTAGACCTGTGGCCTTGCGTTGCAATGAAAAACAAAGCTTAGGTTTGACATTTGCGAGAATTGTTTTAGTTGTTCCTACAGTTCAACACCTAAAACAGAAAAAAAGGGCATCCTCCACACAAAACATAGTGATGATGCATTACCTCATAAATACCTCATAAACTGAGAACTAACTCAATAAAGTATAAATCATAGGCATTGATTGGTTAGCTAATTAGACAGCACAAAATAGTAAGACAAACTATAGGCCAAGGCGTTGGAACATAACTGAGCTTCGTAAACTTTAAACAATAGAAATATGACTAAATTGGATGGCTAATAAGGTGTCATTTAAGTAGGATACTTAGGAGATCAAGTGATGGCACAAAAACATTTTAAACCAGACTGCCAAGATGTGAAATAAGATAGGATTGATTACAACACAGCCAATACTATTACACTACCTTGGAAGCACCAGCGCTCACTTGCACATGAGAGAAGGCAGCTGCTGTTGCGCTAGACTGTTGCAGTGCTTGAAATGTTCCTATACCAAGTTCTTCCCTGCAATTGTAGAAGAGAATTTTTTTTTTTTTTGCAATCTTATACTAATCATGAATTTGGCATCATAAATGAAGAAAGTCCTTGAAAAATCCTAAATCAAGATATTGAGGAATGCATGGTAGATTGCTACGAGTCTATGACCAATATATGACAACCTTCCTGCTATCGAAAACTTTGCTTGGATATCCTTCTTGTAACAACAAAACAAAAGGCCAAGTGAAAACTCAAATAGGTAATTTTCTACCATGTGCAGCCATCAAATACTAACTTTGGTCAAAACCACATTTAGGCCAAACATAAATTCTTTCTATACAAGCTAACCAAAAGCAACTAAATTTTATAGAAGCTATCAGAAACACAATATTTAAATTCATTTAATAATCAGGATGTTGTAGACAGTAAGTCTTGTGACACACATTACAATAGAAATTTCATGGAACTCACTTTTAGTATTTCACTGTTGACAATTAAAGCTTTGTCTACAAATAGTAGCAGAAGCTGAGAGAAAAAAAAAGGAGGTCATACCATCTAATAAGTACTCAAGAGCTACATGACCCAGGATCCTGGAAATCTTCAAATTCCCTTTGCAAATATACCAACCAGTCACTGCAAAGACAAAATTCTGCAATCTGCACAACTGAGGAAATGAACATTCATAATTTTTACTTCCTTCCAGTACAGGGGAAAAATTAATTAACATGCTATCTACTCTATGAAGCACTTGGGTGTGGGAACATGAGATAAACTTGCCCTATAAATAATGTACTGCTGCCAAATAAATGGCACAAACTGAAATCAATTCAGGCTGCCCACCCGTCTATAAATCAATTTAGCTACCTCCTGTCTGCAAAGAATAGAGGACAAAAAATGAAAAGTTTCTCTCCTAAACAACCAAATCACGCCAACATACATAAAAAATCAACAGCCTGAAACAACACAAAACCTTGTATGTCTAATTGCTGCAACGTCAACCATATCATAGGAAATTTCATGCCTACTTATAGGCTAAGCTTAAGCAGTCACAGGACAAAAGAAAGAAAGTCAGAGAGCAAACTCTCATTTCTTCTTTTTTTTTTAGTGGAACACAAGAAAACACCATGACAAACCATGGAAAAATAACATGACATCTGATCCTTGTTGCTATTTTCATCAGCGATCGTGACACTGTGAAAATCACAGCCCCATTTTCCCCAATACCCTGCCACCTAACACTAACTAAATCCCCAGAAAAGTTATAGTAGCCTCTATCAATTAGAACAACCAAAAGAAACACAACATGGATTTATCAATTTACACAAGGCCCTCTCTTTTTCTGCAATGGAACCTAAGAAAGCTACCCTAAACCTATAATCTCACCAGCAGTACTTTTACATGTCCTAAACAATAAACTTAGGGATATGCCCTAATCGGCAAAGAAAAATGAACAAAACAATGTACAAAAAGAACAGCTAGGAGAGGAGATCTAATGGTTCATCTAACAGAGGCTGTTGCGACAGAGATAGATAACACAGCAAATCAATAATAGGCTGGATGGCTTCATCTATCAAGAACAATTTAATTATCAAAAGGAATAAACTACACTTAATGATCCATCTATAGTCTTGTTTACACTTAATTATCAAAAGTCAACCACAGTTTTTTAATAAGACGTTCAGTCATTTTTTAAAGTAATGACGTTTAGTTTTAGTACCTAATAGTATGAATATTCACTGACAATTGCAAGTATATTAGTATATGTCTGTACCTCCATCCCGGATCTGCATTCCAAGTCCTCGATGAGAATCGACTATCGTTATGTTGTCTAAGACCAGCCTCTTGAAGTCGAAGGTGCTCGCACGTCCAAACTTGATGGCACAAGATTTAGTACGGTCCCAGCAGTTTGTTGCCATCAAGTTGTAAACAGGCCCTGTGGTTGACTTCGGACAAATCGCATCATCTCCGGTGTCTATGTGGCAATCGGTGATGAGCGTGTTGTTTGAATCCTCGATGTCAATGCCATCGTTGTTGGGAGTGTCAAAATCCCCATATATCGACACATTGTGGATCAGCGAGTTGTCACACCTGACAAGATGAAGGCTGCAGGGAATGCAAGTGCATAACCTGTTAACTTTGCCTGAATGCCTGTTACATAGTCACAGTTTAATTTTTCTCGTCAAATGTTTTAACTAACGAAAGATATATAGAGCAGTAGAGTGCAATTTTTTGTGGGATCATTCATCTTTGGAATGAAAGAAATCAATAAAATCAGGCAGACCAGTTGCCATCCTTGGATGTTCTATGAATTGATCAATGAAGTGAGGTATCAAGAAATGCTCACCACCAATAGGCCAGCTGGTTGAGGGTGATGTCATGGATCCTGACGTCCTTGGAGTCAATGAAGCCGATGAGCCGCGAGACGAGAACCACTGGACCAAACCAGACCAGACCGAAGGAGGAGGAGGAGGAGGAGGAGGAGGAGGAGGCGGGGGAGAGGGGAGAGGGGGAAGGCGGCGGGGATGGGAAGGGAGTGGGCGAGGCAGAGCAGGATCTTGCGGAGGAGGCCATCGTTGCCGAGCACCGACAAGATCACAGCCGCCGACGGCGGGGGAACCAAAGAACGGCGGCAGGGCAGGGCTGGCGGCTCGTGGGGAGGGGAGGAGGAGGCGGTGCGGGATTTGTTGGGAAGGGAGGGGGCGAGGCGGAGCAGGATCTTGCGGAGGAAGTCGTCGTCGCCGAGCACCGACGAGATCGTGGTTGCCGACGACGGGAGAGCCGAAGAATGGCGGCAGAGGAGAGCCGGCGGCGTGTGGGGAGAGGAGGCGACGGCGACGGTGCGGGATCTGTTGGGTTGGACGGGTGACCGAGAAGAGGGAAGGTGCTGGCCCACCTGTCGGCGCAACAAGGTTAGGGTTGCCGGTTGCGCGAATCGTTTTTCTGAGAACCTCAACTCTTTAAAAAAAAGGCCGTCGGGCAATTCTGCCTTTGCCCAACTTAACTGACTTTAGCCGAGAAGCTGGTACCCTGGGGAAATTGCCCTTAGTCAATCACACCATTGCTTCTTCCGCATGTTAACAAAAGGCACACCTCTATTTATCACTACTACTCAAATTTTTCTTACAATTATATGGCTAGATACTATAATATATATTAATTATGTGGCTAGATACTATAATACAAATACTTATTCTTTTTTAAAATTTGTTACACAACTCTAATTGTGATTCAAAATATAATTGTATTTCCTGTATAGCCCTAATATATATCTGATCAATTTCAATCATTATAATCTAGATCCATCAAAATTGATAGTGTAGATCTTTCTTTTTTTTCACCAATTAATATGGTAATTTATAGCCTTTGAGAGTAAATATAGTGGTTTATTTTACTTTTGCTTTTGTTTTAATAATATAATAAGTATTGAAACAACGATCCCTAGGTTCACTGTTTTTCGCTTTGAGAATTTCTGGATACATCAACCTGGGTTCACGGATGTGGTGCAAACCTATTGGAACATTCTAGTCAAGGGAAACAATGCGGCTTCCCGCCGTGCTGCAAAATTAAAAAAAAAAAACTATGAAAGGGGCTAAAGATATGGAGCAGGAGTCCATCTCAGTTATCAACACTGATCAACAACAACAATGCAATAATTCTATTTCTTGATGAGTTGGAAGAAAAGTGTGCCCTTCTACGACCAGAATATGGACTTGTTTTTTTCAGTTTCTAAAAGGTACTTTTTTATTTTTTTATAGTAATTAGTTTTTAAACAGATTATCTTTTTAAAATAGGGTCTACTAATTAATTATAGTACATACTGTACCGATCTTATTTATATCGGCAAAAACCACACGTGAGTTTTTATTACTCTATAATCTTTCGCATAAACAACTCAAAAGCCACAAGCCAAAGTCAAAAGCCAAAGCTGTATCAAAAAGAACGTGCCCAACTTCAGAAAAATCATTAAATCTCACCTTTTCAGACTCCTACATTATAAGCAGATTTACTGGAAGAAAAGATGCACCATACGTTGGGTTAAATTTGGAGATGAAAATACTAAGTTTTTTTTTCAATCCGTGGCTACAGAAAGATTCAGACGAAACACATTTTAACATCTCATGGTTGACATGGACGCATGGTTACAGATCATCGTAGTAAAGCAGCTACTATTTGGTACGCTTTCAAACACAGGATGGGTATTTCGACACAGCCTTCCATGTCATTCAACTTATCGGAACTTAGAGCAACTCCAGCAGTAGCCCTCAAAACAGGGCCCTTACTTTTCATTTGAGGGTTCCCCCTACTTTTGAGGGCCCTATTTTTTTACATCTGCTCCAACAGCACCTCTCAAATTTAAGCCCTCAAATCCATTTCACTGCAACTGACACATGGGACCCACTCCTCATTCTTTCCCTCACCCCGCCGTCTCCAGGCGTCTCCGTCGTCTTCGGGCACGCTGTCCACGAGCGCCGCAACGCCTTCGGCCGCGAGCTCACCGAGGAGTCCCCCGCCCCCACCGCCGACGTCGTCATCCCCGTGCCGGATTCGGGGTTCTACGCCGCGCTCGGCTTCTCGCAGGCGTCGGGCCTCGAGTTCCAGCAGGGCCTCATCCGGTGGCACTACAGCGGCCGCAGCTTCATCCAGCCGTCGCAGGCCATCCGCGACCTCACCGTCAAGCTCAAGCTCGCGCCCATACGCGGCGTCATCACGGGCAAGAGCGTGGTCGTCGTCGATGACTCGCTCGTGCGCGGCACCACCTCCAGCAAGATCGTGCGCCTGCTCCGCGACGCCGGCGCGCGCGAGGTGCACATGCGCATCGCCAGCCCACCGGTCATCGGCTCCTGCCTCTACGGCATCGACACGCCGAGCGAGGGGGCGGCGGGGAAGGGGGCGGCAGGGGAGGGGGCGGAGGCGTCAGGGAAGGGGAAGGGGGCGGTGGGGAAGGCGGGGAGTCGGGGACGGCGGGGAAGGGGGCGGAGGCGGCGGGGGAGGGGGCGGAGGCGCCGGGGAAGGGGAAGGGGGCGGTGGGGAAGGCGGGGAGTCGGGGACGGCGGGGAAGGGGCGGAGGCGGCGGTGGAGGGGGTGGAGGCGCCGGGGAAGGGGGCGGCGGGGGAGCCGGGCGCGGTGGGGGCGGCGGGGGAGGCGGGGACGGCAGGGGAGGGAGGGGGACGGGCGGAGGCGGGAAAACGGAAGAATGAGAGCCAGAGTAGGGGCCCCTTGGGAATGAGGGCTGAAGGGGAGATTTGAGGGGCTCCTCAAATTTGAGGGCTCTAGTAGGGGCCCTGCTGGACCTCTATTTTTGCCTCAAGCCCTCAAATATGAGGTTTGAGGGCTCAAGTAGGGGCCCTGCTGGAGTTGCTCTTACAACCCCAGTGAATTTGTTTGGATAACATTGATGGCCCCTTCACTAAGCAATTAATAGGCCCTGGGCCAAATGGTTTCAATGGTAGATAAGGCCCCTGGCCCAAATGGTTTTAATGGTATGTTTATCAAAAGATGCTGGTCTGGTCTATCGTTGCTGCTGATTTTTTATGCTCTGTCATGATTTTCACTCTGGAAATCTCCCTCTACAAAGCATAAATGGTTCTTACATCACATTGGTTCCTAAAAAACCCACTCAGTACCATCCTTCAGTTGGTGCACCGTAACCAATATGGATGCATCAAAAGTAGAACAATACAAGACTGCTAGCTTGGGATTTTGAATTCCTTCATAAGTGTCTTCACAGCAAAAAGGGAATAGTCATTCTGAAACTAGACCTTGAAATAGCCTTTGACACCATTGAACATTCTACTATTTTATCAGTAATGAGGTGCAACAGTTTCCCTGAGATTTGGATTGATTGGATTAAAGAGATCCTATGTTCGGGGCACTCTTCAATACTTCCCAATGGTGTTCCAGGGAAACAATTTAAATGCAAAAGAGTGCGGCAAGGAGATCCTTTATCTCCATTTCTATTTGTTCTGGGCTGATCTATTACAAGACATTATTAATGAAGCGGCTCACCGAGGGGTTCTTCAGCACCCCATTCCAATAGAAGGACTTTCGGACTATCCTATTATACAATATGCTGATGACACTGTATTGATCATGCCGGCTTGTGCTCGACAACTTCTCTGTCTCAATAGCTTACTCGATACTTACACAGCTTCAACAGGTCTCAAAGTTAATTATCAAAAAACACCAATGATTCCCATGAACATTACAGAGGACAAATTTAAGCATCTTGCAAACACTTTTGGCTGCTCCAAAGGACAGATGCCTTTTACTTACCTTTGACTCCCCTTGAGGACTACTAAGCCCACGGTAAAGGATTTCTCCCCCCTAGTAGACCAGATTGAGCGATGTTTGTCAAATAAGGGCCTGTTTGGTTGGTGCCTAAGCTTGTCATGCCTAAACTTAGGCAATATGTGGCTGCCACAGAAAGTGTGGCTAATAAAATCGAAGCCACACTTGTGGCAAAGTTTGGCAAGGAACTGAGTCTATAACATGTGGGGCCGGGTGCTAAGAAAGTGTGGTATACCACAGTTACGTCAGTGAACCAAACAGCTACCTAAAAACTGTGGCACGCCTAACTTGTGGCTAGGTAACTTCTGGTCATGAACAAAACATGCCCTAATGCTGCCTTTCTTTCTTTTGGAGGTCGTCTCACTATGGTTAACCCTGTGTTCTCCTTATTGCCAATTTACTTGTCTTCTCTCGAGCTCCCTAATACTATAATCAACTATATTGATCGGGCTAGAAAACGCTGCCTTTGGAGAGGTTCTCATGATCTTCATGATCGCTACAGCCTACAAGTCCTTGGTTGCATGGGATTTGGTCTGTCATCCCAAAAATAAAGGAGGAATGGGAGTTCTTAGGCTCCGTTTGGCATGGCTCCACTTCACAAGTGAAGCTGTTTTTTTTTTGCTTCAGCTCCACGAACAGCTCCACCGGTGGAGCTGGAGCTGTTTTGGTAGACTGTTTGGCAAAACAGCTCCACCTGTTTTATCATGCATGGTTGAGAGATGTCAATTGTCCAATATACCTCTGTCTATTTGGCTTGTAGTAACATCAAGAGCTGTATGTTTCTACATGATTTTTCATCCGAGTAAGTTTGAATTCAAAAAAAATTTAAATTTTAAAATAACACAAAGTATTAGCAACCAATATTTAATGGCGGCGGCGCTCCCTTCACGGTCGAAGACGAGAAGACCGAACAGAGGAACGGGAACGGGAGAATAGAAGAGCCGGTGGCAGATCGCGTAAATTCACGAAAGTACAAGGGCAGTGGCATGCGGGCCTGCGGATGGAGCCGGGTGGAGCTACTTTTTTCAGCCCCATCTCGTACATATCTTTTGTCTCAGTATGTTTTAAGGGACTCCTTGGGTGGAGCTATTTTGTTTTACCCCGTTTGGCACAAAACAGCTCCAAACAGCTCCAGGAGCCGGTGGTGGAGCTGTGCCAAATAGGGTCTTAATCTGGCCAAACGGGGTCTTAATCTGGCCACTCAAAATAAAGCCCGTCTTCTAAAACACTTACATAAATTCTACAATCTGGGGAATATTCCTTGGGTGACATTGATTTGGAATGCCTACTATTGCTCACAAGTACCTCATTCGGACACTAACTGTGGCTCTTTTTGGTGGGAAGATCTGATGAGCTTGGTGACAGATTTTTGTGGCATAGCCTCCACGGTTGTAGGATCAGGTACCGCAGTACTCTTTTGGAAGGATTTATGGAACAATTAGTTCCACACTCTCTTAGCTCTTGGCCCTCTCCAATGGATTTGGCAAAGTAAATATGTAATGAAGCTCAAAGCCTTTGCTTGGCTTTTCTTACAGGACAGATTGAATACAAAAAACATGCTCTGACGACGGCATTGGTACACAGGAAATGATTCAAATTGTGTACTTTGCCAAGCAAGGGAAGAAGAAACAACATTCCACCCTTCTTCGCATGCTCTTTCAGTACCAATTGCGGGAATAAGTTAGGAATACATTGGTATTTATCTCAGGACATTATGTGTATGCTTCAATACGCTCGGCAAACCTTTTGCACACTGTTAGACTATGTGGCTTGGACTAGGTTATTTTAGATGATGAATAATTGACAACGTTGGTTATGGTATTACTGTATTATATATGGTGTGTTGCTTGTTTATATGCTTGTGATAGCATGGTGATATGATAATGTTGCATGATACGCTCGTGTGAGGTATTGTACGGATTGTCTTGAGTCAAGTCGTGGACTTGTGCTCGTACGCGGTTGTGTGTTTATTCATGTGCAGGTGTTACTTGAGGCGGAACATGGTCGATGACGGGACTGAAACTAGGATTGGGTGGAACTGAGGTTTCGGGACTAAGTTCAGGGAGGAACTGAGGTCCTATCGGTCAAGGATGTCATGCGGGATGTTCAGGCTAGAGAACAATGCGTATGGAGATGATGCGTGGAGAAGATACAGGAGGTGCGGTTTTGTAGGCTTCGACACGTGGAAGGCTGAAAAAAATTGGAAGCGTAAAAAGAATTAAAAAAACCATGATATGAAGGGTTTTGAGTCCCTTGAAAAGTAGTGGGCCAAAAAGCCTAGTTGAGGTAAAAAGGCCTAGGATGAGTTGTATTAGGGTTTGAGTTCGTTTGTAAGTTTATTTCAGATTTGTGGACATGCTATAAAAAGGTTAGGGCCGGCGGCCATATTGCGTGCGGTTTTTGGTGAGCAAAGAAAAATCTGATTGATTCCCACATCGTCCCGGCTTTATCTTCTGACGCCATCTTTGACCTCTTCTTGATTTCACGCTAATGGTGGCCACACGCCCATGATCGATTGGCAGCAAGCGCACGGTCTTCTCGCGTCTCGCCCGTGTGCAGAGGCGTGCTCGAAGAGGCACACATGTCTTCACGTTTCTCGTACGTTCGTTCCATGCGTAGGCAACGCAGCGGCATGTCTTCATCTGTAGGGACCCAGATTTTACAATCCGGATTCCTCTGTGATTTTCTGCACTATTCCCTGGATCAGTAGATAGTGCTCACAGTTACAGTAATGAATATCAAAATACATATCATGCGGAAGCGTAAATATAATAGTAGACTTACTCATGGGCCGATTAGGCCGAAATCATTAAATTGCAGCAGCGGAAGGACGAAGCACACAGGTGGGACCTTCAGGATATGCCCACAGGTAGCCAACTGGAGGTTCGCGACCTAACCCTTGACATCTTCATCTTCCCTGCCAGCTGGTCCAATCTTGTTGCTGAGGCGAGGTGATTTGATTCCTGATTCTGAATTTCATCGCAAAAACGAGTGTGAGCACTCCAACCCCGTGCTCCGCGAGTCAATACACAGAATGCAAATAGATAGTATGCATGGCTTAACAAAGGAGAGGTTCGGGTTATTTTATTTGTCAAAAATCGCTTTTGGTAGCATTATCATGATTTAATTTTAGTATTATGGTTGCTACCTAAACTCCACACAACAATTACCATAATTGACTTAATCCACCAAATACACTTTAATTATTGACTGCTGTCTAAGACTCCAAACAGCGAGTATCATCATTTAACTAATCCACTAACTCTTTCTTTCTATATTGATTTCTATCGACCCCTCAGAACAGTGAGCGACATCATTTCATTAATCCACTGAATATACAATCTCTATATGGTTTGCTGTCTACAACTCTAAACATATAGTGTCATCCTTTATCTAATATCACCTAATTAATCCACCAATATCATTTGTATTCTAATCCCTAACAATCCAATCCTTTTGGTTATTTATTCACAACCATAATTTGCTCTTCCAATTATCAACCTTATTATCCATTATCCATCTCTAATTACTTCACTATTGTACCTCCACCAAATACATTAATCAAATCTACGAATCGCTAGTATACATCCACCAGGAGTATCATTGCTCAGATCTAGGATTCTCTATTAAATATCCACCAAGAATATCATTGATCAGATCTATGATTCACTAATATATATATATCCACCAAGAATATCATTGATCGAGTTTAATCTCCTATAGTTATTTTCATACCTCCAAATTTCCGAGATCAATTCATCCATCTGGAAATTGTCCAAATCCTATTAATCCCAATATTGTCAACATCTCCCAAGAATTTATATCAATATCAGTGTTGTAATCCAACCATTACCTTCGCATTTCCTAATACTCCGAAAATCATATAATTCATCTATTTAGTCTAAAAATCCATTTGGCTCCACCCATTTATTTCTCCTAGACTCCACACTATCATTAACCCTCCTATGATCAATCATGAATCCACCAACTTCTTTATGTGATTGCCATAAACAGCCATCTTCCTTTCTTACGACTCTATTTATTCTTCCTGACATTTTATTTGTGAGAAATGTTACCATTATTTAAAAATATAATACATAGAAATTTCCTGAGACCTAGCAGTTTTGAACAAAAGCATAATGTTCAAGAATATGCAATAATAATAGCGATCCAGAGTCCATCCACCGTTACATGGCATCTGCACCATATGGCATCTTTCAGCGTTATAGCCGCTTAACTTACCACTGGGACGACACCCAGGACAATTCAAATCAAGGCTTTCCACTGCCCTTCCACTTTTCCATTCCCATTTTCCAAACATTTTTAAATAGAACTATATCTAGTTAAGTTCCCATGTCCGCCCTTGACCGTGGGCACGGCTATTCGAATAGTTTTGACTCTGCAGAGTTTGTACACTTTCACCACAAGAGACAGTCAACTCGTTGCCCCACATGATGCCTTAGACATGTGGTTGAGCAGACCATCACAGTGACTTTTCAAGGTATCTAGTCCCTTTTGTCATCTCACCTTATGGGAAACTGCCCATTTGCGGTGGGTCCCATCTATGCGCGGGATGTTCCCCACAGCCACTAACGCAGCCGGGCTCCACTTCCCGCAACGTTAGGACAGCTGGGAAACTTCACCCTACACCGGTGTCCCTTAGGGCCCCTTGCCCGTGCGTATCCACTTCTATCCACTACCAGTGAGATGAGTCCGGGGTTTCGATAAGTTTACTTAGCCAAGTTGTACTTTACATACTTGTGGTTGTACTATTTTACACAGGAGGTCATGACAAGATTCAGTCCTTAGTGGTATCTGGGCGGTCTACCACTAACCCACTTTGTGCATCCACTGCACCACACTCACACCCTCAAACCAATCCGCCCAGATATTTAAGCAAGTTGGGGATTTTGGGAGTATAAAATAATCATATCCAAATATATACCAGTCATTCCCACCATGACTGTCCAAACCAATTTCTCATGATTAAAAATGACAATGATGCTTGGGGCATTCCAGCGCCCCCTGAGTATCTGTGTAGTACTAAGCATAGCATATAATTAGGGACTTATTTTGAAAGTGGTACTATTATAATTTTGCTAGGGTGACAAGGTTCACACATTCAAATATTCCAAAGGAGGGGTAATATTATTCAAGGTAAACAATGGGCATATAACTAGAGTATTAAATTAAACATGTATTTGCATATAAAATAACAGCATGCAATTTGATAATTTAAAATAAAGTAATTTGCAGAAAATGTAGGTTCAAAATGATCAAAGTATTGACTCGCCTTGCGCGGTTTACCGCGGCCTTGAGCTCACTCAATGCTTTCTCTTGAGCTTCCGGTATTTATCTTCACTTGAGCTTGATCTCGATTGATCCACTGGATCTTCATGACTCCCGATTTCTAATTACGCGACAAACGACTGAATCCAAATAAAAGCAAATAAGTCAAAGGATCCAAATAAATCCGAATAAACTCAATTTATTTTTACTATGAGTTAATGGGTGATTCGGGTGATTTGAGGCAAGGTCGATGGTAGAATACGATGACTCAATCTGTTTATTAATACCTTTCTTTTATTATTTTTATATTTATTTAGGAAATTCCATGGGTTAGGTTAGACCTATACACAGATGTTTGAACCTAGTTAAGGTTTAATTTGTTGGCCGAGTGTTGCCATTTATGAATAGGGGTTCCATAGGCAAAGTATATGACTCTTAGCTTATCGACTTAATTTATTCTGCTAGTAACTCGAGATATGTATCATTTTATGGGGTCCTAGTACCACCGTGTTCATTAAAATGAATTTTTAGCAAGGTCACTTTTGATGACTGATGATCCAAAGGATTTAATGGATATGCCGACAAAATTTTCAGTTAAAGATGCCCTTCGACTTAACCCTCATCATTATCCTATGCATTTTTTTGTGATTCAGAGCGATTTAATTATAGGGGTAAATCCATTTAAGTTAGATCGGCTTGTTGGATAAATTTATAATATTTAATTAAATCAACTGCTAAGATCCATTAAATTTTATGCCATGAAATCTTTAACTCCTGTGAGTATACTCATGGTAAAAAAATAGGGGTCTCATGTTATATCGCCCTCTAACTATTTCTAGTCAATAAAACATGTTAATATTGCTTGCGAATAATCGGCCAGGCTTGAGCTTACTATTATGACTACAATTCCTTTCTTACATTTAGCTAGTCCGATTTTGGTCTTTAAACATTTTTGGATGATCCTAAACTACATTAGTTACTCATGGGTGACATTTATTCCAATATTAAGGCTTCAATATTCTTATTTTATGTCCCATTCAAATTTTTATTAGTTCCCATGGACTATCTCTTAACCTTCCTTAGCTTTTTCCTTAATTGAAGTGATTAATACAAGCAAAACAAAAAGACGGCAAAAAATGCGCCCGAAGGGATTCGAACCCGCAGCCTCTCGGTGAGGGAGCGCAGAGGCTGACGCTGGTGACCAAAGGGGCAGCTGATGTTTCTTGACCAGGAGGGGGAAACAAAATACATAATGCAATGCACGGGCTTGGGCAAGGCAGAGCAGAAACAGGGGAGGCATGGGCAGCGCTCGGCCGACGGCATCGCCGGAGGTGTTTGGCTGGGGAGGCGCCGGTGACCTGAAAAACGGTTTCTGGGGGAGGAGAGGAAGCCCGGGGAGGTGGCGCACAGGTCGGGGCGACGACGAGGCGGGAGGGCGACGGTGCGGGGCGGTTGCTCGGGCGGTGGCCGGTGAGTTGGGAAAGAGGCGCCGGCGATCGGGAAAGAGAGGGGGAAGGGCGGCGCGCGTATGAGCAAGAAGGGGCGGTGGGGAAGCTTACCGCGCAACGGGCTGGGCCGATGAGTCACCGAGGCACGCCGGCAGCGAGGACCTACGGCGGCGCGGAGAGGGTCCACGGTGGCGGCGAAGTACAAGCAAGGAGGAGCCCGACCGAGGACAGGAACAACTTCGCCATGTTCCAAGGATACTCGGGGAAGGAGGAATCGGCTCGGCGGGCTCTCAATCGGCGGCGGTAATGGCGGCGGCGGCCGTGGCTTGAGGAGGAGACCGAATAGGGAAAGAAGAGGTGAGGGAAAGACGGGAGGATGGCGCGGCTGTAGAGGGGAACGGTAGACACATCTTATAGCCGAAGAGGGCGGGAAGGAGCGGTGGCGACGGAAAAACCGAACAGGGGCGGCAGACCGGGCGGTGGCGGCGGACCACCGGGCAAAACCCGGGCGCGCGGCTCGGGAGGAGAGGGCGCGAGGCTCGACGCGGCGAGGGCGCAGTGCAGAGAGCGCGGCGACGGGACTTGTCCCTGGGAGTGATGATGGGGTTAGCGGCGGATCTGAGCAGCAGAGCACGCGCGTACGGAGAGAAGAATGGGGGAAGAAAAACAGTGTCCGCTCGGGCAGTGGGGAGAGAGAAGGGAGGAAAGAGAGGGGAGTGAGAGAAAAAGGAGGGGCCCACATGTAATGGAGAGGAAGAAGGAAATGAAGGAAAAGAAAGGAGGCTTGAGTAAAATTTTATAATCTTGGATTTTCAATTTGAACTTTACTTCTCATTAGGATTTGTTAGTTTTAAGTTGGGCATGATTTTCGATATTTGAATTCTAGTTCTAGTGTTAAGACTATTCTTGAATTTAATTGTACATTTTATGTATGTATATATTTGAGTTGTACTTTTAGTTCAACTATTTCCCTTTAACTAGTTTATAAACCAGGTTTTGATTTCGTAGATAGAATTTTGGAGTTACTTACTTAGGGTTAATTACTATGTAAATTATTTGTATACATTTATCTAATTATTTATTTTTAGGATTGCTATTTTGTGCTCGAGAATTATTTTCAAATATTATTTGCTCAACACTAAACTCAGGAAAACCCAAATAAGATGTTGAACCAAAATTCAAATGCTAGTAAGATGCAAATAAAAGTTTTAAATTTCTCAAAATTTCAAACATCATTGTCCATGAAGATGAAGAACTTGTTAAGGAAGCTCAAAATTTCTTTGGTTATAATTTATGATATGTTTTTCAGGGTTTTCTAGACATGAAGATGAAGAACTTGTTAAGGAAGCTCATCACCTGAGTCATTGCCATTGTTGGCTTGCATATCATTGTCCATTCTTGAGAATTTTTTTTAGTGAACATGGATAACTCTTTGGTTATAATTTGTGACCTGTTTTCAGGGTTTTCTATACATGAAGATGAAGAACTGGTTAAGGAAGCTCATCACCTGAGTCATTGTCATTGCTCCAAGCCTTATTGTCTCCGTTGTCAGTGGTCCCTCAGGCGTTGGCAAGCTAATTATCCTGTCCTCGATAGTACAACTCTATCTTTTTCTTAGTGTTTATCTTCCTAATTAACACAGATAATTGTTATAGGAAATCAGCTGTGGTGTGGCTGTAAATTAGCATTAGTTAAGAGTCTAGAGTTTAGCTCAGGGCATAGCCAAATCTTGGTTCCACCACTGTATTAAAGAAACCTTGAGATAAAGGATTAGACCTAAACTCCACTACATTTTGATCGATGGCCTGGCTCCCTAGAGATTCTCTGATCAATCTATGTCAAGACACATTATTAACAAAAAATTTAGAACTTTTTGCATATATTCTCCATCTCATTAATTGGACAAAGTGACAGTACTACATACCCAACTGGTTTATTATGTGGCCACTGATGTTAATTTAGTTGGCTAATCAGCCATTAGAATAGGTCTGGGGTTCAGATCCGCTTCACCCATATCAAGGCCGGTCATGCTACTCCACTGCCGGGCATGCCGGCAACTATGGGACTGTTTGGGAGAGCTCCACCAGCTCCAGATTCACCAAATCCAGATCCAGATCCACTTTTCCAAGCCAAACAGTTCCAGCTCCAGCAGCTCCACTGTGGATCTGCTCCACCAAAACCATGGATCTAGCTCCAGATTCACCAAATTGGTGGAGCACCTCAAGGGGTGCTCCACCAAACTCAAATTGGTGGAGTTGGGGAAAATTACCCACCATACCACTAATTACACAAAAAAACGGTTCGTTTCTCTTCTTTCTCGTCGCTGCGCCGTCCTCCCCTGCGCCTTCGCCTCGCCTGCCGGCCGCCGGCCTCGCCTCGCCTCGCCTGCGCCTGCCGGCCGCTCCGCCTCCTCCTCTTCTCCGCCTCCTGCTCGCCCGCCGCCTCCTGCTCGCCCGCCGGCCGCTCCGCTCCGCCTCGCCCACCGGCCGCTCCGCTCCGCCTCCTCCTCTTCTCCGCCTCCTCCTCTTCTCCGCCTCCTCCTCGCCCGCCGGCCGCTCTGCCTCCTCCTCGCCCGCCGGCCGCTCCGCTCCGCCTCGCCCGCCGGCCGCTCCGCCTCCTCCTCTTCTCCGCCTGCGCCTGCCGGCCGCCGGCCGCCTCGCCCGCCGGCCGCTGCCGCGCCTGCGCCGCCGGGATTTTTTTTAATTTTGCCCCCTGACGCGTGGGGCCCAGGTGGAAGTGAGATAGAGAGGGAGGTGGAGCTGTACCAAACACTTTGACGAATCCCAGATCTACCATGGAGCTGCTCCACGGTGAATCCAGCTCCAGATCCACGTTTTTCGTGAATCTGAAGTTGGTGGAGCTCTCCCAAACAAGCCCTATATCCCAGCCCCACGCCGATCGATTCACCTGGCCACTTGCTGAGCAACAGGAATATGATTCCATCGCACCTTTTTGGTGCGTTGTTGGCAAACTCTTCAACATGACCTCCTAAAATCGCTCGTCCTTATCCATTCAGTCATTGTCTAAACTAGTGGAATTTCCACGCATGGCTAACACAAGACTAGATATTATAACATATTATTCATTATATATCTCTAATAACTTTGAAAAATGTAGTTATATTTGTTATACAGTCGTAATAATTACAATATCAATATATAATTAATCTACACCATTTTTATCTTGCTCGAACGAAATAAGTGGTATAGATATTCTCTTTTCCTCTCAATTAATGATAGAATTTCTAGAAATTTTTTTGATGTGGCACCAAGTAGCACTACAACTTTGGTTAGTGCTTGCAGTTCTGTGCACAATGTTCAAAAAGCTTTGAATACCAATTCTGAGGTTTCTAATGTGCACAAAAGACATATTTGGAAAGAAAATGAAGTTTATTTTCCAACGAATCAAACAGCACTTGATTTGAAGCTTCCTACACAAAGTTATGGTAATTTCATTGGATGCTGCATGAACTGTCCGGGGAGACGCGCGAGACTTGCCAAACATAAAGAGTTCGAGTATTGCAATGCAAGTAAGGGTAAAATCCGACCACACCATGACTTTCTAAAGGTTGAGAAGGAATCTTTTTCAGATTCCAAATGGATTTGGAAGCCTCTTGAACAAGAAAACAAAACATATAAAGATTTGAAACCGATTCGGACTCGGATTGGGACAGCTAGCAAGACCAATACTAAAACGTCCATAACTTTCACAAACGGAGTCCGATTTGGATGTTCTTGGACTCGTTGGAAAATTATTTTGAATCCCCACACAATGGACAAGGTGCTAGCCACGAAATCATCATAGTTAGATCGCAAATTAAGAGAGAATCCGGTGGTAGTAGTTTAGATATTTCCTTTTTAGTTCGTATTGGAGTTTGTTTCGGCCTTAGGCCAGGTTGTGCATGAATTTTAGTCAAGGCCGTGCATTGTGCACCAATATAAGGCCAAGGCCTTAGCCCCATTGTAACTCAGGTTATGAATTGAGAAATAGAAACCAGAAAATCACCATGGTTTGGTGGCCATTGTTGGTGTGTTCTTGAGATTTCCATCGAGGAATTGCTCTTGGTGTGTTGAATCCAATTGTGGTGTTAGATTCTACTCGCTGAAACTTCGGTTTCTCTACCCTTCATACACGTGCTGCGGTGTGCGTGGGAGAAGGCTAATCTTGGGGAGGGCATCCAACAAGGCGTATCGTGAAAGATCAGGGCCAAAGCAACGGGGTTCAGCTAGCTTGCTAGGTGGATCCGTATCATCTTGGTATCAGAGCGTGGTTGATCACGGTACGAGGTTGCTGAATTTTTTCTTGATGGCGGGTTCTATGAAGATTGAAGATGGCAAGGCACAACATAATCATACCGAGCTAATCGGAGAGGTGCCCCAATATGCGGCGTCTTTGCTGCCCGAAGTGCGACATGGGCTTGAAGCGGCACGTGACTACTTCTTAAGTTGTCACGGGAATCTTGAAGGCAAGGTTGATGATTTGGGGGCGCGAATTGATGCTTTAACGGAGGCGATACGCAACCAGCCACCACAATTTCAGCATGCTGAACGGGGACCTCAATATCCCGAACGGCGTGCACCATATGAAGACGATGAACACAAGGAGGACTTTGATGGTGCAGCGGGCTTTGCTCCACAACCGCGCCATGCTCAGGACTACCGTGGTGCTGACCGTGGTAGGGACATGCGTGGCAGAGGTGCTGCCCATGGTGGAGGTATGCATGATGGTGTTGGGTTTGCTCAGCGTGTTGCCGTGGATGATGGAATTGGGCGGATAAAAATTTCTATCCCATCATTTAATGGTAAAGCTGAACCGGAGGAGTACTTGAATTGGGAGATGCATGTCGAACAAATTTTTGACAGCCATCACTATACTGAGGATAAGAAGATCCGTTTGGCGACAATTGAGTTCACTGGATATGCTCTTGTTTGGTGGAACCAATTGTGTCACGTAGGAGCTCGTCCAGATACTTGGGCACAACTGAAGAATATTTTGAGGTGACGTTTTGTCCCAGCACACTACACTAGGACCTTGTACAACTGGCTGCAACAACTACGCTAAGGTAATTCTAGTGTTGATGAATATTATAAAGAGATGAAGATGTTGATGATCCGTACAGGGACAGAGGAGCATGATGAGGCTACTATGGCACGCTTCTTTAATGGGTTGAATGAGGATGTGCAAAATAGGGTGGAGATCGATGGTCCATTACTACAACATCCAAGACTTGGTGCATCAAGCTGAACGTGCTGAACAACAATTGAAGCGCAAACAAGCCAATGATGGACATGCCAACGCCCAACAAAGTCATGGAGGCGTTCATTACAGCAAGGCGATGATGTGGGTTCACACTCCAAAGTGGCGGCATCAAGCCGTTCAAATGGTGCTCTTTCAAAGGAGGCAAGCAACAGAGGTAAAGAAGCAACTAAAACTGATTCTAGTTTGCCTTCTAATGCTCGTGCTAGAGAAATTGAGTGTTTCAAGTGCAAGGGAAGAGGTCATATGATGCGTGATTGTCCAAATCAACGAAGAGTGCTTCTCACTAAAGATGGCTATGCTTCAACAACTTTTAGTAGTGATTCTGAAAGTGAAAAATCTGACGATTCCAAAGAGGATGTTATCTATTGTGATCCAGAATTGAATGGTGTTAATCTTTTGGTCTGAAAGGTGCAAAGTAAAGAAACTGAAACAAAAGGACAGCGGTGGAGTGTTTTCCAAGCGGAGTGCAAGATCAAAGATAAAGCATGCAAGTTGATCATAGATGGTGGGAGTTATACCAATGTGATTAGAAAAGATTTGGTGTATGCTTTAGGGCTATCCACGTAGAGGCATCCTCAATCACATCATGTGGAGTGGCTGCACAACTCCGGAAGGCTAAGGATAACTCACAAGGTGCGGGTTCCGTTTGTTATTGTTGTTGATTATGTTGACAAGGTGGATTGCGACATAGTTCCAATGGATGCATGTGGGTTATTGTTGGAAGACCATGGCAATATGATCGCAATGCTACGCATGAGGGCCGGTCCAACACATACACTTTTGTACATGGGGGAAAGAATCATGTGTTGAAACCAAAATTGGAGAGTGATATTCATGTTGATGAAGAAATTATAGCCAAGAAAAAGCAAACTCCCAAGATTACCCCAAAGCTGAGGATGGCTTTGCTTCAAGGAGGGGAGGATGATGTGGCACCAAGTAGCACTACAACTTTGGTTAGTACTTGCAGTTCTGTGCACAATGTTCAAGAAGTTTTGAATACCAATTCTAAGGTTTATAATGTGCACAAAAGACATATTTGAAAAGCAAATGAAGTTTATTTTCCAACGAATCAAACGGCACTTGATTTGAAGCTTACTATACAAAGTTATGGCAATTTCATTGGATGCTGCACGAGCTGTCCCAAGAGACACGTGAGACTTGCCAAACATAATGAGTTCGAGTATTGCAATGCAAGTAAAGGTAAAATCCGACCACACCATGACTTTCTAAAGGTTGAGAAGGACGCTTTTTCAGGTTCCAAACAGATTTGGAAGCCCCTTGAACAAAAAAATAAAACATATAAAGATTTGAAACCGATTCGGACTCGGATTGGGACAGCTGGCAAGACCAATACTAAAACGTCCATAACTTTCACAAACGGAGTCCGATTTGGGCGTTCTTGGACTCGTTAGAAAGCTATTTTGAAGCCCCACACAATGAACAAGGTGTTAGCCACGAAATCCTCATAGTCAGATCGCAAATTAAGAGAGAATCCGGTGGTAGTAGTTTAGATATTTCCTTTTTAGTTCGTATTGGAGTTTGTTTCGGCCTTAGGCTAGGTTGTGTATGAGTTTTAGTCAAGGCCGTGCATTGTGCACCAATATAAGGCCAATGCCTTAGCCCCATTGTAACTCAGGTTATGAATTGAGAAATAGAAACCAGAAAATTACCATGATTTGGTGACCATTGTTGGCGTGTTCTTGAGATTTCCATCAAGGAATTGCTCTTGGTGTATTGAATCCAATTGTACTGTTGAATTCTACTTGCTAAAACTTTGGCTTCTCTACCCTTCATTCACGTGCTGCGGTGTGCGTGGGAGAAGACTTATCTTGAAGAGGGCATCTAACAAGGCGTATCGTGAAAGATCAGGGCCAAAACAACGGGGTTCAGCTAGTTTGCTAGGTGAATCCGTATCATTTTTGCTTTTTTCTGATTTAAGAATTATTGTGGATTTTTTAGACCTCTAAAACAAAGGAGATAACTTAAACATAACTAGTCGTTTGTGAAACATAACCTCCACGCTAATCACTTTGGTGACGTTAAAGTATTATTAAAGAAAGAGTTACTTAATGAAATTTTTTTCTCCAATTTGACCCTCTTGGTTCTAGAAGGAACTTTGTTTTTAACAGAAGTGAGATTCCTAGGCAGAAACTTTTTCATAACAGAATTGAGGTTGTATGATCATGATAGAATTGTATCCACATAATCTTGATTCTAAAGGTTGCAGATTTGGTTTAGCATTTTTTATGGAAATTTTCTAAGGAGTTCTCAGGTGTTTTCTCACCTTGGGAGTAGTCGAATTTCCATCCATCTAATTTGCCTCATGATTCATACTCCAACTTCATCTCCAGCAATGATTCCGGCGAGTTAAGGTTTATGGTTCATCGAATCCCCAACTATAAGGGGAGGTGGGTGTGGGCAGTGGATTGGTCGTGGCGCCACCAGCCACGGGCTCGGAGGAGGGTAGCTAGCGATGGGTGGAATGACAACAAAACAAGAGGCACGAGTTAGGGAGGGAGGTGATCAACAACGGTGAATCTATCGGCAATGGCACCACCCGGTGCCAATCAAGGTGGCGGTGGGAGACAGGGGTGCACCGAAGGCCACATCGGCGCTAGAAAGAAGAGGCGTAGGGAGGACCGAGCGGCGGAGGGGGAAGCTTGTAGGTCTCATCAGTGTCGGAGGCCACACCGGCAACGTGACTAGGTGGCAACGCGTGGTGCGGCGGCGGTGGGGTAGGGGTGCAAGAGCTCCAAATTTGAGTCCTTGTAATAATAACACTCAAGTTTTGCATGGACATCACGACAACCTTGGGTAGATTTAGCCATTTAGTCTAAACTAGTTTAGTGTCTGGGTCCAAAAGGGAAGTATCATGCTAGCTAGCCAGGTTTCATCCTGCCAGTGAGTGCATGCACGGCGGCTGCAGTGGATGAATGTTGCATAGATCCGTCGCCGCGGATGGAGGCCGGATCCATTTGTTAGATTTCTGCCCCACCAGAACTAATTCCACGGACTGACTTGGCACTGCAGACTGTCATTAATTTGTGAATGTGGATCATGGCCGACTCGAAGAGGTTTGCCTGCTGCTGGGGTTGGTTTGTCGGGCTATTGTCGGCCATGCTTGGTGGGCCCCACATTGACAGTAGTACAATTTTATTCCCTTTTGGTGGGCCAAAAAATGTGAAAATTAATAGCTGTGCGGTTTAGGAACAGTGACATAGATAGATCTTGAAAATGTAGCAATCGACCGAGCATTGAGAATCACAACCGAAAGAAATTAGGTCTAAAGTAAAATACAGTCTAACACTATTTTTCCGATAACCCTTTAACAGTACATGCTACATGTAACTGTTAGTAGCTCTGTCCGATCTATTACGAAAAGCAAGAGTTGTAGCTATTAACTTATTCTATCAATAGGCTTATGTTGTGTGTTGCCTGGTACGATGACATTAGCATTGACTTCTCACTTTATTTATTCATTATTTTCTTTAAATGAATATATCTTTTCAACTGATTGTCCATTTTGCATTCCGTTTGAACCGTTATGATCTATATCATAAGCTTAACAAAATAGGATCAAAATTGAATTTGTTTTGGGGGAAATATAAATACAATTATTTATCAGCTAGCAACTCTAGTTGTCTGATATTAGCAACTCTAGATAGAGCTCTTTTGGCAGTTCTACATTAATTGCTAGCAAATCTATATCGCAATTCTAGATGTCCGCTACTAGTAATTCTAGGTAAAGCTCTCTTTTGGTGGAACTGCATAATTGCTAACAAATCTAAATAACAACTCTAGGTGTCCATTACTAGTAAGTAATATGTCAAACTGCTAGCAACAAATGTAGCAAGATGCTAACTAACATAATAAATAATACGTAGAGCTATGTGTAGTTATTGATTGCATAAAATTAGTGATAATTGTCATCAAACAATATAAAGATGCTAGCAAGTAATATGTAAAATTGCTATCAACTAACATATAGAGTTGCTAGCAAACTAATATAGTAAGTAACACGTATAGTTGCAAGTGACTAACGCAACAAATAACATGTAGAGCTAGCAACTAATGTAGCACGTCATATGCAGTGGTGGAACCAGGATTTGGTTACGCACTGGGCTAAACTTTGACAACCTAAAACTAATGTCAATTTATATTCACACCATGATACAACAAAAATATATCATAGATGCATCATTGATATAAAACTTAAGTTCAATGCACAAAATACAAAATATAATAAGGAAACATGACAAAACATAAACAATATAGCATTGTAGAAATACAATTTGATTACCTAAATAACAAGATTTGCTCTCTATCCTCTCTCACCATTTCTTCATTGATAGTTAGATATGAATTAGAACCTACAAAGACAACATATGAGAGTAAATCAAATAGGTGTATAAATAAATACAAGAACATGAAATTTACATTTATAAGAAGCTAACTTACAACTAGCTTGATATAGTTGTTTCTTACGTGATCTCATCGCTGGAAAATACTCTAAAATATTATCATTAGCAATACTTGCATTTATGTCTCGCTTAATATAGCATACCATGCTATAATTTATCCACTCATCATTCATCTTATTCGGCAAATCAATCTTCATAATCTTCATATCTGATAAGTCTCTTTCTATTGTTGCTATTGCGACAAGCAAAATCAAGGCCAATTCAATGAGACGATATACCAATGGATAAATTGTGTGTCTATCAGTCTGAACCATCTTCACAACAAGATTTCCAAGGTTAGTACAATTTATAAAATCTAGATCATCTCTCACATCAGTAATAAATATACCAAGTTGGTCTATAAGGACTACACAATTATATTGGGAGAAGTCAACAACATAAATCATAGCAAGTTCAATTAATTTGTCCTTATCAAAATTGGCAAAAGAATTATTTATGTCAAGACAAAAAATGCACCTCAATAACTGGGTCGATCTTTCAGCAAAACAATTATTCATCTCAATAATAATTTGGTCATGCACCACAATAAATATTTCATGATGAAAATGATCATAGTAAGTTACCATTTGGCCACCATGATCTTTAGCCCGTATTGTACTATTCATATTTGGCACAATGACCTTATGTCGGAGACAAAAGGCATTTGCCTCCGCGAAAAGCTCATCCGAACCATCATTTCTTATTATCTCAATTGTCTTCAATGTGGTCCTAATCAGCCCTATTGCACAACAATATTTTGATCTTTCTTTTGTAAGTATTGTGATAGATTATTAGTCTTACCCAAGATTCTAATCATAAGATGCAATAGAGTACAAATTCAAAGTTCTCCTTTTTTCCAATAAACCCGAATATGTGGTTTTCTGTGCTGCACTAGTGGCATCATCACTCAAATTCTCTAATACCTCTAGGACTGAATCCCACATGAGAAGAAGATGACACAAGGTATTATAATGTGAGCCCCAACGAGTATCGTCGAGCTTTGTAAGGTTAATTTGTTGGTTTTTCCTCTTTCCTGAAAATTTTTACCAGTCTCTAATTTCTTCACAATTTTATTATGGTGATTTCAAGCCAATTGATCAAGCAATTTGCCACCACATAGATCAAAAACAAATCCACATTTTCCATATACGGTACACACATCAAGCATTGTCTTCTCATGGACGGCTAAAATATTTATCCTCTATTATGTTTCAAATGGATCTGTTGTTTGGCAGCTTTGTTACTTTTACCCCCTGCTGGTTTGTTTGAGTTACAATATAGGGCACTTCAAAACCAAATGCTATGATGCTTGCAGTTGGTTATATGGCTTCGCTTTGTTATGAACTACGCTACTTGGACAATCGTGTGCTTGTTAACAATGGTTTGGTTCATGACATTCCTTGTGATGGTGCGGTGAACTGAACTCCAATTATCAATTTATCATGTGATATTGGGATCCCTGTTATGAACTACTTGGACAAACGTGTCCTAGCTTTTGTTGTGAAGTACGTGGCAACAGAGCCTAAGCATACCATATCTTCCAATTCGTCCATATATCGTCAGATGTAACCAATCAAAAAACAAAAAGATTCTACACCTATAGCTTTGACTGCCATGAGGCTAAAAATATATAGTACCAATCTCCTACACCAAATTACCACACAAAATTGGCTAGATTTAGGAAATAAATTGGAGGATGATGGGGGATTGGGGGTAGTAGATCTACCTCACCTTGGGGTCACCGGGAGAGTTGAGGAAGACGAGGTTGCCAAGGATACTTGTTCACTTGCTGGAGTAGCCACCTTCTCTAGTCGCTATCGTTCGCATCCTTCTCAGCTGCCTGCTCGTCGTCTGGGCACAGGGAAGGGGCCAGGAAGGGGTCTGAGTAGGTAGGGCGTCGGGAGGGGAGCGAGCTGGGTCACTAGGAGGGGGCCGGCGCTGGGCGGGAGCTGTGGTGGCGTAGCAGCAAATGGCGAGTGAGTTGGTGTGCGAGCTGAGAGGTAGCTAGCCAGGTAGGGTTTCTACTTGTTTTCATGAATGGTGAATGGCGAGTGAGTCAGCAGCGAATTGGAGACTTGTTTTTGCGAGCAGAGCAGCGATGGGCTGCAGCCTTCTTTTTACGTGCAGCCGAGTGGGCCGGCTACGGCCACGAGTGGAATGACCTAGGCTACCAAGGTTGGACCACGAGAATACTACCCTTTGCTGGACTGAATATATCTGGGCTATATACTAGATATTTTTTATGCCCCGGGCTAAAAACTCCCTGTCATAGGCCTAATTTCAGCCCTGGTCATATGTAAAGCTAGCAACTAATATACAACCACCATCAATAGTTGACTGCACAAATAGTTAATAAATTTTATCAAGTAGTAAGAAATGCTACCAAGTAACTTGTAGAGAGATGCTAACAATATATACAGATGCTTGCCTGTAACATGTATAGCTGCTTGCTAAGTATATGGTAGTTGCTAGTTGATAAGCAACAATATCATTATGTCTCTAAAACATATCTAATATGAGTCTTATTTTGTTAATCTCATCGTAAAGAATATAACTATTCAAACGGAATGCGAAATATACACTCTATGAAGGAGATATAATCAATTGAATCTTACAAAAAAGAAAAAGGGAAGACATGTTCAATACAGTGTCATTTCTTTGTATGCTTTCTTTGTATTATTTATTCCCTATCTCTAGCAAAAGAGGCAAGTGCTTGGTTATTCTAGGATACGAAAACTTCTTACACCAAATAAAAAAGAAGATGTGGTAGCATTGACGGACTAACGCGCTAACGGTCGCGCGCCGGTTGCGTCTATTTTTTTAAAAAAAATACATGATGAGACAAACTAAAAGGTAACACCTATTTAAAAAAAACCCTACAAAATTAGACTTAATCTCTAAAAATGACAAGTTTTATTAGATGTGACAAAAAAAGCGTACTCAAACTTTGAAAATTTTTTAAGAATTTTTTGAATGCGTATACGTGATCAAATTTTTTGATAACACCTATAAATAACAAAGGAGAAGTTAGCATCTATCACAAACACAATGACATAATACACGCACTCATCAATCACCATACATATGCTAGTGCTTGCCTCACACACCTTCCACCGAATATTTCTTTCACTAGTTGCATGCTAGCTAGCTAGCCCTTAATTGACGATTGCTTCCGTTTTCTCATCATCTTCCAACCGCATGTGCTTAGAAATTATAGAAGATATCATGCATGAACCTCTCCATGCCTCGCTTTCACCCGTCTGTGTATCGCCCGAATGGCGACATTTGTGCGCGTGTAGTGGCGTCTCGTATCATTTCTAGCTACTGCATCTCTATTCTCCGATACGTCCAAATATTATTGTAAAAGTGACGTTGAAACTTGAAAGCAAACTGCCACCGGCATAATGCTGTTTTCATATTTATGTTTAATTACACGATGTGTTCCTGGGGCATGTACAATAATCCATATATTAGGATAATCACAATAACATTTTATAATTTTTTCACCTCTAGACCCGCGTGTCACACTACTACAGAAAGGCTAATAGTAGACGGCAAATCACAGACGGTTTTGTGAAACCGTCTGTAATGTAAACTATTACAGACGGTTTTAATTTGAAAGCCGTCTGTGGTATTTGTGGTGGGAAAAGGAGTATCACAGACGGTTCTTACTTCTGAATCGTCTGTGATACTGGAATATCACAGACGGTTTTTATTAAAAACCGTCTGTGATAATCTGGGATTACACAGACGGTTTTTTATTAAAAACCGTCTGTGTTGTGTCGACTATCACAGCCGGTTGTTGTTAAGAACCGTCTGGGAATGTTCACAGACGGTTTTTCACAAGAACCGGCTGTGATGTCCCTTTGTCTGTCATATTCTAGATCAGAGGTTAATATATAAGTACATATTGCTTCTAATAACTTAACTACAGAACTACTGAGACAAGAGGTCACAAATTAAAGGCAAATTTATTAATTTCAATTAGAGGCAAATTTATTACAAAAGTCGCACAGGTAAAGAGTTTCCCAGATTGTATTCTTTTGGGCTTCGTAAGCTTCTTCTTCCACTTGGGGACTTGGAGGATCAACCGCTAAATTCTCGAACGCCGTTAAGATTGTCCTTGTCCTCAGCACTTCCTCGTGCAGCCTGGGCAAATGATCAGCAGCATCCATAATGTCGTACAGGATAGCATGAAAAGATTCCTCAGAATCTGCCGTTTCTGCTTGATTGGCAAGGCTATCCATCAGTCTCTGCAATGCGTGTAGAGCTTCTTCCGCATTGCGCACATTGTGGAGAAGAACCAGGGTGAGGGCTGTTTCCCTTTCTTGAGCGGCAGCGAGACGCCTCCGTCGACGGCGGAGGATCAGGTCAAGCTGACGGATGCAAGAAAGTCGGGGAAGGAGAGCAGGGCGGGTGCGGAGAAGCTGCTCCAGATGCAAATTGCTGGCCGCCTGTGTAAGGTTCCGGCCGAACAATTCGTGATGAACAGATGAGAGGAAGGAGATGATCACAAGAACAGTAGTAGAAGCCATGTTGTATTAATTGTATATTGTATTGTACGTACGTAGAAGCTAGCTAGAGACCTGGATTAGGAGCGCATATTTAACCTTTAGCACAAACGGTTCGTATACCCAAACATGAATGATATAGACGCTTCGTATAATGATCGAGAGACGTTAATTAGACGATCGAAACATGAAGCGTTCTGGCATCGAAACACGCGCGAAGCGTTCTGGTATGAAGCTTATCACAGACGGTTTTTTATAAAAAACCGTCTGTGATAATTTATCACAGACGGTTTTTAATAAAAAACCGTTTGTGATAATTTATTATCACAGACGGTTTTTAGTTAAAAACCGTCTGTGATAATGACTACGGCATTTATTGCGCTGCTCAGACCGCATCGTCTTCATTTCGATCCAGATCTAGCCACTGCTGCGCACTTTTTCACTCGGGAGGAAGCTAGAGCGATTTCAGGCCAGTTAATTTGGTGGGAAGAGGCAGAGATTGAGCTTTGAATTAAGATTCAGACTTTCCTGTGGTTGCTGTAGATATGGTTAGTAATGAAATTTATTTATTTTTAATTGCATTACAATTTAGGTGTAAGTAATCCATGAGTGGTTATTGAAGATGGTTAATTAATTTGCAAAATTGTTGGTTATATAATAGCTATTGTGTTTGTAATATGAATTGAGCTAGGAAATTAAGTCTCAATATAATAAATGTGGCCGGTATATATGTAGTTATAATTAGTTATTCTAGATTTTAATACTAAGTTGTTATATATGTACGTAACGTAGGACCGAAGTTGGATGTATGCCGCGAGCCGTGTGAGTAAAGAGTACATTAATGGTGTTTCTGCTTTTATAAGAGCCGCCGAGGAGGATATGTTGAATAAGGGGGTGGAATATATGTGTTGTCCATGCACTGACTGCGAGAATTTGAAGATGTTTAAGAACCGAGGGCAAATTGAAGCGCACTTGATTCGGAGGGGTTTCAAAAAGGATTATACGTGTTGGACCAGTCATGGCGAAGTGAATGATCATATGCCGCCGGATGACATCGCCGGTGAAGTGAATGATATGCCCCCGGATGACATCGCAGGTGAAGTGAATGACATGCCGCCGGCTGATGTCGATTGTGGCTCGGATTCGGATAGGTTGCACGATGATAATCTGGATCAGATGCTTCGCGATGTAGAAGAGAACTATGATGAGAGAGAGTATGTTAAATTCCGTGGCTTGATGGAGGACTCAGAGAAACCTTTGTACACGGGCTGCAAGTACACGAGGTTGTCGGCCGTGCTTGAACTGTTGAAATTGAATGCAAGCAACGGTTGGTCCGACAAGAGTTTCACGGCGTTGCTAGGTCTTTTAGCGGACATGCTTCCGGAGGGAAATGAGTTGCCTAAAACCACGTATAAAGCCAAGAAGGTTCTTTGTCCGTTGGGAATGGAAGTAGAAAGAATACATGCATGCCCGAACGACTGTATCCTCTACCGTAAAGAGTATGTAAGTATGCATGTGTGTCCGGTGTGCAACGCATCCCGATACAAACGTAACAATCAATCAGATGATGGCGAGGGAACAGAGGCGAAGAAAGGACCTCCTGCTAAGGTGGCATGGTATTTTCCTATAATTCCCCGTTTGAAAAGGTTTTATGCAAATCCAAAGGAGGCAAAACTGCTGCGTTGGCACTCGGAGGAGCGCAAGAAGGATGGAATGCTAAGACACCTTACTGATTCCGCGCAGTGGAGAAACATCAATAGGAGTTTTGCAGAGTTCGGTGCAGAACCAAGGAATATAAGGTTTGGACTGAGTACAGATGGAATGAATCCATTCAGTAGCATGAGCAGCCGACATAGCACATGGCCCGTGACTCTCTGCATCTATAACCTTCCTCCTTGGTTGTGTATGAAGCGAAAGTACATTTTGCTGTCGATACTTATCCAAGGCCAAAACAACCTGGGAATGATATCGATGTGTTCCTAGCACCGTTGGTGGAAGATCTAAAAGTACTGTGGAACGAAGGGGTACAGGTATGGGATGCATACAAATGAGAGAACTTCACTCTGCGCTCCTTATTGTTCTGCACCATAAATGATTATCCTGCCCTTGGTAACCTATCGGGCCATAGTATAAAAGGTGCCAAAGCTTGTACTCACTGTTTAGATGGTACCGAGAGTGTGTGGCTGAGACACTCACGCAAAACCGTCTACATGCGTCACCACCGATTCCTTCGGAGGGCTCACCCATACCGCAAGATGAAGAAACAATTTGACGGAGAGAAGGAAGACGGTTCAACTCCAAAGCATTTAAGGGGACGCGAGGTTTATGATATGGTTAAGGATTTAGATGTTGTCCTCGGAAAGGGACGTAAATTGAGGGCTCATGAGAAGAACACCTGGAAGAAGAGATCAATATTTTGGGACTTACCTTATTGGGAGTACCTAGATGTGCGGCACTGCATCGACGTCATGCACGTAGAAAAGAATGTGTGCGACAGCTTGATTGGTCTCTTACTGAACATCCGTGATAAAACAAAGGACGGCGTCAACGCACGGCTTGACTTGGCTGATATGCACATCAGTCCTAAGTTAGCACCGACATGCACTGATAATGCACGAACGTACCTTCCCCCTGCGTGTTACACTCTGTCCAAGGCTGAGAAAACAGAACTGTGCCAGTGCTTGCATGGTGTCAAAGTTCCGTCTGGTTACTCGGGCAACGTGAAGAAACTTGTTTCGATGCAAGATTTGAAGTTAAATGGCATGAAGTCTCATGATTGTCATGTGCTGATGACACAGATACTCCCTATTGCAATTAGAAATATTTTACCGATCAAAGTCCGAGAGACAATCATGAGGCTATGTTATTTCTTTAACACAATTGCTCAGAAGGTCATCGATCCCGAAGGACTAGATGCTCTGCAGGACGAGGTGGTGATGACTCTTTGTCACCTTGAAATGTATTTCCCTCCTTCGTTTTTCGATATCATGGTCCATCTCATTGTTCACGTTGTGTGGGAGATAAAAATGTGCGGGCCCGTATTCCTACGTAGCATGTACCCATTTGAGAGGTTCATGGGAATTTTCAAGTCCTACGTACGGAATCGTTCTCGGCCAGAGGGCAGCATCGTCGAAGGTTATGCAAGCGAAGAGGTCATTGAGTTTTGTGTCGATTATATGGCTCAGATTCAGCCGATAGGTGTCCCTCAATCTCGTCATGAGGGGAGGCTGAAGGGTCTCGGAACTATCGGAAGGAAAGCAATCACTCCAGATATGGACATGTATACTCAAGCCCATTTCACGGTGTTGCAACACATGACTGAAGTGGCGCCTTATGTGGACCAGCACAAGGGTGTGCTTCGGCAACAGAATCCGGAGCGGCTGGATGTTTGGATCATGAGGCAACACAACCGTCGGTTCAACCAATGGTTGAAGGAGCAAATCGCTAGGAGCTCGCCGAGTGAGACGCTGACATGGTTGGCAAAAGGGCCGACATTTACAGTTGTGACATGGCAAGGATATGACATAAATGGGTACACATTCTATACGCAATCTCAGGATGTCAAGAGCACTAACCAGAACAGCGGTGTCCGCATAGATGCATTCAGTACCGATGGGTCGAGAAACTCGTACTATGGCTTCATAGAAGAGATTTGGGAGCTCGACTATGTGGTTTTCAAGATCCCCTTATTTCGCTGCCGTTGGGTGCATCTCCCACAGGTGAAGGTTGACAAGTACGGTGTCACGACCGTGGACCTCCAACGTGTCGGGTACAAAGATGAACCATTCGTACTCGCCAATCAAGTTGTTCAAGTTTTCTATGTAACCGACCCGGCAAATAAGAAACGCCATGTAGTTCTTTATGGAAAAAGGAGAATTGTCGGAGTGGAGAATGTAGTGGACGAGGAGGAATACAATCAATTTGACGAGTTACCTCCTTTTGGAAATGGCATAAGGGTCGACGATGAACAACGTGACGAAACTAGTTACGTACGCATTGATCATGATGAAGGGCTAATTTTTAAAGGAAATAAGCAAGTACAATAAGAATGTATATGTGAAAATGTGTGACAATTTTGAGATGTATATGTGAAAATGTGTGATGTAGTCAATTTTGAGATGTATATGTGGAAATGTGTGATGTAGTCAATTTTGAGATGTATATGTGAAAATGTGTGATGTAGTCAATTTTGAGATGTATATGTGAAAATGTGTGATGTAGTCAATTTTGAGATGTATATGTGGAAATGTGTGATGTAGTCAATTTTGAGATGTATATGTGGAAATGTGTGATATAGTCAATTTTTAGATGTATATGTGAAAATGTGTGATGTAGTCAATTTTGAGATGTATATGTGAAAATGTGTGATGTAGTCAATTTTGAGATGTATATGTGGAAATGTGTGATGTAGTCAATTTTGAGATGTATATGTGAAAATGTGTGACAATTTTGAGATGTATATGTGAAAATGTGTGATGTAGTCAATTTTGAGATGTATATGTGAAAATGTGTGATGTAGTCAATTTTGAGATGTATATGTGAAAATGTGTGATGTAGTCAATTTTGAGATGTATATGTGAAAATGTGTGATGTATTTGAGAATGACAAGATGTATCAAGAAATACACTGTGTGAATGCAGCTGGTTGGTGTTGTATATGAATGCTGCTGTTTGGTAGTTGATATGAATGCAGCTGTGTAGTTATTGGTGGTCTTAATTGCAACAGCCGGCAAAGGCTTATCACAGACGGTTCTAAATTTAGAACCGTCTGTGATAACATATCACAGACGGTTCTAAGTTTAGAACTGTCTGTGATAGTAAACTATCACAGACGGTTTTTAACTCAAAAACGTCTGTGATATGTTATCACAGACGGTTCTAAGTTTAGAACCGTCTGTGATAATCTTCCTACATATACCCTCTCGCTAGGGTTTTCCGTGTGCGCTGCAGTTATTCGATTAGATCTAAATCCCGAGCCCGTCATCGCCGCCGCCTCCCCGAGCCCTCGCCGGCCGCCTCCCCCAGCCCTCGCCGGCCGCCTCCCCGGACGAAGACGTCGCCGCAGCCTCCTCCTCCTCCGTCGCCGCCTCCCCGAGCCCGTCGCCTCCTCCTCCTCCGTCGCCGTCGCCTCCTCCTGCGTCGGCGCCTCCTCCTCGTCGCCTCCCCGAGCCCGTCGCCTCCTCCTCCTCCGTCGTCGTCGCCGCCTCCTCCTCCTCCTCCTCCGTCGCCGCCGCCTCCTCCTCCTCCTGCGTCCCTAAGGTCACCAAAACCGTAAGGTCATCAAATCTCTCCCCGAGCTTCATGCTTACTGTTAGTGTTTAGGGTTGATGCTTGATGCTTCATACTGTTATGGTTAGTTGCTTAGTACATATTTAGGGTTGATGCTTCATGCTTACTGTTATTGTTTAGGGTTGATGCTTCATACTGTTATGGTTAGTTGCTTAGTACATATTTAGGGTTGATGCTTCATGCTTACTGTTAGTGTTTAGGGTTGATGCTTGGTACATATTACATTGGTACATTGTTTACTGCAGTAGCCTAATTAGTTTGCTATTTGGTACATATTACATTGTTACATTGTTTACTGCAGTAGCTTAATTAGTTTGCTATTTGGTACATACTACATTGGTACATTGTTTACTGCAGTTGCTTAGTTTACATTGGTACATATTGCTTGTTGTGTTAGTATATAGTATATAGTACATAGTACATAGTATATAGTTTGAAATCATTTGGGTCCCCCTTCCCTCTACTCCTCTCCTCCCTTCTCCCCCTTCCCTCTACTCCACTCCTGATCTCTTTCTAGTGTATCTGGATAAAGAAATCTTGCGATTATTGCAAAAGATACATTGACCATTTGGGTGGAAAGAAATACATTGTGTCGTCAGGCTCATGACTGCCAATTTGAAGCATAGCGTAGCATCCGAGGCACATCCAAGGCCTGCAGCTGTGTCTTGAGGAATCCCAAGAGCTGGTCTTCAGATGTGGCATTCCTCAAACTATAAATTATGAATCTTATTCTCATAACCCATCTGAATACCAGCTCTTGGCATTCCTCAAGACACAGCAGCAGGCCTCGGATGTGCCTCGGATACTATGCTATGCTTCGAATTGGCAGTCATGCGCCTGACGAAACAGTTGATCTTTCCACCCAAATGCTCCATGTATCTAGACAAAAAACAGCAAATGAAGCAAGTGACATACTATAGTGTTCCCGTTCAATGAACCGGATACACTAGTTTGTGTCATTTGATTCATAGACCTTTGTTTAGGGACTTTGCTATTTGGTTTATAGTTTTAGCAACTAAAGTAGGTGCTAGGATAGGCACTTTGTTTAGAGACCTTGTAGTAATAGTATTACAAAATTCAAGGAAATTTTAGTGCAGAAGTTCAAAAAAAACAAATTCCCAGATTCTTCGGTGAGCAGCCGACATAGCCGACTTCTTCGGTGAGCGACTATGCATCTGCTTCTTCCCACTCCTTCTCTTCATCTCTGATCTCTGGATCACGTACGCCAGTAGCGATGATTCAGTTAGATGAATCATCGCTACTGGCGTACGTGATCCGGAGACCAGAGATGAAGAGAAGGAGTGGGAAGAAGCAGATGCATAGTCGCTCACCGAAGAAGTCGGCTATGTCGGCTGCTCACCGAAGAATTTGGAATGTCTTTTTTTGCACTTTTGTAATAAAATTGACTTGAATTTTGTGGGAAAAAGAAGGACTTGATACATTGGTACATTGGTAAGATAGGCACATCACCCCCTCTCTATGTCCATATCACCCCCTCCCTTCTCCCCCTCCCCTCTACTCCTCTCTTGTCTTGCAATTCAATATGATTACTTTCTCATCTTATCTTAATAGACCCACAAAATGAGCAACATGTCACCCGCGCATTCTTCAACATCATCGCCGGAGGCGTCCGCTCCAACATCAAGACGCCAAGGAAGAGGGCTATCAAAGAAGCCTGAGGACCGACAGATCATCACAGCGGTGAATGCATCTGGGGTCCCTATCCTTCCTCGAAAAGCAGTAAACGCATTCCGAACCATGCTCAGAGTAGTTGCACGAGAACGAATTGAGATCACATACAATTCGTGGAAGAACGTGCCTGACACTCGGAAACGTGAGCTGTGGACCGAAATTTTGGCATCGTTCGAGTTCCCAGAAGAACACCTGGACGCTGTGCAACAACAAACCTACAAAGCGGCGTGCAAAGCATGGAAGAACTTCAAGAGCACGCTTGTCAAGAAATACGTGGAGACGGACGAAACGCCTGTTCATACATACCCATTCCTGGAACCACAATGGGAAGAGTTCAAGGCGATGAAAACGACCGAAGATTTCAAAAGTACAAGTGTGGCGCACAAGGCCCTCCAGGCAAAAAATACACACCCTCACAGACTTGGCACAGCTGGGTATGCGGGTAAAATGGCGCAGTGGATGAAGGAGGATGAGCTGGCAGCTGCACAGGACATCGCCCCGCCGTTTTCCAATATCCCGGACGACCGTGCTCGAAATTGGATTAGAGCAAGGTCATCTACAACGACATCAGGGGACATCACCTTTCGAAACCCTTCAGACCAGCAAGTGACCGAGCGCCTGGTAAGATATCGATCGAACTACGTAGCTTGTAATTACTCCACAACTTCGTACGAATTGAAATGACATGTCGTGCTCTTGCAGGAAGAGCTGAGTTTTCAATCTACCCTGGGATCATTCCAGGGAACAAGGGAGAATGATATGCTCTCCGTGGCCCTGGGAAACAAGGAGCACCCGGGCCGTACGAGAGGCCTTGGGCTTTACGTTCCTTGGAAACATGGTTTCCAAGATGACTCCGACATGTATCGGCGCAGGAAGAGAAACAAAGCCGAGCGTGACGCACAGCTACGAGAAGAGCTCAAGGCATCTCTTAAAGAGGAGATACTGGGTTCGATGGCTGATATAATCAGAGATGAGGTGCGGAAACAGACAGAAAGTCAGCAGGCCGCCACCGCCGCTCCTGTGCTAGCTAGCCCGCACAACCATCCGAGTAGCTGCGCGTCCAATCCGACGCAAACCCAGTCCAAATTTCCTGTGGACGACATCCTGGTAATAATTATGACCTCTCGAATGCTTGCTCCATTGGTAGGCCTATTCGAGTAGCTAATTTTGTATCGTTATGTAGGAGCCTACGACATGCAGGCTCCAAGTGAGATATGGCTCCATTCCCTTGTACGCTGCTTGGGGCCAGGCATATTCGTCTGGTATCGGGGCCATGGTGCACGGTCAAGCTTTAGCGCCAGGCTTCGCAAAAGTTAATGTGGATGGTGTGTATGCCAATTTTGAGGTGGTCCCGCTACCGAAGCCCCCCAACGACGAGATCGTGAATCTAGGACAGGCCATTGGAACATTCATCTAGTGGCCCAAAACCGACATCTCCCTGGAGGCTTCTTCACCGGTGGCAGGACCAGAAGTGCAGTGTGAACCACAACAACTTGCATTGGTGCCATCTCCACACGGGCAGTGCGAACCACAGCTACCTGCACCGGTGCTATCTCCACGGGTGCTATTCTCGCCAGAGCAACTTGCACCGTCTATACCATTACAGTCGACTAGCATAAAGTCGACCCACACTCGAGGCAGTGGCCAGGGCAAATCAAAGACGAAGGATGGTGACGATTTCCCGTCCATGCCATTGGCCCGCAAATTCGTGCTAGCTCAGCCGATGGTAGTCCAGGAAGAGCTCCAAAAACTAGGACTTGGTTGCCAAAGATTCCACCTTTGGTATATGGAAGAGTCCAATAAGCCAGCGGCAGAACGGCGCTCAGGTATAACTGTCAAATTCAAGCCGGAACATTTCTTGCACGAAGTTCAGGAATGTGTCTTCGCGGTGACCTTTGACGATATATTTGACCTTTTCACGCTCAACGCTCTCGACGCCTCACTCGTTCGATGCTGGACGCTGTAAGTCTGCACAATCACAGTCTCTGTTCACGTAATACCGATATATGTCACAATTTGTTGCTTTCCTATGTTATATATAGATTCATGCTGATCGAAGCTAGATCATCGAAATCACAAATTGGTTTCCTGGACCCACGCTTGGTCGCCATTGATACCATCATCGAGAATGCATCCTTCGTCGAGGACTATATTACAAAATCACTGCTGGCTCACCAAGATAAGGAATTTGTTCTTATGCCATACAATGAGCAGTTCCATTGGATTTTAATTGTAATTATACCAAAATGGAACAAGACTATATACCTTGATTCTCTAAGTAAGAACAAATCCAAGTACACAGCTATCGCCCGAATACTCGATAGGTACGTACATTGTACATTGTACTCTTTCTTTCCTTCCGAATAACTAATCTAACTTTTTCGAATAACGAAGGTCGTTCGCCACATACGTTCAACAAACATGTGACTCGACGACAGGGGCCAAGGCCTTGAAACATGATCGCAAGTTTCGGGTATTCGCTAGCTACACATTAATTAATCATATACAACACATAGTAGTAATGCCACTTGATTTTACACATTATATTTTTTGCAGTGCCACCAGCAGGAGCCGGGCAACACATGTGGATACTACATGTGCCACCATATGAGACTACTCCTCGATTCCACCAGGATCACTAATTCTAAGGTTTGTCAATCTTCCCACATTTATTTCATACATGTCAGTTTTATATATGCGCGCGTTGATATTCCTATCGACAGGCTGCGTCCATCTCTACATCTGCATTGACACAGCCGGATTTTGCAAAAATTCGAGGAGAGCTCATTTGGTTTTTGTGGTCAAAAGTCGTAAGATCAGATGGAGAGTTCCACTGCCCAGAATGATTTTTTATTGTAATTCTAAGTGCAAATACAGTGTAGATCTTTTACAATTGTGTATTATGCTTTATTTCAACTCAATGTTTGGATAATCACAGACGGTTTTTAGTACAAAACCGTCTGTGATATCGGATAATCACAGACGGTTTTTACTGAAAAACCGTCTGTGATATCGCATAATCACAGACGGTTCAAAAACCGTCTGTGATAACTTGGATTATCACTGACCCATAATTTCAGACGGTTCAGAAAACCGTCTGTGATGACGTTTCTGAACCGTCTGTAATGTGGATTTCTGTAGTAGTGTCACACCCAATACTATATTAAACTCCCTCTTCCTCAACTATCTCCCCTTCTCCTTAGTCCACCTCCAGTACCAAGCTCGCCTCATACCTCATCGCTAGCCGCCCCTCCACCCTGTCGTCTCTTCTCAATGAGCTCACTACATTCCCCATCCCTCGGTGCCATTCCCCCACTTCATCCCAATCTGCTCCTCACCTACGGAGCTCACCGCTGTCGCCTCTAGATCTGACCACCACCTCATTAGAGTTTAGATCCAATAGGATCTAGTCGGAACGGCCTCGCGATTGTGTGATGTGGGCATGATTCACCATCTCCACCATATCTGCCTTCCTCGACGTGTCGACCTCACCCCCTCACTACTGTGGCCAGATTCAAGCCATGTGCCTCTACATTTGGCCGTGGAGGGGCAGAGGGAGGCCTCCTAGTGCAGCGACGCATGGTCCACAAAATGTGTTAGGAAACGATGAGACTGCTCCAACAACACGCCATCTTTCTAGTCTTGCTTCGTGCAAAGCGCCCGTTGTGTCTAGAAACGACGACCTCTCTTCTCTCATCTCATTCTCTCTCCTCTACCTAGAACTTTCCTAATGTGGAATAACTAACGATGGTTTATATGTCACTATTGGAGATGCCCTAATCTGCATATTAGAATGCATCTATGTCCGTCTATAAAATAATCATGGGCTGGAGGTCACCTCTCATGCATGGTGGTGTCAATGACCAATACAATATTGCTAGCTGTGTGTCGTCACTGGAAGTGTGCTAACAACTAATCCACGGTTGCATAATACGATATTTTGTAGAATATATTGGTTTGCAAACTTTGCATATATATGCAAATGCAAGCACATATAGGTCATTTCAATTGATACTCCCATCAAGAACATTTCTTAACGTGTGCTCAGGTCTATATATATGACAGTGATGACAGTGGGTGTCACAAAATTTACTTAATTAATTAAAATCTCTGCTCATATGCGAATCAATTACGACAATGCCAAGATATATTAATTCGTGGGTTGCAAGTCGTGGGGGGAGGTTTCTAGTCAAATTAGATGGTGAAATAGGGATTACATATAGCTTAATACTAAGAAACTTCTTTTGAGAGAAAATAATACAAAGTAATTTCCTAATGGTAAGAAACAATGTACAAGGGGCAGCATCCTCGGAGTGTTCAATGTTTTCTCTGTTTTTTTTTCTTTTGCGATAGTGTTCATTGCATTTGAGGTGCATGCTAAAAATTTAATCATAACATTGACACGTTTCTTGACAAAGAAAGACGGTGACTTCGATCTGACTAATTAACTCCAATCAATTCTAATGTGCATTATTATGAGGATGTGGAGATTTCTGTGAAAAATGAAAATGCTCCATGCCAAAATGACGTGTCCCCTAATTTGTAGATTCCAAACATCTTTTCCAATTTGCCTTTGCCCCCTAAAAATGACACAATTGTGTCCAACATGATCGACAGCTGCCCTTGTTATAAAAAAAGTACTTTATATCAAGCACTGGCAGTGCTGCTGATTATTATTTTGTTGAAAAAAGTGAGACAAAAGCAGCTAATTATGGATGGTCACGTTGATTCATTAGTTGATAACTACGCTGAAAAAATGAAGCTAGTTATTTACCAACATATTTTCTAAATAAAGACATTCATGCAGCTGATGATGGTGTCCATGTTAATTCAAAAGTAGCTAGAAAACTAGTTATATTATTGGGAGTAGATAAAATTAAGACTTAAAATAGCATTATAGAACGATAACATACTTCTTGAACTTAAGTTAATTAGGTCTTGCATGCAATCAGACCACCCCAAACATTAAAAATCCATCATTCATCTTACCATATTAGATTATTCTTTTGATGTCGTCTTTTATATTCTCTTATAGAAATAAAATATCACACACTACATATACAAATAATTGGACGAGGTAGCCCACCATTTCACATATATTTATCCATTTTTATGGAAACATCAAGCATTTGATTGCGGGATTTAATTTGTTTAACCAGATTAGATTTGGGCTTGCTCAGACAAATCTTTTTGCCTTGGTTGGCTTGTCCCCACCATGCACATGTTCTTGCGTGCCAATTATATCCAACCTGTTTCACCCAGTTAACTAGGTATAGATAGATCACCAGGAGTGGAGGGGATCACGAAAGGTGTTAAATAATATGTCTACAAAAAAATTCCATAGCGGTCTGATCAGTCGTGGTAGAAGATTACTAATTTTGTTTGTCTAGATCTTTAGCTTTATTTTGGTAAACTTAGTTGGTATAATCTGAACTTAATAGCTTTTATAGTTATTTAAATAAATATTTAGAATATTGTTAAAGAAAAAGTTTGGCAATCATTTATCTCCTCTGATTACCGGTATCGGTTTTACACTAGTAGTGGTAATGCATGCAGGGTGGGTCCCTCACCCTAGATCTCTCTGGCGGCAAGCCAGAGGGGAGAGAGCAAGAGAAAGAGAGGGATGACCGAGCGAGGATTTCGATTGTTTATGTGATCGTGCTAATCTAAACAAGTTAAACTATGCCCTTCTTAACCTTTTTTTAGATCAACATGCCTCCTTAACTTTTTTTATAGATGAACATGGCTCCTTAACTAACACAATATATACCTAAACCCTTATGGGAAACAAGATTAAATAAGAAAAACAAGATGACCTTTTTCGGCCTAGCCTAGCCTAGCCCGATGAAAACTCTTAATTCCCTTAGTCGCCCACTGGGCCAACTATATTCTAAGGCCCAAAATTGTCGGCATAAAGCACGAAGAACAAATACACTGACAAGTACAACATTAATTATGCATATCAAGACTCAAGATTATATCCAACAGATACAGGTACAACACTGGCATTGCCAACGTGCTGCCAGCTTGGTGTGGATGGTATTTAGACACTGTTCTATAGTGTCGTGGTTTTTGTTAATGTAAGGTTACAACGACTGTTATTTTTCTAAGGTATTTAATAAAAAATAAAAATAAAAGCACTATTATAGATAATATAAAAGAAAAAGAAAAGATCGTGTTAAGAATCCGACATGTTCCACAGATAACACATGGTTGGTGGATGTGATTTGCCATTAGTACGAGGACAACTACCCAACAAGAAAGGCACCAAGCAAAAGGGCATGCAAGAATAACATGTGTAAGATAATGAGATATTGTTACCAGGAAAAAAAGGCAGCACACAGCTGCCGAGAAAGCAAGGGAGTGAGAGTGATGGATGGATGGAGCCGTGGAGAAGTGGTAACATGAAAATAGAAAAAAAAAACAAGAATAACAAAATGCCAAGATGGCAGGAGGAGCTTTCATTTGGGCCATTTGGCATGGTGGCATGAGATAGCCATGGCACCGGTTGACGTGGACCAGCCTGACCTGTCAATGTGGATCCACTTGTTTATGTACAACCTTGACGTGGCATATATATATATATATATATATATATATATATATATATATATATATGCGTGTTATTTTGCATAGCAGGCGAAATAATAAGATGCAATAGGCCGTTTAGTCGGGGTTCAGGTTTTAGTTTGATACTACGGTGGCTTACGATTTACAATCTTTTTTTTTTTTTGCTAATTTTGGATATTAACTACTTGAAAAGTTGAAAGCACCATTTTATAGTGTATCAGGACAATCTTGCAATAATTGGTAGAAACCTCCGTAACAGAAAAGATTCCACGGTGAAAACAACTAGCAACCATAAACTGGTCCTGACAACCATAAACTGGTCCTGAAATAAGGTATACATTAACCATACATATTCACAAAATTCCTTCGTGTTTATATGTAAAAGTCATCAAGGCACATTACTACAAAATAAACTATACTAGATAGCTACATCATAGATGGTTTATAGAGAACCATCTGTGCTGTAATTATCGTAGACGGTTTTACAACCGTGATCGTATACCATTTGTGATACCTAACTATAATAGACGGTTCATATAAATAACCGTTTGTGATATTTTCACATACAATTATTAATACAAACTATTTGTGATAATGCAAAACATCACAGATGGTTTGTATCAATAATTGTCTGTTCTGTGATAATGGAAGACATCACCAACAGTTCATATTAATAACCGTCTGTGAAAGTTCATAGACGGTTATTAATACAAACCGTCTGTGATTGCTTCATATTACAGATGGTTTGTGGTTGGAACCGTTAGGGATACGCCACATTATTAAATAGCCAGCGTGGTCTCGACAGATCTATCTTTATTACGTTGCATTGAAGGAGGCGACCGGCTTTAGAGAGTTTGGTGAAAACATACCACTTATAGATCTAGTTTGTAGATCGATTTATTCTTAGTGATTAGATGTTAGTATTTGCTTCTAATAACTTATATGCCTTGTAATACAGAGAGATGATAGCTAGGTTTAGAGAGAGAGATGGTAGTTTGCTCCAATTTAAGAATGGGTCGGTACTCCTACTTTACTTCAATAATTCTTGCTATATACATATACATACATACATACATACATACATACATACATACATACATACATACATACACATATATATATATATATATATATATATATATATATTGTGCTTATGAATACGTTCTACTTAATTTAGATATGGATAATTTATTGTTAGGTGAATGACAATTCTGTGTGTAAGTAGCTAGCTAGCCTGGTTAATTAGCTATAGTAGCATTAATAATCTAATTTGATACTAATTTGTTATATGCGTAGTATAAATGGACCGAAGCTGATGTACATTAAGAACTATGTGAGTGAATAGTACATTAATGGTATGTCTGCTTTTGGAAGAGTGGCCGTGCAGGATATGTTGAAGAAGGGAGTGGAATATATATAATGTTCATGCATTGATTGCGATAACCTGAAGATGTTTACTAACTCAGCACAGATTGAAGCTTACTTGATTTGAAGGGGTTTCAAAAAGGGTATACATGTTGAATTAGTCACAGTGAAGAGAAGATTATATAGGAAGGTAGTTATAACATTGTCGAGGGAGACAATGATATGCCAGTTATAGACCATGCTTTCGATGAAGATAGGTCATATGATGACAATCTGGATCAGATGCTACATGATATAGAAGAAAACTATAGTGAGAGAGAGTTTGGTAATTCGAGGGTTTACTAGAGGACCTAGAGAAACCTTTGTTCCCTGGTTGCAAGCCGCAATACACAAGATTGTCATCTGTTCTTGAACTACTGAAATTGAATGCAAGTAATGGTTGGTCCGACAAGAGTTTAACGGCGTTGTTAGGTCTCCTAGCGAACATCCTTCCAGAGGGAAATGTATTGCCGAGAATCATCTACCAAGCCAAAAAAAAATTTTGTACATTGGGAATAAAAGTAGAAAGAATACATGCATATTTGAATAATTGTATCCTCTACCATAAAGAGTATGCAAAATTACATGTTTGTTCAGTGTGCAAAGCATCCCGACACAAGTGTAAGAATGACTCCGATGACGACGAGGGCATCGAAGTGAAGTAAGGACCTTCTGCTAAGATGGTGTGGTATCTGACTATAATTTCCTGTTTGAAGCGTTTATTCGCGAACCAAAAGGATACAAGATTGCTGCATTAGCACTCGGAGAAGCGTAAGAAAGATGGAATGATAAGACACGTTGCTGATTCTGCCTAGTGGAGGAATATCAACAGGATGTTTGTAGACTTAGGTGCAGAACCGAGGAATATAAGGTTTGGGTTGAGTATGGATGGAATGAATCCTTTCGATAATATGAGCAGCCGACATAACACCTGACCTATGAATGTATGCATGTACAACCTTCCTCCTTGTTTGTGTATGAAGTAAAAGTACATTTTCATGTCACTACTTATCTAAGGGCCGAAGCAACCTGGAAATGATATTGATGTGTACCTAGCACTATTGATGAAAGATCTTGTAACACTGTGGAACGAAGGGGTACAGGTATGGGATGCGGACAAACGAGAGAATTTCACTCTGTGTGCCATATTATTCTGCACCATCAATGATTTTTCCTACCCTTGGTAACCTATCGGGGTTGAGTACGAATGAAGGCTTCACCGAGAGTGTGTAGTTGAACAACTTGTATAAACTGTGTACATACGTCACCATATGTTCCTTCCATGGTATCACCTATACCGCAAGATGAAGAAATAATTTGATGACAAAAAAGAGGATGACTCAGCACTAAGGCCTTTTAATGGAGAGAGGTCTATGATATGGTCAAGGATATCGATATTGCGCTTGAAAAGGGACGTAAGTTGAGCACCCGACGGAATAACATGTAGAAGAAGAGGTCAGTATTTTGGAATTTGTTTTCTGGGAGCACTTGGAAGTTCGCAATTGCATCGATGTCATGTATGTAGAGAAGAATGTATATGATAGCTTGATTGCTGTCTTAGTCGCTATAAATATTAGGACCGAGTTAGCACCGATAGAGACTGATAAAGGCTAGACATAATTTCCTCTAGCTTGCTACACTCCGTCTAAGTCAGAGAGAACTGAACTTTGTTAGTGCTTTCATGGTGTGAAAGTTCCATTCGGTCACTCCACTAGCATGAAGAAACTTGTTTCTATGAAAGATTTAAAATTAATTGGCATAAAGTCTCATAACTATCATATGCTAATGACACAATTGTTTCCTGTTGCAATTAGAGTTATTTTGCCAAACAAGGTTCAAGTAACAATCATGAGGCTGTGTTATTACTTTAACGCAATTACTTAGAAGATCATCGATCCCGATGGACTAGATGCTCTGCAAACCGAGGTGGTGATGACTCTATGTCATCTTGAGATGTATTTCCCTCCGTCATTTTTTGATATCATGGTCCATCTCATTGTCCACCTTGTGAAAGAGATAAAGATATGCAGCCATGTGTTTCTACGTCATATGTACCCATTCGAGAGGTACATGAGAATTCTCAATTCTTACGTACGCAATCATTCTCGGCCAAAGGGCAGTATCATCAAAGGTTATACAACCGAAGAGGTCATTGAGTTCTTCATCGATTATATGGCTCAAGTCGAAACAATAGGTGTGTCTTTATCTCATCTCGAGGAGAGGCTAGAAGGTATCAGGACCATCAGAAGGAAAGCAATAACTCCCCATGTGGATACGTACACTCAAGCCCATTTCATGGTCTTACAACACATGACTGAAGTGTCACCGTATATTGAAGGGCACAAGGACATGCTACGCCGAATCCAGGCCGATCGAAGATTTGGATCATGAGCCAGCACAACCGTCAGTTCAATAAATGGTTGAGGGTGTGATTCACTGGGAGGTCGTCAAGTGAAATGTTGTAATGGCTGGCAAAATAGCTAAAATTTACAATTGTGACATGCCAAGGGTACACATTTTATACAACAGATAAGGACAAAAGAGTACAGTCTAGAACTCATGTGTCCGCATAGATGCATTTTGTGATGAACAGTTCAGTACAGATGGCTCAAGCTCCTACTACGGGCCTGTAGAAAAGATTTGGGAGCTTGACTATGTGATTTTCAAGATCTCTCTATTTCAATGCCATTGGGTCCAACTCCCACAAGGTGTAAAGGTCGACAAGTACGGCGTTACTACTGTAGACCTCGAATGCATAGGATACAAAGATAAACCATTTGTACTCGCAAGGTAAGTTGTTTAAATTATTTATGTAACCGACCCAGCAAATAAAAAGCGCCATGTAATTCAAAGGAAAAAAAGAAGGATTGTCAGAGTTGAGAATGTCATTGATAAGGAAGTGTACAATCAATTTGATGAGTTGCCTTCATTCGGAGACAACATCAGGCTTGAGAAAGAACAAAACAATAAAGCAATCTACATGTGTGTCAACCATCGTGAAGGGCTTTATTTAAAAGGAAATAGCCAAGTGTAATAATCTCATATGGCAAACACCTATTTCAAAATTATTCCAATGTAATTATAAGAAACTCGGCATGTAATTAAGGAATTATTCCATTGTAATTAATTTAGTAATTAAGAAATAATTAAATATGTGATTGTATATATTGTTGAAACTATCTTGACTATGCTAATTGCATTGAGGCATGGTCGAAGCTGCAATCGAAGGCATGGCCGTGGTCGTATGAGTTAATTTGTAAGTGGTCAAAGCTTGCTTTTTTCATAAGGCATGGGTAGCACCTTCCTAACAAATATAGGGCTATCATAGATGGTTCCATAATATAACAGTCTATAATACTATAACATCATAGACGATTCTATTATGGAACCATCTGTGACGTGGTTTATATTACAGATGGTTTTATAAGAGAACCGTCTGTGATACTAATATCATAGACGATTCTTTTAAAGAACCGTCTATAATAGTTCCTCCTATAAGTACTTAACTAGTGCCCCGCTAGGGTTTGCGCCCTCATTCACTTACTCAACCATATCCTTTCGATTGCCTCCTCACCTATCCTCCCTATCACCTTAGCTCACTGTTGCCCCCAGCCGAATGTCGCCCCGCCAGTTTTGCCGTCACCCCAACCGGATCTGTCATCGCCCCCACCTGGTTAACTGCCTCTCCTCCCTATCGCTTTATCTTTAGCCGAAGGTATGGATTTGCTTCATCTTTTTGCTTCATCATCTTTTCTATCGCACTAGCAATCCTTGTAGAAATAATTTGATATAGTGTTTTTTCTATTAAGTAAAACATATTTTTGTTAGATTTATCTAGATAGTGTTTTTTCTATTAAGTAGAACATATTTTTGTTAGAAATACATGCCAAGAGATGAAATAGCTAGGGAATGATTTTAGAGATAAATGGTTGGAGCTATTGTTTCTAAGTAAGTTAGAGGGTCGTGATATTGATACAAGATCTATTTAGAATAGCATGTTAATGTGTTCTGAAGAGACCTTGTAGCAATAATATATGCGAAAAAGACCTTTGAAGGGCACGAAGTAAATTACACACTCTAGTGTTCTCTGTGATTCACTTTGTTATTACCACAAGATCTATTTGGAATGGCAAATCACACATTTCAATGTTTCAGGTTCTACAAAGTAAGTTATAGCTGTTGTTTCTTCCTCCTCATCATGATGTGTATTAGGTTTAATTGCTATCTTAGGTATAAAAGAACCTTTGGGCTGTCGCGCCCTTCATTTGAAAAGGAAGGGCGTGAAAACTCAAAGGTTCTCTTACGCCTAAGACAACAACCAAGCCCAACATGCAGAATGATAAGGAGAAAGAGGCCCTAGTCATAACTTATTTTGTAGAACCTTAGACATTGGCTGTGTGATTTGAGGTATTAGTATTGCAAAAAGACCTTGTAGCAATAATATACATCATTGGATGTTTTTATTTCTTGCAAGATCAATCATGTGCCAATGTTTACGTTCACAGCTCACTGTAATTAGTTTTTTCCTTATAAGAGAGATGTCGTTGTCGTCGATGTCACTGAATGGGTCTGATGCTCCAAAGATTAGGATAACTAAGCATGACAGAGGAGTATATAAAAGGCTAGTGGACTAAATGACCATCACAGAGGTCTCTCCGAATTGGGTCCCTTTGCAACCGAAGAAAGCAGCTGCAACATTTTGTACTACCTGTAGGATAATCGGAAGGCAACGAGTCCACATCACCGTAGCAAACTGGAAAGGTTTGACAGAAGACGAGAAAAAAAGTGTTGTGGATGGAAATTTCAAACTCATTCGAGATCCCAGCAGAAGTCTAGAAACTCGTGCAACGGCATGCATTCCTCACGACGGGAAAAGCATGGAAGATCTTCAAGAGCATGCTTGTCACATAGTACATGACCAAGGATCACACGCCCCTCACGAGGTATCCTTTCGTGTCACTAGAAACATGGGAGACCTTTGTGCGGATGAAGATGATGACCGAATTTCAACAGGAAAGTGTAGCACACAAGGCTCTATAGGCACGAAACACACACCCCCACAGACTCGGCACCGTTGGGTGCGTGGATAAAATCCCACAATGGAGGATGGAGGATGAGGTCGCAATCCGATCGGAGGCCTCCCCACTATTTGTCAGGATCACAAGCAAGCGCGCCCGAAACTGGTTAAGAGCGAGGTCATCAACCACGTCTTCGGGCGTCGCCTCATTCAGAAACCCCACAGACGAGGAAGTGTCCCAACACCTGGTAAGATATTTTAAAGTACCTAGATGTTAATAGGTCCATAACTTCATGGGGTCTAAAATAACATGATTATCTCTTTCAGCAAACATTGACTACCAAATCTTCCAAAGGCTCCTTCTATGCAGTAAGGGAGAGGGATATACTGTCCACCGCCCTAGGAAACAAGGAGCACATAGGTCGCACGCGAGGCTTAAGGGTTTACATATCTTGGAGGTACAGATACCCAAATAATTATGAGACGTATAGGAGTAGGAAGAGTTCCAAGGCCGAGCGCAAGGAAAGTATGAAACGAGTCTTTGATGCAAAACTTGAGGACATAACTGCCTTACTTCAAGGAGAGATAGATGCATTGAGGAAAGAACTAAGAGAAGTTTGCAAGCCACCCCTGTTATTATGGTGCCCAATCCCCCAATGTCGGAGTAGCTGCGCGACCGCGCTACTTTTTGACATAGCGATGTCCACTTACCTATTAATGACATCTAAGTGATGTACATCTCTAGAATGCTACATAGATAGATCTGATGGATACCTTAGCTCATCATATATCGTTATGTCGGAGAACACGCTATGCATCCTCAGAACAGGGTTGTTGGCTCCATTTCCGTTGACGCTGGGCAGGGGTTGGCGTATCCATGCCTATCAAGGACATTGGTGCATGGTGCCTAGCTAGGGACTGGTTTCATGAAGGTCCAGGTGGACTGGATTAATGATGTTTTCAGGACCGTCCCACTGGAGAGGCCCCCAACACAAAAATCATAACACTACGGGAGGGAAATTTAACTATTTGCCACTCTTAAGAATGCCACCTATTCAAATGCCACTTTCTTTCTTGCAATTAACATTTTGCCACTCTTAAGATGTGGTTGACTAATTAATCGCCACTTTCGAGCCCACAAGGCGCCAAATCACTGCCATGTCAGCATCCTCTCCGGCTCGCCCGCGCCCGCACCTCTGTCCTCCTCTCCGGTGCCTCCGTCCTCCTCTCCGGCTCGCGGCTCGCACACGCCCGCGCCGCCGCCCGCGCCCGCGCCTACGCCTCCGTCCTCCTCTCCGGCGCCGGCGGGGGCGGCGCGGGGGCCCTGTCCTCCGACCACCACCGCCCGCGGCACCGGCGCTCGGTCCACCCACCTCTCGCCCGCGCTCGCGCCTCCGTCCTCCTCTCCGGCGCCGGCTTCTCGTCGTAGTTGACGACGTTGTGGTTCTAATAGCGCGCGGAGAGGGCCTCCATGGGGCTTCGGTCGCCGGCCGCGGCCGCCGCGGAGTCGCCGAGGCTGATGCGCTTGGCTGCGCGGATCTGGACGGAGTCCGGGTCGACGAGCCCCGCGGGTGGACCGAGCACCGGTGCCGCGGGCGGTGGTGATCGGAGGACGGCACCCCCGCGCCGCCCCGCCGGCGCCAGAGAGGAGGACGGAGGCGCAGGCGTGGGCGGCGGCGCGGGCGTGTGCGAGCTAGAGAGGAGGACGGAGGCACCGGAGAGGAGGACGGAGGCGCGGGCGCGGGCGAGCCGGAGAGGATGCTGACATGGCAGTGATTTGGTGCCTCGTGGACTTGAAAGTGGCGATTAATTAGTCAACCACATCTTAAGAGTGGCAAAATGTTAATTGCAAGGAAGAAAGTGGCATTTGAATAGGTGGCATTCTTAGTAGTGGCAAATAGTTAAATTTCCCACTACGGGATGCTGTCCACATATTCGTCTAGGGGCTTAAGAGGGACATCACTTGGACCCTTCCGTATCGCGATCTTCACACGACCATGCCTAACAAATAGAATGCTCTAGGACTCTATCTTAAGCTCCTCTTCAGAAGGCCAGCGCATCGGCTCCCGTGGAGGCGACGCCAAAAATGAATCGCAAGCGAGGCGTCAAGGCCGAATTGAAGAAGATTAAGGCGCCTCCCAAGGAATGGAAGTTCATGCTCGAAGTGTCATTGGTCCCCGAGTTACAATTACCTAGCTTGGATTTGGTTGCGAAACTTTGTATACCAACATGAAGTCAAACCAGTATAGTAGATTCACCGTGAGATACACAGAGGCACGTTTCCTCCATGACTCGGACTACTTCATTATGACCTTCGAAGACTTATTCTTACTATTCAACCTCGACAAATTCGATGCCTCACTTCTACGATGCTAGACATAGTAAGTGTACTGTACAATCAAGTTCTACATTCACGTAACACCGATAAGTGTCATAACTCATTGCTTATGTATAGATCCATGATCTATCAAGTCTAGTGATAGTGAGAACCGGTGGGTTTCCTCGACCCACACTTGGTCTCTGAGCAATTCATCAACGATAACGGATCCTTCGTCCAAGATTATATAACGATGAGATTGCTTGCTCACAGTGACAAGGACTACATTATGGTGCCCTTCAACCAGAGGTAAGTGCTTCAGTAGTTGCCAATTAAATTTTATTTGTACTTTATATGCAACATAAACTTATAATTAATCACTATAGCAACACACATGACTAGAGGTCACTGGATTCTGATTGTGATTGTACTAAAGTAGAGCAAGGTATACCTTAATTCTCTACATAGGAGCAACCACGACTTCACTCGTGTGCAACAAATAATTGACAGGTAAACTCATTTCCTCCACACATAACTCTATCGTAATATTCCTTTCGTTCGCAATGGGCAAGGCTAACTTTTTAGAATCATGTAGGTCGTTCAGCGCTTACGTTGCCTAGAGAGGGAGACACAAGGAATCTAGCGCCACACTGCGACACAGGACGCGATTTTTGGTACCCGCTACAACACAACAATCCTATATCACACTTTGTTATAATGTCTCTAGAACTAACAATATCTATCCATGTATCTCTATTTTTGCAGTGCCACTAGCTGCTACAGGGTAACGTATGTGAATTTTACGTTTGCCGCTATAGGGAGGAAATCATGGATGCTAAGATGAATGATATAGAGGTTTGTCAACCTGCTAATAATTATTTTATAATTATCTATATATATATATATATATATATATATATATATATATATATATATATATATATATATATATGACTTAACACTACTCCTAGCGACAGCGCATGGAATTCGACGAAAGTGCAATTGATCTTGACAAACTCGCCGAAATTCAAGAAAAGCTCTCCTAATTCTTGATAACGGACGTCATAAACAAGACTGGAGAATTCTACCCTAGCGATGATTAAATGTTAAAACATTTGATATAATTGTAATCACTCAATTATGCTTAATCAAATAATTCATTCAAATGTACATCATTTTGTTGAGATCTGTGTAATAATTGTCATGTGCTAGATATGTGATCTGTTTGCTTGTTTTCAGATGGCATAGCTAGCATTTTCTGATGCTAACCGAAAAATAGGAAATAATATAGGTATTTAAATAGCTATCACAGACGATTTTTAGTATTAGCTATCTGTGATATCTAAGATATCGCAACGGCTATGTTCGAGAACCGTCTGTGATATATGACATATCACAGGTAGTTTTTGGTATTAGCCGGCTGTGATACTTGATATATCACATACGATTTGTTTTCTAAAAATCGTATGTGATACTAGATATATCACAGATGACTATATTAAAAAAATCATCTGTGATACTTGATATATCACAGACGATTATCATAGACAGTTTAAGAGTCGTCTGTGATAACCACTTACTATTGTAGATATATAAATTCAGACGGTTCAGAAACTGTTTGTGATGAGTCTTTCTATAGTAGTGACAGTACGATATGGACGTGCTATTTTGTGCCCATTAATGGTATGGTAGAGATTCTGAATCGAGGTTAATTTTATGGCAGGAGCATGTGTACGTAGGAGCTGTGGGCCTTGCAAATTAAGCAGCTGAGTGGACTAATTAGCATACGCTGAATCCTGAACTGCACAGCAAATCAACAGCAGGCCACCTGGCCATGACAGCAAATGTGGACAAGAACAAGGTGATGGAACACGACACAACCTGCTCCCCTAGATAAATGTCGCAGCAAGGCATCATCGTCTGCACGTACGGCACGGGAGATTGGTCCAAGGTTTTTGATTGATTTTAATCTACTTCTCTGCAATATACAGTAAGCCAGCAAGAACGTGAAGACCAGAGAGTAAAGGTCCGACAGGCCGACACCGGCGGAAGCCGACATATGTAGGTGGCGGCGGAGGAGTTTCACAGTTAAAGTCATTTTTGACACTATTTTGTATCGTATTATTAAAAATAATAATATATCAAGTATATTGATAAAAATATCGTTTTTGCTGTCTAGGGACCGAGCGGCAGCGTTCGCGAGGTGACACGTGACGCTGCCGCCGTCAGCAGACGCTTGCCCCCCTAACTGGACGGCAGGCAGCCTACCGCCCAGGGGGCAGACAACAGGCTTGCCTGCCGTCCAAGGAGGGGTGGCAGGTAATTAGGCTGGCTAATTAGTCTGTGTCACCTCATAGGCGTTACCGTCCTCGTCCGGCATCCGGACGGCAGAAACGATATTTTTGTTAATACACTCAACATACTGTTATTTTTGTAAATACGGTACGAAACAGTGCCAAAAGTGGTTTTGATTCAAGTCTCACGGGTCAATTGGTTAGTACTACCACTAGTTATCAATCCGTGCACACGGACTATATATTTTTAACAATATTTTCTTTTTTTCTTTTTAAATTTAGTTCTAAATTTGTATAAATTTTGGTAGCAAAACTGCAGTTATAAATGTTAGATTTCAAATCTTGGAAAATCATGTCTGTAACTACGTATGTGATTTTAATTCTGAATTTATAATACACTTTCATAGCAGTTCTTAGACATTAATTTTTGAATTTATACATATTTAAATAACACAGTTTCTAAGATGGATTTAGTCCTAGCTGCCATAATAGCTGGTTCCACCAAGTTCTAGTCAATTTTTTTTCCATAGATTAATTTCGAGGTTGGGTTCAAGGAGGCGTATTATTAGCATGTACACACATGCAGATATAGATAATTTACATTGTTTATGTTACAACCAAAAAGTAACCAATGTACAGACACCTCTTACTGTAAAGACATCATTTAGAACAGTCATATCTTTTGCTGGCACCCCTCATCATCTATATATATGTATCAATATGTACAGATTCAACCAGATGAATGAAACCATCTTTCTCTCCAATCACTTGTTATCAATACTCTTGCAATACGTTATCAGCACGAACGCTCATATACAAGTGCAAACAGAGAAGAAGCATTCACGATGAACTCGGTGGAGAGCACGGCCGCTCCACTGCACGGCGCGCGTGGCAGGCACCACGGTGCGACGCGGCGCCCGAAGCGGCGTCGACTGGTGGCGCGCCGCGCCCGAGGAAAAGCCGGAGTAGCACGGCCCACCCGAGCCGGCGAGCCCTTAGCCGGCGGCGCGGTGGCGCGCGGCCGCCAAGGCCCAACGCGAGGCGCGGCACGCGGCCCGCAGCCGGCGGCTCCCCGAGGCGGCGCCCGAAGAACTGACGTCCGGCCCCACATCCCGTGGCGGCGGCGCTGCAGAGGCCCGCGACAGGCCGGCGCGGTGGCGCCCGAGCCGAAGTGGCCCGCGGGAGGCGGCCGACGCCCGTGGCGACCAGCGGCAGCAGACGCGGCCCGACCGGCCGGAGGCACCCGAGCCCGACGTGGTCGGTGCGGCCGGCGCTCGGCGCGGAGGCGCCGGGAGCGGCATGGTGGTCGGCCCGGACGCGCGCCTTGACCGGAACGAGCCCGAAGCGGCCGGCGGTGGCGCAGCCCGAGCCTGTGGCGACGCTCACGGCCGGCGACACGGTGCGGCTCCCACGGCCGGTGGCGCCCGAGGAGCCCACGGCCGGCGGCGCCCGAGGCTGGCGGAGCCGGTGCCAGAGACCGGCGGAGTCGACGCGGCAGCGCCCGTGGCCGAGGCGGCCCGGCGGCCGGCACGGCGTGCAACCGGCGCGAGGCGGTGACGCCAACGAGGCCCGGAGGCGCAGCGGCGTGGCGGGGAGGCGTGGACGACGAGGCGCCCGGCGGCCTGCGGCGGCGTCCGGCTGCTTGCGCCCGCAGGCGGCAGCGGCTTGACCCGCCGGTGGCGGCGCCCGCGGCGGGTGAAGGTGGCCGGCGGCGACGGCGTGGAGGCGGCGGCGCCCGACGCTCCCAGGCGGAGGCGGCGGCGCCCGATGGGCAGGGCGGCGGCGGTTAGGGTTTGGGGGGAAACCCTAAATTCCCCCCCCCCCTACCCTCATTTATATACTGCTGCCCGAAATGGGCTTTTAGCCTAAATAACCTCCACTTCCCCACATGGGCCCAAAGGCTGAACGGGCCTTAGCCCAGGTTTTTGGGATTTTGCATTTTCCCCCTTGTATTGCATAGAAAATGCAGAAATTTTCTTTTAAATCAATTACTATTGTAATTTTTGCAGTATAGTCCTTTTGCTTGTTTATAATTGTACCCGTTAATCAGTACTTTTATAAATTAGCATTTCAATCCCTACAGGATCTGAAAATTATGTAATTATTCAAATAAATGTGCATGCACATTTCTATAACTTTTACATATTTAGGATTATTTTATTGCAATTTATTTACAATAGGAATTGCGACCATATTTAAATTTGCTATCTTTTGCAAATTTAAAATTTAAAATTCCCATTTAGTAAGTACCACTGTACTTAATAATTTGGAATTTTTTTGCAAAATATTATACCTACCATAAATATCATAAAATCACAATTTATGGCACTTTGCTTGTACGCTATGCCATACAATAAATTGGTGTTCACCACCAATATTGTGATTACACGTTATTATAAATATAACCTCATGTTATATTTAATTTGGGTATATCTTCATTCGGATTACAATACTCATATTGTTTTCCACATATTTTGCATTTTATTACAACATTACCATATACATTAATTTACCTCATGTAAATTAATTATTTATGGTGTACTTTTTATGTAAGTTTTTAAATAGCTTACCATACAAGCACTTAATATTTTTTTTATGCAAATGACTTAGGTTGATTTTCTCTCGTTTTGGAATAACACAAAGTTTCTTAACTTTGATATTGGTCATACACAAGGTAGTACCACAATACTATTGCGGGATTTATTCCTCAACGTGCGTACCCAATATCAAGTTTTGAAACAATTTGGTCTACACTTTTGGGTGACTACCTTTATTTATTTTCCAATTGGCCATACACAAGGTAGTACCATGGTACTACTGTGGGATTTCATTCTCAACGTGCGTACCCAATTTGATTATAAATTATACAAGGTCTACACCTAAGTGATTACCATGGTTCTTTTTCACATTGGCCATACACAAGGTAGTATCAAAGTACTACTGTGGGATTATCATCCTCAAAGTGCGTACCCAATGTTGAAAAATGAATTAAATAAAGTTAACACCATTGGTGATTAACTATGTTATTCCACAATAGGAGAATGTCCCTTTATGTATGTCAAGTTTACCTTGATTACTTGCATTTCGCATTACTTATTTAACATTGCCAAAGATTTTAACAAATCTGTGGTCCTACATATGTAGGCACAATGGCTGCTAAAGAGTTTGAGGCTCTCGCTCTTGACGGCCACAACTTCCCCACATGGGCGATGGATCTCAAAGTGAGTCTATCGTTGCGCGGAATGTACTAGGCAATTGCAGCCCCCCAAGAGGGTGCAGCTCCTTTGGCTGAGCCTCTCAAGTACAATGCCTTATTTATCATAAGGAACCACATCCATCCTGATCTCAAGGCTGAGTATCTGATGGAAGAAGACCCACGCGTTCTGTGGCTTGCTCTTCAAACACGGTATGAACAGCAGAAAGCAGTCATCCTACCGGAGGCTGTCAATGGGTGGAACCACCTCCGCATACAGATTTTAAATCTGTGGGAGAGTTCAACCATACTGTTCATATCGAACATATTTGGTATTGAAAATGAAGTTTGTATGTATTCTATATACTACTATAAGAATTTCATTAAATTCTTCTTTGTGTATATAGATTTTTGGAGTCAATCCAATTGAGGAGGAATTATGCCTTGTGGATAGTGATACTACAAACTCTATACTTAGGGACACAAAATATTTCCTAACTCTTACTAGGAGGAAAGGAAATGTTTTAACCATCGCTAGACGCGATGCAACAATAGTAGGCTCTGGTCGCGCCTCTATTACTCTCCCTATGGGTACACAATTGAAAATTAAGGATGCACTATTGTATCCCGATTCAACACGTACGCTACTCAGTTATAGAGATATCCGTCACAATGGTTTCCATGTTGAAACCCAAAATGACAACAAAGAGGAATATCTCCTCTTAACCAAAAACAACGGATATGGCAAACAATTACTAAAAAAAATTCCATCTTTAAACTCCGGATTGTACTATACATACATCAAACCCGTTCATCATATTGCGTACAAAGTAATTTTCCAAACCACAAACACATTCCAAATATGGCATGATCGCCTTAGCCATCTAGGTATTGGAATGATAAGGAAAATTATTAGCAATTCAATTGGTCATACATACCTCAAAACAAAATTTCCGGAATCCTCAGATTTTGTGTGCACTTCCTGTGCCACCGGAAAATTGATTTTAAGACCCTCTTATCTTAAAATCAGAGCTGAACCACTTAAATTCCTTGAACGCATTCAAGGAGATATATGTGGTCCTATACAACTATTGTGTGGACCGTTCAGGTATTTCATGGTTCTCATTGACGCATCTACTAGATGGTCACATGTGTGTCTTTTATCCACACGAAACCATGCATTTGCTTGGTCAAATTATCCAATTACGAGCATATTATCCTGAATATCGAATTCAATCAATTCGAATGGACAATGTTGCTGAATTTTCATCCCATGCCTTCAATGACGATTGTATGGCTCTTGGGATACAAGTTCAACACTCTGTTCCATATGTTCATACACAAAATGGTTTAGCACAATCTCTTATCAAGAGAATCAAGCTCATTGCAAGACCATTATTACAGAATTGCAACTTACAATATCATGTTGGAGTTATGCAGTTTTACACGCTGCTGACTTAATACAATTGCGTCCAACTGCTTATCATAGCACTTCCCCGCTACAATTAGTACGTGAAAATCCACCAGATATTTCCCATCTGCGAAAGTTCGGTTGCGATACATACGTACCGATCTCACCACCGCAGCGTACCTCAATGGAACCGCACAGGAAACTTGGGATCTATGTTGGGTATAAATCTCCGTCAATCATAAAATACCTCGAGCCCCTAACAGGGGACCTGTTTACGGCCCGGTACGCTGATTGCATATTCAATGAGGAACATTTCCCGGCATTAGGGGAGACAACAAGTACCAAACTGAATGTCAGGAAATTAATTGGAATGTACAAGGCATTCCTGCCTCAGACCCACGTACCAGAGAGACTGAACTTCAAGTTCAGAAACTCATTCATTTGCAAAATATTGCAAATAACCTGCCAGATGCATTTACTCATTATAAGGGTGTCACAAAATCCTATAATCCTGCTAGAAATGTACCTGAAAGAGTGGAGGTACCGCAAAATACCACTCAACTCCCAGTTCAAAATAAGAGGGGGAGAAGTACGGTATAAATGGCGGATACAGCTTCTAACAAGCGACAAAGGAAAAGAATGTAAATGCAGATCAACCTCATGTTGATAGACACCAAAGGATCCTTGAACCCAGATCAACAGTGCACTCAATTACTGATCCTAGGACATCGGAATACCCCGACTCAAATGTTTTGGGAAATAACATTAAGTCATCAGGGGTCCAAGAAATTTCCACTAACTATACTGATTCTGAAGAATCATACGATCGTAAGACTACAATTGTCGACATTTATTTCTCCACAACAATTGCAAACAACCTTCAAAATGATCCAGATCCCAAGACCATGGCAGAGTGCAAACAGCGCTCGGACTGGAATCAATGAAAGGATGCAATTCAAGAGGGGTTAGCCTCGCTCAAGAAAAGAAATGTATTCACCAATGTGATACATACACCTCCCAAAGTATCCCCTGTCGGTTTCAAATGGGTTTTCGTCCGCAAACGGAATGAAAACAATGAGGTGGTGAGATACAAAGCAAGGCTTGTAGCACAAGGGTTCATGCAGAGACCCGGCATTGATTTCAATGAAACTTATTCTCCAGTAATGAGTGGAATAACATTCCGATACTTAATCTCATTGGCAGTACAAAATCATCTATCTTTTCAGTTGATGGATGTAGTGACCGTATATCTTTATTGGTCACTTGATTCGGACATATACATGAAAGTTCCCGATGGAATTTCAATTCCGAATCCAAACGCAAATCGCACAAATCGCAATATGTATTGTGTAAAATTAAACAAGTCTTTATACGGCTTGAAACAGTCGGGAAGAATTTGGTACAACCGACTAAGTGAGTTCCTAACCAAAAAGTGCTACTCCAACAATGATGATTGCCCATACGTGTTCATTAAAAGATCATCGACAGGATTTTGCATTATATCTGTGTATGTTGATGATCTTAATATCATTGGTAACACACAAGATATAGATGAAGCACGTAATCATCTTATGACGGAATTTGAAATGAAGGATTTGGCTAAAACCAAATTTTGCTTAGGTATACAACTTGAGCACCTTCATACATGCATCATAGTGCATCAATCAGCCTATGTCCAGAAAATATTGGAGAAATTCAATATGGACAAAGCATATCCATTGAAAACCCCCATGGTTATTCGATCTCTCGACAGGGACAAAGATCCATTTAGACCCCGAGATGACAATGAAGAACTATTGGGACCCGAGGTTCCATATCTCAGTGCCATTGGAGCGCTTATGTACCTTGCAAATTGCACCCGACCGGATATTGCATTTGCGGTAAATCTACTTACTAGATATAGCGCTGCTCCAACCAAAAGACATTGGGTAGGAGTGAAGAATATCCTTAGATATCTTCAAGGCACTAAAGATCTCGGTCTATTCTTCCATAAGAATAAAAATGTGGATTTAATAGGATATACAGATGCTGGCTATTATCAGATCCCCATAATGCCAGATCTCAAACAGGCTTTGTATTTTTACACGGTGGAACAACCATCTCTTGGAAGTCTTCAAAACAGACTCTAGTGGCTACATCCACTAATCATTCTGAAATAATTGCATTATATGAAGCATCACGTGAATGTGTATGGCTTCGCAGAATGATTAACCACATACAACAATCATGTGGTATAGGTGCTATCGCATCATCTACCATTATCTACGAAGATAATGCTGCTTGCGTTGTCCAAATGCAAACGGGTTACATAAAGAGCAATATCACAAAACATATTGCACCTAAATTATTTTACCCACATGAATTGCAAGAGAGTGGAGAAATAAATATTCTGCAAACTAAGTCTTGTGATAATCTCGCGGACTTATTCACCAAGTCGTTAACAACTTTCACATTCCAAAATGTGTTCATGAAATTGGTATGCGAAGACTACGTGATTTGCAGATATCAGGGGGAGAAATCTCCTAAGATTTAACCCGTTCAATACAAATATTGTACTCTTTTCCCTTTATGAGTTTTTCCTCTAAGATTTCTCATTAAGGTTTTTAATGGGGCAATATGACAACGTAATCATAAATATATTATATCTCTATTTTCCCCCACAGGGGTTTTTAAGGAGATATAATCATATATATGCCATATCAAATTTTCTCCTTAAATTTTCCTATTGGGTTTTAAAGGAGTTTTTCATGGCATATCTACTCTATCGGTTCTCCTCATATTTTTCCCTACAGGGTTTTGGAGGAGTTTTTACAAGATGATGAATCAAGATGATCATATGAAGATACATTGGTCAAGGGGGAGTGTTACAACCAAAAAGTAACCAATGTACAGACACCTCTTACTGTAAAGACATCATTTAGAACAGTCATATCTTTTGCTGGCACCCCTCATCATCTATATATATGTATCAATATGTACAGATTCAACCAGATGAATGAAACCATCTTTCTCTCCAATCACTTGTTATCAATACTCTTGCAATAGTTTAAACCTTTCCACGCTCGTGGGTTTGATTGTATTTTAATTGAGATTCTTGTCATGTCCATTTTCTAATTGTCAGTCAATGGAGAGATATTTCAATTTCATGGATAGCCATGGTAGAAACAAAAAGGTTTCTAAACCTTTCCCTTCTGCTATTTTTTTCCCACGTCCCTCCCCTACATTTTTTAAGACACCTCCCCTACTTGTAGGATGTGTAATGGAAGAAAGACGTGTATATGTACAAAACAAATACGTACCATAGTCGATCACTTGCCTGTTAAACTTACATTTCCACGTCCAACAGATTACCGATTCTAGTCAAAAATAAGTATAGTCCCGAAATATGTGCAGTCAAACTATTTTTCCATTGACCAATAATATCTTTGTGAATATTTAGAGAGGCTATATGAAAAGTCTATGAGTAGATTTATCTCAGCATAACAATTTAATTAGCTTTTCCAAATATGGCGCAATAGATATTTGTGGTCAAATTTATGTTTTAGAGAATATATTAGACAATAGCGGAGCTAGAATATTTACGTTGAGTGTGCACTATTAATGTTTACAGATGTGCTAAAAGGACGGCTATTAAGTGCTTATCGGCTAGTCAATGTTAGCGCCGAGTAAATAATACAAGATCGAACAATATTGATACGGTCTATTTATGTCACATATATCTTCAAAATTCTGTAAGTAAAATGTCTCATATGTGATACTCAATATTAGTTTTGAATTATTATACTCATCATGATAATCACAATGTCACAAGCAGATAGAGAATCAGACACTTAACTTTTGATTTAGAAACTGAAGAAGTTCCCAAGAGCTAAATAGAATAAAGTACTTTTATACGTTCACACGGTGTCACATAGGTAGAGGACAAAGTGCTAGAGTTTACCAGATTTAAACAGAGAGTATGAAATACAATTTGCATCTAATTTGCTAAAGTATCATCAAATTACATAGAAATTCATATTCAAATGAAACATATAGCTAAGTACTAAAGGTATGTGCATAATTTCCAAAAAGTTGGGGGTGCCAGGGCATACCCAGCATCTTAGCTAGCTCTGCCCCTAGTACTAGAGTCCAAAACGATTACTTATTTGTCGCTGAATAGATTAAGTATTTATTCACATGGAACGAATTACATGTTTCTATGAAGCTCTTTTAATGGAATATTGATACTAAATAGGCTAAAGATTAAATGGACACTCCCTTACCGCACTAAAGTGGACAAATTAGCGATCAAAGCATTAGGCTTTCTCGCTCTACATGTGCATGCACGGCCCTTCCTGGTCGAACGTATTAATTCCTTTATGGAGTAGCAGCCACGTCAGATCGGACAAAAGTTACGAGTTCCACTTGGAGTTAATTTGGTAACGTGTCATTTCCACATCAGACCTGTATGTTCTTAGTGTTTAATCCAACCGTACAATGCATCCTTACAAATATATTGATGGTTCAGAGAGGTCTTCTTTTTATTCGGTTAATGAGATAATTTCTACCAATTTTTCTTTTAATTAATGTAGTAATTTCTAGCTTTTTATCTCTGAGAATTAACATAGGTCTTCTAAAGGAATCTCCAATTAGTAGAGACAAAAAAAGAAAGATAAAGAAAAAAAGAATGATAGGTAAATCGTCTCAGATTTTGCACAGATGTAGCTAGATTGCTATCCGGATTTTGTATCTTGTGCGCTGGCCAGTACTTGGCCCTAGGGGTGGGCACTTTAAACCCGAAAACCGAAAACCGAACCGAACCGGACCCGAATAGACCGAATTGTCGGTCTATTCGGGTTTCGGGGTTCGGTTCGGTCAATATTTTCATTTAATTCGGTTTTCGGGTTCGGGTTCGGTTTTTGGCCTACAAAACCCGAATAGACCAAATAACCCGAATTATTTGATATGTCTCTTGAATTCATGAACATATTCCCGAATAGACCAAATAACCCGAACCCGAATAGACCAAATAACCTGATTTTGAGGGGTGACAAGGGTCCCCATCTTATTTCGGTCAATTCGGTGGACCGAATAGACCGAACAAAAAATTCGGTCTATTTGGGTTCGGTCCTTGTTTTTTTTCTGAGAAATTCGGTCCTCATTTTTTAGAACCCGAATTTTGCAAAGACCGAATAGACCGAACCGAATAGACCGAAAAAACCGAATGCCCAGCCCTACTTGGCCCCGTCGCTCGCAGCTTTTGGCTGCGGCTTTTGACTTATGGACTGTTTGTGCGAGAGATTATAGAGTAACAGAAACTCACGTGCGGTTTTTGCTGATATAAATGAAGTCGATACAGTATGTACTATAATTAACAAGTGGATCCTATCTTGAAAAGATACTCCATTTAAAAATTAGTTACTGTAGAAAAGCTGAAAAGCAGTTTTTAGAAGCTGAAAAGAACACTACCGTACGACATGGATGGCTCAGAAGGTTTCCAAGGACAGTAAAAAAAACTCATATATGGCTATGACTCTGCCGACCAATTTGGGAGCATCATCGATCGATCCATCTATACATCACTGTTAGGAAACTGGCCCCGCAGGCCAGAGTCCTGATAGAATTGGGCACCCCACCGTAGACTATAAATAGGGACCTAGACCCCCCTCATTATGTACACCTGATGAATGAAAGCAATAAAGAAAGACCAGGAGTTCTCTCTATCTCTCTGTGTGTTCAATCTATTATTCTGTGATTCTGTGATTGATTCGTTCTTGTTCTAGCAGAGGAATCGCTCGGACTGGTCTCCAGCGTCGGTTCCTCAACACGTTATCAGCACGACTTCGCTCCGGTGAACGAGGTAATCATCGAAGCACAGATTGATTTTCTAGATCGCTTTTGAATCTGTATTTTCTTTTCGCGTTCTAGATTGAATCTCTACGGTGCAAATCCGCCCTAATCTACCGCGAGCAGACTTGAAGTCGCCGGCACAATGCCGATCGGTAGATTGTGAAACGGGGTAGATGTTGATTGCACTGTAGATTAGAAACGATGCAAATCCGCCCCAAATCTACCGCGAGCAGATCTGAAATCGCCGGCACAATGTCGATCGGTAGATTGTGAAACGGGGTAGATGTTGATTGCATCGTAGATTGGAAACGAAATTTTGCATGGTCTTGTTTGAATCTGCACGAGAAATTTTGCATATTCTCTGTATCGGTTTCGCGCTGGCATCAGAATAGCATTGCACGAAAAAAAAGAGAAATCATTGCCGGCCTGAAGCCGCCAGGGAGCACGCCGGCTCCACCGCCGGTCGATGCCCGCCGCCTGCATGCGGCCGGCCTCTCGCCGTTGTGCGCGCAGCCCGAAGGAGCTCGACCCGTAGTCGCGGCCGCCGGCGCCTCGGCCATCACGCCCGCACGCGTGACCCGCCGTGCGCGCGCCGCCCCATGAGCGCCGCCCCACCGGCCGCCCAGAAGCCGGCCATCAGCACCAGACTCACCGCGCCCGTACGCGCGACATCAGACCATCGGCGCCTCGGCACACGCGCCCGCACGCGCGTTGCTCGGTCCGGCCGGCACCTGATGCCGCCGCCGCTTGATTCGCATGGCGCCGCGCCCGAAGCGCCACAGCCGCCGCTGCGCCCAAGGCGTCGCCACCGCCCCTTTGGCTCCCCTAGCCCCGAAGTGACTGGCGCCGCCCCGCATGGAAGGCCGTCTCCTCGGCTTCCGGTCCCGACCGCGCCTCCGATGTCACCGCCACCTTATGCTGGTTCCGCCATGCGCCGGCCCCCGAAGCGGCTGCACCACCGGCCCGCGACCGAAGCGCCGCCTCGCGCCGCCCGATCCACCGCCGGCTCCGGCTGCGCCCCTCCGCCAGCCCGCAGCTGGCCTCCACCGGTGCCCGCGCCCGCAAGCGCCTGCGCCCACCCGGCCGCCGCACCGGCCCCTCCTCTTCGCCTCGGCCCGAAGCCGATGTGCGCCGTCCGGCCCGAACCGCGCGCTCGCCGCCCCTCCCGCCGCCGGCCGGAGGTCTCGCACGGCGTCGCCCGCCCCGCATGGCACCACTCCCGCGCGTCACGCCCGCATTCCGCCGTCGGCCGTCCTGCGCGTGTGAACGCAGCCGCCGCCGCCGTATACTATGGGGTTAGGGAAACCCTAACCCCTGTGCCTTAGCCCCGCCGCATGGGCCACATGGGCCAAGTGCCCGGATGGAGAAAGAAGCGGGCCAAATTTGGCCCGGCCGGAAGGGGGGCTAAAGAAAAAAAAGGGGGGAGTGGGCTGCTCCGGATTTTGCGAAAAGAGTCCTTCATCTTTCGGGATAAGGCAAATAAGCCCTTACAATTTTAATTGAAGTCCCGAAATCTTACAGAAAGGCTTCGTAATTCTGAAAATTACGTATAAGCCCTCAAATTTACGAGTGGGTCCAGAATTTTGCAGAAAACCCCTCTGTAAATCAGAAATTTGCGCGAATTTTTCTCTGAACTGAAATTTTTGCGTAAAAACCCCGTGGAATTGCAGAATTTGCTGAAATTTCGTATTTTAGCATAAAAGGGCCTCGGGAATCTGAATTTTGCATTATTTTTAGCATTTGAGGCTTATTTATTTATGCCATTACTGTTTTATGTATTTTCTGTATTTATTTACTGTTTTTGGTTAATTGTAATTATTTAAATTGCTTTTAATCACTGAAATTAGCAGTAAAATTATAGAAAATGCATAGAAAATTCTGAAACATTACGAGAATTTTTGTACCATTTATTTACCCGCAGTGAATTATTCCGTGCATGTCTACCAGTAGTAGACTTATACACATTTAGATGACTAGCATCACGAACTGGAAGTTCGAGGAGCTGGCCCCGCATGGCCAAAACTATCTGACATAGGCATCCGATGTCGATATTGTACTTGGAGCTTGGAAGCTCCGCGCGACTATTGGGATTGGCGGACTGAATGATGCCCAACCCATGCCTAAAGAGAATGATCAGGCACTTCATTTTCTCAGGCACCACCTCTGCCTCACTCTCAAGAATGAGTACATGGCGGAGAAGAGCGCGCTAGCACTCTGGACCGCACTAAAGAAGCTGGTTTAAGAGGCTAAAGTACACCATTCTTCCTCAAGCAGAGCGAGAGTGGATCAGACTGAGGTTTGTCAATGGTAAGACGGTTAGGGAAAACAATTCTGCCTTGCACAGGATTTGTACCCCAATACAGAAGATTGAAAAAACCCTTCCACCCCAATGCAGTACAATCCGCACACAATTATTGTCAAGACGGCTATGAGAAATATGCCGAATTGATTGATATGATGCAAGTTGCGGAGGCTCAGGACAAAGTTCTCCGTAAGAACTACGTCACTCAGCCACCTGGGAGCTCCGCTGGCTGTGAAGCCAACGCTGGGAGCAACAAGGTGCGAAAGCCCTTGATAGAGAAAAGGGGAAGGAAGAGTAAGACCGCAGCCTAGAAAGGCAAATCAGATGCTCCACATGAGAATAATGCTAGTAAGCCAAAACGGGTTGGCAAAGGGCAGCATGAAGCCCAATTTGCATCGGTTGAGGGGGAGAGTTCCGAGCAGCTGCCCGCACTGATGGAGGTTGAGACCCTCCAGGAGCAGCACCCTCTCTCGACCTAGAAGCAGTCAACGTCATGATTTCTTTTGAAGAGAATGACACCCCGAGAAAATTGTCTAGTGCACAGAATGCATTTAGACTTAATTGTCATTTATTTTGTGTGGAAGAATATGTTAGAATTTGCATGGATGGTACTTAAGAATTGTTATTTTCTCGTGATGGTTGGATGATATTTGATGAATTCATTCATTTATTCAGTTTATGATGGCATGATATGTTCTGATATTGGAGTATTTTATCTATGTGTTGATTGTATTCTCATGCATGTTAATAAAATACCCTATATTAGAACAAGTGTAGCGCCCTATAAAGGAAGTGTGCTTAGCCAGCAGCGGCACAATGCATACCATCTTAAGAGAGACAAAGAAGTTTCAAGTCGATTCGTAAGAACACTGACAGCCTTACGACAATCGCCGGAAGCGATGCATGTATAATTGGTTCCGGAAGAGCCATAATGGGCACAACTTTGGTCATTGAAAAAACCTTATTGTACCCAGAATCGACTAGAACTCTCCTAAGTTTTAAGAATATCCGCGCAAATGGTTTCCGCGTTGAGACTGAAGAAGAGTACGGTAAGGAATACCTGCTCATTACGAAGCGCGAAGAGAATGGCAAAAGAATATTAGAAAACTTCCTTCACTTGAAATTGGGCTATTTTATACCAACATTAAGGCGCCTGCATCGTACACTGTCCTGAAGACGGTATTTCAAAGCTCTGAACTCTTCTGTCTCTGGCATGACAGATTAGGCCACCTAGGTCTTAGGATGATGAGAAACATAATAAATAACTCGCATGGGCATAATATTAATGAAGAATTTCCCAATCATGAAGATTTTGTGTGCCCTGCATGTGCACCGGGAAAATAATAACTAGACCCTCCACTCTGAAAGTGAAGGATGAAGTCCCTGCATACCTGGAACGCATCCAGGGAAACATTTGCGGTCCTACTTAGCCCATCTCAGGGCCATTTAAGTATTTTATGATGCTCATTGACGCTTCTTCGAAGTGGTCATATGTGGGTTTGTTGTCCACAAGAAACCACGCCTTTGCAAAATTGATCTCGCAGATCATTTGTATCAGAAATGTGTTTCTGATCAAGTCCACCAGAATGGACAACGCCGGAGAATTTATTTCGAAGGCATTTGATGATTATTGCATGGCGATGGAAAATTGCAATTGAGCATTCGGTACCGCATGTACATACCCAGAATGGTTTGGCAGAGGCTTTAATTAAGAGAATTAAATTTATTGCCCGACCCCTCTTGCATAATTGTAATTTGCCAGCTACATGTCGGGGACCCGCAGTCCTACATGCAGCGAATCTCATCAACCTTAGACCTTCGGCCTACAACATCCATTCACCTATGCAACTAGCGCAAGGGCTACCACCGAAAATTTCCCAACATTAGGGGGAGGAAATCAACCCCTTGATGAAGAATGTCGGGAAATTACGTGGCAAGCCTGGGGAATCTATGCAGATGACCCGCGCACTAGAGAAGTCCAGAAGACAATAGAAGTCCAGAAGACAAGAGAAGTCCAGAAGACAATTGATTTGCGAGCATTGGCAAATCAGCTGCCTGATCACTTTAGTGATTTGAAGAGCGTGACTAAGTCGCATGTGCCTGTACGCACTGCACCGGAGAGGGTTGAAATGCCAAAGAAACAGAAGGTATCCCTAATCTCGTCCAGAGGCCTCGAAAAATAAAAAAGAGGACGAGAACTCCGGTTCCTCGAATCCTTAGTAACCGGGGACGCCTGGTGAAAAAGGATAAGAGAGATTTATCACAGCCGATCACTGAAGTCCCTAGTATGAGAAAGGGAGCCAGTTGAGACCTGGCACAAGTATGACACCTTCAGAAAAGGGCATACCGGATCTGAATATCCCCATCGGCATGGATGTGTGCGCACACATCGGAGCCGAAAAACTAAAGGGACTTGCCACCGCAATTGAAAGAAGCGATGTGCAAGGTAAAGCTCTAGCAGAAGCAATCGCTCCAAAAGAAGCAACTCATGAAGAAATAGCTATAAATTATGTGCACATGGGAGAGTCCCTGAATAGGACAACAGCTAATATCGATATCTACTTCGCAAAGAAAATTGCCACCATTATCGATCTTGATCCTGAGCCTGCATCGCTCGCTGAATGTAAGAAAAGATCAGATTGGGAAGATTGGAAGAAGGCAATAGCAACTGAATTGCTATCTCTGAATAAAAGAGAGGTGTTTGGGCCCGTATGCCGCACACCTCCCCACATACACCCCGTTGGGCACAAGTGGGTATTTGTTCGAAAGAGAAATGAAAGAAATGAAGTAGTGAGATACAAAGCAAGGCTGGTAGCCCAAGGTTTCACTCAACGTCCTGGAGTTGATTATGAAGAAACCTACTCCCCAGTCATGAGTGGAATTACCTTTAGATACTTGATCTCAATGGCAGTGAACTTGAACTTAGAAATGAAATTGATGGATGTTGTAATTGCATACCTCTACGGTAACTTGGATTCGGAGATTTATATGAAAGTCCCTGAAGAAATATCTCTCCCGAACCAAGACAGAGCAAATAGAAATCTGTACAGTGTGAAACTCAGAAAGTCACTGTATGGACTGAAACAATCTGGAAGAATGTGGTATAATCGCTTGAGCGACTTTCTCTGCAAGAAAGGCTACACGAACAATGAAGACTGTCCTTGTGTATTTATACGGCGATCCCAGAATGGATTCTGTATAATCTCTGTGTATGTAGATGATCTGAATATCATCGGGACAGCCGAAGACATAAAAGAAGCAAGCTCCTACTTGGAGTCAGAATTTGAAATGAAAGATTTGGGCAAGACCAAGTTTGCTTAGGCCTGCAGCTTGAGCATGTCCCTGAAGGAATCTTGGTACATAAGTCTACCTACACCCAGAAGGTACTTGAAAGGTTTGACTTTGAGAAGGCATTCTCATCAAAAGTACCGACGATCGGGAGGTCTTTACTGCAAGAAAAAGATCCTTTCCGACCTAGGGAAGAGGGGGAGGAAGTCGTGGGACCGGAATTCCCATACTTGAGTGCAGTGGAAGCGCTCATGTACTTAGCAAACTGCACTAGACTGGACATTGCATTTGCCGTGAACCTGTTAGCAAGGTACAGTGCAGAGCCCGCCAAAAGGCATTGGCAGGGCATAAAGGACATATTCCGATACCTCCGAGGAAGTAAGGACCTTGGATTGTTTTACAGAAAGAATCAAGATATGAACTTGATTGGCTATGCAGATGCTGGGTATCTGTCAGACCCGCATACCGCTAAGTCACAAACAGGCTATGTATTTCTGTGTGGTGGAACTGCATTTCCTTGTAAATCGTCTAAGCAAAGCCTTGTAGCTACTTCGACGAACCACTCAAAAATCATAGCACTGTATGAAGCCGCACGAGAGTGCGCTTGGTTCCGATGAACGGATCACCACATCCAGTAGTCATGTGAAATGAACATTGTGCAAATCCCCACAATTATCCATGAAGATAATGCAGCTTGCGTTACACAAGTGCAGTTGGGCTATGTAAGCATATCAACCCCAAGTTCCTCTATGCTCATGAATTGCAAAAGATGGACAAGATTAAAATACTGCACACAAAGTCATGTAGATTTGTTCACTAAGTCACTCCCCGCACCTAGCTTTGAAAGGTGCGTGTGAGGGATTGGAATGATGAGACTTAAAGAAGTGCAGAATTCAGGGGGAGAATTCTCTCGAGCCTGTCAATAAATCTTGATCATGAAGATCAAGTACCCAAAAGAATAAGTCTTGAAGACTGAATGGAATTGGGTGAATTGTACTCTTTTTCCCTTGACGAGTTTTCCTGAAGTTTCTCGACCAAGGTTTTTAATGAGGCAATTCGTGCATCGCAGCATCACATGTATCATGTGCTCTTTCTCCAAAATTTTCCCATTGGGTTTTTATGGAGTTTTAGTGAGGCATGAACATATTGGGTGAGTGCCCAAGGGGGAGTGTTAGGAAACTGGCCCCGCAGGCCAGAGTCCTGATAGAATTGGGCACCCCACCGTAGACTATAAATAGGGACCTAGACCCCCCTCATTATGTACACCTGATGAATGAAAGCAATAAAGAAAGACCAGGAGTTCTCTCTATCTCTCTGTGTGTTCAATCTATTATTCTGTGATTCTGTGATTGATTCGTTCTTGTTCTAGCAGAGGAATCGCTCGGACTGGTCTCCAGCGTCGGTTCCTCAACAATCACAACTCAAGAAAAACGTTATATATGGAACAAAAAGTCGGCAGTCACGGACAACCAGTATACGTACAACGCACGGTTTCGTCATGTCCATACATAGACGATAACGTTAATGAATGTACGTGCAAATTCTTTAGTTTGCGTCCATGTCATGTGAAGTCATCGGGACTCGTTCGTACCCATGGACTTCTGCTCCACAGGAGACAAGTCGTGCTACCTTAGTTTAATCGATGATCAGTTCAAGACACGTACATATGTGTCCATACAAACTAACATCACGACGTTGTTTATTTTTTATTATAAGGAAGATGTACACGCACACATGCTACCACTAACACACCATATGCATGTATATATGAATATGTTTTCTTAACACATATCTAAAAAGACAAGGGTAAAAGATAAATTAGCGATCCCATAAAATTTCTACTAAATGTTCATGTATATATAACTAGTTACGTACCCGTGCGTTGCAACGGAACTCATTGAATGTATAGAGAATCGTGCTATAGAAGAGAGTTGCTCTGATCGATTGAAAAGTGGAAAATGGTGAGAAGTTAAGCAAATAAAACGGTTGAAGAAGAATAGATGTATTACTACTAACTCATTCTTTTATAATAGTAATAATATGTAGCCACCTAGATTTGAATCCTAGCGGTATACACGTACAACTTGACCATTCCACTCCGATCACGCGTTGTTTCTTCTGGCATCGTTTCTCTCACCCGTTTGTCCGGATCAAGCCGGGCCGACATGAGTGCATGCCATTTGGAGTTGAACACACCTAAACGCATGGAAACTTTCCACGATCAGATCGCGACGTGCATGCACGGGACATGGGTGGCATGCAACGGCTGACTAGGTACGGCTTCGCTCATTTCAGTTTTAGGACTTATTTTTTACTATTTATAAATATCATTTTTTTCTGAATTTTTGGGGTTTTTGAGCTTTTTGCTGGTTCTTTTTTTCTCGTATTCGTTCGCATTGTCCGTAATGAGCTAACATATTTTTTCTATTTTTAATTTTTTAAATTTAATCACGCTAAATAACCCACATTCAGTTACAGTAAAATTCCAGTCGCTAAAGTATGATTTTAGTCATAAGCCATACATTTTCAGCCCAACTGAGCCACAGTCGTTTATCCTTTGTGTATGTGAAATTATGCAAGTTCCCAAGAGATGCCAGAAGAGATGTGCTACTAGTATGAAACAAGACAATATTGTGCATCGATCGACGAGGAAGAGGGAAAGAAGTATGATTAACAAGCTAATGGTTGATTAACCGTATCAAATAAATTCATTCGGTACACGTAGTTCTTTGGATTTTGGTGTCTTGGTCTTGCTTGGCTGTCCGATGGCGTGTCCGAAGTTAACCTATATATTGATATCAAGGAATGGACTTTCTTAATGTAAGGTATTCATTGGACACACAAGAAAACTTAGGCATTAGATTTGTCAACATATGGGATAGCAACATATATCCTCCTGGTCCTGGCGCGCACACAGAAAATCAATAAACCGCGCAAAACATACGCCACGAAATTATTTATCGGGTTTCTCTTTCCCAATTTCGTGCGTTCCTAGCGAGCTTCAATTCAATCAAGTTAATGATATGGTAGATAACATGATTATGTTACACAAAACCACATATAAAATGGATCTTAGGACATGACTTAGTCTGATTTTGTCGGTTAGAGAACGAGTCATAGAAAGAGCTAGAGACTACATGCGGACTTTTTCATAAAAGAAATCAGACGAAAACGGAGGCCGGACGAGAGAGCCTGGGTAGCCTGTGGTTGGGCACGCCATCCAAACGCACTGTTGTACGTGTCAATAAACCGTAATCCATGACCCACTCGACGTATAATCATGGCAGCTTACGCTTTATGGTCAGCTGCCTACCCAATACCCGTAGTGGAGTACTAGCTCTTTGCACGTTACCCAAAACCAGCACTAGCTCTTTGGATGTTCCCGAAAGCCAAGCAACTGGATTCGGCTCTCCCGATACACGCACGCAAAGCATAGTCCTATACAGCTATAGTACTAATGTATTCTTTTGGCCTTAAAGTTAATTTATATTTATACTGTCTATATTAAAGCTATAGTATATTTTTTTAAAGATAGGTCAATAGAAAAATTATAGTAAAAAGTATATTGAGTTCAACTGTACTAGCCAAAATCACATGCAACTATTTTTCTCTACGTACTTCCTCTCGCGAATAGCTAGAATTTAAATATTTAAGTCATAAACCATAAACCATCAGCCCAAAAGAACCCATATCTATACACGGATGGATTGAGGTGTTGTACTAAACAGCTTTTGTTTTTTTTTTGTTTTTAAAAGCTGAAAGTTGAGCGAGGTGACTTCTTAAGATGATTTCTATAAGTTATTTATAGGAGTTACTGTGGAAGCCATTCTAAACGGATGGTTTCTCAACGTAAGTGTCCTTTACTCTCTTACTCGGATGGAGTTTGACTCACCGGCGTACGGCTCACGATAGGAACCTACCATCCAGAGGAGGCACGACCTGGTGGAAACCAAACTGTTGCATTACGCGCTGAGGTGTGTAAGCCTCCACCATGTACGAGAACACCAGATGATGTGTCGTCACCCATAGCACCGCGTCCTGCAGGCATTGCAGGGACAGCCCGTACGGCGATACACGCTCTACGAAGTCTACAGTCCATGGACATGTCGCTGCCGTGGAACGACTTGAACTCGTTGTACCACAGCAAGTGGCACCTCGACTATCTGCCCTTGGCACAGCGTAGATGGGCACCAGTCCACCGGAAACCCATAGTTGGCCCATCTATCAGGTCGGCGAACTCGCCGAACGGGTGCACTAGTGTCACGATGGCTGGACGCCCGACAAGGAAGTACTTCCAACTCCACAGCTGTAGGAGCACGTAGCAGACGCATAGGTTGGGGTTATCAGCAGTGCCGTGCTGGCAAGTGTCACACAACCTCCGATATGTGGCACATATATGTTGTACTGAGGTATCGCCCTAAACTCTACGTCAACCAAAGACTTAGCGAGGCAGACAAACTCGGTGTTGCAAATATCGACTTGTGTGGCTGGAAACATGCTCCAATCAAAGAGTTACATAAGGTATGCGATGAGGTGCGTCCTAACGACCTCGAGCGGTCCATCTTGCGGGCACACATTGAAATTCTTCAGCCAAGCATGGGGAACGCCACGAGCACCCTCCGGGATAGGCAGGCCAAACCGGTCTGCCAACCTCTCCTTTAATTTCGTTGGTGCATAGGCTAGAATAAGTGCGTCACCCCGAAGAGGGAGACCGGTCAAGAACAAGACGTCCTGCAGAGTGATGATCATCTCGCCCTACCGAAAGTGGAATGTGTGCGTCTCAGGCCTCCATCTATCCACCAGTGCCGCGAGCAGGCCGCCATCAATGGTGAACTCACGTTCGATGGAGATCAGCCTCGCAAAAGGCAATAAGCCCATGGCCCGCAGGATTAGGACGTAGCGCTCGTCCAGCCCCCACGGATCCCTCCCACCCAGCAGCTTGAAGGGCGAAGGGCCAACCGTGTCACCCATCATCCATGAGTGGCACCGGTGGTTCTCATCGTTGAACTGTTCGAGAAGTTCCGGTAAAGTTATACCTTCCAACAAATAGAATTGACAAAATATTAGTGCGAAGATTAATAATGACACTAAAAGACTACAAGTTAGTGATTACATGTGTGTAATTATATATCAATAATTCATTAATTGCTGACAATTTGATTACCCGTCCAAAAAAAGTACGAGCGATTCATTACCATCATCCTTACCACTTAATTACTAGCACGAACTCATTACTTAATCCTAACTAATTACTACTACAGTAATTACGACTGCTTAATTACACACTACTATACAATAACAAATTATAGGTACCGTATGTACACAAAAAAACTACAAACTATATCTACAATGCTACTACCAACTTATTTCATAATACAAACTATATTAATTACGAATAACTAAATAACACTAATTAACAAGGACTACGGGAATAATGTCGAAAGTATGTGATAAAAAATTACCTATATTTTGGGATAAGCAATCAACACTGGCTCGTCCTTAGTGAGCTATGCACTGGCTTCACAAAATAATTAGCTATACACTCTTAATTTTTAGAGTACCTTGCAACAAATGGGATAGACGAAATATTAGTGCGAAGTTTAATAATAATAGTAAAATACAAATTATGGGTAATTCATTACCTTCGTTCGTAGCATTTAATTATTTAGCACTAACTCATTACTTAACCTACAGTAAGTACAACTGCTTAATATTGTATACTACCATACAATAACAAATTATGGGTACTATACATACACAAAAATAGTAAAAACTATATCTAAATTAGTACGACTTATTTACTTCATAATACGAACTACATTAACTACGACTAGCTACATAATACTAATTAACTAGGACTATGGAAATAACATCGAAAGTATACGATAAAAAATTACCTGACTTTCAGGAGAAGCAATCAACACTGTCGCGTCCTCCTACCGCATCCTTAATGAGCTATGCACTAGCTTTTCAAAATAATGAGCTACTCACTCTTAATTTTGAGCGACGACCACAAGAATAAACTTCTGCAATAAGCGACTAAGATGAGCGATGACGAACTGCGAGAGGTTCGTAGTTATGGCCAAGCAAAAAGGGAACTTGGTGTGCTCACCTCGTAAATTAAGGACTCCTTTTTTACAAGCAGCACTTTGGGCGAGGGAGTACGGAATGGTAACACTTACAAATGTGCAGACGAGTGAGAGGACGAGGAGACGGCACAGACATAATGGGATTAGTGTGGACGAGGGAGCGCGCGAGGGGGACCACACAGACAGAGTGATAGTTGTGCGAAGGACACAGCGGGAAAGAAAAGATAACAGCAACAGGCTGACATATGTGCGAAGGACAGAAGTCACGCACTGCAAAACATGTCTGAGCATCGTTAATTTCACGATTAAATTAACATTAATTAAAATGAAAAATTTAGAGCATATAAAATTCTCAAAAAATTCTATAATTACTACAACTGTGTTAGGAGGTTTCACATAAAATTTCGTATTTTGTGAAGCTCGTTTGCTATATATAACAACTCCTTCAAATATCAAAATCGTACGAATTTTTGAGCAATATTCATAGTGGATAAAATTACCAAAAAATTACACAGTCAAGTACATTGTGTCAAGAGGCTGCATATAAAATTTTATAATTTTTAAGCCCATTTTCTATATTAAAAAATTTAAACAGATAATATACAAAAAAATAGGGTATATGATTAAGCTGGCTAACCTATCGTCTAGCCATGGGATGGCAGACAGTGACGTGGGGCGGCAGGCTGGACAGTTGGGGCGGCTGGCCACCTGCCGTCCGGTGACAGGGCTGCAGGTGGCCTGTTGTCCGATGGCGGGATGGCGAGTGCCTACGCGTCAGCCCCCGCGTTGCCGCCTGGCCGCGAGCGGCAAAAACGATATTTTTATTAATACAATAGATATACAGTTATTTTTTATAAATACCGTGGTTAATAGCGTCAAATACATCAAAGACTCGTATGCAGATGCTTGTACGTACGTACGCGTACGAGTCATGACTGAAATGACGCTAGCTGCAGCCTGTGCATACATGGATGCACTTGCCGCTGCACGCACGCACGCAACAGTTGCTGTGCGTACGTAGATTATTGGCAGATACGGCCGCTCGACTTTAGTTCCTCACGGTGCGGTGCGGTGCGGTGCGGTACAGGGCCCAGGTCGGTCGATGGGGTACGCACGTACGTGAATTGCATGCGATCGAGACGTGACAAGCCCGAACACGACACGCACGTGGCCTGTCTCGCCGTTGTCCGCTCGGCGCCTAACGGCGAGGAGGAATCCCGGCCATCGATTCGTATGTAATGTACCACCACTGCTGCTTGCACGCACGTTCGTGGTACGTCTCACTCTGTCGCCGTGAAACGTACACGAACGTAGGTCGGATGATCGGCACACACGTACGAAATATATGTAGATCTGTAGTAGCCAGTGGTTGATACGAATGATTTCATCGACCGGGAAGGTAAATGTAACAATGTCACACACATATATACATGAAAATGATTATATACTCTAAGAATACGTACTCTTATTTATCATAAACTATATAAATGATGTTATTATGTATATATGGGTCAATTATATCACAGGTAACTAAAATTTTGTAAAAATTCAGTCACTTCTCGATGGCTCGGATTGCTTCAAGATTGGTGCAAGAGCTATAACCCCTCCTCCCACCCCCACACGTAGCACCCACCCAGCCGCCGCCACCCCCAACATCTCCAGCACACGCTGCCTCCCGCCGCCTCTCCGGCGCCGATGAGCTCCTCCCCTGCTGTCCTCCTCCTCCTCCTTCGCCCCTCCTCCCCCTCTCGCCTCTGCGCCACGCTTCTTTCCTCGCTCTGACGAGATTCCTTGTACCCCCTCTTCTTTGTCTTCGACGGCGGTCGCCGCCTCCCACCGCACTGCTCTTGTCGCCCCGCGCCACCCTTTTTCTTGTCTTCGGAAGCCACCAGATCCGTTGTACGTCACCTTCTGCCACCTTCTAACCTCTCTCATCCTCGCTGCCGCCGTTGACCTCCATGGCCAACCGCACTCCTCATCCACATCTAGCAGCGCCACTACCGCTGCCACCGCTAACCGCCGGTTTGTCGACACTCCAACATCCCTCTAAGCTCAAGGGGAACTGATAAACCCAAATCCTAAGGGTGAACTCGAGCCCTAACCCAGCAGTAGCAGAGGAAGACGGTGGCATCGGAGAGGAGGAAGACAAGCTCATCGGAGCACGAATCTCCACGCCAATCCAAAGGTAAGAAAATTCGACCAAAATTTTGTGAGTTTTAGGCGACTGATAAATATAAAGTAGTTACTCCCTATGTCGTATCTCACAATGTAGAGAGTATCTTGTGTAACAAAGAGTACATACGTGTATATAAGTCCATTTAGGTAGTATGTATATTTTTTAGACATACTTCTTTTTATGTGTGTATATTATTTACAAAATATACTAAAAACTATAGACTCCTTTGTAATTTTTTCGTGTGGTTCATATTGCAGTATCTTATAATTAGTATATAAGTATATCCAAAATAATAAAGAAGCGTATGAAGTTTGTTTAGGTGGTATATCGGATGTAGAAGTAACTACATCCTAAAGTAGAAATTATTTTCCTATATGCAGCGAGAGAGTACAGAGCATCGAGCATTTGTAACCGTATGGTTTGTCAGGGACTGCATGTGTCGTGAGTTGTACTTTCCATCAATGATTGATTCAGTATGCCAAATCAATGGCTTCCTTTCCAAATCGATATCTTTCCAAGTTAATAAATGCTAACGATTTGCCTGATATATTATATACCATTACACTTGCACGCATCTAAAAGTAATCCAAAGATAGGGAGACCTAGTGCCCAAAACATTATAGCGCCCTATTTCAGCACCCTATATATATATATATATATATATATATATATATATATATATATATATATATATATATATATATATATATATATATATCATAACAACCACTCCAAATGGATTCAACTTCTGACTTATGGTTTTTTTTAGGATTTTTTTTGTTTTTTCCCTTATTTATTTGCATTGTCCGTACTGATATAATATTTTTATTCTTTTATATTTAATTACGTAGAATAAGTCAACATCAGTTACAATGTAAAATAAATCATAAGCTCCAGTTTATAAGAGCAAGAATATGCATTTTCAAGTTTGTATCCATAATCGGACGAATAATTTGGCTACTTTTTTTACATGCCATCCATGTAACCCCCTCCAGGCATCCGCTTGTGGTGGATCGGATGTGACAACAGAAGTTCGTCAATCGGAACAGTATTGGTGGTATGGGTGCATGTAGCATGCGCAACAAAGCAATGCACGATCCACGGCACTCGACTGGTAGTAAAAAAACGTGAATACCTATAAAAAAGTAGGTATTTTTTCATTAAGAAGAAAATAGATACTTTAATTCATGCCAAAAAGGATTTAAATTTGTGTGGCTAGGAGTAGGGGTGGAAAAATAGCTTGAGCTCGTAAAATTTCGAGCCGAGCCTCCTTTGCAACTCGCAAAAAAAAAATCGAGCCGAGCTCCAGTCACTCGTGAGCCCATTTTGGCTCGTGTCTACAGTCCTCTCCACTGGACCGCTGAGCAGTCTTCGCAGTCGGCCGACTCAACCCAGCGCCCCAGGCCCCCAGCCTAATAATCCCCTGCCCTTGTTCTCCCGTGAGGCCATGAATCCCCATCCTCTCTGACACTAGTCTCTCGTCCCACCGGCCACCGCTCCCGCCCTGTCCATTGCGTCGCCGTGTGCTCCCCTTGGCCCTATGCTCCCCCCGTCGTGTGTTGCTTCCCTGGCCCCGTGTTGCCCTTTCCCTCGCAGTGTGCTCCCCGCCACCATGTGCTGCCACACCCCACCACCGCCGTGTGCTCCATAGGCCCGTGCTCCCTCTCCAGCCCCCGTCGTGTGCTCCCCCAAGCCGACGTATGCTCCCTCGGGCCCCGTGCTCATAGGCCTACTCGTCGGCTCGGTGTGACGGCCTAGGTAGGCTGTGGCCGTCTTTGGTGACTAGGAGCAGGCGGCGGCAGGGCCTCCTGCGCGGTCGCCACCTCCGCGTGCCACGGCACGGCCACCACCAAGGACTCCTGCCACACGACGATGGCCACAACTGATTCTTGCTACTGTTGGATGAAAAGATTGTTTCTAGCTCGTTTCCTGAACGAGCCAAGCCAAACCGCAGCTTCGGAGCTAGGAGGTCGTGTGTTGCTTCCCTGGCCCTGTGTTGCCCCTTCCCCCGCAGTGTGCTCCCCGCCGCCGTGTGCTGCCATGCCCTGCCACCATCGTGTGCTCCCCAGGCCCGTGCTCCCTCTCCGGCCCCTGCCGTGTGCTCCCCCAATGAGCCTAGCTAGGAGGCATCGCAGCAAAGCACCAGCTTTACGCCTCATCTCTCGTGCTTTGTGTTGTTCAATTGTTGTATGGATCGATGTATGCTTCGCTTCACGCACGCCACGTTGTATGCTAGTATATCGCCTTCTTGGATGACACGTGCTTGCATCCTTTAATTAATTCCAAAGCTGAAGTAGATAGGCAGATTATTAATTTTGATTGTAGTACGATCAGTGTATCTCCAATAGTGCTATCTTAGCTATCTCTTAGCTATATTAATTAAGTAAAATCCTATGTGGGGGAGAGAGGAGGTGAGGAGAGATTATGTGCTTTCTCTTATGCAAGAGACCACTTGAACTCAAACTAATGCAAATAGTGAGAAGGTGTAAGGCAGAAAGTTATGATGAAAATAATATAAAATAGTTAAACGAATGATTTACTGCTGGAGAGGTTATCTTTAGTATTGTCTTTAGGTGAGGTAAAAGTATTAGAGACAACCTTAAGAGATAGGCTATTGTACATACCCTTAATGGACGCTTTTGTGAGGCGAAAGCATCATGGAGTAATTAATTAGGGAAACTAAACCTGATGAACATGGGAGAAGGAGATGCAGCACCAGCCCCAGGCAGTGCTAAGGTAGCCATGCAGCCACTCCCAATAGGTTGATATTCGCAATGTCTATGGGAGGCCAACTTAGCAAAATCTAATATGATGAGAGAATTAAGAAAAGAGTGGGGAGCGCAATGTCTCATACAAGACATAGCCATTTGAGAGGACAAGGCAGTGTACATCGGTTGATACTAGTGCTGGGGTGATTTGATTTCCATACAACACGTTTTGTGGGGACTCGATCGGATCATCTGTGCCTGGTGGATCAAATTGCACCAAGCATTGTTGTCCCCTCTGCTTCTTCTCTATCCATGCCTGACTCCCCAACATCTCCCTACTCCCCCCTTCCTTCATCGCCTCCCTCCATCCAGGCTTCCTCTCCCCCTGACCTCCTTCCTCCAACCTCGGCTTCCCTCCCTGCTTCCTCTACCACCAACCTCCCCTTCCTCCTCCGCCGTCCCTTCCCCTCCCTCCCTTCCTCCGCCATCGGCAAGGAGAGAGGAAGATTGGAGGGAGAGAGAAAAGCCAAGATGAAGTTGAGCTAGCGAGCATGGTGCGACGGTGGCTTGGATCTAGACTCCAGCATAGGGCCTTGACATCTTGGTGGTAAAATGTAACACAATATTTTCTTGCAAAATCCTTGGCATTTTCTTGAAGATTGCAAAACAAACCAAAGTGCAATTTTCTCTTACATTTTCTTGAAGATACAAATACCTGACAATGAAATCCTAATGCAACTTTCACAAAAATTTCATGGTCTGATCATGAACAAGATAAACTAAATTCGACATGATGTTTTTCTTGCATTTTCTTGAATATGAAATGCGGAAATGCAAAAAGATTGAAAGCAAAACTAAGAGGTCGCAAGATTGAAATATTAGTATTGATTACAATAGATGAAACAATAATGATCTTGGGAGGCACTTAGATACAACATGTAGACATTATGTATTGGAATGATTGTTTCTAAGCACCTATTTAATATAGTCATTCTCCTCCTAGAAATAGCTATAGAAACTACCCATTGAGAGTGCCCTAAGGAGGGAACCATACAAACTGTCACCTTGGACTTTTGCTGCCATGGTGGAGGCGACGAACGCCCCAAGCCACCTTAGACTTTTGCTAGGGAGACCACGGAGGTCCTATGCCCTATGCACCATGAGGTTAAAATCCCTTGCAGGGAAAGTGTCCCGAAAGCGCAAACGGGAGAAATGAGATTTGTAGGTCAGAATCGTCTCATAATAGTAGACTTTTAGAGGGTAGCTCTTGTAGCTAGCCTTCATCGCCTTGCAGTTTGTGACGTCATGCGTCTCGGGGGTAATTTTTGGCCTTAAAACCCTTAGCCTTCTGGCTGCAAGGGCGCTTTGAGCTTCCTACCCTTAGCTGGACCTCGCATCGGCTAGCACAAGGGAGGAGCTTGGGAGCCCTAGGGCACGTAGGACACTGCCCTTCCTAGGGTGGATGGGCCAGATCTTCGACGAGGGTGCATGCCTAGGCTCCTCTGGAGAGCAGATGGGTCATCCACGATTTCACTGCACTCCAGAGCCAGAGAAGGCTTTGTGACTTAGAGTATTTCTTGGTAAAAGCCATAGCCTTTCATTAATTAGCTACAATCCCCACAGACGATGCCAATATTGTGGGTGTGAAACCCAAACACAAGTAAGGGGGTGGATGTCGGCCGTCTGATGGGCCATCGTCTACGGGAGTAAAAATGGAACGGGGATTTATACAAGTTCGGGGGGGGGGGCCGAGAGGACTGCCCTACTCCTGTTGGTGAGCCAACGAGGGGTTACCTTTGTGGAGGGAGCTCCCGAGGGCTCATCAGTTTGAATATGCTTCTGTATTGCTCGTAAAAGCTCTCTTTACAAATGAGAGATACATAGGGTATTTATAGGCTTTTGAGCTTGTACAAATGACAGAAATACCCCTTGGTAAGATAGCTAGTCTACTAGTACAAACGAGGGGTATTACAGTCTATTATGAGCATGACTACATTTCTTGGACCAGTAAGGAGCGAGCCCTGTCAGTGAAAGGATAAACTATTCTTACAACAGAAGGAGGGGGTGAGTGGTGTGAAAAGTGAGGGAGTGATGTGTGCGCGTGACGGGAGCGAGAGGAGTAGGGTGAGTGATACACCCGTGGCCTCTTACCTTATTTCTAGAATGATATGGTAGCGAGAAGAGTGGAAAAGTCACTTCAAGAAATCGAGTGTTCGTATTGGCTTTTGGCTTTTCTAAGCAAAAACCAGAAGCAGAAGCCAATACGAATAGGGCCTTAAGCTGCGGCTGATAGTTTCTAGGTATGGCTAATGATTTTTTGCTGTATTTTTTGAGACCGTGGTGGACGGTAGAGACGCTAACTCGGATGACACATATGGCTTTGGTCTCAAAAAATCGTTTAAAGATGCTTGGAGAAGACATCTCAATTGTCTCGACTTCCAAAAAAGGGAAGCCTAAAACTAAAAAAACAAAAAAGAACAAGAAAATTAGTTAAAACAAATACTATAATGTGATGAGTGCTCGTCAAAGCAAAGGTGAGAAGAAAGGGCGTGAGAAAAGGAAAGGAACCCAACCCACCCCGCCTCACATGTTTTTGTTATCTACTCATGCACTCCACGCATCTGCTTTTGATTCTATCAGCACCATGTTTGTTGTTTATATATTTATTTATTTATTTATTTATAAACTGCTGTACTCCATTGAGCAGCACAAAAGGGTCACCGAGGGAGATCACTGCATCAGATGACTGGTTGCTGTGCACAAGTATATGTACTGGTTGCTGTGCAGATGAAGTACACGTGGGCCCACCATGACCTTTTGGACTTGCTTGTCTCGGGACTGGGGACAGAGGAGGGAGGCCATTATTTGCGCCTAGTTAATAACCCAAGCAATCTTGAGACTTAGGATATGCATAGTGGTATATATTAGCTGTCTATAAATATATATTATATAAGATATTAGAGCAAATTCAATAATAGAGTCAAATATTTGGCTATAAGTCAAGTTATAAGAGTCAAGTTATACAATAATTTGTCTTCTATTTGTCTACAAAAGGTTTTTTATTATTATGTGGTATCATGTCTCACATTCTCTTTCATATTCCTCCTCACATACATTTATTATCTGAGCCCACCACTGCATAGGCTCCCGTGCCCAGCTTGTTGCTTGCATGAGAGCCAAGCTCTCATCTTTCTCCTCTCTTCTCTCCTCCACATCAGCAAAAATGCTGACTAGCTTGGCTATAAGACCATTATTGAACTTGCTCTTAGGTGATATAGAGAAGAGAAGCAGTAGAAAAATATATTGTCTATTATTTAATAGACGATTTTTATTGTCTATACTATTATATATATATAACTACATAGATAATATATTAATTGTACGAGACTATTATATCCAACTATAAAGATAACATACCGTATATGTTATTTTTAGTTTTATCTATAGATAATATGAAAATGTATTATAAACTATTGCTATCTATACTTATTATACATGTCCTTAGGAGTTAGGACTGTAGAGGGAGGCATTAGGGCGCCTAGTTAATAAGCCAAGTAATTAATCGCGCGATTAATTGATTCGTAACCCCCGTGCATGCATCACCTCACCGCCTCTCCTCTGCTTTTTGTCTTGTCGTGCTGCCTCCCACCACCATCCCGTCCATGCCGCATGACCACATCGTCGCCACCTTAGCTTTGCTCCGTTATATAAGCAACCTCTCCCAACGCCATCCTCCTCTTGCCCTCTTCGCACTATCTCGCCTTCTCTCCTCTTCCTCGCCTTCTTGGCTACTTTCTTTGGGCTCCCAACCACCGTGGCATGGCCGTGCGGGCGCAGTACGGCGGGCTCGCCGGCGTCCCGGTCGCGTGCTTGCCCAGCGGCAATGCGATGGCGGCCGAGGAGGTCGAGGCGCAGATGCGGGCGATGCAGGACTATGGCGCGCTCCTGTCCGCGGTGGCGGCCGCGGCCAACAACGGGTACAGCTGCGCCGCTGTGGTTAGCGGCGCGCAGAGCGAGCTGACGTGCAACGGCGGCGGCGGAGTGCTGGCATCGCGGAAGCGCAGCAGGGAGGTGGAGCAGTACGTGTCGTCCTCGTCGGACCTGCTGCCGATCCCGGGGATGGCGAAGGCGGTGGACGCGGTGACCGCGGCGGGCCGGTTGGTGGAGTCCGCGATGACTTCCACCAGCGGGCGCCCGGCGGCGGGATTGTCGTTCGCGGACGCGCTCGTGTCGGAGATGTACCAGCACAACGCAGAGATAGACGCGATCGTGCGGATGGAGTGCGAGAGGCTGCGCGACGGGCTGGAGCTGGCGCGGAAGAGGCAGTGCCAGTCGCTGGTGCGCGCTGCGTCGGCGGCGGCGGCGGCGGCGCGGCGGCTGCGGGAGAAGGAGGCCGAGCTGGAGGCTGCCCGCCGGCGGGCCGCCGACCTGGAGGAGCGCCTCCGGCAGGCGGCCGCCGAGAGCCAGGCGTGGTGCGGCCTCGCGCGCAGCAACGAGGCCGTCGCCGCCGGCCTCCGCGCCACCCTTGATCATCTCCGCGCCGCGCCCGCCCCCGCCGAGGGCTTCGGCGACTCCGACCTGGCCGCCCTTGCCGCGGCCGACGATGCCCAGTCCTGCTACCTCGAGGCCAAAGACGTGTCCAAGGAGGACGCCGCCGCCAGCTCGCCGGCCGGCAAGTGGGCGTGCAAGTGCTGCAACGAGCGCGAGGCGTCGGTGCTGCTTCTGCCGTGCCGGCACCTGTGCCTCTGCAAGGCGTGCGAGCCCAAGCTGGACTCCTGCCCCGTCTGCCTCGCCGCCAAGAACGCCTCCATCCACATCGCCACGAGCTGATCTCGCCGCCGTCCAGCCGTCCGTGCATGGCGTTTCTTGGATTCGTCGGCCCATCTCGCTAACTCCAGTTGAGTAATTAGCCCGTTAGACTAGATTAATCAATCAATCCCGTTCGTTCCGTTTTTTGTTGTTGTTACTATTCACCCATGCCGCTGTAAAATTACCGCCGGCCAAGCTCTCTCTCGCCCTGTCCTCTTGGGTTAAAAACAAGAAAGAAAAGGAGAAAGTAGACTTTGCAGTGTAAGGATGTTTACTTTCCGTTTACTGTCTGTAAATACCATGGCGTATCGGTATGCAGTCCTGCAATGAGAATCTCGTCTCTGTTCTGTTCATGGGACATGCTCTGTTTTGCCCGCCTTTGGTTACTTGAGAGGATTCGAGTGTCATATGCTCTATTTCCTTGGATCGATATGTCAATTTCTGCTTAGGCCAAGGAAAGAGTCTTTTTTTCCTATGACTTGTTAACAGTGGGCAGAGGCGTGTAACATCCCAACTTTGGGAATGTTTGAAAATGTGAAGAATTTTAAACTTATGTTGTTTTTCGGTGTTATTCAAAAATTTTGGCGTTTATTTGAGAACCTTGATTCGTTTTTGCCAAAACAATTCAAATCAAAAGTCAATATGTGAAAACAATTTAAATAAAATAAAAACGAAGCAATATTAAAATTCGCAACCTGAAAAATGAAGCCAAGATTTCAAATTGGAGTTCAAATATAAATTCCAAACTTGAAAAATGGAAATTCAAATCAAAAATTAAATTATTCCCTCTTCCTTTTTCTCCTTGCCATTGCCCCCTCCTCTTCTACTCTTTCTTCCTCCCCTTTCCTCTATTCTACACGTCGCCCGACCCAGTTGTGGTACCCACGCTGTGCTAAGCGTGCACGCGCGCCATGCCCACACCCCGGCCTCGTCGCCTATGCACATGGGCACACAACCCACTCCCACCGCACGCAATGAACCCGCGCCACGCCGCCTGGCCATGCCCGTGTGCGTTGCCTTCCCTTGTTGAGCACCAGTGCAGCACCGACCGGCCGTGCCCGCCGCTCTCGGGTTGTGCCACCTTCCACTGCAGGTGCACGAGCCCCTCAGCTATTTAAGCACCTCGAGCTCGCTCCCATGCTCCCCTCCCCCTCTCTTCCCCCTACCTCATCATTGCTCCTCCCAAGTCAAGAGCACATGCCTGCACGCCACATCTATGCGCTGATCATCACCTCCACTCGCTGTTTTTGGCTGCCCCAATGAATCTCGGCTAAAGCTATTCACGTCAATATGCATTCCCAAGGATCCTCCCCACTTCTCCTCGATTAATTTCTTAACTCTGCAGGAGCCCGCCTACACCCTCTTCTTCCTCGCCTTCGGCCATCACCGCCTCCACTGACGCCATTTTCTCTTTGGCACCTCTCTCTTCAATTCACTCCTCAGGGAGCACCCCCACGGTGTTCTCTAGCTCCTCCTACCACCGATTCGAGCTCTGCTCCTCCCTAGCTCTGCTCCTCCCTAGCTCACTGTTGCCGACACCTTGCCCTCATCACCCCCGGGCTCACACCGCAGGCCTACCTCGTCTCCTCTTCGGCCACACCATCGCTACCGGTCAATTCCCTACACCCCCGTGCCCATGCTCCTCTCCTTTCTCTTCCCCTCACACCACGGCACTGCCGCCATGTTTGTCCCCCATGCCAGTCCATCCAAACCACCGTTGGCCAGCCCTTGGTTCCGCTCGACCTGAGCTGTCGTCTCCCTTGGACTCCTCACCTCCTGGGTGATCCATTTTTGCTGTCGACTCAGCCACCCCAATTGCCCCTCGCCGACGCCGACGCCGCCCACCGTGCGCCCCTGCCTCCCTGTTCGGCCCTCTGCTCCTCTGTTTTCTCTACGTGGTTGCCTCTATGTCTCTCTCTCATACATATGACATGTGGGCCCAACTAAATGGATGGCGGCCAGTACATGTCACTAGTATCTAAATCTCATGTGATCAGTTTTGAATTCAATGTTTATGAAATACTAAAATGGAAATTTGATAAAATATAATTTATAAACAAAAATTATATTGCTAATTTGGTTTTAATTTGGACTTCATATGAAAATTATATTGCCAATTTCCTTTTTATTTTTCAATCTGAATTTCTATTACTTGTTTAATCTCAAATCTCAGTTTTATGTTAGAATTTGTATATAAATCCAACCACTAATTTTTTTACCTATTTTTTATTCTGAATTTCAGCTATGTAGTGGTTTTTATTTGGGGTTCGTATGAAAATCACATTGGTAATTTCCTTCATTTTTCAATGCTAATTTTTGTTTGTTATTTTTAATTTAAATTTTGAGTCTCAATTTTGGGTTAGAATTGATATACAAATCCAACCACTAATTTTCATCTAAATTTCATTTTGAATTTTGGCTTTGCAGGGTTTTAATTTGGAGTTCGTATGAAAACCAAATAGCTATTTTTCATTTCAATTTTTTATTTTGCTTGGCATGGACTATTTTTTTTTATCTAAGCCATTATAACTCATATCCGCTAGATAAATGGTTAGATATTTTCTTTAAATAATAGTATCCAATCGCTGCTATAATTTAAGTTGGTTAGGGTCAACAAGATTAAGGGTCAGATATTTTGCTTTTTTGTTTAGAATTTTTAGCATATTTCTTCTTTTCTTAGCAGCTCCAACAGATACAAATAGTAGAGCCATACTGCTGCTGGTTGGACGGCAGCTGAATTTGTAGAGTTAGAACTTAAAGTCCGCACGAATTCACCGCTCTTTCGGCCCAACTCACACGTACGTCTACGCACGTACCGCAACCGGCAAGTGTTAGAACTTGGCCATACTCGCTACGCTATACGATCGAAGTACTGACCGTGCAATCGGACTCGCGAATCATGCTCGATGCATATGGCAGTTGCATTTTGCAGGTACCACGACGACGGCCAACCTAGCATGTGACGCATTCGTCCTTTCCGTTACAATTCAATACGTACCTTCATGCTTATTGATTTGGATACCCGTTGGTAGGTACATATATACATACATACGTACGTACGTGTACGACCGTTCACTAGTGCCTTCCGTTAAGGTACACTCGTACGCTCGCCTCACTCTTCAGAGATCGACCATGCATTATTGTCAGCAGTAGGTTGCGTACTAACGTACAACGCGTACTTGCATCCACTTGCTCCTAATGTGCAGATGGAGGAGTACAAGAACTTCATGAACAAGACATGAGACGCAGAAACAAGCCGGCTCATCTCGACTTGTTCTTCTTCTTCTTCTCTCTCTCTCTCATTTTTGCAATTGAAAAGCAAGCGATGAATGATGCCATAGGACACAGATCGCACCAGGCATTGAAAGTTGAAAAATATATACACTACTACAGAAATCCACATTACAGACGGTTCAGAAACGTCATCACAGACGGTTTTCTGAACTGTCTGAAATTATGGGTCAGTGATAATCCAAGTTATCACAGACGGTTTTCGAACCGTCTGTGATTATGCGATAAAAAACCGTCTGTGATTATCCGATATCACAGACGGTTTTTTGATCGCACCAGGCATTGAAAGTTCAAAAATATATACACTACTACAGAAATCCACATTACAGACGGTTCAGAAACGTCATCACAGACGGTTTTCTGAACTGTCTGAAATTATGGGTCAGTGATAATCCAAGTTATCACAGACGGTTTTCGAACCGTTTGTGATTATGCGATAAAAAACCGTCTGTGATTATCCGATATCACAGACGGTTTTTTAATAAAAAACCGTCTGTGATATCGGATAATCACAGACGGTTTTTAATAAAAAACCGTCTGTGATATCGCATAATCACAGACGGTTTTTTATTAAAAACCGTCTGTGATACCGCATAATCACAGACGGTTTTTAATAAAAAACCGTCTGTGATACTCCTCCACCCCAGCAGAATCTATTTCTGTTTATAGCTAGCCTCAGGAAATGCTAGCCATGCCCTCTGAAACAAGCAGATAATCACAGACAAAAAACATACAATTCACACATCTCATTTCCTTTCAGATACATTTCACAGACATAAAACATCACATTGACATCGCACTTCATTTCACAAACATAAAGCATGCATCCATTTCGCAAATCGATTAATTGAATTGAAATGAAATGTCCATTAACACATCTCATTTACAAAAGATGTGCACTGCATTTGCACTTAGTGATAAGATCAATAAGAAATCATGGTGCGCAGTAGAACCGTCCTCCTGGCGTTATGACTTGAGTCAGCAAAAAGTACGCCAACTCTCCTCGAATCCCTCCAAGAACAGGCTGTTTCAATGCAGTTGACGGGATGGACGCAACTTGTCGATAGGAATATCAATGTGCGTATATATGTAACGTGTTAAGTATGAAGTAATTATGAGAAGAGTGACAAACCTTGCGATTGGTGAGCCTCGAGGAATCGAGGAGTAGTTCCATATGTTGGCAAACGTAGTATCCACATGTGTTGCCCGGCTCCTGCTGGTGACACTGCAAAAAATGGAATGTGTTAGTTCAAGAGGCATTAGTACCAACTGTTGCATAGGATTAATTAATGTGAAATAGCGAATACCTTAAAATCTCGAACATGTGTCAGCAAGCCTTTGGCCCCACGCTTCGAGTCACCTCCCTTTTCAATGTAGGTGGCAAACGCCCTACGTAATTCGAAAAAGTTAACCTTAATCATTCGGAAGGAAAGAAAGTACAATGTAGATATGTATGGGGAATATGTGCTTACCTATAGATTACTTGGCTGAGAACTTTGAAGTCTATTTTATTCTTACTTAGGGAATCAAGGTAAAATACCTTGTTCCATTTTGGTACAATTACTACTAAAATCCAATGAAAGTTTTGAAGGAAGGGCATAAGTACATAATCCTTCTTGACGCAACCCAGCAGTCCTGCTGCAATGTACCTCTCGACGAGGGGTGTATCCTGGTCAATGGTTTGCTTGGCGACCAATTGTGGGTCGAAGAAACCAACTGATAAGTTGGATGATCTAGCTTTAATCAGCATGTGTCTATATATATACACACGAAAGCAAAAAATTAGATATGGCATTTATCGGTATGACATTAACGGAGACTGTGATTGTACACACTTACAGCGTCCAGCATCGAAGGATTGAGACGTCAAGAGCGTTGAACGTGAACAGATCGAATAAATCCTCAAAGGCGACCACGAACATACACTCTTGAAGATTGTGGTGTAAATCATCCGACGTGAATTTGACAGTGATACTTGAGGTCCGTTCTCCCTCTAGCTTATTGGACTGCTGCATATACCACATGTGCAATTGCGTGCAACTATATGGTAGCTTTTCGAGGTATTTTTCCTCGAGCAACGGCTGACCAAGCACGAATTTGCGGGCCAAAGGTAGGTACGAAATATCATCATTGGTCTTCTTTGCTTTGCCCTTGCTGCTTCGGCTATAGGCCGACTTAATGGCAGTCGGCAGCAGCGGTGCAAGTTGCTCTTGCGAGAATAGGACCCGTGGAGATAGCACCGGTGCAGTATCCGGTGGTGGAACCGACTGGTCTTGTAATGGAGATGGCACCAGTGCAAGTTGCTCTGGCGAGAGTATGACCAGTGGAGATAGCACCGGTGCAGTATCCGGTGGTGGAACCGACTGGTGTTGTAATGGAGATGGAACCAGTGCATGTTGCTCTGGTGCTGCCACCGGTGAAGAAGACTCCAGGGAGATGTCGCTTTTGGGCCACTGGATGAATGTTCCGATGGCCTGTCCTAGAGTCATGATCTCGTCGTTGGGGGGCTTCGGTAGCGGGACCACCTCAAAATTGACATGCACACCATCCACATTAAATTTTGCGAAGCCTGGCGCTAAAGCTTGACCGTGCACCATGGCCCCGATACCAGACGAATATGCCTGGCCCCAAGCAGCGTACAAGGGAACGGAGCCATATCTCACTTGGAGCTTGCAATTCGTAGGCTCCTACATAACGATACAAAATTAGCTACTCGAATAGGCCTACCAATGGAGCAAGCATTCGAGAGGTAATAATTATTACCTGGATGTCGTCCACAGGAAATTTGGACTGGATTTGCGTCGGATTGGACGCGCAGCTACTCGGACGGTTGTGCGGGCTAGCTAGCGCAGCAGCGGCGGTGGCGGCCTGCTGACTTTCTGTCTGTTTCCGCACCTTATCTCTGATTATATCAGCCATCGAACCCAGTAGCTCCTCTTTAAGAGATGCCTTGATCTCTTCTCGTAGTTGTGCGTCACGCTCGCCTTTGTTTCTCTTCCTGCGCCGATACATGTCAGAGTCATCTTGGAAACCATATTTCCATGGAACGTAAAGCCCAAGGCCTCTCGTACGGCCCGGGTGCTCCTTGTTTCCCAGGGCCACGGAGAGCATATCATTCTCCCTTGTTCCCTGGAATGATCCCTCCGTAGATTGAAAACTCAGCTCTTCCTGCAAGAGCACGACATGTCATTTCAATTCGTACGAAGTTGTGGAGTAATTACAAGCTACGTAGTTCGATCGATATCTTACCGGGCGCTGGGACACTTGCTGGTCTGCAGGGTTTCGAAAGGAGACTTCCCCCGATGTCATTGTAGATGACCTTGCTCTAAGCCAATTTCGAGCGCGGTCATCCGGGATATTGGAAAACGACGGGCCGATGTCCTCTGCAGCTGCCAGCTCATCCTCCAACCTCCATTGCGGGATTTTACCCGCATACCCAGCTGTGCCAAGTCTGTGGGGGTGCGTGTTTTTTGCCTGGAGGGCCTTGTGCGCCAAACTTGTACTTTTGAACTCTTCGGTCGTTTTCATCGCCTTGAACTCTTCCCATTGTGGTTCCAGGAATGGGTATGTAGTGAAAGGCGTTTCGTCCGTCTCCACGTATTTCTTGACAAGCGTGCTCTTGAAGTTCTTCCATGCTTTGCACGCCGCTTGGTAGGTTTGTCGTTCCACAGCGTGTAAGTGTTCTTCTGGAAACTCGAACGATGCCAAAATTTCGGTCCACAGCTCACGTTTCCGACTGTCAGGCACGTTCTTCCACGAATTGTATGTGATCTCAATTCGTTGTCGTGCAACTATTCCGACCATGGTTCGGAATGCGTTTACCGCTTGCTTAGGAAGGATAGGGACCCCAGCTGCGTTTACCGCTGTGATGGTCTGTCGGCTCTGAGGCTTCTTTGATATCCCTCTTCCTTGGCGTCTTGATGTTGGAGCGGACGCCTCCGGCGATGATGCTGAAGAATGCGCGGGTGACATGTTGCTCATTTTGTGGGTCTATTAAGATAAGATGAGAATGTGATCATATTGAATTGGAAGAGAGGAGTAGAGGGGAGGGGGAGAAGGGAGGGGGTGATATGGACATAGAGAGGGGGTGATGTGCCTATCTTAGCACCTACTTTAGTTGCTAATACTATAAACCAAATAATAGAATCAATAACAGTCTCAACATGAATATGTGCTCTCAAATTGTAGGGTTGCACAAGATTAATCTTGGCCGTCCCGCTACTAAATCATATACTCTTCCTTGATTGGTTATGCCAAATAATGAATTCAGTCTTTTGAGCTCTAGATACAAACTCTACAATCTCAAGATCAAGATATATTCAGCATGCATATATTCAGACAGGAATATATGGAAGATTGTATATAACAGATAACAGCTATTAGAGCTCAAAGACCGAATGAACCAATCTATTAGAGCTCAATTTAATAACATGCCATAACTGTAAATCCCACAGGCAATCTCAGTATATGGAAGATTGTATATAACAGCTATTAGAGCTCAAAGATCGAATGAACCAATCTCAGTATATGAATTTATCATCATCGAGCAACTGTAAATCCCACAGGCAATCTCAGTATATGGAAGATTGTATATAACAGCTATTAGAGCTCAAAGACCGAATGAACCAATCTCAGTATATGAATTTATCATCATCGAGCAACCGTAAATCCCACAGGCAATCTCAGTATATGGAAGATTGTATATAACAGCTATTAGAGCTCAAAGACCGAATGAACCAATCTCAGTATATGAATTTATCATCATCGAGCAACTGTAAATCCCACAGGCATCAGTATGAAGTATCAACCCTAACAGTAAGCATGAAGCTCGGGGAGGGATTTGATGACCTTAGGGTTTTGGTGACGGAGGAGGAGGCGACGACGACGGAGGAGGAGGAGGAGGCGGCGACGCAGGAGGAGGAGGCCCCGGGCTCGGGGAGGCGGCGGCGACGACGGGCTCGGGGAGGCGGCGGCGACGCAGGAGGAGGAGGCCCCGGGGACGGAGACAGAGGAGGAGAAGGAGGCGACGGCGACGACGGGCTCGAGTGAGGCGGCCGGGGAGGGCTCTAGTGAGGCGGCCGGCGAGGGCTCGAGGGAGGCGCCGGCGAGGGCTCGGGGGAGGCAGACCGGGATTTAGATATTAGAATAACTGCATAATACACGGAAAACCCTAGACACGGGTATATATAGCGGATTATTACAGACGGTTCTAAACTTAGAACCGTCTGGGATATGAATATCACAGACGGTTCTAAACTTAGAACCGTCTGTAATAAGCATACTATCTCAGATGGTTCTACGTTTAGAACCGTCTGAGATAGTAGGCTTATCACAGACGGTTCTAAACTTCGAACCGTCTGTGATATTCATATCCCAGACGGTTCTAAGTTTAGAACCGTCTGTGATAAGACTGTGCCCAACTGTAGTCATTCATGATCAACAGCCAACCATCTGCATTCATGATCAACTACCTACCAGCTGCATTCATTTACACATTTTATCAGTCTGCATTCATTTTTGTCACACATTTTCACATACACATCTGAAAATTGACTACATCACACATTTTCACATATACATCTCAAAATTGACTACATCACACATTTTCACATATACATCTCAAAATTGACTACATCACACATTTTCACATATACATCTCAAAATTGACTACATCACACATTTTCACATATACATCTCAAAATTGACTACATCACACATTTTCACATATACATCTCAAAATTTTCACATATTTCCTTTAAAAATTAGCCCTTCATCATGATCAATGCGTACGTAACTAGTTTCGTCACGTTGTTGATCGTCGACCCTTATGCCATTTCCAAAAGGAGGTAACTCGTCAAATTGATTGTATTCCTCCTCGTCCACTACATTCTCCACTCCAACAATTCTCCTTTTTCCATGAAGAACTACATGGCGTTTCTTATTTGCCGGGTCGGTTACATAGAAAACTTGAAAAACTTGATTGGCGAGTACGAATGGTTCGTCTTTGTACCCGACACGTTGGAGGTCCACGGTTGTGACACCGTACTTGTCAACATTCACCTGTGGGAGATGCACCCAACGGCAGCGAAATAAGGGGATTTTGAAAACCACATAGTCGAGCTCCCAAATCTCTTCTATGAAGCCATAGTACGAGTTTCTCGACCCATCGGTACTGAATGCATCTATGCGGACACCGCTGTTCTGGTTAGTGCTCTTGACATCCTGAGACTGCGTATAGAATGTGTACCCATTTATGTCATATCCTTGCCATGTCACAACTGTAAATGTCGGCCCTTTTGCCAACCATGTCAGCGTCTCACTCGGCGAGCTCCTAGCGATTTGCTCCTTCAACCATTGGTTGAACCAACGGTTGTGTTGCCTCATGATCCAAACATCCGGCCGCTCCGGATTTTGTTGCCGAAGCACATCCTTGTGCTGGTCCACATAAGGGGCCACTTCAGTCATGTGTTGCAACACCGTGAAATGGGCTTGAGTATACGTGTCCATATCTGGAGTGATTGCTTTCCTTCCGATAGTTCCGAGACCCTTCAGCCTCCCCTCATGACGAGATTGAGGGACACCTATCGGTTGAATCTGAGCCATATAATCGACACAAAACTCAATGACCTCTTCGCTTGCATAACCTTCGACGATGCTGCCCTCCGGCCGAGAACGATTCCGTACGTAGGACTTGAGAATTCCCATGAACCTCTCAAATGGGTACATGCTACGTAGGAATACGGGCCCGCACATTTTTATCTCCCACACAACGTGAACAATGAGATGGACCACGATATCGAAAAACGAAGGAGGGAAATACATTTCAAGGTGACATAGAGTCATCACCACCTCGTCCTGCAGAGCATCTAGTCCTTCGGGATCGATGACCTTCTGAGCAATTGTGTTAAAGAAATAACATAGCCTCATGATTGTCTCTCGGACTTTGATCGGCAAAATATTTCTAATTGCAATAGGGAGCATCTGTGTCATCAGCACATGACAATCATGAGACTTCATGCCATTTAACTTCAAATCTTGCATCGAAACAAGTTTCTTCACGTTGCCGGAGTAACCAGACGGAACTTTGACACCATGCAAGCACTGGCACAGTTCTGTTTTCTCAGCCTTGGACAGAGTGTAACACGCAGGGGGAAGGTACGTTCGTCCATTATCAGTGTGTGTCGGTGCTAACTCAGGCCTGATGTCCATGTCAGCCAAGTCAAGCCGTGCGTTGACGCCGTCCTTTGTTTTATCACGGATGTTCAGTAAGAGACCAATCAAGCTGTCACACACATTCTTTTCTACGTGCATGACGTCGATGCAGTGCCGAACATCTAGGTACTCCCAATAAGGTAAGTCCCAAAATATTGATCTCTTCTTCCAGGTGTTTTTCTCATGAACCCTCAATTTACGTCCCTTTCCGAGGACAACATCTAAATCCTTAACCATATCATAAACCTCGTGTCCCCTTAAATGCCTTGGAGCTGAACCGTCTTCCTTCTCTCCGTCAAATTGTTGCTTCATCTTGCGGTATGGGTGAGCCCTCCGAAGGAACCGGCGATGACGCATGTAGACGGTTTTGCGTGAGTGTCTCAGCCACACACTCTCGGTACCATCTAAACAGTGAGTACAAGCTTTGGCACCTTTTGTACTATGGCCTGATAGGTTACCAAGGGCAGGATAATCATTTATGGTGCAGAACAAAAAGGAGCGCAGAGTGAAGTTCTCTCGTTTGTATGCATCCCATACCTGTACCCCTTCGTTCCACAGTACTTTTAGATCTTCCACCAACGGTGCTAGGAACACATCGATATCATTCCCAGGTTGTTTTGGCCCTTGAATAAGTATCGACAGCAAAATGTACTTTCGCTTCATACACAACCAAGGAGGAAAGTTATAGATGCAGAGAGTCACGGGCCATGTGCTGTGTCGGCTGCTCATGCTACTGAAAGGATTCATTCCATCTGTACTCAGTCCAAACCTTATATTCCTTGGTTCTGCACCGAACTCTGCAAAACTCCTATCGATGTTTCTCCACTGCGCGGAATCAGCAAGGTGTCTTATCATTCCATCCTTCTTGCGCTCCTCCGAGTGCCAACGCAGCAGTTTTGCCTCCTTTGGATTTGCAAAAAACCTTTTCAAACGGGGAATTATAGGAAAATACCATGCCACCTTAGCAGGAGGTCCTTTCTTCGCCTCTGTTCCCTCGCCATCATCTGATTGATTGTTACGTTTGTATCGGGATGCGTTGCACACCGGACATACATGCATGTTTGCATACTCTTTACGGTAGAGGATACAGTCGTTCGGGCATGCATGTATTCTTTCTACTTCCATTCCCAACGGACAAAGAACCTTCTTGGCTTTATACGTGGTTTTAGGCAACTCATTTCCCTCCGGAAGCATGTCCGCTAAAAGACCTAGCAGCGCCGTGAAACTCTTGTCGGACCAACCGTTGCTTGCCTTCAATTTCAACAGTTCAAGCACGGCCGACAACCTCGTGTACTTGCAGCTCGTGTACAAAGGTTTCTCTGAGTCCTCCATCAAGCCACGGAATTTAACATACTCTCTCTCATCATAGTTCTCTTCTACATCGCGAAGCATCTGATTCAGATTATCATCGTGCAACCTATCCGAATCCGAGCCACAATCGACATCAACCGGCGGCATGTCATTTACTTCACCGGCGATGTCATCCGGGGGCATATCATTCACTTCGCCGGCGATGTCATCCGGGGGCATATTATTCACTTCACCGACGATGTCATCCGGCGGCATATGATCATTCACTTCGCCATGACTGGTCCAACACGTATAATCTTTTTTGAAACCCCTCCGAATCAAGTGCGCTACAATTTTCCCTCGGTTCTTAAACATCTTCAAATTCTCGCAGTCAGTGCATGGACAGCACATATATTCCACCGCCTTATTCAACATATCCTCCTCGGCGGCTCTTATAAAAGCAGAAACGCCATTAATGTACTCTTCACTCACACGGCTCGCGGCATACATCCAGCTTCGATCCTACGTTACGTACATATATAACAACTTAGTATTAAAATCTAGATTAACTAATTATAACTACATATATACGGGCCACATTTATTATATTGAGACTTAATTTGCTAGCTCAATTCATATTACAAACACAACAGCTATTATATAACCAACAATTTTACAAATTAACCATCTTCAATAACCACTAATGGATTACTTAGACCTAAATTGTAATGCAATTAAAGAAAAAATAAATTACATTACTAACCATATCTAGAGCAACCAGGAAAGACTGAATATTCAAAGCTCAATCTCTGCCTCTTCCCACCAAATTAACTGGCCTGAAATCGCCTAGCTTCCTCCCGAGTGAAAAAGTGCGCAGCAGTGGATAGATCTGGATCGAAATGAAGACAGATGCGGTCTGAGCAGCGCAATAAATGCCTTAGCCATTATCACAGACGGTTTTTAACTAAAAACCGTCTGTGAATTATCACAGACGGTTTTTTATTAAAAACCGTCTGTGATAATTAGCTTATCACAGACGGTTTTATATTAAAAACCGTCTGTGATAATATGGGATTATCACAGACGGTTTTTAATACAGACCGTCTGTGATACTTCGGTAATAACCGCCTGTGATAATCCATTTTCCCGCCACAAATACCACAGACGGCCTCCTAATTACAACCGTCTGTAATAGTGTTCATCAGAGACGGTTTCACAAAACCGTCTGTGATGAGGCGTCTACTATGAGGCTTTCTGTAGTAGTGATATGTATGATCGCACCAGGGGATGACTGACCGGATGACCCTTGTGGTTGGGCCTTTCCCTCCTTTTTTTCTTCCTTGTTTTATTCATGCATGCATGCATGTTTTGATACAAGCAAGCTAGTCAGCTTCTTTGCTTGTTCCAGACTGCTTTTCTTGCTTTTTCTCTAGTCTCTCCAGAAGAAATGAAAGAAGAGGTTGCAAATGAAATCCTTGTGCAGGAGTGGTGTTATCCTTCTTTATCTTTCTTTCTTTCTTGGTCCAATTGGTCGCTTTTAATGGGACCATGCATGTGTTGTTGTGAGGAGGGTGACCAATTGATCACTACTCTGAAATTGGGCGACCGAGATGGCGGCTAACCGCTCCAAAACGGCATCATCTTTTGGCTTCTAAAATTCAAATTTTTTGGGACTTTTTTGCTTTTTGCTTTTTTTTTCTTATTCCTTTGCATTGTCCTAAAAGATTTAGCTACGTTTTCTATTTTTTTCTGAATTTTATACCTTTTTATTTTTTTAACTCATAGAAAATTAACAATCGCTAAGTAAATATTCCTTACATATAAAAAGCCAACAGCCCGGGCTGTCAGCCCTTTGGAGCAAATCGACTTAGCCCTTTTTGGAACGAAGGAATTCGGGAGGACCTTCACCGGACTCTTGCACTCATCTCTGTAAAACTCCTGAAAATAATTCATGTGTTCTAGAGGCCAAAATCTTCTGTGAGAACATGTGAAAGTGGACTGCTGCATGTGTACATGTTCCGGATTGTCCAATCAAATGTGATTAGCTTCAGCTTTTAGTTTCTGGCTTATTTTTCACTATTCATAAATTTCGTCTTTTTCTGAAATTTTCGCTTTTTGTTGAGCTTTTTTGCCGGTTCTTTTTTCCCATATTTGTTTGTATTATATGTAATGGGCTAACATGTTTTTTATATTTTTTAATTTTTTTAAATTTAATTATGCTAAATAAACCTCTGTCAGCTACAGTGTTTTTTCGGGAAATTTAACTATTTGCCACTCTTAAGAATGTCACCTATTCAAATGCCACTTTCTTCCTTGCAATTAACATTTTGCCACTTTCGAGCCCACGAGGCGCCAAATCATTGCCATGTCATCATCCAGCGGGGAGACTAGACGCGAAATGACAATTTTGCCCCTTACTCGTATGCCTATGTGTTTCGTCGGTTTTGCCGCAGGCAGCAAACCCTAATCCCCTTTTGTGCATCTGGTGGTAGCGGCGGTTGGCCCGCCCCGTCGCCCCTGCGCCTCCGGCGCCGCGCCCGCGCCTGACCCTCCGTCCCCGCGCCCGCGCCCGCGCCCGCGCCCGCGCCCGCGCCCGCGCCCGCGCCCGCGCCCGCGCCCGCGCCTCCGTCCCCGTCCCCGCGGCCGCGCCTCTGTCCCCGCGCCCACTGATAGGTACATAACCGTCAACTCCATCAGGTATGCGAGATAGTGTCCCTTTCTGTGAATGAGTAAAATGAACAGATTAACATATGCTATGAGAGGAAACTTTCGGCATTCAAGAAATATGAATCAGATCTTACCTTTCCGTCATCCTTCAAATTATCAGATCTCACATGTAATCAGATTTTCGTTAGGATTTATAGGAAGAAGTAGATATTTTGGTCAGTGTATGTATGCAGAAGAAATGTTGAATAAACTGTCTTATGTTTGTGAATAATGTGCCCTTTATTCATTTAGATGCAGTACGCGATGATGCCCTTTATTCATTTTGATGCAGTAGATATTTGTAAAAGATTCAACTAACAATGGATTTCGACGATTGCCCTCCTTGGTAAGTTTTGCACCATTGGTTTATTATTTGGAGTTAGATTGAATTTTAACTCCAATATATTTTCCATGTTGATGATCATGCCAGGCTTGATCCTGGTGCCGTGTTTAGATTAATTGTTAGTGTTGGTAAATTCATTGCGAAACTCGACTATGGTTGGTTGGATATGGAGCAGCAACAGTTCAAATGGTGGGTTGATGCTTCTGGTGGCTACAATCTAGATAAATTTCTGCATGATCTTGCAAGCAGAGTTATTCAGGGGCCTAGCCAAGAAATTTCAGTGTGGGGAGTGGACCAAGATAATAGTGCTGAGTTCAAAGTATCAACTAATGCTGATTTGGAGGAGATGATTAATGGGAGGTTGCACAATCAGTGTGTTAACCTGTATGTGGAGGTAATTGATAAGGTTGAGGGGAATAGTTCAAAAGATAGCAATATCACAACTTTAAGATGCCAATCTAGTACATGTGGTGGCTCAAATGAAGAGATTAGTGATAGTAGACAAGATGAGTACAATGAAATTAATGTGGATTGGAGCTTGTTGAATATCGAAACTGAAGATGGTGATGGGGCTTCTTTGTTGGATGAGGACAAGGTTTATGTGGCAATGGGTCTAAGAGAAGAAGATGAAAGGGCAGAAGATATAGCTAAAGGTCCACCTGATGTTCCAGTTATTCCTGTTGATGTTCAAAAGGATATTGATGAAGCTTGTATGGTTGTACATGATGATGGCCCGCATGAGTGTTGGACATGGGATGTGGAAGATCCTGACATGGATGTTGGAACCATATATCCTAGCATGGATGACTTTACAATGGCAGTGAAACAACATGCTATTGTGAATGAGTTTGAGCTTGGGACAGAGAAGTCCGATAGATCTAGATTTAGGGGGTATTGTTCTGTAGATGGGTGTCCATGGAAAATTCGTGCTAGGACTCAGGTTGATAAGAGTGTCAGGGTACTAACACCTTTCTTTTTTTACATTACATGCAAATAATATCGTCCATATTGTGTGTTGCTACTAACTATGCCTATGTTTTGACCTACAGGTACAAATAAACACAAATGACCACACTTGTGCATCTACTAGTAGAGTTTGTGGAAGGATGGCTTCTCAAGCTTGGGTTGCAGAAAGAGCTGTACCTTCTTTGAAGAAAAAGCCTAGCATTGGTGCTAAGGAACTTCAACAAGAATTGCAAGATAAGTATAAAATCACTATACCATACATGACAGTGTGGTATGGCAGGCAAAGAGCTGCACAGAAATTATTTGGCATGTGGGATGACAGTTTTGATTGGCTCTATAGATTCAAAGCAGAGGTGGAACTTAGATCTCCTGGGAGTGTAGTTGAAATAGACACAATCATTGTTGGAGATAATATTCATTTTAGTAGATTCTTTTGTGCATTCAGCCCATGCATAGATGGATTCTTAGAGGGGTGTAGACCATATATCAGTATTGATTCCACTGCACTCAATGGACAATAGAATGGGCATTTAGCTTCTGCAAATGCATTAGATGGTCATAATTGGATGCTTCCTTTAGCATTTGGTCTATTTGATTCAGAGACTAAAGAAAACTGGACATGGTTTATGGAAAAGCTTGGTCAAGCATTAGGACCTATCCCTGCATTAGCTATATGCACAGATGCTTGTAAGGGACTAGAAACTGCAGTGAAAACTGTCTTTCCATGGGCTGAGCAGAGAGAGTGCTTTAGGCACCTCATGGAGAACATGAAGAAAAAGTACCATGGACCTGTTTATGGAAACATGTGGTCTGCAGCTAGAGCTTACAAAGTTGATAGATTTCAGTTTTACCTCAATAAGGTGTTAGAGGCTAGTCCTGATGTGGCTGATTGGCTTAGCAAGTACCACAACTTGCTATGGTCTAGGTGCAAATTTTCATGTGAGATCAAATGTGATTACATCACTAACAACTTGGCAGAGTCTTGGAATAACTGGATCAAGGACTACAAGGACTTGCCTGTGGATGCTCTTGCTAATGCAATAAGGGAAAAAACCTTGCTGTTATTTGAGAAGAGGAGAAGAATAGCACAAAGACTCCCTGGAGTAATACTTCCAATTGTGGTGCACCAGCTTAATGCAGCATCAAAAGGATTAGGGCACTTAAAAGTAGTAAAGGGAGGGGATGAATCAGCTGAGGTGACAGAACTTTACAAAGATGTGGAGGTCATTAGACATGTTGTTTACCTTGATAGGAAAGAATGCACTTGCTTAGAGTGGCAAATGACCGGGAAGCCACGTGCACATGCTTTAGCAATGATCACAACACAAAGGAAACCACAAATGGAGAAGTATGTTGACATGGCTTATTCTGTGCAGAAATTACAAAGAGCATATGCAGGTGTCATCCCTCACATCACAGACAAGAACCAGTGGCCACAAGTTGACAAGGGATTCAAACTACTGCTTCATTGTGCAAAAAGAGAGGAGTTGGTAGGCAGAGGAAGAATAGAATACCATCTTGCCTTGAGAAGGGAAAAGGCAAGCTAAAAAGACAGGTCAAATGCAAAAAATGTGGGGAATTAGGACACAGACAAGCAAGTGCAAAGTGTAGCTTAAATGGCACTAAAAAGAGGTATGATATTATGCAATAATGCTTTCCATCCTCATTCTTCTATTGCTTTGTATTTATATTGCATTTTCAGGAAAAGAACAAACAAACATTACAAATCTGATGTGGGAAGGAAGAAGACAAAGAATGATGGAGAGGCTAGACAAAGTACACCATCTAACATGTTATCTACTAGTCCTGGGCCTATCACTAGAAGGTAACCTTTTGAACCCACAAATTGAACTTGTACATTATTTGAAACATACATTAATTAATTAATGTTGTTGCTATCAGGAGGTTGGCAATGGAGACTTCGTTAGCTTCATCACAGCCTATGCCCTCCAATACTCCTTCCATAGAGCCTACTTGTTCACAGCCACCTTCTACATCATCTTTGCAGCCCACAACCACCAAGTTCACAACTCCCAGGAAGAAAGTTGGAGCTAGGAAGAAGTTGACTCCCAAGAAGAAAATTGACTGAAGCAGTCTACTTTATGCTTTTGCTATCTACTTTGTGGCCTGACACTATAATGGCTTTTGCTATCTAGTTTGTTCTTCTGGATAAAGAATCTGACCTGCTTTGATTGGGGCACTTGTTTTGTGTGCATGTGCCGTGCTTTGATCTGTCCATGGAAGAATATAAGTCAAACAAATATGACTTTACCTTTGCTCTATTTTTGTTTGTTCATGCTCTCTAGTGTTTGTGAAATTTCTTTTGGCAGAACCAAGTCAGACTTATGCAAAAAGCTTGTCAATAGTTTCTTTATCCAAACTGTCAATAGTTTCTTATGCAAAAGGCTTGGTACTGAAACCTCCATTGACCACAATGTGTATTCTTCATGCTTTGTATGTGGACTATATGGTAGCAGATTAGTGCAGCTTCTGTTCTGCCTAGTTGTTTATGCATCTGTCTATTCAGGCTTTGAGAAAAGTTGGTGTTCACTACCTTTTGCCTTTCTTTCTGGATTTATTGGAGATATGCATTTATGATTGTTCCCATGATTAGACGTGGTATCCCTAGTTTGGCTTCTCAATTTGCTGCACCGAAAGTCATTACTGCACCGAAAACCGCAGTGAAATCTAGCCAGGGGTAAAATGGTCATCTCGCGTCTCTTGATTCCAGGTTGGACGGTGACATGGCTAAAAAATGGCAAGCAATTAGGAAACTTTCTCTCTCTAATGGCAAAATGTTAATTGCAAGGAAGAAAGTGGCATTTGAATAGGTGACATTCTTAAGAGTGGCAAATAGTTACATTTACCTGTTTTTTTCAGCTAGCTACAGTGTTTTTTCAGCTAGCTACAATACTTTTCAGCCATAAGCCACAAAAAAATCCCAAATGAGCACCACAAATTGCTGCCTTGGCTATTTCTCGTTGAAGTCAAATCTTTCTTTATCTTTACTAATTAGAAGCTTCTTTAGAAGCCCTCACGGTACTTTTAAGAGGTAAAAGGCTAAAATCTTTATTAATTGGAGGCTCCTTTAGAAGCCCTCACATCACTTTTAAGAGGTAAAAGGCTAAAAATGTTCACAATAATCAAAAAAGAAAAAATAGCTAGAAATTCCCACGTTAATTGTAGCGAAAGGGAAAAAAATATTGAACATAGAATTCTTAGGCTACACCTACCTGGTACGTACATAGAAAAATAAAGATACTACGGGCCTGTTTTTTCCTCCGAAGCTGACGGCTTTTGGCTTTTACTACAGTACTTAACTTTCAAACGGAGTATTTTCTCAAGACGGGGTCTACAAGTTAAATGATCTACACGTTAAAAGCCCAACATCTGTACCAGCCAAAATCGCAAGTAAGTATCTGTCTCTCCGTAATCTGTACCGTAAACAGTTAAAATTCAAAAATTTCAGTCAAAAGCCATAAGCCGTAGCCGTTGCCAAATAGGCCCGTAACATGCCGCAATTACGTAAAATAGCTAGCTGCCCAAGTCCGGATACAACTCCGCTAAAAAAGCCCGGATACAACTCAAATTGTAAACTCACGTCTAATCTACTGTGTTCACAATGTGACAAATCAAAATTAAAGGAACGGAGTATGCCTGCAGGCTTCAGCCTAACCAAACACGAATCAAACTAAAATTCCATCTAATTTGATACAATCTTTGTTCTCTATGTTTACTAATTGGAGGTTCCTCTAAAGGCCTCAAGATACATGTTGATTTTAGGTGGTTAAAAGAAATAAATTCTCACATTAGTCGAAGAAAATAAATAAGACTAGAAATTCACACATTAATCCCATGTCCTCAAGAAAAAAAAAACTACAGAATTCTAAGTTACTACTAGGGCTGGACGAAAAACTCGAAGCTCGTTAGCTCGCTCGGCTCGTGGCTGGCTCGGCTCGGCTTGGCTCGGCTCGTTAGGATAACGAGCCGAGCCGAGCCAAGATTTTAGCTCGTTAGCTATAACGAGCCAACTCGAGCCAGCTCGCGAGCCGCTCACGAGCCAACTCGAGCCAGCTCGCGAGCCGCTCACGAGCCAAACGAGCCATGCTTCCAGGAATTTAGATATGCATATGCTGCTTCCATGGACCTAATTTGTACTCTATTGCATGTGTTAATGTGTAAATTTGTACTCTATTGTACCCAAACGAGCCATGCATGTGTTAATTTGTACTCTATTGTACCCAAACGAGCCAAACGAGCCTAACGAGCCAAACGAGCCAAACTTCCATGGATGAATATATGATGGAGATATTTTTTGGCCCTGGCTCACGAGCCAAACGAGCTAACTCGAGCTTTTTGTCGAGCCGAGCCGAGCTGGCTTTTTAGCTCGTTAGTTATAACGAGCCAGCTCGAGCCAGCTCGTTATCCTACCGAGCCAGACCGAGCCGAGCCGAGCCGAGCCGAGCCAACTCGATATCCAGCCCTAGTTACTACATAAGAAGATAATATGTGGGGATTGGTCGGCGCAACAAATAAACAGTCAAGCTCCCTTGCGCTATATGCTGATTGCTGTAGTAGGGGCGTTCCGGCTTAAGATGATTATTTTTTACCTTCTTTTTAAACTGCATCAAATGTTAATCCAAATAACCGAAAGAATTCTGCTATACAAACAACCGAAAGAACATGGAGGATAAACAAACCCTGCATTGGTCAAAGCGAAATCTTTCATAAGGCATCTCTGTATACTCTAGTTTGAAACTAAAATTATCCTATATAAACAATATTCTCCTATATAGACTAACAATATTAATATTCACAAATATCTAAATAATTTAGCTCGCGCGCTGTACGGTCCATGACTAGTTAATCCTGATCATGATCATATGAACCTTTTGATCCAAAAAGTTGCACGATCGATCACGGCCGATTTTCTTTGGATGTATATAGGTAAGAAATGATCCGGATGATATTTATCAATACCCTTCTTTGATTTCTTCCCCGCTATAGCTGCCCATCGAGAGATGGCTGCCCTTTTACTTCCGAGTGATCATGTGTGGATTCAAGCGCTAGCTAGCCTTGGCCTGGGCGGCCTGTTCGTTAGTCCACGCTAGCCATGCCTGCCTATAGTTTCCAGGCTTCTGTAGTACTCCCTCGATCATAAATATATAACGCTTTGAATATAGATAGAGCTAAAATTTTAAAACTTTAGATATCAATATTTTTAAATATTTAAATTAGATATATGAAAACGATATAGGTAGATTTGTCTCGAAGAGTACTTTCATAATATTATAATTTTATTGGATTTTATAAATATATTATAATAAAAATTAGTTATCAAATTTGTGGTTTGAAGACTTTATCGATATCCAAAACCACATATTTATGATGTGAGGGAATAGCTTAATTAGGCCCGTTCAAATACTACTCCACATAGCTTTATTTTAATCATTTGGGGCGCATTAACATAAATATGGTAGCACCACTTGGGCAATCCAGTTTGTGCTTTACAGTTAGCCATTGATCGATCGATGGATCGAGCTTTATATGGCCGGCCCTACCGATTGATTAATTGATGGAATCAACAAATGTCGTACATAATCACCATCCCGATATATGTTCGATATGTATGGCATAAGAAGAAGAAGATATGATCACTCGCGATCATAACAAGAAGAAGAAGAAGAAATAATGATCACTCGCAATCACATTGGATGGGCCGTACGTACATCAAAGATGGTCAGCACTCGTACAGCAACGTGACCTAGCTAGTAGAGAAAGCAACGAAACCCTGCACGACGAAGGCCAGGGCTCCGCGTGCCTAGCACGTTCGCATCTGTTTTTTGGCCTGAAAAAACGCGCTTGCGTTTGTTCCTGGAAAGCGGAAACTCCAACTCGCCTTCATGGTCCGAAGTTTGGGCCTCGTTTTTTTATGACCTATAACTTTTGATTACAGTTTATTAGTTTGATAAATAGTAATTGTCAAAAGAAATCGAAACTAAAAGCCTACCAAAAAGTAAAAAAGTGCCTTTACCAATATATGATCTATTAATTTGCTTCGCTTCTTTTGTTGAATTGCTCAGCAGTACACGCACGAATTACTAGCTAGGGGTGCAATCGGTCGGATTCGGACGGATATTGCTCATACCGTATCCTAACCCATATTTTTTTTCTCGGATTTGGGGTCGGATATGGTCAAACCGGATACGAATACGAATTCGGAATATTTGGAATTTCGAATACGGTGCCGCTGGAATGGATACTTGACGGTTTCGGATCGAAAACGGATAATGTAGACGGATAGTGCATGCATACGGAAAGGAACATATGCTAAACCATACCACCATCACTTCAAGACTTAAACTGTTAGACATAAATACATAATAGTGATTATAATTTATCAGCCGAAGATGGTGTGGCGTTTCCCCCAAAATTGCCCATTGAGGTGTGGCGTTTCAAGATGAATCTTGATTCTTGACGGACAGCATTTTCTTTTTCTAAGATAAAGAAATTTTACTAAATTAAAGTAGAGATAGTAGACAATTGGGGATAATAGACTTTTGAGAAATTTACCTGTTCATTTACTAAAGCATGCCAAAGTTCATCATTTAATAATACTCTGATTACATGCTTTTCATTACATTACCTAGGAAGAGTGATCTTAATGAGCAAATTTAGGATTCCAATTGCACAAGCAGTAGAATTAGAAATAAAACACTTTTAGTATTTGTATATTTATAGTTGCTACAACTGAATGTCATATTCCTTTTAGAGAACTTAAGTTTGCACGATCCAGGAAAACTTTCTATACACTGCACACCTCAACCAACCAACATGACAAAAAAAACAAATACTAGAAAAATAAAAGGTGAATTCTTAGCTCTTACCAGATATCCGACCGGATAATTATCCGGTATCCGAATACCGATACTATTCGGTCGGATAACAACTCTCCCGAATCCGACATGAATTATCCGAATCCGACCGGATACCAAATTCCCTTCCCGAATCCGGTACCGACCGGATTCGGTACTGGATCGGTCGAGATTAACCCAACCCATTTGCATCCCTACGAATTACCAACAAGGCCTATCAACATGACGTGACGCTACCACTAGACTTGCTTCCCAACAGAGATTAGTGGGGTCATAGCTGATCGATTGATCTTGCAAGAGTTGGGCCCAAGGGTGAGCTGCAGATCATATGTATACTTTGCGTGTGTTGTTTTTCACACAATGTAAAAATTCCAATCTGCAAAACTGTAATCATATGTATACTTTGTGTGTGTTTTTCTTTCACACAATGTAAAAATTCCAATCTGCAAAACTGAAATGAAACTGTCGCAGAAGGGAGAGGGAGAGGGGGTGGCAAAGAACAGGAAGTGAGAGAAAGAGGAGTATGTGAAGTGGAAGGGCTGTATTAAGTAAGTAGCTGGGCTCCAGAAAAGGCCATGGCAAGTGCCAATAGCTTGGCTCCTAATTCACGGGAAATGTAGGAACACAATAGCCCATTCTGCATATTGAATTAGGCCCAGCCTTCAAGTCTCCTACGTGAAATTTATATTCAGATTCAGATCCATGCCAATTAAATAATTTGGAGAAAATAAACCAAAAATGGATTAAATACAAAACAACACTAATTAATCGACGAGAAAATAACACCTGATGCACTTACAGTATTCCAGTCACCGCCAGAGAAGCCTGTCTACCCAACTGGCACGAATCATAGAAAAATAATGAATATCTCGAGGGAGCTAGCTGCAATTTAATTAATATTTTAGCCGGAGAGGACGCAAACCTAGTGTCTAACCAAGGAAAATTTGGATACAAACCTAGTGTCTAACCAAGGAAAATTTGGATACTATATCAATATCATAAACGACTTATATTTTAACACAGAGATGGTAAACACGAAACCGCTGATGCATGGACCAACATCCTACCTTAACAATAGGAACAGGTGCTAGCATCTATCAATTCAAGTAGAAAATGTTTATGCTCGCGTGTGGCTAGCTAGATGACCTGTTGATCATGCATGTGTCACGTGATTGACATTTGACGTGCAACGAGGGAGGTTCCTTCCCTCTCGTTCTTGGAAGGAAGCAAATGTGATGCCTCGCCTCCCCTTCACTCCATCCTAGCACACTAGATTTTCTATTGCATGCACCATTCCCAACAATGGCCACCAGCCACAAGGCCACCCTTTACGTATTCCTCGCTCCTTCAGGGCTCTGGCCAGCTACCCACAAACTTCCTCCTCTTCCCCTCCCCTCCCCTTTTCAAACCCTAGCTATTGGACCTCCCCATCGCCGCCACGCCATCATTGTCCTTGGGGCCAGCGCTGCCCGCCAGTGAGCCTCTACTGCCACTCCTCCCTCCCTCCCTCCAGTGCCACCCTTCTTCCTCCTCTGCGACAAGCTGCCCCGCACCCCCACTTTCTTCTTTCTTTTCGATGAAATCCCCTTGTGCCGCTCTCCTTCCTTGTCTTTGACGACTACTGCTATCGAATCCACCGCCGCCTCCTAACAACTCTTTCTTGTCATGCCCGCTGACTCCCACCACCCACCGCCCTCTTCTGGCCTGAGGCCGAGGCAGTGCCGATGCCACCTCGCCGCCCCACCATCGGTGTACCATCACCCCTGGTCTCTCTCTAAATCTGGGGACTCTAGTAAACCCAATCTTAACTTTAAACCTAATTCACTGGAGTTGGAGAGGGAGGTGGAACACAAATCTCAAGGTAAAATTTTACGGTGAGAAATTCAAGTGCTCGATAGCAAAAAATAATATGTACTTGTTAGCAATTCTTTTTTTTAAACACCTAGCTAACTTGTATGCACGCAGGTGACCATGGCGTCCTTTTTTGTACACCTAGCTAGCACGCGCTCTGTTGCATGCGATGCAAGTAACCACATATGCATGGGTAACGTTACTCTCTAGCTAGCTTGATCTCTTCTTCATGTAGCTAGCTATATATCTAGCTTAATAGTTCCTAACTTCCCTGCATGCATGCACAGATCAGTAGCTAGCTATATCCTATACACTTAAGTGTTCACATCAAAATAATGGCGGCGGCCGGTGGCGGCAGGAGGACGTGGGTTGTGGACCTGGAGAAGACGGTGAAGGAGGCCAACGCGTTGGTGGAGGTGTCGCGGTGGCAGCGGCACTGCATCTACCGCGTGCCGGCGTGCATCAAGAACCTCAAGAGGGAGGCGTACCAGCCGCAGGTGGTGTCGCTGGGCCCCTTCCACCACGGCGACCCCAACCTGCTGCCCATGGAGGAGCACAAGCGCCGGGCGCTGCGGCACCTGCTGCGCCGCGCGGGCCGGCCGCTCGACGAGTTCGTGGCCGCCGTCGAGGACGCTGCGGAGCAGCTGGAGAGCGCCTATCTCGACCTCAGCGGCGAGTGGCGCGGCGGCGCCGAGGCCAAGGAACGGTTCCTGGAGCTGATGATCGTCGACGGGTGCTTCCTGCTCGAGGTGATGAGGACCGCCGCCGGGAAGCACGTCGATGACTACGCGCCCAACGACCCCATCTTCAGTCGGCACGGGATACTGTACACGGTGCCGTACATCCGGCGCGACATGGTCATGCTCGAGAACCAGCTGCCGCTGCTGGTGCTCGAGAGGCTCGTCGCCGTCGAGAGCGCAAAGCCTCCGGTAACTAATGCTCAATGTTCATGTCAGATTGATCTGAGACGTTAGATCTTTATCCAACAGATTCACCCATACAAGCCCCCCTCCAAAAAAATGACCCCCCTCCAAAAAACTATCTAACGGCTCAAAATCTGACTGTTTTTATCCTAAAAATAGTCAAATATTGTATAGACACTCTTTTTTTATCAGGGATAAGTTAAATTTTCCTGCATGCGTTAGATCAGCACCCAACAACTGAACACACAATCTCCAATCACATCGAACGGGTAGAAAATTCCACTTCTTGCAAAAAATTATATCAGGTGAATGATAACTAGGCAACTTAGCACACCAATTTTACGCATATAGTCGTTGTAAACTGCGTTGGACGTGCAGCTTTCTCACGTTCACTAGGTTCTCTTTTTGCTTTGCTTTCCCTGTGCATATGAGGCAAAAGCAAAAGCTAAGCTATATATTGGTGGGTTTTTTAAATTGTGATTTATAACTTTTGATTTAAGATTTTAAATTCTGTCTATTCATGAGAGAGAATACGAAGAGAGATACTCATGTGCGATTTTGACCGATATAGATGGAGTTAGAACAATGTCTACTACAATCAATGTATAGATCTTATCTTAAAAAGATACATTGTTTAAAAGCAAGTTACGGTAGAAAATCAAATTATAAACTCAAAAGAACCCACCAAATATTCTTTACCTACTAAGCTAACATCTCATCAAGCTTAGAGGCCGGCTTTATCTTTAGCGAAACATTTTACTTTATTAGCTGGATTCATTATATTACTTGTGCCATGCATGCATGTACTTGTGCCATGTATTCACTTCCTACAAGCACACAGTGTCTTGAACTAACCGTTGGAGTTAATGCTCGTATGCATGCATGGGTGATGGCCAGAACGATGACTTCATCAACAGGATGGTGCTGAGGTTCCTGTCTCCGTCGTCCAGAGCGCCTCCGGTCGGCGTCGGCCTGGGGCTCCACCCGCTCGACGTGTTACGCCGGAGCATGCTCCTCGGCCGGTACCAGACCCGCCAGATCCCCGGGGACGCGCCGGACACAGACATCATCCGGTCGGCGGTGGAGCTCTACGAGGCCGGGATCCGGTTCAAGAGGAGCAAGATGGACAGCCTCCACGACATCCGTTTCCGGCACGGCGTGTTGAGCATGCCGGCGGTGTCCGTGGACGACTCCACCGAGTACATGTTCCTCAACATGATGGCGTTCGAGCGGCTGCACGTCGGCGCCGGCAACGACGTGACGGCCTATGTGTTCTTCATGGACAACATCATCGACTCGGCTAAGGACGTCGCGCTGCTGAGCTCCAAGGGGATCATCCAGAACGCCGTCGGCAGCGATAAGGCGGTGGCCAAGCTGTTCAACAGCATCTCCAAGGACGTCGTGCTCGAGCCGGAGAGCGCGCTCGACGACGTGCACCGGCAGGTGAACGCCTACTGCCGGAAGCCGTGGAACATGTGGCGCGCCAACCTCATCCACACCTACTTCAGGAGCCCGTGGGCGTTCTTGTCCCTAGCCGCCGCCGTCTTCCTCCTCGTCATGACCGTCATGCAGACCGTCTACACCGTGCTGCCGTTCTACCAGAACAATAACAGCTCGCCGTCGGCTCCAGCTCCGATGTGATCCGACAATATCTCTTCGTGATCTATCTTGCAATCTGCAACAACTTACCTGCTGCGCATAATCATCTACATTCAACCGCTGAGACATCTCCAATCTGTTTGAATCGTTTTTGCCTTCGATTTTTTCTTTTATTTTGGGTGAAGCCTCCGAGTTGCTACTTGATTGAAATGTGGTGTGTTTGTGTTGTGTGGATTCTAATTTGCGCTGAGAATATGTAGCTCGTGCAAATTGATGCACGGTCCAAAGACTTGTGTATTTGAATTCAAAGTTAGGTCCACCAAATCGTGTTCTTTCGGCCCAAGAGAATTTCAACATTGTGTTTTGGTCGGAGACCAAATCCAAATGTCTTAAGAGAGTAAACATGCATTTTTTTCTGATTTCAGTCTCTCTCTCTCTCTCTCTCTCTCTCTCTCTCTCTCTCTATCTATCTATCTATCTATCTATCTATCTATACTTATACTAATTAGACACTATGAGAAAACTCCCACATTTATTTGAAAAGATCTAATCAATAATCTAGTGACCACATTATCAATGGTGTTAGGAACTCTAGGTAAGCTCCTATGTTATCTGAAAAGATCTAGTCATTAATATAGTGGACTACATTATAAATGGTGTTAGGCATTCTGCAGAAACTTCTACGTTAACTGAAAAGACCTAGCTATTAATCTAGTGGACCACATTATAAACTGTAGGACCGAAATGGCGACAGAGGGCGGTGAATATCGCTCGCTTCAAAAAACGCCCCCCGAGAATTCGAACACTGATTTTGCAGAATAAAGCAACTCACAAAAAAAATAATACTGCTGAAATATGGAACGCATGCGATACTAAAAAATTCAGCATAAATCAGAGATAACCAGTAAAAATTTCAGCTGAAAATAACGCAGTTTGATCTGCATGCAAAATGATTGAAAATCAGCAGAAATAAAAAAATGTTCATGTACAAGAGAGCAAGAAGCCTGCTGGCTGAACGTGCAGAAATTAAAAGGAAGCCGGCTGCAAGCTCACTGCCGAACCAACTTCAGAAAATGGCATGCGGCTGGAGAGACTCAGAGTAAAGAATTCTTGCTTTCATAAGCAGCTACAGCCGAGACTAAATGCTGATTTATTCAATCGGTTGAGAAGTAAGAGCTTGCCGGTCGACAAAACTGCAATTGACTGTGATTAAGTATGGGTCTTAATCTTTGGAGACACGCCAAAAATTGCCGGCCGAAAAACTGCAGAGAGCTGATCTTTCTTTAGGCAACCGAAAGAGCAAACTGAGATTAGTACAGACTGCTGAAGCACAAGAAATTAATGCTATTTCTTGATTTTCCTCAAATCACAAGCTCATGAGCATGACCCAAATAGCCTTGGGACAAAAGGGAACCAAATATTTCAGCCAAAGAGCAAGAATTTGAGATTTCACTTAAAATCTGAAAAAGTACAGAGTGAGGCACTAAAACTCAAATTACTCTCCAACCTTTGATCCTTTGGCCATGAAATTTTGAGGATATGTTAGCAATAGCCATGAGATAATCCAAATCAAATTTCATGCTATTTCTCCAAGGGAATCAAGATTTCACCAAAACCCTAGAAGAGGAAAACTATGAACAGAGGAGACCAAAAACTCAAATCTGAAATTAAATAAGGTAGACTCTTTGGGAAATCGATCAAATGATCTTGTGGCACTAACCCATCACAGAGCAACCCATTTTGGCCAATCCCAGCAGGCAAGAACTCAAAACCAAGAAATCAAGAAATCTCCAAAAGGGGCATGGATGAACAGAAATAACAGAGAGCTCAAATATGAAACAAACACCATCTCATATTGATCTAGAGGAAGAGAGATACATGATTGATTCAAGAGGAATGATTACAAGCTTTCATCTCATCCTCTCTCACTCTCAAACCTCAAGAACACACCCATACATGCTTTAGGAAGGATGAACACACTCTGGAAAGTTACGAAGAGGACAAGCAGGGAGCACACCTCTGCCTCCACCAACAAACCTCAACCACTAAAGCCTAAAGCCAAAACAACCACTAAAGACTCTTTTGACTCTAGCAAACCCTAATTCCCTTTCAAGTGCTCAAGTGGGCATGCAGCCCTCTCCACCTATTTATAGTCCACGGCTAACGGGTCTCCACCCCGTTACGCCCGCTATTTCCAACGGAGCCCGCTCCCGCTTGTGCAGTCTTGCGAAATTCCCGATTCGCCCCTCTGCACCTTCCGAGAAGCTTCCGCGCTCCTTGTCTCGCACGCCTCGCAACCACCTCGAGTCCACGTCGTCTTCGACACATCCCGACCGTTCTGACCTCAGCGCCACCTGCGCCTAGTCCGGTCCACCATGTCTCGCCACGACTCCGTCTCGACGTCCTGCAGTCACACAGATCAGAAACACGTCAAATAGCACCGCTCGATACATGAAAGCGTAAATAGCATCAGTAAGTCATACTTACGCATACCGAAGTCCAAACCTGTCGAATAATCAGAATATACATCCTAATCTCATACGACCATGTTTGACCACAGTCCGACCGAGCCCGTTGCACCACGCAATGACTCGACTCCGAACCACCCAAACCAAACTTGACTTATCTAAACCAATGTCAATTACTCATCATTAACATGTGGTCACCTCCACATGGTCCATCATAAACGGTGTAGAATCAGTGTATAGATTAGGAATACAGATATGGAAAAATCAGTATAATTGAGTTGGACTTGTGATGAATCAGGAGGCTATTCCCATCTATACATATCGTGTGTGGTAGTCTCTGTCAACTAACAATCTTTTGGAGCACAATTACTTATTTAATCGCGGCGGCGTGTTAAATAGTCGGTCTAGATGCAGCGCGGTGGCATCAGTGTCGCCTCACGACGGGAGATATGCCTTGCCGGCGTTAAGCTGAGAGGCTACAGCAGGCACGGCAACAACGTGGGGCAGAGTAGCAGATAACCATGGCGGCTAGAAGGGAGCATCTCCGAGGGGACCGTCCCAGCAGCGACGTAGCCAAAGCAACCGGACTGGCCGCCGGCGTTGAGCTGAGAGGCTGCAGCATGCATGCTGCAACAATGGCGCGGGTGGTCGGGGTGGCATAGCATATAGGCATGGCGACGGTGGCTCGCAGAGAGCATCTCCGAGAAAACCGTGCTAGCTGCATTGAGCAGAGATATGGTGAACTCGTGGCAGGTTTGAGCGACGGCGGCGCGCTAGCAACCTAGCATGGCAAATAGAGTGACGGCAATGCCGGCTAGCAGGGAGTAGCTCCAGCCTCATGTCTTCGGCGTTGAAGGATCTAGTCATATAGGATGTTCTACACGAGTGGCCGGCTGCCATTGTCAGATCTAGTAGAGAGGAGGCCATTTTTCTCTGATTTGGTGGGAAGGAGCCGCTGTTGCCAAATTTTGTTGGGGAGGAGGTTGGATCTAGTAGGGAAGAAGCTAACATCGCAGTGAGATTCTACCTGATCTAGTTTGTTGTGTGTGTTTGTTCAATTTGTTGCAGCACCCTTTCTCATTTGTTGCAAGGGGTGTTTAGCTTTGTTGCAGTGTGTAAAACCAAAATGTTGTAGTATTTAGCAACTTTTGTTAGCTGTTGCATATGTTCTCGCCAATAGTTGCACATGTCTTCTCAACAGTTACAAGAAGCATTTGATTTTGTTGCAAATTGTCTCCCTAAATTCAATGATTTTAGTGTTGTAGATTTGGAATATTTTATTGACAAACTATGATCCCCATTTTCTATGAGACCGAAATATATTTTGTTGCAGATGTTAAAATCATTGTTGCTTATGTTAAATGTTATGTCAGAGCCTATGAATGGCCGTTAGTCGCCTCCTTATTTTATTGTTGGGTTTCCATGATTGGTGTACTATGAAAAAGCTGGCCGAATTGAATCACTGCCATTAGGAAGAAAAGGTTTAACTATGGTATTCGCACCTTCAGATTTGATCACGGGAGAATATTCGAGCAAGATCATAGCCAGCTACCTAGCTGCTCTGCTACTCGGGTAACGTCCTTTATTTCTCTCTTTGTGTCATCTATCTTTTTCCTTTCATGTTGCATCATGCATGCAGGATGTGAGAGCAAATGATTAATGTTATATGTATGCATCAAACACTTATGGCATGCCATTGGACCATTAGTTAGAGCTTAAAGAGCAAAACAAGATGCATGGTACATGTTGTTCGATCCTTTTGCCTGCTAATCCACATTAATTATTTTGTATTCTTATTTTCATTGTTTGCTACTACACGCACAACGAGAGATCATGTGGGAAGGTAAGAGTTTTTGTGATCAACCATTGTCAATATATGGGGAGTTGAAATTCAAATTTATGAAAGATTTGAATTTTTTGTTGTTTCAATCCCTGGTGGTCTGATCTGCTCTGCTGTGCGATCAAACCAGTGCAACCGGTCAGACCGGCTATGCATAGCGGTCTAACACAGTGGTCAGACCGGCTGTGCACAGCGGTCAGACCACCTGGCCTTTGAATCTCGACAATGTGTTCTGAAATTTGGGTTTTTGGTCGAGAATTGGGTAGATTGGTCCTAGGTCAGAGCATTCATATTATATGAAATATGTTTGAGCTAACGTGGGTCAGATTATGAAGAACTTGTGTCTGAAAACGATCTTTTGATATTTGAATGTATAGAGAAGTTTAGAGTCAACTATGGTCAACAGCAAAGATCGAGAGTACGCTCATAGAGGAGCCAATGTCTAGAACGGTCAAGGATGTTGGGTGAGATGGTTGAGCTCAAGCGTGGCACAAAGAAGATAAGGAATATTGAAGGGAAGGTTTGAGTGGTGGGTTGCACCAAGTGACTTGGTTAATCCAAGTGAGGCACGGTTCAATGGAACCGGAGCAGGAGAGACTTGCTGATGCATGACAAGCTATTGGTGCATCTACGTGTGGCAAACATAGTGATTACTTACAAGGGAAGGAGAAGACCAGGTTAAGGCGAGAGTATTTTGGTAATTTGCCAAATACCAAAAACTTCGTTAGATCAAAACCATGACGCTTGAGTAGCGTTTGGGAAAGTCATGTAGGTCAAGGAGACGCTGAGAAAATCAAGTGGATCAAAGGCTAAAGACTTAGCAGGTTCGGGCTCATGTGCTTTGAAAAGGGTGCATGAGTTAATTGTGAGTGTAAAACCTGTATTGTATGGGATTAATGGGTTCTCCTCAAATATGTTAGTAGATAGTATTCATTAGAGTTAGATGTAGACTGATTGCCTCATCTATTTAGTGAGTTGGGGATGGATGCTTGTTGCTAACTATTCCAACTATTTTCACTCTTAAGTTGGTTTATGATAGAAGAGTGAGTGATGTGGTGTGCTCTCTTGTCCCCCTTGTGGAGTGGCTATGAAACTGTTATCCTCAAGTAGTAATATAATTAAGTTTGTTCATCTCTCATGAATCCTTCTTGTGTTGATTGATTTGCTTTTGTTTTTGTTAGTTCTTTGCCTCCTCTCCCCTTCTTTATCTTGCTGTATGCCAAAGACGTGTAAATTATAGAGATGACTTATCTAGATCAAATTCTATCCATCTAGGCATTATGGTTTGTAAGATCTCAAAGTTATCTGATTCTTGCATGATTTGGAGCCCTTATTGAGGAATCTTGATCTATGAGTTTTGACTTTGATTCATCGGTTGGTTTTGCTTGCTATGATATATGCGAACATATCTAGAGCCATCTTCACTATTCTTAACCCTTAGGCAAGTTGTTTATCAAGTTTTTGAGATTTACCCTATTTTGATGCAACCACGCATGTTTTGAGGAAAGGTTGGGATTTTGATTAAGACCCATATGATCCTTAGATAGAATAGGTTTCTAAGACCCTTAGGAAGGTGTGTACAAAGTTTGATTTTATCTGGTCATGGATTTTGAAGCTTGCACCAAAAGTGATTTTGACTCGAGCTGATTTTCCTTTTTAGGAATAGGGGAGTGGTTAGACCACTGACTTGCAACCGGTTAGACCTCCGGTGTGTTGCCGGTCAGACCACCCACTGATCAGGCTGCACTTCCAGTGGTGGTCAAACCAATCAGGTGCCGATTTTGTGAGGTTTTGCTATTTTGGGTTGTGGTTTGGAGTTAGGCTGTGAAATCTAGTTCTGGAGTGAAAGATTTTTAGATACTTGGGGAAATTCTGATAAGGCATTGCTAGCCCTACAAGCACTATTAGAGCACGGTTAGCACTTCTTAATAAATCTTAATTGGTCTTGGAGCCACGGCTTCAGACAAGTACTCCGTCAAGCCACCGATCTTCGATATGGTTGACTATCCCTGTTGGAAGGCTCGGATGATAGCTTACATTCAAGGTTATGGACAATTAGTTTAGAAGAAAGTTACGAAACCCTATGTTGTACCTGCAGATGACTAGGTCTCTCCAGTAAATACTGCAGATGTGAAGGCAAATAAAAAGGCATGTAACTTCTTAATTCAAGGGTTTGGTATATCTGAGTTTGATCGAGTATCTCACTTGACTTCTTCTCACAAGATCTAGAGGACATCTGTTGATTACCATGAGGGCTCCACAACAATCAAAAAAGTAAGACATAATTAATTCAAGAAAGAATACTCCAAGTTTGAGCAAAAGTCCGATGAATCTTTGAATGACTTGTTTGCTAGCTTCACCAAGATTCTCAGTAACCTACGTACGATTGGCTTAACATACTATTAAGTCTGAGAATGCACATCAAGTGCTTAGTGTCCTAGATGTGAAGGTTTGGGGCATGAAGATTACATCAATCAATAACACTGTCATGAGTGGATTTACCATGGATAAACTCTACTCAAGGTTGAAGACACATGAGATTGATTTCATCTCTCATTTCTCCAAGACAGAGCTGATATCTCTTGTAGTAGATCCTACTCAGAGCAGTTCTTCCCGTCCTTCAGACTTTGGTTCATCTGGGTTTTCCTTGTCCGCCTTGCATTCCTTGAGTGATGAGTAGTTGGAGAGAATCCTAGAGGACTTAGGAATCTCTCCAACTGCTCATCACTCAGGGAATGCAAATTCATAAAAACCTATCATAATATAAGGAACTATAAGAGAAATGGCCCCTTCACCTGTTTCGAGTGTGGTGAGCCGAACCACGTTTGGGCCAAGTGCACCAAGTTCAAGGGGAAGGAGGAGAAGAACTTTCAGAGGTGTCTTCCAGCTTATGACACAAAACCCAAGAAGACTAACTAATACAAGTTTGTCAACCGGGTCCTTGCCGCTCTCGGGCAAACCCGTTAATAGTACATACACTGGGTTTTACACTCACATATGACTTATACATGCTTCTCAAAACGCATAGCCCAAATTCACTAAGTAGCAAGCTTTCCATCCACTTGGCCTCCTCATCATCTTCTTGACTTAAACCACTCTCCCAAAGTCCTCCAAGCGCCACAGTTTTGGTCCCATTGCCATTTCCAGCATTTTAGCTTTCTTGCCGAAACATCTCGCTTTGACCATAGACCTCACCTCTTTCCCGAGCCTAATGCATGATCATCTCCTCCTTTGCAAGCAATCATATGCTTGCAATGTGTAGGTTTACTAATAGCTCACGCATTGGTAAGTCTCTCTGTGTTGGTTCCCCCAACTATGCCTCACTTACACTAACCATATCATTTAATGAATCGTTGCTCGAAACTTCCCTTCAATATCTCTTGTCATCCCTGTGTCTTGCTTGAGCCTAACATCATGCCCAGCTTCCTTGACTGTACCTTAGCTTATCTTTGAGCCTAGTTTCGGTCCACAACATCGACCATAATTGCCTCCAAGCTTCCCTGCACATCAAAGACCAATAAATCGTTTTCGGGGTACAAGTTCTTCATAACTTGATCCACATTAGTTCAACATGCTTCATGCACCATGAATGCAATGACTAAGACTCTAAAACCCAACCTATGACCAATTCTCATAAATATCCAAAACATTCTTGGCCAAATTCAGACACAACCAGTCTAACCGCCGTTGACCAACCGATTAGACCGCCCTAGTCAAATCGGTCAAACCTTGCTAACAGGAGAGCCAATCAGACACGGTACCCATGCTGGTCTGACCGCTTGACCAACCTTGGTCGGATCACCATTTATTGACCAGTTGGACCACTCCCATTTCTCTCGCGCACACAACGAGCACCTCTCTAGAAAAAGATTAGCTACCAACTAAAAACCAACCGCACCACACCGGCGGTCACACCGAACACTGATCAGACCGCAACCCCCGGCCAGTCAAACCACTCCAGCATACCGATTAGACCGCCTTCAGTCTAATAGCAAAACTGAAAATATACAAACTTTTGTAAATAAAAATTTCAACTTGGCACGATATCCAATTGTTCAACACAAATGAACCATAGACATTCTTAATATGGTTCTATAGTTAGCAATAATTAATTGAGGATACAACACTAAAAAGCCCATCCCCTTCAAATATCCAGCTGTGTGCATTCTTCTTCTTTTTCTTCTTTGGAACAGCACATATACAGCCTCAAGGTATGCTTCCAAACTGTAGATCCATATGTACGTACAAATGTATGTGTTACAACACATATATATGTAGCGCTGTTCGGAAAATCAGTACTTAACGCTGCAATTGATATTGTGCTCCCCTCGCATGCGGTTGGGAAGATCAGCCTCTGGAAAATCAGCCTCCAACTCCGATGAGTTTCAACTGTTCAAAAACCAAATGATGCCAATATATATAATTTAGCTCATGTTTCGGGGGATTGAACTAACTAGGAACTGAATTTGTGCCTTACAAGATTGTTATTAGGTTCCCTCCAGTAGAACCCATGTACCAGGATTGGGACAATGCTGCATGCTACTAGAACAAAAATCATCAGAGCATTCTTTCCCATCCACTCCATTGGGGAAAAGGGCCTCTTGTAACCATACAAGTCCACCTGAACAAATTTGCAGGGAGAGTATTGCTCAACAAAGCGAATGTATAGTAGGACAGTCATATATAGATGGTGAATCAAGATTGACCTGTGCTTGCTTAGGGGCTGCTTGTTTAGCATTGCACATCTGTCTATTATAACTAGGAAATCTTGACAATTTCCTTCTAGTACGACTATCCCTTCTCATACGCGCGCTGCCGCCTCGTACGCACGTTGCTGTCTCGGACGCGTGCCTCCGCCCGTATGCACGCCGCCGCATCGTACACCGTTAATTCGCTCCTGCTCCTGTCTCTCCGGCGCAGCCTGCCGAGCCTATACAGAACTTTAAGCCCAGTAGGGTTAGGAAATTACTCCTGTAATTTTATCTCTCTTATATTTTACTACTCGTACTATCAGGTGAAATATAACTAAATCCTGACTAATCTAATTGAGATGACTCATATTAGATTGGGACTAGCATAAAAGTCCTCCCTCTTTAACCCATAGATCTGAAATGCTGTCCTCCAAAGAAAGAGATCACGATTCCTAACCAGGTGTCAGGCTCTTTTTTTGCGTCATTTTTAACGTGTTTGTGCTCATATAAATGTATGTCGTCATTTTCATTATATATCCCACGTTTTGGCAGGAGCTATAGCTAGTTTCACTCCCTTGGAAGCTAGGTATAAAGTAGTCTTAGGTTGGCTTATCACAATATAAGTACTTAATTAGCATCATACATAGATCTGAACAAGCATCCAGCCACTGTCAGTGTCCGTAAAGTATTAGCTTTGTCCCAGGAGAAAACTCACACATTGCAAATAAACAGAGAGAACATAGGAGAAATTTATGAAATTTCTCTATTCTCTTTCTTGCTCTTTTTCCCTTACAAAATTAGTTACAAGGCTTCTCATTATATAGGTTAATACTCTCATACTAACATATGTACTTGGATTTCAAGTTAGTCACAACTTCAACTTAAGTAACACATAGAGACAAACTCTACTGTGTCTTAGACTTGATTAAAACTCTAAATCAATATTATTTCCAACAATCCCCGTTAATCTTGACTTGACATACTCCTAATTTAGTCTCAATGCATTATGAACTACCAGCTACATTTTCACATGAAACGTTCTACATGTAAGCTACATGTAGAAACTCAACTCAACTGGTACGGGTCCATCCAGATACAAAAACTCTAACTCGTTGAGGTAATTGGTCTCAACTATGACTTACAAAACTCATACTCGACATAGAACAGTGACACATCACCTCAACATTCTGGACTCAACTCTACGTACTCAAGTTAGGATGGTGAACACATCTTCTCAACGCCCCGAACTCATCTCACAATGGCATCACACCACTGTCATTGCTGGTCTCCATCGGCTTTGTGCACATTCCCGTGATGTATTGTTGAATAGCATATTTGACGTTTCCCATGCATCTTTGGCCATCTTCTTTTCGGCTTGTAGAAAGAGCGTCTCCTTTGAGATGCACTAATAAATGGCCGCCAATGCTATCTGATCCTTGCGCTCATCGATGTTGTCGTTCATGACCGTGCCCCACACTCGTTGAGCCCTCATGTACACCTTCATCTTGATTGTTCATACTATATAATTGCTCATCGTGAGCATAGGATAATGCAGCGAGACAGCGAAAATCTCCTTCTCTATCACACCTAATGCCTCATCACTGGTAACACCACTTCCCGAAGAATGCAACATAATCTTTAGCACAGATCAAGAACTCAAGTTAGCTAGAACTATTGTTACGAACTGAAGGATGGAACCCTATATTCGGATTTGGGGTAGACAACTGCTGAGCACTGATGCTTTTCCACTTGAATTGAGGGACCGAAGCAAAACGTTGCTTTTCGTTGTCGTCGGCTAGATGATTTAGTTTTTGTCTTTAATTGAAGGCTTGGACTGAAGAAAGCTGCTGCACTATTTCTTGCCTCGTGCCATCTTCTATAGCATGTCTACTACCTCTGACTCGGAGTTGGCAAGACGTCTTCAACTCGAAAACCCAAAAAATGTGGCTGTTGTGCTTGATGTCTCACGTGGAACGTGGAGGAGAAAGCAAAAATGTGATGTGCTATCTTGGAGAAAGCAAAAATGTGATGTGCTATCTTGTTTGTCTTCCTTGATGTTGATGTGATTGCCACTTGCTGTTGATATTGTTGGACTATTGAGGGCATTGGTGTAATTTCCAAATTTGAGAAAAGAAAAAAGGAGGTGGTCACACCTGTTGGTGGGACGCATGAGGAGATAAGGCTAGAGATTTAGTTTCCAGCCCCATCTCAAGTGCGCATGTGGAGGCCTTTGGCCTTGACCGACTCTTGGGGGTGGCTGGGTCTTGCGATGATGGCGGTGGTGCTGGAGGCCCCACTGGCCCGTGGGCCTCAGTGCCAGCCGTTGCTGTAGCCCGCTAGTCGCCTCCTCACTTCCCTACTTAAGCCAGCCTCCCACTTCTCTTTTCGGCACCTAAGTCAGTGAGTTCCCCTAATACTCTATCTCCTCCTCTCGATTGGATCCCGGTTTGAGCTTTGGGGCTACTATTCTACTGTGTTCTTCACCAGCGCTAATGGCTGTGTAGTCTAGATTTGTCTCCTCTAGGCGTTTCCCATGCGGTTCCTTGTGCCATATCTCTTTGAGACTTGGCAGTGAGGAATTTGGGGACTTTTGCCGTAGAAGACTGAATCCAGTTGGCTCTGTACCAAGTCGAGGAAGAAGAAATTAAGGGTTGTTGTTTTGTGTTCTTTGGTGCTCTTGGCTGAAGCACTTCAGTTGGTCTGGTGTGGCATCTTCCCTGTCCATCAACTTCGTTTTTCGGCGTGCCAAAGTGCGAAGATCAGCATTGTATCTCTGTCAACGTCGTCTTCTTGCGCAGCACAGTGAGGCGTTTGGTTTTCTGGGACAGCGTCATTTGACGTGTCTTGTCTGATTCATCTCAGCGGCTTTGAGTGCCATATCATTCGTGAGTATTAGTACATTCTGCATTACTTTTGCTTATGCATTGTGCTAGTTGAAGGTTCAAATTGAATTGATTTGATTAACTCTAGCACTAGGAGATATTGCAAAGTGATGTTGTGGGTTAAGAGCAATTGCTTGATGATGAACAAACATTAAAACTGAAATTGTATATAATATTGAGTATAGATTGATCTTGAGCTATCAGTTATCTTGATATTTGTCATATTCTGAGTATTAGTTCATCCTGTGGTACTTGCTGCTCACTGTGTTGTTTTATTTCTATGCTCTGTGATTACTTTCGGTCAGTGTAGTTCATACTCAAATCTACTATACTGTTGAATCGATGTTATTCTTGTTTGTTGAATGGTAGATTGATTAATATGAACAATTCTTAATTAGTGTTTAACAAGTTAGACTTGATGATTTGTAGCAGTTTGTTTCTTATAATAGCATAATTTGCTTTAAGCTCAAGATCTAATCTATAAGCAGTCATATATAATTTGGATTATATGATTTTCAGTGTTGTGATGGCCAAGATTATTTCTTGTGCAACTAGCTTTCTGAGAGCAATAAACCTCATTCTAAATCTTAGTATTATGTTGATTTTGATCATACACATGGCGTATATGTTGGGCATAGTATTCTGCTGGAATGACTTAAAATATTTACATGTGTATATGTTATTTAAGTCATTAGAATGCTGCTGCAATCTTGCTTATATTTATGTTAACTATGCTAAAATCAATCCTAAATATTTACTAAAATCGTATAATTTACAACAGATATGAAATCAATGGACCGAGCTTGGAGAATGAGTTGTGTGAGTTTGCATTAGAGCAAATTGAGCTTTTATATGAGAAAATTGTATTTTGGGTTATAATTAATCTTTTGTTTTTAAGTGGTATTACATTTGTTCGTATTTGCTCTTTTATACTTTATCTTGCTATGACATTGGTCATGATGAAAAATTATTCGTTTATTTAGACCATGAGCAAAATTGTGCTATTTGAAGGATTTTAGATCTGCTCTTTCTAGGTCTTAACACCATTTCACATCCTATCACTGTGGTTATGTTCTTCTTAGAACCATTTCACATTTTGCCACTATGGTTATATTCTTACTTTCTCTTTAATCTGGACCACTAGTGGCTCTTGCATCTTGTGTGCTTTAAATCTCCAAAATTCAAACTCAAATTCTTACCTTTTGGGTGTTTGTCAAATTGCTCGTCAAGGGGGAGATTGTATGACCATATGGTGGTAGCCCTATGAGAGTGATGATTATTTGACACTGCTTGTGCTTTACTTGTGTTGATTTAATTTGATTTTTGTTAAACTGCATTTTCACATGTGCTTGTCTGTAGAACCAGTCAAACCGGCCTGGAGTGACAATCTGACCAGTAGAGTCTGGCTAGTCGAGTTGGGCGGTCCAACCAGCCTTGGTGAGGTGTAGCTGAGTTGAGTTGAGGTTGTTCTGTAATTTTGGTTGTGAGTCATATCAATGTCTATGCAGTGTTAGTCATAGTGTGTCCATACAAGGGTTAGTTGTTTTGCTAGTTGAGGGTCAAGTGTATGTCATTTGTGCTCAGATCAATTGCGTTGTTCTTTGGTGTGCAGTTGCTTCAATGATTGTAGTGAGAAGCGGTGGGACCAAGGCTACTGAAGGTGTCCTGAGACCATGGCATGTCACGTAAATCTGAGTGGAGCGACATCTCAAGCCGAGAAGCATGGAAGAATGACAAGGGTCATGAAGAGGCAATGCATGCATGTTGTGGCCAATTAGACTTGTGCGTTTTAAGTGGTAACGTTCCTCGTAGCAGGCGTACGATCTTGGTGGAAAGGCATTGGGCATCACAAACTATGAAGTGATCTTAGCGTGCCATGGGACTTGGGCACTTTAAGTGATGACGGCCTCAGCTCAGACGTACGATCTTGGCAACAAGTTATGGGCATCGCATCAGTCGTGAAGACTGATGGGTGACAATTGAGAAAATTATCCAAAACCGGGTGGAGTGGCAGTTTGCAAAACCACGACGCTAGCCTAAGTGGTTTATGTCACATCTTTATGGTTGAAATGGGTTATCGGGATTGTGGAGCCTTGTGGAAGTCACGCTTTGGAAAGAGTGCAAGTGTGTGAGAGTGTAAAACCCGTTTGTATGTGGGTTATCGGGTTTCTCTATATGTAAGTGGTGTGATTTACTAAGGAGTGGCTGGTTTGGTGTGATATGAAAGTCTCAACTATATAAGCCTTATGTTGAGTTAAGTCATGCGGTGACTGGTGAGACTTGAAATATTAGGGTTAGGATTTCCTTGTGTTAGAACCTTGTGCGTGTTTTAGGCTTAGAGCTCTAGTATCCTAAGAGATTAGATGTAAAAATTTCTCTCCAAGTGAAATAAACATCCAAAGTTTACTCAAGTAAGTTGTGCCATGGATCTCCTCTTGTGCTTGTGATTTACTTGGTTCTCTTGTTTGGATTTCTCTTCTCTTGAGCTTTTCTGGTGTTAAGGACGTGTAAAAGTTGGAGATATCTCGTGAAGATATGATCACCTCCATCTAGACATGATATAGAGAAAGATATTGAGTTTGCTCAATTTTTCCTTAAGAGAGGTGATCTTCGAGTTTTGCTCTTGTGGGTATTTTTGAGTTGAATTCATGTTGTGTTATAGGTTGCTATGACATGAGAACCTATCACAGGTCACCAAAACCATCTAGGACTCACCAGCAAGAGCGTATTGAAGTTTCCCTCTTTTGCCTATTTTGATACACCCTTTACTCAAATGAAAAAATATCACAACTTTAGCAATGATTCTCTCGATCGTTGATTGGAATAGGTTCGTGACATCTTAGAGAATGTGCATACCAAGTTTCATGTCATTTGGATTATTCAGATAAAAAAATTACGTAGATTTTAGGATTTGAAACCATACTGAAATTATTGTTCATTTGCCTGTTTTTACTGTTCATTCCATGTTGACCGCTATTCACCAGAGGTCTGACTGCCATTGAATTAAAGATCTGACCACTATCATTTTTTGGTATGACCACTTACAATTTGAGGTCTGACTGGTAAGGGTTTGGATGTTCATGTTTTTGCATTACTTAGCTTAGGGCTTTGATGAGATTATGAATTTGATTTTTCACTAATATAATTATTATTATTTTAAAAAAGATTTAAAAAAACCATTCACTCCTTCTATGACTCACCATACTCATTCTACAGCCATAAATCATAAGCCATACTACTAACAAAGCCCGTCCACTTCGAATATCCAGCTGTTTGCTTTTTCTTGGTTTCTGGGAACAACACATACAGCTTCAAGGTTTTCTCTGCTCCCGAACTGTAGATTCATACGTACGTACAGATGTATATGTTACAACTACATATGTACGTAGCACTGTTCGGAAAAAATATGTACTTAACGTTGCAATATTGTGCCACTACTACAGAAAAGATCATCACAGGCGGTTCGAACCAACCGTTGCTTGCCTTCAATTTCAACAGTTCAAGCACGGCCGACAACCTCGTGTACTTGCAGCCCGTGTACAAAGGTTTCTCTGAGTCCTGCATCAAGCCACGGAATTTAACATACTCTCTCTCATCATAGTTCTCTTCTACATCGCGAAGTATCTGATCCAGATTATCATCGTGCAACCTATCCGAATCCGAGCCACAATCGACATCAGTCGGCGGCATGTCATTCACTTCACCGGCAATGTCATCCAGGGGCATATCATTCACTTCACCAGCGATGTCATCCGACGGCATATGATCATTCACTTCGCCATGACTGGTCCAACACGTATAATCCTTTTTCAAACCCCTCCGAATCAAGTGCGCTTCAATTTGTCCTTGGTTCTTAAACATCTTCAAATTCTCGCAGTCAATGCATGGACAGCACATATATTCCACCCTCTTATTCAACATATCCTCCTCGGCGGCTCTTATAAAAGCAGAAACGCCATTAATGTACTCTTCACTCACACGGCTCGTGGCATACATCCAGCTTTGGTCCTACGTTACGTACATATATAACAACTTAGTATTAAAATCTAGATTAACTAATTATAACTACATATATACCGGCCACATTTATTATATTGAGACTTAATTTGCTAGCTCAATTTATATTACAAACACAACAGCTATTATATAACCAACAATTTTGCAAATTAACCATCTTCAATAACCACTCATGGATTACTTAGACCTAAATTGTAATGCAATTAAAGAAAAAAATTTCATTACTAACCATATCTACAGCAACCAGGAAAGTCTGAATCTTAATTCAAAGCTCAATCTCTGCCTCTTCCCACCAAATTAACTGGCCTGAAATCGCCTAGCTTCCTCCCGAGTGAAAAAGTGCGCAGCAGTGGCTAGATCTGGATCGAAATGAAGACAGATGCGTTCTGAGCAGCACAATTAATGCCTTAGTCATTATCACAGACGGTTTTTAACTAAAAACCGTCTGTGAATTATCACAGACGGTTTTTAATTAAAAACCATCTGTGATAACCAGCTTATCACAGACGGTTTTTTATTAAAACCGCCTGTGATAAATATTATCACAGACGGTTTTTTTATAAAAAACTATCTGTCATAAGCTTCATGCCAGAACGCTTCGCACGTGTTTCCATTGTCAGAACGCTTCGTGTTTCGATTGCCAGAACGCTTCGTGTTTCGATCGTCTAATTAACGTCTCTCGATCGTTATACGAAGCGTCTATATCATTAATGTTTGGGTATACGAACCGTCTGTGCTAAAGGTTAAATATGTGCGCCTAATCCAGGTCTCTTCTACGTACGTACAATATGGCTTCTACTATTCTTGTGATCATCTCCTTCCTCTCATCTGTTCATCAAGAATTGTTCGGCCGGAACCTTACACAGGCGGCCAGCAATTTGCATCTGGAGCAGCTTCTCCGCACACGCCCTGCTCTCCTTCCCCGACTTTCTTGCATCCGTCAGCTCGACCTGATCATCCGCCGTCGACGGAGGCGTCTCGCTGCCGCTCAAGAAAGGGAAACAGCCCTTACCCTGGTTCTTCTCCACAATGTGCGCAAAGCGGAAGAATCTCTACACGCATTGGAGAGACTGATGGATAGCCTCGCCGATCAAGCAGAAACGGCGGATTCTGAGGAATCTTTTCATGCTATCCTCTACGACATTACGGGCTATGCTACTGATTATTTGCCCAGGCTGGAGGAGGAAGTGCTGAGGACAAAGACAATCTTAACGGCGTTCGAGAAGTCAGTGGCTGATCCTCCAAGTCCCAAAGTCAAAGAAGAAGCGTACGAAGCCCAAAAGATTACAATCTGGGAAACTCTTTACCTGTGCGACTTTTGTAGTAAATTTGCCTCTAATTGAAACTAATAAATTTGCCTTTAATTTGTGATCTCTTGTCTCAGTAGTTCTGTAGTTAAGTTATTAGAAGCAATGTGTACTTATATATTAACCTCTGATCATGAACAAAATATGACAGACAAAGGGACATCACAGACGGTTCTTGTTAAAAACCGTCTGTGAACATTAACAGACGGTTCTTAACAACAACCGTCTGTGATAGTCTACACAACACAGACGGTTTGTAATAAAAAACCGTCTGTGATAATCCCAGATTATCACAGACGGTTTTTAATAAAAACCGTCTGTGATACTAATACTTTAGTATCACAGACGGTTCATCGGTAAAAACCGTCTGTGATACTCGTTTTATCCGACGCCACTAACACAGACGGTGTCCAAATTAAAATCGTCTGTGTTAGTGTCAATCACAGACGGTTTGACAAAACCGTCTGTAATTGATCATCTAGTATTAGACTTTCTGTAGTAGTGTGCTCTCCCCTCGCATGAACCTGCAGCTGGGATGATCAGCCTCCAATTCCGATGAGTCCCAACTGTTCAAAAAACCAAACGATGCCAATCCACTTAGTTCATGTACGGGGAAAAAAATTAAATTCTGAAACAGATTCTCAGAATTTGGAATACTGGAACTGATTAGGAACTGAATAAAGTGTCGTACAAGGTTGTTATCAGGTTCCCTCCAGTAGAACCCCTGTACCAGGATTGGGACAATGTTGCATGCTACTAGGACAAAAATCATCAGAGCATTCTTTCCCATCCACTCCATTGGGAAAGCCGGACTCTTGTAACCATACACGTCCACCTGAACAAATTTATGTTAGCATCAAGCCAGGCACTCATATTGACAAGGAGTATCGGCTGTATTGCTGATCATCAAAGTGAAAATAAACTAGGACAGTCATATATAGTTGGTATTCAACATTGACCTCAGCTTGTTTACTGTTCTTTTTTCTTTTACTTTCCTTTTTTTTCCGGAGGTTGCACTGCATACGGCCCCTATACATTTTTTTAAAGGGAGATAAGGCTCCTTCAGAGCATGTACAATGTAGGCACTTAGAGAGATGCTTAGTAATAAAAAACTGATTTTTCTTGCCACATAGGATAGATAAGGTGCTTATTTTGAAGCATCAGTGCTTAGCAGGTGCTTATGTGTGTAACTATATATAATTAATAGATATTATAGCATCTAAGCACCCCATAGAAGAGATGCTTGCATTGGAGGAAATAACTTTTGCATAGGTGCTTGATGATGTGGCTATATATTCTCTCTCTTTAAGTATTCATATATAAGCATCTTGCATTGTACATACCCTTACCTGAACAGGAGTTTTTTTCCCTTCAAAACCTTTTTTAAAGGGAAAAAAAAAAAGAAGAACCGCACACCATGTATGAATGGGCCACATCGTGGCCCAACTGCAAGTGAAGTTACCATTTAATTTGGCCCTCCTAAGTTCCTAAGCTTGTCTTTTCTTTTATAGAATTAAGTTCCTAGGGCAAAACACCTTTTTCTTGAAAGATATGACCTTAGCTATTTCACTTAACGCAAGATTTCATAGAAAGCAAGATGTTCTTGAATTCTAAAAATGGTCCAAATTAAGTTGGATGAAAAAAAACAAGCAAAAGAGTATTACTAAATTTGGGTTAGCTCTTAACTAATTTGGATTAACCCTTCTTTGTTGGATTTTTTACATGTTAACTCCAATTATCTTAACTCTGCTCAAGAACTTGGTAGACTGTCTATCTAAGAAAAAAAAATAGACTGTTACCAACCATCAAATAGATTCCCGCGAAGAAGATGCCAGCGGTGCCGGTGGTGACGCAGGTGTAGCTCAGACTGTACAGCGACTTGTTCATGTGCAGCCCTATGTGCTCCAAATTAAACACTTCGTTAGTTAATCAGAGGTTATGAAATTTATTTGTGATTACAACCCAAGGCTACTCATTAGGGCCCGCTCGGTTGGATTGAAAAGCTACGGCTTATGGCTGAAATTGCACTGTATTGACTGAAATAGCTGAAGCTGGCTTATTTAGCGTAATTAAATTTAAAAAAAATTAAAAATAGAAAAATATGTTAGCTCATTAAGGACAACGCGAACGAATACGGAAAAAAATAGAACCGGCAAAAAAGATAAAAAGCTAAAAGTTCAAAAAAGACGAAATTTATAAATAGTGAAAAATAAGTCAGAAGTCAGAAACTGAAGCTGAAATAAGCGGGCCCTAATCAGTCGATTCATTACCGAACAAATCGAGCGAGAAGCCAAGAGCCAGCAGGCTCAAAGACGGGATCGACCACTGTGCTATTCTCTTGTCGTGCTCCTGCAGCCATGAATTAATTCGTATGTGAGGATGCAGCAGCAAATCAAGTTAAGATCACATTTGAATAAGATACAATAGGTTTGTAATTAGTTACAAAGACGTAGCTAAAACAAATTGTCCGACGCATCGAGGTGGATACGTCTCTTTGGTTGCTAGCCACACTTTGCCAACAAAAATTGCCACACTTGTCTAAGTTGAGATGTTCAAATTCTTTGCCACACCTTAGTAAGCCTAAGGGAATCTTGCCACACTTTTTTGAGTCATTGACGCGTGGGACCTAGTTTGCTGGAAGAGAATCTTGCCATAACTGTGGCTGCAACCAAACAGCTCCCAAAGTTGATCAAACTTGCCTAACCTTAGGCGTGGTAAACTGTGGCTGGCAACCAAACACCCCCTAAGAATTTTCCCGACGGCTTGAAACAAACCGTAAGGGATCGTTTCCCGACGGTCTGCCATTATGGGTGCGCGGTCAAGGAATAATCAAAATTCCTGACATCGAGCCGCCGGGGAAAACTGGAATTGTGATAGTAGATAGATATAGCTCTGTACTGTGGCTTTTTTTTTTTTTGCTGAAATTCCACTGAACGGCAGTTAGTTTTTTGAGATATTCAATTAAAAAATAAATAAATAAATAATAGAAAAAATTGTTATTTCTCCACAGATAATGCAAAGGAAAAAGAGGAAAAGGAAGAAAAAGAAAATGTCACATTAAAAAGCCAACACATTTCAAATGGCTTTTGACTTCTAAAAACTAGAAACCATCGCTGTTTGGAATAATGTCAGTCATAGATAGATACCTTGAAGTGCACAATAACATGCCCAATCTGGAGCCCGATCAAGCAGGTCACGATTGCCATCAAGGAACTGCACAATATTGTGAAGTGAAAGAGCATATGAGACTGCATCAAGTACTGATTAATAGCTAACTGAAGAACAGGTCAGTAATCACCTGAGGAGGCCTTCGGGATCAAAGGGAGCTTCACACCACGACGGAGCGTCAGACGGAAGCGGCCCGTTGCGCGGGGAGTTGATGCTGCATTGCTGCAAGTACCCCCAAAAGAAAAGAGAGAGGCTGTCTGTTAAGATGCCGTGATATACTGCTCACAGTATTATTACAAAACAACAGTTTTACGAGCGAGACGTCTTAAATATTACTCCTTTCTCTTTTTTACTTGACTTTCTAGAATCTGTGTAAAGTTTAACTATTAATAGATTTTAAACTGTCTAAATTGGCTATACGAAAATTATATCGTTAGAATTATTGTTAAAAATACTTTTGTAATATTACAATCTTATTAGTATATTTTAGTATAGCGATTGAAATGGTATCCCGAATACTGTAAAATGACAAAAATGTCAAGTAAGAAAAATGGAGAAAGTAGGTACATGCGTGCTTGTATACCTCAGTTTTGAGATAGACCGGGCGTGTATAGAGATGCTGGATTCCAAGGACACGCCGATCCACCATGCCGACAGCATTGCAACCTGGCCCTGTATCTCCTCTCACTCCACATTTCACCTCCAATCCAACCAAAAACAGCAACAATTTTTTTTTCAAAAACAAAACGATTACTCAACGTCAAAACACAAAGTACTAACAGATAGAAACGATCTAAAACAAGAGGATAAAGTTGTTAAAAAAAACAAATACCAGAAAATGCTTCACAGTGGAGTCTGGAGACGTGGCCTCATACTCCCAATCTGGCACGTACGAGCCATACAGAAGCGCCATGTACGCGACCGTGAGGGCAAAACCCACAAACCTTTTGCAGATCCAAGGGAAGAGACAGCGACATGGTGATGCCAACGCAGATTAATTAGGCGGATCGATTAGCTAAGCAAGTAGAGTAATTAACAAGTCGTGTAGTGTGCTGTATGTAGCTCACAGCTGATGACGGTATCTTCTGATCAATGCATAGCCGGAGCCGACGTCGCCGCCGCCGCCGCTGCGGCTCCTTAGCCAGATTTCGCAAAGCGCCACCGCGAAGTACGCTATCGCAATCCTCTGCATGCATCAAGTGAGATGTGTTCAATTAAATTGCCATCCAGGACGTGTCAAAAGTGACGTGGTTTATGGTATTTAGCTGTGGTTTTTAGTTGATTATGAGAGGTTAAAAGAGTAATGGAAACTCATATTGAAAAGTCAATCTATTTAGAACGGTTTCTGTAATAACTTCTACGAACGGTTTATAAAAGCCATTTTAAGAAATTACTCTGTTCTGTAGGAAGACAGAGTTGGGGTGGAATTGGATGTATTGCATTGAGCCTCTCGGGCGGTATATATAGAGGTACAAGACTTGGGGGGCAAGATGGTACAAGGGATTGTAATCCCAATTGGACTCTATCCTACCAAATATGTATTGTACTCTAACATCCCCCCGCAGTCACAACGGGAGCGTCGCAAACGGTGAGACTGGAGAAGAAGCCGAAGAGCTAACATCCCCCCGCAGTCATAACTGTCGATGCGGCGCGTATGCTGTGACTGGAGCAGGAACCGACAAGTAGCTCAAGCAAGGCGGTAGCCCTTTGTGCCGATGTCGAGGTAGCCGAGCGCGAGGGCGGAGTAGTCGTGGTCGAGGATGCCGTGTTGGAGATGGCCGTGGTCGACGTAGTCGTGGTCGGGTTACCGATGTCGAGGCGGTCGCTCATGAAGCCACGGGCGCAAAAGAGGCGCCATGGTGATGACGGAGACGCGTCGAGGCAGTCGTCGTGGAAGGGGGCGATGCCGAGGTCGACGCAGTCAGGGCCGTCGAGGATGTAGGCGAAAAACGGCGATGCAATCGAGGCAGACGGGATGGGAACGGGAGGGTCGATGCCGAAGTCGATGCAGTCAAGCCGCTAGAGCCGAGGCGTGTGCCAGGTTTGCCGGACCCGGCAACGCGTCGGGGACGAAAGCACGCACCGGTGTTGCCAGTACCGGACGTACAAGGGAGAGGGCCCCAACCAAGCGTGGTTGTGCTGGAAGAAGAAGAAGAAGCAGTGCGGGAGCGGACGCTACTACCCGAAGGCGAGCAGTCCGGGCAGACGCTCTAGCGCGAAGGCGAGCAGTCCTGACGCAAGGTACGGCGGCGGCGGTAGCGCTCGATGTCGGCGATGAAGGCCCGATCAGTATGACGAAGACCATGTGCAGACAGATGGCGCACAAGAGGTTGCGCAGCACAGTCGTCGATGCACAGGGGACGGCGATGTAGATGCAACGGCGAGAGGACACACGCGCGGCGGTGCTGCGGCCTGAGGAGGCGACACAGCAGCAACCCTGTTGCTCGGAGAAGATGCGCGTAGTACTCGACGACGGACGTCACGGGAGCCGGGTGGATCGCGCACAATCGGCTGATCAGACCGAGTACGCGCGAGGCGGGACGACGATGGAAGAAGTCGGTGGAGGCGTCGCGATCTGTGGTGGCGATGACAAACCGGCGATGAAGACGTGCGGACGGGATGACCGAGACGCGACGCGCGAAGGCGTCCCCTCGACATCGCGTGCCCGGCCTGGCCGCACAGTCGAAGAGGTAGAGGCCGGTGTAGTCGATGCCGATGTCGGAGTAGATACGTGCGAGGTCGACAGGAGGTGGGCGACTCAACCCCGATCAGTGATCGGGAGAAAAAAAAGATACAACAGCAGCAGTAGAATCATCCATGTGCAATTCACCAGGCGGTCAAAAATCCTGCATCTTGGTCAAAAGGGGACTCATCTCCAGGCAGCTGCCCAAACCGACCTCTGCCCAAACCAACCCAAGCCCATCGCATTCCCCCCCCCCCATCGGCCGCTCCGCCCTCTGGTCTCCTCCCTCCGCCGACTCCTCCCACGCCCGCGCCCCCGCGGTGGCGGATGGTTCCGTTGGGGAAGGAGGCAGCAGGGAGGCGGCGGCGTATGGTGCCGTTGGGAAAGGAGGCAGAGAGGCGGCGGGCCGAGAGGTGGCGGGCCGAGAGGCGGCGGGCCGAGAGGCGGCCGGCCAAGATGGCGTGGAGGCGGCGGCGCCAAGCGGCGGAGCACAGATCCGGCAGGCGGCGGACAGCAGGCGGAGGCCGAGGCGGCGGAGGGGCCGGCGGGCGACGGTGCTAGACGGCGTAAGAGGATCCGGCGGAGAGGGCGGGCCGGCGGCGCCAACCGGATCTGGACGGATCCGGTGGCGGTCGGCGTCCAAGCGGAAGAGCTGAATGCGGCGGTCGGCGAGCAGGAACCCGGCGGAGGAGCGGCGCAGGAGGCCGCCGAGCGGAGGAGCGGAACTGACATAGATCGAGGGCGCCGGGGACCGCTTCGTCGGCGCCGTCAATGGAGAGATGGATCTCGGCGTCGGCGGCTGGCCGGATCCGGCCCGATCTGGCGCGGGGAGGCCAGGGCGGCGAAGGGGCGAGGCGGGATCCAAGCGGTGTTGGGGACGGGGCGGCGGGAGAGGCAGGCGACGGCAGGAGGCGGCGGCGGGGAGGCTGCGGCCGGCGGGCAGCACCAGGAGCGGCGGCCGGCAGCGGCGACCCGGCCTGGGAGGGGAGACGGCGACGGCCTGAGGAGGACGCGACGGTGCACGGCGGACTGCGACGAGGACGATCGCGAGCGATGAAGGCCCGATCTGCTGCTGGACGACGACAACGACGACGGTGGCGGTCAGATCAATAGGATCCGCCGCCTAAACGGTGGCGCTGCCCCCGGCGGAGATAGATCTCCCCGGGGGCGCGCGGTGCGGAAGCGAGCGGCGGCTAGGGTTAGGATCTAAACCTAGGCGTCTGATACCATGTAGGAAGACAGAGTTGGGGTGGAATTGGATGTATTGCATTGAGCCTCTCGGGCGGTATATATATAGGTACAAGACTTGGGGGGCAAGATGGTACAAGGGATTGTAATCCCAATTGGACTCTATCCTACCAAATATGTATTGTACTCTAACATGTTCAAAAATCAATTTTAATAAAAACAACATACTGTTGTTTGGAACAAGGCCAAACTCTCTTGCGTATTCTCCAGCGAAAAACAAAAACAAAAGAATGTGCCAAGATCCATCGTACCTGTAGTACTCCCATCAATCGTATCTTGCGAATATCGACTCCGTGGGTAAGATCGTGTATGCCGTGGAAGAAGCCACCTTAAAAAACATGCTAATTTTATAGTTTTTACTAGATTATCCAATTTTCTAATCAGATTATCAAGATAATACAAATGGCGCACTCGCGAGCCTTCTGACTAAAGAAGGTCGTCAAAGGCAGAGGACACTATCCGAGCAACCAATTAAACACAATTTGGATTTTTTTTTCCTTTTTTACCTTGGAGGAAGAGGCCTAGAAGAAAGAGTTTTGCAGCCCGGAGCGCAGCCTTCTTGGTTGCCAGCACTCTGTGTGGCACTCTCTGCGCAAAACATGATTTAGCTAGTAATGTTAGCATTCGACACTCCGGAATTTGATTACTAGAAAATTAGGGCTTGATGAATTAATTACATCATGAGCATTAGCAGTATGTGATTCCCTCTGATCATAAATACATATCGTTTTAGACATCGACATAGTCTCTAAAACACAACTTTAATCACTAATTTCTATTGTAATATATTTATACAACCTAATAAAATTATAATACTGTGAAAGTACTTTTCTAGAAAAATCTACACGTATGATTTTCATATATCTAATTTAAATATTTAAAAAAATTAATAGTCAAAGTTTCAAAAGTTTTACTACATCTATAATAAAAATAACATGTATTAATGAGTAGAGAGAGTACCTTGTAAGCAAAGGCTAAAGAGACACCGACGATGAAGAGAAAGAACGGGAACACAAAATCCGCCAGCGTCACGCCGTCCCACGGTGAGTGGCTGATCGCGGGGACAAGGCCGCCAACATCATCCACAAGGATCATCAGCTGTGACATTTGAGATGTGACCATTCAGTGAGGTTGATTCACTTACAAATTTAGACATGTTTGGTCCATGAACTACCTTTTTATAACTATAAGTTGGCCAAAACAGGGCTTGCCAAACTTTTTTTATTTTGCAATAGTTGCCAGAAGTGTGGCAAAGGTAGTGAGCCATTGGCTAAGGGAGTATGGCACGATTTAAATTACATATTAAACCAAACACTCTCGAAATCTATAAATTAAATTAAATTTTAGGGGAACTAAGGTGCATGGACATGCAGTGGACCAGTTAAAGGTGGCGCGCGAGACTATGCATGAAAGCATATGTAGAGACACTGCACCTGCACATCTATAAACTAACACTACCAGAAAATAGATATTCCCTCACAGTCGAAAACTGTCAGCAAACAAAACAGTTAAGAATTCCGCGACAGGTAACCATCAGGTAAATCCCCTCATGTCTACCTTGCCTATAAAATTGGCCGGGTTCGGCACGACTTCCGGCTTGTGCTTTTAACTTTTTGCTACAGTATCTTACTTTTAAACGGTACATCTTTTTAAAACAGGGTTAACAAGTCGATTGTAGTAGACGTTGTACCAGTTATACCGGCCAAAATCGCATGCGACTGTTTTCCTTTTCGTATTGTCTCTCACGAACAGCTATAATTCAAAAGCCATAAGCCATAGCCTAAAAGAACGCACCCATTGAATGTCTTACAGTTGAGCATCAATAAAATTATTCCAGATGGGTTTTGCTATTTTGTTTATGTTTTTTGCCCGTCTATATAAAGAATTTGGCTGACGTGCCCAAAACAGTCAAAAAAAACATAGGAGAGAGTGCTTACATTGTGTGAGAGAGTGTTTACTAGGTGGAGAAGAATGTGGTGGGTGGTGATCGGTTCGGCTGAAAGCCTCATGGCTTTTGGCTGAAAACACTGTAGCTGGCTGAAAAAAGCACTCTAGCTGACATAGGCTTATTTACCATAATTAAATTTAAAAAAATTTAAAAATAGAAAAAAACATATTAGCCCATCACGTATAATGTAAACAAATACGAGGAAAAAAAGAACTGGTAAAAAAAACTCAAAAAAAGCCAAAAGTTCAGAAAAAGACGAAATTTATGAATAGTGCAAAAATAAGCTGAAGCCAGAAGCTGAAACCATATTGATCAGGGCCATGTGTCGGCGACAGATCAAGGAGAAGGAGATGAGCTGAGGAAGGCTTTGGTGGATGATGGTTGCCAGTTAGGGTACGGCGTACACAGTGAAGGTAAGGATCGCTGTCCGAATCAACGAAGCCTCCTCCCTCATGTCTAATTAGAAAACCAACTAAAGATTCTCACATGGCATGGAATCTCAACAAATAAGAACAGGCAATGATAACTTTTAGCAAAAAATACTGATAATTTTCACAAAATAAAATTTTGGATTGAATTTCAGACCTGCAAATAATCCAAAATAAACATGAATCAGAACTGAAAATAAAATTAAAGTGAGTATTCAAATTATTTTCAAAATATAATTTTTTTAGATTTAACATCACACATACAAATTAGCCAACATAATAAAATTACAATAAATTAATCTTGGAAATAAAATTAAATTATGTTATGGCTTCAATTTAAATTCAGAAGTAATATTAGTTATGTAACAAAATTGAAATAAGAATATCTGTAATTGCAAATTCCACAAAAAATGGTAATTGCAATAAAATTCGGAACTAGAAGTTATTTCAGGAGAAAAATAAAATCATAAACAAAACCGTTTTGCAAGATATAAATTAAAATTTCAAGCTACACTGAATTTGGAATTCGAATTAATTTATGAATATAAAATTTCATACTCTGATTAAAAATTTAAAATTTGAGTTTGGGACTTATTTTTTTAATTATAATAAATGTATATTTACTCTGCAAACTTTTATCATTGTGAAACTTAATTATGTCTTTTTCAAATCTTTTGTCTCGCGCTGGCCACTGGCCAGGTCGTCGTCCACATACCGACGACGACGACACGGCAGAAAACAACCGTGCGAATCCGGCCGGCATATCTCTCTCGCGCGCGTCCCATCCGGCCGGCCGTGTCGGACGGAGCACGCGAAGCCACCGTTGCTTATTCTCGCAGAGCTAGCTCGAAGATGCCGAACCGAAACGTGCAGGCATTTCTGCATATTCTTTTTTGTGATGGAGAAGCCACGCCAGTGGATGGGTGCCGACTGGCCACTGCTCGTTTCTTATCACAAAGCTAGCATTTATACGGTTCTACTTGAGAGTGCAGGATTCTTTTTGTAACTTTTCTCTTGAAGCTAACATGAACATTTGTTTTCTTGAAGTGACTTCTACTCCTTTTATTTCTAGGGGAGTGTCTATACAACATTCGACTGTTTTTGAAGGCATTAACAGTCAGATTTTAGATTTTAGGACGTTGGATGGTGATCCAACGCTCCAGATCTTTTTTTAGGGGGTGCTTATATGAGATTTTTTTTAGAGGGGTGCTTATATGAGTGGATCCGTTGGATAGAGATCCAACGCCTCCAAATCATCTGACTATTTTTGCCTTCAAAAACAGTCGAATGTTCTATAACACTTCTCTTGTTTCTATCATGTTATCACCTATCTTATTTCTCTCACTCATGTTTCACGCACGCATACTTCTTTCGATCACTACTATTCATTTTCAACAAAAACAAATCATCAATTACAACCAAAAAAAACTATTCACCGTAGTCAATAGGAACAGGGCCGTATCCTACTCGCCCCATGGCAGCTACAGGCCTACAGCCTACAGTGCAGTGCATGCGTATGCGTCGCCATGGTAACTCACTCCACGCGCGCCGCCACCGCCGTCTGCATGTGTGTTGCGTTTGCGAACTATATATACAGCCTTCAAAATCTAAAGAACGCAGAATATGTATTCCATGGAGGTAGAGATTAGGTAGCTGACCGCAACGGTGATGCCTCTGAAGACGTCGAGCGACACGAGGCGCTGCCGCCTCGGCGGCGTCGGAGGGCTCGCCGTCGCGCGGCCGCCAGCCTCAATGTCGGGACGATGGTCGTCGTCTCCCTCCTCGCGGTCCGAACCACGGTCGCCGCCACGGACGCTCTTCGCCGTCGCCATTAATCGCACTTGCCCTTGCAGTGCTGTCTTTTCACCTCGAGAAACTTGCAGCACTTGCAGTGCTGCTGCTGCTGCTTCAGCTTGAGAATTGTCTTCAGTAGTCGTCGATCTGGCGAGCGGCACCTCCTGCCTGCTGCATACTTATACTGACGTACGCGCTGCAGGTTTGCAGGCCTCTCCTCCTCCTGCAGACGCGACGCGAGGTAATGGAAATGGAACGGCGCGCTTGCCTCTCTGTCCCCATCAGCAAGTCGTATAAAAAAAAGAAAGGGGGGAGAATTTTTTTTGGAGGGGGGTGAATTTTTTTTGGAGGGGGTGAAGAGAATTTGTGGCCCTTGGATCTCGAATCCAACGGTCACAAATCTGGATGATAGTTAGAAAGAAAACATCCGGATGATGTTTATCAATACCCTAAAAAAAAATCTTATGCTACGTAGCGCCTTGTACGTCACGTGTACGGTCATCATCTGTTAATTAACGGATTTGTAGATCATGCAGTGGGCCACACTTGCTATATTCAGTGAAGGACTGCTCGACTTTTCAACAACTCCGTTCTTTTTTGTTTTAGGTTATAACTTTAGGCTACAGTTTATAATTTATGGGTTATTTGTAAGAGAGTATAAAGTAATAAAAATTTGCATATGATTTTGACCGATATAAATAAAATCACTATAGTAAATACTACAATTAACTTGTAGAACTCGCCTTAAAAACACTTTATTTAAAAGTTAAATAACTTTATTTGGAGTTGGTGCGTTCCTCCTAGTCACAGTGCCTTTGTTTACATTTTGCTTCCAGGAAGGGACATGCTCCCTCCGGTCACCAGAAAAAAAAAAGATGACGTCCTGGCGCCGATGCAGTCTTCAAAAACGCAATTTTAATTATTTATTTTTATTGTTATGTATTTATAAAACATAATGAACTTATGACATTATAAAATTATTTCTTCAGAGACAAATCTACACGTAGCAGTTTTCCATACCAGTCTTAATTAGATATTCACATAAATATCGATAGCTTAAAATTTAGAAAGTTGCATCCATTTAGACTTGCGTAGGCGCGCAATTTGCATGGAAGGCCATTTTGCCAAGAACCCCGTCATAAACCGATAAATCATTTGTAGAATCCCCTCTTCTCACATATAGGTTTGCACTAGATATTCCCCGCCACATTTGATGCAAATAAGCTTATATGGACCAAGGTATAATCATGCATACAATTTTAACGTGGACCTTTCGATGTAAAATGCATAGGTCAAGTAAATTTGAATGACCGTGAGTACGTACTCATGAGAGTCCGGTCGTCCCTTATCTAACGGTCCGCATGTGTCGGCCAATATATGGATTTGCACTAGATGTGTTCCAAGAGTTAAAAAAAATGCACAGCTCCTTATGCAGGGTGGGTACGGCAAAGCTTATGACTTACTTGTTAAAGTAACTAGCTTTCAAATAGAGTGTATTTTTAAAATAAGATCTACAAGTTAATTATAGTGGATATTATTTCAATTTCATCTATGTCGTCTAAAATTGCATACAAGTATCTCTTTCTCCGTACTCTCTCTCTTGCGAATAATTAGAATTCAAAATTTTAAATCAAAATCTATAAACCACAGCCTAAAAGAATTTACCTGTAAAATGAGGTTGTCCTCTGCGAGAAGAATGGTGATGACATGGTGACGACGAAGGCGCCCCCAACTACATATAATCCTCATGCTCCAATTACATACGAATAAATGACTTCGTGCCCTCGTGCCGCATAGATATTATGTAAAAAAAATGGTTTTCCCTTCTGCCCCTAACCACATATAAATAACCCTAATTTGTTAGGTACATGAGGATTGTGACAACACCCACGCTAGGTCATCACGCAGCATCTTGCATTATTCTGCTTTTATCTTGCGACGAACCACGAGACAAATCGCATATTTAACAGGCAAACGTGGGAGGTGTGGATGACGCAAACCTAACGCCGACCCTAATTAACCAAAAGCGCCTAACTGATGCTCTTGATCTTGCCTGCTTGGACGCTGCCAACGGCGTCGCACTACGCGAGTGCCAACACCCTGCTCCGCGCCAGGATGCGCGCGCGCGCTTGTGATCTGTGAAGCGATTAGGCGTAAACGACATATGCATATGAACCTAATTTGCTCGCTGGTGCGATGAGTTCATGTTTCGCGGCTAACCGGGGGAGGCTAGATGCAATTGATCTGGCCGGCGCATTTGCATGGCATGATGCCAATCGTGCGCAGGAGTTTTAGGGTCTGTTCTTTTTTGCCGCTGCTTGTGGCTTTTAGGTTGTTTGTGTGAGATATTACAGGGTAACTGAAACTCATGTGTGATTTTTACCGATATAAATGAAGGCGGTACAATATGTACTTCAATTAACTAGTAGACCCCCATCAGTCAGACCAGACCGGTCAAGAAGATCCTGAACATACTTCTGCTGGGAGAGGTAGTACCCTCAGGCATGGAAAAAAAATCTCAATCCCAAGTTAGTACGTAAGCAAACTAAGATCAGTCATTAGAAACTGCTCACTGAGATGCTTCTTCACATACGTGATGAATGAGGAATCGTCACCAGTGATGAGCATATCATCCACATAAAAGAAGAAGCAGTGTCCTACCTCGAGGGGAGACGTGGACAAATAGAGTAGGATCATGGGCACTGACAGTGAAACCGACATCGATAATCACTGAGGTAAAACACGCAAACCAGGCACAAAGGACCTGTTTGAAGCCATAAAGAGCACGACGAAGATGATAGACATGGCCATCTGGAACAGAATACCCAGGTGATGGCTGCATGTAAACCTCCTCATGCAAGACACCATTAAAAAAGCATTCTTAATATCTATCTAAGAGATAAACCACCGGCGAACAGAAGCAATTGCAACAAGAGTGCAAACAGTAGTCATATGGGCAACAGGGGCAAACGTCTCATTGTAATCACGACCGTACTCCTACTAAAAGTCGTAAGCCACAAGATGAGCCTTGTAGCCCTCAATAGTACCATTAGACCTGGTCTTAATCTTGTACACCCACTTGCACGTGATAGGACGAGCATGCATATATGTTGGTACAATGTCCCAAGTCTCCGTAAGTCAAAGAGCATCAGGCTCCTTTGCTGTAGCGAGCTGCAACTCAGAATGAGAAGTAGCATCACGATAAGAACTAGACTCAATGATAGAAGAGCATGAGCTATCAAAGTAGACCCAAGACGATCAGGAGGTTGAAGAGATGTCCGGTCATGAAGGGCGTAACGAGGAGCATCATCAGAAGAATCAGACTTCGGTGTCGGCAAGATACCAGGAATGAGTCTGGTGAAGGACGAGAACGTCTAGAGTAGTGCATCCTAGAGAAATGAGACGGTGGTGTTGTAGGTGCAAGAGGTGGTGCTGCAGGAGGCAACACAGGAGGTGGAGGTACAGAAGGAATCACTGGAGACAACTAGAGGACGACTGTGAAAGGGGAGAAATGGGTGACGAGTCAGGGAAAAACAACCAGGAGGTCGTCTCGATGGTGGAAGCAGGACGAGGAGCCGAATCTCGATAGAAAAAAGGTCAAGATTTGTCAAAGACAATGTCTCGTGAGATCCTGATTCGTCGAGCAGAAGGATCGTAGTAACGATAACCCTTATACTCAGAACTGTACCCAAGAAACTCACTCAACTGACTAGACTGACAATTTGGTGCGCTCACGAGGCTGCAGCAGGACAAAACAGGTGCAGCCAAAAACACGAAGATGACTATACTAGAGGGGCTCTAGAGTAGAGGCGCTCTATAGGACTGACATCCTTAAGAGTAGTGGAAAGCTGCATATTAATGAGATATGTAGCCGTAGAAACAGCTTCATCCCAGAACTATGGTGGAACGTGAGAGGCAAGGAGAAGAGTGCGAGCAGTCTCAATCAGATGACTATGCTTGTGCTCGGCAACCCCATTCTGGGCATGGGCACAAGGACAAGAAGATTGGTAAAGAGTGCCCTCCTTAGAAAGAAATTATCTGAAAATGTTAGAATAGTACTTGCCAATAGAATCACAGCAAAAAGTACGGATAGAGGACTTAAACTAAGTACAAACCATTATGGCAAAGCTACAATAGTTCGCAAGAAACTGACTACGATTAGATATAGGAAAAAGCCAAGTAAAACGAAAATAATCATCAATGAAAATTACATAGAATTCATGCCCGCCTTTGGAGATAATAAGCGCAAATCCCCATACATCTAAATGAACTAAATCAAAAGGACGACAAGACAGACTCACTAGAATGATAAGAAAGTTGTAGCTACTTGTCCAGCTTACAACCCTGACAAACAGACGTGTCAATAGTAACACATACAAGAATACCCTAACGAACTAATAAAGAAAGACGGGACCCACACAGGTGATCTAAACGGTGATACCACTGTGCAAAAGATCCAGAGGTGGTAACAGCAATGGTGGTAGAAGTAGATGTGGTAGGAGCAACTGAAGTGGACGGAAGGTGGAGGTGGTCAAGAATGTAGAGACCCTGACGATCCCAACAGGCCGGCCAGTCCCAAGTATCGTCTCGGTCTGTCGATCCTGGATGAAACAAGTGTGAGTCAAAACCAACCATACAACCAAAATCAGTGAGCTGTCCTACTGAAATGAGCTGCATGGTAAACTAGAGAACATGGGAAACAGCTGGAATAGAAAAGTTAGTGGACAAAAGAGTGCTCTGATAGCTAACAGACAAGTATCATCAGCTGTCTGAACAAATATAGGAAAAGCAGGAGATCCTACTGAAGTGAGAGATGTGGAGTCTAGTGTTATGTAGAAAGAGGCACCAGAATCCAGAACCAAAGAGGTACCTAGAGGTGACGTCTGAGCTAGACCGACAGAACCCGCTGAGCCGTGAGAGAGCTGAGCTGAACAGAATCACCTCGCTAAGCAAAAACTGATGAACTGGTCTGTCCTCCTGTGAAGGAAGAGCCTCCCTACCCCCTTTAGTCGCCTACCCCCACACGCCTTGTTCTGCTTTTTTCACACCGCACAACTCTGGCAGTCGGGCCCGAAGTTCTTGCAGTAGTTGCACTGAACTCCAGTTGGTATAAAAACAAGAGTGGAGGCAGGCACATGGGGAGAGGTCGTAGTCGAAGCAGAAAACGCCGTAGTCGAAGGGGCAACAACCACAGTCAGAACAAACTATGTTGCTAACCTCAGACGAAGCTCCTAAGCCCGAAGCGTTGAAAGGGCCTTGATGACCATCGGACGCGATGAGCACCTCAGCATTTGAGCCTTGACAGGCTCAAACTCTAGGCAAAGACGGCAGACAAAATCATAAAGAAGAAGGCGACCATGATCCGCCTTCTTCACTTTATGACACTCCTGGCAGAGTGGAGAGACCAGCTCGTCCAACTGGTGCTAGAGATTGGCCAGGGCTTGGAAGAAGTGGTCGACGGAAGAGTCCCCCTAGTGAAGCGTCTCCAACTCATGCTGAAGCAAAAAGAATTGAGCATCACTGCTCTGCTGGTATCGCTCACGCAAGTACTCCAAGATCTGTCTAGTAGACCGTAGACCAATGATGTCTAGATGGATGGAGTCGTCGATGCTGACCACCAGATTTATAGCTATGAGAAGATTATTTACATAAATATCTATATTGGGATCTGCAATAGTGAGGGCAAATATGTCTTTTCCCATATCATAACTCTTTTGGGTTTGCCACATGGTTATATGTTTAACAGACCTTTTGACACAGTGGATCAATTGAGCTAAGGTAGAGGCTACTCCCCCAACAAATACCTCTACTTGCAAGTTGGTTTGAATCAACCCGGTATTATGAAACCGGTTATTTAATCTCTGTACTTGCAGTACCAGTTTAAATTAAGTCTAAACTGAAAACTAGCATTGTTTATATGCTAAGTTGCCTTTCCTATGCGCCGATGTGGTAAGCTATCATAGTACCACACATATGCATACACACGTCAATCATAGAAGATCCAACCAACATAAAAATCCCCAATTCCAAATCACCTCTCTTCTTCTCCCAATCACTCTATCTCTCTTCCTTCTCTCGGCCAAAACACATTCTGGATGCGCCACCGGCCTTCGCCGCATGTTGAAGCTGCACCTGCTACTACGTTGTATGCTACCCTTCACTGCCCATGTGACATACTGCCAACATGCCTCGAGTAGACCTGATTTTGACAGTCTCAATGAGCCCGTCCCCTGTTTCTTCAAGCATTAAGTCTACCTCGACGTCTTCTTCCTCTTGCTCCCCTCACTCTCTCTATCTCATTGCATGGAGGCTGGAACACCTCGTCGCCCTTGGATCCGACCTGAAGCATGTCTACCTTCGTCGCCGCAGCCATTCTCCTTCCCTGCTTAGACTCTGAGTAAGACCTCCTGTTTCCACGCATCCCTCTATGAAACAAACTGTATAGGCTAGCCAATTGAATGCACAGGCCTATGTAGCTTCGCCACCTCGTAGAACCTCATCGTGCCACCATAGGTCGCCATGGATAGAGTAGCACACAACACCATCTTGGGCAATGATGGAACGGTTAGGTTCGCCTTATTAAATAGATATTGAATCCTCATTCAATTTTGAGTTTTTATTGCGGTTTCACGCTCGCCACCGTGGTTAGTAGCACTACCATCGCCCAACTCGCCGCCACTCACTTCCGGCCGAATCATCGCCACACTTAGCTTCGCCTGAGCCACTTGACCCAAACCCAAGCACTACCGCCGTCGCATGCACTCGCCAGTGAAGCCATCTCGAGCCGCCACCATGGTCCCCCTGCTCTAAACTACTAACAAGCTGGCCCCATATGTTAGACCCCATGACCCCCAAAGCATCCACTACTAGTCATTTGACTCGATGATACATCATCTCATCTGCTGAGTCAGAAGCCAAGTCAGTGTAAAAACCATTTGTGGGGTAGACATGGGGTGATTTGATCTCGTATCGTAAGTATAAGGGGTAAAATAACTGTTTTCATAGTGCACGAGCTGATTAGAACTAACTTGAAAATAGATGTACCAAATATGAACCATTTGCCCTAGTTAATGGATTTAGTTGCACGTTTACTTTAGATTTCAAAATCAAGTCCGAACTTATTTACATACGTACGTTACCGTTGGAAATGATATTCGAAATGCTAGCTATGTAAACTCTTTTGGCAATATAAAATGTAGTAAATTATATCTGCTGTTTGAGCAAAAACATCTACTTTCGGTTTTTTTCCTGCAATTAACTTTTTTAGTGTTAATTATATCTTGAATTGTGTAGAAAAAACACAGCGTCTGTTTCTATCAGGCTTTATGTGCCATTGCGGTGACTTAAACACTTATTTTTAGGATCATAACAGTTTAATCTTACTGGTGCTGAAGATTCACATAACTAATCAGATTTCATAGCACATTCCTGGTGCTGAAGATTCACATAACTAATCAGATTTCATAGCACATTCACGGACATCAACGTGTTCTTGAGCCAAAAATGCCCGGCGGGCATAGTTATGTCGCCGCCGCGTCCGATTGTCATTCCTGAGCATCTAAGTTCAAGTTCAGAGTAAACTGCATTTGCTCCTTTCTAGATTTATTTGGGCTACGAGTTGCAGATTCGTTTGCGTTTAGACTTTGCCTTTTTGACTTGCAGATACAGTAACGAGCTTTCAAACGGTGCATATTTTCAAGATAGCGTCTACAGATAGATTATGATACAAACTATATCAAATTCAGTTATACCGGTTAAAATCATATACGATCATTTTTCTCTATGTACTGTTTCTCGTAAACAATTTAAAAATTTTAACCATAAATCAAGCTCCAGCCCAAAAATACCCACCACGTCCCCAGCCCATGCAGCACACGGAGAACTGCAATCCTTTTTTTGTATTATTCGCGTCAGCTTCGTTTCGGGATAGGAAGTGAGAGGCGGGCTGGGAACTATCTTCTCCACATTAAACTACCTTCCCCTCAGCTCAGCCACCTCCCTTCCATGGTATACCATGCTGCTGGCGGCGGCTACTGCTGCAGCGCCGGACTCCTGCTCCTCCTTCTCCGCCTCTCGCCGCCTTCCTCCTCCTCCTTCGCCGCCGCCGCCTAGTTTCTTGGCTGCAAGAAGCGCCGGCAGCTCAGCCCTCCTGCAGCGGGCCTTACGCCGGTATCAATGTCAGAGCCACTCCCACTGCCACTGTCACTCTTGGTGCGGCAATGGGCACGCACGCCGGCGCAGCCGCAGCCACAGCCGCCATTTCCGGTATGAATGTATGCCGCGTGTTTATCTTGTTAGTTAGTGTAATGGTTGAATTGATTTAATTTTGACGGAGCCAGCCTGCCGCGCTGACTAATGCAGGGTTGGTGCGGCGCCGGACCACATGGACGAGCTGCCGTCGGGAAGAGGCCAGTACCATCCGTTCGAGGAGATCGGCGAGACGCTGCAGCTGGACGACGGCGAGCCGGCGCGCCTCACCGACGCCGAGTCCGCTCGAACAATCGTCGAGGTTTCTTGAAACATCGTTCTCTCTTCTCACTGAATCACTTGGCATGGAATGGAATTGGCAGTGTTCATTCAATTCATGGGGAGTTCTTGAGCAAATTGCTGCATGTACAGGTGAATAACAAGGCGACGGTGATGATCTCCACGCTCATCGACGAGGGCGTGCACGAGAGGATTATCTTGCCGGAGTTCCTCTACTTGACTGACGAGAATGGAGGTATGCAACTGAGTACTTGGGCTAATCATACAACGGCTAGCCTTCTTGTCCCAAAAGGTTCTTGTAACTTGCTGGGGACACACTTATTTTTCTTCTTGAAGCTGCTGATTGGCAATCTGCTCAGATATTTACTTCGAGGTCGACAACGACGACACACTCCTGGAAAGCATCATGGGCGACGACAAGATTGCGGTAGCAATCCTGTTCTTTCCATTTCTTTCCTGTTTCTGTGATTCTTTTGATGAACAGGATATGTGTTGTGCATAATCTATCTTAGTATGACACTGAGCTTGTCCGTGCTGCTTTATACCTGCAGCATGTTATCATTGGATTGGATAACACACAGGTGTTTGCTGACTTGGATCTAGCGGCGGCGTCAGCGACTGATTTTGCACAAGAAGAAGACGACATCTCGGATGGTGAGGAAAGCGACCTTGATGATGACTTTGATGAGGTGATGAAAATTCTTCTCAAATGACAGGAGCGATCAGTGACTTACATTGATGCTAGCTGTATCTCTGAAAACATGCAGGAGGGTGTGTTTGCTGTTGATGAAGAAGATGGCGACGACGACGATGAAGATGAAGCTCCACCTAGCTGGTCCAATCTTGAAACCATGAATTCTTGCCATCCATTGTACTTTGCAAGGATGATTGTAGAGGTAAATGATTGAATCTTAGTATCCATCAGTTTTATTACCATTTTTCATTAACCACTGTGCTCTTGAATTTTATTTCTAGACCACAACTAAGTCTAATATAGATTGGTTGGACCGACCACCTGCAAGCCTTGTTGTTGAGGGTCAGCTGAGACCTGCCTTTGCTGAAGAAAGCACCATGGTTGCCAGGCATTTATCAAGTAGTTGTTGCGATGAACTCGGAAATGAACCTTTTATTCAGCAGATATCCCTTTTCTGAAGCATTGGATTCTTACATTTTCTGTAATTTCTGTAGGTGATGAACCACAGAAAGATAAAAAGGAGAGTGGGGCTACATTTTTCAAGGTTGAAGTTTTGAGCATTGAGCTGATCACTGCATATGGAACTGAGGTATGTCTCTTTCATTTGATATGCCTTTCTACTTTTCCGCATCTGTTGATAATTGGTAATTTTGTAGCTATTTTGTAAGTCTAACTGAACAATGTACTATGTATGAAAATGTAGAATTGGTATTGTATATTTCTTGACCACTAGTATTCGTCATGCCCTAATTCCTTGTAGCCAAAGGTAAAGATAGAAGAATACCGGAATGCTAGGCCAGACATCATTGCGCATGCCGCACCAAACATAATATCTCGCTTGAGAGCTGGTGGAGACAAGATAACACAAGCTCTGAAATCACTGTGTTGGAGGTGCAAGGCCATTCAAGTAGAGGTACAATTTCTTCAGAAGCGGGCACTCGTTTAACATTGAACATTGTGGAAGAGAAGTACGTTGCCTCTTGTGTTCGGTATTAAATCACTGGCTGCTATATTTCTGCAGGAAGCAGCAGTCATCGGAGTGGACTGCCTTGGGTTTGACTTGCGAGTGTGCTCAGGAACACAATTGCAGACACTGAGATTTGCTTTCCCCAGAAAGGTCAGTGGAAGCTCTGTGTATAAATCTGTGTGATGTGTGAGAAATAGATGAAAGGCGAAGGAACATTACTTTCCAGTTTTCCAGACATGTAGAAAAAAAAAGATAATCTTGATAGAAAGATGATACTTGCATTTCATTCTCATGTGGTTCTGAATCTTTTTGTACCGTAGGTTGCATCTCATTCTCATGTGATTCTGAATCTTTGCCATAGGCTACTTCGGAGTTCGGTGCGGAGAAGCAAATACATGAGCTTCTGTTTCCTAGGATACATCATGAGGGGCAGTCACCACCAGCTCGACAAAAAGAATCTTGATGTAATTGGTATTTGATATTCTATTCATTTGGTAGGAAAACCAATCTAGCTAAATAAAATATTAGCCATCTCCATGAAGTTATCGTATGATTTTCAAATTTGCATTATGATTTTGACTTTCGGGCGTGTTCAAAAGTAAAATTTGGAGACAATGGAGCCAAGGCGCTTGAAAAGCCGAAGCCCCCAAAACAAGAGAAATGAAGACATATCCGTTACTCTCGCAAACCAACCAATCAAGCCCTCCCCTTTTTAAGGACCATGTACTCACTTGAAAACATGGTGCAAATAGTCATGAAAAATTCCCAAAAATTTTGAAAACATGCATACCAATCTATCATGTCATAAATTTCAAATCTGAATTTGGTGCAAAAAAAACGGCCAGGTTAGTGAGAACTAATGTTTTTTAACATTATTATACAGCTCTGAAAAGTAATAAAAAATCAAATATCAGAAATTTGAAACTTCAAATTTGACAGCTCTGCACCATTGAAATTTGAACCTAACACTTCTAGGTTGAATTTCAGTTTTTGAAACGTTCTAGTATCATATAATTAAAATTTGAGAAATTCTCTTTCCTAACATTCAAAAAATTGAACTACCATCTAAATGAAAAATGAACTTCCATAAATGTAATTTTTTAGAAATTGTGAACCACATGCTTTTACAGAATTTTGCACCGGTTTACAGAATCGTTGCCATGCTCAGCCTTTACTCTGCCCTCAGCGGAGCCGGGGTGGCCCATGACGCGCCTCTATCGCCAAGACTGGGAGAGGCATCCTCAGTAGCGATTAAGAGGATGACCCAGTAGCGGTGCGGTCTACTGCAGCCTTGTTCAGGGAGCAGGGGTTGTTAGGATAAAGATAAAATTTATTTGAAGTTAATTTGTCTGTTGGGAGTTAGACTTTTCTAGTTTATTTAACGACTTCTAAAAGCGGTTTTTGATTTTTTGCTAAAGTATCTAACTTTTAAACGGGTTATTTTCTCTAGACGGGGTCTACAAGTTAATTGTAGTATATATTAAAATCCTAACATCTGTATCAACCAAAATCAAAAGCGAGTATCTCTCTCCGTAATCTCTATCGCAAACATCTAAAATTCAAAAATTTCAGCCATAAGCCACAGTCATATCAAACAGACCCCTTGTTTGGGTGGTTTATTCCTGGCTAAGATCCATGGGCCGCAATTTTAATTAAAATTCCCGAACCATCTATGTGGATCCCGGTTAGGAATAGACCTTCCAACAAGCTCTAAGTTTTCTAGAGAGGTTGGATCAGAGAACACATATCTTTTAAAAGCAGTAAAGAAATTTTCTTATTTTTTGCATACGAGGTGGGAGAAGAATATTCAAAATTCCAAACCAGGTTTTCAAGATGAATTCATGCCTATGTACAAACGTAACACATCTGAATTTGTCTACCACATGCTGTATCATCAGATTTTCTACTGAACTTTTAAATAAAGGGTTTGTTCTTTTTTGCTGAGGTTTATGACTTTTGGTTGCGGCTTGTGGTTTATTGGCTATTCGTGTGAGAGATTACAAAGTAATAGAAACTCACGTGTGGTTTTTACCGATATAAATGAAGCCGGTACAGTATGTACTATAATTAACTAGTAGACCCTATCTTAAAAAGATACTCTGTTTAAAAACTAGTTACGGTAGAAAAACCAAAAGCTGAAAAACAACATGGCCAAAATACTAGAAACTATAGTGAGGTGATACCAGATAGTTTGCTCGAATGCTCAGAGCTAGTATGGATCATAGGGCATGATTGGCATAAACCAGCTTTAAAAGGATTTATTCATCATATACCCTCCTCTTAGATGGAAATTCAGGATTTACCCTCCTGGCCCACATGTCAGTGACTTATGATGACCCTACATGTCATTGAGGTGGGAGGGTAAATCCTGAATTCTCAAAATGAAGGGAGGGTATATGATCAACTTTCCCGCTTTAAAATAGCACGACGCCGCCGCCCTCGCTTGCACGACGCCGCCAGTCGCCAGCCTCACCTGCACTAAATGACGCCGCTGGACATCGCCGAGTCCGAGCGCGCGAGGCGTCCTCACGTCCTGGCATTCCGGCTCCCTCAGCAAGCTCAGGCCCCGTCGCCCCGACGACAACGCCCACAGCCCACTCCTCCACGGCTCCACCAAGGCACCAACGAGCAGTTAGCTGCCAGCAGGTAACATATTTTCTAGTTGCTACTTCAATAAAATTTCTGAATTGGTTTGTTGATACAATGGGAATGTAATTAGTAGGAATTATCTTTTATATTTCGAATTAGTAGGAATGATCAGATGAAAAAATGAATGGCATATGTTCGATGTTTTGCATTTGCTATTTAGGAACTAACTATTGAGGTTTAAGGATACAAATTATAAAATAAAGAGGAAGACATTGTCATCATATTGTCCGCCTCCCGACGCCACGGCCCAACCTAATCTTAAGTATTTGTGAGTATCTTTGCAACTAGAAGTTGATTTTGCTTTGGAATTTGTATCATCTGGTAGGGCTAAATGAAATTTTCTTGCTATATGCAGAAATCTTAATCATAACCAATTACAAGGAAATATGACCTATGTATTTGCCAACCTTGATAGTTTGACAACACTGTGAGTACTTTTTTGTATGCATTGTCAGATGGGTCTTAACTTATGTTGTAAAATCCCTCGTCTTTGTTCATATTCCTGATATTTTGATTCTCTTACTATTTTCCTATGTAATGTGATTCAGGGATCTCTCCTTTAATTCTCTTACCAGTGACCTACCACAAATATTCACTGCATTGTCAAGCCTTAAAAATTTGTAAGAAATGGATTTATTTATTTTATCTTCTAGACATGTCTTGTTAGAGTGCCATGCATCTAACCCATATCTTGTTCTTCTCAGATAGTTGTTGAACGATCAATTTGCTGGTTATATCAATCTCCTAGCTAATTTCCCCTTAATGATCTGTAAATCTTAAACATCTCTCATATTTATGTGTTTGCCATATTTTCCTTATTATGTTTTAACGTTGAACTTAAGTTTTATATTAATGATGCATTTGTGATGTACTTTTATTGTGTCGTGGTGTGGGTATAAATTGACGTTAGTTCTAAGTGGTTAGAGTTTAGCCTGAGATGTCGTCAAATACTGTTCCACCACTGATGTGAGTCAAAACCCGATACAGAAGTCATCCTGAAGCAAAACAGTCTCAAGTTACACCTCTGTCAGCATCACCTAAAAGACCAACGCATGAGGCTCTACGGATGCATCTGTTCAACCATTCATGGAGGACTATCGTACATAAAGGGAGAAACAGCCAGGAGCAGGATGACTGTAAATAGGTAAGCATTCCCTCCCAGCTCTTCTCAGTTTATGGCTTATTGACTTCTCCATAACAAACAAACGTCATGATGGCTTCTCCACCGCCGTTTGAAATTGGTTTATCAGAACAGTCTTTTCGAAGCGGCTTTCGACATTCGATTTATTCGCAGAAACACCCACGTTAGAACGAAAAGGCATTAGTTGCATCTATAAGGCATCAGCAATACCAAAAAAGAACACACCTATATAACTACTCTCAAGACAGAAGAATAACACTTAACCGGGTCGTACGTAATGTATGCTCATGAGTACAAGGTATTTCTTAATCAGAACATCGGTCTTTGAACATGGCCATGAATCTTGTGGTTATATTTTTCATACAGCTGGCCGGTCACTCTGACCATCTGTTGCTCCTTCAAGGTGGTGATCGGTTCGGCTGAAAGCCTCATGGCTTATGGCTGAAAACACTGTAGCTGGCTGAAAAAAGCACTGTAGCTGACAGAGGCTTATTTACCATAATTAAATTTAAAAAAATTTAAAAATAGAAAAAACATATTAGCCCATCACGTATAATGTAAACAAATACGAGGAAAAAAAGAACCGGTAAAAAAACTCAAAAAAAAGCCAAAAGTTCAGAAAAAGACGAAATTTATGAATAGTGCAAAATAAGCTGAAGCCAGAAGCTGAAGCCATATTGATCAGATGACTGATCAATATTCTGTGGCGGGTACTCTTCATTTTGCTGCTTCTTAGATGTTGGTACCGACTACCGAGGTCAAAAACTCCGCTATCAGATTTGAGATTTCCTTGTAGACATCCTCCTAAAATTCCAAAGCACTGAAATTAATTATTTGATGTGAGAAATCGCTTTAGTATTTCTTTGCGTGGAAATAAAATGCGGACATGCTAGTGTACTAAAGTACACAAAAATTTATAAACACAAAAAAGATAAGGAAACATATATTTTATTCATTCATTTTAGAATAATAAAATTACAAGTTTCTTTCATATGAGTGCGCTTCACGGCCTGCTTTGCATAGCAGATCCAACATAGGCGACGTGGTCTCTTGATTCTCGGGGCCCTGGAAAGCTCCCAGTTAATTACATCTGCAAGATAACCCACAGAACACCTCCGATTAAGCTGCGCATTAGTTATCGTCTTCAGTCTTTGCTTTACGTTTTTCATGCATATGATGAATGGTTGATGTAGATATGAGCATTGACATGATCCATAGGCTCGTTGTTCTATGGGACCGTTGATAGCGTAGCCTTTGTATTGGCCACACCCGCCTATGCCGTTCGACCTCGTCGGTATCGAGCGACACATAGAGCTGAGGTGATTGAAAACATGCATGGATTACACCAAGCTTGGCTGAACTGGCAACACAGTGGTAGAACCAGGGTAGTAGATATAATTCGGGTAGTGAGATTGATGGAGAAAAATGCCAGGGTCGGGTGCCGCTGTGGTCGAAATCAACCGTCGGGGAGGATTTCACTGCAGTGTAGATGCATCCAGCCAAACTCAAATGTCGTAAGGACAGACCATCCTTACTTCGATGCAGATACTTAATTTATAGGAGACAGCCGAAGCAACTGCAATGTAGTGGAGGTAAATGGCACACGACCTCTAAGATCACGAGGGTAGGCCATCCTCGTTTGCATATGATTAGTATGACGATCATTTGAAATGATACAAGTGTTGTAAAAGTGTATTGAAGCGGGCTTTAGCCTCATGAGCATCATGCTAGTCGTAGTGGACAACTCAGATCATAGCGGTCGTATTTGATCAGTTACTGTAGTAGCAGCGTTCTTGACCGAGTACTGTAGCTTTGAGTACCAAGGGCGGTCAGAAGCATCCAAGTACATCGGGTGGTAGAAAATGCTTGGGTAAACTGGGCGGTCAAACACATCCAAGTATCGTGGGTGATAGAAAGCGTCTGGGTACAACGGATGGTCGGCGGCATCTGAGTACAACGGGCGGTTGAAAGCGTCCAAGTACAGCAGGCAGTCAAAAGCGTCCGAGTACAATGGGCGGTCGTAAACGTCTGAGTATAGCGGGCGGTCGAAGGCGTCCGAGTACCATGGGTGGTCGGTGGCATCTGAGTACAGCGGGTGGTCATAAGCATCCGAGTACAGCAGGTGGTCGAAGGTGTCCGAGTACAGTGAGCAGTCAAAGGCGTCCGAGTACAGCGGGCAGTCGAAAGTGTCTGAGTACCACTAGCGGTTAGAAGCGTCCGAGTACTGCAGGGAGTAGAAAGCATCTGGGTACAGTGGGTGGTCGAAAGCATCCAAGTACTGTAGGCGGTAAAAAGCATCCAGGTACAGCGGGCGGTCGAAGGCGTCCGAGTACAGTGGACAGTCGAAAGTGTCCGAGCACAGCAAGCTATCGAAGGTGTTCGAGTACCAAGGACAGTTGGCGGCATCCGAGTACAGCGGGCGGTTGTAAGCATCCAAGTATAGTGGGCGATCAAAGGATTCACGAGCAGTGCCATTAGCCTCGCCTTGTGGAGCTGTCATAAAATTGGGAGTACATGCATGCATAGCCGATGCCGATTGGTTCATGCATGTGTAGTCATGTACTGCCAGGCTTTGGTATCAAGTTGAGTAGGGTGTCGACGGCAGACACGGTGTCCTCGGTAGCAACCGTGGCTACTCTGGTACCTGGCGGATCATCACGGTCGCCTTGCTTGGCCGGGGTGCTCGTCATATGTAGGCGTTGAGTGAGCCAACAGCTCACAGATAGTGCAATGAACATGACAAGTTCGGTGGCAAGCGCGATGGCTTCATGAGACCTTCATCTTCACTCGAGAGAGTAGAGGTACTTCTCGCTTCAAGCCTAAGGAGTTGGAAGGCAGACGGCAGTCTTGACAGTCCCGACGTTGTGGCCATGGGCTGCACAACGGTGAGCTCCAAAGCATCTAATCATTGGTATTACCAACAACGACTGTAGGCGTTGGTGATGTCCACATCACTGTCGTCGTCCATTGACATGCAAGCTAGCGCAACGTTAGCGGGAGGAATTGAGTCGGCTTTTCTTCTCTTCTCTCAACCTCTTCTTGATTCGAGAGTTTTTGAGTTAATTCGTTCAGTAATCTTGTTTGATGTGACATGTAGGAACGTGCTCAAAGCCATCTTGGCTATCTTCTACCCACCAGCAAGATCTGATCATCGATTTGGTTTATAGATCTCGGTTCGTGTGTGCTTCTTCAAATCGTAAAAAGGTCTCAACTTAGTTATGAATTTTTTGATCCAAGAATGGAATAGCTTCCTGAGACCCTAAGAAGTGTGCGTAAAAAGTTTCACGACTTTTGGATCTATGAATCAAAAGTTGCGTGAATTTTGGATCTCGTTGTTGTGCTGAAAGTCTCTGTTCTTCCCTGTTTTCTCTGATGTTTCAACCACTCGTAAGCTTTCGACCACTTGCAAGGTTCGACTATGTTGAGTTTTCGACCACTCACTGTTCATCGATCTCACTGGTTGTATTTCAACTTGGTCATTGAGCACTTTGGCTTTTAGATCACTCTTAGGGTTTTGATCACGTTGGTTTCGACTATATTGATTTTTGACCGCATTGGTTTTTGACCACTCTCTGATCATTGACCACTCTAGTCGTATTTCGACCACGTTGGCTTTCGACCATATTGCTTTTTGACCACGTTGATTTTCAACCGCTCTCTGGTCGTCGACCCCTAGAATCGAATTCCAACCACGTTGATTTCCTACTGATCGTGCTCAGCTCTGCGATTCTCTAGTTTTCAAGTAGGATTCTTATCTTAATCTTCATAACTTTGTAACTATCGGAGTAAAGGATAAGTGAATACTAGGGAAAAATTTTAAGGCACCATTCACCCCTTCTGTTGCCATCTTCGGTCCTGTAGAAGGTGGAGGTGGTGGCGCACAAATCCTCACGCCCATCCAATGGTGAGAAATCCGACTGATTTCCCCCCAAAAAAATCATGCGAATATTGCACAGCACTTCCATTTAAAATATGCGCTATGGTAAACATATCACCTATTTCTCTCTCCATAAGATCATCGTTAGCTACTTTTACTATAACCTTTAGCATCATTTGCAGGTGCTAAAAGTTTAGCTTTTTCTAATATAGCACTAGTTGCCAATGTTTGCTTCAGTGCCATGCAATCTAGGCTTAACACTCACTCCTCCATCCCATAGTATCGATGTTAAAAAATTTCTCTCTCCTATAGCATTGACGTAGCATCTAGAGATGCACATGCTCTAATAGCCGTGCACATGAAGATGGCACACCAAATTAATTGAGACCCAACTTGAGTTGTAATTGGTCTACACATTGTTTTTGGCCTACCTGCCTTATTTGGTGCCAAATATTTACCCCTTTAGTCGTGTGAGCAGTTAGGGCCTATTTGGGAGAGCTCCACCAACTCCAGATTCACGAAAAACGTGGATCTGGAGCTGGATTCACCGTGGAGCAGCTCCATGGTGGATCTAGGATTCGTCAAAGTGTTTGGTACAGCTCCACCTCCCTCTCTATCTCACTTCCACCTGGGCCCCACGCGTCAGGGGCAAAATGAAAAAAAAATCCCGGCGGCGCAGGCGCGGCAGCGGCCGGCGGGCGCGGCCCCGGCCGGCGCAGGCGCGGCAGCGGTCGGCGGGCGAGGCGGCCGGCAGGCGAGGCGAGGCGGAGAAGAGGAGGCGGAGCGGCGGCTGGGGGCGGGCGCGGCGCAGGCGGAGCGGAGCGGCCGGCGGGCGAGGAGGAGCGGAGCAAACGGCGGGCGAGGAGGAGGCGGAGAAGAGGAGGAGGCGGAGCGGCCGGCGGGCGCAGGTGCAGGCGAGGCGGAGCGGCAGCTGGGGGGCGGGCGCGGCGCAAGCGGAGCGGAGCGGCCGGCGGGCGAGGAGGAGCGGAGCGGACGGCGGGCGATGAGGAGGCGGAGCGGCCGGCGGGCGAGGAGGAGGCGGAGAAGAGGAGGAGGCGGAGCGGCCGGCGGACGAGGCGGAGCGGAGCGGCCGGCGGGCGAGGCGGAGCGGAGCGGCCGGCGGGCGAGGAGGAGGCGGAGCGGCCGGCGGGCGAGGAGGAGACCGAGCGGCCGACAGGCGCAGGCGAGGCGAGGCGAGGCCGGCGGAGAGCAGGCGCAGGCGAAGGCGAAGGCGAGGCGCAGCGACGAGAAAGAGGTAAAACGAACCGTTATTTTTGTGTAATCAGTAGCATGGTGGGTAATTTTCTCCAACTCCACCAATTTGAGTTTGGTGGAGCACCCCTTGAGGTGCTCCACCAATTTGGTGAATCTGGAGCTAGATTCATGGTTTTGGTGGAGCAGATTCACGGTGGAGCTGCTGGAGCTGGAACTGTTTGGCTTGGAAAAGTGAATCTGGATCTGGATTTGGTGAATCTGGAGTTGGTGGAGCTCTCCCAAACAGGCCCTTATTTTGTGTGAGTCGTGTGGGCCTGCGTGCCATATTGTGTCGACTATAAATAGCAAAGGTATTTGCCATGTATTCTTCAGAGTTTGTGATTATGAATTGGGTTTTAGCTGAGATGGCTTTAGGGGCAACCCATGTATTTTGTGATAGTTCTTTGTGAGATTTTTTTGAGAGTTCTCTTCTTGATGTGTTGTTTCCTAATGTGGTATAGGTATTTACCTACTAATCTTTTGCTATTTCTCGATCATGTGCTATGGTGTGCATGAGAGGGAAATTATTTATCCAGGTGCAAATTGTCTCTAGTAATTCGTGCTCCACATATCAAATCGGAGTTCTACCTTCGTGAAAGATCGGGCCACCTATCATATCATCCTCACCTCAAGGTTTGATCTACATCAATATCCCAGGTGGCAAAGCACCAGGTCTGGATGGATTTAATGAATTCTTTCGAAAGAAGTGTTGGCATATAATGAAGGAGGATTTCTATGGTCTTCACCAAGAGTTCTTTGATGACAACTTGCAACTGCTGTGTATAAACAATTATGTCATTGATACAAAGACCGGACAATAAACTTTGGGCACCCCTCGTCGGATGCAACGACCTCTGGGGATGTGTTGACGTTCATTCTTATGCATTCTTGATTATCATATTATTATGTTTCTTCTTGGATTTTCATGCTAATCATGTCATTTGGCGGCTAACCCTAACAAGTAACGAAAGATTGCACATTAAGTGTTTCCTGTGGAAAAATGCCAAAAAAAATTAGGTACAAGAAGAGATAACTTTGGGAACCTTCTAGAAGAAGAGCTAAATGAAAAGATAAAAATTGAGTATTTTTTTTAAGAATTTACATCCAAAATTGTCAAGAATCTACGGGAGTATGGACTATAGCCTTACAAGGGGAGGAAAGGGGGACCCCACCTGTTAGCGTCCTAGCACCGCCCCACGCATCGCCTCGGGCCACCCCTTCCTTGTTGTCCAAGTTGAAGACTCCTCTCTCCCTTCGCCTATATAAGTCCATCGACACCTCCATACGGCAAATACGAAGACAGGAGATAAAAAAACTAGGGTTTTGCAGAAGAAAAAGGAGAAGAAGCTGTCAGAGTCGTGCCTCGCACTGCAAACGCCATCCCGCGTAGCCCTAGCATGGTGTCGTGCTGACCCCCTTACCGACCCTTACCGGAGCACAACAACTTCCACAACTTCTTCCTTGCTGTTCTTCTACACCTCTATGATGTATCCCGAAGCTAGGAGGGTTAGACCTTGCAGTGTAATCAACTGTGGTACTAACTATGAAACTATTGGTACTTAATGGCTATTATTAGTCTACTAGATATTGTGTTACTTGTGATGAGACGACTGTTGTTGAGCTAATTACGGAGTGTTCTTTTGAGCTGCGGCTTATGGCTTTTAACTATAACTTGTTAGTCTAATAAATAGTGATTACTAAAAAAAGACAAACTTAAAAGTCGGCTAAAAAAACCAAAAAGAACAATTTAGCTAGGTTCTTTTTAGCTTTGGCTTATCACTCCTACTACAGTAATTAGCTTTTAGACTGTGTCTTTTCAAGACGAGGTTTTCAGGTACATATTAGTAGACAATGCACCAAGTTTAATTATACTGACCAAAATCACTTGTTATTATTTTTCTCTGCGTACTGTCTCTCGTGAACAGTCAAAATTCAAAAATCATAAGTCAAAAGCCAAAGCTATAACCCAAAAGAACCCACCCAAAGCTAACGTAGTGCTCCACTGGGCTTAAGCTTAAAACTTATTTCACTGTTTGGCATTGTTGCAGTCTTATTTTGCACTATAGCCGCTGTTAGCTTTTTCAGCTTAATTAAATTTAAAAAATAAAAAAAGAATACGTCATCATGGATAATGCAAAGAAAGGAATAAGGAGCAAAAAGCAAAAAAAAAGCCTAAAACTAAAGAAATCAGAAAAAGATAAAATTAAAAAAAATAGAAACTTAAGCTTAAAGCCCATTGAAGCACAGATAGGCTTGTATAGATAGATTGATTACGCTAAGCGAGACAAGTCACCATCACTGTTGTTGTACAATGTTGTCCAACCCATATGACAACCTATACCAGGTGCCTACTTGTCAGTCATGTCAAATGGAGCATTTTCCCACCCACTTCCCAGCGGTGGAAAGAATTTTTTTTACGAATAATTCATTTTTTATTCGAAAATACATAAATATACCCGCGGGAAATTTTTTTACAGAAATAGGCTTAAGTCACCCTCCCTCCATTGGACGACTCTCACCTTTCGCCCAACCGGGAGACGACATTTAGGGAATATGAGAACCGTAGCAAGTTTTTGTTACTCTATACTTTCTTACGAACAGCCTAAAAGCCATAAACCATAGCTAAAAACCATAAGTCGAAGGAAAAAAAACCCAATGGCATCCCCGTCTCCCATCTTACAACAGCAGATCAGTATCCTACAGGGGAGAGGGACTCGGGATGGGAGGGGAAAATGGCATCCAAGGTTACAACAGCAGATCGAGAACATTTTTAGCACAATGCGATTTGTTTGGGCGATTTACCAGCAAGAGCTGTTTCAGACAAAGATAGGTGGTTACAAATCAACTAAGACGCTAATTTTTCTTGGCAAATCGATCTACTTCATCCCAAAAGCGAACGACAACTTTGGTCGCGACTTGTTCTTGCCCAGCAGCTTCATCTGGTTCTGCTTCTGCTGCTCTTCCTCCATCTGTTTTCGCTTCATGGCTTCCTCCCTCTCTTTCTGAAGCCTCTCCAGCTCCTGGTACCGCTCTAGTTCTTTCTGCTGCTGTTCCATCGCTTCCTTCATCCGAGACTCCTCTGCTTTCTTTCGGTCTTCCTCGAGCTTCTTCTCTAGCTCCTCACGCTCTTTCCTTTCGCGTTCCTGCATCAACAAGAAACCCAATAAAAAAACACACTACGACAGATTTCTGCAGCATTATTGTAACATGAAACTGATAATCAAGCAACAGGTAAACAGAAGGAATATTATAATCTTCTCCAAATATCTTACAGTAGCCTCCATCCACAATCCTCTATTGATATTGGTAAAATGTCCAGATGATCTTGTTGTTTCATCAATGGAATAATGTCATAGTGTAAAAGAGCAGAAAAATGAGCTAGCGACAGGACGCTTACCGCTTTATGCTTGGCTTCAATCAAGGCTGCCTCCTTTTCTTTCTCAATTTGGAACGCTACCTCCTCATGTATCCTTTTTCGCCCTTCATCAATACGTCTTTGTATTTCATGTTTGATTTCCTCAGAATTCAAACTCTCCTCAACTTGTTTCCTAATGGCTTGCTCAATTCTTTTTGTAGTTTCCTCCTCTAATAGTCTCAGTTCAACTTCTTTTTGGCGCCTGCAATTGAGACAAGTTAATAAAGTGTACTTTGGAAAACAGAATATTGCCAGTGCCAACACTTTCAGATCTTCAAGGCCACAAAAGCAGCTTAAAGCAAAGCACAAGATTTACAATCTTTAACACTATCTACGATCAACTATACCTTTCATCAGCATGGTGTTGAATACAAGCTAATGCATTTCAGGCATACCTCTAGTATGATTCCACATCCAAAAAACGAATTATCAAAACTGGTCAAGAGTAGATAAAGGATCACCAATTGCATCATCAAATATAACAAGTGGAACTATAGCAGTAGCTTCCTTCGGAAAAGCCTGTAGAGAAGAATGTCAAGTAACTTGTGGCAGGTTTAGAGCTAATCATGTAATTATTTCAATATTCCATCTAAATCATATTTTTGTATGCTTCACATCTACTAAAAACACAGTTCAAAGCAATTACAAAATGGCTTGCTTATTATTACTTGTTAGTGGAAGCAAAATAATTTAGCAAACTTTTTAATGACAGGTTATCACATACAACATGGGATGACTTAACTGGAATAAAAACTAACTGCAGTCCCCGTACTACAGATTAGAAAACATGAGCAAAGGTAAGCTGAAACAACACTGTGGTACATATTTGAAATTCTGCTGCTTTGGTTTCGTTCCCTTTTATAGATTGCATTTCAGTGCACTGGGCAAACTAATCCAGATTCAACAACCAGGAGAGTGATATACTGTTTTTTTTTTTACAGAAAGCCCAAAACATGAGAACTTCACTCTATTGGGTCAGTAGTTAAAAATAATACTGTTTTTTTTTTACGGAAAGCACAAAACACACCAAAGCTAAAGGGGCAAAAAAAAAAAGGAGGAACACCACTATATAGGAACCACAGGCCGGTTGCTAATGTCCCCAAGTTAACACATTAGCCATCCTAAATTCTATCTGGCGATTTCAATTGAATAAGCATAAGAACATGAGAACATCCATAAAGAAATATAAATAAATTAATTTGGAAATTATGGACAAGTAGGCCCCTTCAGAATTATAAATTTAACCTATCAATTTCTATGTTGCTTGAGAACCCTTTAAAAAGAACTCGAAGTATGCATTAAAGAAGCCATCCCATCTCTTAGCAGATAGCATATGAGGAAAAACTGTCTTGCTCAGAAGCTAACTTAAATTAGTGGACAGAAAAGAACAATTAACATTGCACTTCATACTTGTTAGAATTTGCTTAAAGAAAATTCAATCTTAGTTCCATGCAGTCTGCCCATCATAGATGACTTCTTCAGAGCTAGCTTGCGAAAACTTAAGCCAACAAATATATCCAAAAAAATAAGAGCTCCTAGCAAACTGGGGATTATTTCATAAACCAAAGCGATCTAGATTCAATAATTAACTAAGCCATAATTGTTTCATTATTGTGTAATAAAATAATAATTAAATTGCGATACATGTATTCAGAACAAACATATATTTTAGAGCACAGATAGCCAAATAGAGCTGACCTCGTGATATATTCTGGTGCAAACAGCAGTTAGATGAACACAATTCAACAGCACTTTGAAAAAGTTGATTAATGTCTTGTTGACATCATAAAAGAGATATGTGGAAGTGGGTAAACAGTAAACAGTTTGGTTTGTAGATGGCATAATCTATACATAGCAAAGCAGATACTCCCCACCTTTTCTTCTCTTCTTCTAGCCTTTGTTTATTAATGGCATTCTTATTCTCTGCAGACCCAAGGGGAGGACTTTGAGATTTGGTAATTGGAGAGCTAGTGATGCTCCGACTTCTCTTTCTTTTGTAACGTCTTTCTGATGGAGATCGACTTTTGTGCCTCCTAGATGGAGAACGGCTTTTGCGCCGTCTTGGGGAAGGTGAAGGGCTCTTCCTTCTGAAATACAAATATTATGATTGTGAGGAAATAGAAGCATACCAACATAAAACAGGGTTTCACTGTCAGTTACTGAAGCCCTAAAATGTGAGCGAAAGCACTTACCTCAAACATTGTTAGAATAACCTTTGGAGGATTCCACAGCAATACAGCATAGAGTAAATATCTTTGTAGGTTCCATGCTTTTTACCAAAGGAATTCTTGTTAGTCCATACAGGCAAGCAATGCAGAATACGGGATAACTATATGTAAGCATCATCTGCTCATATATTCCAAGTCGCCTCCTTTTGCATTCCTTCTTTAACATGTTCTGTTGGTCTGGATGCAAAATGGCTCACACAGATTTTACTGGTTTCTATATCAGATTGACAACATAAGCTATTTCCAATGGGATTGTTCTTTTTGGCTTCGGCTTATGACTTTTGGTTGCGGCTTATGACTTTTAGGCTGTTCATAAGAGAGAGTACAGAGTAACAAAAACTCTCGTGCGGTTTTTGCCAATGTAAATGAAGTCGTTACAGTATATACTACAATCAACTTGTAAACCCCGCTTTAAAATACACTCCGTTTAAAAGTTAATTACCGTAAAAAAGCCGAAATGCAACTTGTAAAAGATGAAAAGAAGAGGCCCATCAATCCCCCGGGGCTTACCTAGGATGGGGATATTTAAAGAACCAGTCAGCTTTTAGAAAAAAAAAATGCCATTTTTTTCACTGGCATGAAAGGTTGAAACTTTGCAAGAACATAATTATCCAGACATAAACCTAACCCTCCATTGCGGCCCATATTCTTCCCCCTCCCCTCTTTTGGCCTTTGCAGCTCTGCTTACCTAATGATGATCTACAAAGACAGTGTGGCCTGATATTCCTCTATTGTTATCTCAAGAGCTTCCTCTCTGATGGCTTGAGCATCCAGATAATTAGCGATTACTGCAGCTGAGGAGGGTTTAGAACAAAGGGGTTGTAGGCAGCAAGATGAATCCTATCTCATGGTCAGGATTACAGAAGGCAGTCCGGCGGCAAGACAAGTCCTATCTCATTAGGCATTGTCGTTAGTGTTTCATCTTCTTTTTCAAGCCACCGCTCTTCTTGACAAAAGAAAGCGGTAAACAAATCTTTTACTTAATCTCCTCATTTTCCGAATGTCACTATTGGCTGGTGGCAAATGCAACAAAAGTGTTGTTGCCAAACACAACTAACCATGTACAGTGAGCAAAGGCACACCTAAGGCATGTAACACTACTTTTCTCCCCTCTGCTCTATCCCAACCCCATGGCATGGACAGTATTTCTCTCCTCCTCGCGAAAAGATGTGCCCAAAATTTCCAAATAGAATTCCATTCCTGGAAGAATCTTATCCTGAATTTCCTAACAGGGCCTGAGTACCGTGTATGATATCCAAGCAACTCCTATACTACACATGTTCATGTCTAAGCAACGAAGAAAAACGGAACGATATTTCCTCCGTAACATTAATTGCTCCTTAGCGAGGTGAATACTACACATATCATAGAACAATCACATCAACTGAGATAATAGCAGAAAGCGCTGGCAGTTCCTAAGAATCACGTAAACCAACTATTCATAATTTCATAGATCCAAGAACCATGAGGAGAACCACAAGTTCCATTCCATTAAGCAAGTTTGCATTATAGTACATCCCATGCCACAAAATAAAAACAGAAAATTAATCAGCAGCTTAGCATCTCCTTTTCTCTAATCTTTCTATACAGTATACACAACACACAAGGAAGGACAGGTGGCAAAAAAATAGGGAAAGGCGCGCCAGATTGCGATGGCGTGTGACAGGGGAGATCACCTATAGGAGAAGCGATAGGGAGACCTGCTACGGCTGGGGCTGCGATCCCTGCGGCCCCGCCAGCCGCGGTACCGCGGGGACGGCGACCGCCGGCGCCGGCGCAGTGGCGACCGCGACAGGTCGCGCGGCATCCGGCCGAAAGCTACAACCTCTGCGGAGCCCGGCACGAGCAGATCCGGCCGGAGACGGGAACGTCGTGGACGGGCGGCGGCGGATTGAACGCCGATCGACGTGGAGACGAGAGGTTTTGGGGGGCGCCAATGGCGACGGAAGCTGGGAAAAGTGGGAGGTCGCGGAAGGGATGAGGAAAACCTAGGCCGTGGGCCCCAGCTACCAACAGGGACCGGCTATATGCTGCAGCTAACAGCTGCAGGACGTCTTGGCCGTCCGATCAGGAACCGACGGCTCAGATTACGGAGCAATTGTGCCGGGAAAAAAAAAGACTACGGAGTAATTGGTGCTAAATTCATTGAAACCTTTGCTCAACGTGGAAGTCGGGCTTCTATCAAAAAAAAAACGTGGAAGTCGGGCTGGGTGGATTTTTTTGACTCAACCTTATGGTTTTACGGGTGTGGATTTTGAATTATATTCTATTTATAAACGATAGTATAATTTATCTATAGATTTCAATTTAAAAACTACATTGATTTTAAACCGATTATCGTTCTATAACGATGACTTCTATAGATGACGGTTCTATCATACAAACTCTACCTATCTCTTGTCTCAGGAAATAAAACCTTGTAACCAACGGTGTCATTTGCCTCCTCTCTTACATCTCGGCTCTATCCCTCATACCATTGCTTCCATCTTTATTTTTGTCTTTCTTGAATTGCTACGCTGCTGCTGCTCACACACTATAATAGACTAACACCACCTCTCCACTAACTTCCATAATGCACTGTTGATTGATACTTCAATAAGATCTGAGCTAGGTTTTTTTTGCTTGCCGCTTTTGACTTTTGCTACAATAACTAGTTTTTAAAATAGTGCATCTTTTTAAGATGAGATTTACAAGTCGATTGTAGTAGACACTGTACCGATTTCAACTATATCGGTCAAAAATCGCATGCGACTATCTCTTTCTTCGTACTCTCCCGCGTGAACAGCCGGGATTCAAAAGCTATAAGCCACAACCCCAAAAAAACTCACGCCTGATGAGGATATGCAGCGCATATGCACCTATTTGGACTAGAGAGGGAGGGAGTTCAACTCAAGAAGAGGACACAGGATCAAACAAGTTTTGGCTCTCGTAGTTTTGTTCACAAAGATTATAAAGCCTTTAGCATCAATTATGAGTTTATAATGTGCACAAAAATACATATTTAGAAAGCTTAGGAAGTGTAATTTCCAACTGATCAAATGGATCTTGATTTGAAGCATTCTATAAAAAGTTAGTGTAACTTCATTGGATGTTACACGATCTTTCCAGAAAGTCGTGCGAGGGTTGACAATTTTGAGGAGTACATGACTTGTATGATTTCTTTGGGTAATATTCGGATATTCCATGACTTACTAATGGTCTAGGAGACTTCGTTTTCATGGATCTAAGTAGGCCCAAACAAGGAATTCGAATATAGGAAGGTTTAAAGTCAATTTGGATTGAACTCATCATAGCAGTACAACCCGTTTTTAAAATGCAATATCTTTTGACGGAGTCTAATTTGAATATTTTTGTACTTGTTGAAAAGCTAACTTTGACACCAACGCAAGGTATTAAATGCCAGCTTCATATTCCATCTATGTGCACTGCAACAATAAAAACAAATTGATGACAAAAAGTTTAGGGTTTCTTTTTTTAGTCTAATTAATGTAAAAAGTTTGTTTCTTGTTTTAGGTACCATAGGAGGGCTATATAAGTCATTGTAGACGTCCTTGTAACTCAGACTCAATATTATGAATTAAAATACACATTTATATTTTAGCTTTTAGCTACTTCCGTGATGAGGGTCGCACTATTATCTAGGTCACGCGTCTATTCTTACTAGTTGATTGGTATTGCCACTTCCAAAGGGAAATTGGGCATTCTAAAGATCGTTATGTCTTTTCACTGTGAATTGAGAATCGATATTCTTCACTTAGTGGTCAGTGGAGAACATCACATGTGTGATTAGGTGAATTAAAGAGTTGCAAGCCAATTGCATGGCAGCGGGGGATCAATTACGATTCATCAAGTTTTCATGCAGGTTATCACCGATCCTACGTCGAGAAGATCGGGCACCCCGTATCATCTTGGTATCAAATCTTTATTTACTCAATAAGATTTTGTAACCCAAAAACTTGTTTTGCATATTAGATGTCAATTCCAGATTAGTATTTGTCAAACACCAAGGGTTTGGGGGTAAGGTACGGTGGGGTTGCTCATACACATCCTATCGATTGTTGGTTTTGGTTTTTATTAGGTGGAGTTGTATCTGAATTGTAAATCGAGTTTGTAGTTATCAGTTAGTATCGCTAGGTCTGTATTTTTTGGTTTCAGGTTGTGTGTGTTTGCCATTGTCGTCGTCGTCGTTATCATCTTCATCATCGACCCACAACTTCAACAACCAACACAAGTCAAGGATGACTCGTTTGGAGGGAGGACGAATAATGAGGATACACAGTGCATATACACCTATTTGGGCTAGAGAGGAAGGTCAGTAAGTTCGGCTCAAGAGGAGGACACAAGATCAATCAAATTTTGGAACTTGGAGTTTTGTCCATGAAGTTCATAAAGGTTTTGGTGCCAATTTTGATGATGGTTTGGTGTGCACAAAATACATATTTCGAAAGCTTATGAAGTGTACTTTCCAATGGATGAAACAGATCTTGATTTAGAGCTTTTTGTCTATCTGTGCGCCGAGACAAAGATGGCAGCAGTAAAGCGCCTCTTCTTTTCGGCTTTAGCTTTTAGCTCTTCTACAGTAAATTACTTTTCTACGGTAACTAGTTTTTAAATGGAGTGTCTTTTCAAGACAAAGTCTATAAATTGATTGTAGTAGACAATTCATGTGCATGCGCATTCTCGAAATCGACTATTTAAGGATAGTAATGGCTGGGCAACAGATTTTTTGTGTCCCTTTGGGTATGCAATTGCAAGCTGTAGGACAGAGAAAAGGGGTGACATGTGAAGGAGGGATGCTTAAATGTAAGGTGCTACTGCAGATCTGGTCTGGCTGCCTGGGATAGTTTCCTTTCACCCATGCCTGCGGGCAGAAGAGGCTGGCTGTTTCTTCTTACTTCTTTACTACAGGAATTTGAACCTTTTCTGCTCTCGTATTTACTAGTCTGGATATAATCACACCTTTTATGTTGGATATAATACTACTTTAAAGTATCTTTTTTTTAGCATAAAGGCAAAATTATACCGAAATCGATTCCTACAACAAACTAGACTCCATGTTGCAACACAAATGCAACAGCTGGAAATCTCCCCCGTGATGCTGTTGCTTTTTATTGCTAGCTGAATCTGAATCTTTTTTTTTGGGAGTCAATTCTGAGCATTGGTATACTCTAATACTTCCGTATATGTTTTTTTTTGCGAGTATAAGCATCACACATCGGTATACACAATTAGCTAAAAAACTAGAGAGTACATAGAAATCCATACCACACATGCACACATGCGTGCACGTCAACGGAACCTGCACCCTGCACCAGAATCTTGTCACTGTGGTTTATAACTTTTAAATTCTAACTGTTTGTGAGATATATTATAATGATAGATAGTCGTATATGATTTTAACGGTATAGCTAAATCGATATAATATTTATTATAATTAACTAATAGATCTTATATTAAAAAACATAATGTTTAAAAATTAGTATATATTTCCGTACCTATCCATACCACACACGCATACGCGTATGCTCGTCAACTGGACTTTTTCTAGAAAATGGCCTAAAATCTTGTGGGTATATGTGGTGTGAGTGTGTATGTGTGAATTATGTATATAAAAAAAGAAAATGGTCCAAAGTCCTGTCAGCTCAGTAAAGTATCGGCCCGGCCCGGCCCGGCCCGGCCAGGCCCTTTTTCTGATGCGAACACGAACGCCTCGGGAGACGTCGGCGTGGTGGTGGTGCAAGTGGGTGGAAGAGAAGAAAAGAAGAAATCGAAGCTTCAAAAAAAAAGAAAGAAAGAAAGAAAAAGGTGGAAGCATCGAGCCGAGGCGGAGGCGGAAGCGAGGAGGAAGAAGAAGATGAGGAAGAAGCTGGGCACCCGGTTCCCCGCGGTTCGTGCTCCTCTCTCTCTCTCTCTCTCTCTCTCTCTCTCTCTCCCCGCTCCCTCTCTCGTTTCGCTCTGATCTGCGCGCCCGTGATCCGATCTGGGCGCTCGCGCGCCGCCGCGCCGTGGTGGATCTTGGTTTCTTGCTCGGTGGATCTTTGCCGTTGACTCGCGCTTTCTGCCTCTTCTTGGGTCCCGCTTCGCTATTGAGGCGCCGCCGGGGTGGAGGCGCGCGGGGCGAGGGATTGTTGAGTCGTTCTTGTCTCGCGCGCTGGCGAATTGGATGAAATCTTTTGTGTTTGAGTTCTTTGCTCGTGGTGGATGGAAGGAGGGGAGGCGAGGTGAGCTCGGTGGTCTTCTGGGTTTGGTTTGGTGGAGGGAAAAGATTCTTGGCCACTCGCTCGTAGTCGTAGCTAACTAATAATTGATCCTCGTGAGGTGTTGAAGGAGCGGCCTAGTGTGGTGTTGCTGTGCTATAGGTTGCACTCCGCTGCCTGGCCTCCAAGATGTGCAAAACGAACTGAATTCGTGGTCTTGTACTGCTGTTAGCATGCGCAGTTGGTTACGAGATCTCCTGAACACTCGAGGGCGTATTGCCGGTGATAGAAAGGAATTACGATATGCTCTGTAGCGCCGGGGTTCCTGAGCAGTACAATTCGGCATGCGCGACCTATATCGTGGCCTTCTATGTTGGCAGGAGCCTTCGAAACCTTTGGCTGTTCTATTGTCATAAGGTGGAAGGACATCTGTCGAGGTTTCAAATTACATTACACTAGACCTGTATGCTTTGCTTTGTGGGGGTGCTTAGGATGATTTTTAGGGGAATAGCCATTTCATATTTCTATGCGTGACATGACATGGCTTTAACTGCTCCATGGCGTCTCTGCTGATTACTGAAGGTTTTGTTTTAGTTTTTCTGCTGTATGTACTGGTTGCTGAAAGTTTGGTTCTCCTTGTTAGTTTTGCTTAGCATTACCTTGTGTTGGCTAGTGTGGCTCTTTCATGGTAGATGCCACATGATGGACTGATTCAGTATTATGTCGTATGCTGGGGTATTATATATTGTCCAGTTGTAAATTGTGTGAAATATTTATATTCCCTATTTCACTCTTTGTTGTGATAGGCACGTATCAAAAAGATAATGCAAGCAGATGAGGACGTTGGCAAGATTGCACTGGCTGTGCCTGTTTTAGTTTGTAAGTTTGGCAATAATCTTTTTGTTTTTTGTATTGATGTTATGATGTAGGATGTCGATATTTGCATTATTGTTCTGCATTTGCTAGAGGTTCTGCTTTAAAAAATGCAAATAAAGGGATAAGAAAGTATTATGCTAAAATTTTCATCAACAATGAAAACATCCAGAAAACTGCAGTAGTTACAACCAGGGATAGAAATATCAAAACCGGTGCAAAACCTGGCCGACGGGTGGTAACGGTAACCGGTCAGTTGCTGGAAAACCCGGGAAAAAACGGAATGAAATTCACATTTCAAACTTTGAATTTGGCGGTTTGAAAACCGGTAACCATTCCAATTACCGGAAAAAACCAAAAAAACCAGTAAAAGTTAGAGAAAACCCAGCACAAAATGTTGAGACTAGCATATTTATGCATATTTAGTTCATACAATAAGTAATCTAGCACAAAAAATGCCTAAACCAACTTAGTAACTTACTAGGTTACCGGCCGTTTTTTTCCCTCCCGGCACCCACCGGGCTCTCTCTCTATCTATCCATCCATCCACCCACCCACCCACCCATCCTATCTGTCTATCTATCTATCTATCTATATATATATATATATATATATATATATATATATATATATATATATATATATATATATATATATTATTTACAGCTGGGTAATAATTGTTGTCCGCTAGAACAAATTTGTTTCACATGTTATTTCTGTTGAACTAATTATACAAAAGAAACATTCGTATCATAATCTATAGTTGTCAATATTTTCTGTTGCGTTGCACCCCCTCTGTTTAGAAATATATGACGTCTTAGAATTTGAGTGGTCAAACTTCCTTAATTTTGACCGCCAATATGTACGGAAATATTTACATTGATCATATGAAAGTAGTATCATTAGATTTGTTATAAGAAGTTGAGAAGTACTTTTGGAATATAATATTTGTATACTTTTAACTAACACATTACTATGGAAATTGATGGTCAAAGTTACTTATTGGAGACTGTGTCTTGTCCAAAGCGTCATATATTTTTGAACAGAGGGAGTAGGTTTTTTGGGCATCATTGCTTTCATGTTAGAATGCTAGTTAATACCATGATGAAGCATATGAGTGTCTGACATTCTGAATTTATTGTTTACATGCAGCGAGAGCCCTTGAATTGTTTTTGCAAGATTTAATTGACCGGACTTACGAAATTACTCTTCAAAGTGGTGCAAAGACATTGAATTCCTTCCACCTGTGAGTTCTATACTGCTGACTTTTTAGATATTATTTATGACTATGTTGTGGTGTGTTGCATCCTTCCATGTTTTCGTGACCTATGAAAAGCTTGGAAGTTTCCAGATTTAAAGGTCTAACACCATACTATGATGAATTATTCAGTAACAGATTTAAACCTGGAAATTTGTCAATTGCCGCGTTTGAAGTTTGGCTGACTTCTCACATATGCATAAGCGTCCCAGATAGCATAGAGATTAGAGAATCCCACAAACCTAAAATGTTAGGTTTATTCTTGCTTGGACTTTGGAGCTTAGACCTCTTGAAATGCCATCCCTTCTTTGTATGGACTGTTAACATGTGCAGTTTGAACTTAACGTTTTAACCTGAATTTCTTTTTTGTAATTTATGATATTTTACCCTTTTCTTGTTATTTCTCATGCCATGCCATATTGCTCACTGATTTACTTTTGTAACTTCCAGTTCTAGATCTTGTTTGGCATACGTCTTTTTCAAAATATTAGTTCTCCGGATCTTTTGGATAGCAATGTTTTCCTTGTGCTGAGAAATGGATAGAGATTGATTTTTTAAAGAACTGTCCTATGGCAGTGGATCCAAGTATTGCATGTGGCTTGTCTATGCAAACTCTCCTAAAAATGTTTTTTATTTTGCAATGAAGCATATCTTATTGGTCATTTCTTTTGTTACCCTCTCGACAGTATTTGAACTACATAATTCATTATGTGCGTGCTCGGGATTGTAAAAGTTGATTGGTTTGTGAATCTTTTGGATATATTGTTTATCTGATTTAGTGCATTACACTTGTGTTGCTGGAGAAGTTTTCCAGAATTACTATCCCAATTATCATGTCATTGCACACTATAGGTCATCCTTGTTCTATTCAACGAAAACGTTTGGGGTTTAACCAATACAAAAACAAAAACAAAAAAATGTGAAGACTGTCAATTTAGTTAGTGAATTTGTCTGACTTCTGGATGGAAAGATTTTTTTCGGCTGAAGTCTGGGCTTCAAAATAATCTACTTAAAATTTGAATATTAAATTTGAAAGCGGGTCAGTTTCAGACTTGGAAAGTGGGTGGAAACTGAGCTGATCCTTCTCATAGGTCTCAAACATGTGTCTGTCCAATTTCTTTATGAGTTAAACTTTCGTCTTTAAATTTGCACTGTTGTGTTGAGGTCAATCTAATGACTAAGCCTTTTCTTCTTTTGGTATGTTTTGTGAGTATGGCTATATGGTGTCTTCTGTTCATTTTTTGTCAGCTTTATAAGTTACGCAAGTGAATCATGGCCTTTTATCTTTCTGTTCTCTTCAAATTGCTTGCACATTTTTTTGGAGACCACCTTGCACAATTAGTTTATGCTGGGTGTTTAAAACTTTGTGCCTTTAGTAACTAATGGTCTATATGTTTCTTCTGAGATGCTCAGAAAGCAATGTGTGAAGAGTTACAGCTCTTTTGACTTCCTAAGTGAGATTGTCAGCAAGGTACCAGACCTTGGTGGCGCTGACTCTTGTGGTGATGAAAGAGGATTACCCAGAAGAAGGTAAATTCAATTAATATAGTAGACTTTGCATGACACATTGTAACAACTATCCGGCAACTGATTAATGCTTGAAATTCACTCTTCAGAAAAGCCTTGTCAAATAGAAGCGACCCAGAGAATGAGGAATCTCGATCCAGCAAAATTGTATACTTTCATCACATTTCACCAGAGTAAAGTTTTCTTAATGGATGAGTTGATAACAGAATTGTTGTTTTTGCAGGCCATAAGAAGCTCAAACATCAGTCCCAGAGGACGAGGCAGAGGTCGAGGTAGAGGACGAGGGCGACCACCAACCAAGAGAAAGGAAGTTGGTTATGTCCAATTCGAGGATGAGAGCAGCATGTTTGCTGAACAAGGTGAACCCTTACCAGGAGACGATGCAGTTCCAGAGACCATCCATGGTAATGAGAACATTCCTCAAAGCGCACATCCTCCAGTAGAGGCTCCATCAGCCGCAGCGCCAGCTGCAAGCTCAAAGGTGGAAGAAGCCAACACTGACCATCAGCCAGATTGGCCTATGCCAGAGGCGATTGGAAACATTGGTGTCGGACCATCTGGCTTTGGACATCTGACGGTGCAAGTTGATGAAGACGAGGACTACGACAACGAGGATTAGTCATAGTCATACTCATTGCATGCACTAACAGGACAGTTCTCCTGGTGTTGTAAAATGTAAATATAGTCAAGTAGTTGCTGCAGCTAGCTGTGATGTGCTGCTGATGTTATGCAGTTATGTAGTTGTCCCGTGTAACTTTTCTGTTTCTCAATAATTGCTTGCTAGTTGCCTCACATTGTTTGACATGATTGACTAAAGTGTTGTCAGATTTAACCCAGTATTGAAGCAGTAAATTTGTGCTGTAATGTTATATTGTAACCACCAGTAATTTTCTGTTACTATATTACGGTGTAATCTTAGTATACTATGGGGAAAACGTGGGGAAAATGCTATATCGGCCTGTACTCAGTTCTCATTATCTCGAGACAGCCGCGGTCTGGCATTTACCAAGTAATGATGTAAATGAACTTGTAACTACAACAAAATCCACATTTTTCATGGACAGTTTACGCTTTGTAAGTCATAATGGCCAGGAGCGTATTTCCAGATTTGAAAGACTAGAGCATGAAATTGTTCCCGGAAAAGAGAAGAATACAGCATGAAAAAAGACGAATTCGAACTACTTTCTGGTGCAATCAGAACTGTTACAAATGTGATAGTCCATATGTAAAAGGGAGTTTACAACACTGTAATTGAAATGTAAATGCACGCAAGAACTGGCAACCCGTCCAGTCCCTTAATGTTACAAGGATGCGAAAATTAATTCAATAAACCATGATAGAGATTGTCAATGCGAAAAGGGTAATGTCATACACTTAGTCACCAACTAAGCATCAATCGGTGAAAAACAAATTGTTGTTCCTGCATCCTATGCTGGTGTCCAAACGATCCATCCTAGGCACTCTTTCCTAAGAGGAGAGTCGGCGAAAATTGCTCTGATAAAATTCTGCGCCTGTGTAAACAGATTAGTTAAAATTTACACTAAATAGACTTCAATTTAGCGAATTAAGGCATATATTAACATTCAGGAAGCAGCAAGAATTAGGGACTGGAACTTTCGGAACAAAATGTTCCAAATTACAAAGTCACACCTAAAGTTATGAGGAAATAAATCTAGCTAGGGACAACGTCAGAAGATGTAGACTACAACTGTTGGATCATGGATCGTATCAAAGAAACAAAACAAAATGTACTTGTTTCGACAATATTAAAAATAGGCACATAACAGGCCCGCAAAATGAATGAGATCAAATCATACTAGATTTCTGGGACCCTGTTGACACTACTGCTCTGATAACCATCTCAATCCTTTAACAACCACTGCTCCACGCACCCACCTCCTATTTCTGGGTTTTTTGTGTTCTAAAAGACTTATTTCACTTCCTCATTAATTTTATTAACCACTGGGCCCCTAAGTGTGCTAAAATAACGGTTCTTATCAAGTAGGACCTACTCTCAAATGACACCATGAAGTATCCAAACCAACAAGAATAATACGAAAGCAGGCATAATAGTAAACAGGTAGTACCAACAACAGATGACGCCAAGCAGTCAAGCACTATCAAGCATCATAGTTTGCTAAACTCCACTCAAACAGGAAAAAAAATAGTTACTCACCTCAGATGATGTGAAACCAGAGTTAACTAGCTCCCCACTTTGTCAAGCAGCTGTGATGGACTTCAATGACATATCAAGCAACTCCGACTAGCATTATATATGCTTTCAAGAGCGGAATGAGTGCAAATGTCTTCTGAGTCCATATATGCAGTGGTTTCATTAGAATACTAAACTGGGAGGTTGAATAAATGCAAATGCCTTATTGCTCCTAGTTTTAGTTTATAGCCCATACGATGGTGTGATTGGAATTTAACTCAGACCAAAGATGATGAAGCCTCCCTCAGCGCAAATTGAACTCGCATGCCAATTAATGCAGATATAGTGTGTACAAAGGCCAACAGAAAAAAGGGTAATGACAAAGGCACCAAGTCACTAACTAATCATCAATCGGTGAAAAACAAATTGTGGTTCCTGCATCCTATGCTGGTGTCCTAACGATCCATCCTAAGCACTCCTTCCTAAGAGGAGAGTCGGCGAAAATTGCTTTTATAAAATTCTGCACCTGCATAAAGTAAACAGATTAGTTAAAATTTACACTAAATAGACTTCAATTTAGCAAATTAAGGCATATCTTAACATTCAGGAAGCAGCGAGAATTAGGGATTAGAACTTTTCGGGAAAAATGTTTCAAATTACTGAAACAAAACCGAAATTTCAAAAGAAATTTGAATTCTTGTATGATTTTGATTTCTTGTGAACCTTGGCCTAATCTAGCTTAAATCCTAGCCCTTCATGCCCAGAATTCCCTGCTGCACTGCTTTCTATGGCCGTTCACTGCTCGAAAAATATCACCGCCGCCCCTGATATTTCCGCCGCCGTCCCGATTTCTCTGCTCCCGCACCTTCCCGCTGCTTCTTGCCACTGCCACACTGCTGCAAGCTGGCAGAGGCCGTACCACCTTACTCTTCCTGCCCAGACCCCTCTTAATTGTTCCTACCACGCGTCAAAGCCGCCGGCCACGCCCGCCACCGCCTCTTGTAGGGACCCAGATTTTACAATCCGGATTCCTCTGTGATTTTCTGCACTATTCCCTGGATCAGTAGATAGTGCTCACAGTTACAGTAATGAATATCAAATACATATCATGCGGAAGCGTAAATATAATAGTAAACTTACTTATGGGCCGATTAGGCCGAAATCATTAAATTGCAGCAGCGGAAGAACGAAGCACACAGGTGGGACCTTCAGGACATGCCCACAGGCAGCCAACTGGAGGTTCGCGACCTAGCCCTTGACATCTTCATCTTCTCGGCCAGCTTGTCCAATCTTGTTGCTGAGGCAAGGTGATTTGATTCCTGATTCTGAATTTTGTCGCAAAAGCGAGCGTGAGCACTCCGACCCCGTGCTCCGCGAGCCAATACACAGAATGCAAATAAATAGTATGCATGGCTTAACAAAGGAGAGGCTCGGGTTATTTTATTTGCCAAAAATCGCTTTTGGTAGCATTATCATGATTTAATTTTTAGTATTATTGTTGCTACCTAAACTCCACACAATAATTACCATAATTGACTTAATCCACCAAAATACACTTTAATTATTGACTGCTGTCTAAGACTCCAAACAGCGAGTAACATCATTTACCTAATCCACCGATCTCTTTCTTTCTATATTGATTTCTATCTACCCCTCGAAACAGTGAGCGACATCATTTCATTAATCCCCTGATCATACAATCTCTATATGGTTTGTTGTCTAAAACTCTAAACATGTAGTGTCATCTTTTATCTAATATCACTTAATTAATCCACCAATATCGTTTGTATTCTAATCCCTAACAATCCAATCCTTTTTGTTATTGATCCACAACCATAATTTGCTCTTCCAATTATCAACCTTATTATCCATTATCCATCTCTAACTACTTCACTATTGCACCTCCACCAAGAATATCATTGATCAAGTCTACGAATCGCTAGTATACATCCACCAAGAGTATCATTGATCAGATCTAGGATTCTCTATTAAATATCCACCAAGAATATCATTGATCAGGTCTATGATTCACTAATATATCTCCACCAAGAATGTCATTGATCAAGATTAATCTCCTATAGTTATTTTCATACCTCCAATTTCCAGCAAAATCAATTCATCCATCTAGAAATCGTTCAAATCCTATTAATCCCAATATTGTCAACATCTTCCAAGAATTTATATCAAATATCAGTGTTGTAATCCAACGATTTACCTTCGCATTTCCTAATACTCCAAAAATCATATAATTCATCTATCTAGTCTATAAATCCATTTGGGCTCCATCCAATTATTTCTCCTAGACTCCACGCTATCATTATCCCTCCTATGATCAATCATGAATCCACCAACTAGAGTATGTGATTGCCATAAACAGTCATCTTCTTTTCTTACGACTCTATTTGTTCTTCCTGACATTTTATTTGTGAGAAATGTTACCATTATTTAAAAGTATAATACATAGAAATTTCCTGAGACCTAGCAGTTTTGAACAAACTCATAATGTTCAAGAGTATGCAATAATAATAGCGATCCAGATTCCATCCACCGTTACATGGCATCCGCACCATATAGCATCTTTCAGCGTTATAGCCGCTTAACTTACCACTGGGACGACACCTAGGACAATTCAAATCAGGGCTTTCCACTGCCCTTCCACTTTTCCATTCCCATTCATAAAGCATTTTGAAATAGAACTATATCTGGTTAAGTTCCCATGTCCGCCCTTGACCGTGGGCACGGCTATTCGAATAGTTTTGACTCTGCAGAGTTTGTACACTTTCACCACAAGAGACAATCAACTCATTGCCCCACACGATTCCTTAGAAGTGTGGTTGAGCAGACCATCACAGTGACTTTTCAAAGTATCTAGTCCCTTTTCTCATTCACCTTATGGGAAACAGCCCACTTGCGGTGGGTCTCATCTATGCGCGGGATGTTTCCCACAGCCACTACGCAGCTCAGGCTTCTACTTCCCGCAACGTAGGACAGCTGGGAAACTTCACCGTACACCGGTGTCCCTTCAAGCCCCCTTGCCATAGCGTAGCCCCATCAATCCCCTACCAGTGAGATGAGTCCGGGGATTTCGATAAATTTACTTAGCCAAGTTGTATTTTACAGACTTGTGGTTGTACTGTTTTACACAGGAGGTCATGACAAGATTCAGTCCTTATTGGTATCTGGGCGGTCTACCACTAACCCACTTTGTGCATCCACTGCACCACACATACACACCCTCGAACCATCCGCCCAGATAATTAAGTAAGTTGGGGTTTTTGAGAGTATAAAATAATCGTACCAACATATATCAGTCATTACCACCATGACTGCCCAAACCAGTTTCACATGATTGAAAATGACAATGAGTTTTGGGGCATTTCAGCGCCCCCTGAATATCTATAAAGTACTAAGCATAGCATATAGTTAGGGACTTATTTTTGAAATGTTACTATTATAATTTTGCTATGGCGACAAGGTTCACACATTCAAATATTCCAAGGAGGGTAATATTATTCAAGGTAAACAATGGACATATAACTAGAATCGTAAATTAAACATGTATTTGCATATAAACTAACAGCATGCAATTTGATAATTTAAATCAAAGTAATTTGCAGAAAACATAGGTTCAACATGATCAAAGTATTGACTCGCCTGGCGCGGTTTACCGCGGTCTTGAGCCCACTCAAAGCCTTCTTATGTGATGGGCTTGGATTCCTGGTCTTCGTCTTTATCTGAGTCTGGATCCTACTTGATTCCCATAGATCTTCCGGACCCAACTTCTAATTGCGCGACAAACAACTGAATCCAAATAAGAGCAAGTAACTCAAAAGATCCAATTAAATCCGAATAAACTCCATTTAGTCTTATTATGAGTTAATGGGTGGTTTGGGTTAATTGAGGTAAGGTCGATAATAGCATTTTGTGGTATGATATTTTATGTACCTCCATTTATTACTAGGCTAAGTTAATTAGAATTTGGGTCTATTTATATGAGTCCTAGCTTGCTATATAAATTTATGTTTAGTATCGCTATTCATTTGAAATTGACATTAAATTTAATTTATGACACCTTTATTATATTGCATTTACTTTAGCCACCATTTGGATTGTCTTTATCCCTAATTTTAGTTTAACTTAGCCATCGGGGCAAAGCTGGGTTTATTGTACAAGGTAACATTTCACTATGGCTACTGGCTAAAATATATATTAATGAGGTTTGTTTAAGGAGACATGATGATTATTGGGTATATATGTTGACATGTTAATTAAGGCCATCCTTATTGAATATAAACATTTATCCGAGCCACTTCTCCTCTCTAATGCCCTTTTTTTTAATAAATAATTAGACTTACACTTTAAATATTAAAGTCACACTAATCATTTATCATGGCGACTAATCCGAAATTTAATCATACATAAACTCGCTAAGCCTTATTTAAATCTTATTAGCTTCCCTAATTTTTGTTTCTAAGTTTTTCCTTTAATTTAGGATTAGATTTAAAATATATGCTTTAGGCTTACTAATCATACAGACACAATATTAGCTATTTCATGATTAAACATTTATTAACTTCATGTATATCCTAATAAATTTTGTACCTTCCATGGAGATATTAGAATTTTTATTCACCCTGGGGTTTTAAGCTAAACCATATGTTACTCATGTCTTTACTTAGTGATTAAACCTCCATTGATTACTTAAGCTATATTAGTTTGGCAGTAATCACAATAGTTAAATTTACTGCATGCTCTAGATCACTCCTCAGAATTTTCCTATAGTTCTTACTAATTAAATTGAGCTAAAGAAAATGAAATAAAAAGAAAATGGGGAAAAGGTGCAGCTCTTGGGGTCGAACTGGGGACCTGGGGGATTATGCTGAATGTTAAACAAGCTTGGTTAGCCATTTGGGCCGTCGGTCTGCACTGACATTTTAAGCCAAGTAATACTCAGTAGCCACTGGGGCCAAGCAGAGCATCTCGGCGCCGGAGGAGAGCGGCCTCGCCGGCGGTGAGCGGCGGCCGGGGAGGAGGTGGGGATGTGTAAAACGAGTTGCTCGGTGCTAGTGGATGCTAGGGGTGGTGGCGCGGTGACCGGAGCAGCGGCGAGGTGGGTTGGCGGCGGCGCGGCGCGGGGCGGTCGGCGGTGGGGTGGGGAATGAGGCGCCGGCGGCCGGGGAGGAGAAGGTAGGAGGCAGCACGCGCATGAGTGGAAGAGCGGCGGAGGGAGGCTTACCGAGCAACCGTTGGGGCCGGGGAGGTGCCGGAAGAGCCGGCGGCGATGGCCACGGGCGGCGTGAGCAGAGGCACGGTGCCGGCGAGCTAGGGCGGGCTGCAGCTCCGATTGGCGGCGGGGAAAGGTTCGGGACACCGAGACGCCGCCTCCATCGCAAGGAATCGGCGGATGGTTCACCGGAGAGGCGCCGGCGACGGTAACGACGGCGGCGGACTGCGCACGGTGGAGAAGGAGGAGAAGGTGGGGGAAAGAGAGGGGAAGGCGCGGGACTAATGGGGAAGGCCGGGGCTCTTATGACCGCTGAGGGGGCGGGGGAGGCGCGGAGGACCGGGCGGAGCGGGGAGGTCTGGAGGGCAACGACCGGCACGGGGCTCGGGGCGGCGCCTGGCAGGAGCGGCGCGGGGCTCGGCGTGCGGCGCGTGGCAGGGCGCGGGGCTCGGGGACGCAAGCGCGCGGAGGGGACGGGTCGGGCGCAGGAGGAGGCAGGGATTAGGGCGACGTGGAGAGCTTGCAGCCATGGAAGAAGGGGGAGGAAGGAGAAAAGAAATGGGGAGGAGAAGCCAGCTCAGGCAGAGGAAAAAGAAGGAGCGAAGAGAGAGGTGGCGGGCCCGTGCGGCAGCGAGCGGCAGAGGGGAAGGGGTGGGCTGGCACGCGGGAAAAGAACGGAGAGAGAGAGGGTTGGGCCGGGTCTTCGACCGGCATGACTTGCCCTTTTCTTCTTTTTTTTTATTGTATGTATATACATTTATACAATTACACACACACACACACACACACACATATATATATATATATATATATATATTTGGTGTGTAGGTTTGCATATATAGTTTCCTTGCCTCTATTTCTCATTATGTTCTTGCATCCTTTGTATTCTTATTTTTATTTATGTGGTATGTATATTTGTATATACATTTTATGTTTGTTCATCCTACCTGCTCACTAAATTCTAATTCCTCTCTCCTATATTATTAAACCCCCTTTTTTAGGGTATTATTAATGCTTGTTTCTTTGTGAGCTTCTTATATTTTTAGAACCTCAACCAAATTCCAGAAAAACACCATAAAATTCAAATTCAAATAAAATATATTACAACTATAATTCAAAAAGCTTCACATTTTTCAAACTCAAATTTTTGGGATGTTACACCTCTGCTCCCTCCTCTCAGCCAACAACCCCACACCTCTGACCACTTTTGACCGCCGCAATGTAGCACCCTAGACAGTTCATACCCCCTCTCAGCCAGCGGCACCGCACCTTCCCGTGCCATCCCGACTACAGCCACACGCCGCCGTCACCTTAGCCCTGCCACTGTGCGGAACCGCCATGGGATGGCTATAAAAACCCAAGACCTCCCAGACATCGCATAGGCATCTAGTGAGCCACCCCCACACCCCAATTGAGCCCTCGACCGGAATCTCATCGGTGACCACCGAATACCTCAAAGTAAGCCAAGTTTCGATTCCGTTTATTCAATCGATTACATTCCGATTGCTTTTGCCCGTAGCACCTTTATGCTCTCAGGAACACCACCGAACCACTACCTTAGCTCCTCGAGCCCCTTATCGCGCTGGCGGCTCGCGCCGCTGCCCGACCTAGCATGGAATTGATTTTTTTTTTTAATTTGCAGTAGCACACGACACTGAAGATCAGCCAGTCCAAGAAGGAGAAGCTCAAGTTCAAGCACAAGAATCAGAAGAACACGAAATCGTAGAATACTTTGATCCACAAGGCAAATCACATGTCTTTGATCATATTGAACCTATATTCCTTTAATTATTTATTTACCGGTATTTTTATTACATTTGTACAATAATGTTTAGAATGATATAATATTAGCTAATGTCCTACCACCTGAAAAGCCCTGTTTAATTTGATGGTCATATTCACCTTGACAAGACTTAGTAATACTAAATATATTATTTAAATAATCATGGTAGACTCGAAGCTTAATAGTTTTACACTACTAAGAGTTTTGGCATTTTGTTGATGGAATTTTTAAAAAAAGTTCTAGGACAAGGAGACATCATGGGAAGCCACGGGATGGTCAGGTCCCATAACCTTATCCTAGGGTAGAGGTTTGGACTGGAAAGGTGGCAGTGCAAATGAACACTGAAACAAGAGTTTGTAGATGAAAGTTGCCTCGGTGAAAATATAAGGACTAGAACCTTATATCAGTAAAGAACATAGTGATCGCTCAACCACAAGCGTTGATTCGTCAAACTTGGTTTAGTAGTTGCTCAAATTCGATTGAATATCTACAAAGGGTGGAGGGAGATTGAGTTTTGTGGTATAGGAGGGGGGAAAACCATACTTAATAACAGTAGATCCGCTTCGAATCGGGTGAGACCACGTGCCATCCGAGTTTGTTGGGAAAAGCACCTACTGGGTAGAGACTATATAAAGAATTGAGCAATGAAAGGCATTGTTTTCTTAACTCAGTCATGAGGGTTAAGAGAACTTGTGGGTAAAGCTAGGCAACTCTGTAGAGTCATAATTTAATGGTATTCGAATACGCCGTGCTTCTGGTAAATGAAGTTGTATTTAATTGAAGAATCCAATACTAAAGCATAAGTAGATTTGAAAATTTGTTAAGATTAGTAATCAAGTTGTTAAAACCCTAACTTCTTTAAGAAGGTTGTGATTTTGTGTTTATAATTGTTTTCAACTAAAATTACACCCACATAAAATAATAAAATCACTACACTCCTATCCCTTGGAAGACCCTGCATGTAATTAAATAGTACTTTCTCATGTGACTTGTTGAGTACAGTGGTTTGTACTCATACTTGCTAAAAATTTTAACAGAAATTGCATGGCAAGAAAATGTGGAAGTCTACGAGGATAACGTGATGGAATACTGTGAATCAGATAATGTTTGCAATTAGGGTTATTCTCCACTCAGGTACGCCTGTGGTGTTCTTTTGTAATGTATTTTATCTAAGAGCCGCTCGCCCCGCTGTAAAACTTGGCTGATAAGCCGTTATCTTGTAATAAAGTTGGCTTTTGTATTTGAACATGTGTTGGTAATGATGTACACTCGACTGCAATACCTCGTAGCTGAACAATCCTAGGCGGCTGTGAGAGATTCACGACGCCCCTCGAAATGAGGGTGTTACATTACAAAGTCACACCTAAACTTATGAGGAAATAAATCTAGCTGGGGACAACGTCAGAAGATGTAGACTACAACTGTTGGATCATGGATCGTATCAAAGGAACAAAACAAATTGTACTTGTTTCAACAATATTAAACATAGGCACATAACAGGCCCGCAAAATGAACGAGATCATATCATACTAGGTTTTTGGGACCCTGTTGACACTACTGCTATGATAACCATCTCAATCCTTTAACAACCACTGCTCCACTCACCCACCTATTTCTGGGTTTTTTGTGTTCTAAAAAACTTGTTTCTCTTCCTCATTAATGTTATTAACCACTGGGCCCCTAAAGTGTGCTAAAATAACAGTTCTTATCAAGTAGGACCTATCCTCAAATGATACCATGAAGTATCCAAACCAACAAGAATAATATGAAAGCAGGCATAATAGTAAACAGGTAGTACCAACAACAGATGACGCCAAGCACTATCAAGCATCATAGTTTGCTAAACTCCACTCAAACAGGAAAAAAAATAGTTGCTCACCTCAGATGATGTGAAACCACAGTTAACTAGCTCCCCACTTTCCCAAGCAGCTGTGATGGACTTCAATGACATATCAAGCAATTCTGAGTAGCATTATTATTCTCTTCAGTATTATTGGAGAAAAAAAAATCAAAAGCATATACAACCCTGTTAACATAGGAGAAATAACTCCATAACTGGAGGCAAAATGTACCTGCTAGCTTCCGGAACTTCTTTAAATATGGTACACGCTCATCCAGCTGAATCCAAATATGATGATCCAAGAACTTTTTGTCACCGTCATCGTTCTCAACCAGGGACAGTAGTAGTGAGGAGAGGTTTTCGAGAGCCAAATGGATAAGGCCTTGCAGCTGCAAGCATATCACATATTAATAGACATCAAGAGTGATAAACCAAAACCTTTTGGGGAGAGTATGTAATCACCTGTAAGGTCTCCTCTGCTGCCATGTCATCTATCAGAAGCATATCCTTTGTGATTCTAGAAAAGACAGATCCAAGGACATGATACATACTTCTCCTGTAAGTTGATCTTGGCAGTATCGATTCCCACATAATGTGTATCTTTTCCAAAATGAACACGGCCTGATTGGAAGTCAATATATATCATTAGTACATCAGAGTGCAAAAGCATGACAAATAATTTATAGCTCCAATATGATGAAAAATCAAGACAACTAATTGATCATTTGAAATTGACCACCATTGAGGATTTGGCACTACATAAAGAATAGAAGACAAGTGAGATTTCATTGGAAGTCACAAACAAGATATCAAGAAAAATTGTTCTATGATTGAGCGCTCCAAGTACTACAAGAAATCAGTCTAGTTTTTTCCACTAATTCTTCAAGGTTCAAGTAGCTCATATTCTTTGGCAATTAAACACACCTGCTCAATACTAAATTTTGCCGATTCATAATACTGAGGTTGGTGTGTGTTCTGAAAACCACCAGCGCCATGTATAGCCTGAAAAAATAATGTAACAGACTAGAAACTTTAAAAAAAATATTCTCAAAGAATGGAAAAGGAAGAAATGTGATCATGGCATTATGCATGTGGAGATGTCAAAAGAGGGGGCAAAGAAGTATTCAGAATCAGAAGGATGTGATAAAAAGTATAAGAAAATACCTGGCTTAAGTTAGCAGTAGCAAGCTGTATTTGTCTTCTCAGTACACCATCTGCCATCTGGGAGAAGATTGGGGCTAAATCCACAAAAGCTAGCTTCTGTAGACCACTAGGAAAATCTTCACGGTACTGGACAAAAGCATCCAGAAAAGTCAGTACAATGCATTTCCAATTTAAAAACAAGTAGATTTTAGCTCAAAAGCGAAAAAAATAAATCAGAATGCCAAAAGGAAGAAAATATACAGGTACATAAAAATGTGGCACAGGCATTTTTCCCTTCCTTTTTTAACTTTAGGTTGAATCATACAAGAACGTCAATCTAGAATGCAAAAGTACACAGATCTTAGGTTACTCATGCAAACAGTAGTTTTAACAAAAAAGAGAGAGAGAGAGAGAGAGAAATATATAAACCCTATAAGAGTAGGGGACAAAACCTAAACATACACTAGGGAGAAAATACATAGTTTATGTGGCCAATCTGTGTATTTTGTAGGAAGAAATTCGGAAAAAAAAAATATTCACATAAATCAACATACCGCAAGATCAATCATAATAGCAAGCAGCAGAGTAGGATATACAAACCTCAAATGTAAGACCAAGAATTTCTTGGGACAATTGGTAGAAGTCGTTGTGAATAATGGCAGCCACCTGACTCATACTATCGAGTTGCTTCTCTAGCTTCAGAAAAAATAATGCTAAAGTTCAATTACTACTGTATTAAGGTACAATAACAGAATCTGGAATAAAGAACTGAAGAATAGAATATGTCGTTATCTCATAAAGGGAGAGTATCATAATTCGAAGAAACAACAGAATCATTGGGAACAGTCTTAACGTGCTTCAATGACCTAAAATATAAGAGTGCATCAAGTCTATGATGATGATGGGCCTAGGAGTGAAGAATCTAGACCCGTCATTATGAGTTAATAGTTTGTTTTCGTAATTAATAATAATCATATTATAGGACTAGTATTTACTATGAGTTGGATGAATAAATTATGTCCTAAGATGATGAAGACTATGGATAGCATCATGAGTTGATCATCATCAAGTAAAAGTTCAGGATAACAGATGGCATCATGTGTTAATGAGTATTAAGTCAAAGTTCCGAAGAGAAGATAATAAATCATCACTCAAGAGAAAACCTATCATGTGTTGATAAAAAACAAATGAAAGATACACCATGGATTGATGCATATCAAGACAAGAACCTATACTTGAAATGAGGATTGTAGGAAGGTGTGGCGCTGTAATATGTATTGAATAGAGTTGTTGATATTGATTACCAGCAGTACAGGGTGTATAAATAGGCAAGGGGTTTAGGGTTGGTCTAACAGAGACCGCCCTGGAAACCCTAACAGATAGCCTAACAACCCTAACAGAAAGTAATTAAAGGCACATGGGCATAAGCCAGCCTTAACAGGTAACAGCCTGTCTAACACGCCCCCCCCCCCCCCCCGGCAGTCGGAGCGTCCGCACCTCGGACGTTTAGACTGGACCGAAACTCACTGAAGACCGATGAAGGAAGGCTCTTGGTGAAGATGTCGGAATACTGGGAAGTAGTGGGGACATGCAGTACGCGAACATCACCAAGAGCTACTTTCTCACGGACGAAGTGAAGATCAATCTCAATGTGCTTGGTGCGCTGATGCTGAACTGGGTTGGAGGACATATAGACTGAGCTGATGTTGTCGTAATACACCAAGGTAGTCTGCCGAAGAGGAGTATGCAGTTCCAACAGAAGATGGCGTAACCAGGAGGCCTCGGCAACAGCATTGGCCACACCGCGATACTCAGCCTCTGCGCTGGAGCGTGACACCGTGTTCTGACGCTTGGAGGACCAGGAAACAAGGTTGTCTCCGAGAAACACGGCATAGCCCGAGGTGGACTTGCGTGTGTCCGGGCAACCGGCCCAGTCAGCATCAGAGTAAACCACGAGATCAGACTGCGAGGATGGCTGAATAAGGAGGCCGAGATGGAGAGTGCCACGAACATACCGAAGAATCCGTTTGAGAGCAGCAAGGTGGGGCTCGCGAGGGTCGTGCATATGAAGACACACCTGCTGAACTGCATAAGAGATGTCCGGCCTGGTGAATGTGAGGTACTGCAAGGCCCCGGCTAAGCTGCGGAAATCGCTGGGATCACTGACAGGATCACCGGCTGAGGCTGACACTTTTGGATTGGTGTCAACAGGGGTGGTGCATGGCTTGCAATCTGCCATGCCTGCACGCTCCAGGATGTCCATCATATACTGTCGTTGTGAGAGAAGAAGACCATCACGACACCTCTGCACATGCATGCCCAAGAAGTGATGAAGCTCACCAAGATCCTTCATAGAAAACTCCTGCTGCAATGCAGAGATGATGTGACGGAGGAGCGCAGTCGATGAGGCGGTGAGAACGATGTCATCAACATAAAGGAGCAGGTAGACCATCTCAGTGCCGCGGTGGTACACAAACAGGGAGGTGTCAGACTTGGCCTCAATGAACCCAAGGGATAGGAGATATGAAGCAAACCGGCTGTACCAAGCACGAGGAGCTTGCTTGAGACCATATAGTGATTTGTTCAGGCGGCAGACAAATGCCGGATGAGTAGAATCCTCGAATCCTGATGGCTGTGAACAATAAACTGTCTCAGACAAGGTCCCGTGAAGGAAGGCGTTCTTCACGTCAAGCTGATGGATTGGCCACTTCCTGGAGAGGGCAAGAGCCAGCACTGTCCGCACGGTTGCCGGTTTCACAACGGGACTAAAGGTCTCGGCGAAATCCACTCCCGGGCGCTGAGTAAAACCACGTAGCACCCAACGGGCTTTATAGCGCACGAGAGAACCATCTGCCTTGAGCTTGTGCTTGAAGATCCATTTACCAGAAACAACATTTGCCTTGCTCGGGCGAGGAACCAAATCCCAGGTGCGGTTTTGCAAAAGGGCCGCATATTCTTCTTCCATAGCAGTCCGCCAATTGGGATCGGCGAGGGCTGCGCGGTAAGTCCGAGGGACAAGTGACAACTGCGTGACGTGGTAGAGAGCGGGTAGCCGAAAACCGGACTTGCCGCGTGTCGTCATCGGGTGCTGATTGAGCACGGGAGGCACCGGCACTGCACCCGGAGGAAGGGGCGCCAGGGAGGACGCTGCAGCCGGTGCAGGAGGTGCCAGGGAGTGCACCGGGGCAGAGGGTGGAGGATCCACCTTCGCACGCCGGGTGTAGACATGGCGTATGATGCGTCCGGCGGGGGCCGCACGTGGCAATGCGGGTGGAGGGGCTGCCGCACATGGCAGTGCCGGAGAGGGAGACACCCTGCACACCGCATCGACCTCCATCGGTGTGCGCGGCAGGGTTGGCGGTGCAGTGTCGTCGACGGCCGATTGGAGGCCATGTCGAGACATCGGTATCCCTTATGATGGGCGGAGTAGCCAAGGAAAGTACATAAGGCGGAGCGAGGGGCGAGTTTGTGGGAGGCTGTGGAGGCAAGGTTTGGGTAGCATGTGCATCCAAAGACGCGAAGATGATCATATGAGGGCGAGGACCCAAAGAGCGCATGGTGAGGTGTGGAGAGGTTCAGCGTCTTGGTGGGAAGGATGTTGAGGAGGTAGGTGGCAGTGGTCAGTGCCTCAACCCAGAAGGATGGTGGCATAGACGCCTGAAACAAAAGCGAGCGAATGACATTGTTGATGGAACGAATGATACGCTCAGCTTTACCATTCTGTTGGGAGGTGTAGGGGCAGGACATGCGGAGGTGGACACCACGGGTGAGGAAGAACGTGCGGGCGCTGGAGTTGTCAAACTCGCGGCCGTTGTCGCACTGAACTGCCTTGATGGTGACGCCGAACTGAGTGGAAACAAGCGAGAAGAAGTTAGCGAGTGTCGGAAAAGTGTCAGACTTGAACCGAAGAGGAAAAGTCCACAGATAATGCGAGTAGTCGTCGAGAATGACCAAATAATACTTGTAACCAGAAACACTATCAACAGGTGATGTCCAGAGGTCACAATGTATAAGATCAAACTTGTGGGAAGCACGAGACGCTGACACATGAAAAGGAAGACGAACATGACGACCCAGTTGACAGGCATGACAAATGTAAGGACCTGTAGTTTTATTACATGAAGGAATGATAGATGAACTCGCTAACTTAGACAAAACGTCATGACCGGGATGACCGAGACGGCGATGCCAAAGCGGAGCGGAGGAAGTGGCGAGGAGAGACTCGGCGGTGGGAAGATGCAGGGGGTAGAGCGGTCCGGAGCTATTGCACCTGATGATCACGTTCCGAGACCGAAGATCCTTCACAGAACAGCCAGTGGGATCAAATTCAACAGAACAGTTATTATCAGATGTAAACTGGCGAACAGAAATGAGATTTTTAATAAGAGTGGGAGAAACAAGGACATTATTAAGACGAAGGGAACCATGAATGTCGGCTGTGCCGGTAGAGGTAACGGGAAGTAAAGAGCCGTTACCAACAACAATGGAGGAAGGAGTGGAATACTGAAGAGCTGAGGAGTGAGAAAGGATACCAGGGTCGGAGGCCATGTGGGAGGTAGCGCCGGAGTCGAAGTACCACTCGGGTTGCGTGGGTGGGGTGAGCGTCATGGTGGAGAAAGCACCCGCAAGGCTGCGCTGGTCCCAGGAAGGTATGGCGGGGTGCCGAGAGGCTTGGCCGGTAGGAGAGTCGCCGTAGAAACCAGTGGTCTGGGCGGGAGGAGCCCACTGGTTCTGGGTGGCCAGCAGAGCATGCGGCGTAGCCTGGCCGGGAAGAGCGGACTGGTGCTGGGCGGCCAGCAGAGCGTGTGGTGGAGCGTGGCCGGGAGGAGTCCATTGGGTCTGGGCGGCCAGGAGGGCATGATGGTGTGGAGGTGACGGTGAAGCCTGGGGAGACATGGCCGGCGCAGAGGGACGTCCTGTCGGAAGAGGAGCAAGAGGAGGACGGGGACCAGGCCACATTTGTATGGTACCTGACCAAGGGTTGTAGAAGCTGGGCCAACCACCAAGTTTGGGTGCGCCGGAGCCGCCCGCGCCACCGTTCTGGCCAGCACGGCCGGAGCGCTTGCCGCACCGACCTCGAGCGTGAGAGGAGCCGCCGCCCCCGCCTCCGTTGCTGCCTTCGGGGCCGCTGAGAGCAGAGGAGGAGCGGGTGGTGGGAGTCGAGGCAGATTGGACGCCGGAGGAGAGCAGAGCCAGGGCCGGCCCTGAGGGGGGCGAGCGGGGCGGCCGCACCGGGCCCCCAAAATTCAGGGGCCCGCCCAAGCCCTACACCATCGTCAAGGGCGCCCTGGAACAGCCCTCAGGTCCCGTGCTGCGCCGCGAGTACGGCGAGGCCGGCGAAGAGATCTCCATCTCCGTCGCCAGGCTCGCCAACATCATGCCCCCCGGCGCCGACTCCGACACCGACTCCGAGTCTCCGACGGCGCCGGCGGAGGCGGGACTGGCGGGTTGAGCGAGTCCATCAGCCAGCTCTTCCTCCACGTCAACATCTCCAGGCCAGGGAGCAGCAAATCGCTGCAGTTCCTATGCGGACTGTACCCGGACGCCGTGGGGATCCATTCTGTCTGCCTTCGGTCGAAGAGCGCCCCGTCCGGGGCGATGGCGATGGCGTCGAAGAGCAGTGGCGAGTACCAGGGGCGCATTTTCCAGTGAGTTATTTCTTCCAAATGCATGAGAAATCGTTTTGTAAATTAGTTCGTAGAAGAGCTTGTGTAAAAGCCAGTGCTTTATTTTTTAAAGGAAATTCTGGTTTTCTATGCTAGCAGAATTTGATTAGTAGTTGATTAGTTTAAAATACTTTTGGTATGCAATATTGAAACATGATATGCCTAAGAAGTGTGATTTTACTAATTTAGTTTGCAAAACAGGGTTGCAGTCCATATTTTGTTTACATTCAGTAGTTTGTTTCTGGCAAACAGATTTGACTATTAAGCAAATGCTTTGCTAGTTATCAGCTATGAGTCTGAAAGCTGAAGCTAGTTATCATAAACGGTGAACAAACGATGGATCATAAATGATAGTAGGCTGTCAGATATTTCATTGAAACTTTGAGAAAGGTACTAAGAAGTAAGAACTATCCTGACTGCATTACCTATTGGTTTGTGTCTCAAGTAAAATCTTTCAGTACTTGTGCCAGCATAATTATGTGGTAGTTGTTGCTAATTGTGAAAACATGGAAATTTTATGTCAAAGAAAGAGTTTTAGTTGTACTAGCATGCAGAACTTGATGCTCATATGGGCATCTTCATTTTTCTTTCATTGCGAAGCCCATTTTTCAGTCACTACTCACAAGTGACCATATATCAAGACAATTCTTGATCATTTCTACATAATTTTACATGTTGAGATAACTAAAGGAAATAAATCCTTTTGGTAACAAATAACAATTTTCTATACTATAGATAGATAGATAGATAGATAGATAGATAGATAGATACCGTGACCTTATCTTGTAGCTATGTAATAGTGACTATGCCCATAAGGTGGTCTCAGTGTTACCTGATGGCAGACTTGGTTACATAATAAGTCACTGCTGTCATGTCTTATAGGATGGTGGTGCAGATGAATGCACATGCCTCCTGAAAAGTAGTACTAGGGCCCATATTTCTAGTTTCGCCCCGGACCCCTAAAATCCCAGGACCGGCCCTGAGCAGAGCGGTGGCTGAAAGATTCTTGCGGTTGGTCATATGGAGTTCTTCCAGAAGGAGGTCAGCACGAGCCTCAAGGAAGGAGGGGAAAGGCCTACTGCGTTGGAGGTGCAGGCCGATGGCGGTGAACTTCTCGTTGAGGCCGCGAATGACATGCAGGACAAGAGTCCGGTCGGCGACAACTTCCCTGAGATCGGTGAGTGCGTCAGCCATGCTCTTGAAGCGGCGGCAGTAATCGGCGATGGAGAGGTCTCCTTGGAGAAACGTGCGGAACTCGGTGTCGAGGTAGAGGACGCGCGATTCCCGGTTGCCGAGAAATTGGGTCTCGACGGCGAGCCAGGTGACGCGCGCAGTGGCCCGGCGCTCCAGCACGGTCTCGACGAGCTCGGTGGAGACGGTGCCGAGAATCTAGGATTTGACGACGCAATCCATGCGGATCCAATCGGGAAGACCCGGATTGGGAGCATCGCAGAGCACGTGATCTTCGAGAGAGTATTTCCCAAGGGCGAGGAGGAAGAGCTCGCGCCACCGTGTAGTGGCCGGAGGTGAGGTCGAGGACGAGAGGAACCAGCGATCGGATGTTCTGGACACCGACGGCTTGAGCGTGAAGATTGGCGATGGCGGCGGCTTCATGAAGGAGAAGAGAGTCGTGAAGGGGAGGAGGTGCTTCGCGGACAGACTCGGCGTCGGAGTCGTCGTCCCCAGAAGCGGCGACGCGCTCACGGGCTGCGCGTGCGAGAGCAGCGCACTCCCGATCAGCGGCGGTCGCGCGTTCTTGGGCGGCGATGGCGGCTTCGCGCTCAGCGGCTTCGGCCCGCGCGAGAGCGGCGGCGCGGACCGTGGCGGCGGCGGCGAGGCGCGCATCGCGGATCACCGTGGCGGCGCGGGCATCATCTTTTGCTCTGGCGGCGGCGTCGGCCGTGGAAGGATCAGCTTCGGCTGCCGCAGCGGGAGCAGAGGGTGGCGGCGGATCGCCAGGCATGGCGTGGGAAAAGGTGGATTAGGGTTAGGCGGAAACGGAAGGCCGAGATCGACCGGATGGTCGGGATCGAACGGCTGATACCATGTAGGAAGGTGTGGCGTTGTAATATGTATTGAATAGAGTTGTTGATATTGATTACCAGCAGTACAGGGTGTATAAATAGGCAAGGGGTTTAGGGTTGGTCTAACAGAGACCGCCCTGGAAACCCTAACAGATAGCCTAACAACCCTAACAGAAAGTAACTAAAGGCACATGGGCATAAGCCAGCCTTAACAGGTAACAGCCTGTCTAACAAGGATGTATGTCATCAAGGTTCAAGATGATGCTCAAGGCAAAGGTATAGCTAGGCTAAGAATGTATTCCTAGTCTTTTCAATCTTATTGTTTGGTTGGAAGACTAGATTGCTAGTATAGATTATCATCATAATTGTCACGGCGTCGCCTAAGCGACACCAAGTCATCCTAGCGACCGGAGGGGGACACCAAGACTCGTCACCCAGGTCACCCAGGGCTGAAGAGCTAGGCGGAATCTGGCCGCCTCTAGCTCTCCTCGCGCAGATATGGCCACCACTGGCTCAAATCTGAAGGCGGCCGCCTCTTCCCGCGCTAGCGCTGCCTCATCTGGCGCTCTTCCCGAGCCGCATCGCGCTGGCCCCCGTTCTAGGCTCCATCACCGCCGTCCTCGAGCCTTGCCACCACCGGATCTGAGCTACATCGCCCGGATCCGGTAGAGGAGGCAGGCGGCGTTGGCAGGGAGGAAGAAGCGGTAGGTAGGAGGCGACGGAGAGGGAGGAGGCGAGGCGGCGGGAGGGGAGACGGCGATGGCGAGAGGAGGGTAGAGATGAGACGGCAGGAAGGGAGGCAGTAGAGAGGAGGACGGAGGCGAGGCAGCAGGAGGGGAGGCGACGAAGAGGAGGCGAGGCGGCGGGAGGGAAGAAGACGGAGAGGAGGCAGCGCGCACAAGTTTGGGGAGAGAGATGTCGGGCTCGGGATGGAAATGGCCGGCGCTGGGTTAAATGGATCGAGATTGTTTTGGTTTTTTTTGTGATTTAGTCCTCGCAGTTTCTGAAAATTATGAATAGACCGCTCTCTCAATAGATTTCTTCTGATTTAAACCTCCTAAGACATGGTTATTTAGATAATTTATGCTATTATATCGTCTAGCTACTATCATCTAACTATCGCCATGGCGGGCGCCTAGTCGTCTAGGCGTCCAGGCGCTTCGGTCTCGCCACGACTTGCCGAAGCACCGTGACAATCTTGGTTATCGTACTATTAAGAGGAGTCATATCTGGTAGCTTGAGTTTTTATCACATGTTCATACATCAATCTCACTTGCTCACATACCCACCGTGTGAACATTAGGGCTCACATACCCGGAGGGGGAAAGAGCTACCACTAGTAGAATTGAGGTGACTGGCTTAATTCGTGGAGCCGGTTCAATTCATTTTAACTTACTTTAACGTGGACTAGAGAAGACCGGCAAGTCTCCGAAGACCACGGCAAAAAGTAACCGTGTTAAATTGTGGTTTACTTTCTTAAACTCAATTTATATATTTGCAATTTATATTCATAGAAATTGAATTGATTGCTTGTCACCATAGAATTGCAAATCTTGATATAGACTTAGCGTATTAGTACACTTAGTGAGACTAGTTGATTTATGCCTTAATTGTATAAAGTATAAACCATTTTGATTTTTCCACATATAAACTCGGTTTTAGCCATTGAGAATTTTAAAAGCACCAATTCAGCCCCACTCCAGTCAGCCTTTTCGACCTTACAAGGAGTTATTGGTGCTATCAAATAGGAGCACAACAGGTACATCCGTACATGATGCATGAAACAATTTACATATACCATGCAAGGAAGGAAGGCTCTTTTTGGTGCAGCAATGTAGTCAAAATAAGAATTATTTCTTCTGCAATCTCATGTAGTAAAGGTGTAGTTTATAGTTTAAGTAAACAGCACACACTAAGGGAAATCATCAAGCGATATCTTCTAAAGTGAACTTTATTTCCTGTAAGTTTACCTTTCTCTAAAAACTGATTATGATAAAAAGCATAGACCCTTGATATCAAAATATTCGTATACCAGCACATGAAAAAGGGAATCATCACATGTATATCTGAAATCTGAAGAATAACTCCATAGTTGCAAAACTATAATGAAATATATGACACCTAGTTATTAGTTAACATTTCCAAATAAAATGCACATGAGTAATTATGGTTGAACGACAGATGTTCTCACCACTGGAGATTTGGTTGAAGTGCCAATCACATGGCATAATATACGACTATCATGTAAAATTTGTATATGCACAAACCTGAACTGGCACAATAGCCTTATACAAGAGTAAGGCATCCCTAGCAGCATTGCAGAACTCCTTTGCAACTCTTGCAGATGACAAACAAGCATCCTGCACTGGTTATTCAACAACAAAAAATGGATGTACATCAAATCCTCAATCAAGAAAATTTTATAACATGAAATACTGAAAACTGGGAGACAGCATTTGCACAGTAAGGTGGTTGGGATAAGGAACGATCAACACATGTCATTAGTGCAAGCAACAAGCAATTAGGCGAATAGATCTAGAGAAACAGTAAAAAGAATGTGGGGACAGGCATACCTTGAGGGCTCCATGAACCAATTTCATTAACTGAAGTGCTGATTTAGATATAAAACACTTATCTGGCTGGCAAAGTAAATCAACAACAGAATCCCCTCGGCCATCTGATGCCTGCAATAACAAGCCTCTTTAATATGTTTGCTAAGATGAATCCAACATTATCCTGCTCAGTAATTTGCCCATGAAAAACATAGACTTAAACAAAGCAACTCACAAGAGGGTTGTTGTAATCATATTGTACAAGAATGTCTCTTGCTTTCACCAAGATCTCATTCCTCTTCCTTGTAGCAAAATGAACTTCAACATCATCAACAAATTGGGTCAACTTGCCATCCTTCCTGTCAGGCGAAATAAACATCATACTCCTAAGGGTGTTCTCAAATTCAGTTGTACTTCTCACAACATCCTGGAATTCAATTAGCTTGGATGCCTCATTAGGAACAGCCTGAAAACATAACTGAATGATCAGTCCAATTAATTAGAAGATATATAACACTATTTTCGAGGAATTTTATAGAATAGATCTGATGGCATCCTTTTCTTCTCTATAAAAGTGATTACCATTCACATGTCCACAAACAAGAAAACTGAAACAAGGAAGGTGATAGAACCCAAATTTGCTTGTAGGCTGTAAGGATAGTTAGATAATGTCAGTTTGTTCGTTTCTTTTGTAATAATTATAATTTTTTCCAACATGGGACAAGAAAGATCAATCTCTGAGTCATCTTCTCATAGAACTGAGGAGTGCTCATTGTTGATATTAAATTGTGCTTCTAAAGGTATATAACAGGCATTTTCTGCAAATCAATTCAATCATAAATCATGAATCGATAAATCAAATTATAGTTGATGTAGCATAAGAAAGATTGCCAAATGGAAAATTACATTTTTCAATATGTTCAGGCAAAAAAGTTGATGGCCTATGAAGAACTTATGCAAGTTAAGATGCAACAGCTTTTGCCTAGCATTATGGACAATAAGCAATTTTAATTACAATCCAGAACCATGTTTTATTATTTGAATAGAGATAAGCATGTGTATCAGTGAAAGGACCGCTCACGAGAAGAAACACATCAAATCAAGTAGTTCTCAAGCATTAGTTTATCAACTAAATAGGTAACAAGCATACCTTGGAGAGAAAATGTGTGATCACCAGATCAGAAATTCTTAACCACGTTAGATTTGCAAAGGACTGCATCCATGTGATATTTTCCATGCAAATGAACTTGCGTACAAACTTGAAGACATCAATTATTCTTGAGTAAAGAACTGAACCATCTTTGTAGCCCTTGAACAATAACAACCAGTTACATGCTTGTCCAAGACAACCAGAAAAGAAAACAAGAATCAATTTTACTTGGCAGTAATTTGTCAAGAAAATATAGTAATTGCTTGCAGGTTTGTCATTCTAGATGTGTAAAGATCTAATTTTACCTACTCAGTACAAAATAGCTGACAGCCAAAATGATTTACAAATTTGAATTGTTTATTTAGAAGAAATTGCATCTTCAATTCATCTCATATTCAGCGGATATATTTAGGTGATAGCTTGAAAGAATACTAAGTACATAACTGACAAGGACTGAAGTGGAACCTAATCAAGCAAACAGACATAAAAAAACAAAAGGTAACTAATTTATACAAAAATAGTTTGGAACAATTAGCTCTGATGAATTGAGAAACACTATGAAACACTTACCTGTAGTTCCTCCAAAGGGACTATGCTCAAGACTGATATAGGGTGCTCAGAACCACCTTTCTGAAACACTTCTACAGAAACTGCGACGGATATGTTACTGATTGCTGGAATTAGGACATGTTTTATCATCAAGTCTGCCACTTTTGCCATCCCATATTCTAGGGCATCAATTGTCTGCATATTCAACAACACAAAGAAATGACAAAGTGGTTCATTTGACCTAGCTTATACAACAGATATTAGAAGAAGATAATACAATACGAACACATGTGCTGGTGGCCTCATATGTCAAAAACTGCCAACTGCATATACTAACTGGTTTGGTCTAGTTACTGTGCAGAATATAGGCAGTCGCAACTCGCAATGTTTTATGAAACCTTAAAAGGACCACAACAGAAATTGGAAATATTGGTTCAGTGCAGCAAGGAATTATCAGCTAGGTTTTGGTGTGTATAAAAAGCAAAAAGATAGCCTTGGTATGGAACATATGAAGAATGTGACTGGTGGGATATTTTTTTTCAAAGCTAAGAGGACGTTAACTACTGTATGTGTTATATCATCAGTAAGTAACCACTCCTTATAGTCCACAAATCATTGGCCAATGGCCATCTTTAACTACATTGTTGTTCATTATCAATGATCAATCGATCATAAAGCTTAAAAACAATGCCACCATTAGATGTTCCAAATGTCCCCCAAACTAAATCCCAAAGTTGTTTTCCATCAGATGGATAGCAATACCATCTTCAAAGGCTCAAGGCTCAAAATATGCACTTTTCCAATTATTATTCTAAAGCAAATATTTTTTTTTTTTTGCTGACCACTAAATTCTACATGATCTCCTGAGTCCTGATCATACTTATGTTTTATGGTCAATTTCGAATTTTGGAGCCATCAAGTGCTAATGGCACCAACCGGATTTTCTCAGTAAACCTCACCTGCAATGCTTGCAGTGCCATGCGAAGCTCAACACCATACGTCCCACTAGAACTGCCTCTCGGAGTAGCCCTCACCACCACCCTCCCTCCCTCCGGTGCAAACTCAACGCACTCCTCCACGTTCTTCGCAAGCCCCACTTGCAGCTACATCATCACCGGAAACCACCAGCACAATAGTTAGCACAAATACAAATCATAAGATAAGAGGAAGCACTCGAAACCAGAACACCCCTCACCTCGTCGATGAGCTGCTCCCATTCGCTGCGGAGAAGACCGAACACGACTGGCTCGTCCTGACAGGACCCAGATCCCTCAGGGTCCACCAGGAGGGGCTTGAGATCGGCAGCGGCGGCGGCGGCGTCGAGGGGGTTGGATGAGGCGCGAGCGGCGCTGAGGCGGGCGGCAAGGGAGGCGACGGAGGATGCGGCGGTGAGGTGCTCCTGGCGCTCGGAGAGCTCGCGGCGGGCGGCAAGGAGGCGGTCGGCGAGGGACCTGAGGTCGGAGAGGTCGGGGGAGGAGGAGAGCGGGAAGAGGGCGGATGCGAGGGAGGATTGGAGGGACGCGGACGAGGCCGCGGAGTCGGCGGCGCGGAGGAGCGCGGAGGCGAGGGGCGCGCGGTGGGAGGAAGCGAAGGAGAGGGCGGAGGCGTGGAGGCGGTCAGAGCGGATGCGGAGGCGGTCGATGAGGAGGCGGAGGTCAGGCGCGGAGAGCGGGGTGGAGGGGTCGGCGTCGGCGGTGGTGGAGAGGAGGAGCTCGCGTACGTCGTCGGCCATCGCCGGCTCGCCGGCGGCGGCGTGGTGGAGGTGCTGGGGCGCGCGGATCCGGACGGGTGGGTGTCGGTTTGCTGACTCCGGGGAGCAGTTTGAGCCGTTGAGGATTGAGAATTGAAGAGAGAGAGAGATTTATACGAGCATTAATGGTCATGGTCTCATGGATAAGTTCAGTCTCAGTGGAGGTTTTATGTCCCAGTTTTCAACACATTTATATTTTAGAAACAGTGCAGAAGAGTTTTATCCCCATGAAACTCTCTCTACTCCTATGAAACTTTTATCATCTCTCTCTTCATCAATACAATGTCATATCAGCGTATTTAATGCCCATGAAACCTCCACTGAGACTGGCCTAATCATACGAGAAAGTTCCCGTTGGGTCCCTTCACTTTTCCGGCTTTAAAACCGGGTTAATAGTCCTTTGAAGTTTAGGGAGTGTTTTGTTTTGTGCTCAAATTTTTCTTGCCAAAATTTGGCTAGCCTCAACAATTTAGCATTTGTTTAAATGGTTGCTAAATTTTTGGTAAGCCTATAACTCTATAGTAATCCTCTATATATTTCTTACCAATCTTTGATCAAATTTTTGGCAACCAAAACGCTAACCAAAATTTTGGCTAACTAAATTTTGGTATGGCTATTTTAGATACCTACCAAACGCACTCTAAAAGCCAGATAAAACTAAACTAAGTTCAAACTCCGCACGAGAGTGGCTTCGGCAATGACATGGCATTCCATATGGTAGAAATTGCTCTCCCACACTAACGTGGTACTCATTTGAGTTTTTAAACCAGAGCTTCTGGCCTTTTTTTTGCATTGTAATGACTTTTTATATTATAGCTGCTATTGGATTTTTTGTGTAATTAAGTTTAAAAAACAAAAAATTATATTATCATGAACAATACAAAGAAATAAGAGAAAAATTAAAAAATAGAAAAACTAGAAGAAACAAAATTAAAAAAAATAGAAGACAGAAGCTAAATATGTAATGAGCGTGACGTGCCCAACAAATCCACGATGTCAACCACAAAATTGATGGCCGCATCGCCTATACTTTGTCGCCGATCGTCCTTGTTCGTCACCTTCCTCAGCGCTGCATCATTGATGCTGCCACGTCCCCCGCCAAACTCCATGTCTCCAACAAGCGCCATTGGATCGCCCACATCCAATTCAAGCATCAGTTCAAGAGGTGAGGTGGAGCAACCCAGATAGCAGCGATGACGGAACTGCTCAGTGGCAGAGCCAGAATTTAGTTACGTGCTGGGTTCAGTGATGGAATAATCTAAACTATCTAGGTTGAATCATGAAAATGTTATCCAGACTAAACTGAATTTATCCGGACTATACACTAGATATTTTTTACACCCCGGACTGAAGCCTACCCTGCTCGGGGTGTGGCTCCGCCCCTAGAACTGCTGGATCTTCTATGGCCAATATGACAGGCAATATGACATGCCTGTGTGCGGTAGCTTGCCACAAAAGCACACTTGTCACGTAGGAAGCTAACTCCGAAACTTCAAGGGGTTATTTATACAGTTTTACAGCATAGGGTTGATGTTGGACTAATTCAAAAATACAGGAACCAAATATGAATTTTTTTTCGTAAGTAACAACAAAAGCAAGAAGCAATTGTTCAGAAAATCACACCTCACACATGCAACTTAATTACAGTACAGACCAACAAATGATCACAAAATCAAAAGAATCTATGAATTTATATAACAGGTCAGTACATAATAAGAAAAACTCAATAAAAGATCTTATTATTTTCTACGTGATCCCAACCCAGCAATGTCAAATTTAGAGTTAGGGATGTGTGCCATAGCTGCGAATTAACTATATCTATGTATGAAAATAGTTAGTAGATATATTTAAAACTTGATGAAAAGTTTAGGCATTTGCAGCATATATTTTTACCACCCAAGACTGTGGTCATTCCACCATAAAATTTGAACCCAGCCACTGGAAAGCCAGGTTGCTTCTAAGATCTAGCCAAATGGCTAGACTTGACAACTTTGGTTGGGTTTGGCGTGATGGCGAGTTAGCGACATCTCTCGTTTTATTTTTCCTTACAAGATATGTAGAAGCCGGGGCGGAGCCACATCCTGAACAAGGTAGGCTTCAATCTAGGATATAAAAAATCTCTAGTATACAGTCTGGGTAAATTCTATCCAGTCTGGGTAAATTCAATCCAGTCTGGGTAACATTTTCATAGTCCAGCTCAGATAACCTAGATCATTCTACCACTAAGTCTAGGACGTAATCAAATCCTGGCTCCGCCACTGTGAAGAAGGTTCTAGATTATAGTATGATTTAGTCTTCCTTTGTGCATATGCGTCTACTGGATTGGAATCCGACAGTAGGGAGAAAATGTGATGATTGTGCATTTGTGTCTATCGGATCGTGTCTGTTGTGCATTTGCCTCGTTTTGCACACAGCTTTAATAGAGATTAAAGATGTTGCTAGCCCTAGGGGCTGAAAGTAAGTTTGTTGCATAAAATTCTGAGTAAGATACGAGGAACGAACTTGTTTCAGTAGCTAGTATTTCACCGACAATTCAAGCGAACTTAGTGCACTTCCTGAGCTTTATTCAGCCGAAAACTAAGATATGCTGAACGTTCTGAACCATGAATATGCATAGTTCAGAACTAAACCCTACTCTTAAAAAAAAAAGAACCCAATAACCTGTTCTAAGAGACAAAACTGAAACACACATCGAAGCTGCTAACATTTCAGTAAAACAACTCGAACATAACCGTAAGAGCCAATATCGAAGCTGCTAACTTTGGTCGGCACACTTTGTATATTTCTGTGGTTGTTCTATGTTCATGATCTCCCTGACCTACTAATCTCTTCACAAGGAAAAGTTTTCAGATGCTTCCATATTGCACACAGCTGCTGTAGATTAAGAGTCAGACGTTCCGGGGCAAGAAGTATTCTGCAACGGCATTAATCACCCTATGCGATTTTTTTCATGATGAAAGACAAAAAAAATTTCTGGTCGCTGTCTGAGCAATTTTCTCTGAAGAAAACGCCTTCTCCATCCTGCTACTGATATTATTTTTGGTCGCTGTCTGAGTATTACATCGTTGACAAGATGTCATCCCACTCTGGAAGACAGGAGGAAATAAAGGCAAATATAGCAACCTGGCCAAGACCAACGACGCCAGTGCGCCACACTGTTTTTAGTCGAAGTGTGGAAATTTTAGTGTTCTCACTTCTCATAGCGCTATATTTGGAGTCGTCTTGTCTGAACATTCGCGAATCATTTGGCCAACCAAACACTGAAAATTTTCAGCATTGCTCCTCAAGCAGTAATGCTGAAATTTCATGATTCTGTGCATTCTGCACCAGCACTTGTGTTCTTCCTTGTGCCATGCCTTCTTCTACTGCAAGCGCACGCGGTGCACCGCGAAGGGACATCACAAAGGGCTCAAGAAATGGAGGCCCTCCTCCACTGGAAATCTTCCCTCCGGAGCTCACCGGCGTTGAGCACGTGGGAGCATAATATTCACCTTTGCCACTGGTCATGCATCATGTGCAGCGCTGTCCACCGGAGCCACCGCAGGCTATGGGTGGTGACCAACATCTCTCTTCCAAATGCTGGCCTTCAAGGCCGGCTTGATGGGCTCAACTTCTCAGCACTCCCATTCCTCACCTACATCGACCTCACCTCCAACAATCTGCAAGGGCCAATACCTGACAGCATCGGCACGTTATCTGTGCTCTCCTACCTTGATCTTACAAGCAACAACCTGATGGGGCACATACCGTATGATATCGGCAACCTTCAAAGCCTTACCCAATTGGGGCTTTCCTTCAACAACCTCACAGGTCACCTCCCCAGATCCTTTGGCAATCTGACCATGCTAGTTTCTCTTGTCATTCACCAAAGCATGATCTCTGGATCAGTTCCAGTGGAGCTTCGCAGGCTCTCAAACCTGGAGGCCTTGGAGCTAAGCTTTACTTTGTTAAGTGGCAGAATACCTGCTAGTCTTGGGAACTTGACTAAACTGAACCTTCTTTACCTGTACTACAACCCATTATCATGACACGTTAGATGTCTCCTTCAACATGTTTGATGGCCCTATTCCTGATAGTTTGAGGACGTGCATGTTACTCGCTGGAGTCTTCTGTTGGTGATAGCAAGATCCTTACTCTCATCGAGAGGATGACACTTGGGGATGGGGCAATTTTCTCTTGTTTATTTCTCACACAATGCCATACCAACCAGAGGGGTTGGAGATACATATTTATAGGCTGCTAGTCAGCCAAGCATATGCCAAGATGCTATCCTAGACTAGTCCAAGATGCTATTCTAAAGCTAGTCTAAGATACTAAAGCAAAACGCTGCTAAAGCAAAAAAGCAAGTCCTAGATGCTAAAGCAAAAGCAAGTCCTAGATGCTAAAACAAAAAACAAAAGCACCATGTACACCATGTGCAAACAACACAAAGACAACACAAAGACTTATCTATCATTCTCCCCCTAAGTCTTGTGCGTCGTCTTGTGGGAGAGTTGAACCATCCTGATCTTGGAGCAGAGCTCAAGGAACTTGATCCTTCCAAGAGGCTTGGTGAGCAGATCCGCAAGCTAATCCGTGGTGTTCATGTAGCTTGCCTTGATGCTTCCTTCATCCAAGCAGCCTCGGATGAAATGGTACTTCACCCGGATGTGCTTGCTCCGTTCATGGAAAACGGGGTTCTTTGCCAGGGCTAGAGCGGACTTGCTGTCCACTCTGAGCTCCATTGCTTCAGTGTCCCTGCCGAGGAGATCACCAAGCAGTCGAGCGAGCCAGAGTGCCTGAGTCGAAGCGGTGGAAGCCGCTATGTACTCGGCCTCACAGCTGGACAGGGCCACCACCTGCTGCTTGACAGACTGCCAGTGAACGAGGCACTTGCCGAGGAAGAAGAGAATCCCGCTTGTGCTCTTGCTGGTGTCGATGTCGCCCGCGTGGTCACTGTCGCTGTACCCGACGAAGTGTGCCGCGCCAGGACACCTCGGGTAATGAAGGCCGTGGTCAAGGGTCCCCACAACGTAGCGGATGATCCTCTTCACAGCCTGCTGATGCTCCGTCGTCGGTCGTTGCATGAACCGACTAACGTAGCCGACGGAGAATGCCAAGTCCGGTCGTGTGTGGGCGAGGTAGCGAAGGCTCCCCACAAGACGCCGGTACTGCGTAGCGTCCACCTCCTCCGTCGTGCTGTCGCGGCTCAGCTTCAGCCTCTCCTCCATCGGAGTGAGAGCTGGGTTGCAGTCGGTGAGCCCAGCTAGCTCAACGACGCGCTTGGCGTAGGCGGTCTGTCGAAGCGTGATCCCGGAATCATCCTGGTGCACCTCGATCCCTAAGTAGAAGGAGAGGGGCCCCAGGTCACTCATCTGGAAGGTGGCCTTCATCTCTTCCTTGAATGCCGCCACCTCCGCATCCTTGGTGCCGGTGATCACCAAGTCGTCGACGTAGACACCCACCAGCAGGGCATTTTCTCCACTGCCCCGCCGGTAGATGGCCGCCTCGTGCGGACTTTGGTCGAAGCCCATCCCTTTCAGCGTGGAGTCCAACTTGGCGTTCCACGCCCTCGGTGCCTGTCGCAAGCCATAGAGGGCCTTGCGCAGGCGGAGCACCTTGCCCTCCTTGCCGGGGATCGCAAATCTCGGCGGCTGAGCACGTAGACCTCCTCCTTCAAGTCGCCGTTAAGAAATGCCGACTTGACATCCATGTGATGAACACGCCAGCCTTCCTGGGCAGCTAGCGCAAGGAGGAGTCGCACGGACTCCATCCGTGCGACGGGTGCGAAGGCGTCATCGAAGTCGACCCCCTCCTGCTGCACGAAGCCTCGTGCCACCAAGCGAGCCTTGTGCTTGACGATGGTGCCGGCTTCATCCCGCTTCAGCTTGAACACCCACTTAAGGGTGATCGCGCGGTGACCGGCAGGAAGATCCGCCAGCTCCCACGTCCGGTTCCGCTCGACGGCGTCCATCTCCTGCTTCATCGCGACACGCCACGCCGCGTCTCCCTCCGCCTCAGCGAAGGAGCGGGGCTCGCCGTAGTCGCATGCCAAGTGCAGCTCCGCCTCGCAGTCGCGCTGCGCCAGTCCAGGGACGGGCAGCTCGCCGAGGATGTTGTCCATGGTACGATAGTGCAGAGGCTCGTCGTCGTGGTAGGCGTTGACGCGGTCCTCGTCGTGGGACAGCGGAGTAGCGAACTCCACCATGCGCTGCTCGTCGTAGACCGAAACTGTTGGGGTCGATCCCGGTGGTGTGGCCGCCGGTGCAGGAGAGTGGTGAGCCGGTGGTGAAGAGTGGGGCGTAGCCGGTGCCGAAGGTGGTGGAGCACTCGCCGGAGCTGGTGGCGAGCAAGGTGTCGAGGTGGACGAGCTCGGTGAAGACGAGCTATCAGCTCCCCCGGCTCTCTCGAAGTGGACGTAGTCGACAACAAAGTCCCTGAGAGTCGAAGTCGAACCGTCGTCCACCGCTTTGTCCCACGTCCAACCTCGCCCTTCGTTGAACACAGCGTCACGCGAGATGCGGACGCGCTGTGTGACAGGGTCGAGGATGCGGTAGGCCTTCGAGCCCTCCGCGTAGCCGATGAACACTCCCGGAGTGCTCCTGTCGTCGAGCTTGCCGATGTGGCCAAGCTCCTTGGCGAACGCGAGGGAGCCGAAGACCCGCAAGTGGGAGACCGCCGGCTTGCGCCCATGCCAAGCCTCGTACGGCGTCCTGCCGTCGAGCGCCTTGGTAGGCGAGCGGTTGAGGATGTAGACGGCCGTCACCACCGCCTCTCCCCAGAAGACAGCCGGCATCCCCCTCTGCTTGAGGAGGGCCCGAGCCATCCCCACAACCGTCTGATTGCGCCGCTCGACGACGCCGTTCTGCTGCGGGCTGTACGGCGCGGAGTAGTGACGCTGAATGCCCTCATCAGCGCAGTACGACGCAAATTCAGCCGCCGTGAATTCGCCGCCGTTGTCTGTGCGCAGCACGCGCAGCTTGCGGCCGCACTCCACCTCCGCAGCAGCCTGCGTGCGCCTGATGGCGTCCGCAGCCTCTCCCTTGCTGCCGAGGACCATGACCCATATGTAGCGGGAGAGGTCGTCGACGAGCAGCAGGAAGTAGCGTCGTCCTCCCGGTGTGGCCGGTGTCACCGGGCCACACAAGTCCCCGTGCACGAGCTCGAGCCTCTCCTTGGCTCGGAAACTCGCCTACTGGGGAAAGGGGAGTCGCCTCTGCTTCGTCATCACGCAGACGTCGCAGAACTGCTCCACATGGTCAAGGCACGGCAGGCCTCGCACCATTTCCGTGGCACTGAGCCGCTTCAGGGCCTCGAAGTGAAGGTGCCCAAAGCGCTCGTGCCACTGCCACGCCTCGTCGTCCCGACGAGCAGCGAGACAGAGGGGTTGTGCCACCTGCATGTGAAGAATGTAGAGTCGATTTGCGCCTCTGGTTACCTTGGCAAGAAGACGATGGCGAAGATCCCAAATCCGCAGCACCCCGTGCTCGATCTCGACACGCGAGCCGTTCTCATCCAGCTGTCCCAAGCTGATGATGGAGTTCCGCAGATCGGGGATGTAGTAGACGTCGGTGAGCAGCCTGTGCTCACCAGACACGGTGGTGAGGATGACGGAGCCGACGCCCTTGATTTCCACGCCGGAGGCGTCCCCAAACTTGACGGAGCCTCGGACGCTAGAGTCAAACTCGGCGAAGAACTCCCGTCGACCGGTCATGTGATGGGTGGCGCCGGTGTCGAGGCACCACCCGTCAGTCTTGTCGTTGCCGGAGCCGTAGCCGAGGAGGGCGTGTGCTTTTGGCTCGTCAAGGTGGAGGAGAGCCACTGCGGCCGGTGCCGCTGGAGGTAGTTCGATGCTCGCATGAGCAATAAACAGAGCCGGCTGCTCCTCCTCCTCCGCCTGTGCGACGTGGGCCTGGCCGCGTCGTGGCTGTCGACAATCCCTGGCCCAATGACCAAGCTTGCCGCAGTTGTGGCAAGAGTCGTCTCGTGCCGGCTTTTGCTTGCCAGCAGCGTCGCCCTGGGCACCTCCACGATCATCACCCTTGGCACGTCCTCGCGCCCCTGCCTGGGCGTCTTTGCGCAGCTTGCCGCGCTTGCCACGCTTGTGGCCGCCTGTCGTGGAAGAAGGCTCCCCCTTCTTCCTGTCACCTTGGCCGGCAGCCCACTGCTCCCGAGTGAGGAGGAGCTTCCCGCCAATGGTGACGGGTCCCGAGAGGCGCTGTGGCTCATCGCTGTCAACGACCTTGAGGCGACCCAACGCCTCCTCGATCGTCATCGTGGAGAGGTCCAGCAGAGACTCGATCGAGCGAGCCATCTGCTTGTACTTCTGGGGGACGCAGCGGAAGAGCTTCTCCAAAGCTCTCTCTTCGTCGTAGGTGTCATCACCGAACTGCACCAACTTCTACAACAGAGTGTTGAGACGGAGAGCAAAGTCATCAACGTCCTCACCTGGCTTGAAGGCCAGGTTCTCCCACTCCGTGCGTAGTGCCTGCAGTGTAGACTTGCGGGCGCAGTCGCTGCCGATGCGTGCTGCAGCGATGGCGTCCCAAGCCTCTTTGGCAGTCCGCTTGTTGGTAAGCGAGAACTGCATCTCGGGCGGGACTACAGCGATGAGAGCATCCAGCACCCGTCGATCCTGGTCGTAGTCGACGTCGCCATACCGGACTGCATCCCACATATGCCGCACCTGGAGCTTTACCCTCATCACCGCAGCCCACTCGACGTAGTTGGTCTTGGTGAGGGTAGGCCACCCGCCGCCGGGGCCGACGTCCCTGACGACAGCCGGGTACTCGTGGTGACCACGGTACCGAACCGGGGAGAGAGAGCCGCGTCGCCTGTGAAAGCCGCGCTCTCCGTCGACCCGTACGCCGCCGCCGTGCGCGCCTCCTCCAGGAGCGTCACCGGCGCGTCCGCGCCTGTCTGGGCTGCCGCCGCGCTCGTGGGCGTGCGCGGCTGCCCACTGCGCCGCTCGCCCTCGCGCTGCTTCCCTCTCCAGCGGCTCAAGATCCGCGTCGGCGCTGTCATCAGCAGAGATGGAGCTGCTGTCGCTACCGCGCAGAATCTTGACCTCCGCTGCTGCCGCACGCGCTGCATCTGCCACCGCCGCCGCTTCCACCTCCGCTCTGGCTGCTGCCAGCTCCGCCGCTGCCAGCCTTGACGCCCTTTCTGCCGCCGCAGCGGTCTCCGCTGCCGCTCGCTCGCGCTGCTCTGCCGCGGCGAGCTCGGCCGTCTGCTGACGCCGCGTGCTCGAGGCGACCGAGCGCTGAGACTGCCCTGCGGACATTAACCCTGGGCGTTCGGTACTACCGAACCGATCGGTTCGGTTCCTCGGTACCCATACAAATTCGGTTCCTGAGAATCTCGGTACCGTTCGGTTCCTGAAAAGACTCGGTACCGAAGAAATTCGGTATCGGTTCTTTCGGTTCGGTTCCGGTATTTACCGAAATTACCGAACAGGGTACAGCAGCATGTAACATCAAGTTCAATAGCCAATTTTGACAGAAATGTAACATGATTTCATATAGAATAAGTGCCAAATCATATAGAGAAAAAGCCACAAATACATAATATAGCTGTCCACAATAGACCCATCAATAATATTACATATTACTTAGTACTCACTACTCAAATACAACATGTTATTCCTTGTAGTTCGTTATTTCGGTAAACCGAGGTACCGAACCGAATTTCCTCGGTAAATTCGGTTCCTGAGAACCTGGAACCGAACCTGGAACCGAAATTTTCGGTTTCGGTACTTTCGGTTTGGTTCTCGGTAAATTCGGTTCGGTACTCGGTTTTCGGTTTTTCGTGCCCAGGGTGAGCGGACATGGCGCGCTACTGGGGGGATGTTGCGTGGAGAGAGGGCTGCTTCTGACGAGCTGCTGCCCGTCTCCGGAGAGGAGTGAGCGGGGACAGCCGGAGCTGCTGCTGCTACCGGCTGGGGCTGCTTCGAGGCCGGAGAAGGAGATGAGCAGGAGATGCTCAGGCTACAGGATAGTATGGCTCTGATACCACTTGTTACTCGCTGGAGTCTTGCTGTTGGTGATAGCCAGATCCTTACTCTCATTGAGAGGATGACACTTGGGGATGGGGCAATTTTCTCTTGTTTATTTCTCACACAATGCCATACCAACCTGAGGGGTTGGAGATACATATTTATAGGCTGCTAGTCAGCCAAGCATATGCTAAGATGCTATCCTAGACTAATCCAAGATGCTGTCCTAAAGCTAGTCTAAGATGCTAAAGCAAAAAGCTGCTAAAGCAAAAAAGCAAGTCCTAGATGCTAAAGCAAAAAACAAAAGCACCATGTACACCATGTGCAGACAACACAAAGACTTATCTATCAGTGCAAGAGCCTGACTACGCTTGACCTTAGCCATAACCAGTTCACTGTTGAGATATTTCTCAACATTTGGGAGTTCATCCACAACTTTCTTACATGCACTTGGGATCAAACATGCTATATGGACAGCTTTCTCCAAACTTATGTGCATGTTCAAACCTGACTGATTTGGCCTTATCAGATAACATGATCACAGGAAGGATACCTCATCAGATCTCGCAATTGTTCAACTTGGTACAGTTTAATCTCCAGTTAAATAATCTAACTGGCGAGATACCGATTGGAATCAGTAATGTAACCAATCTGTACCTCCTTAGTTTAGCACAAAATCAGTTATCCGGGCGTATACCTTCTCAGCTTGATCGATTAATCAATGTAGAGTACCTTGATATATCTTGGAACAAACTGAGTGGGTCAATACCGCAAGAATTAGAGGGCTGCATCAACCTACGATCCTTGAAGATCAACAGTAACATCTTGACTGGAAATTTGCCCATTACTATTGGAGATTTGGCAAACCTGCAGATCCTCCTGGATGTTAGCAGTAACAGACTAAGTGGGGAACTGCCAGACCAACTTGGGAACTTGAAGATGTTAAGAGTTCCTCAATCTGTCCCACAATCAATTCAATGGAGTGATTCCACCGTCCTTATTTTCATGCATGCTTAGTCTGACAATAATTGATGTGTCACACAACAACTTGGAGGGACCTCTTCCAATGGGACAGCTACTTCACAATGCTTCGAAAGGTTGGCTTCTTCACAACAAAGGTCTTTGTGGTAATCTCACTGGCCTTCCACCGTGCTATTCGCTTTCAACGTCTGAGCATCACAACTGGAGGCGTCATAGCTTGGTATTAGCAGCTGTCCACCCTGTGTGCACCTTGATTTTGTTAGGAATAATCTCACATGGATTGTGGGAAAGAAAAAAGCACAACTAATAAGTCTGAGGGAGTCTCCACCCATTGAACTAGTTTTTTGGAGTAGAAAGTCCGATACCAGTTATAAGGTTGTTACTTGAGGGGCTTGCTTGCAGGCAACCCATGGGCTTAGGTGCGCAGCCCATTTAAGACCTGGGGACTAGAGAGTGAACCTGGTTGGATCTGGTGGGGTGCCAGGATCCGGAACCAACAAGTGGTATCAGAGCTCAGTTATTTAGTTTTTTGGGGGAGAAGACCCAATACCACTTATAAGATTGTTGTTTGAGGGGATTGCTTGCGGGTAGCCCATAAGTTTAGATGCACAGGATCAGATTTTGCTTATTATTGTCGGCGGTGGCATTGCGGTTCTTCACAGGAAAGGAAGGCCTACAGAAGGCCCCCCCTATTGCTGTAAGAGATGTGTTCTCTATATGGAACTTTGATGGGAAACTAGCATTTGAAGACATTATAAGAGCAACCGAAGATTTCGACAGTCGTTACATCATCGGAGAAGGAGGACATGGGCGTGTTTACAGAGCACAACTGCAAGATGGACGGCTAGTTGCTGTGAAAAAGCTCCACGCCCAATTGAAGAAGAAGCCTGCGACGAAAGAAGTTCCATGGAGATTGAAGTCCTAACAAAGATCCGGCACAGGAGCATTGTTAAATTGTATGGGTTTTGCTCCCATCCACGGTATAAATTTTTGGTCTACGATTACATCGATAGAGGAAGTCTGTATAGCACGCTAAGAAACGAGGAGCTAGCGATGGAGTTCGACTGGCAAAAGAGAATTGCCGTCACAAGGGATGTGGCACAGGCTATTTGCTACTTGCACCATGGCTGCAATCCACCTATAATTCATCGAGATATATCAAGCAATAACATATTGCTAGACATTGCTTTCAAGGCACATGTCTCGGATTTTGGTATACCAAGAATCTTGAAGCCTGATTCGTCAAATAGGAGTGCACTAGCTGGGGCCCCTGGTATGTATGCTCCCTTCGTCTCGTAATATAAATTCGATATGTATACCTAAGAAGTATATTATTTAAGTAACATTTAATAGAATTGGACTATAGTTACTCATATTAGATAGATGTAATACCACTCTTTCTATTAGAGATAAATTTAATTTAATTTTATTGTCACTTAAAAAATATACCTCGTAGGTCTACATGTCGACTTATATTGCGAGATGGAGGGAGTGTGTGTATATATATTTCTGATCCCATGAAAATAATTTACCGGCTTGAATCCAGTGGTGGATTGCTAATTCTGCTGTTTTCCTTTTTGTGCAGAGGTGTGCAACACAACCGTGGTGACTGAGAAATGCGATGTGTATAGCTTTGGTGTACTTGTGTTGGAGCTGGTGATGGGAAAGCATCCAGGAGAGCTGTTGAGAGATGTTGAACCATCAGGAGAGCATTGCACACTGCTTAAACAAGTCTCTGACCGACGCCCCCCGCCACCAACGACATTGGAGGATGAGTCTGGCATTCAAGGTTGCGTCGGCTTGCCTGCGATCTTCTTCACAAGCAAGACCAACAATGCAAGAGGCTTATCCGGCACTCACCCAACGACACCATTCTGATCACACTCTCTCCATGCCTTCTGACGCGATTGCAATGTAGCAACCAGGGTTCAAAATTCCGGCGGTTACCGGCCGGTAATCGCCGGCGACCGTTTTTACCGGTGGAGACCGGTAAATAAAAAACCGGTCGGTATCAATTTTTGGTTTTCAAATTTTGGTCGGTTTTTTTTCGGGTTTTCCGGTTACCGTCCGGTTTTTCCGGTTACCGGTTTCAAAACATCTCAAAATTCAAATTTTGATTTTCAAATTGTGTCCGGTTTTTTCGGCAACCTATCGGTAACCGTCCGGTTATCGTTACCGGCCGCCGACCGGGATTTCTTCCTGTTCCGGTTTTTGGAAACTTGGTGGCAACAACAAGACGCACACAGGTATCACAAATTTACAACCGTGCCTGGCATTTAGAAGGTAAACGTCAACACTCGCAATCGTAGTGTCTACTAGCAAGTCTCTCTCTTTTAACGTACGCTAGCATGGTAGCATCAGACCCGTGCTTAATTGCTGCGGCGAGATTTTCATTCCCATTTCTCTCTGAAAATTTTAATGACTGGTTTATGGCTCAAAAATATTGGTTCGTGGAGGGTACAACTGATGTGTTATCGAAGGTTTTGTTGATTAAATTCAAGAATTCAATGCCACGGCGTCTTTTGTTGAGCAAGTTTTAAGGCTCCGTTTATTTCAGCTTCAGTTTCTGACTTCTGACTTATTTTTCACTATTCATAAATTTCATCTTTTTCTAAACTTTTGATGTTTTTAAACTTTTTTGCCGATTCTTTTTTCCCGTATTCGTTCACATGTCCGTAATGAGCTAACATATTTTTTCCTATTTTTAAATTTAATTACGCTAAATAAACCAGGTACAGTAAAATTTCAGCCGCTACAGTGTAATTTCTACCATAAACTATAGCTTTTCAGCCCAACCGAGCGGGAAAGATAGAAGAAAAAGGTAGGCAAGCAACTAGTAACTTGTACTGTATGTCTAGATAATAAATATGTTGTATTTTTTTTTAGTTTGTGGTTTTCCCAATTAAGGTATTCGTAAAATAAAATATTAGTTGAGCACCTTAAAACAAAGACGATCCATATACATCGCAAGTTCGCAACTGTACAATGGGATTTATTTTGGTCCAAGTCTTCTTTACATGAAGAAGCACACATCAATACATCATGTACATAGTAACAGACCACCGAGCAATCATCATCTACATTAGCTTCGGAGATCTCAAAACTTAAAGAGAGTTCTTATTAGCCGTCAAGATGATACAAGTTGACAAAAAAAGGGAACAGTATAAGCCTGTAATTCCGACGTATGATACATTGAGGTTGTTTCTTATTCCGTTTAATTCAGTCCCCCTCACTCGAGGGGTGTAATCGGTTCATTTTATATTTCTTTTCGCGCACACGCAGATCCAAGAGCAAAGCTTTTTTTCTTTTGTTTTTATGTGCACCTATAACTTAGTAACACCAATTACCAAACAAGCCCGGCTGCGGTCTAGCAGATGGCACCGGAAGTCAGTTCTCGTCGTACTCGAATATTGCACCAGTATGATTGAAGCCACATGATACATGGACAGCTCTTGCATTCATGCCAAATTTCACCATCATTGGCTCAAAATAGTCGACATCGTTTCCATGTCCCTGCAAAGCATGCACATGTCAGCACAAGCAGCTGAAATGAGCAATTTTAGTACAACTGAAATGAATTTGCCAAGTGGGAACAAACATATTCCAAAGGAATGCACACCCATCGCTGTTGCCATACGACTGTGTTGGGTGAAAATTATGCTTGCAGGTACAAAATGCAGAGCATCAGCATGAAGTGCTAAACAATAGTAGTGGCAGCAAGTAACTCACTAGTTGTCCACCAGAAGAATGGCCCTCTTCGAAAAAAGTACCATTAGCACCTCCCCAGCCCCACGTGTAGATATCTTCACCTGGATGTTTTGATGTGCTCTGAGTATCACAAACAATGTGGCCACAAAATATAACCTGAGAAATCTTTTTTTAACTACATTATTATCTAACGTATAACACAGCCACTCTTTAAAGGAGTCTGATAAACATAGAAGAAATTTGTTCTTTTTTCAATACAGGGTGCGACTGGTTAGTAGGGCTATCTTAAGGCTTGGCAACCAAAGGACACAGAAGAAATTTATTCTTTTTTCAAGACAGGGTGCGACTAGTTAGTAGGGCTATCTTAATGCTTGGCAACCAAGAGGTTATGTGATCAAATCCTGGAAATTCCACAATAAACTCACCTAACAAGTAGCTATCGGGAAAACATTTAGCCAGACAACAGAAGTGCCACACTGGTTGGACTAGCCACCTGTTGGCTAGAAGGAAATTGTTCTTAAGCTAGTTCTATGGTCCACGTTTCCATTTCAGCTTAAAATACTACCCAAAAGCCAGGAAAAAAAGAACTGCACTCCGTGTACATCCCTCAAAAACTGCACAGCTCATTTAATCCAGACTACACATACCTTTTACTATGGATTCCAATTAAAATAAATTGAAACACAACTATGTATCATATACGTTGTTCATTCAGATGCAAATCGACAATGGACTGGAAAGTATGTCATCAAAAGATAGCAGTTTGCTACTGTGTGTGTGTCCCTCTGAGTTGTGTGTACAGCTAGTTAGCTAAGCTACCAAGTCAAACCATTTGCAGTCACAAGCACCTGCACTGTATTATCTTACACTATAGTAACATGGTATCATTCAACTCAAAAGTGTTTGTTCCTTTTTAGCCTAGTAGATCTATTGTTCCATTTTGTTGTAGCTAGATACTTATTAAGATAAGTCTACCTAAGGAATGTTATAAATATTATGTGTATATTCATGAGGCCCAAAGGACAATATTTATAGGGAGTATAAAGAGGATATACAGAAGAATATACCATATACAGCTAAGAAAATCAAGACATATAAGGAAACAAATAACAATTATATTCTATCCTTAACACCCCCTCAAACTCATGGTGGATCACACACACTGAGTTTGGAGAGAAAATACAAATGTTGTGCCCTAGTATGTGGCTTCGTGGAGAAGTCAGCAAGCTGTAACTCTGAGGACACAAACTATAAAGCGAGTAATCCCTCCTGCACTTGTGAGTAAGTGTATGAAGCATCCACACCAATGTGCTTAGTGAGCTCATGCTTCAATGGATCACGGGCAATGCTAATAGCAATTGTACAGTCAGTCATAAGGGTCGTAGGTCCCCTCACAGGTACTCCGAAGTCTGCAAATAGCCATCTCAACCAAATAATTTCTGTTGTCATAGGCGCCGCCATAGCTCTCAACTCAGCCTCTGCACTCAAACGGGAAACTACAGGCTACTTCTTTGTCTTCCAGGTAATCATGGAGAAGCCAAGAAAAACACAGTATGTAGAAAGAGAACGACGATCAAAAGGATCACTAGCCCAGGTCGTATCAGAGTACGCCTAAAGCTGTAGTGAGGTGGAGCTAGGAAAAAACAAGCGACGAGAGATTGTTCCACGCAAGTAGCGAAGAACACGAAGAAGGTAATTATAGTGAAGATAAGTAGAACAAACCATGAGCTGACTCAACATATGAACAACATAAGCAATATCAGGGCGAGTGCTCACAAGATATACCAGACTCCCAACAAGATGGCGATAACGAGTAGGATCTTCAAGAAGATACCATCAGTAGCACAAAGCTGAAGGGAGAACTCCATAGGAATCTCAGCAGTGCGAGTATTAGTCAGACCAGAACGATCAAGAAGATCCTAGACATACTTTTGTTGGGAGAGGTAGTAACCCTTATGCATGGAAGAAACATCAATCTCAAGGGAGTACGTAAGCAAATCAAGATCAGTCATCAAAAACTGCTCATTGAGATGCTTGATGCTTCTTCACGTATGTGATGAATGACGAATCGTCACCAGTGATGAGCATATCATCCACATAGAGAAGCAGTGTCCTACCTCAAGGTGACATAGACAAATAGACTAGGATCATGGGCACTGACAGCGAAACCGACAGCTCAGATCAAATCAAATCGGGGACGAGCAGAGTCAAACGAGCTTCGGGCGTCGGGCGGAGACTGGCAGGCGAACCGACGAGTGGCTGCTCCGATGGCCAGCAGGCGGGGCGGTGGGCGGTGGCTCCGATGGTTGACAAGTGGACCGGCGGGTGGCGGCTCCGATTCAGATCAGATGGATTAGATTGGGCAAAACAGAGCCAAGCAAGCGGGGCGGTCGCAGGTTAGGCGATGGCGGGCGCCGGTCTCTGGTCGTCGAGCGCTAAGCGGTGGGCAGCGGTGATGCAGCAGGTGGCCAGACATCGGACGGTTGGCAGGCGACCGACACCAGGCAGGCGACGAGGCGACAAGCGACCGGTCAATGAGGCGTCGGGTAACTGGTCGTCTGGAGCCGGACAGCCAAGCAATCGGCGCCGGGCAGAGAGGCCAGTTGCGGCGGTCGGAGATGGCGGCGGCGGCGGCTCGTCCATGAACTAGCGACGACGGCGACTCTCTGATGGCGGTGCGGAAAAACTAGGGTAAGTGCCCTAGCTCTATACCATGTTATGAATATTGTGTGTATATTCATGAGGCTGAAAAGGCACTATTTATAGGGAGTACAAAAAGGATATACAGAAGAATATGTCATATACAGATAAGAAAATCAAGATATATAAGGAAACAAATAACAATCATATTCTATCCTTAACAAGGAATACCATGGAAACAAATCGTGTATTAAGCCCAAATGGTGGAAACATGTTGTCACTATATAAGCATTTTATTTGTACTAGAATTTACTACTAGTTAGAACCCAACATACTAGCAAAAAGGAAGTACAATTATGATACCTGAAATTACAGCTGTGTGCTTCCAACCACAGGATACCTACAGAGGGCAGATGATGGTCCACCAGAAATCAATATAAGAACTATCTCTGATAGATGATTGATGAAGGAAAGCTTGAAACAATGACTAGATGTACCAACCTTAGATACAGGAAGCTTAAATGATGAACTCTTCAAAACTTCTGGAGTGCGAACCATATCTGTACCTCTGGTAAGAGATATTATGTAAGAATACAACCTCAATTTTGGGCATAAACATTGCTACAAGCATAATAGAAGTTGAAGGAGCAAACTTTTTGAAAGAGTAGTAGATGAAAATACCCAAGACCAAGGCAACCATTTTCATTTGAACCCCAAGAATACAAATCTCCACTATCTGCAAAACATGATGATATATTTTTCCGAACCTTAGAATAATGGAATAAAGTTGATAATTGTAACTGATAAAGTATCATTAATAAATCACCACCCAAAACCTACCCTGAGATGTAGAATGTTTCTTAGCAACAAAGGGGTAATTTACAGAAACAAAATGGATGTAAGGGGAAGCAAATCTCAAGTTGCACAATCTTATAAGGTGCTATGGATATAAACCCCAGAAATACCCAGGATACACTGCAGACCATGGCATCTAGGACAAAACCATGCCTAACCAGATTGGCTCTCTGGCCTGCACCAGGTGTGATACAGTGCCACACATGTTTCGACCTAGGAATCGTAATCACTGAGAAGAATCTGGGTATGTCAGTATCAATGTATCGCTATTCCCAAAAGCTGCTTCCTTACTTTGTCAACCAAATCCTAATTCCACCAGAAATACATCTAAAATTTTACGACCAAAGTTTTTATTTGAATATATACTGAAAATAGTTAACACATCTAACAAATTACTGCAATCAAACGAAATCAGTGCACCTCTTTTCACTTGTGTATGGACAACACAAAAACTTATACCTGTTACAACACAAGTATGATAACCTCCACAAGCAACTTCTTCTGAAAATGGTATCTCTTCAACAACAATTGGTCTGAGTGCATCATTTGATCGTCCAAATCCCTGAAATTTTATGTTAAATACAAGGAAATGAAGGGAATTTGTGCGTGTGTTTTGGGGGGAGATCTCAAAAAGGACAATTAAAAAAATGCCGTATGGCCTGTTGGATACCACCTTCTCAGTCTTCTGCCCAAATATGAACAAAGTACCTTTTTCTGCAATTTTGTTGTAGGGTAATTGTAAGATGGGGAAATCATGATTTGTACAATTTGAATATTGCTTTTTTATAAGCTTACCATCAATGCAAGCTGAGTGCAGCATTCCTGCAGCTATCCTTTTAATCTAACCAATGAATAAATGCAAAGAATTGAGAAGAGCATCACTATTTGATCTGGAGCCCAGATTGAATCTTAAAGCAAAATACCTTGATACCATCAAGGTTTTTGATCAACCTTGGAGTATATTCACTGCAGAAATGAAGATCTAATTATCAAGTTATCATCCTTCTAACAAAATACGCTTTAGCACTGCACAGTGAAAACACATTCACAACCATCAAACTTATTTTACAATAAAATACCTGACAGAAGCATTCTAACTTGTACATGTCGCGCAACATTTTATTCAAGTTCATACTATTACTACATCATCTAGAGAAAGAAAAGACAATGCCATCTCATAACTAATTCACATGTCACAAAGCTCAAGACACAAGGCCCATCCTCCACTAAATCATACCCATGACTCTTCTATGTACACAAGCGTGCCAGCTTCTAGTAGAGAAGTTTGCATCTCTTATGGTTAAGAATTTTCTTATGTTTATATCTTCCAAATGAATGACAATGGATTGTCCGAGAATATAGAGTATATACACAATAAGTGCCATCACAAAAGTTGGGATTGTAGATAAAAAAAATTACAAAATATAAATTATACTCATACCTCGAGGTCATAGCGAATCCCAGTATGCTAGATTTATGGCCATGTCCAAGTCTACCAGCACCAGCAGCTCCCCAACTCAAGACTTCACCTTCCACTTAAAGAGGAAAATTGCCGGAGAATTTCAGATGCTTGAAAGCGCTGAATATTGCTGTAATACAGCTACTTATTACACTCACCTGTAACAGCAATTGAATGCTCTGACCCCAAAGCAACCATTTTCAATCTGACATCATCCAAGCAATCAACATTTTTTGGGGTGGTGACTACTTTTCCTGCCCCTAAACAAAGTAGAGAAACAACACTACTTCAGAACTAAAAGCTGATGTCACATACACGACTTAACAGCCAAAAAGATAATTGATGGAACAATAGACCGCCATATTGCCAAGCAAAATCTTAATAGAAGCATGGTGATGCTCCATGCACAATAATGGAAACACATGAAGGACAACTTGGAGCTCAAGTTCTTAAGTAATGACTACAAGATATATGAAGTTATCCTTAGTTCCTAATTTTATACATACGTGATATTTTCATATTTTTGTGAGATCAAGTGATCACACACGCATCAATGTAAATTAGCCACTATGATAACGTTAAAGTGTTTCAGAACATTCAATTGTCACATATTGCATGAGGTGGTCATACAATCATGGGTGGCATTCAGAAAGTAAAGAAAGGAAATAATTTTATTACTTTTGCCAAGACCAAGCTGGCCACTTGAATTTTTGCCCCAAACGAAGAGCCTACCATCCGCTGTTCAAAAGAGCCACAAACAAAAAAGTTTATTGTAAATTGATTCCAAAATTATTCTCATGCATGCAGCATAAAAAAAAGTTGGTAAAATAAATAGAAGACAATGGTAGTAATCACATTTGCAGTTTCTATATAACCATATACTAATATTAATTATCAGTGAAATGTTAAGAATAGAAAATTATGAAGTCTGCACTGCAGCACTCAATGAACCATCTGCTGCTACACTACAATTTACAATAACATAACAGGTAACCCCCTCCCTTCAGGCTGGTATTATCAGTTTATACCATCACCTTCTTTTGGCCAATCAAACTTAGGCACATAATTACATATTACTCTTTTTGCTCACCAGTTACTGCACAAGAATGATGGTTGCCAGCTGAGATTTCTACAACTTTCTCATGAAATCCAGAAACTTCAACAGGCTCCTACATGCAAAAAAAAGAACTGATTTACCATACACGCACAAAGACCATGGTATGTGGAATAATAACTACAAGAAAGAAAATAATCAGATTCATATAGCCCATAATCCATCAGGAAAAAAACTCGAATTCATATCAAGGTAGATGGAGGAAAATTAATACCAATTGTAACATACATAAATTGTATGTTACTAAATGTTGTAAAATCACCAGAAATTATATTGCTTTGCTTCTTAAGCTGGAGGTTCTAACATGTAATGTAAAGAGGAATACTAACAAAGAACAAGGAAAATAATTTTGTCTACTTTCAAGCATATCTGTGCATTCAAGTTAACAGAGAATTTACTTATCCTTTGGCACGCACAATAATTCGTACAGTACAGTAGACTGGCTTTCGCAACACGTAACAAGAGCCAACATTGTTCTAATGTGTCGCAGTCACATTTTTTTTCGTGAACACGCAAAAGATTTGCGTGTCATTTCATTAAGGTGGAGCCAACCAAAATAATACATCACACTTATGATCCGTAAAGTTGTTTTTCCACTTGCTCTGCCAAAGTTCTATGAACTGAAAAATGCATAACCAACTAAATATATGGAGGTATGGATGAACAAGAAACAAGTACCAGAGTATGAGTCATGGAGGAGCCTATCCCGAGCTGCCCGAAGTCGTTCAGCCCCGTCGCGAACACACGCCCGCTCTCTGCACAAAACAGCAGGCCAAAATCGCGCACCACATTACTCTTGAGACCGATCGCTCCATTTGCTAATTAATAGATGGGGATGCTGGGGGGGGGGGGGGGGGGGCTAGGGGCGTACGGGTTAGGAAGAGGGTGTGGGCGCCGCCGCAGGCGAGGGAGGCGGGCGGGTCGCCGGGGCGCGCGAGGAAGAAGGGGCACGCCGTGGGGCTCCACCGTGACTCCAGCGCCCCCAGCCCCAGCCGCCCGTAGTCCCCGTTCCCCCACAGCGCCGCCACCCGTCGCCGCGCCGGCCCGCCAGAATGCACCGCCGCCGCCTCCGCGTCCGACGAGAGCCACCGCGGCCGCGTCCGTGGCCACGGCCACCGCCTCGCCCGCCACATCGCGTCGCGCGCTGGAGCTCTCGAGTCGCGTGGTCGCGTCGCTCGCGGCTTCGGCGAGCCCACGTGGGCGACGGGACGAGAGCCTACGTGCGCTTTATTGCGAAGGCGTCTCGGCCTTTCGGGAGAGGGAGCTGGAACGGGACGAAATGGGCCTAGATTATAATCAGGGCCGCGTAATGGGCTCGAGTGGGCTGGAGCATTCGCAAATAAGGCCCACCTGTCGTCGAGACGACGCGTTGTTTGGAACACACGAGTTTCGTATAACTTCGCTGGAATTCTATATGAAAAAAAAATCCAATTTAATTTCCGTTGGATTCGGGAAAAAAAATCAAGGGCGCTGCTACAATCTAGCTGTGTGTCTCCTGTTGTGTCTGCGCACACACCTATTTATAGCTAGATAACCAAAAAAACATGTTGTAGATCTTACTTTTTGTTTTCTGTTCTAGGACCTGTCGTGTCCGTTCAAGTACATAGGTATTAACAAACTAAAATCAAATTAGTATAAATTTAGTATAAGCATAAAGTAAATTGGCATAAATTTGAAAGCAAGTCGAGATAAATATGAAAGCAAAATGAGTACAATTTATAAGCAAGATAAATTAGTAAGTAAACCGATGATAACTTGAAAACAATTTAATACAAAATTCAAACCAGACTTGTATAAATATGAAGCAAATCATGACAAATTTTAAAACAAATTATCAAACGTTGGAAGCAAATCATGATGAATTCGAGAACAGTCAATATAAATTTAGAAGCAAGTTAAGATACTTATCTATAGCAAAATCCATTACTCTAAGATTGCACAATCAAAGTACATCTCTCTTAAAAAAACTTATTGTACCACTATGGTGAGCACAGAGAGAATATTAATGGAAGAGAGTTTTTACATAAGGAAAGTCACACAAAAGAGATCGAGCTAAGCAACAAACATAATTGTTAGGGGTCCCATATTGTCTCATTTAGGTCAGATAAACTCACTATCACATTTAATAGAAGGAAATCACTAGCCATGTCCGCTTACTTCCATCAATAGAAATAGAGTTTTCATAGGAGAGAGTTTTTATTGCTAAAGGGATTCATGCCGCTTTCCTGTATCGGGAGGCGTTGCTGCTGTTTTGTGATGACGGGAAAATGGGCGTGAACCCGCGTTCGCATCATTAGAGACAAGTTAATTATATTTAATTGAAAATGAGACAAAGGAATCAGGTATTGCGGGTCCATTACTTCCAGAATTAATACATTTACATAAAAATTCTGTTAATTACATCTCTTTGCGAGAAAACCCCTGATTAAGAATTCCAACATAAACATTACAACAAATTACAACATATGACTATTACAAAAATATAAAAGAAAAGGTCTTCAATCTTGGCGTCGTTGATGGATGCTTGCGCGAGGGTATTTTAGCTGCATTTTGTATTATTTTACTGACATGGCATATGATTTTTTTAGTGAACCTATGCATATAGCATGATTAAAGTTTAATTATTTTAGCCCTTTTTATTATTTTGCTTCGTCTTGTAACATTGCATAGCGCTTGCAAATATTGCGCGCTCGCATGTAGCATAACCGAAGCGAATGTCATTTTTAATACTTCTATTACTACTAGCATGACATGGATTTTATGCATGTAGTATAATAGAAGTATTTTATTATTTATTGCTTTTCTCACCTCGTATTACTACTAGCATTGCATAGCGCTTGCAAATGTTGAGCGCTTACATGTAGCGTAACCAAAGCGAATCTTGTTTGTAATATTTTTATTACTACTAGTGCGCCATGGATTTTGTGCACATAATGTATGAAAGTTTAGGACTAATTATTATATTGTTTTGCCCCGCCTTGTATTACTACTAACATTGCATATCGCTTGCAAATGTTGAGCGCTTGCATGTAGCGTAACCGAAGCGAAGGTTGTTTGTAATAATATTTATATTACTACTAACATGCCATAGATTTTGGGTATGTCATGTAATAGAAATTAAGTGTTTTGCTCCACCTCGTATTACCACTAACATGTAGCGTAACCGAGGCGAAGTTTGTTTCTTTAACATTTGTATTGCTATATGCTATATATTTTAGGCATGTAGTGTAATAAAAGTATGTTGTCATTTTATATTTTTTTATTGTTTTGCCTCGCCTTGTATTACTACTAGCATTGCATAACGCTTGCAAATGTTGAGCGCTTGCATGTAGCGTAACCAAAGCGAAGGTTATTCGTAATATTTTATTACTACTAGTGCGCCATGGATTTTATGCACGTAGTATATGAAAGTTTAGAACTAATTATTTTATTGTTTTGCTCCGCCTTGTATTACTACTAGCATTGCATAGCGCTTGCAAATGTCAAGCGCTTGCATGTAGCGTAACCGAGATGAAGGTTGTTTTTTTAAAACATTTGTTCATGCATTTTTATTATTTTTGCAGCATATACCCACCCCTAATTCGTGTCCATTTGAGGGAACCGAATTGGGACAATGGGGTTTTTTCAATCTTCTCACTCTCGGTTTGTATCCATTTGTAGGGGACCGAACCTAAGAGACGAGGGATCGAGCCCTTGTTCTTTGGGTTTGTATCCATCTAACGGGACCGAACCGAGAAATGAGGTCTTCATGCCTCGCCTTGATTTGTATCCATTTGTAGGGGACCGAACCTAAGAGACGAGAGATCAAGCACTCGCTCTTCGGGTTTGTATCCGCCTAACGGGACCGAACCAAGGGGGCAAAAGCATAAAGAAATAAACAAAATGAAGTCTTGATTCGTATTGCAATGATCAAATCTAAGAGTGAAGAGGGATAGGAAGAAGAAAGCTTTTTGATAGGGTATCACAATGACCAAACCTTTGCACGGGCACACCTTCCTCTATCTATTTCCTTCTCTTTTTCTCACAAGTGTTTGCTGAATGCTCTCCAAATGGGCAGCGTGTCCTCCCCTTCTTCCTTCCAAAAAAGCTCCCTCTTTCCATACCATTACCCCCTATTTATAGAGCAAGGATGAGGGGTGGTTTATGAGGAGAAGTTATGTCAACTTCCCACTTTGATTTTCTTCTTCTGATTTTTTTTTGCTATCAAAATTTCAGCTTTTAAGCTACGTACGCGCAAAACATGCAAATTCATGGGCCAAGCAAGCAGATACGTGGGCACTGCTTTGATTTACTTGGAGAAGCTCCTACTTCATGCATGCACACGATCAATGCATGTAACCACTTTCTTTACTACGTGGGAAGTGCTCTTTGATGACTATGTGGGCCATTAATTCCTTCATGCAAACGTATTTGGCTTAATCATGTATGCATGCGAGCTCTTAATTTGGACTGAGTCTTTTCTTGTGCGTGTTTGTGACCCTAGTCTGGTGGTGGTAGGAGGAGGCGGAGACGAGGAGGAGGCAGAGCGGCCGGCGGGCGAGGCGGAGCGGAGCGGCCGGTGGGCGAGGAGGAGGCAGAGAAGAGGAGGAGGCGGAGCGGCCGGTGGGCGAGGCGGAGCGGAGCAGCCGGCGGGCGAGGAGGAGGTGGAGCGGCCGGCAGGCGCAAGCGAGGCGAGGCGAGGCCGGCGGCCGGCAGGCGAGGCGAAGGCGCAGGGGAGGACGGCGCAGCGACGAGAAAGAAGAAAAACGAACCGTTTTTTTTTGTGTAATCAGTGGCATGGTGGGTAATTTTCCCCAACTCCACCAATTTGAGTTTGGTGGAGCACCCCTTGAGGTGCTCCACCAATTTGGTGAATCTGGAGCTAGATCCATGGTTTTGGTGGAGCAGATCCACGGTGGAGCTGCTGGAGCTGGAACTGTTTGGCTTGGAAAAGTGGATCTGGATCTGGATTTGGTGAATCTGGAGCTGGTGGAGCTCTCCCAAACAGGCCCTATGTGGGCCATTAATTCCTTCATGCAAACGTATTTGGCTTAATCATGTATGCATGCGAGCTCTTAATTTGGACTGAGTCTTTTTTGTGCGTGTTTGTGACCCTAGTCTGGTAGTGGCAGCTTCTCCTTTTTTTATTTTATGGAGAGGGCAATTAATTATCATAAATATTTTGATTTGTCTTTATGCATGCATATAGCATGTGAACGTATATGGCTATTGACATGGATTTTTTTTTTGCGTACGTCATTTGACTATATCAGTTTATTCAAGCAGCATTTGTTCTCCGAATGATTTAAAAATTAAACACGAGACTTTCACTTGTACCACGAACATGCCATAAAAATTCGCCACTCGATTGTAATGTGTAGCACACACAAAAAATCTTGGAAGGCGGATTTGCGTTTTGCATACGTCATCCGGCCGTATTATCCTATTCGAGTGAGCATTTGTGCTCCGAGTGAGCTGAAAATTAAACATGAGACTTTCACTCACAACACAAACATGCCATAAAAATTCGCCACTCAATCGTAGTGTGTAGCACACACAAAAAATCTTGGAAGGCGGATTTGCGTTTTGCGTACGTCATCCGGCCGCATTATCCTATTCGAGTGAGCATTTGTGCTCCGAGTGAGCTGAAAATTAAACATGAGACTTTCACTCACAACACAAACATGCCATAAAAATTCGCCACTCAATCGTAATATGTAGCACACACAAAGAATACTGGAAGCCGGACTTGTGTTTTGCGTACGTCCTCCAGCCGTATTATCCTATTCGAGTGAGCATATGTGCTCCGAATAAGCTGAAAATTTGACACGAGACTTTCACTCGCACCACAAACATGCCAGAAAAATTTCGGACAAAATTGGTGTCAACATTTTGATCGGACGGCTCCCACATGTGTGTGTGTGCGCGCGCGTGCGCGCCTTTCGTCCATCACACACACGCATGGTATCATGAGTTTGTGAAAAAACAATTTAATTTTCGTTGGATTCAAAAAAATCTGTGGTCCAAAAAATCAATTGGTGAATACTGAGGATGTGTTTTCCTCTTCCACCCCACCCTCACCTCTCTTGAGAAATACAGAAAGAAACACATCTCTAAAAAATAAATCAACTTCTAACAAAATTACCCTTATCATAGGAACCACTTTGTCCCTCCCACAAATTCTATTCCATAGATTTCATGGTCCCTCTTCCTATTAGTTTTCCAAATGCCACTAGTAAACGAGTATTTGCAACAAACCCTGCCACATTTCATCCATTCTGTTTGTTTGCGGTCTCATTGGGGGCTAAGGACAATAGTGACAGGTATGGTTGTAGGATCGAAGGTGCGGATTAGATCGAGCTGAGGTGTAAATTTTCTTTTTAGAGGTACGGTATGACCAAGATTCATATTATTTTGCTTGCTGAATAAATTTTGTTTGCATATTTATATGTTTTAATTGGATTCCATTTTTTATTGAGGACAATGCCATTTTCACTAGGGGTGCAAACATATCGGGTTTTTTTTTCTGACTGATCGGTACCAAATCCGGTAAACCAATTCGACATCCGATCGGATTCATACGGTATCCAAATATTTGTAGGAAGATTCGGTAACGAATTCGGGATGGCTTCTATCCAACCGAATAGCTTCGGTATTTGTTAAATCAGGTTCTACCCAGGCGGATATCCGACGTCGACGTCAAGGGACGGGACGAGGTAGGACCTCATGCCAAAAGCTGCTCCATGTGTCGTCCTGCCTGACCACGTATGTCAGGTGAGGTTGCAGCTTGAGCTCCACCTCAAGGACGTCCATAGAGTGTGTTGGGACGTAGAAGCGACCCCGCACCACAAGGGCACCCTTGAACACCGATAGCTCGCCTTCACCATCATCAACGCAGCTCACATCGACTTGCCACCCCACAGGATGTTGTGGGGGTTAGCATAGAACATCGCTAATTGCCGCCCCATCATGACATAGAGCACCACGGTCGGCTGGCAGTGTCCCTTTCCCTCCTCATCGGTGAACATCGGCAGCAGTAATGTTGTCGGTGCAGAAAATGATCTGGCCAGGCATCACGCACATGGCAGGGAGATCAGCGAACTCCATCATCAGAGGATTCAGTAGACAAACCATGTCCATGAGCTTGCGGTGAGCACCAGTAGGCCCTCTAGCTGCCTTGGTAGCTGTACTTGTGGAGCGTTAGTAGGTTGATCTGGAGAGCAGCACCGGTGAGCACATTGAGGAAGCGATGTGGCTCGCCATCCTCGTTGTCCGTGAGCATAATCTAGTTTCGTGGGAAGAATCGCAGCTAAATGAGGCTCGGGTCAATGGTCGCACCTCTTCACGGCTTGTAGACAGATCTTAGGGTGATGCACTCCGCTGCATCCGTGAGTAGTAGGTCATCAGTGACCTTGGAGAGGAGTTCCGAGAGGAGCCTCGCCCAGTCCTTCTAGTCAGCGTTGAAGCATCGAGAAAAAAGATCAATCAGATGGCAGAAAAATTATGAGAACAAAGAACAAGAACAATCAGATGAAGATCAACCAGGAGATCAGGAAATTGAAGAACAGGAACAATCGATACATAACTTTCAGCCTTGGCGCCGGCGCCAAAGAGGGGGACAGCTTGTGATTCACCGTTGAAGAAGTGCCCGCGACTAAGGGAGAGGAGAGCAACGGGGAGCAGCGGTGGTTGATGGTGGAAAGGCAGAGAGGCGAAGGGGCGGTGCAAAGGAGGATTGGGCCGCCGTCGGTGAGCTAGCCCGGTCACGTCGGCACCAAAGATGGAGGAGGAGGAAGGGGGAGTGAAGAGGGGCAAAGGGAGAAGAAAGAAATGTGATGCTCAGTTTGGAATTTGGGGTGGTGCTAGGGATTTGAGGATTGGGGATTTTTTTGTAATTTAGCCCTTTAAATTTTTATATATTGCAAACAGGTTGTTATCTATCATGATTATTTCCGATTTAGACCTCCTGAGTTCTATTTTTGATGCGATTTGATCCTACACTCCGTGGCGACGTGAATATCTATATAGAGCAGTCCTAACACGCTAATTTGGAGTGAATGCACCTCGATCGTGTTGGCTACCACCCAGATCTAGAGGTTCGTCCTTGTGTCATGAAGCTATTGCCTAGGTCTGGTCATTAAGCTGTCGTCATTCTGTACCACATTGAGAACGAGCCAGTGCCACCAAATTTGCCGGTCCGATTTACCATCATGTCAGAGGCAGCCTAGCTTCGGTGTGCAGTTCATCAAAGCCCCCCTCTCCATCTCTGCTTAATTTTAATAAAATCCCTCAGTTTTTTGCACATAAAGTTAGTCTCATTGTGCGCACGGAAGATGTTTGATGAATTGCTCAACAGAATATGCCTGAAGACAATATTGTATGAATTTATCACTTATGTTGAACTTGTACCATATCGGATGTGGAACTTATGTAATATGCATGAATTTATTTCTAGTTGAAGAGTTGAAGTGATGGTTGTATGGCTCAATGTATGCCCGAACTATTGGCCTATATTACCCATTTTCTGATCCGAAACCGTTATATATCCATCCCGATGGTACCATATTCAAAACTCCAAATTCATATTCGTATCTGGTCTTATCATATCCGACTCCAAATTCGTGAAAAAAGTGTGTTAGGACATGATATAAGCAATATCCGTCCGAATCCGACCCGATTGCACCTTTTGACCTTCACTTCGCAAACACAACATGTCAACGGATTTGCTACAATCACTTTTGCAACAATGTTAAAATAACACTTCGCTTATTGAGTGCTATTCGAGAAGTACATATATTGTGCATGTTCCAACCAAATCAATCTCATATGCGCATATGTCCAAATGCCCTATTTGAAACATCCTCTTGCGGAAATTATATTGTTTTACATAAAATTCCTATGATTTTCACCGAGATAAAAAAAGTATCTTTGTACCCATGAGAAATATGCATCGCAACATTATATTTACTTTTCGTGATGAGTTTCCAAAATCCGAAATTAGAGCAACTCCAGCAGGGTCCCTACTTGAGCCCTCATCCTACTTTTGAGGGCCGAGGGGCAAAAAACTCACTCCAGCAAGGCCCCTACTTGAGCCCTCAAAAGTAGGGGGCCCTCAAATCTCCCCCTCGAGCCCTAATTCCTGGGGGGTCTGGAGGGAGCCCCTACTTTTGAGGGCTCAAGTAGGGGCCCTACTGGAGTGAGTTTTTTGCTCCTTGGCCCTCAAAAGTAGGATGAGGATGAGGGTGGGTCCTATGTGTCATCCCCTCTAAGAATGAATTTGAGGGTCCTGTTTTGGGTCCTGATCAACTCGGCTTCGGCTTCTGGCTTATTTTTCACTATTCATAAGTTTCGTCTTTTTCTGAACTTTTGGCTTTTTGTTGAGCTTTTTTGCCGGTTCTTTTTTTCCTGTATTTGTTTGTATTATACGTAATGGGCTAACATATTTTTTTTATTTTTAAATTTTTTAAATTTAATTATGCTAAATAAGCCTCTGTCAGCTATAGTGCTTTTTTCAGCCAGCTATAGTGTTTTCAGCCATAAGCCACGAGCTTTTCAGCCGAACCGATCACCACCTTGAGGGCTCCTGCTGGAGTGTAGCCCAAAAAACAAAGCCCTCAAATAAAAAGTAGAGGTCTTGTTTTGAGGGCTACTGCTGGAGTTGCTCTCAGGACATTAGGGCGTCCGCAATGGTAATAGCTAGTACTAGCTATATAGTCAGCTGACGTGGAGGTGAGAGACAAAAGCAAAGACTATTTTATACTGTTGGACCCACATGCTCCTCTCTCATATTCTTGGACTACGTGAAATAGATCAGCTATTTGCTCGTCGCTAGTGACTACTCTCTCTCCTACTTTTTCCTTGCCATATCAGATCTAGCTAACTAAATAGCCAGCTGTTGGAGATGCCCTTAGTAAGAAGATTTGCGGTTAAAAGCCAGGGGGCAGACCTGGCCAATGGGCCGTGCCGGGCCGGCACGGCACGGGCCCGGGCTCGGCACGGGCCGTTTAGGCACGGCCCGTGTATTAAACGGGCTGTGCCGTGCCGGCCCGCGGGCCGCGGCGGGAGCCCAAGCATTGCCCGAGGCCGTGTCGTGCCGGCCCGGGCACGATTTCGGCTAAACGGGCCGTGCCGGCCCGCTAGCCCGTTTAGCCAAAAAAGAAAAATTAAGAAAAATTGTAGAAAATTCATAAAAATTGTAGAAAATTCAGAAAAAATTCATAAAAATATAGAAAATTGTAAACATTGTTAATCATAAAAATAAATATTTGCAATGACATAATGAGCTTTATTAATTTATTAAATTACATGGGATGGCTGCCTCATTAAAAACTTTACCAAGTAAAAACTCAATTTGAGAAAACCTTGGTAAAGAAAAAAGAGTACAGCCTATAAAGCTCATTATTGACTACAAGTGAAAGAAAAATATTGAAAATCCTATTCATTGCTATCTAAATACAAATTCTCAAAAGATTCTTCTAAATCTTTATTATCAGTAGTATGTTGGAGTCTTGATTCAGCTTGTTCCCAGTCTTTGACGGTCAGAAGTATTTCGACCATCTCGTTGGAGAGACTTGTTCGTCGCTCCTCGATTATTCTTCCGAAAAGACTGAATGCTGACTCCGAGGAGACTGTAGAGACAGGAACAGTCAACACATCCCGCGCTAATATGGATAGCACTGGATATGATACCTTCTAGGTTTGCCACCATGAGAGGATGTTCAACTCCTGCTCGAAGCTGACGCAATCACTGTTGAGATAGCTTGATAGGTCTCCAGTGCTTTGTCGCCTTCCTCCTCCTAACTGCTGTGTACCTGCACCTGCAGAAGAACTAGACGAAGAACCAAAAATCTTGCCCCATTGCATAGCCCCCTAGAGGTGGTAGGGACTACTGGGGGTCTTTGTAAACGCACAGATTCAAATTATTTTCATATTTATTATATACCTCATATAATTGATCCTTAACTTGTGTAAAGTATGAACAATAGTCTAAACCGGTAGCCTCACTTAAAACTTGTAAAACATTTATAAATCCTTGGAGTTTGGCCCTAGGATCCAAAATAAAAGCAAAAGCATATAAAATAGGAATTTCGCTCCAATATTTTAAAAACTTAGATTTCATGGCACCTACAGCATCCCGTAGTATAGGATCATTTTCAAAAGCCTTTAGGTGAGTGGCAATTTCAACAATATTATGAACAATCATGGGAGATGTAGGGTAGTATACTCCAGAAAGACAAACTGTAGCTTTATGAAAAATTTCTAGAAAGGAAAATATTTTTTCACCAACATCCCAATCGTCCTCAGTAAGTTCAGGGTCTCTAACTTGGGTTCTACTTGAGGAGCTACGAGATTGATGACTTTGGGTGTGAAGGAAAACAGATAAAGTGCTCTTATGTGGCAATATATGTTTAAGCATAAGATAAGTAGAGTTCCATCTAACAGGCATGTCTAAACCAAATTTTCTACGACAAACATTCATTGCTACGCAAAAACTCTTATATGCGGCTATTCGTTGGTTAGAACAATTAATAAATGAAATTGCATCTCTAAAAGAATTAATACAAGCATCTAATCTTTTTAAACCGGATTTAACAATAAGATTAATAATATGACAAGCGCAACGTTGATGCAATAAGAAAGACTGTGCATAATTATTAAACAAAGGAGTAAGAATTTCCATAGCTTTAGTGTTTGCAACTGCATTGTCTAAAGTTATGGAAAAAATCTTATCCGTGAGACCAAAATCTTCTACAACTTTAATAATGCTTTCTGCAATATTTTCAGCATTATGTGAAACATTAATTAATTTAAATCCTATAATTATTTTTTCCATTATCCAGTCATCATTAACATAATGAGCAACAACACTAATATAATCCTCTCTAGCCCTACCACTCCATATGTCGGATGTCAAAGCAATAGAGAATGTACATGTATGAAACATTTCTTTCAATTTATCACGACAATTATTATAATATTTAATTAAATCTCTAGTTGTTGTTTGCCTAGATACAGTACTAAATCGAGGGTTATGAGCAGTCTTAATATATTTTTGGAAAGTATCAGATTCACCAAAATTTAAAGGTAAATCTTAAGAAGCAATTAATCTACAAAGAGATTTCCGAGCTACCTCTGGGTTGTACTCCCACGAACGTACCGAGCCGTCGGGGTTATATTGCAGCTGTGTCTGGCGCATTTGTATTCCTTGTTTTTTCTTGCAGCTTGCGGCATGTCGTTGTAGATGACCCGTCCCACCTGAAGATTTTGCAGTCAATTCATTACCACAAATTTTACAAACTGCATACCTCACCGAAGTCTCATCATCGTCGCTCTTGAACTTCTTGTCGAAATCATTCCAAACTGTTGATGTACTAGCTCTTGTTCTTTTTGCACTCGTGCTTTGAGTCGTGGATGCACTTGTTGAGTCAGCAGAAGATGGATCAATTGGACCCTGCGGGGCCGTTTCTTCGGCATCTCCAGTTTGTACATGTGTACCTTCTGCGGATGGATATGCCTGTGGAAACGATTGCATATCCTCCGCCGAGAGCCCGAATTCGGAGAGTTGAAAATCGTAGTTCTCCATTAAATCAAGTAATCAACTGCAAATAATAGCAAAAAATTAAACCAACAAATAATACCAATATAATTAAAATAAGACAACATTATTACCTCCTTTGCAGCTCTCACAAAAAATTTGAAGATTTTTGAATTTTCAGAATTTTGCCCGAATTTTGACCAAATTTGCGCTAACACTTTCTGATTTTTCACAGCTAAACCGAGAGAGAAGAATGAGATTTGAGGTGTGGAATATGGAGACCAGATGCCCCCTATTTATAGGAAAAAATTCAGATTTTTTTCGAATTTTTTGCTATTTTTCCTGAATTTTTTACCCCCAACGGTCACAAAACAGCTATTTTTCAAACTAATCGGGCCGGCCGTGCCGTGCCGGGCCGGCACGGCCCGTTTAGTGCCGTTGGGCGGGCCGTGCCGGGCCGGTACGGCCCGATTTCTTAACGGGTCGTGCCGTGCCGGCCCGCCGTGCCGCGCCCTCGGCCCAGGCACGGCCCGGTCCGCCGTGCCGTGTCGGCCCGGCCCGGTCCGCCGTGCCGTGCCGGCCCGGCCCGCCTCGCCTCCGTGCCGTGCCGTGCCGTGCCGTGGGCCGGGTCTACAGCACCGGGCCCATTTGGACAGGTCTACCAGCGGGACCCGAGCCTAGGGTTTGGTTTGGTTTGCCCCTCCGCCGCTCGCACGTGTCCGCCACGCTTCCAAAGCCAAGGAGATACCCTTCCTCCCCTCCTCACCGCAGCCTCCGCACCCAGCTCGAGCTCCCCGCTAGGGCTAGAGCTTCCCTCCTCCCCCCATCGGAGACCTCTTTGCAGCGGCGGCGGCGGAAAAGGAGGAGAGCCGCCGGAGATGGCTGAGCGGCTGACGCGTATCGCGATCGTGAGCGAGGACAAGTGCAAGCCAAAGAAGTGCCGCCAGGAGTGCAAGAAGAGCTGCCCCGTCGTCAAGACGGGTAAACCCTCTCGGGCCTCTCCCTCCCCCCTCGCGGTTCCTGGTCGATGCGGGCTTTTTCCTTTTGCCATGGATAGTTTTGGCGGATCGAAGTGTAGATCCCAGAGGTTTGCCTGCTTCCACCGGGCAATCTGTTCGTACGACGATTTTGATATTAAAATGGGCGCTGATTGATGTGTGGGCATTCCTTGCAAGATCCGGGGGAATTGGAGGGATTAACATAGTGACCCGTTAATTTTGCTGCTGTAGCGTCGTTGCTGTGAACTTGTTTAATGTTTTATTTTATTCTCATGCGCGCTAATATGTACCAACTGTTCAGTTATTCGTATGATAGTCTATGAGGAAGATCCGGTGTCCACATATGTGCGCGCATATGTGGTGCTTATTCTGCTTGTGTGCAGCAATTCTACACTTCCCCTGATGTTCTGTGATCCTGATGCTTGATGTGTTGTATATGCTTGAGAGTTCCCTGGTTTAAAGTGGTTTTATAATAATGACAATTCACTGGTTTATTGTACAGGGAAGCTTTGCATTGAAGTAACTCCGGCGTCGAAACTTGCATTCATTTCTGAAGAGCTGTGTATTGGTTGTGGTATTTGCGTTAAGGTATGCTTGCAACTTACCACAGCTATTAATGTATGATCTGCCTATGTGCTGTAATATAATCTTCGCACTTCTGCTTTAATTCTTGCTGCAGAAATGCCCATTTGATGCCATTGAGATCATCAACCTTCCAAAAGATTTGGAAAAAGATACTACCCATCGCTATGGGCCAAATACCTTCAAATTGCATAGGTACGTTCTTTTGATCGAAGAGCATGGTTTGTATAAAGTTGTGCATTATTTACCATTTGTAAGTTTTCTAATCTGGCTTGAAGATGTCCTTTTGGAGAGTTACTGATTGAGCTCTTGCAGGTTGCCTGTCCCAAGACCTGGTCAAGTTCTGGGCCTTGTTGGAACTAATGGAATTGGAAAGTCGACAGCACTTAAAGTGTTAGCTGGCAAGCTGAAACCTAATTTGGGGCGTTTCAAAGTACATTCCAATTCCATACCTCCTATCTAATTTTCTTTTTCTGGCTGTTGGTTTCCACTGAGTTTTCTTTTTTGGGGGAAAAGTTTGCTTCGTTTCTATTATGAACTGCACAAAATATGGTTATTTACCTTTGCATTTTTTTTGGCAGAATCCACCTGATTGGCAGGAAATCCTGACATACTTCCGTGGGTCTGAACTTCAGAACTACTTTACGCGTATATTGGAGGATAACTTGAAGGTGCTGTATTGCCACTTTTTACTCATTCTTCCTGTAATTCATGTAGGGTTTGTTAGTATGTAATCTGCAACAAGAAACTATTGATATCCTGTTTACAGTCACTACATACTTGCTATGACAACTATTTTATACTAGCTTTGGTCTTTGTTGGAGTCTTGTTTTCTGTTCTATAGAGCATCATATGTAATGTTGAGCATTGTTAGAAAACACTTGTACTGCATCCAAACAGTGAATGAGCATAGCATTGTCATTTGTCAAGATAATAGCAATATTCTCTTTTACTGTTGCATTTAGCCATATAAGTGTAGATGGTCTGATATTATTCTAGTCTTGGAGTTGTTACTGTACCTTAGTTACTGACATAGCATATACTGGATATTCTGACATATTAGAATAGTATGCTGCTGTATATGATTTTTTTTGTTACTGATGAATAGTTCCGATACCTTGCAGTGGTCTGATATTATTCTAGTCTTGGAGTTGTTACCGTACCTTAGTTACTGACATACCATACACCGGATATTCTGACATATTAGAATAGTATGCTGCTGTATATGATTTTTTTGGTTACTGATGAATAGTTCCGATACCTTGCGTGCTCTCTCTATCTCTGTACAGGCAATCATCAAGCCCCAGTATGTCGACCACATTCCAAAAGCTGTTCAAGGAAATGTAGGACAAGTACTTGACCAGAAAGATGAGAGGGATGTGAAGGCTGAGCTGTGTGTTGACCTTGAATTGAACCAAGTTATTGACAGAAATGTAGGAGATCTGTCTGGTGGTGAGCTTCAGAGATTTGCAATAGCAGTTGTTGCTGTACAAAATGCAGAAATCTACATGTTTGATGAGCCATCAAGTTATCTTGATGTTAGGCAGAGGCTTAAAGCTGCACAAGTCATTAGGTCCTTGCTTAGACCCAACAGGTAACACATATTTGTTAAAATGATTATGTTTTGAATCTTTTGACTAAAAACTTGAAGAAAATTACTATGACGTGCTATCTGATTTTGTTTTCAGCTATGTCATCGTTGTGGAACATGACCTGAGTGTCTTAGATTACTTGTCCGACTTTATTTGCTGCTTATATGGGAAGCCAGGTGCTTATGGTGTAGTTACTTTGCCATTTTCGGTCCGAGAAGGTATCAATATTTTCCTGGCCGGATTTGTTCCAACAGAAAATCTCCGGTTTCGAGATGAATCCCTTACATTCAAGGTAACATATGCACATACAATTTGTGATCCTTGTTCGGTGATGAAATTTTGTTCTTATGTTAGTATCGTCCTTTCAGATTGTGGAGACTCAGGAAAGTGCTGAGGAGATTGAGACATACCAGCGGTATAAGTACCCTACCATGAGCAAAACACAGGGAAATTTCAAGCTTTCTATTGTTGAGGGTGAATTCACAGATTCTCAGATTGTTGTGATGCTTGGTGAGAACGGGACAGGGAAAACTACATTCATCAGAATGCTGGTACATCTCTCTCCACCACTCCTACCCGCCTCACTCTCTCTGGCACCTTTTTTTAATCTTGTAAGTCATTGTGAGGCTCTGGTAAATAGTGCGAATATTCAAAATGACACAAACAGAAACTTTGGGTTCTTGATTTATCTACCATTATGGACACTACGGGTTGCCATAATGTTATGGTAGGAGATAGGCGAGGAAGGCTTAAGATCGCCTTCCTTGCGGAGGCTCTAATCTGGAGACCAATCGGTTTAGAACTTGGCTGCTTTATTGCTTGATTATGAATGATGCGGCTCCTCTCGTTATATAGATGAGGTTAGCCTCTAACAATATGGAAACTAACACAATTTAATGCAACCAATCAACTAAAGATAATGTCATATCCATACTATCTAAATATAAAGATATGCATCTATCTATTTCTGATATGAAGATATGTATCTATCTATTCTTAATATGAAGATATGCATCTATCTATTCCTAATACGAAGATATGCATATAATTATTTCTAATATGAAGATATGCATCTAACCATTCTTAATCTGACCGCTACAGTGCATGCGTACTTTTCATATGCTACAGTATGCACGGTACTATTCATGTGCTACAGTGCACGCCTCGTCAGATCCTGGGCTATAACACATAATGTCAATAAGTCTGTTATAGCTTCTGTCACTTTCAAAAATTATAGCAACTTCCTAATGCTGTTCAACATCCAAACGATGACTATTGAATCAGAATTGTTATTGGCTACTACTATATTAGGTACATGCGAGTTACTGTTAGGTCTTATCAACATTCTATTGTGTAGTTTGCATATAGTAGTGATATGCACTGTGCCTGCCTGCTATATCGGCAGTAAGCAATTTTTTATATCGACTCATTTAAAAAATTTCTGTTCCTTTCGCTGATGTGAATATGTTGGTGCTGGAAACCTAATGTGATGCCATTTTGTTGGTTGACAATGTTGATTTTTGTTTAGTGTGGTTTACTTCTCTTTGCTATATTGCCGAATGCGAAAATCTAATCTATTAGTACCAGCTTTCTGAAAAAGGTGTGAATTTGATCTTGTTAAGAGATTAAGGATTTACTTGTTTTTCTGATGCTGTGGCACTGTATATTTCTTCTGATTTATATGAAGATTTAATATTTCATCTGGATTTTTTTTTAAAATTAGTAATCTCACCTGCACTGAGTAGATGAACAATTGGCGTCGTATGTTCCTTTTTTGCTATGTTTGGATAGGCCGGGTTGTTGAAGCCAGATACTGTGGAAGGAACTGAGATTGAAATTCCTGAATTTAATGTGTCTTACAAGCCTCAAAAGATTAGCCCAAAGTTCCAGCATACCGTGAGGCACTTGCTTCATCAAAAAATTCGGGATTCATATACTCATCCTCAGTTTGTTTCTGATGTCATGAAACCACTACAAATTGAGCAACTCATGGACCAGGAAGTTATTAATTTATCAGGTGGAGAGCTCCAAAGAGTGGCATTATGTCTTTGCCTTGGAAAGGTAAATATGCTGTTTCTCTTAACATGAAGTATTGCTTCTTTTACTTGAATTTTTTAGTAGGTCTACAAAGTAGAATGTTTTAAGGGATGCTTTTATGTTCTATGGTTTTCAAAAGTTTCAAGACTTTGCATCCAGGGCTTTCTTATTATTTTATATGTTTAGGCTTTGTTCTTTTTCAGCTTTTGGCTTCTGATTTTGACTTTTCTACACTAACTAACTTTTAAACGGAGTGTCTTTTTAAGATGATGTCTACTAGTTAATTGTAGTACATACTATATCGACTTCATTTATATCGGCAAAAATTGTATATGAGTTTCTGTTACTCTATAATCTCTCGTACGAACATCCCAAAAGCTATAAGTCACAGCTAAAAAACATAAGCCTCAGCCAAAAAGAACAACCCTTAATGTTCTAAATGTCTTTTTCCTATTTGGCTTTTATAACTGTACATTCTAGGTCTGCATTTATAATCCTATAAGATTTCGGATATTGTGTCGAGCACAATGATAATATCTAGGCCATACCATATGTGATACTTCTCCCTGCTTGAGTGGAATTTTCGGCATACCCAAATAGGCAAATACAAGCATTTAATCCTGTATACATGTGTGCACACTGCACACGGCTTTTCTAAATCTTGTCCATCATATGCCAGTATTTATTGATACTAGGCACCCAAATAGGATCAGCTTGTTGATACTAACATTGTGGTTGTTGCTCAGCCTGCAGATATTTATTTGATTGATGAACCAAGTGCATATCTTGATTCAGAGCAGCGTATTGTTGCCTCGAAGGTTATCAAAAGATTCATCCTTCATGCAAAGAAAACTGCATTTATTGTCGAGCATGATTTCATCATGGCAACCTACTTAGCTGACAAGGTTATTGTTTATGAGGGGCGACCTTCTATTGACTGCACTGCCAATGCACCCCAGTCTTTGGTATCTGGGATGAATAAATTCTTATCGGTAAGTGCAGAATAACAAATATTGAGAGTTATCCACAAGTTACTAGTAATACCAGCTCAAATTCTTGCTTTGGTTCAGTTGTATGCAGCTTTATCTAAGATTAATTTTCAGTAGGATTCACCAATTCTATAATTGCGATGAAAGCTTCATTAATATATAGATATCCCCCACGTGGGTTTCTTCTATGTTTTCCAGCTCTAATTTTCTTTCTTTTGTCCATTGTTTGTGTGATAGCATCTTGACATTACTTTTAGAAGAGACCCGACCAACTATAGGCCGCGAATAAACAAACTGGACTCTACAAAAGACAGGGAACAAAAGTCTGCAGGATCCTACTACTACCTTGATGACTAATGTGAGGGAGTACAGGTTGCTAAGATTTAATCTTTGTCAGGCCTGCACGTTTTCTATTTATATGTTCTTATTCTCGAATTACTTACACGTTCTTAAGTGATTTTGTTTATTTTTTGCCTCCTTGTGTAGAATCTTATTGGAGAGCTTCCCGCCCATAATGTTTCCAGGCCGTGGAATTATGCAAAAAGGCTAAGCTGAAAGCTACCACTACATGAGACATCTTAAATAATTGGCTACAGGAGTGAAGTGCATCGGTTATAAAGCAGAGCATGTGATGGTGATGCTAAATTTTTGTTGGTTTGATCTATATGACGGGAAAGATTAGCGTTCAAACTGAGGTTCTCCATGAGGGGAGAACGATTATCAGTTTTTGTGTGTTTTCATTACTGTATCATGGATTTTCCATCTGGTATCGTCCAATCCTTGATTTTATGGATTGCGTAAATGTTGAGTTGCTTTATCTTTTATCGAATATCAATGATCTTATGATCATACTTTTGCTTGTCGATTACTTGCGGTGTGTGTAATTCCTTCAGAGTTAGTGTTCGACCTGGTAGATTGTAAAATCATACTTCGCTTGATGCAACTATATTTAAGTTCTATTTTGTATGAAGTGTTAAAATTTAGAAAACAATTCAATTGACACTGATGCTCATGCGTAGAAAAAAAAGGCAATGGTGCTGACAGGTACACCTCGCACTAGCAAAGTAATACTAGGTTACTAGCGGGGTAGCACTAGCGGTTTGTGGCCAGTGTGGTTCGACGTACGGAATCCTTTTTTGTTTTTCTTGGATAAGTTGTTCTAGTTTTTTTCTGCCAAGTTATTTGTAGGATTTCCTTAACCTGTGAAGGGTTTTGCTAGACTGACCCATCTGGACAACGACGCGTACACCTACGTTGAAGATCAATATTGGGTAGAGTTGGTTATAAATAAATCTTCCCTAGCTTTTTTCTGACGAGTAACACTGCTAACCAGTCACATATCCCCTACACATTCATGAAATTGATTCTTTTTTCTAAAAAAAATTACAAATGGATCACATGCCAAAGCATAATCCTTTGCAGGCTTCAAGTCGAGGCACCTCCGCTTGCTGCGGTCGGGCGGCCCGACCTGATACTCAGGTCTGTCCGGACCATCATTATTTCTAGCAGTAAACCACGAGGTAGTAATATTTTCTTGTCTCATCAGTCACCCCCAGTTAGTGGTGTCCACATATACAATGTCTACTGAGCTAACCCATAGCCCGTTATAGTAGACACAACTCACGAAATAGCACGACACGAGGAGTGTCAGGCTAAGTAGGCACGACGTGATGGGGTAGGCTATGCCTGGGCTGCTACCCTGGGCAAACATGCTGACAAGGCACGACGCGCACGGTAGTGGACCAGGCACAACCCAGCACGGCACGATGACCCGTTCGGCATGGTTTACACGAAAAAAATGACTGTTAGGCACGTTTGGCCCGAGCATAACACGGTGGGCATGGCCCGTTTAGCATGAGTAACGATCAATTTTTTGAAATTTATAGTTGTTTTGTACCGTTTATGATTTAAAAATATAAAAAAAACTCAAAAAATCTCAAATATTTTCTATAAATAGGCAGCATACCCCTAACATGCCCTGCATAATCCAATAGCAGCGAACTTGAGACCTAATCCATCGCAATCAAGCGTGGATCCGCCATTGAAGATAAGACGCCGCCCCAAACCCCGAATCTCCAAGCAGATGAATTTTGACTATTTTATTTAAAAAAATATTCGACACATTTTTTTTGCATTTCCGAAGATATTAGGGCCACACCTGCGTCAGCTACATGAGGATCCACCTCGACCAACTTTTAATTTCTAGGCGGCCAACCCCAACTAGACACTCCTTGGAACTTGGAAGCAACGTGCTACACCTTGTGCAGGATCCTCTTGGCGAACACGGCGGCCTCCACGACCGAAGTGACCTCGTCGGCGACGTCCGTCGCGTTGCACCGGTTCCCCTCGAACGTCCTGGCGACCTCGCCGCCGACCTCACCGCGGCCACGCAGTCGAGCAGGCTCTGGTTGCACCACATGTTGAGGTAGTCGTCTGCTCGATCGATCCCATTCCCCTCCCATGCATGCATGCAAGCACAAGCAATCAGAGCATGTGCAAGTGGTCAGATAACTTGAAGTCGATAGTCACGTACCGTCGGCGGCCTGGACGCAGGCGTCGAGGGCGTCGCGGGGGAGCCTCGCCGGGACAGCCGGTGTACGACACGCCGCAGTACTTGCCGTACCGCTTCAATGGAGCATCTGATATACATACGTTGATCAATCAATTCCTCGCCACGAATTAGCAAATTTACACGCACGCACGGAGCGGTTCTTAACATGCAAGGATCAGACGTACGTACGGAACGAAGAGGTTGAAAAGGAAAATTCACAGTACGTAGATCATATCGATCGATCGGTCATGCCCATGCAGTGCTCGGACTCGCACGTTCGGCTGCACTGTTGCATGAATCAAGAGAGTCGATATCATGAGCACATGACGTATCTGCTAGAGAGAGGATCAATCTGAATCGATTGGTCAGAAAAATTCTTTGGGAATGTAGTGCCAAACCGAGGCGTCGTCGTCGCCGGGGCTGGACGGCGGCGTGCTGAAGATGCCGAGGGCCAGCGAGCGATCGGCGGCAGCGAGCAGGAGGACAAGAGGAGGAAGAAGAAGACCTTGCCGCAGGGGACGACGACCCACGGGCTCCCTGCCGCGCCCCACTGCTTGCTTCACCATGTAGAATTTGCAGATAAATGAACGGTAAGCTAGCTCGTAGCCTAGTATGATGATGGCCTGATGGGTGCTTTCTTCCTCGGCGGTTCAACGAAGCAAGGTTAAAGCTTGGTGATGGTTTGGTGGCATAGTTGGGAAAAGAAGGGGAGTTCAAGAGTTCAACAATGACTTAGGCTGGTTCTTTTTGGCTTTAGCCTTATAGCTTTTAACTTATACTATAGTAATAGCTTTTAAACGGTATATCTTTTTAAGGCGATGTCTACAAATCGATTGTAGTGAACACTATACTAATTCATCTATATCAGCTAAAATCACACGTGAGTGTCTCTCTTTTCGTACTATCTCTTGCGAACAAACAGAATTCAAAAAGTTAAACCAAAATTCATAAGCTACCGCACAAAAGAACCCACCCTTAATTCACACACTGATCATGGAAGAACCCATTTTTTGTTGTTGCTTCTGTTTATGTTGATTTATTATCTGTTTGCTAAAAGCAAAAATGGGGGAATCAAATAAGTTTAGATACAGCATATGGTCAAGTAGCAGCTTGTGGTGTGGAACTTGGGATGGGCCAGTTGCGTGCCTGCCAGGCCAGTGGACGAGCATCTGTTAGCTCAGCTCCTCGGACCAGAGGCTCTGGTTACCTGGTTGGTCCATCTCCATCCGTCTTGGTGATCTCCATAGGACCATGCATGTTGAATTGTTGATTGATTATGCTGTTTATATTCCTCTGATTCGTTCTTTGTGATCTCATATACTCCGGTCCCGGCGAATTAAAGCAGACCCACTTGGCGAAAACTACGAAGGATCGAGAAGCTAGCTTGTGCCTGCAGGGCAGGGGAGCTTGATCGAGCAGAGCAAATCTTGCAAACCGAGGACCCCGTCAATTTGGAGCACGGGAAATTCGCAACTCCTCAGCGAACGTCGACGCTGGCGTCGTTCCATGCGAATTTTGCAGAACAACTGTGGAGCCTCAGTGTGATCCGATCTCTCTGTACAATCCCTTTCACTCACCGTGTATAATTGACGCCTCTTGTGCTATGCTATATATGATCCATTCTTTTTAGCTTTTTCTATAGTGTATAGCTTCGGCTTATATAAAAGTCGTAATAAACAGATCGATTTCTTCGAGTAAATTCTTTAAACACTTTTCTAAATTTAAAAACATATATACCGTTAACGTCTTTACTATCCACTGTAGTTTTTAAAAAACATGATTAAGGCCCCGCTCGGTTGGGCTGAAAAATAGTAGCTTATGGCTGAAATTGCACTGTAACTGAAGGTGCCTTATTTGACGTAATTAAATCTTAAAAAATAAAAATAGAAAAATATGTTAGCTCGTCACGGACAGCGCAAACGAATAAAAAAAAAAAGAACCGGCAAAAAAGCTAAAAACCCAAAGTTCAGAAGAGGACAAAATTTATAAATAGTAAAAAAAATAAGCCAGAAGCTCAAATTGAAACGAGCAGAAAGTAAAAATCACAGAAACATGACCTACGAGTCCATCCCATCTCTCGTGGGGGCGCGCAGGCTGCCTTGTGTACGCCGTGGCCACCGCTTCGGCCGTGTCGGCGTGCGTGCTGCCATGCACGTACGCACACGGGCACGTACGGGCGGCCATGCGCCGTTCGCCGTGCCGGCCACTTGGTTCATACGCGTGCCACGCACCGCCGATCGAGGTCGACACCGATCTGGTCTCATGCCGTGCGCGCGCGTCGCATGCGTGCGTAGCGAGGTTGTCGTGCACGAATCATGATGCATGCCCATGTGCCTGCCTAGTTAGCACCATCACTCGTGAGGTGAGGGGTTAGTTATCTGCACCCAAGCTCCCCGAAATAAAAAAAAATGTAATCGATCGAGTTTATTTTCATGACGCTTGCGGAGATAACGGCGTGTTTTCTTAAGCCTATAGCATACGAACGATTTCTTGGTTATTATTTCGAAGCAGTTTTATCATGATAGTTTTTTTAAAGTGATTTATGTTATTTAATTATTTCGTACAAACATTTGTACTAAAATCAAAAATCATCATCTGTAACCATAAATCATCAGTCACAACAGAAAAGAACGTACCTAACAGTAGACTTATCTTAAGCTCATTACATATACTTTTTTTTTCAATAGTGGTGCTATGGAACGGCAAGGGAAAGCCGAGGCAAGGTTACTACAGGAGGTGGGAGGTGGGTTTTGACTTTTGAGACATACAGTTTTGATCAATGGTCCAAATTGAAATCCGATGATTTTTTTACTTTAGCACCGATAATACCACTGGTAAGATTACATGTTAGTTGCTGGCAGCTTAAGCTTAGTGTTAGCATGGAAGTAGATGGTGGGAGATAAGAAGCGTCCAAATGACTGAAATCTTAGATATTATTTTTACTTAGTGCTATATAGAGTTATAGACCGATCAATAATTTCGAAAAGGAAAATATTTGCAACTGAAAATATATATTCTAAAAGAAAACATAAAAAATAGAATTTTCAGGTCGCTGCAGCATGGGCCCTGCATCACCTCCCATCGCCCACCCCAAATCGCTCAGAAGGAAATCACCCCTCCCTCTCGCACCCTACCCTCGCCCCCACAGCAAACAGCACCTTCACCGAATACAATACATCCACCTGTATCCCGACCCCTCTCCACCCACTCACCTTCCCGCCACACGCATGTCCACACGGCCTCTCCCCGCACCGCACCCCACGCCGCGCGGCCCACTCCTTTGACCGCCACGTGCCCCACACCCGCTCACTGACAAGCGGGCCCCGCGCCTCCGCCATCGGGCCCTCCTCAAATCCCCACCCCACCTCCTCGCCACAAAACGCGTCGCCTCCTCCGTCCCCGGATCCCCTGCTCCGCCCCCACCCTGTAGACGGACGTGTTGCTGCAACCGGAGCGAACCACCCGCACCAGCCATGTCGCCGGCGGAGCCGACGCGGGAGGAGAGCGTGTACATGGCGAAGCTTGCGGAGCAGGCGGAGCGGTACGAGGAGATGGTGGAGTTCATGGAGCGCGTGGCGCGCGCGGCCGGCGCCGGCGACGAGCTCTCCGTGGAGGAGCGCAACCTGCTGTCGGTGGCGTACAAGAACGTCATCGGCGCGCGCCGCGCGTCGTGGAGGATCATCTCGTCGATCGAGCAGAAGGAGGAGGGCCGCGGCAACGAGGCGCACGCGGCCACCATCCGCTCCTACCGCGGCAAGATCGAGGCCGAGCTCGCCCGCATCTGCGACGGCATCCTCGCCCTGCTCGACTCCCACCTCGTGCCCTCCGCCGGAGCCGCCGAATCCAAGGTCTTCTACCTCAAGATGAAGGGCGACTACCACAGGTAATACATCTCTATTTGGGACAAAGATGCGATCTTTCAAATTCATGACCTAAAGATTTGATATATGTGTGGGCTGCGGAGTGATCTAGATGGAGGTTTCTTGGTTGATAAAGGCGTGATCTCTTTATATATGGAGTGACGTTGGTGAGAGATGAGATTTCATTTAACTGATTATTTTATTTACCAGGGATCTTTGTGTTTGATGGTGGTGGGGGTTTGAGTGCCTTTTTATTGGTGGCAGGATTTGAGTTGTGGGCTTGTGGCCTCTGTATATGACAATATGGTCAATGGATGGTTGTGTAGGTCAAAACTTAAGATTTACTAATCGTTTGTATTGGGCGATAGGGGTGTGAGTTTAATTTCTTGGTGGTGTGTAGGTTAAGGTGTGGTCTTTGTATATGGAGTTATATGGTTTATGTTCTTGTCGGTGGTGAGGAGTCAAAATTTAAGATGTGATACTTGTTAGGGAGGCTGCTATTGGTTGAGAGTTTTCTTGATGGTGCTTGACTTAATACATACAAATTTAAGATGTGATCTCCATATGATGTGATACTTGGTTATGATTTTTTTTTTCTTGGTGTTGTGTAGAATACGATTTAAAGCTTGTGATTTTTCGTGTGGAGCGATGGATATCTGATCTCTATTGGTGATGGTTGTGCAGGTACCTTGCGGAGTTTAAGTCTGGTGCGGAGAGGAAGGAAGCCGCGGAGAGCACCATGAACACATACAAAGCTGCTCAGGTTGGATTTCTGATAAAAAGCATTTTTATGTGTAGATATAGACGTGAGTAGTAGATCTCATGGTTTGAATTTGGTGCTTTTGCTTGTAGGACATTGCTCTTGCGGATTTGGCTCCGACTCACCCCATAAGGCTTGGCCTTGCACTCAACTTCTCCGTGTTCTACTATGAGATCTTGAACTCTCCTGACCGTGCTTGCAACCTTGCGAAACAGGTCTGCTTCTTCTCCTTTTGTCTCCACTTGTTTCAGTTTTTATGCCTTCGATATCATTCCAACCTATGGCATGAGGTGTCTAGATTTGCATCTATGGACAACAGGCTGAGAGCATATCTTAGTTTATAACCTGTAATTCCCATTCAGCAGATTTCCAGCCAAACATGTTTGTTTAGTAATCATTTCTTATTTGCGTTGCATCCGTTTCCTGCGGGTGAGTGGTAGATTTCTGATGTTGATTGTGTACCACTTATGAGATAAGGTTGGGAAGTAGGAACTTGGGATTGCTCCTTAAACATGAAGTTCAGGAAATAAAATCAACCTTTAGCTTCGGGGCTTATTTGGGGGCAATCATTCGTTATGCTGCAAATATCATAGTGGATCTTGTTCCTTTGGTAAAGAGAAATCCCAATTTTTTCGACATGGCCTAAGCTTGAAAGTATATTCTGCTAGGAGATTTAGTGTTTGGTCTCTCATTTCATGAAAAACATCTGTATTGCTCATTCTAAAGGTATATGATATACCATGGATTCATGGATGATTGTTCTAAAATCGTACACAGTTACCAGCATGCTGTTATGGAGTACTTTTAGCACATCACTAGTTTATTGTGAACCCCAAACTGTACAGAGTCACTCTTTGCATCTGCTGGCACATCTTGCAAGCATTAGTTTACAGATTTTCTTGACAAAATAATGTTTGTGAAGAGTTGTTACCTGTCTGCAACATTTCTGTTGTTGTTCGTTCTGCATGAATTATGTCAAATTTAGGTGGTACTCGTAATTGGAAAATGTTTATAATGGTTGGTCTTTTATATACTGGACTATCTGATGTTTTTTCTTTTGTTTTTGTGTTATCTACTTTGCATCTGACATGCATTCACGTTTCTTTTTTAATTCCTTCTAGTCTGTTGAAATTTCCAATTCTATTTTTTTAGTTTTTAAAGAATGTAAGTTGTTGCTATGTGTCATGTTATTGTGTAAAACACACTGTTGTAGAAATAATTTAGACCTCTTTCAAGGTGTTTTTATAGTTGCTTCTCAGGTGTATGTTGTTGACTGATTTACATGGTCTGTTAGGTGTACGTATTCCACTGAAACCTGTGATATGTTGGACATTCACGAACGTAAAATAAATGCTGAAAGTTTACCTAGCTTTGGAACAATGAAGTGAGAACTTAAAACGGAGATAATAGAGTTGTTGGTGTATATGTTTATGCTGAGGTCAAGATTGTATTGTCATTTATTACTAGCATTGCAGAATACATGAGGTTGGATCCTTCGTTAGCTACTAAGTGTAACTGATACATTATTCTGCGCTTCCGATAAGTAAATCTTGCTGTACGGAATCAAAACAAAGAATTCTTTTTCGAGTACAGACATACAGTGCAATGAATTATACTTGTCCTCTGTCGTTTAATACCTTTTGTTTGTTCCACTTTCATATAATCATGAATTTACTTGAATGAAATTTCATGTATGTCATAGGCCTTTGATGAGGCTATATCAGAGCTGGACAGCCTGGGAGAAGAATCCTACAAGGACAGCACTTTGATCATGCAGCTTCTGCGTGACAACTTGACTCTATGGACATCTGACACCAACGTGAGTTTCCTTGAGCCATTTGGTAGGTTTGTTTTTCTTTCTTCATGGTTCTCATGTTATCTTTGTTCATTTTTTTCTTCTGCAGGACGATGGTGGTGATGAGATCAAGGAAGCCCCAGCTCCGAAGGAATCCGGAGATGGACATTGAGGTGAATTCAGACACTAGTCTGATCTCTGATGCAACATCCGCTGTTGTTGGGGTTAATGGAAATTGATGTGCTTGGATTTTAATAGCTATCTTCTAGTATACGTACTGTCATTGCAGCGTCGAGGAGTAGACGATGCTATTTAATTAGAAGTTCTGTGGGGCTGTGTGCCTTTGTTCTGTTGATAAATGATGGTTGGATCCTGGTTTTCTTGTTTCAATCCGGCCACAAGCAAAAACCTGCTCTTCTGCATTGTTACAATGATGTTATGTTAACCATGTTTGACATGGCTTGCTGCAAGTAGTAGTATTTCGTCGAAATGGAACTGTATTGAACATGTTTGGCTGAACCCTTCTGCACTGCCTGAAGGTAACCACTCTCTTGACAAGATTGCCAAATGCTCCTCCCATTGAAAAAGCACACACATGCAGCCTTTAGTTAGCAATACTCGCGTCCATTAGAGCCACTGCCATGGTTGGAATCTGATGCGCGGATGGGGCCAAGAACCTCGCACGTTGGTGCCCCTGGTTTGCTCGATCGGAGACCGTGAATATAGATAATCTGTATACCTTGCTCTATCATCTCTTTTGCCACTTGCTTTTCCGGCCAAAACTCTCTCAATGACCACGACCACAAATATAATGCCCAGAGAGTACCTTAAATCAGTCTATTTATCAGTTGCAAAATTTGCTAAAAACCAGTTACTTTTCAATGGCTTGGATTGCTTCAAGAGTCCTGCAAGAGTTATAACCCTAACCCACTCACCCTCTCCTCACTCCACTCCTCACCCTATATCTGAGCATTGCTGTCCCGAACCCTGAGCCCTCCCGACGCGTCGCCTCTCGCCGCCTTGCTAGTGAGCCTTACCGACGGTCATCTCCCCCGTGGCTCACCTCCTCCCAGCTTCCCCTAGCCGCCACCGCTTTCTTCCTCCTACCCAGTGAGATACCCGCTATTTCCTTGACTCTGACAGTTACCGCCATCAAATTTATTACCGCCCTCCTCCTTGTCCGTATCTAACAATGGTTCCACCTCAACGCACTCAATCTACCGCAGTGGCACCATCCCGGTTTCCCTCTAAGCTTAGGGGGCACTGGTGAACCCGAACTTAAACGAGTAAATTCGAGTGCTAATCCGTTGGTCACTATCATCACCGTCCGCCATCGCAGAAGAGGATGGTGACGTCGTTGACCGTAATCGAATCGTGAGGAGATCCAACGGTAAGGAAAGGTGACTGGATTTTTCTTAATTTCCAGGCAAGTGATAGGTAGCAATTCTGTTTAACTCTTTGCGCTGTTGATAGTTGGTTCGTGGGTGGGGTGCGGCACTGCGGCATCTGTCGATGGCAATGGAGCAAAGCATTTTGTCAAGTATGGCCTTGTGTGCCTACCAATCACTTGGAGATCGCATCACCTCGAGTTATCTCGAGAGACGTGACGTGAGAACCTAGCTTCCGAAGAGCACATGCAATATATACACAGATTTGGCTGCAATGTATGGACCAGTGGCGCATTAGGACCGAAAATTTAGGAGACTATGGGATGAAGTCAATATAAGATAAATAAACGAAATATAAATTGAATTATCTTTTAAATCTCAAATCATACATAATTAGAAGAGAAATACAGTAAAAATATATAATACAATGAAGATTGTACCTTACTAATGAAAGATTCGTAGCTCGCCCCCACCCGCTGCTGTGCGGGTCGTCCACCAGTCGTCGTCCACGGCCCCACCCCACGTGAGCCCAACGTGCACCTTGCACGCTGCCTGACGCCTACCACGGCCCACCGGCAGTCGGCCCACGCGATCCGCCTCCACTACCTCCTTCTTGAGCCGCCGGCAGGCCTACGTGAGCCTTAGCCGCCTCCAAGCTGCATGATGCACACTGACGCCGCTCACCCCACTAGTCGCCAAACACAAGATGTAGGAGGAAATTAGGAAGAATAGAAAGATCTGTTGCTGGCGATTTGGTTGGGCTCGCTTGGTGGAAAGGAATGTGAGTTTGGTAGTTTTGTGGGTTTTACTGGTGTGCTTGCACGATTAACCCAGCATGGAAAAAGGTAATTTAAATTTAACTTTCTTTATATTCTTCTTCTACCTTTAGTCATCTCTCACAGTCTTACTCTATGAACCATGGCATCCATGGATGGCTAAGGGGTTACGTACTTTTCAGGCGGAGGTAGGGTGTGCGCCGGTCCCTGGCTCTATGGTAAATCCGCCACTAGTTTGGACCCAGTGGGACCCACTTCTCATAAAAAAACATGCAGCTCTCATCCATGCCATCTCCCGCAAATTTGGCGGCGGCCACCTCCGGCGTCCTTGGCCGGCGAGGCGACGGAGATTGCATACGGCGGCTTCCACGGCGCGCGGCAACAACCACGTTGGTGTCGGCGCTCATCTGACCTGTGGGCCCGGCGATTCTCTCTCCTCAGGAACCGGTACCAAGCTTGTGTTTGTGCCCCGTTCCCAGCCCAATCAATCCACATCTGGAGAAGAACAGCGTGGGATGTGAGTCCCGACCCTTCCAAACGAAGCCTTACAAAAACCAAACTACCTTGCTTACGAAAAACACTCGATGATTTCTACGACGGAGTTGAACTGCTGTTTCGGCATGAGCTGCTGCTGCTGCTGCTGAAGATGGGCGACTACGCATGGCAATCTGGCGCGTACGGGTGGGTGAAGAGGAGCTAGCCATGGAGAGCTTCATCCAACGTTGAATGGCAGGAGAAGCAAAGGCCACCCTTCTCGCAAGGAAATTCAGCATGAAAGATTGGACACTTGATTTTGTTTTAATCCTGAAACATGTATTTATGCGTGCAATGAGGGAAAAATCCATTATTATCTTGAACCTTGATGCTACGGTAAGCCTTTGGAACTCGAGGATTTCCATCGACTTCGGAAGAGTTGGCATTTCACTTTCCAAACATCACTTGATACAGAGAAAAATATCCAAGCATACATACTCTGAAACCATGGAATATTCGTAATATCCACAATGCTATCGTCAAATTAGTAGAGTAACTCATTCCTAGCTGAAATTGCATCAAGATACATAAATCAGATACAAACATGAGCGGACACAGAAGACAATGCCAACCTTAGTACATGCATTCACAATCTACAAATAGACCGTATTATCTATTCAGACTTGGCTCTACGATATGGCCATATCTCATATGGAAACAACAAAGTAGACAAACTCTCTTGCACGAACTCTTTTTAGATTCTTTTGCACTAAATTTTTATACGAAAGTGGATACAACAGATATGAGTATCAGGATCTAAAATCATACGAACAACTCTGCGTGTGACAGTCGACGGAATCACTCATCTTCATCAGGCCTGCTTGCAAGGCACAGCTCATGGAGCTCATTCAGAATCCACTCCTCCCCAGTACGACCACCAAGAACTAGAACCCTGGTGCCGCCAAGCACACAGGTGCTGTGTCCCCAAGCGAACTTTGGAGGCTGCCCGGGGACGTTCAGAATCCTCCATGTTGGTTTTTCCTCTGCCGGGTCAAGCAAGAACAGCTGCGAGGGCGAGTGCAGACCGGCAATTGAGCCACCGAATATGATGATTCGTCCACAGGGTAGGTTCATGGCGACATGATCAAGCCTTGGAGGTGGCCCCGCACTTGGAAATCCAGTTGTCGCCAACTGCCTCCATTGTGGATTGTCTTCACCAACATCCATGGTGTAGGCATCACAGGAGCGCAGCCGGAGCGAGCCACTCTTCGCCAATCCACCAAACATAAATAGTTTAGTCTTACCATAAACAGACAAGGTGTGGCCGAGGCGGGATGGCGGTGACCAGGATGTCAGGATCTCCTTCCATGCCGGTTTTGCCTTTGTGAGGTCAAGCAGGAATGTGTCGCTTAGAAGCACACCGGACTCGGTGCAACCCCCTGACACAACAAGCTTTGAACCGTCTAGGGTGCATGAACTGTGCCAAGACCGTGGCAATGGTGGGCCCTTGCTTGCAACCTCCCTCCAAGTAGGCTGCTGGGCATCAAGGTCAAGGACGAAGACATCGTTAAGCAAACCTTGCTGTCCACAGCCTCCAAATACTACCAGCCATGAGCCATTCAGCCATGAGAGAGTGTGTCCCCATCGTCCAGGTGGGGAGGCAGAAACCTTGACACGGCGCCATTCTGGCTTTGCAGCCTCCAGGTTAAGCACAAAGGTGTCATCCATAGGCTGCATGTTGACACCCTCCCCTCCGAAAAGGACGAGGCGGTTGCCAACAGCGCAGGCACTAAAGTTGCATCGGGAAGGTTCAACTCGTCCTCCAACTGTGAACTTCCTCCATGAGGCTGCCTCAAGGGTTGTTAGCTCTCTTGCAAGACGACCCCATCCTAACATCTTGGTGCCCATCTCAAGCCTGACAGTGACATCTCTTCCCCACGCGTTTTGGCAGACCATCTTTCTCAGCTGATCATTCTTAGTCAATTGATGCATTCTAGTGCAAACTGATCCAATGGAAGCAACATCTCTGGGCGACAGGCGAGATAAGATGTTGTGTGCCAGAACTTCATCTGAGAGTTGGAGGATACCACAGTAGTCTGAACTTTGGACGTTGGGAGTATGTTCATGAGAAGTAGAGGTTATATCTTGAATGCTGGGCCTGTGGTTGGACAGTTGTTTATACACTGGATATGATATGTTGCTGAGATCGATGTTAGCTTCAGAGAAAAACTGGATTCCAATGATGTGTGTCACAGAGCCATCATCCCCATGCATTTGGATGAGCCTTAGCCTGTTGTACACTGGAGTACCGTCTTTCCGGAAATTCAGTAGCTCACCTTGGAACTCAATTCCCTCGTTGAGGCATCGCCGGATTTCTGAAACAACCATTGGATCGACAAGGGGGTGTCGTCTTTGAGCATGTGGATCCCGAAATTGCAGGAATCGGCTGAAAGACAAGTTTGAATCAACAGAGTAATGTGAGAAGTCACCATTAGCTTCACACAAGTATGATATAATTTGACAATTGGAACAAGTGAAAAAAGATACCAAATGATAAGGTAAGCAGAAAAGACGAGAATAACAAGTGTCAGCAGGGAATAATATTATAGCAAGTCAAACATAGAGAGCAAGGTGAGCACATATTTTAAATAATGATTTTAAAAGTAAACGTAGAAAACCAAATCAGCATAAAAAATCATAGGTAACTGACAATAGATTTTTCATCGCAAAAAAAACTGACAATAGATTTTTAGTTCGTCATTTATACTTCCGAAGTTTGAAATTTCTCATCTCCAGTATTTAGGCATCATTTGTAGAGTTGTATGTGCAAATTTAAGCATATTAATTTTCATATTTTTATTTCTAACAGAATATATCGAAAGCAATTTTTATAATTTTACTTCTGAATTATATACAACTAATGAAATCGTATTAACATGGAAATATTTTTTTGAGATAAATCTATATATACAATTTTCATATGGCTTGTCTAAAACTAATAAAGATATTGTTGGTCACCTGTATACACCTTACTAATTAAGTAAATTTATGTCAATTTCATGAAATGACCCAACTGTTATTAAGTTTAAATTTGCACCAAAGGCGTAAACTTTTGGATCCACAACTGGTTAGCTATGCACCTTTCGGTCAACACAGTGGATATGTGGTACTCACTTAATTAGAACCCATTTTGTGCTAACTGGTTCCTCTGACTAATTTAGCTACATACTAATTGGTTTTTCCCTTGATTGCGCACCCACTAATTTAGCTACGTACTAATCGGTTTTTCCCTTGATTGTGCACCCATTACTGGGTGATAGAAATTGTTATGAATATTATGTATATTGATATGAGATCCAAAGGGCCATATATATAGAAGAGTACAAGAGGATATGCCATATAGAGATAAGGCATATATGGAATAGAATACAACTCTATCTCCTAATACAACTTTATCTCCTTAACACCCCCCTCAAATACAAGGTGTATGCAATAGCATTGCATTTGAAAAAGGGTTAACACTAAAACAAGATAAATCCGAAGTCCGAGTCCTGATGATGTCGTCGTTGCGTGCTGTTTTTGAATAAACTGTCAAATCAAGCCGAAGAGGAATAGATAGATGCATGATGGCGCAGATCGAAGCCCAAGAGGTGGCAGCGCAGTGCACAGAGGACGCACGGCGGCCTTTGAAGCTCGGGGCGGCGGCTAGAGAAGCGGCGGTATCATAAAGACTTCTACGATCTGCACGCGGCTTAGAGAGTAGAGCGGCGGCTGTTGCCATGCAAAATAAAATTCCTACACTTCTATGACTGACAATAAATTTGTGGACTTGTACGACTTAAACGAACTAAAAAAATTAGAACTACGAACTTGGATAGACACGACAGAGGACTCACGAAAAAATAACTAAAGACTACGCACTGATCTCAAACACTAAAAACACGAAAATCCCCCTTCTCTCTCTTCCCACCCGTCCCCCTCACACTCCCGCCGCCTCCTCTGCCGACCTCCTCTCCCGTCTCTCTCGCTCCACTCTCGAGCAGCCGAAGGCGGCGACACGGGCGCGACGGCGGCGCGGCGCAGCAGCCTGCAGACAGCGGTGGTCGGAAGGGGAGGCCATATGGGAGATGGCGGACGGCGGCCTGGGTGGCGACCGGGGCGCAACGGCGGGCGCGCCGCTCGATCCCTTGGCTCGGGAGCAGCGGCAGGCGCTCGGGCGACCGAGGGCCGGAGGCGGCCGGATCTGACGGATCCGGAGAGGAGCGGGCAGATCCAGCGGCGGCGACATCGGATCTGGCGGCTGCGTCGGCTCGGGCGGAGACAACCCGAGCGGCGGCGGCTCGAGACAGCGGCCGTGCGGCGGCCAGATCCGGGCTTGCCGGCGGTGAAGGCGAGCCGGATGTGGTGCGGGGTTGCCGGATCCGGCGGCGGAGAGGCCGGATCCGGACGGTACAGGGGCAGCGGCCCGTGCGGCGGCGGCGGCCCGAGGCCGATGCGACGGCGACGACGCCAGCGGCCCGTGCGGGGGGGGGGGGGGGCAGCGACGCAGTCGGGGGAGGATGCGACGGTGCACGGCCAGATCCGCCCACCGGCGGACTGCGACGAGGACGATCGCGAGCGATGAAGGCCCGATCTGCTGCTTGACGACGACGACGACGGCGGCGGCCGGATCAATAGGATCCGCCGCCTAAACGGTGGCGCTGCCCCCGGCGGAGACGGATCTTCCCGGGGGCGCGCGGTGCGGAAACGAGCGGCGGCTAAGGTTAGGATCTAAACCCGCTCTGATACCATGTTATGAATATTATGTATATTGATATGAGACCCAAAGGGCCATATATATAGGAGAGTACAAGAGGATATGCCATATAGAGATAAGGCATATATGGAATAGAATACAACTCTATCTCCTAATACAACTACATCTCCTTAACAGAAATTACCTTTTGTTATTAACTGACAGCATTAGGCCTTGTGATCTGCCGTTCAACTCTTCTTTTTTTTGCTTTTTTTTTAACCTGTGGGATCTGCACATCATGCACATCTCACCAGTGGATTTATAATTCCCCATCCCTTTCCTCTCGTTCTGTTGCTCAAACAGCGCCGTCGCCGTCATAGCTTCTCACGCTGCCGCCGAAACTTCCCTCGCCTCGGCTCCCAAATCCTCCTAATGCCTCCCATGGCAGCACACCCGCAGCTGCGCTCCTTATCGCGTTCCACGGCCTCTACTTGTTGGGATCTGCGACCACCATGTCCACTCATCGTCCTTGGAGTGAGATGTGTTTCGTTTCTATCTAGTAATGGCAATTACATAGGAACCTTCAAGGATCTAGTTTGAATACGACTCTTGGCAAAAAAAAAAAAAAACCCGTGATGTCCTAATATAACATGGAGCATGTAAGTTTTGACTCTCTATGGTCTACTTAATCTAGCACGTATGTTACGTCCGTAGAAACAAATCAATGGTTTAAATGTTTTATATTTTACGAATGATGTGGGACCTTCTAGCTTTTTTTCTTTTTCTCCGATTAACATGGGAATTTCTCGCTTTTTTTACCCCTATGATTTAATGTGGTGGCTCCTGGAAGAGCCTCCAATTAGGAAAGATCTGACTGAAAAGAATACTAAGAGCAAGTATTATAAGAGGCTGTTAGCTAGCTGTATGCTGAGGTGGAGGAAAGAGAGAAGGAGAGAGAAGAGAGGTGGACTGTAAGCTTATAGCCAGCTGAAGCACAAGAACCAAGAAACTTTGTGAGAGAAAGGGGTGGGTCATACAGCCTTCAGCTGACTGTAACTACTATATAAGTGGGCTGATAAGTGAGTTGTAAGTATCTATACAACCAGCTGAAGGCTGTATTATAAGACTTGCTCTAAGAAGTAATTTGCTTTCACATGGATGCTCTTCATCCTATGCCAACATTAATAAGCATCAGGCATTCAAGCTCAAAGTTACCACTATTGTTTCATTTAATGCGTTTTGGTAGAAAGTGTGAACTTTACCTAGTTCGAGCCTGAATTATATTGGCTGATGTTGAATGTACAAACTACTTACGATTGAACCCATGAGTAAACTAAATTCTACTCAATTGTAACTTCTAAGAAATAGGAATAAGATATTTAGCATTGCTTGTGATGGACTGTCCGTCAAACAAAATCTAACAAATGTAAGCAATTCAATACACATCATTTTAACTTCAAAGGCAGAGCGGTGCACCGTACAGGAATCCTGAATTCAAAGAAAGAATTGCACGAAAGCACAATAAAATCAGTAGCCGCATTCACATTCACCAGCATCGCATCGCTCGGGCTTACACAGAGCACCAAACAACCAGCATTCCACCAGCCCAAGCACAGCCGAAACAGAGCAGTACAGCACAGCAAAACAGAGAAGACGAGCACACGAGAGGAGAGCACCGACCAGTTTCGGCCGAGGACCTCGTGGGCGCGGTACCCGGTGGCAGCCTCGAATGCGGCGTTGACGTAGATGACGGGGAAGTCGGCGTCCACCGCGTCCGCCACCACGATCGCCGCCGCCCTCTGCTCCCCCGCCCCCGGCGCCCCCCACACCCACCCCTCCTCCTCCTCCTCCCCGTCCCCATCCACCTCCATCTCCTCCTCCTCCGCGCACAGCTTCATCCGCTTCACCGCCACAACGCCACCGCGATCCCCCGCGTCAAACATGCCTCCCCCCTCTCCCTCTCTCTCTCTCTCTCTCTCTCTCTCTCTCTCGCTCTCTCCTCGGAGTCCGTGGCTTGGAAATGGAAATGGAGACGCTGCCGAGACAGGAGAAGGTGGGATATTTTTCTGCGCCTAGTTTGTATGGGGCGCGGGGGAGAAGGGGCACGGGGTTGGTGGTTAGTTACCGGATCCGCCACGCGGGCTACCAAAATATCTCGCGCCGGTGCCGCGGCGTGGTGGGCCCGCGGCGGCAAGGACGGCGCCTAATGTGGCCGGTGGGGTTCGGGCGGCATCCGACGGCGCACGTTGGTTTCCTGCTCTTCGCAGGCAAGGTTACCTACTTACCTGGCCAAATGGGTCGCTTGGCTTATCAAAAAAAAAAAAAAATGGGTCGCTTGGCCCGGCATAGTACGGCTAAGTGCAGTACAGCTGATCCAAATAAGTTATTTTACTGTATCGTACTAGTTTATATGTCTAATCTCTGATCGAGACACAGCATAGAGAGGGGTTGAGTCATGCAAGGCTAGCCTAGGCACGCTTAGTCAAACGAGCCACCGATGGTCCGTTAATTTTTTTACTAGTTGCATATAATTTTACTGTCAGTTACAAATAACTTTACTGTTGACCATTGAGTCGCAAGTAATTTCATTGTAGTCACAGATAATTTTACTTTTAATCGCAAGTAATTTTACTGCCAAGTTTCCAATTTACGCTCAAAAGAGTACAATAATTTTAACATAAGTAATTTTACTGCTAACCATAAACAATTTTACTATAGTTAATGTTCGTGCCATGCTGGACGAGCCCGTCATGCTTAGGTGCCAGCCTAAGCATGGCACGTCTAGTTGGGCTGGACTAGCACGACTCGTTTATTATTCGTACCGTGCCGTGTCTGGGCTGGGCCAACAGTGCCAGCTCTCAGGCTGGCACGATTAATCCACCCCGTTTGGCCAGGTCTAAGGTTAATGTTGCCTTAGGTATGCGGAATATCAGCACATCATTGTTTTAAATAGCATGTAGCGGGAGTGTAGCGGCTAAATATTTTTATAGCGGATAGCAGATATCAGCGATATAGCAGGTGCAACATGCTCAGCTATATTTGTAGAAATACAAAGTTAAATAAAATCAATTTTAAAGTAAAATGGCTTATCTTATATTCGGATTATTTGTTTGTGTATATCTCAAGTTTGGAGTAATGATTTAAAATAGCAAATGGCAAAAGTATGCAATAAATGAATTATATGGAAACTTGAAATATATTTGTACTGAATCGCCGCTACACACCATACACTATAGCGGCCATAGCGGGTTGTAGCAGGTCAAAGCAGGCTGTTGCATCGCCGTAACGGTACAAAATGATACAGACACCTGTTGCGTAGCAGCCACCACCTCTGACCGCTATATCGGGGCTACAGCGGGGCTATATCATGTTATTTAAAACAATGCGTGCATCACATGCAATGTTTGGAACGGCGATTTTTTTGTAATTCATGCGAAAATTAAATTATTTCTTACAAAATTTCTACGCTTTAAATATACCCTAATTTAGCGGACCTAGCTCTGGAAAACAAAGAGAGTGTACATAAGTGGTACGACTCGCTATGTTTCGGTTTATGCTGTACAACGGTACATGTTTATCCATATAAAAAAAAACAGTACATGTTTATCTTACCTTCGTACCCTTCAACAGTGCTCGGCGAAAAGGTAATTCTAGAAGGTGTTTGCTGTAGCCATTTTTAATTGGTTAAATCGTGGCACGTTGTTAAAACAAGCACAGGTCCGAGTTAAGATTTGAAGCATAATCGCTATAGTATAAACCCTACAAAGTATCTAGGTATCCATCGAAGTTATTATAGCTTTTCAGCCCTTTTTAGCTGCGATTTATAATTTATAGCTATAGTTTATAATTTTTAAACTATTTATAAGAGAAAAATATGAAATAATAAAAATTCACATGTGGTTTCAATCGATATAAATAAAGTCGATATAGTATATACTATACTTAATTTACATATTTTATTTTAAAAAGATGCTCCGTTTAAAATCTGTTACTGTAGAAAAATTAAAAAATAGTTTTTAAAAGTAACAGACCCAAAATATCCCTGTCTGAATTAACTTTCCATGTCTAGATCGGAAGTCACTGCTGGGACAAGCCCATTTCTCAATGTCTAGTATTGCACTCATGGCTTAAGGCTGTTTGGCAGAGCTCTAGAGCTGGTCATCTGTAGCTCTAGGAAATTCTGGATCTAGAGTTGTAGGCATGTTAAGTGCATTTACATGACTCATTTCATTTATATTATATATTAAATAAAAATATTTAAATCACTTTAATTTAGTCAACAAACTACAGATCCAACATAGATTTCGGAGCTAGAGCTGTACCAAACGGGGCCTAAATAGGATTAGCTAAGTCCAAACCTCTTATGTTTGTAGAGCCGGACCAAGTACTTTCTTCGATTCTAGTAAATTTTTCTTAGCTTCTCTTCCAGCAATGCGTACAATAGATTTTGAGAGGCAAAAAATGTTCTTAGCTCCGCTCGGTATAACAATGCACATGACCTAATAAACCATAATATTCTTTATCAATTATTTTATAGAAATATCGAGCATTATTTCGCATGCTTTAGCAAGACAAACTAATTATCACTCGTCGTACATGTTAGAATAAAAAAGGTCACGTGTCTTAGCCACTCTCGTTGCAGCTTTAGCTTCTGATTTTTAGTTGATTGTTTCTTAATCTTGTTTTTTTTTAGTTTTTAAGTTTTAGCTTTTTTTTCTGTGTTTCTTTGTATTGCCCGTAATAGGATAACCTGTTTTTTCTATTTTTAAATTTTTCTAAATTTAATTACACAAAAAAACTACCAGTTGCTAGTGTGCAAAACAAGTCAACTATAGTAAAAAAAACTGAACCGAGTGCACCCACATACAGGAGATCCAAGCAAGCAATTAAACTAGATATTTATAATTATCAGATGTCATCATAGTTAGGGTAGCCTTTTTATACGAACAACACAGGCTTTCTTAACCAATTATGGGTCTATTGTTTTGGCTGACGCTTGTGGCTTTTGGCTGTAATTTGTGACTTTTAGATTATTCGTATGAGAGATTATAAAGTAATAGAAACTCACGTGCGGTTTTTGCCGATATAAATGAAGTCGGTCCAGTATGTATTGTAATTAACTAGTAAACCCTATCTAGTTACTATAGAAAAGTTAAAAACAGAAACCATAAGCTAAAAAAACAATATATATATATATATATATATATATATATATATATATATATATATATATATATATATATATATATATATATATATATATATATATATATATATATATATATATATATATATATATATATATAGTATAAATAGCAAGGGCACCATGGTGCGCAGCTCCATGATTAAGACTTTCCGTCCATGATTGAGACTTTCCATTCATAATTAAGACTTTTCATCCTAATATTATATATCATTGCACTCGCACGCATCTAAAAGCAATTTAAAGACAGTGAGGCTTGGTGTCCAAGCACTCTAGTGTCCCATTTCAGCGTCATATACACACACATAACGCATATACACATACACTAACAAAGCTTTACTTGTCCAGAACCTAAGCTACAACCCGAAAGTCAAAGCTATAACTTAAAAGAAATCACCTTATGCCCATTTCCGAAACTGTTAACTTATCTCTCTCGCCAGACAGTAGATCTCTTGTCAACTCCTAATTAAAAAGAACGATCTCACGTCAAGCCAGCATTAGCCTCGATTTTACACATGGATTTGTTCGTACTTGTATACTCCGGTAAGAATGAGATACGCAAGCGTTTCTTTGTTTCACCTATACCGTGATGCGCATTTTGTTGGAAGAGAAATATTCTGTAATAGATTGATGATTGTATTGAACCTCAATGAAAATTTATATAGAGTACAAGGCTTAGAGGATAAGAAGTATCTCTTAGAGATACGGCAGGTATTATGGGATTACAAACGCTAAACTACCAAATATAAAGATACGCCAATAAATTCTAACAACCCCACAGTAGTAGCAGTAGCTTCACAGACAGCAAGAGCAGGAGCGGACGGTCAGACTGGTTCAATTCCTTCAAGCTAGCTTCTTGGTCATATTTGTAAGGCTGAACATGAGCAATTTCAGTACCAGGGTTCTTACCAACTTTAAGCTGTTGTTGTCCCTCCACAACACTGTGCTTTGACTTCAAATGGTTATTGAATGCAGTTGTCCCACAAGCGCCCTCAGCTCTGTACCTCTGCTTGCAATTGGGGAAATTGCAGTATCCCCACAGCTGCTCAAACTGCTTTCCATCCACCTCTAAAATCTCCTTTTTCTTGGTTGTAAGATCGAGGAGGCCGACTAGAGGGGGGTGAATAGGAGGTTTTAAAATTTTTGCCTAATTCTAATTAGCAATTTTAAACTTAATGGATATACTAGAGCAGGATAACAATAACACCACTAATCAACCTAGTGAGGCTCAAACAATCACTAGCACAAGTAATCGACGAAGAGCAATATCAAATAGTAGAGAATAACAATTGCTACTCTAGCTAAGTAAGCAATCAAGTAATATGAAAGAAGAGCGTTGCTTGAATGGAAATGATCACAAGAGAGCAAACCACAATTGACACGATTACTTTTTACCGTGGTGATCGGAGACTTGCCGGTCTCCCCTAGTCCACGTTGAGGTAAGCCCGAACAAATCGGACCGGCTCCACGAATGAGCCTAAACACCTCGATCACTATTGGTAGCCCTTTCCCTCTCCGGGTAGGCGAGCTCCGAGCCTTCACAATCTTCCGGGCCTTCTCACAATCTTCTTGAGAAGATCACCGAAACTCCGCCAAGCCGTCTAGGTGCCGGCAAGCACCAAGAGAATAGACCACTGCGGCTTGATCTCACTCAAGTGCTCAATGGATCAACTAGAATGCAATGCACTTGAATTTTGGATCAACTACCTCAAATGAATGCACTAGTGAGTGAATGAGGTGTGAGAGGTTGCACTAGGCTCAAATGTATTCAATGGAGGTTCAACAACAACTACAAGTTCTGGTGGGGGTGTATTTATACCCTCACCAACCTCAAATAGCCGTTACAATAAACAATCCTGAAAATTCAGGAAATCCGGAACTACCGCAGGCAAAACCGCGGTACTTCCGGATTCACGCTGACCGGTCAGAACGGCTATGTCAGAGAGTCAGAAGTAACTGTTGGTCAATGAGTGCGGTACTACCGCCGTTGAAGTCGCGGTACTTCCGGACGTCCGGAAGTTCCGCTCCAAGACCCGGTACTTCCGATCTCAGCGAGTTTAAGTTTTAATCCCGGCACTCTCTGGAAATAAAGTTCCGCACGGGTGTCCGGAACTTCCGCACATGCGGTAGTTCCGCCGGTCAATCCGCGGTACTTCCGTTTTCCGAGAGGCTAAGTTAAACTCCGGGCGCTCTCTGGAAATAAAGTTCCGCTCGGGTGCCCGGTACTACCGGCCATCCGGTAGTTCCGCCGTTCAACCCGCGGTACTTCCGGATTCCGAGAGACTAAGTCTGAGTCCGGGCGCTCTCTGGAAAAAACGTTCCGCCCGGGCGCCCGGTACTACCGGTCCTGCGGTAGTTCCGCCCAATATACACCGGAACTACCGGATTTTCTGACAATGCACAGATTTGATTTGATTTTAATTTCTAAATGCATGCATGATCCTAAATTGATCCAAAGGGCACATTTGAACATGATCAAGCAATCACCATGATCCCTCTTAATAGTACGGCGTCTATTCTATAATCCGGTCTTTCAACCTAACTCCAAGACCGGTAAAATAAAAATAGATACCTAAACTATTTACCTTGTCGCCCTAGAGATCTTTGAATCTTCATGGGATATTTTGTGAGCCTCTTTCTTTGCCATTTGAACTTTATCCTTTCAAATACTTAATACACACATTAGTCCCATATTCACATAATTTCATTAATTACGAAAACCAATATTTTAGGGGCCTAGATGCTATCATTGGTGAAATACTTCCAGACAATCGATGTGCATTTCTTAAACCTCTTGCCAGAAAGGTGAACCTGCTGTTCATCCTTGTTATCCTCTTGGTCATCATCTTCGATATTAATTTGCGAGGCTGATGCTGTGGTTGTTGCTGGTGCGCCAGCTCCACTGCCACTGGTGTCAACATTTGGAGCTTGACTTGCAACAGAAGAAGACATCACCGATGCTGCTGTAGCTGGACTTTCACAAGTTGCACTAGAGCTAACACTTTGAGATGAAAGCCTTTTACTCCTTGATCCTGCCAAGAGCCAAGTGAAACATTGCTAAATCAGTGCATGCCGGTCCCAAATAATCAAGCAAAAGGTCCCAAATAGCCAAGCTTCATCACTTGACATCTATGCAGCTAGCTAGCCAGCTATGCAGCTGCAGGGAAGAAAGGTATCTGCCCAACTTGACATCTAAGTATCTAACCTAATCGCCTAGCTAATCGGCTAATCTAATCAATCAACAACACCTCCAATACAAAAAAAGGGGGGCTGCTTATTCGGAGTACCTGCTGCTGGAGAAGCCGTTGGTGCCGCTGCCGATGTTGCCGGCGGCGCTACAAGGTGGCGCACGGATTTGATCTTGATCTTGCCCTTCCTCATTGCTGCAGGACCAGATCCACCTTCTCCAATGGGGGCGCCATCGATGGGCGTCGGCGGCTTCAGCGGCTGCACGGGCGCGTCGGGCTGGCGGCTGAAGCGCGGCGCGGAGGTCCGACGCGGGCGGGGCGGCCGTGCCCTAGGCCCTAGCTGCCTGGCTGGCGGCGCTGGCGAGGCGGCGGAGCTGCCGGGGTGGGACGCGAGCGGCCGCCGGGATGGCACGCGGGCGGCCGGCGGGGCGGCGGCGCTGCTGGAGACGGCCACTCGAGTTCGGGGTGCGGGACAGCAGGAGTCGCGCACCGCGTCGCGTGCGGGAGCAACGGGACTGCGGGGTGCGGCGTCGCGGCAGATAGGAAGGGAACGGGAGGAGACGGCCAGAGCAGAGGCCAGAGAGTAGGGCTGGGGCGCTGGGCTGTGTGAATTGGGCTAGGGCGCTGGGCTGTGAGACCTGTGTCTAATCTAATGGGACTTCTAGTGGGCCAAATTCGGTTTAAACTGTATTTACAATACGGTATATTCCGAATAAAATGTAGAGATCTTTGAATCTTCATGGGATATTTTGTGAGCCTCTTTCTTTGCCATTTGAACTTTATCCTTTCAAATACTTAATACACACATTAGTCCCATATTCACATAATTTCATTAATTACCAAAACCAATATTTTAGGGGCCTAGATGTTTTCAATCTCCCCCTTTTTGGTAATTGATGACAACAAGAGCTAATTTTGAGAAGGATTTAAGATTTGGATATACTCCTAGTTTGCAAGAGGTATATCACAAGGTCTTTGAAATTTTAGCAGTTTTAGAACATGGGGAATTTTTGCATTTTAGAAGCTAATAAGAAAGAGCTCCCCCTAAACATGTGCATCAAATTTTATAAGGATATTTATGACTTCTAAAATAAAAACAGGCATGAATCACATCATAGCACATTTACTAAAATTCAAGGATACACAATAGACAAGTAAATAAGCATTGCATTAAGGGCATAATATAGTTCATTACAATGCATTAGAAATAAAAAAATTAAACATCCACAGAGTTTTAAGCAACACATTAAGCATTACATGGTTCATTTCACCATATCTTATTACATAGCCAAATAGATAGATATAGACTTAAACTTCTCCTTGCTACATTTCTCCCCCTTTGGCATCTAAGTACCAAAAAGAGGAGCTAGTCCTGAGCTGCACTGGGAGAAGGAGGACCACAGCGACGAGTGCGACGACCATAGCGAACTGGAGAAGGCGGATGAACTGCACTCTCCAAGGATGATACGCGATCACCAAGAGAAGACACAGTGGAGATCAAGACATCCTGGCGCTCCTCAAGCCTGAGAATGGCGGAGTAGATCTGAGAAAGTGAGACATCACCCTCTCCCTGGGGAGGAGGATCAGCAGCTGCCTGATGCTGAGGCTGAGGCTGAGGCTGAGACTGAGGCTGAGACTGAGCACGGGAACGAGCAGGAGCAGGAACAGGAGGCTCTGCACGTGGCTTGTATGGCTTGTGCGGGGTGCAGAGTGCTCCTCGGTATCTAGTCTTGCGAATGATCACAGCCATAATGAATGGTGCAAAGTTGATCCTTTTCTGTTTGTCATTCTTATTGGTGTCGATTCCCCTGATGATAAGATCTACCACATCAAACTTTTGGCCGCGCATAATATAATCAATCACATTCCACGCATGGCCACGAATAGCATCATAATTTCCACTCTTGGGAAAAATGGTGTGGTTGATGATCCTGTTGACAAGGCTGGGAATAGGGAGTAAGCCAATTATCGTCCCCAGTGATCGCTCAGCTGCTTGGTCATAATACTCTGAATATGCAGCAATAGGAAGAGCACGCTTGCTGTACACCTTCTCATAAGCACTGGTTTCCGTCCCAAGTGCCAACTCAAACTCGTGCCTGGTGCACTCAATGAACTGGGTCCCTGTCATCCAACTCAGGTGCTCAAAGTTGGGAGAGATGTACAGGGTAGCATAGAACTGCCGAATCATGTTGTCCATATAGTTGCACTTGAATGCAACAAGTTGATGGATATCGGCTTGCTGAAAGAGCTGATAAGCACCGCTGAACTTGTCAATCTGCGACAAGTGATCCCAATCCACATACTTGTGTGCAGCAAACTTGCGAGCAGGACCATACATTTCTTGGTACACCTTTTCTTGAAACTTGGAATGAAACTGGGGTTCATTGAGTTGTGAGGGCGTACATACTGACTGCGGCGACGAAGGATAGCATAGTCCTCATTGGTAATCTTGGAGAGATCCACTTCTTCGTCTGCAGTTACCGCAGGCATCTCCTCATCTGAGACTGCATACTCCTCGCTCTCATGCGAGGCCTCGGATCCGCTCTCATGCGAATCCTCTGAGTCACTCTCAGGGTCGGAGGCGGGACCCTTGCCCTTATGCTCCGCCGTCTGAGATGCAGGAGTCGAGGAGGAGGATTGACCAGCAGTGCCCCCATAGGACTTGTGCGAGACATTCTTCATCCTTGGCATCTTCAATGACATATTAGGATAATCAAGGTGTGAGGTAGGATAAGTGAAAGTAGGTTTGAAATTGAAAGCAATAAGTTTCTGCTGTTCCAGAAAAAACGGAAGTACCGGCGGCAAAACTGCGGAACTTCCGGGAAATCCGGTAGTTCCGGCATTAAACATGCGGAACTTCCGGGACCCCGGTAGTTCCGGCCGCTCGACCGGTTGTTCCGGTTTTTCTGGACATTTCTAGGGCATGTTAAAAATTAAATCTTTTTGGGGTATTTTTTGGATTGAATCCAGTGCATGTATGAATAAACACTCTAATACCCCAAACAAACTACTATGCCCAAAGAACCTACAGCAAAAATCGCTACATTTCAAATTTCACCTAATTTCAACCCTAGGGTCCTTAGAACAAGATAAGGAGGGATTTGATCCGATTTACCTTGTGGAGTCGAAGGAGAGGAACCCTGGGAGTGCAAGGAATCGCCCAAAAACGAAAAGCTCCCCTCGGATTCAAAGATCGGGAGAGGAGGAGTTTTGGGAGAGAGAGGTTTGAAGAGAGGAGAGGAGGAGAGGAACCCTCTGCAGTTTTGGGAGTGGGAGAGGAGAGAGAGAGAGAAACGGTAGAAGTTAAGAGGGAGGAGTAAAGGCAGTCGACGGTTTTGGAAACCGCAACAAATCCCGCTGAAAACGGTAGTACCGCGCGTAACACGCCGGTAGTTCCGTGTTCACAGAAATTCCGGAAGTTCCGCGGATTACACTGCGGTAGTTCCGGTTTTTCTGTCAGAAGCGGAAGTACCGCACAATGAACTGCGGTAGTTCCGGATTTTCTGGAACTTTTCAGGATTTGACTTTTAGAACTTGAAATTTTGCAAATGATCCCTAGTTTTGCATCCAACTAAAGTCATTCAGGATCATTATGCATCAATTGAGCTAATGCTATATTTTGAAACTAATTTTTATGAATTTAAACGAATTTTTGACCAAAAGAGAGGAAAATCCAATAAAAATCCATATGAGCACAACAAATGAGCAGAAATGGATGAAATGAGATTTCAAGCTACATTTGAGTAGTCTATGACATTTAATTCATTCCTCAATTTGCAAAAGCGGCTTTCATCTAGTGGTTTGGTGAAAATGTCCGCTAGTTGATTTTCGGTTCGGATGTGGCTAATTTCAATATCTCCCTTGCTCACATGATCTCTCAAGAAATGGTGGCGTATATCTATATGCTTAGTTCTTGAGTGTTGACCGGGATTGTTGGATATTTTGATAGCACTATCATTATCACTCAAAAGAGGCATTTTATCAAATTTAATCCCATAATTCAACAATGTTTGCCTCATCCAAAGCAATTGAGCATAACAACTTCCCGCGGAAATATATTCGGCTTCGGCGGTTGAAAGTGCTACGGAATTTTGTTTCTTGGATGACCAACATACTGGAGATCTTCCTAGAAATTGGCAACTACCCGAGGTGCCTTTTCTATCCACTTTGCATCCCGCATAATCAGAATCCAAATATCCAATTAATTCAAATTTTGCACCTTTGGGATACCAAAGCCCTATGCTTGAGGAATGTTTTAAATATCTTAGAATTCTCTTTACGGCCACTAAATGGCACTCTTTTGGAGAAGCTTGAAAACGTGCACACATGCATACACTAAACATAATGTCGGGCCTAGATGCGGTAAGATAAAGTAAACTACCAATCATGGATCTATAAAGCTTTAAATCTACCGACTTACCTTCTTCGTTGAGGTCTAGATGCCCGTTTGTTGCCATGGGTGTTTTGATGGGTTTGGCTTCTTCCATTCCGAATCTCTTGAGTAGATCCTTCACATACTTTGTTTGGCTTATAAACGTCTCATCTTTATGTTGTTTGATTTGAAGTCCAAGGAAGTAGCTTAGCTCACCAATCATTGACATCTCGAATTCCCTAGACATCATCTCACAAAATTCTTTGCAAAAGTCTTGATTAGCAGAACCAAATATAATATCATCAACATAGATTTGACATACAAAGAAATCATCTCCAATAATTTTTGTGAATAGAGTTGTATCTATTTTACCAATTTTAAAGCCTTTTGATACAAGAAATTTACGAAGGCGTTCATACCAAACTCTAGGAGCTTGCTTTAAACCATATAGCGCCTTTGATAATCTATACACATGATTAGAGTATTTAGCATCTTCAAATCCTGGGGGTTGTTCCACATATACTAATTCGGAAATTGTACCATTAAGAAATGCACTTTTGACATCCATTTGAAACAATTTAATGTCAAAGCATGATGCAAAAGCAAGCAAGATTCTAATTGATTCAAGTCTAGCAGCGGGTGCAAAAGTCTCATCATAATCTAAGCCCTCGACTTGAGTATAACCTTGAGCTACTAACCTTGCTTTATTTCTTACCACAATTCCGTTCTTATCTTGTTTGTTCCGGAAGACCCATTTTGTGCTAATGACATTGTGCTCCTTGGGTCTTTCCACCAAAGTCCAAACATCGTTTTGAGCAAAATTATTCAACTCTTCATGCATAGCATTTATCCAATCCGGGTCATCTAGTGCTTCTTCTACACGCTTAGGTTCAAGTGAAGATACAAAAGAATAGTGTTCACAAAATGAAGCTACTCTAGAGCGAGTTTGAACACCCTTACTCACGTCACCCAATATTTGGTCAATTGGATGATCCTTGGCTAACATCGTTTGTTGTGGAAGAAGAGGGTGGTTCCACTTGTCTAGATGAGCTTGGTGATGTTGGATCCTCCTTTGGCTTGATGTCTCCGATTTGCATGTTCTCCATTGTCTTGCGAAGACTTTCATCTTCTACATCATCCAAGTTCTCATGCTCTTCTTGAGAGCCGTTAGTTTTATCAAATTGAACATCACATGATTCTTCCACTAAACCCGAATTTTTATTAAAGACCCTATAGACTTTACTATTTGAGAAATACCCTAAAAGGAAGTCTTCATCACATCGACTTTGAAATTTTGAGAGCCGAACATTTTTCCTTAGAATATAGCATTTGCAACCAAATACTCTAAAGTAAGAGATGTTCGGTCTCCTTCTAACAAGAAGCTCATAGGAAGTCTTTTTCAAGAGTCGATGTAAATAGAGACGATTTATGGCATGACATGCGGTGTTGATAGCTTCCGCCCAAAACTTGTCGGAAGTATTATATTCATCAAGCATTGTCCTAGCCATTTCAATTAATGTTCGATTTTTCCTCTCTACAACTCCATTTTGCTCCGGAGTGTAGGTAGTGGAAAGCTCGTGCTTTATTCCAAGTTCATCACAAAAGTCTTCAACTTTTGTATTTTTGAACTCGGAACCATTGTCACTGCTAATTTTCTTTATTTTAAAATCAAATTCATTTTGAGCCCTTTTTGAAAAACTTTTGAAAATCCCGGAGGTTTCACTTTTGTCATTTAGGAAGAAGACCCATGTATATCTAGAGTAATCATCCACAATGACTAAACAATAGCTATTACCTCCAATGCTCTTATAGGTTGTTGGCCCGAACAAATCCATATGTAAGAGCTCTAATGGCCTAGAAGTCGACATGATACTTTTGGAAGGATGAGAATTAGCGACTTGTTTTCCGGCCTGACAAGCACTACAAAGTCGATTCTTCTCAAACTTCACATCCTTCAAGCCAACTACTAAGTCATGCTTAAAAAACTTTTTAAGTTGAATCATTCCCACATGACCTAGCCTTCTATGCCACAACCAACCCAATGAAGTTTTTGCAATTAAACAAGTTTTTAAACAAGACTCATTTGAAGAAAAATCTACCAAATAGAGATTCCCAAATCTAAAGCCTTTGAAGACTAGTTCATTATTATTATCTTTTGATATTACAATATTTTCTTTTGAGAATGAGCATGTTAAGCCTAGACCACATATTTGAGCAACGGATAGCAAATTGAAATTTAGTGATTCAACTAGAGATACATTAGAAATTGAAAGGTCGCTTGAGATAGCGATTTTACCCAATCCCAATACCTTTCCTTTGCTATTATCTCCAAATGTGATCTGGTCATTGCTTCCATTCTCAAAGGTGGTGAACATCTTCCGGTCTCCGGTCATGTGTTGGGTGCAACCGCTATCCAACACCCAATGCCTTCCACCGGTTTTGTAGTTCACCTACAAAAGAAAATCAAGTTCTTTTAGGTACCCAAATTTGTTTGGGTCCTTGGAGGTTAGTGACCAAGGTCTTGGGTACCCAAATGGATTTCTTTTTAGCACCCAAAATCGAGGTGCCAATGAAATGAGCAATTACATTTCCATTCTTAGACTTTTTGAGCATATAGCAAGAATCATATAAACCAATGGAATGCATATTATTCTTAGAACAATCATTTTGCATATGTCCAATACACCGGTATTTTGTGCAATACTTACCATTCTTTACAAACCTTGGAGGCTTGTATACTGGCTTCTTACCCTTTTGAGGGACATATCCAAGTCCCTCTTTGTTAAAAGAGCATCTTTGATCGCTTAGTAACTTATCAAGGGTTTCCTTTCCCTTGTAAGCCCTCTCTAAACTTTTGCTTAATTTTAGTACTTGTTCTTTTAAATTTTTGTTTTCATTAGCAATAACATCATCATGAACAAGATTTAGAGCATTTTTAGAATCTACACTTGATGAACAAGGTATGGCAAGTAAATCATCACAACAAGTAGATATGCTAGACTTTGAAATTTCTATATTAGACATTTCATTCAATATATTGCAAGTAACTCCAATGCTAGTACTAGATTTGTGATTTTCTTGGAGAAGCAAATCATGAGCTTCCTTTAACTCCTCATAAGAGTCTTTGAGAGAGATGTGTTCTCTCTTTAAGACCTTAAACTTTGATTTTTCTTTTCCAAGAAATTCATTCAATTCAACTAGCATATTCATTAAGTCATCATATGAAGGCTCATCGTCATCAAGCAGTTTTACCTTTTCTCCTTTAGCCACAAGGCATGTAGGAGTGGAGAATAGTGATGGAGCCTCCTTGATGGCAATGCCCACAAGCCCTTTCTTCTTGGGAGATTCGTCCTCGCTTGAGTCGGAGTCTGAATACTCCTCTTCGGAGTTCCACTCACCAATATGGGCTTCGTTCTTGCCATCCTTGTGAAGCTTCTTGAAGAGCTTCTTCTTGCCGTTGTAGTTCTTCTTCTTTGATGACTTCTCCTTGTCATCCTTCTTTGTTGGACATTGAGAGGCAATGTGCCCCTTCTCATCACATTCATAGCAACGAATGTTGCTAAACTTCTTGTTGGAGGAAGAATGCTATTTCTTGGTCTTCTCATTGCTTGTGCTCCGAAATGGGCGCCTTCTCATGAACTTCTTCATTCTCCTTACTAGAAGCGCAAATTCTTCTTCGGAGTTCTCCTCATCTTCTTCTTCGGATTCTTCGCTCATCACCGCTTTAGCTTTGAAGGCGGTGATTTTCTTATTCTTGGAAGAAGATTGCTCCAAAAGCTCTTCCTTGTCTTTCTTGTAGAGCTCGTTGGTGATGAGGTTGCACAACAATTGCGTTGGTGTCATTCTTGCCAACTCCGGTGAGTTGAGGAAGAGAGTCACCAACACTTCATATTTCTCCGGCAAGGCCCTAAGCATCTTTCGAACAATATCAAGATCGGAAAGGTTAGTTCCAAGGCCCTTAAGCTCATTCACAATGTTGTTGAGCCTTGAGTACATCTCATTGATGTCTTCATGGGGCAACATTGTGAATGTCTCATATTTGATCCTAAGCCGATGCAATTTGGCCTCCTTGACCGTGGATGTCCCTTCTTGTATTTCCGAAAGGGTAGTCCAAATAGCATGAGCCGTCTCAAGATTGCTCACCCTATTGAACTCATCCGCGTTCAAGGCTCCAAATAGAGCATTCATAGCTTGGGCGTCTAAATGAGCATTACGCCCGTCTTGGTCCGTTGGGTGACTCGGATCAAGAACCATAACGTAACCCTCATTTACGATTTTCCAAATTTGAGGACTCATGGCCTTTAAATAAATAGACATCCTAATTTTTCAATAAGCATAATTTGAGCCATCAAAGAGAGATGCCTTTTCTATTGCTATACCCTCACTAGCCATCCTTTTCTCTCTAGACGGTTAAGTCTAAATTTGAGAGACCAAGCTCTGATACCACTTGTAAGATCGAGGAGGCCGACTAGAGGGGGGTGAATAGGAGGTTTTAAAATTTTCGCCTAATTCTAATTAGCAATTTTAAACTTAATGGATATACTAGAGCAGGATAACAATAACACCACTAATCAACCTAGTGAGGCTCAAACAATCACTAGCACAAGTAATCGACGAAGAGCAATATCAAATAGTAGAGAATAACAATTGCTACTCTAGCTAAGCAAGCAATCAAGTAATATGAAAGAAGAGTGTTGCTTGAATGGAAATGATCACAAGAGAGCAAACCACAATTGACACGATTACTTTTTACCGTGGTGATCGGAGACTTGCCGGTCTCCCCTAGTCCACGTTGAGGTAAGCCCGAACAAATCGGACCGGCTCCACGAATGAGCCTAAACACCTCGATCACTATTGGTAGCCCTTTCCCTCTCCGGGTAGGCGAGCTCCGAGCCTTCACAATCTTCCGGGCCTTCTCACAATCTTCTTGAGAAGATCACCGAAACTCCGCCAAGCCGTCTAGGTGCCGGCAAGCACCAAGAGAATAGACCACTGCGGCTTGATCTCACTCAAGTGCTCAATGGATCAACTAGAATGCAATGCACTTGAATTTTGGATCAACTACCTCAAATGAATGCATTAGTGAGTGAATGAGGTGTGAGAGGTTGCACTAGGCTCAAATGTATTCAATGGAGGTTCAACAACAACTACAAGTTCTGGTGGGGGTGTATTTATACCCTCACCAACCTCAAATAGCCGTTACAATAAACAATCCTGAAAATTCAGGAAATCCGGAACTACCGCAGGCAAAACCGCGGTACTTCCGGATTCACGCTGACCGGTCAGAACGGCTATGTCAGAGAGTCAGAAGTAACTGTTGGTCAATGAGTGCGGTACTACCGCCGTTGAAGTCGCGGTACTTCTGGACGTCCGGAAGTTCCGCTCCAAGACCCGGTACTTCCGATCTCAGCGAGTTTAAGTTTTAATCCCGGCACTCTCTGGAAATAAAGTTCCGCACGGGTGTCCGGAACTTCTGCACATGCGGTAGTTCCGCCGGTCAATCCGCGGTACTTCCGTTTTCCGAGAGGCTAAGTTAAACTCCGGGCGCTCTCTGGAAATAAAGTTCCGCTCGGGTGCCCGGTACTACCGGCCATCCGGTAGTTCCGCCGTTCAACCCGCGGTACTTCCGGATTCCGAGAGACTAAGTCTGAGTCCGGGCGCTCTCTGGAAAAAACGTTCCGCCCGGGCGCCCGGTACTACCGGTCCTGCGGTAGTTCCGCCCAATATACACCGGAACTACCGGATTTTCTGACAATGCACAGATTTGATTTGATTTTAATTTCTAAGTGCATGCATGATCCTAAATTGATCCAAAGGGCACATTTGAACATGATCAAGCAATCACCATGATCCCTCTTAATAGTACGGCGTCTATTCTATAATCCGGTCTTTCAACCTAACTCCAAGACCGGTAAAATAAAAATAGATACCTAAACTATTTACCTTGTCGCCCTAGAGATCTTTGAATCTTCATGGGATATTTTGTGAGCCCCTTTCTTTGCCATTTGAACTTTATCCTTTCAAATACTTAATACACACATTAGTCCCATATTCACATAATTTCATTAATTACGAAAACCAATATTTTAGGGGCCTAGATGCTATCATTGGTGAAATACTTCCAGACAATCGATGTGCATTTCTTAAACCTCTTGCCAGAAAGGTGAACCTGCTGTTCATCCTTGTTATCCTCTTGGTCATCATCTTCGATATTAATTTGCGAGGCTGATGCTATGGTTGTTGCTGGTGCGCCAGCTCCACTGCCACTGGTGTCAACATTTGGAGCTTGACTTGCAACAGAAGAAGACATCACCGATGCTGCTGTAGCTGGACTTTCACAAGTTGCACTAGAGCTAACACTTTGAGATGAAGGCCTTTTACTCCTTGATCCTGCCAAGAGCCAAGTGAAACATTGCTAAATCAGTGCATGCCGGTCCCAAATAATCAAGCAAAAGGTCCCAAATAGCCAAGCTTCATCACTTGACATCTATGCAGCTAGCTAGCCAGCTATGCAGCTGCAGGGAAGAAAGGTATCTGCCCAACTTGACATCTAAGTATCTAACCTAATCGCCTAGCTAATCGGCTAATCTAATCGATCAACAACACCTCCAATACAAAAAAAGGGGGGCTGCTTATTCGGAGTACCTGCTGCTGGAGAAGCCGTTGGTGCCGCTGCCGATGTTGCCGGCGGCGCTACAAGGTGGCGCACGGATTTGATCTTGATCTTGCCCTTCCTCATTGCTGCAGGACCAGATCCACCTTCTCCAATGGGGGCGCCATCGATGGGCGTCGGCGGCTTCAGCGGCTGCACGGGCGGGCCGGGCTGGCGGCTGAAGCGCGGCGCGGAGGTCCGACGCGGGCGGGGCGGCCGCGCCCTAGGCCCTAGCTGCCTGGCTGGCGGCGCTGGCGAGGCGGCGGAGCTGCCGGGGTGGGACGCGAGCGGCCGCCGGGATGGCACGCGGGCGGCCGGCGGGGCGGCGGCGCTGCTGGAGACGGCCACTCGAGTTCGGGGTGCGGGACAGCAGGAGTCGCGCACCGCGTCGCGTGCGGGAGCAACGGGACTGCGGGGTGCGGCGTCGCGGCAGATAGGAAGGGAACGGGAGGAGACGGCCAGAGCAGAGGCCAGAGAGTAGGGCTGGGGCGCTGGGCTGTGTGAATTGGGCTGGGACGCTGGGCTGTGAGACCTGTGTCTTATCTAATGGGACTTCTAGTGGGCCAAATTCGGTTTAAACTGTATTTACAATACGGTATATTCCGAATAAAATGTAGAAAAGTAGAAAACGGTCGGAAAACGCCTAAACCGTTTCCGCTCCGTTTTCGAATTTGGTATTCCGTATTTCGAACCGAATTCGAATTTGTCCGAAAATACGAATTCGATCGGGTCAAATGTAGAAAACGATGCGGTTCGGTACGGGATATTTCCGTTCCATTTTCATCCCTACCGCTGTACCAGGGCTTCTGGAGGCTATTTGCGGTGTAGACGTTGGTGAAGGACTCCTCGAAGGCCTTGTCGTCGACGTCGATGAGGCCATTCTTGTAGAAGGTGTCGCCGGTGGAGATGACGAAGCCGATGTCCATCTCACCCCCATCTGCTAGCCATGACAAGTACTTTAATTTGGTTACCTCCTCAAAATAATAAAAAAATTCTTCGCAAAAAAAGTTCTTTTTTTATAACAAACACTTGAGATATAGCTAATCTGTCATGAATGATGATGATTCTACCCTGCAAAAGCATCAGTGTCGTTTCATAAAAAAAAAACTACATGGGCCACACAGAAAAGATGACAACTTATTACTTTATTGGCTAATTATATACCATAACCCTATCTGTTAAGCACTTTCAAAAGAGTTCGACCCTGCTGCAGCCATGCCACCCGAGAATAGGATTCCATAACCATGGCAAAGAGCATGTCCAATGAGAGCGTGACATAAAAAAAAAAGATAAATTTTGTCGCGGTTAGGTCGTGTGACATTTGAAGATTAGCCTGCATTTGGTATTACACATGAGCTTTGCCAGCTTTTCTAGGCCCTTGTTGATAAGCTTTTTTTAAGAGCATTGGCAGCTTTTGACACATATACCATAGTTGTTAAACACATGAGCCTCCTTAGTTTTTTTTTTTTTTTTTGTGAGAAGGCAATGCTAGCTTCTGTGCTAAATAGTTTCTAGCCTCAAAAGCTAAAAATGGTTTAGAACATGTTAAATCTCTTAACATAGTTTTTTATTTTTCCTTTGTATTATTCATAGAGATATAACAATGTTTTTTATTTTTCCTATTTATTTATTTTTAATTGAATAACTGAGAAAAAGCTAACTGCTGTTAACGTGCCACCAATAATTGGAGCCAATGGGAGGGAGGGAGGGAGGCGTTGGTTGAAAAAATGTGGTTTATAGCTAAAACTACATTATAGCTAGTTGAAATTACACTGTAACTAATGATAACCTATTTGGCGTAATTAAAATTTAAAAATAAAAAATAGGTTAGCCTATTACAAACAATGCAAACGAATATGAAAAAAAGAACCGGCAAAAAAACTCAAAAAAGACAAAAGGCTAGAAAAAGATGAAATTTAGAAATAGTAAAAAAATAAGTCAAAAACTAAAACCGAAATAAGCAAGGTCTTAGTCCAATTCTCTCAAAAGATACGGACAAAAATTCTTAACCATAGTTAAAAACCGTAGTATCAAATAAACAGAACCATTATATATGCGCTTATCTGGCTAACAACTCAACTGCACTAACATTGCTGTGTCTGGAGCAGCCAAGATCTCTGGAATTTTAACGGTTTGGAGGGGGGCTGAATTGAAAAGACCTCGCTACACCGGACCGAATTTAGATCCGGGTCCAGTGAAAATGGGCCAAAGCTCCTCTTCCAAACAGAGACTGGTTTAATTTCTACATGACAAGTTTGTCGTGAGCAGCACAGAGCAAATAATACTTTGTTACAAGACACAACACAACACTATGGAAGCACAAAAAAGACAAATTATGGTCTAGTTCAGGGAATGATTTCGGTTAAAAAAAATTTCAGACCCCTACGAGAAAACTGAATTTTGCAAATTTTATTTTTTTTTTGCAAATTTTAGTCAAAACATTCAAAATAGCAAATCAAATTCAAAAAAATTAAATATATTCAGAAATGCCAAAATTTTGGTGAAATAGACGATGGCCACCTCCTTGCCAATGCCATGGCCACCTCCTTGCCGGCACTGCCTCTCCTTCCTTGCCGATGCCGCCTCACCTTCCTTGCCGTTGCCGTTGCCGCTTCCCCTCCTTCCTTGCCTACACTGCCTCCCCTCACTTGCCGGCGCCGCTTCCCCTTCTCCCTTGTTGGAGCCGCTTCCCCCCTCCCTTGCTAGCTCCATGGCTACCTCCCTTGCCGGCGCTGCCTCCTCCCTTCCTTGCCGACGCCATGTTTGCCTCACTTGCCAAAGCCAGTGCCGATTTTGGAGGATGGGGAATGAGAGAGGGGGAGATGGGGAATGGCACGGTGAGAGTTGGATGGGCCTGGTGAAATTGTTTTGGCATAGTGACCGGGTGTGTTGGTGTGTGGGTCGGTGATGGGCTAAAAGTCAAAACAGGCCGAATTTTTTGACCGAATTGGCACTTTTTCAAGGTAGACTGAGAAAACCGAATTTTGACAGAAAATGCTTCCCTTGATCTAGTTAATTCTAGTTAATTGCCTTGTAAAACCAACCAGCACCACCATTAGTACCTTGCTTCTTGGCAAATTAGTACCAAATCTAAAGAATTGGTCTACTAAGGGCTCTTTTTTTGCCATGGTTTATGAATTCTGACTATTTGCAAGAGAAAGTATGGAGAGAAAGATAGTTGTATGTGATTTTGATAAGTATAGTTAAAGTCGGTATAATGTTTACTATAATCGACTTATAGAACCTGTCTCGAAAAAGACACTCCGTTTAAAAACTAGTTACTGTAGTATAAGTCATAAACCAGAAATCGAAAAGAATGAGACCTAAGACTCAGTAGTCACTACTATCATCTGCAGACATCAGAGTTGTATAAGCAGCATGCATGACGTATTACTTGCAACGACCTTTATTAACTTATGTATAATAATAACACTTGCACAAGATACAATTATGGCCTCTACATCGTGCACATTCTGTGACTTTTGTCACAGTATCACACGCACAAACAGCAGCAGCAACAGCTGCGTCTGGATATACAGTAGTGGTAGCAGCACTAGATCGTGGTGTTCGGCTTCATGACTTGGTGAGGACCCAGCTGTGGAGGACGGCGCCGTCGACGTCGTAGAAGGCGAGCTGCGCCTCCGTCTCCGTCAGCTGCATCGACAGGAACCCCTGCCCGTCGTAGAGGAACTCCACCTTGTCGGAGGTGGCCTTGAACTTGCCAGCCCACGCCTTCGACCCGCCGCCGCTCGTCAGGAACTCGAGGGGGCTGCATCCATGCAAACAATTCTTCTTTGATTCGCTGTTGTCTTTGTCGATGAACATGCATGTCTGAGCCATGATATGGGTCAACAGTCATCACCTGTCTATGCTGCTGATGCGCTGCAGGCAGTGGTCGTGGCCGTTCACGTACATGTCAACCCCGTTGGCCTTGAGGACCGGGAGGAGTTGCTGCACGAGGTCGGAGGTGTTGCCGTGCTCGCAGCCGCTGCTGATGGTGTGGTGGCCGACGACGATCTTCCACGTCGCGTTGGACTGCGCCAGTGCCTTCTCCAGATCCTGGCAAAAAATACGCGAGCAATCACGCGGAATCGATCGATCATCTGAAATGAAGCCCATATGTCGAGATCGAGAGTGCTCAGATATAACCACTTGTGCGTACGTTGAGGAGATTCGAGATGTAGGTGTCGCGAGGAGCGACCTGTCTCCAGTCGAACTTGCTGTCGTTCCAGTACTTGAGCACGAACGGCGGCGTGTCGACGAGGAAGAAGTCCGCGACCCCTTTATTTTTGTTCAACAGAAAAAAAAACGAGAAAATGTCCCAGTGTAAAACTACTGTGTGCAAAGTGAAAGAAGGACGTAATGTCCGTCTTCTCTTTTACTCTTCGTTCAGAAATATACAGTGTTTTAAAAAACGGTTTTGTTATTGTACAGTCGACTGAAATTTTTTTTTCTTTCAGTCATCTGAAGTTGCACTCTTAGCCACTTAAAGTTGTAGTGTACTAATTCACCCCTTCCTAAAATTGCACTCTCGGTCACCTAAAGTTGCAGTGTAAAAAAAAGACTGAAGATGAAGAGAAAAAATAGCCGCCTGTATAATAGTTACTCCCTTTAAAAAATATGCAGTTAAACTGTTTTTGACTTTTGACTACTTGTATATAAAAAACTATTTAGATTGGTCAAATAAAAATAATATAATTAGATTAGTTATGAATAATATTTCCATAATGTAATAGTTTTATATTTTTAATAAACATATTTATGTAAAAAGTAGTGGTTAAATTAAGTCACATGTTAAAGACGGTATCAATGTTGAAAACATCGTAGATTAATTCCTGAATAAAGGGAGTAAACATCGTTTTAGCTGGTCGATCGTTAACTTTTCGATGGGTCGGTCAATGTATGAGTAGGGGAATCTGGATTTCGGAGTTCTTGAGTTGAAGACCCCTACGCATGCAAAGACTGTGCAAGCTTTGCCCACCTGCGCTGACGACGAAGGACTTATTAACGGAGGTCCACCGGCTGTCGACTTCGCGAATGGCGGCGCTCTGCTGCGCAAGTGCGTCGCCCGTGTAGTCATGGTTGCCAAGGACTGCATGCATGCATGTCACAGAGACAGGATTAACTTAGTCTTCGTCAGACATTATCTGAATATGTATGTATGTGATCAGGTAGAGTTAATTAGTTGCCATTACCGATGTACCAGGGCTTCTGGAGGCTGTCGGCGGTGTAGATGTCGGTGAAGGACGCCTGGAAGCTGGCCGTGTCGTTGTCGCCGGTGAGGCCGTCGTTGTAGAAGTTGTCGCCGGTGGAGATGACGAAGTCGGCGTCCAGCTTCTCCCCGACCACTCCCATCTACGATACAGTACACACACGTCGTAGCCTTCGATAAGAGCCTTGTTAAAAAAAAACCTTCGATGACTGGTACGTTATTTTTAGATTTTCTGAGGGACAAATCAGCTACTTAAGTGGTGTTTATTTGGGCTTTTTTAGTGGTTTATCGCTGAAAAAACACTGTAGCTGACAGAGACTTATTTAGCATAATTAAATTTAAAAAAATTAAAAATATAAAAAATATGTTAACCTATTACATATAATAAAAATACATACGGGAAAAAAGAACCGGCAAAAAAGCTCAACAAAAAGCCAAAAGTTCAGAAAAAGACGAAATTTATGAATAGTGAAAAATAAGCCGGAAGCCAGAAGCTGAAGCCCAAATAATTACAGCCTAATTATCCTATTAGCCAGCACAAATAGTAGTATAGTACGCATGTGACAGTTGGAATGCATATCCTGTCCTGTCTTGTTAGTAGTTGGGAAAATGTTGATCATCGTCTTTAATTTGAGATCATAACTGCTTCAAAAAGAAGAAAAGAGACCGTACCTAGCGGACTTACGAGATAATTAATAAACGACCCCTCTACTTTCGGCTACTTATGTAAACAAAGACCAATGCATGATCAAGCACTTTAGGGCACCAAACATGTGCATTAATCACTATAATTCACTAGTTCACTGATGCTAACTAGCCACCAAAACATGAGTCATAAAAATAAAAACGCCAATGATCCATATTTTTGCAATTAAAAGAAGTCATTGAGGTCAACCAGTTGCTAGTCCAATGGTATCACACTCACCTCGTGTGGTTAAAAGGCCATGGTTTAAGCTGTACTAGAGGCGATGGTTTAATTAACCGTGTTAACGACTTACATAGCCTGGAGAAAAACGTTAAAATAGATTTGTTGTAGATTTTTTTTTCAATATTTGATCATGGCGTTTTGATCGCTGAGCCTTATTAAGTAACATAGCTGTATTAACAAGAGAACTTTCAGCATGCACCTATTGATAATCCTCGCTCCTTACCGAACAAAATTACTCCGGCCATTTCGCAATATAAGTTCCTAGCTATTTTTAGCAAGCGATATCAACAATATAAGTCCATTAAAAGAAAAAGTGTAGTTATTATAAATTTTTTCACTCTACAACTTACTTTAATACAGAAAAAATAATTGAGTAAGTATAGTATGATATTTAATACAGATATGGATGTCCAATAATATAATTGTTTTATTAGATTTAGTGTTTTTTGGTCTATGCGTATGATGAATTTAGACTTATATTACAAGATGGAGAGAGTAATGCTTAGAAAAAATGTAAAAAACCACCGTTTTAGGGTCCCAGCTCCCACACAAACCGCTAAGAAACAAGATACGTATCCTGTTCCTAAGCAAACTCCCAGCGAACTCCTTCCCAGTATAAACCATAGTTATAGCTATTAATTATATTGTTAAGGGAGGCTATGGAATTTCTATATTAATCAGAGAAAAAAGATAAGGATTATTAGATCTAAATTATAATGGCGCATATTAAGCAGATATATATTGCAATAACTATATAGTTGTATAAGTTATACAACTATGTTTTCAATTATAAGAAAGAGTAGTGTAATAATCACAACTTTATTTTTAAATATAAACATATATGAATTGTAGTATCTAATACTAGACACGTGATAAATTTCGCTAGTTATGTATTTTATTTGAGAGAAATATCTTCTGATCATAGCGATAAATATATATGAATTGTAGTATCTAACACTAGACACGTGATAAATTTTGCTAGTTATGTATTTTATTTGAGGGAAATATCTTGTGATCATAATGAGTGGTGGATATAGAAACTTTACCTTGCAAGGTCAAATACCGCTACTCTATATTTTAGTGGGGTTATTCCTACAAATTTGCATGGATTTCATTCAAATTTCAATAGATATAAGGGTATTTTGCAAAAAAAAAAATAAAGTTGTGGCAAACGATCACACCATAGTTAGCCTGATCCGAAAATAAATGCTACGAGGCCTTCTCAGAGCAACTCCATCCCATTAGTCATTTCTCCCTCTCTATTTCCTAGGATGAAGAGGCTAGCTATTATTTTCAGCTCTCTATTTGAGTTAGCATTCCAATGGCATAGCTATTTGAGAAGCGAGTGAGGAGGCGCTCGTCAAATCTAGCTAGCGGCCGGGAGAAAATAGCGACTCGATAAAAATGAAGAGGAGGATAAAGAACCGGTTGGAGTCCATTTCTTGAGTCACATTAGGTAAATATACAATGAAGAGCAGGATAAAGAACCCATTGGAGTTGCTCTCACTTGAGAGCCTGTTAAGGGTCTAAAGGTAACGAGGTCTTATATGATTTTCTTTAGGTCCATTGTCTCTTCCCTGGCATTACAAAGTAAATATACTCAGAGTGTTATGAAAATTAATAAGATATCAAAGTCAAGAGCTCTTAAGTTTAAGATTTGATAAATGTAATATTAAAAAAAATTATGGTCCACTTTGTCCGCTACACTTCTCGGGTTTAGTGTAGTCTATAAGTGGGGGATGAATGTTAAAATATATTATCCATCTTTTTTTACCACCCTAAGCTTTTAGATAACCAGTTGATACACATGCCTTATGCCAAAAGCGGATTTTTTATTCCTTTGTAGCCAGGTGATCCATGGTAACCCAAGCACAAGAGCATGAGTGGTGACAATTAATTATACCTGAGCGGCAACCAGAGTCTGGTTGTACTCCCCACGCCGGCCCCAGTCGCCGACGGCGAGGACGGTCAGTGACCCGTCGTCCTTGGGCGCGTGCTCCACCCGCGGCAGCTCGGCCGCCACCGGCGCCGCGAGCATCATCGCCGCCGAAGCGATAACAACGGCGAGGACGGCGATCGGAGCCACGGCTGAGCAGCCTCGGGGCGTCACCATTGCCAGCGACTCCGGTTGCTCGAGGAGATCAGGGAGAGAGATCGAGGAGAGAACAGGAGGAAGGTGGTGTGACTCCATACGAGGTGTGTGCGCACGTACTTATAGCAGAGCGGCAGGGAAGGAGAGGATAGAGAGGCTCAGCTCGTTGGCGCCACTCCAATAATTCGAGGAGACCGCTCGGCGTAGTACGTGGCGCGACCGATCAGTGAGGGCTGCAGGTGGGCCCGAGGCGTCGGTTAGATGGCTGGGCTGAGATAGCTTGGTGAGCGATCGCGAACTGCGTCAGTAGTTTATGTTACTTTAGGCCGCTGCTTTTGGACTTTACTGTGGTTTATTAATTCCATGAATAGTGACTGTTAAAAGGAATTAAAAATTAAAGGCTGTTGAAAAACGAAAAAAGAACTAGACCTTGCAGCATTGAACGGTGTCTCGTATAAATTACTTCTTTCGTCTAAATTTATATGACGTATTTTCTCTTGCTACGTAGAAAGAAAAGAGTAAGTGCTAGTGATACACATGTACCTACGCGATGAATTGCTAGCCCATGAAATTGTATATACGCACGCCATCCCTTCTTATGAATCCCACTTGTGTATATGCATGCTTGCGGAACGGCCTAGTTAGTTAATTTCGTAAAGCCAAGCAATATATGGTACTACATGTTTATGGATGTACGTGTACACCTGTGCTTCGGAGTCGAATTATGCTCTGCCTTAGTGAGGTAAACTGGGTTAGGGTTTTGTTTAAGTTACCTGTTTAGCCAGGCCGGGCTTGGACCGATTTTCTTGGGCCCTAGCTGGGGTGGGCTAGGCTTAATGCCCATGAGGGCATGTACAATGGCACATGTCAGTTGTCTGTAAACACATGTCATATATGATTTTGGGTGATGTGGAGGAGAGAGAAGAAGGAGATAGAAAGATGATGTCTACTATTTAATAGACGGTCTTATAGACGGAGATAGAAAGGACTGACTTTGAATCATGATAGTCCTTTTTGCAACTTTAAGCACACACTGGTTGTAGAGCATTTGGCTGACGGAGTATGCTTATAGATCAAACCATTTAGAATAAAACTTTAAAACTTATTTGGTGAACTGTTCTTACTTGAAGATGTTAACGCGCCATTTGTAGACGCCAATGCTTTCGCTATTGCACTGACTAATAATAAACGAGCCTCATTTGAAGCAACACAAAAAAACACAATATGCAAAGGACTGACTCTGAATCATGATAGTCCTTTTTGCCACTTTTAAGCATGCATTGGCTGTAGAGCATCTAGCTGATGGAGTATGCTTATAGATCAAACTATTTAGAATAATACTTTGAAACTTATCTAGTGAACTGTTCTTACTTGAAGTCGTTAATGCGCCATCTACATGCTAATGCTTTTGCATTGATCTTGTCACATCGAAAATATTCGATGTCAGGAACAATACCAACCTGCATGTGTGTGAAATATTTTTCTTCAATGGGAGTTGAATCAAACAAAACCAAATGAAGAAAAGGGAGAAACCACTAAAGTGACAACATGAATGCACAAATGCATTGAAAGAGAGAAAGAATATTTATATCTCAGAATAATTGAATTCCTAAGGGATAAGTAATTTGAATGATGGATACGAAAAGTCCATAAAGAAAACTTAGAAATGCATGACGCTTCCTCATTTAATATGAAGACATTGTAGTTAGTAGGCACCTGCTTCTTAGGATGCTCTCTGTTTACTTCAAATACCCGTTTCACCCTTCTCCTCTTCAAGGAAGCGTTCATTTCAAACTTGGATATGCCAAAAGAAATATTGGGGCAAACACTGGTGTAAGTAGTTTCACGAATTGAGATTATTTTCAAAGGTGCAAAATAGATTATGCAAATAAAAGAAATTGTGGCTAGGATTTTAACAAAACTAGCAATCAAAGCAATTTAAGCAATTGCTAGCTACAATTATTTTCTCCTCATTGCAAAAACAGAAAATCTCAAGCAATATGGACCATCATATGGGAACCAATGAACACTATCATGCAGGGTGCAATATGCTTAACAACACATGAAGCATGATTCAATCGGCATATTTGGCCACTGTTTCATTCAGTAACATTTACTACTAACCAATTGACAATAACATGCAGAATCTATAGGCAAGCTTCCCACCAGATGGTTGCTACCAAGATGCTTAATGACAAACCTAGATAATCTATTCAATAAATAAATACACACATGCTTCAGACAACAAATCAATAAGGCCACCGACCCTGCAACTAATACACATTGCATCCACCCTTTACCGAGCTGAGACACTAATTATGCCTTTGAGCAAGTGTTTATATTTTCCTACCTGACTTGGATGTTGGGCCTCACCATATGGCCAGGCCTTTTCCATGCTACGGCTTGGCAACTCCAAATGAAAGAGAATTGTCAAACCATTGAAACATAGGGTACACCTTGTGCCTTATTTGCTCTTCAAAGGAAAAGTAGTAGTAAATAAAAAACAAGTGAAAGAGTTAGGAACAAATCACAAGAGGATTGTGTAATGTTAAATTGATATAAATCATAGAATAACATGATTAATGCGTCTCGTTGCTGGTTCATACTATTTATTTCTAAATTTAAAAATGCAAACAAAATTTACGCACATAGCATCAACTAACCTTGAAGGAGAAACTCAGTTTTGTTTCCTCAAGACATTTTCCATGAGCTTGAAGCAATCCACCAAAAAAAATGGGAAAAACCACTTGCCATTATCCCCTGACCAGCAACATATGTTAATTGCCCATTTGGGAATTGCACATCCATGAAGGACTGAAAAACAACCAAGGTAAAATCATAACACGATAGCAAGTGTTATGACTTATGAGCATTAGTAGGATGATACCCTGTTGTAAATTTGCTAGCTATACAATGCCCAATCAATGCACTTCCACAAAAAGTCATTAAAAAATATTGTATTCCTTTTAGGCTTACTTGCTCCCAACACATCAGAAAAATAAGATGATTGCACTAATCATGAGTAAGTTCCATTTTCTTCAGCTTCTCTATAAAGCTCCACATCCAAAGTCAGTTATAAAGTAGATTACATTAAAAAAACCAATAATAACCATCATGAAAACATGTATCCTTTGATCACATCGTGGCAAAATACAAGGGGTAAAGCATGCTAAACATCTGTATAGTTAGTCCAATTATCCAACCATTGTTCTTTATACAGAATGATGATCCACACTTCACTTCTCTTACACCTGAGAAGGCATCAAATTCATGCTTTCTTGACAAAGAGAAGAATAATACTAAACTTACTTTGGAAAAAGAACATATTGAAATCATCAGCCATAGATGACTTAAAATGGCAGGTAGATTAAGCCAGAAGTTGAAGTGAATGGATACTTTTAAAGTTGGCCTGAAAATTATCAATGAGTATGGTTGAGCTTTTCAGCTTGTCAATGGAATGACAAGCAACTTCTTGTGTATTCTCAAGGGGGAAAGGCATACTTGAATGTACGTTTATTTCCTTGAAACTAAAGCTATACTTTGAGGGAACATTACAACAAGCAAATTATGTGAGCACTAAACATTGTCACGGCACCACTCATAGCCTCAAACTCATAACAAGCTAAGCATTGGAACAGAGTAAAATTAGGTCTGAATTAATCCTAGCCAGCTTGATGAATCAAACAAAGTAAACAAAAGCCATCAATTGTAACTAGGAGTGAGAGAGAGAGAGAGAGAGTAGTAGCAGCTGGGCGAGGGATATCACCTGGCGCATGCAACTGTGGAGACAATGGGCAAAGGCCGAAGGGGTAGCCGGGATCTACATCCGAGGTCTGCGGGCTAATGGGGTCGGTAGGCCGTGTAAACTTAGTGTCGTCGTGGGCGCAGCACCGCTGCAGAAGGCATGTGCAGGCAACCACACGACCGACGTTGATTCCCGCAACCACTGCCTCCATCGACATCGACAACACCGACGATCAGATCTAGGTGCAGATGTGTCGAAGAATCGGTGGAGGACGTGAGGAGATGGTGTCGGCAACGAAAGAGGTGAGGAGGCGGAGGCAGCACGAGGAGTAAAAGCGTTGGATCTGGTTGGATCTAAGTTGTGGTTGGCCGATCCATCGCTCCCTGTTGGATGGCAACGGTGGACAGTGAGGGCGGCAATGCCAACAATGACAAAAGGCAGGGATGGCGGAGGGTCTGGGGGAGGGGCTGGAGGGGTGGAGTGGGGTACGCGGAGGAGAATGGCGCTGCCAAAGTGAGGGGAGGGGCGAGCCAGCAATATACCGAGGCAAAGGAGAGGGGTGAGGGTGGCGAGAGTGAGATGAGGAGGGAGGGATGAGGGCGAGAATGGGAGGAGGCGATGGCGTGCGATGTGAGGGGGTCGGGAGAGGGATTAGGGCACAGGTCGCGCGTCCTGCGGACGAATGACTGGATTTGTCCACTTGCATGATCGTACGGCTCAAGTATGATTTTCGGCCATTCGAGTGGATGAGGGAATGATCAAGGTCTTTTGTGCGCACGCCTTGACGATCGAACAATTCGGAGGAACGCCAAGGGCCTTTGTGCAAAATTGGTGATGTGGATAGATTGAGAGCGACAGAATTCTTCCGCCTTTAAAGGTTCTATGATATGCGAACGACCAATTCATCAGAAATGAAAAAGTGGGGAGGGGAATATACGCTTGACAGGGAAAAAAAAAGACAAGAAAAGCTTTCAACTAAGTGGCAGACCCAACGCGACTGCTAGATAAGTCAACGTTAATGACAGGTCTAATTCACGATGAAAGAGCTATAATTCCAAACATATTTGTCTGTCTGTAATGGCGATCACATTGCTGGGACAATAATAATGGCACGAGATAGTCTTTCCCTATGCCTTTCTGCTTTCGACTCCCTTCTTTTCAACTTACATCTTATAGGGCCTGTTCTTTTTGGCCGAATCTTATGACTTTTGGTTGCAGTTTGTGTCTTTTAGACTGTTCGTGTAAAAGATTACAGAGTAACAGAAACTCACGTGTGATTTTTACCGATATAAATGAAGTTAGTATACTATGTACTATAATTAACTAGTAGATTCTATCTTGAAAAGATAGTCTGTTTAAAAGTTAATTATTGTAGAAAAGCCAAAAAGTAGTTTTTAGAAGCTAAAAAGAACAGGTCCATAGTTTCCTTTAAATAAATAAATATAATTTCTTTATCATCTTTTCTAAGCAGTTTATCAGAATAATTTTTCTGAAAGACTTATCCCTATTGGATTCTTTCGTACCAAGTTTCGTATGCTACAATTATAACAGCCGAGAACCCAACCGAAGTGACCTGGGCACCCTGAATCTCAATCATCCGGTCCACCACCGCACGGCCTAACGTCGCCGAGCATCTTCAACCGTTTCGACCGCATCACCCCGCAAGTTTCCTCCAACCCCAGCCGCCCCGCCCGTAGTCGGCCACCACCCCCACCGGCGGCTGCTTCAGCTGTCGCCTTGTCGGTGGTCGCCATTCCCATTCAAATCTGCCGTAGCTGCCACAGCCACCAGGCACCACCCATCCCCATTACACCGCCTCGCCTCGAGGAAATCGCGACGTAGCCAACTCCCCCCAAACCCTAGGCTTCCCTCGGCTCCTCCGTCCGCGCCATGGCGTCGTCCCGCGTCGCGGAGATCGAGGTGGTGGCTGACTGCGGCGGCGGGAAGCAGGAGCGGGAGGAGGAGGAGCGGCGCCGGCGGCAGAACGGGGCGGAGCCGGACCCCGTGGTTGACGTCTACTCGGCCGCGGCGTACGGGGACCTGGAGCGGCTGCGCGGGTTCGTGGAGCGGGGCGGCGGCGGCGCCTTGCTCGCCGCGCCCGACGGCAACGGCTACCACGCGCTCCAGTGGGCCGCGCTCAACAACTACCCTCACGTCGCGCTCTACATCATCGAGGTTCGTTCTGCTCCTTCGCTGGCTTCGAATTCGGTGTTGCTTTGGTCCTTTTTTTTGCCGATGGATTTGGTCTGGGCAGCACGGGGGCGACGTCAACGCGTCCGACCATGCGCAGCAGACGGCGCTGCACTGGGCGGCGGTGCGTGGGGCCACGGCCGCGGCCGACGTGCTGTTGGAGAACGGCGCGAGGCTGGAGGCGGCCGACGTGAACGGCTACCGGGTAACGCAACCCTTTTGTTGTCCCGAATGCATGCTGGTTGTCCTTTTTTTTGGGCCGTTTGCTTTGTTGTTGGATTTAGTGTCTGATTGATGAGGATAGCATAGAATTGATTGCTTTGTGCAGAATGCTGTAGGATGGTTTTGGAAAATTGTTTGTCCATTGAAAATGAAAATGTAGGATCTATGTTGATTAACGTCTGGTCAGGATGTTTTGGAGCGTTCTGAAACAAATAACAACAGATATTCATGAGCTAATCTCTATTTACTATTTAGTAAGTGGTTACATTACATAACTAGGAATGAGATTAGCCGTCTAGTAGATCTTTCATATCAATTTAATTTGGATAAATACATGGTTGCTGGTTGATTTGAACTAAGCATTATTGCTTGGAGAGCTACCATGTAAATTTGGTACTGGAACAATTTTTCGCTAGTGGCAAATCATTTGTAATGAGTACAACTAGAGATTAATTCTTTTGCTTGTGCTACTGGGCAAGCCTACTTGCTTGTTGGAAAAGCTGTTTGACAAAATTAGCTAACAGCCTAACAGAGTAAAAGGAGTGGCAAAAATGCTTGGGACATGCTTTTTTGGCTGGATAGCTTATCTTGTTAGCAGCTTTTCAGCTTTCCATTTAGAGTCACAATACTGAAAAGAATATAAGTCAGCCTAAGTCTTTTTATCTTTTTGTGGCACAAGTGGAATCTTATGCTTTACAATTCTTCCTTTGAATCATTATGTTAGGCAGTCCACGTTGCAGCTCAGTATGGCCAAACAACATTCTTGCATCACATTATCTCGAAGTATGGTGCATACTTTGATGCTTTGGACAATGGCGGGAGGGGCCCATTGCACTGGTACATGAATATGGAGAATACACTTTTACCTTTTAACTTGCATTGGTACATACAAAATGCAGTTCATTGTGAATCTATAGATCCTGGCAGAAATGTTGTTGCAAATTGTTCATGCAAGTAAAACACTCATTCAGCTAATGATTTCTTTGCATTTTAGAAGAAACAAGGATACATGCATATCGCATGGTGTTGTTTGATACTTAAAAGATCTGTTGGCCAACTTATATCAGGTAAATTAACAGCCATCGTGTATCCCTGATACAATAGTAACACTACCAATGAAAAATGGATTATCACATTTAGGTTTGAGCAAGCCCAAAATGATAATCATCTGTTACCAATTTCCTTGTTCTGTAATATATATTGTACATCAAAATATTTGTTGGTTCTTCTTTGGTTGTTTCTCACTCTCTCTTAATAAATGTGTGCCTATTGTTCTCCGACAAATCCTATGCATGGCCAATTGTAGTGCTTTTAAAATTAGAGTAGTACAAAGTTTGTTAAATAAAGCTTGAATTTATTCCCATGTCAGTCCTGAGTCTACTCGACTTCTGTTTCTAAGACATCCACAAAATGGATACTTTGATGTACATTTTCATGCTTGGTTTATTTGGTAATGTAACCTTATATCTTCTATAACATATTCAGGGCTGCCTACAAGGGAAATGCAGATACAATTAGGTTACTGCTGTTTATGGATGCCAATCACGTAAGGCAAGACAAAAACGGTACCGACCCCCCACCCCCTCCTCCTCTGTGTATGCGCTGTTCTTGAACACCTATCTTGTGATAAGAACAATTTCTGGTACTTCAACCCTGAGCAAAATGTATTGGCTAGGGTTCCTTGCTCATCAAACAATGTTAATGCATGTATACATATATTGTTTATTTTTGTGAGAATTTCTTTCAACTTCATGAAATCACCAAATTCATGGAGAATCAATTTGGCCCTGAAAACTATGGATGATAGGAAATGTGGCACCTAACTTTTTCTCATCTTTTCACTTAGGTTGTTATAGAATATAGATGGTGATCAAAGAGCAGGAATATCAATGGACTGATAAAGACATTCATGCTGAGAACAACACACAAAAAAATGTAGTGCACCTGTTTTTTGATCATTTCATTCGGGTAGATGATTTGCTGTAAGTGTTTCAAAATTCTGTTTACCACACATGATAGTTGAAAAATTAATCTATTATTAGGTGTTAGTTCTAAACATTTATGCATGGTGTGCTTTGTTTCACTGTTTATGTTCCTTCTTGTTTAGAGCATGTAAAAGTTGAATGTGTTCTTGTAATATCCGAATTATATATATCAGGAGTTACTAATAATTTGTTTGAGGTAGCTCTCACAAGCGACATATTTGTTAAGCTCTTTATGTGATGTCATGCAGGATGTACTCCTTTACACTGGGCTGCTATAAGTGGAAATTTGGAAGGTTGCACTGTTCTTGTACATGCTGGTACCAAGGAGGAACTCACATTAAAGGATAGTGGTGGGTTTACTCCTGTGCAAATTGCAGCAGACAAAGGTCATCGGCACCTTTCCTATATCCTTGTATGTTTTCCCCTGGTATTCTTATTTAACTCTTTAAGAGCTAGCCCTTCTTTTTTTGCCTTAGAAATTTCACAGCTCATACACTACTGCAGCTATCTAGGTGTGGGATGTGGTAAGTGGTTGCAATCAAACATAGATATTAGCGTAGATTCGAATTGATTTGATGCACTCACAATTATTCTTATTTCCTATTTTTCGAACTTCTTTTCCTCTTCTTTTGGAGCTGGTTCTCCCAAGTACTTATTCAGTAGTGTGTGCATTAGGTACTGATTTCAACTCCACTAACGGAAGTTTCATCCTCTGCTTTTAGTCTAATGCTACAAAAGTAAGCTTTGAAGACAAGTACTGCTCAGGGAGGTCAGGGAAGATTGGATATGCCCCTATCCTGTTTTGTTTTGTTGTTGTCCTCATCGTCCTTTTCCTGAACTCGATTATTTTTGGTGAGTATTGCTTGTGAGCTTTTATTATGTATGTTCAAACTTGAGACTTGTAAAGCCTTTGTTCATCATCTGACCTGATCTGAAAACCTCGCCAGCTCCTAATTTTTCTAGAATCACTGCTGCTGTTGGTCTTTGGTCGTGGGCTGGTATTTCTCTTGCTCTTGCATCACAAGTGATGTTCTACAGAGTTAGCAGGTAGCTTATGCTACATGAATGTTTACTTAACTGGCCCATTTTCCTGGACCTTTTGCAATATTTTGACATGCGCTTTGTTTTTGGTCTTTTGTGCCATACAGTACAGTAATGATGGCTTGGTGATTAGTGTATTTATGTAAAATCATAAAAAGATGACTTACTGTTGAAAATTGGAATTCTGTGATTACATGATGAAGAGGATGAGAAATTTCTTTAACAGTTATTTCATCTATGCTTACTAGTGCAGAACTAACCCTTTTTTATTTTAGTCTCAATAGCTGATTTTGTAGATATTCAATTTATTTTCTTCTAAGCATATCTGCATATTATCTGTGTCTGTTCCCTGCTCAAGGTTAAAGTTTTGCTCTTTTGGTCGCTGGACAGAAAAAATCCAGGCTACATCAAAGCACATACCAAGCGACTTGATCCAAAGGTAAACTGTTCTATCTGTGTTGTTCAAACCCTATTTTTCTACATGGTGAAATGCACTTCAAGGAAATGCCTCGTACCAATATTTATAGAATCTTGTAATTAGTATTTCGTGATTCTATTTAAGTGAAAAGTTAAAACTTGTTACTTCAGTTGGTAGTTGGTACTATTAGACCATGCTACACTTGCATTGTTGCAGTTCAAGAGTCTAGATGCCAGTTCAAGTAGGTTATTTTCAGTTGAATTTACGTGTGTCGACGTGAGCATCTGTAGTGAACATTTTGGACTCAACAATAACATCATATTCTTAGGGATTTTCTGTTGATATCATAAAGATGATCATTAGTGCTTTATTTACAGGAACCACTCATGGGGATTGATTTTAACAGTTTCTCTGCTTGGACAGGCAATTGGTCTCAACTATGCCCTACTTGTAAGGTATTATAAGAAATTCTTTCATTTTTTTGCTTGTTTACTTTCTTACTCTTTTTTCTTTTATACCGTGCTTGTATTTTCAGAAGTGGCCTTTTTGTTTTGGAAGTATAACATGTAGCCATATCTGTTAAGGATAGAATAGGAAATAGATTAGGACTGTTATTTGTTTCCTAATATGCCTTGTATACCTTCTGTATATCCCCCTTGTACCTCTATATATATTGCCTTTTGGGCCTCATGAATACATGCACAATATTCATAACATGGTATCAGAGCTTAGGTTAAAACCCTAACCTCGATCTACTTCCGCACTCGCCGCCGCCGCTCGGGCACCTCTGCCCGTGCAACCGCCGCCAACGCCCGGGTCGTCTCTACTCGAGCCGCCGCCGTCCGGGCCACCGTCGCCTGAGCCACCGCCGCCGTCGCACGAGCCGCCGTTGCCCGAGTGGTTCTGCTGCTCCGCCGTTGACGCCCGGGCTACCCAGATCTGTTGCCCCCGTCGGTCGCTACTTCCTGTGCGCCGCCAGATCCGGTCGACGCAGCCTCCGCCCCGTGCGCCGCCAGATCCGGTCGACGCAACCTCCGCCCCGTGCGCCACCAGATCCGGCCGCTGCTCCGCGTTGACTGCGCCGGGCTACCGCCGCCGTCTCCCGTCGCCTGCGCCGGGCCGTCGCCGCCGTCGCGCGCTCTGCCAGCCGAGCCGGGCCGCCGCCGCCATCGTGCGCTCCGCCAGCCGAGCAGGGCCGCCGCCGCCATCGTGCGCTTCGCCAGCCGAGCCGAGCCGCCGCCGCCGTTGCCCGCTCCGCCGGTCGCGCCGGCTCCATCTCTGTGGGCTGCAGCTCTCTGCTGGCTAACAGCCAGTGAAGAGTGACTTATATAGTCTTTGTAAAAAAAACGTTGTTCTAACCGCCGCGCCGTCCAGTGCCGCCTGTTAGACTTCGTTGCCTTGGTCGCCGCGCCGTCCAGCGCCGCCTACCGATGTTTTCTGTTCCGTCTGCTGCGATCCCATTCTCGGGAACAAAGCTTCATGGAACAAACTACAGGCTATGGTCTTCCCTCATGGAGATCACGCTCGATGGTCTCCGCCTTTGGGGACATGTTATCGGTGCTCGTCCTTCTTCGCCACCACCGGTTCAGCCTCCTCCTAGGCAGTCTATCTCTGCACCTCCTGGAGCAGATGAGGCCGCTAAGAAGAAGGCGGAGGCTGATGCTGCTGCTGCTGACGCTGCTGATGAGGCTTTTCAGTATGCCCTTGACGCTTTCGAGCGCTGGTGTGCTGATGAGGCCCGTGTTCGTGCCATCCTTGTGGTCAGCGTCGACGACTCCGTTCAGCCAGATATTGTTGGTCTGCGGTCTACTCGACAGATCTGGGAGTACTTGCATGAGCGATACCAGCAGAGCAGTGATGCTCAGTTCTTTTCGCTTCAACGTGAGTTGGAGATGCTTCGCCAGGGAAATTCTTCCGTCGACGACTTCTTTCGAGCTCTGGCTAGTCTCTGGCGCCAGATAGATGAGCTGGCTTCTCCACTGTGCCAGGAGTGCCACCGAGTTCAGAAGGCGGATCATGATCGCCTTCGTCTTTATGATTTTGTCTGCCGTCTTCGCCCAGAGTTTGAGCCTGTCAGAGCTCAGCTGCTGAGCCGCTCGCCACGACCGACTGTCACTGAGGCTCTTTCGACACTTCGGGCTGAGGAGCTTCGTCTCGGGCTAGCAGCACAGTCCGTTTCGACTGTGCTTGTTGCTCCTTCTTCGACTACATCGACGGTTCCTGCTACGACTACGGTTCCTTCCCAGGTGCCTGTTGCCGCTCCTGCCTTTGCACCAACTGGAGTTCAATGCAACTACTGCAAGAACTTCGGACATGACTACCAGCGTTGTGCGGTGCGGAAAAAGCGGAATAAGGCGCGTGGGGATGGACGATCCAAGGGGGGGCAGGGAGGCCCTTCCTTCACAGGAGGACAGACCAGCTCATCAGGATCTCAGCGAGGTGACTCTGTTCAGCAGCTTTGCCAGGCTCTTCTTCAGCAGCTCTCTCACAGCTCAGCGGGTTCTGCTAGTCTAGCTCAGACGTCTCCCCCAGGTACTTCTTGGGTTCTAGATTCTGGTGCCTCTTTCCACATGACACCAGATTCCACATCTCTCATTTCAGTGGGACCTCCTGCCCTTCCTATCTCTGTACAGACTGCGGATGGTACTTCTTTGTCTGTTAGCTGTCAGGGCACTCTTTTGACCATTGATTTTTCTGTTCCAGCTGTTTCTCATGTTCCCCAACTCACCATGCAGCTTCTTTCATTGGGAAATCTCACTGACCTTGGTTGTAGGGTTGGTTTTGACTCTCACACCTGTTTTGTTCAGGATCGACAGACAGGGACGATACTTGGGACTGGCTGGCGACGTAGGGATCGTCAGGTTCTCTACATTCTCGACCGTCTTCATCTTCCGTCCACTTCAGTTGCTCCTACCACGACTCCCGCCACGTCTACCTCCACTGCCACTGCTGCCACCACCCCTGGAGTTTTTGCGCAGTGGCATCACCGTTTAGGTCACCTGTGTGGGTCTCGTCTTTCGTCGTTAGTTCGTCAGGGTGTCCTTGGACGTGTTACTGTTGACACGTCCATGTTTTGTCGAGGTTGTAAGCTGGGCAAGCAGCTACAACTTCCTTATCATTCTAGTGAGTCATTGTCTTCTCGTCCTTTTGATTTAGTTCATTCAGATGTATGGAGACCTGCGCCTATTATCTCCAAAGGCGGGCATAAATTCTATGTTATTTTCATTGATGACTATTCCCGTTTTACTTGACTTTTCCCTATGTCTAATCGTGGTCAGTTTCTTGCGATCTATCGTAGCTTTGCCATGATGGTTCGTACTCAGTTTGAGTCCTCTATTCGTATTTTTCGCTGTGATTCTGCTGGCGAGTATTGTTCTAGTGCGTTCAGACAATTTCTTTCTGAGCAGGGCACTCTTTATCAGTCTTCTTGTCCTGGTGCCCATGCTCAGAATGGGGTTGCTGAACGCAAGCATCGTCATCTGATTGAGACTGCTCGCACCCTTCTTGCTTCTCACGTTCCCCCACAATTCTGGGCTGAGGCTGTTTCTACGGCTGCATATCTCATCCCCCCAGTACGATCACCTTTGTGTTTTTGGCTGCACCTGTTTTGTCCTGCTGCCGCCTCGTGAGCGCACTAAACTGACAGCCCAGTCAGTCGAGTGTGTGTTTCTTGGGTACAGTTCTGAGTATAAGGGTTATCGTTGCTATGATCCTTCTACTCGACGGATTAGGATCTCACGAGATGTTGTCTTTGACGAATCTCGACCTTTCTTCTATCGAGATTCGGCTCCTCACACTGCTTCCACCATCGAGACAATCTCCTGGTTGTCTCTCCCTGACTCCTCACCCATTTCCCCCCTTCCCCGCCTTCGGTACCTTCACCTCCTGTGTTACCTCCTACAGCACCGCCTCCTGCTCCTATGGCACCGTCTCGTTTATCTGGGGTGTACTACTCCAGACGTCCTCGACCTTCACCAGATCCCTCTCCTGGTCTCTTGCCGACACCTCCGTCTGATTCATCTGATGATGCTCCTCGTTACGCCCTTCGTGACCGGGCAACCATTCGGCCTCCTGCTCGTCTTGGTTTTGCTTCGCCAGCTCATGCTCTCTCTGTCACTGAGCCTAGTTCTTATCGTGAGGCTGCTTCTCATTCTGAGTGGCAGCTCGCTATGGCAGAGGAGCTTGATGCGCTTCGTCGTACGGAGACTTGGGATATTGTTCCGACACCTGTGCACGCTTGTCCTATCACGTGCAAGTGGGTGTACAAGACTAAGACCAGGTCTGATGGTACCATTGAGCGCTACAAGGCTCGTCTTGTGGCTCGTGGTTTTCAGCAGGAATATGGTCGAGATTATGATGAGACATTTGGTCCTGTTGCTCATATGACCACTGTTCGCACTCTTGTTGCGGTTGCTTCTGTTCGCCGGTGGTCGTATCTCTCAGCTGGATGTTAAGAATGCCTTTCTTAATGGCGTCTTGCATGAGGAGGTTTACATGCAGCCACCACTCGGGTATTCTGTTCCAGCTGGTCATGTCTGTCGTCTTCGTCGTGCTCTTTATGGTCTCAAACAGGCCCCTCGTGCCTGGTTTGCGCGTTTTACCTCAGTGATCACCGCTGTCGGTTTCACTATCAGTGCCCATGATCCTGCTCTATTTATCCATGTCTCACCTCGAGGAAGGACACTGCTTCTTCTATATGTGGATGATATGCTCGTTACTGGTGAAGATCCCTCGTTCATTGCATATGTGAAGAAGCATCTCAGTGAGCAGTGTCTGATGACTGATCTTGGCTTGCTTACATACTTTCTTGGGATTGAGATTTCTGTCACGCCTGAGGGTTACTATCTCTCCCAACAGAAGTATGTCCATGATCTTCTTGATCGGTCTGGTCTGACTGATACTCGCACTGTTGAGACTCCTATGGAGCTCTCTCTTCAGCTTCGTGCTACTGATGGTGATCCTCTTGAGGATCCTACTCGGTGTCGCCATCTTGTTGGCAGTTTGGTATATCTTGTGAGCACTCGTCCTGATATTGCTCATGCTGTCCATATCTTGAGTCAGTTTATGGCTTGTTCTACTCATCTTCGCTACAGTCATCTTCTTCGTGTTCTTCGCTACTTGCGCGGGACCATCTCTCGTCGCTTGTTTTTCCCTAGCTCCACCTTACTCCAGCTTCAGGCGTACTCTGATGCGACCTGGGCTAGTGATCCTTCTGATCGTCGTTCTCTTTCTGCTTACTGTGTTTTTCTTGGCTTCTCCCTGATTGCCTGGAAGACAAAGAAGCAGACTGCAGTTTCCCGTTCGAGTGCAGAGGCTGAGTTGAGAGCTATGGCAGCTGTGACAACAGAGATTACTTGGTTGAGATGGCTACTTGCAGATTTTGGCGTACCGGTGAGGGGACCTACTACTCTTATGACTGACAGTACAGGAGCTATCAGCATTGCTCGTGATCCAGTGAAACATGAGCTCACCAAGCACATTAGTGTGGATGCTTCATACACTCGCTCCCAGGTGCAGGAGGGTGTCCTTGCTCTTCAATTTGTGTCCTCAGAGTTACAGATTGCTGACTTTTTCACGAAGCCACAGACTAGAGCACAGCATTTGTATTTTCTCTCCAAACTCAGTGTGTGTGATCCACCATAAGTTTGAGGGGGGGGGGGTGTTAAGGATAGAATAGGAAATAGATTAGGACTGTTATTTGTTTCCTACTATGCCTTGTATACCTTCTGTATATCCCCCTTGTACCTCTATATATATTGCGCTTTGGACCTCATGAATACATGGACAATATTCATAACAATATCTACATATGGTTCTTCATTTTTTTGTTCCTTTCCATGTCATAAATGCCCACTATATCTTATTGTTAATGGACTGAATCTGTGGTAACTGTACCTACCAGATAATTCGCCCTGTGCGCTCCAAACATTGTCCAACTTGTAAGCACTGTGTTGAGCAGTTTGATCATCACTGCCCCTGGATATCAAACTGTGTTGGAAAGGTAAGATGTGGATATGTCGATTTTGAACTTCTAGTTAAAGTTTTACATTTAATTTCCATCTTTTATTAGAAGAAAACTCCTTATCGTGATATTCTAGCTGTAGTAGCAAATGCTTCATATAAGATAAAACCATAATCTACCATACTCTTAGCAAAAGGGTTATAAATCCTTGTTGTGCTGTTCCAGTGACCGTTGTTGTAGGAAATACTTCATATAAGTTATAGAGCCATAGCCTACCTTACTCCTAGCAAAAGGGTGTATTAATCCCTGACGTGCTGCTCCAGTTGTGGTAGGAAGTGTTATCTGAATGTCCCATTGACTAAATAGGGGACACCGAATTTGCTCTGTGGAAGAACATGGTGCTTATTTGTATTTCTAGATTCTGGAAATGATTAAGAGAACAGAATATTCTGTTATAGATATCAGAAGATATGTATGTTCTGTTTAGTGCTTACTTCGATGAAGCTGGTGATTATGGAGTTCATTTTGAAATTTTACTACAATAGATATTTAAACTGCCTCATTTTGATCTCCAACTTGATGGATATACATGTCTTATGATCAATTGTATTCTGCATGCAGATCTGATGTATTTCATATAACTAACGTATGTTTTGCTTGTAGAGAAACAAGTGGGACTTTTTCGTGTTTCTTTGTATGGGGACAACTACATCCTTTCTGGGTGCTGCCATTGGATTCCACAGTAAGGAGATCTAGTAAATTCACTTCCTTTTTCATTGCTTCAAGTGTGTACTAACAAGTCAAGGACATCTAATGACAGGACTTTGGACAGAGCCCATTATACTCTCATCTTCTGAGACGTGGACTCACTTCATGGTGACAAAACATCCAGGTGCCGTATTGTTCATGTTTATGGATGTCTTTTTATTTACTGGAGCTCTTATACTGACGGGAGCACAAGCAACTCAGGTAAATTATCTCGTGGGAGCGATGTTTAGGCTTTACTGCAGTATGATTTGTTGCGTTGTCTTGTTCCATACATTATGTTTGCATGTTTTGGACAAATATTCCTTAGTTATGAAAGAGAAGTTCTATTTGTCTGTATGCTTTATTATCTCATTATGGTCTGTCATTTTCTACAATGGGAATAGCAAAGGAGCACAACTGCACAGCACGTATTTTATGCCTGGAGGCTGGAACAATTCGACACCTTGCTATTTAGTTTATCACACAACCTACACAAGCGAATCTCTATGTTTCTACTGTTTCACTTGTAGCTGCGTATCACCCAACCAACTCCATTTGTCCCCAATATGCTAGAAAGACCAAAATGGAAGCTAAGCTACACTGCACATTTGCTCTTACGGGAATACCACAAGGCTTTTCATAAAATATACTTCACCCATCTACATGTCATGAGCGATTGCAGATAGCATGGAATCTCACAACCAACGAGATAGCAAATCGATCGCGCTATGCATATCTTCGTGGGCCTGATGGACGCTTCAGAAATCCTTATAACCGAGGCTGCCAGAGGAACTGCGCCGATTTTATTGTCAATGGATACAGCAACGATGAGGAGGCTGCATGGCAAACCCTTCAACAAGCAGTACAGCGAAGCTAGGGTTTTCCATATTCCCGAAGCAAATACAAGTTATACGGTCACAGTCCATACACAAAGGTGCCATCAGAACGAACTATGCTTGCAGCCTAGCGCTTGAGAGATTGAGATTGTTCAGGCTTGGATGGACAATAGATGTGAGGAGCGAGCTGCTTGTCTAAAGTAGCGTGCTTACTGGGTCATGCAGCTGCTTACAGGCTTGTAGACAAGGTTATTTTGGACAAGGAATTGTTTAATTTTGTAGATTTTTCGTGTATGTGTTGTATTTTTTTTCCCATTTTGGTGGCTATAATTTACCAGGACATTCCATTTGTTGTTGTAACTGAATGTAATAAACTTAGATAGTAGATGTCATAAAAATATATTGATTAAGTGATCTTCTGTTGTATCAATTTTCACGTAACACCACACTACGTGCTTAATACTGTGTTCTTCACGTAAAATCACGTTACATGCCACCCAAGGAAAAAAACGTTGCATTTTCATGACATAATAACTTTCACATAATGGTCTTGTCCTTGGGTTCTGACTGATGGTTTTTATCTTTTTTAAGACGATTATGAGTATTTTTACGGTCCTTGAAAACTTTTTACGACCGTCCATATTTGAAGATCCAATGGATGATGGTTGTATGGTACTTTTTACGACCTGTCTTCGCAACGGTGTTGTTGCTGCCGTCGCCGACGGCGGCCGACTACCGATTGTAATACACAACTACTAAAAATTATATTGTGAAATAGAAAAGAAAAGGCAACATGATCTTTAGCTTTTTCGAAGGATCTAAGAACCGATTATTTTTTTTGGTCGTTGCTTAGTTGATTATCACCTCAATCCATACACGATAAAGCCATTTAGCCAATAAGATTGGAGGGATTCACCATTCATCAACAATGGCATAAGCCGCAAAAATTTGTCGTTGATCTCAGCAGCAGAAATAGAGATTATGATTGTTGTTCTCTTTGTCGGAGTGGCCAAGCCATTCTAATTGGATGGGGGAGTGGAAAGAGTTGTTTAATAAACACATAGAATAAGGAGGGAATCAACTCCTCTGACGTAACTTCCCTCTGACGTTGGGTCACTGCGCGTGGGCCCCCTCGCCGCGTGGCCCCACGCGTCAGTGACGGGGAGTTACGTCAGAGGATCTCATTTGAATAAGGAGTAGTTTAATTCGACACAAGTGCTTAGTGCGAAAAATATTGCCTAATTTTACCCTTATGTAATTAAGGCTAGGGTGTACATGGTACCCTTTCTTAAGTTAAGAGGTATCGGTACCTTATGGTACATACTAAATGATTATAAAATCTTCTAAATAATATATATATATATATATATATATATATATATATATATATATATATATATATATATATATATATGAGATACCATGGTGTCTGGGCACCAAGTCTCTCTGCCTTTGGATTACTTTTAGATGCGTGCAAGTGCAATGATATATAATATATCAGTCAAATCCATTAACATTCATTAATTCGAAAAAGCATCGATTTGGAAATAAAATCATTGATTTAGCATGCTGAATCAATTATGGATGAAAAGTCTTAATCATAGAGTTTAGGCACCATGGTCCCCCTGTTATATATATATATATATATATATATATATATATATATATATATATATATATATATATATATATATATATATATATATATGGTTTTAAACAGGAGTGGAACCATGTTAGCCTAAGCCCCGGGTTGAGCTAGCTGATTTTGGACCGTCTGGAGCTTTTGTTCCTAGATTTTCACACTTAAATCACTATTCTCTGCTTTGGTTTTCAGATCTTGGAGTATAACCCATCTAGCCTGAAGCTTGATTTCGCCCCGCTTTAAACTTGAAAAGTTTTTTTTTGAGAAGTCCATATGTCGTCCAATAAAAAAAACATGGTTGATAAGCGGCGGAGTGGCACAGTACAGGTGGGCCCGTCCTTCTCTGCCCAACCACAGCCACACACGTGTCCCGCCCGCTTCCTTCCATCCTCCCTCCCCTTCCCAGCCGCAGGAAGCCCCCACCAAATCTCCACCCTCCATCCCGCCACTCTGCGAATCTCGAGTCGGAACCGACGGTCGGATCCCGCTCCGCCGGCGCGATCGAGTCGTCAAGTCCACTCAAACTTGCCCTCCTCCGCCTCCGTCGCGAAGCAACGATCAGAGCAGCCAAGAGACCAATCCCACCGCCATGGCCATGGCCGTGATCCACCTCGCGCGCCCCGCCCTCCCGCCGGCGACGGCCTCGTCGCCGTCGCTGAGGCCGCGCGGACGCGTCCTGCGCCTGCGCGTGAGGTGCCGTGCTGGCGGGACCGGCGGGGATGGGGAGGGGGGGAAGGGGGAGGAAGAGGAGGCGCCGGAGTCGCTGTTCGCCAAGGAGATGAGGCGACGGGGCATGGCACCGGGGTCTGCGCCCTCGGAGGAGAAGGCGGGGGCCGCGGAGGCGGAGGAGGGTGCGCAAGGGGGTGAGGCGGGGAGGAAGCGCGGGGTCGCCGCGGCGGCGGAGTTCGAGAGGGCCGCAGCGGGGACCGACGGGCAGAGGGAGCGGTCCATGGGGCTCAACAGCGAAGGCCTCGAGGTTTGCGCCCTCTCTCTCTCTGGATCATGGTTACTTGTTGGCTTCCATTCTGAATTTGGCGATAAAAAAAATTGTAATACTTGCTCTTAGCTTTACTTTCCCGATGTTAAAAAGTGATCACCAAATTGTTGTACTGGTTGAATACTAGTAGTAATTGAAAATGGAGCAGGGATGCTTTGCTATTTGCAGAGGGGGAAACAAAGCAATTATAGATAATCTTGAGTTCTCGACTCATTGGTCATGGTTGCTTAATTTGTCCAAGGGGGGAACAACCAATCGAGGAAGCTAGTAATGGCAGCCAATCGAGGAAGCTAGTAATGGTTCTGGCTTACTGTTAGATAGAGAAGCACTAGTGTCAGAAAAAAAGAAGGGAGATGGCGAGATGCACTGGTGCATGGCCGAGTGTGAAGTTGAGAGCAGGACATACAAAACCTATTTTTTTGGGGGTAGATCCTGGAATGTTGTTATCTGCGAAATGGTTTTTGTTCTTTGTGCAGGTGAAGGGCACGACAATATGAGCCTTTTACCCTTGTATCAACATAACTCTTGTCTTTTATAGAGAAAAAAAATGACATGTTCTCTACAGAGTTGTCATGTTCTCTACAGAGTTTTTTTCAATTTGTTGATACATGAACATGGGTCTTGGCTTATGATGTGTATCAGTGTATTTCCGTGTATCCTCTTAAGACCTAATGATAAAATTTGTTTCCAATGTGGTACTCTATAGTTCAAGTCTTGCACTCTAAATTAGACCATGTATGCCACATGTATTTCTTGATTTATGGCATGCCTCTCCTATTGCCCAATTTACTTGTTTTTGCCCTCTTTTTTTTTTTTGAAACTGAGGTTTTGCCCTCTTTTATTTCTTTGCAATGCACATGAGTTGTGTCTCAATTAAGATTAATTGGCAATGGCTTAGTTCAAGTATTTTTATTGCATAAATATTCCTCAAACCTTTGTGTCACGTGATGTGAGACGCTTGATATATCCAAATGCAAAAGTAACCGCTGATTCACCGATATCATTGATTTATTCTGTTCTAAATAGTTGTGCTAAAATTTGTATAGTAAACATTTATGTTTCATTGTTCCATGGCCACCGGGCTACTCCTATGAATATTCATCTTTATTCCTTATCAATTCACAATGATATGATGATGAGATAATCATTAAGCTGTCTTCCCCTTATCATTAATTATTTCTTTCCAGGGTCTAGTTCCACGGGCAAAGTTGCTATTATCACTTGGGAGTACATTTTTTCTGGGATTTGGCCCTCTGATTATAGTCACAGTTTCTCTTTTTGCTGTTCTTTATGTGGTAAGTTCTCTAATCTCTTCTTTCTTGTGTACACATATAATCAGTATGTTATTTGCTCCTAATTTACTTGTGTGTAGCAATTCACGGACCATATTATGACATGGCAGGCATATACATTGTAAAGATTTAGAAAAACAGTGTTGGTATCTGATTATATTGTTAAGAAAAACCGATTGAACACCTTAAGATTTTATCTGGACTTGTGTTCAGCATGCTACAACTGAAACACAGAAATACAGAATACACACAATATAGCTTTGCTTAATTTACCTGAGTGTGGCACTTCATGGACCATATTCTGACACTGTGCATATATTGTAGAGCTTAAAAGAAGAGTTGGCTATGATCTGGTTATATTGAAATATTGTTTAGCAGATTCAATTTGAACCCCTTATGGTTTGATATGAATTTGTGTTCAACATGCTACAGTCAGAGAATGAAGACTACACACTTTCAACATTACACAGAAAAAATCACCCGTACCACATGTCAATTAAACTCTTCTGCCCCAATGGACTACCTTGTTCAGAACATTTTGTGCCCTTGATTTTGAATCTATACAAGAAACAGAAGAATAACTGAAAGTATTAAAAACTACAGAATTGCAGTTCTTTGCAATTCTTCTTTTTGCTTCTTCATCTAATATATGGAGGGAGTCTTTCTGTACCTGGTAGTTGCCAATGTCTTCTATAGCATTTGAGTTGACCAAAAGTTCTTCTGAGTTTTGTACATAATGCAAGCAAGTTGACACCATGGCTGACCTGATTTTCTCATTGCAGTATTTTGGACCAAGTTTTGTACATGATGCGAATAAGATGTCAGTGTTGCCCCCACCATACATTGATCCATATGAGCTACTGGAAGACGAGAGGCTCTCCCGGCCCTCTCCAGATGTTTTCTAAATCTGAAGGACGCAGGAACATGGGCATCTCGTAAAAAACGATCATACATAGCTCGATATTTTTCTTCTTTCACTAGACATGTAGTTGTAAATGCTAAGCTAGCTGTAGACTGTTATTATCTAACATTTTCAACATAATATTTGTGATAAATCTCATATCAAAAGCCATTCGTCGCGAATTGTTCTGCACCCTCTGTTACTAAATCCAGACTCTCTAGCATCTCACACTGAAAGCGAGACATGTATTACTGCTTTAGGAGGACGCAGAACTGGAATATGTAAATGTAGGAAGGGGGGCACATTTGGAGACCACCTGTTTGTGTTCCAAATTTGTACAAAACCCCCAAATAATGCTTAAATAATAAAATTTGTATAAAAACCCCAAATAATGCAACTTATCCAACATGGTTGCCACTGCGATGGCTTGAGGACACAAGTTGCAGCACAAGGAGAGAGGAAATGGAGCTGACATAGCAAAGACTCTGCCAGCAGGTACTGGGTCTTTTGGAGGAACCAAGGCAGTTGTCATGTGATGTGCCTGTAACTAAACCAGGTTCCATCGATGCAACCAAATTTTGCCACATCATTCGGTGAATCACAGCTACGAGGAACCAAAGGCGTTGTCTGCATTCTGTTAGGCAAAATGTTAATAGTATTTATGTTGAAAGTGTTGTAGATACAGGACTCCTGAACTGCTAATTTGCTACATTGTAGCATTATAGCACTAGTGTGATATCCTCAAGGGGAAAGAAAAGGTGCACTGTAAAATTCTCATCAACTGCTACTTCAATCATGCATGGACTTATTGACGAGTCAGTAGGCACCGTGCTAGAAGCTCTCTGCATGTTGTCGGTGATGAAAAACACACAGATGAACAGAAGCGAGCCTTGATTTGGTTCCCATTGTTCGTCGCCTTTCCGCAAAGATGCTAGTTCCTAATGCCTTCCAATTTTAGATCATTTGGGCGACCATTAAAAAGAGGATATTGGAAAATCTTAACATGAGCATCAACAGAACCCCCGAGAAGAGCCCCCCTTGTCACCGCGCTTTCCCTCCTTGCCGCCGGCGCCCGGCAGATCTGTCAGTCCCCTCAGCGGATCTGGCAAGGATTGAAGTGGCATCTTGAAGTCGGCGGTCGGAGGCGGTCAGCAGAGCCCCGTAGGTTCGAGCGGGCGGCTTGGGCCAGATCTAGCCATCTCTGTGGTGGATCTGGCCAAGATCGGAGACCTGGCAGCCGGATCTGGCTGTCTCCGGGCCTAGGCTTGGCGGGGCCTTCTTCTTCCTCCTGCCCTCCTCTGCACGCCATCGTCCCACAGCCACTTGAGCTGGCGGCTTCGACTAGATCTACCCGCTTCTTGGCAGATTTGGCCAGGATCGAAAGGGCGTAGCCCGGCGGCCGACGGCGGTTGGCTCTAATGCAGAGGGAGACGGAGGCGGTCGGATCCGGCCGTCTCTGGGTCAAATCCGTGATCGCCCCCCTCTTGCTTCTGTTCGTCGCCGACTCCTGCTTCGCTGTCGCTGCCATCGCGCAAACTCTTCTTCTTCGCGTGCGGGCGGCCATGGCGCAGTGGCAACGGCTCAGGCAGTCTGCAGGATACGGGCGGGAGCAAGATGGTGGCGACCGGCGTCGGCGCTGGGCTACAGGCGGTGCAAGCATCGGTGTGTGGGCGCAGCCACCACCAATAACCGTGGCACAAAGGCATCGGCTTGGGCGGTTGATGGCGTTGGCGCGAGCGAGCAGGCCAAAGATGGCGAGTGCTGGAGTTCGATGGGGTGTTAGGGTCGCAGTGGTAGGCGACGGTGTGCCAAGGTGAAAATCTCATGTTCGGTTCTTGCCGGATTGGGCGACAGTGACGCCTTCAACGCCGTTCCCTCCTTGAAGGTATTGCCTTGGGCCACTTGACCCTACCCCTCTTCGTCTTTCCGCGTGCGCGTTGTCCTGTGTTAATCCTTCGATAGTGGTAGCCTCCTCGCCGTCGGAATGTATTAGCCACAATCATTAGTCTTGTTAGGGTTTCAAAGTCGTGGTTGTTGTACCCAGTCCTTCCTTAGGCCTTTAATTTGGCCTTTAGGCCACCGCTATACTGCTTTTCTTTTTAATGAATGAAACACAACTCTTCTGTGTTTTGAGAAAAAATAACTTCTGGTTTGCTGTTCTAATGAGCTATCCCCAAAAAAGATCGAAAATTTCTCAATATAAGGAGGCTAGGGGCGTCCCTATTTATAATACACACTGTTAAAACCAAAACCTAACTCATACAACCAAGTATCTAAGCCTCTATGGTACTGAATTCTCTTAAGATTCAGCTGATTAAGCATCCTGGTCATTGTACAACACCATGGAAAAGTTTGGTTGCACATAATTTGAGTAGCATTCAAGATTTTAACAACCATTATGCTAATACAAAGAGCATGGCCGTCGTAGTTATGCTAATACAAAGCACATAAACCAAAAAAATAAAAATCAGCAACCATTTGAGTAGCATTCAAGATTTTGCCAACAAACAAGAGAAGCAGCAATCCCAAATCATATGCGTACGCAGTTGAAAGAAACAAAATACAACGGGCATGGCCGGCGTAGTCAGTCCGCGGCGGCGGGGGCGGCGGCCACCTCGACGACGGCTGCGGCCGCCGACTCCTCCTCCTGCGGCGCCGCGTCGGCCGCGGCGCCGGCAGCGACGAGCGTCCAGTCCGGCGGGAGCGGCGGCAGCGGCGGGTACTGCGTGGGGCGGCGCTTGATGTCCCACGGCTGCGTCTTCTTGGGCCGCGTCTTCATGTGGTGCTTGGTCGCCTTCTTCTGCGGCCGCGACGAGCACTCCACCGCCAGCGCGCACCCTCCGCCGACCGGGGAGAAGCCCACCGACGGGCGGGCGGGCCTTCGCGCCGCCGCCAACACCGCCGGCGCGGCGGCGCCGGCCAGGAGCGCAGTGACCGGGGACATGTTGGTAGAAATGCCTCCGCTTCTTGCTCGAGCGGAGAGACACGAGTGTCTAGGTTTGGGATAAGAGATGGTTTTGGATTGGGTTTTTGTGTAGTGGTGTTGCCACATGCCAAGTGAAATCCAACCGTTCATCTTGGAACGCACAACACATCCGACCTGTCTGGTTTTTCCCCAATTTGTAGATGCATGCTCTTTTTCCTTGATTTGTAAATTAAGATGTTATAGTTTTCATTTTTGAGAGGGATTGAAAGGCTGTAGTTGGTACATGGATGGTGTATCCAGAGTAGAGATGGCAATGGGTACCCGATACCCGAATACCCGACGGGTTTTACCCGATAAAGAGACGGGTATGGAAAATTTTATGTACCCATGGGTACGTTATTGGGCGAAATCCTCTACCCGCCGGGTAGGCGGGTGCGGGTGTGGGTATATACTACCCATACCCGCCTACCCGCGGGTAATGAATACCCGCATTAGACAACTAGACATCCCACTCAAATGTTAATTTTATTATCTACTTGTTGTTGATTGTTTATTTGTTTGTCATATGTTGATATGGTCATGTCAAATATGTTTATGTGATGTACTAATTTTGATCATTAGACGCTTTTGTGCTTGGCATGTATGATTAATGAATGTCTAAATTGATGATATTCTTATGTGTTGAACCGGGTATACTTGCGGGTACGGGTTACCCGTCGGGTAGTAATACCCGCGCGGGTACGGGTATGGATAAATTTTCCTACCCGCGTGCGGATACGGGTAACCCGATGGGTAAATTTACACCTAGCGGGTACGGGTATGGAACGGCAATACCCGATGGGTATTTACCCGTTGCCATCTCTAATCCAGAGCGTGATAAAGAGTAGAGCTGGTGAAGTATTTTACCGATCACGTCCGTCTACTGTGGTCATGAGACGATCACATTATCACGAATAGCTTGGCGGTTAAAACTGGTTATTTTTCCTAGATGAAATGACATGTGAACACAAGCAGAGCGCTTCACGGAGTGTATAAGCCAAACCTTTACACTGAGGCTAATTGATGGCGGGAGGGCCGAATTTTTTCTATTTTAGCCTTTTTTTTGAAAAATATTAACATTTAGACCCCTGGTAGTTTTAATTCTGTTTTTGGACCCAGGGGGTCGGCGCCGTGACCCACGGCGCCGAGGTAATACATCTCGGTGCCGTGGTCCACGGCGCCGAGGTCCCAGGCCCGCACTAGCGTGGCGGCCTGCGTGGCGCCGTGGATCTTGGCGCCGAGCGGTGGCCACCGGGCCGCACGCGGCCTTCTCCTTTCTCCCTCTGTCTCTTTCGTTCATTCGCGTTCATTTCTCCCTCTCTGCCTCCCCGCCGCCGCCCCGCCTGCCCGCGTCCCCGCCGCCGCCTCCCCTCCCCGCCCGCCCGCGTCCCGCCGGCGGCCGAGCCCCCACCGCCTCCCCGGCCGCCCGCCCGCGTCCCCGCCGCGGCCGCCCGCGCGCCTCCCCGCCGCGACCGCTGCCTCCCCGGCCGCCCCATCCACGCCGCCGGCCGCCTCCAAGCCCGCCTCCCCGCCGGCCGGCTCCAAGACCGCCCGCCTCCTCACCGCCGCCCCCCTACACCATCCCCCACCCCGGCGCCGCCCCCGCCCTATAATCAAGTGCTCCTCTTTCCTTCTGTGTAATTTGATTTATGAATTTATGAACTTGTGGTCTTTCTGATATGATTGCATATTGCTTCACCGTGATAATTGGAGAATGCTAGATTCGGTGGGTTTTACTACTTGTTTCTGGATTTGACAACCCTGCAAATGTTGAGCTTGTGAGTAAATTTTAGACTGAGAATGGTAGATGCTCGTCATGCTATTGATGCATAAAGGCCATGTTCTTAGACACTAGAACAGGACACTTGGACAGGGTAGAAGAATGGTTTTTCCACAAAGATAAACCTGTATTTCATGATTTTATAATTTAAGCATAATTTAATCAAAGCCATAGAATCTCTGCTACATAACGATGACGAAGATGGTGTGACTTCAAGGCGTGCTCTTATTGACCATTCCCAGCCTCCTCACCGCCGCCCCCTCCACCATCCCTCTGGGCGCCCTCCCTGGCACGTCGCGCTGCCTTGGCCCTAGGCTACGCCACTTCCCAACAATCTGTCGAATAAGTTGGTTTGTGAAAGAACCAAGCCTTTTTTTATTCAGAATTTGTATATTTTCTAAATAAGCATTTAGTTAGTGACTAGGTACTTATTAGTTACTATCTAGTATCCAATTTCGATTAAAGGTACTTATTAGTTTGGTTTTCTGTATGAACTAGATGGACAACCTAGTCACCCTATATCATGGAGGCAGTGTGACAAGTGATGATTATAGAAATGTTCAATTTGTTGAAATGCAAAGGGTGCCTCTGATATTCAGTGATCGGCCGTCGTTTAGTGAGTTGGTTGCTAGGGCCCGGGAGGAGCTACATTGTCATGCAAACGAGGAGAGCATCATAGTTGAGGGGTTACTTCACTTCGGTTCGAAAGACACAATTCTAAGGCGGTTGATCTTAATTGGTTGTGAGGATCAGTGGGACAAATATGTCAAATTGGTTATGAGGAATGAGTTCCAATGTTTGGACCTTGTTGTGCGGAAGGTGTCCATTGATCCCACCCCTCATGGTTATTCATCAGAACTAGGTGATCAGGCACCCTTTGACCCTCCGTTACCGGACCTTGTGGTGGATGTGGAAGAAGTGCCTGAGGTGCCCGATGCTCTATCTGTCCCGAACGAGGTTCAGATTTCTCAACCAGTTCGAGTTGAATGTCGGACTGATGATGTCGTTGTGGCCCCTCAGGATCATCCCAGTAAGTGTCGAGCAACACTTTAGCCTTTTCCCGTCATTCCATTCTTTTGTCTCAATCCCATCGTTTTCGTGCTTATGATGCAGGAGACATTCCTGATAATGCGGGTGTTCCTCCCGTTGCTCCATCTGGCAACGTTGAAGAAGTCTGTAGGGACTCCAACAGTGTGGATGTTCAAATTGTGGATGATCTGGAGCCTTACGAGATCGCAAGGGCCGTTGATTCTGATGATGACCGCCCTTTTGGAGAGCTGACCGAAAGTGATATTGAGCTGATCAGGCGTTATTGCCCTGACCGGGATCCATCAGTTCATGAATTCAGCGATCTTAGGCATTCTCATGAGGCTTATGCAGAAGGAAGGCATGACGAGTTGCTAGATGCTCCTGAGGCCGGGTTAAGCATGACAATTGAGAAGGGCATGGTGTTTGAGGACTTGTCTGCATTGAAAAGGTGGCTGCAGGAGTATTCAGTGATTCGTAAAAGGCCATTCAAGGTGAGGCATTCTTATGTGGAGCGGAGGTACACAGTTGTGTGCGAGAAGGAAACATGTGAATGGAGGGTTTGTGCTAGGAAACAGAAGGACATGGGAAAGTTCAAGATCACAAGAATCGTTGGCCCACACACTTGTGCCGAAGCAGAGCTCAAACAGAAGCATCGGCAGTTGACCTCTACCATTATTGCCAAGTCATTGTGGCACATAGTAAAGGGAGAACCCAATATGAAGGTGAAGACACTTGCTGGGATTGTTAAGGAGAAATTTGGATACGAGATAAGGTATGGAAAAGCATGGAGGGCAAAGCAACGCATCTGGAAGATGATATATGGGGACTGGGAAGATGGGTACTTGCAGTTGCCAGCACTCTTCAATGCAATCAAAGCGGTTAATCCAGGCATGCATTATGAGTACGTCCCGAAACCGAACGAATGGACCCAAGATGGGATGCAGATATACTTCCGTGCTTTCTGGTGCTTTGCTCAGTCCATCGAGGCCTTTCGGCATTGTCGTCCCGTCTTCTCCATTGACGGTACGTTTCTTCTTGGCAAGTACCAGGGCACACTTCTGATAGCCATTTCCTGTGACGCAGACAACGCGTTGGTTCCTTTGGCGTTTGCTTTGGTTGAGAGGGAGAACAAAGACAGCTGGGGATGGTTCTTGCGGCTCGTTCGGAGGCACGTGGTCGTCCCTGGTAGGGTGGTTGGTGTCATATCTGATAGACACCAGGGCATACTTGCTGCCGTACAGGAGTAGATACCGGGGTATCCAGCTTTGCACCACCGTTGGTGCACTCGGCATCTTGCCGAGAATCTACTCCGTAAGGATGGTACGAAGGATAACTTTCATCTGTTCGAGGAGGTCGCTCGAATGCTTGAGGTCAAGTTCTTCCAGGAGAAGTTGGAGCAGCTTAATACTGCAACAAACTCAGAAGGTAGACAGTGGTTGACGGGATTGATGAGATATGTCGACAAATGGACAAGGGTTCATGACGATGGTGGCCGGAGGTACGAGTTTCAGACAAGCAACATGGTCGAATCCTTCAATAATTTGCTTAGGGGTATACGTGGTATGCCCGTCAATGCTATCGTATCCTTCACCTTTTACAAGCTTGTTGCCTGGTTCAACGAAAGACACGCACATGCAATGGCGCTACAGAGTAAACAAGTGAGATGGGCGCCAAAACCGAAGCGCCACCTTGAAAAGGCAAAGGCGAGGGCTGAGGCACATGAGGTACATTGTTTTGACAACGCCACGGGCACTTACGAGGTTGTAGAAAGGGGTGGTACAACGACCGATGGAGAGCTCCGGCCGACGAGGAGGCATAAGGTTGTCCTTATTACTTTCTCATGCACATGTAGTAAACCGAGGCAGTACCACTTTCCATGTTCTCATTATGTGGCAGCAGCAAGGCATCACAACTTTAACTACGAGAGCAAGATACCTCGGGAGTTCAGTGTTGACAACCTTGTGCTTACGTGGTCTCCCCGTTTCGAGCCTTACCGGGATGAGGGAGAGTGCCCACCATACACCGGGCCCAAATACATTGCGGATCCTGGTAGCCGTTGGAACAAACGTGGAACCAGGAAGAGGACGAGACACAAGATGGTTATGGATCAGCTTCCAGGAAGAACGAGGCGAGGGAGAGCAACCCCCTTTCTTACTGACCCCGAGCAGAACCAATGTAGCAGATGTGGTAGACTTGGCCACAATTCACGCACATGCCATTGGCCACTTAGTCAAGTGCGAGTGCTTGTTGTTCGTTATGTTTCATAGTTCGTCTAGTTGTTTTCCCATATGCAATTTGCTATGTTTCTTGTTTAATTTCTTATTATTTCCATATTTTATGCGAGTGACGGTGTGCTACGCATTTGGGACCGGCAGCAGAAACTTCTAGCGAAGGTAGAGCGAGGCAAAAACCGACTGTACATATTACATGTCAATATTGCACAGCCGGTCTATCTTGCCGCTCGACGAGAAGACGAGGCCTGGCGCTGGCATGAGCGCTTTGGTCATGTCAGCTTCGAGGCACTCCGGCAACTGGCGCGAGGCAATATGGTGAGAGGGCTTCCTCAACTGGATCACGTTGATCAGTTATGTGATACCTGTGTCATCATCAAGCAGTGTTGGACAAGCTTTCCGGCTCAGGCGAGGTACCGCGCTGATGATCTCCTTGAACTGGTTCACGGAGATCTCTGCGGACCGATTGCCCTGACAACTCCAAGTGGGAAGAGGTTTTTCCTATTACTGGTGGACGACTGCAGTCGGTACATGTGGCTTATGCTGCTCGCTGCAAAGAGTGACGCAGCTACTGCGATCAAGCGCTTCCAGGCCGGAGTAGAGCGCGAGTGCGAAAGGCAGTTGCGCATTCTCCGGACTGACAATGGTGGGGAATTCACCACTATCGAGTTCGTCGCCTACTGCGCCGACCTGGGAGTACGTCGTCATGTGCCTGCTCCATACACGCCGCAGCAGAATGGCATAGTGGAACGGCGCAATCAGACTGCGGTAGTGACGGCTAGAAGTCTGCTCAAGCAGCGCGGCGTGCCTGCAAAATTTTGGGGCGAAGCTCTGAGCACTGCTGTGTACTTGCTGAATCGCTCTCCAACCAAAAGCCTCGCCGGGAAGACGCCATTCGAAGCCTGGCACGGGCACAAGCTAGCTGTGCACTTCCTGCATACTTTTGGGTGCGTCGCATATGTGAAGAACCTCCGGCCGCATTTGAAGAAACTGGAGGACAGAAGCTCTGCGATGATTTTCATCGGGTACCAGGATGGCGCAAAAGCATATCGTGTGTATGATCCGAAGACCAATCGAGTTCATATAGGGCCTGTTTGGTACAGCTCCTACTCCCAGCTTCTCTGTTGAATCAGGTGGAGCTGTGCCAAACAACCCGCTTCCCAAAATGACCAGATTCAGCTTCTCGCGAGGAGCAGGTTCCAAAATGAACTGTTCAGGAGAAGCTGGGTTGAGGTGGATTCTCGTGGGGAGCCAACACACCCTAAATACAATAACCCATTGAAGTTCGTAGTATTTACCCGCAAAATGCCACCATATAAAAACCAAAACCCCCGGTTTCGGCCCCATCCCGCACCCCGTCGCCCGGCCGCCTCCCTGCATCCCTCTCGCGCCTGCCGCCTTCCCCTCTCACGCCCGCGCGCCTCCCTTTGCCCCTCTCCCGGCGCCGCCCTTCTCCGCCCCTCAGGACCGCTGCCGCCCGCCTCCTTCCCCTCTCCCCTTCAGCACCGCCGCCGCCGCCCTCCTCCGCCCCTCAGCACCGCCGCCGCCTCCTTCCCCTCTCCCCTTCCCGTCTCCCGGCACCGCCCTCCCCCCGCCCCTCAGGACCGCCGCCGCCTCCTTCCCCTCTCCCCTTCCTGTCTCCCGGCGCCGCCCTCCCCCCGCCCCTCAGGACCACCGCCGCCCGCCTCCTTCCCCTCTCCCCTTCCCGTCTCCCGGCACTGCCCTCCTCCGCCCCTCAGCACTGCCGCCGCCGCCTCCTTCCCCTCTCCCTTTCCCGTCTCCCGGCGCCGCCCTCCCCCTGCCCCTTAGGACCGCCGCCGCCCGCCTCCTTTCCCTCTCCCCTTCCCGTCTCCCGGCGCCGGCCTCCTCCGCCCCTCAGCACCGCCGCCGCTGCCTTCTTCCCCTCTCCCCTTCCCGTCTCCCGGCGCCGCCCTCCGCCCTCCCCCCTCCCCTCAGGACCGCCGCCGCCTCCTTCCCCTCTCCCCTTCCTGTCTCCTCAGCACCCTTGCCTCCCTCCAGATCTCCGCCGCCCCCCCCCCGCCCCTCAGGGCCGCCGCCGCCTCCTTCCCCTCTCCCCTTCCTGTCTCCCGGCGCCGCCCTCCCCCCGCCCCTCAGCATCGCCGCCGCCTCCTTCCCCTCTCCCCTTCCCGTCTCCTCAGCACCCCTGCCACCCTCCAGATCTCTGCCACCCTCCCCCCGCCCCTCAGGGCCGCCGCCGCCTCCTTCCCCTCTCCCCTTCCCGTATCCCGGCGCCGCCCTCCCCCCGCCCCTCAGCACCGCCGCCGCCTCCTTCCCCTCTCCCCTTCCCGTCTCCTCAGCACCCCTGCCTCCCTCCAGATCTCCGCCACCGCCGCCTCTTTAGTACAGGTGAGTGATCCTTCTATTGACAAATGATTTGCAGCAATGTGTAATGGATATTGTTCCAAATAGAGCTGATATGTAATTAAATGATTTGTCTTTTGTATATGCATCTGAAGACCATCTGTTAATTGTGTGTTGCTTGAACAAAAAAGGTAAGAACAAATGAAGATACTTGTATTTCTGCTTGTACAGCTTGTATTTGGAATCATTCTCCTTGTACAGAGGTTCATGGCAGTGAAGTAATGGAATGTTTTGTATTTTGCATCCATACATGGCATCCATACATACAGACAGAGGCTCATGGCAGTGAAGTAATGTAATGTTTTGTATTTTAGCAACCATGTTTGCCTTGGCATAAATCCATCCATCCATCCATCCATCCATCCATGCATCCATGCATACATACATACATACATACATACATACATACATACATGCATGCATGCATGCATGCATGCATGCATGCATACATGCATGCATGATATCCCAGTTCACCCCTGTCTAGGTTTTTCACTCTAGGTTTGAAATGCATTTGCTGACTAGACCAAAACATTGTTTATGTACTGCATTCCCCAAGTACTGCAAATAGATGGGTGATTGAATGATGTTAATGTAACAGATGGGTGACAATGCCGAATGGACTGACGAACACACTAGGATAGTATGCGAACTATTTCCTGAACAAGTAGCTGCTGGTAATCGTCCCAGTACACATCTGAATATTCCTGGTTATGCATTAGTAATTGCTAAATTTGAGGAGAAGACTGGGATAAAATACACAAAGAGACAATTTAAAAACAAATGGGACAAACTGAAGACTGACTACAACACTTGGAAGAAATTGACGACAAAAGAGACATGCTTAGGTTGGGATCCTGAGAAGAAAACAATTAAAACCACTAGTCAACGGTGGAAGGAATTAAAAAAAGTAAGTCATTACACATTCAAGTATGTATGTACAATCTCGCCTATGTTTATTATTAACTTGTATCATTGTTGTTGATAGGAATATAAAGGATGCGCTAAGTTTGAAAAGGGTGGACTTCAAAATGAGGACCTGTTGCGCACAATGTTTAAAGATATTCGCAACACTGGTGAAGATCATTGGTCTCCAACTATGGAAAATTTGCCACTAAGCCCTGTTCGTGCATCCACACCTATTGAAGTTGAAGAACATGAAGGCGACAATAATGGCAACGATAATAGTGAACAAGAAGATGAGTCACCAAGTAGTGTGAAAGGGAAGAGAACATGTGGTTCTAGTAATACGAAACGGAAGAAACTGAAGAGTGGATCTGCAATCATGTAAAACCAACTAAAACGAATTGTTGAGTTGAGCGAGATGTCTCATGCGTCTTTTGCAGCATTTGCACAAAAAAGAGAGGAAACCTTGGCGTGTACCATCAAGGATGTGATGGAGATGGTCGAAGAGTGCGGTGCTGTGGAGGGGACTAATGAGCATTTCATTGCATCTGAACTTTTTATAAAAAAGGAGCAAAGGGAAATGTTTCTTACATTGCGTAGTAGTGAAGGACGGTTTGAATAGCTGAAAAGAAAATATGATGCCAAGTATGGCAAGTAGAAGTTGGTTGTAACCTTTAAGATGTTTGCCTTTCATGCTTCATCTATCTTTCCTATTGGTTTGTAAGACTTTATTTATAAATTGTGAGACATTATTTTGCTTCTATTGCATGTTTGTAAGCCTTTTATATGAGTTTTGTCTAATTTAAGTTGGTATTTTGTTGGCATTTTCATGTACAGATGTCCTCATCAGAAAATGAAAGTGAAGTGAGTGATGTCTCTGATGAAGAATATGAATGTGATGTCCAGATGATGCAACTACAGCAAGACATGTTAGGGCACTTAGCTGCTACTGCAATTATTGTGGAGAAGTACCATTCAACTTATCTTGACAAGAATGAGCCTAGGACTTCACGCCTTAGTGGTATGGGTTGGGTAAGAGAAACTCTAAACACCCCAGGGGAAAGCCACCATATGTTTCGTATGAATGCTACAATCTTTTATAGTCTACATGATCTTTTAGTCAGATCTTACAACTTGAAATCAACTACCCATATGAGTTCCATTGAAACTTTGGCTATTTTTCTGTATATCTGTGGTGGCTCTGAATCGAATCGAAGAGCGCATAATCGGTTCAAGCATTCTAGTGAGACAATTAGTAGAAAGTTTGATGAGGTTTTGGAGTGTGTAGTCAGAATGTCTCACGATATTGTGCAGCCAAAAGATCCTAATTTCTCTACTGTTCATAGTAGAATTAGAAATGACAAGAGGATGTGGCCACATTTCAAAGACTGCATTGGAGCTCTTGATGGTACACATATCCTTGCAACAGTTCCATTAGAAGATCAGATTAGATATATTGGTAGATCAGGGAAAACAACTCAAAATGTGATGGCTATATGTGATTTTGATATGCGCTTCACATACGCATCTATTGGTCAGCCAGGAGCAATGCATGATACTAGTGTGCTTTATCATGCATTACATGTAGACAAAGATATCTTTCCACATCCTCCACAAGGTAAGTTTTATTTTTCAAATTATTTGTGAACTTATTTATACTAATATTTATGCATTTGGTGTTAATAGTGGTAATTTGCATCTTAATTTTTAGGAAAATATTATCTTGTCGATGCCGGTTATCCGAATAGACCGGGGTATCTAGCACCATACAAGGGACAAAGGTACCATATTCCTGAATTTCGAAGAGGTGATGCCCCAAGTGGTGAGAAAGAAAAATTTAACAAAGTACACTCAAGTTGTCGTAATATCATTGAGAGGACCCTTGGTGTGTGGAAGATGAAATGGAGAATTCTTTTGAAGATGCCGAGTTTTCATTTGTCCAAGCAAAAGATGATTGTTGCAACTACCATGGGACTTCACAACTTCGTACGTGATCATGCTTCGCCAGACAAGCATTTTCATAGGTTTGAGCAGAATCCTAATTATGTGCCAACAATACCATCAAGATATGCAAAATATGTCATTTCTCAAGATGCATCAGATGTGTCAACGTCTCAATCGAGTGATAGAGCTATGGATAGGTTTCTTGATGACCTTGCAAAGGCTATTGATGAAAGTTGATGAAATTTGCTACATTATTTGTAATAGTATGAAAAGGAAAAGACAAATTGTTTAAACGATGATGCAATTTTTTCTCATGGTTCTATTTTCCTTTATATTTCCCGTGTCACGTTTGTTGTTTCTTTATCACACCTTTTTTTATTTTGTACATTATTGCCACTCTTAATTAGTTTTATGCATACAATTTAGGAAAAATAAATTAATGAGATTATTGGCCTTTTTAAGGTATACAGCACCAAAAAATATTTGGTAACAAAGCATCAACAACAAAGGACATTTCTGCATTGGTGTAGAGTACCAAAATAATTGTACGAAAACAGGATAATGCATGCTAAGGGTAACAACATGACAAGAAATGTCAAAGAAGAGCTCTAAAATCAAAATCTCATGGTTACAACTAGGGGTAACATGGTCTATTTCCCTCCAATCTCTTCTTTTAAGAATCTGGAGCCAACCCACTAGCCAAACGTTTTTCAGAGGTAGCTCCAGATTCTCAGAGAAGTGGATTCTTACAGAATCTGGAGCAACAGATGAAAAATGAGAATCTGGAGCTCTGCCAAACAGGCCCATAGCCAGGGACGTGATCTTTGACGAGGACGTGGCTTGGAATTGGGGGCAAGATGAAGATTCTGGTGATGCAACGTCGAGTGAGTTCATCATCGAACACACCGTGACACAGGAGCTCGTCCAACCTGCTCCTAACCAGGACGCTATGACGTCCTCCAATCACGGTGAACAGGTGGAGACGCCAGGCGATCAAGCTGGAGTTGAAGAAGGATCATCTTCACCACATGTCGTTCCTACGCCAGCAAGTCACGAGCATGGAACACCGGCGTCAGTCACCTCCAGCAACCTCGACGTTGATCATGACGATGCGCCAGTTCGTCTCCGTTCGATGGAGGATGTCCTGGGAGATGGTGGACCGGTTCCAGGACTTGCAATGCGGGTACTTGATGGCGGCGAGCTGAACTTCATCATCAATGAAGAACCGCAAACGTTTGCCGAGGCAAATCAGGAGCCTGCGTGGTGTGCCGCTATGTGAGAAGAAATGAAAGCCGTGGAGGAAAACGGCACCTGGGAGCTGACAGCATTGCCTGCCGGTCATCGTCCAATCGGTTTGAAGTGGGTCTTCAAACTGAAGAAAGATGAGGCCGGCAAGGTGATCAGACACAAAGCTCGCCTTGTCGCCAAAGGATTCGTGCAACGCCAAGGTGTCGATTTTGAGGAAGTTTTAGCTCCAGTGGCAAGATTTGAGTCCGTCCGGCTGCTACTGGCGTTAGCGGCGCAAGAAGGCTGGCCAGTCCATCACATGGATGTGAAATCGACATTTCTCAACGGCGTCTTAACAGAGGAAGTGTACGTCGTGCAGCCGCCGGGATTCGTCGTCGCCGGGCATGAGGAGAAGGTATTGCGCTTAAGAAAGGCGCTCTACGGCCTCCGTCAGGCACCACGCGCATGGTACGCAAAGCTGGACGCTACCCTGAAGCAGCTCGGGTTTGAGCAGTGCGCGCACAAACCGGCGGTCTATGGCCGAGGACACGGGGGCGTGCGACTGCTCGTCGGAGTATATGTGGACGACTTGGTGATCACCGGTGCAAATCAAGCCGAGCTCGACGCCTTCAAGAAGCAGATGCGTCAGCACTTCAAGATGAGTGATCTCGGGCTTCTCTCCTTCTATCTCGACATTGAAGTTCACCAGGGAAGCACAGGGATCACTCTAGGGCAAGGACATTACGCTCTGCGGATTCTTGAAGCGGCCGGGATGCGCGATTGCAATCCATGCCATATGCCCATGGAGGAACGGTTGAAGCTGAGCCGAGACAGTAAAGCACCGCCGGTCGACACCACCGAATATCGCAGGATCGTTGGAAGCCTCAGGTATCTCGTCCACACTAGACCTGATTTGGCGTTTGCAGTCGGGTTCGTCAGTCGCTTCATGGAGCATCCAACTGAAGAACACATGTCTGCCGTGAAACGAGTCCTCCGCTACCTGGCAGGAACAATTCATCTTGGCTGCAGGTACGTGAGAGGTGCACAGGAACGTCGGTTGGTAGGTTTCAGTGACAGTGATCACGCCGACGACGTCGACACACGGAAGAGCACGACGGGTGTTCTGTTCTTTCTCGGAGACAATCTAATCACTTGGCAATCCCTCAAGCAAAGGGTGATAGCATTGTCCTCCTGTGAAGCGGAATATGTCGCTGCAACCACTGCTGCAACTCAGGGTATTTGGTTGGCTCGTTTACCCAGTGATCTCGAGGGAAAGCGTCCGGATGCCTTCAAGCTTTGGGTGGACAGCAAGTCAGCACTTGCGCTCAGTAAGAATTCCATTTTCCATGACAAAAGCAAGCATATACATCTACCTACCACTTCATCAGAGACTATTTAGAAAACGGGAGCATGGTCGCTGATCATATCAGTACTAGGAATCAACTCGCAGACATATTAACGAAGGCATTAGGGCGGGTGAGGTTTCAGGAGCTGAGAGCAAAGATTGGAATGGTGGACGTCAAAATCGCTGCACAAGATATAGGGGGCGAATTGACGGAATAAATCATGTGCATGTAGTCAATTATCGCTTTATTTCAGTTAGCTGCATGGGAGCATCTAGACTTAGGTTGTTACATTAGCTGAATACTTGCTGTTTTCGGTTGCACATCGCCAGCTCTGAATAAGGATGTGTAAGAGTGGGGGAAGTGCCGTGAGAATAGCTCTGGCTGCCCGCATCTTGTTGTTACGGATGCTTATTGGGGGAAACATTATGGCAGACGGTCCAAACAAGCAGCCCAATCCGAGTTGCAGTAGTAGTTTAACCCGGTTTAGGAGTCCAGTCTTCTTACGGATTGCATTAGGAAAGCTTTTGGTTTAGATAAGAAGTGGGTTAGGAGTCGGTATCTGCATAAGAAGTGGGTTAGGATTCGGTCTCTGAGGACAAGAGATTGTAACATATATATATCTTCCTGCGTTTGGGCGGAAGAGGCAGACAAGTAATAAAGAGTTCTATTTCCCTAAACCCTAGCTCTGGTCAGCGAATAGCAATCACGGCGAGGCAAGAAGTGCCTCGCTGGGAAGAAACTGCCACTTCCCTGGCTACCCATACCTACAATCTGAGATCCAAAACTAAAGTTCACAACAGTTTGGTATCAGATTCCATGGCCTTTGAAACAATCAACACGGAATTACGCGAATTGAAGGAGATGTTGGGCAAGATATTGAAGCAGCAAGAAGATCAGTTTGCTGCTCATGCTAATCTGGAAGCTGCCGTTCTAGCCCTCGAAGATCGTGTGTCGTCTCCAACTAAGGTCACCAATTCTGCTCTCCTCTCGGCACAACATCCTTCCAGTAATCAATCTGCAGCTCCAACGCCAAGTCGGTTCTATAAAGTTGATTTCCCTCTCTTTGATGGCAATTCCGATCCATTGGAGTGGCTCGCTCGTTGTGATCAGTTCTTTCGTGGTCACCGGACTTTAGAGGAGGAAAAAGTCTGGCTAGCAACCTATCATATGACGGGTATTGCTCAGCAGTGGTACTACAAATTGGAGCGCACCGAAGGGATTCCGACTTGGTGAAAGCATCTAGGCCCCTAAAAATGTTAGTTTTGGTAATTAATGAATTTATGTAAATATGGGACTAATGTGTGCATTAAGTGTTTGAAAGGATATGTTCAAATAGCAAAGAAAGAGGCTCACAAAATATCCCATGAAGATTCAAGATCTCTAGGGCGACAAGGTAAATAGTTTAGGTATCTATTTTGTTTTACCGGTCTTGGAGTTAGGCTGGAAGACCGGATTATAGGATAGACGCCGTACTATTAAGAGGGATCATGGTGATTGCTTGATCATATTCAAATGTGCCTTTTGGATCAATTTAGGATCATGCATGCACTTAGAAATTAAAATCAAATCAAATCTGTGCATTGTCAGAAAATCCGGTAGTTCCGGCGTGTATTGGGCGGAACTACCGCAGGTCCGGTAGTACCGGGCGCCCGAGCGGAACGTTTTTTCCAGAGAGCGCCCGGACTAAGACTTAGTCTCTCGGAAAACGGTAGTACCGCGGTTTGACCTGCGGAACTACCGGACTGCCGGTAGTACCGGGCACTCGAGCGGAACGTTTTTTCCAGAGAGCGCCCGGACTTTAACTTAGCCTCTCGGAAAACGGAAGTACCGCGGTTTTACCTGCGGAACTACCGCATGTGCGGAAGTTCCGGTCACCCGAGCGGAACGTTTTTTCAGAGAGCGCCGAGAATAAGACTTAGTCTCGTTGAGATCGGAAGTACCGGGCTTGGGGCGGAACTTCCGGACGTCCGGAAGTACCGCGGTTTTAACGGCGGTAGTACCGCACTCATTGACCAACGGTTACTTCTGACTCTCTGACATAGCCGTTCTGACCGGTCAGCTAGGGTCCGGTAGTACCGCGGTTTTGCCTGCGGTAGTACCGGATTTCCTGAATTCTTCAGGATTGTTTATTGCAACGGCTATTTGAGGTGGGTGAGGGTACAAATACACCCCCACCAGAACTAGGACGTGTGGTTGAACATCCATTGAATACATTTGAGCCTAGAGCAACCTCTCACACCTCATTCACTCTCTTGTGCATTCATTTGAGGTAGTTGACCCAAAATTCAAGTGCATTGCATTCTAGTTGATCCATTGAGCACTTGAGTGAGATCAAGCCGCAGTGGTCTATTCTCTTGGTGCTTGCCGGCACCTAGACGGCTTGGCGGAGTTTCGGTGATCTTCTCAAGAAGATTGTGAGAAGGCCCGGAAGATTGTGAAGGCTTGGAGCTCGCCTACCCGGAGAGGGAAAGGGCATCCAATAGTGATCGAGGTGCTTAGGCTCATTCGTGGAGCCGGTCCGATTCGTTCGGGCTTACCTCAACGTGGACTAGGGGAGACCGGCAAGTCTCCGATCACCACGGTAAAAAGTAACCGTGTCAAAATTGTGGTTTGCTCTCTTGTGATCATATTCTTCCAAGCAACGCTCTTTATTTATATCATTTGATTGCTCGCTTAGTTAGAGTAGCAATTGTTGTTCTCTACCGTTCATTATTGCTCTTAGTCAATCACTTGTGCTAGTGTTAGTGTTATCTTGCTCTATTACTCCATCAAGTTTAAAATTGCTAATTAGAATTAGACGAAAATTTTATAACCTCCTATTCACCCCCCCTCTAGTCGGCTTCCTCGATCTTACACTTGGCCTAGGTTTCAAAGTTCTTGCAAACTGCGCTTTGGTCCTCCTTTTAGATCAAATCCAGTTTCAGAACTTGCTCTTCTTCGCCAAACGGGTTCAGTGGAGGAGTATGCACAAGAATTCTATAGAATTCTCTGTCATGCTGACAATCTATCTCTAGAGCATGAAGTCGGATTGTTTTTGGCCGGCTTGGGGGAACTCATCAAGTCTGATGTTGAATTGCACAACCCATCTTCGCTGGATACAGCAGTCAGTCTGGCCAAAGCAGCTGAGAGGCATTACAAGTTGCTCTACAATATCAGATTGCTCCTTCGTCAACAGCACCCCGGTCCACTGCCTTCGACACCAAAGTATTCCCCAGCACAGCGAACGACACCGTTGCTGTCTAAACCGCCTGAGGTGCCACTCCTTCTTGCGCCATCAACATGGCCATTAGTACCACCGCATCGAGCTTTTCGGCGCCTCACACCAACTGAGATGGCTGATCGCCGACAAAAGGGTCTTTGCTTTAATTGTGATGAACAATTTACAAGAGGCCACCGTTGCAAGCGTTTGTATTGGATTGAAATACTGGATGAAGATGATGTCCCCGACAACGGTGTGGACGATTCCAACCCTCAGATTTCCCTACACGCACTGATGGGAATCTCTTCCAGGAATACTATGCAACTGACAATCATCATTAATAACCACAAATTTTGTGCTTTGGTTGATTCGGGATCTACTCACAACTTCATCAGCAGTGCGGCTGCTAATCTATTAGCTCTTCCCTTGCAAGATCGCACGGGCATTAATGTAGCGGTAGCTAATGGAGACAGGCTACCTTGCCCGGGCTTTTGTTCGTCCCTACCGATCTCCATTGATCAAGAAGAGTTCGTTATCAGCTGCTATGCTTTAGCTCTTCAGGGCTTCGACCTAATCTTGGGAGTTCAATGGCTTCGCACATTGGGACCAATTCTTTGGAACTTTTCTAATCTGTCAATGTCCTTTTGGCATCAGGGACATCAAGTTAAATTCCTGGGCATACCGCACCGGCAATCTTCTCGCTTGTTTGCACTCACTGATTTCACTCAAGCTTTACTATACGATCTATTGTCGGACTTTCATGACATTTTTCAGCAGCTGTCAGGGTTACCACCTCAACGTCTATTCGACCATCGCATTCACCTGTCTCCAGGGTCGCAACAAGTCGCAGTTGGGCCATATCGGTATCCCCACCACCATAAGGACGAAATTGAAAAGCAATGTGCTGAGATGTTATCACAAGGGATGATCCGACCCAGCACCTCTCCTTTCAATTCGCCAGTGGTTTTGGTCAAAAAGAAGGATAATTCATGGCGCCTTTGTGTGGACTACCGTGCTCTTAATACCCTCACCATCAAGGACAAATTCCCTATTCCGGTGGTTGATGAGTTATTGGATGAATTGAAGAATGCCAAGTACTTCACCAAACTGGATTTACGGTCCGGCTATCACCAAATTCGAATGCATCCGGATGACATCCATATGACGGCTTTCTGAACGCATCACGGCCATTTTGAGTATTTGGTCTTACCCTTCAGTCTCTACAATGCGCCGGCAACCTTTCAGGCTGTTATGAATGCGATTCTCCAGCCGTATCTTCGCAAGTTTGTTTTGGTTTTCTTTGACGATATCCTCATTTTTAGCCCGTCATGGTCGGAGCACTTGTGCCATATTCGGACAGTCTTCACTCTTCTTCGGCAACATCAACTTTTCCTGAAGCAATCTAAATGTTCTTTTGGCACAATGACAGTATCTTATTTGGGCCATGTGGTCTCAACTGAGGGTGTCTCAATGGATCCATCCAAAGTGCAGGATATCCAACAGTGGCCGGTTCCTAAATCGCCACGTCAACTGAGGGGATTCATGGGCCTCGCTGGCTACTATCGCAAGTTTATACATCACTTTGGTTCTATTGCTGCTCCTCTAACTCAGTTGCTCACCAAAGATGGGTTCAGTTGGTCCCAAGAAGTAGATGCGGCGTTCTCAGCTTTAAAAAAAGCCCTTTGTACACCATCTTTCTTGGCTCTTCCCGATTTCACACTACCTTTTATAGTTGAGTGTGATGCCTCTGGAAGTGGTATTGGTGCTGTCCATCATCAAGGAGCAAAGCCTATTGCCTTCTTCAGCCGAGCAGTCCCCCCCCCACCACACCAAATTAGTAGCTTATGAGCGCGAACTCATCGGCCTGGTCAAAGCAGTACGTCATTGGCGCCATTACCTTTGGGGGAAATCCTTCATTGTTCGCACCGATCATTACAGTTTGAAATATCTTCTAGATCAGCGCTTGAACACCATCCCTCAACACCATTGGGTAAGCAAACTCTTCGGGTTCGATTTCCACATCGAATTCAAGTCTGGTCAAACAAATATAGTCGCAGATGCATTGTCTCGCCGGGATGAAAACATATCCTTATCAGCCCTCTTGATGCCAAACTTCCAACTGCTTACTCAGCTTATAGACGAGGTCAGTTCGCTGCCGAAAATTCAGCTGCTAAAGTCCCAGTTGACAGCCCAAACACTCCCTCCACATTGGTCTTTTGTGGATGGCTTCTTCTTATACAATGGCCGGATATTTGTTCCATCTTCTTCAGTACACATCACACAGATCATCTCAGCATATCATGCCGTCGGGCACGAAGGGATTCAAAAAACTGTGCACCGCATCCGCAAAGATTTCTATATTCCCCAACTTAAACAGCTGGTGCGCGATCATGTGACATGTTGTGCTACTTGTCAACACAATAAGGTGGATCATCTTCATCCCGCTGGGTTATTACAACCTCTACCAATTCCCCATCAGATTTGGTCTCATATCTCCATGGACTTCATCGATGGGTTTCCTCGCATACATGGGAAATCAGTCATATTGACAGTAGTGGACAGATTCTCTAAGTATGCGCATTTTGTTCCGTTGGCACATCCTTACACGGCTCAATCTGTGGTTCAAGCATTCTTTGAAGCTATTGTGCGACTTCATGGGTTCCCTGAATCCGTTGTCAGTGATCGGGATACCATTTTCACTAGCACCTTTTGGAAAGAACTCTTTCAGTTGGCAGGTGTGTCTCTTGATATGACGTCCGCCTTTCATCCGCAAGCTGATGGCCAAAGTGAAGTTGTCAATCGGACAATTGAAATGTATCTGCGTTGTCTCAGTGGGGATCGTCCTCGGCAGTGGGTGCGCTGGCTTCCTTGGGCTGAATTCTGTTACAATACTTCATATCATTCGGCTCTTCGCTGCACCCCATTTCAGGTAGTCTATGGGCGGTCTCCCCCAGCACTGATCCCTTACAAAGAAGGATCAACTCAACTCTCCTCGGTCGAGGCAATGCTGCGTTCCCGTGATGAATTTCTGTTGGACATTCGGGACCGCTTACTCCAGGCACAGCAGCGCATGAAGAACTTCTATGACAAGCATCATCGGGAGGTTGAATTCGATGTTGGCCAATGGGTTCTGCTCAAACTACACCATCGCCAAGCGGTAGGTATTACTGCTAAGTTTTCCAAGTTGTCACCCAAATACTACGGGCCTTATCAAGTCATCGGCCGAGTGGGTCAAGTGGCATACAAACTTCAGCTTCCTCCGTCTGCGCACATCCACAATGTCTTCCATGTGGCTTTCCTCAAGAAATTCAGTGGCTCACCACCTTCCGCTCCTCCAGCTCTACCTGCTATGCTCAATGGTCGGGTCCTGCCCACGCCATCACAGATTGTCTGTTCTCGTCTTCGTAAAGACACCTGGGAGGTCCTTGTGCAATGGGATGGCCAATCTGCCGCTGAAGCTTCTTGGGTACCGGTTACAGAATTCAAACGCCGATATCCAACTTTTCAGCTCGAGGACGAGTTGTTTCCTCAGGAGGGGGGAAATGTTACGGATGCTTATTGGGGGAAACATTATGGCAGGCGGTCCAAACAAGCAGCCCAATCTGAGTTGCAGTAGTAGTTTCACCCGGTTTGGGAGTCCAGTCTTCTTACGGATTGCATTAGGAAAGCTTTTGGTTTAGATAAGAAGTGTGTTAGGAGTCGGTATCTGCATAAGAAGTGGGTTAGGATTCGGTCTCTGGAGGACAAGAGATTGTAACATATATATATCTTCCTGCGTTTGGGCGGAAGAGGCAGACAAGTAATAAAGAGTTCTATTTCCCTAAACCCTAGCTCTGGTCAGCGAATAGCAATCACAGCGAGGCAAGAAGTGCCTCGCTGGGAAGAAACTGCTACTTCCCTGGCTACCCATACCTACAATCTGAGATCCAAAACTAAAGTTCACAACACTTGTGGTCGATCGTGACCAGTTTTTTGAGTCTTGTAATCTTGTAATCACAGCATGTACTCCATATATATTCAGCAATATATTGCATGAAAAGCTGCCACTTCTGCAGCACCAAAACCTGTGCAAACTTCCATTGCTTCGCGTGAGTTCAGAGTGTCTGTTGCAGTGCTGAAGACTGAAGAGAGTCCGACACGCTGAAGTCTGACGAGAATCCGGCAACGGCTGCTTTCTCTGAAGATAACCCGGCGCGTTGCAGTTTCCTACAGCCGGCTGTATTTTCTGTCACATCACATCTCCAATGCACAATAATTTCTCCGTAAGTTCCAAATCAAATAGGGAGCCCCAAATGAGCCAGGGCTGTTGTATTTATCCTTTCAAAGAAAATGTTTTAGTATATTTTCGTCACTAAAAGCATGACAAGTTGCCACCAGCTATCATAATCTCAACGCATTATTTTGATGCCAAACCTTCAACAGTTCGAAGAAAAATCAAGCTTTGTTTAAGTCACCCGTTTATGAACAATGAGAAAACGGTTGCCAAACAAATAAACACACATCTGTCTTCTTCACAGAAATGAACAGCAGCAAGTGGACATTACAAATGGCATTAACACAAGATAGTGCAGCCTAAAGATTGGAACTTACAGGTGACTGCTATGTACAGAGACATGGATCACATCTTCACAATAAAGTTTGGCACAACTCTTTAATCACCACCAATTCTCCTTTACAATCTTTGCCTTCTCAAATATGAACTTTCCTTCCTTGTACTTTTGTGACTCCTCATAAGCTCTCTCATACTTCCAGCCCAATACCTCACGGCAATCACGGCAGTAGATATCAGCAACCGTGTGAAGCCCCGTCATAAGTTGCCTATCCTCCTTTGGCCCCAGGGCAATGTTCATCGCATGAGAAAACAGAAATGCGCGGCCATTCCTCCCCTAGAACAGCCAAAAGAGCAAGGGAGACGGTATCATCCTCCAAACACAACCAAAACCCAAGATATATCTAACCAATATGTTCATCTAAATGAATCAAAATTGTTTGTTGCTAGGAAAACTAGGCTCATGTCTATACTGCATAGATCATCCCAACAACCAAAAATTAGATAACAGTCTCCCTTCTAGAGTAACTGTTGGTACAAATAACTGAAACTATGTTAGCAATCTCTGCACATTAATTACTCCACGGATAGATAAGTATTAAGGAAACTCTGTTGAAAATGTAAATTTGGGTGTTCATAGGGATGCACCGATAACAAGGCTTGGATTGCTGAACCTCTTCAGTCCTCACTGCAACCAAACCACTAGCGTTCTGATGAATAGACTAATTATTAAGGGCATCTGTAGTGTATATAACCTGCTGGCTCTTAAGGTGGGCCCCGCATCATTCTTAAGACCGACGCTGCAACGTTTGAGGCCACCGTCGGCTGTAAAGAAGGGTCCACTCGGCTGTAAAGAAGGATGTGGCAGTTGGTAGTTGGGGAGAGAGAACAATAGATGTAAAGAAAATTGTATTTTAATGCTTGTGGTCAGGTCTTTAGCTTGAAGACCAGCCTCAAGCCTTTTTTGCTTATGGTCTGCTTAAGGTCACCTCTGTAATGTATAAGGTCGACCTTAAGATGGCTTATGACCCTCTATCTTCATACACTACAGATGCCATAAGATCACTCTTATCTCCTACCTAGTTGATGCTAGATGACAACTTCAGCATGCCATACCCAATCAATCCAACGCTACTGGCGCGGCAGACCCCTACTGATTAAATTCAGTTCAATCTTGATTCACAGTGAAGGGCACAAGGTTAGCATTTGGCACTAGAAAAATAAACAAAAATGCATTCCAACCCCCCCCCAACACCCACACACACAAAAGTGAACTGAAGGAGCTCGTCTTCTTCACCTGAAAGGCCTTGGAGATGATGTCGTCGTGGAGGCAGACGTGGTTGCGGCAATGGCAGCAGCTGTACACCCGCGGCCCGACCAATTCCGCCATTAGCAACTCTCTTCTGTAGCTAATTTACCAAATGAAGAATCAAGAACTGATGAAGCATCACATCAAGAAAAGAACAAAAAGCTACAATCCTTCAAGAACCCCAAAACCCGGATCAAGAAACCTAGGATCAAACCATACCTACAAAGATTGATTCTGCGGTTGATTCCAGAAGTGGAGAAAACAGGGAAGAGGCCACCGCACGGCACCGAGATGGAACGAAGATGATGGGTCAATCAATCAGACAACCAAGAAGCAAGAATAATAGCAGCACGCAATAAGGGACGAGCCGGGGCCAAGACAAGAAAGAAGGAAAGAGATGGCGAACAAAAACAAACTCCGCACGAAACCCAGGCAGGAACTGTTGCTGCTGCTTGCGATGGCTCAATCGAAACAGGCGGCGCCGCACGGATAGAGAAAAAAAAGCTGGGAAAAACTGCAAAGAAAACAACCCAGCAAAGAGATAAAAACTGACCCAATTGGGAGATTATGTGCCAAGTGCAGAGGAGGAACAGTGAGAGCGATGATGAATGGAATCCAAGTAGGAAAGGATTAAAGGAAGAGCTTGACAGGGAGGTTTGGGTTAGAATATAGTAATCGGTAGAGTTAACTTAAGCAGAGATAGATTAGGGAGTGAGTGCTTGGTCAATACGCTTAACTATTTTGTTAGGTTGCTGGTTTAGGGAGCATGCGAAATGACAGGGAAGCAAGCAAAGGATTTGATAGATTAGGTTGATGTGTGTGTGAGCCCCGCTCAGTTGGGCTGAAAGCTATGGCTTATGATTGAAATTACATTGTAGCGGTTGAAATTTCACTGCAGCAGAAGGTGGCTTATTTGACGTAATTAAATTTAAAAAATTTAAAAATAGAAAAAAATATGCTAGCTCGTCACGGACAACGCAAACGAATACGGGAAAAAAACCGGCAAAAAAGCCAAAAGTTTAAAAAAAAATATAAAATTTATGAATAGTGAAAAATAACCCAGAAGCTGAAGCCGAAACGAGCGGGCCCGCTCGCGACCTGTGTGCGAGATGAGACAGAACAGTGCATTTTGTTTGGGTTATCTTCACCAAACCTCTACCGGCTAGCAACATAGCACCTGACATTTGTTACAGTGCTACAGTGACTCTACAAATACCCATAGTTGTTTTGATAATTTGGTAAGATGGCGTATACCGTTGCACGGTGCGTATATTTCATTATATCCAAAACATATGCATCCTGTATATCACCGTTCCAACAAAAAAAAGAAGGAAAAATCAATTATTTGCCGCCCTAGAATATGCGCACATCATGCATCAAAGGACCTACACAGATTTAAAGTCCTGCACAAAAATTAAATCATAAACAGAAACAAAAAATTCTAAGAACTGTCTTCATATGTGCAGTGCATCTTCGCATCATTCTATACCCTCCAGCACATTAGCCTCATCTCAGCTTCCTGCTCCTCTTGGGTCCCTGGCCAAGAACAACAGTAAAAACCTAACACGTGCATAGAATTTTTTTAAAATAATTTATTTTTTTATTCTAAATTACAGAAATATACCTATATTTTTTATTTTATAAAAATAGCTATCTGTCGCTCCACGGTTGGGCAACATGGGCTAGTCGCCCAACCGTGACTACTTGCTGCCAACTCCTTTTGACCTGACCACCTCACAGTCTCTCTCACCATGTCTCTCAGAAGAGAACGGGAGAAGCTTGAGAGAGGAGGAAAAAAAGGGAGACGAGAGGAGAAGTGAAGAGGCGGAGGAGGTCGTGAGAGGAGAATAAGCAGAGAAACTCGAGAGAGGGAGAGAATGAGAGGAGGAGAAGTAAAGGAGCTCGGGAGAGGGAGTGAAAGAGATGAGAGGAGCTCGGGAGAAGGAGAGAAGAAGAGGAGAGGAGCTCATGAGATTAGAGAGCAAGACGAAGGAAGCTCGTTGACAAGGAGAAAGGTCTTCGCGTGAAGGTAATAACATCATCCGTGCTTTTTCTCATCCGAATATAGGCAACGTATTTAGTGAATGCATGTTGACAAATGGTAATATTTGCAATGAGAAATTGGTCATGTCCGAACCCACAAAATTAAAAGTGCATTACGATGTTGGTACCATTTGTGAAGGTCCATACAGTATTGACCTGAGCGATTTCCCGCAAGTCAGTATGATACACCTGGACATGGAGAATGCTCTATTAGAGATGTCCTGTACTAGCTCATATGCAGCTTCTCTTTCGACCCCCAAAGTGTGCAGTGTCATCCTAATGGGCTTTGGAGTTAGTCTACCACACACATTCGGTGAGAGTTAAGAAGACTGATGTGCATAGTTGCATGGGAGGGATTTATAGAAGGCTACCGATGACATGGTTACGAGTGCATGCTACTCATGCAACCATGTCCAAAGGGAGTCACAGGAGGTCCGGTTGGTGGGAGCAGTTCAAGCGCGCAGCGCGTGTTTCATCAAGAGGGCAGGTAAGCAATGTTGCGAAGGCAGAACCAAAATATTGCATACCACACACTGAGCCCACGCAATTGGCGAATGCAGATGTTGCTGAGGCAAATCAGGAAGATCGCACTACACAAGCTGAGCCCATTGGATAGGTGGACGAAGGGGAGTATGTCAATAGCATAGTGCGTCAGATGGAGATCGATAATCGAACGGCCTAGGTTGAGGAGGAAGCTTTAGAAGAGAATTGCGATGACTCTTCCAATAAGAACGAAGGTCCCATGCCGCAGGTATGGAATAGAGTGGATGTTGAGAGTCTTTTTGTGCATGACGAGCATGAATCAACGTAGGAGTACAATGTACGGAGGTTTGGCTTCATGCAATATTTGCTGACAAGAGATCACTACAGGATGCCATTAAGCTATAGGCCTTGTCCATGCAGCGAATGTTTTGGGTCCTAAAATCTAGTTAGGAGTAATACACCATGGTTTGCGAGAAGGTTAGTTGTCCTTGGCGTGTGCATGCATGCATACCTAAGTACGAGACTCACTGGATTGCCTCGAAGGTAGAGCCACACTCCTATGTGCTCAGTAGTGTTTTACCGAAGCATCGTAACTTGACGTCCGCCTTCATAGCCAATGTAATGTACGGATAGATAGTGAAGAAGAAGAATCTGGAGGCCAAGCACATTATGGTGGCTATCGAGCAAAAATTCAAGTACAAAATTAGCTACGCTAAGGCATCATATGCGAAGCAAAAGGCTTTAGAAAGAATTTTTGGTTCTTTTGAGGTGGTTTACGACAACCTTCCTTTTATGCTCGAGGTGTTGCGGGATAGGAACCTGGGCATATACATTGCTTTGAAAGATAAGCCATCCAGAAGACCGCCAGGTTACATGGTTTTGCAGAGAACCTTCTTAGCCTTCAATGCCTGCAACGACATTTTCAGGCACATGTTACCCATGATCTCAGTCGACGAAACATTTCTAATAGGGGAATATAAGGGGCAGATCCTGACAGCAATTGGTGTTGATCACAACAATCAGATTTTGCCCTTAGCCATCATTGAAAGTGAGAATTTCCACAGCTGGTTATGGTTCATTCGACATTTGAAGGAGAGAATAGTTTGGGCATGTCCTGATGTCTGCATAATCCATGATCGCCACCCTAGGATGATGAAGGCTATAAGAAAACTTCAGTAAGACCCAGAGGAGTCATTCTCTTGCCCAGACATGAGGAATAGATAGTGCATTCGCTATCGGGGGCCACTCTTCAAGCAATTCCCGCAGCAACCATTGATGAAGTTGTTGAAGAGGCTGGCTATGCAGAACCAGTAGCATAAATTCGATGCGCTATAGGACATGTTGGCGGAGCACACCAAAATGCACGTTGTCGAGAGGAACAAGTGTCCGACCATTTCTGGGGTGGCGCAACCCGAACGCCTCGCACCATTGTCGGAGCTTGACCCTCCTGGTGTGACGCGGAGGACCTTGATGAATATCAAGTGATTCTCCTATTGGATTGAGGTCGAGCCATTAGAGAAGTGATCTTTGTTGCACCACGCGGACGGTGCGAGATGGCATAATGACCACTAAACTTGCGGATATGTATAACTGGGTTCTTAGGGGCGTCTGTTCTCAGCCCCTCATCACCATCGTCGAAGGTGTTCTGCAAGGTACAATCGGATATTTCAGGAAAAGACATGCAAATACGACACTTCATGCAGTCAACCCACATACACCATACTGTTCGAAGATTACAGCGTAGATGTAGGCCAAGGTTGAGAATATTCAGATGCACACAGTCTTCATGATGGGCAACACGGAGCATCGTTTCAATATGCTTCTTCAGGACAGAGCTGGATTTAGGACTTCTCACTCTCTTGTTACCCATGATGTGTGTCTTAGAGATCATATGAACGAACCCAGCTACACATGCAACAAGCCAAAGTTCCTTAGCAAGCCATGTTCTTGCCTCATGTGAGACTATCAACATGGACCTATCAAACTTCATGTCGGAATACTTCATGAAGGAGAGGGTGTTGCAAGTGTGGTGTGGTGAGATAAGAGGCTTCAGGGTTATGGGTAACTTTGCTACGTCAAATATTGCACAAAGGGCTTAGATTCTAGATCTTGACCTTTTGAAGGGTGGGAAGTTCCATCAGCAGAGTCGTCGTATTCGGAACGATATGGACGAAGGGGAAACTAGAGCGGCAAGTAGACATTACGGCCGTTATGGCCAAGAAGGCCACACCGCGAGAAGATGCAAGATGCCTGCCGACGAGTAGAAACACCAGTGTGAAGTGCAACAACACTTCTAGCTATGTGTGTAGTGGTCTTAAGATTAAAAATGCTATCATGTTGTAACTTTATTTAGAATCTTTAACATCATTTGTAGGGTCAATCTGTTGTCATTAACAATGTAGGGGAAGTGTCTTCTGTAGTCTGAACTCTCCACTCCTTTGCCGCCAGGCAGCCACTTCTTTGGCACCAGCAAGCTTGCATTTTACAAGGGCAAAACTGTCTTTTCGCATTCCTAATGGAAGACACATAATGGCCAGTACGAGTGATTATATATAGTTGAAACTTTTGCGTAGTCTCCGACCAAACGAGAGCCTTGCACAGTGACAAGACCAAACGATACTGTCTTGTGCAATGATAAGACCAAACGGGGTAGCTTTCTGCAGCGACGTAATGCTATGTTGGTCTACAAATCATCCGGCGTGCCGCTACTTAGCGGACGCAAATTTGCCCAAATCAAATTGGACTTGTCAAGCATACGTCACATCAGCTTAGCCTGTAACTACTACCCCTTTCGCAGCTTGTTTTCCTGCACCACAACTACAACACTACATCGCTAGTATGGAGAAGCAATGGAAGGATATCACCTAACTCGCAATGGTTGCTGCAGGCTAGGACGAACAAGCGGAGCATGCCAAGAGGCCACCTCCCCAAAGCGAAGCCCCTGTACCTTCAACCCTAATCCATACCTCAATGTTCCTACCAAGCATTCACCACAAGACCTACCCATAGGGGAGACGTCTCCCTCTGTTGGGCAGGGACGTATGCAAGTTCTTCAAGTCCAAGGAGCACTTGAGCTTGGGCATGCATTACTAGGATTGCGGTAACTACGCCTGGGACTATCCTAACCGGTGTTGGGATATGACCCGCTACCAGCTGCTGGTAAGGACAGGTTATAATATATTCCCCTACCAGTTCTCTTTTATGGCATGCACTAACAGGCTCTTTCATCTTCCCATAATCTCTGAATTTGCTATGTGCGTACTACAAATGGATTGATCGGAAGGTCCATCTGCACGACTAGTGGACTCTGGACTGCAAGGAGTGGGACACCTAGATGGCACGCAAGAGAATGGAGGAGCGTCTATATGTCCCATGTATTTCTAATTCCCTAAAGGCATGTGTGTACCATCCTTGGTTCGTTAGCCTGTGTGCCATATAACCCACTTGTCGGATCAACTGTCATGTTGTTATCATTACCCATTTATGGGAAGTTCTCCTCCACGTATGAATTCCCTGTTGCATCGCAATATCACTTATCTTCCTACTTACGAATCATTGCAAGCTCAATCATCATCATAAAATTCTTCAGAAATTTATCGCACTACAACAACATGTGACGATCACAAAATGTTATTACGATTCTAACAAATTTCATACCATTCAAAATATATAAAAATCACAAATAGACCAATCAACATTGTCTGCCCATTTATTCCCAAAAAAACAACATACAAACAAGAATTGCCAAATGTATTACCTACAAAATCGCCATTTGCTCCCCCACAATTATTTCCATCAAATAAATAAAATAAAAATATTTTTATTTTAAATTGCTTAACCGTTGAGCGACTAGGGCTAAGTGGCTCAACCAAATTGAGCCCAACGGTTGGGTGATTAGCCCACGTCGCTATAGCACCCTAAAAAAACAGAAAGAGAATCTCGGTGTTTCAAAATCCACCACTCTCCTATCTCTAACCATATATCTCTCCCTCTCCCATCTCTAATCTCTCTCCCATCTCTAAAATCTCTCTCTGTTTCATATCTATCTATTTCAATCTCCCCCTCTCTTCCTTTGAGACCGGCGGCAACAAGCAACGTAGGTGGCCGGTAGTGGCAGGCCAGCGCAAGCGACGGCACTAGAGGCGAGCAGCATGTGGGCGTGCAGCAGCATATGCCGGTGGGCGCAGCGTGGCGTAGGAGGTGCCGCCGGAATCGAGCAACGGCGGCCGGGTAGCATTGTAGGCCGGGGGCTGCACGGGCCGGGCGCGGCAGCCTAGTGGCCATCAGTGGCGACGGGGCACAGCAAGCGGCAGTAGGCGGCACCAGCAAAAGGCGTGCGGGAGGCACATGGCAACGGCGGTGCCATGGCGGGCGATGGTGCAGTGGCCGACAACTACCAGGGGAAGGCGTGCACAGGTGCAACCGGGAGGAGGTGTGGCGGCCGACGGCGACACAATGGCCAATGGCAATCGAGAAGGAGGCGCAGCAGCGGTGCGGGCGGGGCATGGCTAGAAGGTGGCGACGCAGGCCGGCGATGGTAGTGGCTAGCCGGCGGCAGCAGTGCGGTTGACATGCGGTGTCGATGAGGTTTAGCCGGTTTGGACCCGACCGAATCATGTTTTGCAAGCGGTTCCTTTAGTGTATGTCATGGAGCTGGGTTTGGTTAGCCGAATCACGTTTCGCACGGCGTTTTCAGAAGTTTGGCTGCGGATTGTGTTTCCCACGACCGAACAGTCAATCGCATGGCCGAACGGCAATTTGCATGATGAATGCTTAGCGAACACAAATTCATTCGGCTGATAGCATTTTTGTCCATTCCCACAGGTTATCTCAATTTTGATCTGATTCATTGCCATTCCATCCTATAGGTTCTCACTTAGCCTTTAAGGGAACGCTTGGGCAATTGCACACCTCGGATCTCTCGTGCAGTGAGCCCGCCAAACGTGCTCAAGGAAAATACCTTGCGGCCTTGACCTTTCTGTTTCGCATATCACGTGTTTCCAGTTTACTTGTCACCTTGTCATTGAGTATAATTATCATGTCACTCATGCTTACTTGACTAATATCATATCATCAAAGTTAGTTATCTGACATCATATCATTAAGTTACCTGGTTAATATCATATCATTAAAGTTACCTGACTGATATCATATCATTAAAGTTACCTGACTGATATCATATCATTAAAGTTATCAAGCTGATATCATATCACTGAAGTTACCTAGCTAATATCATATCACTAAAGTTACCTAACTATTATCATAACACTAAGGCTCATCTGGTCATTATCGTATTACTAATGCTGTCTGGTTATTATCATATCGCTCATGTTTGCCTAGTTATAGACTTTTAATACTGTATTCATACCATGATATTCTAGGTTATTTTATTTCACCGGTTTTTATGTTTATTAGGATGCTTAGTTAAAATGTGGTAGAATTCATACTTTTAATTAGTGTTGTAGAATTCATATTTAAATCGTTAATGGATGTAGCATATAAACATATTTTAACTTAGGTTTAAATTATTAGCGCTATTTTGGTATTAGGGCTGCTATGTTTTAGTTTTCTAATATCATGATCCATTAATTGTATGATGTTGTATTTGAGTCATAAAGGATGTATGTATTAAACCTATTAATCTGACTAACAATCACTTAATACATAATAAAACTTGAATGGCTGATAACCTTGTGTGAGCTATATTATAATACATCTTTAGGATATTCTTATATCACTATCACCATATCATCATTTTACATCGCCCTCATTTTAGGAATTATGTCTCTTTATTTTCAACCCTAGTACATCCTTTCACTTCTCATAACTTATCTTAGTCTTTCCTTTCTCATAACTTTATCTTAGTTTTTCTTTAGTTCCTGTAAAGTCATACCATATAACATGTTAACAATATAACGGTTATTTGGCCTGGGGTTATCCACATATAGGGGAGATTTTCACCCACCTGGTAACGTACGGGGGGCCGTACACTCTCGTTACTCAGGATATTACATCTCATCTACGGTTATATAGTCAAGGACAGCATTGTGCCTAACTATTCTCGTATAACTGGGTATGTGTGAGTGATCGCCAGTGCTATTGTCATAACTTGCTAAATAACAATCATCTTTAATCACACTATTTCTACAATCTCTATCTTCGATCTATATCAGTGTTTTTGATAACCCAGGTTCATTGCATTTAACCTGTGACAATTACTTACTTACATTGCTTGTCCTTTTCACATCTTGCTTACATTACTTGTTCTTTACGTATCTTGCTTGCATTACCTATCATTTACTCACCGTGTTGCGAACGTTGTTGGGTACTTGCTAAGATTTCCAAATCTCACGCTTGCTCTTTTCATTCTCAGGTAAAAGGCTGGTGGAATGATAGCAACATGCATGGATGGGAGCACTCGAGTTTTCAACACTGTAGCTTACTACTATTCATGTCATTTTATTTATTCTTCATTTGGTTAGAAGTGGACCAGTCCCATATTTCAACGTTACTTTCAGATTTCGTTGGCACTCTAATAAAGTATCATTAAAGTTTTAATTTTCCTATGATTTATTGTCACTTTGGTGATGACGTTTCATAGTAGTATCCTATATAGTTATGTGGGGTGCTACAGTCGCCTAACTGTGGAACGATAGATACTATTTCTGTAAAATAAAAAAACGTAGGTATATTAAAAAAATGCCACGCGCATACATGGATGCTTATATATGGGGTAACTTGGTAAGTATCTCAAAACTACCCTCTTTATCTCTGAAGATCTCCATTGCTGCTTAGGATTAGAAAGACTAGCCACGTAGGCGTGGCGCCACGCCACGCCAGCCACCGTGTGGACCGAAGCAAAAGAGACGGCGATTCGCAGGGAGCTTCGTAAAAAAAATCCAGGACCCGTGCGTAATTTCGGAAAAACAAAAGGTTTTTTTTGCAAAAAACCGAGGACCTGCAAGGACCTGTACGTAAGTAAATAAGGACCTATACGTAATTTTGGAAACCCGCGGGGCGCCATCCAAAAAAGTTTTCGAAAAAAACTGGGCGCAGGGACCTTTTCGCGAGGAAAAAGGACCTTTACGTAATTTCAGAAAAAGTGGAGGGATTTGCCTCCCCCGGCCGTACCAAAAACCGGGGGACACCCGTCGGCCGGCCGCGCGTGGGGAGGCGACGTGGAGGGGGCGCGCGGGCCGCAACCCCCCCGGAAATACTGGACGTAGTATATGGAGCAAAAGAACTAAAGCAGTATTTTGAGGTAGGAAACCAAGATTTTGTTGCCTTGTCCAATATTGGGGGTGCATTCAATTGCTTGCTTCCCCTTCCTCCTCTCCCCTTCCCCAAAGCAGCAAGCCAGCCTGGTTTCCCAAACACCCACTGCCATCACCTCCTCTCCCAACCATCATGAGTTCAATGCCAAGCCGTTGCTCGCAATCCTTCATAACTGTCCTGCAACACTCCACAAGCAATGGCAATGCTGAGTTCCTGTAGTGGCCATCCAAGCTTACCACAAAAGCATGACAGATGTGATGAACAAGGAGGCCAAGATGGATTCTTGAGGGTGTTAAGGGCATCACCTCCTCCCTCTTGCTCCTTTCTTGAAACCACCGGCTCCTCTGGAGTGCAGACGCTGAGCTTCTCCTCCAATGATGCAGCAGGTGAGATAATGATGCAAAGGAAAAAAAATTGTTTTTTGCCCTTTTTTTTTGTGGTGAATGTACTGTTGCATCCGTGGGGTTGTAGTGTGGTCTTCCTTAGTTTGATCTCATTTGTGATTGTCTGCTCGTGGTCATGGCATCATCCTGCAAAAGCCCCTGCCTTTGGGGTCTTGTCAAGAACAAAAGGTTGCCTTTTATTATTCCCCTCTCTTTTGCTTTTGCAACCCCCTACAGACCACCACCTCCAGGATGTGTCTTGTTCCCAAAGATGTGTTTTTTTCTTATAAAAAAAGATGTGTTTTTTTTCTCCTTGGAGATATCTCACCCTCTTTTTCTCTCACGAAAGGTAAAGAGGGCACCGATTTGTGCTGTTTCCTTAAATCTTGCATGTGTAGGAACTAGGAAACCATGCTCATCGGCATCTTTTTCTTCAGTTCTATTTGCTTCTTTCTTTCTTTTTGTGCGAGCACTATTTGCTTTCTGACCATTGTACCATCCTGTCACTTTGCTTCTCTTGTGATGAAGGATTGGGTTTGAGCTCAGGAGCAAGCATGCAGGGGTTTTTGGCCAGGGTCAGGGGGCCATTTACTCCAACACAGTGGATGGAGCTGGAGCACCAGGCCCTGATCTACAAGCACATTGCTGCAAATGCTCCTGTACCATCCAGTTTGCTCCTCCCCATCAGAAGAAGCATCCATCCATGGTGTACTTTTGGCTCCAGCTCCTGTAATTAGCCTTTTCTCCCTCCCCATTGTGTTGTCAATAGCTCAAGATAGGCATAAAGAAATGATCACTCAGAGAACAGGTTATATGGTTGCAGTTGCCTGTTCGTCCAGTTTGCTGCTGTGTAGTTTCAAGCTCCTATGTAGTTTCAAATATAAAAGATTATCTCACATTGGGATTCTGTTATGTTTTAGTTATTATCTGTCTTCCTAGGGACAAGATAGTGTCGTGATTAGTTTGGTGATAGCAGTAATCGAGGTACCCTTCAGGTACCAAAAATATTTAGTTGCAAATCTAGGCATCGTAATGATCTGAAGATTGCATTAGTGTTTGAAATGTATCGTTTTTGGGATGTTTGTATGATGCTCGTGGTAATATTTCCTGTTACAAATGTGCTGCTACACTAATTTAGATATAAAACTCTCGCTCACATTGGGATTCTGATGTGTCTTTAGCTGTGCCCTTGGTATTTTCAGGAACATGATGTCCAAATGTCGTCATTAGTTTGTTGTGATTCCCATAACTCGAGGCCCTTTTTTGTATGTACTAGCTGACTCCAGATGAAAACCTGAGCACTCGGATGAACTGAATGTTGCTGAATTATTGTTAGAAATTTATCATTTTTGGGTGGTTTATTGGTTTCTCATACAAAATTGGGACTCTTATTTTGCAGTAGGATGGGGACCACTTCGTCCTGGCTGTGCTGATGTAGAACCTGGAAGATGCCGCCGTACAGATGGCAAGAAGTGGCGGTGCTCCAGAGACGCTGTTGGGGACCAAAAGTACTGCGAACGACACATAAACCGCGGTCGCCATCGTTCAAGAAAGCATGTGGAAGGCCGAAAGGCGACACACACCATTTCAGAACCAGCCATGGTTCATTCTGGTGGTGTATCGTCGCGTAGCCATGCCGTGGCTCGGCAGCAGCAGGTGAAAAGCTCAGCTGCTAATATGACTGATCCTTTCCCAAGAAAGTCCAACAGGTGAAGTTACCTGATCCTACATGGGTAGACCCATTTCTTCATTTTACAGGATTTGTGAAGTTACAGGTAAAGTCTTTGTCAAAAGAAATGACATCTGTGGTTGATACAAATGGCAATCTAGCGTTCTGGCATGTGCTAATGTAGCCTATGTAGATGCCTAAGTAGTCCATGTACGTCAGGACATAACAAAAATATTCAACATGTCAAGATGAATTAGATCAGGATACTACGTTAGTGACATGAGAGTGCCCATAGATAGTAAGAAAATCCTAAGCCATTCCTCAATTTGATGTTAGTTGTTGTGATTGCATCAACCATTTCTTCATTTAGTTTTTAGGTTCGTGCTGCCTTTGATCAGATTGCATCAACCATTTTGCCTTTCTCTCCTCTTTTTTGAAATAAATTCCATTTTGCCTTTCCTATTGCATTTCCATTGTAACTCCTGCAACTCACTCATATATGAAATATTGCAGTAGACAGAGAACGGAGAATTGGGCAAATTTTTCTTCTGTGAACTAAAGATATAGACTATGCTTTGCAGGAAATTGCTGGAGAAACAGAATGTCGCCAGCCAAATATCAGCATCCACTCCCATGGATTCCTTTGACTTATCATCCTCACATTCTTCTCCAAACTGTGACAAAGTAGTATTGACACCAATGAGCTTGCACCATGATCATGACCAGGCTTACATTGCGCATGGAGTAGGCAGTTTATCAAAAGGTAGTAAGTCTCAGGAAAGTCGGTTACCAGTATCTAGGGAAACACTTGACGATGGACCTCTAGGTGAGGTTTTCAAAAGCACGAGTTGTCAATCAGCTTCTTCAAACATCTTAACTGGCAAATGGACTGAGAGTCCCATGTTACAAATGGCTCCTAAGTTCAGTTCAGTGTCCAGCAGCAGCACAGTTAATGGTGGCCCTGGACCAGAGAATCAGATCACTAGTAATGGCTATCTCACGGAAAGAATGGTTAATTCTTAGACTGTCCCAACACTCTTAAGTGTTCAGGCTGGTCTTGTTGGAATCACAAATAACTGAGACTGTTCATGGCAAGGGTTTACTGATATAAGGTTTCAAGTTGAAGTCATGTTTTCTTCGTTACATGTTCAAGTTCCCTCACCTTTTTGTTTTTTTGTTGAGGAGGGTTTATTGTTGATTTGTTTCCTTCCACGGTTTGTTATGTATGAAGTGAATGCTCTGCAAAGAATTTGTTTTGCAATCAGAGTATGTGTGTGCCTAACGTGGAGATATTGTGCAAATCTGAATTTCAATGAAGCATGATTCCTTTAATTGTACAAGAAGTTAGTTCTTGTGCTTTAAATAAAGTTTGTTCTCAAATGTTTTTTTCAACAGCTTTGTCAAATGTTTTTTCTCCAGCTTTTTAAGAGCTAGTTCTTGCGCTTTAAATAAGGTTTGCTTGAGCTCACTCTTTTTCCTGTGGGTATAAGAAATACCTAAGAAGCACAATCATGGGCGGAACCAAAACAAAAATGGCCTAGGTTTATCATTTCACCATACATATAGGACATGTTTTTTTTCTGCCTTTTGGCTTCTACTTTTAACTTTTGCCTTCTCCGTAAATCAAAAAAATCAAACATCGAAACAAGGAAACCTCTTAAAGCAGATTTTCCAAACAGTTCCTAAAGCACAAAACTGTCTGTGCCATCCACATCAATGTCTCCGTCATCCACTACTGTTCAAAAAGTATAAACAAAAGCTATTAGCCGTAACCTAAAAAAACACCCTTATAATTACATATATATAATTTTGCCTCTGATTTACAACAAAGTAGGTGTGTATTCTAATTTCCAAAAACCCAAATTGAAAACCTAATTTTGAATACTACGATTTGACAAAAAAATCAACTAACAATCATAACATTCAAACCATAACACATAAATTCAATCCATGTGCTTAAAGAAATTGAAAGAATCGAGAGAAATTTAGCAATACTGTATGTTGATTTAGAACTTAATCCATACCACTAAGTGCTCATGAGACTATTGACATGTGATGACGACTAAGCCTCCGTGTTCTGGCAACCGACAGCTACGAGCCTGCAACCAAGCAAAAGGGTGGATTTTGCTTTCGCACGAGGTGGGACAGAGGGAGGGATGGAACGAGACGCGGGTGAGTGGGGCAATGCGATATGAGTGTGTGCGGCCTTTATATGTTATCTTCCCTTCGTAGAGTGGCTTGGCTGGTTGAGTGTCTTGGGCCATACTTATGTCAACTCGGCTGCACATGTGTATAATAGGCTGCGTGTCCTAGATCTTAATTGATGTCGTCTGGGGCCTAGCAACAGGAGCGCCAAATGGAGCAGTAGGAGCCGGAAGGCCAAGAGCTTTAATCTTTGAGCTGGCCAGGTGTCTTTCAATTTAGGCTAGGGATTCACACCTAAATTTGTATAAGTTATACAATAAAAAAATAAAATTAGATCCGGTGCCCTGTGCACCCTATGCGTCTCTTTAGTTCCGCCCGTGAGCACAATCGATATCATATAAGCACTGTGTACTTTGCAGAAACAAATATTCAGGTTCTGTGGAATGAGAACAGAATTAAAATACTACTGAGAAGGCTGTTCTCATATAATCCCTTCTTTATTCAAGAACAGTGTTCTACACTTCAAATCCCCTAAAATTTGCACATACGCATGCTGGGCATTACAGCAAGAATTGTAACAACATCATATGATTGACTAGACAAAGAAACAGAGCCCACTGTTTAGAATGGAATTTGTGCATCAAACAAACCATCTCCGAGTGAAGATGATAGAACATCATATATCACGATTAGTTGATAACGGTTTTGAACCTTTCAAGTAGATCCTGCTGAACTTTGCACATAACTGTTGATTCTTCATGGGAAAGCAGGTGCCTCATGCCGCAAGGAACCGGTGAGCTTATCATGTCACTTCTTTGGCTTGCTGTGTCGCAAGCAGGACTTGAGCCTCTGTGAAGGCCATCTTCGAGAGAAGACGGTCCAATTGCGAAGGCGCTCCGGAGCCAATTCTTGCATCCCACAGCGCATCCTGGATTTTTTTTTTTTGACAACTTGTGAATGTTCGATAGAAGGCAATTCCGATCACTGAAGAAAGAAAATATTTGTGACAAATGGATGCAACGACCTAGAGTTTAGATTCACATCATGTATATGGGAGAACTGTACCTGGCGAAAGAACCACCAATTCTTCCTTTGCCAGCCGGCAACAGAAGTCCATATCATCTTTGATGTCTTGCAGGCAGGGCAGATCCAGTTTCACCTGTAGCAAGCACTTTCACAGCCCCATTCGCAAATATCTCTCTCTCATGATATCTTGCAACATGGAACAGCTTACTGAGTTATACTGACATACCATCACAAACATGGAACCCTCAGGTTTGCTTGGGCAAGCTATGCAACTGATGCCCTTCAGCTTCTCCCAGCATATATCAGCGGTTTGTCTTAGAATATCGATAGTTTTGTTGACAAATTCTTCCTTTGTGTTCTCCATGAGTTGTGGAATTGCTCCCTGACAGACAAAATTTTTGTCAGAGTGGAGTGTGAGCCATTGGATATTTATATGCACATGTTCAAGTCTTGCTAATCTTTCTGCGGTTATCTTTTTTGTGCACCCAAGTTTTGTGTGAATTATCTCTGGGAGAAAATGACACGGCAGTTTTAGTCACCTGTACAAATGTTTCAGGATCAGACGAGATGTCAAGTTAACACTTGATGCTTTCAACTACCTGCGAGAAGGAACCAAGTTTAAGCATCATTTGACTGCAATTTGTAAGGTATAGTTTTTATAGAATATAAAAATTTGAAGCATAGCCTTGCTGTTTCATCTGCAATGTATGTATTGTTAAATGCACCACCAATATTTCTATATTTTAATTGTTAATTGTATATTTGTATTAGTACTTATATGGAATAATTACTGAACCTTGGTTCTATGAAATACACCATTAGGATCATTGGTCACAATCCATCCAAGTCGCCATCCAGGCACAACCCATCTCTTCGAAATCGATCCTAATGTGAGCACCGGAGCTATTGAGCCGAAGACGCCCATCGGAACAAATTTATTCTGTCCAAACGACAAATGTGCATACACTTCATCTGTAATGACAAATATTCCAAGCTTCCTCACATTCTCGGCAACCTAGAAAATCATTGACCCAAATTTCGGACATTTTGATCTTTCCCCAAAATCTCAACAACAGAAATAACTGAATTAGCACTTGCCTTGGCTAAATGCTCATAGGTGTAGACATTGCCACAGGGGTTCCCTGGATTGACAATGGCCATAGTGTAGGAAAATAGAATAGCCGGAATATTTATTAGATATATTGCTTAAGTCTCGGAGGGCGTATATGTAGAGTACGATATGACTTGGAGATCTAGTCAATCTAATACAGATATGGAAGATTACTAGAGATATAGAAGAAATTATATCGGATACAAATCATCCTATTAATTCTATTCTATCATCCTATTTGATTCTATTCTATCTCTTATAACCTTATCAAACATGTACTCTAACATCCCCCGCGGTTGGAGCGGCAGCTTCGCGGATGCTTAGGCTAGAGAAGAAGTCGACGAGGGTGCTCAAGTTGAAGAAGCCCAGAAGCCGACGAGGAGTTCCATGCGAAGAACCGGTGATGAAGGTATCTACCGTCGAGGTAGTCGTTGAAGGAGAATTGCAGAGGAGGTCGTGGTCGAGGTGCACACAACCATTGACCACGGTAGGTGTACAGTAAACCAGTCATAGCTACAATGAACTGAATGTAGCTACAGTGAACCAGACATAGATACATTAAACCGATCGTAGCTACAGTGAACTGGTCATGGCCACCGTGGTCGACTACGGCCACAGTGGACCAGTCATACCACTGTGGTCGATCTGCCGCGGTCAACAAAAGGAGCAAAGAGGCGGCAAAGTTGGGGAGACACATCGGTGGAGGGAGAAGGTGACCGGATGAGGAAGGCGGCCAGAGAGGACAGGAGTAGAATGGAGGTAAGAGGAGGACGCTAGACTAGAAAGCACGTCGGTCAGGCGCTCGACACCCAGGAGGCTGCCATACAGCGGGCGACCGTAGGCGGAGGCGGAGGATATGACGTCACCTGGGAGGCTGCCATGTTAGAGTAGAAAGCACGTCGGTCACCAGTGGAGTGCACGGCGACCGAGAGCGGCGAAGAAGAAGAGCAAGCCGGTAGGTGCAGGATGCTGACGTGGTGAGAAAGGCAGCACCTTGTAAGCATAAAGGAAGAAGTAGAAGCAAAGGATCAGCTTTGTGTCATGGACATTGGTAAAGTGTGTAGTGGCGGGGGAGATACAAGAAGAGACGATGAAGTGGTAGTCAATTACAATGGCAGACATGGTCGGCAGTTAGGGGCAGCGGCGACTGGGGCTGGGAGGAGGGGCCGCTTGTCGGGGAGCCTGGAGATGGGGTCATGGAGCTCGGATTTGGCTGGATCCAGACCCGGTGTGGAGCTCCACAATGTTGGAGCCAACAGAAATGAGCAGTAGAGAGAGCCAGCTCCAGATCCGAGCGGAGAGACCACCAAGGAGAGCAAAGGGTGCCGGCCAGATCCAGTGCGGAGGAGACTGGATCCTGGGTTGGCGGCGGCTGGGAGGAAGCGCAGTGGCACGTCTCGAAGCGGCGGTGGCGGCATTGGGCCCGGATTTGGCGGATCTAGCGGCAGCAATGGTAGAGGCCGGATCCGGCGTGGAGAGCGAAGGCCGAGGCAAGCTGGAGGCAGTAACGCGTCGACCAAGAGGGCGAGGAGAAAATGCTGTCGGAGTGGTTGCCGTCACTGGTAGCTGTGGAGCAGGTGTCTACAGAGGCGGAGCAGCCAGCACAACAGGCGGCGCCGAGTCAAGACAAAACGACCAGAGAAGCTTCGTCGCAATACCCAGATCTACTGATCGGTGAGGAAGAAAAGAGGCCATCTATCTACAATCTTTTGCACATCCCTTAGGAGATTAGATCATGGAGATTAAATCATCTCTCCCAGAGGCGGTGTACTGCGTAATTTAGTGGTGGCTAGAAACAGACCCAAATGCGGATCCGCTCTGATACCATGTAGGAAAATAGAATAGCCGAAATAATTGTTGGATATATTTGTTTGAGTCTCAGAGGGCGTATACATAAGGTATAATATGATTTGAAGATCAAGTCAATCTAATACAGGTATGGAAGGTTACTAGAGATATGGAAGGAACCATATCGGATACAAATCATTCTATTTGATTCTATTCTATCTCTTATAACCTTGCCAAATATGTACTCTAACACATAGCAATCGTGTTATTGTCAGCAAGTGCTTCCACGCCAAAGGTCAACCTCTCAACCCTAGATCGAAGTACCGGGCTTCCATGCTGTTGAACACAGCGCGTGCCTCGTAGACAGATACCCCGGCCTTGGGAACAAAATGTTGGCACCAGGGCGAGCTAGGACAGAGCAGATGATCTCGATTGCTTGAGCACAGCCGCTTGTCAGGTAAACGTCGTTGGCTGATAACTCGTGTGGCAAGTCGCGCGAAAAGTACTACGCGATCGACCTAGAATTCAACGTGAATTGTAAGATTTTAAGCCATGGTAAGGATGTTAAGAAGATGCATAGAATGAAGTTTGTGAAATATTTGCAGGGTGTAAAGCACAAAATGTGCTGCAAACATGATCAGCCCAAAATTAGTCAGAGACACATTCAACTGTCCAAACTCCGAATTATGAAGAGGGCTCAAGGCCACATGATGGCATTACTGAATTGAAAATCATATACTCATAGTAAAGGGTCAGGCTCCCATTACTGGACTAAAACCGTGAACATCTAATGGAATGATGAGGCCTAAATTTTTTTCATGAAAATGGAAAATAAGCTATTAATAAGTGTTGGAGGAATAACTCATCCCTTCAGTAACAGGACCTGCTCTATAGAAGACACACATATCGAAGAGTTATAGTCATACTTAAAAAGTACAACTATATCTTTCGCTTGTACTCATAAGCTAGCTATTTCACTGAGAGGTATTCTCGTCATTTGTACAGGCCCAAGAGTCTATAAATACCTTATATATCTCTCATTGGGGAAGCTCTCATGATCAATAAAGAAGGATATTCAAACTATTGGGCCCTCGGGGCTCCCTCCCGGAGTTAACTCCCTGTTGGCTTACCGACAGGAGTAGGACGATACTTCCAGACCCTTGAACATGTATAAATACTTGTGTCATTTTTACTCTCGTAGATGACAGCCTGTCAAACAGCCAATGTCCACCCCCTCACTTGTGTTTGGGTTTCACACCTATAATATTGGTGCCGTCCATAGGGACCGTAGCTAATTGACGAAAGACTATGGCTCCTACCAAGAAATACTCTAAGTCCATGAAGCCTCCTCAGGCTCTGAAGTGCAATGAGATTGTGGATGACCCGTCCGCTCATCAGAGGAGCCCTAGGCGTGCACCATCGTCGGGGATTAGGGCTTGCCACCCCGAGATGGACAACATCCTACACGCCTCAGAGCTCCTGAGTGCATCTTCCTCCCTTGCGCTAACCGATGCAGGGTCTAGCCAAGGGCGAGAGGCTTAAAGCACCCCACCACCACAGAGCTAGGGGTTCTAAGGCCAACTATCACCCTCAGGATGCCTAAATCACTAACTGCAAGGCAAAGAAGGCTAGCTACAAGAGTTGCGCCCTAATGCGCTACTGTTAAAGGACAATCTTGGCCTATAAATCCCATTGCTCTCGTTTGGGCTCTCGAGACACTTTCCCTATATGGGATTTCACCCTCGTAGTGCATAGGGCGTACGAACTCTATGGTCTCCCTAGCAAAAGTCCAAGTGGCCTGGGCATCCATCGCCTCCACCTTGGCGGTTCATGTCCTACTGGACTTAAGGCATGAGAGAAAACCTGGGCCCAGTGCCCATGTTGATGGATGTGCTAAGAACTCGTCCCCCTTGACTCAAGGGAGCCGAATGACCTTTGAGTCACCTCGCACCTTGCTCTGTTACTTAGCAAGGATCAACCATTCTCATGCACTCCCGATCACTAGGGAAAAACCCCCACCTATATGGTAAAAGGGCTCCACAGCCCTCATACTTCGGTGTTCCATGACTTGGTCTTGTGAACACCCCTCCGGTGTGCCCGTGACTTACTGTCATGGGCACATCCCTAAGGTGCCTGTGAGTCAGTCTCATAGACGCCTCCAAGTCCACTAGAGACTGCAACTCCTAGTTGCCCTACAATTTAGCCTCTTGGGCACCCTTCCGGTGTGCCCATGACTTAGTGTCGTGAGCACACCTTCAAGGTGCATGTGAGTCAGCATCATAGGTGGCTCTAAGTCCACTAGGAACTACTACCCCCTAGTGGCCCTTCGGTGCCCCACGACTTAGTCTTGCGGACACCCCTCCGTTGTGCATGTGACTTAGCATCGTGGCACACCTCCAAGGTGCTTGTGAGTTAGCTTGATGGGTGACTCCAAGTCCACTAGATGCTACCACCCCTAGTGGCCATTCGGTGCCTCATGACTTAGCCTCGTGGGCTCCTCTTCGATGTGTCCGTAACTTAGTGTTGTGGGTACACCTCTAAGGTGCTCGTGAGTTAGCCTTATGGGCGCCTCCAAGTCCACTATGAGGCTACCACCCCAAGTGGCCATTCGGTGCCCCACAAGTTAGTCTCGTAAGCACCCCTACAATGTTCTTGCAACTTAGTCTCATCGGCATACCTCCAAGGTGCCTCATGATTGTCTCATAGGCACTCCTCCAATATATCTGTGACTCAGTCTCATGGTTCACCTCCAGGCACCCTCTGATTAATCTCATGGGCACTCTCAAGCCTACCAGACAATACAAGCCTTAATAACTTTGTGTTGCTCTTCAATAACACACGTACACCCCTTCCAGGTAGCTCGAATCATCTACCAGCAACTTGGCATGAATATCGATCAAGGGCTATCATGCCTACATAAGGCTATCATCTTGGAGATCTCAGTATCTAAAGTAAAGGGACTCTACTTATCCCACAGCAATGATTTTGATCATCTATCATCGTTCCTAGCTCAAGTGTTGATCATTGTCCCACAACATCTCTGAGCTCACGTTCACTTAGTGGATATCCTCAACTTCTCCTCCACAGCCATCAGTCCCTCATCGCCTCCATAGGCTTCATCCTAGCGCACTGCTAGCCTCAATGGCTAAGCCTCAACGGGATGGCCTAGCAACTACGACCTCACCTCCACAGACTTCGCTCCAATGTGCTGCGCACCTCAAAGGCTATGCCTCGATGAGGCGGCCCCGTGCCTGTTGCTTCACCTCCTTAGGCTTTGCTCTGATGCGCCATCTGCCTCAAAGGCTATGCTTTGGCAGGGCAGCCTCATGTCTGCTCCTTCGCCTCCACAGGCTCTGCATCGATGCGTTGTCCTCCTCAAAGGCTATGCCTCAGTGAGGTAGCCTTACGTGTCAACTACTTCATCTCCACATGCTTTGCTCTGATACGCCATCCGTCTTGAAGGCTATGCCTTGGTGAGGCAGCCATGCGTCAACTACTTAGCCTCTTAGCCTCCACAGGCTTCGCTCTGATGCGTTACTTGCCTCGAAGGCTATGCCTCAGTGGGGCAGCCCCGTGTCTACTACTTTGCCTCCTCAGGCTTCGCTCCATCGCGCTACCCACCATGAAGGCTGTGCCTCGGTGTAATGGCCCACGTCCACTACTTGAAGCCAAATGGGATGCTTTTTGGTCTCAAGTAGATGAACATGATGGACAAAAGGGAGAAATCTTGCCATGACCCCAGTATTCTAGAGACTAAGATCCCTTATGTGCACTATCCTACACCGGATATGTACAGTAGGTAATGGAGATAGACTTACCCACTTGGCATCTCATTTTACATTTTTCAAGTTAGTGAGTAACTTGTGTTTTTCTTTGTTTGTTAGGGAAGAATGTGCATTCACACCAGTTAGATTATTTGCTATCTTGTTGACGTAGAGGTCTGTGATACTGTACCTTCTTGCTATTAACCATTAGTAACCGAACTATTTCAATTGCAGGATACAGCAAGCATAAACACAAAGCCCACAAGGAGATATCCGCTCACATCAAGGATAGCTATATTGGCCTTGACCATGCTTGTTGGTATATACATATTCTCATTGTCTTTGAAGCAAAATGGGGTGCCTTTTTGTCTTAAGAAGACGAACATGATAGAAAAAAGAAAGTGAGAAACCTTGCCATGAACCCAGTATTCTATAGACTGAGATCCCTTATGTGCACTGTCCTACACTGGATATGTAGAGTACATAATGGAGATAGACTTGCGCACTTGGGCATCTAATTTTACATTTTTTAGGTTAGTGAGTAATGTTAAGGGTATTAATGGTATTTCTATTGTACTAGGGTTTAGTCTTGTGTCCCATTTGTACTCTATATATATTACCCATTAGGCCTCTTGAATATATACACAATATTCATAACATGGTATCAGCATAGATTAGGGTTTACTGTAGCCACCGTCGCTGCCTCCTAGCCGCTGCTCTTCCGCATCTGCTGCCCTCAGGAGAAGCGATCTCTCCTCTCGAGGGCAGCCACGTCGTCGGCTACTCTTGGCCATCCTCTGCCGCAGTCGCTGCCTCGGTCGTCGTCTCAACCACCTACACTCACGTCATCGTCCGTGCCTCCTTAGCTACCACCGTCCTCTTGGACCACCACCGCGAAGCACACTGTGGACCGCAGATCCCGCCTAGATCTGGTCGCTACCGGCCTCGACGTGCCTAGATTCGATCGTCGTCGACCACGTCCCACCCAGATCTGGCAGCCTCCAGCTCTCCCTGCACAGCCCTAGCCTCACTGCGCTGGATCAAACCGCCTCTAGCTCTCCCCTGCCGCCTTCGCGCCATCTTCCGGCCACCTCCGGCTCTTCCCCGCCGTCTCAGCTCCACCAGGCTTCCTCCCCTTTCAGCTGATGCCACCGGATCCCGCCGCCGCCGCTCCCATGGCCACCACTGGATCCCACCTCGCCCAGCCCCGGGAAGCCGCCACCTCTACCACCCTGGCCAGCTTTCTCTCGGTCGCCACACCCATCGACACCGCCTTCGACTTGCTTGCCAGCCGTTGAAGCTGTCGGCCGCCCCTCCTCTTCTCTGCTCTCCTTGCATCGTGTCAGGCATCTCCTCCTCAGCTCGGGTTCGGATCGTAGGAGAAGAGAAGTGGTGAGGGGGAGAGAGAGAGAGGGCGTAAAATATGGGGGTGCTACTGCATTTGAGATATTTGTTCTGTGGATTGGAAGATGGTCTACTACTGCTAGTATCCATAGTCTGTTGAATCTTTTTTTAAGTCTTCTGTTTTGTCCATCCAAGTCTATAGTATCTAATTTTCAGTTCATCCAAGCCGTACAAGTTTTTAAATTTATTGTCAATCATAGAAGCATAGAAATTTTCTTTTACATGGCAGCAACTGCAGTTCTCTTTGAGCCATGTGTAGATCATAGAAATCGTTATGATGCCGCCGCTCTCTAAGCCGCCGCCCCAAGCTTCTAAGGCCACCGCGCTTCTGTTGTGCTTCTTGTGAATTGTGTTTTGTTTGTTTGTTAGGAAAGAATGTGCATGGACACTGGTTAGATTCTTCACTATGTTGTCGATGCAAAGGTCAAGAAGTGGATAGTTTGAAACATTGTTTAATAGCCATGAAAATCTTAGCTATAATGGAGAGATTTTCTCTGTGAAAGAAAGGCGTAGTAATATAACCTCTATCACGAAAACATTGGATAAATTGCACAATCTGGATTGGACCAGTAGCGCTGCTAAAAATGAATGTATTGCTGCTGTGGGGCTGAAGTGGATACTCAATCAGGTAATTCTTTCGCCATGAGAGCACGATTCGATTTGTTTGTTCATGAAAGGTGAACAAACACTTGCTCATAAGACAAATTTGCAGAACATCATTTTGTGGCTTATAATTATATATTCTGTAAGTATATGTCTATTGTGGAGCATTTTTGTACCTTCTGTATATTGTGGAACAAGGACTTTCGGTTACTGTAGTTTTTTTGGAACCCTAGTCTAGAGTCCAGGTCTAATATAATTCTTTTGTAAATTCTGACTTAGTAGTTAGTTTACATATCATAGTGGCATGTGTATTGAATTGGAAAATCAAAGGTATTATTATTGATAATGACATCCTTGGCTATATTTTCTTGAAGAATGGTTGGTCAGTTGTTTCTGGCAGCACTTAAGCAGTATTAAATAGACTATTTGTTGGTTTCAAAAAATTATAGACTATTTGAGAAGCAAGAAATGAAGTTATACTTGATGCATTGCCTCATGAGTATTGCAAATTTTCTGTCCAAAACATATTCATAACATGGAAAATTTGTTTGCCTGTAAATAGACTATTAAAGGTACCTTGATTTCATGGAAATAACCTGCTAAAATACCTAACCTAGGAGAATGAACTACTAATTCATTATAGAGAGGGCAGCCAAGTGACTGATTATTATTTACTTTTTTCCATTGCAATCATTATTTTTCCCCACTACTACAATACTACCACTTCCGCAGTGGGAGTGGGATGACGAGGAGGTGGAGGGCAGCGACGGTGAGGTGCAGGGTTCATACAAGGGACCGTTTGACACCATGCTCCATGAGGCCCTGCCCTTCAGATGAGCCCTCCCAATTCTCCACAAAGCATGGATCTTGATCAGTCTTGTGGTCCTTTTGTCAGCTCCTATGGGCGATTTGGGGTAATGTGGGTGGAAGTGGCTATTCTTGATCTCGGTGCACGTGTTTATCTGGGGAATTTTTGGAGGTTTCTTGCGTCGTTTGTGCTAACACAGTGGAAAAGATTGGTTCTTGATTGGTTTTAGCATGGGAATGTGCGTTAGATTCTTGGTTCTCTGTAAGTTCAGGTCTTCTTGGGTGGTCTTGGAGTAATTTGAGTGGGGTAGATCTGTTCTTGATCCTTAGGTCAGTGCTTCTGTTAGAAAATTTGGGAATTTCTTGGTTGGTCTGGACTGAATACATGGAACATTTGAGATAATTTAGAGTTCTAGGTTATTCTTTGTGGTGCCTTATATGATTATATCCAATGTGGTTGGGGAGATTAGGATCTCTTACTGTAGGTAGTGTTCATTATGCAAACGACACTATACAATGTGGGTTGTTTGGTCTAATTATTTGATTTGGATAGGCATTAATGTATTTTATTGAACTAATTTGTGAAGATTGGTTTCCATCGATTTGTAAAGTTGGGACAGTTTGAGACTAAAAGAATTAAGTAGATATCTATGCGTATGTTTGGCCCTGATCAACTCGGCTTCGGCTTCTGGCTTCTGGTTTATTTTTCACTATTCATAAGTTTCGTCTTTTTCTGAACTTTTGGCTTTTTGTTGAGCTTTTTTGCCGGTTCTTTTTTTCCCCGTATTTGTTTGTATTATACGTAATGGGCTAACATATTTTTTTTATATTTTAAATTTTTTTAAATTTAATTATGCTAAATAAGCCTCTGTCAGCTACAGTGCTTTTTTCAGCCAGCTACAGTGTTTTCAGCCATAAGCCGAGCTTTTCAGCCGAACCGATCACCACCTTGGTGCTACATGATTAGGAATATGATATTGGATATTTTTGTACATATTTTGGTGATAATTGCTTAGGACTCAATTATGTTAACTATTGGATAACAGTGACACCATGTCAAGTCTGTATGGAACTCAATTTCCATTGGTTCATATGTTTCTAATGACGTTACTGAAGGATCTGCAACCGCTTGAAATTTATAACATGTTTTAGCTAATAATGGTGAAATACCATGAAGTACGAATGATTCATTCCGGAACACTTCAATTGGAGTATGAATAGGAGAATGCATGTAAGCCTGTGCCAGTAAAATATCTACTTGATATGCCATATTGAAACATAAATTTTGAATCCTTGAATTTGCCAGATTAAAAGATGAAATTGAACTGTTGGATGTAAGATTTTGAAATATGCGTCATGGGAGTCCAGAGACCTAAATAAGGACAAACAATTTGTAGCACTGCTTGTACGCTGTAGGAGCAATAATGCTATGACTGTACGTTTCGACTTCCCTTCAAATTCTTTATCATAAGACTTACAATGAAGTAATGTTAGTGACCCAGCTTACAAAGCAATATGATATTAGAACCATTCATATCTCACACGACAAAACAAGTGTCCTGAGATCACAAATAAGGAGCTGCATTTTGCAATAAACATGGAACAGTCCTCAAAGGCTCTAAAATTCATCCATGTGGTTGTAGATGCATATAAAAATTAGCATATTTAAAGTGGCATAATTTTGTCATTACTATTATAAAATAACGAGTTGGTAATCGTACGTCCGTTTTACTCCAACCGTCCTATTCCTACGACTTATCAACACTTTCCACTTCTCAACTGATCAAAATAACTCTCTTCCATAGCATGATTCTTTACACAGTTAATAAATTCCGTTGCAACGCATGGACACATGACTAGTAATATGGTACCAAACTGTTGAAGTATACTTAGGGGGCATTTGTACCGGTTTTTGCTGACGATTTTTGGGTGTAGCTCATAGTTTTTAGCTGCAAATGAATAGTAATGATTGAAAAAAGTGCTTTTAGGAGGAATGGGTGAGCGGTGAAAAAAGTGAGAGAGATATACGTGCGTGATGGGAGCGAAAGAAGTGGGGTGTATCATGCACACTTGACCTCCTGCCTTATCTCCGGACAAGACAATAGTGAGAGAAGTAAAGAAGCCACTTCAAAAAACCAGATATTCATATTGACTTTTAGTTTTTTCTTAATAGACGTTAATACCAACAAGAAGGACCTGTGCTTGTGTCATCAGAAGATACATACGGACAAGAGAGAGAATTAAACAAGCAAGAGCTCCAGGTACAGCGACACGAGGAATGCAGACAAAAAACGCAGGCCAGAAAGAACAAGAATCTTCGGTGTAAAAAACAAACGCCCATATGCCTTGCAAACCTGAGTAGGCTTCGTCATTGCGTACAGCAAAAGAACGTGCATCAGCAGCACTGCCAGTTTCTCCACAAGTACCATTAATTTATAAACGACCTGCGTTGCACGTTTTCTGGTAAAATCCGAATGCTGACAGAATCAGATTCCATGATCGATCAACAAAAAGTCACCGATTTGGTGTACATTAGGCTTCCAACAAGGCATCGGATAACATAAGCCAAGTTGCAAGATTGATCACTAGCAACCGAAACCAACTGCACGTCAATCACGAGCATAAGTTACAGGAACGACAACAGACTGCAGGCATAAAAGCATAACGATAAGTAGGGTCCAGCTAGCATAGATAGGTGGTCTAAATTGCGTCAAGCTCCATGGCTCAGCGATCATTAGCGTCATTTAGATACACATAAGGTGGTGAATGACCCTAGGAAGTTCATCCGGAATGGTTCCTAAATCCTACATAATCTTAAGGCCTACAGCCCTGGAGCATAAGTTACAGGAACGCCAAGTTAAGAGACATTTCTGAAGATCGTATCTTCAGGCAGAAAGCTGCTGCCTTCAACACAGCTCAGCCAGGATGCTGCGAAACTGTCGTTCGGCGTCACCACATTCTTCCTGAGCGACGCTTTCCTCTGCTTTCAGCCTCGAGAGCTCTGCATCTTCATCTTCTTTGTTCCTTGAAATCTGCTCTGCTTCCCTGCGAAGGCACTCAAGTTTCTGCTCAAGCTGAAATATAGCTTTATTCTTTTCATCAAGCAGTGCATCATTTCGGGACACGGCAGATGCCTTCCCCTGTATCTGTTCTTTCAGCTTGTCCCTGTCTCCGAGGTGCTTGGTGTAATCAGATTTGATCTGGTGCAATTTGTTCAGGCTAGGCTGCAAAAACTGAACATTGAATCCATTTTCCTCTAAATGGGCAAGTGTACTGATCTTCTCATCAAATAATGCAATGCTGTCTGCTATGCGTGATTTCTTTATACTTTCAACCAAGCTGGCATACGACACCATTAGACCTAAAGCCATTCCTTCACGCAATGCTGGCAAAAATTGCTGAAGTGGAAGGAAATGTGGTCGCTGTCGTGCCTTCTGAAACACATCCATTGCTTCAATTAGAGACCAGACGGGTGAGGTCTTCATGAATGGAAGCTGCTGACCAGAGATTTGAAACAAAGGCAAGTGTGAAGACATAGAACTCCCAGCAACTGAGCAACTCCTTAATAGAGTGTTGTCAATGGTGAACTGTGAGCTCCTAGCATTCTGGAAACGTAGTAGGATTGGTCTCTCATCCACTTTCCCCCCATTCTGTTCAACTGTGCGATCAAGAGATAAGATAGGTTTCTCCATAGGACGATTGATTTCAGCTACTTGGGTAGCCGCATTCTCTGTGCATGCATCTGCATTTTGATTTGCTTGACAGATGCTATTGATCGTACCAGTCAGCTCTTCATCCAACAGACTAGAATGTATGTCAATTTCAGACACACCATTAGCACTCCACTCACAAGAACCTGCAGAAAACCTACCATTATAAAACTGCTATATCGAAATACAACATAAAACTAATGCATGTTTCGACCATGGGTAGAGTTTTCACAGCACATACCCTTTCCATTACAATTTGATTCGAAGCCCGAAGGTATTATCGGTAACAGTTCTTGATTTGTTGCTTCATTTAAATTCATTTTATCCTCCAATGTTCTGTTAGGCTGCTGCCGAGTATGAGGTCCTCGCATCTCCAACTGTCTCAACATATTACCAGAATGAGAAGCCGCCGACTAATAGAAATATCTGATCCAAGACAAAAGGTTCTTACTTCGATGGAAGATTCTTTCAGTCGCCCTGCCACTTTCTTTCTACCTCTCTGCTGGACAGTACTATTTGCATCCAATGAGATGTGTGAGCTCGATGATTCTTTGAAGCCTTTCTTTTTAGCCACTGCAGATTGTACAGCAATTGTTAGATTTTGATCCACCATCTTCTCGATGAATCAGTGTTAAGAGGAACTACTAACATTTCTTAGAGGTAAGAACCTTCTTATTTGAACCACTATCAGCCCCTCCTGACACATGCTAAACATTGACAAATAGAACAGAAAATGCAAATGAATATGGATAATAGAAAGGAGAAGTTTTAGAAGTTGACAGTCACAAGACTTACCACATCAGAAGCCCTTATCTGTTTATTCAGCACTGAAGGGGTATTGCAATTTGTAGATGCACTCAAAGCACAAACAATTTCCTTACTAGAGAAATTGTTGTTTCCCTTCAACTGAATCTGCACCTGAAAAAAGATTGACATGGACAGTGATTGTAATTTGTAAATTCTCTACATGTAAAAATTACTCAGCTACAAGACATAATGGTGGGGACCCACATTATCAGAGGCATCATTCTTTCCCTGAAGTGCTAAAAAAGGGTGCATTTTCCCCCGTTTATGCTTGGAAGTATATTTCTTTACCTGGAGTGCCTGGGCAGAGAGCGACCTTACCTGTGTCTGGTGGGCAGCATTATTTCTGCGAGATGACATTTTCTGTTTTTTCAGTTCTGCAATCGAAAGCGTATCACAGGCTTCATCAGCACTTCTTCCACAGACAGGTGTATTAAGCTGACAATCGGAAAGCATCATGTCAGATAGGACTTCTTGATTAACCACTGTTTCCCCAATACCATTTGTTAGAGATTCGTTCTGAGGTGTTGGATGTCCTGAGGAAGCATCAAGAAGTCCCTTCGTTGGTACTGCACAGCTACTCACTATTCTCTGTGAAAGCACTTGGAAATTGTTCTTTCCAGGCTGCGGATAATAAGATTGTGGAGAATGACTGCTTGCTGGTGACTTGCATAATACAGATAAAGGAGTGTCCATTTCAGACTCTGACGCATGTTCGGAACCTTCAGTTAACATGAATTCTAGTTGCTGCAGTTCTTTCCTTGACCTTTTTGGGGCAGAAGATTCAGTATCATGTCTATGTTGATCATCACTGGATGCCACATCAACAGGTGAGCTTGGACGTTTTCCAGATAAAGACTGCCGCCTATTGTGTTGTCTCTGTATAAGTAAAGAAATATCTATAATGGATCATGCAAGTTGAAATATAGGCTATGTTCAAACCACACAACAAATTGGTTATCTAATATGATCAAAAGAAATGATTTAAAGTCACAGAGTAACCAATGCATGTGATTGCACAATGGCAAGCATAATAACATGATTGAACTAAGCAATATGTGCAATTGGTCAGTAATCCATGCACCTGCATAACTGTAAACATACTGAGAATGTCATAAGACTCGTAAGCAAACATTGCAGTTGGTCCAAATAGCACAATTATTGCAAGCATTCACATGAGACATCATATCTCATCAATTTTCAACATAAATAAACACTCCATGGAGAAAAGCCATGAAAAGAATAGACCATTAGTGAAGAGATTTTTCATACAGATTTTTGAATTAATAAAACTTTAAAGCATAAAAGTTCAAGTGTCATGTATTGCAAACTAAATGCAAGAACACATGCCTAGAAGGTAATGATGGACCAAAACAAAACAACACTGAACAACCAACTGTTAAACCAACTAACTACAAGCATGCTTAACTATTGGTCCAAATAGCACATTCCACCACAGACTAACTTCAGCCTCCGCCTTGTCAGGGCTCCAGCCCAACACGTAACCGCACACCACATAAAGCCTCCCTTCTCTTACCATGTGCCGTGCAGCCCATCCCACCACCAAGTTACCCGACAATTCCACACACCTCCTAATTAGAACAGCTAGGTGCCAAAGCCGAGGACAGAGTATATGAGATGAACCTTAGTTCATCAGCGTAAATACCGTACAGAAGATGGCCGAAACGGCACGGCTGAAGGGGGGACTTTAGAAGAAAGGGGAGATCATGGACTGAGGAGAAGAACTTGAGGGGGAGAGAGACTAGAATAACTTTCTTCATATTGCTTAATAAAAATAAGATAAACTCCCATCCTTATATAGATTGGATGGCTTGACCCTAAGGAACTTATCTTTAATATTATGGAAATAGATTATCCTAACAAATCTAATCTTATCAATAAGGAAACTAATCCAATCAAATCGGAAAAACTAATCAAACCTGGGAACTTGGAATGGTGTTAACGACGGTTGATGGTCAAGGCGTGAGGGCCTTAACACTACCCAATGTCAAGGAAGTTGCCGAAAGTGAGGGCCATCGGTGTGGGACAGCAGTGGCGTGCTTCCCGCCACAAGAAGTGATGAGGATGGAAGAAACACGACAACATCGCGAAATCTGAGACGCTTCCGGCGGTGCAGATCACACAGCAGCATCTACCCGTGCCTTCTTATTCTCCTCCTTTTCCATCAGCTTAGCCACCATAGCCGCCATGTCTACCAAGATGGCTTTCATGTCATCTACGCTGACACTCACCTCATTGAGGGTGGTCCTCATGGCCTTGAAATTATCGGCAGCAGAAGCCATGGTGTTAGTTCTGATACCAAATGTGATAAACCTTAGTTCATGAGGGTAAATACCATACAAAAGATGGGTGGGACGGCATGGCTAAAGGGAGAGGCTTTAGAAGAAAGAGGAGATCATGGACTGGAGAGAAGAACTTGAGGGAGAGACTAGAATAACTTCTTATTGCTTAATAAAAATAAGATACACTCCCATCTTTATATAAATTGGATGGCTTGACCCCTAAGAAACTTATCTATAATATTATGGGAATAGATTATCCTAACAAATCTAATTTTATCTATACGGAAACTAATCCAATCAAATCGGGATAACTAATCAAACCAAATCGGTGCTACATGTGAACAGGAACCACGCACTGTTCATGTGAACAGTAACCACGCACATGACAGTATAACAAAAACTGGGCATGTTGTTTGATACTTTGGCCAAAGCTGGAGTGTTCTACAAATTGTATGCAGTGCGGTGTCACTTGTCAAACATATGCTTGCTTGTAACTCCTTGCTGGACATAAGTCAGACTTAGACATGAAGCTATCACTTATTGAAAATAGTTATGAGCAATCCCAAGTGCAATGTGACAATGAAGGAACGCGGAGAACAACTCATAGGACCCATTGCAAAGAACCCAATACAAGCTTCGCATATTATGGGAAGAATGATAGCTGAATAAGATTGCAGAGAGTTATCGGATCAACAACAGCATGATAATAGCTCCACAGCAGCATTCACATCTTCAGATTCTGCCAATGTCCACAAAAAGGGATGAAAACACAAAGAAACAGTTCTTCCCACAAATTGTTCTTGCATGTATTTAGGAGAGAGTATGTCGATATCTTTACCAGTACTCTTGAAAATTCAACATTGAGCAAGCCATAAGGAAAAGGTTGGATGGATTGTAGGAAGTGGTAATGATCATCTGGTTTCAAAGTACTAAACTGGTGGGTGGAGGGGATTGAGGGCACCAGTCTCCTCATCTCCCATCAAGAATAACATTTTCCCCCTCCCAAATAAGTTTATAAGGTGTGTCACCCAACCTCATTTCCTTTCATTTACTCGAAGATCCAAACAATTCAAGCTAAACAAATTCACCCTAATCCATGCATGGCTGAAAGCAGTAAAGTTTACAGAATCTACATCATCCACAAGACTATAACAGCAAACAAACTGAAATTACGGTACAAGTTATGCACCCAACTTCATTTCCTTCCCCATTGACTCAAAGATCCAAACAATTCAAGACCAAACAATTTCACCCTAATCCATGCATGGCCGAAAGCAGTAAAGCCTGTGGTATCTACATCATCCACAAGCCTATACCAGCAAACAAACTGAAATTACGGTATAAGGTATGCCACCCAACTTGATTTCCTTCCATTTACTCAAAGATCCAAACAATTCAAGACCAAACAAATTCACCCTAATCAATGCACTGCCTAACGCAGTAAAGCTTACAGTATCCACGTCATCCACAAGACTATAACAGGAAACGAACTGAAATTACGAGCTAGCAAGCACAGCTAGGAAGTGGATTTTGCCGTTGTTACCTTAGGACTCACAATCCTCCAATGCTTGCCATTCCACTTGTACTGAGCCTTCAGCAACTCCGGCACCTTTGTCAGCAGTACCTCATTCTCCTTGCTGTCAACGCTAACCTCATACTCACCCTCCCCAACAACCCTGCGCACCACCCCTGGCGACCACGCCCCATCACAATAAGCCTCCACTGCGGCACCTGGCCCAAGCCGGAACTCGCTCCCCCGTGGGGAATGCTCCACGGCCGGTCTGATGAACCGCCAATGCAGGTACTCCACCGCCTTCCCCCCACTTTCCCCCTCCTCCAGATCGAAGTACTCCACGAGGAAGCTCAGCCTATCGATCACCTTCGTCACCGTCGCGGGGAACCAAGAGTATCCGTACACCTCCCGGTCCCTCACCACCTCCACCTTGTCCCCGACCTCGTAAACCCTAACCGCGAGACTCGGCTGAACGACCATCGCGACCTCCGACGGGACCCAATGGCCGTCGACGTAGTCGCGGCGGGGGCGGACGAGGTGAGGCGGGAAGGTGATCACCTCACGTGTGATGGGGAACGCGACAGTGAGGGGGTTGGTGGCGAGGACGATGCCGGACCACCAGCCGTCGTTGTGGAAGGCCTCAACGATGTCGTGGAGCTGGAGCGGCTCCGGGGAGGACAGGGGAGGCGGGGGCCGCGGGCGGAGGTGGGAGGGGGCGAAGGACTCGACGAGGGTGGCGCCGTCGTCGGTGAGGAGGTGGGAGTAGGTGACGGTGTAGCGGGCCGGGCAGCGGCGGCCGCGCGCGGGGACGAAGCCCACGACGGTGGCCTCTAACCAGGAGCCGTGGAAGCCATCCTCGTCGACGCGGACCTCGACCTCGGTGCCGGGGGGCAGGGGGCCGGCCGGCTGCGCGGGGCACGGCGGGGAGGCAGGGGACGGGGAGGGGGAATGCGACCGCGGCGGCGGGGGGGAGGCCTTCGTCGTCCTGCTCCAGCCGCGGTGGTGGCGGCGGCGCCGGCCGACGAGTGCCGGCGAGCGGCCGGCCATCGGGGGAATGGGGTTTTGGGGTTGGGGTTTTTGGGTGGTGGGCGTCACGTCACGGCGTGAGGGGGAAGTGCGGGCCCTGGCCTTTCGCCTTTCCGAGATTTGTGATCGAGTTTTCGCATCAAAGCGACGTGGACGCAGTCTAGACCAATTAGTCCAGTTCACTAAAAGTGGGACCACGGGGTACATGGGACCACATGTCAGTGGTGTTTTAGCTGGGGAGATGAAGTTGAGCGGTTTAGTAGTTTTTCGCGCGGGTGGTACTGTTGCAGCAGGGCGAGGAGGCAGGTGGCGCAAAATGGTAGCGTGGTGTGAGGTCTGGGGCCACCTGTCAGTGGGCCAAAGCGTATGACAGGTGAGGACAAGAGTTGGCGTCGCAGGCTTTTTTTTTTTTTGCATTTTTGTCAGTGGTAGTGCGCTCGGGCTGCGAAAACATGGGGCCAGAGGTCAGTGGATGGGTAATATGTCTGTATCATGTAGCGATTTTATTTACATCGATTAAAATTATATGTAATTATTTTTTATAAGTTTTTATATAAGTTATTATTATTAAAAAAGGTATGAGCACAAGTCAATATAAACACTTCTTAGACTCATTTGAAATACAAGAATTTCAATGAAAATAATTTAATTCAAGCAGAAATTAGAGAAAAAATCATGTGTGCCAGACAGAGTCTAAGATGAAAATTATACCAAGGGAAGAGAGTGCTGGAACTAATGGCGCGACTGCCGACCTAGCAGGCTCAAGCTCAGGGTGGCATTTCGACCTTTTGAAACAGATCCGACCACTGATTTCTTGTTGGTGCATCAGGGGTCAGATTTCACACCATCTGATCATAAATCGTCCTATATTAGCACATAATCCTCCCGGATTAGGGAAATAAATAAATAAATATTGGCGAAACAAAGCGTCAAGTAGTTCAATGGTTTTGTTGTAACTTGCAATGTCTCCGAAAGGTGGGCTAAGACCTGGGTTCCAAACCAGGCCTAAGGCATTGCTCCAGCTTCAAACTAAACCTTCGACATATTACAACAGTGCCACTTGTGTTGCATAGCAAAAAGAGTGTTTGTGACTTAAAAGAAATAAAAGGAAAGAAAAGAGTGGTTTGCTACGGCCTAAGAGCAGGTATAATAAGAGGCTGTTAGTAGGCTGTATGCTGAGGTGGAGGAAAGAGAGGAGGAGAGAGAAGAGAGGTGGGCTGTAAGTTTACAGCCAGCTGAAGCACAAGAACCAAGAAACTTTGTGAGAGAAAGGGGTGGGTCATACAGCCTTCAGTTGGCTGTAAACTACTATATAAATAGGCTGATAAGTGGGCTGTAAGTGTCCATACAGCCAGCTGAAGGCTGTATTATTAGCCTTGCTCTAAGGGAGCTACATTATTGTATGGGCAATCATCAGTAAGTTTAATAGTAGTGGCATTTTCCGTGCGCGCGCACGTACGTGTGGATGTGCTGTAGCCCCAACAACAGGCATTCATGCATCTCCAAATTAAACGGCAGCAATGCATCCACTGTCAATTGAGGGTTCATATTGGTTTTGTTGGTGAACTTTGATATAAAATAAATAGTAGTAGTTAACAAATATGAATTTAAGAAAAAGGACACACACGGTAGGAAAAGATACGTGTATATGATCGGAGCAAAAAGAGTAGGATGCATGATATACTCATGATCTTCTGTCTTATCTTCGAAGCTAAAAAAGTAGAAAAATTATTTTAAAAATGGATTTTTATATTAATTTTTAACTTTTTTAAACAGAAACTGGAAGCATGAACCTATACCGATGTGTCCTGATTTCGCTGGCTTGTTCGATGATCAGATGGCACCGATCAGGCGACGTGTGAACATGCATACAAATGGGCATATGCATGCCTCTTGGATCTACGTACGCGCGCGATCCGCGCAAGATACCGCTTGTCTGCTGCTGCTGCTGCTGCTGTATGTATGTATATGTATAAGCTGCTGATCGGCCCCGTACACGCAACAATCAGTAGCTGCAAACATGCAATCCACTTGGCGCGCCGCCGATTAGTTAATCACCACCGCGCCTCTGCTGCATCTCTTGGCTTTTACGGCACTATAATATATGTAGCTACTAATTAAGAGCAACTCCAGCAAGACCTCTACTTGAACTCTCATCCTACTTTTGAGGGCCGAGGGGCAAAAAACTCACCAGCAGGGCCCCTACTTGAGCCCTCAAAAGTAGGGGGCCCTCAAATCTCCCCCTCGAGCCCTCATTCCTGGGGTCTGGAGGGAGCCCCTACTTTTGAGGGCTCAAGTAGGGGCCCTGCTGGAGTGAGTTTTTTGCCCCTCGGCACTCAAAAGTATGATGAGATGACGGGTGGGTCCTATGTGTCATCCCCTCTAAGAATGAATTTGAGGGTCCTGTTTTGAAGGCTCCTGCTGGAGTGTAGCTCAAAAAACAGAGCTCTCAAAAGTAGGGAGAGCCCTCAAATAAAAAGTAGGAGCCCTATTTTGAGGGCTACTGCTGGAGTTGCTCTAAGTAGACGTAGCTCCCGCGCGTGCACACGTACGTACGTGTTGTTGTTAGCTGAAGGCCCAACAACAGGCAGCAGCAGGACATGCGGCCGAGCTAACTTAAGAACTGTTCCAAACAGATTTGAGCTTTAGATTCTGCTTATTTCATTTTAAGTTTCTGATTTTTTAACTTATTTTTACTATTTTTAAATTTCTTTTTTTTTGATTTTTTAGTTTTTTGAGCTTTTTTACCGTTCTTTTTTTCTGTATTCGTTTGCATTGTCCGTGATTGGCTAAGTTGTTTTTTCTATTTTTAAATTTTTTAAATTTAATTATGCCAAATAAGACCATCAGGTACAGTGTAATTTCAACCTGCTTCAGTACAATTTCAGTCATAAGTCACTTTTTTCAATCGAAATGAGCGAGCTGTCAGCTTCCAACTATGGCAGTTGATTTTTAACTGAAATTGCATTGTACCTGCTGTTAATTTTTTCTAAGTCATTCAATTAAAAAATTAAAAATAAGAAAAATCATATTTATATATTTATAGACAATACAAAGAAATTAAAAATTAAAAACCCGAAATTAAAAAATAAATGTATTCTAAGCGGCTTCCACTTCTGAAGCATAGACTTAGGTCATATTTTTTTCAGCTTTTGGCTTCTGTTTTTGACTTTTCTATAGTAACTAGCTTTTAAACGGAGTGTCTTTTTAAGATAGGGTCAACTAATTAATTATAGTACATACTATACCGATTTCATTTATATCGGTAAAAACCGCACGTGAATTTCTATTACTCTGTAATCTCTCACAGAACAGCTTAAAAGACACAAACCACAACCAAAAACCATATACTTTAACCAAAAAGAATATGCCATTAGATTAACTTGTTCGCGGCCGGTTGGCACCCACCGCACGCACCGTGGTGAAGCGGCCGGGAAGAAGCTTCTGCGATGGAGATGGACCGGGCCCGCCAACAGCTCCACATGGTAGCTAGTTTCTACACAAATTTGACCCCTTTTGGACTGCATGGATAATGCATGCATGGATGCCAAATCTTCTTGTCCTACATATTGGTTGGGGCATCCGAGCTGGGGCGTATGTCCATGTGCAAGTGCACGAAAGTGTGTGTGTGTATACACACACACACTAGTCAAATGTATATACGTTACAGCAGAGAGTTTCAAAAAATAGGGTGATATAAGTAATAGATTAACAACTGAGAAGCATTAACAAAGGTTGTAGTGGTACTTATGACGTATCACCCCTGCTACAAAAAATAATAGAGCCAAATGAGCAACATCTTGATTATTTTAAGGCAGTATTGTCAAATCTTTATCCCAAATAGATTAAACACGGGATTTAACACAATTGAACATCCAAGTGAGAGCAGAAGGGTAAGTTTGACATAAAAATACGCCTCTTGGCACTACACCATGGCATGAATCCACCGTCATACCATCTGTAGGCGAAAGTCCCCTTTAACATCAGCATGTCTGTAGCAAAGACCTTTACCGACAGAAAATATGTGTTGGGAGAAAGCCTGTCGGTAAAGGTCTTTGCCGACAGACCAAACCTTTACCGACAGACTGTCTGTCGACACTAATCAAGTTTTACCGACAGACTACTTTTACCTACAGACAAACAATTGCCGACAGACAAATAATTGCCGACAGATGTTCTATAGAGAAATAGCACATACACCGACAGACCATCTGACGCATCACAAAATAACAGATTTTTTCAGCATATCTATATATATGAAAATCGCATAATATTGCAGTCAACACCAAATTACTTCATACATACATCCATTCAACACATATAATCCAGAGTTGCAACATGTTTCACGCATACATCCAAAATGTCACACACAAATATACATCCAGATTATAGTTCTAAATTGCTCTAGAATTCGATAAGTACACCACAAATAGTCCAAAAGCTCACATAGCTCAAACAATAGTTCTCCATAACATCAGGTAGCATGTCACCATGTCCAAAAGATCACAAAAGATCAGCTAGCATGTCATCATGTCCAAAAGATTGCATTAACCATAGATTCTAACTAAGTTATGTATGTATTACAAAGCATCAACTTCAGCCCTGGGTACAAAGCATCTAGAGGCCACCACCAGCAGTGAGCAAAAGTTCCACACCTAGCACATGTTGGTCCAAAGTACTATTCCAGCACAGTCCCTGTAAAAGAAACAAAATGAACAGCAACTTGAGCTCTTATCTAGCACATGAACTAAAAAACAAATTTTAGAATGACAGTAGTTTCCATTTGTTGGCAAAAGATAAACACCTTCATTAAGATGAACACAAAAAGACATTCATTTGAACACAAAAAGACATTCATTTGATCAATTATGACTTATTAGCAGAGCCTGTAATCCTGTCCACCTACTAGAAAAGAATGGATTGGAAAAAAATACCTCCATTTTGGAGCTTTGTAGATTTGTTGCTAACCTTCAACTGCCAAATTTCCAATATCAATAATTTATATTTACAATGTGATGCAGACAACTAAAAAACTTAAAATACTATAAGTTGCAAAATCATACCCTATTGTTTGGCCATGCAATGGACATGTACTGAGCATCGATTAGAGTTTCCATATCATCATATGGACGGGGAAGCAGGGCATCTCTTTTCAGCACAACATTTACAACAACTTCATAGAACTGAACACCAAGAGGTTCACCTCCCACTATGGTGCTAGGGCCAGTTGATAGAATTATTGCTTTAGCCACAGGGATATCATTCCTCAAGACAGCATATAATATAACATCCCTTCCAACCTAAAGGGCATACATTTCAGCGAGGAGTAATATAAAACAATATTTAAGTGCATAATTGAAAGCAGGGATTAGATAGTTGAGAACATTACAAGGTTTTCTTCTCCACTGCAGGAGGCCTCGTGGCTTCTTCTTGTGGCTGCATTGCTCCTTGATGGCACCCTTGGACTAATAACTTTTCTACGGATAACAGCGTCATCCTCATCCAATAGCATATTATCCATACGCCCTTGCTGATTTGAATTATTAAACTCTTCAAGTTCTGGTTCGATCCTTGGGCTCTACAAAAGCAGCGGAATAAGTTTTCACAAAGGGTGTCTAAAATTAATGATATTTTCCTTATGAAAAAGGATGATGGAAAACTAAAAAAAAGGATGCTGCAGTGTAACAATTAGGAAAAGGATGACTGAGTACTGAGTAGTTTCAGATTCAGGGTTGGATGTATTCAATTAGCTATATGTAGTAAGGTAATCAATTGTGTAAAAAAATGATCTAAAATTTATCTTCTACTTCAATAGGATGAAGATCACTTCTTATGCCAAGAGCTTGAAGGTCCAATCGAGAATTCAAGTTATCCTTAGATTTCTTGTCAGTACCCAACAATGTATTAATTATATTATCACATACGTTCTTTTCAATGTGCATGACATCAAGATTATGACGCAAGAGCAAGTCCTTCCAATATGGAAGCTTAAACCAAATGGACCTCCTTTTCCATATATTAATTGGTTCCCCCTCCTTGCGCTTTCGTTTTTTTGATAGGTTCTTCCTAGATGGATCCTTGCCAAAATTTGGTTCCATGCCTTCGGTTTGCACCAAAATTTCCTCTCCAGACAATGGTTTAGGTGCTGACTGAAGCTCAGTAATACCATCAAATGACTGACTATCAAATCTAAATGGGTGGTTTGCATGTAAGAACCTACGATGCCCATGTAACAAGTCTTGCCCCCATTTTTTAATCGAAGAGAACATGTAAATGAGTGGCACTTGAGACATGCTACTTCACCTGAGGTAGAACATCCAGCCACATATCCAAGACCTGGATAATCTGAAATGGTGCATAATATGGCAGCACACAGCTGGAAGTACTCATCCTTGGAAGCATCAAAAGTTCTAACTCCATTGATAAACATATCTACCATATCATCAACTAGTGGCTCCATAAAAACATCCATATCACTGCCAGGAGCATATCGACCAGGAATTATCAAAGAAATAATGAAATTAGGTTGCTTCATACAAATCCATGGTGGAAAGTTGTATGGAATTAGAATTACCGGCCAAATACTATAAGAAATATTCATGGATCTGAATGGGTTGAACCCATCTGTAGCTAATGCAAGTCTAAGGTTACAACTATCTGCAGCAAAATCTGGATGTTTATGGTCAAAATCCTTCCAAAGAGGAGAATCTGCTGGATGCCTAAGCAAACCATCTTTTGTGCGCTCTTCATCATTCCATCTTGCTAAGCCTGCAGTTCTAGAGCAAAGAAACAACCTTTGGAACCTTCTCTTTACAGGGAAATAGCGAAGAACCTTATTAGAAACCTTGTGTACGCGTTTCCCATTTGGACTCTTCTTTTCCGATTTCCACCGTGAAGTTTTACACTTTGGACAACATTCAGCATTAGCATTATCCTTCCAATAAAGAATGCAATCATTTATACATGCATGAATGCTGACATATCCAAGTCCTAGGCATTTGATAGTTTTCTTGGCTTCATTGTAGTTTTTTGGTAGTGCTGACCCTTCAGGGAAAGCTTCGTTAAGTAGATCAAGTAATAAGTCAAAACTCTTATCAGACCATCCCCTGAGCAACTTGGTGTGAAGTAGTTTTACAATGAAACGCAGCTTTGAATATTTCTTACACCCTGGGTATAGGTCTTGCCCATAATCATTTGATAGGTTCCTAAGAGCATCCAAATCTTCATTTGTTTGCATTGGATCACCATCATCCTCAAAATCCCCACCTTTGTCTAACCCACATGCTAAGTCTCTAAGCAAATCAGAGATATCATCATTTTCGCTAGACCCCTCCATATCCCCAACCTCATCATACTCAGGACAGTTCAAAAAAGATTTATCTTCCCCATGGAACATCCTTATCATGTAACCTTCTTCAAAGCCCTCACATATCAAATGCTCACGAACCTCGCTTTCATCTCTCCAAACTGAACAAACACATTTTCTACAAGGGCATTGTATCTTGTTGCCTATGGATGAATTACTAAACACATGTTGTAGGAATTTGTTCAGTCCTTGCAAATATATTGTTGTATGCCTACGTGAAATACATCCATATATATCAGTTACTATATAATGGAGTGGAGAATATAGACCTAAAATAATTGGAAGTGTTTCATATACCTAGGCTTATCCATCCACCCTCTATCCATGGTGCACCTTTGTTATTTTCACAAGCAAACCAGCCAAACCGAAAATACATGTTGTAAGTTCCCCAACAATTGCAAATATACGCATTTCACATTTAGGCCGTAAAACTAAAAGCTACTAAAGATCAATGATTTTAATCACAAGCAAGCAGATAACAGTATCAACCCCAAAACTAAGTAACAGGAAAGTATCATGTTACCAACCTGGTGTCTAGAGATGTCAGCAGCAAGCTCAAACTTCCACCAGGGTGATCCCGTCGTCCTCCCCGAGACGATGCCAACAAATTTCTTTGAACAACTATTAGGGTTACCTGCATGTACAGCATAATTACACATTTTATCATCGTCTTGACCAAAATAAATTCAACAGTACAATATATTATAATAATGGCAGCCTAGTTCAGCAGAACAAGGAAATAAAACATATGCGCAGCCCAGGTTCATTTGAACAGGAAGCAAGGTGCACAGGACAGGAGCCTAGTTTAGCAAAATAAGGCTCATTTGAACAGGTCATGATGCAAGGCACACAGTTGTTCATATCATGAAGTATATCATCCGTTGGAATAGCAGGCAGATTGCAGTTTATCATTTGACAGGTAGTTTATGATACCATTCAAACAAGAGAGCGGTATGTCATGAAAAAGAGCAGTATATTATCTGAATATATAATGAGTACTAATCTCTACATTTCCCAGCATACATGCTACTATTGTCGTAATTAAAAAGAGTGGTACATAATCTATAGAAATATCAGTAATGATGTTCATAGATGAAACAGAAGTACATCATTTAAGCAGTAATATTGTCATCTGAAAAAAGAAGTATAGCATGGAAAAAAAGCACTATATACTCTCCGGCTATATAGGTGGCTAAAAATTTGCAGAAGGTATATATACATGCACCTAGACGTTTAAAGAATCGGATATATACTGCTGAATGGATGTATATGTGTTCTGCTCTCTGAGAAATTATGTTACTACATGAAGCATATAAGGATTTAGATAACTCAAACCCTTGAGCTAAGAGCCCTGGTCACAAAACAGCATAGCAACTTGCAATGGGTGGTGGCGGTCACGGCCGGGGGAGGGGTGGCGACGCCCGGAGGAAGAGGGGCGACGGCAGGGAGAAGGGGCTGCGGCGCACGGGGGGAGGGGCGGCGGCTCACCGGGGTAGGGGAGGCGGCGCACGGGTGGAGGGGCGGCGGCGCATGCTGGGAGGGGCGGCGGCGCACGGGGGAAGGGGAGGCGTCGCACGGGGGGAGGGGCGGCGGCGCACGGGGGATCGAGGAGCGGCGGCGCACGGGGTGAGGGGCAGCGGCTCACGGCGGTAGGGGAGGCGGCGCACGGGTGGAGGGGCGGCGGCGCATGCTGGAAGGGGAGGCGTCGCACGGGGGGGAGGGGCGGCGGCGCACGGGGGATCGAGGAGCGGCGGCGCACGGGGGGAGGGGCGGCGGCTCACGGTGGTAGGGGAGGCGGCGCACGGGTGGAGGGGCGGCGGCGCATGCTGGGAGGGGCGGCGGCGCACGGGGGAAGGGGAGGCGTCGCACGGGGGGAGTGGCGGCGTCGCACGGGCGGGGAAGGGGAGGCGTCCCACGGGGGTCGAGGGGCGGCGGATAACGGGGAGAGTGTTCTGCGGGATCGAGGCGGCTTCGCGGTTTTGACACAGTACACTTGCATAAGCATATTTGGCCAGCGCGCCAAACTTCCGTCCACACGCGCGGGTTACTAAATTTTTTGCGCGCACAACAATTGCCAACACACAAAGATTTAGCCACAGATATGCTGATGTTGTTCATACAATTACCGACAGATGATTGGTCCCAATAGATCAAGGGTATTACCTACAGATACTTTGTTGTTGCTTTGGACTATTCCCGACAGACAGTCTGTCACTATGCTTTACCGACAGACTGTGTGACGTTAAATGTCAACTTTTCCCCACAGACGACTGATGCTAAAAATTTACCATGGTGTAGTGTGGGCGCGAAAACCTATTGTGGAGCCTAATCGAAACTCACAACTACTTTTCTTTGAGCCATTAAATACGACAGCTTCCTGGATGACAATTGCTACATCAAAGTATCCAACACTGATTGAATGAAGACGAGGGGAATGACTATAAGATCACACATAACGTTTACGTACAAAACTGAGAGCAATCTCACCTGTGAGATGCATGCATTCCATCCATCCTTGTCTAATTTTTTGTTCACATCTGATTATTCGTTTTTCCATCCTGTAACGCTTGCAAAGCTAAAAGGAAGATAAAACTTAATGTAATGTTGATAAACATACATGTTGCTCGCAAGTTATGGTAATAACTAGTTTCTTCATTTACTGCTTGATTGTCTAAAAGAGAGCAGGGGAAGGTTGTTGACAAATACAACTAATTAGTGTCAATGCATACAATTAATAAATAAAATCAACACATCCAATAAAACAACCGTTTTTATTATTTTTTAAAAAGAGGTGTTCAATGGTAGAAAGCAAGAAGCTGAGTAAGAAAGGTGCAAAGCAAAAAAGAAAATTTAAATAAAAATTTGTCCTTACACATTTGTTATCAATTCAATGAACATAGCGAACTTACAAATTAGGCAGGTAATCACCTGCCGTCTGGTGGGCGGAAGGTAGGCGTCTGCTGTATGCTCAAGGGGCGACAAGTGCCACACGTCGTTTGCTCCGCGCTGCCGTCCATCCACCGAACCGTATAAACGATATTTTTTTGTCAATACGATGCGTATACGAGTGTTTTTATAAATGTAATGTGAAAACATGACAAAAAGTGGCTTTGATTCCTTAGCTCGGCGCGGCGCGGCCACCACCAGCCGCGCACGACGTACCGTACGGTCCATGGAGCCAGCCGCACGCTCTTGCCATCACGCGCTCCGCGCCGCGGTTTTCTTCCTTTCCTCCGCGCACGCGCGCGAGGAGCGTCCCATCCGCGCGGTTAAACGCATGCCAGCATTCACATTTCCGCCCCCCACCGCAGGTTGCACGCACGGCGTTTATTCGACAGCGTACTCAGCTGCTTCTGTCTACTCCGGCCAACATCCTTCATGCCTAGTAACGGCATACATATATGTACCGGCCAGCACCTTTCAGGAACATCCAACTTTGTAACTATGTGTTAACACGGAAGACAAAAGAAGCGAAGTTTTTCTGTTCTTTTCCATTTTTTTCCTGCAACGTAGCATTAGGAAACGATATGTACAAACTCAAACACATTGCTCTCTCCAACATTCTGCATGGCTAGTAACGGCATACAAATATATACACCAGCCAGCACCTTTCAGGAACATTCAACTTTGTAACTACGTGTTGACATGGAAGACAAATTTTTTTTCTGCAATGTAGCATTAGGAAACGATATGTATAAACTCGAACACATTGCTCTCTCCAACTTCTGATGTACTCCAGCCTATACGTCTCTGGAATCCGCACTGTGCGTGCGTGCGTGCGTACGCACGTCGCCCTCGGACGGAAAGCGATCGAGCGGCAGAGAAAGGGACTTGGCGCGATCAACGGCTTTGGGATCGCCCACGCACATGGACGTCGCCGTTCCGTCGTACGCCAGCGCTCGATCGAATCGGCTCTGGCGTCGCTCTCCGTCATGGCCCCCTGGCTCGGAAAAAAAAATTTGAGAATGTTAGCGACTACGACGACGGCGACGACGGTGGTAATAATACCCTAAACAAAGCCGGGGGGCACGCCGCGCCCTCCGCCCCGCCACGTCGCCCGCGCGCGCGCCCCGGCCGGCGCGTGGCGCGGGGATTCCTGTACGGCCGGGGGAGGGAAATTCCCTGTACTTTCTGAAAATTACGTAGAGGTCCTTTTTTCTCGCGAAAAGGTCCCTGCAAGTTTTTTTCTTTGGAAAACTTTTTTGATTGCGCCCGGCGGGTTTCCGAAATTGCGTATAGGTCCTTATTTACTTACGTACAGGTCCTTACAAGTCCTCAATTTTTTCCAAAAAAGTCCTTTTTTCCCCGAAGTTGCACACGGGTCCTCGATTTTTTTCTCGATTTTTTTTATGAAACTACCTGCGAATTGCGAATTGTCGTCTCTTTTGCTTCGATCCACATGGTGGCTGGCGTGGCGTGGCGCCACGCCTACGTGGCTAGTAATGATTACGATGCATTAGTTTGCGAACCAGCCGGCCTAGCTGCTGTGGATCTTGACAGGTGGTAGGATTCTGGCGCATGGATGGGGATGGACGTAGCGTGGTCCGGTCGACCGGTGTGGCATCTGGGTTGTCTGGCGGAGCGAAGGACACGCTTAGGCCTCACGCGTTCTTGGGTTGTCTGTGCTCGATCGTAAGGCCCGGTTCTTTTCAGCTTTTAAAAGCTGCTTTTCGACTTTTCTACAGTAACTAACTTTTAAACGGAGTATTTTTTCAAGATAAGATCTACTAGTTAATTGTAGTACATACTTTACTGATTTCATTTATATCGGTAAAAACTGTACGTAAGTTTTTGGTACTCTGTAATCTCTCATACAAACAGCCCAAGCCGCAGCAAAAAAGAACAGGCCCTAAGTCGCTTGAACACCAGAAGAGACTCTCCCCGGCCCCAAAAGACTCGGTATGGTCTCCAACGCACAACTTTAATTAGTTACGTTTGTAGCATGCATACATACATACATACACATACATACATACATACATACATACATATATACACACACATATACATACATATGTGTGTATGTGTGTGTATACGGTAGCGCTATTCTGCGCGCAGTTTTGCACCCTGGAAAGTTATCACCGGTTGCGCGAAAAGTTATTACCGGCGCCTGTGAAGAAAGTTATCACCGGCTGTATTGTTTGCGTTCGGCAGTAACTTCACTTGCTACCGATGGTAACTTCATGCAGAACCGATGATAACTTTCTGGTACTGTAAAGGTTTAGCAATAACTTTATTCAGAACCGATGGTAACTTCATTAGCAACATTCTTTCTAGACCAGAGGGAGTACATATACGTAGGGGCAAGGCCCGTGGGGAATTTCCCCATCGAGGCAGGGCCAGGGCCGATCTCCCCTAGAGGAGAACATGGGTGGAGCCCCGCTATGCTAGTGGGGCAGGGACGGGGTCATCCTCCCCCCGTGGGGACCGGGTAAAAATAAAAAAATATTTTTTATAATAGAGTATAGTTTTTTTAATATAGTATATTGTGTTCTTTTCTTATATAGTTGGATAAAAACTTAAATCTTTATGTTAGAACATATATTTTGAAAAAAAGTATGCCAAATAATTATAAAGTATATGTAAAGTCACATTAGTATTTTTTAAAATTATATAAAACCTTTTTAAGCCCCGCAAGGATCCCCATGGGGTCGAGTTCTCATAGGGACAAGGGATGGACGATGATCCCCCCATTTTGCCTAACGGGGCTAGGGCTGAGGCGAGCTAACGGGGATCAAGGCAGGCCATAGGGGCCTTCTCGGGATCCTACCCATTGCCAACCTTACATACTTCTACTAATATAAAAGAGGAGTTTGTCCATTTACCACATTCCTCTTCCTTCTTCCTACCATAACACACTCCGGTATCTCCTCTTGACATACACCGACATGTGAGCCTATGTCATTAGTCGACTCCCTCCCCGAACTGCTCATGGCCTCACACTCCAACGGCTCCTTTTCCTTCCCCACACGGCCACACCATTAAGCCTCCAACCACTAGCCAAACTCGCTATTCTTGTATCTTGATCAACGTCGCTCCCTCCTCACTTCGATCAACCTCTTCTAATCCTCTCCCTCTTCCACGCCCTACACTAGTGCCTTGCCAATTGTGCAGGGTAGATCCGCGATGATTGGCAGGGCTGGTGGCTGATGCCTACGACAAGTAGATGGGCTGTCACCAAGCGGTAGCTGGCTCGAAGAGTGAGGAGGAAGATGATGATGCCAAGATCGAGGATGGCCATATCTGGTGCCATCAAGGTCAAGGATGGTCGGATCTAGCGGCGGTGGTCAGGGATCACCAGATCCGTCATACATTGACTTCTTCCTTGGGTCTGACGGTAGTAGCACAGGGATGGCTGGGTCCGACAACAGAGACCCCTCTCTCTGACTCTCCTCCACCTTCCACTTCTCCTTTTATGCAGACATGGTTGGTCGGTTCTAGCTACAACTCCATGTTCTTGATCCGCGGTCGCCCCCACTATCTCATTGTGATGACAGCTTGATCTGGTGGCACTGAAGGCGGGGATGACTGAATCCAGTGACAGTGACCTTGGGGACGTCGAATCCAAACATGGTGACCTTGGGGTCCGTCAGATCGGTCGTATCAGGGTGGAGAATGCCGATGTCAAGGATAATGACACTAAGATTAGGCAATCATGGGGGACATCGGTGAGGAGCACGATGACCCTAATAGAGTACTACAGGTGGAGGTGTACCAGTCGAATCCAAAGGCGGCGATCTCAAAGATGGTACATCCAGTGGAAGTGACCTCGGGGATGGTGGATCCGGTGGTGACGGGCCCAGTGACGCGTGGGGTGGAGCCGTCTACCGGGAGGAGGCATGGGGAGTGGAGGCGACATGGTGGCCGGGGGTGCGAGGGAGGGGATGCGGCGTCAGGTGGGAATGAAGGGGCCGGATGTATTTTTATTTACATCTAGGGTAACCTCCTCCCTTAGTTGATCCTGACCATTAGATCTCAATCCGATGGTCATAAAAAAAAGGTGGCGCGGCCAGCCCTCTTTCCCTAAGCCCAGCCCCTCAGAGCCTCTGCTACTCCTTCCCCTTGTGCACCACCATGCTGCTGTTGCACTAGGGCGGTGAAGAAGATAGAGACATAGCAGCACTCGGTGGCGAAGAAGAGGAGCATATCGTGTAGATGATGAGGCATTGGTGTACACCATCGAGGACAATGATGGAACAGAAGTGTGTACCGCCGAGGTCGACAATTGAGACATGGAGTACACCAACACAGATGATAAATAGGGAGACGAAGTACATCGGCTTGAACGAGGGTGTACACCACCGGAGGTGAGGAAGAACTGCGAATCCAACAGGTTTAGGGAGGGATCTCTTGGCAACGGCAGATTCGACCACGCCGACCTTACTCTTGATGATAAGGTGCCTTCCTTTTTTAATGTTCATTGTATGATTTGGGTCACGTTTGGTGTTATGTATCACCTTTTTTTAGAACTCTGTTGCAACACACAAACATCTTACTAGTACGAGCAAAAGGAAACCAACAGTAAAGAAAAAATGTACTTTGTATAACCTCACACTAAGGCCACATTTGGAACATCAAAATTCTTTCATATTCCCAAGGGAATTTAACTGTTTTATATGAAATGTATGCGTTGCCATGAGATATTTTGTGGGTTGTTGCTGCATTTTTGAAGATTTTGTTCTCAATAATGTATTATTCCTAGTGTGTAGAGGTACGCTTGAGCTTGACTCAAGTCACACAAACTTCACATGCGGCTGGCTAGATACGAGTATTCAAGGTGAGGAGCATGGAAGGCACTGTTCTCAGCTGCTAGAGGACTTGAATGTGATTTTCTCTCTTTGTAGTTATTTTATCTTATGAACCAGGGACCGAGTTATGAAATGTCTCTTTCTCATGGTCCTTTATGTATATTCAGGGTGGATGTACCTACTCCATAATATTAATCTAGAGTTAATGGCCTAACGGGCTTTATTAGCCCCTAAAAAAACTTCACATGCGGCAAAAAAAAAACAATATAATTCCTATGGTGTATTCCAGCTGAAACTCAATTCCTCCAATCAGAGCACTCAATTATTTCAAACTTGTCTCCACATCACCAATCTGACAGAATAGCTCCTGCTATTGAGGACTTGAGCTACACTAAACATTTGAATACATAAATAAATAATACCATTCTTTTTATTGCTCAATTACTGCATGGTTAATTAGTCTACAGCCTCCACGTGGCACAAGCCAATGCCAAAGACACAGAGCAGTAGGGCCGGCCTATCAGCAACTACCCGACAAAACCATTTCAAATCATACGTGCGCATAGGATCCAACAGGGGAAAGCAGAGCGTCGCGGCTCCGTTTCTTCCTCCGTCCAAGAAGACATGCACCGCCATTGGCCGCCGGCGATCAGCAGCCGCTTCCGAGATCCATGACCAGTTCTTGCAGCAGTTCCTCGAGCACAGCCGCCTCGACGTCGGCGCCGACGTCCCGCCGCTCCGGCTCCACGTCGGCGGCGTCCAGCCTCGACCTTGGCATCTCCGACTTGACCAGGTCGGACACCCTGGCCAGCTCTGCTCTGCGCGTGTCCCAGTAGGCGGCGCTCGTGGTGGTGGTGGTGGCCACGGCTTCGGCCGCGGCCGCGGCCTCGTTGTCGTCGCGGCCGTTCTTGGGGTTCGTGCGGTAGTAGTAGTGGTCGCCGTTGCCGTCGTTGTCGAGGTCGGCGTGGCCGGTGCCCCAGACGGCGGTGTCCTTGATGAGGTCGTCGGACTTGGCGAGCAGCTGGGTGAGCAGCGCCGGCATGTACGCCACCTCCAGGAGCTCCCGGACGATGGCCATGACGTTCTTGGGCGATCCTTGCACGTTGGAGCACTTGCTCTGGTTGTGGACAGGGGAGCACTCGAACGGGTGCTCCAGGACGGAGACGGGGCTCAGCTGCTTCTCGTCGTCGTCGGAGTCGGAATATCCCATTTCACCGCCGTCGGCGTTCACCTCCACGTCGGTCTTGACGGCGTCGATGTGCTTGGAGCAAGGAGATGGGGCGACCACCTTGAAGGAGTCGGAGAACTGCAGGGCGGCGGGCTTCCGGTTGGCCGCCTTGACGTGGAGGATCTTGGAGAGCAGGAGCCGGAGGAGCCCGGTGCCCGCCGGCGACTGCTTCTTCTTCTTGCCCCGGGTGCTCGCTGCCGCCTCCGCCTTCTTCTTCTTGCTGGTGAGCCGCTTGAGCACGGAGGCGGCGTCGTTGCCGGCGGCAGGCCAGCACAGCGCGGTGTCGTAGCCATCGAGGAGCCGCGCGGAGCAGCCCTTCTCGAGGAGGTGGAGGTCGAGGAAGAATGGCTCCTGCTTCTCCTCGAGCAGCTCCGACAGGCGCCGACCGGACGGCGAGGGCGACAGGCACGCCATGAGTGTCGCAGAAGCAGCACAAGCCGAGCTTATGAGCAGTAAGGAACAGAGAGATGTAGAGAGAGAGAAAGCAAGGGAAATGTAGAGGGAGAGAGAGAGAGGTGTGTGTGTGTCAACAATGAGCAATGAGAGGAGGGGGAGTTGGAAACGGGCGTAGGGTGGCGTTATAATAGAGGAGTTTAGAGAGAGAAAGAGAGAGCTGAATTGGAGGGAGCCACCAACCTAGAGAGATGAGACAAGAATGGTGCATTGAGTGGAAGACAAGGGAGGTTGAGGAGAGATTCTTGTAATCCCTACTGTTGTTTCCCTTCTCTCCTGTCATCAGACAAATGTTTTGTTTGTTCTGATTTGTTAATACATACATGAGTTCCTTGTTGTTTGGGTGTTGCATGCATGGGTGACCTCAATTTGTGTGGGAAAGATATGAGGAAGAATGTAAAGGTTGGGTCAAATCACCAGGTGAAAAGCTGGAGAATCTGGGAATAACTATCTCTTGGCTTTGAGTTGGTGTGTGGTGAGGAGATTGTACCCTTGCATTGAATGGAGGAGATGGAGTTGTTTTAGTTTGAATTCTCATACCAAGTACAGTTCTCTTCTGCAGCTCTCACAACCAGTGTCAGATTATACAAGTAATGATCTACCAGTGCATCTTACTCCTCTAAAACAAAGTTATGTTTTAGACATTAGGCAAAGTTTCTAAAATGTAACTTTGATCACTGAGTTTGTATTACAATATATTTGTAAAATCTAGTGATATTATATATCTTGGCTTCAGTACTTTTTTAGATAAATCTACTCATATAGCGTTCATACGGACAATCTAGATTTTCTCAAAGATATTACAAACCAAGAGTCATCTACGCACAAGCACTGTGAGAGAACCATGAACTCATGCTCAGGTTGCCCTGTCTGACCAAAGCAGCTATCTTGGGACTTCTAATTACCAGGAAAAGCAGGGTTACTGAAACCAGCCTCCTTTGGATTCCCTATTGCCATCTCACAAGCACTCCTTTGTCAGCCTCTGCAGCATCGCCATTGGTTTTTTAATGCCCTGGTCTCCCAGGGAGGTTTCATGTCACCTTCATCCCTGCACTTTTTTTTTCTTTCTTTCTTTGTTTCTTCTTTCTTTTTGGCACAAGATACACACACACACCTCAGTTGTTAAGGTATCTGGAGAGGTGACACTTGTCCATCCCAACACCATCACACCTACATGTGTCCATCATCAATGGCACACATGACCACACACCCTTGTGTATTGTCGTGTTCTTCCCAGTCTTTGATCATGCTCTAATCCCATAGCTAATCAGGAGATTAATTATGGGAATGGATTGATCATGTGCCTGACAGTGGAATCCTGCGTGATTGGCTTGTTGATTTGTCGCCTGACGAAATGGTCTGAAGATCTTGATGTGCTGATGGAACTGCCTGCAGGGAGGGGTGCAGACACGACGATCCAGTTGGACGAACTGTATGCTCGTGTATCTACAACAGCATGTGTGTTGTGGGTGTACGTGGCTCTGTCAGATATACGTACATAGATGATAGGTAGGAGTCAAATAAGAATTCATGCTCCCTGGTATTTGCAGCTATCATAGTATTCATGCCTAGTCCACTGCGACCTCTGTTGCCCGATTTCACGGTATCCCAAATGCGACTTTGGTAGCTAATTTCTATCATGGTTTGTTAGTAAAAGGATATTACTATAACAGTGTTATCGTGATGAATCTAACATTATTATTTTCGTACATCCAATCTTATCTTTTTCTGGAGTTAGAAATGGTATAATAATGCATTAGTAGTCACCAGTCAATCAACCCATGAGAGCTCACGGGTTAGTTATTATATAAAAACATATTGTCCACATGTTACATTGGAGTTGTATGTATATGTATTTTTAGTGTTGAAGAATGGATTAAGTCTTAACAAGAATCACATCGATCAAGCTTTTTCTATTTAATTAGCATGATAGTACATATTTTAGATAATAATTTGATGAGATTTTCAATAGTTGCTACTTTGAAAAAAAAAATCATACTGAGAAAAAAAAGAGAGGTACTTTCCTAATGCAATGCACGATGGGGGAGCCACTTAAGAGCTCCATGCTTTCAGACTCGTCTATAATTGTAATTCCGGATGATTCTATTTTCGCACAGGCGTCCATTGGTTCGACAGCAGGCACACCTCACCGGCGCTGTTAGATCGGGAGCACATCATCATGAGGCATCTGTGCGCATGAGCAATAGACCAATGTGTCATCCTTTTTTGTCGCATAGCAGGGATTTTTCATTATATGTCTACATCCTTTTATGAGCACAAAGAAATGGATTAGCCCACTCTATTATAGGGAACAAAGGTCTACAAGATATAAAGGTGTGTATATGTAAAAAATATGTGAACGTCACAGCAATAGAAGTCTTTGGACTATCCTTTGTCCTTATCTGTTTCTTACCTCACTTACATTTATCCCTGCCTTCCATCCCCTCCCAAGTCTCACTCCAGTCTTTACCACCCACCCAAATCCTGACAAAATTGGTCACAATCTCAATGCCAGTGATGTTCTCCAGGCTCCTTGAAGCTTCCTCTTGCTCCTGGCTAGTGTAAATTTCTCTATAGAATCCAATGTTGTTGTCCTAGAAGCTGTGAGGTTGTTGCACCGTAGGGAGTTGTTCGAGGCATGGGTGCTAGAGACAAGCTAGAGGTACGAGTGCATCGGTGTGGCTACCTGAGATGTGGATGTGGATGTGGTGGCAAGGGCTGTATAGAGCACAGTGAGGCTATGGCATAAGGATTGAGGTGACTCGAGGATGGTAAACCATATGGCTCTGTCAGATATACGTACATAGATGATAGGTAGGAGTCAAATAAGGATTCATGTTCCCTGGTATTTACAGGTATCATAGTATTCATGCCTAGTCCACTGCGACCTCTGTTCCCCGATCTCACGGTATCTGAGATGCGACTTTGGTAGCTAATTTCTATCATGGTTTGTTAGTAAAAGGATATTACTATAACAGTGTAATCGTGATGAATCTAACATTATTATTTTCGTACATCCAATCTTATTTTTTTCTAGAGTTAGAAATGATATAATAATGCATTAGTAGTCACTAGTCAATCAATCCATGAGAACTGCACGGGTTAGTTATTATATAAAAACATATTGTCCACATGTTACGATGGAGTTGTATGTATATGTATTTTTAGTGTTGAAGAATGGATTATGTCTTAACAAGAATCACATCGATCAAGCTTTTTCTATTTAATTAGCATGATAGTACATATTTTAGATAATAATTTGTTGAGATTCTCAATAGTTGCTACTTTGAAAAAAAAATCATACTGAGAAAAAAAGAGAGGGTACTTTCCTAATGCAATGCACGATAGGGGAGCCACTTAGAGCAACTCCATCCCATTAGTCATTTCTCCCTCTCTATTTCCTAGGATGAAGAGGCTAGCTATTATTTTCAGCTCTCTATTTGAGTTAGCATTCCAATGGCCTAGCTATTTGAGAAGCGAGTGAGGAGGCGCTCGCCAAATCTAGCTAGCGGCCGGGAGAAAATAGCGACTCGATAAAAATGAAGAGGAGGATAAAGGACCGGTTGGAGTCCATTTCTTGAGTCATATTAGGTAAATATACAATGAAGAGCAGGATAAAGAACCAGTTGGAGTTGCTCTAGCTCCATGCTTTCAGACTCGTCTATAATTGTAACTCCGGATGATTCTATTTTCGCGCGGGCGTCCATTGGGTCGACAGCAGGCACACCTCACCGGCGCTGTTAGATCGGGAGCACATCATCATGAGGCATCTGTGCGCATGAGCAATAGAGCAATGTGTCGTCCTTTTTTGTCGCATAGCAGGGATTTTTCATTATATGTCTACATCCTTTTATAAGCACAAAGAAATGGATTAGCCCACTCTACTATAGGGAACAAAGGTCTATAAGATATAAAGGTGTGTATATGTAAAAAAATATGTGAACGTCACAGCAATAGAAGTCTTTGGACTATCCTTTGTCCTTATCTGTTTCTTACCTCACTTACATTTATCCCTGCCTTCCATCCCCTCCCAAGCCTCACTCCAGTCTCTACCACCCACCCAAATCCTGACAAAATTGGTCACAATCTCAATGCCAGTGATGTTCTCCAGGCTCCTTGAAGCTTCCTCTTGCTCCTGGCTAGTGTAAATTTCTCTATAGAATCCAATATTGTTGTCCTAGAAGCTGTGAGGTTGTTGCACCGTAGGGAGTTGTTCGAGGCATGGGTGCTAGGGACAAGCTAGAGGTACGAGTGCATCGGTGTGGCTACCTGAGACGTGGATGTGGTGGCAAGCGTTGTATAGAGCACGGTGAGGCTATGGCATAGGGATTGATGTGACTCGAGGACGATTAACCATGTGGTGGCAACGAGCAAAGCAGTTCAAGGAGCACACCCAAATTATGTTGAATTTTGCTTGTCTATCATGATTTGCCATCGAATTTGTATTTGATGAGCCCTTGAATTGTGTACCAATGTGCTCTTAAATTTGCACTATGCTCTTGAATTTGTACCTATTTTACTTCCATATTCACACCAATTTATTCTTGAATTTGCACAAATTTTTTTTGATTTGCTCCCAATTTTTGCACCGACTTGCTCTCGGATTTGATTTTTGAATTCACACAAATTTATACCGCTTTGCTCCCAAAAATTGTACCAATTTGCTCCCCAAATTAGCATCATTTTGCTCTCAAATTGCTCTAGATTTGCTTTCAAAATGCTATCTGTTTTTTTTATCTTGATTGAATTTACACAAATCTGTACAAATTTGCTCGCAAATATGCAACAACTTGCTCTCCAAATTTTTACTGATTGGCTCTTGCATTGCTATTAGATATGCTCTCGAAATTGCATCAGTCTGCTATCACCAAGTTATGTCGTGGTGAGAAAGGTGGCTCGCGACTATAAAAACGTGTCTGTGGAGGTATATGGTAGATTTAGAAAACGGTTAGTAGTCATTGCGCAACTAAATATAGTTAGTATTGGTGCGCATTAGAAAAAGTGGTGGCACGCACACGTGATTTGTAGCCGCACCCTTGTAATTCTATCCGGTTGTGTGCATGCATGCAGGCATGCCGTAATATTTTTTTCTTTTAGTTTCCTATAGCTTCGCCCTTGTAACGTTTCATTTATTTTTTTAGGGAAAAACCACCGCGTGGTAATTCTTACATTATTACCATGTGTACCTAGGCTGCTTTCTTCTTTTTTACCTGTCTCTGATGCTGTCTACAATGTATAAATTTAAGCCATGGATGACATCAGTTTCTTTTTTCTCTAATTAATGTGAAAATTTGTAACATTTTTTCTCTAATTAATTTGATAATTCCTAGCCTTTTCTCTTGGCTCTATCTAATTTATAGTATGCGCACGGGAGAGCTCAGCTGCTGTTCTGTTTCTTTTCTATTTTGTGTGTTGCCGAGCTCTATGGCAGCCTAATGTTTTTTTTTCTTATACTTCCTCTGTTCTTTTTTCTTGATGTTTTTAATTTTTTTCCGACTTTGACTACTGTTTTGTATAACTTTACACTAAGATATATTAATAAAATTGTAATATTATAAAAGTATTTTAATGATAAATATAATGATATAATTTCCGTATAGCTAATGTAGATGGTTTTAAATATATTAGTGATTAAAAATTTGATGGTATAAATTATAAGAAGTAAAAAAAAAAGAAACGGAAGGAGTAGTTTTATTGCTTGCCGTTGTCGCGTGCTCTACTCTGAGAGACCGAGACGATGCCGTCTTCTTATCTATCCCATAGTTGTAAGGCACTCGAACAGCTTGTTTGTTGCATAAACGTGCAATTAGGGGTGAAAACGGATCGGATACGGACGGATAATGCTTCTACCATATTTGTTTTCATATTTTTTTCGGATACGGATACGAATACGGATAACTCGAATACGAATACAAATACGAATAATATCGAATACAGATACAGATCAAATACGAATTGAAACGAATACGGTTATGAATATTTACCGGAACATGAAAACCTCTTAAACTATACATCCAAAATTAACGAAAATACGTAAATAGTTCATCTTGTCAAAACATTCATGAAATCTAAACAAGCATAGTCTTTTCATCCACAATGAAAATATACCCAATAATCGATCATAACATAACTACATAAGTAACAACAACGTGCAATTCATGGAATACACATGATGACGTGATAGCAATTTGAACAAACATAAGAACATTTCATTCCTCCATTTCATCCATCAAGTTGTAACAGCTCAGGTTTTTATCAAAATAAAAATAAATAAATAAAAATTAAATAAATTAAAATTAAAATTAAAATAAGTATGTTTGTTGCCTAAATTTTATTTTTGGGTTTTGCCCTGGATTTTCTGTTTTTGAAAAAAAACTGATTTGAAAAGTAAATTAAGTGAAAACCAAACAATAGACATTAAATAAAATGATATTTTGATTTTCTATAAAAAAATCCTACTTTAAATTAATTATTTGGAGTTATTTAGCTTTTATTTGGTTTCCTGGATTTTCTGGAGTTTAAAGGTCTACTTTTGAAATTAAAAAGTATTTTTAAATATAAAAATTAAATACCAACATTAGTTGAAAATATTTTTATTAAGTCCAAATGTCACCAGGAACTTCTATGAATTTTCCTGGAATTTTCGGAGTTTATTTCATATTTTTCTGAGCTTAAATGAATTTCCCAGGCTTTTCTGAAATCCAAAAATCAAAAATAAAAATTAAAGTCCCTCCCCTCCCCTCGGATATCCGTTTTTGTATTATCCGGATAATCTGTATCCGTATTCGACGGATACTGGGCTTACTGTATTCGTATCCGTATCCTATAAAAAAATCCGTATCCGATCCGAGAACTATCCGAAAAAAATCCGATCCGACACAATCCGTATCCGTATCCGTCCGAATCCGGCGGAAACTATCCGATCCGTTTTCACCCCTACGTGCAATGTCCCACGTTTTCTCGGTTGAGCCTACTTGGACTCCTTTTCAAATTGCTCTTCTTTGCATATGTGTGTTCTAACTTCCAAGTTGATTATCTATAATCACTTGATCAAGTTGCCGGAAACGCATTTATCTGAGCCCACATGCATCTCGTAGTGTACATGCATTGTTCTCGTACGGGATCTCCTCGCCAACAGAACGCCATCAGAATGTCTCGATGTATGTATGTATGTATGATTTGTTGACGTCACTAGAAGAAACGCATATTATAAACAAATATAAGCTTATTTATGGTACATGACGATTGCTTATAAATAAAATAAAGAATGAGCTAAAAAAAGTATCTTGATAAACTTATTAAATACTGAAAATTATATGAATCAAGACTAAGCCGCTTGAGCCGAGCGAATGAGGTGGCCATACATGCATGGCGTACATGACGTGCGTTTTAGTTGCTTTAGTCCAAATGTGCGCATGGCATGACTTTTAGTTTGGTTCAGTATATGGACTTGGGCAGCCATAGGTATTGCCATGTTCTGTACTTTTAATAGAACTCTTTCTTTCCATAGTCCGACACCGAGTAGATATGTCAAAGTCGTAGGTTAGATCAGCTAGAGTGTAATGGCAGTGGATATGGAGAGATTTTTTAACCTCATATTTTATTCTATATTTTTTTAATTGAAATCAGACATGAATAATACCGGATACGAATATAAATACAGACAATCTCGAACACGAATACGGAGCACATATATATCACTCTGAATACGATTAGTCTCAATCACAAATATTTAGTCAGATAATACACGTAAACAGAAACTATATATATCGCGCGCATAAGGATCAATCAACTATTCTACATCTTTGGATATAGGAGTCCATCTGGATGAGGTATTCCATGTTGTGTCTCATTAGTGATTTGCGGCTTATTCATTTCTTAACTTAACAAATTAGTTGTCTTAGTTTACTGCAGCTAGAGTACGAGACCAACAAATTTACCGCTCTCGATGCTACCCCGTTGAATGGCTATTATCTCGACATTTTCGGAGTTGAGACCGGCAGGATTTGCCAAAAACACCGTCATGTAACGAAGTGACATGGTGCATTATTTTGTCATGAGAGGCTAGAGCTTATGCCCTGTTTGAGTGACATTGTCTTCTTGCTGTCCTTATCGCATTGGTTGTCTTCTCACATTCATTGTTTCCTAGAATCTCTAACTCAGCTGTTCAGAATCATGAAAACATCGCTTCTAACTGCTAATGATGGTGCCAATGGAGTTTGCAAATACTACAGGATGAGATGGTTGTTAGGCTCAGATATGTGGGATTGACAGACAATGATTAAACGGTATTGTTGTAGCCATGCTACTGGTGTTAACTGTTGTAGCCATACTATAATAAAGGTATATGGTACCTTTCTTTATGGGAGACATAACACCAAGAGAACTAGAGAGAGAGCTAGTGGTAAGAATAAGTGGATCTGGTCTTCTCATACCCCTCTTGAGGGCTTATATACATGAGTGGGGTAAGACGAAAAATTCCCATCCTACTCCTTAATAATTACAAAAGGTAAGAATACATTGGTACATTTTTTATACTATTGGACATGTTGTAAGACCTAGTCGTTTAGGGCAAGGCCACCTCCCACAACAGGTATATTCTCTTCTGAAATGTGGGAACATCATGGTGTTAAAACTAAATTGCAGATAGCATGCAAGTCTCCGTACAATCGTTGTTAGTGTGTCACACTCCATTCTTTTAGCATGAACTGTCAAATTGAGGGCCTGTTTGGGAGAGCTCCACCACTGAAAACGTGGATCTGGAGCAGCAGCTCCACCATGGAGCAGCTCCACCATGGAGCAGCTCCACCGTGGATCTGGGATCCCACCATGAAGTGTTTGGCTTGTACAACAGCTCCAGATCCACGAAATTGAGGTTTTGGTGGGAATGGTCACTTTTGGTGGGATGGGGTGTGTAACCAGTGGTATTGGTGGGTAATTACCACCCAACTCCACGGTGGAGCACCCCTTGAGGAGCTCCATGAAATCCATGGATCTGGCCCTCAGATCCAGGATTTTGGTGGATCCAGATTTCGCGGAGCTGGAGCATTTGGGTAAAATTTCGTGGAGTGGAGCTGTTTTTCATGGATCTGGAGCTGGTGGAGCTCTCCCAAACAGGTCTTGAATAGCAACATTTGAGTTTTCACCACAAAGAAGGGGAGAAAGAAGAGCAGCAACTAGCAAGACTATAAAGAAAAAATCTTTCACCTTCCCACCAAAAGAGCATCCGAGAGAGGGTGACCTGATCGGACCCGTCCCTGCCAGCTCCCGCTGCTTCCCCCCTCTTCCGAAGATTTGGCGATAGCGAGGAGACATGGAGGCGATGGCAATTTGGAGGCTGGCGTGGGAGGGCGTAGATGGTGATTTGGAGTTTAGGGTTAGGGCTGAGGGGAGTCGGGGCGATAGGGACTAACTGAGGATATGTTCTATTGAGCATTGGCTTGCCTATTGAACTTAGGGTTTAATAGTTTACGAGCTTCGTTCTAGATAGTTACAAAATATTTTTCCGAAAACTATCCAACTTATTTTCTGGATAGCTCTGTATCCATCAGATACCTCCTTCCTAAATCCATTTCTGTGCCCAGTAAAAACTATATGGATCTGAATTTGTTATCGACAAAAATCCTGAATATCCGATTTTACACTCTGAATAAGATCTGAATTTATTTGGACAAACGGACGATCAAAAATTATCTGCTCCATTTGCATCCCTAGCTATAGGAATTGGATCGTGGAGATTTTTTTGCAAGTGGAGTCTAATAAACTAGTGATGCACCTACATGTGGTATGCATGATGATTGCTTGCAAAGAAAGATAAAGATCGAGTCAAAGAAGAATATTTTGCTAAGTTTGCCAAATATCAAAAACCATGTGGATCAAAATCACGATGCTTAAGTGGCATTTGGGTAAGTGATGTCAACATTGTGGTTTCGATGCGGCGTTTGGGTAAGTGATGTCAACATTGCAGTTTCGAAGCGGTTTATTAGGATAACCTTTTTGAAGCGGTCTATCAGTTAATCGGCACTCAGTTCATTCGTACAATAGTTCATACTAAAGCTAAAGGCCATCAACCACAGTTATAAGCAATAAGCTATAGCAAAAAAGAACACATCTATATTTGTTAGTAATTTTCTGCAAGCTTTCTATGCATGTACGTTAGCAGCATCTCGTTGTGCTTGGACACCAACACCAATGTGTGTATGACAGGGAAATTGGACGACCAACGATAAGCCATAGCTCATTGGCATGTTTTGTAGTTCCAATGGGTTCCGTTGTACGACATGTAGTAGATAAATCTAAGCTCCATGTTACATCCTAAGATAGATTGGATGGCAGAGATATTTTCTTTTTACTCTGATTAATATAAAAATTATTAGCAATTTTCTTTTTCTCAGATTATTATAGGAACTTTTAGCCTTTTTACACTTTAGGATTAACATAGGAGCTTCTAGAAGAACTTCTAATTAGTAGATACAGATAGATAGATAAATAGATAAATTTCCCTGGTATGACATCTAGTAGATAAATCTAAGTTGCATGTTACATCCGTGAGATAGATTAGATTGTTGAGATCTTTTCTTTTTCTCCAATTATTATGGAATTTCTAGTATTTTCCTTTTCCTCATGTTAATATGGGATTGTTTAGCCTTGTTACATCTTAGAATTAACGTAGGGACTTCCAGGAAAACTTCTAATTAGTATAGATATAGGTAAATAGATTTCGTGGTATGACATCCTGTAGATAAATATAGGATATGTCTAGTAATCATTCAGATGCTTTATTTTAAACAATTATCCAAATTTGTGATCCTCATATTAAGATCCAACGGTTCTCATCATTTCCCCTAACTATATAACCACTAACCCTAACCTTGATCCAACCCCGCCATCTCCCACCCGATTCCATTGCCTCCCACCCTGCGCCCTTCGCATCGCCCCCTCCTTATCACCGGCATCACCCCCTCCTCGCCAGAGCAGCTCCGCGTGCCTCCCCCTCCACTACCTGCAGCTGGCGGTGCCCCTGCTGCCTCGCCATGCCACCCCTACCCCTCCCCACCGTGTCGTCCCTGCCTAAGCTAATAGCTAGTGCCTTCCACTGGCACCACCCTCTAGTACGGCCCACCACCCTCCTACCATGCCCATCGCCCCCACCGCTGCCCAGTGCTAGGCCACCACCCCCGACCTCCCTCTATGTCCGGAGGAAACGGTGAACCCGGAGAGGAGGAAGAAGGGGTCACCAGAGAAGAAGGTGAAGATAGAGGTGCACGAATCTTCGCGCACGTCCAAAGGTGAGAAAATTGGATAATTGTTTGAAAGAAAACATTTAGGTGATGTTTATCAAAACCCTAAATCTAAGCTGCATGTTACATCCGTAAGATAGATTAGATGGTGTAGATATTTTTCTTTTTCTTTGATTAATGTAGAAATTTATAATATTTTTTCTCAGATTAATGTGGGAAAATTTAGCCTTTTATGTCTTAGGATTAACGTGAGGGCTTCTAAGAGAACTTCTAATTAGTATAGATATAGATAGATAAGTTGGCAAAATTTAACTATATTTTTTTTATCATGAGAGGCTAGAGCTTATGTTCTGTTTGACATTGTCTTCTTGCTGTCCTTATCCCATTGGTTTTCTTCTCACATTCATTGTTTCCAAGAATCTCTAAATCAGCTGTTCAAAATTATGAAAACATCACTTCTAACTGCTAATGATGGTGCCAATGGAGTATTGCAAATACTACAGGATGAGATGGTTGTTAGACTCAGATCTGTGGGATTGACAGACAATGATTAAATGATATATTCTCTTCTGACATGGGGGGACAATGGCGGATCCAGATCTAAGGTTGTCTGAGTTTCAATCCTAAACCTAAGATTAAAAGCTTATTATAAAATTTCAAAAAATATTTTATATATAGTGAATGCTATCTATGATAAGTTCAGCTCGAGATGTTACTCTAACCTGGCTCCACCCCGGGGGGAACATCACGGTGTTCAAACTAAATTGCAGATAGCATGTAAGTCTCCATACAATAGCTGATAATGTGTCACACTCCATTCTTTTAGCGTGAAGTGCCAAATCGAACAGCGACATTTGAGTTTTCACCGCAAAGAAGAGGAAGAAGAGCAGCAACCAGCAAGGCCATAAAGAAGAAATCTTTCACCTTCCCCACCAGAAGAGCATCCGAGAGAGGGCGACCCGACCGGACCCGTCGCCGCCGGCTCCCGCTGCTTCCCCCCATAGTAGGTCGCGCTCCTCCTCGAGCGTTGCACATCTGGCCTTTGAATCTTCGAGCTGCTGTCTATCAGAGCTGCAGTCCTTTTCCAACCTTCGGCACCTTGCGTCAACAGGCTCCTCCACTCCAATGGTACAGCCAGTAGGGAGAAGTCAAGAACTGGGAGTGACAACATACAAGTTATTTCTCATTGGCAGCAGGCAGTGTGTTCTGTAACCAGAGAGATTTTAGCAGCTGAACGAATAATTATCATGAGTAAAGCCAAATTTAACTGGAAACCGAGCAATGGAGTTACGAAATCATCAGTTTTGATGCTAGGAAAATACGACAGTCGATTTGCTACTTCAGCATGGTCTTAACTCTAAAAAAATATTGTTGGAGAATTCACAAATACGCCAACCTTGATGGAAAATGCCTTTGAATTTCATTCAAAAGTCGGTCTTAGACTCTGTAAGTGCTACAAATGTTGAGTGAGAAATTTTAGGAGTACTCGTTACTATTTAACAAGCAAACAGTTACTGCTCTTTTAAGCAAACATGTGCTAATAATCTATAGCAACTGTGCACAATGCGTTACTTAACTAACTGCAATTTATCTATTTCTGTAAATATTTCCATGTTCACTACTTTGCTGCAATGAAAAATACCCCAAATATGTTTTTGTTCTATAAATGTACCACCTAAAATACCTGTAGACAAACATATTTCAAGAATCACCAGAGAAAGAAAAAGGCTGGTAATTTGAATTACCAATGCTGTATCTTCTGGCAAGGATGGCGCACATTTGAAACCAGGTGTCATCTCAAGCATCTCAAGATCAGCAGTGCATCCTTTGTTCAGCTGCATCGAAAGGCCCTCATCAGCTACAGTACCTACATTTTCGGGTATTGGGCTGAACTCCACATCCTTTGAATAGTGTGAGCGGCTGGCAGCGAATCCATCTTTATGCTTAGAATCTGGAGTTCTCAATGCATCCAGCTGCAACAGGCCAATATGGTTTGTGATGGACCAGCACCAAAATGTCAAAATTGGAAAAAGATTAACCTTTCCATACTAGCACTGACATGTGGAAAGAGATCCTACACGATCGAACTTGACAAAAGATTTACTGCTACTGCTCCATCAAACATACTTGGCTAGAATCAGTAAACAGGACTGCTGATATATATGCTGGTATTATTGAGGTCCTCTAACATCTTTTGTTGCTCAGCCAAACGATGCTCTAGAGCCTCCCTTAACCTCCTTTCCTCCTCAAGTTCCATGTCTAGTCGATCACACTCGAGTTCAGACTACAAGAAAAGAACCTGAATAACTTTCTAACTGTTAAAACAACAGGTGTATGCTGCATCTATAACAACGGATGTTCATGATTACATGAGAAACACAAGTTCTACTGGAACCACTAGTCTTTACATACCTTATGCATGTCATTGCGTTGCTTTAGTATAACCTGCTCCAAGACTTCAGAATGGGAACCCTGAAATTCAAGAAAAAAAACATCAAGTCACATTATCACCCGAATTTTTTTCTATTTTAGCCCTTTTTTTGAAAAATATTCACATTTAGACTCCTGGTAGTTTTAATTCCGTTTTTGGACCCAGGGGGTCGGAGCCGTGACCCACGGCGCCGAGGTAACACATCTCGGCGCCGTGGTCCACGGCGCCGAAGTGCCAGGCCCGCACCAGCGTGGTGGCCTACATGGCGCCGACGTGGCAGCACCTCGGAGCCGTGGATTGTGGCGCCGAGGTCGGAGCCATGGATCGTGGCGCCGAGGTCGGAGCCGTGGATCTTGGCGCCGAGCATGCGGCTTCTGAACACGGCACCGAGCACGCGGCCGCCTCCCCTCGTTCATTTGCATCTCCTCTGTCTTGCCCGCCTCCCCGCCGCCGCCTCCCCTCCCCTCCCCGCCCGGCCGGCCGCCCGCTCGCGTCCCCGCTGCGGCCGCCCGCGCGCCTCCCCTCCCCGCATGCGCGTCCTCCCCACCGCGGCCGCCCGGCTGCCCTCCTCGACCGCCTCGGCCGCCCGTCCGACGTCCTCCCCGCCCACGCGTCCTCCCCGCTGCGGCCGCCCGCACGCTTCCCCTCCCCGCACGGGCGTCCTCCCCGCCGCGGCCGCCCACCTCCCCTCCTCGGCCGCCCGTCCGACATCCTCCCCGCCCGTCTGTCCTCGCGGCCGCCCGCGCGCCTCCCCTCCCCGCACGCGCGTCCTCCCCGCCGCGGCCGCCCGCCTCCCCTCCTCGACCGCCTCGGCCGCCCGTCCGACGTCCTCCCCGCCCGCCCATCCTCCCCGCCGCTGCTGACGAAGAAGATCGTGAAGAAGCGGGTCAAGCAGTTCAAGAGGCCCCAGAGCGACCGCTACAAGTGCCTCAAGGTGACGACTTTTCCACCAAAATGTTCGTTCTTGGCGCTCAGATGTTTTTGAGGATGTGATGTCGAGTGGGCTGATGTGTGGTGCTATGAATGTCTGATGCTTAGGCTGTTTATCCCTTATTTATCACTGTCGCTTGGGCAATGGTGCCGTAGAATGGAAGGATTGTGTGGAGTATTGGAGTCGGCGATATGGCTCGCTATAAGTCAAGTTGATTCTTTTGCGACAAGAGGATTAGTGCTATAGAAATGTGTTGTGTTGCTGTGATGTTCTAGGCTAGGATAATTTTTATCATTCTTGAACTTTGGGGTTGCAACAGATAATGAACGTAGTATTACCTTGTTCCTAGTGTTGGATTTGGATGGGATTGTAGTATTACCTTGTTACAGCGCTTCTCAATTCTGTCACAGATTTGGATTGGAACGTTACATTAGCCACATAGTGTATTAATAATTTGGCAGTAAAACTTATTGCCAGGAGGCGTATGAAGTAGAACTGACTATTGAGAACCGAACCATAGATCAGGAGCTTTACAAGTTACTTTCATTTGATGAAAGTTCTATGTAGTAGAGTGGAGTAGAGCTTAGTTTAGTTTAGTTTGCACCCGAAATCGAAATGTTTGCCACAGCCAGTCAAGCAAATCACGAACAAAAGGGCTGTTTATCTTTGGGTATGCAATTGACTATGCAATTTAGTTATTTGGAATAAAGGTAGCATTTAGTTAGTGACTAGGTACTTATTAGTTACTATGTAGTATGTAATTTCGATTAAAGGTATTAAGTTTGGTTTTTTATATGTTCTAGATGGACAACCTAGTCACCCTATATCATGGAGGCAGTGTGACAAGTGATGATTATGGAAATGTTCGATTTGTTGAAATGCAAAGGGTGCCTATGATATTCGGTGAACGGCCGTCGTTTAGTGAGTTGGTTGCTAGGGCCCGGGAGGAGCTACATTGTCATGCAAACGAGGAGAGTATCACAGTTGATGGGTTACTTCACTTCGGTTCGAAAGACACAATTCTAAGGCGGTTGATCTTAATTGGTTGTGAGGATCAGTGGGACAAATATGTCAAATTGGTTATGAGGAATGAGTTCCAATGTTTGGACCTTGTTGTGCGGAAGGTGTCCATTGATCCCACCCCTCACGGTTATTCACCACAACTAGGTGATCAGGGACCCTTTGACCCTCCGTTACCGGACCTTGCGGTGGATGTGGAAGAAGTGCCTGAGGTGCCCGATGCTTTGACTGCCCTGAATGAGGTTCAGATTTCTCAACCAGTTTGAGTTGAATGTCGGACTGATGATGTCGTGGCGGCCCCTCAGGAGATGGGATTGACCCAGAATCATCCCAGTAAGTGTCGAGCAACACTTTAGCCTTTTCCCGTCATTCTATTCTTTTGTCTCAATCCCATCGTTTTCGTGCTTATGATGCAGGAGACATTCCTGATAATGTGGGTGTTCCTCCCGTTGCTCCATCTGGCAACGTTGAAGAAGTCTGCAGGGACTCCAACAGTGTGGATGTTCAAATTGTGGATGATCTGGAGCCTTACGAGATCGCAAGGGCCGTTGATTCTGATGATGACCGCCCTTTTGGAGAGCTGACCGAAAGTGATATTGAGCTAATCAGGCGTTATTGCCCTGGCCGGGATCCATCAGCTCATGAATTCAGCGATCTTAGGCATTCTCATGAGGCATATGCAGAAGGAAGGGATGACGAGTTGCTAGATGCTCCTGAGGCCGGGTCAAGCATGACAATTGAGAAGGGCATGGTGTTTGAGGACTTGACTGCATTGAAAAGGTGGCTGCAGGAGTATTCAGTGATTCGTAAAAGGCCATTCAAGGTGAGGCATTCTTATGTGGAGCGGAGGTACACAGTTGTGTGCAAGAAGGAAACATGTGAATGGAGGGTTTGTGCTAGGAAACAGAAGGACACGGGAAAGTTCAAGATCACAAGAATCGTTGGCCCACACACTTGTGCCGAAGCAGAGCTCAAACAGAAGCATCGGCAGTTGACCTCTACCATTATTGCCAAGTCACTGTGTCACATAGTAAAGGGAGAACCCAATATGAAGGTGAAGACACTTGCTGGGATTGTTAAGGAGAAATTTGGATACGAGATAAGGTATGGAAAAGCATGGAAGGCAAAGCAACGCATCTGGAAGATGATATATGGGGACTGGGAAGAAGGGTACTTGCAGTTGCCAGCACTCTTCAATGCAATCAAAGCGGTTAATCCAGGCATGCATTATGAGTACGTCCCGAAACCAAACGAATGGACTCAAGATGGGATGCAGATATTCTTCCGTGCTTTCTGGTGCTTTGCTCAGTCCATCGAGGCCTTTCGGCATTGTCGTCCCGTCTTCTCCATTGACGGTACATTTCTTCTTGGCAAGTACCAGGGCACACTTCTGATAGCCATTTCCTGTGACGCAGACAACGCGTTGGTTCCTTTGGCGTTTGCTTTGGTTGAGAGGGAGAACATAGACAGCTGGGGATGGTTCTTGCGGCTCGTTCGGAGGCACGTGGTCGGCCCTGGTAGGGAGGTTGGTGTCATATCTGATAGACACCAGGGCATACTTGCTGCCGTACAAGAGCAGATACCGGGGTATCCAGCTTTGCACCACCGTTGGTGCACTCGGCATCTTGCCGAGAATCTACTCCGTAAGGATGGTACGAAGGACAACTTTCATCTGTTCGAGGAGGTCGCTCGAATGCTTGTGGTCAAGTTCTTCCTGGAGAAGTTGGAGCAGCTTAATACTGCAACAAACGCAGAAGGTAGACAGTGGTTGACGAGATTGATGAGAGATGTCGACAAATGGACAAGGGCTCATGACGATGGTGGATGGAGGTACGAGTTTTAGACAAGCAACATGGCTGAATCCTTCAATAATTTGCTTAGGGGTATACGTGGTATGCCCATCAATGCTATCGTATCCTTCACATTTTACAAGCTTGTTGCCTGGTTCAACGAAAGACACGCACATGCAATGACACATGCAATGGTCCTAGAGGTAAGCTTCGACAAAGCCACTCACAAAATTAGTACCTAATATCTTTGTATCTCGTTGGTTAACAAAATGTTGGATGACAGAGGCTAGCAGGTCGGCTACGTCATGCGGCTGGTCGTTGTGGTTGCAGCACAGGCGCGGCGAGGGACGTAGACGTGCCTTCGACATGACTTGCAGACCCGACGCGGGGAGGGTCGTACACGGCGCAGAGCTCGTCCCCCACGAGGAGTGACACTTTCCCTGACGAGGGCGGTGAGGACGAGGACGAGGTGGAGCAGCAGACTTACGATGAGATAGGCCCGTCTCAGCTCGTAGATGCTCCTTCGACTCAGCCTTCACAGCCTGTACCACGCAGACGCCGCCGCGAGCCTAGCCGTTACACTCCAGGCACCGACGCCCTTGGTAAGGGTAAGGGTAAGGCTACGAGGCAGTGATACTTATGTGTAAGCTTGTGGTTGGGCTTAAAAGTCATTGTATATATGTTGTAATGAGCTAGGAGGCACGTTGTAATGAGCTACTTGTTGTATATATGTGTATATGTTATATTCATGTGATATTTGTGTACGAATCCGTAGTCTGTACTTTGTGGTTCTATAATTCCTGCAATGAATTTATGTTTCCTGCAAACGACTGCAAAGGCTACTGTTGTAGGGGTGGCCCCCACCTAAACCCAGCAGGCCTGTTAGAAGACTATAAAGACCAGAGTAGAACATGTGTAATGACTCAAATACCCCTAGTAGGGATAAACTGATGTAAGGGCATAATTGTAAAATCGCTCCTCATGTATATATATATGAAACACCAGCCATGGGGAAGGCAGGACATTACACACTACATCCTCCCACTCCCCACTACCATCTCTCTCTCTGTTTGGTCTGTAACCACAACAGTTGGTGCCGTCCGTGGAGAGGACGAGGACAAGCCTGAAGATCGAAGAAGAAGATGGCACCGAAAAAAGCTTCATCGACGGCGGCGAGGGGAAGGAAGACGGTCGGGTCGGAGCGGCGCGTGAACACCAGGGCCTCGGCGTCGGCTGCCGCGGGCGCGAGCATCGGCGTTCGCACGACGACGACAACCGACCCCGCCACCGCAACGACGACAACCGACCCCGCCACCGCGACGACGACAGCCGACCCCGCCACCCTCGCCGCAACGCTCGCCGGTAGCGCGGACCAGATGGCTGGTGGTAGCCGTGATGAAGCGGTCGGCAGCCTGGGACCTCGGGAGGCGATAGTTACCATACCGACTCGCCCGCTGGGCGCACCAGTGGCCCCACCCGCAGCTGCGGTAGAAAGCGCCCTGCTGGCGGCCCTCAACGCGTTCCAGCGGGAACTCGGAGATCTTCGCGGAGCTGTCCGAGACATGCAAGAGGCTCGGAGCCAGCAGGCCGCGCCAGTGGTCACGCCGGAGCCCACTCCGGAGAGGGCGGACAGTCGTGACGCCCCCACATCCAGTCGCGCCCCGCTGCGACGCGTCGATCCGGAGTCCCCGCTCTCGGCAGGATTGCAGCAGGCGGAATGGCCTGAAGACTTCAAGTTCCCCAGCGTCATCGAGCCGTTCAAGGGCGATACGGACCCCCGCAAGTTCGTGCGCGTGTATGAAATCGCCGTCGAGGCCGCGGGTGGAGACGATACCACAAAGGCGAAGGGGCTCCCCCTCGCGTTGCAGGGAGTGGCGCTGTCCTGGTTTTTTACCATAGAGCCGAACTCCATCTACGCGTGGGAGCAGCTCCGCGACCGCCTCCACAACAACTTCCAGGGAAACTACGTCGAGCGAGTCGACGCGGATCAACTCTTCGCCGTAAAGCAGAAACCCTCGGAGAAGCTCCGGGACTACTTCAAGCGCTTCGCGAAGATACGTTGCCAAGTTAAGGACGTTAACGAGACCACCGTCGTCAACGCAGCCATACAAGGCCTCCGCCCGGGTCCGATGGCCGAGTACAACGCGTGGAAGCCAATCAAGACGGTGGCAAAGCTCTTCGACAAGATGGAGGAGTACGCCAGGGCGGAAGAGGACGCCCGGCGGAGGCGGGGTGATGACTCCGATATTAACCAGGCCGGTGGCTCGACAAGAGTCGAAGATCCGCCCAAGGATGACTCTTCGAAGGGCAAGCGCAAGCAGGAGTCGTCCAAGGACGCAACCGACCGCAGTGAAGCCCCGCATAAGGAGCCATCCAATAGGTCCAAGCGAGGACAGCAGAAGTCGCGACGGGGCCACTTTGTCTTCGACATCGAAGGCGGTTCTGAAGAAAGCGTCTCCGCGGGTCGTGGCAATCGAGGGTGCCGAGGCCGGGGCCGCGGGCTGTGGTGTGAAGTCCACGGCCAAGGCACCCATGACACACGCTCGTGCGTCTCCATTGCGGCACTCCGCCAGAGCGTTATTAGGGACAGGAACCCGGAGGCGCGTTCGCCTGTGGTGGCCCACGTCCAGCTCCCGTACGAAGCCCCCATGCAGATTCAGGGGCAAGGGGTACAGCCCCAGGAAGGCCCCCTTCGGATCCAGGCCCACGTGCAGCAGCCCCGGGAGGGCCTCCTGCAGTTGCAGGCCCCGGAGGCAACACACCGCAGGGTCATCAACGTCATATTCGGAGGCTCTGCACTGGAGTTCGCCTCAGCACGGCAGCAGAAGGCCTATGCGCGAAGGCTACATCACGTGGCGGCGTACCCAACGCAAGCACCACCGGACTGGGCACAGCGCGAAGTCATGTTCACACCCGAGGATGCCCAAGGCGTAGACTTTCCTCACCAGGACCCCCTAATCATCCGGGTCATCATCGCGGGATGCGACGTGGGGTGTGCCCTCGTAGACGGAGGTAGCTCCGCAAATGTATTGTTTGCGGCGGCCTTCGACCAGATGGGCATCCCTCGAAGCCGTCTAGGGCCCTCGGGAGTTCCCCTGCAAGGCTTCAGGGGACAGCCCCTACGGGCGCTTGGCCAGATATGCCTCCAAGTTTCGTTTGGCCAAGACGACAATGTGCGGGCCGAAGATGCTACCTTCGACGTGGTTGACCTCCCGTACCCCTACAATGCCATACTAGGGCGCCCAATCCTCAACTCCTTCGGCGCGGTGCCGCACCACGGCTATCTATGCATGAAGATTCCGGGGCCGCGGGCTATCATTACCATCCGTGGCGACCAAGATATGGCCCGGCGCATCGAACCAGGTACCAGGTATCCGCGTCGCGAAGCTCAACGACAATCTTAGGGTCGGCACCGCAGAGCGGAAGTCCCGCGGCGTCATTCGAAGGCAGCTGGGCGGGCCCTACGGATAGCCTGACCACTAGAGGCTCCAGCCGCGCCAGGGACAAACGGTTAGTCTATCCCTCTTTTGTAATTGCTCACCCGCGCAAACGGGAAGGCAATAAAGTTTATCGTTTGTCGCTCATTGCTGGTTATTATGCATCAAAATGCGGCGAAGGGCGTGCGGAGGCCTGGCCTACGCGCACGCTCCGGGCGCTCAAAACCAAAGACGCACGTTCGCGTGTGCACTCGCCGTAGCCAGGGGTACGGGACTGAGTATAAATCGAAGTCGCACGTTCGCGTGTTCACTCGCCGTAGCCAAAGGTGATGGGCCTGAGTATAAACCAAAGACGCACGTTCGCGTGTGCACTCGTCGTAGCCAGGGGTACGGGACTGAGTATAAATCGAAGTCGCACGTTTGCGTGTGCACTCGCCGTAGCCAAAGGTGATGGGCCTGAGTATAAACCAAAGACGGACGTTCGCGTGTGCACTCGCCGTAGCCAGGGGTACGGGACCGAGTATAAATCGAAGTCGCACGTTCGCGTGTGCACTCGCCGTAGCCAAAGGTGACGGGCCTGAGTATAAACCAAAGATGCACGTTCGCGTGTGCACTCGCCGTAGCCAGGGGTACGGGACTGAGTATAAATCGAAGTCGCACGTTCGCGTGTGCACTCGCCGTAGCCAAAGGTGACGGGCCTGAGTATAAACCAAAGACGCACGTTCGCGTGTGCACTCGCCGTAGCCAGGGGTACGGGACTGAGTATAAATCGAAGTCGCACGTCCGCGTGTGCACTCGCCGTAGCCAAAGGTGACGGGCCTGAGTATAAACCAAAGACGTGCGGGGGGACGCCTTCGCACGCACTCTACGGAGTATAAATAAGACGTGACGTTGAGGTTCACCTCCGCACGCGCCAGTCTACGGACTCTAAATAAGACGTGACGTGGAGGTTCACCTCCGCACGCGCCAGTCTACGGACTCTAAATAAGACGTGACGTCGAGGTTCACCTCCGCACGCGCCAGTCTACGGACTCTAAAAAAGACGTGACGTCGAGGTTTACCTCCGCACGCGCGAGTCCACGGACTATAAAAAAAAGACGCGGACGTTCTCCCTGCGCACTCTACGGAGTCTAAACAAGACGCGAACTCCGCGCACGCCAGGGACCTCGTCCCTATGCGTACTCCCCGGAGTATAAATAAGACGTGGACGCTGATCCCGCGCACTCTACGGAGTCTAAATAAAGTGCGGGTGCCCTCCGCGCGCTCGACGGAGCGGAGACGCGGATATTAATCGTGCACCCCGCCGAGCCGGATGGCGCACACAGCGCACCAGAGGCTGCTCCCACAGCGCACCAGAGGCTACCCCCGCCGCGAGGGGCAGGAGGGCGCAACGTGCACGCACTTTCGCCTCCGCGCGCGCGCCAATCTACGGACTATGGAAGGACACAGCATCGGGGTCCGCCTCTATACACGCTATCCTACCAGGCAACCAACACGCCAACCCTGGTGGACGTAGAACAAGGCCCCGGGAGCGTCAACACGTCCACCTCGGCTAGGCGGACGGAGCCCCCGCGCAACTGCTTCGCCAGCGGCGCACTTCGAGCGTAGAGGCCTCGCCCTCGCGCAGCGTGTGGCATATTAGTGAACCCGAGAGGGAAACTTGCAGCGCATATCCCGAAACGCCGGAGAGTCTTATGTATATTGGAAAAATCACAAAGGTACAAAGGCCCGGCGGCATCCCTGCTGCGGTAGGCCACTACTCCGTGGGCTCGTCCTTAACACGCGCTAAAGCCGGGGACCCGCCCGAAGAAGGTCGGCCTGCCCAAAAGTTCAACGAATCCTCGGCCTTTTGCCAGCGTCGAAGCTGCCACCGGGTCGCAAGGCCAGACGCAAGCAGGCGCCCCCAGCAAGGAAGCTGCTCGGGACACAAGTCAAACTCAGCTCGTGAGGCAAGTGTGCACTTTGTTCATTCAACAAAGGGATGGACATTACAACGCACGCCCGCACCTAGCTACTTCGGCCTCGCACCTGTGAGCCTTCGGCAGGTTCGGAGGCCCCGACACCGCCCTCGTCGCGCCGCGGGACTTCGTCTAGAAATTGGCCGAGGCTCCCCTTCCCATGAAGGGACTTCCGGAGCTCAACCTGCACGGTGGCCACTCCGACGTAGTCCCAGATCCGCTCGTAGAAGCAGTTGACGTCGCGACGGACGGTGCGGACCCCGCCGGACATCACTCCGGCCCCGCCGGGCATCTCCAGTTGAGAATCCTCCAGCCCGGCGATGTGTGTGCAGCCGCGGTGCCGTAGGAGGGCGCAGACCATGCACGACGCCACATAGGCGCAGGGGTCGCCGAAGGACGTCGTGGCACCGCGTGCGACGTCGGCGGCATCTTTAATCCAGCGAAGGGTCCGCGGTAGCTCCTCCGGGCCGAAGGTGTGGTCCGGCACTTTCGCCACAAGCCCCTCGAGATGGCTCTCCAGCGCCTGCAGGGCATCCCATGCAACCGCCGAAGCCTCGTCAAGCGTTCGGTTGCGCTCCGCCAGAAGTAAGGCAAGTTCGCCTTTCTCCTTTTCTAGCAAAGCGACTTGCTGCAGGAGGCCACCCCGCTCCACCGCGAACTCTCGCTGTGCTGCCTCTATAACTGACTCCCGGGCCGACGCAGCAAGTTCCCCAGCGTGCGCCTTCGCTTCGGCGCACTCCGCTTCTAGCTGGCGGGCGCGAGCATATTGGGCAGCGCGGGTCTCCGCGGCTTCACGCAGCTGCTCCTCGGCGACCCACAGCCTATCTTCCAGCGCCCTTTGCGCCTGAATATAAGCCGTCTGCAGGGCCTACCCCAGCACCAGCGTCTGCAGGGCGAAGAAGCGGTTCAGCAAGCTCGGTGTGATCGAGCGTGGTCATTTAGGCATGTACTTACCCGCACCCCTGACACCTCGAAGGCGTCCCCGAGACGATCCACCCCGTACAAGGGCAGTGCCTGCTGCCTGATGCTGGCGGCCGCGTCATCCACGATGCCGTGCTACGCCCTTAGCGTCTCCGGCGGGGGAACGAAGTCCACAGGGCCGGGGTGCAGGATGTTCGCCCCAGCAGCACCAGAACCTCCATGCTCCGACAGAAGCTCCTCCTCCGGAATAAGCGACGCTGCAGGTGAGGATGCACGTGAGCACACCACAGGGAGCAACAGAAAACATACCAGGATAAGTCAACTTACCCTTAGTGGTGGCCGGCGGACCGTAGGGGCCGGCGGTTCCGCGAGGAGCAGAGGCCCCCGCGGTTGAGGTCGCCGCAGTTCGTTACGGCGGGATGGACGGCGTGGCCTGAAGTGCAGGGGAAGGTGCCGCAGGGACCTCGGCACGGGCGTTAGAGTCCCACAAACTCCCGACACTCGTCACCACGGTGAACCCCCTCCACGTTTGCTCGAGCCACGGCCGCAAGCACGGCCGCTTGGCCGGAGCAGGCGGCAGCGGCCCCGTCTCAGTAACTGCTGCGGGAGTAGCTCCCGCGGATGCCGCACCAGGGGACGAAGGCCCCACGGTGGAAACCTCTACGAGCGGCATCCCGGTTTCGGCTACCGCCATTGGCGGAGGCCCAGCCCCGTGAGCCTCCGAAGGGGAGGCCGAGCGCTGCACCTCCGACGTCGCAGCGATCACGGCCGAAGATTGCGCTACCGGTGTTGCGGTGGCCAGGACCGAAGGCCGCCCCTCCGGCGTCGTAGTGGCCGGGGCAGAAGGCTGCGCCTCCGGTGGCGGGGCGACCGTGATCGGAGACATGACCACAGCCATCGCCCCTGCTTCAGCGTCGCTGCCCGGCTCGGATCCTGTCTCGACGACCACCGGGGGCGACGAGATTTCGTCCCTCCAGCCGGTTGCCGCAAGCCCGCCGTCCAGGGCGCCCCCTGACGACCCTTCGCCCCCGGCGTCCTCAGCCTCCAAGTCCGAGTCGGCGTACCTTGCCGAATCCGACTCCGCGTCGGCTGCGCTGGCGACAGCGGCAGGGGCGGCTGCTATACCAAGCACGGCAGACGCTTTGCTTCGGCCCCTCTTGCGAGACAGCGTCTTCGTCTTGGCGGCACCGACATCCCGATGTTGCGAAGACGGACGAGGGCGATCCAGCACAGCAAGACCCAGGGCCTCGCACGCGCGGTTTATTCGCCCCAGCCCCGCCGTCGCGGTCGCTGACGTGCGCTGCTCATGCTCCCTGCCGGTGTACGGCCCGAGGAATACGCGCGCAAGCCGCTCTGCGTCCTCTAGACTAATCTCTAAGTCCAAGCAAAAGGAAAAGGGGTGAATACATAGGGTATTCCGCGCGAACAGGAAAGAGGCGATCGGCGCTTACGAGGATCGGTGGGCGCCGGCAGTACGCAGACCGACAGCTCAACGTTGTCCTCCCGACGCCTCTCAGCGGCAAGGTGCCAACTGCTCGCAAGCGGCGCCACGCCATACATCACGAACTCTTCGGCAAGATCGCGCATGTTGAAGCGGGCCGCCAAGCCTACGAGTCGCCGGGCCCTCCGCCTGTCCTCGTCGTCCAGGGTCCGGCCGGGCGAGGTCTTGAAGGCGAGCGGGTGGTACACTCGAGGCCGCTCCCTCTCTACACGGTGGTAGAACCACCGCTTCATCCAGTGGGACTCCCACTTCCCGCGGGTGGAGTTCGCAGGGAAAAGCTTGGTGCAGCCCGACAGAAGAACGAAGCTGACACTGCCGAAGTTCGACAGCGTCCCATCCTTCCGATCCTTGGGCTGGAACCGTGCCTCGTGCAGGTAGGCAAATAAAGAAGAGCTGGGCCAGCACGCTCCCGAGCATAAAGCCCAGCTGTATACGGCGAGCCGGGCCACGGCGTTCGGAGTCAGCTGCGCCAGCTCTAGTTCAAAGGCCCGCAGCACGTCGCCCACAATCGCCGCCGCCGGGATGCGGAGCCCTGCGTCTAGGAAGGCGACGAATACAATAGCCTCCAACGGTTCAGGGCGTGGTTCCGTCTCGTCGACGGAAGGCAATCGCACCGCCTGACGGTCAGATAGCTTCCCCTCACGCAGCAACCCTTGGATCGTCTTCTCGGTCACAAGTGAGCGGCCCAGCTCGCCGAAAAACGAGCCCCCCTTCTCCACCGCCTGCCACAGCTTGCCCGCCATCGTCGGATCGCGTTCGCCGAGCGAATACTTCACCTCCAGCCGCGATGACCGCTGGCGAACGCCGCCGCTGGGCCGTGATTGTCGCCAGACGCCATCACTTCTCGCGGAGGAAACAGTGCGGCCGCAACAGATTGAAAAAGGGGCGTAAAGGGCGATGCGGGCGAAAGGAGAGCGCAGAAGTACGGGGGCACGGTTACGGGGGTCATCTTAAGACACCTCACCCCTGGGGCCGCCTTCGAAACGTCGCGACGGTCCGCATACCGGGCCCAACCACAGTGGTGCAGAAGCCCGTCTCGTACGGTTCCCCATAACCGAGGCCGAGGCGTTGTGGCGGTACGCGCCGCACGCGACCGCAGAACCAAGGACAGTCAATGCAAGCCGTTGCGGTCACGCAACCCCTGGCATACCGCGGCACCCCAATTATAAGCCGCCGCGTGCCCCACCCACGGGAGGGCATAGTACGACGTGGTAGCCCACCGGTTGGCAGGACAAGCGTCGACCGCCACCTGTTCGAAGGGTAGGGGACGGAGCGCACGCGCCTCAGCTTCCACTTGGGCGCCAGCTCCGCTGCCACCTGTTCGAAGGGTAGGGGACGGAGCGCGCGCCTCGACTTCAACTTGGGCGCCAGCTCCGCTGCCACCCGTTCGAAGGGTAGGGGACAGAGCGCGCGCGCCTTTGATTCGGTGGAGCGCCAGCTCCGCTGCCACCCGTTCGAAGGGTAGGGGACGGAGCACGCACGCCTTTGATTCGGCGGAGCGCCAGCTCCGCTGCCACCCGTTCGAAGGGTAGGGGACGGAGCACGCGCCTCGACTTCGGCTGGGCGCCAGCTCCGCTGCCACCCGTTTGAAGGGTAGGGGACGGAGCGCGCGCGCCTTTGATTTGGCGGAGCGCCAGCTCCGCTGCCACCCGTTCGAAGGGTAGGGGACGGAGCGCGTGCGCCTTTGCTTCGGCCGAGCGCCAGCTCCGCTGCCACCCGTTCGAAGGGTACGGGACGGAGCGCCCGCGCCTTTGCTTCGGCTGAGCGCCAGCTCCGCTGCCACCTGTTCGAAGGGTAGGGGACAGAGCGCGCACGCCTCAGCTTCGACTTGGGCGCCAGCTCCGCTGCCACCCGTTCGAGGGGTAGGGGACGGAGCGCGCGCGCCTCTGCTTCGGCTGGGGACGGAGCGCGCACGCCTCAGCTTCGACTTGGGCGCCAGCTCCGCCGCCACCCGTTCGAGGGGTAGGGGACGGAGCGCGCGCGCGCCTCTGCTTCGGCTGGGTGCCAGCTCCGCTGCCACCTGTTCGAAGGGTAGGGGACGGAGCGCGCGCGCCTCTACTTCGGCTGGGCGCCAGCTCCGCTGCCACCCGTTCGAAGGGTAGGGGACGGAGCGCGCGCACCTTTGATTCGGCGGAGCGCCAGCTCCGCTGCCACCCGTTCGAAGGGTAGGGGACAGAGCGCGCGCGCCTTTGCTTCGGTCGAGCGCCAGCTCCGTTGCCACCCGTTCGAAGGGTACGGGACGGAGCGCGCGCGCCTTTGCTTCGGCTGAGCGCCAGCTCCGCTGCCACCTATTCGAAGGGTAGGGGACGGAGCGCGCACGCCTCAGCTTTGACTTGGGCGCCAGCTCCGTTGCCACCCGTTCAAGGGGTAGGGGACGGAGCGCGCGCGCCTCTGCTTCGGCTGGGCGCCAGCTCCGCTGCCACCTGTTCGAAGGGTAGGGGACGGAGCGCGCGCGCGCCTCTACTTCGGCTGGGCGCCAGCTCCGCTGCCACCTGTTCGAAGGGTAGGGGACAGAGCGCGCGCCTCTACTTTAGCTGGGCGCCAGCTCCGCTGCCACCCGTTCGAAGGGTAGGGGACGGAGCGCGCGCCTTCGCTTCGGCTGAGCGCCAGCTCCGCTGCCACCTGTTCGAAGGGTAGGGTACGGAGCGCACGCGCCTCTACTTCGGCTGGGCGCCAGCTCCGCTGCCACCCGTTCGAAGGGTAGGGGACGGAGCGCGCGCGCCTCTGCTTCGGCTGGGCGCCAGCTCCGCTGCCACCCGTTCGACGGGTAGGGAACGGAGCGCGCGCGCGCCTTTGCTTCGGCTGAGCGCCAGCTCCGCTGCCACCTGTTCGAAGGGTAGGGGACGGAGCGCGCGCACCTTTGACTTGGGCGCCAGCACCGCTCCCACCCGTTTGAAGGACGACGGACGGCCCACATGCGACTACCTCGAGTGTACGCCGCCTCCAGTACCAACCCATCGGAGGACGAAGGACGGAGCGCTCGTGGTATCAGCAGATGTTTGAAGAACGCAGAACAGCCCATGCGACCACAATAACTCGAAGATACAAAGGTCAATTTGCGGCAAGAACAAACCTGCTTTCGTAAACATATATGAGTCACCACACCAACATATGCTCCTTCGCACAGTCAGAGCAGGCGGATGACTTCATATCTGTCTACGAGAGCAGGTCAAGCCTTGCCATTTCCACATCAAACCGGGAAGTATTCCCATAAATAGGACATCTTTTATTCACCAGCGCTCGCTGATATTAGCGTCGGTCGACGCAGTCATCAAACGCAGATGAACAAAAGTTGGCCTACATGTGAGAAGTTAACCATGAACAGGTACGGGACGCGCAGCAAGGGATGTCCAGGGAGCGGCCCCAACGCCATCATATTTATACCCAGCCTCACCAGGCGAAGAGTCGCCAGCATGGAGGGACGTCAACCGGCGGCATGCCAACCGACGGAAGCGCAAACGAGGGAGGTCGGGCGGTTCGACTACCAATGGTGCGTAAGTGCAGCCGTCCGTAGCCCACCGCATGCACGTCGGAAACCATCGCATGCTCCACTCGTGAGAAGGCCCACTACACGAGGCGACAGCCCGCCCCCTGGCAAACCAACCACCATTAAAAGCGCACTACCCGCCCATACGGTCACGTCAGCCTCCAAGCGGCAAGGCCAACGAGCGCACGCGACCGCTTCGACATCACCTGCAGCTTCGGCTACAGACGCTCCGCAACACACTAACGCTTCACAAGATCAGAAGGAATACACAGGCCGCAGGGACGGAGGGGGCCAAAGGACTCGACAACATGGCTTCGGCCCTGTGAAGCCCTTCACCATGAGAGGCTCCTGTTGTAGGGGTGGCCCCCACCTAAACCCAGCAGGCCTGTTAGAAGACTATAAAGACCAGAGTAGAACATGTGTAATGACTCAAATATCCCTAGTAGGGATAAACTGATGTAAGGGCATAATTGTAAAATCTCTCCTCATGTATATATATATGAAACACCAGCCATGGGGAAGGCAGGACATTACACGCTACATCCTCCCACTCCCCACTACCATCTCTCTCTCTCTGTTTGGTCTGTAACCACAACAGCTACGAACTATGAATTTATTACGAGACTACAGGCTCTGAAAAGCCTACATACGAACATTTATTGCTACACTGGAATCCTGAAAAAGCCTACGAACTGTTTCCTGCAAACGACTGAAAAGGCTACGAACTATGAATTTATTACGAGACTACAGGCTCTGAAAAGGCTACATAGGAACATTTATTGCTAAACTGGAATCTTGAAAAAGCGAAAAGATTCGTATGACCTCCTCTCCATGGACTATGCCCACTGCACCAGATAACCTGCCTACATAAAGGCCTCCTATGTCTTCCATACCACATCTCCTCCTCAAGCCATCACAAATACTACTACACAACAATGTCTTCCTGGAGGTCCGACCCATTTGGAGTGCCGGAGTGGCATGAGCGCCCGAAGTGCCATTGCGGCTTTAGGACGATGTTGGGAGTCTGGACGGATCGAGTACAACGAGCCAATTACGGCCGTAGGTTCTTCAAGTGTCCAGACCTAGATGACGACTTCGTGGTAACGACGACAACTAAATCATTTGTTTCTCGTTATCATTTTTCAACTTGATCCATGACATCTACCACGCCACACATAGGCTTGCGGGTTCATGGAATGGGTGGATTGGGTGCTGCCGGCATGGCCACGGAACCGGCCGATGGAGGTGAAAAATAAAGGACAATACTTCGTCAAGATGACTCAGGTTCGCGAGGTGCAACGACAGATGCGGCTTGAGCAAGAGCGCCGCGTGAGGGTGGACCAAATCCGTCTGAAGGGCAAGGAGGATGAGCTGCAAAGGAGGCGGGAGCAGTTAAGTCTGCGTGAAGCAGCCATCAAGCGTCAGGAGGAAGAGCTTCAAGCTCGTGAGGCAGCTCTCAAGACCAAGAGTGACAGGAAGAATGATGCAGCGGAGCCATCCTCAGGGCGCAATAAAAAGGGGAAACAACCACGCTACACCCAGTAGACAAAATGTAATAGACCCACGCTATCTACAGTCTATGTAATCCTATTATTATGCACTGTATTGTGTTTGCCTAGCTGTATCGACTGCACTTGAGACTACCGGTATGACAATATTGCGTATCGGTGCTTTACAAAACTACAATTTAATAGAGTGCATAATGTTGCCCACCCATGCTTGCTCCAAAGAATGTCTGCATAATGGATTAGTCTGCATATAGAAAAGAACAGGGAAATCATGCCTACTCAGTTCAAAATTGTAAATCATTACATGAAAAATTCACATTTTCAAGCACATAAATGTCTGCAAAAAAAACAATAATACATTAAACTATATCCTCAACTTCGCAGATTATACCATGTGATTTGAGGTAGCAACATAATTACTTATGGGCAATATAATGGGGTTCTTACCTTGCCCCAATTTAGCTCTTTTGAATTCCATGAATAAGCAACAACATCATCAAAATATGTAGCAGAAAATTGTGTTTCACACAGTTCATCAATTTTCTGAATGTTTCCAAAAGCTACGGATTATTTTGAAGGCGCCGAGCTGGATGGCCACCGGTCACGACGGCATTTCTGAATTTTCACAGCTCGGCGCCACGATCCACGGCTCCGAGGTGCTGCCACGTCGGCGACACGCAGGCCACCACGCTGGTGCGGGCCTGGCACCTCGGCGCCGTGGACCACGGCACCGAGATGTGTTACCTCGGCACCGTGGGTAACGGCTCCGACCCCCTGGGTCCAAAATCGGAATTAAAACTACCAGGGGTCTAAATGTAAATATTTTTCAAAAAAAGGGCTAAAATACAAAAAATTCGGCATTATCACACGTTGCTTATGGAGAAGAATAACCTGCAGTTTTTTACGAAGTTCTTCTATTTCCAGTTTTTGCCTCTTCAGCAGAGCAGCTTCTGTTATAATTTGTCATAGCAGCAACCATTATTAGGTTCTCACTACTTAAACCATGCTAACAACTCAAATAAATGATCCTTATGCTGTAATAAGATAGATGTAGGGGCAATATTTGGATGAGCGCCAGAGCATTGTTGTAAATTAATTCCAATAATTTATACGGAATACTTTTCACATTTAAAGAAATAATAAAAATTTAAAACAATACATATAAGATAAATATAATATAGAACAGATATCTTATTACTGCTATCAAATTAACGTGGAAAAATACACAATAGAAATTACAATTCATTCTTTGCAATGAAGAAGTTTCAGCACTCACCTCATTTACTTGAGCACAATTGCTGACACATTTTGCTCTACTTGCGAATTGAATGTTCCGCCTGGCCCCAGAAAAACTGATCCTTCTTCAAGAGATAAGATCAGGTGGCTAACAAACACACAAATTATGCATTGGAGAAGAGACTTTGTCACAGCAAACAACAACTGCATTTTCTGAACCTATTTATCTTGAAACAAGGCATAACACAATATGCGGCCAATCAGGCCATAACGCCCGTGCCGAACACCACGCTCTGCAACAGAACGTGCCAACGTGCCGTGCGCTACGGGCGGGAGAAGTAACAAACTCTGCGTGGACTATTTCACACGCTGACTGACGCGCCCAGATTAAGTTTCGGGCTCTACCGACAAAACATGAAAACTAACAGCTTAAGAGGAAAACAAAGAAACAAATGGACAAAGTCTAGTTTATTTGACAATCTCCCCCTAATACCAGCGTTGTTCATTTGAGCTTTATGACGCCGATTCATTCCCGCATCTCCTGGAATTTGGTTCTTCCAAGTGGCTTCGTCAACCCATCAGCCAGTTGATCTTGCGTGCTTACGAACTCCAGGCTGATTTCTCCACTATCAACACACCCTCTAATGTAATGAAACTTTGTGTCAATGTGTTTACTCCTTTCATGCAGCACTGGATTTTTACTGAGGGCTATCGCAGACATATTGTCCATCTTCAGCAGTGGTGGATTCACCTGAGCCCCAAGAATATCACTAAGCAGTCGCCGGAGCCACACTCCCTGACACGTTGCTGCAGCTCCCGCGATATACTCAGCTTCACACGACGATAGCGCGACCACTCGCTGTTTCTGTGACTGCCATGTTACAGCATTTCCACCAAGAAAGAAAATGATGCCTGACGTACTCTTTCGGTCGTCCACATCACCAGCCATGTCGCTGTCGCTATATCCGACTAGTCTGAGTTCAGCGTCACCCCTAATGTATACCAGCCCGTAGTCAACTGTGCCTGCGACATACCGGAGTAGATGCTTCATAGCAGCCATATGCCCCTGCCTTGGTTCTTCCATGAAATGGCTCAAATATCCAACTGCAAACGTGAGATCCGTCCTTGTGTGCAACAGGTACCTCAGACTCCCAATCAGGCTGCGATACAGTGTTGAGTCAACTCCCGGCGAAAGACTTTGCTTGGATAACCTCAACCATGTCTCCATTGGCGTTGAACAGGCGTTGCAGCTACCCATTCCAGCTTTGTTGAGCAGTTTCATGGCGTAAGCAGTCTGACACAGTTCAATCCGTCGTCTCCCCTATCTCACCTCTATACCGAGGTAGTAGGAGAGGATCCCCAAGTCACTCATCTGGAACCGTGTCTTCATCTCTAGTTTGAATCCATTGATCTCGGTGTCTGACTCCCCCGTAATCACCAGATCATCAACATACACTCCTACCACCAATCGTGAGTAATCAGCTCCATGCGTGTACAGGCAGTGCTCACATTCACTCCTGATGAACCCAAGCTCATGTAGGGTTGCGTCAAGCTTAGCATTCCACGCTCGTGGAGCCTGTCGCAGCCCATAGAGAGCTTTGTGGAGCTTGAGTACCATCTGTTCATGACCAGTAGCAGTGAATCCTGGTGGTTGCGCAACGTAGACCTCTTCTTCTAGTTCCCCGTTGAGAAACGCGAACTTAACGTCCATATGGTGCACAGCCCAACCCAGGTTTGCTGCCACAGCCAACACCATACGAACTATCTCTAGCCTTGCGACCGGTGCAAAAACTTCTTCAAAATCTATTACCGGCCGTTGTACATACCCCTTGGCGATGAGTCTGGCCTTGTGCTTCATGACTTCCCCATGCTCATCACGCTTGAGCTTGAGACCCACTTCAAGCCAATGGCACGGTGTCCCGGTGGAAGATCTACCAACGACCATGTCTTGTTTTCTTCAATGGACGCCATCTCTTCTAACATTGCCACGCGCCACTCCTTGATCTGCTTTGCCTCTTCAACGGTTGCTGGTTCATCTCCAATTGCCACCAGAAGCTCCTTAGCCAGTTCCCGCTCAGCAAAGCCCGGGGGTGATGCCAAGCTGAGGACGTTGTCGACGGTGCGAAAACGGAGTGGCGCATCATCATGATCGACATCCAGATCAAGTTCACCCGAAGGTGGTGACGTGAACTCGATCCTTGTCTCAGCCCGCGTAGATGGTGTGCGGGACTCAAACCCGCACGGGGGCATCATCTCGCTGACGGGGGTTGTTGGTGATGATGTTGGTGAAGCCGAGCCACCCGTTGTTGGGATGTTGATGCTGCTGTGCCCTCCGGAGAACATGACAAACTCGACGCTGAATGGTTCAACGTCATCATCAGGTCCAGCTCCCTTGTCAACACCCCAGTCCCAGGGACGGTCCTCTTCGAACACAGCATCCCGTGAGACACAAACCCTCTTCGTGACCGGGTTGTAGAACTGGTAAGCCTTCGATCCTTGTTCGTATCCCACAAACACCATAGGCGTATTCCGATCATCAAGTTTTGCAAGGTGTCTGCCTACTGTCTTCATGTGTGCCACACAACCAAATTTACGGAGAAAGTGTACAGGGGGTTTGTGACCGTACCATACCTCAAACGGTGTCTTCCCTTCAACACTTTGAGTGGGAGCTCTGTTCAAAATGAACACTGCTGTTGTCCCTGCCTCCCCCCAGAACCAACCTGGTAGTGACATGGCCTTCATCATGCTTCTAGCCATTCCCATCACCGTCTGGTTGCGCCTTTCCACCACGCCATTTTGTTGTGGCGTGTATGGAGCCATGAGGTGCCTTTGAATGCCATGCTCTGCACAATAGTCACTAAATGCCCGAGCTGTGAACTCCCCACCCCGATCGGTACATAACGTGCCAAGCTTCCGACCCGCCTGTGCTTCGGCTCCAGCTTGAAACCGCATGATAGCTTCACTTGCTTGATCCTTGGAGCTGAGTAGTATGATCCACATGAAATGGCTCAGATCATCTACAAGGAGCAGGAACATCTTGTTACCGCTTGGCGTTGATGGAGTCACAGGGCCACAGATATCTCCATGTACAAGTTCCAGTTTGTGCTCCGCTTGGTACTTCGCCTCACTGGGAAATGCCAGACGCCTCTGCTTCCTAGCAAGACATCTACCGCAGACTTGATCAACGTGCCTGATTTCTGGCAGTCCCCGCACCATCTGCTCTTGTACAAGCCTCCGAAGCCCTTTGAAGTTGAGGTGGCTGTACCTTGCGTGCCAGCGCCACGCCTTGTCTGTGCCCTGTGCCGCCAAACACACTGGTTTCCCGATGTTCAGCCTCAGGACATAAAGGCGATTTGCCGACTGTCGCACCTTGGCTAGCAGTTGTTTCTCCGGGTCCCAGATCTTCAGCACACCTTTCTCGATCGAGACCTTGTAGCCATCTTCGTCGAGCTGGCCCACACTGACTATGTTTGCGGTAAGTCGTGGGATGTGGTACACCCCTGTCAGGGCCCGGTGCTCCCCGTTCTTGCACGTGAAGAGCACCGTCCCGCAGCCTTCGATTCCGGCCACTGATCCGTCCCCGAATTGAACAGATCCACGGACGACGGTGTCGAGCTTGGTGAAGGCCAAGCGCTCCCTGATCATGTGGTTGGTGGCGCCCGTATCGAGGATCCATCGAGCACGGTCGCCCTCCTTCTTGTCGCCGAGCTGCACGAAGAGTCTCTCCTCTTCCAGGTGGAGAGATGCGGATCTTGCCGGCGGCGTCGAATCTGTGGGTGGTGACAAAGAATCCACCGGCCGATGGAGATTTGTGGATGGAGGCACCGAGTGAATCGCCGGTGGATTTGGCTCTTCGGACAGCACTGTCGGAATGGGGAAGGTAGCTTTTACTGCTGTCTCGGCCAGCAATAAAGTTGTCTCTTTATCCTCTTCCGCCTGGGCCATGTGGGCCTGCTCATCCCTTCTCTTCTTGCGGCACTCTCGAGCCCAGTGGCCCGTCTTCCCGCAAATAGCGGCATTGGTTGCCGGCAATGGAGGTCCCGCCGGCGCTGCTGCCCCCGCCTGTCTTCGGCGGCCTGGAACCGCTTCTGCCTCCTCCTTCTCTGTCACGACCACGACCGCGGTTCCTCCTCTGGCTTGATGCGGCTCCCTTCCCGCGCTCATGTGACCCTTCATTGGTGAATTGTAGCCGCGAGGTTACTCGTGCAATCAGCTCTTCTTCCATGAGGTTCAGTCCTGCCAGGGACGCACCGCCGCCGCCGAGGTTGTGGTGCTCCTCCGCTGTCTTGAGCCGTCCAATGAGCTCTTCCACGGTGAGCTCACTGAGGTCGAGCAATGTCTTGATTGACAGCGCAATTTGCTCGAACCTCGGTGGAAGCGCCTGGAGAAATTTACGGATTACCTCCTTGTCCGAGCAATCCTCACCAAGAACCGCGAGCTGGTGCGCAATTCCGTTGATGCGGATGCCGGATTCATCCACGGTTTCCCCATCACGAAATTTGAGTGCATCAAATTCCCGACGAAGAGTATTCGCCCTCGCCTTGCGCACGCGCTCCACACCGACGTGCATTGTCCTGATGGTGTCCCACGCAGCCTTGGCAGTGGCCTTGGACGCGATAGTCCCGATCATCTCCATTGGAACGGCCTTCGCAATCGCTTCGAGAGCCATCCTGTCTTCAACGAAGTCGGTGTTGCCGACACTCACCGCCATCCACAAGCCTCTTGCCTGTAGCATGACTCGCATGAGCGCCGCCCAGTCGAAGTAATTTGTCTTCATCAAAGTTGGGAAAGAACCGCTGTTGTTGATCTCCTTGGTAACTCGGTGAATCACCAAGCCACGGTCAATGCTGCTTCCACCGCTACCGCTCCCAGATGGCGGTGTGGTCTCCCCGCGAAACCTCCTCGGCGGCGAAGACGATTGACGGCGCATCATGGCGATCACGTCCCAGGTGCGGAAGGCTCTGATACCAAATGTTCCGCCCGGCCCCAGAAAAACTGATCCTTCTTCAGGAGATAAGATCAGGTGGCTAACAAACACACAAATTATGCATTGGAGAAGAGACTTTGTCGCAGCAAACAACAACTGCGTTTTCTGAACCTATTTATCTTGAAACAAGGCATAACACAATATGCGGCCAATCAGGCCATAACGCTCGTGCCGAACACCACGCTCTGCAACAGAACGTGCCAACGTGCCGTGCGCTACGGGCGGGAGAAGTAACAAACTCTGCGTGGACTATTTCACACGCTGACTGACGTGCCCAGATTAAGTTCCAGGCGCTACCGACAAAACATGAAAACTAACAGCTTAAGAGGAAAACAAAGAAACAAATGGACAAAGTCTGGTTTATTTGACATTGAAGAGTTCCTCGAGTTTCCTCAGTGTGAATGTGTAGGTTCATTTTTTAGAAGATGCAACAACATTGAAAATAGAAGTACATGAAGCTTTAACACTACACGATTATCTGCATGCTGCAAATGCAAAACATATCTAGAGCATACCTCTTTAGGTGCAACAGTGCAAATGATTGATGTTTTTGCATTGCCTCTAAGTTCAGGTTGCAGAATGCGAGCCAACTTACTATCATGATATGGAATGTGCCCTCTGCCTCAAAATAATTAACCACTTAAGTGCCTCGAACAATGCAAATCCTGGATCATACAAAGTATCATATCATTCTATAAGTAGAGCAGAAGATGTAACATGAGGTTTGTTTCCTTGCATACGGCAAAAAAACTCCAAGAACATCTGAGTGTCATATTTTTCAGATATGTTAAAATAGGGAAAGCAACACAACAATAGGCTCATTGAAATATATATAAACAAAATTTGGTGTTGCAATAGAGTTGTACACAGTATTACGAGATTTTTCTTTCCCTTTGAAGAACCATGTGAGAAGGTTCAGATTATTGCTTCATGAACCATTGTAAGTTTTATGGAGTGATTATGAGAGATTGAAAAGATCGCACTTTGTCTGGAATGGTTTCTGATTTTTTCAGGGAGCGATAGTACCGTTTTGAGCAGAAATTGAGGATTTTAGGATTTGAATTATGGATTGAGTTGGGATGACTTGTGTCATTGCATTAAGATTGCATGATGCACGTTTTGACTAACATGAGTCAAATTGTGAAGAACTTGTACCCAAAAATGATTTTTTTCCTCTTTGGATATGCAAGGTTGTTTGGAGTCAACCATGGACAACGACGAGGATCGGAGTTATGCTCATAGAGGAGCTGAGACCTAGAACGATCGAGGATGCTATGTGAGACTGTGAGCTCAAGCATGGTACGAGAAAGGTGGGAAATATTGAAGACAAGTCCAAACAGCGGGATTACACCATGTTGCTAGGATGGGCCAAGTGAGCTATGGTTCGTTGGAACCAGGACGAGAGAGATTTGGCAACATGTGGCAAACTAGTGGTGTACCTACATATGGTAAGCATAGTAATTGCTTGCAATGGATAGTGATGACCGGGTTAACGAAGAGTATTTTGGTATTTTGGCCAAAATACCGAAAACTATCTTAGATTAAAACCGTTGCGCATGTGTGGCGCTTGGGAGAGCAGTTTAGGTCAAGGTAGAGCTGATTTGATCAAAATGGATCAAGGCTAAGAATTTAATAGATTTGGGCTTATGCTCTTTGGAAAGCGTGTATAAGTGAATATGTGTGAGTAAAACCCATGTGTGTGGGGTTACTGAGTTTCTCTTATTGTGCTAAGTGGATAGTATCCACTAAAGGGTGGATGTGCTGGCTATCCTATCTATAAAAGGGAGTTGGGATGGATACATGTGGTTAACCATCCAACCTAACTCTCATATGCTCTCTTGTTTCAGGGTTAGAGTTTTGAGTAGGGATGGTAATCGGGCGCGGCGGGTACGGGTAATGCTCGCCCATACCCGTACCCACGACCCCGATTTACGCCCACGGGTATACCCACGAAGGACGATGGGTGAAAAACCTCGCCCATACCTGTCGCCCGTGGGCATACCCGTTTACCCGCAAACTGAGAGTCACCATATGAGAGTTGAACTAATGACAGGTACATATAAGCAACAGCTGTTGCTAGGAAATATAATAGCTATCAAAAAAAGTTTATAACAATCAATAGCAATTAGAGATATAGAAAAGTTTATAACAATCAATAGTAATTAGAGATATTGCTATGGCTGCGCCACCTGTCAATCTATATCGCGGGTAAACAGGCGGGGCGGGTACGTGTAGAACTTACCCATACCCGTGCCCGTTTACCTGACGGGTAGAGTGTTCCCCCCATTTCCATACCCGTGGGTAAAGAAAATATCCCATACCCGGCTCAATTAGGGTATTTACCCACGGGTATACGGGTAAACGGGCACAATTGCCATCCCTAGTTTTGAGTGCTTGGTGTGCTCTCTGTCCTCTAAGATGGAGTGGCTGTAAAACATTTCTCCTCAAACAGTAATATAATCAATTTTTAATATTCTTCATAGCTATCTTTCTATTTAATTGATGTGCTCTTGTTTTAGTTGATTTTTCCTTCTCCCCTCACCCTTTTATTGATCTTGCTATGCCAAAGACATATAAGAGATAGGGAGAACCTCTAAGAATCATCCTCTACCTATTTAGGTACTGTGGTAGCAGGTTCATCAAGAAACTCAGTTTTTACATATTTTTGATCTTCCAACTGATTTCTTAATCTGAGAGATTTTAGAGTGATTTCTTCAGTATTCTTGCTTACTATGATATGTTGTAACATATCCAAAGCTTTTTTGGTATCCTCCAATTGGGCTGCCCAGGAGAAGACTGTAAGACGTGCAATGGCATTTGCCATAAGCTGCGGAACCTCCAAGTTGTACGTACGGAGTACTTTTTCCACAAAGTGCACGGTAGGGATGCAAAGCCTGGTGTCGAAGTACACAACAAAGACAAGCATCTCACCCTCCCGTGGTCGTAGGATGACTTCATCGGCTATCGGCTGGCGAAAAGCTGATAGTCGGAGACTTTCCCATCACACATGAGCACATCAAAGAGCTCGTCTGTCACCATTGACTGACCGAGAGCATTGACGCAAGCGCCAACCACCTTCTCTGATGCTTTCCACCACTTGCTGATAGTGGGATCGAGTCGTGCGTCCTCACTGCAGCGTCTCGACGAGGCAGCCGACATACCGGTGTGACCGACATGCTCATTTCCTCGACCCATTGCGAGCAACACGTGCACGAGAAGCGAAAAGCATGATGGCGAGTAACGCACGAGAATGAAGAAGGAAATGGATTCAACTGATGGGTCACTAGCATTAATGGCGATATGATGAACACATCTTTTTAGGAGGCATGCGTGCCCTGTAATAGGCATAGTAGCCCACGCCGAACGTCCCAGGCCCGGATTGCAGCCACGTGTACATCATAAGGTGTTCCGGGCTACCTTCAAACACAACATTTCAAAACCAGGCAACCAACCGGAAGGCCGAAGGGATGGAGGAGGCCAAAAGCAAACAACATGGTTTGGGCCTACCAGTTATGAAGGCCTTGACCATAAGAGGCTACTGTTGGAGGAGTGACTCCCACTTTGGCCCAATCAGCTCACTACGTCAAATGCCCATTGCATGTGTAATTATGTGGCAAGCCCAAAATGGCTATGCCAAGAAAAAGACATATCTACTCTTACTGTTACAGACTCCAAGAGAGCATTTGTGTAAATAATCTTCTTATGGCTATAAATATGGCCTTTAGGGCGCCATAAGGGAGAGGAGCTCATTTTTGTAAGAAAGGGTCAGGTAATAACAACGGTGTAGTGTATACTTTCTACCCTGTTTCCTACCTTCTCAAGCTCCGCGTGGTCCCTCGATGGCCTTTCCGTATCCATATTATCCACTGTTTGGCACGTAACCTCAACAATTAGTAGGCTTGGATGTTGTAGTTTGGTTGTTAGGTTATATTTTAATTAAACTAATTATTTTTAAATATTTGTTAGCAGACATGATATTTTTGGTCCACAATTGAACTACTGAGCTGTTGTGGGAAATACGACAGTTCTATTTTTAAAAATAGGATGTTAAAAATTCTAACATTTCTCATAATATAATTTGAGAGAGAGAGAGCGCTACGAATGGTATGACTATCTGGTACCGGCGGCGAGGTGGCAGCAGAACATACGGCGATGGATCTGACTAGGCGACGGTGAGCTGCGTTCTTCGGCGAGTCTGTGCCATGGTTAAATCTTTTGATGGACCATGTGGAGGTGTCCACTTGTGAGTGATGAGTAATTGACATTAGTTTGGGTAAGTCGAGTTGGTTGGGTGGTTCGGACCTTGACGTTGCATGGCGCAATCGGGCTCGGTCGAACTTTGGTCAAACTTGGTCGTATGGGATTAGGACGCATATTCCGATGATTCGACATGTTTGGACTTCATCTGTGGTAAGTATGATGGTATTTACGCTTTCATGTGTCGAGCGGTGCTATTTGACGTGTTTCTTGTCTGTGTGGCTGCAGGACATCGAGTGGAGTCGTGGCGAGACACGGAGGACCGGACTAGGCGCAGGTGGCGCTGAGGTCAGAACGGTCGATATGTGTCGAAGACGACGTGGACTCGAGGTGGAGTCGTGGCGAGGCACGGTGGACCGGACTAGGCGCAGGTGGCGCTAAGGTCAGAACGGTCGAGGTGTGCCGAAGACGGCGAAGCTGCGTGGCTTGCGAGGCAAGGGATGAGGAAGCTTCCTGGAAGGTGCGCGATGGGCGTTTCGGTAAAAACGCAAAGCGGCACAAAAGGAAGCGGGTTTGGATAAAGCGCCGAGTTGTTGAAGGCCTAATGGGTAAAGCATGGTGCAAACCCATTAGTGGAGGCTATAAATAGAGAGGGAGATGTGTGCTGAAATTTTGAGAGAGTGGGTGTAAGAGTTAGGGTTTTATTTGGATCTCTCCATGCAATAAATGAGCATGAAATGAGAGGATGAAAATGAGAGTACTGTAAGAACACATATGTAATCATTCCTCTTGTTTAATCATTCATCTCTCTTCCTATATTTCAATATGAGAGATTGTGCTTTGAGTTGATTTTGCCTTCTTGCTAAAGTTTGCTCTATGTTGGCAGTGATTATTCTTGTTTTTCATCTTCTCCAGTAGCTTGTTTGATCTTTTCCTCGCTAGTACTTGCAGTTTTGATTCCATGTGGTGATGCCTTTCGGACAAGCAAAAAGAAAAAATCTGCATGCCAATCATAAATGGTTGCATGGCCGAAGCAAGTAACGTTGCATACAATCTTTCTTTCTTTTTATCTCTATTTCTTGCTTTGTTTGGCCAGCAGTGCTTCTCCTTGCTTCATTTTCTTTGACCATCCGAGTGAAGTAAATCTCCAAGTGACTCTCGGCTCCAGCTTTTCATTTGGGCACTTCTTTGCTGCGTTCACTTCTTGATTTCTTTGCTACCAGTTTGCTGCACTCTCAGGTTTTGGACAGCAGGCAACCAACCAGTTTTTGTCCAGCCGCAAGCAGCAAATTGTGTGCACTCGATAGTCCAACTTGGCATCTCTCTGCAGCCGAACTCTTCTTCTTTGGGGCAGCCTTCTTTTGCTTTCTTCTTTTGGTTTTTGCTCTCTCTTTTGTTAGCTTTTATTTTTGCTTTTTAGCTGCCTTTTCTGCTGTACCTCCTCCTCTTTATCTCTCTTTTGGTAGTTTCGGCTGGCAGAAATCTCCTACCGTGGCAGCGTTTTCTCCTTGCCATGGGATCATTTCCCTGCCGTGGCAGCGATTTCTGCTAGTTTTCTTGCCGTTGTTCGCACACGAACACGTCACCGTGTGCCCCCGGCGTCGAGCGCGATACGCAGGACACGTCGCCGGAGGAGTCTCGCCGGGAGCACGATACGCAGGACACGCCGGCGAGAGCTCTTGAGACCCGACACCTCACGCGCCCGGGAGGGACCCCGTCAGGGCGAGCGGCGGCGATGGGCTGCCCTAGGTCGGTCTGACCGCCCCTAGGACCTTGCGATTCGTTATCGCAACGGAGTAAACAATAACGAAGAACAAGAAGCAAAATAGGGTAGAGGAAAAATAGTAGATTGCAAAACAATATAGTAGATGAGTTTCGATTGTGTGTTGTCAATCGGCCGTAACCCTTACATACGTATATATAGGGGGAAGCCGGTCCTAGCTTCTTTTGGAAACAACAGTATTCGAATCGAATTAGAGTCCAGACCGAATAAAACTTATCTTAGTTTATTCGGTTGTGATTTTACCACGCGGCAGAGATCGTTTCAAGATCGTTTCCTGATCCTTTCCAAACTGCTGCCCGCGCGTGCATGCTGCTCCTATTGATCTTCTTTTACGCACAATTGATCTGCATGTATGTAGTATTTGCTTCCTTTGCACGCAAGATTTTTACCCTACCAAATTTCATGACTTCCCAAGATCGTTTATGACCGGTCAGCGCCGCTTGCGACCGATCCCGAGTGCTCTTGATACTGTACGACCGCTCCAAAACACCCCTTTGATCATGCTCACTTCCTTCAACATGGTCAGCATCGCCTCTGGCACGTACTGGTCTTCTTGACTTGGTCGCTGCTCCTTACGACTGCTTTCACCGCGGTCGTAGCCTTCTCTGCGTGGTCGAACCCTTTACAATGACCGGCCAGCGTCTCTTACGACTTCCCAGGACCGTTTACGACTAGTTAGAGTCATTTACGACCGGTTAGAACTGCTTATGATCAGTTCTGGATGCTTACGACCATCTCCGATCCTTCTATTGCTTTACCGATCAACTCTCCTTCGTGATCGTAAACTTACTGTAGCAGTTTACGACCGCTCCACTGTATCGCTGCGCTGTCCGCTCAAAATACCGTGATCGAAACCTTCAATGAGCACACAGTGACGCTGGCGATCATTTTTCCGTAGTCGAACACCCTTTCGACCACGTTCACTTCCTTCAACGTGGTCGGAGTTGCTATCGCTTCTCGTTATAACATGAGCGCAAGCCATCGACTTCTCATCGTGGTCGTAAGTTCGACTGCCGACTATCAACCTTGATGTCGTCGACTGTGAACCAGGCTTCTGATCATGGCCAACAGTGGTCGTAGCAGCGTCTGATCGTAGACTCCAACGTGACCGTGGCTTTCAACGTGGTCGTAGATCCCACCGTGGTCGTAACTTCCAACGTGGTCGCAGACTCCAACGTGGTCGTATGCTCCACCGTGGTCGTAGATCTGTCTGTCGACTGCCAACCATGACCAATGCGGTCATAGTGACTTTCGACCACGGCCAAAGTAGTCGTAATTCCTTCTGGTGCCCTTGGGCCATGGTTAGAATGGTCGTAAACCTCTCGGGAGACATTCGACCATGCCCAAAGTGGTCGTATACGCCACAACATGGTCGTGGAGCTATCTGGCAATTGCCGACCATGCCAACGTGGTCGTAATCGGTTCAGCTGGCTTCCGATTAGTGATAACATGGTCGCAAATGTTGCAATGTGGTCGTGAACTACCCGGCGACTGTCGACCACGATCAAAGTGATCGTAATGGCTCTTGACCACGACCAAGCTCCACGCTTCTTTGACATAATCGTGCATTTTACTGTAGCTTGCTGAATTCGTAGGACTTTACGATCACCTCTGACTTCCGACTTGCTTTGCCGTGATCGTAACTACTCACGACCATGATATCTGCACAGCGTTTCCTTGTTAACTTGCTTTCGGCTTTACGATGATTGTCAAGCCAAATTTGATTATCAACACATGCCCCCCTGTTTTTTGGCAATACTTGTGTGCCAAAAAATAAGAATTACTCGCTCGACCAACAAGGCCAATGTCAACACATCCATTGGCCATGTTTATATGTCTAAGGGCGATAATTTATTATCGGCCATGTTATAAAGTCTAAGGGTGATAACTTATTATCGACCATGTTATAAAGTCTAAGGGCGATAACCAAGTATCAGCCATACATGTTCAAGCTTCTTGCCACACACTTGGATAGAACTTCTTCAAGTATTTTCCATTGAGAGCACGGGGCAGCAACGTGCCTTGCAATGACTCAACCAAATATGAGTTACCGGGAACCACTCTTGCAATCTTTAAAGGACCTTCCCAACTTGGAGACCACTTTCCGAACTTATTATCTTTCGAGCCAATTGGTAGAATCACTTTCCACACTAGATCACCAACTTGAAAGCTCTTCGCCTTGACTTTCTTGTTATACGCCTTTGCCACCCGTATCTTATCTTTCTCAATGGCTTTTAATGCTTCTAATCTCTTATCGATGACTTCATCAATGTTGTCTATCATTAAATTATGATAATCCACTGCCGATAAGTCGTTTTGCTTAGCTAATCTCAAGGCATCCAAATTTACCTCCACGGGTAAAACAGCCTCTTGTCCATATACAAGCTCGTATGGAGTTACTTTGGTTGCTCCATGCCTTGAGATTCGATGTGCCCAAAGAGCCTCGGACAGCACTTCATGCCACCTTCTAGGATTATCTTCAATCTTCTTCTTGATAAGCTTGATCAATATTTTATTTGTAGACTCTGCTTGTCCATTGGCTTGGGCATAATAAGGAGACGAATTGAGCAACTTTATCTTATATAATTCAGCAAAATCTCGGACTTGAGTTGATATAAAAGAAGAACCTTGATCTGAAATTAATGTTTGAGGAATGCCGAATCGGTGAATAATATGCTTAGTTACGAATTGAATTACTTCCACATGTGTCATGTTCTTGAGAGATACCGCTTCAGACCACTTAGTGAAATAATCAGTAGCAACTAGCACAAACCGATGCCCTTTCGACGACGGAGGATGTATTTGCCCGACAAAGTCTAATCCCCATCCTCTGAACGGCCATGGTTTGACAATAGGGTGCAACATAGCAGCAGGAGCTAGCTGAATGTTGCCGAACTTTTGGCATGCTGCACACCCCTTGTAGTATCTGAAGCAATCATTAATCATTGTTGGCCAATAGAAACCAGCACGTCTAAGCAACCACTTCATCTTGTGTGCCGACTGATGTGTACCGCATATACCTTCATGTACTTCTCCCATAGCAATTCTTGCTTGATCCTCATCCAAGCACTTCAGAAGAATACCATCAACAGTACGGCGATAAAGATTGTTATCAATTAAACCATATTTGAAAGCCATCCGTCGAACCATCCTATTTACCCGCTTGCTAGGGTCTTGCAGGTAATTAATGATTGGTCTTCTCCAATCTGTACCCTCACATGCATCAGATTTTAAATTAGCGGCCGAATCGGTGGGTTGCGGTTCGGTCTCGTCTACGTTAGCAAGACAAGACATCGGCTGGTGAGAAAGGTGGAACATACCACGAGAAATATGATAGCCGGATGCTTGCTGTGCTAACTCATTTGCTCTCCAATTTTCATGTCTAGATATATGAGAAATACTAAAGAAATCAAAGGTAGCAATGATATCTAAACATTTATCAAGATAAACATTAAGTGATTCGTCAAAACATTGAAAAACCTTGGAAACTTGCCGCACTACTAGCAACGAATCACCGAAAACCTCAATATGCGTAGCACCTATAGCAAGTAAAAGCTGCAGCCCGAATATTAAAGCTTCATATTCGGCTTGATTATTTGTGCAAAAGAACTCTAAACGACAAGAGGCCTCAAAAACAGCCCCATATGGAGAAATATAAACAACACCAACACCTTGGCCATTGTTACAAACTGAACCATCAAAATACAATCTCCATGGCACTAAAGAAACCAGGTCAATAGCAATATGATGCCTATCATCAATCCGATGTTCAACAATAAAATCAGCAACGATTTGGCCCTTCATAGATCTCAAAGCTTCGTAAGCCAAATCATATTCAATCAAAGCATAAGCCCACTTACCAATCCTACCACTCAGAATTGGTCTATGCAACATATATTTAATGACATCGGTTTGACACGCGACTATGCAAGCACTAGACAACAAATAATGTCTTAATTTTGTGCAAGCATAATATAACGAAAGGCATAATTTTTCAATAAAAGTGTACCTTGTCTCTGGATCCAATAAACGCCGGCTCAAGTATGTAATAACATGTTCTTTTCCTTTAGTTTCTTGTGTTAAAACAGCACCAATTACTCCTTCTTCCGTTGCAATATAAAGCCTGAAAGGTTCTCCTTGCTTGGGCGCTTTTAACACCGGTGGAGTAACTAAATATTGCTTGATCCTTGCAAATGCTTCTAGCTGTTTTGCCCCCCAAGTAAAACCAGCATCATTCTTCAACCGAAGGATATGCGTAAAAGCGTCCACTTTCCCAGACAAGTGAGCAATAAATCTCCTCAAATAATTAACTTTGCCAAGGAATTTCTGTATATCTTTCTTGCACACAGGAACTTGTACCTTCTGGATTGCTTCAATTTTCTTAGGATCTATCTCTATGCCATGTTCATGAATAATGAAACCTAAAAATTTCCCAGCCGATACACCAAAAGCACATTTCAGAGGATTCATCTTCAAACCATATTTTCTCATTCTATCAAAAGCCAAGCGCAAATCGGCCAGATGTGGTTCAATGGCATCTGATTTGACGACAATATCATCAATATAAACTTCTAATATGACTCCAAGAAGATCATGAAAAATTAAGTTCATAGCTCTTTGGTATGTTGCACCAGCATTTTTCAATCCAAAGGTCATTACTACCCATTCAAATAAACCAAGAAAACCAGGGCAGCGAAAAGCTGTTTTGGAGATGTCCTCTTCGGCCATAAAAATCTGATTATACCCCGCATTGCCGTCAAGAAAACTAATGACCTTATGTCCAGAAGCAGCATTAATAAGCATGTCGGCTATTGGCATAGGATACTCATCTTTTGGTGTAGCTCTGTTCAAATCTCTGAAATCAATACACACCCTTAACTTGCCGGACCCTTTCTTTTCGACGGGCACAATATTGGAAATCCAATCAGCATACCTGCAAGGTCTAATAAAATTAGCTTTAAGTAACCGATTGATTTCCTCCTTGATCCGATCATACATCTTGGGATAAACCTCCTAGCTTGTTGTTTGAAAGGTCGAAAACCTTTCTTAATGGGTAGCTGATGTTCTACCAATTCTCGGCTCAAACCAGGCATCTCATGGTATTCCCAAGCAAAAATGTCGACGTATTCTTTTAAAAGCTCGATTAATTTCAGCTTATAATCAGCTCTCAGATTTTTATTTATAAACGTCGGCCTAGGAATTGATCCATCACCGATGTCTATCTCCTCCAATGGGTCGGCTGATATGAAACCTTGTCCCAACTTATCAAAATTTTCTAACTCTTCTATAGATTCATACATATCGTTCTCTTGAGACCGATAATCTTTGAGACGTTTTTGCAACCAATCTAAACTAGGATCCATTTAATCACATCATATTTTGGAGCCAATCACCACCAATTGGCTTTAAAATGACAGGTACGAAACCATTCCTTGTAGCGCTAAGGAAATCAAACTCTGGAAGATCACCACGCCCTGACAAACAAGTAGCTTCAGAGTGCTGCCAATCCACTATAGCATCGGCCAAAGCAACACAAACCGATGTGTCAGCGTAGATGATCTCCACTTCGTCCTCAACCCATTGAATCAAAAATTGGTGCATGGTGGATGGCACACATTGATTAGCATGTACCCAATCTCGACCTAAAATCACATTGTAGTTACCTTGCACTTCGGCAACAAAGAATGCTGTGGCCAAAGTCTTGCTTCCAACCGTGAGCTCGACATAGATAACTCCTTTGGCCTCCGTCTTTTCTTTTCCTTCAAAGCCATTCAGCACCATGTTCGTCTTCTTCAAATCATCGTCTTGTAGCCCCAATTTTTTGAAGACTGAATACGGCATGAGGTTGACAACAGCACCACCATCAACAAGCATCCTAGCAATCGGTGACCCGTTAATGTGGCCCTTGATGTACAGCGGCTTCAAGTGCTTCACTAGCTCTTTAGGCTTCTTGAAGATGGCATTTTTAGGACCAAAGTCCAGCTGGGCTATCTCTCCTTCTTCATCAACAGCACGAAATTCAGCAGGTAGATAGTAAACCATATTGATATCCATACCTTCTCTAACCGGTGTGGGTTCAAAATCTAACATCTCCTCATCATCTCCCAATGCACATACCTGCTCATGCTCTTTAGGTGATGTATGCCCTGCTGCAATAGGAGTAGTGTCTGCAACCTCATTCACTGGTTTAGGCCTCCATACATGCTTCATGGGCCGAATTTTATTGAAAAATTCGTCTCTCTGTGCTTCCGCTGCGTCCTCGGCCTTCTGCTGATTTCGCATGCGCTGCAACCTTCTTTTTTGAGCTTTGGTCAGACCGGAAGGACACCACCTTGGTCGGGTATACTTGGGATCTCTTCCCTTTGCGCTGCTGTTGCTAGCTTCATGATCGTTAGCTGCTGAACCTGGCTGAACAGCAACCATAGTACTACTGGATTTAGCCGGATTATTAATGACAATTGGCCTTTTACCAAGATCTTTGGTTGACACCTCTGCAGTACTAGCAACCCTGCTTTCTTGCTTGTTAAGTTCTGAATTTTCAGCACTTGGCGATTTAACACGCCACTCTTGCTTCATAATCTTCTTCGTTGCAGAGGCATTGGATGGTCGGTTAGCACCACCACCAGAACAACCTCTTGTAGAGTGGGTTAGCCTCTCAAAAACTGATCGTCTAGGTGCTGTCCACCCAGGATGAAAAGCATATGACATCATTGGAGGCTGCGCCCATCCGCCATTCTGATTGTATGGTGTGTAGGAGAGAGGTGTCATCCATTGCGTATGCATCCATGGCTCATACGAGCGAAACTGACGCTGTATTTGATGTCTCGGAGGTGATCTTGGACGTTTCAATTGTGATGGTCGATTAGAGTTAGAAGTAGCCGCTTGGTTAGCATATTTGGACAGCAGCATATCGAACGTTGGCTTGATGCGCTTTCGCTGTACTTTTGCTTTGTTTACCTTCCATTTGCCAACCTCCGGACTCTTGGGCTTGATAAACTTATTGCAAATCTCATGCCGCACTTGCCCTCCGGGTACAGAAGTGCTCACAGTGATCTTCAATGTCTCCTTTCCGTTTGGAGATTTCTCAAATACAACCTCTCTTCCTAAAACCTTGTCATCGGCGTGTTTCACTCTAGGCTCACCGATAACAACACCTGGCTTCCCTTTCGTTGATTCGGCATGTTCAGGCCGAAGCAACACTTTCCTGCCCCCCATATCCATCGTGTTCATGGGGAAGGGAGATTTGTCCACTTGCATTTCAGCAAAACTCAATCGTCCATCATTGATAGCCGAATGGATCTGTCGCCGAAAAACATTACAATCATTAGTGGCATGAGAAAAAGAATTATGATATTTGCAAAAAGCTCGCCGCTTCAGTTCTTCAAACGGCGGTAAAGTATGAGAAATTTTAATAACCTTATCATTCAGCAAAGCATCAAAAATTCTATCACATTTTGTAACATCAAAAGTAAACTTCAACTCCTCTTCACGATTTTTGCGAATTGGCTTAAGAGCATTACATGCATATGGTTTAGCCTTTGAGGGCCAAACAAATTCAGCAGCATAGACATCAATTTCATCATCCTGATCAGAAGAATAATCAACAACGTTCATGCGAGGAGGGTCAGCTCTAGTCTTATGATTTTCTTTGATATCTTTACTTTGGCTTTCTTTAGCCAAAGCTCGCTGCAACACTTGGTTAACGGTTAAAAATTCATAACTTTCCAACTTTTCTTTAATGTGAGTTCTCAAGCCGTTAAGCACAAGATCAGCCAAGTCTCTTTCACTTATCACAAGACTGTAGCATCGGTTTTTAACATCTCTAAACCTTTTGACATAATCGGAAACTGATTCATCATTTTTTTGCCTAACCGATGTAAGATGTGATAACTTAAACTCAGCGTCACCGCTATAAAAATGATCATGAAATTTTTGTTCAAGCTGCGACCATGTAGTAATAGAACCAGGGGGTAAAGCGGAAAACCATGAAAAAGCCGTGCCAGTTAAAGACAAAGAAAACAAACGAACTTTAAGTTCATCTATATTACCCGCTGCTCCCAACTGGGCGAGATATTGGCTAACGTGCTCCCATGTCGTTTTGCTGTCCCCACCATCAAATTTAACAAACTCAGGAAGCTTATAACCTTGGGGATAAGCAATAGTATCAAAATGAGATGGATATGGTTTCTGATAAGTGCAGGCTCTAATTCTCGGCTCAATGCCGAAAGACTCAACAAACATCCTGCGCACATCATCTCTAATTTTTGCCAATGCTTCGTCCATATTGGCCGAAGCTGTGATAGGTGACTGCAAAGGAGCTATAGAGGTGTTGGTCACCATGGTAGGCAGTTGAAGCGGCATCGGCGGTATAACAGAATACGGCAAGGACCTTGGCATATTTATATCGCCTGATGTTGATGTTCCCAATTGTGGCATGCTCATGATATGATTAGAATATGTGGGCGTTATTACTAGTTCACCTCCAGGTTTAGTTGGCTGCCCAGAAAAGAAATTCAACGGCATGCTACATTGGGGTTGTATGCTTGGTACTCCACTACTTGCCAATGAATTGATAGGCGCTGTCGGCTTAGAAAGTTCTACGCTAGAAAAAGTGCCAACCTGACTTGTACCCATGGCCGCACTATTTATTTTTTTAACGTTTGCCATCTGATGCATATAATCAAAGATCTCTCTAGTGTTCTCATTAAGCATGTGCTGAACTTGCTCCATTGTAACACTAGATGAATTGGTAGCAACAGATGAAGGAGTTGATGTGGCACTTACAAGGGGTTCTACCTTTTCCGAGCAACGCGGAGGAGGGAACGTGATGTCGCCGAGTGGGGTTATGTTGCCTTGACGATCCTTCTTGAATTTTGCAAGGAACGCTCGTAGATCCTCCTCCTCACGCCTTTTCTTGTATGCCTCAAAAGCTTGGCGATGCTCTTTCGATAATTCATCGTAGCCGGGCTTGACGACATTATCGGTGTTAACCTCCCCGGGCTTTGGGATTTTACTGCTGCCAGTCATGGTGATTGGCGGCGTCAATGTTCCTTGATCTTTCCCCAGCGGAGTCGCCAAAAAGTGTGTTCGCACACGAACACGTCACCGTGTGCCCCCGGCGTCGAGCGCGATACGCAGGACACGTCGCCGGAGGAGTCTCGCCGGGAGCGCGATACGCAGGACACGCCGGCGAGAGCTCTTGAGACCCGACACCTCACGCGCCCGAGAGGGACCCCGTCAGGGCGAGCGGCGGCGATGGGCTGCCCTAGGTCGGTCTGACCGCCCCTAGGACCTTGCGATTCGTTATCGCAACAGAGTAAACAATAACGAAGAACAAGAAGCAAAATAGGGTAGAGGAAAAATAGTAGATTGCAAAACAATATAGTAGATGAGTTTCGATTGTGTGTTGTCAATCGGCCGTAACCCTTACATACGTATATATAGGGGGAAGCCGGTCCTAGCTTCTTTTGGAAACAACAGTATTCGAATCGAATTAGAGTCCAGACCGAATAAAACTTATCTTAGTTTATTCGGTTGTGATTTTACCATGCGGCAGAGATCGTTTCAAGATCGTTTCCTGATCCTTTCCAAACTGCTGCCCGCGCGTGCATGCTGCTCCTATTGATCTTCTTTTACGCACAATTGATCTGCATGTATGTAGTATTTGCTTCCTTTGCACGCAAGATTTTTACCCTACCAAATTTCATGACTTCCCAAGATCGTTTATGACCGGTCAGCGCCGCTTGCGACCGATCCCGAGTGCTCTTGATACTGTACGACCGCTCCAAAACATCCCTTTGATCATGCTCACTTCCTTCAACATGGTCAGCATCGCCTCTGGCACGTACTGGTCTTCTTGACTTGGTCGCTGCTCCTTACGACTACTTTCACCACGGTCGTAGCCTTCTCTGCATGGTCGAACCCTTTACAATGACTGGCCAGCGTCTCTTACGACTTCCCAGGACCGTTTACGACTAGTTAGAGTCATTTACGACCGGTTAGAACTGCTTATGATCGGTTCTGGATGCTTACGACCATCTCCGATCCTTCTATTGCTTTACCGATCAACTCTCCTTCGTGATCGTAAACTTACTGTAGCAGTTTACGACCGCTCCACTGTATCGCTGCGCTGTCCGCTCAAAATACCGTGATCGAAACCTTCAATGAGCACACAGTGACGCTGGCGATCATTTTTCCGTAGTCGAACACCCTTTCGACCACGTTCACTTCCTTCAACGTGGTCGGAGTTGCTATCGCTTCTCGTTATAACGTGAGCGCAAGCCATCGACTTCTCATCGTGGTCGTAAGTTCGACTGCCGATTATCAACCTTGATGTCGTCGACTGTGAACCAGGCTTCTGATCATGGCCAACAGTGGTCGTAGCAGCGTCTGATCGTAGACTCCAACGTGACCGTGGCTTTCAACGTGGTCGTAGATCCCACCGTGGTCGTAACTTCCAACGTGGTCGCAGACTCCAACGTGGTCGTATGCTCCACCGTGGTCGTAGATCTGTCTGTCGACTGCCAACCATGACCAATGCGGTCATAGTGACTTTCGACCACGGCCAAAGTAGTCGTAATTCCTTCTGGTGCCCTTGGGCCATGGTTAGAATGGTCGTAAACCTCTCGGGAGACATTCGACCATGCCCAAAGTGGTCGTATACGCCACAACATGGTCGTGGAGCTATCTGGCGATTGCCGACCATGCCAACGTGGTCGTAATCGGTTCAGCTGGCTTCCGATTAGTGATAACATGGTCGCAAATGCTGCAATGTGGTCGTGAACTACCCGGCGACTGTCGACCACGATCAAAGTGATCGTAATGGCTCTTGACCACGACCAAGCTCCACGCTTCTTTGACATAATCGTGCATTTTACTGTAGCTTGCTGAATTCGTAGGACTTTACGATCACCTCTGACTTCCGACTTGCTTTGCCGTGATCGTAACTACTCACGACCATGATATCTGCACAGCTTTCCTTGTTAACTTGCTTTCGGCTTTACGATGATTGTCAAGCCAAATTTGATTATCAACAGCCGTGTCTGCAATGTTGTGTCGTGGTAATATATGACTGCAATTTCTCTGCCGTGGTAGCCGTGGCGGTCGATTTGCTTGCCGTGGCAGCCGATTCCAGTTGATTTCTTGCCGTGCCCAGTTTTTGCAGTCTCTTTCTCTTGATCCATTTCAGTCTCTTGTCAGTTTGATTTTCGGTTTGAGTGAGCAATCATCTCTTCTCGTTCATAGCTTTTATAGCCATCGGAGAGTAGAGATTTTTGCGAATACTTTTGGGGGCGATTTTAAAAGTCGACATTCACCCCCTCTGTCGCCATTTCGGTCCTACATCTTTGGGCCTCAAAAAATTTCGGCGGTCACCAGAAGGAATGAAAGGACGAACATTTCATCCATTTCATTCAAAAATTTGGACAAAAATTTCAAATTTTTGATGAAATTTAATCAAAATTTAGATGAAATTTAGACAAAATTTAACCTTGCACACGGTGTCGGACCGAGCTGGTTCTTCCGGTGCACGTCGCCTTACAAAACAAACCTGAAACAGGCTTTCAACAAGAAAAACAGAAGCAGAAACGCAGCATTTCTTTCTTCTCCCCACGATATAGTGTTCAGATAATAACACCACAATTGAAGTTGAGTTTATCGATCGTGATACATATCGGTTGAGACCGCAGCACGCACAACATAAAAACGAAAGCACAATATACAAGTTCAGGTAGCACTTGAGTACACACGGTATGAGATTTGGAACGCCATTCAGAGTTGACAGAGCTTCGGCCTGCCTGATGAGATCAGATGGCACACTACACGTTTGAGCGTCATTGGGGCATGCCTTCAGGACCGCACTTGATTAATTCTTCTTCCAAGTATCTCCTAAGCATCTTGAGGCGTTGCGCCACCTCCTTCATTGTTGGCCTCTCATCTACTTCCAGTTTGGTGCACTCGATTGCCAGCCTCCCCATCTCTTCAAGGGGGAAGATGTTTTCTGCGGCCGCTATGATATCCTTATCAAACACTGCCACTCCGCTGCCATCCGACTCGTAAGCTTGGTTGTATTTATTGACAAGGTCCGCGAGCATACGGTAATCGTTATATCTTGATATCCTGCTGATGAGTTCCATGAGGACAATCCCGAAGCTGTACACATCGCTTTTCACCAATAGATGCCTGGTTTTCATATAGATTGGATCGCTGTAGCGCCCGTCCGCTAGAACAGAGTGTGTATACTCGTAGTCCTTTGAGAGCGAAAAGCCTGAGAGCCTCCCTGAGAGCGAAAAGCCTGAGACCTTTGGCATGAAGTTATCATCCAGATATATATTGGAAGGCTCGACACAGCCATGCCGGATGACGCCGGATTCGGGCGAGTGCATGTATGCTAGTGCTTCCGCGGTCATGATCGCGATATTCAGTCGCGATTCTAGTGGGAAATGCTCGTTACCATTCAGAAGGTCTGAGAGACTTCCTTTAGCAGCAAACTCATATAAAAAGATTGGAATCTCAGGGTCCAAGCAGAACCCCAAGAGTTTGATGATGTTCTTGTGGGCGACTTGAGCATGGACCATCGCTTCGTTGACAAGATAATGTCTGTGACTCTCATACGCCTTAAGACTTCTCTGCACTGCCACCACTGTGTTGTCCTCGAGAGTTCCTTTGTAAACATAATCAAACCAGCCTTCACCAAGTAGATATGAGTAGCCCTTTGTGATTTCATTTAGTTCCCCCTCTGTGAAAATTCTCATGTTGCCAAGCTTTGCTATTATCTCAGGATCGACGTCCTCCGTCTCGAAAATGTCCGAAATCTCCTTCCTGCGGTGCACCACTGAGCTGGTACTGCTGAAACTGCTTGTGCCAACGTTTTGTGCTCTCCAAAATAATCGCCAGCCTTTGTTTTCTTGTCCTCCCCGAAGAAGTTTCCAAAGCCTCAAAAGGCGCTGCACCACGTCATTCATTCTAGGACGTTTATGAATGTCCCTTGTCAGGCATTCGGTTGCCAATTTTCCTATTTCCTCAAGAATCTTCATATTGGTCATGTTTGCTATTTCTGCATCAAATAGTTCCCTCAACCCTTTCCCTTTATCACAGGCTTTACGGAAAGCCGAAATGAGGCTAAGGTTCCCTTGATCTTTTGCCCTCTTTCTAGCTATTATCTCCAAGAGAACCACCCCAAAACTATAAACATCACTCTTGGGAGTAAGACGCCCCTCTTCAAGGTAAATAGGATCCATGTAATCTATACTTCCTTTTACATTTCTAGTATATTGAGTGATGCCTCCCAAAAGAAGCCTTGACAGTCCAAAATCGGATACTTTTGCTGTAAGATTTCCATCTAGAAGTATATTGGCAGGCTTAATATCGCCATGACATACTAGGCTGTCAATTGACAAATGCATCGAATGCATGTAGCTCAGTGCTTCAGCACACCCTATGGCAATACCCAATCTTATATCCAAAGGGATGGAAATATCGCTGTTGTGAAGTGTGTCATCGAGGTTTCCTTTGGAGATATACTCTGTTACCATTGTCAGAGTATTTTCCCCTATACAATAGCCTATGAGCTTCACTGCATTCTTATGGTTGATTTGACTATGGATGCTTACCTCGTCCATAAACTCTTCTATCAACTCGCTCCGGATATATCTCTTCACCGCAACTAGGCCATGGTCATCATCAAAAACTCCTTTGTAAACCTCTCCAAATCCACCTATTCCAATACGAGTGCTATAGTTGTTAGTAATCCTTTTAATCTCATCTTCAGTGAAGTTCCTAATATTGTGGTTTATGGCTACTTTCCACTCTGCCAGCTTATCATTTTCCTGGATGAAATCTGCGAGCTTATCTTCTGGAAGTTCCATCATGCGACAATAATATAGATCTCAAGATCCGAATGAAATGTTGAGGACCTGTCATTGCAAAAAAATTTATATGCTAAACCTCTTTTGAATGGCATGTACAGTGTTTAATTTAATACCATAATTGATATAAAAAAACACATAATTTGTTTAACCATTGTATTTTTCACACTCATTTCCTTTGGATTGGAACCAACAATTTATTGCAAAACCTACTTATCATTAACATGTTGCTTTTTATGTCGTGGTATATGTTATGAATAGCGCTTGTATTCATATGAGGCCAATGGGCCGGTATATATACACAAAGTACAGGTGGTAAATATGCAAAGAACCCCTCATAACAATGGGGAATAACAAACTATACATATATCTCTAACACCCCCCTCAAACTCATGGTGGATCCACAACACTGAGTTTGGAGAGGTAGAAGCTATGGTGTGCTCGAGTCTGGGCCTTCGTGAAGAAATCCGCTATTTGAAGCTCCGAAGGCACATACTGAAGAGTAATCACCTGATCATGCACACAAGACCTCATGAAAGAAACATCAACACCAATATGCTTGGTGAGCTCATGCTTCACAGGATCACGAGCAATACTGATAGCACCTGTACTGTCTGACAAGAGAGGGGTCGGTGTAGTGACAGAAACACCAAAATCCTCAAGTAACCACCGTAGCCAAGTAATCTCTGCTGTCAAGAGAGCCATAGCTCGCAACTCAGCCTCTGCACTCGAACGGGACACTGCAGTCTGTTTCTTCGTCTTCCAGGCAATAAGAGAACCACCAAGAAAAACACAGTAAGCGGAGATAGACCGGCGATCAGAAGGATCGCTGGCCCAAGTAGCACCCGAATAGGCCTGAAGCTGTAACGAGCTGGAACGTGGAAAGAAGAGACGGCGAGAGATAGTCCCACGAAGGTATCGCAGAACTCGAAGAAGGTGGCTGTAGTGAACCTGAGTGGGAGCTGAAACAAACTGACTCAGAATATGAACTGGATAAGTGATAACGAAGAGGACCAAGATCCGACATAAGGAACTGCTCACTAAGACGAGCCTTAACAAAGGCAATGTACTCAGAATCATCTCCCGTAATGATCATATCATCAACATACAGGAGAAGAAGAGTCCGACCACGAGACGAAGTGTGGACAAAGAGCGCAGGATCATGATCACTAGCTGAAAAACCAGCAGCAGTGACCACAGAGGAGAAGCGCTCAAACCAAGCACGAGGAGCTTGCTTAAGGCCATAGAGAGAGCGACGAAGGCGACAGACCATGCCCTCAGGAACAGAATACCCAGGTGGCGGATGCATGTAGACCTCCTCACGCAACTCGCCATTAAGAAAGGCATTCTTGACATCAAGCTGAGAAACAGACCAGTGGCGAACAGATGCCACCGAAATAAGAGTGCGAACAGTGGTCATGTGGGCCACAGGAGCAAAAGTCTCGTCGTAGTCAACACCATGCTCCTGCTGGAAGCCACGAGCAACAAGACGCGCCTTATAGCGCTCAAGAGAGCCATCAGAGCGAGTCTTAATCTTATAGACCCACTTACACGTGATGGGATGGGAATCAGATGGAAAGGGAACAAGATCCCAAGTACCAGTACGCTCGAGGGCAGCAATCTCCTCGGCCATGGCAAGCTGCCACTCAGGGTGAGTAACAGCATCCCGGTAGGAGACAGGCTCACAAGTAGCTGTGCCAGCAAAGGCAAAACGGGCAGGAGGCCGAATCGACTGGCGATCACGGAGAGCGTAGCGAGGAGAAGATGACCCATCAGGGGAAGATGGAGCATCAGAAGAAGATGGCTCATCTGGAAGATCCGCAACACGAGGTCGACGAGTGTAGAAGATAAGGGGAGGAGGTACTGTAGTGGGAGGAGTCTGCGGAGTCGTAGGAGACGACACAGGCGACGACAACGGCGGAGAGGCCACAGGAGGAATATGTGGAGACTCAGTGGGATAGGTGGACGAGGGCAAAACAGATATAGGTGTATCTGGAAAAGTCAAGAAAGACAGAGACTCCACAGAGGAAGCCGAAGGAGAGGCAGGACGTGGGTAGAATGGACGAGACTCGTCGAAAGTCACATCCCGAGAAACCCGCATCCGACGACCAATAGGATCCCAGCACCGATAACCCTTGTGCTCCGCACTGTATCCCAGAAAGACACACTCAACAGACTGAGCGGTCAGTTTGGTGCGTTCTCGAGGGGCGAGGAGAACGTAGCAAACGCAGCCAAACAGATGAAGTGTAGAGTAGTCAGGAAGAAGACCACAGAGACGCTCAACAGGGATCGCTCCCTGAAGAGCAGAAGAGGGCTGAATGTTGACGAGATAGGTGGCAGTGGAAACAGCCTCGGCCCAAAAGTGAGGTGGAATAGAGGCGGCGATCATCAGAGCACGAGCCGTCTCAAGGAGGTGACGATGCTTGCGCTCAGCGACACCATTCTGAGCATGATCACCAGGACAAGAGAACTGAGCGAGAGTGCCCTGCTCAGCAAGGAAGCTGCGCAGGTAACGAGAGAGGTACTCGCCAGCAGAATCAGCACAAAAGACACGAATAGGAGTGGAGAACTGGGTGTGAATCATAGTGGCAAATTGTTTATAGATAGACAAGACCTCACTACGAGAAGACATAAAATATATCCAAGTATGGCGAGAAAAATCATCTATAAAAATGATATAATATCGATGACCCCCTTTCGAAACGAAGGGAGCCGGACCCCAAACATCTGAATGAACAAGATCAAAAGGGCGCTGAGATACAGACTCACTATGAGGATAAAGAAGCTGAATCTGTTTACCTAACTTACAGCCCTGACAATCTAAAGACACGTCTCCTGAGACAGACCCCAGAAGACCACGGCGAACTAAAGACGACAGACGAGATCCACACAGATGACCAAGACGATGATGCCACTGCTGGAAAGAGCCGGTAGTCGAAGTGGCAGAAGCGGAGAGACTGGCGGCGATGGTGGCAGCGGAAGGAAGGTGAAGCCAGTCAAGCTCCCAGAGACGCTGTGAGTCACGGCGCCGAGGGCCAGAACCAACCAGAGCTCCCGTGTGGCGATCCTGAACACAACAAGAGTCAGAGTCGAGAATAACCCGATAACCAAGGTCAGTAATCTGCCCAGCAGAAAGAAGCTGCATGGTAAGTCGAGGAACATGAGCAACAGAAGGAACATGAAAGGATGAGTTGCTAAGAGATCCTCGACCAGAGACAGAAAGAGATGTACCATCAGCAGTAAGAACACTGATAGGAGAATCAAGAGGTGTAATAAAAGACAGAGTGGAAGGATCAGGAGTCATGTGAAAAGATGCTCCAGAATCAAGAATCCACGGGGAGGTACCTGACTGTGTAGGGGGTGGTTTCTCAGTGCCCGAAGAGTCAGTAGCAGAACCTGCAGAACCTGTCGAGGGAGAACCTGAAGCGGCAAGCAGGCGTCGAAGTCTGGCTATCTCCTGCTCGGTGAGAGAAGCTGCTGAAGAAGTCGATGCAGACGTCGTCGTAGAAGCACAAGTGCCAGTAGAAGAACGGCGTGAAAGATGCCGCTTCTTCTTATAGCACTGGGACTCAATGTGGCCGTCCTTGTCGCAGTAGGAACAGTGAGGACGGCCACCTCCAGACAGAGGACGACCACCACCACCTGTTGTAGCCGCTGGAGGAGGCAGTGTAGCAGGCAGACGAGCGGCGAGCACAGAGGGGAGTGGCATCAGACCAGCACCATTCAAACGAGTCTCCTCCGCGCGTATCTCGGTAAGAGCCTCCAGGAGAGTGACACGAGGGTGGCGTGCAAGGAGCTGGGCACGCCTTTGCTCGAACTCAGGACGAAGGCGAGTAAGGAACTCGTAAACCCGCTGAAACTCCAGGTCAGCACGTACATCCAGGCAGCACGGACAGGTACGACAGCCAGCAGTGCGAAGTGAGTCCAACTGATGCCAGACAGCAGAACTCTGAGCGTAAAAAGCGTCAACAGTAGCATCACCCTGCTGAAGAGAGTGCTCCTGGCGGACCACGGACAGGTACAGGGCATCACCAGAGGGCTCGTAGCGCTGACGAAGATGAGTCCACATCTGGAAAGCCGAAGAGAGTCCCACAACCTCAGAAGAAAACTGAGGCTGGACACTGGCGATGAAGACAGCAGCAGCCCGAGCGTCGTCATCGTACCACTGAGTGTAGACGGTCAGACGATCCTTGTAGGAATCCAGAGCCTCCTGGTAGGCAGAGGCAGCTTCATCAGCAGCTTCATCATCAGCAGCAGCCTTATCGGCTATCGGGGGCAATGCAACAGGCGTAGGCTCCGTCGGAGGAATAGGGCAAGGCGGGCAGGTGACATCGCCAGAGAGGACGCCCCAGAGACGAAGACCACGCATGTGAATGCGCATGTGAGACACGAAGTCGGTGTAATTAACACCATCAAAGATCACCGGGCAGCGAGGGAGGGAAACGGTGCCCATTGGTAGGCGGCGCTGGACGGCGCGGCGACCAAGGCAACGAAGTCTAACAGGCGGCGCTGGACGGCGCGGCGGTTAGAACGACGTTTTTTTTCCTTTTTTTTCTTTTTTTTTCTTTCTTGCCGCTTGGTTAAAAACTCACACGGGCCAGAGGCCCGTTAGGGTTAGCCCTCGGCGGCGGCGCGACAGAAGGCGGCAGGGCGGGCGGGTGCCAGGCGCGACGGCTGTTGCGGCGGCCTGGCAGAAGGCGGCCGGGCGGGCGGCAGCGGCGGCCTGGCGGAAGGCGGCCGGGCGGGCGGGCGCCAGGCGGGAGGCGGAAGGCGGAGGCGGCGAGTCCGGACGGGCGGGCGCCGGGCGGCGGAGGCGCCGAGGTCGGCGACGGTGGAGGCGGCACCGGGCGGGCGGGCGCCGGGCGGGAGGCGGAGGCGCCGAGGCCGGCGACGGTGGAGACGGCATTGGCGACGGCAGAAGTGACCGGGAGGTGCGGGGAGGCCGGCGACGGCGCGGGGAGGCCGACGGTCAACAGTGGAGGCGGAGGCAGCACGCGGGAGTCGGCGACGGTGGTGCAGAGTCGGCGACGGCGCGCGGAACCCTAGGTAAGCCAAAACCCTAGTTTTGGCTCTGATACCATGTTATGAATAGCGCTTGTATTCATATGAGGCCAATGGGCCGGTATATATACACAAAGTACAGGTGGTAAATATACAAAGAACCCCTCATAACAATGGGGAATAACAAACTATACATATATCTCTAACAGTATACATGTCTAAATGTAGGGTTACTAGCTAGAGCAGCTGAACTTAAACAGCACGCATTTCGCTTCTTATGGATGTTGGTGACTACTTCGACGGCTTTGTTTTTCTATTAAAGTTGAGCGAAAATATCAAATTGTACAGGGGTAAACATAAGTAGTTTAAAATCAAATCGACAAGTAAGTTTTTTTTTCTTTGTGCATTTTTTCCTTTATATAAAAGAGCTACCACAACATATAGGTTTTTGCAATATACATGTTCACCACAGCATTAGACTTTATGCTCACTTTATCTAGAGTGCTAACTGGCGGTCACAACTCTAATTAATTGATGTTAAGACTTTTTATAAAATCGAATCAATTGACGCCAACATGAACCATGAGAATTGAGACATTGAACTGCATTGCAAGCACCAGAGTGGTGACATAAAATATTGTAAAGCCAAATTAAGGCTGTCAGTTTGCACGGGAAATCTAAAGGCAATTCCATCGGAAATCACACTTAAAAAATAAATACATTAATACATAAGAGCAATTTCAGCAGTGGAGACCCAGTAGGACAACTCACCCACTTTTCCTCTGCCAGGGAGACGTGGCCAGCTGCATGCTTGCCCTAGCATGCATGCACGCCACCTATGCCCTGCACCCTGCAGAAGTCAACACCCAGCCCCCTCCTTAAATCAACCCAGCAGATAGCCATCGCCACACCCATTTCTTCGCCCAAGCCGATACCCGGGTAGGTCCCCTCACCCTAGCTTTAAGGGAAGGAAGGGAGAGTGTACCTGGTGCGAGCCGAGGGAGGCGCGGTGGCGCAGACCGGAGCCGAGGGCGGCGGCCAGGCCGCTGGCCGAGCCGACTGGGCGGCGGCGGCCCAGCGCCCCACCGCCGCGCGTGCCAGGGGAGGCGCGGATTCGGTCGGGGCCGGCCGGATCTGAGGCGAGGTAGAAGGGGGCGAGCAGGGGGGAGGCTGGCGGCGGAGAGCCCGAGGGCGGCGGCGGCGAGCTCCTGCGCAGCCGCATGCGAGAGAAAGAGGGAGGGGAGTGAGATGGGAGGGGAGGGCGGAGGAGGCGAGGGAGTCGGCGGCGGCGGCGAGCTCGGGGCCGGCGAGCCTGAGCTCAGCCGTGTGCCACCCCGCGCGCCCCAAGCCGCCTGGAGGAAAGCCGGTTGGAGGGAGAGAGTGGGGGTAGGAGAGGAGAGGAAGGGGGCGGCGGGAGAACCGCCGGCGCCTGGCCGCGCGCCGCCCCGGGCGGAGAAGAGGAGGAGGAGGCCGTTTCGGCCGAATGCAGTTGGAGAGAGAGAGGGAGATGGGTAGGTGAGGGAGGAAAAGAATGGGGGCCGGCCGGTAGAAAAAAAAGGAAAAGGGGGCCGGCCGAGTAGAGAAAGAAAAAAGAAAAGAGGAGAAAAAGAAAGAGGGAAAAAAGGGGGTTTTCGGGACCTGCGCGGCAGATCCTTAAAACCCGTGCGTTCCTGCGCCAGAAACGGGATATGCGTAGTATCGTCGTGGCCCATTTAATCTCTGGTCTTGTATGATGCGTTAAAATTGGACTGTTTGTTTGCCCAGGTGGAGGTCGCGATTCGACGCCTTCCGCACGTCGTTCCGCTCCGCTCGGCTAACAGGCAAGTACATGGTAGAGCGGTAGACCAAGGTTTATGAATATGCGATGTTTATCTGGTATGATGATATTTATGTAGAAATACGTTGATTACATGATATCTATGTGGAAATGTGATATTTACCTGACATAAGGTTGCATGGTAAATGATGGCAATGATGATGGAGTGAGGTAGGCAAAGATTCTTGTCTACTAGTAATGCTAGTGATGAGCGTGATTATGATCATGTGCATATGCATTTGCATGAGGAGCACTCAAGAGTGAGGGCGGTGAGAAAGTCCCTAGCTATGAGTAAAGCTAGCGGACTAATCCAGAGTGCTCTTGAGTAAGACCTACTTCGGTAGGCCTCCACGGGAGTGGAGGGGTCCCGTGCCTATAAGGGCGGGCCCACGATGGGTGAACATCGACGTGTGTTCACTCGGCAGTACCGGTACTTGCAAAGTGAAGAGCATATGAGCATGTAGAGTAATGAGGCATGGCATTGATGGCATTGCATTGTTTGGCTATGAGAATGATGTTATGAACATGATGATATATGTGCATTATGTTTATATGCTTACTTATGTTGGTAGTGTCTATTGTTCTATTATGTACTTGCTGAGTCTTTGGACTCACTCTTGCTTTGTTGTTTTTTTTGTTAGGTAACTATTGAGGACGTCTTGCACGGGCGGGTGTAGCACATGAATGACTTCACGTTCTTGCAGCACTTCACATATCTAGCTTTTGGTAGTATATTTAATTCTACTAGTAAGTTAGAAAAGTTGTTAAAAAAATATGGTGTAAGTGGTTGTTGCTTCATGATCAAGGTAGAGTTTGCTTAAATTGTTTAGCAGATGACTAGAAGTGGTATTATTATACAGTGATGGTAGCACTCTAGGCCCAGAGGATGGGTGGGGTGTTACACAGGTTACACTGGACGGTATAAGGAGAGAGAGAGAGAGAGAGAGAGAGAGAGACGTACAGTGTATCCTGTAGGTATTTTCGGCTAGCTGGTGCCGGCACCTCTATCGACGACGGAAGTCCACTGATTTCAGGGTGAAACACCTCGGCGATGGCCTGTTGCGAGATCTGAGCGAGTTGCGTACTTGCGTCCCCCCTCAACGCTTCATCGCGTTCTGGGTCTTCGTCTTCCTAGCTGCTGGTCCCTGCAAAAAGAACTTTTTTCTAATTTTTTCGAGATTTTTAAAAATACAGACATGGTAGATTTATATGACGTACCATTATCACATGGACTCGCTGGAGTGAGAGAGATGCTGGGCATGTTTCACACGGCATTCAACGGGTTTCATCTATGTTCCGCAAGAATCAAAAGAGTTTTATAAGGTTTTAGTATGTTTCAACATATTTCAATAGGTTTTATAAGATTTCAGTGTGTTTTAATAAATTTCAATGGGTTTTAAATTTAAAACTACAAGTTTCATCCAGTTTCAAATCTAAAACTTGATTTTAAATGAATTTCAGAAGAATTTGAACTAATTTTCAAAAGACAAACGTCAAAATTTCATAGCATATTTTGTAGGTTTCATCAGGTTTCAAAAAAAGTTTCAAACGGGTTTCACAATGTTTTAGCGTGTTCTAACAAATTTTGATGGGTTTCAAATATGAAACTATAAGTTTTGTGTAGTTTCAAATATGTAACTTGATTAAAAATGAGTTTCAGAGCAATTTCAACTGAGTTTCAAAATACAAATTTCAAAGTTTCAGAGCATGTTTTCAAATGAGCTGCACAACAGGTTTCATACTAAGTTTCAAAAAACAAACTTTAAAGTTTCAAAGCACATTTCACAGGTTTCAAAACAGTTTCAAAATAGGTTTCATTAGGTTTCAGCGTATTTCAACAAATTTTAGTGGTTTGAAATATGAAATTTTAAGTTTAGTCCAGTTTGAAATTAAATATGAAAATTGATTAAAAAAGTGTTTCAAAATAATCTCAACTGAGTATTGAAAAATAAACTTCAAAGTTTTAAAGAGTTCCACATGAAAATTCGTAAGTTTCATTCAAGTTTCAAAAGGAAACATCAAATTTCAGAAAAATTAGGGAGTCACCATGGTCTCGTCGGTGAGTTGCACACTTGCGAGTTGTACGCTATTGCAGCCACTGTGGCACACTGCTGCACTTCATGCACCGTGTTGACGAGGGATCATGGCTGTTGGGCCACCGTGGTCGTTTGCTTTCACTACAACGCAACACACGTTGAAGTTGTTTAGGATACGTGTAGTCAATTTATTATTCGGTTTTACAAATATATATTATAATAGTAGTTAGTAGTCAAAGTTGTATTTTGAGGACATAGTCAATATTCAAAATAAAATATTTTTGTGAACCGAATGGGGTAATTTTTGGGTTAACATTATTTAAATAGCCATATCTTTCAAATGGATCATCCGATTTATGATCTATTTGAACCATTGTATTCCATGCATACGATGAGATTACTGTTGTCCATGTTTTAGGAGCTTTATTTACATTATTTTTAAGATAAGTTAATGGGCAAATCCAATAATAAAAATAAATAATATAATTATATCGCATATTTATTATTTGACATACAATACAATTTAGCTAATATGTCTAGCGACTTTCCCCCTCCATCTTTAACTAATAAAGCTGTGAGACCATGTGGAGGTCACCCCATGGTTGTGATGAGTAATTGACTCTTGATCTAGAAAGATTGAATTTGGTTTTTGAGGTTTGAGAGGAGAATGGGTCTCTCTATTGGGTTCTAAGCCCTTACGACCAGCTTGGCAATAGCCTTACGACCACACTATCTGTTGTCTAGAGTGGCTAGAAGTGTTACGACCTCTTGGCTCGTGGTCAAAAGCCAGCTGGACCGATTACGACCTCTGCAACGCAATTTGTCCATGGTCGGAAGCGGTGCGCACCATTTACGACCACGGTTGGGGCGTGTACGACCACTTTGAGCGTGGTCGCTGGTCTCCTGAGTGGTTTACGACCACACTGGCCGTGGTCGAAGGGCACCAGAAGAGAGTTCAACCGTGTTGGCCGTGGTCGGAAACCAGTCGAGCTGTTTACGACCACACTGTCAGCGGTCGGAAGCCGAAAACCACGTTTACGACCTCATTGGCTGTTGTCAAAAGCCTCTATGACCACATTGGCCATGGTCGGAGGTTGACAGATAGCTTTACGACCTCGTTGGCCGTAGTCGAAGGCCAACCGAAGGTTTACGACCACTTCAAAGCAACTTGAACGTAGTCGAAAGGGTTTACAACTACGTTGTCGCTGATCGGAAGACAGTGTATGACCACGTTGTAACGTGCTTCAGCGCTCGGGTATGCGACCACGTTGGGAAGTCGACGGCCTACGACCACGTTGGGAAGTCGATGGCCTACGACCACGTTATCGAGAGCTGCAATCGAAGTCGGCGCTCAAGTCTACGACCTCGTAAGAAGTCGGCAGAGTTCGACCATGTTGTGAAGCGGTCGAACGAGGTTGGGTCGGGGTCGGACTCAGTCGGTTGTTGTCGTAGCCGGTCGGTTGTAGTCGATACCGGTCGGATTTGGTCGTAGAGCAGTCTGGCGTGGTCGGACGTGCTCGCACGCAGTTGGAAGCGGTCGTAGCTCAGTCGGTTGCGGTCGAACGCGATCAACTAGCTTGGATCTCAGTCGTAAGTGGTCGGAAGGGTTTCAACCACGATGAAACAAGTCGTACGTGGTTTGAACGGGGTTCGACCACTATGGGAAGCGATGAACGTGGTCGAAAGGTGGTTCAATCACACGGTAAGTGGTCGTATGCAGTCGGACGGGCGTGAGGAGCGATCGGACACGGTCTGAACGCAGTGGGACTCGGTCTGAAGTGCTCGGTAACGGTCGGAATCTCTCGTAGGCGGTCGGTTGTGCCGAGATGTTTGAACATAGTCGTAGACACATGGGAATCGGTCGTATGACCTGCAGACTTGACCATTTGAGCTGGGAATTGGTCGTAGGGCTTTGTGATGAAGTCAGTGACCTTGTGCATTTGTTGGTTTATCGTTTCGATCAGTCGTAACGACTTGGGTTGAAGTCGTAGACTTTGAGCGTTAAAACCGTAGCGAGTTGTGGGTGGTCGTAGCAAGTTAGCGATGATCATAGCTTGTATCTTGGTGGTCGTAGCAGCCTAGCGGGTGGTCATAGGCTGCTGACTCTTCATGAACTGTCCATTCGACTGGTCGTAGGAGGTTTACGACCAGGTGTTGTGCTGTGAACTTGTACTGATTAATTGACAGCAATGTTTTGTGCGGTGCTATGAATGTTCTCTTGTCTGTGTGGCTGCAGGACTTCGGAGCTATTTCATGGTGAGGCGTGGGAGGACCGGGACTAGGCACAGGAGGTGTTGAGGTCCAGACGGTTGGAGGCGCCGAAGATGATCGAGGCTGGTGAGGTGGTTGCAAGCCAAGGAGATGAGGAACCGGAGCTGGAGCTGCCAGAGGATCTTGGTGACAGGTCTGGCGAGGCTGGGATGGTCGGGACGAGACGCGGGCGGTGTCGGGGTCTAGAACGACCAGGGGAAGCCGAAGAAGACCTAGTCTTGCGAGGTGGTTGCAAGCTTGGACGGCAAGGCAGGAGGAAGCTTCCGGGAAGGCAGCGGAGTGGCATTTTGGGGAATGAGGAAAGCTGCAAAGGGAAGCTGTGTCTCTGCCAATGCGCAGGAGTTGTTGGCGCTAACGGGCAAAGCAGTGGAACCGTTGGGTTTAACGGGTAAAGCACTGGAAGCTTGTTTTCGCTAGTGGGTAAAGCGAGGTGTAAAACCCGGTGTTAGGAGGGGGTTTACGGGTTAGCCCCAGTGTGGACTAATGGATGGATCCATTAGGGTTAGTCTCGGGTGTGAGGCTATAAAAGGGAGAGGGGAGGCACGAGTTTGAGCGAGTTGGCCGGCTGGGCCTTGGAGGCAGCCGCCTCTCCCTCCCATGGGAGTCTGTGAGTGTGTTCTTGGGATTGTGTGAGAGAGAGAGGATGAGTAGAGAATCCATGTATGAATAATCGAGAAAGAGAGAAAGAGAAGAGGTGTGAGCTCCTCTCTATGCTCTCCGGGCGTATCGGGATTCCTTGTACTCCTTGATGGTTGGAATGAAAACTCTGAGTTGTGTTCTCTGTCTTGTGTTTGAATGATTTGTTTGCGCTTTCTTTGTTCCTTCGTTTATCTGTGTTCTTGGCTTTCTGAAATCGCAGTGACATGTGGGTTTTACTCCAAGCCATCTTGGCTATTCTAGTCCCACGAGCGGTTCTATTCATCAACTCTGGTACTTCTTGCTTTGAGTTGTGTTCTTGGTTTGAGTAGGCCTAGTTTTGATTTGCTCAGAACAGGGAATCTGTCTCAAGGCTATTTGGCCAGTTCATTCCCGAGAGCAAGAGTCGAATCGGAGAAGTGTTTGCGTCTCGCGGTCGTGCGCCGAGTACATGCTCTGCATTCGCTACGACCACGTTGAGACTTTTGTGCATGAGTCGACCGAATTCTCTGTTTCGGTTTCGACCACGCCGTTTGTCCAGATCTCAGCAAAGAAGTTTTTCACTGCCTTGGTTTTTCTCTGTCAAAGGACGTGAGCAAACGTTGTCTAAAGTCTACCCGATTGCTTTGTGAATCGCAAGATATTTGGAAATCAAAGCAAGTGGTCATGAGCTCTGGCTTGTCTTGTTGGTCGTGCGCGCCTTCTCTGTTTTCGGTCATTACTGTGCAGTCTCTATTGTCGGTTAGATCTCGGGTTTTCAGTGGATCGTCTGTCTTACCGAGTGACTCGATCGACCACGAGTTGGCGTTCGATTTCTCTGAAACAGATGGTCTATCTCTTTGTCAGATTGATCACGATAGATCCTTTCGACTGCCTTGTTATGTCCTCGACCAGCGGCAGTTCTAGTTCGGGTGTCAGTCTGATCTTCTGTTCTCCAGTGAACATTCGATCTTCCTCTTCATAGCTTTGTAGCTATTGGAGAAGAAGATTGTGTGAATACTTGGAGAGATTTTAAGGCACCATTCACCCCCCCCTCTGGTTGCCAGTTCGGTCCTACAATTGGTATCAGAGCAAGGTTTGCTCTATATTTGATCTTAACCGATCTGGAGCATGGCAACTAGTAGGAGATCTTGTGAGCTTTTCTTTGCATCTTGCTTGGGGTGTTTTGCCAATGATGTCCTTTGCGACAAGAGGCTGATTTCGGTTGGAGGGTGATGTTATTTGCAAGCACAGTCACCGTACTGAGAACGGCGACGAGAGCAGTATTCGCAGGTGCTGGGACATGGTCATTAAGAGTTATGACCACAGTCTCAGTGGCCCCATCTGCGACTACACTTCGTCGACCTGGTGCTTTCCCTCGGTGCACAACTCTCAGTACTTTGGTTTGTCTTGATTTACCCTGTTCTCCGACCAGATGATGAAAATTCTTTGAGGAGAGGAGTGCAATGATACGAGCACTGCATCTTGAGACTTTGTCACCTCTTTCATTTAAGAGGTGGACCCTTCCTTGAGCATAGTTCTTTTGTTGTTAGCACTTGTGCCTTTTGCTTAGTTGCTTCTTTTTTTTTGGCTAGTGCTTTTCTTGTTGGCTCTTCTCGGTTAGTCCAAGGGATTTCTCTTTTTTGAGCAAGGATGGTGCTTTGTCCTTTTGACCATGTTTCATGGAGGACACTTACATCAATGCTCATTTTGTGAGAAGGATGGACATCTTCAGCAGCGCAGACTTGTTTCTTTTGTTGTTGCTCTTTGTCTGCGTGCTGTCCTGAGGAAGGACTTCCACCGCTTCTTAATTGGTAGACCTTGTTCGCCCAAACGAGGTGCGCACCTACAGTGAGAAGGTGTGAGTCTCCTTTGATGCTTTGGTTGGTTCTTTTCTTGGTTGTTCATGTGCCAGGATCAAGAAAGTCTTGAAAGAACACACGGATGATAATGCTAAGAGGGACGAACAACAACTCATCATGAGCAAGGCAAAATGTCAATATGACCTTGGCCTTGTCCAAGATGAATATACTTGCTCTTAGGGATAATATGAGATGCCTAGATGGTAAACTGCTAGATCGTTCTTGCTAGGTTGAAATCTCATTTAGCATGTATAGGTTGTGAGTCTTCCACTACAGATGGCGATAATTTAATTTCCCTTCTTGCATGTTAAAATCTAAAAATGAGAAATTAAAATTTTGACTCACCACACTTGTGTAGAGGAGCTTGTTTCTGCTAGAATCTGGTTTAGTAAAAGCCAAGTTCCTCTACTGTGTCGTCGTTGTAGTCGTAATGTCTTACGATCACAGCTTCGGCTTCTCGGATGTAGTCGTAGCTTCATACGACCACGTCTTCTGGCAGACACTCTTACCTGTCATCATGGTCGTAAGTCCATACGACTACGTCTGCTGCTTCTTAGCACGTTGCTGCTCGGTCGCCATGGTCGTAACTGCATTTTGATCACGCCTGCATTCCCCAACTGTGGCTAAAAGGCTTTACGACCATGTCTCTCAGCTGTAGTTGTTCAAGACTACACCTCTCGTGCTACGACGATGCTCATTTCTTCTTGACCGTAGTCGTAGCACGCAATGACCACTCTTTTCTGCTGAGTAGTCGTGCGTCTAAGTCTTGGGTTCCCAAGTACATGTCTACTGACCCTTCGGGATCCAAGACTTGGGCGGTTTGTTCTTGTCATTTGTAGGTATCCAGACGCTGGTTGGAGAACATGGGATTGATTGGGTTTTAGTCTTCTGCTTCATCATGCGACTAGAACATTCATTGGTTCTCCACTTCTTGGCCTCCAAGAGTCATATGCTCTCACATTGGCGTCCTCACCTACTCTGTGAGCTACTCTTTATCTTCATGCTCTTTTATTCATGATTGATCATAACTGGCATGATGTGCTTGTTCATGTGCTCACTTTTACCATACTAGCATGTTCTTCTTCCAATGCTTTCATATCATGCCTTTATGTGTATGTTTCTTAAGTATCCATGTACCTTGTCGTATTTGTTAGATGCTTAAGCTCTGACTTGACTGCATGAGCTAAGTAGAAGGTGTGTATTAGAAGTCAAGTATCATCATGACCTTGTGCTCTGTAGTATCTATCGTGGTTCACATCTTGCTCTTTATGTTCATTCATCATTATTTTTACATGTTAGCATACTTTTCATGATTCTGATTTGTCATGTTGTATGTCTACATGATGTATGCACATGTATGGACAGTATGAGCTTGAGTATATCTTGGATAGATTTTCTATGTCATGATGTTTTGTTTATTCATGCCTTCTTATCTTTTCTGGTATACATGCTTATATCCATGCTAGCATATGCTTCTGTGATCTTTCCTTGTCACCTGCTATGTGCATGGTTGTGATTCATTGAGATACATGTTTACCTTGATCTTTCTCATTCCGGTTTTTGGCATGACATAAAATGTACAACACCTTGGTAGCATTAGTCTGTGCTTATGCTTAGACATCATGAGAACTGTGGATAGGTCACAAGCTTCTTCTAGTATTGGGTGGCTCTAGGCTCGCTGTTCTAGATGCTTTTGATGAGGGCTAGATTGAGCTTGTGGGGGGGGTGTTCTCATGCATTAATATTTGTAATGCTACTGTTTGTGGTCTTTTGTCTCAGTACTGGATCATGCCTGTATATCATTTACCCCAGTACTAGGACACCAGTTGTTTCCTGTGTTTAAACTGCAGGCTGTGTGTGAGGGGGAGACTGGTGCAGCTTTACGACCACTCCTTTGGTCATTACGACCACGTCGTAGCTACCACGACCATGGTCTGGACACTCGGCCGAACTCGCTTTATGACCTCGGCCAGGACGCAACGACCACGATCCAGACTCATCTGCGACTACGAACAAGACGCAACTACCACCACGACCTGGTTTCGTGTTCGACCACCCTGAATTGGACTACGATCATGAGCTGAACACATCTACGACCATGGCCGAGGCGACTTCGATCACTCAACCGAGGTCGGGACTCCTATACGACTACTACCAGGACTCTTCTACGACCACGACTACCAACCAAGCGACCATGATAGAGGTTTGTTCTCCCTTGTGATCTTTCAGTGTTTTGCTTCCCTCCACTTGGCTTTGCTTTGTTTATCTGTTCTAGTGGGAGGAAGGGTCCGATTGGTTAGACAGGAACCGACTCTAGGTGATATTGTCTCAATCACACTTCTCGTCCAAATGGTTCTCTAGGATTATTTACTAGCTAGTTTGGGCTTTGGTTCTCTAGGATTCTCTTCTACCTAGATTGAACCTTTTCTTGGCCACTAGAGTCTTGTGCATTGACATAGTGTGCTTTTGCCCCCACGGTATGAGGTTACAGGCTAGAGACCATGTGGATAGGGTGTGTTTGGGAATCACCTCCTTGAGTTAGAATCTTCTCTTTCTGGATTTTGTGCCAAATTTCCTGGTTCTTCTCTTTTTTCCTTCTCTAGGGGGAGTTGGAGCTTTTTTGTCTGGCTATTTTTCAGGGGGAGTTCATCTCTTGTGCATTCTTCTGTCTCATAATGCATAAAATTCACATGAATGCCTGTACAGTTTTTGGAGCCTTGTCTATTATCTTTATGTGACATGATATCATGCTTTATATCTTGTCATATCTTGTGATAGCTTGATTTATCATGTCCTTCTATGTGTTGCTTAGCTCTTGCCATACTAGATTAATTAAATGTGAACAACTTGAATCAAATCATGTCTTGTTCAATCTTGTGAATAGTCTGGCTTTAGTGATCCTCTCTTGATTCATACCATGTCGAATAGGCTAAGTTAAGTCTTGAATCTGTTTTTGAGGTTTAGACTGAGCTAAGTTAGTTCACTAGTGATGCATGAGTTAGTTTTAACTCTCTGTTCTTGAACTAATTCAAGTAAATGCAAAAAGATCTCTTTTATGCGAAAAAACTGATCTCACCAATTCTGTCTCATGAGATGGCTTGCCATTGCACTAGGCATGAACTCAGGGGGAGTTTTGGATGACCAAGATCACCTCCTTAAGCTTATTGCTTGGAGTGATCGCATAAGGCTTGAGATCTAGCACATGGCTATGAAAACAAAAATTCTTGTGAAAAATGGTTGAAACCAATCATGAATTTCTGATAAAAGCCAAATGTGCTAATTTTGCTCAACTACAAATATTCTACAAGTGGTATCCAAAGTGCTACAAGTGATACCTAGTGCTTGAACAATATGTCTCATTTTTGGGCTTGTAGCTCTCTAAATCAACTCAACTATAGCTTCTTGATTTCGCTTAGAATATTGACATGGCTTGACTCATGTTTGGATACTTTCTTCTAGACTATGATCTTGAGTGACTTGACATGCTAATCAAACCATTTAATTTAAGATCATGACTTATTTGGCTTGAGCTTGGCAATACATGGTTTGTTATGATCTAGATAGCATTGTCACCTTTTATGGCTTGGTATAATTTTCTGTGAAGTCACTTTAGATAATCTTCATGGCTCCCATAGCTCTCATTGCTTAAATCAAATCAACTGTCGGCACTCCAGTTCTTTCATGCTCTATTTCTCTTCTTTGCATCTTGATGACTCTATTGCCAAAGGGGGAGAAGGATAGAGAAAAAGGCTTTAAGGGGTGCAAAAGGCATTTAAATGGGAGAATGCATTAAGGGATGGGAGAAGAATTGAAAAAGGGCTTTAAGGGGGAGAGTGATTGGTCATCTTGCTATGACAATGGTCATGTGAGCAACTGCTTTTTGGACCATGAGCAAGATTGGACTTTTTGTGTGATTTGGAGCTTTTGTAGAAAATTTGATCTTTCTCTGTCTGCTCCATTTCATTCTGTGTCAACATGGTCATGAGTTCCTTCTTCATTCTTTTAGACCATGTGTGGCTTTTGCTTCTCCTTTCTTTTTTTCTTTTCAAAAACAAACTCATCTTCTTGCCTTTTTCGGTGTTTGTCAATATACTCATCAAGGGGGAGATTGTGAGACCATGTGGAGGTCACCCCATGGTTGTGATGAGTAATTGACTCTTGATCTAGAAAGATTGAGTTTGGTTTTTGAGGTTTGAGAGGAGAATGGGTCTCTCTATTGGGTTCTAAGCCCTTACGACCAGCTTGGCAATAGCCTTACGATCACACTATCTGTTGTCTAGAGTGGCTAGAAGTGTTACGACCTCTTGGCTCGTGGTCAAAAGCCAGCTGGACCGATTACGACCTCTGCAACGCAATTTGTCCATGGTCGGAAGCGGTGCGCACCATTTACGACCACGGTTGGGGCGTGTACGACCACTTTGAGCGTGGTCGCTGGTCTCCTGAGTGGTTTACGACCACACTGGCCGTGGTCGAAGGGCACCAGAAGAGAGTTCAACCGTGTTGGCCGTGGTCGGAAACCAGTCGAGCTGTTTACGACCACACTGTCAGCGGTCGGAAGCCGAAAACCACGTTTACGACCTCATTGGCTGTTGTCCAAAGCCTCTATGACCACATTGGCCATGGTCGGAGGTTGACAGATAGCTTTACGACCTCGTTGGCCGTAGTCGAAGGCCAACCGAAGGTTTACGACCACTTCAAAGCAACTTGAACGTAGTCGAAAGGGTTTACAACTACGTTGTCGCTGATCGGAAGACAGTGTATGACCACGTTGTAACGTGCTTCAGCGCTCGGGTATGCGACCACGTTGGGAAGTCGACGGCCTACGACCACGTTGGGAAGTCGATGGCCTACGACCACGTTATCGAGAGTTGCAATCGAAGTCGGCGCTCAAGTCTACGACCTCGTAAGAAGTCGGCAGAGTTCGACCATGTTGTGAAGCGGTCGAACGAGGTTGGGTCGGGGTCGGACTCAGTCGGTTGTTGTCGTAGCCAGTCGGTTGTAGTCGATACCGGTCGGATTTGGTCGTAGAGCAGTCTGGCGTGGTCGGACGTGCTCGCACGCAGTTGGAAGCGGTCGTAGCTCAGTCGGTTGCGGTCGAACGCGATCAACTAGCTTGGATCTCAGTCGTAAGTGGTCGGAAGGGTTTCAACCACGATGAAACAAGTCGTACGTGGTTTGAACGGGGTTCGACCACTATGGGAAGCGATGAACGTGGTCGAAAGGTGGTTCAATCACACGGTAAGTGGTCGTATGCAGTCGGACGGGCGTGAGGAGCGATCGGACACGGTCTGAACGCAGTGGGACTCGGTCTGAAGTGCTCGGTAACGGTCGGAATCTCTCGTAGGCGGTCGGTTGTGCCGAGATGTTTGAACATAGTCGTAGACACATGGGAATCGGTCGTATGACCTGCAGACTTGACCATTTGAGCTGGGAATTGGTCGTAGGGCTTTGTGATGAAGTCAGTGACCTTGTGCATTTGTTGGTTTATCGTTTCGATCAGTCGTAACGACTTGGGTTGAAGTCGTAGACTTTGAGCGTTAAAACCGTAGCGAGTTGTGGGTGGTCGTAGCAAGTTAGCGATGATCATAGCTTGTATCTTGGTGGTCGTAGCAGCCTAGCGGGTGGTCATAGGCTGCTGACTCTTCATGAACTGTCCATTCGACTGGTCGTAGGAGGTTTACGACCAGGTGTTGTGCTGTGAACTTGTACTGATTAATTGACAGCAATGTTTTGTGCGGTGCTATGAATGTTCTCTTGTCTGTGTGGCTGTAGGACTTCGGAGCTATTTCATGGTGAGGCGTGGGAGGACCGGGACTAGGCACAGGAGGTGTTGAGGTCCAGACGGTTGGAGGCGCCGAAGATGATCGAGGCTGGTGAGGTGGTTGCAAGCCAAGGAGATGAGGAACCGGAGCTGGAGCTGCCAGAGGATCTTGGTGACAGGTCTGGCGAGGCTGGGATGGTCGGGACGAGACGCGGGCGGTGTCGGGGTCCAGAACGACCAGGGGAAGCCGAAGAAGACCTCCTTGTACTCCTTGATGGTTGGAATGAAAACTCTGAGTTGTGTTCTCTGTCTTGTGTTTGAATGATTTTTTTGCGCTTTCTTTGTTCCTTCGTTTATCTGTGTTCTTGGCTTTCTGAAATCGCAGTGACATGTGGGTTTTACTCCAAGCCATCTTGGCTATTCTAGTCCCACGAGCGGTTCTATTCATCAACTCTGGTACTTCTTGCTTTGAGTTGTGTTCTTGATTTGAGTAGGCCTAGTTTTGATTTGCTCAGAACAGGGAATCTGTCTCAAGGCTATTTGGCCAGTTCATCCCCGAGAGCAAGAGTCGAATCGGAGAAGTGTTTGCGTCTCGCGGTCGTGCGCCGAGTACATGCTCTGCATTCGCTACGACCACGTTGAGACTTTTGCGCATGAGTCGACCGAATTCTCTGTTTCGGTTTCGACCACGCCGTTTGTCCAGATCTCAGCAAAGAAGTTTTTCACTGCCTTGGTTTTTCTCTGTCAAAGGACGTGAGCAAACGTTGTCTAAAGTCTACCCGATTGCTTTGTGAATCGCAAGATATTTGGAAATCAAAGCAAGTGGTCATGAGCTCTGGCTTGTCTTGTTGGTCATGCGCGCCTTCTCTGTTTTCGGTCATTACTGTGCAGTCTCTATTGTCGGTTAGATCTCGGGTTTTCAGTGGATCGTCTGTCTTACCGAGTGACTCGATCGACCACGAGTTGGCGTTCGATTTCTCTGAAACAGACGGTCTATCTCTTTGTCAGATTGATCACGATAGATCCTTTCGACTGCCTTGTTATGTCCTCGACCAGCGGCAGTTCTAGTTCGGGTGTCAGTCTGATCTTCTGTTCTCCAGTGAACATTCGATCTTCCTCTTCATAGCTTTGTAGCTATTGGAGAAGAAGATTGTGTGAATACTTGGAGAGATTTTAAGGCACCATTCACCCCCCCTCTGGTTGCCAGTTCGGTCCTACAAAAGCGCTGTTCTGTACGATATAATATGTTTAGCTAATAAAGCGCTGTTCTGTACGACATAAAACCTTAAAATATTCAAGAATATGTCAATGCCACATCATTTGGACTATACACAAATCATTGCTTCGAGGTAAATTACAAAGAGATGATGAGAGAAAAAAAAATCTTGCCGTGGCAAAGCGCGGGTGTAATGCTGCTTTATGAAGTTATGATGGCGCTCCACGTGATCATGTCCTTCCTCCCCTTCACTGGCTTATGCTCGGAGTAATTATTAGTGTTGCTTGGATTTGGAGATCCTCCCCTCCCATTCTTACGCTTTGCAACATGGAATGCTTAGATTTATGGAGACCGACCGTTCGATGAACTGAACTCTCGCCTTTCTTTAAGCCACGCAAATCTCTGATCTAGCGGTCGCCGATGAGGACGGGTACGTTGGCCTTCTCAGATTACTCATGTATGAATATGATGATATATGACCAGCGAGACTGTTTTCATTTGGCTGTACTAGTCAGCAGTCACTTCAAATATGCAAAGATTTTAAGTGGTATTAGGTCCATTCAGCCAGTGATTCTTGCTGATTTTAAGTGGTATTAGGTCCATTCAGCCAGTGATTCTTGCTAATGTTTGAGAAGATCGAGAATGCACGAGATTTCACTATTTTAGACCATGATGCAAACTTGTCTGCAAGGTGTCTGCTGTGTGATTCTATTCTGCCAAAACTCTTGTGTTTATGAAAAGTGGTGCTGTTTGGAGATGTATAAGAAAACTAGATTTGGTACATCACTGTCAGTTCACTATGATACAGAAAATGTTAGTTTCAGTAATGCTTCACTGCTGCCATAGAAACTGTAATACAATAATCATAAAGCAAAGTGGTTTAGTATAGTGGATGGATGCAAATTTACAATAGAAATTATGGTTTCTACATGTTTGGAGAACATTGAAGCACTTCGGTTTTGAGTGTTTTCGTACTGTTCTGTATTTTTCAAGTCTTAAAACTTGTGTGTCCATACCATCCTGCAGATTGAGTTCGCTGATGATGGAATATTCCATGTTATAACATGTTACCTGACGTTCTAATGCTTCTATCATAGCTTATTAGAACATATATATAAGCTAACGTTCTTATGCGTGATCACATATCTGATGCAGTGAGTTCAGTGCGAGTGCTGTTATGACTTGAGGGCTATGATTCATGAATCATGATAACATGAACACTGTAGCAGCATTTAGATCTTAGTGACTTGATGTTATGTGGTCTGTTTCTCTACTGTATGTTGATCCCTTCTTAAGCTGTCTTGCAAAATCCTTAGTACAAATAGCATAAGTGTAGAAGATACAGTGTTAAAGAAGGAAGCATTTTGTTGTATCAATTTGGATTCTATGCATCTTGGGTGATCCAATATTTTATAATTTTCAAGTTGATATATTGGGCATTGAACATCCAGTCTTCGCAAGATGAATGAATATCTTGTAAATCGTGCCCCCCTCCTTATATTTGTATTGTCATATGTCCTGTTGTAAATATGCTTTGGTATTAATTTTGAACATGATCTAGAGAATTGTTTAATAGGCCTGCTTGATCTCTTTCATGAACCCAAGGACGATCACTGGCATAGATGTGCCCTCGTTCTGGACATAAGAAGGTACAAAACAACCTAAATTACATTCTCTGTTCTCATTGAAGATATGCACTTTGTCTAACATAGTCCTGCCTTCTCTGATCAGTTCTCAGGTATTTTGCTATTGATGAACTGCCTCCACACCTGCAGTGACAAGAAAACACTAAAGAAGTTGTTTTTCATCGACAAGACAGTGGGCTAAATTCAACTCAAAGAAAGAGCACACTTGACCACAGTTCCTTTCTTGATTCGACCCAATGGATTTGAGCAATAGCTCATGTAGTATTTTTTTGTTGAATGCTGAAGAATTCACGTCAACTAAATACCAGTGTAATATGTTATTTTTGTTATGAATAGCGCTTGTATTCATATAAGGCCAATGAGCCGGTATATATACACAAAGTACAGGTGGTAAATATGCAAAGAACCCCTCATAACAATGGGGAATAACAAACTATACATATATCTCTAACACCCCCCCTCAAACTCATGGTGGATCAACAACACTGAGTTTGGAGAGGAAGAAGCTGTGCTGTGCTCGAGTCTGGGCCTTCGTGAAGAAATCCGCTATCTGAAGCTCTGAAGGCACATACTGAAGAGTAATCACCTGATCATGCACACAAGTCCTCATGAAAGAAGCATCAACTCCAATGTGCTTGGTGAGCTCATGCTTCACAGGATCACGAGCAATACTGATAGCACCTGTACTGTCTGACAAGAGAGGGGTCGGTGTAGTGACAGAAACACCAAAATCCTCAAGTAACCACCGTAGCCAAGTAATCTCTGCTGTCAAGAGAGCCATAGCTCGCAACTCAGCCTCTGCACTCGAACGGGACACTGCAGGCTGTTTCTTCGTCTTCCAGGCAATAAGAGAACCACCAAGAAAAACACAATAAGCAGAGATAGACCGGCGATCAGAGGGATCGCTGGCCCAAGTAGCATCCGAAAAGGCCTGAAGCTGTAACGAGCTGGAACGTGGAAAGAAGAGACGGCGAGAGATAGTCCCACGAAGGTATCGCAGAACTCGAAGAAGGTGGCTGTAGTGAACCTGAGTGGGAGCTGAAACAAACTGACTCAGAATATGAACTGGATAAGTGATATCTGGACGAGTAACAGCAAGGTAGACAAGACTCCCAACAAGATGACGATAGCGAGTCGGATCAGAAAGAAGCTCGCCATCAGAGAGTCGGAGGTGAACATTGAGCTCCATGGGAGTCTCAACAGTACGCTGATCAGTGAGAGAGGCGCGATCAAGAAGATCCTGAATATATTTCTCTTGGGACATAAAGAAACCATCTGGAGTGGAAGTAACCTCAATCCCAAGGAAATAACGAAGAGGACCAAGATCCGACATAAGGAACTGCTCACTAAGACGAGCCTTAACAAAGGCAATGTACTCAGAATCATCTCCCGTAATGATCATATCATCAACATACAGGAGAAGAAGAGTCCGACCACAAGACGAAGTGTGGACAAAGAGCGCAGGATCATGATCACTAGCTGAAAATCCAGCACCAGTAACCACAGAGGAGAAGCGCTCAAACCAAGCACGGGGGGCTTGCTTAAGGCCATAGAGAGAGCGACGAAGGCGACAGACCATGCCCTCATGAACAGAATACCCAGGTGGCGGATGCATGTAGACCTCCTCACGCAACTCGCCATTAAGAAAGGCATTCTTGACATCAAGCTGAGAAACAGACCAGTGGCGAACAGACGCCACCGAAAGAAGAGTGCGAATAGTGGTCATGTGGGCCACAGGAGCAAAAGTCTCGTCGTAGTCAACACCATGCTGCTGCTGGAAACCACGAGCAACAAGACGCGCCTTATAGCGCTCAAGAGAGCCATCAGAGCGAGTCTTAATCTTATAGACCCACTTACATGTGATGGGATGAGAATGGGATGGAAAAGGAACAAGATCCCAAGTACCAGTACGCTCGAGGGCAGCAATCTCCTCGGCCATGGCAAGCTGCCACTCAGGGTGAGTAACAGCATCCCGATAGGAGACAGGCTCACGAGTAGCTGCGCCAGCAAAGGCAAAACGGGCAGGAGGCCGAATCGACTGGCGATCGCGGAGAGCGTAGCGAGGAGAAGATGACCCATCAGGGGAAGATGGAGCATCAGAAGAAGATGGAACATCAGAAGAAGATGACTCATCTGGAAGATCCTCAATACGAGGTCGACGAGTGTAGACGATAGTGGGAGGAGCCTGGGGAGTCGTAGGAGACGACACAGGCGGCGACAACGGCGGAGAGGCCACAGGGGGAATATGTGGAGACTCAGTAGGACAGGTGGACGAGGGCAAAACAGATATAGGAGTATCTGGAAAGGTCAAGAAAGACAGAGACTCCACAGAGGAAGCTGAAGGAGAGGCAGGACGTGGGTAGAATGGACGAGACTCGTCGAAAGTCACATCCCGAGAAACCCGTATCCGACGACCAACAGGATCCCAGCACCGATAGCCCTTGTGCTCGGCACTGTACCCCAGAAAGACACACTCAACAGACTGAGCGGTCAGTTTGGTACGTTCTCGAGGGGCGAGGAGAACATAGCAAATGCAGCCAAACAGATGAAGGGCAGAGTAGTCAGGAAGAAGACCACAGAGACGCTCAACAGGGATCGCACCCTTAAGAGCAGAAGAGGGCTGAATGTTGACGAGATAGGTGACAGTGGAAACAGCCTCGGCCCAAAAGTGAGGTGGAATAGAGGCGGCGATCATCAGAGCACGAGCCGTCTCAAGGAGGTGACGATGCTTGCGCTCAGCGACACCATTCTGAGCATGAGCACCAGGACAAGAAAACTGAGCGAGAGTGCCCTGCTCAGCAAGGAAGCTGCGCAGGTGACGAGAGAGGTACTCGCCAGCAGAATCAGCACGAAAGACACGAATAGGAGTGGAGAACTGTGTGTGTATCATAGTGGCAAATTGTTTATAGATAGGCAAGGCCTCACTACGAGAAGACATGAAATATATCCAAGTGTGGCGAGAGAAATCATCTATAAAAATAATATAATAACGATGACCCCCTTTCGAAACGAAGGGAGCCGGACCCCAAACATCTGAATGAACAAGATGAAAAGGACGCTGAGACACAGTCTCACTATGAGGATAAGGAAGCTGAATCTGTTTACCTAACTTACAGCCCTGACAATCTAAAGACACGTCTCCTGAGACAGACCCCAGAAGACCACGACGAACTAAGGACGACAGGCGAGATCCACACAGATGACCAAGACGGTGATGCCACTGCTGGAAGGAGCCGGTAGACGAAGTGGCAGAAGCGGAGAGACTGGCGGCGGCGGTGGCAGCGGAAGGAAGATGAAGCCAGTCAAGCTCCCAGAGACGCTGTGAGTCACGGCGCCGAGGGCCAGAACCAACCAGAGCTCCCGTGTGGCAGTCCTGAACACAACAAGAGTCAGAGTCGAGAATAACTCGATAACCAAGGTCAGTAATCTGCCCAGCAGAAAGAAGCTGCAAGGTAAGGCGAGGAACATGAGCAACAGAAGGAACATGAAAAGATGAGTTGCTAAGAGATCCTCGACCAGAGATAGAAAGAGATGTACCATCAGCAGTAAGAACACTGACAGGAGAATCATGAGGTGTAATAGAAGACAGAGTGGAAGAATCAGGAGTCATGTGAAAAGATGCTCCAGAATCAAGAATCCACGGGGAGATACCTGACTGTGTAGGAGGTGGTCTCTCAGTGCCTGAAGAGTCAGTAGCAGAACCTGCAGAACCTGTCGAGGGAGAACCTGAAGCGGCAAGTAGGCGTCGAAGTCTGGCTATCTCCTGCTCGGTGAGAGAAACTACTGAAGAAGTCGAGGCAGACGTCGTCGTAGAAGCACTAGTGCCAGTAGAAGAACGGCGTGAAAGATGCCGCTTCTTCTTGTAGCACTGGGACTCAGTGTGGCCATCCTTGTCGCAGTAGGAACAGTGAGGACGGCCACCTCCAGACTGAGGACGGCCACCACCACCTGTGGTAGCCGCTGGAGGAGGCAGTGTAGCAGGCGGACGAGCGGTGAGCACAGAGGGGAGTGGCATCAGACCAGCACCACTCAAACGAGTCTCCTCTGCGTGTATCTCGGTAAGAGCCTCCAGGAGAGTGACACGAGGGTGGCGTGCAAAGAGCTGGGCACGCCTTTGCTCGAACTCAGGACGAAGGCGAGTAAGGAACTCGTAAACCCGCTGAAACTGCAGATCAGCATGTACCTCCAGGCAGCACGGACAGGTACGACAGCCAGCAGTGCGAAGTGAGTCCAACTGACGCCAGACAGCAGAACTCTGAGCGTAAAAGGCGTCAACAGTAGCATCACCCTGCTGAAGAGAGTGCTCCTGGCGGACCACGGACAGGTACAGGGCATCACCAGAGGGCTCGTAGCGCTGACGAAGATGAGTCCACATCTGGAAAGCCGAAGGGAGTCCCACAACCTCAGAAGAAAACTGAGGCTGGACACTGGCGATGAAGACAGCAGCAGCCCGAGCGTCGTCATCGTACCACTGAGTGTAGACGGTCAGACGATCCTTGTAGGAATCCAGAGCCTCCTGGTAGGCAGAGGCAGCTTTATCATCAACGTCATCATCAGCAGCAGCCTTATCGGCTGTCGGAGGCAATGCAACAGGCGTAGGCTCCGTCGGAGGAATAGGGCAAGGCGGGCAGGTGACATCGCCAGAGAGGACGCCCCAGAGACGAAGACCACGCATGTGAATGCGCATGTGAGACACGAAATCGGTGTAATTAACACCATCAAAGATCACCGGGCAGCGAGGGAGAGAAACGGTGCCCATTGGTAGGCGGCGCTGGACGGCGCGGCGACCAAGGCAACGAAGTCTAACAGGCGGCGCTGGACGGCGCGGCGGTTAGAACAACGTTTTTTTTTGCTTTTTTTCTTTTTTTTTTGCTCTTTTTTTTCTTTTGACCGGTCAAACCGACCGGCCCTACAAAACCGACCGAGGGGGCCTCGGTCAGGGGCGGAAGAGGCGGGCCGGGCGGACCGGAGTCCGGCGGGGGCGGAACGGCGGCCGACGGCGGCGGCTCCGGCAGCAGCCTACCTCGGCGGCGGGCGGCAGCGGTGGAGGCCGGCGCGGATCTGGCGATGGCCCGGGCGGCGGCGCGGGGAGGCGCGGGAGGCGGCCGGCGGCCGGCGCGGAGGGAGGCGGCGACTCGGCGCGGGAGGCAGCGGCCCGGAGTGGAGGAGTGGCCGGCGCGGAGGGAGCGTCGTCGGGCGCGGAGGGCCGGCTGCGCGAGGGAGCAGCCGGCGACGTCGGGCGGAGGAGCGACGGCGACGCGGGCAGCGCGACGGCGGCAACGGAGGAAGCCGACAGGCGGCGGTGGAGGAGGCCGTGAAGACCGAGCGGGCGGTGATGGCAGCGGAGGCCGGGAGTCGGCGACGACGGCGGAGGCGGCACACGGGCGCACGGAACCCTAGGTAAGCCAAAACCCTAGTTTTGGCTCTGATACCATGTTATGAATAGCGCTTGTATTCATATGAGGCCAATGGGCCGGTATATATACACAAAGTACAGGTGGTAAATATGCAAAGAACCCCTCATAACAATGGGGAATAACAAACTATACATATATCTCTAACAATTTTGACATGCATTGCGAGTAAACTAAGCAAGCATTAATAAGGGCTTTACTAAGCTAAGCAAGCGTTAGGTGGGTGCATTGCTGGTAGCAGCCAAACCCGCCAAGTAAGTGATGCAACCGCAATGTCTCAGCGGCCATAGAGCAGGGTGGGCGCAGGCTATCCATAGCTCGCCCCACCTGCACCTCTAAGTGGGTTTGTTTTAAAGGTATTAGTAACAATAATATAATTCAGATATGCATCTTGTAGGCTATTTAGAATTTTAAGATATTATAAATATTAGAAATGATAATAGCTAGAAACTTGAAGAAAAATACAACTTGAGGAATATAATTGAAGTATGAGCTTTGATAGAAGAAATTACTGAGCATATTAGGTTGTTGGGTTCTTAAAAATATAAGTACTCTCCATCATGCATGAATCCAGTGGAGGACCCAGGATCAAAATTGGGGGGGGGGGGGGCGAGGGGGCTAGTGGAACTTACTCACCGGTTTACCGAATGCTGAATTGTCGGCCTGCGGTAGCCTACCGTATTGTCGGTTGTCGGTGAGAGATAGGAATCCGAGTTCCCTCATATTCTTATTCTGCGTAGACAAACTTAATAGAGGGCATCATCAATTTCACCTACCAAAACCTTGTCACTTGTTGAGCGGCCCCTCAGTCTTCTCAGGCATAAATTTCCTTCTTTTTGTTATCTTCCACATAGGGTCGCCCCTGATGTCACACAAATATTTAGTTTTTTAGGTACAATACTTGTAGAGTGAAAGATCTTTCAATATCTCTATAGCTATGCAAGGTGGTATCATTATGTTTGCGGACGAGTTTAACAGGCTTTTTTTGGCATCACCAGGGAAGATCTTATCAATGCTCAAACCATGGCATTCCAGTCAGTGTTGTCTATGATTGCCCATCACCAAATGGCACTAGGTTGCATCCATGCACTACGAACAGCAGTCACAGCACCGCCAGCACCCCTGTCTGCAAGCAAAGCTATTGGGGGGAGGGGGTGGCCGCCAGCGGTAGGGGACGCTAGCCCCACCTAATCCCTCGGTGAGTCCGCTCATGCATGAATTATATAGCTACATGCCCCTATTCTTCCTCCATTAATTACTATCTTTCAAAATATATGATGCACATGTACATCTATTTAATCTCAAAACAATACGTTGATTATATGTACGATAAATTATCTTATTAATTTATGTGGTATTAGAGAATATTGCTCACGCACACACTAATGTACCATGGACGACCTACCTTGAACTTATAATCCCTCACACACTGCTGCAACTTTTTTGCTTTAACCTCCAACAGCAAGCGCCAATTCTTGATTGATTTCTCTTAGTTGCTACCTATTCCAATACAATCTGTTAACTGCTACTCATTCCAATGCAATATTCCACCATATAGTTATCTTTTATAACTCTCTAATTATTACTTAATACTGACCGTTACAATATCAAACATGCATACACGTGCCCGTCGTTGATCCCTACTGGGACACTCGTCTTGCTCTCTCGGGTGACGCTGAGCCTATTCTCTATGGTTGTACCATCTCTATTTTAAGCTCTTTGCTCCTCTGCTTCTTTGTGCCCATGCTTATATGTATGTATGTATGTATATGTACGTACGTACATATGTATGTATGTATATATATATACATATATGTATGTATGTATGTGTATATATATATGTGTGTATATATATGTGTGTGTGTGTATACATGATGTTTTACATGCTCGATGTCCTCTTTTCCTGTGTCGATCGCTTCTCTTCTTTGACATTGGCCACCTCAACTCTATGGCTTCCTCACTAATCGTGGTGACCTCCCATCTTCACTGATACCGAATGTCTGTTTTAATCGCTGCCTAATGATATAGAGAATCTTCTTACCATTGCTGGTGACGTCGTGCCTCTCACAGTGATGGATGCTCCTAGCTACCTAATGGCCCCGTATCGTTATAGCTCCTCTTCAATGCAAAACTTAATATCCTCTCCGCCAAAGCTTCTCTATTATCGAATTTATTTGGACACTGACTTTTTCAACGATGCTGACCTCGACACTCGTCGTCATAGCCCTTGGCTCCTTTAGCTCTATCCTTTCTTTTCAACGACTTTGGTGAGTAACATGGCATTATTCTAGTCAAACAGTTAAGGTGGAAAGCATGACATTATCCTCATCTCCCCCGCCATCACGTCGGTTTTTCGCTTCTCGTTGGGTCAATGTCTTCTTGTTAGACAAATTGACACCATTTCACTCTTTCATGGTATCATCTAATACTACTCATGCTATCCTCATTATAACTTTTATTTTTGTTGAAAATTTCAGTTGTTTTTTGGAGTTAGTACACAAATTGCTAATTTAATTTAATTTATTTTGAATTTTTGTTATTCAAAGATTTTACCTTGCAACCGTGTGGATATCAAATTATAAATTTTATTTTGTTTTTACTCTAAATTTAAATTATTTTTGTTGGAATTTATATACAAATCTAATTCCTAATTTTAATTAGCAATTATAGTTACTTAGGGATTTTACTTTGGAATTCGTATCGAAATCAAATTACTAATTTTATTTTTTATTCCAGAATTCAATTATTTTTTATTAGAATTTGTGTACAAATCTAATTGCAAATATTTGTTTAATTTCAATTCCAAATTATATTTATTTACAGATTTTATTTAGGGAATTGTGTGGAAACCAAATTGCTAAGTTTATTTTATTTATTCTAAATTTTAGTTATTTAAGGATTTTACTATGCAATTGTATGAAAATTAAATTATAAAATTTATTTTGTTTTCTATTTTGAATTTTAATTTTTTTGTTGGAATTCATATGCAAGTCCGATTGCTAATTTTTGTTTAATTTTTATTCTAATTTATAATTGTTTAGAAATTTTACTTTGGAAGTTGTATTGACATCAAATTGCAAATTTTATTTTTATTCTGAATTTTAGTTTTCTTGGAATTCATATGCAATTCCAGTGTCTAATTTTATTAAATTTTTATTCTAAATTATTTTTATTTGGGTATGTTAATTTAGGAATTCGTGTGGAACTGAAATTGCTAATTTTATTTTATTTCTTATTTCGAATTTCAGTTATTTTTGGGATTTTACTTGACATAGACTCATTCTTTTAATCTAAACCATTATAATCTAAACCCATTACGGTCAATGGTGTGGATCTTCTTTCTTTTTTGTTTTATTAATGTTGGAATTTCTATCTATTGAAAGCGAGCGTAGAAGATCCTTTCGCTTTGTTTTAATAATATAATAGATAGATACTTGAATTTTTGTTTCCTAATGAACTCTACTTTTATGAAAACATCATCTAAGATTTAGTCTGTGGTTGCTGTGTTGTGTTGCGCTGCAAAATCTAGTAGTTAGGACAATCTTTACTAATTATAGTAAGATTTTTGTTCATGGGCAAAGAAACCATCCCATGCCTAGCTCCATTAGGCCATTTACCCATGCGCACATGGCTAAATGGGCACAATTACCATCCCTACTTGGAATCATGCGACCGTAGAAGACGGAGTCCTTCGGCAGTGAGCCGACATAGGAGGGATCCATGTGCATGAAAATGGAATACAACCCTTCGTGTCTGGGGAAGAACTTCTCCCAGAAAAGCCACAGTAGCAGCTCCCCCCTCACCAGGAACAGGAAGGCAACCTTTGGCACATGGCGGTACGGTGTGTGGGTGACCCTTGGCACCATGGACGCCCTCTAGAGTAGCTCCTCGTTAGTCATGTTGTGCATGACACCGCTTGGCACAAGCCTATCATCCCATGATCAGTCTTTTTGGTGACGACGACGATGGTGTAGGTGGCGATGGTGACGTTTGCGTTGATGATGGCGTAGGAGAGGGCAATGGTGGCCCAATGCATTGTGTCTTTGGTGATGGCGATGGTGTAGGCGGCAGTGGCGTTGACGACGGCGTATGATCGAGAGTACAGTGGTGATAAGAAAGGAGGGAGGTAGAATTTTGGGAAGTTGCTGTTGGACATCATGACCAGGAGAAATCCTAAGTTGCCGTTGGACATCATGCCCAAGACAAATCCTAAGGGGAAGAGGAGCAGCATAGGTGCCACATTGAGGGGGCTGTTGCCTGAATGAGAGACTACCGTGGGCTTGTTTGTACTGTTCATGGCCCAGCTAGCCTCACAAGCATTGAGTGAAGAGGGAGAAATGAAGTTCTTGGTTAGTCTACTGCCTCGAACATGAGAGATGTGACCACTACACAGACATGCACAACTAGGCTTTGATTTCTATGCAAAATAACATGGCTTGTTCATGCAAAATTTAGTATCTGTTGAGTAGGAATTGTAGCCAACAAGTAATCTATTAGTTGTAGCCTTACAAGTAGCGACTAGACAACGGTATAGAAACAAGTTTCATGGAGTTTCATGAATACATTTGAATGGTTTCATGCTTCAATAAGTTTTGTGCGTATTCTAAGAAAGTTTCAAAGCCAAGTTTCAATGAATTTCAAAATTTGGAACTTAGGTTTCAACAAGTTTCAGCGGAAGAGTTTCAGGAAGTTTTGACAAGTTTCAATCAAAAGTTTTAAGAAGTTTCAATAAGTTTTAATAGGTTTCAACAAGTTACAACCTTAGTTTCCAGAAGTTTCAATGAGTTTCAGCTAATTCCGACGAGCTCACTTGGCTATGACGGCACTACTTCGCAACCACAAAGCCGTCTGACACTGTCCCCCACCAACGCACCCTCTTCTGCAGCTTCGGTCCGACTACTGCTGTCAAAACGAAGTTGACTGATGCACACACGCTGTCGAATCCATGCTCGAGTTCTACGCCTAGCCTCCATCTCTCTCTTCCCAACTTCAGCCTGAGCTCCGCACCGCGCCGCCATCGAATCCGACTGTCTCAAGTCATGCCATCATTGAACCTGTGTGTCCTGAGCCGCGCCACCACCATAGATCTAGAGTTGAAGATGAAGCATTGCACCACCGCACGCGTCAGATCCGGAGCTGAAGGGGGAGGACGACGCCAGAGGTGAAGGAAAAGGTGGATGGGAGCCGCACGCGTTCTCTTTCATCAACGCTTCACCGTGTTCTAATCCTCACTGGCTCCAGCAAAAGGGCTAAGATGGGGAATGATATCTAAATAGTTGACTTGACTAACTTTGTACTTTGGAAATCGAGCAATTATGTGGTCTAGTGAACTCGCCAACTAATTCACCAATTGGAGGCTTGCTAAATAATTCGATCAATGAATTGGCGAGAAGCTAAAAGCTAATTGAGAGTGTAGGACCGACAATAGCAACAGACGGTGAATTGTGTATTCTCAAATTCTTTCCTCTAGTATCTAAAAATCTTTCACTTTAGCAGCTAGAGAGCTACGAAGATCAGATTTAACAGTTTAAATCCAAATAACAACCCAAAACAACGAATATCTAGAAATTTAGCACCTAACCAGTCTAACAAGGCCTAGAAGCGGTCTGACCGCTCACTTGTTCCCAGAATAGAAAATCAGCTCGAACCAAAACAACTTTTAGTGCAAATATCAAAATCCATGATCAAATCATGTCAAACTTTGCACATACTTTGCTGAGGGTTTTAGGAACATATATCATCTAATGATCAGATGGATCTTGGCCAAAGTTCCAACATTTTCTCAAAACATGCAAGGTTGAACAAAAACTAGGCAAATCTCAAAAACTTGTTCTGGATTAAGAAGAACCAAGGTGACTCTAGATGAGTTTGTACATGTCACAGCAAGCAATATCATCTAAAGAATCAAAGCCAAAACCCTCTAATGAAGATTCCTCAAGAAAGACTCCAAATTAAGCAAGAACCGAGCAACTTTGAAATCTTACAAATTACATTACCTAGATTTATGGGATATGATCTATATAAGTTATCTCCATCACTTACATGTCCTTGACATGCAATAAGATCAAGAAGGGAGAGAAGAGTTAAAAAACCAATAAAAACAAGATGAAATCAACTAAGATAAAAATACTTCATGAGAGATGAATACAGATGACTATATGGCTATTTGAAGATGAAGGTTTCATAGCTGCTCCATATAGAAGACAACAGAGCACACCACAATACTCACTCTTCTCTCTCGAACCCCAATCCTAGAACTCAATAATGAAATGATCATAATGGTTAGCTTGCAAGCCTCCATCCTCAACCTATTAAATAGATGGTGCAACCAACCTACATCTAACCCTATCCACTAGTATAATTACAAAAAAACCCGTTAACCCACATAACATGGGTTTTACACACACTTAACTCGTGCATACTTTTCAAAGCACATGAGCCCGAACTTGCTAAGTCATTAGCCTTTGATCCACTTGATCTTCTCAGCATTTTGTTGACCTAAACTGCTTTTCCCAGCGCAGCTCAAGTGCTGTGGTTTTGATCCAGCAAAGTTTCCTTTATTTGGCCAACTACTAAAATACCATCGTATTGATCTAGTCTTCTCTTTTTCTTGTATGCAATAACCATGCTAGCTACATGTAAGTGCACCAATGGTTAATCCTATCTGGTTTACCATTTTGTGCAATGCAAACTTTTATTTGCAATAAAGAGTAATAGATTGCAATCGAAAGTTAGAAGAGCATTTGAATTTGATAAGCAAATAACATTAAAGCATAAATAACATATTTAAACAAGTGGCTTGCTGCCATAAAACAAAACATCAACAAATTCTCTTTGCCGACCAAGTTTCACATTGATTCCGTATCCATACATTCCCCAAACAATTTTACAAAACACAAAGCTACTTATTGTGATATATAACTAAGCGATGTCCATAATCGGGGACACAACTACTCGAATATATTTACACTCTACAGAGGTTATACAACTTTGTTCATACAATATAAATATCTCACCATATTATAGATGTCACGTAATACTATAATTACACAATTTGAGAGTTTATGATGAAGCTTTTATATTACTGGTCCTAACAAAAACCGTGCTATGATACCTTCCTAAAATATGGAGTGCCATCCAACGTCCCAAGACTCATACGATGTGTTGGTAAACCTTGCTTGAACCAGCAAGGGCTCAACGAACATGAATGGCCTCCATGCCCACACTAGCCCAAATCACCTATAATATAGCACCTGCAGTTGTGCTGCTATAGCACGGCGGAGGACGGCTCGAACTCGAGGATTCATTGTGGGGTTGACAACATCAAGTGAGGGCTTTGCATAAGTGGAAGGTGGAATGCAAGGTGACGTGAGAGATGAGTGAAGGAGCTTACCAGATAGAGGGCAACACAGTGACTAGGAACGGACGTGCGTGCCGGAGAGGAGGAAGATGGTATAGATTTGGCTCCCAACAGCTCCAACTGGGAAAACATGCATGGGGATGACATCAGCAAAGCTTTAGATGAAGAGTGACATGCCTGCTGAGCTAAGAAGCTCACCAAAGTGGGTGTGGGCATGAATTTGTGCTCACCAGTGTCGACAATGATGCTCACATTCACTATGAACAAAGGAGCAAGGAGCTCTGGTTTTCATAGGAATGGAATGAGGGGCGAGTTGGGAGGACTATGACGCAGGTAGAGGGCATAAGTACCAACAAGAAAGACACGAGAATATGGTGACAAAACAAGTGCGCAATAGGATTTTGTGAGCACTCTATCGCTTTCTGCCCGATTAGATTATAGGAGGCAAAACAACAGCTTAAAGGGGCGCTGCTGTGATGGGACCGGGCGAGGTAGAGGTGACGGCTCGCCAGGCATTCAAAACCGTGGGCAGATGTGGTCAGAAACGACAGGCAAATGGAAAACAATGATGGCTAGCATGGCTAACAGTGAATAGGCAAGAGCGGTCGAGCCATGGGTGGCGAGGTGGAAGATGGGGCCTGCAGTGTGGGCCTTGACCCTACCGGACAGCGGAAGAGAGAGAGAGAGAGAGAGAGAGAGAGAGAGAGAGCAAGCTAGCATGGAGCTCTCTCCTCGCGCGCACGGACACGGTAGTGAGTTGTTATGGCACCATGTAGAGGAAGATGATTGACAAGTGGGCCTAGGAAAGCAGCGAAGGAGGGAGGAGAGAGTCCAGAGAAGGCAAACTTGGTAGGGGCGTTTTCGCATGGGAGAGACAGAAAGAGGAAGGCGGCCAAGTTGAGGATGACACGTGGGCCAAATTTGGGCCAAAATAGGAGATGGGCTGGGCCGAAGGCAGAGAAAATGGCCCGAAAATGAAAAATCTGATTTCAATTATTTTCTAATTTAATATATTTGCAGAATCAAGTTTGAATTTTAAAAAATAGTAAAAATACTCCAAAAATTATGAAAATTATTAGAGAGCCCCTTTAGATAATCTATAACTCAAATAAATTAGTACTAGGTATTGGTCAGGTTTTAATTAATTGTGGAGATTCTTTGTTTTAGCTAGAAATTAATAAAAAAATTTCTTAAATGCATAAATTTTTGAAAATACAAGGAAAAGCAGAAATGGTGCTTTTGAATTTAATTAAATAGCTTTTATGAATTTTGACATGTTACATAAAACATATGACTTCGATATATGAAAATGATATGAGTGGATTTGCCATAAAAATATTTTCGTAATATTGCACTTTTGAAACTTTTTTGCATATATAAGAAGAGAATTTAGTGATCAAATGGCCATCACGTTGACTTTGAGAAGTTAAAAACATCACTCTTTTGTGACTAGAGAGAGTATATATTATCAGATAGCCACACGCATCTACAATAGTTTTCAGGTGACCACAGTTCTCGATATCAATTGAATTTCTTTTCCTTCAAGTGTAGAAGGAAATTAAAAGAGGAGGGTGCCGGGTAGGCTAACTGAATATGGCTTCCGATCTATAAGCCCTGCTCATTTAGCCAACAATTTTCCATGTATAGAAATTGGAAGAGTTCCCTGTCAAAATAGAGGTACCTAAACATTGCAGCGGTTGGAAGAAATCATCATTGAATAAGCCCACAGGAAAATGATTTATTAAAAAAATAATATATTTTTATTAATATTATATAAATATATCATCGCTAAAAAATGACATAAATAACCTACTGTCGCCATTCTAAGTGGTGACAACACTCTGTCGCTATTTGGAATGACTACAATCCTACGTAGAATCATGTGTGGCAGTTTGCAGGTCCCTATCGCCAAATAAATTGAGAACAGAGGTCCTGTCACTATTTCAATTGGCGACAGAGGTTCTGTTGTCAATTGAAATAGTGACAGAGTCTCTGTCGCCAATTTTATTGGCGACAAAGGCCATGTTATCAGTTCAATTCGCGACAGAGAACCTATCACCAATTGAAATGGCATCATTATCATTTTTTATTTTTTAAAATATTATTTTATTCCTAATAAAAGAGTATTATTTATAAAAGTTCTTGCATTTTTTGGCTTTAGTAGCTTTGAAATAATAGCTAACTATTAAAAAGATAATTTGATTAGTGCACCTCAGGTTGCATAAATGATTTTTGTTTAAACAAATCATTTCAAGCACGACATAATACTTCATAATGAAGATGCGAACTACATGGCATGTAGGTTTGGTTAGGTGCAAATGTTTGCCTCACTACTCGTACAATACAATTGGTAACATACATGAACTTTCAACCCAAACTATATGTAAGATATATGTGCACCTTGTGAAATATAAACGACATGCACAATTGCAGCTTGGGTTGGTACAATAGCAATACAAGTGGTAGTCGCTGCCGAGGCGGACCACCTCCTCGTTGTTCGTCTCCCTGATCCACTGCTTGCAGAGCTCGCCATTGTTAATCCTCTCGGTGTGGAGCACCTCCCGTGACTCTTCTAGGCGGATTTGAAGAGTGTGGATGTAAACCTAGGCAGATAATGGATACAGTTGTTCCACCACCCACTCGGTGAATTTGCAATCCACGGCCTACAAGAAAGACGAAGTGATTATAAGCGATGCATATGTGGAAGTATAGATAGGAAATAAACTACTTAAAATGAACATAGGGCAAAAAAAATAATCGACGTTCAAGGTTCCCCATGTCATCACAAACCTAGACCACCGCATCAAGTCTATGATTACATTGCGGCCAAAGCTCAGGGATGTATAAGTAGTCGCGGAGGGGATTTCTAGGGGCGTAGGACTCCCTAGTTTCAAGTGATAGATTAGGGCTTGGGGGGTTCGGGTCCAGGGGACCGTAGATGTGCGTGTCTTCCAGGTAAGGGTCATGGCCATAGAACCCAGTCCATGCCCATTGTCCCATCCCACGCCTTAAGCTATCCACCCTGTCCGTCATGTTGTGGTTGGAGGAGTGTATTTGAGATACGTGGGTCTTTGTATGAGCCCTCTCGGATGTGGGTGACGGATTTGAGGCACATGGAGTGTATGGCGGGAAAGGTGTGTTCATTTCGGTCTAAAAAGCAGGTAGCAGTGTGCTATCACCTCAGTCTAGAAAAGGGCTGGTCGGAGTGTTGTCACTTCAAGCTGAAAAAAGAGGTGGCATGGTGTTGTCATTTCTAACAGAAAGGCTATGGACTCGCCTTGTCACGATGCATAGTGTTACGATTACCCCTTCGTCATGCTGCTGAGAAGAGGAGGCTATCTCATAATCATAGCACAAATCATGTAATAGAATAACTTTACAAATAAATCAAAATAAAGAGGAGCATAACACCATGAATATCATAGCACGTGGCAAACACATAGCAACTTGTAATAGGACTAACTAACTTGGGCCAACAAGACTAGCGGCTATTCACGCTCATTTGCCAATCTCATGTATAAGCTTCATGAATTTTGTCCCTTCAATTCCACTAACTCCCAGTACGTGCATTGCTATGCCCGAGTAGCAACACTATGCAATTTTAGGTCGTGCAATGCATGATCCAACGAGAATAACTGGTACAACTATCTCATAACAATGCCCCATAGACGTTGCTCTGCATTTGATAGACTGACCGTCACAGATGAAAAATCATGTAAATCGACTCCTTATGCACCCATCCATGAGATCCCTTCTCCGTAGTATATTTTGACAACTACTCGTTCAAGCATACATGCCGATCATTTCGACAACTAATCTGATATTAATGACAGCTGATCATTCGATTAAATAAACACAAAATAGACTTAGTAACAAATCTGCTAGTCACTAATAAACTTGCATAGAAGGTAATTTTCCTAATGTACAACATCCTAAAGAAAGACAAGAAATCATATATATCTTGTAAAAATCTATCTTACTATGTATGCTTCATCTACATAGCATATATAGTTAATAATGAATCATATACACATTGTACTCTTCATATTCCGAATAGACCTAACTAATATATCTAATATTTAAAATTAATCTGTGCACTACAACTAACAACTACGAGAAGCTAATAGTTCTACAAGAATTTATCCTACACAAACTACTCTAACTAACTATATATCTACAAGCACACTATTTACATATTTATCCACTACCCAATACAACTACATATCTAATCATTTTATTTGCTAACCTATAATGGTTTCAAAATAAAATCTATAGAGAAATAGAAAACTCACCTCTAGGATGCAGAAATCCACTTATTCTCACGCTTTCTTCTCCCCCTCCTCTTTTTACTGAATTGCAATGAATTTTGACCGGTTTTTGGCTTCTTATGTGTGGCTTCTGTCGCCATTCAAAATGGCAACAAAGAGTGCGAGGGCAGTTGTCACCATTTGAAATAACGATTAAAACTACGTAGGCTTCTGTCGTCATTTCAATTGATGATTCGTCTCTCCATTGCCAATTGAAATGGCGACAAATGCTGTAACACGTCGTCCATTCATTTGACGTAGGTTATTTATATAATTTTAAGTGATATTATATTAATATAATTTAATAAAAATGTATTATTTAAAAAATCCAGAAACAGCGACCTAGCTACACTAGTAGTGTGCCCGTGCTAACGCTACGATAAAATACAAAACAAGATAAAATTTGTAAAAAATAAAACGAACAATCAGATTCATTAAGATTCACGTCTCATATATTGTATAACCAAATATTTTTGTCACATAATGAATGTCACATAACGGCTGATCCTTTGAGGAGACGACAACATCATTGGACTCACCCACCGACGACTTTCTCCATCCCCACATTGTTTAAACTTGAGGCTACAAAGAAAACAAACATTTTTGTCACATAAAGAAATATGAAACACAGTAAGGAAATAGGTGTTTGTGGACTATTTACTTACCACATCACCATGCTAGGACGTTTGTGGACATACTATAATATAATTATAGTAAGGTGACCGTGCTTTGCAACGGATTTTATTTAAACGTTACCATAAATTCTAAACTCACATTATTTCATTAGTAGCTAACTAACAAAAATCATGGATATCACAATTGGTGCCGCTGAATTTCAAGAATCATATAATTCTCTCCACTACCTTGGAGATGCAGTTCTCCCAATCAACCTTTGTATTTCATGCACATAGCAATGTACACAAGTACCCTTTTACAACCTTTTCTGCAACCAATATAGAATCAACACATAAAATTCAAATAATATACAGGTTTTATGCAAATGCAATGAACACAAGGTCTGAAATTTCAAGTCAGCGCTTTAACAAACAAAATTCGTACTATTGTTTTCTATTTCTCCCACTGGCTGCCAAAAGCATATATGGCCATGAGTACGATAATTTTCAGCGCAAAGGAAATGAACCATAGATAGCTGTAAAAGAATGAAAGAAGGGATTATGGCTAGATGATGTACCTCAGCAGCCAGAATCGTGCCATGTAAAAGATATCCGGTGCCAATCCAAGTTCTTGCCCACAAAGACTATGTTAGGTAGGCTTCGTTTTCTACATAAATGAAAAAAGAAATGACCATTTGCAAGAAAAGAACAGAATTGATGTTCTCAACAGTGCGCCACAATACGAAATGAATCTGCGAGTAATCACTAAGCTAATCACCAAGGCACAACTCATGGCCTAAACCATTGACTGAATAACGTACAAGTGTCTCTATTAGTGCAAAGAAACTTGTATTGAGTCATCGACGGACCATTAACAGATATCTCACCTATAGTCAATCAAAAGAGCCATAGCCTTCAAATTGATCGTATTCAAGACTCATTCAATCAGAGGTAATATATGTTGGCTAAGTTAAAAAATGCAGAACCATTAAAAAAACATAAGTACAATACACCCAATTAAAATATGTCGAGCTAATTTGACCAGGGAATGTTTGGTTCTCTTGCCCACCCTTGCCCAACCTTGCTAGTGGGCAAGCAGGCATGTTTAGTTCCCTTGCCCACCCTTGCCCCACCTTGCTAGTGGGCAAGCAGGCATGTTTAGTTCCCTTGCCCACCCAAGAGTGAGCGAGACTCACAAGGGAGTCTCGCTCACTCTTGGGTGGGCAAGGAAACCAAGCATGTCCCAAAGGAATCATCTGGTTTCATTAGTGACCATCACCTGGTTTCATTAGTGACCATCACCTCTTCAAGTTAAACGATGTTATTACTTAGTGCGAAAGAGGAGGTATTACATTAAACCATGCATTTCAAAAATATGTGTAAAACAATGTTAATCTACTTAAGATAGATAAGAATTTCACCTTAACAGCTGGGCCCGTACCAGTCCGAGCATCCCAAAGAATAAGACAAGCATCATCACCCACACTACAGAACTCATGTGCACTTCATCCAAAAAAGAAAAAAAACTGTAAGATAAAACATACAGATGGGGAAAAATAATATGCACACCATTCGTTTACAACAGTGACAGATTATTAATCTATCGTTAAAAATCACTATTAGCCAAGTAGAAAATGACCATGTGCCGCACGATGTAATACACATGCCAGTGAACTGCACCCATGCAATACCTTGAAGGCAAACCTGAAAAACAGAGTAGTCTATTTACCTAGAAGGGCAGAACTGCACATCTTCAACGGTGCTATCATGCCCGTGGAATACACCTCGAGGATCAACTTTAGGACTATCCTTTTCATTCGCAGTTTTGCCAGACTGCTTGCTGCCTGATGCCCCAGGGGAAGACTCACTTTTCGAGGAATCTCCAAGTGCAGATATGTGGTCTTGGATGCTCCACCAGACAACCGACTTATCCTTTCCTATTTAAAATTTGCATTTGAACCAAAGCTCAAGTTATCACAGCAGCACACTCAAAAGAAATACAAGAAGGCACTGCTGCGTCCGTTGGGTCCTTTGAACTTGATAGCAAAACTTTTAGGTCCCTCAACATTTACAGGTGATTCGAGTTAGGCCCAAACCCAACTTAGCTAGCAATAATGCTAGCCTAGTTATCACATTGGCTGATTTGGTGATTGGATTCTATTTTCCATTCAATTATCTGCGTGTTAAAGTTGTCATGTCATCTCCTTTTGTCAGCTAAATCAGGTCGTGACCTGTCTTGACTCACATGTGCAAGCTCAAATGGAATCAAAAGTTCAGTTATCAAGTTCATGGACCCAAGTAACACAATCGTGCATTCTCTCTCAAAATATGTGATACACTTGTGCAAGTTTACAAACCTAAACTGTCCTCTACTCAACAGAGGATGAAAACGCATGCAACTTGGAAAAGGACAAGCCATTCGAAATAAACTACGATAATGATATCTCCAAATTTCTTGGATTGTTACTTGTAAGGAATATAGGAAGATAGGTATAAGACTGATAATTGCTAGGCTTACAAAGAAGGGTACATATCCTAGGAGGAAACAGAGAGCTCATCAATGCAACAAGAGACATTTGAATAAATCCAAAAGGGGGAAGGGGCAGAAGGATACAAGCATATTACAAGACAAAATTTTGCTAACCTCCGGATAGGACATATGGTTCTGCTGGACACATGGCAAGCGCAAACTCAGCATTTTCCTGATGTCCTCTTAATATCTGACAAAAACAGTTGAGGCTAATAAGCACCATGTCTGAAAGGCACATAATTTGTACAATGAAAAACTCTCAATCTATTCTATTAAACCCTGTTATGTCTATCCATGCTGTGCACTTCCTATTTGCACAATCCACCATGTAAAACTACAATTTTCAGCATCTTAAAATGATACAAGTTAAGACCTAAAATAAGAAAACACACCAAATCAGGGCGAGATCCAGTTGCTCCTAGGACAGCATGTCTATTTGGCTGAGCCGCAACATCCCAAATAAGTACCTGCATGTGTACGAAAAAGGCTTAAAATTCATAAACACATCACTGGAATGTTTAGGGATTATTGACTCTTTCACAAGAAATAAGCAGCAGCACAAAGGCTTGGACATACATCTGGACTGTCGGTATGAGTGGCAATGATCTTACTGTTCTGTGGAAGCTCCCTGATTCGGTTAACCTGTGTACATTATAAAACAGAAATAATACATCAACTATTGTTTCTCTACTATTTCAGAACTATCAAACTGCACCCTTAAATTAAACAAACATGCTGCAAACTAAAGTACCTGCTGGCTGCGGTTTACCACGCCAACATAACCAAGTCGTAATGGGATCACATTTCCCAGCAAAAAATTGCGGGCATCAGTGCCCCTGTCCATTATGTCCAACTGGAAGGAAATAGAAGAGCAGCCAAGGTCAGAAGTGGAATAATATGAATAGAATGTTGCTTTTTCAATCCAAGACGTAGAAAAGATAATATGAATAGAATGTTGCTTTTTCAATCCAAGAACGTAGAAAATTTAAGATACATGATCAAACCTTTGTGATAACACCGATTGTTCGAGAACCGACAAGAACAATAAATCAGCCTAGTAAGATACAAGATCTTAATAGAAATATTCTACTGGACTACACATGGACTTTGAAGGGCATACATACCATCAGGATCAGCTGTTCGAGCCATTTGAAGAGCATCAGAATTTGCTAAATCTGCATTTGCAATATCATAGTCCTTATTCTGGCCTCAATGTCACTTGGTTGGTCACCAACTGGCACCTTAGTGATTCCAGGCAAATCGACCAAAGTGATGTTTAGCACATTTGGTGAATAAATCTTCAAGCGTATCTGCTTATCTGACACACCCTTGTTACCACCCGCCTCCCTGTCAGTTTCTGCCTGCATTGATACGGAGGGGTGTATCATTGACAGATACTATCATTGTTCTTCCAAATACTGGAAAGAAAATTTAAACAAAAATTGCTGCCCTACACACATCTCTGCTACCAGATTTTAATTCACCACTAAAGTTTAACAGTTATTTTGATTTTCGAACAAACACTAAATGTAATTACACTGTATCAGCAATAGGATTGACCCCACTAAATCCACATAAAAGTATCCAAACAATCTCATCATTCAAGCAAACCACTAAGACGTTCAAGCTAACAATATATCCCAGCTCTTAGCGTACCAAAATCAAAAGGGCACTAAATAAATCAAAGAGATAGCAATCTAGTAAATGGACACAAGGCACTCCACCCCCTCCCCTTCCTTGCCGGCGGCGGACGGGAGCGCCTCGATGGCCGACCTGGCTGCCGCCGGCTTGTTCTTGGGGAACAGCCCCTCCCCGCAGGCGACAAGCACCTCGTACGCCTCCCGGTCGGAGGTGTACACGAAGCCCTCCTCGGAATCGACTGGGGCGGGAGACGGCACGTCGCCGAGCACCTCCCACTCGGCCCCTGGCGTATCCACCCAGGCGCCGGAGGCGGACGCGACCTCCTCCCAATCGAATTCGTCGCCCGCGGTGGACGTCTCAAGCGGCAGATCCGGCTCGACGTCGTCCAATTGGAGGCAGTCCCAAAGGATCGAGGCCTCCTCCTCGTGTTCCTCGGGGAACCCGAGGTGGTCAGGCCTGGGCGCGACGAGCGCGTCATGGAAGAGGTCAGGCTCCACGGAGAGGAACTGGCTGCGGACGCGGTCGGAGGCCACCGATGCCACCGACCACCGACGAGGAGGGGGCCGACGGATCCGGCCGAAAAACAGGGGCGCGGGTTGGGAGGGAGGGGAGGAGGCGGTGTCGCGGGGTGGGGAGGAGGAGGAGGCGGCGGCGGCGCGGGGTGGGAGGGAGGGGAGGAGGCGGCGGCGCGGGGTGGGGAGGAGGCGGCGGCGGCGCGGGGTGGGAGGGAGGGTCGGGGGCGTGTGCGTGTCCTCAAGAAGCTGCCGCCACCAAGAAGAGGGGGAAACAGCTGCCACCGCAACCGGCCCCGACGGTCGCCTCCACCCGGCAGCCCGAAATCGCCGCGCCTGGAGCCGCCCTCCATCGCTCGGACCCCCACCAGCGCCGCTGCGCCCGAGGCGCCCACCGCCACCTCCGCCTCCGCCACCGCTTGGCACCACCGCCTCCTGTTGCTCCCTTCCCCGATCCGATCGCCGCTCGCACCGCCGCCCTCGCCGCCGCCCGCCCGAAGTCCCCGCCGCCGCTCATAGTCCCGCTCCCGCCTCCGCCGCGGCAGATCTGAAGCTAGGGTTCGGTTTCACCGCCGCAAACCTGGATCGGGCCGCCATCTCGGCCGAATTGAGGGGCTACGGGCCAGATTGCATCGATTTGGGGGAAGGGTGGGAGGGAGGGTCGGGGGCGTGCGCGTGTGCGTGGGCGTCGGGTGGGTTCCGGGTTCAATGATGTGCATGATCCAAATGATTTTGGCCTTAGGTTTTTCAATGAGTAAGAGAAGAAGGCTTGAGGAGAGATTCAGACCATTCATTTGTATGAAGTTGAAACCCTTTGGTACACAAATCTGGGTGGACTTAGATTAGGCATGACTGTAGGGGTGGTTGAGGGGGTGGATTTAGTAAAGAAAATTTTGGTGTATTATAGAGTAGGATAGATTTATGTGCGTCCTATAAAGGCCCCTGCTGCCTTGTCTCCTCTCGCCCTTCCTTCCAACCCCTCATTTCCGAATCCACCAACACAATACCACAGTCTCTCTCTCTCTCTCTCTCTCTCTCTCTCTCTCTCTCTCTAACCAGGAAGCAGGAGCAAGATAGCTTAGCCATGGCGCCATCACCACGGTACACCACTCTACTACTGGTCACTATCCTCCTCCTCTCCCTCTCCTTCTCCCATGCTGCTAAAGATGTAGCAAGCTTGAGAAGCCAAGCACTCCAAGGCCACCATGGAGAGGTACGTACGTGTGTAACCGCTGCTATTTGGCGCATGCTATATATACCATGCAAAGAAATGACCAGGCAATTCTCTTCTACAAACTATCTAACTTTTCGTGCTTGTATTTAATCATATGTATGTAAGTGCATATGTACAGATAAATACGTAAGCATAAACTTACTCTATATATATGTAGGTGGAAGAGGAGACCATGGGCTTCACGGCGGAGGATGAGAGGTGCGGCGGCGCCGGAGGGGAAGGAGAAGAGGAGGAGTGTTTGATGAGGAGGACGCTGGTGGCGCACACCGACTACATCTACACCCAGGGAAAACACAACTAGTGTAGCAACAGCAACACAAGTTTCAGCGAATCGGATTTAGATGGCTTCAATATATATATTCTGTGTGCTCCAATCGGTTCATCTCGTGATTGGCATCATCATATCCGACCGGTGTTGCTGACTGATGTATGATCAATGAAAAAGTTGTTTGATCAGCGAGTGTTTTCGTCGGATATGTTAGTTTCTTTTTTCCATTTGGGAATTGGGTACTCAAATTATGTACATAAGTTGGTGAGCTAGCAAACGTGCGTGTTGCTTTGTTGTTTGTCTGGTCCAAGAGGCTGTGTTGGCTTGAGTAAGAACACGGCAAAGGATCTTGTAGGTAATCTCGAACACATGGGAATGTTGGTCTTGGTATGAATCATTGCTCATCTTTCAAGGACACACTCTTTCGGTCATCAACCAATATGAGCTTGATATACCGAGTACCGACCATCTTAATTAGTATCTTACCCAAAAGCTTAAGTTGCATACATTAACTCCAATGCTTTTCCACTTGTCTAAACTCGATGATCAAACATGGTGTAGTAATAGAAATGTTTGGTGTAGGCTGGTCACAAAGTTAGGCGCATGCAATGGTATATGTACGTAGAGAAGTCGCATTTTGGTACTAAATGAGTACAACAGGTCTCAAGTCTCAAAGCCTGCTATGCCAAGTTGCCAACCATCTTACCAAAAAGCTTAATTAGGCTGCATATCATCAGCCAATATCTCTCATAAATTACTGCATGTGTATTTACAAAACTGCACACTTGGCCATGTGGTATATTTTAGCGTGTACATGTAAACAGTGGGTGTCAACCAAACAGTCAAAACTCAAAATTGACTTATAAAAATACTTAATGCTAATAATGGTATCATCCCTAATAATAATGGAGCAATCACCAAACGGGCACTTTCATTGATGTCAAAAGCATCTTGCCACCAATCTATGGCCTTATTCTTTTCAGCTTCTAAAATCTGCTTTTCGGCTTTTCTACAATAACTAGCTTTTAAACAGAGTATTTTTTCAACATAGGATCTACTAGTTAATTGTAGTACATACTTTACTAACTTCATTTATATCGGCAAAAACCACACGTGAGTTTCTGTTACTCTGTAATCTCTCATACAAACATCCTAAAAGCCAAAAACCGTAGCCAAAAGCCACAAGCCACAGCCAAAAAGAACAGACCCGATAGAGTGCTACCAAAAAAAAAGAAGAAAAGAAAGAGGGTGACTTAAAAATGGAGGGGAGCTGCAGTACAAGCTTGTGACTCTTGTCCCATGTGTCATGTTCATGGTACAAGTTGACTTGTTGCCACATGAATGGACAATGAGGGTAGAGCCCACCTAATTCGTTTTTTTGCAATATAAAAAAAATCAGCTTGATCACTGGATCGAGAATCCAAACGGGAATCTTGTGTCAAAATATTAATCAAGTCGATCCACACCGACCAGAGGGTTTCTCATACGGATATTTAATAAGTTGCAAACTGGGAATCAAAAGATACTCCATTCTGCCGAGAAATCTGGTGATCTGCCAAATTTTACCAAATTTCAGGTTATTCTCGTTTACTTGGTCAATCTTGGATTTGCATGCATGTTTATTGATAGGGTTTTGGTGGCATAAAGCTTTTGTAGGATCGTGATTTTGAGGATATAACACGAATTATATTTCTTTCGCTGAAACACCAGAGAAATTGGGTTTCGTAGTTCTTTCTGAAGCCTTGAAGGATACATGTTGGAGGATTCCTCAAATGAACTAGTCTCTACACACTCTACAACTGTCTATGACGCCACAAGCTCGATTCAGCATCTTCAACAAAGATGAGAAGGGGGGCTTGGATTGCGATGATGATGTTCAAGTTCACTGGATACAGAGAAGAGAGAACAGAAGCAAATTCTAATAGTGGCAGTTGATCAGATCAGCCTCATGAGACCATGAGGCCATACAGTGGGCATCAGCCAAGCCACCCACTCGTTTTGGCTTTAGCTTCTGGCTTATTTTCCATTATTCATAAATTTCGTCTTTTTCTGAACTTTTGGCTTTTTTTTGAGCTTTTTTGCCGGTTCTTTTTTCCCGTATTCGTTTGCGTTCTTTTTTCCCGTATTCGTTTGCGTTGTCTGTGATGAGCTAGCGTATTTTTTCTATTTTAAATTTTTTTAAATTTAATTACGCCAAATAAGCCACCTTTAGCTACAGTAAAATTTCAGCCGCTACAGTACAATTTCAGCCATAAGCCACAGCTTTTCAGCCCAACCGAGCTGTCACGCTGCTCCATCGTCTTCCTCCAGATCACTGAAAGATACATCTTCATCATCTGCTATTGGAATGGATGTGCTTCTTGGACCACCCGTCTCTTCCAACCATTCATCCCCACCATTGTCATCATAATCAGTCTTCTGAATGACAACTCTTGATTGCTCACTGATGTCAATCGATGGCAGTTTCTGTTGATCTTCTTTAGGAGGGGAATTGTCTGCTAACGTTATCTCAGGCATTTGTATAGGCTGTTCATTTTCTACTTCATCTTCTGTAGAGAAATCACGTGTGCTTTCTTCCACCCTAGATTGTGACAACTCGGTGGCATCTTTTAGTACGGGCACAAGTTGTACAGGCACACTGCTGCTGCTGATGTTATCTGAAGAAACAGCTCCAGCATCACTGACTGTATCATTTGATAGCGCTTCCAAATTTATTGGTTGATGTATACCATAATCTACGCTGCTGAAAGATGTTGGCCCTCGGGTAGTCATCTTGATCTTTTAATACACCCACTGTCTCTGCAGAAAAAGGTACAGTACCATCTACATTACTGAAAGGCAGAGCTACTGTGTCTTCATTGCTCTCAAGCTTTGTCTGATATTGCAAATTGTGTGACAGCTTCTCTCTAGCTACCAAAATCTGTGCCAAGTCAATCAGCAGCTGATAAGAAGTTTGCTAGCAAACAATGCAATGAAATGGCTGATACCTACTTCTCTTTTGTGCAATCAGCAACCACGAAGGATTCATTAAGGCCTCCATGGCGCTGAGGTCTATGGTGGCATCTTTTTGTCTTGACTTTTCTTTTCTTTACACTATGGGATTCTTCATTCCTTTTTGTTCTGTCCTCTGTAGCATTGCCACGGGCATCGCCACGGGTAATTCAATATTTTTTTAAAAAAAAATGAATCCTACTTGTCACTCCACCATTGAAACCGTTGCAGATGAACTTTGTTACGCCACATGTAATGCAAAACTTTTTTGTGAAAATAACCTTGCCTATTTGAACCATGCCACACGTTTGTGGCTTGGTAGGTTGGGTCGACTTTTGAAAATGAGTGGTGTGTTTTTAAAATGCTATTAAAAGTAAAAAAAATCCACAGTACAAAAAAAATCAATTTTTACTTGATATTTCCGCGTTAATCTGAACCGTCCAATATTGATCAGATGACCATGCCGTAGTTGTAGGGTTCGACGAACCCACTGTGTCTTTTTGCCCCCAACTTCTGAGACTTCTGAAAGCAACCCCACGCTCCCCCTGCGGCGGCAAACCAAGTGCACCTCCAACATCGGCGGTGATGGCTGTAACGACTCCATTCTTGGGAACAAGGTTGTCATATGTCCCACAACAATTTAGGAGTTTAGTTGCGGACAGAACAAGTATCATGCTTACTTATGAACATTTAAAAAGGTTAATTTGATTAAAATAAAGATCTAACAGTCAACTTTAGAAATTTTAATGGGCATCCAAGCCTAAAACTTAATTTACAACCAGAAGAACCGAAAAAAACACCCACAGAACTCTTGAGTGCAGTCATAACCCTAACACGAATACTTGCAACATTCTTTCTTATCCTAATCTCTATGTTGGGGAAAAATAAAGCAAGACTGAGTACAACCAACCATAATCAATAAGTCACATGGGGAAATGCTATATAACTACTTACTAATATTTTCAAGAGACAGGGATATATGGGTTTTATTAAGTATTTATGGATGCAATTTTATTTGTAAACATTTTTAAATATAAAATAATAATAACTTCTTAAGGAGTTGGGCTTTCAAATTTGATTACCAGACTTCCTCATTTTCAAATCTACTTATATTTTGCTATTGAAATCACCCATTAAACACAGCTTCATTTATCGGAAGCACGACGTATTCGAATAGCATTAATTTATGACTCTGCAGAGCTGCCCAGCTTTACCCACAAGATCTCTTAACTTCCGTGGCAGATTTAAGAAAGCAAGACTTTTCACTACTTAAATTTTTATATAGCCTCTACCCAGTAGGTGCTGCATCTCAACAAACTCGGGTGGCCTATGGCCTCGCTCAATTAGAACGGGACGTTACTGTTGTTAAGTATGGTTCTACCCAGTAGGTGCTGCCTCCTAACAAACTTGGGTGGCTTACGGCCTCGCCTAATTCAAAGGGAACCTTATTGTACCCCGTAGGTGCTGCCTCCCAACAAACTCGGGTGGTCTACGGCCTTACTCGATTCGAAGGGGACCTTACCATTTCCATACAAGACCCCCTTATCTCCCTCCACCCTTTGTAGATATTCAATCGAATTTGAGCAACTACTAAACTAGGTTTGACGAGTCAACGCTTGTGGTTGAGCGATCACTATGTTCTTTACTTGGCACAAGGTTCTAGTCCTTATATTTTCACTGATGCAACTTCCATCCGCAAACCCTTGTTTCAGTACCTGTCCACACTGTCACCTTTTTGGTCTAAGCCTCCACCCTAGAATAAGGTCATGGGACCCAACCATCTTATGGCTTCTCATGATGTCTCCTTATCCTAGAACGACTTTTAAAAATTCTACCAACTAAATGCCAAATCTCTTAGTAGTGCCAAAATATTAAGTTCCTGGTCTACCATGATTATTTAAATAGTTTATCTAATATTACTAAGTCTTATCTAGGTATGGCCATCAAATTAGACTGGGATTTATCAAGTGGTAGGACATAACTCATATCATTCCAAATATTTATTGTACATGAAATACCAATGCGTAAATAACATAATGAAAATACTGATAATTAAATAATTAAAGGAATGTAGGTTCAACATGATTAAAAATATGTAACTTGCCTCCTTATCCAAAGTTTCTGTGATCTTCAGGTTGGACACTTGACTTCTTGAATTGTTCTCATAGCTCTTTTGTTGACCAACTCGTGTGGTCCGAATACTAGCGCGGAAAATGAGTACAAATAAGTTTCTGCTGTGCAAAATGCAAGCTGGGAACAAAATACAATAAAATCACCAAAAAGATAAAAAAATAAGTTGGATGGCCAGCGTTTAGATGGTAGGTGGTTTGGCTTATCGGAGTTGGAATTGGGCTAGACGGGTCTGAGATGGTTGAAAAAGTATGAATGTGTTATATGGATTTCTGCGAATGACTACGGGTATGGACGGTATTAGGTTTGAAGTTGACATATCCTTTAGAGTTCTACCAGTGTCTAGGACGGTGAGATGGAGTTGAAAATGGCGTAGACGGGCTATAGGGTTTCAGTGAATAGTAATATTGAAAACGGTACTTGATTAAGACATATGGGTTGGCTAATACTTGATAGGAACTTCTTTAGGCTAAACAAAGTTGAAAAATGGTTTCACGGGATCAAAACATATAAAATGGATACATACATGTATTTTGGATTTTTGAATGAACAGTAGCGGGTGTGTACTGTTCATGCAGGTCTGGTATGTTACAGTATCAGGCTAGGGTTTACTGTTTGCTAACGGGTTTTGGGTTGCTACCAGGTCGGCTGAACAGTGCCGCATAGTAGTGAATAGGGCCATGGACGACCCGATTTGATTTTTTATACTTGGGCTTCTACTGTGCTGGACCGGCCCATGTGAACAGTGTCGTCTTGAAGATCCAGCCGAGCACTGTAGCACCGAGAGCAGAATTGCAATAGTGATTCCCGATGCGAGAAGGGTCTTTGAAGGAAACTGACGGCATTAATGAATTCAGGTGGCTTAGGGGAACCCATTTTAGGGCTTAGCAAGGTCTGGGGAGGGTTGTGGTTGGCCGGCGGCGAGGAAGTCTTTACGGTGGATTTCCATGGCACAGGAGCTACGGGGAGATTCATTGGTGCAATTGACTGTGGTATAACCATCTAACGGTAGACAAGGTGGCTCGAGTAGTGGTGGTTTGGGTTGCAGTGGTCCCTAGTGGGCTATCCATGGTGAGGTCTTCCGGCGGGGTGACGGGCATAGGTGCCGATGAAGAAGATAGCAAGAGAAGATAAGTGTCAGACCCAGATTTTACAATCCGAATCTTACTGTGTTTCACTGCACTAATCCCTGGATCAGTAGTTAGTGCACACAGGTACATTGCTGAATCATTTCATACATCGCATAATCAATCATTATATTACACAAACTGAAATACACCACGTCGGGTGATAGCTTACAAAAGGGGCCGCTTAGGCCAATTGTCTTTATTACAACCACGCACAGCGGAATCATAGCAAAAGCAAACCCAAATCCACAGGCAAGCGACTGGAAGGTACTGTGTGCATTATATGTCACCAGCTAACTAGTAACATACGTGCACACAACGCCGGATGTCCACTTGTCCATGTCTAATCAACGAAGCCTACGCCTTAGTTTCCTTCGTCGTTCTTCTCCTCCGTAGCGGGAGCTTCCTCGTAGGCGTAGTGGTCTTGCGCTTCTGTTTCTGGATATTTGCCGCAAAGCGAGCGTGAGCACTCCGACCCCGTGCTCAGCGAATCAACACACAGAATGCAGTATATAACATGTATGGCTATTCAAAGGATGGCTTTGGTTTATTTTATTTTTGCGAAGAGTGCTTTTGAATACAATTATATAAAAATTTACTAAGACCTAGCATTTGAACAAAAGCATAATGTTCAAGGAGTATTAATATGAATTTCCATACATATGGCATCACACCATATGCCTAATATTACCATAACTTCTTCCTACATACGGCATCACACCGTATAACCTTTTTCAGCGTTATAGCCGCTTAACTTACCACTGGGACGACACCCAGGACACTCTGGGACGACACCCAGGAACCACTCTGGGACGACACCCAGGACACTCTGGAACGACCTCCAGGACACACTGGGACGACACCCAGGACAACTCAAATCTGGGCTTTCCTCTGCCCTTCCACTTTTCCATTCCCATTTTTCAAATACTTTTGTAAACAGAACTATATCTAGTTAAGTTCCCATGTCTGCCCCTGACCGTGGGCACGGCTATTCGAATAGTTTTTGACTCTGCAGAGTTTTGCACACTTTACCCACAAGAGATAAATCCACCCATTGCCCCACATGATTCCTTAGCCATGCGGTTGAGTAGACTATCACAGGATTGTTACAATGCATAGTCCTATTGTGGTTACGCCCGCTAAGGTCTATCTTCCGTAGGATCCGACCATCCCTCGGGAAGGGTCCCTCGTGAGCCATCACGGGTAAAGGCGGGGATACGACCATCCATCCCTTTACTCGTGTTCATACCTTCACGTAACCACCTAGAGCCACACAAATTAGTAAACCCTGCCTACACTTTGCCAGCTTGTGGTTGCACTGTTTTACACGGGTGACATGACAAGATTCAGTCCTTAGTGGTATCTGGACGGTCTACCACTAACCCACTTGTGCAATCACTGCACCATGCTGTGCAATCACTGCACCACACTGTGCAATCACTGCACCACACTGTGCAATCACTGCACCACACACATACACACCATCGAACCAATCCGCCCAGATAATTTAGCAAGTTGGGGATGTTGCGAGTGTAAAATAATCATATTCAACATATACCAGTCATTATCACAATGACTGCCCAACCAGTTTCTCGTGAATATATGTGATGCTCGGGACAATTTCTTGCCCCGAGTTCCTAATCAATGCTAAGCAGGGCATACAGTTACGGACTTATTTTCGAAATGTTACTAATATATTTTTGCTAGGGCGACAAGGTTCACACATTCCAATATTCAAAGGAGGGGGTAATATTATTCAAGGTAACCAATGGCATATAACTAAAATATCAATTTAGCATGTATTTGCATAAAAATAACAGCAATGCAATTTGTTAATTTAAAGCAAAGTAATTTGCATAAATGTGGGTTCAACATGATCAAAGTATTGACTCGCCTTGGTCACAGTGGTCGGGTGCTTGATTCTCTGATGCTTCTAGTGTCGCTGCCTCGAACTCTTCTTCTTGAGCCTCGTAAGCTATTTTAGCGTGCGTCAAGAATTTGTACAAAAAGAAAAGCAGCAAATCAAACCAAATAACACCAGAAATTCAAATGAACTCTAAAAATTATGATTTCAGTTCCAGTGGATAGATCTTGATTTTAGACAAATTTAGAAATTTGTCCCATTCAATTTGGAGTTAAAATGAATAAGTTATGATTATTTGAAGTTCTCAGTTTGAATTAATTCTAGAAAATATGAAATCTCTGACATGTGGGTCCCATATGTCATATTTTAATTTTTATCTTTTTCTTTTATTATATTCTCTGTCTCTATGGCCAGTGGGGCCTGTGTGTCAGCGGGTTCGGTCACCGACATGTGGGTCCCAGGGGTCCTGGACCCATTGGTCAGTGGGTGGCGCCGGCAGGCGGGGCCCAGAGGTCAGTCGGCCCACCGGCCGACGGCGGCTGACGGGCGGGGCCCACCTGTCAGTGCGGAAAATAAAACGAAACGCTCGTCCGCAGGCGCGGAGCTGGGGGCTCGAACGCGCGCCGCGGGAGCGGAGGGGGAAAGAGATTAGCGCTGGAAGCCACTCGGCCGAGCCGAGCGATGCTTACCCATATAGGGTAAGTATACCTTTTGAGGTAGCTCGGGGAGGCGGCCGGGCAGAGCAGTCGGGGGCGACGTCGCCGGCGGCGAGGGGCGGCCGGAGGGGTTCGGAGGCTGCGTGTTATATAATCTCCGAGCGACGGGGAGTCCTCTGGTGCAGACGTCCGGGGTCGACGGTGGCCGGAGAGGGCTGGCGGCGTGCGGTGGCGGCGGTCCGAAGAGGTTGATCGACGCCGGCGAAGGAGAGAGGTCGGGGAGCTCGGTGGAGAGTGTAATCTACTTCGCCGTGTCCTGAAGAGGGTGTAGGAGGGAGTAATCGGCCGGAGATGCCCGGAATCAATGGTGGCGCGGTCGCCGGCCGTGGAGAAGAAGAAGTTGGCGGTGGGGATTTGGGGGCGTTATAGCTCAATTGCTCGCGGGGAAGGGAAGAGTGAAGTGCTGCGGCGCGATCATGACTTCCAGGAGGGGTTTTTATAGCCGGATGGGGCGCGCGGCTAGGGCGGCACCTGGCGCTCTGCTGTGCTTACTCCGGCGGGGGAGATGAACCAAATCTCCTCCGAGATTCTGTAGGAGAGAGATGGCGGGGAAGTGCGGCTCCCCTCCTGTAGGTTCTCCGATATTTTTCCCGCGAGGTGAGAGAGGAAGAGTGGGGATCCACTGCGCTGAGGAGTGAGCGCGAGAGAGAGAGCGGCGTGGGCGCGTGGAGAAGAGAGGGAGGAGGGAGACGACCCTGGCAGGGCGGGGTCCGCCGGCCAGAGAGAAAGCGCGGGGGCGGGGCGGGGCCACTGCGCAGAGGGAGGAACGCGAGGGAGCGGGGCCACTCGGCAGCGGGCGCGGGCGCGTGCGGGCGAGCTGGGCTGCGGGAACGCGCCCGGCTGGGCTGTGCGTGCGTCCGCGCGCGTGGGGAGAGGGCTGGGCCGGGGTGATGGCCGGCCCGGCCGAGTCTTCTTCTTTTTCTTTTCTTTACCATTTTTATTTCTTTTTGTATTTCTTTTGCTTTTCCTCTTGGGTATTTATGTGTGTGTATATATACACAGATATATCTTCACTTCCTTAATTCCTATAATTCTATATCTACCCCTTTGCTAATAATTGCTTATATAGAAGTTATTTTCTTATTATATTTGTTTGTATGCATATATATACATACATATACATATGCTTGTAGATATTTATTATTTTTATCTTTATTTTACTTTTTAACTCTTGTGGATCATCTTTTCAGATTCTTTATTTGATGCTCATGTTTTGTTATTTTATGCGTTATTTCTTCCTTCTTTTTATTTTTAAAATTCCTTTATAAATTTTAAAAAGCCAATAAACTCCAATTCAAATAAAAAGCAAAATAAAATAACCCAAAAACACTATAATTTATTATTTATATTTCCCAGGATGTTACAAATCTACCCCCCTTAAAAAGAATCTCGACCCCGAGATTCAGCCTAGCTAGTGAACAGGTCGGGGTAGTCTTGACGCAGTTTATCTTCTCGTTCCCAGGTAGCTTCCTTCTTGGAGTGGTGTCTCCATTGTACTCTGCACATGCGAATGATTTGGGTTCTTGTCTTTTTCTCCACAGTATCTAATATCTTGATGGGACGTTCCTTGTAGGTTAAATCTTCTTCAAGCTCAATAGCTTCAAGTGGAGTTTGATCTTCTGGTACTCGTAGACACTTCTTGAGTTGAGATACATGGAAAACATTGTGTATATCAGCTAGATTTTGAGGTAACTCTAACTGATATGCAACTTCTCCTTTCTTGGCCATAATTGGAAATGGTCCCACGTAACGAGGGGTAAGTTTGCCTTTGACTTTAAACCTCTTGACTCCTCGTAGAGGTGACACCTTCAAGTAGACATAATCCCCAACTTCAAATGTCAGGGGTCTTCTTCTCTTGTCTGCATAACTCTTTTGCCTAGACTGGGCTGCCTGTAATCGATCTCTGATTAAACGAACCTTCTCTTCAGCTTGTTTGAGAATATCGGGTCCAAATATGGTGTTTTCCCCCACTTCTGACCAATATAATGGGGTTCTGCATTTCCTTCCATATAAGACTTCAAATGGTGCCATCTGAAGGCTGGTCTGATAGCTATTGTTGTATGCAAATTCAGCATATGGTAAACATTTATCCCAGTCTTTGGAGAAATCCAATGCACAAGCTCTAAGCATATCTTCTAGTATCTGGTTCACTCTTTCTGTTTGTCCATCCGTCTGAGGGTGATAGGCGGTGCTGAAATCCAGGTGAGTGCCAAGAGCTTCATGTAGGCTATCCCAGAAATGCGAGGTAAATTGAGAACCTCGATCTGAGACTATCCTTTTTGGCACACCGTGCAAGCACACGATGCGGGACATATACAGTTCTGCTAACTTGTCTCCCTTGTAGGTTGTCTTGACTGGAATAAAGTGGGCAACCTTGGTCAACCTATCAATTATCACCCATACAGAGTCATATCCTGACTTGGTTCGTGGAAATCCAGTGATGAAATCCATTCCGACTTCTTCCCACTTCCATTGGGGTATCTGCAATGGCTGTAATAGTCCTGCAGGTCTCTGATGCTCTGCCTTCACTCTCTGACACACATCACAGCATGCTACATGCTCTGCAATGTCTCTTTTCATACGGGGCCACCAACAAAAGTGTTTCATACCTTGATACATCTTAGTGCTCCCGGGGTGGAGGGAATACGGAGAGCTATGTGCTTCCCTCAATATCAGATTCTTAAGATCCTTGTGATGTGGGACTACGATACGTGTTCCATATCGTAGAGTACCCTCATAGTCAATTTTCATGTTAGGTGCCTTCCCTTCTTCCATTAATTTCTTCCATTTCAAAATGGCTGGATCATCTTGTTGTGCTGCCATAATCATTTCTTCTATACTCGACTGAAGTTCCAGGGCAGCTAGAGTGCTCGGCTCCACTATTTCCAAATTCAAAGCTTTTAATTCCTTGTAGAGCTCGGGTTGATGTTCCTGTACCATGAGATTATTGCAATAAGCCTTACGGCTCAATGCATCTGCTACCACATTGGCCTTTCCAGGGTGGTAGTGTACACTCAAATCATAATCCTTGATTAATTCTAGCCATCTTCTCTGCCTTAAATTAAGGTGAGCTTGTGTGAAGAAATACTTGAGGCTCTTGTGATCTGTATACACATCACAATGGTTACCAATCAAGTAATGCCGCCAGATCTTCAATGCATGAATCACTGAGGCTAACTCTAGATCATGCGTGGGGTAGTTAGCTTCATGGGGACGAAGTTGTCTGGATGCATATGACACAACCCTGCCTTCTTGCATTAGTACGCATCCGAGTCCTTGATGTGAGGCATCACAATATACCTCGAAATCTTTGCGTACATCTGGTAGAACTAATACAGGGGTGGTGGTCAATCTCTTCTTTAATTCTTGGAAACTTTCTTCACATGTCTTGGTCCATTCAAACTTCTTCTCTTTCTTGAGTAATTGGGTCATTGGCCTGGCAATCCGGGAAAATCCTTCTATGAACCTTCTGTAGTACCCAGCCAAACCGAGAAAACTCCTCACTTCAGTGACAGACGTAGGCTGTTTCCATTCTGTGACCGCTGCAATCTTGGCGGAATCAACAGATATTCCTCCTGCTGACACTATGTGTCCTAAGAAACTGATATCCCTCAGCCAGAATTCACACTTGCTGAATTTGGCAAACAGCTGATGCTCTTTTAGCTTCTCCAACACTAGGCGCAGATGTTCTGCATGCTCTTCTGAATTCTTGGAGTATATAAGGATATCGTCGATGAAAACCACGACAAACTTGTCTAAATACTCCATGAATACCTTGTTCATCAGATTCATAAAATAGGCTGGAGCATTGGTTAATCCAAAAGACATGACCAGAAATTCATATAATCCATATCTCGTGGTAAAGGCTGTTTTGGGTATATCTTCAGCTCTTATCTTCAACTGGTGGTATCCTGACCTCAGATCTATTTTGGAGAATACAGTAGCTCCTCCAAGTTGATCGAACAAGTCATCAATCCTGGGGAGAGGATACTTGTTCTTGATAGTCATCTCATTCAAATCACGGTAGTCCACACACATCCTGGCGGTGCCATCCTTTTTCTTCACAAACAGCACTGGAGATCCCCATGGCGATGAGCTGGGTCTAATGAATCCCTTCTCTTGTAACTCTTGGAGTTGTTTCTTCAATTCCTCCAATTCTTCTACAGTCATCCTATAGGGCCTTTTGGAGATTGGAGCGGCACCTGGCTTCAAATTGATAACAAATTCCAAGTCTCTATCTGGGGGCATGCCTGGCAGTTCTTCGGGAAATACTTCGGAATAGTCTTGCACTACTATCATTCCTTCTAGGGGTACGTCCTCACAATGATAGATTGCACGTCCCCACTGGTATGGTCTGTCCACTTTTATATTTATGGTCATTCCAGGACACTTGACCACTTTCACTGTTCTGGTAGCACACTCTAGGACACCTTGACTCTTAGCTAACCAATCCATTCCTAGTATGATGTCTAGGGTCTGGGAGTTTAATACTATAAGGTCTGCTAGGAATTCACACCCTTCCATGGTAAGGGGCACCCCTGGGCATACTAAGGTAGCAGTAATTGGTCCAGCTGGTGAGCTAAGCACCAATGGCTTCTTAAGGGTATAAATAGGTAATCCCAACTTATCAGCATACCCCTTAGATATAAATGAATGTGAAGCTCCTGAATCAAATAATACTTGTGCGGGTATAGTCTTGACAGAGAACGTACCCATTAGAACTCCAGCGGCTTCTTGAGCTTCTTCAACGGTAATATGGTTGACTCTTCCTCGGTTTGGTGCTGAAGTGTTCTTGCTAGCTTGAGAGCTTTGCTGTCCTTTGCCAGGAGCTGTAGCTTGACTGCGGGCAGGAACATTCTGCTTATGTGGACATCTGTAGGCAAAGTGTCCCTTCTCCCCGCAGTTATAGCAATTAAAATTTGCTGCGGGGTTTATACCGCCAACCTGTCCTCCTGGGCGTGATGTTTGAGACATACTCCCACCCGGTCTAAAGGCTGGGGCTGACCCACTGAATTGATTGGACCTTGAGAATGAGGGTTTGAAGAATTTCTGGATAAATCTTCCTTGTGGCCGTTGAGTTGTTATCTTGCGTTTACGGCTGGCCTCAAGAATCTTCTTCTCATTTTCCAAGGCCAGTGCCTTGTTTACCAACTGATGAAAGCTGGTGAAGTCCTGGGTGATCAGCTGCACTCTCAGTTCATCTTTCAACCCTTCAAAGAATCTGTCAACCTTTTCTTCTTCTTCTTCTATATCCTTCTGAGCATACCGAGCCAGCTGCGTGAATTTTGTAAGGTATTCATTGACAGATAGGTTCCCTTGCTTGAGATTGCGGAACTCATTTTTCTTTATCCGCATTATCCCAGCTGGAATGAAGTTGTCCTTGAAAGCTTTCTTGAACTCTGCCCATGGAATAGCTTCAATGTCACTACTGGTGGTAGCATCTTCTGGGCCTCTAGCAGCTACATAATTCTCCCACCATGCTGCGGCGGCTCCCTGAAACAGGTGGGTGGCAAATATGACTTTATCCTCTTCTGCGCATTTGATTAAGCGCAACCTCCTTTCGGTATCCCGAAGCCAATCTTCTGCTTCCAGTGGTTCTTCTGCTGATGTGAATGTAATTGGTCTGGTCCTCTGGAAATCCCCTAAGTCAGCTTGGTGTCCACCAGAGCTTCCTTGCTGTCCAGCATAAATGGCTTGCAGAATCTGGGTTTGTTGTGCCATTACTTGGGCCATTGTGGGATTAACTGGAGGGTTTGGGAGGTCAGCATCTGGGTTCTGATTTTCCTCGGGGTTTTCGCCATGGTTTGAGTCTACCTCCGCATGCTGAGGGTTAGCATGGGTCCGAGATCGGGTAACTCTTGGATTGGACATCTGCAGTTACAGATTCATAACTCAGTACTAAGACTACCCTTGAGAAAAATGGAGGGTATCAACCCTTACTGTGAAAAGAACACAAGATAAACGGCAAAAGAACATTCAACATAAGGCCTTATGCCTGGCCATTCATTATCATACAAACATTCACATAGCCAGCCTCCCAGGCCGGACTTACAATAACATAATAGTTAGAATTCACATTGCCGCAACTACAATATAACAGGGCTAAGGCAGCACTTAATTTACAAGCACGACATGACGACACTTCCACTACTACGCCGCGTAGCGATCACCACTGACGGAGGGGTCGTAGTTTGGCGATCTGGAGCGGGATCGACTGCCACTAAACTCCGATGGATCGGAGTCATCGGCGCCTGAAGGAGCTCGTGGAGGGCTGCGGCTTGGTGGAGGCCTTTTCCGGCGAAGTGCAGACTGAAGACTCGGGGGTCGCGCACTCTTGCGCGCAGTCAGCCGGGTGCGGGGGCCTGATCCTTTTGAAGGAGGTGCCGGTGCTGCTAATGGAGCGAGAGGTTGCTGGAGCTGTGCCTGAGCTGCTGCGGCTTCTGCCTTGGCGGCTGCCAGTGTTTGCTGGCATTGGACAAGCTGGTCACGAAGGGTCGCCACCTCAGTATGCCGGGCAACTAGGTGCATCCGGAGGGCGGTCATCTCTTCCAGTGCAGCAGTATGAGCTGCTCCCATGGCTCTGGTAAGATCAACTTGGTGGGTGAGCCTTGGATCATCTTCATTCACCGGCAGGTAGGTCTCGTTGTGGCGTACTCCCTCCCTGCGTGAAGGGTAGAAGCAGAAGGGTGTGTGGAGCAGGGAAATTTGGTAGATGTCGCAGAGTCGGGCGGCGGCGAGACGAGCAGCATCCTGGAGTGCGGCCGACCTGGTGCTTCTTGGGTGTTCTGTCTGGAAGACGTGGGGAGGGTCATGTTCGCTCTTCGGGTAGATGAACACTTCAAACATCCAGCAGTACACCCCTCCTGCAGATGTCTGGCGCCCACGATAAATGGGCTGCTCTGGGTACTTCAGGTAGTGGAGGAGCTTGCGCAGAATTCTTGCGAATACACCCTCATAAACTCCATGAGCGACGTAATCCCAGTTACCTTCTTCTCCTGCCATCTGCAGTTTGCAAGATGCAGTGTTAGTAATGTTTTAACATAATCAATTGAAAAAGGGAAGGGGCGTAGAACTAAGAAGGGTACGAGTAGCAATAATAAACTATATTTTTATAAATGCTTTTTGTATATTTCGAAATTACCACCCTAAGGTGTTTCTAATGACCATTCTACGGCTTTACCCTGCAGTCGTATGCTCTGATACCAGCACTGTCAGACCCAGATTTTACAATCCGAATCTTACTGTGTTTCACTGCACTAATCCCTGGATCAGTAGTTAGTGCACACAGGTACATTGCTGAATCATTTCATACATCGCATAATCAATCATTATATTACACAAACTGAAATACACCACGTCGGGTGATAGCTTACAAAAGGGGCCGCTTAGGCCAATTGTCTTTATTACAACCACGCACAGCGGAATCATAGCAAAAGCAAACCCAAATCCACAGGCAAGCGACTGGAAGGTACTGTGTGCATTATATGTCACCAGCTAACTAGTAACATACGTGCACACAACGCCGGATGTCCACTTGTCCATGTCTAATCAACGAAGCCTACGCCTTAGTTTCCTTCGTCGTTCTTCTCCTCCGTAGCGGGAGCTTCCTCGTAGGCGTAGTGGTCTTGCGCTTCTGTTTCTGGATATTTGCCGCAAAGCGAGCGTGAGCACTCCGACCCCGTGCTCAGCGAATCAACACACAGAATGCAGTATATAACATGTATGGCTATTCAAAGGATGGCTTTGGTTTATTTTATTTTTGCGAAGAGTGCTTTTGAATACAATTATATAAAAATTTACTAAGACCTAGCATTTGAACAAAAGCATAATGTTCAAGGAGTATTAATATGAATTTCCATACATATGGCATCACACCATATGCCTAATATTACCATAACTTCTTCCTACATACGGCATCACACCGTATAACCTTTTTCAGCGTTATAGCCGCTTAACTTACCACTGGGACGACACCCAGGACACTCTGGGACGACACCCAGGAACCACTCTGGGACGACACCCAGGACACTCTGGAACGACCTCCAGGACACACTGGGACGACACCCAGGACAACTCAAATCTGGGCTTTCCTCTGCCCTTCCACTTTTCCATTCCCATTTTTCAAATACTTTTGTAAACAGAACTATATCTAGTTAAGTTCCCATGTCTGCCCCTGACCGTGGGCACGGCTATTCGAATAGTTTTTGACTCTGCAGAGTTTTGCACACTTTACCCACAAGAGATAAATCCACCCATTGCCCCACATGATTCCTTAGCCATGCGGTTGAGTAGACTATCACAGGATTGTTACAATGCATAGTCCTATTGTGGTTACGCCCGCTAAGGTCTATCTTCCGTAGGATCCGACCATCCCTCGGGAAGGGTCCCTCGTGAGCCATCACGGGTAAAGGCGGGGATACGACCATCCATCCCTTTACTCGTGTTCATACCTTCACGTAACCACCTAGAGCCACACAAATTAGTAAACCCTGCCTACACTTTGCCAGCTTGTGGTTGCACTGTTTTACACGGGTGACATGACAAGATTCAGTCCTTAGTGGTATCTGGACGGTCTACCACTAACCCACTTGTGCAATCACTGCACCATGCTGTGCAATCACTGCACCACACTGTGCAATCACTGCACCACACTGTGCAATCACTGCACCACACACATACACACCATCGAACCAATCCGCCCAGATAATTTAGCAAGTTGGGGATGTTGCGAGTGTAAAATAATCATATTCAACATATACCAGTCATTATCACAATGACTGCCCAACCAGTTTCTCGTGAATATATGTGATGCTCGGGACAATTTCTTGCCCCGAGTTCCTAATCAATGCTAAGCAGGGCATACAGTTACGGACTTATTTTCGAAATGTTACTAATATATTTTTGCTAGGGCGACAAGGTTCACACATTCCAATATTCAAAGGAGGGGGTAATATTATTCAAGGTAACCAATGGCATATAACTAAAATATCAATTTAGCATGTATTTGCATAAAAATAACAGCAATGCAATTTGTTAATTTAAAGCAAAGTAATTTGCATAAATGTGGGTTCAACATGATCAAAGTATTGACTCGCCTTGGTCACAGTGGTCGGGTGCTTGATTCTCTGATGCTTCTAGTGTCGCTGCCTCGAACTCTTCTTCTTGAGCCTCGTAAGCTATTTTAGCGTGCGTCAAGAATTTGTACAAAAAGAAAAGCAGCAAATCAAACCAAATAACACCAGAAATTCAAATGAACTCTAAAAATTATGATTTCAGTTCCAGTGGATAGATCTTGATTTTAGACAAATTTAGAAATTTGTCCCATTCAATTTGGAGTTAAAATGAATAAGTTATGATTATTTGAAGTTCTCAGTTTGAATTAATTCTAGAAAATATGAAATCTCTGACATGTGGGTCCCATATGTCATATTTTAATTTTTATCTTTTTCTTTTATTATATTCTCTGTCTCTATGGCCAGTGGGGCCTGTGTGTCAGCGGGTTCGGTCACCGACATGTGGGTCCCAGGGGTCCTGGACCCATTGGTCAGTGGGTGGCGCCGGCAGGCGGGGCCCAGAGGTCAGTCGGCCCACCGGCCGACGGCGGCTGACGGGCGGGGCCCACCTGTCAGTGCGGAAAATAAAACGAAACGCTCGTCCGCAGGCGCGGAGCTGGGGGCTCGAACGCGCGCCGCGGGAGCGGAGGGGGAAAGAGATTAGCGCTGGAAGCCACTCGGCCGAGCCGAGCGATGCTTACCCATATAGGGTAAGTATACCTTTTGAGGTAGCTCGGGGAGGCGGCCGGGCAGAGCAGTCGGGGGCGACGTCGCCGGCGGCGAGGGGCGGCCGGAGGGGTTCGGAGGCTGCGTGTTATATAATCTCCGAGCGACGGGGAGTCCTCTGGTGCAGACGTCCGGGGTCGACGGTGGCCGGAGAGGGCTGGCGGCGTGCGGTGGCGGCGGTCCGAAGAGGTTGATCGACGCCGGCGAAGGAGAGAGGTCGGGGAGCTCGGTGGAGAGTGTAATCTACTTCGCCGTGTCCTGAAGAGGGTGTAGGAGGGAGTAATCGGCCGGAGATGCCCGGAATCAATGGTGGCGCGGTCGCCGGCCGTGGAGAAGAAGAAGTTGGCGGTGGGGATTTGGGGGCGTTATAGCTCAATTGCTCGCGGGGAAGGGAAGAGTGAAGTGCTGCGGCGCGATCATGACTTCCAGGAGGGGTTTTTATAGCCGGATGGGGCGCGCGGCTAGGGCGGCACCTGGCGCTCTGCTGTGCTTACTCCGGCGGGGGAGATGAACCAAATCTCCTCCGAGATTCTGTAGGAGAGAGATGGCGGGGAAGTGCGGCTCCCCTCCTGTAGGTTCTCCGATATTTTTCCCGCGAGGTGAGAGAGGAAGAGTGGGGATCCACTGCGCTGAGGAGTGAGCGCGAGAGAGAGAGCGGCGTGGGCGCGTGGAGAAGAGAGGGAGGAGGGAGACGACCCTGGCAGGGCGGGGTCCACCGGCCAGAGAGAAAGCGCGGGGGCGGGGCGGGGCCACTGCGCAGAGGGAGGAACGCGAGGGAGCGGGGCCACTCGGCAGCGGGCGCGGGCGCGTGCGGGCGAGCTGGGCTGCGGGAACGCGCCCGGCTGGGCTGTGCGTGCGTCCGCGCGCGTGGGGAGAGGGCTGGGCCGGGGTGATGGCCGGCCCGGCCGAGTCTTCTTCTTTTTCTTTTCTTTACCATTTTTATTTCTTTTTGTATTTCTTTTGCTTTTCCTCTTGGGTATTTATGTGTGTGTATATATACACAGATATATCTTCACTTCCTTAATTCCTATAATTCTATATCTACCCCTTTGCTAATAATTGCTTATATAGAAGTTATTTTCTTATTATATTTGTTTGTATGCATATATATACATACATATACATATGCTTGTAGATATTTATTATTTTTATCTTTATTTTACTTTTTAACTCTTGTGGATCATCTTTTCAGATTCTTTATTTGATGCTCATGTTTTGTTATTTTATGCGTTATTTCTTCCTTCTTTTTATTTTTAAAATTCCTTTATAAATTTTAAAAAGCCAATAAACTCCAATTCAAATAAAAAGCAAAATAAAATAACCCAAAAACACTATAATTTATTATTTATATTTCCCAGGATGTTACAATAAGACGGGGCTTCTGTGGTGTTACTAGGGGCACTAGGGAGCTACTAGCAAAAGGAATTGCAATGAAATGAATTATATGCGGGGAATTGAAATGGTGGCTCACTTTGGGGATTCCGTTGGTCGGCAACGAGGCGATGGTCGACGAAGAAATTGGGGTGTACTACTATTCACCTAGGCGCCTTTGCCATACACTGGAGGGACTTGAAGTTTAAATAAGGCTCTAAGGCGGTTTGGCACAGGAGAAGAGCCGTCAGGGAGGTGGCCCGTGGCCATGGCGGGAGGGTGCGAGAGAGTTCAGGGCTTAGGGCATGTACAACCCACAGACGGGTTGCTGTCTGTAAGTTCTTTCCACTTCACACACAGACAACTGAACAGATAGTTTGTACAATGGGTCGTCTATTTGACTGTCTGCAAACTGTTTAATGCATGCATACAGCCATGATCAAGCATGAATATGATTCATGTATACCATTGTGTTGCTTCTTGATACAAAACAGATCAAGCATAACTAAGATGAACATAATTACAATATTTTTTAGAACCATCAATATAAATGATATATTAATATATATATATATAATATAATATAATAGTTTTTTCATAAATCAAATAAAATATAGTACGATTACATCATGTAGGTCTAATATACTACAACATGTTCATACTGCAACTTCATTTCCTGTCATGTTCATACTAGCCAGTTCAGCTACCATAGAGCACATACCTTCACTGATAAAGAAAGGGACTGCAATATGAATGTTCTGGTATGGCAAATATGTTCTGGAGCAGGAACTGGCTAGTATGAATGTCCACCAGTTCATACAAGACCATATTCAGCAACCATAGAGCACATACCAATTATAGAATGAATGTCCACCAGTTCATACCAAGACCATACAATTTTCATGACAGGCCGCAGCCACAAATCCACAACAAAAAACAAGGGCTCTCCACATTCCAATTATAGATTAGTTTGTATAAAGAACAGATTGTCTCCACATTCCCATTCAAACTCGTATTCTCACTGCTTAGCTTTGATTGTTTTGCAAGGGGCAGCTACTGTGTGTTATCTGGCATTGCATCCTCAGGTTGCTGGAGTCACTGCCAAATACTTCGTTGACTGCAATGTAGCTGAACTGAAGTTAGATTTCCGAATGCCATATTCATGCAGGGATTAAATGAGTACTAAAGGTTGGGAGGATGTTGACTGAACAGGGTATTATCTATTAAGCAACCACTGAATCATGTTCCATTCCATAACCACTATATGTAAATGACACTATATCAAACAAACAATCTATGTTCTCCAGGCCTTCTATTGTCACTGGCAAAGTAATGCTATCTTGTATCTGACAAAAATTAACACTAGCAGCATGTTCATACTATATCAACTCATCTCATCATTACCAATAGCAAGATTTTGAGGGAATGATGTGATACCAGGTTGGAGGTTCCGAAGATTGAGGATGCGTCCATGGATTCATCGGGCTACCAGCAGCACCTTGAGTGTAGTACGGGTGTGGAAAGCAGCCGAGGGAGGTGGGGGCGCCGGTGAAGACGCTGCTTCTGCTGGTGAAGGACGGTGCGGCTTCGACGGGCGCGCGGCCTGCACCAGTCCGCTCCAGCAGTGTCGCCACGCAGCCAGCACCCTTCCCCTCCGGCACCGCCGCCGTCCGCTTCTGCTCCCCTGCCGACGCCACGACCTTCCTCTCCTGCGCCGCCACCGCCTTCTTCCTCTCCTGCGCCACTGCTGCCTGGTGCTACGCCCTTCCTCTTCCGAGCCATCGCCGCGCCCTGGATTTGGATTTGGCGCGCTTGGAAGGAAATCGCTGCCATTTCGCGCGCCCGCATTTGGATCCGCTTCGCGTCGGTAGGAAACGACGGCTCGTACAACGCGAGAGAACTCCGGCGGTTTCGCCTGGGAGCACGAGCGCGTGCCGTCGCCTCGCGAGAGGACGTCTTCGGTTTATTCCTTCCTTAATTACGGTCCACATCATCAAATTCTGTTGTGCTGGCATTATAAAGACGGTACCGTCTGTGGGTTGTACATGCCCTTGTAACGCCCTAGGGTCCAAACCGGCTCAGATCTAACCACATTCTGGATAGGCCACGCACACGTAGCAACCCGTTTGCATTTTCGTCCTCGCTTCGCGCAAAACGGTTAACCGAGGGTGTTACCATTGGAACTCCTAGGCTTATATGTAAGTGCTTATCAAGGTAAGCTAGCAAGGTGGGACTAACCCAGAAATTTATGTGCACGAGCACGACACGACTATGCGCACGTATGTAACACACCTGCTACGTGCACAAACAACTCATAAATGACACATGCAACACTCCTACTGTGCCATCTCTCTCACTCACACACTTTGATGATGCTATCGCCGCTTTAGACATCACCGTGTTCACGACATCTTACACCCTATGCCGCTCGTCGTCGTCGTTGTCTTTTTTTTTTTTTTGCTTTCGTGTGTATGAGAGATTGCCAAGCACTTTGCTATTAATTGAGAGAAAACAATGTGCGAGTGCTCTCCATTTGCTAGGCCAACATTTGGCTAGGCTAACAGCCCTTAGGCTGTGGCTGGTCACGACGGTGCCAGAGCTACCTCGGGCGTCCCATTGCGGCGATCACTGGTGGACGACGGGGCGGATGGGTCTCGCCTGACGTTAACATCAGTAACGTTGGGTCACTGACGTATAGGCCCCACGGACGTTAAGGTCAGAGTATCCGTTTCGGACGTTGCCCCGCGCACCGCCTCCGCATACGTTGACCCCTCCTACTGGTTGGTCCTCTAGTCCCTACCCTTCTCTGCTCTGCCCCGAACCCCAGACCAAGCAGAGCGCGAGCATCCCACGCAGCCCGTGGCGGTGCGCAGCGACGGGCGGTTCGGGAAGGAGGAGCACTACGAGTGGTTCAAGGATTTCTCCCACTTCCGCCACCTCCTCGCCCCCCTCCTCTTCTTCCCCTCCCCTCCCCTTTCCCCAATTCCTGAAATCGTCTGCGGGGGCTCTTGATTCTGTGAGTTCTTGAATTTGCGCTGTACTGCGATTCTTGAGGAGGTCTGCTTCTTGTTGCGTGCTGCGCTGTGCAGGTTCTCGAGGTCGGGTGCGGCAGCTCGCGGCTCGGGGAGGAGCTCCTGCCGGAGGGCGTCGCCGGCGGCATCACCTGCGTCGACCTCTCGCCTGTCGCCGTCCAGCGGATGCGCGACCGCCTGGCGGAACAGGGCAGTAGGGCACCAATGGTAAGTTTAGGTTTGGTCGGTCCGTACCAATGGCGCCGTTTGGAGTGAGAAGTTGGCGTTTGCTTCTTGAAGGTGTGGAGGTGGTGGTGGCGGACATGCTCGACCTGCCATTGGAGCGTGAGAGCTTCGACCTCGTCACCGAGAAAGGCACCATGGTACGTGTGTTGCTGAAGTTCGATTTTTCATAAAAGTGATGTATACACAAACATGAACGCCAATCATAAAATTTTAACATTGAATTGAACTATGCTTACTTTAAGTCGCAACTGAAGAGAATTCAAACAAATTAACCAGAAAAAATTACTGCATATGAGTGACTTAGAGAATATTAAAAACCAGTTATTTTCTGGTTACATTTTCAGTTACTTATGCTGCAAAAAAAATGTTACCCTTGATATGAAGGTACACTGGTTATTTGGCCTAGGTGTGCACTGCCCAGATTTGCCAATCGCCATTCTAGGAACGTGATTCTAGACCTACCAAATATCACCTGGATCCTCAAGCTAGACAAAGAATAGTGTGCATTGTTGTAGTTTTCAGTGGAAATGCATCTATTACCATCTTTTGCAAAGATGAAGCAGATGGCTATTTATAGGACAATGTTACTGGTAACGATGACCATTCATGCATAAGCGAGCGGCGGAAGAGATTGTGTGCAGGCAAAAGTCCAGCACCTATTACCTGGTTAATAGAAGGATTGAAGCTCGCAACTGAATCAACACACTCATCTGTGTGATTGGCAAATGCAATAACTCTCCTTCAGAACTTTTTTTAAATAGAACAACAAAATGAGGACCGGTGAAGTGATTGTACAATTGCCAAACAAAGCTGCTGCTAGAGCAACTACACAAGCAGGGAAAAGGATTCTATCCATCAAGCATGCTCATAAATTCAGCATTCTTGAAAACAGCTCAACATAATGCATTATATTCATTGAATGCCCTGCTCCATTATACCATCCATTGTTGTTACTCAATATTGTTTATTAGGCTTAATGCAGAAACATCCTTTTGACAGGATGTTTTGTTTGTGGACAGTGGTGATCCATGGAACCCCAATCCGACAATAGTGGATAATGTGATGCAAATGCTTGAAGGTATCCACAAGGTTTTGAAGCCAGACGGCATATTTATATCAATTAACTTTGGACAGGTTATGGAGGTACTGATTGTCTAAGTCCTTTTTCCATGCTCTTCTTTTGTCAACAATCTTGTATGTCAGATTTGTTTCTTTGTATGGTCCGAGGATATTCCATTTTCAGGTTTGTAAGTATGATATTTGTGCATGTTACAGAATTTCAAAAGAAGGAAAGTTCTTTATTTGTTTATAAATATCACACCATGACTAATGAAGTTTGATTCAGCTAAAGAATTTTCTCAGAGGATTAATAAAGTAATCGTGAGAGGGAGAGCAAGTGGAACTGACCTTAAGTTATGCGTTATTGGTTTTCTCATCTGCTTATCTTCTCTTTCTAAAAGTTCTACTTTGTATTTGGCAGCCACACTTCCGTTGTCGATTTTTTGAAGCACCTGGGTTCACATGGTCTGCTGATTGGAGCACCTTTGGCGATGGCTTCCACTATTTCTTCTACACGCTTAAGAAGGTTTAATTGACAGCCATTTATTTGGACCTCATGAGTTTGTTAAAAATTTTGCCTTGTAGATATTATGGTTCCATTAAAGAAGTTTTCTGCATCGCTCAATTACACCTCAACTCTTGCCTAATCCACGCTTCCCTTGTACACATTATGTTCTTAATTTTCCTTATTCTCTAGGGCAAGAGGTCACCGGAGTGCAGTGGTTACCAAACTACATTACCTGCTGCTCCAATCATGAATATGTTCCATGAAGAGCTTGAGAGCGAAGATTATGGGTGCCTTTGGTTGAGCTTTTGAGAGCTGTTTTTGCTTCCAAAAAGTCAAAAGCTAACTAAAGGGGTGGAAACCAGAAGCTGCTTTTTCAGAAGCAGCTACTTTTTGGTAGTACAGTTTTGAAAGCACCTTGGACTCTGCTTTTGGCTTTCTGCTTTTTGAAATGGTGAAAATAGAGAGATGTTTCACAGTTGTTTCAAGGAAAATAGATATAGGAGGTAAGTTTTATACTTGTTTGAATCAAACAGCTTACAGATTTTCCACAGCCCACAACCTACAGCAGCTTTTCCACAGCCCACAGCTCACAGCAGCTTTTTCAGAAGCCACAGCTCAACCAAACACACTCTATATATTTCGCACAAAGGTTGATAAGTTGTAGGACCTGTGCTTTTCGGCTGCGGTTTATGGCTTTTGGTTGAAATTTTTGAATTTTTGGCTGTCTACAGTACAGATTACGGAGAGACAAATACTCACTTACGATTTTGGCTGGTACAGATGTTGAGCTTTTAACATGTAGATCGTTTAACTTATAGACCCCGTCTTGAGAAAATACTTCGTTTGAAAGTTAGATACTGTAACAAAAGTCAAAAGCCGTCAGCTTTTGACTTAAAAAACAGGCCCGTAACTTGTAACTTGAAGTTAACAAGCAAGTGCGTCGCTTTGGGAGGTCTTCATGAAGCTAACAGATCAAGATACTGACCAGTCATCAGTCCATTGTTGGTCATCCCGCAATGATGTTTGTAGTATGTGTGATTTAGGAGTTAGGGCAGATGAGCATTTACAGGCGTCGTTGTCCAGGGCTTCCAGGCTAGAGGGATCTCTGCGCCATCAGAATTGACCAGAGCAGATATCTTTGTTGTCCAACTTTCTTCTCCAAATGCATTATTTCACATTTATGAAAAGAAATATCTTATGGTTTTAGACAATGTTACGCATGATTTCTTCTGTGAGAATAATACTCGTACCAGTTCCACTTTTGGGATCTTGTATCGCTTTCACCATGAGAGTGAGAAATACCAGTTGAAAATTGGAACAAAAGTTCTCGTTCAATAACTAGTTAATTAGTTGAAAACTTACAATACAATCTCTATTTCAATATATTTAGATGCTTCGGACATTAACATAGCCTACACTGTACACCTTTGCCTCATAACTTTTACATTAACACAAATTACAAAAAAGAGACTATTTAGAAGTACTTTTGATGAAACATTTACCAATATTTAATTTCACATTACCAGTCTAAATATTTTCTATTTATACGAGTAGCTAAAATTAAATACTTTTGGCTACACGTGTTCCACGAGGATATCTCCTTTTAAATGGATGCAGCAGTGACATCGGGTTGATTTTTTAGGCTATGGTTTTTGGTTTATGACTTTTGAATTTTAACTGTTGTAAGAGACAGTACGAAGAGAGAAACAGTCGTATACGATTTTGGCTGGTATAGCTGAACTTGATACAGTGTCTACTACAATTGACTTCTAAATCTCACATTAAAAAAACGCATTATTTGAAAGCTAGTTACTATAGCAGAAAGTGAAAAACAAAAGTGGAGCCAAACCCACCCATCTACTTTGAAATGGACGTAGCAGTCAGTAACGGATGGTTAAGTGGCTTGAGCCGTAGCTCAGAGGAAGCAGGCAAGGGTGTTCACCCTCCGGGTTCAATCCTTGGTATTGAATTAAGGGCCTGTTTGGAACAGAGGAATTTCACAGGAATTTTACAGGAATTTTGCAGGAAACAGTTCAATTTCCGCAGGAATCGGGAAAAATTCCCGCATTCCAAACAGGGCCTAAGTGTTTCTCATGTTTCGGCGTACTGTTTAGTAAACAGTATCTTCTAGATGACACATATACGTGTGTGTTCAGTGAGACAATATGTTTCTTTACAGAGATACACATGTGTGTATGTGTGTTTAGTGGGACAATACGTTTCTATGTAGAGATGCACACGCGTGTATATGCATATGGTACGAATAGATGTGTGTGAATTGTGTCCTTCTACTTTGTACCCATAAAAAAATAACTGACGGTTAAAAAAGACATGTAAATCTGAAAATGCGGTCATGTTTTCATGCCTTTCAACGACGACCATACAGAACAGTAAAACCATAATATAATTCGGGTGATATGGGCCGTAAGCAGGCAGCAGGCCCAAACCCAAGCGGACACAACCGCCACCAAGGGCAGAGCACGCGACGCAGGAGCCAACTCCCACAAGACCCGAGACCACCTCGCTCTCCTCGTCGCCGGCGAGATGGCTTCGTCGGCGGCGTCCCACGAGGCGGACGAGAACCTGGAGGCAATCATCACCCGCGTCGAGCAGAAGTCCCGCAAGATCGAGACCCTCCTCAAGCAGTAAGCCCTCTCCCCCTCTCCTCCCAATTCCTCCTCTGCTTCTTGATTACTCGGTCGAGAGTGACAAGCTGTGCGGTGCGGGCAGGTCGAAGCCGGTGGAGGCCCTGAAGACGGCGCTCGAGGGCTCGCCCCTCAAGACCCGCGACGAACGATGCAAGGTTCGATTTCTTTCTTTGTTAATGCTAATAATTAGTTTCATTTCTTCCATGGATTTCTCTGAGAAATCGTGGTTTCTTGATCCGGGTTGGGTGAAGTCGGCGAATTGGATCGTGGTGCACCGCGCATTGATGGCGATCAGGGACGTCGACGGCATGTTCAACTCACTGGATCCCGAGTACTACGACATCCTCATGAAGTGAGGACTCTCACCTCCTTTCCCTTCCCTGCTTCCAAGATCCAGCTATCTTAATTTACTCAGAGTAAATTGCTGTGCACAACATGTCAGGGCAGGTAGTTTTTTGGAATTTGGATGGTGGTTATCATTATTCATTTCCAAATATGTTGCGATAACATAGCATTTTGCTGTTTTGATCTTCCTTGACTGTGTCACAGTATTGCGACGACTCAAGTAATTTTTCATGTGAATATTGGGCGACTAAAAGATAACATATACAGAAAATGAGTGTAGCGAAGATAAGGATGCTGCGGTAGATCTGTGGTCACACAAGGCGGGATCGCATCCGCAATGATGATATACGTGATAGGGTGGGGTAGCACCAATTGAAGAGAAGCTTGTTCAACATCGTTTGAGATGGTTTGAACATCTTCAACGAAGGCCTCCTGAGGCACCGGTACGTAGTGGAATTTTAGGACGTACCGAAAACGTAAGAAGAGACAGAGGTCGACCAAAACTGATGTGGGAGGAAGCAATTAAAAGAGACTTGAGGGATTGGAATGCATCTAAAGAATTAACTTTAGATAGGAGCGCATGGAAGCTAGTGATCCACATATCGGAACCATAAGAAAGTTAAGGACAGTGTTTTTAGGCTCTCAGCTCAGAGAGCATGTTGTATAGCTTAGGGTTTTAGTATCGTAGGTTTTATTTCAAGTCTCTTATTTCTTAGATCTTGAGAAGAATTTATTTCTAATTTACCCCAACTTGTTTGGGACAAAAGGCTTTATTGTTGTTGTTGATGCTGCTGTTTCTACACGCCTTGTTGATAATTTAGATTCCAAAATGTGTCTTGGCAACATAGAATTTTTGTGTTTCATGACTGTGTCAGATGAACTTGTGTCGAGTATTGCCACAAGCATTACCTCACGAAGCTTTCCATGACATCTGTTTTGCACAGATCGATGATAGTTGAATCCATATATATAGCTACCTAGTGTGGAGCCTTGGGGGATTTTGCAGTTTTGCTCCTTCCATGCTCGATTTAGGTGGAGAACTGTTGATTTTTTTTCCACTTTTGGAGTCCGGAAGATGCTTGATTATGTTACAGTTGAGTAAAAACAATTCTGTTGGAGCACAGAGCAATAGATTGTTGGATCATTCCATTCCATTATATTCATGGCTGAGCCGCATTAGTATTTCAATTTGGTTTCCTTCTTTTCATATATGGAGTGATACCTTTACAATGGTAAGCATACTTGATATCATTTAGGAAAAATTTTTACTTTCAGCGAATCGTGTCCTATGGTATACATGTATTTTTTTAGAATATGAAGTGCAGAGCCTTTTGATTTCTGATATTAGAAACCATCTGGTTTGCTACATTCTATGGTATACGTGTCGAGGTTGAATTTTATAACTTAATAGTTTTTGCCATTTGCACAAAGACTCAATGAGTACTTGAATAGCTAAACAATCGTGTCACTTAGGTTTACTAAAGCGCTACCTTTGGATGCAAAATTTTTTAGCTTAGAGTGCTTACTGAACCATCATTGTTTGAACATGATACTGGTAGACAGTCCTACGCTCATCAGCACAGCCACTTTGTGTTTGGTAGAAAATTACAATGTCATTCTTCTTATATTCTGGTTGAACTAAGTTAACAGTAGAATATTTTCCTCTTGTGTTCACTTTATTTGCACTTCTCTGAATTTTTTGCCCATGTATGATTTTTGGTGCCTTTTATGCCATCGCTCTCTGAGCACCTAAACATTTTGGGGCTTGAGGCATCACTGTTTCCCTACATGCTCTTCAGTCTACAATTTTTAGTGTAAATCGATTTATAGGAGCCATCTAATCTGAATATGTTGTCTCAAAACACCGATGAAATACAGGTACCTGTACAGAGGTTTGTCCACCGGGGACCGGCCAACATGTGACCAGTGCCTCAAAATTCATGAAAAACTGACGGAGAGAGCAGGCTTAGGATGTATATTGCGTGCACTTGCTGATACTGTAAACACTGTGTGAGCTTAGTTTTCACGGAAGGTGGACAACACAAAGTTTGCGTCCTGGTCTATTCTGTGAAAATCTTGTCAGGGCGAATTAATTGAATGGACAATTGTTATCTAGATGATTGTAGTTGATCACTCTTTCTTTGCTGTTTGGCAGCTTCAGATAGTGCATCATTGTACTATACTACAAACGGAAGTACTGTAGTAGTATGTTGTTTTCGACTCTTATGTGCCAGACTGAAGTGCTAAAATGTTGTTTTCGACTCTTAAGTGCCAGACTGAAGTACTAAAATTGAAGTGGATTTCTGTCCCGTCAGAATTTTCGATGTCTGGAACAGGATGATTAGCTGTTCCCAATTGTTAACCTTCCAACCTATGTTTTTGCTTTTGATCCCGAGGAACCATATAGGAAGGTCTAGTTTAATTTGTGATGATCAATTGGTATCTGGGTTAAGTTGAATCTAAGATTTTACAAAGGGTTTGCAATTCCCGAAAATTCAGATTGTTGTTGACAGTAGTAACGGCCTGTCATGGCTGTATAGTACCGGCCTAATGATAGTGGTAGTACCGGTCTGAGCTCTAGGTTGCTGATATTTTCACTAAATCTTTAGATTCTTCTTGTTTTGCTTTCTTGAGGGGAGAGTTGGAGGTTATTCATCCTGTGAGACTAGTTTGAGGGGGAAGAATTTAGCTCTTTTGCATTCATATGTAATATAATGCATTTTTACTTTCTACCATGCATTGTAATATATTCTGGAGTTTTGTTTATTATCCTCGTTCATGTTTATATCTAGTCATACTTTCTTTGGTGAGTTTTCTATATTATCTATCAACTTGTGTAGCTTAGCTTGTGCCACAACTAACTTTTAAATCTACTCCAACTTGAATTGAAAATGTTAAGTCTGATCGAATCATTTCACTAGTTTAGCTCTATTGATTATTTTCTGACTCCTACCATATCAAATTGTCTAGTTGAGTTTTTAATATGAGTCAAGCTTGGTTTTTAGTTTCAACCTTGAATCGCTAGTCAACTCTTGCTTTAGAAAACATTGCTCTAAAATCTCAATTGTGTTCATAATTGCATTTCAGCAATTCTTTCTCATGAGACAACCTATCATTGCATTTGTTATGAACTTAGAAGAGTTTTATATGATCAAGACTACTCTTTAAAGTATAATGTTTGTGATGCTCTAACTTAATAAAAATGAATTAAACTCAATTGGTTGATGCTCAGAAGGCATTTGTAGATGGCTCCTAGTCTAGGATATGCTTTACTGAGATAGGCCAAATATGTGTGAACTAAAACTTGGTTGAAGCTCAGAAGATCATTGTAGGTAGCTTCTAGTCTAGAATGTGCTTTATTGAGATAGACCATATATTTGTGAATTAACATTGTGCTGAAGCTTAGAAAGCAGTTGTAGATGGCTTCTAGTTTAAGACTTGCTCTATTAAGATAAGCCATGAGTTTAAGTGATTTAGTTTGGAGGTTTTAGCATTTTCCCTACTTGATTTAGGTTCTAGAATCCACTTTGTCATTTTGATCAAGTATGACTCAACTTATGATATCTCTAGTTTTACTAGTGATTCTGAGACAACCCGACTTAATTTAAATAAATGTAGTCACTATTGGCTAGTTTTTGGCTTGCTTTTCTATATATGTGTTCATGTGATCTTGCAAGCTTCATTCATAATATGGTTTAGTGAAATACTTTGTCAATTTACCAGGATAATTTTCAAATCTCCTAATGTCACTAAAACAAAAATAAAATCATCCATATTGGTATTTTTGTTCTTTAGCCACATTTAGTTTCTTCCTTGCATATCCTGATGAATTCATTGTCAAAAGGGGAAAAATTTTGGACAAAAATGCATGCATAGGCTAAGGGGATAATATTGTCTCGTGAGGGAGAAATTTGAAAATTTGAAGTTTGAAATGAGGTTCTCTTAAGAGTTTATATCTTTTTGCAAATCTTCATTTCTTTTGTGTCTTCTCACCATGATCAATGTCATATAGAACACTTATTCTTTCTTTTGGACCTAGAGCGAGAATTTCCCAAAATTCCTGAATTTACTTGGATTTAAGTGGTTTTGATGAAAACTTGCTCTTTCATTTGCCCTTAATCTATTGCTGTGCTCTCTTGGTCATCTTCATCTCTTTTTTGTCTTCTCACCATGATCACGATCATAGAATATTTGTTCTTTCTTTTGGATTTAAAGTGAAATTTCTGAATTTCCTTGGATTTAAGTGGTTTTGATGAAAACTTGCTCTTTTTTTTTGCCCTCAATCTATTTATGTGCTCTCTTGCTCATCTTCATGCTCTAAGCTTAATTCTAGACCAAGGATAGCTTGTCTCTGTAAAACATCTCTCTTATTTCTAAAAATCAATTCATTTGTATTTTTAAGGTTATTGCCAGTGTTCATCAAGGGGGGAGATTGAGAGACCATGTGTGAATGTTTAAGTCAATTTGTGTTGATCAATTGGCATTTGGGTTGAGTTGAATCTAAGGTTTTGCAATTCTTTGGAATTCAGATTGCTGTTAGGTTTCAGGCAGTAGTATCGGTTTGGCCCGGCCTGATGACATTGGTAGTATTGGGCATGGGCGATGGTACTACCGTAGGTACAGTACGACTAATCTTTAGATGGTGGTAGCTATTTTTTAGAGATGGTCATGGGTATTTTTGGCTGTGGCCAGGTCTGGTAGTACCGGTGCAAAACCGCGATACTACCGGAGAATGGTATGACTAGGCCTTGCATGGTGCTACTACCAGCCTTGGGAAGTGGTCATACTGCTCCCTTTTTATCGGGAAAGAGTTAAGGGCCTGTTAAACCAACCAGTGGTTGGCAGTACGACTGATGCAGTGCGACCGCCATGGGAGGTGCAGTCATACCGGTTGAGTCGAGTTATTTTTGAAATTTGGGAATTGTTGGAGATTTGGTCATGGGATAATTTTGCAACTCTGATCATGGTTGCGCTGTGTTGCATGTTTATATTAACATGGGTTAAGTTGTGAAGAATCTATGCCCAAAAATGTTTTTTTAGTCTTTGGATGCGTAGGAAAGTTTGAAGGCAACTATGGTCAAGGACGGACGACCGAGACTAGGTTAGGGTGGATCGAGGTCCAACGGTCAAGGAGGTCATACGAGATAGTTGGGCTCAAGCATGGCACATGGTAAAGTCAAGTAATGCAGTTGAAGGAAGGTTCGAGTAACAGATTAGATTAAGTGGCTTCATCAGTTCAAGTGAGGTGTGATCTGGTAGGAGCTAGAAATAGGAGAGACTTGCCAATGGGGAAAACTATTGGTCAATCTACATGTGGCATGCATGGTGGCTTGTACGACAAGAAGAAGACGAAGTCAAGGGAAGATGTTGGAAACTTCATTGGGGGCATTGTGGGAAAAGCCCAAAATTGGACTTGAGGCCTACACCAAAACCACGGCGTTGAGTGAATTAAACACTTGGCTTTGAGTGGGTTGATCCTTATAAGCGCTTTAAAAAGCATGCGTATCAGTGAAAAACCCAGTATTGTGAGGTTGACGGGTTTCTCCAAATTCTTAGCGGGTCTAGACCGTCCTAGGGGGCTGGTGATGTGGATCCAACTAGCAAGCTAGCAAGATCGTATTGTTTGGCCCTAATCTTTCATAGTACATGTTGTTGATCACCTCCTCCTTGCCCTAAGTTAATTCTTGGCGCCCCAAGAACAACACCACTTGGTAATCGATCATTCTCCCACGCACACTGCAGCACGTGAACAAAGGATGGTAGAACTGAAGTTCCAGTGAGCAAAACCCAACACCACAATTAGATTCAACACACCAATTGCAATTCCTAGCTGAAATTCTCAAGAACATGCACCAACAATGGGGACCAAAACCATGGCAATTTTTTGATGTTTATTCAACTTAAAACTAATATCATAGATACATCTGGGCTCCCCCTAATGGCACGGGCCCTTGGGGTTTATATCCGTATATGCACAGACAAGACTTGGGCTAAGCCCGACTCAAACACACGCATAGACTCGGAATCCACTTGAAAACCGATACAACTCCTAAAAACCAAAACTAGTTTTTGAGAGGAATGAAACAAACTCAAAAGACCTGACCAATTAGTTCAGCCAATGCACAAACCCACCCTATCCTCATGCACAAAATTGATTTGGTCAAGTTGAAGCGCATGGACAAATAACTCAGACTGGAAACAAACTCAAGATATCTTTCACTCAAATTGGATTCAATTTAAAACCATAGTTTGACCCAAACTGCTCCAACGTAGAATCCTTGTGCATGGCTCCTTTCTTGGCTTGACTTCCCTCTTGGCTCCTTTTCTAGCTTGATCTTCCTCCTTTGTGGTGCACAGCTGGTTCAATACCCCAACTCCACATGGCTTGGAACTTGGTTTCCTAGCTTCACACGCCAAAAGGTTGGAGTCCCACTCGGATTGGGGAAAGTAACCCCACATGGATTGCCTTCCTTTCCTTGTGCATTAAGCCGACTAGGAAGGAGTCGACACGGTTGCCAAATCCACGTGCTGATTTCCTTTCTTCTTTCTTTCTTTCCAAGCCAAGCCATCCTTCCATTTCCCTGGCCGGTTGTTCCATGTCCTAGCTTGATGCCCTCGGTCTTTGTTTCTTCATGCATAAGAAAGAACGATGGATCCTTCTTTCTTGGCTTAAGCCGCATATTCCCTTGGCTTGGCTCTTGTTCTTGGCTTAGCACATGACTCTTTCTTTTTCCTCAAGAAATAATGCCTTTTCTCTCTTGGCCATATGCACCTCTCTCGGATCACGCGCTCATGCGCTAATCTATTCCATGTGTCCCCATGAAGCCTTGCTCCCATGCACTCAAGTTGTCTTGGATCACATGCTTCCCCATGCGCTAATTCCTTCCATGCGTTTGCCCTCTCACCTAACTCAACTCCACGTGGCTTGGCCTTCATGCGGTTTCTTGGATCACGTGCTCCCCCATGCAGCCGAACGCAGGGAACTCCTTCATATGCCGCATGGACCAGCTCTTGCTTCCCTTGGGTCGGCCTCTCCTCCCTCCCTCTCGGCCAGACATGACTTCTCCTATCCATTGCATAAAACAGCAGCAACATGTGGTGTAATTTCGGCTGCAACTTAGAATCATAAGCCAAAATAGTATTGGTACTTAGTGACGCATCATCCCCTCTCCCTTCAAGCGAAACCATCATCAATTTTGGGGTATTCTTCACAGCCTTCTTCTCTTCTATAGCAAGCTTGATTTCAGACTTGATTGCACTGTCCACCATGGGTTTTAGCACATGTTGTTTCCCATCATGCTTGAAGGTGTAGGTGTTGATCCTCCCGACATGTGTGACATCGCAATCGTACTGCCATGACCTTCCCAATAGCAAGCACACACTTCCAATGGCAAAATATCACACTCCACTTGATCAACGTAGTCACGAACTGAAAATGGCACACGTACCTTATATGTAATTTTCAGCTTCTTGGCCTTGTTCAACCACTCCACATAATGAGATTCAAAATACCTCCATGTGGACAGCCCCAACGCGTACACCAAATCTTTTTTTAGAACCATAAGCTTTTCAAACAAACTTTTTATTTAATAAACCTTTTTAACAATATTTTAAAAACAAGCCCATCATAACTTATTTCCAAAAATGATCTTTGCTTGCCATGCCATCCTTGGTGGCATCGCTACTGGTATGTCTAAACTTATTTTCAAAAATTGATCCCTTTGGTTGCACCACCATCGACACTTTTGGTGGTGTGGCAAAGGGGGTCACACTGGTGCAAAGGTGTTGCAAGCAAGGGGCTTCTTGGAATTTTTTGTCATTTTTGGTCAATGGCAGGAGCTGCATTTTTCTTTTATTGCAGAAAATATATAAATATAAATATATATATATATATAAATACTTTTTACTCCCGGGTGTAATTACACCCACGTCTAATATACCACATAAACAAACTTGAAATACTCCTTTATCACTTTAAGTATATTCATATACTAATTATAAGATACTCCAATATGAACCACACGTAAAAATTGCAAGGAAGCCCATAGTTTTTAGCGTATTTTGTAAATACCTTTGTATACGCATATAAAAAGGAGTATGTCAAAAAAATGTACATACCACCTCTGAAAAATTATTCATACCACCCAAATGGCCTTAAATACTCGTATACTACATGTGCATACCCTCCGTTACGCAAGATACTCCCTACGTTGTGAGATACGACATAGGGTGTAATTACACCCGGGAGTAGAAAATAGGCTTCCTATATATATATATATATATATATATATATATATATATATCCTCATCATGGTTAACTAGCACTTTCTAACACAATAAATAAAACATTGAAAAATCCCCAAATGAGAATACTAGTTAAAATTTGAAAAAGTTTCCTTTTAGTAAGTAATTATAATAGTGAATGAAAATGACTTGGTTAAATCTAAACTATACTCCATATTTTCATGACTTCCAATAACCAAACAATATAAACACTTCTACACAGTTATCTAACAAGAAGGTTATTTCACATTCAGCAACCTGTAGTGATGATATGAACAAAGCTTTTGTCAGAATTGTAGGGCTGTGGCTGGCGACTATGGGGTTTGGATAGGAGCCTCTAATTTCCCCCCCAAGGTATTATAAGACTCTTTACATGAGTAGCTATATAGAACTACAAAATGCAGAGCCTAAACAATCACAGCAGAAAAGCTCTTGAGCACCTAATCCAAATGTGCCAAGAACACCAGAGCTAGTCTACCGCACTCACAGGGGCTGTCTAATCACTCAAACTGGTCCAACCACAAGGTAGATGGCGGTTTGACCGCACCTTAGGACAGAGCCAAGGCAACTTCTCTTAAGAACATAGTTGGTTTGATTAGACTCATAGGGTCTGGTCGATCGCTCACACTGGTCTGACTGCACCTCAGGACAGACCCAAAATCAACATGAATTCAAAGGCTCAAAAGGGTCCAACATTCAAAACACAACTCCAAATCTCACGAAACTAGAAATAAAGTTTCCCTAGGATCTCATGAACCTATTCCAATCAACAACCCTATAAATCATTGCTAAAGTTTCAACCTTTATCCGTTCCAAGAAAGATTGCACCAAAATCGGGCAAAACCAAAAAAATAAGATCTTGAGTTGCTTGTGAGATGATTCAAGTGAACATGACCAAAGATGATATCCCACACATCATAGCACTCCTAATATCAGCAACACCAAATCCAAAAAGCTCTTGAACCGCATGAATTGAGATCAAGTACTAATCAAATCAAGAACCAGGAAAATCTTCAAAAACTTGCTATAGGAATGCCTAGATAGATGGGATCTGACCTCCTAGAGATTCCTCCACCTCTTACACATCCTTGGCAAACAACAAAACCAAGAAAAACAAATCTCAAGAAAACCCAAGCAAATGCAAGCAAAACCAAACAAAACAAGCCAAATTTGAGAGACAATATAAGAGCAAAGACTTGCACGAATTATGGATATATTGATGCTTGGAGATGAATATTTATAACCACTCTCAAATCACACATAAGTATAAGAATGACAAAAATTTCACCAAAAGAGCATAATCATTCCTCTCCCTAAAGCTCTCCTTAAAGGCACCTACGTATACACCCCTCTCCTGATCCTATTCAAAGGCTTCGCAAGGCTTAGCACCCAAGCTACCTCATCCTCTTCTTTTATAGTAGTGGCCAAGCTAATCACGTCATCTCAAAACCCTACATCTAAATCCTAATAGGTTACAACCATTTAACACATAGGCAAACCCGATAACACAACCACATAACAACATTTTCACTTAACTGACACTTGAGCACATATTTCAAAGCACTCCTCACCATGACGCTCCAATAACTCAATTCATGCTCTTGTTCTCCATTTGCTTGACCTAAACCATTTACACCATTATCGCGGTTTTTCTACACCACCACATTTTCGATATTAGGCAATGTACCACAATGCCCTTCAACTGACCTCTTCCAATTTGCTCACCTCGAAGTATCTTGAAACCAATCCAACTCATCAAAGTATCTCCTCATGCTTTGATATGTAGCCATGTTTCCCAACAACCTGCTATCAAGTCTTCACATATTTGAATCCCACCAAACTGTCTCTACTTGCATTAGCCCCAAGTCACTCGGCACACCACATGCATCAACTCATCTCTTCACAATCCTTATTTTTTTCGGTGCTTCCCACTTGAGACTCGCAGTCTCACCCAGACTTACATGACCACACAAACCCTATCTCTCCCATCTAGTCCTGGTCTTACTGTTGACTGCCTCCGCTCTCCAAGCAACCCGCACATTCAAAGATCATGCAACGATCCCTAAACACAAGTTCCATGCACTTAAATTACGTTAGCCAAAATATGCATTATGCAACACACACGATGATCCTAACTCCTTAGGATCAAATTCACTGACCAGGTGGAAGACATTCACGACCACCTTGAAACCCTTTACGACCAATCCGTAACTCCTTATGGCTGGTCGGTTTTCGATCGAACACCAACCACTAACCAGATCGAATGACCTGCTTAACTCCTTACAGCTGATTGATCACCGACTAGACCGAAAGACTTGCTAGCTTATCTCTTTACAGCTAGTCGACTACTGACTAGATCGAACAACATGCTTAACACCTTATGGCCGATCGACCACTGAAATGACAACTCTAAATACTATGAACTTTTCAAATACCAAACTCAAACTTTGACACTGTTTGCAAACAAAAGTTAATTACTCATCACACAACATGGGGCAACCTCCATATGGTCTCACAAGAATAATCCATTTAATACACTTTTTTGCAATATGAAAATAATGGATGCTCTGCAAGAGGGCATGTATCAATTAAAAGCTTACTCGAAATTGTAGCCCAATATCATACACATCAACCATGCATATATAAAATTCCACAGCAAAAAAACCTTACAAGGATTCCAACTAAACACTCAATACTAAAAGTAGAACACTGTATCAACCAACCAAACTAACAACTAAATAATTTCTTAGCTTTAAACCCTTCATTGTACCCTTCAGCACTGATATAATTTCTCCAAATTAACTGGATTAATTATTCCCAGGATATTTTCCCAAGGAAACCAACGGCTTATTACCGGAAACAGTACAAGATAGATCGAGAGCAACAGTACAAGTGCATGCACACTTAGTGGAAAAGAAACCTACGATAAACAAGATAGATGATTAGAACATGATGGGGTCTGCACAGCAACCAGCAGAGATCTCCGTGAGCCCATCCATGGCCTGTCCCGGCATGTCGTCGAGCAGCCAGTTCTCGAGCAGCGAGAAGGTGGCGGCGGCGGCCGAGTGATCCACCTCACCGCGGCCCATCACCGGCGCCACCATCTCCGACGACGACGACTTGTTGTCATTGATCACAAGGTGATCCTTGCAGTTAGTGATGGAAACTGCAGCACCCTCTTGATCTTCCTGGAACTCTTGCATGGCCGCCATAGCCTTGTAATTAGCTGTTGCTGTTGGTGATGGCTTCATCCATGTCTGGAAGAGCTTGGAGATGGTGGCAGCCTCATTGCTTGCTGCAGTGCTGCAGGTGGTGGTGCTGGGGTAGGCCATGGCTGGCATGGCTTCAAGGCTCTGGTGAGTGCTGCTAGGGTTGTAGTAGCTTGGGCTGGCTACTACATTGGGGGCAGTACTGGTCTGAAAGCTGGAGTGGTCAGGCTGTGCTTGCAGCCTCTTCACCTTCTTCTTGAGGTGTGTGTTCCAGTAGTTCTTGATGTCATTGTCTGTTCTTTGAGGGAGGTAGGAGGCTATCGCTGCCCACCTTCATGCACAGGATAAATAAACACCAAGTTAAACATATGCATGCAAAAACATAAGAAAATTTTGATTGCTGAAGGTATATATTATCCTTTTAAAAATTAGGGTCTGCTTGACCTTGCTCTCTCAGGGCTTGGACTTAATCATCAAAACAAGTAAAAATTATAGGCCAAAGATTCTACACAAAGAAGTTGAATTAATTAAGCTAATCAAGGTAGGCAATGAAGTTAACAAGTATGAGGAAACTTTTGGGGTTTATGTAATAAAGTTGCTTGTAAAACAAAATCTAAGCAAAATATAATAGACCTTTCATTATGTTTTGGTGCTAATGAAGACAATAAATTTAAGATGAGAGATATATATCGTGATTACTTGTTGCCAAGCAATGCCTGGAGGTGGATGATGATCCCTTCCTCATGAGGGGTGAAGTTCCCTCGCTTGATCCCGGGCCTGAGATAGTTCGTCCACCGGAGCCTGCAACTCTTGCTGCACCTCATCAACCCTAAACATATAAAACCAAAACAAACTTATTATCAATCAAACACAACAAAAAAAAAAGCATCAATCGAATCGATCCAAGAGCTCGCGAAACAAAAACCAACCGGTGTTCTCGGGCACCGACCGCCAGTTCCCCGGACCGTGCTGCTGGATGTAGGAGACGAGGATGATGTCCTCCTCCGGAGTCCACGGCCCCTTCTTGACGCCGATGACATTGTCGCAGCAAGGAGGTCTCCCCATGTCTCCGGCTAGCACTCACCTCAGATATAGCCAGCTATAGCTATAGCTGCTAGCCTGCTAGCTAGCTAGGCCTATGGCTCTCAGCTAGTTGGCAAGTTGAACAATATATCTGTCTAGCTAGACAGCTACCAGCTGCATAAGAGCCATGGCACTACACTCTGAACTCTGAAAGCTTCTCCCGCTGTTGCTCCCCTTTTATTCTGGGACACCAACCCTGCTTTCCAACCTGTCCCCTTACAGGTGCCCTGGCTGCATGTGAGTGCTTATATACTACATGACCTCATATGCCCTTGCTCATATGCAGCAACTCCGGTGCTGTGTGCTTTCCAATGCAAAAGTCAGCCAGGTGCACGCAGCCTCCTCTTTCTCTCTCTCTCCCCCCCCTCTTTTTCTCTCTCCTTGGTGAAGGATCACATGAATGATCATCGATCTGTCCAGTGATCTTTGCTTTTCCACACGAAAGGTTGACGTATCGCTTGAGGACTTCCGATCGATCAGTGATGATCGGCCTCCTCTCTCTCTAGGGTTTCTCTTTTGCTGTGGAGCTCATGATGGGAGTAATTGCGATGCGTTTGTTCGTTTGTTTGCTTCTTCTCTCCTGATTTCTTGGGCATTGATGATGGGGACGGCCGGGGAGCGTGTGCATCTGGCGTGCACAGGTTGGCTGGCTCAGCGTCGATGCATGAGTACGTGTGTTCTTTTTCTCTTTTTCTCCTGGATCATCTCGATCCCTTCTCTCTCTCTCTCTCTCTACGTGCAGCTTTCAACTGGTATGTACGATGGAGCGTGGACGGACGGACGGATGCGTTGGTCGAGCCGTCGCATCGCATCACGCACGTCAATGTGGACCGGCGGCTGCATATATGCATGTGTGTAACCGGTCAAAAGCGAGCGGCGCGGTACCTATTCATCTGCAGTAACGGAGGCGGCGAAGTTAGAGAGCTTAGGCAAACCCTGTTTGACCCTTGGTTTGCTCCCAGCCACAAGAGCACCCTCTCGCAGCCTGCGTCCTGTTCGATGGCGACGGATCTCGACGGCTTATCGGCTGCGAGCCCCGGGCAGTCGCCCGTGCTCGCCGGGAGGTAGCTCTGCCCCTGTTCCTCCGGTTCCTGCGCTACCAGATATGTCATTCTGGTTTTCATATTTCGGGAGTAAGGTTAGGTTCGGCAGGGATCCAGCTCACTAGTACAAAATGGGTCTTTCCTGACGGTTCTAAGCCTTCGCGAAATCTCACGGATTGTAGGATCGGTGTGACAATAAAATAGGTAAATAATGCATTCAAATTTTTCCTTAAATATTTATCAATCATTTACTCTAATAGTTATGAGAAGTTACAACCAAAACAAAACTCCAACCAATCCATGAAACATTTGATCTGTAAATCCAGAAGACTTAAAAATTAAACCAAGCCTAGATCATGACCTTAGGAATCTATTCCAACCAAAAAACTTGAATGAACTTGAGAAAATTAAGATCTTTTGGTTCGTGAAGCTATGCTACGCCTAAACCGACTAAAACCTAAAACTGAGTTAACTCTCAAAACAAAACTCCAATCATTTGAAATTTGGTATGCACCTTCTCTAGTATATTAGAAACTATCAAGAAAATCATTGCCAAAATTCTAACCATTTTCCGCCTTTTTCAGTCTGAAAGAAGGTTGCACAAAAAATGAGTCAAAAACAAAAAAAACAGTGAATATGACTTGCTCGTAGGTGAATGATGGCCAAGATGATTTTAAATGTATTCTCACATATCACAACAAGTTAGAATACCAAAGAAATTGAGGTAGAAACAACTGGATCAAGAAATTACTCGGAGAGGCAAAAAAGAGCAAAAACTGATTTTCTTCATGAACTTGCCATATAAAAGTCTTGATGATTGGAGATTGATTTTCTAAGGTTATCTCCATCTTTTACATGTTCTTGGCATAGCAAGATCAAGAAGGGGTGAAAAAGGAGGAAAAACCCAACCAAATCAAAGCAAATCAATTTACACAAGAAAGATTCATTGAGATGAATAAATATTGATGTATTGCTACTTGAGGATGAATGTTTTATAGACACTCCACCTAGAGGACAAGAGAGCACACCATCGCACTTAACTTCTCTCAAACTCTAACAATAGAACTCATGAACACTTGGTCTCAAGTGAGGATAGTTGGATGGTTAACTATAAGTTTTCATCCGAACCTATTAAATAGATAGGATAGCCAGTCCCATGTAACCCTTAGTGGATACTATCCACTTAGCATATATGGGGAAACTCGATAACCCCCCTACACATGGGTTTTAACTCACACACTATAGTTATGTACACTTTTCAAAATGTATAAGTCTGAATCTGTTAAGTCCTTAGCCTTGATCTAACATGATCTTCTCAGCTTCTCATTAAACTAAACCGCTCTCCCAAGTGCCACTCAAACACCATAGTTTTGCTCTAAGATAGTTTCTTGTATTTTGATCAAACTACCAAAATTCTCTTTCTTGACCAAGTCATCTCCTTTCATTGTAAACAATCGTCATATTTGTCACATGTAGGTACACCACCGACTTACCACACTTGGTAAGTCTCTGTCATTTTGGTTCCACTGAACCACGTCTTACTTGGACCGATCAAGCCACATAGTACAACTTGTTGTTCAAACTTCTCTTTAATATTTCACACCTTCCTTGTGTCATGCTAAAGCTCATCCATCTTACCCGGCATTCTTGATTATTCTGGGTCTTGAATCCTCTATGAGCGTAGCCCCGATTCTCGTTGTTAACAATGGTTGACTCCAAGCGACTCTGTACATCCAAAAACAAAGAAATCATTTTTAGTCATAAGTTCTTTACAACTTGACACACATTAGTAATAACATATCTCATCCAACCTATTACTACTAATCTAGGTCATGAAACCATCCCATGACTCAAATTTTCTAAAATCATTAATTGCTGCAAGTTGTTTAGAAAATTTGTAAATTTACAAATCTAAAATTTCACTCATCTAAAATGATAGTAGTTCATCACAACAAAAACAAGGACCTATATGGTCCTTCATTCTCCTCCTTGATGAATCCATTGGTAATTTCTCAAAAATGCAAGTAAGAGGTGGTTTGAGAATTTAGAGAGAAATTTTGCAAATAAAGCTCAAAATAGTCATAGAGGAATGCAAAGACTAAAAATAACCATATGAGGTAGAAATAGATTGAACCTACTAAAAATGGCAAGTTTTCCACAAAAAGCTTCCAATCCACCAAATGAATTGGGAAATATTACTAGTCCATAAACTCTAAATCATGCTCTAGATATGTATTTTTACTAATCTTTCTCCTCCTTTGAGAATGAAGTCATTAAGATGCATGGAAGAAGATAGAGTGTGAATGAAATGAAGTGGTTATAATTTATTCATTTGTAGCATCGGGAGCCATTGAAAGTACCAATTTTCAAAAATAACGAAGACATTCAAAGTTGTACAAATTATAAAGGAATTAAGTTCATGATCCATACAATGAAGGTTTGGGAGAGAGTGATTGAGTACCATTTAAGAAGAGTGACTAGCGTGACGACAAACCAATTTGGTTTTATGCTCGAGAGGTCGACCACAGAGGTGATTTTCTTGACACGACAGTTGATGGAGAGGTTTCACATGGTGTTTATAAACTTGGAGAAAACCTATGACAAAATGCTAAGAAAGGTCATGTGGTGAGTGCTCCAAAAGAAAAAGTCCTAACAAAATTTGTTACCCTAATCAAGAATATATACGAAGATGTTGTGACTTACATCAGAATATGTGGTGGTGATACTAATGACTTTTCTATTAAGATAGGACTACAACAAGAGTCAGCGTTGAGCTCATACATTTTTACCCTAGTGATGGACAAGGTCACACGGGACTTACAATGAGATATCTCTTGATGCATAATTTTTGCTAATGATGTAGTGCTAATTGATGATAGTAGGATATGTGTCAAGAGAAATCTAGAGTTATGGAAGAAGACTTTAGAATCAAATGGGTTTAGACTTAGTAGAACTAAAACTAAATATATGAAATGTGATTTCAGCAGTGTTAGGGCAGATGATAGAGATATTAGTTTAGATGGACAAGTAATACGTAGGAATGACACTTTTTGATATTTGAGGTCGATGCTATAGTGAGATGGCGAGATTAATGAAGATGTGAGCCACAGGATAAGAGTGGGGTGGGTGAAATGGTGCTAACTATCAGGTGTCCTGTGTAATAAAAAATCCCTCAAAAGTTAAAGGATGAGTTCTATAGGACGGCGATTAGACCTACGATGTTATATGGAGCGGAATATTGGGCGACTAAAAGATAACATATGTAGAAGATAAGTGTAGTGGAGATGAAGATGCTGCGATGAATCTGTGGTCACACAAGGCAGGATCAAATCCACAATAATGGTATACGTGATAGGTTGGGGATAGCACCAACTAAAGAGAAGGTTGTCCAACATCGTTTGACATGGTTTGGACATCTCCAACGGATGCCTCTTGAGGCACTAGTACGTTGTGCAATTTTAAGACGTATCGAAAACGCAAGAAGAGGTAGAGGTCAACCAAGACTGACATAGGAGGAAGCAGTTAAAAGGGACTTGAGAGATTAGAATGTATTCAAAGGATTAACTTTAGATAGGAGCACATGGAAATTAGCGATCTACATACTGAAACCATGACCTAAGAAGAAGGTTTAGGGGGCGGTGTTTTAGGCTCTCTGCTCAGATGGCAGGATGCAACTTAGGGTTTTGCCTTGCAGGTTTTATTATAAGGTTCTCATTTCTTTGACTGTGAGAATATTTTATTCCTAGTCTACCACAACTTGTTTAGGACAAAAGGCTTTGTTGTTGCTGTTGTTAGCATTAGAAGCCATGACAAAGACAAAGAAATCATTTTCAGACACAAGTTCTTCATAATTTGACTCACATTATCAATAACACTTCTCATGCAACCTATAATCGCTAGCCTATGTTATGAAATCATCTCATGACCCAAATTTTCTAAAATCATCCATTTCTATAAGTTGTCCAGAAAATCTAAAAGTTTGTTAATTCTAAATTTTCACTCCTCCAAGATTCAGATGTTGTATCTGCTCGTTTTCAGAGGAGAGATGATTATGGAGCTTGGGGACAATATCTTGGGTTGGAGTACACTAATACTGCATTGAAAAGGGCATATAAAGCGAATTGGTCCTTCCAGAAGAACTCCATGAGTGGTGAAACTACTATTTGGCTCATTACTTATTTACCTCCCTGATGATAGCCAAGCAAGCAATCAACTAAATGAGTTAGCATTGTACTATGTCCTCTTATATCATGCTATATTGAATGCCTACTCCAAAATTCAAGATGCCCTTGAGGATAAGGGTCTTTGACGGGAGGGTATTGTCAGAAATTAAAGAAGTCCGGACTAGTCCGAACTTGGTTTCTGAAGGAATCACTACGCTTGGAGATTGTAGTTTGGACTGGTCTGAAGTCACTTGAAGATGGAGGGCTCAGATCATCTCGTACCCCTTCGTTAAGTATCATTGGATGGCTGGAATCTACTGTTGTTACTATTTACTATCTTTGCTATTTCCCTTCACCATCCAAATGGCAAACTCTATGACCGAAGAAGTTGAGCATCACGTGATGGAAGGCGTACTCCGTATAAGCCTACCCTGATGTAATCCTAAGCTATCCGAGAAATGAAAACCCTAGTTCTTATGTTCTACTGCAGATTAGTTTCCTTACCTTTACCTAGTATAGTTTATCCTTTTTCCTTACCTACTTCTTCCCTTTCTTCTCTAAATTCCTCTCATACGTGATCCAAATCCTACCGCAAATTCCCCAATTTCATAGGCCTCATCCTCAGGTCCTAACAAGTTCCTGACGGCAATGAGGAGTGAGGAGGAAGATGAATCGAGGGGGAGATCGGCGATTAGAGGAAGAACATGATTAGAGGAGCTCGCTTGGGAGCCAGGTGTTTGATTTTGAGCGCCTGGACCTGGAGTACTTGCATGGCAGGCACATGCATGCATCCAAGGCAGCAACCAAACACCACCTCGGTAGGTTCCCAGCAACGTCATGAGTGAGCACTAGGATGCAAAATGTAGGATCGTCGATAGCAATCAGAGGGGGGTGAATGATTATAATCCCCAGCGGAAGCTTTTTTCAAATTTGTTGTCTTATAATCGTTTAATCTAAAAAAATAGAGAGAACAAAAACAAAACACAAAACAGGGGAAAAATTTCTTATTGCACTGCAGCGATTACTGCTTGGTACTGTAGCGATTTACTGTATCGTGGTTACTGTAGCGATCTACTGTAGCATCGAAACAAAACCATCACTAGATAACAGAAGCATGTTTTTCACTCAATCTAGCAATTGATTTTTAATTAAAACTAATTCATGTATGTAAGTGAGAAAAATACATATATAGAGATCAATGCATAGAGAAACCTTAGAGATCAAAAAAAGGAAAAAATATATGCGAATTAAAAAACTCATAAACTTTTATTCAAAAATGCGAGCACTGTTCATCCATGTCTCATGCGCTGTCTTCCCTTTTTTCCTCTTTTTTTCACACGGCATCTTTTTCTCGCTCACACGGCCACCACAATCATCTCCTATATATATAGCAGTCATCCTAAAAATACTTAACCTACTCAAACACCTCATTAAACCTAATACAACTCGTTCAACTAGGCCTGAGTTTTTTTTCCTCAACTAGGCTTTTGGCCTACTAATCTTCAAGGGACCCGAAACCCTTTCTAACACGGGTTTTTCACACTTTCAACTTAATTTTCAACTCATCACGTGTCGAAGCCTCTAGAACCGCACCTCCCATAGCTTCTCCACGCACTATCAACCTTTGATCTCCACGTGCCCCAAGCATGAGCCCGACCATCTCGCGTGACATCCTCGATCGCTTGGATCTCAGATCTCCTCATCACAAAATTAACCATTGTCAATTATTCATCACCAAAATATCCTAGATCTAGCTGCATGGTCTAACACAAACCAAACAAACCTGGAACATGCCAACACGGAATCGCCGAATTCTCGCTCAAGAAGTTGTACATCCATCCAAGTGGCTAACGTGCAGCGCGACATGACGTGTGTACATGCAACTAAACTAGCAAAAGCGTAAACCTCAGCTTATGTGATCCAAGCCAGAATACCATTGTCTACAGCCAACTGATTGGCTTCCCCTGAATAAACAAATGGGGTGGTTTCTTCATCGTCTTTTTGAAGCGGCTTATTGAAACAATCGTTTCGAAGCGGCTTATTGAAACAATCTTTTCGAAGCATTTAGTTCGTTTACACAAATGCTCGCAGTAGGGCCAAAAGCCATCAATCACAGCCATAACCCATCAGCCCTAGCTAAAGAGGAAGCAATCTCGATCGATGTACCGTACGCATGGGCGGATGCACATTGAGCAATGTGGGGGCACAGGCCCCAGACCGATTTTAATTTTTGTTACTTTGAGTCCAAGTTTACATAGTGTGTACCCCCACATGCCAAAAACTAGTGCCCCACATGTCAAATACTATATCTATTTAAAAGAAAAAGGCTTAAACACATCGACAAATAGAGGGAGAAAAGAAAAGAAAAACACACAGGACGTTGACAAAAAGTGAGACCCCGGAGTAGAAACTCCTGGACCTCCTGTGCATTACAGTACTAGTCCCAGATCAACGCTAGTACACACAGTTCAAACAGAAAAGATGATACATTGCCAACAACGCTTTATTATCATAATCGAGATTACAGACCTCGAAGCCTTTATTACAAATGAGGTTTTAAGACCTCACACCAAACAGAAAATTACAGCGGAAGCAAAAAGAAACTAAAGCAAGACCCATCAATACGCCACAGGCAATTGACTGGGGAAACGCAACCTAGTTCTCCGGAAAGCCTTCGACGAACCCATCCACGAAGTAGTCGTAGTCCACCTCTTGAGCTTCAATCTCCTCTGAGAGTTAATTTGAAATGTAGCACGTGAGTACATGAATGTACTCCGCAAGTCTTGGGAAAGATGCATAGATGCAAGGCTTCACAAAGGAAGGCTATATGGTTCTTTTGCAAAAATCAGCATTTTATTTCAAATCTACATAATTACTTCAAAGGCCATTTGATAAACATCTTTGTTTTTCATAAATGAAATTAGATAAATAACTTAGTGAAGGTTAAACCACCAACACTAAACTCTCAGGCTATCTGCCAACTTTCAAAACTCAGGTTAAACCACCTGATCTGGTTACACCACCAGATTTAAAACACGAGAGTTATACCACTCTCAATTTTGACAAACCATTTTATTTTGAAATCAAAATCAAACTTCTACCATGTGAATGCATTCCTTGCCCGCCCTTGACCGTGGGCACGGCTATTCGAATAGTTTTTACTCTGCAGAGTTTGTACACTTTACCCACAAGAGATAAATTATCTTAATAGTCAACATGCTTCCTTTGGCATGAGACCCAGATAAAACATCACAAAGCCTTTCACCTACTCCAGTATAGCTAGATACCACCCGCTAAGGTTTCACCACAACTCGAATCCACGAGTCGGAGCCCCCTCTTGCGCCGTATGAGTACAGTAAACCCTGTCCCTCACTATGAGTAACCAGTACACCCTGGCACTCAATACACCACTGGTGATATCTAAACTACACCTTTATAGGTTAGTTAGCTAGGTCGTACCCATATAGACTTGTGGTTGCGCTGTTTTGCTCAGTTTGGACAAACACAAGCGTCGGTCCTTAAACGACCAGGGTGGTTCATTCACAATTCCAAAAAAAAATTCTCGTGCTAAACTGCACCAGCCAAACCTTCCATCCACCCTTGTCAACTTTTCCCTTTGAACTTCATTTTTATTTTCAAATTAACAGTGGTAACATCCATTACCACTTTTCAAACAAATCAATTAACAATGGTAACATCCATTACCAATGTTCAAACAAACCATTCATCAAAACATTTAGCAAACATGCTACTCATTTGAGCATTATTACATTGATTTGCTACGCTAAGCATTTGCTAGTATTTAAAAATTCAACAGATGTAATACTAACTCATTATTGAGTCAAAGGAATATCCTAAGTTGACAATGGTACAAAGTAAACAATTTTCAATGGAAGGTATAACAAATTGGGTATTTAACTAAATTTTCTAAATCAAATTATCACTTGATATAACATAAGCATGCAATAATTTAAAATAACTACCTAATCATTTTATAAATCATTTGAGCAAGTTGATCAAAGAAAACTTGCAAAACATAGGATCAAAATGATCAAAGGAGACTTGCCTTCCTGTGCTGGGTTGAAATTTTCCGGGGCTTGCTCTTGAAGTTCCTCGGACAAATCGGTCTCTACACGTAAATCAAGAAATCCAAATAAAATAAAATAAAAATTCAAAAATTGAAACTAAATATACCAATTGAAAGATTAGAATTTTAGATGAATTTAGAAATTTGAATGCATCAATTTGGAGCTAAAATGGGCAAGATATGGCTGTTGGAAGTTTGAAATCAGAGAAAATGGAAAAAGATAATTTCTGGAATTATCTTTTAACTGAAAATGAATTATGACGTCAGCACGGATTTTCTTGGAATTATTTCACAAAAGTAAATTCTAATTATGACGTCAGCAAGGGAATTAAAATAAAAATACAAAAGCCGACATGTGGGCCCGGTCTACGGTGGACCGAGTCCACGGACCATTACAAATGCTGACGTGGCACGCGGAAATGCGACACGTGGCATGACACGTGGCATCCGACGTGGCGCTGACGTGGCACCCGGATCGGGTTTTCGGCTGACGTGGCTCTGACGTGGCAGACACGTCAGCTAGGGCTGACGTGGATGACTGAGGTGTCAGGGCTGACGCGGCGGGTGCGCGGCTGTCGGCGGAGGTGGATCGAACGGCTGTGGTTCGGACGCGTGGCTGCATCTGGTGCGCTGATCCAGATCCAAAGCGACGGCGGCGATGAAACGGCGAAGACGCGGGAAACCGCGCGATGGCCGACGCGTGGCTCGACCCGTCGCGCGAGGCGTAGCGCGGATGCGGGCGGCGGGGCCGAGGCAGGCGCGGATCTGACAGCCGTGCTGAGGAAGCGTGGACGCATCCGGGCCGTCGCGGAGTGTGTGGTGGAGATGCCGCGGTGCAGTGGCGGAGAGACGCACGATCGTCGACGCGTGGCCGGCGCGTCTCCCGAAGCGTCGCAGACGCGAGCGCGCGTGGGCGGGCGCGGACGCGGGCGCGGCGACCGAGGGAGCAAGCGCGGACGCGTCTCGCTGGCGCGCGGACGGAGGGGCGGCGCGCAGGCGTTCGGCGCGGTGGACGCTTACCGGCGGCGGTGACGAAGATCGCCGACGACGGTGAAACACGGCGGCGACTACGGCTATGAACGCATGCGAGAACGGGAGAGAGAGAGTGAGCGCGAAGGGGAAGAAAAGGATGACCGGGGTTCGCTTTTATACACGGCGGAGGAAGAAACCGACGCACGTCCTCGCCGGCGTAAATGCGACGGTTACCGACGCTTCGCGGCGGAAACGGGCGTCTCCTCGGGTGAAAACGGGCGCAGTTAACGGCGGCGACGAGCGGACGCTCCCGGTTCATTAAAGGCGAAGAAGTAACGGCCGAGGAGACGAAACGCGAGCTCGGCGGCGGCGCGATAATGGCGGCGATGCGCGAGAGAAGGAACGGTCGCGCGGGGACGAAGGCCTGACAGGTGGGACCCACTGGCAGTGACCTACGCAGATCGGCGGTCTCTGACGGGTGGGGCCCGCTTGTCAGCGCAAAAACAAAAAAGAAACTCAACCTCGCGCGCGGAGCGGGGCTCGAACGCGCGCCGAGGAAGCGGGGAGGGAAGAGAGCGGCGGTGTAAACCAGTCGGGCGGGGAGGCACTGCCTACCCAATAAGGGTAGGTAATCCCTTTGAGGATTAGCTGCGGGGAAGCCGGCGGATGTACGACACGTGGCGCACGGAGAGGGAGGGGAGGCGGGATGGCGCGGACGGCGGGGATCGGTCCGGGCGGAGATGGACGGATGGATGGCTGACAAGTGTCAGCCCGAGGAAGGGTTTTGATATTTAAATTTTTTATATATTTCAGAAATCAGTAGGAGGCTTTAAAATAGTCAGAAAAATACCAAATAAATTCCAAAAATTGCAGAAAAATTCACATAATTCACTGATTATGTTTTGAACATATGAAAAATATTTCCAACCTATTTTGATATTAAATTTTTATTTTTAAACAGAACTTTATATTCTGAAAAATCCAAATAAATTGAGATAATTAATTTAAAATTATTTCTTCCAAATAAAGCAAAAATTGGGATGTTACACAAAATAAGACACTTAAAAGAAATACATGTAAGTTGAAGTTGGCATGACACATCATATCAATTGACCATGGAAAAAGAATAAAATAACAAGGGCTACTTGAACCGATTGAGCATGGGCCACTAGTCGGTCCAGCCCCAAGTCAACGCCAGCCTAAGACCCAAGCTAGCACTAGTCCTAAGCCAACCAAATAGCTAACGACATGTCTAGATGACACTTAACCTGCCTTCCCTTATTCCCAACATGGTATGCCATGCACGCAACCTTTCGTCTCTAGCGGTGACGGGCCCAACGTGTGGAGCTGCTGTCGTTCGGGAGCATGCTGTCTACTTCTTGCCTACGCTTGCATGTGTCGGATGGTAAGATTAGATTTCTCGCTGTGTTAATCTCACTGTGCTCGTATGCAATGGAGTAACTCTCGGTATATGTATACTATATGCAGTATGGCCAACGTTCACGACAATAGGTGAGGTAGTCCACTCGTCATCTCATCCAGGCTCCTTGTTTTCAAAGTTTAAATGTTCAATGATCTTCATAGCTAACGAAGCAACAATCAGCCAACCAAAATAGGTACTAAAATTTGTGATTTAAATTTTAAGGCTTCAGTTCTATGATCTTTAAAATATTTGTGGGATAGAGCTTTAATATGTGAATGCACTATTTCGATTTTTGCAACAATTGAATTAGGGAATTTTTCAATATGTTTCAATATCTAATTCAGTGTGTTCTAACTTTCAATAATTATCATCTCCTCATGGCAGGTAGTCCGTAGTCATGGAGCTATTTCTAAAAGAAAGACATCAGATTCAAGTACAAATGCTATAAAGACAGAAAGTCTAGAAATCAATTAGGAAGAAGAGATTCAGTTTGATCCAGGGAAAATGAAAAAAAATAGATGTGTATCTATCTAAGATGTGGTAAGAGAAAAGTACTTCGATAATGAGTTTTGCCAATCTCTCACATATGATTTTTCATAAATAATGTTTGGGAAGAGAAAAAAAAGATTTAACCCTATACGGTTTAATCAGTATAGCGGTTGACTTGAGTATATCAAGTCCAAAGATATAAAATTTAGAACGCATTACTATATATTACATTATCGATAGATATGTCAATAAGTACACGTATGAAATATGAGCCCCCGCGTTATTTTATTCTAGATTCGCTACTGATCGTACGTGCAGGGGACACTAATTTAAGGGAGGTGCCTACATGTTTTTACCAAAGTGATTTATACAACTTTAAATGCAAAACTGAATGGTAGATAGTAATTACTTATCCCTTTATATGCTTTAAGATTAATACTATTCTTGTTAGAGTGAGAAATATAGAAACACTTCCTGTAATTTATCCTCTCAATGGCCACGTACGTACTTCAGAGGGGTCTCTTGCATTATTGGGTGGGCACCTTACCGTGCGCCCCACAACTGTTACTGTTACTGATGCCTGCCAGGCTGCCTCACTCATGGCCCACGAGTACTGCCACTCGTACGAGCCAGCAAAGATTTCTTATCATGTAGACGTCGCTACGATAGAAATAAGTTTGATTTTAACGAGTCTTCCGTGCAGATTTCATGCACCAAACGATCCAAAAGACTGGTACTATTCCAGTACGAGGTCCCGTTTCAGAGGCTGGAGTCTTCATGGATTCCTGTACAAAATCCGAACTGTTTCGTGTGAAACTCATTTGAAATTTCAATTTGTATGGTGCAAAGGGTGCTTAAGACTGTATTAATCCTATTTTTGTGCGTAGTTCTAGCTTATCTCCACATGCATGTTCATTAGTCAAGCTAGCCTAAGCCAAACTAGAGATCCTTGTTTGATAAGTAAAAGCTCATCTCATAATCTTGTAGTACTACACACTTCTCATTTTGGGGTGCCATCTAGAACCATGCTATTAGCTCCTAGCCAAAATTAAACTAGGATTCTTTTTCTTGTCTTGCTTTATACAGAAAAACAAAATAAAATCAGGTTTTGCATGTGAGTTGGTCAGCAGGAAACAAGAGCATGACAGGGGCTTGTTCTTTTCGGCTGCGGCTTATGACTTTTGGCTGAAATTTTTGAATTTTGACTGTTTACGGTATAGATTGCGGAGAAACAGATACTCATTTGCGATTTTGGCTGATACAGATATTGGGTTTTAATGTGTAGATCGTTTAACTTATAGACCCCGTCTTGAGAAAATACTCCGATTGAAAGTTAGGTACTATAGTAAAAGCCAAAAGTCATCAGGTTTTGAGGCAAAGAACAGGTGGCTTTAAAATGCATGCGTAAATGCTGCCCAAAGTTGTTGAGGATTTGGACCTGCATTTTCCACTGCAAGACAAGCAGAAGCTAGCAGTGCCTTCAATTGCCGCCATTTCTCCTCAACCGCCAACGTCTCCTGATCTCCTATGGTGGTGTTGGTACCAACAATTAGCAATCGTACGTGTGAATCCGTCTATATCAGCTGAGATCCTTCATGATAGATAGCAGCTTGGGCATTTGGAGGTTGCACATGTGCACTATGGATATGCATGAATGCTGCCGCCCTATGGAAGTGCTTGACAAAAAATCATAATTTTTGGACTGAAAGCAACTGTGATTAAACAAGAAGCCAAGATTGAGGCCCGCTCGGTTGGGCTGAAAAACTGTGGCTTATAACTGAAATTACACTGTAGCAGCTGAAATTTCACTGTAGCTAAAGGTGGTTTATTTGTCGTAATTAAATTTAAAAAAATAGAAAAATAGAAAAAAAATATGTTAGCTCATTATGGACAACGCAAGCGAATACGTGGAAAAAGAACTGGCAAAAAAGCTAAAAAAAGTCAAAAGTTCAGAAAAAGACGAAATTTATAAATAGTGAAAAATAAGTCAAACTAGAAGCTGAAACCGAAACAAACGGGGTCTGAAAATTTTTATTGAAAGCTGAAAATTCATGCCTTCTCTGGTACCAAGGGTAGTTAAAAAAATTTAGCCCCTTCAAATTTTATTTAATACCAGATTAGCACACGGCTTAAGCCCACCAACATGTAGAAAACTACTAGCAGTACTCCATGAAGCCAGCACCAGAATAGTAACACAAGCTTTAAATTGCCCACCAACCTTCACACCACCATAACTGCCTCACATCTCACTAGCAAGCCCTCCAGCTCTGTAAGATAAAGGAGAAAAAATTCTGCATTTCACTGTACCTAATCCAATCAGTGCAGAGGAGCATAGATGGAGGCGGTGTACACCGTGAAGGTTGGGGAGGCAACTCCGGCCGCCGGAGGCAAGCCGTCGGCCGGGCCCGTCTACCGGAGCATCTACGCCAAGGACGGCCTCATGCAGCTTCCCCACGAAATCCAGTCCCCTTGGGACTTCTTCAGGTTGGTTCATGGCAAAATGCTGGTCTCTTTGACATTGCATTCCCATTCATTCATCACATTGTGCTAGTTTTCTTGCCAGTAGGTAGTATTTTTGTGATCTGTTACAAGGTTTGGAATTTGAGAGGTAGTATTCTTGTGATCTGTTACAAGGTTTGAAATTTGAGAGAATCATGTTCCATTTTACTTGTTGTTTCTGTTCTTGCAGTGGAGCAGTCAAGAAGTACCCCAAGAACAGGATGCTTGGCAAGCGCCAAGTGTCAGAAGGGAAGGTAAGGCAAATCTGCCGATGTGATGAGAAGCATCGAGTGTGTGGTGGTTAAGACTTGAAGATCAAAGTGCTTTTTTTTCAAAATGATAATATCAAAATTTTGATTTTATTTTGAGAGGATGCAAAATTTTGGTTCGATTAGGCTGGCGACTATGTGTGGCAAACGTATGAAGAAGTGTACCAGAAGGTCTTGAAGATTGGATCAGCTATCAGAAGTTTCGGTGTCGGGCCGGTGAGCAAAGAATGTTGATCTGTCTGTTTATGTTGGGATTTTCTTTTCATCTTGAAACGCATGACAGCGTGAGTATTCACTGAATATTTTGTTGATCTCCGTGGTTAGGGCGGTCACTGTGGCATATATGGATCCAACTGTCCAGAATGGGTTATGGCCATGCAGGTGAATTCATTGGGTGTTTTTTGGTCAGAATTCTTCTTAAGAGTAATCTGATGTGAGGTTCACTTCTGCAGGCTTGCAACAGCCAAGGAGTATGCTATGTCCCATTGTATGACACCCTCGGTAGGTTCTCCTTGCTTCTTCACACACATGGATTACTGAGACAGTTATACATACCATGTGAATGCACAGAGGTTCAGAATAAAAGATCAAATAAAAATGGATCTGTAAAAAATCTGAGAGCACAGAGTAACGGAGAAGATAATTAACAACAATATATGGCCACGTTGTTTGCAGTATCTGTTACGTTACTTCGCAATGTAACACTGATTGGTGAGGTGTCTCAAAATACAACGCAGGTCCAAATGCAGTTGAATTCATATTGGACCATGCTGAGATCTCTGTAGCATTTGTGCAGGAGAGCAAGATAAAATCAGTAAGCAAAGCATCTACCTTTACTTGGAACAGTATTGTCTTCTGCACCGAATTGATTAACATGTCTCCAGTAAACGCAACATATGTGTCTCAACTTTAAAGCATATTAATAGATTGGTTAATAGTTACTGATACAATATAACTGGACCTGTACCTGCTAAAATCAATGTTACAGATCACTGTTACACATCATTTTCTCTTGTATCTAACAAGCCCTTGAATTGCAATTTTCAGATACTAGCAATACTCCCGAAGTGCACAGCCCACATAAAAGGTTAGCTGTCTGGAGTCCGGGCATTAACCTTCTAGCATGCATATTTGCAATTTTATATGATTTATTCCTCATTTTATGTGCACATTTTTAGCCATTGTTAGTTTCGGAGATGTGACAAGTGAGCTGAAAAGGGAAGCTGAACAAATAGGACTATCTTGCTTCTCTTGGGAAGAATTTTCTTCGATGGTTAGTCTGAGTTCCTATTAAAGAAGTTAATAGTTATTGAGTACCTAAATAATTATTCATTACAATTACAATTATAATTACATTATTATAGTTGTTCTGACATGCAGAATGCTTTATTTGAACAGGAGAAAGGAAACTATGAACTTCCCAAGAAACAAAAGGATGAAATTTGTACAATCATGTATACCAGTGGAACAACCGGAGATCCAAAGGGTGTGATAATCACAAACAGGGCTATCATAGCTGGTGTTATGACCACAGAACACCTTCTGAAAGTGACAGACAAAGTGGTAAATCTCTCTATCATTTTTATGGATACGCATCAAATTGGGCTTCCCTGTTACGTCCAGGATACTTTTACTGCTGTTCTTAAATTCTGTGTTCATAGTTCAGAGCTTATTTTTGCATAAAACATATTTAGTGATCAAGAGCTAGTGAAAAATTGATCATGGTTTGTTAATCAATGATTATAGCTTTCTCTAATTTATGTGATGTTGACATGATAATCCTCATATTTATTCAGGTGGCTGAAGATGACTCATACTTTTCCTATCTTCCATTAGCTCACATATTTGATCAAGTAATTGAGAACTACTGCATCTCTAAAGGGGCCTCCATTGGATTCTGGCAAGGGGTATATAGTACATTTTGCAAGTCAAATAATTCTGTGAAGTCTGTTCTTTGATCAGCTAAACTTTCTTAACAGGACATTAGGTACCTGATGGAGGATGTGCAAGTGATGAAACCAACAGTATTTTGTGGTGTTCCGCGAGTTTATGACCGTATATACACAGGTTTAATGCAAACCAAAATAATTGTTGGTCTAAATTCCAACCACATTTTGTGCTTAGTCATAATTTGGAATTTCATGAATTGAAGGTATTAACCAGAAAATTCAGTCTGGAGGGATGGTAGCCAAACACCTTTTTCAGTATGCCTACAACTAGTAAGTAATACAAGATTGAAAAAACATCTACTCTTTAATCCTTTTCATGTTTAAAGTTCAAGTATAATTAAAACCGTCATGTCATCAGCAAACTTGGTAATTTAAGGAAAGGGTTCAAACAGCATGAAGCATCACCATTTTTCGACAAAATAGTTTTCAGCAAAGTAGGTGCACACTTCAAGATCTCTATTCTCATTTTTGTTTCCTTTATTGGCATATCTCTGAAATATTTTGATCATTGCTGGTATAGATTAAGGAAGGGCTTGGAGGCCATATACGCCTCTTGCTATCTGGCGCAGCACCTTTACCAAGACATATCGAAGAGTTCATGCGAGTTACCAGCTGCAGCGTCCTCGTACAAGGATATGGTAAGAGTTTCTGAGTCTGCGTGGCAACTGCGTACATCAGAACCATATTAGCCAGTTCAGTTCTTCAGTCATGACAGCTCAGTTATTATGGATGACAATCACTCAGTGCTTCTTGAACTGTCCAAATTCATCATTAGTACTCTCATATCCTTAACTGAAGTCTATAATCTTACTGGTCTAATCCTGAGAAGCAAGAAATCTTTAACTGTGTTCTTGGTATGCAGGGCTCACTGAGAGTTGTGCAGGATGCTTCACGTCAATTGCCAATATTTTCTCAATGATTGGAACAGTTGGCCCTCCTGTGACGACGATCGAGGCACGATTGGAGTCCATTCCTGAAATGGGTTACGACGCGCTCTCGGACGTGCCCCGAGGTGAGATATGCTTGAGGGGCCATACCTTGTTCTCTGGGTACTACAAGCGCCCTGACCTCACTGAAGAAGTGTTCTCAGATGGTTGGTTCCATACAGGTGCAGTCTTTCTCCCTTCATTTCTAGCTTACTGAATGATTGGCAAGTGAAGATGAATTGCCAGAAATTTGCAATTCACCTTATGCATGTAGGCGACATCGGAGAGTGGCAACCTGATGGCACGATGAAGATTATCGACAGAAAGAAGAACATCTTCAAGCTGTCCCAGGGGGAGTATGTAGCAGTGGAGGTCCTGGAAAGTGCATACATGCAGTCTCCTCTCGTCACATCGGTATAACAATTGAGACAGACAAAGTCAAAATGCATGAATACGTAATTTGTGCCCAAAGATTTAACTTACCTAGACACCTCTTTGAATCAGGTTTGGGTATATGGGAACAGCTTCGAGAACTTCCTTGTTGCTGTGGTTGTCCCTGAGAAGCAAGCTCTTGAGGATTGGGCTGCACTGAACAAGAAGACTGGTGACTTTGCAGAGCTTTGCAATGATCCAAAAGCAAGGAGGTACATCCAGGATGAGCTGAACAAAAATGGTCAGAAGTTCGGGGTATGTCGATAAAATGATGCGAGAAAACAGAGCAAATGATAAATTTGTGTTTCATTTTCGTGGTTCATGAGCAATGCATGAGACCAAAAACTTGTCAATCTTGTGCAATGCAGTTGAAAGGCTTTGAGATGCTGAAAGCAGTTCACCTGGAGCCAGTGCCATTCAGCATAGAGAAGGACTTGATCACTCCAACTTTTAAGCTCAAGAGGCCCCAGCTGCTCAAATATTACAAGGTCTTTGCTTGGCATTGTTCTTCTAATTTCTGTTAGGAATGCAATCATGTATACATGTGCATAGTTTTATTCATACAAAGAACAAATTTTCTGCAGGATTGCATTGATCAGCTGTACAAGGATGTCAAGGTGGGAACTACACACTGATGGTGAAACATCACCAAGTGATTATGAACCTTGTGATTCTTCAGGAAGAAGCATGTAAATATAAATAATCAGAATTCAAGAGTTAAGACCTGTATGTGATGTTCCAAATTGCCTATGCTACTTTCAGACTAAAAGGTAAAAAAAAATTTGATGTAATAGACTCACTTCATTAACGCTTCAAACTCGATTGTAAGCTATTCCCATCAAAAAGAAAAGCTTACTACTTCAAATAGGTAGATGGAATGAGAAAACTTTCTATCAGAAAATCATTATTAGCATTCTCCTTTATTGGATCGTAGAGGTGCCCTTGATGCAGTTTTCATTCAACATAAAACGCGACTAGAATGAGAAATACTAATTTTGTGGTTCACACTAAGCAATACATCTATCTATTATATTATTAAAACGATAGAAAAAGAAATTACCATGTTTACTCTCAAGACTAGAAAGTACCATGTTAATCGAAGTAAAAAAGGATCCACAATGTCAATTTTATATTTTTTCAGATATAACAGTGCAGATTGATTACCTGATAAAAAAATCCAAATACGATCTTCATTGTTACAGCCTCTACGACTGCTCTCTCACCCTTCTCACCTTTTCTCGCCCTTTCTCCTCGCCTTGCTCTCTCAGTTACATGGCCCTGCCTTTTATACCCTACTATACGTCTCCGACTCGGTTACGACTACGACTAGTACTCGAACTTGGCTATGACTATGAAACAGATTTGAACCCGACTACGATTATGAAGCAGACTCGTATACGACCACGACCCGAACTTATATACGACCACAGCCAAACTCGTACATGACTCCGACCACTCGTACAGGACCAAAACTACGACTACAACTGGAAAAACAAGATTACAACTCTAACATGCATACACATGTATTAACTTCCTATTAGATGTGAGGTGAAAATGAGTCCATGTCTAACACGTACACACCGCTAACAGGGAAAAAAAAGGCACGGACTCACTTGCCAACCTAGAACGGCATGCATGGTGCACCGAACGACATCATCGTCGAGGTCTGTCACCGATCGGCCTCGCGCTGAAGCCGCTGACCTCGTCGACTTTGTGGATGTCACGGAAATCCAAATACTACTAGTGCTATTGATCGGAGATGATCTTTACGGCTATACTAAAAAGCTGCTTTAATTGAAAGTGTTGGAATAATTCTATATTAGTTGTGGAAGGGTAAGGAATCTAACTTGAAAGTGGAAGAGTCCATCATCTCATTGGCTAGCTTCTAGGTGAGAAGACACTAACGATCCAACAAGTGGTATCAGAGCCCGGTTTTAACATCTCTGGTCTAATGGACACTAGTGTGTGAACTTCTGATGGACTGTGATCCTGAGGGACCATCGGTGTATGGTGAAAGGACCCTGAGGGACCGTCGGTGTACGATGAAGGGCTACGGGACACCAATGTGTGAAGGGGGAGATTATTGAAATAGTCCCACATTGGTTGTGGAAGGGAAGGCATTTAACTTAAAAGAGGGGGGTGCCTTACCTCATTGGCTAACTTTTAGGGTGAAAAGGCCCTTACTATCTAATAGAAAGTTTAGATCGGATGCCTATGCTAGAGTCGCTAGTAAGTATACAGTTAAACTTAATTAAGAGACCTGTGGCATACTACCTTGGACCTGCACATAACATTATGTGAGGCACCATGCATCTAAGCCGAACTCAGATGCAGGGTTCCCTGCACATTGTTACATGCGGGGCCAATGGTGGCATACCACGAGTGCAATCAATCAATTAATTAGTTTACCAAATTAAATGCTAAAGTTAATTACATTGTTTATCCGATACCACCCTCCTCATCTGAATTATCTCCCCTCTCTCTCCTCAAATGCCGATTCACGACTTCTGTTTGAAGATGAAATCCAGATTTCTTTGACTTGTTCCATCGAAGCCTTTTTAGATAATGGAACAAAGTTCCAGCTTCTACTTTCTGGGGAGAAAGTACACAGCTGTTCAATACAAAACCGAGCACATAGGCTCCAACTCCACAAGAAATCAAACTACAAATACAGAAAGGAGAGGAAAGAAGCTACGCTTCAATTCTATTCCTAAATTTCCAACCGAACTTCGCAAAAACCTCCATGATTATGGTCTCCAACAATCTGCATCCATTTTTGAGATTTGATCTCGCCTCTTCTTTATGTAGTAGGGACCATTGTCGAATCCAATATGTTGCCCTGAAGATAACCTGCAGAAATGTAATAGATTTAGAATTATTGAATACCATATCGTTTCTATTCAACCACATAGCCCAACATAAAGCAGCAGCTCCTACAAATATTTGATTTCTAAGTTTTGGCCGAATGGCATTCAACCAAGAATCAAACATGTTCGCAAAGCTAGAAGGGGGCTGAATTCCAAAGGTGATATAAACGGTATTCCAAATAAATCTTGCAAAGTGGCAATCAAAGAAAAGATGTTGTATCGTCTCCATAGAGCTACAAAAACAACAAATGGTGCTACCTTGCCAATTCCTTTTTGCTAGATTATCCTTTATGAGAGTAACCCCCTTTTGAAGGTACCAAAGGAAGATCTTAATTTTCAGAGGTATCTTAATGTTCCAAAGAGGGGTCTTTTGGGGAACTACCCCTTCTTGTATCACATACATATAAAAGAACGAACCGTAAAAGTACCCTTGTTACACAAATCCCAGATAAAAGAGTCCTCTCCACTTGTAAGGTTTACTGAAAATATTTTGGTCACCAATTCAAGCCAATCATCTAGATTAGAGCCAACCAAGGCCCTCCTAAAGGACACATTAAGAGGTATAGAGCTTAAGGTATGTGATACCGTGGCGTCTTTTCTCCTCACAATTCTATAGAGTGCGGGATATGCAACACTAAAGGGTTTGTCACCTATCCAAGTATCCTCCCAAAATCTAGTTTGGGACCCATCACGAACACGGAAGTGACCACATGCAAAGAATTGATCTTTGACCTTCATAAGGCCAGACCAAAAATGTGAATCCCCCAGTTGTTTTGTAACTTGGGAAAGAGTTTTATTAGACAAGTACTTCCTTTTAATAAGGCTTTGCCAAACACCCTTTTCGTTAATAAGTTTAAACAACCATTTGCTCAAAAGGCACTTATTTTGGATATCCAAATTTTGGATCCCCAATCCTCCAAATTCTTTAGGCCTACAAAGAATACTCCACTTAGTGAGTCTATATTTCTTTTTATGTTCATCACATTGCCAAAAGAATCTGGAACGGTAATAATCTAGCTTTTTTAACACACCCCTGGGGACTTCGAAGAAGGAGAGCATGTACATGGCTAGACTAGTTAGAACTGAATTAATCAATACTAGTCTCCCTCCTACTGATAAGAGTTTACCTTTCCAACTACTCAGCTTTTTCTGAAATTTTTCCTCTATGACCAACCAATCCTTGTTCGAAAGCTTGCGATGATGCATGGGAATACCTAGGTATCTAAATGGGAAACCCCCCGTGCCACAACCAAAAAGTTGCGCATATTCATGCTCACACTCCTTGGCCTTGCCATAGCAAAATAACTCGCTCTTATGGAAATTGATTTTTAACCCTGATAATTGCTCAAAGGTACTTAAGACTAGCTTAAGGTCTTTGGCCTGGAGTATATCATGATCCAGGAAGAGGATAGTGTCATCCGCGTACTGTAAGATTGATAGACCATCATCTACAACGTGAGGAACAACTCCACTAAACTTTCCATTAGCCTTGGCTCTCTCAATTAAGATGGCTAACATATCAGCCACTAAGTTAAAAAGAATTGGTGACAAGGGGTCTCCTTGCCGAAGTCCTTTCTTAGTCTGAAAATAGTGGCCAACTTCATCATTAACTTTAATGCCAACACTACCACCCTTAACAATTTGTTCTATCCAATTGCACCATACAGAAGAAAAGCCCTTCATTCTTAAAGTTTGCTGAAGGAAGGACCAATTAACCTTGTCATATGCTTTCTCAAAGTCTAGCTTCAATATAACCCCATCTAAATTCTTCCTATGCATCTCATGAATAGTCTCATGTAAAATGACAACGCCTTCCATAATGTTCCTACCAGACATGAAAGCGGTTTGTGAAGGTTTTATGACTTTTTGAGCTACTAGAGCTATTCTATTTGTCATTACCTTTGTAAAAAATTTGAAGCTAACATTCAATAGGCAAATTGGCCTAAATTGTTGTATCTGTTTTGCCTCTTTTTCTTTTGGTAATAATGTAATTATTCCAAAATTGAGGCTGTATAGTGGCAATTTACCTTTGTGGAATTCAGCAAAGAGAGCCATGAGATCACTCTTAATAATATCCCAAAAGGCTTGATAGAACTCAGCCAGAAACCCGTCTGGTCCTGGCGCCTTATTATGCTCCATTTGGAAAATGGCAGCTTTGACTTCCTCCTCCAAGAATTCCATGGTTAATAAATCATTTTCCAAAACGGATACCTGTGGGATATCATCCCGCATAGATTCCATCATGGAAAAATTATTGCGATCTGAAGCTCCAAAGAAGTCCTTATAATAATTAGTGATAAATCTTTTAAGATTCTCATCTCCTTCTATAACTCCCTCTTCTTGCTCAAGCTTGAAAATTCTAGTTTTCCTGTGTTTACCGCTTGCTACCAAATGAAAATACTTAGTATTATAATCGCCAAATAACAACTTAGTTGTCTTGGCTCTTTGATACCATTTGAGCTCCTCTTCCCTTAAAAGGGAGACTAATCTCTCTTTTAAACAGTGTTTCAAATCAAGCTCCATAGGGCTTAGAATTTGAGTTTCTGCTTTCTTATCAAGCTCATCTGTTTTCTTAATCAGCTCTTCCTTCTCCTTTTTATAAGTACCACTCACATTCTTAGCCCAACCTCTTAGGAATTGTCTAAGACGTTGAATTTTAAATTGCTATTTTTGTAGAGGTGTTTCCCCCCTTTTCTCTTTGTTCCACACATCAGCTACCAACTCCGAGAAACCATCCCACAACAACCATCCAAGTTCAAATTTGAACATAGGTTGTTTTTTAATACGGGTACCATCACCCATACTAAGCAGCAATGGGGTATGATCTGAAATTTCCCTATTTAATGCTTGAACATTTGCTAACGGAAATTTAGCCTCCCACTCTGTACTTACCAAAATCCTATCAAGTGTCTCATAAGTTGGTATATCCCTAGAGTTTGCCCAAGTAAACTTCCTATTCGAAAGTTCAAGCTCCCTTAAGTCTAAGCCATCAACAACGGCATTGAATAAGAAGGGCCATTTATCATCATATTTATCATTGTTTTTCTCTTTTGGGCTCCTAATTATGTTGAAATCACCACCGATAAGAATCGGATGTGTTTCTTTAGAACATGTTTGAACCAACTCCGCGAGAAAAGCTTCCTTAAAGTCATCTTGAGCAACCCCATAAACTGCTATAAGAATCCATTGGAAGCCATCTGCTTTGTTTCTAAGTCGGAATTTAACATAGAAATCTCCTTCGGCAATAGCTCCGATGTCAAAGACCTCTAAGTTCACTCCTAACAAAATACCACCGGACCTACCATGAGGTTCGGACCAGTGCCACAGGAATTCTTGTCCACCACAAATGTTGTTTAAAACTGTTTTAGAAAAATCTTTCTTACCGGTCTCCATGAGAGCAATAAAGTCTAGCTTTTGCTCTCTAGACGTGTCTGATAGGAATCTAAATTTAGCCAAGTCACTAAGACCTCTGCTATTCCAAAAAATTCCTTTCATTTTGACTCAATCTTATGTTTTTTAATCATCCTAATCTTATGGTGTTTCTTCCTTCTAAAGGACGAATGTGACTTGTTTTTCTTAAAGACATCTTTAAAATCACAACTTAGGTGATCACTGTCCTCATCCATTACCTCCTCCATCAAATCACCACATAAGTGACCAAGAGTGAGGTTTTCTATGTCCTCATCGTCCTCCTCATCAATAATTTCAGAATCCATATTTGTTTCAGATTCTATGTGGCCCAATCTCGAATTAAATCTATCAATTTCAATAGTTTTAATTCTGCTAACTGATTATGAGATATCCCTAGTATTCTTGCCTAAGTTAACACCTAGATCAAGTAAAGAAGATGCAACTAGAGAATCTGAACAAGATGCAAAGGAAAGGTTATTGTTGATACCTTTAATGAAATCCAGATCTTTCCACGCCGCTCTCTTCTTTGCTTTTTCCAACACATGCTCATCCTTGTTAACATTACGCGGGCTGGAACGAGTTGGGGTAATTGTAGCTTCCGTGATAGCTGCAGCCGCCAGTACATTAGCCGGTACTGTGCTTCCACCCTGCATCTGCAGCGCGCCACCTCCACCATGCAAGGTTGGCAGCACCTCCTTTGGCCCCACAACAGGAGGCGGATGAGCCCAAGGTGACAGCGAAGGCAAGCCACTCTCAGCCTCATTATCAGCTTCGGGCAGCACACCCTCCACAACTCCTTCAACAAAGGCATTGTTGTCCTCGGCCAACACCAAGTCAGCATATTCACCCAAGGTTGTTTCCACCGCCATGTCCAGAATACTGGTCGCCATGATTTTGATTTTATCCTCTAATGCTTGCATTGAGTCAGAAGCAGCAGGCCTGTTGTTTTCAGACTTGTTATTGTCATTTCCATCCTCTAAAATCCTATCATCCCCCTTTAACCCCTTAGGCTCCGAATCAGAATTAGGAACCGCTTTGGGATTGACTTCCTCCTGTTCCTCATTGCCCTCAACCTCCCCATCTTTGAAATCAAACTCCACCTCATCTCCATTGTCATCAAAGCCGACACGTTCTTTCTTAATTTTGAGCTCAAAGTAATGATCCCCAATAACAACATCAGTACTAGATGGCAGCAACTTAGGATCAAGAACCGCCACAAGAATTCTTCCAAAATCATTCTTGCGAGTGGTCTTCATGTCTACCATTTGGGTAGACCCAAACATAGTGCCTACAGCCCAAAGGTTCAAATACTCCCTCAACTTCTCATGGATGCCATAAACACGCAGCCACACTTTAGGCAAAAGAAAACCACCCTCCTTAACATGCCACACCTCAAATTGTAAACGCACCCCGGTAGTAACCCCATTTTCCCGTACATCAGCTCCTCCATAGGCGATAGATCTCTGAAATTCAGACTTGGATGGGAATTGAACAATAAAAGATTCATTGTCAAGCACTCTAGGCTTCCACTTCCATTTACCGGGGACTATCCTTTCCAGTTGTGCCACAAGCTGCTCAGAAGATAGAGATCCCCCCACCACTTTGACTAAAGCCGTCTTGGAATCATTCTTCCTGGGTAGGGGGCATGTGGTATATGGTAGAATCCAAGACCCGCCACAGCAAGACCTACAGCATGAGCAACCGGCTTGGGGAGCTTGAGAGTTGGACACCGGTAATTGACATGATCATTACCATCACAAATGTCACAATGAACTTCAGTCTCGCCATGGCCCTTGCCGAAGGCTAGTTTAGCCACCATTCCATGGCGAGCACCTGGAGCTCCCCAGGTGACACCTGCATCCCGACCGCGAACACGCCCCCCTGCGCCAGCTCGCTGCGTACTTGATGCATGGGCAGCCAGAGATGGGTGCGTTAAAACGACGCGCGAGGAAGCTTTCTGGGAAGGCGAAACGCGAATCCGCGAGTGCAGCCGCCCTCCCCTGGAGAAGAAATCGCTGAGGCCAGGTGGGAACTTGAATCGTCGTCTATCAGTTTGGGCCAAAACAAGTTGGCCCAGACCAGTCGACACTGTCGGCCCACATGCCTCTTCAGTGCCCCGACCAAACTCATTCAGGGACAACCCTGTTTTACCATGAATAACCTTCCTCAAGTCCTTAACTTTAATCTCCCCAGCTTACTAACTGAAGACCGATCAAATTTAGGTAAGGGACCTTTCCAAGGACGAATTTTTGAAGACAAACGCCAGTCCGCTACCTTCTCGGTTATCCTTGATGGTAGGGGCCTAGGATGCCTCACATGGCCTGCCCCACAGTCAACCGAACCAAATTTCGGAGACTCAATGTTTTTAGACAAAATTGCCTCAGCTCTGATCATTTCGTCTACTGAGAAACCCACTCGCAAAGCATCTCGGATAAATTCTGAACCTGAATGAGATGAAACAAGACTAGCAGCTTCATCTTTTTCCTCAGTGCTATCCTCCCCATCCACTGCCCAAAATTTTGATCTACTCATGAAATTTCTATCTCCGACTAGCAGAGCAGAGAACTTGAGGAGATCAGGCGCTGATTGCCTTCTTGGCAACACCCCAATCCATTCCTGCTCAACATGGGACTGCGACTTAGCGCACAGTGAGCCACCTCCATCATGACGGGTCAAATCCACCATTATCCGAGCTTCGCTGAAAGGATACTAGCTCCCAGCTCACACCGTCGAAGAAACGGAGCCACAGCTAACCCGGAGACTAGCTCCAAGTGAGAGGGAAAGAAGAAACGAGGACAGGAGGAGGCGAGCAGGACGTACCTGAAACTAGAACCGGTTGGGGCAAAACGTCGAACACCTTGCCAGCACCAGCCACAGGAACCGAGCAGCCACCTTCACCGGTCTTCGTCCCTCCAGCGCTGCTTCAGATCGCTGGCGTCCTCAGCCGCACCCTCTGCCGCCGCCCCTCTGGGAAGCCGCACCACCCTCCGGACGCGCGCGAGACGCGGGCCGCCAGATGCGCGCGGGAGCCGGGGCGCACGCAGGCGCGGACGCCGCAGCCGGGGCGCGCCGGATGCGACCGCCGGACGGGCGTGGGCGCGGCAGCCGGGGAGCGCGCGACTGACAGGGGCAAACCCGATCGGATCGAAGCGGCCCCGTACCGAGGCACGTACCTACGGGGATTTGACGAGCGGCTCCTCAGATCGGGAGATCCGCGGCGGCGCGCGAGCTCCCCCGGAAGCTCCCGGGGTCGAGGCGGTGAGGGGCTTCCCTCGCGGCCACGTCCCCTTCGTCCCCTTCGCGGGCGCTCGCGCTCTCTCCAGAGAAGGCCCTCCTGCCTCGGATCTGGGCCAAATCGCGAGCGCGCGCGGGCGCAGCTCGGCGCCGCGCAGCCTCGGCCTGGCCGGGCTCCCGCCGCCGCGCGTTCACCAGGCGAAGGGCTCGAGAAGGAGGGAGGAGGAGCTGAGGAGATGCCCTGGGCAAGTGTATGGACAACTCATACCATGAAAAGCTAGGTATTGCTCTTACTGACAAGAGTAGAAACGAAGCAGATTCGAACTCCGCGAGAAAAGCTTCTTTAAAGTCATCTCGAAGCCTATGCCCAAGTCTATGGCAAGCTGGACTGATCTTTCGCTCCATCAATTCGAAGTCATGTGCAGCTATACAAAACTCCTGATTTACCATGGTGATCTGATGAAGTGATGAATGGCTTGCCCAGCAGCTACTCTAAAGTTCACTCATTCGATTCTTGTTAGAGATATTTGTCAAGGTTGGCTTCCCGTGAGTCCTCCAGCTGACGTACCTTAAACCTCATCGACTTTATGGATGTCACCGAAATCCAAATACTACTAGTACTATCGACCTGCGATGATCTTTACAGCCATACTAAAAAACTACTTCGATTGAAAGTTCAGATCGGATGCCTATTGCTAGAGTCACCTGCCTTAAGCAAGATCTCCTGCGTTAAATCACATAGGTAGTAAGTGTATAGTTAAGCTAATTAAGAGACATGTAGCATACTACCATTGGACCTACACATAACTGTTAGACTAGTTCTTTAGGACCTCCTAGGGTAGATCTAGCGGGGTTATTCTCTAGGGTTCGTGTTCTTGAAATGCCGAGAGGGAGAGGGGTAGAGGTACTAACCGTCCGACGGCGTGGAGGAGGAGGTGGCCATCTCACGTTCGCTCGGTGAAGTCTGCGCACGGGCAGCGACGGCCGGGGAAGAAGAAAGACGACGGCGGCGGCGGCGGAGATCTGGAGAAGGAGACCGGTGGCGTTTCCCGTCGCTTCAACGCCCCCTCTTACAGATCGGGTCTAGGGTTTGTCGGTGGGGTGACGGCGGCGCGGTCAACCTCGTGATGCGTGCCGCCCGGCCCCCACCTCTGTTTTTATAGCGCTGGCGACAGGGGCCCACCAGCCAAACGGGCTGGGCGCCCCCGATCAGGGCGCGGTCAAGAGATGGGCTTTGGCCGTTGGGCCAAAGCCCTGAGATCACTCTAACATTCTCCCCCTTGATCTCAATCTATACTTTATCTTTAATTACTTTTGACTTTACACATTCCATCACAGATTAGTGCATAGAACATGTCTCATCGTCACGGTCAATCGCCGATAGATTCAACAGCTACAATACACCTCTCTGTTCTGAAATAGTTACTTTAATCTTTTAGGCCATCTTTTAGTCCAGGAATCATAGGCTTTCCCTTAAACCCATGCCGGCTACATGTTCTCTGAACACGTTGGGTGGTAAGCCTTTAGTAAGCGGATCCGCTAACATCTTTGCGGTACTTGTATGCTCTAGACTTATGATTTGATCCCGAACTTTATCTTTCACAACATAGTACTTTATGTCAATGTGTTTGGCAGCACCACTTGACTTATTGTTGTGGGCATACGTTACTGCGGGTTCATTATCGCAGTACAACTTAAGTGGTCTATTGATGTCGTCAACCACTTTTAAACCGGGTATGAACTTCTTTAGCCAGTTCACCTGCCCCGTAGCCTCATAACACGCTACAAACTCGGCATACATTGTGGACGATGTAGTGACGGTTTGCTTTGAGCTTTTCCACGAAATAGCTCCTCCCGCGAGAGTGAATACATATCCGGATGTAGACTTTCTATCATCTCCCGCAAAATCAGAATCTGTATACCCCACTATATGGAGTAAATCTGATTTTCTGTATGTCATCATGAGGCCTTTTGTTCCTTGCAAATAGCGCAAGACTTTCTTTATCAATTTCCAATGTTCTATTCCAGGATTGCTCTGGAATCTGCCAAGTAACCCGGTAACAAACGCTAAGTCAGGGCGTGTGCACACTTGAGCATACTGTAAGCTTCCGACAGCTGAAGCATATGGAACCGCTTTCATTTGATCGATCTCATACTGGTTCCTAGGGCATTGAAAATCCCCATATCTGTCGCCCTTGACTATAGGTGCAGGTGATGGACTACATTTATGCATACCAAATTTCTTTAAGACTTTCTCTATGTATGCCTTTTGTGACAGTCCCAATACCTCTTTGTTTCTATCTCGGTGAATTTCGATCCCTAGAACGAACGAGGCTTCACCAAGATCTTTCATATCAAAGTTTGAGGACAAAAACTTCTTTGTTTCCAGTAGCAGACTAATATCACTACTAGCTAGTAGGATATCATCCACATACAGGATTAGGAAGATAAACTTCCCATCTTTAAATTTTGCATAAACACAGTTGTCCTCTACATTCTCTTTAAACCCAAATTTTCTTATTGTACTGTCAAACTTCAAGTACCACTGTCTTGAAGCTTGCTTTAACCCATAAATCGATTTCTTTAGGCGGCATCCCATTCTTTCATTTCCTTCCACGACAAAACCTTTCGGTTGTGCCATGTAAACATTTTCCTCCAAATCCCCATTAAGAAATGCCGTCTTTACATCCATCTGATATAACTCTAAATCATAATGTGCTACTAATGCCATTATGATTCTGAAGGAATCTTTACATGAGACTGGAGAAAAGGTCTCATTGTAATCAATCCCTTCTCTTTGCGTAAATCCTTTTGCCACAAGTCGCGCTTTGTATCTTTCTACATTCCCTTGGGAGTCATGCTTTGTCTTGTAGACCCATTTACAGCCTACTGTTTTGGCTCCTTTAGGAATAATTTCTAAGTCCCAGACTTTATTAGTCTTCATGGACCTCATCTCCTCTTCCATGGCCTCAAGCCATTTTGAGGAATTTTTGTTTCTCATGGCTTCTTCAAATGAGGTGGGATCATCCTCCATTTGAAATTCCTCTGTATGATAAATCTGATAATCATCAGAAATAGCTGATCTTCTTACTCTTTGAGATCTCCTCGGGGCCTCCTCATTTGGTACATCTACTGTTTGAGGCTGCTGTTGCTCCCCCTCATCTGTGGCAATAGGTTCTATATGATCCTGAAGAACATATTCTTCATTCTCATTCAGTGTTGCCACGGGAGGAACAATAACAGGTGCTGGCACCACAGTGTCTTGCATCGTCGGTGCAGCGACAGCAGGTAGTGTGAAGAATGGCTCTTGAATCATCGGAGTGGGCGCATACACCCGCTTCTCTTCAAGGTCAATCTCTCGAGCTACCATGCTCCCCCTCATCATTTCATCCTCTAAGAAGACAGCGTGTCTCGTTTATACAAACTTTGTATATCTATCTGGACAGTAGAAACGATAACCTTTTGACTTTTCAGGGTAGCCAATGAAATGACAACTTACTGTTTTGGGATCAAGTTTCCCAAGGTTTTGGTTAAATACTTTAGCCTCAGCAGGACTCCCCCACACACGTAAGTGGTTTAGTGAGGGAACTCTTCCTGTCCACAACTCGTACGGTGTTTTGGGCACCGACTTACTAGGCACTCTGTTGAGAATATGAATGGCGGTTTTCAACGCCTCCATCCATAAACTCAATGGGAGTGTGGAGTAGCTCATCATACTTCGCACCATATCCATCAGGGTACGGTTGCGTCTTTCAGCTACTCCATTTTGCTGAGGTTCGCCCGGCATAGAATACTGGGCCACTATTCTATTTTCCTGTAAAAACCTTGCAAAAGGTCCAGGAACTTGTCCATATGGGGTATGTCGACCGTAGTACTCCCCCCCCCCCCCCACGATCAGATCGGACTATCTTAATCTTTAAATCGTGTTGGTTTTCAATTTCAGCCTTAAATATCTTGAATTTATCCAAGGCTTCATTTCTTTCTTTGATTGGATAAATATATCCATAACGGGAGTAATCATCTGTGAATGTTATGAATGAGTCATATCCATCCACACTTTTCACAGGAAAAGGACCACAAATATCTGTATGAATAATTTGTAGAACTCCTGTGCTTCTTTTAGCGTCTTTCTTTATTTTCTTTACATATTTTCCTTTAATGCATTCTCTGCATTGTTCTAAGTCTGAGAACTCTAATGGAGGAAGAATATCATTCTTTACTAGTCTTTCTATTCTCCCCCTCGAAATATGGCCTAAACGACAGTGCCATAATTTCGACGACTCATCTAGAGTTCTCTTTCGTTTTCTGTTTACATTCGTAGACGAGGATTCAATCACTTTCTCGCACGCAACGTTCTCATTATCGCATACGACATTCACATCATCACACAATGATAACAAATAAAGCTCATTCTGTAATATGGCAAGACCAACACATTCTTTATTAAACATTATTTCACACTTGCCATTTCCAAAATTACAATCATAACCATCTTTGTCCAAATTTGAAACACTAATCAAATTCCTCTGTAGAGAGGGAACAAAAAGGACATCTCTAAGTAAAAGGTTGGAGCCATTAGCTAACTCTAATGAAAGATCGCCAACGGCTTCAACTTTAGCTTCGACTCCATTTGCAACTTTAATGCATCTTTCTTTTCTTTGCGTAGTCCTCGTCGAACGGAATCCCTGTAATGAATTAGCAACATGAACAGTTGCTCCTGAGTCAATCCACCAAGTGGATTTCGAATATTTCACATACAGGCATTCATTAATAAAGGTAATAATGTTCTCACCTTTCTTTGCCATTATCATCTTTAAATAATCAGGACAGTTCTTCTTGTAGTGTCCTGTCTTCTTGCAGTGAAGGCACTGGTCTTTGTCTACAGCAAATTTATTCTGTTGAGGCTGATGTACAGAGGCTTTGCCCTTGTTCTTTGAGAAGGGGTTACTGTTGTAATTCTTTTTCTTGTTATCCTTCACATAGTTGATAGAACCACCATGTGAGGATTTGATTCTTTCCTCCTCTTGCACGCACATAGCTATGCACTTTTCCATGTCCCATTTCTCGGGCTGCATATTATAGTTGACAACAAAGGTGTCAAACTCTTTTGGCAAAGAAGCAAAAACCAAATGAATAAGGAACTCATCCTTGAGAGCCAAATCCATCGGTTTAAGTTTAGATGCCAAGTTGCTCATTCTAAGAATGTGCTCTCTTATGCCATTACCACCGCCAGAATACCTTTTTGTTACCAGCTGCTTAATCAGCTGTGTAGCATAAGTCTTTGAAGAGCCAGTGAACTGACTCTTTATTTTATCAAGGTATTCAGTGACAGTGTCACACTCTGCAATTGAGCCCAGAATAGCAGGCTCAATTGTGTTCTTTATCACAGCCATACATTTCTTGTTGGCTGTGGTCCATTTCTTATGATCAAGGTCATAAGACATCTATAAGGGAGCATGATCCCTCTGTCTTTTCTGCCATGCAGTGTCATCCTCATTCTGTTCCCTCACTGGCGCCAAAGGCTCAGTGGGACGTGCTGTAGTGAGGACCCAGTCCACCTCAGCTAAGATAAACGCTAAGTCTATCTTTTTCTTCCATTCTCCATAATTATCACCTTTGAGAGTGGGGATTTCTCTAATACAACTCATCAAGTTGTATCCTCCTGAAAAATATTTCAAATACAGTGAGAACGTAACATCAAAATTATATGCCTTATTTCCAACGTTGGTCAAAAATACGACATACAATTTAAAACTATTTTATCTATGCATTAAATCTACATCACCGTTGGGCAGAAATAGAAATAATGCATAAAATCATCAATTAAAAAGTTATAATACTGTTATTATCAACGTTGGTCAGAAAATAACAATATCATAATTGACTGAGATTTATATCTATTTTTTCAAAAATTAAATTCTCCCGTTGGTTCGAATTTAATAATGAAAATTAATCAATATAACTTTTGCAGCGGAAACTGTAATTATTCTAAAATAATTCATATTTCAGAAGCATTATTCTGTACACTTTTAATCTCTGGAAGAATTAACACATTGGTGCAAAAATTACAGAGATTTTAAATCAAATTTCATTCAAAATCATCAACAAATACTTCTGAAAAACAATAAAAAAACAATTCTCTGCATTTTACTGTTCATATGGCCATTTTGGCCCAGCCTGGCCCAGCCTGCGCTGGCACGGCCCACGGCGGCCTGCCCGCGCGGCCGAGCGCTCTCGGCCTGCCTCGCCCACGCGCGGCCCACTCAGCCTGCGCCGCCCGGCCTCACGCGCGCGGCCCGCGGCCTCACGCACCCACGGCGGCCTGCTCTCCCGGCCGAACGCGCGCGCCTCACGCGCCGCTGCGCACGCGCGCGAAGCGCTGCCCCCGCGCCCCGGCCGCAACCTAGGCCTGGGCCGGGATTTCTCTCGCCCGCCTGGGCCGAATCTCGCCCGCATGCGCTCGACGCTGTCTCAGCCGTTGGATCGCATCCGACGGCTGCGCGGCGTTCTCGGCGGAACAAAACCGCCCGCGGCGGACGCCCCCAAAACCCTAGCCACACTTCTCTCCTCTCCCCTTTCTCGCCTCGTGCCCGAGCGACCGTGGCGGCGGCGACGACCTCGTCCAGCCGCCGGAGAAGGAGCAGAAGCCGGCGCCGCCGCGGGCCCTCTCGCCGGCGTGCGCGCTCCCCTGAGAGGGAGCGCGCCGCCGTCGAGCGGCTCCGTGTCGGTGCCCCTCCGAGCGCGCACACTCGGATCTGTCCCGCGCGCCGACGGTGGCCTGCATGTGGAGCGCCGGCGAGCCCAAGGCTCGGCCGATCTCCTGCACGCCAGCGACGACGGCGGCGGCCCCGGTAAGTCCCAGTCTTTTCTTTTCTAGGGTTAGGGTTCGGGTTAGGGTTAGGGTTCTTCGTTCCCCTCTTTTCTTTCTTTTCTTTTTCCTCCGTCTAGATCTAAACCTAGTTGCTCTGATACCATTGTTAGACTAGTTCTTTAGGACCTCCTAGGGTAGATCTAGCGGGGTTATTCTCTAGGGTTCGTGTTCTTGAAATGCCGAGAGGGAGAGGGGTAGAGGTACTAACCGTCCGACGGCGTGGAGGAGGAGGTGGCCATCTCACGTTCGCTCGGTGAAGTCTGCGCACGGGCAGCGACGGCCGGGGAAGAAGGAAGACGACGGCGGCGGCGTCGGAGATCCGGAGAAGGAGACCGGTGGCGTTTCCCGTCGCTTCAGCGCCCCCTCTTACAGATCGGGTCTAGGGTTTGTCGGTGGGGTGACGGCGGCGCGGTCAACCTCGTGATGCGTGCCGCCCGGCCCCCACCTCTGTTTTTATAGCGTTGGCGACAGGGGCCCACCAGCCAAACGGGCTGGGCGCCCCCGATCAGGGCGCGGTCAAGGGATGGGCTTTGGCCGTTGGGCCAAAGCCCTGAGATCACTCTAACAATAACATTATGCGGGGCACCCTGCAACTGAGCCGAGCTCCAAGTGGTCTACGTGCATCTTTGCCCTACATAATGACCAATTGACCATGTAACATAATGAGCAATTGACCATGTACAAGGAGGAAGCTGCGACGACGGAGCTGGGAAACGGGGCCACGGCCAAGCTAACAATTGTGGTAAGAAAATGTCATTTATGTATGATTATGGAACATGTTCATATCTTCATGCATGTCATACATTATGTAAGGTTGTAGATGTGCAGCCAAGAAAAATATGTTTTACTAACTCTCCATGCATGCATATCTACATATTTTGGTGATGTCACATTATAGCGGAGAGGATTAGTCAGATATTCTAGATATCGGAAAATCTATCGTGCTACTATGTGCGCTATAGTGCTAGCACGCATCACTTCTCCATCGCCCGTTGCTAGCGTAGAGATGTCAGATTTAGCCGCGGGACTCACTCGCTTCCTCCTCCTCCCACGCGATGGTGCCTCCCACCTTCTTCCTCCCACGTATTCAACCACCTCTGCGCGGCTAAGTCTGGTTTTTCTATCTTCCTTCTCCCGCCACGGCAGCGATCGCAGCTTTTGGGCGATGACAGTGAGGAGTTGGGGTTAGGGTTCACCAGAGTTAGGGAAGGATTCACTGGTGCCCTCCGGTTGTAGAGGAAGGGGAGAGGCGGCGGCCCGACAATGGGCGATGGTGCGGTAGCTAGCAGCGGGATCTGAGGAGGGCAGTGGGCGGCGGCGGCTGGAGGCATAGCATGGTGGTGTGCGGAATTTTAGGTTGGGTGGGGTCGGCGCGGCGGCAACAGAAAATGGGGGCGGCATAGCCAGGCCGCGTGGGCGCCGTCGACCGCCGGTAGTGGAGGCGAGGGAGAGGGAGGGGCGGAGGCGCACGGAGCTTGTGAAGAAGCAAAATGCATGGCGGCGGTGGTTGAGGAGTGCCAGTGATGAAGGAGATGGAGAGGGAGCGCTTGTTGTGGTCACCGTGGAGGAAGAAGATGGCGGCAGTGTGCAGTGACAGAGGGAGCGAGATAAAGACGGGGAAGTGAGACAGAGCGCGTGTGTAGGGGGCTGGGTGCACAATTAGACTATCAAGTACCCAGCAACGCGGTAGCTACACCCCTTAGAAATATAAAAGATATATAATTCTACTCAAGACGAAAAGGAATCAAAAGACTAGGCCGATATTCAAGATGGAAACTAATATGAAAAACTACGCGTTGACCTGAGTGACACGCATGCCAAAGTCGCTCGCCAAGCAAGTTGATTCATTGATATGTACGTCATTCAGGGATCACTTCTAGGTCGACTCTATGCGTGAAGAGGTAACACATCAGCTTAACCAAAGTCCAGAATATCACTCATAACTATCATCGCTATCAATTTAAACTATTAACCAAGCATCATCAATAACTAGGCTTCAGCTATAATAATTTGACATAATAATAAACAAAAAATTCAGCAAAACGGTAAACAATAAATTGAACTTAAGATGAACCAGTGAATCACTAAGATAAATCAATTATAAAGTAAATCAAGGAACACATCAAGTAGCAACATTATAAATTATATAGAACTAAGAAAAATCATTAATCATCTAATTATTGCTTCAATAGTACTAACACGCTCGTGCACAGGCGTTGCTGGCGTGCATGCAAGCTCATGGGTAAGCCCAGGGGCGGGCCCAGCGGGTAGTCCATATAGGCCCAGGACTACCCGCAACAGTACACAATTTGGCCCAAAAAAATTTTTTTGCCCTAAGCCTCTAACCCACGCGGAAGCCAGTAGCCACGCCCCACGCTCCGCCGCCGACGCACCGCAGCGCAGCGCCCATCCGCCTCCACTCCGCCAGGCTCTCTCGGCGCGGCCTCCGCCTCCGGTCTCCGCCTCCGCCTCCGCCTCGGCGCCTCCGAGCGAGCCAGCGAGGCGAGCTGAGGGAGAGCTGAGCCGCTGAGGGAGGCCGAGAGAGTCAGAGAGCTGAGGGAGGCGCTGAGGGAGGCCGAGAGAGCTGAGGGAGGCCGGAGGAGTCGGGAGAGCTGAGGGAGGCCGGAGGAGTCGGGAGAGCTGAGAGAGGCCGAGAGGCCGAGAGAGCTGAGGGAGTCAGGGAGAGGGAGGCGCTGCGCCGCTGCCGCTGAGGGCAGTCGAGGCCGACGGGAGGGATCAGGGAGGAGTCGGGAGACTGGGAGAGCGGATCAGCGGAGAGGCCGAGACCCGAGAGGCCGACTGGCCGAGAAAGAGCTGAGGAAATGAGGATGATGCCGATTTAATAATTTTCAATCCCGGGGAAAATGAGGAAATGAGGAAAAAAGAGCTGGGTGCTTGAGGGTAATTTTTCTCTACTTGTTTTTTTATCAATTTAGTAATTTAGACTTTAGATTTTAGACTAATAATTTAGATTTTAGATTTTAGCTGCGGTCTGCATTAATTTGGGCTATAGTCTTGCATTGTTAGACTAAAATCTAAATATTTTACATGCTAAATGGTTAATATGATCATTTATTTTTTTAGATCTACAACACACATTAGCACTGAATTGAGAGGCTAGAGGCATGAAGAGGAAGAACGGAAGTATTGCATTGCTTTTTCAGAAACATGAAGCAAAAAAGAATGTATCTTGTGCTCCACCACCACCAATTTCAGCTTTAGATGAACAACCGTCTGATCCTATTGTAGTGGTGACTGAAGGATCAGGTGAAGATGTAATAACACCACCTGCAGATCCAGTGGTGGATGAAGGGCCAACTCAAAATGAAGAAGAACCACCTTTGGTTTATAATGTTGATTGCCTTGAACATGATCCAGGTTTAAGGGTGCCTATTTCAAGATATGATGTCAATGATCAAGATGCGGCCAGAAGAGGATACATTCTAAAAGGTCCATGCCAACTTTGGGCCTATAATTACCCCATTAGAAAAATTTATGGTAAAGATCGCCGCTTTAGTATTATATGGTTTCATAAGTACCCTTGGATTGAATATAGTGTTGAGAAGGATGCAGCATTTTGCTTCATATGCTATTTGTTTGGCAAAGAGAGTGGAAAATTTGTAATGGATGGGTGGCATAATTGGAACATAGGAGCTAAATCACTTGACAAACATTGTTGCTCAACTATTCACAAGTTTGCTCAAGACAAATACAATTTATTTGTGAAAAAGGGTACAAAAATTGATACTGTCATTGTCAAGGTGTCAGAAAAGGATCGAGTTGAGTACAAGGCTAGATTGATTTATTCACTTATATGTTTGAGGTATCTTTTGCATCAAGGATTGGCTTCTCGTGGACATGATGAAAGTGAAGAATCTAACAATAGAGGAAACTTTCTTGAACTTTTGAAGTGGCTTGCTGGAAATAATGAAGAGGTTAACAAGTTGGTGTTGAAAAATGCTCCAGGTAATTGCATTTTGACTTCCCCTGGTATACAGAAGCAAATTATTAGATGTTGTTCTATTGAAACCACTAGATACATAATTGAAGAACTTGGAGATGACCACTATGCAATCCTAGCTGATGAATCTAGTGATATATCATATAAAGAACAACTTGCTGTTTGCTTGCGTTATGTTGATAAACTTGGGAGGGTTTGTGAGAGGTTTCTTGGAGTAGTTCATGTCTCTGGCACCACTTCTTTGGAACTTAAAACAGCAATTCAGTCCTTGCTTACTAGTCATCACTTGACTCTTACTCAAATTCGTGGGCAAGGATATGATGGGGCTAGTAATATGAAAGGAGAGGTTAAAGGGCTGAAAACATTGATTATGAAAGAGTCTCTTTCTGCTTATTATGTGCATTGTTTTGCACATCAACTTCAGTTAGTTCTTGTTGCTGTTGCCAAGGGAAATGTTGGTTGCCAAACCTTTTTTGGTCAAGTTTCACGCTTGCTGAATATAGTTGGTGTTTCTTGCAAACGTCATGATATGCTTCGAGATGTTAGAGCTCAACAATTGAAGAAGGCACTTGACTTGGATGAAATAGAAAGTGGAAGTGGGTTAAATCAAGAGATGGGATTGGCTAGGCCCGGTGACACTCGGTGGGGTTCTCACTACAAAACTATTTTGCATATCATTGACATGTATGATACAATCCGGGAAGTACTCATAACTCTTGGAAATGATCACACCCAAAAGGATGATTGGCCTAACATACATGCTATGGTTCTTACATTTGAGTCATTTGAGTTTATTTTCAATGCACACTTGATGCTTGTCATTCTGGGTTACACAAATGAGTTGTCTAATTCTTTGCAAAAGAGAGACCAAGATATTGTTAATGCGATGACACTTGTGGGTTTGGCAAAGAAAAGAATGCAACAGATGAGGTCTAATGGGTGGGAAGGTTTCTTAGGAAAGGTTACATCATTTTGCATCAAATATTCCATTGATGTTCCTGCAATGGATGCTAAATATGAACCTCATGGAAGATCCCGTCGTTTTTACCCTGAACAAACAATTGATGACCACTATAGAAGAGAGGTATATATTGGTGTCATTGATAGAGTTCATCAAGAGCTTGAGAATCGGTTTGATGAGGTTAGTATGGAGTTGCTTCTTTGTATGTCGGCATTCAACCCCTCCGATTCATTTGCCTCTTTTGATGCACAAAAAATACTTAGACTTGCAAGTTTTTATCCCAAAGACATTGCAAGCTCTGATCTCATGAAACTTGAACTCCAACTTGATACATATATTGATGATATGAGAGAGGATGATAGATTCAAAGGCCTGAATAATCTTGGTGAGCTCTCTATTAAGCTTGTTGAAACAAAGAAGCATGATCTTTATGATTTGGTGTACTTGCTCCTCAAATTGGTATTGATCTTACCGGTGGCAACAGCAACTGTTGAAAGAGTATTCTCTGCAATGTGTCTAGTGAAGAATAAGATGAGAAATAGAATGGGTGATCAGTTATTGAATGATTGTTTGGTCACTTTTATTGAGCGTGATATCTTCTCCAATGTCGACGAGGATGACATAGTTCACATTTTCATGGCCATGAAGAAGCGGAAAGCAAAAGCCTTAAACTAGTGTTGCAATCTTCTATTTATGTAAGACACTTTCATGCTTCTTTACATTTGAACAATTTATATTATCAGTTATGCAAATTTCGAACTTATTTGTTGAATTTAAGGTATTATGAGATCTTTTAGATATATATGTTTTTTACCGAACCGTTTACCGAATTTTTGTATTAGATTATATCAACATAGGATAATATTTTTTTAGTTAGGCATACCCTGGATTCAAATCCTGGGTCCGCCACTGGGTAAGCCGAGTTACGCGGCAGGCAGCTGACCAGCGGCACGAGCAGCCGAGCAATTTCCTAGCGTGCGTGTGTGAAGCAATCGCGCGGCGAGCACTTGGCGCCAGGCCGGCTAACGTTTTCAAGGGCCCTATGGCGAATTCGGCTCTATAGGTCCTTTATTATAAATTTTTTTTCTACTTATAAAATATGCAGTTTAAACTTTATATTGTCTAAAGTGACACAAATCAATAGTTCTAACATGATAAACTAATTAGGTACTAACTAGTTCATAAACCAAATATGCAAAATCATTAATAATAACATCGAGATCAATGTCATCCAAGATATTCTTCTCAATGCAGCACATAGCCAAGCCATTCAATCTTTCTTGTGGCCAATTAACTAGTTGTATAATAAAATACAATTATATTTTTGATCATAAGCATTATAGTTGTATAGTAAATATAACTCTATTTTCATAAATAAATATATTAACTCGATGATAAACATGCTAAATGCTCAAGCCCTTTCTTTGCTGAAATAAAGACTAACTCAAAGCTTGGGTTCTTAATCTTATTAATCTCAACCCGCTGCAGAATCTATCTGAAATTGTCGGTTTTGTTCATAGCATAATTATTCAGCATGAACAAAAGGCTGTGAACATGTGAATAACGAAAGAAATTTTCTCATAGATTCCTAAATACAATAGTAGTAGAATCGGCAATATAAACATCTGCTGCTACCACTAGAAATGGGCGGTGATAGTAGCTGCACCACCACCATGCTTCCGACAACTCTGAACAAATTCGCAGCTCTGCTCTCCCGGGCGCCGCAGCATGGAGGTCTCTGGTGCGAGTTTTTCTGCGTCTTTCAGCCACCGCGGGGCGAACCGATTAACTTCGGAACTGGAATTGTCGTACAGAATTGCCATCCTGAAATGTATGTATCCTCACTTGGATATGCTCGGAGATATCGTCGCGATTAGGACGCACACGAGGGCCAGCGCCGCCCTGCACTTAGTAGTCGTCGGGGCGGCGCCGAGGTCGCCGTAATCCGGAGGGGAAATTGACCCGTAGCCAGGAGGGGAAATTGACCCGTAGTCAGGAGGGGTCATTGATCCATAGACCGGAGTTCCGGTGTCCGGCGTGGTGGGCGTAGGGGTCATCGGCGTGGTAGGCCCTCCCTGGCCCGGGGCCCTAGGCCGTCGCCCCTCCGGCCTACCCTCAGAGCCGGCTCTGCTTGGCGCACCGGCTTGCGCAACGCGTGGGCTATGCTGGCAACTGGCGATGAAAAAACAATTGCTGGCGCATGGCACAAAGGGCATGTTCTTTACATCACAAGCCGGCGGCTTTTGGCTTTTGCTACAGTACCTAACTTTCAAACGGGGTATTTTCTCAAGATGAGGTCTACAAGTTAAACGATCTACACGTTAAAAGCCCAACATCTGTACCAGCCAAAATCGCAAGTGAGTATCTGTCTCTCCGTAATCTGTACCGTAAACAGCCAAAATTCAAAAATTTCAGCCAAAAGCCATAAGCCGAAGCCGAAAAGAACAGGCCCTTTAAGCTACCAGCGACTTGCACTACGCGGGCGATGGCGGCTTAGCGGCTACGTAGTGCACATGCACGGCAACAGCCAAGTAATACGCAGCACTAGCAGGAAGATGGTAGCTAGGGTTTTGGGCCTTCCTCTCCTCCACGTTCCCTTATATCACAATATGAGATCGACTTGATTTCCAACTTTCCTGTTGTTAGATGAGTTTTTGTACAAATATGCTAAGTCAAAGTAAATACAGAGATACATGTTTGGAAAAAAAAACTGTGATATGTATACATGCTACGCAAGATTTAATTTATTTAAGACCGGGTAATGAAACAGCACGTGAGCTAGTCTTCAATCTGGCAGTACATGGTTGACGTGTTGCACCTTGTATGGCTGCATGCCACTGACCGACCATGAAGTATATGCGCCAATATCATCCTCTGAGTTCATGAGTCTTCGACCACGTTGAGACGACCACGCCTGCTCAACCACGGTTGCTTCGACAACGTATTACGACCACGTTGTGTCAACCACACCTACTTGACCATAGTCACTTTGACCACATATTACAACTACGTTGTGTTGACCACGTTGTGACGGCCACGTTGTATCTTCCACGACTCGTCGACCACATTATATCGACCACGTTGCTTTTACTGCAACTCAGGTTGTACCACTCGCTATTTCGATCACGTTGGTCTGACCATATTGTTCTCTTCAATCGTTACTTGGACGCCTCAACCACAAATCCTCGATCATGCGAGTCCTTGAAGCACTGGTTGAATACTTAAGCTTGCTTCACTGAACGGTTCACTGTCTTATGACCAGCTTACTATAGTCCGGAGGATCTCTGACTCCAAGGGTGCTAACTGGTCTCCGACTTCTACATGAACTCGAGCACACATGTACTCGAATACCATCAACAACAAGATTAGTCCCAACATGATCTATGGTCTAGTGCAACCGGTTGTTGCACTGTGCCTCGTATGGTCGCAAATCCCCAGCTGATCGCAAGGCACGTGGTCAATATATGGCAGCCTATGCACCAAGATGGAAGGAAAAGATTAGTTCTAGATGTATCATCTTCGCAATGGAAAGATGATTGCACCATATCTCCATCTGATGGAAGTAAGTCTCAACAAATACTTTTGATATGAAAAGCAGAGGTCTAGAAGGTAAGAAATTAGTTATCGATCAGGAATTTGATCTCAAAATTAATGGCACAATTGGCACCATGTGAGAGCCGCGTACATTACCTACGACCTTTGCTCTTGCCTATAAAAGGAGGACACAGAGGATGACGAACGGGCGAGACTCCCCTTTGCACCCACCAGGGGGGAAGACACACCCGATGACACTCGTTTGCACCCAAGCGCATAAGAATACATCTACACCAGGGGGAAACACATCTACTTTTAAGGCATATATATATGCTTGGATTCCTACTATCTGTTGATCCTATTCGGAATAATGAAAATTCTAGTAGTATACAAAATTTTGAGGCGTCCAGATCAGATGTAATACAAAATATGCTATTAGGCTATTATATACTCCTCTCATTGCAAACTATAAGAAGTATTTTGAGTGGGCACAAGGATTAAAGAATGTTATAAAACCAAGAGAAAGCTTGGAGAGTTTTCGTTTTGAAAAAATGGGTAGGAGCTCTGCCATCCAATTAACAGGAAGAAAATGAGCATAGATTACAGCCTAAGATTACCGGGCAAAATAAAGGACAGCGAGAGCTAGGGGTATGCATATGTGTTTATGGTTACTACTTCGGGCAGGTTAGCCAGAATTAAGGCTGCTACAAATTAAGCAGTGCAAATCAACTATGCCGAAGATGGTATTCGATCCACTACAGTGTACCGTGTGCTGCTACGAATAAATCTAGACGAAGCAGCATGTACCAATTACTTTTGTTTGACTGCGTATTCAAGTAGCCAGCGTTTGTAATTGGGACTTTTAACCGCACATTCTGCTGCTAGTAAGAGAGTGATAGTACAAAATTAAATCTAATCATTAATTTATGAGGGTATAATAGATTTTTTTGTATAAATCTAATTTTTCGTAAGGGTGTTATAGACTTTTTCTCCGAATCTATTATTAATCTTTCCCGTCGCTACCGCCTTTCTCTCGCCCTGTCCGCACTGTTGTGGCACTTGTAGAAATTACTCTTACACCATATGTTTTTTTTACAATTTTAACACTTTTAAGATTTTACTGCTAGTACTGCAGACGATGGTATAACTAAATTCTTATTAATCAAGTTCATTACATAAAAAACAGTGGACAACTCATATACATTTTAGGTACCGTGAAGGAGCCCTTGTGATTAACGATCAATTTGTCATGCGTATATTGTTGGTCTTTACTCGAATTGTACGGTGCCTACTACCAAGAAAATCAACACGTTGTGTTGAAATTTGTGACCTTCCAGTCAAGTTTTGTGCTAAGTGGTTTTCGAAATCACGTACGCTTTGGTGCAGCAAAGCACCATCTGGCGTATCACGACCGAGCAGGCGACTGCCGGCCTCCACACACGTGTCTCTGAACGACGACGGCCTCCGAGCCGCCGGTCGACTCAAGATGATATTAAAGTCTGTAAGATAAACACACATGATAATCAAGTTGATATATTGACAAAGCTAATTTCTACATCTAAGTTTAAGCTATACATAGACTTTTTTTCCCGCAAAGGTTTTCCACGTAAAAATCCGTGTCTCTTGTCTCTATTTTTCTGTGCATTATCTGCAACGGTACCTACCACCAAGACAATCAGCATGTTGCGTTGAAGTTTGTGACCTTCCAGTCAAGTTTTGTGCTAAGTGGTTTTCGAAATCACGTACGCTTTGGTGCAGCAAATCACTATCTGGCGTATCACGACCGAGCAGGCGACTGCCGGCCTCCGAACCTTTAAACCGCCTGTTCGTTGCTGTTGCACCAGCACATGCAGTAGCGCCAAGCTAAACTGTAGCTGCACCACGCATCGCTCAGCTGCGAAATTATGGCTGCTGTTCTCAGCGGCCACCTGCAGCTTGTCCCTCATCAGCCATGCGCTGCAGCAGCCCCAGCCAAGTAATAATGCTCCCGCAAGCTGCGTACCGCACGAGAGAGCTGCACTGCTGGCCTTCAGGCGTTACCGAGGACCCTGACGGCGTCCTCGCCTCGTGGCAACGAGGAGGCGGCCGGCGGGATTGCTGCCGGTGGAGAGGCGTCACGTGCAGCAACCGGACCGGCCATGTCCTCGAGCTTCGACTTGCTCATGTACCGACCAAGGTTGACAATCATGGCAACTACAAGGAGACGGGTTTGGTCGGCGAGATAAGCCCTTCCTTGCTTTCTCTGAAGCATCTAGAGTACCTCGACCTCAGTTGGAACTCCCTGCAGGGGTCTAATGGTCGTGTCCCAGAGTTCTTGGGTTCTTTCAAGAACTTGAGACATCTCGATCTCTACCAGATGCCTTTCTCTGGTGGAGTGCCTCCTCAACTTGGCAACCTTTCCAAGTTGGAGCATCTCGACCTGTCCTGCACATCCTTGTCGGGTATAGTGCCTCCTCAGCTTGGTAACCTTTTGAGCTTGCGACACCTTGACCTCAATTCCATGCAAGATATGTACTCGACAGATATCTCATGGTTAGCTCATCTACGTTCGCTGGAATATCTTGACATGTCTCATATAAATCTCAGCACAGTAGTTGATTTGCCTCTTGTGGTGAACACAATTCCATCTCTGGAGGTGATTACTCTTATCAACTGCTCACTTCCAAGCGCAAACCAGTCGCTCGCACGCCTAAACCTCACAAAACTTGAGCAGCTTGATCTCTCCTGGAACTACTTTGGCCATCCAATTGCATCCGGTTGGTTTTGGAACCTGACAAGCATTAAGTTCCTAAGCCTTGCTGGAACCTATCTTGATGGTCCATTTCCTAATGCCCTAGGAGGTATGACGTCCCTAAAATACCTGTATTTCATCCACAATGGTAACGCTGCCGCGATGACGGTAGACTTGAAAAATCTGTGCAAACTGGAAACTCTATGGCTTGATGGGAGTCTGCTGACTGCGAACATAACAGAGTTCCTAGAGAAGTTGCCACAATGTCCATCCAACAGATTGCTATGGTTGAGCTTGGCCGGCAACAATATGACAGGAATGCTGCCAAATAGGATGGCGCACTTAACCAGCTTAAGCGGTCTTAACCTTTTTAATAACAGCATTACCGGAGCTATACCAGCAGGGGTAGGGAATTTTACAAGTTTGCGACTACTCGATCTCAGTTACAACCGACTGATTGGCCAGATGCCAATGCTGCCGAGAAGCCTCGATAGGTTGGACATCTCCGCGAACTTCTTGTCAGGGCCTTTGCCGTTAGATATTGGAGCTCCAAATCTTACAAGACTATTCCTATTCTCCAATTACATTACTGGTCATGTTCCTGTATCTATTTGTGAGTTGCAAAACCTAGTCAGTTTGGATTTATCCAACAATTTTTTTGAGGGACAATTTCCCCGGTGTTCTTCGATGCCAAACATGTTTCTCCTCCTCTTAAGTAACAATAGCTTTTCTGGAAATTTCCCAACATGGCTCCAAAACTGCTCGAAATTGTTCTTCCTAGATCTTGCATGGAACAAGTTCTATGGAACATTACCAGCGTGGATTGGAGACTTCGCATACTTGCGATTTCTGCGGCTAAGTCATAACATGTTCTATGGGGATATTCCAGTCAAAATCACAAATCTTAGATTTCTTCAATACTTGGATTTAGCGGGCAACAATATATCAGGATCAATTCCTTGGTCTTTGTCAAATTTAACTGCAATGACCGTAGAACATCCGGCGAGACCTGAGGTTAATTGGTACACGACTTTCATAGGTGATAAGTTGAAAGGTATTTTGTCTACAGTGACGAAGCAGCATGAGCTTAAGTACAGCATGGATGTAATTTTTGGTATGGTTGCCATCGACTTGTCACTCAACCACTTAACCGGTGGAATTCCAGATGAAATATCTTCTCTTAAAGGAGTAGTGAATTTGAACTTATCATGGAATCACTTGAGCGGCAAAATTCCAGGGAAGATCGGGGCTATGGAATCACTGGAATCACTCGACCTCTCAAGGAACAACCTTTCCGGTGAAATCCCACCAAGCTTGTCAGATATATCATATTTAAGCTACTTGGACGTGTCATATAACAATCTTTCAGGAAAAATACCACCAGGGCGCCAACTTGACACCCTCTACACACAGAATCCGTCCATGTACGACGGCAACGACGGCCTTTGTGGTGCTCCTCTTCCAAGGAATTGCCTGGACAGTGATGCACCAGAGCATGGGAATCAAAGGACAGGCTCCGAGCGAATGTTCTTCTACTTTGGACTTGGGTCAGGGTTTGTTGTTGGTCTCTGGATGGTGTTATGTGCTCTACTGTTCAAGAAAACATGGAGGATTGCTTATTTCCGTCTCTCTGACAAGGCATATGACAAAGTATATGTGTTTGTCGTTGTTACTCGGCGCAGGTTAGGTAGAGATCAGGCTACCACAAGTTAAAGTACTGCAAATCAACCAATGCCGATCGATGCTGCTGTCACACGTACTGCAACCGAGTGCTACGAATAAACGAAGGTAAAGAAGCATTATTAAGCAACTTGTACCCTGTCAGTTTGTGCATTTTTGTTTCTGGTGAGGTTGTAATAATACAATTGAGTGTTTTGTCAAATGGTTTAGTTTGATGCATGTGATCGTCATTGGTCTGTACTCGTCAGTCTGAATGCAGAAACTACCAAGAGAATCAGCACCATCAATTTCCGCCGCATTTTTTTGTGGGCTAGAATTCACAATCTTCTTGTACTCGCGTCAATGGCATCTACGTATGAACAACACAACATATGCATGCTGGCAAAACATTCTCTCTCTCTCTCTATATATATATATAACATATCTAGTGCTAAAGCCCATTTGGGTGCTAACATGCTAAAATCGTTCAGAAACGTTAGATCTGTCTCCTACGGCCCGAATCTACGAATGTGGGATGCCTCAACTTACTTATGCAATTTGCGAAAACCCCCCGCCTCCCTGTCTTTTTTCCCCCGCCGCCCATCTCCCTAGCGCGACGCCTGACCTCCCTCGTCGCCTGATCTGCCGCTCACGCGAGCCTGTTCTCCGCGCCGCTCACGCGTCTCGCGCGACGTCGCCTGTTCTCTGCGCCATTCAACGCCGTTTGTCTTCTCCCCGCGCCGTTCCGCGTGAGCGTCGTTTCCGCGTCGTTATCCACAGAAACTTGGTATAACGATCGATCTGTCTATTACTCGTAGCGTGTTCCACTTCCATGTGCAATGTGCAATCTCTATTTCTCGTTCTGTATATTCATCTGATCTTTTAATGAGTATTAGCTAGTTATCTGGGTTATTTGATTAATATGTTTCTATCCTCTGTTATCGCAACTTCATATCGATCAGCACACTAAATCGATCACCGTCTTTTATTTGACTGGTTGATACAGTAGTGGTGATTACAAAATGCAATTAATCCCAACGCAAAATTCAGGTACAGCATATATTCTTTTTTTTTTGTAAGATTCAGTGCTATATTTCCTGTATACGTTTTCACGTATGTGTACTATTCTAGACTTTGCTCAGTAGAGATTCCTATTCTAGACTTTGCTCGTATGTGTACAAAAGTTCACATTGCTAATTAATTGTAGGCTGAAGAGTTTGGCAGCCTTCATCTTGTATGTAAGAATATTGTATGTAAGAATGTAAGAACATGTTTTGCTGAGTGAGCACAACGATTTTAGTTTCGTCTGACACTTTATTATGTTAGGAGGCATGGAATATATAGCGATGAGAGCGTTGTAGGAGGCATAGAATCTGTGGCCGATGAGAGCGTGGCATTGGGATTGCCAATAGAAGAAAATCTTGATACACAATCTATCGCTCAAATTAGTTCACCTCCCCACCAATTAATTCATTGTGGTACCCCGAAAAAGAGCGGCATCACTCCATTCGTAGTAAGTATCATGTTGTATGCATGTGTTGTACTCCATATGTCAATCCATCATGCTTCACACATAATCTTTGCATTGCAGGGTTCTTCTTATACACCTTGTGTTGACGCAACTATGAAGCCATATGAAGGGATGGTTTTTGATGACTTGGAAGCTGCGGAGAAATTCTACAAGACATATGCACATTCAGCCGGATTTGGAGTCCGTGTTGGTCCACATACGGTTATCAATGGTGTCATGAGATGGAAGCGATGGATGTGTTCTAGACATGGTTTCCGATCTGAGAAATATAAGAACAATAACACAGAGTCAAAGAAAAAGACATATATTAGGAAGCTAAGTAGGTGTGGATGTGAGGCAATTCTAGCTGTCAAACGCACTGTCGACAATAAGTTTAGGGTGGAAACATTTATTGAATCTCATACACATGAGTTGGTATCACCTAGCAAACAACAGCTGATAAGGTCTAATAGGAAAGTAAATGAGAAGGCCAAGCGTGCATTAATCACATATCATAAAGGAGGCATCGGCACAAGCGGGGCATATAGATATCTCCGTATTAGTGAGGGTGGATTTGAGAATGTAGGATGCACGAGGAGAGACTTGCAGAATTATCATAAAGAGTTGAGAAGTTGTATTAAGTCATCGGATGCTCAGATGTTTATTGACAACCTGAGTAAGAAGAATGATATAAATCCTTCATTTTACTTTGATTATGTTGTTGATGACAAGGGCAGATTGGTACATGCATTTTGGGCGGATAGTACATGTCGAAAGAATTATGTCTATTTTGGAGATCTTGTGTCATGTGATTCTACATATAACACCAACCATTATAACATGATCTTCACACCATTCATTGGAGTAAATCACCATAAGACATATGTCTTACTTGGGGCTGCACTACTAAGTAATGAGAAGACTGAGACATATATATATATATGGTTGTTTCGTACATTTTTGAAAGCAATGGGAGGAGTTGCACCTAGGCTCATCATAACTGATGAAGATACCGGAATGAAGACTGCAATTTCCACTGTCTTCCCTACTAGCATGCATAGGTTATGCATGTGGCACATTTTGCAAAAGCTTCCAATGAAGGTACCACCACATTTGAGAGAAAACCCTTTATTGTACCAACGTGTTAACTCATGTGTATGGGCCTCAGAAACTCCAGAGGAATTTGAGGAACAGTTTTCTTCCATTATTTCTGATTTTGGTTTGGAATCCAATGAGTGGTTAGCTACTCGGTACCGAATCCGTGCATCATGGGTACCCGCTTACTTCAAAGATATATTTTTGGCGGGAATCCTTAGAACCATTTCTAGGTCAGAGAGTTTGAACTCTTTCTTCAATCGGTTTATTGGATTCAAAAATACTTTAGTGGAGTTTTGGATCAGATTTGTTAATGCAGTGGAAGAACAACGTCAGAATGAGTTGGAAGCTGACAATGCCACGTTACACACAATGCCTGTGTTGCAGACTACTTGGGTAATAGAGAAGCATGTAAGTGAGGTCTTCACGTTCGTTGTGTTCACTGACTTTCAGAAAGAAGTGTGTGCTGCTCGGGAGCATTGTAATGTGGAGAACATGGAAACCGTAGGACAGTACAAAATCTCAATAGTCAGTGATGGCTCAAACAAGGTAAGAGAGGTACGATGTAACCTTACAACAAAAGATGCCAAATGCTCCTGCATGTTCTTCGAGTCATTTGGAATCCCTTGCCGCCATATTATTCGTGTGTTGCAAAGTCCATCACTTAAGGAGCTACCAAGCCCATTTGTGTTGAAGAGGTGGACCAAAATGGTAATTAAGGAGGATGTCTTTGATGAAGAAGGCAATTTGTTACAAGAAAAACCGAAGAGTGCAATAGAAATAACTAAAGACAAGTTGGCATCAGAAATACGTATGAACATGGAGGAATTAATTCACAGTGCTAGAGGAACAGATGAGGGCTTAAAATTTCTTAGTGATCAGTTTGTCAAATTTAGGGAAGAAGTGACTCCTCTGATTCCTGAGAATGTGGTAAGTAAGACTGAAGAAATTGAAGCATTTGCAGGTTGTCCCATCCCTAAAGAAGTCAACATAAAGCCACCAAATGATGTTAACTCTAATGGTAGATGCAAGAGAATAAAGCCGGGGCAGAAGAAAAATGACAATGTTGAGAACAAAACAAAGATGTCACGCTTGTGTAGGTCATGCAAGGAGATTGTGTACCATGACAGCCGTAATTGCCTTTTGAGGACGACAACACATTGACCACATTTTAAGGTTGTACATCTTCTTAACAAAAATATTTGTCATATTTCCAGTTTGTACATCTTAACCATGCAGTTTCCATGATTTACAAATTGGAAACTGTATGGTTAGAAAATGTAAATCAAAAACAGTATATGAGTTGGGGAAATAGACACGCACTAAGCTAATTGGGAAGCTCGGCTAGAATGGCAACTGCAAATCGAGTCATATTACGAATAAAGCAGCTGGTTGTGTGTGTGTTTTCTGATCATGGAGCTGCCACGTTTATTTGGTTATGCATGTTGTTTGTTAAAACAATAAATGTTGCTTAGTTCATGCAACCCTTATCGAAGTGACGAAGTGGCACCCGTCTCTACCTGACAAGCGAAGCAATTCTAGCAGGATCCAACTCGACGAAAATATTTTGTAGGATTTCACTCTCAAATGACAAAGCACAGGCACTCACACGGCATGAACTAAACATTAAGCTGACACGCTACTGCAATTAATCAAAGCATCAAGCTAACAACAGAAAGCAGGTCCATAGCAAATCCATACTAGGCACAGCCATCATTGTTTGAAGCTGTAACACAAATTTGCGAGAGTGGCACCACAATCACCTACTGCAACTAAATGACGATCGAACGCAAAATATACCATGAACTGCCTATAATGACCATGCACACGGGCAGCAAAAAAGAGACATCATGCTTATAAGATCAAGTGCTCATGATTTGTTGGACCGGGAAGCAGTCTGCTAGCAACACAGTCAGGGCTTCGTTCAATCAACTTCCTCTTCTTTGGCCCCGGCTTAGATGGAGTGACACACCCAATATCCTGATTAACCTGATAATCCAGAGAATCAGATGTCACCACAGACTCACTTCTGCTATCATCCTTGCAGCCATCAGCAGTCCTCACTTGGATCTCAGCTGTTTTTGTTTCATCTTTCATGTAGCCATCCAAATTCTTCAGTTGGTGGTCTGTTCCTTTGTTCTGGTTAACTTTGCTGCTCATTTCTACATCCTCTAGTCCCTGCTTGACAACCAGAGCATGTTCAGAAATGGATGAGATTTCTGATTTGGTAGATGGCAAGTTGTTTGAGGAGTCAACTGGGACTGAATCTACAGACTTGGCTGATGATCGCCGTGTTTCAATGAGATAGTGTGCCACAGATTTGTAACCAAGGCTTACAACCTGCATGAAGGAACACGCTGTTTGCTCAGAACCGTCGGAGCAATAACAAAATGAAATATGGACACTAGTGTTCTAGAAACCCACTTAATGGTCATGACCTTGAATTGCTGTTTTACAGCCCATTATTATGTTCTCTTCCCACTTTTGATCGTTACAAACAACAATAAATGAATGTCAAAACACTTTTACTTCAAATGACACTCTCTACTTCCCAATTCTAAAAGGATATGTGTTTTAGTATTTTACCTTTCTATACACACAACCAGTGGGGAACCATCCTTTCTTAGTTCTGCAGATACTGCAATTGCAAATGCCCCGACAAACTGGACACATCCAATTAGGATTCTTCTTAGCTTCTAGCACATTCTCACCATATCTGCATGAATTATATCAAAAAATTACAACTAAATGAAAAATGCAGAGCCACATGTGTAAAATAGAGCTCAATTGGTAGATTTTTGGAAGCTTATATACTCCTAGAAGTATGCACTCCCACTTCTCCGCTTAAACGAACAAGTTATAACACTTTGTCCTTTTGAGCATACTCTAATAATGATTATAAGATATTCTAAAGTAAGTTCCACGAAAAATTTCATCAAAATCTACTTTTTATAATATAATTTATATATATACTTCTTTTATACATGGAACAAGGTATACAGCAAAAATAAAGGGCTCCGATAAAAAAAATTCCAACCAATGCACATCGGAGTATGTTAGAATTAGTATTTAACTATATCGAAAGTAATAAGTATAACTTGTTCGTTTAAGTGTTATATTGGAAGTAGAAGTTTATAAGTGTTTCATTAACCATGATGCAAATCAATACCCATTGACGTGCTTTGATACTCGAAATGTTTGATGTGGATATCTTTACATACCTATAAAAAAGTGTATTTAAGATATTAAACCTCGAAAAAAAATTCATGGTATATACTCACTATACTCGTGTAAATTCTCAAAAGTAGGTCAAACTAGTTTAAACTGAATTCAAAACTCACTTACCATAAATATATGGTATAAAACATTTTCATACCCAAACTCCAAATTTTTCTTGATCACACGTGTATCGGACGGTTCTTGATATGGATGCCTACGTACTCAGGTGCCTCAGTTAATTTACCTATATATATACAAATATACACGCACATATACATACACACACAAGAATGGACCCAGACAACGACTCAACGATATGGTCGTTGAATGCCAGGTAGAGAATGGCTTCGGGTAGATGAAAATGGGATATCTCAATGAGTGATGCAGGTTGGTAGAATGATGCCATGCAAATTATTATTATTATTATTATTATTATTATTATTATTATTATTATTATTATTATTATTATTATTATTATTATTATTATTAATGATATGTACATATCTAGAACATATGCAGTACACACATATTTTATTTTATGGAATGAACACAATGTAACTTAAAAAGAAACATTCCTAGCATTCATTAATATACTTCAACAAGCAGAAGGTGGATCCTTCTTAGTAGTACACTAGAGACTTATACAAGAACTTAATTATACAAGACACCTATACACTGACTAGCTCGCATATTGAATCGTATGATCGAGTCTATATTTAGGATACATAAGTGGACACTTTAACACATAGAACTCTTAGTAGTGGAGTGGTGATATGGAATGCAAGGCAGAGTGGTGATAGAATGGTGTTGTGGAATGCAAGGCGTAGGAGGCAATGATTAGCTTGAAGGCAGTGTTTTTTGAATTTTTCTTAAAACTTTTACATATTTTACTTCAATAGATATTTCATTGATAGATTATTTTCTGCTAGTAACAATTTCTATAAGCTGATTTAATAATGCTTCTTCAGGTTTGGAGGGAAATTTCAACTCTACCTCTTTGTCAACCATTTTAAATTGAATAATATCTTTTGTTACAAGAAAAGGACGAATTATTGATCGAAATGGTGTCTCTAAATAACTCCTTGTTTTAGATTTTTAACCAACAAAAAGGAAGTCTTAATGAAATCTCCCGAAATACAAACATGCACATCAGGAATAATTCCTATAAGTGGATTACCTTCAGGAGATTACCATTAGCAGCATGAACCCTATAAGTGGATTTTTAAAAATATTTGAAAGGAATAATTCCTTCTTAAATACAATTCACATCCGCTTCCGAATCAATTAAGGTTTTGTATTTGAAATGAAATCCATCAATAAATTTGTATGAAACTTCTACATACCATTTTTGCTTAAAATATAATCTATGTACCAACAATTTCCCCTTAATTTTCTAGCAGAATAATCTCTTCTTCAGATTCACTTTGTTTCCTTTCTTTCTCGGAGTTCTAAGATTTGAACTCTCTTTTTAAGCTCTCGTATCTCTTCCTTACAATTGTGTTCCTCAAAGAGATCATTTAGATCCAATTGTTTTTTTTCTTCATCTTCTTATGATCTTTTACTCTTTGAAAGACTTCATCTGCAGGGAAATATTTTTTATGTTGGATATTTTTTACTAACTTGTCTTTATTGGTTTTAATTCTTGATAAGGATTTTTGTAGGACAACTTATTGTTCTAGATCTGTGAGGACTAGAATATTTCAATCTAAGTCATCCTCAAAAGGCATCTTGCTCGTAGCAAGAACATTCATTATTTTCACAACAGCTTATTTATGAATTATTCATTATCTTTAATATATTCAGAGTCTAATTGTAGATTTAAGGCATCTACATGACCTTTTAATCCACATTTATAGCATACAATCTCTTATTTTATTTCCTTTTTTACGAAATTTTCTATGTTGCCTTTTCTTAATACGATATTTTTCTTTCTTGTGGTTATCAGGATATTTTTTTAAATCATCTTGCATGGTTCCTTTTATTCCTAGATTCATACAGATCTTGAAATCCAAATTGATAGCAAAAATCTCCTATTTCTCTTTTTCCAATGACATTTTGTTTTATAAGATGATCCTTAATATTAAGATCAATACACAATTAAGGCTCATACCAATTGTATCTTTTGAGTAATCATACCTATATATAGGTATTGATAATTTATACTCCCCCCCCCCTCTTTTCTTAGTGAATTTCCAACCTTCTCAGCAAATAAAAGAGGCAAGCAATATATATTTCTTTCCAAAAATCTTGATTATGATCAGATAGGGTGTATAATTCTGATATAAGTGTATCCTTTTACCATCTAATATCTGACATAGTCTTGTATCTCAAATTTATTAGCTGCTCTCTATTTTTCTCATAAATGTTTTGATAATTTCCAGCAAAATAATATACTATGTTGTAAAGCATCCGAAATTTTACCTATAGGATTCCCATGCTGATCTACCCAGTCTAAGGGAATTCCATATTCTTCCAATTTAACTGTATCAACAATTGCCTGCTTTTGATCAATGTTCAAATAGTGATCCCACTAGCCTCTCAAATGACTAGAAAATCCAACAATAATCATTGAGGATGTTTCTCTTTCATGGTTACCACTAGCTATGCAAGCATTGGCATACATAATCATTGAGGATGATTTATATTCTATAAACCCATCTAAATTCAATTACATAATTTCATTGCCATTAAAATATGTCATTTACTAATCTAAGGCATTTCTTCGCATTGCAAATCTGCAAAAGTTGGTCTAGGATAATAATTTCTTGACCTAGAAGAGCAGGTTAAAAAATCTTATTAATCATGTCATTGTTATCTCTATCAAAAATTTGATTAATATTTTTGTTTACTTTTAGGTTGCTCAATTTATTGGCTAACTCACTAACCAATTCTTCAAATACAGATGAACCTATTGCATTTTGTTTTTATTAGAATTTATCATTTGTGGGACAAATAAAGGAGTATAGCAGACTGAGTACTAGATGATTCAGATTGAGAGCTAGGGGGCAATTCACCTTTACCTCAATCTTACCCAATTTCGAGCCTTCCATAAGGATGTTCTCGAAACGATCCGTTTGCTGCCCTAGGTGATATATTTGCAAAATTTTTATGCTCCACTAGGTGATATATGTGCTCCATCCTTACAGGTTCACCATAAGTGTTTTAGAAATATTTTTTAGTAGGCATGCTTTGGTACTTTCTCCTTTTGCATTATATGGTAGTTGAATAGACTCAAAAGGAGAGTGAACAGATTCTACAACATTTCCACCAGAGGTTTTCCACTCTTTTGAGATCTTTTTCTAGTTTAGGCTCAAATTTGGCTTTAGTTTTTTATATATGTTTTGGTTTAAAGGATTATTCAAAGTGTTTGATGTGGCTATTTTCATACCAATCAAAAAAGTAAATATTTCTTGTCTGCTCTCTCATTTCTTCGTGACAAACCTCTCTTATTTTCATTCTATAAGGCTTATCTGCATTGTTGAGGTATCTCTCAACTTTAGCCTTATTTTTTGGGGAGATCAACTTCGTTTTCTAAAGAGGTCCTTATCAATTTCAAATTTAGGCTCTTCTAGTGCAATGACACGCTCATTTTCAAATTCAATAGCTTCTAGCTCTATAATATTGATTTCAAAATCTGAGACTAGAGGCTTATACAAATTATCCTCATAGATTGCATAGACAATATACGTGACTTAATGAAAACTTTTCTTTTTGAGGAAAATGTTATCTCAACATCTCCATCAAGTGTCTCAGTCAAATACTCTACGTCGTTTTATTGCGTGGCTTTTGGTTCTACTACTTGAAAGAGAGTCCACTTCTCAGTAAGTGTTATCTCATCCCACTTCAAGGTTTTTAGGGTGATGACATGATTTTTAGGATTAGCTTGGAGAAGAATGGTTAGGCCTTTTGGTGTATTTTGCCTTTAATCTAGTGAACCCTAACTAAGTTGAAATATAGTAGGCATTGGATGTTATTATCAAAATATCTAGCCTTTAATCTGGTGTATCCTAACTAAGTTGAACTGTAGCAGTTGTTGGATGTTATTATTTAAAGAGATAAATTACCTTGCAAATTTAAGACTAAAAGAGAAGATAATATTACTCAATTTGGTAGGTATGGCCCACTAGAAAAGATGCTACAGAGAAAAAATAAGAAAAGTCCATGGATAAACCTTGACGGACAAGCCTTTGGCTAGCTAATTAAAGTACTTTCCTTAATCAGACGGACATAATTTATAACAGCTTAAATTAAAAGAAAGAGTGATGTCAAGTACAATCTAAAAATAATGAAAATTCAGAATAAAAACAAAAAATTACAATTTGATTTCCATACAAATTCCAAAGTAAAAATAATTAAATAAATAATATTCAGAATAAAAATAAATTAAATTTAACAAATCAATTTGTACAAAATTTCAACAAATAATTGCTAAAAAACAGTATTTACTGACACAATACAAGGACAAGTATATGCAAAATCTATCCCTTTTTACTTAAAAGATTTCTTTGAATCAGACCTTTCCCTTTAAGGAATTTAACTGGTTAGCATAATATAATATCTGATAAATAGATAATCGAATAGTAGATAATTTGTTATGAAAGAAAGAAAGAAAACATTCTTTGAAGAATTAAGATTCGTAAAATTAGAAAATTGATTTCCATACAAATTCCAAAGTAAATTTCCTAATTAACTAAAATTCGGAATCAAAAATAAATTAAAATTAGCCATGAGAGTTCCATGTGGTTTACAAAGTAAAATCCAAAAATAAGAAAACAAATTCGGAGTACAAATAATACCTATACTAATTACAGACCATGACAAAATTCCCACATTATTTGGGAAATAGAAAATGATCTTGACACGCAATTGCGCGAGCAATTCGCCTAGTTATCATAAACAATGCTACCCTTAAATATGAGCAACAATGATGGTAGAAAAGGAAGTACTCCCTCTGTTCTTTTTTACTTGACATTTTTGACTTTTCACGGTCTTCAAGATGCAACTTTCACCAAACTTTTTATAACTTTACATTAATATATACTAATAAAATCATAATATTATGAAAGTATTTGTAACAACAAATCTAATGATATAATTTTCGTATAGCCAATCTAAATAGTTTAAACATATTTGTAATGTTTGATGGCACTGATTCTAGAAAGTCAAGTAAAAAGAACAGAGGGAGTCAAGTAAAAAGAACAGAGGGAGTATGTCCGCAATCCATTAATGTACACATCTCAAAAGATTGGTTACAAAATGTCACAAAAGGGTGCATGTCAAGGTTATTAATGCGGTAAGACGAGGCGACCCACCCCCTCACACCTTTTAAGCGGTAAGGTGCGAGGCGAGGCGACACCTTACACACATCCTAAGGCGCTAAGGCAGCAAATAAAACTTCTAGCAGCACATATGTACCTTATTGTTGCCAATTTTTGAGCCCATATAGCCACCATCCCCTCTTTCTAATTGCTCTTCTCCCATGTAGCATCTATCCCCCCTGGCCCATTGCAAATTTCAACATATGCCACTAACATACACAGCCACAATGCTAGGCAAAATGGAGCAGAGAGGAGGGGAGAGGAAGGGAGGGAGAGGAGGGGGTAACTTTGCTGGTGTTGCTGTTGAGCGACGGGCAACAAGGATGGAGCCAAAAGGGCGACGCCAAAAGCTTGCTGGGCGATGACAATGGACCCAGAGGGCGATGGGGATCGAGCCAGAGGGCGACGAGGATCGAGCTAGAGGGCGATGGGCGAGATGGAGGCGCCGCTGAGGATGGACCCAGAAGCGATGCTAAGATCTAACCAGAGGGCGACGGGCGAGATGGAGGCACCGCCGTGGCGCCTCCTAGGGCTCTAGGTGCTTCGCTGCCTAGGGTTCTTTTGTTTGGTTTAGTCGCCGCCTACTCAGTTGTGGTTTAGTCGCTCGGGTTCACTTTATTTGGTCACAAGCGTCGTCTCCTCCATGCGTAAGGTGTCACCTCGAGCCTTCCCGACGCCATATGCCGCCTAAGCAATGCCTCAGCGACGCCTTAGTACTAAGGCGGACACCATACGCATGCAAGGCAAGTAGGGGGCGACGCGTTAATAATCATGGTGCATGTTCACAGTAGTGCGTTTCTTTTTCTCGAGTAACAAAACCAACTTTTAGTGGAGTCAGTCAAAAAAACTCACCTCATGTACAAACAATCTCCACAGAACTGCCCTTGGACAATCTGGCATTTACAGCAGCTCGTATGATGACCAAGAGTTTTCTGTCTGTATCATCAAAGCATTATCTATTATGTCAAAATTGAATAAAGATGATGAATAATAAATACGTTACTAGACTATTATGTGTACACATCACAAGTCATATGACTACAATAACTTTCATATCATGCATCACAAAAAAACTCTGAACAAGCATAACAATAACTTGGTGTCTACCCAGATAAAATGAAAAAGAAACCTCAAAGTAAATAAGATTCTTATTTAGAAGGTATGTGCTTTGTTAATTATGATAAACTTAATTTGAAATTTTTCTTGTTTTCTCTTTACTCTTGGAATGATAGCACATGGGTTTTTTTACCTTACAATAACAATCAACATTATGACATATAAGCATGGCCTAGCAATGCAACCTGTAGCAAAATTACAGAATTCCCAAATAGCACTTCTAGGATAACTTACCGACACTGATGACAGGTTTGACCCCTCACTTGATCATAGATGCGCTTACCATCTTGGCCGTAACCATCCACAAAGAGAGTCCAGGGTGCCTCACATGTACCTAAAAGCTTCTCATGCTCTTCTGTGTAAACTTCTTCCTTGGATCCTTCCTCAATTAAATCAGAACTTCCACTTTCAACATCCTTCTCCTTTGCTGTGCGAATTTCACAATAGCTAACTGGATCCAGGCTCTTTAACCTAAATAAAAAATGAATTCAAAAGATGAAGATTCCTACTATTGTCATGAAAGGAATCCACACTTCCACAGTAAAGGCTAAGGACTGAAGGAAATAAATATCAACCAAGTAGCTTAAACTTAATCAACATGTAAATTGTTCTTCATATATAGAAGAAAGAAAAACAATTGAATTGGGAACCTGTGGCATAAACTGGAGTGTAAACATCGCATGACAAAGTAATACATTTTCATAAAACTAAGAATCCTACATCCAATTTTAGAATGCCTACCGTGAAGGCATTATTTTACGACCATGTTGAATATTTAAAGATTATGCAAGTTAATAACAGAGTACAGATATGTGACTACGTGTAGTGGGGCCGTGGGGCAAAAGAGAAAGAACGGCCACGTTCAACCATAACCAATTTCCAAGTGATACAGAGAAGATAAAAGGAGAAATGTATCGAGGGAAGTAGTAAAAGGGGAGAGAACACTTCCAAAATTAGTCAAGATTTGAGCTTTAATATTGAAACAAACAGTTGGGAAGCGAAATGTGTGGAGGTAAGTAGTAAAATGGGAGAGAATGCTACCAAAATTACATGAACAAGAACTGCAAGGTCGTATTCATACGGCAAGAGATGAAGTAACATAGGAACTAAGCTACAAAAGATTACTTGAACCATAGATGCAGGTAGACACACAAGAACTAGACTACATAAAAGAACATATTTTTTTCAGCATCACATACAAATTTCTCAACCTATCAGCAATTAAGAGTTGTCCGCGCAAGAATCCGTTAGTCCCAGGAAACCGAACAAGATCGAAGGTTTGGCCAAGAAGATTCGCCCCGAACCTGAGGGACCGGCGCGCGGGCGACGGGGAGGCGGGCTTCGCTTTGGGCGCGCCAGCGGAGCCCGGCGTCTCCGGCTTCCGTTGCCAGCGACCGCGACCACTGCCGGCGGCGGCGGCGGTAACGGACTGGTTGAAGCGGTGGGAGAGGTCGAGGATGCCCAGCTTCTGCATCCGCTCCATGTTCTCCCGGATCCTCGCGTCCCTCTCCCGCTCATACCCGTCCGCCGGCGAAGCCGCCGCAGCCGCCAGCGGGGACACCGGCAACGGGCTCCTCGGCGCCTCCGCCGCCGGGACCTTCGGCGGGCCGCCTCGCCGCCTCGGCAACGCCGGTGCGGGCTCCTCCGCGGCGGAGGCGGCGGCGGCCATGCCCCGGGTGCTCACCATGGCTTCTTGCAATCTTGCGGCGCGGGGTTTCTCCGAGGGTGGTGGTGAGGTCTTGGGGAGGGAAAGCCAAGGGGGAACAGGAAGCCGCGAGCCCAACGGTCAGATTGTGCCGGTGCGGTGCGCTGGTTTTAAGCGTCGCCTCGGTGACCTGACCGCTCGCTTCTTGTGCCTCGCACTCGGGTGGCCACTTCCATGCATGCTACCACCATCCCTGACCTGTGGGCTCACCCTCGTGCCACGTCGGACTCGGGACCACCAGTCAGTTGCAGAGAGTAGTGATCCTCGTGCGTCGTGCGTATGGAGCATCGGAGTACGCGACGGCATCGTAGTGGTAAAGTATGAATGGTCGTGGCCGACCGGGAGGTGCTGTCTAATACCAAAGTAGGCAATGATGAGAAATTTTGGAAATTGTTTATGGAATTAACCATGGTTTTGAATGTTTGAATTGGAATTCACTGCTCTAGTGTGATGGCTGCACGTGGTTGAGATGTTTATGCCCGTTATAGTTAACAAGGGATTTAGGTCTATTTTGTTTAAAGGGTTTTTGGAGGAAAAACATACAATTTCAAATCCTATAGAAAAGTTTACCGTCACTCCCAATGCAGAAACTATGGATGGTTTCTATGGCATTAAATAAGGTGTCAAGTAAGCAAAATGCTGATGTGTCATTGGAGTTAAGGAGGAGAGATAAAAAAATGGTTTCTTATGTAGAAACCATGTCTACACAGGGACCAAGATAGAAAGAGCTGTGATAGGTAGATGATAGGAGAGAGAAGATAGATAATTGGATGAAAATTTTATTTGTAGAAACTATCCATTGGGAGTATAGTTTCTATGGATAGTGTCTACATTAATTGGCAAGTATAGAAACTATCTCATAGTTTCTGCATTGAGAGTGCCCTTAGAAATTGGCTCTAGGAAAAACATCGGATTGAGCTCCTACTCCTTTAATTTCATAGGAATTCTTTAGATAAAAGGCATCCACTCCATCCTCTTTTGTAAAATTTCTATGCAATTCCTACGCACCATCCTAACAATCCATTCATGTGTTTTTCATTCCTCTATTTTACACTTGCATTCATATTCTACTTTGTGTTTTTTTATTCTTATTTTTTTTTCATTCCTGTGTTCCAAAAAGACCCTCAAAAGCGTGGAGCACAGGGTTATCGCCAGCAGGAGCACGTATGGAGTGATGGTACAGTTAGGGCATGTACAACGGGTCTCTTCCGCCCGTCTCTTCGTTGTTGTTTTTGCAAAAAGCACCCTGTCGTAGCTTGGAGACGGAGGCCGCGTCGCCTCGCGAGGCGACGGGGAAGGCCCGTGCTCCGAGGCGTAGAAGGCGGCTCCAGCAGCGTTGTACGGCTCGCCTCCCCGACTCGACGGCGCGCGGATCCCGTGCGCGCGCGCGCGGGGTTCTGGTTTGGGCGCGCACGGGAGGCAGCCGCAAAAACCCTTGTGCCGTTCCCTAACCTCGAGCGCCACCTCTCCTCTCCAGACTCCAGCCTCACGGGCTCGCCGACCTGGGAGGACGTCGGCGGTGGGCGGTGGCGGTGCGCGGAGACGGGGCACGAGCTGCCAGAGCAGGAGAAGGACTCCTACGCGCGGTCCCGCGCCTGTCGCCTCGCGCTCATCGACCACGCCGTCGCGCGCAAGAATCCGCCGCTTAACGCCTTCAAGCCCCACCCCGAGCACAAGTGCGTACTGATCTGCCCCCTTCTGCTGCTAATCTTCTATTCTGTGTTGCTGCGTGATGCGCATCCAACGCATCTTGTCCCGAATTTGTTTAGGAGCGTATGGATCACTCTGTTGCGTGCTGGAGGGTTTGATCGGCTATCCCTTAGTGCTCTTTTGAGGGATAATAGGGTTCTAATTGTATTAAAATCTGATACTTCTATGCAGATTGTAGCATGAAACAGACTAACAATCAGTTGATGCGCGTGCTTGTAATTGTGTTGTTCTTTGGCTGTTGCCTTTTAGGATGTGGTTGTGCTGAATTTAGTTGTGTTTTGCGTTGTAGGTCGAAGCTGATATGCAGCATTACTGGGAATTTAGATGATCCAGATTTCTGGGTGCCTCCTGTTGGGAGTCGCTGGGATGATGATGATGGGAAGGACCGATGGGAGTCCTCTCCAGATAAGGATGAAGGAGCAGATAATGAAGGTGTGCCGGGTAAGTGTTAATTTGTCAAATTACATGTAACTGCTTTAATTTAGCAAGCCCAAAAGCGCGTAGTTATAGTTCCAAACACATTTGGTAGGTATTGTTGCTTCATTACATCAGGTACTATATAAGATGTTTAAGTGGAGGCTTATCTATAGTGGGTAATATATTTTGCAGACTGAATATAAGAAACAGAATTGTGTTCACTCAGTTACTATTTCTTATTTTGTTTAACCAACTAATTGTTGGCAAGCAAAAAATGTTTACAAACAAGAGCAGAATATGGTGTTGGGTAGCATTTTTCACAATTTGTACTTGCTGGCAGCTTCAGCATCTGTTTATGTTATTGTTAAATACTTCTCTGCAAGAAGCAAAAATATTACCATCAACTGTTCTATTTGCCAACATTTTATTTTTTAGTTGACTTGCGAATGGCTTTATTTTCTCTCTCCCTCTTGGGAGTTTTTTTGTTCTATATCATGTAGTTTCTTTTTGCCAGTGATAATAGAAAATTTGCACTAGCTAATGAATGAATGGGTCATTTGATGAGAGAATTTCAGTGGGAGAGAAGACTTGATAATGAAGATTGGATGCTGTTTTTGCAATCATCTTGAGTGTCCATATAAATATTCTGGTTGAATCATCTTTAGTGTTTTGCAATCCAATGAACCAAAGGGACTTGCATTTTATTTTAAGAGGTGGGGACTTGCATTCAAGTTATACTAGTGCTATTTTAGTTCTGGAAAGAGCTTATTTTTGGTGTGAATATGCATTGTTAAAGTCCTGTTACCTACCTGTTGGTGTGAACATGCCTCCCATGTATCTGAACATCAGTGTTATATGTTAGTGTGAACTCCCATGTCTTCGTACAGACTACATGTCTCCCATGCCTCCCATGTATAGACTGCATGTCTCCCATGTATGAACTGGTGCACCAGTTAGTGTGAACATGCCTCCTAGTTGATAGTGTGAACATGTGTTATCCTTCATATTATAAAATGCTACCAGTTAGATCCTATGGAGACGCAGTACACTTCTCCCCCTTCCACCCAGTCGCAGTACACTTCTCCCCTTCCACCCAGCCGCGGTACAATTCTCTAGTAAGATCCTATGGAGCTGCAGGATGAGCAAGATGATCTAGACCATGAGGAAGATTTTCTAGAAGAAGCCGACGACTTTGATCCTATAGAGGTGTTCACCGTGGAAGATTTTCTAGCGGAGGATGAAATTTTAGAAGAATTTATAAGCAAGATTGGAGAGGAATTGAAGGCCGACATCGATGGAGAATCATCAACTGAACCTCGCCGCCGCCGCCGACAGAGTGGACCAAGGAGGTACATACCAAGAAATCGAGAAAAAGGTCATGATGAGCTTGTCGCTAATTACTTTTCCGAAAATCCTATCTACACCGATGAGATGTCCCGTAGGAGATTTAGGATGAATAAGCCGTTGTTCCTACGCATCGTGAACACTCTTAGGGAGTGGTCTCCTTATTTTACCCAAAGAGTCGATGCAACTGGTAGGGATTCTCTTTCACCCCTTCAAAAGTCTCCTCGGCTGATCAACTTGATGAGGTATTGAAGATTCCCGCAAGCACTTGTTTGGAGATTTTGGGAAAATTTGCTAAAGGAGTGATTGAATGTTTTGGTGAAGAGTATCTACGCCCTCCAAGAAGCGATGAACTGGAAAAAATCTTACAAGAAAATGAGGCTCGTGGTTTTCCAGGAATGTTGGGAAGCATTGATTGTATGCATTGGGCATGGAAGAATTGCCCGAAAGGTTGGGCAGGCATGTTCACACGTGGTGACAAAGGCGTTCCTACTATGATCCTCGAAGCAGTGGCATCTCATGATCTTCGTATATGGCATGCTTTCTTTGGCACCGCCGGGTCTCAGAACGACCTTAACGTCCTAAACAAGTCACCACTGTTCATTCAAGAAATAAAAGGGGAAGCTCCTACGATACAATATACCGTAAACGGAACACAGTATGACATGGGTTACTATCTTGCTGATAAAATATATCCAGAATGGGCAGTATTCGTGAAGACAGTAACGGCCCCTCAGTCGGCTGAAGACAAATTATTTGCATTGATGCAAGAAGGGGCGAGGAAAGATGTCGAGTGCGCATTTGGAGTATTGCAATCACGCTTTGATATTGTTCGTCGACCTGCAAAGTTATGGAAGCAGGGGGACATTGTCAACATAATGCAAGCTTGTGTTATCCTTCACAATATGATAGCGGAAGATGAGAAGGAATTGGTTAGAGTTTCCTTGGATTTGAATGAGAATCCGAGTGCGACGATAGTGCTCCCACCTGAAGTGCGTACAAGCGACAACCCTAATCCATGCTTCGCAGAGGTGCTTCGGAGGAATTCCGCTATCAAAGCTCGGCCAACACATAGGCAACTCAAGAAGGATCTAATCGAGCACATATGGCAGCGTTACAGAAACAAAGAAAATTAGACAAAAATGTTGCAATTATATATAATATATCATTTATATTGATGATTTTTTAAAAATATTGTAATCATGTTCATCTTATTTAAGCTTGATCCGTTTTCTATCAAATAGCAACACAATGGTATACAGAATAGTGTTCATGATTGATCTTGGCTACATGCAAAGCATTAAACAGCTTGCAGACAGTGAAACAGACTCTCCATTGTAGGACTTGTCTTTTTAGCTGTCTGTATGTCAGATTCTAGGCTCTTGCAGACGACCCCCCGTCTGTGGGTTGTACATGCCCTAAGGATTTGAGTTGCATCCTTCTCCAAAACCAATTAACAGCAAACACAAGCTAGCTCTATGGCCCCATGAAGGAACTCCTTTCGGATGACAGCCCTAAGCCGTTCTACACGGTTGGAGAATTCCTAGCCTTTGCGCACTACAATAACTTCTATCACATCTCGAATAGGTCCTGGAAGAGGTAGCCGCCACTAGGGATGGCATTTGTGCCCGTTTATCCGTATACCCGTGGGTAAATACCCTAATGGAGCCAGATATGGGATATTTTCTTTACCTACGGGTATGGAAATAGGGGAATACTCTAACCGTCGGGTAAACGGGCATGGGTATAGGTAAGCTCCACCCGTACCCGCCCCGCCCGTTTGCCCGCGATATAGATTGACAGGTGGGGCAGTCATAGCAATATCTCTAATTACTATTGATTGTTATACACTTTTGCATATCTCTAATTGTTATTAATTGTTATAAACTTTTTTGATAGCTATTATATTTCTTAGCAACAGCTGTTGTTTATACGTACATGTCATTAGTTCAACTCTCAGATGGTGACTCTCAGTTCGCGGGTAAACGGGTATGCCCACGGCGATGGGTACCCACGGGCAACAGGTATGGGCTAGGTTTTTCACCCGTCGTCCTTCGCGGGTATACCCGTGGGTGTAAATCGGGTCGCGGGTACGGGTATAGGTGAGCACTACCCATACCCGCCGCGCCCGATTGCCATCCCTAGCCGCCACACACATAAGGGCCTCAGCTCGCAAGCATGTTAAGGCTACACAATAACCCAACAATGGTATGACACAGCAGAAGTGAAAAAGGAAAAACAAGTAATATACCTAGGGAATTGATACACCTAGGACGTCCGACATGTTCATCTTGAGTCGTACGCTTCCATCCGTCATCCACATGTTGTTGATCAATCAAACGCTCGGATCGCGTAACCACTTCCCCCCGCACTTGACCGGCCAACTCATTCACATCCACACATTACACACCCAGGTCACTTTCGCTTCTCAATAACCGCTGGCCACATTGGTTGCGTCCGGGCGAGGAAGTTAAAGGCTGCAACATTTTGATTTCATATGTGCAATGTTTTTTATTTCATGTACACAGTATTTTGATTGCATGTGTGTAACATTTTGCATGTGTCTAAAGACGAATGTGTAACAGGGCCTAGAAGTGGCAGCCGCCACACACATATGGGCCTTAGCTCGCAAGCGTGTTAAGGCAAGGCTACACAATAACCCAACAATGGTATGACACAGCAGAAGTGAAAAAGGAAAAACAAGTAATATACCTAGGGAATTGATACGCCTAGGACTACCAACACATTCGCCTTGAGTCGTACGCTTGCATCCATCATCCAGACTAATATTTTATACTAATTAATCTATACTTACTATTTATTCCAATTGATCTATACTAATTATTCACACTAATATTTTATACTAATTAATTACCAGCCTAATTAATCACCTATATTAATTAATTACCTCATTAATTACCAGCCCACTTAACACGGCTGTTGGATCAGTAGCGAGCGGTCCAGATTGAGGGAACAGGCAGGGGAACACCGGCGCGAGAACAGGGAAGCTCCGTTCATACTTGAACTGGGACTGACCCATTCTACCTTTTTAGGGTATTGCTTGGTTGGACTGAAATAAGTTAACTTATGGCTAAAATTGTGTTGTAACTGGCTGAAATTACGTTGTACCTAAAGGTGACTTATTTGGCGTAACTAAATTTAAAAAAAAATTAAAAATAGAAAAAACATGTTAGCCCATCACGGACAATATAAAACAAATACATGAAAAAAGAACCGGCAAAAAAGCTCAAAAAAGCCAAAAATAGAAAAAACGAAATTTATAAATAATGAAAAATAAGCTAGAAGTCAGAAACTCAAACCGAAATGAGCGAAGCAGAGCATGTCAGATTGCCCATGCTGCTCTTGTCAGCGCGGGCAACTATTTCAAGGATCATGTGCAATAAATATTGGTTAGCCACACATAAGGATGCAAACGAATCGAATACGGACGGATAATGTCTGTACCATATTTGTTTTCATATTTTTTTCGGATACGGATATGAATACGGATAACTCGAATACGAATACAAATACGAATAATATCGAATACAGATACGGAGCGAATACGAATCGAAACTAATACGGTTATGAATATTTATCAAAACATAAAAACCTCTTAAACTATACATCCAAAATTAACGAAAATACGTAAATAGTTTATCTTGTCAAAATATTCATGAAATCTAAACAAGCATAGTCTTTTCATCCACAATGAAAATATACTCGATAGTCGATCAGTACATAGCATAACTACATAAGTAGCAACGTGCAATTCATGGAATACACATGATGACATGATAGCAATTTGAACAAGCATAAGAACATTTCATTCCTCCATTTCATCCACCAAGTCATCCATCTCAGCATCTCCTAAGACTTCTTATTTCTACAAGTTTTATTTCAATAAATTTGTGAACAATTCAAGTAGACAAGTGAGGCATTGCCAGGCTTGGAGGCAGTTGCTCAATTTGCTATGTAATCGGGGCAATGCATTGTGTTTTTGGCACGACCTTCCGAATTTAGCCATGTTCCTAACCGTGTTTTTGTTTTTGCTATTTTTCCTTTATTTTAATTAAATATTTAAAAAATTTGTTACAATATTATTTCATTCAAAAAAATCATAACAGTGTAGAAGAGAGCCTTTATTAGACCCTGCAAGCGCTACGCCTCTCATGAGTAATTAATAAAGCTCTCCTGTATCATTGAAAATAAAAAACATCGTATGCATCATATAGACATTTTTTTTCCTTTGCAAGTACTGAAGTACATCATGACCTTTAGCCCATCCAGGTTGGAAACTTTGAATACACGACAATCGAGCTTAGAATGAATAATGGGCTGGGCTTATGGTATTATTGGCTGGATAATGGCTATTGGGCTAAAATTTCGGATATTCGTTTTCGTATTATTCGAATAATCCGTATTTGTATTGGTATTCGACGGATACCAAGCTTACTGTATTCGTATTCATATCCGATAAAAAAATTTGTATCCGTATCCGATCCGAGAATTATCTGAAGAAAATCCGATCCGACACAATTCGTATCCGTTTTCATCCAGATCGGTCGGAAACTATCCGATCCGTTTTCACCCCTAGCCACATAGCTATTACAAAACTGGATCCCCGTAAGCAATTATTCGCATGTTTAAAGTAATCTCCCATATGCTCGCAACATAAAAGCAACAACCACGCAAAAATAATTCATAAAAGGAGTAATCGGGCCACTGCATAAGCACACGAAGAGAAACTGTATCAAACCAACTGTGTTGATACCAGCTTTTGATTAGCCACCTGCATGTGCCAATCCCTCACGTCGTACCGGCATTTCAAACTGAACCGGAAGACGTAGCCGCTCGGTTAAACTAAATTAAACTGATTTATGATTAAAATTATACTGTAACTGGATAAAATTATATCGTAGCTGATGGTGGTTTATTTAGCGTAACTAAATTTAAAAAATGAAAAAACATGTTAGCTCATCACGGACAATGTAAATAAATACAGGAAAAAATAACCCGCAAAAAGCTCAAAAAAATCAGAAAAAGAAAAAATTTAGAAAAAATAAAAATAAATCAGAAGTTAGAAGTGTAACAATGTCACAGACTACATGTATAAATGCGGTAAATGATGCAGTAACTGTAAGTGCACAAGCAAGGTGAAAGTGCAGCTTTCCTTTATAGTTGATTAACGGGGCAGTGATCTTGTACAGCGCCAAATCCTCGGCGGACGCACTGCTTTATGTACAACCTGACCATAAGATCACAAGTGCATTCATGCATAAGCATAATCTATTCCCAGAATAAGATACTATTGGTACTATGAACCTCTTCTATTCCCGCCTCGTTTGAACTTCGGCTTTTAACTTCTACCTTCTAGTTTTTTATTTTCATCTTTTTCTAGCTTTTTAACTTATTTTGGCCATTTTTAACTTTTCTTTTTTCCGTATTATTTTGCATTATCTGTGATGGGATAATTTGTTTTTTATTTCTAAATTTTTTAAATTTAATTATATAAAAAAGTCATCATCAGCTACAGTGCAAAATAATCCAATTACAATACCAAACAGTGAAAAATAAGTCGTAAGACAAAAAAAAGATCAAATGAGCAGGGGTGAAGACAGTAACTAGCTTTTAAACGGAGTGTTTTTTAAGACAAAGTCTACAATTTGATTGTAGTACACACTGTAACGACTTCATTTATATCGCCCAATCGCACGCGAGTTTCTGTTACTCTGTACTCTCTCTCTCACATAAACAACCTAAAAACCATAAACCGTAACTAAAAGATATAAACTAAAGCTAAAAAAGAACATACCCTACATGTTTCACCATTATAATTTAGTTAACCCAATTCTCTAATAAGATTAGTTGGTATGCTCGTACATGCGCTGTTAGACTATCCAAATAAACGAAGCAACTTTAAGGGTGCAGTCATGTTTTATAGCTAACTTGCTTTATATATAACTAACAGAGTGTACTTCAATTAATGTCCTGTTAAAAGGTGTTATGGTTCTTTGTTTTTGTCTAATAGCGAGAGAGATTATGGAGTAAGAGATACTCATATTAAGAAGACTTTTCATTTAAAGCAGTTTTTATAATAACTCGTATAAATGACTAAATACCTTCAGAAATCGCTTCGTTCAGCTTTCTATTTTTAAAAGCAACAAGACAGATTGATTGGAGAGGAGAGGGTCTTTCTTTTAGTGCCCCTGCTAGCTAGTGCATTTCCCGTCAGTTTCAGGTATCCATAGTCATGTACTATACTTCACTAGACACTAGTGCATACAAAACCTGGAATTTGGCGATGCTTCCCGACCTGTTCCAAGTGCACAAAGCATACTGCCTTATCAGGAGTGCATGGTGCATGTAGATTCCTATAAAACATGCATGCACCAGATAGCTGAGTAAGCTATTATTCAATCAATATGCACTAGTTCAAGCAGCTGCTTGCTACGGCGATTACTATTGGCTTCATTAGCCATGCTCAAACAGGTTTCACCATTACCCATGACAGTAAATAACCATGGGTTTGAAGTACTCACGCTCGGTGCAAGCATGTCGTTTGCCCTAGAGCTCGACATGCAGCTCGATATGCATCGACGGACACCTCGGCCTCGCCATCCTCGATCGATCGGCCGGCCGAGATGAGCCCTCGCTGGACTGCGGTGCGCCACGCTCTAGGCCGCGGCGGCCGCCGCGACGGGGCTCAAGCTCACGCCAGCCACAGCCATGGAGCTCTCCACGCGTGGGCGCTGCAACCGTCGCACCCGCCGGCATCGACGGCAAGCTAAGCCCCAACCTTAGCGGCACGCCATCTTCCACGTCCGCACGCGCTCTTATGCCCACCGCCGACTGTTGTAAATATTGCGGTATAAGCATATTTATATATTTAATTCCAGCCAAAACAATAGCATAAAGGACATATTTCCAGCATAACGAGAATGACATAAATTGCATGTAACAATGTAATTCTATCTTGCCATTCATATTCAACCATATATTCAAAGAATATAACATCATCAATGCTGAAAATAACAGCGTACAGTACAGTACTAAGAACAATGGAACAACTAATTCTAGCATAGGACAAATTAATTGTTTTGTTATTGCTCTCAGAACAGAGTTGCACAAAATCAAATATTTTGGCCTTCTCATGCAAATATCCATATTCTTCATATATGATCTTATCATCTAAATCAGGATTTTGAGCTCTAGACCCACTGTCAGAACTGAACAAATAAAGAGCCACTTGACTACCAGTTTAAATGTTCACATGTACATATTAACAGAACAGTATGCAAACTTAGATCTGATTAAAATACAGCAAGGATAAATTGCTAGCAAGAATTAAAGATATCAATCTAGATTGAACAAAAGATATCACAGATTATAACTAATGAACAGATCACAGCAGAGGTAGCAAACTGAGTTAATCTACCAGCATGTAAACAAGTCTACAGCTCAACAGGGGACTCAATAACTAGAGCTCAAATCTGACCTTAATAATAAGATCACAATCAGTATAGGATAACATTCATCACAGAGCATATATTGAGCCCACAAAACATTCACAGCAGTTCTCAATTACTTGATTAAATTACAGATCAAGATATACTGCTGTAAAAGAGAAAGAACCGAGTATACTCACAGAACAGACAGTATTCTAAACTGTCCTGAAGCAATCAATCCGAAGATCACAATTAATATGGCAAGGCACGAAGGATTCGCTGTCCCAGAAAATCTATCAACCCGCTGTCGCAAGCGAGTAGATGATTCACGGAGATACAATGCCACACTCCTCAATCAGCCGAAAGCCAAAGAAGAAGTCGAGGTTCGGGGATGCCACGCAAGACCACACAAATTGCTCTGGCCGAGAGCAATCACAGCACAATAGGACCCGGTGCCTCCTCCTCCTTCCTCGGATAGAATCCCCAATGTCCCGAGATGCACAAACTCAAACTAGGGTTCGCACACGGAACCAGCAGCAGGGCCTCAATCGGAGTTGTCCCGAAGGTCAAACCTCCGCCAACCGAAGAAAGAAGAGGAGAACCACTCAAGAGGAGCAATTGGAGATGAAGAAGAGGACCCTCACCGTCGGGTTGCGCTTCCCCTTTTGAGGAGACGACGGGATAAGGCTGCGGGGTGGCGAGAGCGGCCGGCTCCGAGGAACCCGGGCCAGCCCCGCCTCCGCCGCCGCCCCTCCACTCGCCATCTCCCACGCGCCGCCAAGAAATCCGGATCTGGCGAAGGGAATCACACCCGCCGCACGGGAGATGCTCAGGGCCGGTTCAAGACACCCATCGGGGAGGAGACAAAGTCTCCTCACCCCTGCACGGGTCACCGACCAGTGGGCCTCCCCCTTTAGGGTTTCCACCTTTTCTTTTTCAATTGGGAAATTCCCAATATGCCCCTCTCAAACACAACACCGACTTCCCGGTGACGAGCGCACTCCAGACGAGCTTCCTCTCTCTCGCTCTCTGTATTGGGATCTAATATACCACTTACTCCTCAATACAAAGAGGTGTATGTCTATACAACATTTGACTGTTTTTGAGGAAGAAAACAGTCAGATTGATCCATCCATACAAGCCCCCCTCCAAAAAAATGACCCCTCTCCAAAAAAAATGATTTAAGGCGTTGGATCTCCATCTAACGGCTCAAAATCTGACTGTTTTTATCCTCAAAAATAGTCAAATATTGTATAGACACTCCCTACAAAGAGAATGGGAGGACACGTACGGAAGGGAGAGACGGAACACGTCCTGCTTAAACGGAAGGTGAGGTGGCACACTTCCACCGTGACGGTGCGTTTTTCGTTACGGTTTATTAATTCAATAAATTCTGATCATTAAAAAAAGTCAAAACTAAACGGTCGGCTGAAAAGCTGAAAAGAACGATGCCAAAGCCTAATTATTTTCCATACTTAAAGGGTGTTTATGCAAATTTCTGGACAACAATATAAATAAAACAACCATGTGGAGCTTCAGCAAAAGTGCTGGGCTTTTATTGGGCCGGGTTACACAACTTCCTTTCTTCTCTGGTATTCTTAGTATTGGCTCAACGACTAGTACATGTTGTAATGCAATAATTTTGGTAGAGAACCGTTCATTTTTTTTATAAGAAATAATCGGGAAAAACAGAATTATCATGTTCCACACAGAACCATTGGTCTGTTCTTTTTTATTTCAGTTTATAACTTATGGCTATGACTTATTGTTTTTAGGCTGTTTACAAGAAAGAGAGTACGGAGTAACAAACTACGTGTGGTTTGGCTAATATAAATAAAGTCATTATAATGTGTATTATAGTCAATTTGTAGACTTTATCTTGAAAAGATACTTTATTTGAAAATTAGTTACTGTAGAAAAACTGAAAAACAGCTTTTAGAAGCTGAAAAGAAGAAACCCATAACATGAGAATGCAAATATTTTAGGGATGTATACTTGTGAACAGCAATAGCCTCACTAATCACTCAAGCAAAAGGAATTAACGTTTTAGTCGCAAATGTGCATCAGAAATTCAGAATGCAAGTGTCCTGTTGTGAAAATTCAGATCACGCAAAGCATGTTTCTTGTGGAGATAGACAGAAACCACGAGTCCTGCTGTGAAAATTCAGGTCATGCATGCATGTTACTCGTGGAGATAGACAGAAACCACGAGTCTTTCCTTTACGTGTAGAGTTGGAGGACCTGAATCCGGAATCTGCTTTTTCATAAATCGAAAAGCCAAACGTCAAAATGAGACAGTTTCTTAAAAATGATTCTCTAAACAGTTTTTCAAACCAAAAACCGTATATATCGTCTACATCGATGTCTGCTGTCATCTCAAACAACGCAGACAAAAACCATCAACCCAGACAAAAGCTATTAGTGGTAACCCAAAAAAACACCCCCGTGCAATAGAAAACACCGTAGACAAATACTGTCGTGTTGATACTGTAGTGGAGAATCCAAGCCGTTTACCAAGAGAATAGACCGGCAAGATCACGTGCAGGGGCAGTAGCGACTGCAAGCGATCTCGGTTGAGAGTTGGAAAGGGTGGAGATTCTTCTTTTGAGCTTCTAAAAGCTACTTTTCAGCTTTTCTACAATAACTAGTTTTTAAATAGAACATCTTTTTAAAACGGGGTTTACAAGTTGATTACAGTACACACTATAATAACTTCATTTATATCAGTTAAAACCGTATGATAGTTTCTATTACATTACTTTATACTCTCTAATATAAATAGCTTAAAAACCATAAATCAGCCGAAAATTATAATTCGAATCAAAAATAACATGCCGCATATATGGAGGACGCCCACCAGCATTTTTTTTCTTCTCCACTGGGTACTGGCACCTGTCATGTGTGAGTTATGAGCCTACGACGACGTAATGGTGACAGCCGCGCGGAAGGAAAAAAAACTATCTGATCGGCAACAATCGCTGGCAGAGAAAGTCAAAACCTCTATTATTTCTAGAGCTGATTTGATGCGCATGTAAATATGGTGGAAAAAAAAAGCTCATTAGTGGAGCTTGTTGGCTCGATTCAAAATTACTTTATTTATACTTGTTAATTGGTTAAACATTAAAATGGGTTGATTTCAAATGAATTTGAATTTTGTTCTAGCTCGGCTCGGCTCGTTAGCTCGTTTCTAAAAATACCTTTAAATTATACGTAAAATGATATTAAATCAAATTATGTTAATTTAGAAAAAAAAACTCGATAAAACGAAGAGTTGACTCGATATAGCGGCATGCCATCTTCCACGTCCGCACGCGCTCTTATGCCCACTGCCGACTTCCCGGTGACGAGCGCACTGCAGACGAGCTTCCAACCCTTGCTCCTGTGTTCTCTCGCTCTCTGTAGTGGGGTCTAAATATACCACTTAATACAAAGAGAATGGGGGATAAGCACAGAAGGGAGAGACGAACACGTCCTGATTAAACGTAAGGTGAGGTGGCACACTTCCACCGTGACGGTCCGTTTTTCGCTACGGTTTATAATTCTAATAAATACTAATTATTAAAAGAAGTCAAAACTAAACGTAAATTGAAAAGAATAATATCAAAGTCTAATTATTTTCCATATTTAAAGGGTGTTTATGCAAATTTCTGGACAACAATATAAATAAAACAACCATGTGGAGCTTCAGCAAAAGTGCTGGGCTTTTATTGGGCCGGGTTATCACAACTTCCTTTCTTCTCTACTCTTAGTAGTCGCTCGCATAACGACTTTCGATATAGTACAAAATAAGCCAGAAACTAGAAGCTCAAGTCGAAACGAACAGGAGTGCATGTTGTAATGCAATAATTTTTGTATGGATTGGAGCCGTTCCTTTTTTTATAGGAATTAACCGGGAAAAACAGAATTACCGTGTTCCACACAGAACCATTGGTCAGTTTTTTTTTGTTTCAACTTATGACTTACGGCTATAGCTTATCGTTTTTAAGCTGTTTGTGAGAGAGATTGCGAAGTAACATAAACCTACGTATGGTTTGACTGATATAAATGAAGTCGTTACAGCATATAATACAATCAATTTATAGATATTGTCTTAAAAACACTTAATTTGAAAGCTAGTTACTTAAAAAAAACTAAAAAAACAGCTTTTAGAAGCTGAAAAGAATGATCCCATAATGTGAGAATGCAAATATTTTAGGGATGTATACTTGTGAACAGCAATAGCCTCACTAATCATTCAAGCACAAGGAATTAACGTTTTTGTCGCAAATGTGCATCAGAATGCAAGTGTCCTGTTGTGAAAATTCAGATCATGCATGCATGTTTCTTGTGGAGATAGACAGAAACCACGAGTCCTGCTGTGAAAATTCAGATCATGCATGCATGTTACTTGTGGAGATAGAAACCACGAGTCTTTCCTTTACGTGTAGAGTTGGAGGACCTGAATTCCGAACCGGTTCTTTTTGGTTTTTAGATTTTTAGAAGTTAAAAAGACAAACGTTGAAATGAGACAGTTTTTTTTAAAACAGATTATCTAAATAGTTTTTCGAACTAAAAACTGTATATATCATCCGCGTGGATGCCTGCTGTCATCTTGAACAATGCAAATAAAAACCATCAACCCAGCCAAAAGCCATTAATCGTAACCCCAAAAAAAAAACACCCCCTATGCAAGCGGTAGTGTAGCACTAGAAAACACCATAGACAAATATTGTCGCGTTGATACTGTAGCAAATAATCTGAGCTGTTTATCAGGAGAACGGACCGGCGAGATCACATGCAGGGGCAGTAGCGATTGCAGGCGATCTCGATTGAGAGTTGGAAAGGGTGGGGCCTCTTCTTTTCAGTTTTTAAAAACTATTTTTTAGTTTTTCTACAATAACTAGTTTTCAAACAGAAAGTCTTTTTAAAACGGAGTTTACAAGTTGATTGTAGTATACACTGTAGCGATTTCATTTAAATCTACCAAAACCATATGAGAGTTCCTATTACTCTATACTCTCTCATATAAATAACTTAAAAAATCATAAACCACAGCCAAAAATCATAGTCCAATCAAAAATAACATGCCGCATATATCGCCCACCAGCATTTTTCTTCTCCACTGGGCACTGGCTCCTGTCATGTGTTAGTGACGAGCCTATGATGACGTCATGGTGACAACCGCGCGGAAGAAAAAAACTAGAAGAAAAAACTATCTGATTGGCAACAACCGCTGGCATAGAAAGAAACCTCTATTATTTCTAGAGCTGATTTTATGGGCATGTAAGTGAATTTTATTATTATTTAATTTTTTTTAAAAAAAATATTTTAAAGATAATCCGTCGCGAACCTTATTTCCAATTCTGACCCCTTTAGTCACGCCACCTCCCGTAGCATGGCTAAAACGTTCTATCACGCGACCCATAGAGGCGTGGCCAAAACTGCCACGCAAGCTCTCGGTCGCATGACGTGCCAGCGTGGAGGCTTGCGTGGCATACTGGCATTCTATCATGCTGTAACTCCTGGCGTGACAAGCTTTTGTTACGCTTCAGACATGGCGTGACAGGGTGAGATTGTCACACCACGAGACTTGCCGTGACAGGGAGTAACTTGAGTGCGACGGCCGAGCCAGTTACCATCTTTTCCTCACATCCTCTTTGTCCCGGCGTGTTCTCTGTCCTCCCCAAATTAATGAGATTGAGACTTGATTGTTTATTTACTCTGTTTGTTAAGAATGCCCACAACATGTCTCTGACAAAGCGCAAATCATTGTGTTAACATGCACTCCCTGGCTGCATGGTTTTTTATATTCACGAGTTGATTTCCTTTGTTGATTAATCATTGCATGTTATTAAAAAATTGAGGGTTTACGTTTCATTTAGGACTTCCATTTGACTAATTTTTTATGTTCATGAGTTGATTTTCCTTGTTGATTAATCATTGTTGACCCTTTAGTCTTGTCATTGCGCAAGAATGTTTTATTTGGTCTTGTCACTGCACAAACCTGCCCCGTCTGGTTGATGTATTTTCGCGTCCACGAGGCATTGGGCACAAGGAGGTATCGTCATGTAATTCCATGTGCGTGGTCGTCATTTCATGCGCATGGCCGGTGAAGCAGGTGAGGGCCACTCACTTCCTGTGGTCGGGGACCGTGGGTAGAAAGTACAAAGTAAAACATTAATACTGTAAAGTACGGAGTGGGAATTAAAATAGACATTGTAATAAAGCTGGGAAAAATAGGGTGCACAGGGTTTCGTTACGTGCATAACAAACAACATCATGCACGATGCAGCAAACCAAAGTACTCCTACGATACATATGAGCCTTTTTTGAATGGAAATAAATTTGACCTTCAGGGGACTAGTTCGGAATGGCCCAACCTACTGCGTGGACCGGGACCATTTTTCCTTCCTTGTGAGCTCGGCATTGAACTCCTCGGCAGCCTCTTTGGACTTGGCCGCCATTACCTCTTTTTATCACGCTCCCTCTCACGAGCCATACGCTCCCTAGGCATGCACACCTCGAGATAAGGTTTCACCTCCCGACGTATACACTCAGTTTGCTCGTTGTTGAGGCGGTCCTCCTCCCGGATCTCGCAGGCCATTTTCGTATGCCACTTCTCGTAGCGAGAGTTCACTGGTCATATAGGTGGATCTCTAGGTCGATCCACTTGCGATAGCAACATAGCAGTTCTGGGGACTACGAATAGATGAGAGAGGATGTTAGTGTGTACTTTGAAAGATAAATATTAGGGAAACACACTGTAACTTGTCCTTACTGGCTGCCGATAGCTGCTCGTGTCCCAACGGCGGTCGAGATAGTCACAAAAGTAGTTTGCGTAACCCCAATAACGCATACCCAAGCTGAACCACTGCTTAGACATTAAGAACTTACATAGGTCCTTGCGCCAACAGAGGGGCGGTGTCTCCCCCTCCGACGGGTGTTACGGCGAACGCTCCATTAGAATGTTCGGGATTGGGTTGCTACTACGGGGGATGTCATTGCAGGCAGCTGATTTTTTGACATGCTCTGCTTGTTCAGCTAAGCCGTAGCAGCCCTTACTAGTTCGTGGGTTTCGTCCCGTTGCTCCATCATCTTTTCCCATTACTTCTTCTACCTCTTGTCCATCCCGACATGTTGAAGCAAGCTCTAGTGTAGTGTTGGGTTTGGTTGTGTAGTATTCTCCCCCAGATCTCTCCTAGATGCTATTGCGAGAACTCTAGTAACATATGTGCGTGCCACTACAACGATGGCCAATCATGTTCGAGGTGCCCCTCTGCAACACTCTATATGGGTAGCGTGATGCACCTTCTACTAGTAGGCACGTACAAAGAAACTTGTACCACCATACTCTCCCCAATTGTTCACTATTATGTTCAATCTCGTAACATATGTAATGAATGGTGTATGCATCGTTATCAGTACAAAAGACTAGCAAATAAAATAAAAGTTGGCATATGAAGGTACAACATGATAGCACAGCACTACAAATAAAGTTATAGTTTGCAAACAAAGTTACAATATGATAGCACTACAAATAAAATTATAGTTTGCAAATGCAGTCAGTAAAGAGAGTTGTTGGTTAATCTGAACCCTAAACCTAAACCCTGAAACCCTAAACTAAACATAAACGTAAAGCTAAACATGAAATCATAAACCCTAACCAAAACCCTAACGTAAACTAGAACCTAAAACCCTACACGATAAACCTCCTTAAACCCTATACCGTAAACATAAACGTGAGAGGTGGTGACAACGTGAGAGCATGGGACATGTAACAACATCATGATCATGCAAGTGCAGTCTCCCACTGTCAGGTTGAATCTATGGTTTTGACCACCATAGCATTCGCCCCTTATCGATGTGCCCCTGGCAGCCCTGACGGCGTATATATGCAAAGTGGGATCGTATTCCTCTGCTTCCTGATTGCATGCCTCTGCCTCCGCTATAGCAAGCTGCTTGGTAGCAGCTGCACCCCAACAGTGGCCGGCGTTATATGCATCCCTTGCACGGGTCCATCGATCCACAAAGTGTGCGTTGGTTTTCCAAAATGAGTACTCCAAGACAGCCGAAATTGGCATAGCACAGATGCCCTTAATAACATTGTTGAACACTTCCGAGATGTTCGTTGTCATCATACCATACTGACAACCACCTTCATCGTATGCCTGTGCCCACTTTGTCTTGTGTTGCAACACGTCCAACCACTTATTACCCAATTCATTCATCAGTCCCCTAAGCTCCGTCAACTTGACCTCGAAGTCCCTCTTCTCCAAACATCCACACAATAGCTTGAACTTTTTTGTGAGATCTTCCCTATGGCATTGCTTAAAGAAATTAGTAGCTAAGTAACGCATGCACCACCTATGCACCACATCCAAGTGTCCATCAAGTCTGCTCGTCACAGCATTCAGAATCTCGCGGTGCCTGTCTGAGACAATGCAAACAACTTGTCCAGGCCTAACGAGGCATAGCCAAACTATATCCATGAACCATTCCCAGCTTGCATTGTTCTCACCCTCTGTCAGTGTGAATGCTAATGGAATCAGCTGGTCCTCAGTGTTAATACCCACGGCGAGCATCAAGGCACCATAGAACTTTCCAGTTAGGAACGTGGCATCAATTGATATGAGAGGCCTACAATGCTTGAAGGCCTCTTTGCATTTCCCAAATGAATAATACACCTACCGAAGAACATATTTCACAACCCCTCCATCGAGTTCCGTTCAATTCCCGTGGAAAGGATAAACTCCATGCCTAGATTCTTGGCCTGCATAGCGGTTAGGATTCGAGGAAGCAACCTGTAAACCTCCTTCCAATCACCCCACTGTAACTACATCACTCTTTACTTTGCCCTCCATGCTTTCCTGTACTTCATGTGGTACTTAATGAACCTGAAGATAACCTCAATGAGGGTTGTGACGGTTACATCAGGATTGGCAGCCACAACCCCGGTAATGTGCCTTGCAATGAAATTAGCAATCACTTGATGGTGCTCCCCCGACACTCGAGCAGTCCCACAAGAGTGAGGCTGCTTCACGTTCACTATTTTTTATTGCTTGTCCCTAGTTTTGCACCCCCCATACCTTCCATCCGCACCCCTTTCGCACCTCATAGTATACCTCTTGTTCGCATCGAAGTGTGTCACTATGAATGGTCTATGGTGCCGCACGGAGTATTCTTGTAGCCAAACCTTCATATCATCCATGCTTGAAAATAATATGTTCTTACATATTACGTCATTATCAGAGTCTGCAATGCCATTTCGGCTCTTCAACCCATTAGCACAAATGGCTTTATCAACCATTCTAACATCATCGAATGCATGCACTGATGGGACCTCACCCAAAAAAACTACGAAGAACCCACCCTTTCTCATAGGAGAAAAGCAGTGCGGGAAACTCGTTTTCGGTAGAGCTCCATCCTTCGTCAGACTCCACTTCACGGATTGTTCTATCTCTGACACCTCCTCCTCAAGCTCATTATTCATTACATCGCCATTGAAATCAGTCATGGGGTCACTAACATGTTGCAGCGAACAAACAGGCACATTTGACAGATCCACGAATGAGGGCATCGTTGTTATGAATGACGCCAACGAACTCTTCGGAAGGTTGCTTCTCTATTGGGGGCCTTGCGAAAGATGAAGAGCATATTCTAGTTCGTCCATGTTCCTATTCACCACATCCATATTATTTGCCACATTCTCTACGACGATTATTCTTTACACCGCCACTTCCAATGACCAGACCTGAGATGCAAGCACAACATCCTTGTACGTGTCCCAATCATCGTCGGACAAGATTGGCACCAAACAGGTGTGCACCTTACAGCCCACACCAACATCACATCGCCCCTACAGTCCGACAATGACTCCTGGCTTATCCCATCCAAAGGTCAACTTAATCCTAGTCACAAGAGTTTGAAAGTCTGGTGATTCGCGAAACAAAAGAACGGTCACTTCCTTGCCTCCAACTCGACATCACTACCCATTTCGCTAATTGACCCACTGGTAAATACATGTACAACTGTCCATCTACATCCAACAAAATACTACGGGCCTGTTTGGAACAGAGGAATTTCACAGGAATGTTGCAGGAATTTTGCAGGAAACAGTTCAATTCCCGCAGGAATCGGGAAAAATTCCCGCATTCCAAACAGGGCCTACAAAGTCAGTACCGCAAGCCTAGTATGATAGTATGACTATACTACCAAGTATGATAAAATTCATAATATTGTTTCATCATACGTACATACAGCAAGCCTAGTGGGCTACTACGACGCATGGTTGGTACTAGAAAGCCTATTGGTAACAAATTTACTATGCGTTACTGCAATCTAGTGGTAATCCCGAGTAGGACAACCTACAATAAGGCCATAAGATCATCTCCATCAGTTCCCATCTCGCCTGGCTCTCACTCAAAATAAGATTGGTACGTGGGTGGTTAACCTCACTAAAATTCACCCACCCATAGTGAATACATAAATCAGGCACGACCTATTAGTGTGGAGCACACCCACTAAGGTTCACTTCCAAACTGATTGTACAACCTATGTTCACAACTATTTGCCACACTCTAACCTTTGCAATCGAACTTTTCCAACTTGGACCATCAGTATATTTCAAAGCATTTGGAATGGCTACAAAAAATTTTATAATTTCATATGGCCGTTGTTTACTTCTAAATAGTGAAGATCAAAGTTTAAAAAGTTTAACTATGATAAATAAACATCTATCATTGTTTACTGGAGTGCACTAGTCACAAATAGAGAGGTGAAACCTATTAAGGCCTACCATCCAACACAAATATCCTCACTATGCACCTCTCCCCTTCTCATTTCCCTTACATGTACACTCATATTATTGATCCTCCATATCACACTATTCATCTATATCCCATCATCCCTCCATCTTCTATGACCAAACCCATAGCTCTCAACACCCCTGGCCCTCCAAAGCATTCACTCTTAGACAAAACCTAGCCTGCCAGTCAAGCTTAGCAACCCTTCTTTGGAATAGATATAAACCCTCCGCTCACTAAGCCTATCATTTCTCCAATCATAAACTACTCCAACTCTATTTCCATCCATCCTACCAAGGTCAAAACCAACGGTATTAGTGTTAACATGAATCTAGCACCACATATGTACAAGTATTTATATGGACATTTTTATGTGCACAAAATAATTTGAATAATCCCTACATTTTAAGCGTGCTCCGAATGGTGTGTTGGAGAAATAAGAGAGAAGACCGGTGTAATTAAGGTGAAGAAATAAAATTAAGAAGATTGTTGATATAATTAATCTTATTTTTGGTAGAACCCGTTTATTTTGGAGAGTTTGTGTCATATTTAGGAAGTATTAGTTATGAATACTAGAGTTAGTTTGTAAACCCTACTGGATACATAGAGTTTTCGTTGAATACAATTAATTATTTGCTCAGAATGAAACGGTACACATAAATCAGTTTTAGTGAAGAGAAAAAAATAAAAAAGCAGTACTTAAAAAATAGATCTACTGTTGTTCGCGTCATGTGTTCTCTCTCCAGCAGGGATGCACCTTTGCATGAGCACAGGAAGTAGTTCCATCGTGTCAACAGTTGGCATGTCACATTGTAGGGTCCCACAGGAACAGTCAGCATGACCCACGGAGCAGACTCAGGTTAACATGCAGTTGCAGTATCGACTACAGCAATCTCGGTTGAGAGACAAGGAGAACAGATCTAAATTATCTTTAAGAAATTTTAATTATAAATAAATCTATGAACAAGGAGAACAAATCTAAAAACTAATAAAATATCGTTTCATGATGTTTTCTCAATTATTCTCTAATAATTCTCTGTTAATTAGTTGCATGGATTACTTTGGTGATTATTATTTCTCAACACACGTTATCAACATGAATAGCTCTACAAGGTGTATTAATGCAAACATCAAACTAGTCTATTACACATTGCAATCTCGTAGATCAATCTAGATTGAAAGTGTATTTGTTGCAATGCCATGATTAGATTGAAAGTGTATTTATTGCAATGCCATGATTAGGGCCTCACTCATTTCGGCTTAAACTTGTAGTTTCTAGCTTATTTTTCACTATTCCTAAATTTCGTCTTTTTTCTGACTTTTTAGCTTTTTTGGGTTTTTTGCCGGTTCTTTTTTCTCATATTCGTTTGCGTTATCCGTGATGGGCTAACCTATTTTTTCATTTTTCATTTTTTTTAAATTTAGTTACACCAAATAAACCATCATTAGCTATAGTGCAATTTCAGACAGCTACAGTGCAATTTCAGCCATAAACCAGCTTATTTCAACCTAACCAAGCAGCACCAAGATCAGTAGTGTTCTAGTTGATTCTAATTGCATATTGATCTATAAATTATTAGCATGATTATTCATCTTTATAATTTGGTAGATTGAATATCTAGGTTCTTGATCGGAATGCCTGGTCAGGTTAGAATCGAGATTGATTAGAGAGAAGAAGAAAAATCTTGCAAATATACACGCATGGTTTCGGCAGAATGCTGTAGGGAGTCAAGCCGGTCGCTGACATTGCCAAGACGCTTGTCGCTTGAAGCCGTCGACGCCGACGAGCCGCCGCTTGCCTGAAGCCGCTATGCTGCCGCTCATCGGCCGCCAATGCCGCCTTCGAACCACCGCACCCGAAGTCGAGCCCGAGGCTGCCTCCGCACCCGGTCACCCCTGTGCACGCTGCCCAAAGCCTCCAGCCGCCACTTGGATTTGACTGCCAGAGCACATGGGAGCTGCTGCATTCTCCATGCCTAAGGCCGACCACCGAGAACCGACCGTCGCCTCTGCGTACACCAAAGAAAACACAGACTCCGCACTCGAGGCCGCCGCTGGGAGCGCTACTTTCTCTGTGCCTGAGGCCGACTGTCGGGAGCCAGCCGCCACCTCCACGCCTCAGAGAGAAGATGCAAACCCGCACCCAGAGAAATCGTCGTGCCCGCCGACTCCGCGCCCACCGCACCTGGTCGCCTTCGCGCGTCAACCCGAAGCTACCATGGCCCGGCCTCCTTGGCCACCGCTCGCAATCGCCAAGAAATGGGGGAACCAGTAGCTAGGGTTTTAATCCTAGCCATCGGCCTTTTCTTTGGGCTGACGAGGCACATGGGCCAAATGGACTGAACCTGGCCTAATCGTGCATAAAATAAAAAAAGAATGAAAAATCTGGCTGGCCACTTTTCAGTTTAGTCCCTGGAGTTTAGGAAAAAATAGAGAAATCTGTTGAATAATGCGATAATATTCTAAATTTTTGACGCTAAAGTTTGTCAATATAGCAAATAAATCCAGTAGACCGACTTTCTCTCTAAAAATTATTCTTAGATTGTATGAGCTTTATTACAATCTTATTATAACTTTGATGTTATCATGTTTTGTGGATTTGTTTTCTTTAGTATTTTGTTTCTGCTTATTAGTAATTCCAAAAATTGCTTATTAATTAGCATAAATTCATTAAAAATTATTAGGAAATTCTAGAAAATCCTAAATAATGTCTACTAATAGAAAAAAAATCCATACCTTACTAATTTAGCAATATTTATGCATTTTTACCTATCATAAATTTAGAAGTTTGCATGAATAATGTAGGAAATGTTTGACATCGCTAAGGGGTTTGCTGAGCTCACCTTGGGCAGCAGCAACTACCTCACATGGGCAATAGATGCTAGGATCAACTTGACAGCTCAGTCGTAAGGCGGTGCCATTACCCAGCCAACATTTGGGGCTCCTACCATTTTTGAGGCCATCAAATATGCGGCACTGCACTTCTTGAGGCACCACATCGAACCAGACCTGAAGTCTAAATACCTGCTAGAAGAGGACCTGTTGGCATTGTGGAATTCCCTGAAGGCAAGGTATGACCAACAAAGGTTCATCAGGCTACCTGAAGCACAACGTGAGTGGACCAACATAAGGTTCCAGGACTTCAAGAAGGTGTCAGCATATAATTCTACCAAACTCAGGTTCTGTAACCAGAATGCTACATACACTGAGATGATAGACAAGACATTGAACACTTTCCACCCCACCCATCAGACACTCCAGCAGTAGTACCGTCAGGCCAAGTACAAGAAGTACTCAGAAATGATTACCACCCTTTTCAAGGCCGAGAAGAATGATGAGTTACTAATGAAGAACTATCAGACTCATCCCACTGGGTCACAGCCACTGCCAGAAGCTCATGCTAATTTTTAGAAGACCAATGGTGGCCAGGGCCACGGAAAGGGACCCAAGCGAAAGGGTGGGTAGTGGAAAAAGCTAAATGTGTAGAAGGAAAATGGTAAACTCTGTTGGATGGGGCAAGGGAGAGGAGAGCAACAAAAGCTAGACTTGGGCAACAAGTCAGCCCACCCCTGCGCCTTACTATAGGTGCGGATGTATGGATCATTGATCTTGTACTTGCTACACTCCGAAGCATCTAGTAGATCTCTACCAGGAGTCCATTGGCAAGAGCAAGAAGGTATCGGGAAAGAAGGAAGAGTCACTTTGTCGATCAGCCTGATGCTGGTAAGGGTGATGCACCGAATGCAAAAATGGAGCTCTACACTATAGCAAGGAGTGATCACATGGAAATTGACCTATATGGCAACTTGCAGTAGTCCATAGGTAGCTCCCCCCAGGCAACTCCAGATGTCATATTTTTCCTTAAGTTTGCTTTACTAGTTTAGGTTATTTTAGAGAATAATGGATTCTTTATACTCTTGCAGAGCATTAATTATGTAGAATTTAAATATTATTCTAGGTGAATAAATTTGGTTGCCTATTCTTTTTAGCTTTATTCATATTGAATTATTGTTTAATTATATTATGCTCTATATAGAACAACTCCTTAAATCCGATGGCATGGAAGGAGATTTGTCTGGTAGACAGTGGAACTACCAACTCAATTATAAGGGATACCAAGTATTTCCAAACATTAACCAAGAAAACCGGAAATATCATGACCATCGCTAGAAGTGATGCTCTAATCGTTGGCACTGGAAGGGTCACACTCATTCTCCTTATAAGTACCTGAATAATGATAGAGGATGATCTCCTATATCCCGAATTAAAGTGTACCTTATTAAGTTTCAAGGATATTCGCTTGAACGATCTCCACGTAGAGTTGATAATAAAGGGGGTACAGAATATCTCCTCCTGACTAAGTCTGACGGTGATTAGAAACGAGTAGTTGAAAAACTTCCCTCCGTCTTATCTAGGTTATATTATACCTACATCAAACCTAAAGAATATGTTGCAATGAAAATAAAATATAAAAAATCGGAGTCCTTTAAGATCTGATACAATCGATTAGGGCATTCTAGGGTAGGAATGATGAGAAAAATTATAAGCAATTCTATTGATCATAACCTAAAAACTCTATCCTTTCCTAAACCTGAAGATTTCATGTACCCAGCCTGTGCCAAAGAAAAACTGATAACTAGACCCTCTTATCTAAAAATTAAGGGAGAATCATCTATTTTCCTGGAGAGAATGTAGAGTGATATCTGTGGACCTATTCAACCTGTTGGGTCCCTTTAGATATTTTATGGTGGTATTAGATGCTTCTACTAGATGGTCCTATGTATGTCTGTTGTCTACTAGGAAACATGGCTTTGCTAAACTAATAGCACAAATTATTAGATTACGAGCAAACTTTCCAGATGAAAGGATTAAGTCCATTAGAAAGGACATTACCGATGAGTTTACCTCTAGGGCATTTAATGACTACTGTTTAGCTTTAGGCATTAAAGTAGAGTACTCAGTACCACACGTCCACACTCAGAATAGCCTTACAGAGTCATTCATTAAACGAATTAAGCTTATTGCCAGGTCATTATTGTAGAATTGTATGCTTTCCACTAGATGATGGGGCCATGCAGTGTTGCATGTTGTCGCACTAATAAACTTATTGCCAGGCCACTTTTGTAGAATTGTATGCTTTCCACTAGATGATGGGGCCATGGCATCGATTATGATGGAACTTATTCTCCTGTCATGAGTGGAATAACATTCCAATATTTAATATAAGTGGCAGCAAGTATGACTTTAAGTATGCAATTAATAAATGTAGTGACCACATATTTATATGGGTCACTGGATTCGGAAATTTATATGAAAGTCCCAAAAGGAGTAAAGATTCCGGATCCAAATAAAATAAATCGCAACATGTATAGCATCAAATTGGAAAGGTTGTTGTACGGATTAAAACAGTCCGAAGGAATGTAGCACAACCGGCTTAGTGAATTCCGTTTGAAGAGATGGTACACTAATAATGAGGATTGTCCCTGTGTATTCATAAAGAATTCCAAGAATGGATTTTGTATTGTCTTAGTGTATGTCGATGATTTGAATATCATCGGAACGACAGAGGACGTAAAGAAAGCAAGTTCCTATCTTGTTAAGGAGTTTGAAATTAAGGATTTAGGTCGAAACAAATTTTGCTTAGGCTTGTAGCTTGAGCACCTCTCTAGAGGGAATTTAGTACACCAATCCTTTTATATCAAGATGAGGAACTTTAACATGGATAAGTCACATTCATTATGAAATCTGATGGTGGTCCAATCCTAGAAGCGGATAAAGATCCTTTTAGACCAATGATGGAAAATGAGGAAATTCTTGGGCCAGAGGTTCCGTATTTAAGTGTCATTGGGGCACTAATGTATCTTGCTAATTACACAAGGTCGAACATTGCTTTCATAGTTAACTTACTAGCCAGATACAGCGCAACTCGAACACGAAGACATTGGGTTGGCATTAAAACTCTCCTCATGTAGCTTTACGGTACATAAGATCTTGGGTTGTTTTTTTTTTTTGAAGAATCAAGATTTGACTATGGTTAGACATACATATGCATGTTATCTGTCTGATCCCCATAATGCAAATCCCAGACATTATTTATATTTGTTTGTGGTGGTACAACCATTTCTTGGCAATCATTTAAGCAAACCTTAGTAGCTACGTCTACTAACCACTCAGAAATAATCACTTTGTATGAAGCCTCACAAGAATATGTTTGGCTCAGGCGAATAATTAGCCACATCAAGAAGTCATGTGGCATAAACACCGTCAATGACCCTCACTATTATCTATGAAGATATTGCAGCTTATGTGGCACAGGTGTAAATAGGCTACGTTAAAATTAATATCACGAAGAATATTACTCCTAAATTCTTTTATCCTCACAAACTCCAAAAGTACAAAGAGATAAATATATTGAAAGCTGGGCTTGTGATAATCTGGCATACATATTTATAAAAACTCTTCTAGAAGCACGTGCAAGGCATAGGGATAAGATGACTCAGCAAATTACAAGGTTCAGGGGAGTAAATCCCTAAATCATAACCCTTATATGGCCATAAAGATCTCATGTTGTACTCTTTTTTCCCTTTGTGAGTTTTTCTAAAAAAAGTTTCATGTGAAGGTTTTAATGAGGCAATAAGTGCGGCACAAGAAACGAATGCGATGTACTCTTTTCTCTTTCCTTTTTCACTGGGTTTTTGGGAGGAGTTTTTAATGAGACATGTGCATGTCGTGGTATTCGCCCAAGTGAGAGTGCTACAAAACCTAGAAGATTTTGCTATGAGCAATTACAAAAACTACTCCTAAGAGGTTTTGACTATAAATAGTTTGACTATAAATAGATAAATCTATATATATAAGGAGAACAGATTTAAAAATTAATAAGGACTTCGTTCACTGATGTTTTTCTATAATGATACTATATTGGTTGGTTGCGTAGGCCACAGCGATGATAATTATTCATCACCAGGCCCGTCGATGGCCATGTGCGAGGTGTTCTACCGAACAGGGCCCCCAAAAGGAATGGGCCCCCAATTCTCCAAGTTTTCCAGGCTTTTGGCCTTTTTATGTGTTGGTGATGAAGCTGAATCGTCGATCTCTTCAACTTCTACGCTGCCGCAAGGAACCGCGTACATTAGCCGCGATGTCCGTGACCGCGATACTGCGACGGCGCCGAGTGACGAACTGACGATCCACGACGGCACTGAGTCACGATCGCTGGCCCCCTCTATCTCTGCCGGTGCCCGCCGACGCCGCCGTGATCCAGACGCTCGTCTCCATAGCAATTTCTTTTGCAGCTTCCGTGCAGGTGCTGGCCGTTGTCTGTGTGTTTTGTTTCATCTCCTGGATACTAAGCAAATTCCTATTTCCTACTTCCTAATTTCATTTTCCTTATAGTGATCGCTATGAATGAATGGTGATTAGCTAATGCGTTTGTAAAACAGGATTACACGAAGGCCTTCATCTTCAACATCATGTCTTCTAGAAATAGAAAATATGATTCTGGTGCTGAGAAGCGTAAAAAAAGACAGAGACTAGAAGCAGCAGCTCAATCTCAAAAGGGTGCTCTTGATAGATTTGTTCTGAGAGAAGCTTTAGATGCTAATGTTTATGACAATAATGGTGATGATACAGTACAGGTAGAGGCCCCCGCTGAAGAAATTGAGGTTGAGGCTCCCGCTCCTGAGGCCCCTACTGAAGAAATTCAGGTTGAGGATCCCACTCCTGATGCCAATGTTTATGATACTCATGATAGTCCTCGGGATGACATAGAAAATTCTGAGACTCCCAACATCAATAATTCTTTTCAGCCTGATATATTTGATCCAAGAGTTTGGGACTCACTGGATCCTAGTATGATTGATATTTTGGTGCAAAAGGGTCCTAAAAGAGATTTGTCATTTGAGCATGGTCCTAGAGATAAATTGTCTAGAAGGTTTTCTGCATTATCTTACACTAGAGTTCTGTCAAATGGAGAAAAGTGTGATAGAGAATGGCTTGTATACAGTAAAGAGCTTGACAAAGTATTTTGCTTTTGCTGCAAATTGTTAAGAAAGGGGCTCGTTAGAGGTCAATTAGCAAATGATGGTTATAATGATTGGATTCATCTTGCCACCAGACTTAGAGAACATGAAACTAGTAGAGAACATGTCACAAATATGGCTACATGGTATGACTTGCGTCTCAGGTTTCAGAAGAATCAAACAATTGATAAAGTCGCTCAAAGAGAACTTGAAAAAGAAAGGGAGCACTGGAGAAAAGTTTTGCTGAGGATTCTTTTGATTGTTAAATTTCTAGCAGAACATAATATAGCATTTCGTGGCAGCAATAGTAGGTTGTACCAAGACAACAATGGCAATTTCTTAGGATTGGTTCAAATGTTGGCTGAATTTGACCCAGTTATTAAAGAGCATGTTGACCGCATCACCAATGATAAAATTCGTGATCATTATCTTGGTCCTTCCATCCAGAATGAGTTAATAAATTTGCTAGCTACTGCAATCAGATCTGCAATTATTAAAAGGGTAAAAGAAGCAAAGTATTTCTCAGTTATACTTGATTGTACTCCTGATGCAAGCCATCAAGAACAGATGTCTTTGATAATAAGGTATGTGGACACATCTTCAGATTGTGTTTGTATTGAAGAATCTTTCTTAGGTTTTTTGGAGGTGAATGATACTACTGGGCAAGGATTGTGTGATGTTCTACAAGAGGAATTGAAGAGTCTTGACCTTGATATTGACAACATGAGAGGACAGGGATATGATAATGGGTCAAATATGAAAGGAAAACATCAAGGGGTACAGAAGAAAATTTTGGATATAAATCCAAGAGCTTTTTATTCAGCATGTGGTTGTCATAGTCTAAATTTGACTCTATGTGATATGGCAAAGTCTTGTCGTCAAGCAACAGGTTTTTTTGGGATTATCCAGCGCATCTATACAACATTTGCTAATTCTACAAAGAGGTGGCAAATTCTTAAAGATAACATCAGTGGACTTACTGTCAAGTCTGTGTCATCTACTCGTTGGGAGAGTCGTGTTGACAGTGTGAAGCCTATAAGGTTTCAGATGCCAGAAATAAGGGAGGCATTACTACAGGTGGCTGAAAGTGATAATGATCCATTGAAAAGTAGTGAAGCTAAATCGTTGGCAGAAAATGAACTTGCTAGCTTTGATTTTGTAGTGGCAATAATCATTTGGTATGAAATATTATCTGCTGTTAATTTGGTCAGCAAGCAGCTGCAGTCAAAAGATATGCAAATTGATACTGCAATTGAGTCAGTGCAGGGGCTGATTTCCCTTTTCCAAAAATACAGAGAAACTGGCTTTTCCAAAGCATTGGAAGCTGCAAAAGAAATTGCTATGGAGATGGATATTCATCCAGATTTTCGCACCAAGCGTCAAATCAAAAGAAAAAGACAGTTTGATGAGGGTGTGGATGACACATCTACTGTTTCGCAATCTCCAGAGGAGTCATTTAGGACCACTTATTTTATACCTGTGGTTGATCAAGCTATAACTTCACTTACCAACAGATTTGAACAATACCAACACTATGAGAAAACTTTTGGCTTCTTGTTTACATCAGATAGGCTTCGATCCATTGATGAAGACAATTTGATGGCTGCTTGTGTTAATCTTGAGAATGCCCTTAAGAGTGGGATACATAAGGATATTGATGGACGAGATTTGTGTGGGGAGTTAATTTTTCTTCAGAATGCCCTTAAGGATTCTATGGGTCCTCTTGATATTATGAAGTTTCTAAACAAGTACAGTGGCCTGTATCCTAATGCTACTATTGCATATAGAATATTGTTAACTATTCCTGTGACCGTTGCATCTGCGGAGAGGAGTTTTTCTAAACTCAAGTTGTTGAAATCCTACTTGCGTTCTACTATGACACAAGAAAGACTCAATGGGTTGGCGACGATTGCACTTGAAAATGATGTCTTGGAGACGATTAATTATGAAGAAATAATTGGAGATTTTATTTCGAGAAATACTAGACGGATGATGCTTTTCAGTAGAACTTGAGGTCAGTAATAGTTTTCTTATTTCAGTTTATGTTTGTCATTCTACATATTGTATGAAAGAAGACATATTTAAGTTATTAGTTACATATTTGATGAGTGAAAATATATATCAATTTTATTTGCCATTCAATTTTTTTAAAAAAATTGGGCCTCAATTTACATTTCGAACATGAGCCCCAAATTTTTGGAGACGGCCCTGTTCATCACAGAACGCCCCACCAGCATTTTTCTCCTCCACTGTGCACTGGTTGCTGTCGTGTGTGACTGATGAGCCTATGACCACGTCATGGTGACAACCGCGCGGAGGAAAAAAAAAACTGGCATAGAAAGTCAGAAACCTCTTATTTTCTCTTCTTCTGGAGCTTCTTCTGTACTCTTATTTTCTCTTCTTCTGGAGCCTCTTATTTACTACGTCAACATCATGCATGTAGCATGCAAATTATTTTTTAAGAATGCCGTATAAATCGATAAATTGGCCATGTTGAATAACTTCGCGAATAGAATCTTACCACAACTAGCTTAACATTTTAAAACTGAAATGCAGACTTTTATGAGCATGTTGACATCTGCCCACCTTTGCATATGTTATGCTATCATTTACTTGATAAAATGCATCCAAAAAATGTTGAAATGCGTCCAAATTTAAAATACGAGGTATTTTCTTTACTCAATAGCGGGGTAACAATATTAATGGATGGAGCTCGAAATACGATCGATGATTCGGCTTTGCTGGAGGCACGTCGCTCATGAGGCGCTGACAAAATGGAAGCTTCACCTATTAATCTTTTAGAAATTCCACCAAAGCAAATCACAAAAGCATTTTATCTAGCTGGATGAATTAATATTGCGTAGCTTTTTTAAAGCAAAAAACTTGCACATTAAGGCAGTAAAGAGAAAAGAAATTCAATCTTCTAGAAGGAGAAAGTGTTTTCTTTGCATCGATCCATCATCCATGGCGATGGGAATGGGAGACGCATACTCCGTATATATTAGAATTTTTTGTAAATATTTCATTTTTTATTTGAAATAATAGAAATATACCCACGTGAACATTTTTTACAGAAATAGACTTCAGTCATCTAACCGTCGGGCGACTAGAACCTATCGCTCAACGGTCACGTGACACGCAAGCAATCTGCTGGCCGTTAGGCGACAAGTTGCAGTCACCTAACGTTTTGGCGACTGCAGCATGTTGCCCAGCAGCTGGGCGACAGCAATTGCAGTCGTTCGGCTGTGCAACGATTGCAAACAAGAGGGTTAACCCAGTCGTCTCACGGTTCGGCAACTGGAGTCTATTTCTGTAAAAAAAATATTCGTGCAGGTATATTTCTGTTATTTCGAATAAAGAATGGATTATTCATGAAAAAAAATTCTATATATTATGTGCTCGAGAGGCAGCCTCCTATCCAGCAACCGCAGCCGCGCAATGGCGCAGCCGTCGCCCTCCAGCCCCTGCCTCCGCGTCCTCGAAACCGCCGCCGTCACGCCCTCCGGCCCCGCCCTGCCGGCGTCCTCCCTCCCGCTCACCTTCCTCGACTTGCAATGGCTCCACTCCCCGCCCATCGAGCGCCTCTTCCTCTACCGCCTCGCCCCCGACGCCGACATCGCCGGGATCCTCGCCGGCCTCAAGGCCTCGCTCTCCGTCGCTCTCCGAGTCTTCTTCCCGCTCGCCGGCCACGTCCGCCTCACCCCCGGCACCGCCAGCCGCCGCTACGACCTCTTCTACCGGCCTGGAGATGGCGTCGCCTTCACGCTCGCCCGCTACGACGCCGACGTCCACGACCTGGCGTCCGACCAACCCAGGAAGGTCGCGGAGATGGCCAGCCTCGTGCCGCGCCTGCCCGACGGCGGGGCGGTTCTCGCCGTGCAGGCCACCGTGCTGCTCCAGAACCGTGGTCTCGCCCTCGGCGTCACCGTGCACCACGCCGCCTGCGACGGTGCGGGCTCCACCAGCTTCCTCCACACCTGGGTGGCCGCCTGCGCCGGCGCGGAGTCGCCGACTCCGCCCCCCGTCATCGACCGGACGCTCATCGCCGACCCCAAAGGCCTCTACGATCACTACACCGAAAACCTGCCAACCACCGAGGAGATAGAGTTCATCAAGATGTCCCCAGACCAGCTCCTCGCCACGTTCACACTGTCCCGGGAGCTCCTGCAGAGCGTGAAGGACGCGGTCGCCAGCGAGGCCGCGCGGCGTTGCCGACCGCCGCCGCGGTGCTCCACGCTGGTCGCCGCCTTGGGCTTCATCTGGTCCTGCTACTGCCGAGCCAAAGTGGAGGCTGGCACCGAGCCACCCGCCTACTTCATAGTGGCTGTCGACCACCGGCCATGGATGAAGCCGCCCGTCCCGGCGACGTACTTGGGCAACTGCATCGGCCCAGGCATCGGCGCTGCGCCCAAGGAGGAACTCGCCTCGCCTGGCGCGGGCGGCCTCTTGACGGCGTGCTCAGCGATCGCGGCGGGCATCGAGAAAGCGTTTGCGTCGCCGGATTGGGAGACGCTGATGGAGCGCGTCAAAGCGGTGGGAGCGCGCGGGGTGCTGTCGGTGGCGGGGTCGCCGAGGTTCCGCGTGTACGGCCTCGACTTCGGGTTCGGGCGGCCGGCCAAGGTAAACATCGTGTCCGTGGCGAGGACCGGCGCGCTGGCGGTGGCGGAGGCGCGCGACGGCGGTGGCGGCATGGAGTTGGGCGTCTCTCTGCCGCCGGCTGGCATGGAGAGGTTCCAAGGGTGCTTCGCGGAAGCCATCGAGTGCCTGTCATCACAGTACAATTGAATTATTAATTGTACCCTGTACCGTGCATGTATGAATGAACTATCGTTTTGAATTTTTTTTATGTGTTTAGCTCTTGTGCGTTGTTTTTCTTGCACTTCCAGCATCGCGTCCCGATCATTTCCGCTTACGCACCTGACTTTTGGTTTATTTTTTACTATTTATAAATTTCGTTTTTTTTTTAATTTTTGGTTATTTTGAACTTTTTTGCCGATTCTTTTTTTCCCGTATTCGTCAACGTTGCCCGTGATGAGTTAACATATTTTTTTTCTATTTTTAAATTTTTTTAAATTTAATTATGCTAAATAAGTTACTTTTAACTACAATGCAATTTTAGCTATAAACTACTATTTTTCAGTTCAACCGAATATGACCCTTGTTTTGCGATTTTAGTCCTCTCCTAACCACGGAAGAACCCGGACGTAACACGTGGTACGTCCCATGATCCTGGAGTATGGCACTGTGGCCCGAGCATGGGACCGACGGCGACCACGGTAGCTTCAGGTGGGGCTGCTGGCCCGGCGCTGGCGTCGGGGGAAAAATTCTAATATGCAAGGTGATATAAACGAGTTGATGTAACAAGTCAATAAGACGGTGACACGTGACAGTATGTATAGCAGCTATTAAAAATAATATTTTCGTACAACTACAGTGACAATAAATACTAACAGACATTAAAAAAATAATATTTTTGTACATCTACAGTACCACTATAATACCGTTACAGTGTTTTCTTTTACCCACGTGGTATCCTTGGATTGACTTGTGACGCAAACCCATCTGTGCAACTGTGTCACAGTAAAATCTCTCGGCGTCGGGGAGATGCTACGCCAAGTGGCCGGGACAGGCCAGGCCCCTCCAGCTTCCCCCGTCCGCGGAATTGACGGTGAGTTAAAGCATTAGGTGCAAGAATTGTACACCTTCATGGTTTTCCAGAAGCTCGTTGCAAGGGCTGCCTGGCTGGTCTCGTAAGTTTCAACATCAACTCGAGTTCACGAATATTCCAAACCTTGTGCCAAAAGATTGGCATAGTGCATCATTGCAACCACGCTCCACCATTTCCATTTTTTATTTCTGGTGCAAGAATAACAGACTATGTAGCAATACTTACAAATTGAGATCTCCACCCAAACCTAGGATTCAAAACACAGGAAATTATACTACCAGATTTGGTAGTGCACATTTAGGCTTAAGTTTATGGCTTTTGAATTTTTTTGGTACTGTTTGGCACTGTTTGAGTCTTTTTTTTATTGTAACTGCTATACGCTTTTTTGGCATAATTAAAATTAAAAAAAATTAAAAATAGAAAAACAAGACTTGAAGTGGAATTAAATACATAAACAGAAGCTAGTGCACAAAATTAAAAATCCACTTATACATTACAATCACCAACCAAGAAGGAATGTGATGATGATGCAGTCCGGTTTGTCACCGGCTGGCCTTTTGCCACCATAAACAAGACTTGAGAGCTAACACTCTACCCCCACTGTAATGTTTGTTTCCTTCCCAATTAATTAAGCACATAAAAACAACATTTGGACTGATCGCTCTCACTTAATCCAATCCTTTTCCACTCTAAACAACTTTTGCTTTTAACTTCTAGAATATGTTAGCTTTTCAATTTCGTCTTTTTAAGCTTTTTCTTTTTTATTTTTTTCTTTTATTCCTTTTAATTGTCTATGATGATATAACTTTTTTATTTTTTTTAAATTTAATTACTCGAAAAAACTAACAGCTATTATGATATATTTTCAATCGCTACAGTACATTTTAAGCCATAACCCAATCGCTAAGTCATTTAGGATGTGTTTGGTTGGAGAGATAGGGTGGGATGGGATGAGATAGTTCCTTTGACCAAGCCTATCTCTGTGTTTGGTTGGAGGGATGGGGTGGGATGGAATGATCCAAAGTGGGATGAGCCTATGCAAATTTAGATAATATTCTTCTTAGATGCTGGACCATGTGGTTCCACTTTTTTTGTGGAACTATCTAATCCCATCCCACCTCATCCCTCCAACCAAACACATCCTAGAGCACTACCTTTACGACCATGTCACCATCTTACCCTTCATATTCCCGGTAAGCAACACATGCATCAAAATACTTTTAAACAAATCACACTGCCTAATGAATCAAACTGTCATTGGAATGCAATTAATTGTCGTACGTACTAGTCGTACTAATCCGAATTAATCAAACCGATAACAGCGAAGCGTGACAGCAAAAAAATATGTTCCTTTGCGTGAACGGATTTAAGAACCTCTGCAGTCTGCTAATTTGTCTGAAGCTTGAAGTGGAATTAAATACATAAACAGAAGCTAGTACTGAGCCACGTACCAACAGTGGTATATTATTAATTCATGGTTGGTGAGATTAATACTTCTCCGGTTCAAAAAAAAGTTGTTTTGGACATCAATATAATCTTTAAAATGTAAATTTGATCACTAACTACTACTGTAATATATTTATAAACCCAACAAAGTTATAATATTATAGAAGTATATTTCGAGATAAATCTATACATATGATTTTCGTGTATCTAATCTAAATACTTAAGAAGATATCAACAGCCAAAGTTTTAAAGTTTGCATTACAAAACGATTGATTTTTTAACCCGAAGGAGCAATGAAGGGGCGCATCAAGTCGGTTCCGTAGCCATGGATCAGAGTGACTAGCGAGTGAATTATTCAAAAAAATTTAGGATACTCCTGCTATACAAACGAAATGACTGTTCCTGCCAGCGAACCGTTCCGATTCGGATCCGGTCAGTACAACACCAATTCTGGTTTCTGGCTTATTTTTTACTATTCGTAAATTTCATCTTTTTCTGATTTTTTTTTGTATTTTTTGAGTTGTTTTACCGGTTCTTTTTTTTCCTGTATTCGTTTGCATTACACGTGAATGGGCTAACCTGTTTTTTTTTAAATTTTTTAAATTTAATTATACTAAATAAGTCACCTTCAACTACAGTGTAATTTCAGTCAACTACAGCAAAATAAACCATAAGCTACAGCCTAACCAATCACCACCTAATTTCTATCATCTCTGTCTACATTTAGAGCAGATTTGACCACGGGTGTTCGTTCGTATCTGGCACGTCCTCTCCTTGGCAGTGATAAAGCTGCCAACAAAAGCAGTGTGGCCTGTTGCTATGTCATTTTCTCGACGTGATAAGCAACCAGCAAGGGGAACAAGTCTGGTCCACGCCTATGTTCTGTGGACGGGGGCGTAGCATGCCTGCCCTTGGTCGGTGGCAATGGCAGAACAGTGAGCCCGGTCACCTGCCGCATCTCGCCAGGAGTTGTTGCGATCGTCACCGGTCCCGCGCTCGGGCCACCGTTCTCCCGCGGTTCGGGAGGGATGGTAAAAAATGGTAAGGGGGCTAAATCTAAAAAAGTGAACACAAGGTGTCAAATATATTTAAAAGTTCTATCATTTTGTTAATTATTAACATGTCAATGCTCACTTGGTGAAGTTGTCTTGGTATGAACATACAAATACTACCTCATAAGCAGTTTTTTAGAGGAATCTGAAGTTAGATCTTATTCGTATTGTCTTCTGCTTCTAGTTTTTGCTTAAAAAAAAGCAAAATCAAATACGAACATCCGGTTTCTCGAAGTAGCTTCGCCACTTCTCTCGCTACCGTCTTGCTCTTATTACGTGCACGCATCTCTTCCTCACTTTTTACACCATTCGTCCTCTCCTTCTAAAAACCATTTCTTTCAACTATTACGATTCATTTTTAAACAAAAACCATAAACTACAACAAAAAAAACCCGTAAAAGTCACTACAAACACTATTTAAACTGTGACTGCACGGCAAAACTCATGCAACATAGTATATGGGCTTGCCACGATCTCTCCCGTAGGGTCAGTTTATGGACGGGCTTTTGGCACAAGCCCAAACTGTGCATACAAGAAAAGCTGAAGCCCGATTCCACCAGCATATACATGTTGGGTTTTGCAGAACTGAACTTGTGTGCCATCTAGCTCTGCGACATCTTGCTCCGTGAGAGATGCTTTGGACGAGTACTGTGCCAGTTCAGGCCAACTTGTCAGTGATGCGAAATCCAGCATTTTTTCAGTTATAATACAGATGTTGAAAAAAGGAGGTGTGCAATCGATTGAGAATAGCAACAGAGGCCATATCAAATAAAAATTTTGATTGAAAAAAAGGAGGTAAGAGCAGAACGCAGTGATTGTTTTCAGCCCTTGGTAGATAGAGTTTGTCAAAGGATTAATGAGTGAAAAGAGAAGATGCAAAGGAAATTTTACTAAAAGCAGTGGCTCAGACAATTCCATTTGTAGGATCGAAAATAGCAATAGAGGAGGATGAATAATGCCTTAAAAATAGCCCCAAAGTATCCATACAAAGATTCTTCTCAGATAGCTATAGTAGCTAGGAAGAAGGAATAGATTTGCTCACTGGATGTCAGAAACAATTTTCTCGAAATGGAAGAAATCAGACAGGACTGAAAACTGAAGCAATGAAGATCACTAACAAAAACTTCACTGTAGACTCACCAAACTGACAGGAGTCTCCAAGCTCTGAATTTGCCAAAGAAGAAACATACCTGAATGAAAATAGAGGGGTACTAACTGAAAACTGCATTAATAGAAACTACAAAAGAAGACTAACAAACAGAGAGAATGCCGATCGTGTGCTGCTCTTCTTGGCTCAAATAAATCACAGACTTAAGCAAAATAGCTGACCTCCTTTCATGTTGAAACTGTTAGCCCAAAAAAAAAAACTCACGCGATCACACACACACACAAACTCACGCAATACTCTGAACAAGGACTTGACAAAAGATTGATACACGCATAAAGAAAAAATGCACAGAGATGACTCTTCCTGTTACGCCATCTCCCTCGCTTGAAAGATACTGCTTTCTGCAAGAGCAAGCAACTATGAACTGGAGAGAGAGATGAACACAAGATGAGGGAGCGAACTGCTGCTTTGGAACTGCTCATCTATTGCTTCATTCCATCGCTTATTTATAGCAACGGGACTGCACAGGCTTGACCGAACTGCTGATCGGAGCTAAACAAACAGCCTAAACATAGCCATTTTGATCCTATTTCTACGACACGTACCACATGCCTTCTCAACTAACTGCATGCATGCAACTAATCACTAATTGACTCAAGGACTGAAGCAGGAAAGATTCTATATATTATGTGCTCGAGAGCCAGTCTCCTATCCAGCAACCGCAGCCGCGCGCAATGGCGCAGCCGCCGCCCTCCAGCTCCTGCCTCCGCGTCCTCGAAACCGCCGCCGTCACGCCCTCCGGCCCCGCCCTGCCGGCGTCCTCCCTCCCGCTCACCTTCCTTGACTTGAAATGGCTCCACTCCCCGCCCATCGAGCGCCTCTTCCTCTACCGCCTCGCCCCCGACGCCGACATCGCCGGGATCCTCGCCGGCCTCAAGGCCTCGCTCTCCGCCGCTCTCCGAGTCTTCTTCCCGCTCGCCGGCCACGTCCGCCTCACCCCCGGCACCGCCAGCCGCCGCTACGACCTCTTCTACCGGCCTGGAGATGGCGTCACCTTCACGCTCGCCCGCTACGACGCCGACGTCCACGACCTGGCGTCCGACCAACCCAGGCAGGTCGCGGAGATGGCCAGCCTCGTGCCGTGCCTGCCCGACGGCGGGGCGGTTCTCGCCGTGCAGGCCACCGTGCTGCTCCAGAGCCGTGGCCTCGCCCTCGGCGTCACCGTGCACCACGCCGCCTGCGATGGTGCGGGCTCCACCAGCTTCCTCCACACCTGGGCGGCCGCCTGCACCGGCGCGGAGTCGCCGACTCCGCCCCCCGTCATCGACCGGACGCTCATCGCCGACCCCAAAGGCCTCTACGAGCACTACACCGAAAACCTGCTAACCACCGAGGAGATGGCGTTCATCAAGATGTCCCCAGACCAGCTCCTCGCCACGTTCACACTGTCCCGGGAGCACCTGCAGAGCGTGAAGGACGCGGTCGCCAGCGAGGCCGCGCGGCGTTGCCAGCCGCCGCCGCGGTGCTCCACGCTGGTCGCCGCCTTGGGCTTCATCTGGTCCTGCTACTGCCGAGCCAAAGTGGAGGCTAGCACCGAGCCACCCGCCTACTTCATAGTGGCTGTCGATCACCGGCGATGGATGAAGCCGCCCGTCCCGGCGACGTACTTGGGCAACTGCATCGGCCCAGGCATCGGCGCTGCGCCCAAGGAGGAACTCGCCTCGCCTGACGCGGGCGGCCTCTTGACGGCGTGCTCAGCGATCGCGGCGGGCATCGAGAAAGCGTTGGCGTCGCCGGACTGGGAGACGCTGTTGGAGCGCGTCAAAGAGGTGGGAGCGCGCGGGGTGCTGTCGGTGGCGGGGTCGCCGAGGTTCCGCGTGTACGGCCTCGACTTCGGGTTCGGGCGGCCGGCCAAGGTAAACATCGTGTCCGTGGAGAGGACCGGCGCGATGGCGGTGGCGGAGGCGCGCGACGGCGGTAGCGGCATGGAGTTGGGCATCTCTCTGCCGCCGGCTGGCATGGAGAGCTTCCAAAAGTGCTTCGCAGAAGCCATCGAGTGCCTTTCATCACAGTACAATTGAATTGTTAATTGCACCCTGTGCCGTGCACGTATGAATGAACTATCGTTTTGATTTTTTTACAATGTATTTAGCTCTTCTGCCTTCTTTTTCTTGCCCTTCTAGCCTCTTGTTCTTGCAATTTCGCAATAAAAGGAGACCAGAGGGGTTTTTTCGCAAAAATCAGGGGTTATTTTGAAAGAACCGAGGGCCTGTACATAATTTCGGAAACTGCGGATCGTTATCAGCGAAAAATAAATATGTGCAGAGTCTTTTTTGAAAAATCCAGGGACCTTTTTGCGAGGAAAAATGGACCTTTACGTAATTTTCGGAAAACAGAGGGAAAATACCTCCCCCGGCCGTACGCAAAATCCCCCGCCACGCGCCGGCCGGAGCGCGTGGGCGGGGCGACATGGGCAGCCTCCCGGGGCGGGAATGCCCCCGGGCATAATACAAGATGATTTTAGCCTGGATTCGTCACTGCTCCCCTCTATTTTTATCCTGGGTTTGCCACTGCTCTTGACCACAAAAGAATCCGCACACAATGTCCGTGATCCCAGAGTGCAACCTTGCAACATGCAACCTCGCCGCCCAAAGTGGCGCAAGATTGGAAACCTTCATGGTTTTCCATAAGCATGTTGTAAGGTTGCACAGGCAAGGACTCCCTAGCTTGTCTTGTAAGTTTGAACATCAACTCAAGAAGTAATGTGATGATGATGCAATTAAGTTTGTCACCGGCTGGCTTTTTGCCACCATAAACAAGACTTGAGAGTTAACACTCTACCCCCACTGTAATGTTTGATTCCTTCCCAATTAATCAAGCACATAAAAAACAACATTTGGACTGGCCGCTCTCATTTAATCCAATCCTTTTCCACTCTAAACGACTTTTGCTTTTAACTTCTAAAACACGTCAGCTTCTTAATTTCGTCTTTTTAAGAGTTTTTGCTTTTTGTTTTTCCCTTATTTCTTTTCGTTGTCTGTGATGATATTACTTTTATATTTTTTAAATTTAATTACTCAAAAAACTAATAGTTGCTACGGTATATTTTCAATCGTTACAGTGCATTTTAAGCCATAAGCCCATTGCTAGAAGTCATTTCAGAGCACTACCTTTACAACCATGTCACCATCTTACCCTTCAGATTCCCGGTAAGCAACACATGCATCAAAATACTTTTAAACAAATCACACTGCCTAAGGGCAGTCCCAATGGGACATTGATGGTAGTTTCTATCTATCTTAATTACCATAACAGCTCAGCAATTTGCTGATGTGGCAAAGAAATTAACGTAGAGAGAGAGTACAGAAAGAAGAAACCGTTTCTACGTGAAGGAACGACGTCCTCTCGCGAATCGAGACATGAAGAAACCACGAAAATGGCGTTGGGGAGACACGACTCGTTTCTATCGCCCTCCTCCAGATCCAGTACGCCGCCGCCGCGCCAAATCTTGGCGCGCTTCTCCTCCCCGCGGTCAGGATCTTTTCGACCAAATTTCTCCGCCTCCGTTCCTTCTCCCGTTTGGCCAGAGCAGGCGGACGCGGACAGACTGCCGCCGCCATTCCTGCGCCGCTCGTGCTCGCCCCTCCGGCAGCCAAGGCCGCCCGACGACGCCCGACCTCGCCTGCCCGTCTTGGCCGCCGCGAAGAGGCCACTGCCCGCCCCTCTGCAGTCTGCACGTATGTCGCCATGGTCGAGGTGTGCAGCCGGCCCGAGCTCCTCGCCGGCCGGACCCCCCCCAGCGGCGGAAGCACACGGCCATTCCATTCCCCCGACACCAGCAGAAATCCAGAGGAAAAGGAAGAAAAAACTCAGCAGCAACCGCCCTCGTGAATCTGCCGCCGGAGCGCGAGCTCCCTCTCTTTGCTGCGTGGCGAAATCGAGCTCGTCGGCTGGATCCAAGATGAGGGGATGGGCGCAGATGTGCTCCCGCAGTGGCGCATCTGCCGGCTCACCGGCGCCGCGCTCGACAAGTACAAGGGCAACCAGGAGGAGGAGAGCAAGGCCGAATAGGTCAATAGGAGATGGAAAGGTTGGTTCTTCTTGGGTATGTAGACTCCGGAGATTGGTAATAAAGGTGGTGGATTTTGCCTCCACTCCTCTTCTCCACCTGGTGTTGTAGCTCTTGCTATTGATTTAGTGCATTGGATCAGTTCCTTTTTGCGAATTGTGATGAATTAGGGTGATGTGCTGAGCTACAGGAACTTGTTGTTTGCTATATTGTGTTGAACCTTGGAATCTTATGCGCTTAGAAATGCCAGATACTAATGAAGTATCCGTCCTTTACTGTATCTCGACCAGGGGAAGCCTGCGAGTAATTTGAACATACCTTGAATTGAATTGAAACTGGAAACATTACCGTTTACTATCATATTCTGCATAGGGCCATACTGGCTATACTTCTTAACCATGGAGTACTTCATAGGAACTGGGAGCTACATTATTAGTTTTATTAGTGCAGCTACTTTCAAATTAGAGTATAGGCAGCACACACAGGGCGTCAAAATTGATTCATCACAAAGTTCAACATTACATGCGAAGGCAATTGGCTTCTATCGTTCTGTGTACTTTGCCCCCATGTCATCTCTAAGTGATTTCCATTTGTCTCATTTGTTGGCAAAAGACAATGTTTCTACCCTGGCAAACATCTAGAAACTGAAAAACTAGAGATGATCCAAAAAAGGGTTAGATACTTGGAAAAACTATGGTGTGGAAAATTCGTAGCACTTTCTGGTATTAATATGTTGCTGTTCCTTTCATTTTATTGACTGCTAACTGAGTATTGAGGTTTCAGTTATTGGATTGCTCTATATTTTTTTCGCCCTTGTTATTCAGTAAATTTATTGTTCTTTTGCATTGTTTTATCTTCCAGTGGATTCCCTTGTATTGATGGCATTGGGGGCTTGGGTATTAGAGAATCCATCATTCCATACATATTTTTGTCGAGTTCTATTTGTATAAGCCGATGAGGTGCTGGTTGTAAGCTTTTCCTGTCCTTAGTACCATGCTGTCATGTGAAGTTCAGTTAACTGGCATACTGTTTTGTTTTGTATGACAAATGTGCATAAGAATCCACTGTATGATACTAGAACAAGGCCCTTGCATTGCAATGAGTATAAAACGAAACTTCTGAGACATCTATAAACCGATTAGCTATATGAATATCTTTTGTCTTAGCTAGAACGCCCAGAGAAAGGAGAAAAACTAATCCAATTGAAAGCTAAAAAGACAAGGGAAAAAGCTGTCAAATGAAATATACTGAATCTCTTCCAGAACTAGCTAATATTAAGAGATGCACATAATTTTATCGCCATTCTTGTTTATTCTGAAAATTCACTATATATCTTTTTCTTCCTTGCAGTTCGCCTTCAATGTTAATGTGCCACCGGAACATACAGGGATGATGCAGCTTCTGGATATGCACTTGGAGTTCACGTGGAGCATAGAGCAAGACCGAATCGCTAACGATTAACTAAATATTATCTATATATTACTATGATTACAGCTACCTAAATTCTATCGTCATTGTAATGCTTAATTATTTTGTTACAAACTATATTACTATGGACTGCTATGTGTATTGGAGATTATTTATGGCCACGTAAGTGCTACATATATTCTTGCTACAACAGATCAAGCTCTATTTGTGAAGCATGCATAAGGTCATTAATTTTTTCTAGACTTGGAAACTACTATAGAAACTATACATTGGAGAGGTTAGATCTAAACTAGAATTTATTACTCTTGGAAACTACCTCTAGAAACTATGCATTGGGACTGCTCTAATGAATCAAGCTGTCATTGGAATGCAATTAATTGCCGTACGTACTAGTAGTACTAATCCGGATTAAGAACCTCTGCAGTCTTCTAATTTGTCTGAAGCTTGAAGTGGCATTAAATTCCTAAACAGAAACTAGTACTGAGTCACGTACCAACAGTGGCATATTATTAATTCATGGTTGGTGAGATCAAGCCCTGATCAACTCGACTTCGGCTTCTGGCTTATTTTTCACTATTCATAAGTTTCGTCTTTTTCTGAACTTTTGACTTTTTGTTGAGCTTTTTTGCCGGTTCTTTTTTTTCCGTATTTATTTGTATTATACGTAATGGGCTAACATTTTTTTTATTTTTAATTTTTTTTAAATTTAATTATGCTAAATAAGTCTCTGTCAGCTACAGTGCTTTTTTCAGCCAGCTACAGTGTTTTCAGCCATAAGCCACGAGCTTTTCAGCCGAACCGATCACCACCCAATACTTCTCCGGTTCAAAAAAAAATAAATTGTTTTGGACATCAATATAATATTTTAAATATAAATTTGATCACTAACTACTATTGTAGTATACTTATAAACCCAACAAAGTTATAATATTATAGAATTATGTTTCGAAATAAATCTTTACATATGATTTTCGTGTATCTAATCTAAATATTTAAGAAGATATCAATAGCCAAAGTTTTTAAAGTTTGCATTACAAAACGATTTTTATTTTTACCGGAAGGAGTAATGAAGGGGCGCATCAAGTCGGTTCCGTGGCCATGGATCAGAGTGACTAGTGAGTGAATTATTCAAGTTTTTTAGGATACTCTTGCTATACAAACGAGAACCGTTAAGAAGATACTCTTGCTATTGAGTACAACACCAATGCTACCTGAGATGGCAATCCTGATAACCTTAATTTCTACTATCTGTGTCTACATTTAGAGCAGATTTGATCTACTGATAGAGTTGCCAACAAAAGCAGTGTGGCATTGCTATGTCATTTTCTCAACGTGACAAGCAACCAACACGTCGCGTGTGGGTTCTTCCACGGTTGGGGGGGCTAAATTGGTAAAAAAAAGGTAAGGACTAAGTCTAAAAAAAGTGAACACAAGGTGTCAAATATATTTAAAAGTTCTATCATTTTGTTAATTATTAACATGTCAATGCTCACTTGGTGAAGTTGTCTTGGTATGAACATGCAAATACTACCTCATAAGCAGTTTTTTAGAGAAATCTGAAGTTAGGTCTTATTCGTATTGTCTTCTGCTTCTAGTTTCTGCTTAAAAAAAGACAAAATCAAATACGAACATCCGGTTTCTCGAAATATCTTCGCCACTTCTCTCGCTACCGTCTTACTCCGAGGATAAGGCAGGGGTCACGGGTGCATTACATACCCCAATCTTCTCACTCTTATCACGCGCACGCATCTCTTCCTCACTTTTTACACCAATCGCTCTCTCCTTCTAAAAACCATTTCTTTCAACTATTACAATTCATTTTAAACAAAAACTACAACCAAAAAAACTGTAAAAGTCACTACAAACACTCCTTAAACTGGGACTGCACGGCAAAACTCATGCAACATAATATACGGCCTTGCCACGATCTCTCCCATAGGGCCAGTTTATGGACGGGCTTTTGGCACAAGCCCAAACTGTGCATACAAGAAAAGCTGAAGCCGGATTCCACCAGCATACACATATTGGGCTTCTGCAGAACTGAACTTGTGTGCCATCTAGCTCTGTGAGAGATGCTTTGGACGAGTACTGTGCCAGTTCAGGCCAACTTGTCAGTGATGCGAAATCCAGCATTTTTTCAGTTCTAATACAGGTGTTGCAAAAAAGGAGGAGGTGTGCAATCGATTGAGAATAGCAACAGAGGCCATATCAGATAAATATGTGGGCATGCCGACTTCGGTGTGAGCAGAATGCAGTGATTGTTTTCAGTCCTTGGTAGATAGAGTTTGTCGAAGGAAATTTTACTAAAAGCCATCTTATGCCATGTCTGTCTCCCAATTTCCGAATAAAATATGTAAAGGTATCACTAATGCAATGGCTCGCTTTTGGTGCGGAGAGGAGGAAAACTATAAACGGATGCACTGGTTCACCGAACCGTCCGGCCATTAGAACTCGTCCATTTTTACTCAAGCAGGCTGCCGATCGCGTATGGGATAAATAACAATTATTGTAGATAGGTAGGTAATATTTATCAAAATTTGTCTGTGAGTTGTATATATTTTTTGAAAAAAATGGGAGACAACGTCAGTTGATTCATTTGTGATTTTCGTAGATTATGAATAACATAAAATATGTTAGATTGGCAGTAACAGTTTGCGATCATCGTATATTATTGTAGTGCAAAAAAATTTGTGAAATTTTATTTAAGAATGATTAGGATAGCAATGATTGGTAAGTACAAAGGTAAGTGATAGTGTTATGCAACCGGGAATTCATACATAGAGAAGAATTTGCCTGTTGGATGCCTTGCTACGTGGAAGAATTGAATGCGAAAAGACGAGGACAAGTGCTTTTGCAAATTAAAATAGACTTCATAATAAAACTGGCGTAACACAACACGTAGGGTTTGGTTACATGCATAAGAAAGAGCATCATGTACAATGCACCAAACCGAAATACTACTACAATACATATGCACCTTTTGGGAATGGAAATAAATTCGACCTTGGGGGACTAGTGTGAAACGCTCCGACCTACTGCATGGATCGGGGCCATTTTCCCTTCTTTGCGAGCTCGGCATTGAACTTCTCGTCGGCCTCTTTGGCCTTCGCTATCATTTTGTAAGATCGAGGAGGCCGACTAGAGGAGGGTGAATAGGCAGTCTAAAAATTCTCTTATAATTATTATAAATTAAAGACATTTTCTTTTTGTCTAAACCAAGTATATAATGCGAAAGTTTAAATCAAATTGATTTAGCACAAATGAAGCCTAAAACTTATGATCACCTAAGTACACCAACACCTTAGAGCTGTGTCAACGTTTGCAATCCTAGAATGACAAGCAATCAATTTAATTCTAAAAATATAAATTGCTTGAATGTAAATTGAGCACAAGAAAATAAACCATAATTGACACGATCTCTTTTTAACGTGGTGTTCGAAGACTTGCCGGTCTCCTCTAGTCCACGTTGAGGTTAGCCCAAATGAATTAAACAGCTCCACAAATTAAACTGAAACACCTCAATCCACTAGTTGTAGCTTTTTCCCGCTCTGGGTAGGTTATCCCCTCGCTTGACTCTCACCGCATAGAATGCACAAGCTCGAGTGGATACTTAATCCACCTCTGCATGCAACACATGCAATCTAGAGATTTGCTCCTTGCTCACAAGGTGCAACACATGCATAATTGAGAGGATGACCTCACACTAACTCAAGAGAGTGAAATGGAGTGCCAAAAATCTTACCCCAACTGGCCACAAGGGGGTATATATACCCATACCATGAAAATTAGCCGTTGAAAGCAAAGAACCAGAAAAAACAGGATTATCGAAAGTACTGATGGCAAAACTGCGGTACTTTCGCTCCCCTCACAATGGTCAAAAAACTAGTCGTTATAAGTAAAGGACCAGTTGAAACCGGTAGTTCCGCTGCACATTTTTGGTAGTTCCGATCATCCGAAGTACCGCTCCCACATGCGAAACTACCGCTCTCGCGGGGAGGAAAAGACCACCACACAAGTGCCTTTCTAGAGAAAATCGTACCGCTACACAAGCCAGACATTACGCAAATTGAAAGTACCGATCATATGGAGCTGATCATTCCGCAAATCGGAAGTACCGCTCACACAGAGGCGATAGTACTACTCGTTGATCGGACCGTTCACATAGAGCCGATGGACCGCTCACATAGAGTTGATCGAAAGTACCGATCATCGATTACACTGGTCCGTGACCACGTCGGATGGTTCGACAACTCAGGTCTTTGACTACGTTATTCAGTTCAACCACAAAGGTCTCTAACTACGCTGATCTCCAACCACGCTGGTCTCCGACCACGCTGTCTGGATCAACCACACAGGTTTTTGATAACGCTAGTTTCCGACCACATTGGTTTCGACCACTCTGGCCTCGCGCACGTCAACCATGTAGATTTTCTACAGCGTTAGTATTCGATCATGCAGATCTCTGACTACTTCATCGATCTTCAACAACACCGGTCTCGACCAAGTCGGTTCCGACCACACAGGTCACGACCACATCGGTTCGACCACACTGGTTTTGATCACACATATCTCAACCACGTTGGTTCCGACCACGCGAGTTCGACCATGCAAGTTTTGATCACATAGATCTCGACCACGTCGATTCCGACCACGTTGGTTTCGATCACACAGATCTTTGACCACATTGGTTCGACCAAGTCAGCTCTCGACCACAAAGGTCTTCGACCACCAACGCACGTGGTAGTTTCGTGAATACAATGCCGGTAGTTCCGATCAGTGGTTGACATGCGTCATTTTTACATATATTTACGTGTCATTTTACCCCCATTATTTTTCGCATTTCGAGATCATTTATCATCATTTACATGCTTTTCCATATTTAATTGCTCAAAATGGATCATTTTACATTTTTTTGTACTTTTCCGTAGGCGACGCGATCTAGGCGCATAAATGACAAAACTGGACTGCTCCGTACAAATGTACGCGTCAACATGAATGCATAGGATCTTTCCGCGATGAAATCGGAGCTCAGAAGAGCTGGAATGGGAGAAATTACATTGGAAAAGGACCTAGTTGTAAACCCTAAAAAAATTGGGAGGACAAAATTGCAAAAGACCAAAATCCCCATCTCCACCAAAAACCCTAGCCACCACTGATCCCAAAGAGAGCTCGGTTCTACTCTTCCCTAGCCTCCCTCTGCTCTCACCCCCCTTTCTTGTCCATCCACGGCGCCGGCGAGGCCGGGCCACATCTCGCCGGCGGCCAACCACAGCTCCCCTTCTTCGCCTCCATAACACCACAACGCTGCCATCATCTCCACATCTCCCCGTCGTCTACTCCCGGGCGCCACCCTCTCTCCCACCGGCGAGCGTCGCCCCTGCTGCCCTCCTCCTTCTTCATCCGAACCGCCGCCACTCCCCCTTCACCACTACCACCGGCTGCCATCCAGATCCAGCAAGCCACCCCTTTTCTCCGGCCGCCTCTCTGCTCTCCCTCCATCGCGCCTCCTCCTTTGCGCTGCCGCCCTCCATCAGCGCCGCCGACCCGACGCCAACCTCGGCGACCGCGACCCCGACTTGCTCCACATCGCCGACCTCTGCTACTCCACGGCGCCGCCGACGCTTCAACCTCTCCACCGACGGCGACCTCTTCTCCACCGACGCCGACAACTTCCTCCTCTGCCTCAACTTCACCGAGCCCTCCTCTGCTACTAGTTCTTGCTCTTCGGTCTATCTCCAACTCTTCTCCTTTACTCTTTTTACCGTCTTTTATTGCCCAGTGATTGCTTCGGTTAACTGCTAATTTCTGTTAATTGTGCACTGTTAACTGTTGATTAGTGATGCTATATGAAATGTGAATGTTTGGGCAGCAATGTGATTGTGCTCTGTTTTGTCTCTCTGTGATGGATGCATGTGATCAGAGGATATGCTTCTCTGTTTGCTCTAAAATTGTTGAGAGATTGTTTTAAAATTGCTGTTATTCTAGTGTTGATACTGTTGCAGTAGTTTAATTATACAATCAGTTCCTGTAATTTGTTACCTGTTTTGATGTTAGTGATCTTTGTGTTAGTTAAATCAGATGTTAGTAATTTGCGTTAGTCTATGCTTGTGGACTGTGCGCGCGCTTCCTGTGTATCAATGTTCAGTTTATGTGTATGTTTGAGAGTGTGCCCGATTTAGCTAGCCGGCGACCGTTCCCCTCCTTGTGCTGTCTCGACCTTCCCCTTGCTGTCTCGACTCCCTCTTTTTTTCTTTCTGCGGTTTGTCGATAGTGAGGTCGAGCGATCGTTCGTAGTTTTGTGCTTGTGTTGTCCCGCCATAGTCGTCTAGTTAGTTGTCGACCGTCTTCCCCCTCTTTCTCTCCCGACTCCCTCCTTGCTTCTAGACTTCCCCAGTGCTTCTCGACTCTCTCTTTCTGTCTCGCGGTCGATAGTTGGTTAAATCATCAATCGGTAATCGTGATTCGTTCTTGTAGTCGGGTCGTTCGTTTGGTCGTCTTTTGTTCGTTTGTTTGTTTAGTGTGTTCGTCGTTTCGTCTGTGCGAGTTAGAGTTCGTTTGTTAGTTCAGTTTTGTCCCCCGTTTTGATTGACCTAGCTTTAGTTGAGCACCGGTAGCCTTAGTCTAGTCCCTGTGGAGAACACGACACTCGTCGCTATTTCAGTGGCAACCCGTGCACTTGCAGGTGTGCTATTTTTGCACGATCAAGTATTTTGGCGCTGTTGCCGGGGATTAGCTTAGAGCGACAATGTTAGGCTATAGACTAGGTCGTTTGTTTTCTTTTCCTAAACCCTAAACCCTAAACGTCGATTCCGACCACATTGGTTTCGATCATACAGATCTTTGACCACATTGGTTCGACCAAGTCAGCTCTCGACCACAAAGGTCTTCGACCACCAACGCACGTGGTAGTTTCATGAATACAATGCCGGTAGTTCCGATCAGTGGTAGTACCCCAGACTACACTTCAAAAGTTCCTTTTTCCCTGAGAAGTGCAAGTACTTCAATAGATTTTGCAAAACACATTTGCAAAGAACAGTATCTTGCACACAAAGATCAAACATGATTCCCAACACATTGCAAAACACGTCTACACACTTTTAGAATCATAGCACAAGGATTATATATAAGCTTCAATTATTTACAAAACACATTCGTAAATACAAGTCTCATGCCACAGAGAGTTAGAGCAAGTGAGGTTAAACTATCAACATATGATGAGACTCAAGCTACTAGGCAAGACACCTCTTAAAGTTCAGCAATTTATACTGCCAATCCGGTCTTCCAACCATATTCTAAGACCAGTAAAAGACTACGAACGCACCCTTAGCCCTAGCTAGTCATACATTTGCCTTAGCATCTTTTTGAAGCATGATGACACACACCTTCACTTTAAGTCCAGTTCCTTGTCATTTGAACTCCATCAACACATGATGGGCCTTCACTTGACTTGACGATCAACACACAATCATCTTCTCTTGGACATTTATCAACTCATGATACATCCTTCACTTAACTTGATAGTCTTCAACACATGAAACCATCCTAAATCATCCTCTTTTATTGAACCTAACCTATTCATCCAACTCATGGAAAATATTAGTCCACAAATCTATTGTCTTCAATTACCAAACTTCACCATTAACTCATAATGGAGGGACTAGATTCCACAATCTTCCCTTTTTGGTAATTCATGATAATCTCAACAAATAATGAGATAAAAGATTATTTTTCGAGTATACAATATGTACACAACAATTGTATAATCTAAGATAAGCTTTTTAAGCAAAGTTACTTATCCAGTTGTCATTTATCATTTAACCATTAACACATAATGGAGGAACTAGATGACAACCTGATTATGAGTATATATGAACTACGTAAGCTATATATACTCAAGAGATATGTTTCAAGGTAAAGATCAGTAATATGCGGAAAGATGAACATGAATCAATACTAATGAACCACAAAACATAGAGTGAACTCACTCTAAATGGGTGCATACAAGAATGTGTAATAGAGATATATGCACACATTAATGTTTAACTATTTAGTGATGTTCAATCTATATTTTGGATTTGAGATATGATATGAAATAAGAATGTGATATACAATACATACCTCTTATGGTTTTCACCTGTTCATTCAAATGAGACTAGGTAATATCATAATTAATAAACAAGTTAGTCTCACAATTAGATTTGTCATTATCACCAAAACCAATTTAGTGGAGTTTGAACTTACACATTTTCATCTTTTTCTCGCACTCCCTGTGCATGCACGCCTCGAGATGAGTTTTCGTCTCCCGACGTATATGCTCGGTTTGCTCGTCGTTGTGGTGCTCCTTCTCCTAGATCTCGCAGGCCCTTTGTACATCTCACTCAAACTCGAGAGCGCATTGGTCATGTGGGTGGATCTCTAGGTCAATCCACTTGCGGTAACCACATAGCAGTTCCAAGGACTACGGGTACATTGGAGAGGTTGTTAGTGCATACTTTAAAAGAGAAATAGTAGGGAGAACACACTGTAACTGGCCCTTACCAGCTGTCGATAGCTGCTTGTGTCCCGACGGTGATTGGGATAGTCACAGAAGTAATTTGTGCAACCCCAATAATACATGCACAGGTTGAACCACTGCTTAGATTTGAAAAACTTGTATGGGTCCTTGCACCAACAGAGTGGCGGCGTTTCTCCCTCGGGCGGGTGTTGCAGCGAATACTCAATTGGAATGTTCGGGCATACCTCCTGGCACGCTCTGCTTGTTCGGCTCAGGCCGCCGTAGCCCTTGCTTGTCCGTCGTAGGCGGCAGCAGACCTTGCTAGTAGGCGAGTTTCCTCCCATTTTCATCATCTTGTCCTATTGCGTCTTATGCCTCTTGTCCATCCTGACGTGGTGAAGCAAGCTCTGGTGTAGTGTTAGGTTTGGTTGTGTAGTGCTCTCTCCCAAATCTATTTCACCTCATTATAAGGCAAAGGGTTGGCATGGTGTGGTTATTTTCATGTGAGTAGCCTGTGGGGCATAGTGATGCCCTGTCTTTCAGAAAACTTCCTGGTGAAAAGCTGCCCCATCTGGATTTCTTGCTACGCAAAGTTGTACCCTTTGGTCTCATCATTGTACAAAGCTGGTCCATATGGTCTTGTCGCTGCATAAAGCTGGCCCATCTGGTCAGGGCCGTCTCCAGAAATTTGGGGCTCATGTTCGAAATGTAAATTGAGGCCCAATTTTTTTAAAAAAATTGAATGGCAAATAAAATTGATATATATTTTCACTCATCAAATATGTAACTAATAACTTAAATATGTCTTCTTTCATACAATATGTAGAATGACAAACATAAACTGAAATAAGAAAACTATTACTGACCTCAAGTTCTACTGAAAAGCATCATCCGTCTAGTATTTCTCGAAATAAAATCTCCAATTATTTCTTCATAATTAATCGTCTCCAAGACATCATTTTCAAGTGCAATCGTCGCCAACCCATTGAGTCTTTCTTGTGTCATAGTAGAACGCAAGTAGGATTTCAACAACTTGAGTTTAGAAAAACTCCTCTCCGCAGATGCAACGGTCACAGGAATAGTTAACAATATTCTATATGCAATAGTAGCATTAGGATACAGGCCACTGTACTTGTTCAGAAACTTCATAATATCAAGAGGACCCATAGAATCCTTAAGGGCATTCTGAAGAAAAATTAACTCCCCACACAAATCTCGTCCATCAATATCCTTATGTATCCCACTCTTAAGGGCATTCTCAAGATTAACACAAGCAGCCATCAAATTGTCTTCATCAATGGATCGAAGCCTATCTGATGTAAACAAGAAGCCAAAAGTTTTCTCATAGTGTTGGTATTGTTCAAATCTGTTGGTAAGTGAAGCTATAGCTTGATCAACCACAGGTATAAAATAAGTGGTCCTAAATGACTCCTCTGGAGATTGCGAAACAGTAGATGTGTCATCCACACCCTCATCAAACTGTCTTTTTCTTTTGATTTGACGCTTGGTGCGAAAATCTGGATGAATATCCATCTCCATAGCAATTTCTTTTGCAGCTTCCAATGCTTTGGAAAAGCCAGTTTCTCTGTATTTTTGGAAAAGGGAAATCAGCCCCTGCACTGACTCAATTGCAGTATCAATTTGCATATCTTTTGACTGCAGCTGCTTGCTGACCAAATTAACAGCAGATAATATTTCATACCAAATGATTATTGCCACTACAAAATCAAAGCTAGCAAGTTCATTTTCTGCCAACGATTTAGCTTCACTACTTTTCAATGGATCATTATCACTTTCAGCCACCTGTAGTAATGCCTCCCTTATTTCTGGCATCTGAAACCTTATGGGCTTCACACTGTCAACACGACTCTCCCAACGAGTAGATGACACAGACTTGACAGTAAGTCCACTGATGTTATCTTTAAGAATTTGCCACCTCTTTGTAGAATTAGCAAATGTTGTATAGATGCGCTGGATAATCCCAAAAAAACCTGTTGCTTGACGACAAGACTTTGCCATATCACATAGAGTCAAATTTAGACTATGACAACCACATGCTGAATAAAAAGCTCTTGGATTTATATCCAAAATTTTCTTCTGTACCCCTTGATGTTTTCCTTTCATATTTGACCCATTATCATATCCCTGTCCTCTCATGTTGTCAATATCAAGGTCAAGACTCTTCAATTCCTCTTGTAGAACATCACACAATCCTTGCCCAGTAGTATCATTCACCTCCAAAAAACCTAAGAAAGATTCTTCAATACAAACACAATCTGAAGATGTGTCCACATACCTTATTATCAAAGACATCTGTTCTTGATGGCTTGCATCAGGAGTACAATCAAGTATAACTGAGAAATACTTTGCTTCTTTTACCCTTTTAATAATTGCAGATCTGATTGCAGTAGCTAGCAAATTTATTAACTCATTCTGGATGGAAGGACCAAGATAATGATCACGAATTTTATCATTGGTGATGCGGTCAACATGCTCTTTAATAACTGGGTCAAATTCAGCCAACATTTGAACCAATCCTAAGAAATTGCCATTGTTGTCTTGGTACAGCCTACTATTGCTGCCACGAAATGCTATATTATGTTCTGCTAGAAATTTAACAATCAAAAGAATCCTCAGCAAAACTTTTCTCCAGTGCTCCCTTTCTTTTTCAAGTTCTCTTTGAGCGACTTTATCAATTGTTTGATTCTTCTGAAACCTGAGACGCAAGTCATACCATGTAGCCATATTTGTGACATGTTCTCTACTAGTTTCATGTTCTCTAAGTCTGGTGGCAAGATGAATCCAATCATTATAACCATCATTTGCTAATTGACCTCTAACGAGCCCCTTTCTTAACAATTTGCAGCAAAAGCAAAATACTTTGTCAAGCTCTTTACTGTATACAAGCCATTCTCTATCACACTTTTCTCCATTTGACAGAACTCTAGTGTAAGATAATGCAGAAAACCTTCTAGACAATTTATCTCTAGGACCATGCTCAAATGACAAATCTCTTTTAGGACCCTTTTGCACCAAAATATCAATCATACTAGGATCCAGTGAGTCCCAAACTCTTGGATCAAATATATCAGGCTGAAAAGAATTATTGATGTTGGGAGTCTCAGAATTTTCTATGTCATCCCAAGGACTATCATGAGTATCATAAACATTGGCATCAGGAGTGGGATCCTCAACCTGAATTTCTTCAGTAGGGGCCTCAGGAGCGGGAGCCTCAACCTCAATTTCTTCAGCGGGGGCCTCTACCTGTACTGTATCATCACCATTATTGTCATAAACATTAGCATCTAAAGCTTCTCTCAGAACAAATCTATCAAGAGCACCCTTTTGAGATTGAGCTGCTGCTTCTAGTCTCTGTCTTTTTTTACGCTTCTCAGCACCAGAATCATATTTTCTATTTCTAGAAGACATGATGTTGAAGATGAAGGCCTTCGTGTAATCCTATTTTACAAACGCATTAGCTAATCACCATTCATTCATAGCGATCACTATAAGGAAAATGAAATTAGGAAGTAGGAAATAGGAATTTGCTTAGTATCCAGGAGATGAAACAAAACACACAGACAACGGCCAGCACCTGCACGGAAGCTGCAAAAGAAATTGCTATGGAGACGAGCGTCTGGATCACGGCGGCGTCGGCGGGCACCGGCAGAGATAGAGGGGGCCAGCGATCGTGACTCAGTGCCGTCGTGGATCGTCAGTTCGTCACTCGGCGCCGTCGCAGTATCGCGGTCACGGACATCGCGGCTAATGTACGCGGTTCCTTGCGGCAGCGTAGAAGTTGAAGAGATCGACGATTCAGCTTCATCACCAACACATAAAAAGGCCAAAAGCCTGGAAAACTTGGAGAATTGGGGGCCCATTCCTTTTGGGGGCCCTGTTCGGTAGAACACCTCGCACATGGCCATCGACGGGCCTGCATCTGGTCTTGTCACTACATAAAGCTCTACCCTTTGGTGTCGTTACTGTGCAAAGCTGGCCCATCTGGTCTTCACTATGGAAGTTGGCATGTCTGGTCTTGTCACTGCGCAAAGCTAGCCCATCTGGTCTTGTCACTATGCAAAGCTGTCTCGTGTGGTCTTGTTATTACGCGAAGCCACACCTTTTGGTCTTGTCACTGCGCAAAGCTGGCCCATTTATTCTTGTCACTACATAAAGCTGTAGCCTTTGGTCTCGTCACTGCGCAAAACTGACTCATTTGGTCTTGTCATCGTGCAAAGCTAGCATATCTAGTCTTGTCATTGCGCAAGCTGCCCCGTCTAGTCTTGGCACTGTACAGAACTATACTGTTTGGTCTTGTCACTGTGCAAAGCTGGCCTGCCTGGTCTTGTCACTATGTAAAGTTATACCCTTTGGTCTCGTCACTGCGCAAAGCTGCACAGTCTGGTCTTGTCACTACGTAAAGCTGGCCCATCTGGTCTTGTCACCGTACAAAGTTGCCCTATCTAGTTTTGCCATTGCACAAGTTGTACCTTTTGGTCTTGTCATCGCACAAAGCTAGCCCGTATGGTCTTGTCACTGCGCAAAGCTGTACCCTCTGGTCTTGTCACTATGCAAAGCAGCCCCGGCTAGTCTTGTCAATGCGCAAAGCTGCCCCATTTGGTCTTGACACTGTGTAAAGCTGCACTTTTCGATCTTGTCACTGTGCAAAGCTACCCAGCGGGGGCAAAGCTGCACAAAGGTAGCACATGGCCTGGTTTGTCATAAAGCACGCTGCCTCCCTCAATGGGTTATAAAATGCACGCCCTACCCCATTGATAGTAGGAAGAACTAGCTTCTCTGTCCTAGAGTAACATACCATGGTAGACGCCGATAGGCCAATCAAACATGGGACACCAAAGGTAGACCTTTCGCTAGAAAGAAGGAAGAACTTCGGCCCTAACAATCGCTTGATGCCAAACAAGCAAGCTGAACCGGTGTGGCTGAAATGCAGACACAGGGAGGATGCGGTCGTGCAGGTCATGGAAGGCCATTTTGATGGCAAGCGACGTCTCTTCTGATGCCCAGACTCCAAGGTACAATTAGACAAACGTCTATTTTGTATTACTGCTAATAGAGTTTTGATGTCAACTTTCCTTTCTAGCAGATGGCCAAATGTGACTTCATGCGCTGGATTGATCCTCCCATGAACAGTACGTTGTGAGGTACGTGGATACATTGTGGGAGTGGATACCTGACTTGGAGGCACAGATTAAAAGTCTCAAAGAGCAGAACGATGACCTCCGTCAGCAGATACAGTGCGAGAGGGGTAACAAGGAGGTTATCAACATAAGAAGTTCGTACGATTTGACATGCTACTGCGCGAACCCTAGTTGTATATGTGTGTGCCACTGCAACAACGGCCAGCCACGTACAAGGCACCCCCTCTACAACACTCTATGTGGGTAGCGCGAGGCACATTCTACCAGTAGGCAAGCACGGAGAAGGTTGTACCATAGTACTGTCCCCTCGTGGTATTGTTCAATGTCCTAAAATATGTAATTGAATAGTTTACACATTGGTGTAGTTGCCATCTATTGAGTGCACTGTTCTAGTAGTGCATCACATGCATTGCACTAGAGGCATCAACACGGATCGAACAAATGGACATCATAAAAGAAGTACAACTAAGAACACAACAGTATTGTAAACATCACATAATAAGTAATGTTTTGCACAAAGTGAACTATTTACTTCGTACAAAAGTATTGACTGAATTTTTAATAACTATAATTTTCTACGGATGCTTATTTTGTACATAATATTATCTACATTTTCTACAACTATAATTTTATACGGATGCTAATTTTTTACAACTATATTTACTAAATTTTCTACAACTATAAATTTCTACAGGTGCTAATTTTCTATAACTACATTGACTAAATTTCCTACGACTATTTACTTCATACTAAAGGTATGCTATTCTTTTCTATAGCAATAATTTTCTATGGATCCTAATTATACAATAAACAAATTATTTACTTCATAAAAAAATATTGACTACAACATACAAAAAATTTTACCTCACGAAAGTAGCAGAACCTCTCCTTCCTCTCCCTCTCCTCTCCGCTCCTCTCCTCTTCTCTCTTTTTCTTCCCTCTTCTCTTCTTTGTTTCCCTTCTCCCTTTTCTCTACGCGGCGGCGTCGACGGATGAAATGGCCGGGGGCTCAGCCGAGTGGCCAATTTATATGCACCTCCAGTTGCCAAAGGGTTGGGCGACTGGTCGCAGTCACCTAATGGTTGGGCGACTGGTCACAATTGCCCAACCCTTTGCGCGACTGCAATTATGTCGCCCAATGGTCTACAGACAACCTGCGTGTCGCGCGGTCGTTGGGTGATAAGTTCCAGTTGCCCAACGGTTCGGCGATTAGAGGTTATTCTTGTAAAAAAATTTGCGCGGGTATATTTCTGATATTTTGAATAAAATGGATTATTTATAAAAAAAAATTAGAAATTGTGTGTGCCAAAGAAAAAAGGAGGTATGGGATTGTGGGATTTGCATTGTTTCCATTTGTCAATGTTGGCTAAATAGTGTTGGATATTAATTGATAACCCAGATTAATCATGCGCACAAGTTCTTAGAGCAAAATACTATCTGTCAGGGGACTTATTGAGTGCATCGGTAAAGGGTGGGTCTTCTTATACATGGCAAAGTATTATGGAAAGGCAATGCTTGTTCAAACATTGGTGTATTTGGAGAGTTCGAGATGGAAAAAGTATCTTAATTGGGAGAGATCCATGGATACCAACAAGTGCAAATAGGCTTGTATAAGTTCAAGCTTCATTAAGTTAGTTTTGGTGATAATGACAAATACAATTGTGAGACTAATATGTTTATTGATTATGATATTACTTAGTCTCATTTGGATGAAAAGATAAAAACATAAGAGGTAGGTATTCAATATCACATTTTTATCCTATTGCATTCCTCGGATCCGAAATATAGAATGAACTTCATCAAATAAGTCAAACTTGAATATGTGCATATGCCTCACAATACATTCTTATATGCACACATTTAGAGGGAGTTCACTCTATGTTTTGTGGTTTCATTAATATTGATCCATGTTCTATTTTCACATATCAAGGATCCTTATTTTGAAACATATCCCTTGAGTATATATAGCTTGTATTGTTCATATATTTATAATGGATTGTCATCTAGTTCCTCCATTATATGTTGATGGTTGGATGGTTAAGAACAACCGATGAGTAAGCTTCAATTTAAAAACTTATTCTAGAGTATAAAGTTGTTGTGTACATGTTGTATACTCACAATTCAATTTTTATCTTATTATTTATTGAGATTGTCATGAATTACCAAAAAGGAAATATTGTATAATCTAGTCTCTCTATTATGAGTTAATGGTGAAGTTTGATAATTGATAACAATTATTTTGTGGACTAACATTTTCTATAAGTTGGATGAATATGTTAGGTTCCACAAATGAGGAAAACTTGGGATGAATTCACGTGTTGAAGATCATCAACTCAAGTGGTGGATGCATCATGAGTTGATGCATATCTAAGAGGAGGTGATTATATATTAATCATCAAGTCAAGTAAAGATCCATCATGTGTTGATGGAGTTGAAGTAAAGGGTGCATCATGAGTTAATGAATGTCAAGACAATGAAGTAAGGCAAAGATATGGCTGGCTAGGGTTAAGGATGCGTTTCGAGTCTTTTAACGATATTAGTGTTTGGTTGAAAGACCGGATTACTAATATAGGTTGTCGTACTATTAAGAGTGATCATATATAGTAGATTAAGTCTCATCATGTGTTGATAGCTCAACCTCACTTGATGTAGCTCTCCTTTATGAGGCTTGTATTTGCAAATGTGTTTTACAAATAGTTAAAGCTCACGCGTTGAATCCTAGTAACATGAGACTATACATTGCGAATGTGTTTTCCAAGTGTTTGAAGTCTATATTTCTATTCTTTGTAGTATGAGACTTATATTTGCAAATGGTTAAAACTCATATATATGATTCTTGTGTTATGATTCTAAAAGTGTGCAAATGTGTTTTGCAACTTGTTGGGAATCATGGATAATCCTTGTGCACATGATACTGTAGTTGCAAATATGTTTTGCAAAATCTATTGAAGTATATTCACTTCTCAGGGAAATCGAAACTACCGCAGTGTATTATGGGTGCTACTGCGATCAGATCCGATGTGGATGAGATCTGTGCGATCAATACCAGAGTGGTCGAAACCGACATGGTCGAGATCTGTGTGATCGAAGACCAGCGTGGTCGAACCAACACGGTCAGAACCGATGTGGTCGAGATCTATGTGATCGAAGACCAGCGTGGTCGAACCGACATTGTCGAGATCTGTGTGATCGAAGACCAGCATAGACGAACCGACATGGTTGAAACTGACGTAGTCGAGATCTGTGTGATCGAAGTCCAGCATGGTTGAGACCTGTGTGGTTGAAATCGACATGGTCAAACTGACGTGATTAATACAACGTGGTCGAAGATCAACGGAGTGGTCAGAGATCTATGTGATCGAAGACTGACATGGTCAAAAATCGATATGGTTGACGTGGTCGAGACCTGAACTAATGTGGTCAGAGATCAGCGTAGTTAGAGACCTATATGGTCGAATCGGGCAACGTGGTCGAAGCCAAGTGTGGTCGGAGACCAGCGTAGTGGTAGACCTATGTGGTCGAACTGAAGAACATGGTTGAAGATCAACATGGTAAGAGACCTAAGTGGTCAAACCATCCGACGTGATCAGGGACCAGTGTAGTCAACAATCGGTACTTTTGACCAGCTCTGTGTGAGCAGTCCAATTGGTTGTGTGAGCGGTCCGACCAGCGACTAGTACTACCAGCTCTGTGTGAGCGGTAATTTTGATTTACGGAATATCTAGTTTGTGTAGCGGTATGTTTTTCCTAGAGAGACACCTGTGTGGAGTCTTCTCGTCTCTGAGAAAGTAGGTAGTTCCGCACGAGTTCTGTGGTACTTCCGATGATCGGTAGTACCAGACTTTGTGTAACATCCCAAAAATTTGAGTTTGAAAATGTGAAGCTTTTTGAGTTATATTGGTAATATATTTTATTTGAATTTGGATTTTATGGTGTTTTTCTGGAATTTGGTTGAGGTTCCAAAATTTAAGAAGCTCAAAAAGAAACAAGCATTAATAATGCCCTAAAAGGGAATGTGCAAATAAAAGAAAATTTAAAATTTTAAGTAAGAATCTGAAAAGATGATCCATAAAAGGAAGGGAGAAAATTTGGTTTAAACATAAAACCCCCATTTTTAAATAATGGCATGAATAACAAAGGAAGCAAGTAAATTAAATACCAACATTAGTTGGAATTATTTTTATTAAGTCCAAAATGTCATCAGGAGCTTCTGTGAATTTTCCTGTGATTTTTCGAAGTATTTTCATATTTTTCTGAGCTTATTGGGATTTTCTGGCAATTTCTAAAAAAGCTGAAATTAAAAATCAGAAATATTAAAACTTCAACCCACCCTACGGCCGCCACGTGGACGGCCAGATGCCGCCCACGTCACCCGCTCCCATCCCGCCCCCTCCTCTCGGGCCGCCACTTGGCCGGCCCGGATTTCCCCTCCCTGCGCGCCGACCCATCCCTACCGTCCACCCCCGCATTTCTCTCGGCCGTCCGATCACCCCGGTCTGATCTCCTTCATTTCTCCCCGCTTACCCACGCCCGCTGCCCGATCAGCCTTCCCCGCCACGCGGACTCATACGCACCGTCCGCGCCTCCCCCTCTCCTCTCCCGCTGGTCGGTGGGCCCAAGCCGTCAGGCTCTTCTTCCTTCTCCCCTCTCTTTTTTCCCTGCGCCGAGCGCAGTGTATAACCTCCCCGTGGCGCTCATGCGTCGGCGTCGCCCTGCCGAGCCGTCCCGTCACCCTAGTGGAGAGCTTGCGGAACCATCGCCGCCCCTGGTTTCATCGCCTCCGCCCCCGGTTTCGCCCGCGCCGCCCGCAGCTTCACGCCATCGGCCCTGCCCCGTCGTGCTCGACCACTTTGCAGAACCTACCCCTGCCCAGTTGCGTCGCCGCCTGCCCCGCCATGACCAAATGGTCGCCCCGCCCGTTGCCAGCCCCTTGCGGCCATCTATAAAGCCTGAGCGTCCCTCCTCCCGCTTCGCCACGCCTCCCTTCACCTACTGTAGAAAGCAATCGAGCCCGAGCCCCCTAAATCGCCGCCGCGCCCACCATCTTCCCCAACTCTGGCCATCGGCCTCCCCGATGATTCCTTCCATTAGAACCCAATCGCCGCCGCCCACACCACCCTCGGAGCATCGCCAACACAGTCCGGGTCTCCTCCGTGCCTCCCGAAGGCCCTAACACGCCGGCACCGAGGATCTTCCCCGAACCGCCGCCACCCCTCGTCGTCGGCCACCACCACATCTCCTCGGCCCTAGCTGACCCCATCACCGGCACCAACGCACACCCGGGAACGCGTTTTGGCACTCGTCTGAGCCTCCCCGACCACCACTCGCCGCCGACACCGCAGCTCCACCGTCGCCTCCGTCCACTGCTGCCCGTCCCCTCCCGCAGGTACCCCTCAAAAGGGTTATTTACCCTTTATGGGTAGGCAACGCCTCCCCGCTCTCCTGGCTAGCACCGTTACTCTTCCCCCCAACTCCCCGGCTGCGCGCGTTCGAGCCTCCAACTTCGCAGCGCCGGGTTGAGTTTTCTGCGTTTATTTCGGGCTGACAGGTGGGCCGCACCTGTCAGCGGCTACAGCACCCGAGCGGCCCGCTGACCCTTGGGCCCCACCAGTCAGTGGCACACTGACATGCGAACCCCATAGAACAGTAGCCGGCCCACATGTCATAGACACAGTACACAAGGAAATGAAATAAAAGAAAATGAATTAAAAACTCCATGGACCCATATGTCAGAGTTTTCTATTTTATGGAATTTCACTGGACTGAGGATTTTAAATAGGCATAACTTATTCATTTTAAGTCTAAATTGAGTGAAACAAATTTTTAAATTCATATAAATTCAAAATCTATCCAATGGATCTGAAACCAAAAATTTTAGAGCTCATATGAATTTTTGTGAGAATTATGGACAATTTGGGAATAATCTAGGGAATGTAGAAAATTTAATTTGGAAGTAAAATAAGGTCACATAATATTTAATATATGAATATTTAGTATGCGAATAATTAATATAGACTAAAAAGTTAAATGTAGTCAAATGAAGACATAAATAAAATATAGTGACTCTGGTTAAATAACCACATGCAATAAAAGGTTATTTTTACCGTAATGTAAACATATATGCCCGAAACGATCGCACTCAACAAAATAATGCTCAGTAAACGCACACACCAATTCATAGGTCTAACCTAACTCATGGAACTTCCTTGATAAATACAAAAATAATAAAAAAGAGATTAATAATAAAAAGGGATCAAGTTATCGTGTTCTACCACCGATTTTGCCTCAAATCACCCATGAGCTCAAAATAAAACTAAAATGAGTTTATTTGGATCTTTTGAGTTATTTGCCTTTATTTGTATTCAGTCGTTTAGCACGTAATTAGATATTGGAGTCCTGAAGACTCAAAGGATCACACAAGATCAAGAGTGAAGTGAAGAAAAAGACTAGAAGCTCAAGAGAAAGCATCGTGTGAGCTCAAGACCGCGGTAAATCGCGCCAGGCGAGTCAATACTTTGATCATGTTGAACCTACATTTTTGCAAATTACTTTGGTTTAAATTATCAAATTGCATGCTATTATTTTATATGCAAATACATGTTAATTTAAGATTCTAGTTATATGTCCATTGTTACCTTTGCTAATATTACACCTCCTTTGGAATACTTGATTACGTGAAACTTGTCACCCTAGTAAAATTATAATAGTAACTTCTGAAAATAAGTCCGTAATTGTACGACATGCTTAGTACTGCATAGATACTTGGGGGCGCTGAAATGCCCCAAACATCATTGTCATTTTAAATCATGTGAAACTGGTTTGGGCAGTCATGGTGGGAATGACTGGTATATTTTGACATGATTATTTTATGCTCCTAAAAATCCTAACTTGCTTAAATATCTGAGCGGATGGTTTGGGGGCTGGTATGTGGTGCAGTGGGAGCACAAATTATGGAGTGTGGTAGAACCGCTCAGATACCACTAAGGACTGAATCTTGTCATGACCTCCTGTGTAAAACAGTACAACCATAAGTCTGTAAAATACAACTTGGCTAAGTAAATTTATCGAAACCCCCGGACTCATCTCACCGGTAGTGGACAGGAGTGGATATGCAAGGGCAAGGGGAGGCCTAAAGGGACACCGAGTGGAGGGTGAAGTTTCCCAGTCGTACTAGCGCAGAGGGGAGTGGAGCCCGTACGCTAGTAGCCGTGGGGAACATCCCGTGCAACGTATGGGACCCACCGCAAGTGGGAACGGCTCATAGGGTGAGATGACAAAAGGGACCAGATACTTTGAAAAGCCACTGTGATGGTCTGCTCAACCACACTTCTAAGGAATCGTGTGGGGCAATGAGTTGATTATCTCTTGTGGTGAAAGTGTACAAACTCTGCAGAGTCAAAACTATTCGAATAACCGTGCCCACGGTCAAGGGCGGACATGGGAACTTAACTAGATATAGTTCTATTTCAAAAACTTTGTGGGTGGGAATGGAAAAGTGTAGGGCAGTGGAAAGTCCTGATTTGAATTATCCTGGGTGTCGTCCCAGTGGTAAGTTAAGCGGCTATAACGCTGAAAGATGCCATATGGTGTGATGCACCTTGTGAGCAAGGAGGAAGGCTCTAGATTGCATATGTTGCATCTAGAGGTGGATTGTGTATCCACTCGAGCATTGGTTGCACATGGTGAGAGTCAAGCGAGGGGCTTGACTTATTACTCTTGGAGTTTGCCGACTCCTAGACAACGTTGGAGACGTCGTGTGCGGTGATCTTCTTAAAGAAGGTTGTGAGAAGACCTAGCAAAATTGTGAAGATTGAAACTCACCTACTCGGAGCGAGAAAGAGCTACCAGTAGTGGATTGAGGTGTTTCGGCTTAATTCATGAAGCCGGTCTATTTCATTTGGGTTAACCTCAACGTGGACTAGGGGAGACCGGCAAGTCTCCGAACACCACGGTAAACAGCAACCATGTCAATTGTGGTTTATTTTCTTGTGCTCAATTTATATTTATAGAATTAAATTGATTGCTTGTCATCGTATGATTGCAAACCTTGACATAGGCTTATCTTGTTGTTGCTCTTAGGTGAACCCTGTTGTTTTTGGCATTATTTGTGCTAAACCTTTTTGAGTTAAGCTTCCGTATTATTTGCTTGGTTTAGCTAAATAGAAATTGATAATTAATTAAAGAAGAATTTTTTAGACCGTTTATTCACCCCTCTCTTGTTGGCCTCCTCGATCTAACAGCTTGCCTGTACACCCAAAGGAGGAATTATTTTACAGAAGGTGGAGGAGTTGATTGACCCACACATAGGTTTGTGGGATGAAGATTTAATCAGGGTTAGTATTCCTGCTAGTGAATGCATACAAAATTATCCATATCTCAATACCTCATAGAGAAATGACGGATTTTATTGTGTGGCACCTGTCAAAAAACGGAATTTTCACAGTGAGATCGTCTTATCATAATGAATGCGAATATCGGTATAGGGTAAGATGTAGAAAGCAAGATGTGGAGAAGGCTCATGTATCCTCAGTGTGGGATTGTGTTTGAAAATTGATGGTGTTAGGGAATGTGAAGATTTTCTAATGGAGGGCATTGCGTGGAATTGTACCATGTTATCGCTTTTTAGCAAATAGACACATGAGAAGGAGCAAACGGTGTCATGTACATGAAAAGGGGTAGAAGACTAAGGCATATGCTTTTCTTGTGTCATAGAGCTCGAGAGATATGGAGGCAGCTTGGCTAGAAGAGTACATTTCTCGTGTGTTGTGGGAGGATAGAACAAGAGCTGTGGTACTTGAATCCTTAATGTGCCTCTCTGAGAAAATCTTTGGTTCTTGATCAATGTGGATTACAGGAAACAACTGTGATTGCGGCTTGGTATATGTGGTGAGAAAGGAGGCAGCGGGTGAAGGGAGAAAATATGCAACTAGACACAACATCAGCTCTGTCAATCAATGCCATGGTAATGAATTATGATAAAGCTAGCACAGGAGGGGCTGTCATACAAAGGCATGGCTGGATACCACCGGGAAATGAGTTTGTCAAGTTGAATGTTGATGCGACATTTGATCCAAACACAGTAGAAGGTGCAACGGGTGCGATCCTGTGGGATGAGAAATGAAGTATTATTGCTGCTGGTAGTTGGTTGTTGGCCCAGACATCTGATGTATTTTCAGCAAAAGCCGAGGCCCACATATGTGGGCAGAAGCTAGCAGAACAAGTGGGGTGCAACAGAGTCGCTTGTGAGTCTTATTCTACCTAGGTGATTGAAAGCGGTGGAGAATCTTAAATGCTCTAGAGCAATTGGTGCTATCCATATTGATGCATGCAGGATTTTGACGACGTCATTTGCTAAAGTAACCTTCAAACATTGTCCACGAGAAGCTAACATGGTAGCTCATGAATTGGAGCGTCATGTAATGGTGTTGAAGTCCAATGATGTATGGATGAATGTACCTCTAACTTTTCTTGTACTCATTTCTTGTGGATGATATTTCTATTCTTCAAGTTTTAATAAAGATAACCTTTTTTTTAAAAAAAAGCAATCATGCATGCAAGAACTATGTGCTGGCTCAGTGGTGAGCAGTTATGTGTTGTTGTCGTGCAGGCCACCCACCTGTGTGTTTCACCTCACACATGTGTGTTCGTTTAATGCATTGATAAATTGACCCCCCGCTTAAGACCTAGCGTGTGTTTTTTATGACGCATATGCATATGTGAGTATGGTGTGCGTGAATGTGCATCTTCCATTATAATATAAAATAAAGTAACCATGCATGTGGCAGAACCCTAATCGCCAGGGAAAAAAAGGGACTATCGTTGCAGGTCCCTCTTTCCTCTTCTTCAGTGTTCTCATTGGTGTTGGATAAGGCAATGGGTCGGTGACCCGTGGATTTCCAAAAATAATCTCTTTCTTTTAGTTTTTTCTTTTTCCTAGGTTTGTTCTTCTCTAGCAAATTCTTAGGCGTATTTTCTTTACTGTAATGGGTTTTATTGGACCGATTCGTCTAGACAACAATGGCGGTGCCTACGCCAGAGATCGACACGGCTCATTTTGTATATAAATAAACCTCCTCCGATTATCTTCCACGAACAACGCTGCTATCGAAGCGTAGGTCCTACACATCAAGAAATATCATCGATAGTCTACTTCACGCTAGGGCTGTAAAAAAAGCTCGAGGCTCACGAGCTATTTGAGCTTGGCTCGTTGTAGGATCGATTCGAGCTGTTAATGAGCCGAATTCGAGCTTCGAAAAAAGCTCGCGAGTCTGAACAAATCGAACTCGAATAGTTGTTAGTTCGAACTGTCGCCACCCCGCGTCCCTAGTCAAGACTCAGTCAGACAGTCACCGCACCGCACCGCATTTCCGCACCGCAGGTCCGCAATCCGCCAATCCCTAACCCTAACTCCCTAACTCCTTCCCCCCGCAGCCCCGCTCGGGCGCTCTCCCCGGTTTCCCCCCACCCCGCCTCCGCCTCCGCCCAGAATCCCAGATCTGCCGCTCGCGGCCGGCCCTGCTCGTCCCCCCGACGCCGGCCGCCTCCGCCCCTCCTCTCCTCCCACCCGCCGGCCGCCTCCGCGCAGATCCGCCGCTCGCGCCCCCTCCTCGTCCCCCCCGGCGCCGGCCGCCTCCGCCCCTCCTCTCCTCCCACCCGCCGGCCGCCTCCGCCAAGATCCGCCGCTCGCAGCCCTTCCTCGTCTCCCCCCCGACGCCGGCCTCCGCCCCTCCTCTCCTCCCACCGGCCGGCCGCCTCCGCCCAGATCCGCCCCTCCTCTCCTCCCACCCGGCGTCCGCCGACCGCCTCCGCCCAGATCCGCCGCTCGCCGCCCCTCGTCGTCCCCCCCGGTGCCGGCCGCCTCCGCCCCTCCTCTCCTCCCACCGGCCGGCCGCCTCCGCCCAGATCCGCCCCTCCTCTCCTCCCACCCGCCGTCCGCCGACCGCCTCTGCCCAGATCTGCCGTCCGCCGACCGACCGCCTCCCACCCGCCGTCCGCCGACCGCCTCCGCCCAGATCCGCCGACGCCGTGCCCGTGTTCCTCCTCTGCAAGGTTTGATTCTTGTCTCCGTTCACATTGCTAGACAGAACAATCAGATGTAGATGCCTTTCTGCTTTCTGCTGTGATTGCTAGACAGAACAATCAGATGTGGTTGTGGTAGTAGACAGCTTTCTGCTTGTTTGAACACGTTGTGTATATGTTGTGGTTGTGGTAGTAGACTGCTTTCTGCTTTCTGCTAACTATACTGTATATGTTGTGTATATGTTGTGGTAGTAGACTGCTGCCTTGCTAACTTTAGTATATGAACACGTTGTAGATGTCTGAACTTTGTCCAAATGAACTTTGTTTGCAAATCCCATGTCATTGTTACTGTGTTGTTTGTTTTTCTGTGGTTACTGCGAATGGAAGGTCCTGCGAATGCCCTTTTGTTTTGTGTTGCTACTGCTGTGCCTTTATGGCTTTATCTGCTATTCTGCTGAGTGCTGCTACTGCTGTGCGCTTTATGCTTAACGAGCTTCGACGAGCTTTGTCGAGCCGAGCTCGAGCTTCGTTCGAGCCGAGCTCGAGCCCAGCTCAAAGCTTGACAGAAATCTTGGACTCGTTCGAGCTCGGCTCGAGCTTCTATCGAGCTCGGCCCGTTTACAGCCCTACTTCATGCTGCCACGATCATAAGCAATCGTGATGCCATAGCAAAAACTAGAGTCTCCAACAAGAAAGATTAAAAAATAATACATTCATTGACTCATGGACTTAACATGTTGTCAAGAATCTTCAATGTAAAAATTAAGGTACTTTATGTTTTATACTTGATTTATTAATATAGAGGGAGATGCTTCAATGCACCAAGTGCAGAGTGAATTGCACTAATATTGATGCATATTCAAGTGTTGATTCTAGCTACTTACCTCTTGAATTTATCAAGTTGGTGCAAACTACAATAGGGAGGAAAAACATTGAATCACTCCTCATGGATAGATCATATGATTTTTCTTATTCCCCATCTTTCAACACAATTTTTTTTCTGAGTTACGCTAGAATCACAGGAAAATCCTGCGAAATTTATATAAAAATAAGGACGTGGCTACGTTCTGCATGTGCGGTCCACTGCATTTCGGTGTGCACACCTATTTTTAACAAAACTAAAAATTAGCATCACTCTATTTTTATTTTTTACCTTCTTTCTTCTCATATGTAGATCGGATAATTTAGAAAAAAATAGAATTACATAATTTGAAAACAAATTAGAATAATTTTAGAAGCAAATCTTAACAATTTATAAAGCAAATCTAAGAGCAATTCGAGAGCAAGTTGGCATAAATTTAGAGAGTAAGATAGTGCATATTTAGGAGCAAATCCATATAGACATACATAAATTCACTATCAAATTAGACTAAATTAAGTTGCTGACTATATTATGCTATAATGCTTCCTGGGAAACCATATATGATGGACAACAAAAGCAACATACTTCGGGTGGAGAGAGACTTTACCAGGGAGAGCTTTGAGTTGTTTTATAAAATGCACGATTCCCAAAATTTGAAAAGGTAAATGCTTTTGGAGAGAGAAGCATCATGTGTTTCGCCTCCTAGTTGAAGCTGATATCGAGTGCAACTAACACATTGGGTCCATATGTCAGTGATACGTCATATGATCAACTGCATAATGTCCTCGTCTTCTGGGACAAAAATTGCTGCCTACGTGGCCTTCATAAAAGAACTGGATTAGCTTCTCTCCAATCAGACGGCTCGCAAGACTTCTCTTCAATCGGACGGCCTGCAAAACTGTACAGGAGAACACACCAATGCGCACACGCGCGGAAATAGGATTTTCTCTAAAAATATTGTGCTTATGTGGGTTACAGGTATTTGCCACTAAAGTTTATACAAATTACAGGTATAAAAGGGAGCATTTATCGTAAACCCGGCCTAATTCCCCTCCCCACCCGCACCCTCACTGTTCAGATTCCCAGGCGGCTAGGGTTTCGCAGCCGCCACCGCCGTACGTCTCGGGGCGCTGCCGCGCCGTACACCGCCTGGACACGACGCCGCACTGCGCCGTCTCCCTTCGTGCCGGCAGCACCCGTCCCACGGCCGCTTCGAATCGCAGATCGCGGCCTTCCCTCTGTTAGCATCGAAAGGGTCAGTCCAAAAAGCCTACCCTTTTCCGTTACTCTCTTGATCTTTTGGAGATGTTGTTTCTTGATCGGAAAAGAAGGTAGAAAGATTCCCCCATGTCTTTAGCGACTTAGCGTTCTAGTCTTGGTAGGGTTAAGATCGCTTAAATCGGGTTAAGATTTGGTACGTGTATCCGTATTTAATTAGCCCCTCCCTTTTATGCGTGTCAGATGGGGATTACATAGGAAGGTTTAAGTGAGAAGTGTTAGTGTGCTGGTATTTGCGTGGATCGCCAGAGGGGTGTGGGGATCTTCCAGGGCTATACTGATTGTACTAGTTTCTTGTTTGGATCTTTGCTAGTTTTTAGGTTCGTTGAGCGCTTGTTAGTAATGCTATTAGCTAATTCTCCGGGAATTCAAAGCGTTAGCAGGCCGTTAAGGTGCATCTTGGCCAACAATCATGTAGCATTACTCAGGATGAATATCGCTTTTCTTTGTGTAAATTTTCCATCAAGCAATGCACAAAGGCTAAAAGGGCTTGTGTGGGAAATTTGGGGCCTTGCTTTCTTACCAATCGCCTAATGTCACTCGAGTTTTTTATTTCAAGATGCTGATAATAGTCCACATGGCAGGAAGTCTTGCTTTTGTTCCAGATTATTATGTATGTTCTACCTTGTTTACCAAAACAAAAATATTATGTATGGTAGCATGGCAAAAATGTAGCTCTGCTACGCAAATTTGTCTATCTTACCCCTGAGATGTAGGTATTGGTTAGCTATTGGTGGACTTTGCTAAGCTCAGACCGGAATGGTTAGGCTCATAGACTATGGATACTGGTGAATTTCCTTTCCCATGAGTTATTCTAGCATGTTATTTGAGGGAGCAAGACTTTTGTGTGGAGGCCAATTACATATGTCTTGGCAAGAAAAGATTTAGTGTAATTACCAAAAACTGGTATAAGCTTGGATGGGTGTTGCACACTGGTGTATATAACGGCCCATTGGCTAGCTCAGAAACCCATTTAAACAATGCCCAACCAATGTGCTTCACGTCTTTCCTGGTTTGGGTAGATATATATATTTTTTTCACCTTCTTGAGTCTTGACTAAGGGGGGCTCCATATATTTGGTTGCTAGGCAAGATTGTAATTTCATTATGCACAACCCAAATATAACCTGAGAATAGGATATGCATGGTTACCCAAATTAGTTGGATCAAGCATAAGTCCTCCCAATTGATAAAAGCCTTGCGAACGAGCCTCTATCGTAGTGGTAGAGCGCTCTAGTAGCACCCCCCAGATCCTGGGTTCGACTCAGGCTGGGGGCAAAAAAATCCCTTCGCTTGCCCCATAAGCCAAAGCACAGGCCGAAAGGCTCGCCCAATCGTTGGTCGTTAGGGTCAGGGCCTAGGTCGTCTGGGCCGAGCGTTAGCTCCCCTAGGCGCTCTCACTTGGGCTGATGCCGCTGTGTCAGGGTGGGGCAAGGGTTCGGGGATTTTCTCGATCTGTGAGAGGATCTTTCTTCTTAAGCTAATGCCGGGGGGTGTCTTGTACCCCTGCAGGTCGAGTTTTTTTTCAGCTTTTGGCTTTTCTACAGTAACTAGCTTTTAAACGAAGTATTTTTTTCAAGATGTGGTTTACTAGTTAATTGTAGTACATACTGTACTGACTTCATTTATATTGGCAAAAACCGCACGTGAGTTTCTGTTATTCTGTAATCTCTTGTATGAACTGTCTAAAAGCCACAAACTGCAACCAAAAGCTATAGGGCCTGTTCTTTTTGGCTGCGGCTTATGGCTTTTGGCTGAAATTTTTGAATTTTGGCTGTTTACGGTACAGATTACGGAGAGATCGATACTCACTTGCAATTTTGGTTGGTACAGATGTTGGGCTTTTAACGTGTACTACGTTTAACTTGTAGATCCCGTCTTGAGAAAATACTCCGTTTAAAAGTTAGGTACTGTAGCGGCTGCGAAAAGCCGGCCGACTGGAGGCCAGCCGAACAGGCCCATAAGCCTCAGCAAAAAAGAACAGGCCCAAAATTGTACAAAACAGCTAGTTGTTGCCTTTGAACTAGTTAGTCAGGTTGTTTTTTGCCCCTTTAGAAACCACTCAACCTTAGTTGGGTCAGCATAGTGTATGGAAGTTTCAGAAAGTTCAAAGCTCATAAATTATAATAGATACTTTATATAATTTCCCTGTGCAAACATCAACTTTTGCAATGTTTCTGAAAATATTACATTAGTTCTTTTGCTTTCATATGCTTGCTAATTGTTGATCCAATTATTGCCTGCTCTTGATAATGTTCGTGTTACAGCAATGTGTTCGCCTTCGGTGCTCTTGGTAATATGTATGCTGCAACAATGTATTTGCCTTTAGTGTGTTAAGCCACATTATTTTTTAACCTCTGTATGCTTGTATTATTATGTTTTCTTTGCCTCATGTAAAATAACCTTTTGAAAAAATTTCACTGAATTATTTATCTGTATGCCTTCAATGATGCGATGAACTTTGGCTTAGTGCCTGATGCTAAAAAGGAATATTCCTTTTATCTGAAGGTTTCTTTCATCGTGATATCCTTCTGCTGTTAGCTGCATAGCAGGGAAAATGGCAAGCAAAGCAGGTGGTGACAGCAAAGAACCCATAAATGAGCAAGTAGTTGCAAATACTTACGCCAACATGCGCTCGGAAATGAATCAACTCTACACCAAGATCACGGAGCTGGAAATGGAAGTCAGCGAGCACTCTCTTGTGATTGGCGCAGTTGAGCCACTGGACCCCACAAGGCGTTGCTACAGAATGATTGGCGGAGTCCTGGTTGAGAGGACCATCAAGGAAGTCTTGCCTGCAGTGCAGCGCAACAAGGAGGGCCTTGAAGAGGTCATCGCTCGCATGCACGAGGCCCTGGAGAAGAAAAAGAAGGAGATCACCGAGTTCGAACTGAAGTACAAGATTAGGATCCGGAAGGCTGACAATGACACCGAGGAAGAAGGAAGCAAGAAGGAAGGCTCTGCGCAGGGTGTTCTTGTTGGTCCTGCGGGCCAGTAGAGCGAAATGACAGAACAGAAAGACTTGCATAGCTCTTCATGAAAGTCAGATTGCTCTCTGTTAGATGTCAACTGGTATCAGTGTTTGCGTGTTTTTGGGTGCTATCGTGCCAATGCTTGTGTAAAACTGGCGAATCCTCCTGTGCGAAACTAGAGATTATGCTAGATCAGAACTTTGTTGGTAACTGCAGATTTTGCGCAGGTTACAGCACGATTCGTGCGTCTTTCATCGTTCTTCAGGTGGTGTTGTGCATCAGATTCTTCTGCCTGTTGATGCACGCTTTGAATTCCCTGGAAACCTCATCGAATTTTTGTAAGCAAGATTCCTCCGTAGGTTCTATGGAAAACCCTTTATTTCACCTGGGTTCGAAATGTTCGGGCATGCGACAGGGTAAATACCCGATAAATCCCCTGCTATGACCGTTTGTTTTTATATGAGATACAAAACGGGGCATCCAGGTGAGAGAAATACTTTTGCTAACCAAATGGGCTGACCGGTACGGCACTGATCCGGATAGAGCACCGTCTAATAAGATTAGGTATAGTTGGGCTAAATAAGTTACAATGCTGTGACGGTCTATGTGTATGCCTTTTGAGCTAGGCACATCATTAAGAGATGTCGGGCCGTGCTGGGTTGATCCAGACACGTTTAACCAAACGAACCACCGATGATCTGTTAATTTTACTACCAATCGTAAGTAGTTTTATTGTTAGTTACAAATAATTTTATTACTAGTCATAAGTAATTTTACTGTTAAATCACCATCTGCGTTTATAAAAATACAGCAACCCTAATATAAATAATTTTATTGTCAATCACAAACAATTTTACTGTATTACTGTACGAGAGTTACTATATATGCCGATCTGCCCATAGTGTTGAGATGCTAGTTCAAATATATGCCCGGTTCGACCAAGTTGGTATGGCTTATTTACTGTTTGTATGTTTGTATCGTACGGTATGTACTTGGATGTGGCCACAGTATCGTGTCTGGGCGTCACAGTTAGCCCGGCTATTTGGCCAGATCTAGGTGGTGATCGGTTCGGCTGAAAGCCTCATGGCTTATGGCTGAAAAACACTGTAGCTGGCTGAAAAAAACACTGTAGCTGACAGAGGCTTATTTACCATAATTAAATTAAAAAAAATTAAAAATAGAAAAAACATATTAGCCCATCACGTATAATGTAAACAAATACGAGGAAAAAAAGAACCGGTAAAAAAACTCAAAAAAAGCCAAAAGTTCAGAAAAAGACGAAATTTATGAATAGTGTAAAAATAAGCTGAAGTGAGAAGCTGAAGCCATATGAATCAGGGCTAATCCGACGGTGAGTTGGCTTCCGGTGGCTCAGCAATACCCGCTCCCTAAGTACCCGACACCACCTCCCTCGTTGCGCGGTGCGACCAGAAACCCTAGAGAAACCCCAGATGGCCTCCGGCGAGGGCAAGCCGAACCCCAACGCCGGCGCCGCGGGCGCTGGCGCCAACAAGGGGAGGAAGCGCAAGTACCTCCCCCACGGCAAGCCGGTGCGGAAGGGGGCGTACCCACTGCGCCCCGGCGTGCAGGGCTTCTTCATCACCTGCGACGGCGGCCGCGAGCGCCAGGCCACCCGCGAGGCGCTCTCCCTCCTCGACTCCGTAAGCCACTTAGCACTTTCCCCGCGACATCCGTCTGGTGATCTACTACTCTCTTACCCCGGCGTCGCGCGCAGTAGGTGTTCGTCGTATTGCGCCTGCGCCGATCTGGTGGGGGAAGCAAGAGTTGCTAGTTCGTGCGGGATCTTGGTTCAACCGCTTGTGGTTAGGAGGTGTTGCAGGCATGCGTTTTAATTCAAGTTTGATGATAGCGCCGTGTTCAGTGTGGTTGTTCCTGTGGTCGTACAGTTTATATGCTTGATGTTTCGTCGTATGTCTTACATTTAACTGGCTAAAATGAGGGGACTGATTGAAGCGGGAAACCGATACCCGCCACTCGCTGAATTTTGGCTTTTATGTTAGTTGTGCAACCGTAAATTGTGCAATGCTACTGTCCTTTGTGTTTTGACACTATCTGTATGTTCTGTTGCTGTGCCATGTATCATGAGAAATCATGATACTTTGCTAGTCACTGGATTGCTCTCTTGCTAAAACGCCTTTGGGTAGGACTATAGTTGCTGATATGGAATACTCCATTTTGGATATGCAGTTCTACGAAGACCTGGTGGGCGGAAAAAGATCAGATGATAAGTCCAAAGGCATCTCTGACAAACTGTTGAACAAAAGAATAAAATTCGAGGATTCTGATTCCTCAGAAGATGAGGATGAAGATCATTCAGTGGAGGAGGCTGATAACGGGAATAATGCAGAGAAAGGTGAAACCAAGGCATCTGAGCAGCAACAAGAGGCGCTTGGTACCTCGGAAATTGCCAGCAAGGACAATGAAGTACAAGTAGAAACTGCTGACGAATCAGCTCCAAAGAAGCAACGTGTAGACGATCCTCTGGTTTCTGAACAGACAGAGCCAAAGGAGTCCGCTGATAAATCAAAAGAGCCCATTGATAAACCAAAAGGCTCTAATGATAAACCCATCGATGATTTAATTGATGAGGACCTGAAAGAACTGGGGGACAGGAAAAAGGTCTGTTTACTTTCTGAATTTAGTTAAAGTTTGAGATAGTGTGGTACGTTGCTCGTGTATGTTGTGGAATAGTCCATATAAAATCTTTGCGAAGGATCAGACTGAAACAGGTGCAGTAGTAGAGGTGCTTTATTTACGGTATTTTCAGTTAAAGCAATAAAACAAGATGTGGTACGGTGCCCGTGTATGTTGTGGAATAGTCCATATAAAATCTTTGCGAAGGATCAGACTGAAACAGGTGCAGTAGTAGAGGTGCTTTATTTACAGTATTTTCAGTTAAAGCAATAAAACAAGACATACTCTATAGTTGAGACATTCTCATTGCAATTTACTCTTTCGCGAATATCTTATATTAGCAGGGCATTCATAGCTCCTAAGCAGTTTTGCTTGATGCTAGATAAAAGAAGCATTCATATAGACTTAGGGATGTTATTAAATTCCTGGCTTCCTGCACAGTGCACACCCTTCCCCCTTATCACTTAAATGTATGCTGCAGACTGAAATCATTGATAAACCTTAGAATATTTTCATTTAGTACTCTCCTGCTTAATAATTGAAATATACTGTGTGCTCGCTCAGGTCCTAAATTTGGAATTTGGCTTGTACCAGATACAATGATTTCAACTCCTAACTAGCTTCAGATATCAAGATATTGTACTTAGCTATTCATTCAATACTACTTGTTTTTGTTCTTTTGACCACATCACTGGGTACTTCTGTATAACTGTTTAAGTACACTTAAGAAATTTATTATGGCAAGAAAATCTTGTGAGGAGTCTGATTGATTTGATGAGTGAGATATGTGTTACGCCTCACTCATTGTAGCAACTATTTGTATGAACTTGGAGCTGAGGCTTTATCCAGAGTCTTACCTAGTATATCATTGTTCCTTCCAGAAACAATCCCTTAATGTGCAAAAATGCTGGAACTAGACTAGTCCCAATATATGCTGTCTTTGTTCCACTATGGTTTTATATACTAACTTATATGATGAAAACCATTGTACTTTAAACAGAGACTCTTTGCAAGCCTTGATTCAGGATGCAATGGTTGCATCTTCATTCAAATGCACAAAAGAGACGGAGACCCTGGTCCAGTTGAGATTGTACAAAACATGATGTCCTCGGTTGCTTCAACTCGTAAACATATGTCCAGGTTCAGATTTGGTGCTATTGCAATCAATCTTCCCTGTGCTCATTAAGTCTCATAATTCAAGATGTAACTTCGTTGTTTATAAGGATTATGGCATTGTTTTCTTGCTTATAGACTTTCGTTTTGAATGTATTCTAGATTTATTCTGAGGGTTTTGCCTGCTGAGGTGGCATGTTATGCGTCAGAAGAGGAAATAACAAAAGCAATAAGTCCACTTGTTGAAAAGTACTTCCCAAAAGAATCTCCTTCAGGACTTAAGGTAACTTGCTGCATCATTTTTCATATAATCCTTTAGTTAGTGGAGGCATGGTCTGGTAAAAGAACACAGGACATAACAGCAAGACTGCTTGCCTTAGAATTTTTCTGCAGTAGCCTGCATGCTTCAGAGTCTTTAAAATATTTTTATTTGTTTAAGTCTCCCATAATTTATAGGAGCAGTAAGTTTATATTTTGCCTTGTCGTATTAGTTGTAGAGCTTTTTTCAACTTCAACAGATGTGGAGTTGTTGGTTCAAGATAGATCTAATCAGGTTACATTGGCCTAACAATTTTAGAGTAAACTAGTCTTATAATCATGCACTGATATCAAGTATTCTGTTGTTTTATAAAGGGAATGGTGGAGGTAGTGGGTAGGGCAAGACGAATTGGGGCTTTGGATGAAATAATTTAGCCCATGGTAGCAAGCTCTAAAGTTGGCTTGAAGGATTAATTTACCTTTCTTGGTACTGACTTGTATGGAGAGTTAGTTTGTTAGATACCTCATATCTTCAAATTATCATATCTGTTCTTATTAACCAACCAAATTCAGTGTTCAAATTTTATGCTGTGAGAGTGCTATCCTTAGATAAGTGTGATTTTAGTCTTCTGTCAATCAGTTGATTCAGTTCGTAAATGATGTTCATTCAGTCTTCTGTCAATCAGTTGATTCAGTTCGTAAATGATGTTCATTTAGTCTTCTGTCAATCAGTTGATTCAGTTCGTAAATGATGTTCATTCAGTCTTCTGTCAATCAGTTGATTCAGTTCGTAAATGATGTTCATTCTTCACAGAAGTGATCCAGCAATATCTTTCTATGCTTTCTTCAGCCAAGCAAGTGCAGGAATTAGGACCACAGTTTCAATAACCAACATAGTACAATTTAATGTTTTGAACATTTATCTTTTTATATAACACCAAACAATGCAAATAGGAGTTGTTCTGCTATCCAAAATTCTACATGGTTTCTTACTTGGATGTTTTAATCTTTGCAGTTTGCTGTGTTATATGAAGCAAGGTCAAATACAGGAGTCGATAGAATGAAAATTATAAATACAGTAGCAAAATCTGTGCCCCAACCTCACAAAGTTGACCTCAACAACCCAGACAAGACTATTGTTGTCCAGATTGCTAAGGTAAACGTTTTTTATTCGTAATAGTTAATACAGTTAAAATTTCTATCATCTTTCTAGTGTTATGATCTGTAAAAGTGTTTCCTTAACACAACACGAGCTTATATCCTATAATTGTCACGAAAACCTATAGGATTAGCTGCTCGCTTCTTACACGACATGATTACTACTTTATCTATTTCAAAATACATGTTATGATGTTATTCTAGACTCCTTGTTTTGTTTCCAATGCATGCCACTCTACAACTTCCGGATAAAACTGTATTGATTTTACCATACATAACCTTCCCTGATAATAACCTCAATAATCAAACTTTACCTTTTCATGATGAAGGCAATACTTCTACGTATGGAAGAGTATTAAATTAGATTTGGGAGTAGAGTAGTAAAATGCAAGAGTACTAAATAAGGTCGCCATGGTCTTTGTCCATCATGCCTTGTCTCTACTTTCTAGTGCCAGAGGCAAAAACAATATGTGTATGGGAATGGAGGGAATAAAATGACTCCATCGAAGAAAATGACATGTTGAACTCTATCTTTGCTAATTCAGGTTTTATTAGTGTCTTTCATATTTATTTGAATTTTGACATGGCACCTTTTGTCCTTGTCAGAGCATCCAAGATTAGTACTTCTATTTTTAATCACTTCAACTTTTATTACTAGTAATCTTTTCCTATGGTTCCAAACAAAACTAACTTGAAACTGTTAAAGTATCAGACATCTTAGGTTTTATTTCGAAAATCAAGAAATATTTCTTTCAAATTTCGAGGTACAAACTCTGCATGCATTTTTTTTTGCCAGTTTCATTGTTTTAGCAGTGCATGGTGGTTTGGAGTCTTGACAGGCCAATTCTATTCTATCCACACGAGGACATAGGAATATATACGATGGATTTAGACATTGATTCCTGGAAAACATCCTAGCTCCAACCATGTTGATTCAGACTTGAATATCTAACCCATGATTCTCAAGTACATGGATGATTAAAGCTTTATAGCATAACAGGCTAATGCCGTAAGCGCTAACCTGATTAAGCTTTTGAATTCGTTGTCACTCACATCCTATGTAGTTGTATTGAAAGCTATTTTGGTCCCAGTGAGATTTGACAGAAGAGCACCCGCCTTGATCCTATTTAATGAGTAGTGCAGAAACTGTTGTGCATGTGGTAACCACTCCTGTAGTATCTGCAGTCAAGGTTGTCATGGCGTCGCCTAGGTGACGCCAAGTCATCCTGGTGGCTGGAGGGGGACGCCGAGGCTGTTCGCCTAGGCTTGAGTTAGGTGGGTGCTTGGGATTGCTAAGCTGCAGGGGAGGGGCGACAGCGGTGACTGCCTATGGCAGCATGCGTGGAGGGTGAGGGCTTGGGCGATGGCTGCAACTGGGGTGGCGAGCACGGGAGCTGGCTAGGGCAGCAGTAGTTCTGGACAGCGGGGCGGCTAAAAGTGGAGAAAGGCGAATGGTGGCGGGTGCGGCAGAGGGAGCAACAGCTGGCTAGGCGGCGGCTCACACAGCCAGGCAGGAGGGCAGCGACTACGGTCTAGCAGCGGCGGAGGCGGCGCTCGGCGTGGGGCGGCGAGGGCGCGACGGTGCAACAGAGGAAGCAGGGCAGCATCGGCTTGGGGGGAGTAGCGGTGGCAGCCGGGACGATGGCACACAGAGGGAGGCGCGGCGGTGGCTAGGGCAGCGGTGCCAGTGGCAACTAGCAAGGGAGGGGCGACGGCAACAACTGCCTACGGCGGCGTGAACAGAGAGCGAGGCGTGGGCGGCGGTAGCACCTAGCTAGGGCAGCAGCTCCCCTTGCCCGCTCCCCCTTTATAGCTGCGGCGGCCTGGCTGGGCTGAGTTGGGCCGGCCCCCCTCTTTCTTTCCTTTTTTTTCTGGGTATTATAGTATTATTTGTTGTTTTTATTACCACTGTCTAACTCTTACCATGGTGGACGTCTAGGCGTCCTAGCGCCCTGCGCTCGCCATGACTTGCCGGAGCGCTATGACAACCTTGTTTGCAATGCCTAGTAGACAGGGAAACTCATTCTATAATCGATGTCCTTTTCATCTCTTTATGGTTGCTCCTGATGATTGACACATTCATGTAATGTCTAATCATTCTTACTTGAATAAGCTGAGGATGCTCTAGTTTACCATTCAGAAGAACTGTGTTGCTGCTTGCATTGTTTATCAATTTAGTTAAAATAGGGATGTACTGTGCTTTAGTTGATCAATACTGCAACTAATGCTGCAAAAGGGCATGTGGTCACTAAAACAGTTTTTAACTTGTCCAGGAACATGTCATAATGATTAAAGGAACATGTCATAATGATTAGTTGGCCTTTCGTTGTTCCAGGAGTAAAGGACCATATGTTGTGCCTTGATCTGTATCCAGGCAGTAGCTAGCGCTGCAAATTTATTCTAGGACTAGGACCTTGGGATACAGCAAGTAAACGTGATAAATTGATCTCTACAGGATGTAACCAACTTTTAAATTCATCATACTTTAGGTTGATCTCATTTCAACATCCTGATGGCATCCTATAACTTTGAGAATAAAATAGACTTAAAAAAGTTTTGTTTGCGATGCTTTTGCTTTCCACCCTTTTTACTGTGGAGTAACTCATAGCATGTCATGAATGTTGCTAGGTGTAGTGTGAGTGAACAGACGCACTTCCTAGCATGAGCCAAACTTTCTTGTATTGTTCTAAATGTCTTGTCATCCCATTCTTTCCATCCTTTTTACTGTGGAGTAACTCTTAGCATGTCATGAATGTTGCTTGGTATAGTGTGAGAGAACAGACGAACTTCCTAGCATGATCGAAACTGACTTTCTTGTATTGTTCTAAATGTCTGGTCATCCTCCAAGCCCACGACAACTCATTGTGCACGTATCAGCTGCATCAATCATGTATTTCTTCTTTGCTGGTGTAAGAAACTAAGGATGTGTTTGGATTCTAGGATGGCCAAGGGATGGAACCATCCCATTCCAATTTTGAGCTCATCCAGCTGTTTGGATCGTGGGATGGAGAAGAATGAAGTGGAAGTAAACGGTTCCTTCCAAAGGAATATTCCTTCAATATTCGGGATCACTCCATCCCCCAAAAAATCCTGGACGAGCCCATTCCACAAAAAAAGCTGCGCCCTGTCTCCCATGCCGCCGGCCTCTCCAGATCCAGATCGGGGCGCCGGCCTCCCACGCTGCCGGCCTCCCCTCCCGCGCCGACCTCCCTCCCGCGCCGGCCTCCCGCGACGGCCTCCGACGCCCGCGCCGGCCTCCTCCCGCGCCGAACTCCCGGCCGCGCCGACGTCCCGCGCCGACCTCCCGCGCGGACCTCCCGCCCGCGCCGACGTCCCACGCCGGCCTCCCACGCCCGCGCCGGCCTCCTGCCCGTGCCGACCTCCCGCGTCGCCGCCCGCGACAGCCTCCCTCGCCGCCGCCCGACCTCCCGCCCGCGCCGACCTCCCGCGACGCCGCCCGCGCCGTCCTCCCTCGCCGCCGCACGCTCGGTCCCCCGATGAACGCATATCCTATTTTTCATCCTCATCCCATCAACCAAACAGCAGACGGAACAGTTTCATTCTTCTCCATCCCACTAACCAAACAAAAAACAGAACCATCCCATACTATGAACCAAACATATCAACGGAACCATCCCGTTCCATCCCATCCCAAAAAACTGGAATCATCTTATCCCATTCCTCCCCATTCCACCAACCAAACACATCCTAAGAGTATCGAGGACTCAATGGTTCATTCCAACATGATCCAAACTGACTTCCTTATATTGTCCTAAATGTCCTGTCACCCTTTTCACCCAAGTGCATCACCGACCCATGGTTCATGTGCCAGCTGCAGCAATTATGTACTCCCAGGTCCTAGTGCTCTGGCGTAAGAATCCAAGAGCGTCAAGTACTCATGGTTCATGCCAGTAGTCTTCATGCTTTGTTAATCTACTATTTGACATGATACATCTGATCTTATGCCTACATTTTTCTTTATTATAAGTACAAGCTGTTCCTGACCTTACGTACACAGCTGGACACGTTTTGTAGCTGTAGTAAGCTGTTCTTAGTTCAGGTTCTAATTGGACTATTTGTTTGAATTTGGTGCAGACTATATGCCTGATTGGAGTGGTCGAGAGATACAAAGAGCTCGCGAAGTTCAACATAAGGCAGCTGACCTCACCGCCGCAGAAGTAGCTTTTGGGCGGCAAACTCTTCTGGGTAGAATTTGGACGAGCTTAGATCAGATGTACCATCAGTTGGTTGGTTGTTAGTTGAACCATGAAAGTCAGCATTGAAGGATTCAGCTGTATCTCATTACTGAAGTCTGCGAGATCGTTGAAAGGCAACCCGAAATATTTAATGCTCCACAGTGCAATTTTGTAACTTCATGGCTGGATTACTGCAACCAGTTTAATAAATTTCGTCAGGTTGTAGCATCTATATGTACCGTGCACCTTTTTTTTTTTGGTTCAGATGTTATATAGAATTTGTTGCCCTTGAACTCATGAAGGTAGTCTGCAATTTTCTCAAAACCTGTAGTTTCAGACGGTGAGCAGTGATAAATTTTTCTTCAGAAAGTTTAGAATATTTAGTATTCTTTTAAGAATGAAATTTCTATGAACAATAACCAAGGCGTGGAGGTGGAACCTCAAGGGTAGAAGTGGCATTAAATGTTTTTAAAATTTTAAGTCGATTAGGTATAATTTTCCTGCAAGGGCTTGTTTGGATAGGGGGATTTGGATTGGAGTTTATACCAAAAATTCCCAAAGAAATCCCCCTATAAAGCACCCCCTAGTATTTTGCAAAAGAATTTTTTTTATCTTTTTTCACATTTTACGTTCATTCTTGAAAACCAACAAAGAAACTGACCAAAAGTCAAGAATTTACAGCCAGGTGGAGGACAAATTTATTTGGCCTCCACCGGAAATCGAAAACTGAAGTCAAAATCTGCCAACTAAATCTATTAAGGCAGCAAAACGCTCCTATGTTTCCTTGCTAGTCGTATTTGTCGTCCTCGGTGAAACGTCAAAAGACCCAGGAAATCCATGCCAGTTGCAATGAAACCCATGTTGTCTGCTTCCATAGAAACCGGAAGGTACCGTGCCCCAACCAAACAAATGTCGCACGTCGCACCTCCGATTAGGGCTGGAAACGAGTCAGGTTTTGAGTTTGGCTCGGCCAAGCTCTCCAGGAGGAGCAGCTCGGCTCGTTAAGGAAACAAGGCAAAAGTCTAGCTCAATTTGACTCATTTCCTGGCTCGAGCTGGCTTACGAGCCTTTGCAAGCTGAGCTGTTCAAATCCAGCCAACAGGGGAGTCAACACGGGAGCCCAGAACCAGCCAACAAAGGGGCTGATTTGGAGCTGGTGATGGTTGAAGCATCGCTGCAATGCTGCCTCTGCTGGAGCCTAGGACAATTTATCACAGAATCGATCAAACTTTGCATAGCTCAACGAATATGAAAATTGATTAGATTAAGAAAACCCTACAATGCTTGAAAAGAAAACCAACTAGTGCAAACTCGTATGGTACATTTATTGCGCACTTAAACTAAAAAAAATGGTGAAAATTTTTGAATTTTTTTTGATGTACTTTATGGTTTATTTTACTTATATATAAAATTTCAAGTTCAAATTCATTCTATGTTAACAGTACTAAAAAATAAAAATTAAATAGAATAAATTTGAACTTGAAATTTTATACATAGGTGGAGTAAATCATGAAGTACATATAATTTTTTCCCAGAATTTTTCGTAACTTTTTTAGTTTAAGTATACGGTGAGTGCATTGTAAGGGTGAGTACGTACTATATGTTCCCTATATAAGTATTAAAGTTGGATAATAGATACAACACTATTTTAAAAGGTATTATAATAGCATACTGCATAATTGTGTGGGGGATTCGGCTAGTTCTACACAAAAGTAGAGCGAATTTATAACCGCGTATATATATGAGCATGCATCAACTAAATTTGTTACGACAAAATATAAAGCGCAACAGGGGCTGTGACTGCAACTCTAGATTTAAAAATAAACTTGTCGTTATAAATACATATACTTAGGCGGTTGGGTAGCTAGACTAAGTGTAGTGAACGCTCTTATACCTTCGAGTTGGGAGGAAGTAAGTACCCTTCAGTTTTTAGCACAGTCAGCATGAGCCTTTTCTCCAACCCTTTTATCCGATAGTGAGGTTAAGCAAGCGCACAGCCTACCCGGTGATAAGGTTGCCTAACCCTGGTTTAAACTCATCTAGGCCACGTTTGAAATACTATTTTTTTTATAGAAATTGAACTATTTTTCAGTGAAATCGACGTGTTGCAAACATGCCCTTAGGCCCTGTTCTTTTCAGCTTCTAAAAGCTGTTTTTCGGCTTTTCTACAGTAACTAGCTTTTAAACGGAGTGTTTTTTTAAGATATGGTCTACTAGTTAATTGTAGTACATACTTTACTGACTTTATTTATATCGGCAAAAACCGCATATGAGTTTCTGTTACTCTGTAATCTCTCATACAAACAGTTCAAAAGCCACAAACCGCAGCTAAAAAGAACAGACCATTAAATTCGTCGTGTAGTATAGGAGTTGGACTAATAATCCCATAATCTGTACACATTGGTCACATTGTGTGTGACATATTCTTGTACGCGTAGCACCGCTTGCTTGTTACCCACGTGGCCAGCAACTTGTGTCTCTCCGGCTTCATCAGCTAGTTAGCAAAAGAAGGTAAAAGTACTCCACGAGGCCCCTCCTCCATTCTTTTCTTTTCTGTCTCATCTGTTTCTGGCCGCTTCCCATCTCCCTCCTACTCGTCGATCGTTGCAGCTTCCTCCCTTCACCTCTCCGCAACAGTCACCGGTGAGTGCTAATCGCCGACGGCGCGATGGATTTCTACCTACCTACCTACGGACATGTGTTCATGTTCTCTTTTCGCCGCAGATTTCTGTTCTTGGGTTGTCCTGCATCTAAAACTACTGTTTTAGATGCTTGGATAGGATTTTCCTTTATTCTTGTGGCGTTACATGGGGAAGTTCAAAGAAGTATTTTGGCCAAAAGAGGGATAGATTCTTTGGGGATAAACTCAGGACAACCTTTGCCTTCCTCCTGAAGCATAAGCATAAGGTTGTAACCTTTCCTGTCTGTCCTTTCTTATCTTGGGTCTTTAAATGCATAAGCATAAAGTTGTAACCTTTCTTGTCTGTCCTTTCTTATCTTGGGCCTTTAAATTTGGAAGCTTTTTGGTGGGAGGAAAAAAAAAAGGAAGGATAGTTAGGTTCGTGTGGTTTCTATCTTTGATTTTGCAGAATTCTGCGATTTTCGCTGGAAAAGTTCTTATCTTTGTTTATGGTTTTGGGTGAGGTAGGTGGGTGAAGGAGCTTCTTGGTAGCGTCCATGGAGAAGAGGAAGGGGATTCTGGAGCTGCGCAACCGGCTGGACAAGACGCTGTCGCTGCCCGATCTCGCCGACGAGGACTCGTTGAGATCCTTGGTGAAGAAGCAGATCTTGGAGTCGTCTCTGTCCGGCTCTGATGAAGGTTTGGGTTTAATTTACTTTTTTTTGTTGTTGTGCATCTTTGGAGTATCTAGCTTAGCTAGCTTATTAATGTAGTCAAAACTACAATTAGTTTTTATCTAGGTCGCATGTCATTAAAAATGGTGTGAGCTGTCGTGGTTTGAGTTCGTAGATATTCCCTAGTGATAACATGTTGTACGCGTGAAATTGCTTCATGATCTGTATGTGCCCATCCTACTGGAGAAGGTTCTGTAGGGGTAGCTGAATATTTGCTACTCTTTTGTAGCACTTGATCGCGTCATTTCAACCGGCCTACTTGTGTAATTTGTCTGTTCTGTGTTTTTGATATATGCCTGTATGTCCCTCTCTAGGCGATACTGACCTTATCGCTGAAGCACGGACCAAAGAAGTCTCAAATTTTCTTGAAATGCTTAATACTTCAGGGAATGAACGATCTTCTAACGTTCATGGGGCAGCACAGAAGGAGTGGAAGGTATATATTTAACTGAAGTTGTTAACAAATTTAAAGAAAATGTTCAGCATATTATGTGATTAGAACATAAAGTGATGGATCTCTCTTTTGCATCATAGTGTGATTAGCCACTTATCTCTTATTTCGTATGCCATGCTATCATCGATTTCTAGAGTGCAATGTTTCACTTTTGTTTGTAATTTCTGCCTCTCAGATAGTATTGTGCTTCAAACTTGGTTGTTCTCTTGCCCTTTTACCCTCTTTTGGAGAGAGATTAATTGTTCCCTTATGTTTCCATGTAAATTCTTATGAATTGCTGCAATGATCTGCTTTTACTTTTTATTTTGTAGGTGAAGCAAGATACAGACCAGTTGCGAGTCATGTATCGTGAGGGCCCAGAGGGGACCCCATTTCACACCCTTCTTGCTGAAGGCTTTGCTGATGGACCTATTGATGTTTGTAAGGAACTCTTAACCCCACCAATGAGTCAAATATTATAACTTCACGTAGTCACTTAAGCACGCTGTTTTTGCGTAGGTACATGTGTGTCATGGGAATCAGCTCTATACAGAAAATGGTGACTACATTGTTTTCTTCATTGAATATAAATTTATTCTTTACTTAAAATTTCACATTTTCAGAAACTACACTCTACACGTTGTATTCTCAAATATTTGTGAACATAGCATTATGACCTGTTTGGCTTAGCTTAGCTTTAGCTTGTGGGGTCAACATAAAGTCCTTTATCTAATTAAGATACCATGGCAGCATAGTTTTACTTCTTAATTATGTTTTGTCACCTAGGAAGTAAACTATTTATAGAGTGTAACTTTGGACAAATAGATTTGCCATTTCTTGGGTACTTCAATTCGTTACTACCATTGTGTGTTCTTTGTTATAGGTGACTTATTACTTATGGAATGAGAATCCTCTCCTTGAGTTCGTACATAAATCATGATGGTGCTTAATTGACAAGAGCACTCACATGTTGCCTTTTTTTGGCTTACAGCATCCACATGGCTCGCATACACTTTTTAGTAACTACCTGATGTTGCACCGTTGCACCTACATCTATAGTGTGTTCTCTGCATTAAAGACAGCATAAAGTTCTTTTTCGCTGAATACAAAACGATTGAGTAACCCACCACAGATAAAGTTTGAAAACAAAAGGGTATTAATGCTATGGTATGAGCTGCTACTATTGCTGTAGTGCATATTTTTCTGTCCAACTACTTCCTTAATGCTGGGTCATCTCCATGTTTTATGAAAAAAACATGTTGCCTGTGTCCTGTGGAATACTTGAAGTCAACTTGGACCAAAGAAAGCAAAACTCAGTCAAATGAATAAATTCGCTCATGAACTAATGAGATTGCCATTTTGCAGGTTTCCACAATACAATCTGCCAACATTTAAAGTTGCTCAGTCAGGCTGCTTGAAAAAGGTTCGGATTGGCGAAGAAATTTGTTTGGTCAGGTTGGCTGTAGACTAAATTTCTCTTAGAGTCCTTATTTCTTGCAGTTTTAATTAGACTTTTCCTTTTATAGATGTTGTAGTTAATTTGCTTATTCACTATTTGGAAGAAAGGGTGAAGGTTCCATGGCCGGTTTCAGAGAGAGAAGCTCTTCTACACTACTTTGAATTGGAGTATCTTAAAGAAGATCTTGTCCTTGTAATCATGAAAACTGTGCGTAGGCTGATTTATTAATTTTTTGTTATAGTTTTTTTAAGAACCTCTGCCTACAGCCTTGATACTCTGTGTCCTAGTTTATTTACTGCTTATTGACTTGTTTACAGATATCAGGTTTGGATAATATAAACATACAGACACATGGATTTAGTAGGGATGGAATTCCTGAAGCTGGTGACACTATTCGGATGGATTTGGTTGGAGGCTTTGTCTTGCAAAGGATTACCAAGGAAAGAAGCTTTTTCAGGTGAACCATCTGATGCTATTTTGCATTTCAACAGTTAGTATAGAGCACCAAATTTCATTTTAGACCACTCCCTACTTTTGTAGGGTTTTGAATTTGCGCCCACTGCTCTGTGAACAAAATCAGTGATTTTGTGAATCAACGTGGCGATTCCAAGGTTCGAAATACCGTTACCGGGATAAATCCCGCCAGGCAGCCGGTACCGGTTACCGGCCGGTAACCGGAAAAACCGGCCGGTAACCGGGAAAAACCCGGTCGAATTTCACGCGCCAAAATTTGAATTTGAAATCGGTAACCGGAAAAACCGGCCGGTAACCGCCCAAAAAACCGGAGAAAAACCGCTAAAAACCGGAAAAACCGCTAAAACCCGGTTTTTCAAATTTGAAATTAGAAATTCTTAACATATTCATGGCAAAAAGTATGAAGTTAAGCACGGGAGATGCATGGATCTTCCTAATACATCATATTAGTGTTAAACAATGTAAATATCATTCGGGAAACTAACATTTACATTCAAAATTTGAAAATTCCTAATACATTTACGGCAAAAAGTATGAAATCAAACACGGGAAATATATGCATCTTCCTAATACATTCTATTAGTATTAAACAATGTAAATATCATTAGAGAAACTAATTTTTACATTCAAAAGTTTAAATTTGAATTAAAATAAAAACCGCCGGTTTTTTCCTCCCGGTCGGCGGCGGTAAGACCGGTTACCGGCGGTAACCGGCCGGTTACCGCCGGTATTTGGATCCCTGGGCGATTCTTTCAAAAAGAGTATTATTGTGGATGATTTTCTTGTAGTAAACAAGGAGTTTCATTAAGTATTTTCTTATTTACATGGTATATTTATGACTTTATCTATGTAAGACAGAGGAATACATTTAGTTATTATAAAAATCCATTCATTACTGTTAAGGAGATAGAGTTGTATTAGAAGATAGAGTTGTATTCTATTCCATATATGTCTTATCTCTATATGGCATATCCTCTTGTACTCTCCTATATATATGGCCCTTTGGGTCTCATATCAATACACACAATATTCATAACATGGTATCAGAGTTTAGGTTAGGGTTAGGGTTTACTGTACCCGTCGCTGCCTCCTGGCCTCCGCTCCAGCTTCCGCATCTGCTGCCCCCGGGAGGAGCGATCAGAGCTTAGGTTAGGGTTAGGGTTTATTGTCAGTCATAGAAGTGTAGGAATTTTATTTTGCATGACAGCAACCGCCGCTCTACTCTATGAGCCGCGTGCAGATCGTAGAAGTCGTTATGATGCCGCCGCTTCTCTAGCCGCCGCCCCGAGCTTCAAAGGCCACCGCGCGTCCTCTGTGCACTGCGCCGCCGCCTCTTGGGCTTCGATCTACGCCGTCATGCATCTATCTATTTCCTCTTCGGCTTGATTTGACAGTTTATTCAAAGGCTGCACGTAACGACGACATCATCAAGACTTGGACTTCGGATTTATCTTGTTTTAAGTGTTCACCCTTTTTCAAATGCAATGTTATTGCATACGCCTTGCATTTGAGGGGGGGTGTTAAGGAGATAGAGTTGTATTCTATTCCATATATGTCTTATCTCTATATGACATATCCTCTTGTACTCTCCTATATATATGGCCCTTTGAGTCTCATATCAATACACACAATATTCATAACAATTACTATGTAAATACACCATGAATGTACATATATTGGATTTATCTTGAAAATAAATGTGGCTTGAGTGAAGTATTAGTATTTAAATGCTATAATTTTTGTTGCATCAGCTTATTTTCTTTGTTCAGCAATATAATTATCATCATCGTCATGACTTGAATAGTAGTGTACTTGATGTCTTGATTCTTATTTTGATAAATAAACTGTTATTTAATAATTTTTCAACTTTCAGAAATATACTTCTACTATATTTTGTTTAACCGAATCCTTTCTTATAATGTTATTCAATATTTTTTACCTTTAATACATATACTGCTACTGTATTTTTTTTAACCAAATCCTTCATTTAGGGCAATAGCTAATATGGATATTAAGCTAGACTTTGTTCCACCATGGTTGATCAACTTCATATCAAGGCAGCTAATTGGCAGTGGGCATAAGCTGTATCAGAAGGTTAGTGGCATACTACCTTGATTGCATACTTTAATGCACATCTGATATTAGTGAGGATAACATTTTGCATATTTCACCTATGGTCTCTACATGGATTTTTTGTACCACAATGTGGGGTGGGTGAACCATAACACCAGAGAAATACTACATGATATTTTATGTTGAATCATGAGATTCTGAAAAGCAATATGCCCTGTTGAGCAATTGTATTTGACTTATATTGCAGGCAGTTAGTACTGTGGCCACTTGTGATGAGGACTACAAGAAAGCTTTGAGAGCACCACTCTATGTGAGAATACGTGAATACCTGGATTCTGCTGACAAGGCGAAGGTAGCTCTAATTGAGGAAAATGCTACTGAAGTGCTCCTTGACAATCCCACTTTACAGAATCCTCTGGCGGTTACTAATATCACATCGAGCAGTGAGATTGTTGAAGAGGAGAGTGAACAGAAGACATTCTTCAAGCTGGATCATCTTGCAACTGGCACTTGTAACCATCCAGCTGAGCAAGTGCAACAGGTCGAAAATAAACCTTACATTAGTCCTGAGGTAGAGCAGGCTTTGGGCATATTGGACAATGCTATTGCAATTCTCCGAGGCAACAAGACTGGGAACATCAGGGCGCTCCAAAAGTTCCTCAGTTATGATGCAACTTCAGAAGACAGTACCATTGGTTCAAGAAATTCACATACTAACATTCTCAATGCAGACAATCTCCCAAATGGACGTCCTGCTACCATGCCACCTCAAGATTCAAGGTCAGCATCAAGTGATATCAACTCCTTGTGTGGTACATTTGCCTTACAGTTGATGGCACAATTGTTGCATGGTCAGAAGACAATGGCATTGTTGTAATGTAACTCTGTGTCTTCCTTGATGCAGAGAGATCCGGCAAGCGTATTCCTTGCCCAATGAGAAAGTTCACGCTAGGGAGGAAGATGCCTTCGATGGTGATTCTCATGGAAACATGACAGCTACCATAACAAAGACGAAGTCCATGACATTGAGGCGCACAACAAGGGTGCATGAAGAAGAGAGCGAAAACACCAATGGCCTCCATCAGAATGGTTTCCTCAATGACAAAGAGTCGAAGAGAGCAAGGAAGACGAACAGGTGGGTCTGCTGCTTAACCCCTACCACCATAGGATGATGAGAGCCCATTTTAGGGGCTCTCAAAGTTAAACCTTTGACTTTTGGATGTACAACATAAAATGGTAAGTTATACAAAATTGATGGTTCATCGAATACATTGAGGGATCAAATGGCAACTCTGGAGGCATCTTGTGATCGTTATAGCGAGTAGATCATATCTTTGATAAATGTATAGTAGTTGTATTGTTGTAACAGTATATGTATAACATTGTTTTATGAGGATTCTATTTTGGGGTTCTAGGTAAGTACAGACCCCATTACCGGATTACCCACTTATTACATACATGAGCAGCTTGGTGGTGTTGCATCAATGAGAGAAGGAATTTCTATGCTGTGCCACATGAACTTTCTTGGATTATCAAAGTTGCATTACGATTTCCCAACCATCTTTGGTTGAGGTTCATCCAATCATCCAGTATGGTGCCCAACCAAGTTGTGCTGCGACGAGTTTTTTTTTTTTTGCCGTTTTGACGCTTTTTGCCTTATATTTGCAAAAATAACAGTCTTTACGTGGAAATAATAGAAATAGCGTCTTCACCACAGTTATCGTGTGGCATCAACCCTTGTGTGACATGTGACGAAACTGCACGGCCACCTTGTGGCAGAGTCGATGCTGCACGGCCACCGTGCAGAGGTACTGTAGCAAGTTTTTCAGGAATTTTCATTTATGTTCAATTTCTGTTGGAATTTTTAAATATAGAAAAAGAACTCTGAAAATTATGAATTTTTTCGTAAGTCAGAACATATTGACCAGCGCTCGTGGTTGTAAGCGGAAGCCATCGTTGACACCTCGTGGTCGTAAGTCGGAACATATCGACCAGCGCTCGTGGTCGTAAGTCGGAACACATCGACCAGCGCTCATGGTCGTAAGTCGGAACACATTGACCAGCGCTCGTGGTCGTAAATCAGGAAGCCATCGATCACACATCGTGGTCATAAATCAGAAGCCGTCGACTATCACATGTGATCGTAGGTTGGGACCGATCGACCATCGTAGGTGATCATACGTTGGTAGGGCTCCGATGCACCTGTGCCATGTCGCCCGACTGCCGACGCCAGGCTGCTTGGCTCGTCCGACCGGCTCGGCCCCGACTTCGACCACAATCTTTCGACGTCGACCACGACCCCCTTCGACCACGCCGTCGACTTCAACTATGGATCTTCGACCCCGATTTCGACCACGGCCCCCTTCAACCACGTCCCTTCAACGTCAACCGCTTCCCCCTTTGACTACGGCCACCTTCGATCATGATTTCGACTTCGACCACCGTCTCCTTCAACCACTCAATTATGAGATAGACGCGCTTTTGGAATAAGCTTTAACCAACAAAGAGAGGCCGTGAGGGCAAGGTTGTAGTACGGGCACTATAGCCATTTAAGAGAATTGTAGATAGAATGCCGAATGAATTTGAGGGATAATTGTTTTCAAAAAAAAAATGTATCGCCCACCGTGGGGCTCGAAACCCACGACCACAAGGTTAAGTGCCTCGCGCTCTACCGACCTAGACGAGCTCTTGTTATGGTCTCTTCCCATAGATATTCAAGATCTTATTAGACAAAATGGTAATTCATCCAATTTAGCGTTCTTGCCTGTAAGTTAATTCTATCCATGTACAAGCAAAACGATTGCCATCAAAATGTGCAGCCAGTTGTATTAGAAGAGCACTCCACATGATGTTATCCTAATGCTTTCACCAACAAAATCCAATCCTGTATGGAAAAGGCAAACTTACGTGCTCTCACGACCACAACTACAATATCGTGTAGCAACCTGAGAGCACGGGTTCAGTTCTCGTGCGACGCTATGAAGCGTCGCATAGCCCGTGGTATGTGGCGCTCAGTACGGCTGAACCCCAACTGTATTGTGGCACGTCCTCATCGTTATCATTCACAATGGATTCCGCAAAGTAAATGTAATTAGAGTACACCATATTCCCCCTGTGTGTTAGAAAACATGACCCACCCGAATAGGAACAGTAAACATACAATTAGGTCCCTACCGCACCCGGGGCCAGAGGCAGGTGATCTGCCTGCCGCGCCCGGTGCCAAGGGCATTTCTACGGTCCAAGGGCTAGAAATACAAATATGGCTTAAAAGGGACTGGTTCTACAAAAAAAAAATCAGGAGCCACAAATGCAAAAAATTCCTTCTTTTCAAATATTCTACGATACATATATTGCCATCCTACTGAATTCTCGGCATTTGGACTTCGACATCCGAGCCTAGCGACAACAAGGCAGGCTACCATATCAGAACCTGCAAAAACGAAGTTCGCTTGCAACCAGTCTTGAATTGCTAGATCATCATATTGGTTAGGCAATTCATCCATAGGACGATTCTATGCCAGATTTCTTTTGCAAAGATGCACTTTTAAAAAAGGCCGACATGCGTTTCATCCTACCGTTGGCAAAGCTTACAAAGTTGATCACTTGGCCTGCCCCGCATGGCAAGGTTATCTGAAGTTGAAATTCTGTTTTGAATTAATAACCAGGCAAAAATCTTGCATCTATTCTCATAAAGCTGAAGTGCTGATATTGGAGTATGATCCAAGGAATTGTACCCAATAATAAGCAGACTTTGTTGTGTACTGAGTACTGACCATCATTTGTCCAACACCATTCACCAAGTAACTGTACCTGGGACATGGCTCCAGCTGCACTTCTTGGTTTCTCATCCAGAGGGTAACAAACTCCCCCATCTGCACTTTCATTGTTAATTCGTCGCAAGGCACTCGTCCAGTTATCAACATGTAATTACTCCGGTCATAAATACTTGTTATTTTAGACACACACATGATCAAACTTCTTAAACTTTGACTATTAATATCTTTTTAAATATTTAGATTGGATATATGAAAATTATATGTATAGATTTATCTTGAAAATGTTTTCATAATATTATAATTTTATTAGATTTTATAAATATATTATAATAAAAATTAATGGTTAAAGTTAGGCTCGAGAGACCGTGCTGATGTACAAAAAGATATGTATTTGTGACCGGATGAACTAGTTCTTTAATTAGTCACGGCCCTGCTCTTCCTTTTGGCAAGTTTGTTGAGGTTCGGGGCAAGGTCTTTTGGGGCTTTATTCTGTATGTATCTAATCCTAAAGTCAGAGAATGAGATGCACTTCGCAGGATTCCAAAGTATTGATTTAGGTATGCCTTCGAGTGAGATGTAACTATCTAATCCTAAAGCATGACTTCTTTAGAGCAGACCTGATAGGTTATGCGTAGCACAGCGAGAGACAAGAGAATATATTACTCTATAACAAAGAAATACCCGTTTGGATTTTCCAAAATGCTGTTTTGCACGCCAGCTCTCTTCCAGATTTAGGTTTCACCCGGTGGATTTAAGTACGAACTCATCCTCTGCTCCAAAGGCCACTGCATGTGCCACCAGATGGATGTTTGCTTTACCTTGTGCCGTGCGTGAATGATTCTGAATCATACACAGGCGGAGCCACACCTTGAACAGGGTAAGTTTCAGTCTGAGATGTAAAAAAATATCTAATATACGGTCCGGAAAAATTTAATCTAGCCTGAGTAATATTTTCATGATCCAGTCTAGATAGATTTCGTTTACAAGATAGATGTGCTTTCGGAATGAGCTTTAACCAACAAAAAAGCAGCCGTGATGTCAAGGTTGTAGCACGGGCACTATAGCCATTTAAGATAATTGTAGATAGAATGCGGATTGAATTCGGGGAATAATTTTTTTTCAAAAAAAAACAATACCGCCCACCGTGGGGCTCGAACCCACGACCACAAGGTTAAGAGCCTTGCGCTCTACCGACTGAGCTAGACGGGCTCTTGTTATGGTCGCTTCCCGTAGGTATTCAAGATCTCATTATACAAAATGATAAGCCATCCAGTTTACTGTTCTTGCCTATAAGTTTAGACTCCATTCGTTTCGGTTTCAATTTCTGATTTTTTTTATTTCTAGTTTACTATTCTTTAATTTTATCTTTTTTTGCTTTCTTGATTTTTTTTGCTTTTCTTTTTTTCCCCATATTTCTTTGTATTATCTGTAATGAGATAATTTGTTTTTCTATTTTTAAATTTAATTATGATAAAAAAACTGTCAACTACTACAATGTAAAATAAGTCAATTACAATGAAAGAAGCCAAAAGACACCAAAAAAAAGCCCAACTTAATTCTAACCATGTACAAGCAAAACGCTTGCCATCAAAACGTGCAGCCAGTTGCCGTATTAGAATAGCACTCCACATGATGGCATCCTAATACTTTCACCAACAAAACCCAACCCCGTATGGAAAAGGCAAAATTTTTGCTTTTGTTCTTCTTCTTCTTCATTCCTGACCCTCGTGTCCTCGAAGCTATAGCAGGGCCTCCGTGCACAAGGATCATCAGGAACTCGCCGGCGTTCTTACTGTATCATCTCTTCCCCTTGCTCAACGCCATCATAGGCAAAACAGCGACAGCAAATTCAGCACCAAAATCCTAGCCCAGAAAATATGAATCGCCGATTAAGGCTGGCCGAAAACTTCAAGACAGACTTGTCTGTCGCTTCACACGGCTGCAGCAATGGATTCTCACACAGCCCTCGATTTGCTCCCCAGGAATGACAATGTTTCAGAAGGTGCTGAACTGACTAGTTTGTGGAATTCTTCCAGTCAAGTTGTTGCAAGAGAGATCTAGATGGGAGAGAAAACTAAGTTGTTGTTTTGAAGGAAGGTCCAGTGATTCCAGCTGCTCCAGGTTTGCAATCCCAGGAAGGATTGTACCAGTGATTGCATTCTTTGATAAGTTTTCAAGTTTCTACATCTTAGGTAGGCCGATAGGAACCAGGGGTGTGCTCCCACTTTAATGTATTGTTGGAGTGGCAAAGACTGACAAAATCTTCACCAAGGTGTGATGTCCACTTATCCAGCCCCTTAAGGCCGCGTTTGGTCGATGGGCCGGAACGATGGGATCCCGGCCCAATCCACCGGAAATACCCCCAGTGTAAAAACTGATCAGCTGGGCTGCGTGCGCGTTTGGAGGAGGCCAGGGTGGGGGAATTATTCACACACTCTTCTGGCACAGACTCACGTTTGTATTAGTTTTTAAAAGCTACTTTTATATAATACCTAGCTTTCAAATAAAGTATATTTTCAATGCAGGTTTCAATTGTGTACATACGATAGAGACTTCATTTATATCGTCAAAATCGTACGTGAGTGTCTTTCTACAAGCTTCTTCATAAGTTGTTGTTGTTCGTAAGTTAAAACCAAAAGTCAATATAAACGGGCTATGAAGTTGTTGGATGAGATATCAAAGATGTGTAGCAATGGAAAAGGAAGGTGCATTTTCATTGTAAAACTCATGTGATCTCAGTACAAGCACCCTCAACTTTATAGAGAGAGAAGGGAAGCCTTTTTCGTACTTATGGCTAGGGCTATAAAAAAAACTCGAGGCTCACGAACTGCTCGAGTTTGGCTCGCTTTAGACTCGATTCGAGCTTGACTTGAACTCCAAACGAGCCGAATTCAAGCTTCATCCTAAACTCGCGAGCTTTAACGAGCCGAGCTCGAATAGCTCACGAGCTTAGGATTTTTTACCCCCTCCCCAATTCCCCCCACCCCTCCCGCTCTCCTCTCAAATTCACCCACCCCAGGCGGGCCCCAGCCCCAGGCCCCCCAGCGGTCACTCCCAGTCTCCCACGCCGCCCCCCACACGCCACAGCCGAGTGCCGCCTGCGGGCCTCCGCGGCTCCGCCTGCCCCCCGCCCCTCCTCGCCGCCCCCCGTGGCCCCGCCCCGCCGCCCCTCCTCGCCCCCGTCGCCGGCCGCCCCCACCCCCGTCCTCCTCCCCGCCTCACTCCTCTCCCCCGCCGCCGCCCCTCCTCGCCGGCTGCCCCCCACCCCCGTCCCCCTCGTCGCCTCACTCCTCTCCCCCGCCGCCGCCCCTCCTCGCCCCCCGCTGCCGACCCTCCTCGCCCCACGGCCGCCTCCCTGTCCGGCCGTCCCCCTCCCTCCTCTCCCCCGTTCCCCTCGCCTCCCGCCCTGCCGCCGCCCCCCTCTCCCGCCCCTGTCCCCTTCCTCTCCCCCGTCCCCCTCCTCGCCCCCCGCCGCCTCTCCTCGCCCCCCGCCGCCGCCCCTCCTCTCCCCTGCCGCCACCCCTCTCCTCGACCCGGCCCGCCGCCGCCCCTCCTCGACCGGGAACCGGCCAGGCCGCAGCCCGCAGCCGCAGGTACGCACCGAGGCCCGAGCCTACACGAGCTCGGCTCGAGCGAGCTCGAGTTTTGTCCGAGCCGAGCTCGAGCCCAGCTTAAAATTCGATGTTGATCTTAGGCTCAGCTCGAGCTCGGCTCGAGTTTCTACCGAGCTCGAGCTTGCTAGGTCAAGCTCGCTCGAGCTCGGCTCGTTTACAGCCCTACTTATGGCAGCATGTACTACCACTTCTTATATGCCTTTAAATAGTATTGTTATATCTCTTTATTCATTTGAGCATACTCTAATAATAATTATTATTATAAAGTACTTTAAAGTGATTTCTATAAAAAAATTCATCAAATTTCACTTTTTTATAACATTATTCATGTATATACTTCTTTTACATATGAAAAAAGAATATAGTAAAAATAAAATATTTCGATGAAAAATTTTCAATAAGTCACATTAAAGTATCATAGAATTAGTATTTAAGTACATATATAAGTATATATGTATATTATGGTAGGAACTCTATCCTTGCACTTTAAGAAGAAGAGAAATGAGGCACCCGGTTGCTCGATCCAAAGATCAAACCCGGGCGGGCGGCATGCACAACAGCATGGGCAGCCAATATGGAACAGTGTCCTTCGTATAGTTGTTTCCAACATGGTACAGTGGACTAACGAGTAACGATCATGTCTTTATATGCTGAATCGAAATGAAATTGTTATGTTGGGAACAAGATTAAGATACTTTATCAAAAAGAGAGCATATTGATAAGTGGTTAATTCATGGTTTGTCAAACATGTTTTAATTTGTTTCCCCTCACTCCTCTCTTCCTTTCTTTGTTCTTTTTTTAGATGATGTTTTAGAATACGTGTAATCATTATTCGAAATTTTGAATAGATTTTGCCATAAAAATACTTTCATAGCACTATATTTTTAATATTTTTATAAAACGATAGGTAAAAAAACAGAGGTAGTATCAACAAAAAAATACATTATTGCCGTCGAATTATTCAAACTAACTCATCAATTAGCTGTGATCATCATCTAGCATAGTATTACTGCACTAGATATGACTTAGGCTTAACTTAAAATACTCCACTGGCGACGATCAATCATGAGCCGCATCCGAGGCTACATGTTGCCGATCGACCGCGACATGGGATGAGAATCGCGATGAAATCATGAGAGGAGATCGACAGACGCGGACGCGCAGCGGCGCGCGACGGCGATGGCATCGGTACCCTCTTTCGCCGTCTTGGAGGCTGGCTGGCTGGCAAAAATCCACGCGCGCGCGCGAGCGACGGGACGGGGCGCACGTTGCGACAGGCCTCCCCTCCCGTCGGCTCGGCGTCTTCCACGTTCTCCACTCGTCTCCCCAACTCTGGCGAACGAACCGACCGGCTGCATGCACCTGCACTGCACGCCCTTCGTATGGTTCATTCATGCCCCCCTCATTCTTTCCAGGAAAACTAGTAAGGTGTCCGTGCGTTGCAACGGAAAACCAAATAAAAGTGATACATACTATCAAATATAATCTCAAATTGAATAATAAACATCAAATTTATCTAACGTTATCATGTATCAAACAAAACATACATGTTCATACTCGTAAATAAATCAAGCATCATATTAGTGAAGCATTATGAACAAACACCACATACAACAATATGTACAAAAATAGTAGTAAATAATATTTTTCTATAGTATTCTTAATACATAAATAACTATCAGACCGTCTTGGAGAATAACAAACCAATTGATACGCCTGGGACCAACTCATGAAAGTTGATGCACCTACAAAACGTAAATCAACAATGACATTACTTTTTGTGTTAAATGTACATTAAGATACGCAAAGAATGAACTTAAAAAAATTAGGAATATACATAAATGTGTCTTCAAGAACACTTACTAATATGACTCAAGAAATGGACTCCAACCGGTTCTTTATCCTCCTCTTCATTTTTATCGAGTCGCTATTTTCTCCCGGCCGCTAGCTAGATTTGGCGAGCGCATCCTCACTCGCTTCTCAAATAGCTAGGCCATTGGAATGCTAACTCAAATAGAGAGCTGAAAATAATAGCTAGCCTCTTCATCCTAGGAAATAGAGAGGGAGAAATGACTAATGGGATGGAGTTGCTCTAAGGCCATTCTCAATGGAGAGTTTCATGGCGTTGTTTCCAAGACTGCCACATCATGTAAAATGAAATGAAACATGGATGAAACATCCATCCTCAATGCATAGTTTCATTCTATTGTTTCATAGACATTTAATTTCATGACTCATATAGAGTTGGTAATCGTGCCAAGAGAGTTTTATCTAGATGAAACTCACTTCTTCTCTCTCTTCTTAAAAATATTGTCATATCATCAAAAATGCTTATGTGGCAACCTATTAAATACAGATGAAACTCCCACTGAGACTGGCCTAAAAGGTACCATGATTTTTCCCCAAAAAGTATAGTACTTAGACAACAACATGCAAACCTATCTAGCTCCAAAGATTTTTAAAGAAATAATCCCAGTGTAAGATGTAACTTGTGAAGCATAACCCAGTTAAGTTATAGTGTGCCACATAAAAAAACAAATTCTGGGTCCAGATAAAATTGATATATGACTCACTGACATGCGTCATTTTTTGCATATATTTAGCCGTCATTTTACCCTTATATTCTTCGCATTTTGGGACCATTTATCATCATTTACACGTTTTTCTATAATTAATTGCTCAATTTGGATCATTTTACATTTTTCTATATTTTTCTGCAGGCTAGCACGATCGAGGCGCATAAATGACAAATTTGGCATTCCAAGACTGCTCCGTACAGATTTACACGTCGACACGAGTGCGTAGGATCTTTTCACGATGAAATCGGAGTTTCCAAGGGCTAGAATAGAAGAAATCAATTGGGATAAGGATTTAATTGCAGTTTCTGAAGACCTGGTGGACTAAAACGCAAATATGCCAATTCCCCCAATCAACACAAAACCCTAGCCGCCGCAATTTCGATGTGAGCCTGGCTTTCCTCTTCTCCCCCTATCCCCCTACTGCTTACCCCTCTCCTCCACTCTCGGCGTCGGCGAGGCCGGGCCAAACTCGCCGCGGCCACCACTTCTCTACCGCGCCGCCATCTCCCCGTCTTCCTCTCCTCCCTCCTTCTCCAGATCCGCCTCTCCGGCGAGCCACCGCCGCCTCTCCCCACATCTACCCCTCCCCTCCGCTCCTTCCTGCTCCCTCACACCACCAGCGCCACCTCTCTCCGCCGCCATCACCTCCTCTCTCGGCTGCCTCCCTTCTTTGCTCTCCCTGCCGCGCCACCATCACACGGCCACCCCTCCTATTCCGCTTCCTCTCTCGGCCCCCTTCTCCGCATCCACTGCCGCTCCTCCGCGCTCACGCTCCTCCCGTGCGCCGTCTCACCTCACCTCCACCGCGCCTTCTCTCTCCGTCGCCTACTCCCGTGCGCCACCTCCTCTACTCCCTCCTCACACATCGCCGCCCATCTCCTCCCTTGGGACCGCCGGCCGCCCTGCTGCCTCTCCTCTCCTCCCTCCTCCACATCCGGCCGCCTGTCTCCGCCACTCGCCACCGCCGTCCCTCTTCTCCGGTCGCCGCATAATCCTCACCTACACCCACACTTCTCCACTCCCTCTCCCCTGCTGCTCGTCTCACCGAGGGCCGCCGTCCTCACCAACGCGTCGCCATAGCCCGATCGTCGGCGTCCACCTCAACGCCTCTGCTGCATCCACCGACGGCGAGCTCCGACTACTTCTTCTTCACCGACCCCTCCGTCCTCGGCTCCACTTCACCGATGGCCACACCTTCCACGGCTTCCCTCTGCTACTACTCCCTCTCTCGGTTCACTCCAATCCCCTCTCTACTTCAGCGTTTCATCTATTTCTTTGCTTTCTTAATCACTGTTCACCTTAATTGCTGTTAGTAATTGTTATCTCTATTGTACTTTGTGATTGTGAAATTGAGGATTTATATCTATCTACTATGTGAATGAGATGTGATTGTGGTGATATGATCTTGTGTTAGTCATCTCTGTTGACAAGTAATTAGTTGAAGTCTCTATTTAGTTTTTATGTGTTATATGTTTAAGAAGTTTAGTTGTGAGTTGTGTTTGTGTTCAGTGATTGTATAAACTGTGATGTATGCATGTGTTCAGTATGTCTGTGTTTAGTACTTGTGTAGGGTCTGCCCTGTTTATGCAATTGTCAGGGTTAGTATATGTCTGTGTTTGTGAGTTGTCTAGCGCGATTTAGCTAGTCGGCAATCGTTTCCTATCCTCGTGCTGTCTCGACTCCCCCTTGCTTCTAGTCTCCCTCTTTTCTTCTTTCCGCGGTCTGTCGATAGTTAGGTCGTGCGTTCGTAGTTCTGTGTTTATTGTGTTGTCGTGTGCCGTCGTCATCTAGTTAGCCATCGACCGTCTTCTTCCTCGTTCTCTCTTGACTCCCTCCTTGCTTCTAGACTCCCCCAGTGCTTCTCGACTACCTCCTTCTGTCTCGCGGTCGGTAGTTAGTTAGGTTGTCGGTCGGTAGTCGTGTACGTTCGTGTAGTCGTCGTTGTAGTTTGTTCGGTCGTACGACGTCCATTCGTACGGTCGTTCGTCCCGTCATCTTTCGATTGTTTAGTTCGTTCATCGTTTCGTCCATGCGAGTTACAGTTCGTTCTGTAGTTTGTTCATCGGCAGCTTTGGTAGTCGTTTTAGGTTTAGTTTTCTCCCCCGTTTTGTTTGATCTAGCTTTAGCTGAGCACCGGTAGCCTCAGTCTAGTCCATGTGGAGAACATGACACTCGCCGCTATTTCAGTGGCAACCCGTGCACTTGCGGGTGTGCTATTTTTGCACGATCACTCACAAAAGCAGTAACTACATCAGCACATCCTGCAAACCACACACATACGGTCCAAGTCATTGGAAGTTCTATTTAAGCTTAGAACACAATCAAAGGAACCAAGATAAGGTGTTAAACACAGACCTATTTCTCTGCGTATTATTTCCCACCTCCTGCAATCACTTCCGAATTAGAAAAATTGAGAATATCACATATCAATAAATTGGTATTGAAAATCATAAAGAATAGAAAGTACTAAAACAAGAAGGAACATCTCAATAAATCAAATCCAATACCTCGTCCAACATGCCTTTCAGGACAAAATGTGTCTGAGACAATACTTCTTGCAAAAAGAAACTCTGCATCTTTTCAGCCATGCCACCAATGTCACCCATCAGTGCATATGCATCAATCACCTATCATCCATATGCAATTGTTAAAAGAATGTAATTCAATTGAGATAGCAAAACAAATTAATAATTCAGTTAATCCAAGGGCCCATAAAAATAAGGGAAATTTGCTCTCATGCCACAAACTTAAGTGTCATCCTCTCATTTGCCACATACTTAAGTGGCTTTGTTATTATGCCACAAACTTGAGTGTTTTGATATTTGTTTTGTCATTTTCTCCCTTTAATGTCTATTTTAATTTCATTTTGCATTAATGTCTTAATTTCATTTTAAAGGCTTAGAAAATACGGCGTCCTTACCTCCTAACTTCCATCGAACAGAACTGGCCAACAGGCCAATGTTGACGAGGGCAAAAGGGTCAGTTCAAGTCCCTGAAAATGCAAAATGAAATTAAAATAGACATTAAACGGAGAAAATGACAAAACAAAGGACAAAACACTCAAGTTTGTGGCATAATAACAAAGCCACTTAAGTATGTGGCAAATGAGAGGATGGCACTTAAGTTTGTGGCATGAGAGCAATTTTCCCTAAAAATAATGACCATGGAAATACTCACAGCTAGATAGCTTTCTTCATTAAAGGTCCGACAAACTCCCAGTAAATGTGTGTCCAATTTTAGGATTGTCTGTGCTAACCATGCCTGCGGATGTATGCAAAGTAGAAATATCATCAACGGGATAAAAATATGAACTCATATCAATTGAAGCGAGAAATGCAGATAACTTCATTGAATTTGATGGTGCAGAAGCTTTTGGCTCTCTGAACATACCAACAGATTGCTCTGAGATGAAGATAGACTTAGTCTACAATTTCTAGAATTAAGGAGACAAAACATCTCAACAACAGGAGCCTAGTTGAGAGAAGTGAGTAAAGCAAAAAATAATTATCTCAACCCCTCGTCCCATTTCTTGTACAGCTGAAAGGCCTTAATAATTCTCCAAGATTTGCAAATACTCTGGCAATAATTGAAATGCCTGCAAACATTGCTGGCAAGGATTTGAAACATCCTTGAGCCATGAGCACATCAGGACAGGCAAGCTTCACAGCAGCAAGGCCTTGGTAGGTGGGCGCATAAAACATTTGACTCCCAGAGGCCATGTTCTAGTGTTCAAGACACATTAACTGCTGTGAAGAATGTCTCTTAGCTAGTAAGAGAAATTGGCACTCAAAAAAGAATATTGACCTTACAATTCAAGCATTCTCTCCAGATTTAGGAAATATTGCTCCCTGGCATTCAGAGTTTCAGAGTCATATCAAGAATGCTCTACTGTACCATTTTAAAAAACTGCACTAATTATCATTATGTGTTCCATCAGTAAAAGTTCATACAATTAAGCATTGTACGCTAAGAATTTTGGATTCATGTATCCTAAATACACGCCGATACGCCCTTGGGACATTCAGAGTTTTAGGTACCGCACTTTCAATTCAAGGGAAGTGTGCCCAATTCAGGAGTTCCTATGTGGTGAAGACTGTACAAAGCAACTTGTATGCCTAACTGTAAATATCTCTTAACTTTGATTGTTAACATTCAAGCTTTACTAATCAACAAGTTGAAGCAATACAAATTAATAGTCAATCCATGTATTTCTGGGTGCAGAATGATCTAGCTAATCAAATTATCAAAACTAAAATGAAAAGGTCCTAAGTACAGCATCTACGCACCAAAGGAAAAAAGAGAAAGAAGAGCAGCACACAACCATAATATTCAACTAATCCTTAGATCCAAAATACAACAGAATAACTCAATGAACCCTAGCCTGGATGGTATATAATATTGCAGTTTAAAATATTGTCAGAGTTGATCTAATAAAATGCATCAGCTGTTGGTAAGTAGACGGCACTCAGTGTCATGAGTTATGACAGCATACACCATCTATGATCTATCACCTACATCATACAAGAAAAGGTCATCTAAGATTAGTGTAGCAGTGATTTAGTTTGCAGTATGACAGGATACAGAACCCAACGCTTTGGTTAGTACTCCTAAATGATTGGTCTCTATTTTGTTAGTGGATTGATACTAACACATTGCAGCAATGAATTTTAAAAAGGGAAAACTTTAAAACATGTGGGTTATTAACTCTATATTTACAGGTGGCCTTCATTTCCACTATGACTGAGTTATAATCGCAGGTATTTCAAGTCTGATATATGTAGGATGTGACTTAATTCAGTGCAAAAGTACTGGACATAATCAAAGTCTATTAAGAGCAACTTCAAGAATGACAAAATTTGTTGGTTTACGAATAATATGAACAAGCACAATGGAATGTGTAAATCAGCACGATACCTAGGTACCAACTTGATCACCTAGAAATAACAAACTTATCCACAAAACAACACCCAGGTGCACACCATTGAGCTCAACAAAAAAAATTGTTCAACAAAAGAATAAGTATGTGTGCACAAGACCACGAACACAAAATACACATGATCTGTAAACTAAGCAAAAATACACATGATCTGTAAACTAAGCAAAAATACACATGATCTGTAAACTAAGCAAATAAGCAGCTGTAGCAAAAGTGCTAACCACACCATTGAGCTCAACAAAAAATCTTTTTGTTCAACAAAAGAATAAGTATGTGTGCACAAGACCACGAACACAAAATACACATGATCTGTAAACTAAGCAAATAAGCAGTTGTAGCAAAGGTGCTCACCTTAACATTCCTTTTCATGCAGCCACCGTTATGAAAGTTGTAATTAAACCGCATCATAGTAGTTCAATCGAGGAGGCGGCGGCGCGGGGTGGGGAGGAGGCGGCGGCGGAGCGGAGGGGTGGAGGGAGGAGGAGGCGTTGGCGAAGCGGAGGAGCGGGGGAGGAGGCGGGGCGGAGCGGAGAAGTGGGGGGGAGGAGGAGGCGGCGGCGGCGCGGGGTGGGGAGGAGTAGGCGAGGGCGGAGCGGCGGATGAGGGAGGGGAGGAGACGAGGGCGGAGGAGGGAGGGGAGGCGGCGGCGCGGAGAACGGGGGGAGGAGCGGAGATCGTGAGGAGAAGGCGGAGCGGCGGATGAGGGAGGGGAGGAGGCGAGGGCGGAGGAGGGAGGGGAGGAGGCAGCGCGGAGAACGGGGAGGAGCGGAGATCGTGCGGAGATGGGAGAGAAGGTAAGAGGAAGAATCGGTGGGAGGAGGAGGGGCACACGTCGGCGCGCTGAGTGTTGAGAGGAGGGTTCGGAGAGAACGGACGGACTGCCACCAACTCCAATTTTTAAGTAGTAAAGAAATATCGCCGTGCTCACTCTTGTAAGCACGTTTATGACACTGCATGTTTATAATCGTCGTTTGTTATCTCGAAAGAGGATTTGTGCTAGGCTTAACGAAGAAGCCATTAGGATGATATGACCCTATAATTCTTATGGGTCTCTTTTTTCAATTTTTAAAAGCTACTTTTTGGCTTTTTAAAAGTAACTAGTTCTTTTAAGACGGAGTCTACAAGATGATTATAGTACGCACTGTAGCAACTTCATTTATATATCAAAACCACACGTGAATTTCTGTTATTCTTTACTCTCTCATGAATAATCTAAAAATCATAAACCACAGCTAAAAATCGTAAGTCAAAGGAAAAAAATAACAGCCTATATGTAGAATCCGCCCCTGCCTTGTTTTCAGAGGTGCAAGCTTATGGAATGATCATGGATGTGGACATGTAGTAGCTACGCCTAGGTACTAATGCAAATGAGTACGGTTCCGAAAATTGATACGGTCTCTAAAATATAATTTTGATCCTATTTTTATTGTACAAATGAAAGTATTTTTTCTGAACAAACATACTGACATCATTTTTTTTCATTCGAATGATATGAATATTTGTAAAGATATTATTGGTCAAAATTACAATAGTTTGATTATACATATTTTACAGACGACACTTATCTTAGACTTCAGGGTAAATTGTTTTTCATATGTTACATGTACTGTTGGAAGAGTATACGGTATAAGATTTTTTTAGTCGGAGGTGTAAGCTTTGATTGCTCTGGCATATGATTCAATTAGATGCATTGGTTTGGTGCTTTGTGCCATCATGGAGTTTTTTTTGGGGGGTATCATCGTGGAGTTGGTAGGCACCGAAATAATTTTGGACAATACAATATAATAGTAAATTAGTATACGTCTCCATGTATATACATGTGCCATGTCTTGTTGGGAAGTCGAGCTTCAAGTGCATTCTCTTCTCTTTTTCGTTTAGTAGTTCCGATCTCGCACGTGCTATATCAGATTAAAAAAACAATAGTCCACACGACACACATATCACTATAAAAAAGAATAGGCTAGTTAAATTGGTACTTCGTTAGAGTTTATAATCTTGTTTTCAGTTTAGAAGTCAAATTCGTATTCGAGTTTACAGTATGCAAGTCGGTTTAAGTCGTGATCATAGTCGATTTGTCATGGTCGTAAGTCGTGTACAAGTACGAGTTGTATTTCGAGTCAGTGTCATAGTCGTATTCGAGTTCGTCTTAGAGTCATAGTTGTCTCTGAGACATAGTCGAAGAGTCGGGTATAGAAGCAGAACAATGTAGTCGAGCGGATGAAACGAGTTGAAGATATGTAGTCGAGAGCACAGAACGATAAACAAAAGGCGGTCAGAGTGATCGCAGAGCAGAGGGCGATCGGTGTGATCGCAGGCAATTGGTGTAATCGCAGAAGAATCATAGCGATTAGTGTGGTCGAGAGAGAAAGAAATAAAGAAGAGAAGAGAGCAGTTTGGCTCTAGAAAGTCTATTGAGTTCATTGTGTTCACAGACGTGGTCGTAATCAGAGTTATGACCACGGCAACGAGCGGAGATATCCGCAGGTGCTAAAGACATGGTCGTAAAGGAGTTACGACTATGGTCACAGAACAGAAGGCGTGGTTGTAAGTGTTAGGACCACAACGAGAAGGCGTGATCGTAAGCGAGCACAGCAGGGAGACGTGGTCGTAACGCTTTACGACCACAACAGTCAACAAAGCCTTCGACGTGGTTGATAGTATCACAGCGTAGTCGTAATCGGGTTACAACTACGGTGATCGACCGTGGTCGAAGGAAGTGCAGCATAGCGGTGGTGAACATGGTCATAACTTCTGCTGAAGTTACGACTACGTGGTCGAAGCAACTAGGCGTGATTGGAGAAGTCACAACGTGGTCGTAACGACTGCCAACGTGATCGGAGAACCAACAGAGTGGTCGTAACGATTCAGGAGGTGATCGTAGCCTCTTCAACGTGGTCATACGGCTGCAGTGAGTGGTCATAGGACTGCAACAATACTTGCTCTATTCTTTTTTACTTAATTTCTTAGAATCCATACCGTCAAACTTTTTAAAGTTTAACCGTCAACAGACTCAAATATGCCTAGGCTGACTATATGAAAGTTATATCATTAGATTTATTGTTAAAAATATTATTATAGTATTATAATTTCATTAGTATATCTTAATATAAAATTATAAAGAGTACGGTTAAAATTGTATCTTAGAGATTGTAAAAATAAAAACATCAAGTAAAAAGAACGAAAGGAGTATACAAGAACACCGTATTTGCTAATGCTGAATATGCACTGCTCGACAGCGACCAATATCAGAATTTAATGAGTAAATCTTGGAGCGAAAGCAACAATGATCACAAGTTTCACAACTCGGGGAATTATACATGTTTAATTAAGCGATGATTGGGCCACGCTTTATGCCGTGTTCTCTCTCTGCCCCCGGGCCGGCCGTGTGAAGTAGGAAAAGGAAAATCTAACTAATTAATCATTTAATTTCGTGTGTATCGATCGCTAGCTTTTACTACAAGCTCCATTTGGATTTGGATGCAAGAGCCTATCGGAATTCCGTCATCTTGACAGGCCCGCAAGTTAATGTTTACCTTTGAATTTAATTAGTGGTGGCCAAGCTTTTTATTTACTCTCTCTGTTGAGAAATACAATGTGTTTTTTTACTTTTCACAAGGATCAAGGTGACGGTGAAATTGAGAAAGGAATAAGAGAAAATAACAAGGGCGGTTCCAATGGGACATTGATGGTGGTTTCTATCCCAATTAAATTTACTGACAGATCAGCATTTTGATGATGTGGCAATGTAATTAACAAAGAGAGAGAAGGAAAAATGAAGAAATCGTTTCTTCTACTAGAAACGACGTGTTCACTAGTATCGATGCTCGAAGAAACCGGTGAAATCGCGATGGGGAGACTTCGGTCGTTTCTATCTCCGGGCGCGCGGATCCCGTACGCCGCCGTCGACGCCTCCGCGCCCCCGCGCTTTTCCTTCTCCCTCCCGCGCTTTTCCTTCTCCTTCGCGCGCGCCCGCGCTTCTCTTCCTACTTCTCCCGCCTGTGCGGGCCCGATATCCACATCCACTGAAACCCTAGCATCCAGGCGCTGGCGGCGCTCGGCCGCTTGCCTGGCTCCACCACCGCGCGCCCGCCTCGGCTCTCCCACGTCGCCACCGGCGGCCTCGCCCGTGTCGCCACCGCGCGCTCGTCTCGGCCCCGCGTCGCATCCGGCCCTGCGCGCCCGCGTCGCCTCCGACCCCGCGCGCCCGCGTCGCGCGCGGCTGGACCGCGTTGCCCGCCTCCGAGCCGACCGCGGCGACCGCGCGCCCGCTTCAGCTCGCCCGCGTCGCCCGCCTCCGAGTCGACTGCGGCGCCCGGCTCCTCCACCGCGCGCCCCCTTCAGCTTGCCCGCGTCGCCCGCCTCCGAGTCGACTGTGGCGCCCGGCTCCTCCACCGCGCGCCTGCTTCAGGTACTGTGGCAAATAATTGTTTTTTCTTTCTAGTTTACTGTTTGCTTCAGCACTTGAAACTTCAGTTTACAGTCCGTAGTTAGCAGCTGCTGAATTCTCTGTAGATAAACACGTTTAGTTTCAGTTGTTTTTCAGGAATGAATCAGTGTATAATTTTTTTTATTTCCATATTGGGTCATAATTTGCACCAGTGACTTGTAAATTCAACTTTACTAAATTTATCACAGTTAAATTTCTGCGGAGGACAAACTTAAGTTCCATTGTTTTTCTTAAACTGAATAATTTTACGGAATGCGCCGAGTAAGGTCAATGTTTATTGCTTCGGTTACTTTAGAATGTATGAATCATGATCAAAAGATATCTCCTCATGTCCACGTATATAGTAACGAAAACTGATGCATTTCTGTATCATGTGAGTTCCAGGTGATCAGTGACTTTTTATATTTTGTGGTAGCCTTGGTCTCTACAGATACTTCAGCAATGCTGCCAATGCATAGTAGCCTCTACATTTTGATCCATAACCTGTAAACAAATCACTTTTCATGCTCTGCCAGAAAATAAGAGTTCTTTGCATTTCAGGTCAAGGTGTTACTTCTAGCTTTCATAAGTATTTTTTTTAAGTGGAGCATGGGAGCATCTGCCAGACATCCTTTTGACATGGAATTGCAGCAGCTGATTGGATACCACCTATTGAAAACAATCTTGTTATCTGAATTTGAAATGGAAGTGCAGCTAATTTGGGTTAATCTTGTTATCCTATGTGAACTAATATGGGTTAATTTAATTTCAGTCGTGTTTTCTTATTGTTGCTTAAACCTGTGTGTGTGATATGACATCTGAATTCAACTGAAATGCTTAATATATGTTGTATTCCAGATGATGATTGCTGTACAGAAGAGCTCTGCTCCTTTTTTTTACATGCAGTCTATATTATTTCTTAATCTGTGTATTTTTCTGCATGACATCTATTTGCCAATTTTTTCAGGCTGTACCATCCTAATGGAAATAATTGTCCTGAAAATTTCCATTTTGTTGGCAGTATGGCAACCCAGCCGCCAAATTCTCCAATTGGCCCTAGTTCTAGAGGAACTATGTATATGGCACATGTTTGGAAATTCAAATTAATTAGGTACATATATTGTTTTATGATAATGTTCATTCAAAATAATGTTACCTCAATGTTGTTACTGTTGTAGTGTATGCTGTTGATAGTGGTTCAAATGTGATTCATATTAATCTCTTGTACAATATTTTTTCTTATAGGCAAATTGACATGGACTTTTTGCTGTATGGAGGATGGATAGTGGCTGACTCGTGTGGAGTGCTCCAGCTAGAAGAAATGTGATCTTGTTCTGCTGCTTCAAGGATGGATGAAATTTTGCTACGTGGATTATGTCATTTGCTCCTCATATAAAACATCTACCCTATAAACTAGTATCTGTTTTTTTTCAGCATGAACTTAAAGTCGTTTAGCCTGGAAGCTTAAACTTCAATTATATATTTTATTGCTATGTTCATTATGTGATGAATGATGTTTGTGTGTTGATTAAATTTCACTTTATATGGCCACATGAAAGCTGCATATATTCTTGCCACAATTGAGCACACCTCTCTTAAAGAGCATGCAAGAGATAATTAAATTTTTATCTACATAGAAACTACATTAGAAACCATGCATTGGAAGGGGTTGGGTCTAAAAGACAATTTATTTCTCTCTCTCTCCTTAAGAAACTACTATAGACACTATCCATTGGGACTGCTCTTAGATACCTATTGTAATTGTCTTGAAAAGACAAGAGAGAATGCTTTATAGATAATATTTTATGTGGATGGTAATGAATACATGCTTATGATTAATAGAGAATAAATAGAAGTATAGTAGGAAATACCTCATTAAATCTACGTATAAGCTTTATAATTCTTAACAAAGCCATTCAAATATAGGCTTTATATTTCTCAACAAGGGAGTATTAATGACTATTACTAGTGAGTGTTGTTTTTCAAAGCATGCGAGACGGTTAGAGTCAAGCAAGGGCACTAGCTAGTTTTTCGCTGCCAAAATCTACAATAAAAGGCGGAGAATTAACCTACACGCGCGAGCCGATCTTTTCTACTCCGAAATGTAGAAAGCCCAAAGAGTGTACGCTTTAATTTCTCCGGCCGCAAATTGGAGACTTCCATTGATCGGACCACTAATCCATCCGCTTAGAGTCCATTCGAAAATGAAGAAATTTTATAAAAAATTTACAAAAAATAGTTTAAATTTTGTAGGAATAAAAAAAACTCCAGCTCAACCAAGCACAAACCTGACCTAGATATGGACAAATGCAAACTAGCAGTCTTAGGGTTTTGGTTTCTCCGAAAGCCAAAATAAATAGGACGGCTTCTTGAAGCGGATTCTTCAAACGGTTTCTCAAGCTTAAAATTGTGTACGATGTCTACATCGACGTCTCCATCATCCGCTATCGTCTAAAAACTATAGACAAAAGATATGGGTCACAGCTAAAAACCATCCACCGTAGCAAAAAAAAAAAAAACAGGGCCATATATCACCATGTACATAATGATTAAAAAAGGAAATTAAAAAGGAAGCATAAAACAGTTCAGTAGTAAGGGTCTGGACAAGATGACAGCCGGTGGCGCATGCGGCCTGCCCAGATCCAAATTCGTTTGCAGTGGAGAAAACGACCTGGGCTACGCTACGGCGTACGATGCGTGCTGTTCATGCTTCGCTCGCCCTTGGACGAAATTGCCCTTGGGGAATGCTGTCGTTTGATGATTTCATGGTTGCGACAATTTATTATTCTCTTCTGCCCTGGCTTAGCGTCTGCCTTTGTTATTCGGATGGATAATTGATGCTAGGTTCCTTTAATTTATGAGCCAAGGGCCTCTTTGCAGGATTATAAAAGTACAGAAATAGAGAAAAAAATGTAGGAATGTAGTGTAATGGACTCTTGAATCCTATAGGATATTTATAATAAAGGGTGTTTGATTATACCATAGAAAAATGCAAGAATTTTGAGATTATATGTTAATTGATTGGAGGGAATGGAGGAGGGAGAGATAAGGTGCATTGAAAATCTCAAAAGAATTAGTAATATGAGGTTAGACCTCATGCTAAGATTCCTCCAAAACATTTAAGAAATTTTTCTATCCTATGAAATTCTTTTAAAGCAATCCTACAAATCATGAACTCATCGTAGGATTTTTTTTGGATTGAAATCTTTTTTCATTTGAAATTCCTTTGAATCAAAGAGGCCCTAAGTTAGGTTCTATGGCTATGAGCAGTCCTCTCTTTATTTTGCAATTATTTTGTGGTTGGTTTTTATTTGAGGGGGACGGTTGGAGCCCGTGGCGAATCCACCGTGGGTGCTTATGGGTGCTCGAGCACCCCCTCCTCCCACCGTGGGTGAAGAAGACCCGGCGAGCGACGACGCCGACGAGCAGCGGGAGCCCCGAGCCGCACCAGGTAGCGGGAGGAGCAGTCGCGGCGGCTGCGACCAGCTAAACAGCAAGCAAGCAGCGGCGAAGGCGGAGGAGGAGATGCCGAGGAAGGGGCAGCTGCGGAGGGAGAAGAACTACCGTGCGGCGCACGGGGGCGACACGCGCCTGCCCCCGCCGCCGAAACAGCGGGAGCTCGACGCCCTCCCGTTCAAGCTCCGCCGCCTCATCGCCTTCCAGATCAAGCAGAACAGCAGCGCCAAAGCCGACACCGACGCCTCCTCTGGTGCGCTTTTATTACCCCCATCACCTCAACTACAGCAATAGAAATCTGCTAATTTCCTACTCCCTGACCTTTTGCCCGTGCTGGCGGTGGACCCCCGCCCGTTTAAAAATCCTATTAAAACCAATTAAACGAGGAAGAGCCACTAACAAGTGGGCCTTATTTCACTGTGCTCTACATAGTGATTGGCCCCACCCATCAGCCCCTAAGCCTTTTTTTCCTTTAATAAATTAATTCAAAAAGAAATCAAAACCCCACAGGCCCCACTTGTCAGCCTTTGTGATCTTTTCCCGTAAAGAATTAAATCAAATTTTGAATTTAAATTTGGTAGACCCCACCAGTCAGTAAGAGAGTACTCTCTCTCCTTTGATTATTTTGGGATTTAATCCTAATTTAAACTTTGAAGAGCTTATTCTCACTCATTTTAACTCCATGTTTAATAAAACTTATTTCTAAATTCAAGATCTATCTAATGGCAACAGAATTATCCAACTTGGAGTTCATTTGAATTTATTTTGTTTGCCACATATTTATTTGCTTTTCATTATGATCGTGCGAGTAGGGTACGAGGACATGGAAGAGCCGTAGTTCAAGCTGAGTCAAGACTTTCAAGACCAACCTACTTGTGAACCTGGTGGGTCAATGTTTTGATCATATTGAACCTATATTTTTATGTAAATTATATTTGTTTAAATTATCAAAATACATCCTTGCATTTGTTATGCAAATTATCTTAATATTATAGTTAATGCCTATTAATCACTGAATTATTATTATACCCCATCCCTTGGACACTTGAATCACGTAATCCTTGTCACCCTAGAAACTTAATGGTAATCATACTAGCTATAAGTTGTATTTAAGTGACATACTTAGTCTTACTAAATACTAGGGGTATTAAATTGTCCTATCATCATTTTTCAATCATGAAACTAAAGTTTTGGGTAGTTGTTGGAGGATCAAAGTCACTACTCGTACTACGATGCCCTAAGAGTTACTAGGAATACCATGACCATTGCAGGGAATGATGGTCACATTGTTGGCACAGGAAGAGCCGTTATTATTCTCCCTATGGGTACCAAACTAATCATTGAAGATGATCTGCTTTACCCTGAATCCAAACACACTCTTTTGAGCTTTAAGGATATCCACTTTAATGGTTTTCATGTTGAAATTACAAATGAGAATGATGTTAAATATTTGCTCATTGTTAGAAAGAATGGATTAGAGAAACTAGTGGTTGAGAAACTCCCTTACTTGTCATTAGGATTGTACTACACACATATTAGAACCTCTGTACCACATGTTTGCGATGAAAACAATCTTTATAAATCTAGAACTATTTAAAATGTAGCACGATAGACTAGATCATCTTGGGTTGAGAATGATGAGAAATATCATACTAAATTCTATTGGCCATGAATTAAAAACTAGGGATTTCCCAAATCGATAAGACTTTGTGTGCATTGCATGTGCCATAGGGAAATTAATAATTAGGCCTTCTTTCCTTAAAGTTAAAATGAATCTCCTACTTTCTTGGAAAGAATTCAATGTAATATTTATGGTCTTATTCAGCCTCTATTAGGACCATTAGATATTTCATGGTACTTATAGATGCATCAACAAAGTGGAGCCATGTATACCTGTTGTCTATTAGGAGCCATACCTTTGCAAAACTAATCACCCAAATAATAATGTTGAAATTCAATGTCCTAGATAACCAGATTAAATAGTTTAGAATAGATAATGCTGGAGAGTTTTCCTCAAAAGCATTTAATGAGTATTGCATGGCATTGGGATTAGTGTAGAGCACTCAGTACCATATGTCCATAATTAAAATGGACTTGCAGAGTCATTACTTAAAGGAATAAAATTCATAGCTAGGCCACTTTTGCAGAATTGTAAACTCCCAACTAGTTGTTGTGGTCACGTAGTATTGCATGCTTTGGCATTAATTCAACTCATACCAATTGCATATCATATAATTTCCCCCATTCAGTTAGTGTGTGGTAAAGAACCAAGTATTTTCCATTTACGTAAATTCGATTGTGCCATATATGTGCTAATATCACCACCACAGTGAGCAAGTATGGGCCATCACTGGAAGTTAGGGATCAATCTATGTAGGTTTTGAAACTATGTCTGCACTTCAACATTTAGAGCCTATGACTGGGATCTTCATATGGCTCGATTCATTAATAATATTTTTAACGATGATTATTTTCCGACATTAGGGGAGAGGAAAGTGCCTAGAATCAAATGAATATCACAAAATAATGTTGGAAACCACAGGGATCTAAGCACTAGACCTATGTACAAAAGAAACTGAACATGAAGTTCAGCGAATAATTAATTTGCAAAAAACTTAGCAATTAATCTGCCAAATGCCTTCGCTGATCATAAAGGTGTGACAAAGTCATATGTACCCGCAGTAAATGCATTAGAGAGAGTATAAGTGCCACAAGATGAGGCAACTGATACCACTCTTCCTCTAATCCTAGGAAGAGGGGGAGAGCTCCAGCAGCTCAAGTCCAGGGTTCTCAGAGACGTCCGAAGAAACAAATGACTCAGAAGAAGACTCCACCCACTAAACACAGTTGAAGAGACTCAACAAGAAGGTGAGAGAGTACCTCAGTAGGAATTTGGGAGGAGTACTCAGCTGGATGTTGAGAGGAGTACTCAGCATGAAGTTGTGGCAATCCCTGATTTGAACCATCCAGTGGATGAATAATCCAGCGAAGTAATGTGCGCACAAATAGGCACTAGGATATAGATAAACCAGACTCTATCATCTCAGGAAATAATTAAGAGTTGGATGATAAAGAAATTGAAGAAATTTTCACTATGTGGATTCAGGAGAACTATTTAATAGAAAGATTACGGTTATCGATATTTTATTTTGCTTTTAAAGTTGCCAATAGTATTGATCTAGATCCTGAACCAAAGTCCATAGCAAAGTGTAGGAAGCAATTAAGGTAGAATTGCACTCACTAAATAAGAGAGAAGTGTTGGACCAATAGCTCGCACTCCTCCCAAAGTATTCCTACTAGGATATAAATGGGTGTTCATCCAAAAGAGAGATGAGAACAACCAGGTGGTGAGATATAAAGCGAGGCTTATAGCACAAAAGTTCACGCTAAGAAATATCATTGATTATGATGAAACATATTCTTCTGTTATGAGTGGAATTATTTTTCAGTACTTAATATCAATGGTAGTAAATATGAACCACATAATGTAGTTGATGGATGTATTGACCGCATACTTGTATGGGCCATTGGACTCAAATATCTATATGAAGGTTTTCAACTTTTCATAAGGAATTGAGATATCAGATCCTAATAAAGCAAATCGCAACATTTATATAATCAAACTGCAGAGATCATTGTACAGATTGAAATAGTCTGGTAGAATATGGTATAATAGATTAAGTGACTTTCTCCTGCATAAAGGTTACATAAAGAATGATAATTGTCCATAAGTGTTCATTGAGAAATCTCGGAATGAATTTTGCATTATTTCTATTTATGTTGATGATCTAAATATCGTTGGAATCGTAGAAGATATTAATGAAGCTAGTTCTTACCTTAAGACGGTGTTTGAGATGAAAGATTTATGTAAGATCAAGTTTTGTCTAGGCTTGCAACTAAGGTATTTCCCTCGAAGAATAATGGTACACCAGTCTACTTATACCAAGAATGTATTAGAGAAATTCAATATGGATAATTCATATCCATTGAGAACTCCATGGTAACTAGATCTCTCTAAGTAGAGAAAGACCCCATTCAAACTAAGGAGAGAAAATGAGAAATTGTTAGCACCAGAGGTTCCATATTTAAGCACTATTGGAGCACCAATGCATGTTACAAATTGCACTAGGTCTAATATAACATTTGCAGTAAACCTATTAGCAAGGTTTAGTGCAACACCGACTAGAAGATATTGGGCTGGCATTAAGAACATACTCCGCTATCTCCAAAGAACTCAAGATCTTAGGTTATTTTACCAGAGGAACCAAGACTTGACCACGGTGAGGGTAGGATATATAGGTGCAGGATATCTATATGATCCTCATAAAGCGTTATCTCAGACTGGATTTGTATTTCTCTATAGTGCAACAACCATTTCTTGGTGGTCATCAAAGCAAAGCATTGTAGCTACATCGACGAACCACTCAGAGATAATTACATTATATGAAGTCACATGTGAATGTGTTTGGCTAAGGCGGATGATCAACCATATCCAGCAATCTTGTGGCATAAGCCATGTCCAGTAGTCTTGTGGCATGAACATCGTCCAAACCCCTACAATTATCTATGAAGATAATGTTGCTTGTGCTACACGAACACAAATAGGTTATGTAAAGAGTAATTTCACAAAGCATATTGCTTATAAGTTTTTCTTTGCTCATGAGCTCTAAAAGAAAGATGAAGAAAATGTACTACACACTAAGTCTTGTAAAAATTTTGCAAATTTATTGACTAAGTCCCTGCCAAGATCTAACTATGATAGGTGGGTTCGTGGCATTGGAATGAGGTGACTCAAAGATGTGCATAATTTAAGAGGAGCATTACCCTAAAACATATTTCATACCTTTATGCAGGAAGTGTGAGTATTACGCATGAAGTATAAGCCCATGATAAAAGAAGATCGAATAAGTTGCACTCATTTTCCCTTAGTAAGTTTTTGCTAGAAATTTTCTTATAAAGGTTTTCAATGAGACAACTAGTGCAATAAAGTTTGTGTATGCGATGTACTTTTTTCTTCATTCCTTTTTTCCCACTAGATTTTTGGAAAGAATTTCTAATAACGCATATGCGTATCATGGTATTCGTCTAAGGAAGAGTGTTAGGAAAACAACCCCACAAGGGGAGGCGTGTTGGGCCCTACTTGGTGTTCTCCTTCCCTCCAAATCGAAGCAAGGTACTAAATAGCGTTGGTAGCCCCCATTTGCGTCCACAATAATGGTAGTGGGGTATAAACGCTATCAAATCGACGTAGCATTTGAAAATAGCGGATTGGAACCTTGTGGCCAATATAGCGCTTGTCATAACGCTATTGCGGGCCGCTATTTGCAGCTGACTACCGGTGCAATGTTCCAGTGCTACTAAAATTTGAAATTTGTACGAGTTATTAGACTAACGTGTAAATAATTGAGAAGTCCTAACCAAATTAGTTGTCCTTGCCTATGAGATACAGTCGTATTGGGTGTCGCCACCATTCCCTTCTTACTTGATGGCGCCCAGTGCTTATCCTCCACGTCTCTACCATGATGTCGCGATACAGCTGCAATTTTATTGTGCTAATAAGTAATGATATATATATGACTAACTCAAAATTGTGTTGAAATATATCGTCCGCTATCTACCATCCACTACGCCGACAATAATCCGCTACGATGTACAGGGAAGCGAGAGACACTATTTTGTATACATCAATTATTTGGAATAAAGAAGTCGGTGGATTGCTCACACTCGAACCTTTCTCCATTTTTTTTCTGCTTTTGCTGGTGATCGGATCTCTCGCGACAGTGGTTCCTCAACCCACGCCGAGAACCCGCAAACGGTTGGAGTAGGAAGGGCAAAACCGTCCACGAGGAAACGGCGGTAGCCGCGCCGTGCACGTACAGCCGCACGGTTCGAACGGCGGGGCAACGTCTTCCCGTGCGTCTCCCCCGAGTCCAACCGCACTACACCAACACCCACCCTGCCAACCTCTACACCGGACGGCTCGTCTCTCGCGCGGCGGCGGCAGCGGTGGGTGGGTGGGTGGTTGCCTTCTCTCCTCTCCTCTCTGCCCGCTACTGTTACCCTTCTTCTCCGGCCGACTCCCCGCCCGTCCACGGCGATGGCCTCCCTGCTGGAGCACTGATTCGGTCTCCCCCGTCGCTAAGCGGGAGCGGCAGCAGTGGGAGAGGTAGGGCGGAATCTTGGCCGTGATCCGGGGTGGTGCTGGGTGGATCTTGGCGGTCTCCGGCGCGGATCTGACTGAGCCGTGGGGATGGAGGGCGAGCGCGAGGAGGGCGCGGCGGCGGCGAATGGGCTGGGAGGGGAGGACTACGTCGTCGTGAAGGCCGGCGAGGAAGGCGGTGATCACGGGGATCTCGCCGGCGGGGAGGCGGCGGGCGGATCTGAGGCCGCCCCGCCGGCGCCCGAGGAGCCGGCCAGGGCGCCGACCAAGGTGCGGGGATCGCGGAATTCTGGTTCTTGGCTTGCTCTGTGGTGCTGTGTAGTGATCCATTGCTTACGGTGGGTGTTGCTGTGCGCAGAAGGGTGGATCCGGGGACGCGAGCGCGGGGAAGAAGGGGAAGGTGCAGAACGGCAAGGTGGCGGCCTCGGCCGCGGCGGCGGCGGCGAGGGGGAAGAAGCCCGGGCTGTCGCAGAGCGCCTCCTTCCCGGCAAGAGGGGCAGCGGGGGCCAAGAAGGGTGGCACCGCGGTGGCGTCGCCGAAGCAAGCGAAGCCGGAGGGGAAGGGTGTCGTGTCCAATGGATCGGAAGCGGCGGCTGGTTAGTTTTGGTTTGGTCTTGAGTTCGCTTGTGAAGTTGTGATGGTTGGTGTTGGGTTTACCTACTGATTTGTGGTGGAATTGCAGGGAGAGCGGCGGAGAAGAAGGCAAATTCAGCTCGGACGCCTGTCGCTCGCCGGTCCTTGGTAAAGCACAGGCCTTGAGTGATCCGTTACTTCAAGTCAGATGTTTGTTAATTTTAAGTTGCATTGCATTGATCTTGGTTCCAATTTTCTTTGACTTAGCCTATTAAGTCTGGATCGGTGGACGCGGCTCCAAATGATGCTTCTTCTGAAGCCCAAGAGTAAGTGCTAGTCCTATTTCCAACCTCCAATTTAGGTCATCTTTTTCTTGCTTCTGGATTGCAAGTTCAGTTATTGAGTAAATGGTGCGCACAATTAATGTGGGGCGTTTGGGTCTTCACCCCAGTTGCGATGCTTGCTATAAATGATACAATCAGCAACCCAGTGTACTGTTGCACTAATTGATTATTAGAAAACAACATATTTTCACCATGTCTTGGTGTTTGCTTGGGCTGAAATGGTTGATGTTGGATAACAGGTCAAATGAGAACACCGCCAAACCTTTGAAACAGACGCCGGCAGGGATAATGGAGGATGATGTGCACTCCACCACATCGTAAAGCATTCTTATTTTCCTGATAGTTGTTCATTTATTCTGTCCTATGTTGTTAATATGCAACGCTGCCATTTGGTGTTGTTGCAGGAGTACCAATACTCCCCGGGCAGCAGCTCAACGCAAGAGTGCTGCCGCCGCTGGTTTTAGTTTCAGATTGGAGGAGCGTGCTGAGAAGCGAAAGGAGGTGCGTTAATTTTCATATAGGCGTTGTGTTAATTCATAATTTCATTTGTCTGGTTTTTCTTTTTCTTATACTGAACAGGCATAGTTGTACCTTACTTTCAGTTCTTCCAAAAGCTTGAAGAGAAAATCCATGCAAAGGAGCTTGAACAAACGAATTTGCAGGCAAAATCTAAGGTGAGAATTGCTTTCATATCATTTATCTAAAACCTTTGGGATATTTGTGTGTTTTGGTTCTGAAAAACAATTCATTACTCAGGAGAGCCAAGAGGCTGAGATCAAACTGCTTAGGAAGAGCCTGACATATAAAGCAACACCTATGCCAAGCTTTTATAAGGAGCAGCCTCCTAAAGTTGAGCTGAAAAAGGTACTGACTTCGATTTACTTGATATGCTGAGGGTGCAGATATCTTCATGATTCCATATGATTGAAGTGCATCCTACTTTCTTTTTGAATGCAAAATTATGCTCAAAATGAAAAACTGTCTGTCTCTGGCTTACGATACCATAAATTTCTACCCTTTTTTTTTTGCAAAATGCTTAGGGTTGTTCGGGAGAATGAATCTTTGACTACACGTCAAAGTGCTTGTTAAGTTCGCCTATACTCCCAATTCGTGTGAAAAATATTTCATTTTTTAACCTTTCTTGGAGTGCTACCTCATATAGTTATGTTCACTGTCTTTTGGTTTCCATTTCACACTTGCTCATTTCACATTTCAATACAACATTAACATTACAATCTCCAGATGTGATCCTAAATCCTTATTAGTACACTGAATGATCCTATATTAAAGTTTGAAATTTAATCCTGTTGAGTGCAGATAGATATGTGCTAGGTCCTAACTCCTAAGCATTCAGAGATCCCCGCTTTACTGGATCTGCATAAGTGTATTGACTATTGAGTGCAACATTGAAATAACTATACAACTTTTGAGGGCTTCTACTTTACTAAACTACTAATTGAGTTGGTCTCAGGGTATTAACTGACAAACTATTTGGAATAATAAAGTCAGGAGCTTTTCTTACGTGTCTAGGCCTATTGCAATATCCATCTTCTCGGCATACCTTTTATATTTCCATTCATCTGTATCAATTATCCACCAAAATATGTTTGAATTGTGCTAGGATAATCAGTAAGATTTTTAGTTTGCAAAGCACTTTAAAATGAGACTCCATATTCTTGTCCATCCAATCTGTATGCTAGCAAAACCAAAACCAATTGGTGCCATTTTACCGCAAGTTATCATATGAAAATTTTGTTTTTTCTTAATAATTGAACGGATTGTTTGTATTTTAAGATCTAGTAAACAACTTCCAACTTCTCCATTGTATGTCACGGGTTCACAGAAGATCCACTTTACTATTTATTGATGTTCTGATTGTTTGTCCTTGCGTATCTGCTAGTTTTTATAGGATGTTGAAGTTCTTCCTGAATATCCTATTCTTGTACATATTTGTCTTGTCGTATTAGTAAGCATGGCATTCTTAAATCAATTTTGTGGCCTTTTGCAGATCCCACCAACGCGGGCTAGGTCACCAAAGCTTGGCCGGCACAAGCCAGCTAGTTCTGCTACTGCTGCTTCTGTGGATGGTTCAGTATCATGTGAGAGCCCACGGAGCACAACTAATTCAGCCAAGGTAAACGATGGTGCAGAAAATAACAAACCCCAGGTTCCTGCTAGGAAACCTGTTCAGAGATCAGTTACGAAAGCTCCATCCCAAGCCACTGCAAAGGCTGAAACCAGACCCCTCGTTACAAAGCAGAAAATCTCGAACACAAAACCTAAAGTTTCAAGAGCAAAGGTAGAGCAGTTGCAGGACAACCGAGTTGAAATTCATCCTACAGAACCTTCTGCCGAAGGGCTCGCTGCTGAACATGGTGTTGAAGAAGCAACCGAACCCGATCTGGCTGGAACTTTGGTCGCTTCAAATGAAGTTAAAGTCGAAGGTTGATTGATTGCACATTTTGTTATTTATATTTCCTTCTTGCAGTCATGTGAATAGTGAGGTTGTGTGCTTCATGGAAAGTTGAATTGCTCAAAGTATCGTGGAATTATTGTTTCCGGGGTAGACATTTTTTTAGCTTGTCATCGAGCATGCCATGTATATTGTTTGATAATTTGTTCATGTTTAAAGTTTAATTCTTGTGTATATTGGATTTGTATGTCAATGGACACCCTAGGATTGTTGCAGGACATCAATGCAACTTGTGCATTATTGTGTTATAAGTTGATATTCCTTGTACATTTTACCCCTTTTTTTTCAGTGGAAACTGTCTTGATGCCCAATGTTGGTTGTTTTTCACGAGCTCTGTGTTGGTTATGGTATCGGAAATGTTTCAGAAAACATGACTGATAGTGTCTAATGGCAAAATGGCAAATTATCAGGTTTCAACCGCTTTTGTCCTTTGTGGCCTTTTAGTTGCTTTTGTCTTACTTTCAGTAATCACTATTTATTAGACTAACAAGATACAACTACTATTTATTAGACTAATAAGATACAGTTCAAAACTATAAGTCGCATACTAAAAGGACAAGCCCAAATACTTGCATGTGGCTCTTTCTTCCACTGTACTACTATCACTCCATGTCTGAGTATTCATCTGTTCTTCTTGTGCTGATTGTGCAACAAACATCGGGGACGCTGAACCTGAGACGTGTGAATTGCCTACAGATCCAATCAATATGGTTGGTCCAACTAGGGACGACAACCGTTCGGCTGTAGCTCCACCCAACTTTTCATGCGGATAATACTTGAAATTAGCTTGGTATGGAACACCATGGAAGCTTAAGATTTTGGCAAGGGTTGGCACTTTGTGGAAACACCTAATGAAAGAGAAAATACGTAAATATTGAGCTTGAAATTGTTGGCTAATGCAGGTCAAAATTATTTCCATCCACATTGATGCAGGTGCAGCGGCAGGTCCTCGCATATCATCGCTTAGACGTGTTAAACGCAGCAGCGGGCAGCAGCCATCACCCAAACCCATCAAAAGGAAGAAGCCTTAGCTTAAATAGCCTTTTGAGCGCACGTTTTAGCAGAAATAGCCATCTTTCAAGTGATTTAGCAAAATTAGGCCCAGCTAAAAGGTCTGATTTAGAGTGGCTTTTGACTAAAAATCACTATAGCTGGCTGAAAAAGCACTATAACTGACGGTGCCTTATTTGGTGTAATTAAATTTAAAAAAAATTAAAAATAGAAAACACATGTTAACCCGTCACGGACAGTACAAACGAATACGGGAAAACATAGAATCGACAAAAAAGCTAAAAAAAAGTCAAAAAACTAAAAAAAAAAGATGAAATTATTAAATAGTGAAAATAAGTTAAAAACCAAAAAACCCAAGTCAAATGAGCAAGACTTTAGTCCTTTGTAAGGCCGTGAGAGCAGCGGTAGATAAGGAATGAGTGGTGGTAGATACAGCAGCCAGTGATGGAATGGTAAATTATTAGAAGCTATTGTAAAAGAAATATACTGCGACACCTGTCCGCAGCAGGTTGTTGCCGGCCGTGGAAGGTCCTGCGCCGCCGTTGCGTTGCATGTGTGCAGCGGCGTGCTCTTCCTTTTTCTAGTTGTGATGCATATGGGGCCACGATTTGATGCAATATGCATCGGCATGATTCGGGCTGTTTCAAGTGGCTTTGATTTTTGGCTTTCAGCGCTAGAAGTTAAAAGTTATTTAGAATATGTTGGTTTTTTATTTTGATTTTTTGACTTTTTTTTGTTTTTGTTTCTTTTTTAATTATCTGTAAAGATATAATGGAGTTTTTAATTTTTTATTTATTTTTAAATAACTTAAAAAAACTAGCAGCGCTAAGTGTAATTTCAAAAATAAAAATCAACGGCCGCTAAAAAGCCGAAAGCTTAAGAACAACGCGAAATCGATTTGATGCAGCTATGCATGTAAGGCCCACCAAATGCTGTATGCTACCCTGACACATCGAGAACGAAGCAGCCTGTTGCTTGACACAACATGCTGCGGTACCATAGGACACGGTCGCTGTGATGATGCCTACGAATCCATCGCATATATGATTCCTATAGTACTTTTTTTTTTCAAAACTAACCTCGTTATATGCGAATTTACAAATCTAACGCTGTAATCGTTTTGGCTTCAGTTTTTAGCTTCCGACTTATTTTTCACTATTCATAAACTTCGTCTGTTTCTGAACTTTTGGCTTTTGTTGAGCTTTTTTGCTGGTTCTTTTTTCCCGTATTTGTTTGTATTATACGTAATGGGCTAACATATTTTTATATTTTTTAATTTTTTAATTTTAATTATGCTAAATAAGTCTCTGTCAGCTACAGTGTTTTTTCAGCCAGTTACAGTGCTTTTCAGCCATAAACCACAAAAAAACCCAAATGGTCACCACCTAACTTTCTTCATAACTATGGCGGTAGTGACAGACAATATGTATCACCTGCCACGCTACCCTATCCAATATAGTAGGTTACAAACGAGCACGACAAACGATGGGCCCTATCGGCTTGCCGCGCCACCCAAGCTCGTCACCACCTCATGCCAGGGTGCACAGGCATAGCAGACGGTAGGGTTGGCGAGGGCACATCGCTTGTCTTGTTCATTCGTCACCTACCGCGTTGGACCTCCTACCATGGTACAGTAGCACAGTAGGTGACACGTTCGCATACTGTTGCTGCCGTGGTTATGGAGGGGATTTATATTTGCAATTTCAAACGTGAGGAGGCTAGCTTTTATAAAAAGTATACTAGGATGCTATATATCTGCTGCCATACCAGATGGCACTACATAGGCTGGGTTCAGTCAGACTTATTTTTAGTTTATGCTCGTACTGTTTATAGTAACTAACTTTTAAACGGTGCATTTTTTAAGACGGTGTCAATATGAAGATTATAATAAAAAGTGTACTGAGTTCAGCTGTACCGTCCAAATTTGCATGCAACTATTTTTCTGTACGTACTATCTCTCGCGAACAGCCAGAATTCAAATATTTAAGTCATAAACTATAAGCCATCAGCTCAAAAGAACCTAAACGATATATTTTATAAATGAGTTCTTTTAGGTTGATGGTTCATAACTTATGGCTTAAATATTTTTTATAAAAAGCTCATTCGTTCGGGGGGCTAAAAACTTTAAAAAAAATTCGGAAAAGGGCAAATAAGTTAAAGACTCCAAAAGAAACCATTTTTTTGGGCACGGCCTCTCCCTCTCGCCTACCTCGAGAGGACCGCGCGCCGATTGCCCTTTTCCCCAAACCCGACCGCTCCTCTGCCCTCCGTATAAATTCACATGCAACTATTTTCTTGTATGTACTACCTCTCGCGAACATCTATAATTTAAATATTTAAGCCATAAATTATAAGCCATCAGCCTAAAAAAATCCATTTATAAAATATATCATTTCTAAACAGCTAGACAATATATTTTATGAGTGGATTTTTTTTAGACTGACGACTTATAATTTACGGCAAAAAACCCTATAAACTTTTTATAAACTCATTCGTTCGCGGGGCTAAAAACTTTAAAGAAAAATCGGAAAGGGGCAAATAAGCTAAAGCCTCCAAAAAGAAACCATTTTTTTTCGGCACGGCCTCTCCCTCTCGCCCGCCTCGAGAGAACCGCGCGCCGATTGCCCTTTTCCCCCAAACCCGACCGCTCCTCCGCCCTCCGCACCCTAGCCTGAAACCAAAACCTCGCGATTCGCGAAGCCGCGCCGCGTGCGCTGCACCCCACCCCCACCCCCACCCCCACCGCCTCTTCCTCCCCTCTCCTCTCCAGCGGCTCGGTGGTGACGCCAAGATCCTAGGGGCGCCGCGAAGCGAGGCCGGAGGAAGCAAGGACGGCCCCTAAAACCCTAGGGGGCTCCCTTTTCCCCTCGTTAATCGCGCCAAGAATCAAGGAATCTCACCGTGCTCCGGGGCCGGAAAGATCCGGCCTGTTCCGGGTAGGAGATGGTGAGTCCTCGGTTGCTCATGTCCGGTTTCCTCTGCGGGTTCTTGATTCGCGGTGGAAGGGCTTCCCTTCCCGTCCTCGTTCTTGGCTGATTCTTTCCCTTCTTGTTTTCTTGTGGCGCAGTCGTCGGACATCAGGAAATGGTTCTTGAAGCCGCACGACAAGAATGCTGGTGCAGCGAAGCCCTCGGGGGCCGCGGCCGCGGCAGCGGGGAAGAAGCCTGTGCTCAGCATTCCGGAGAAGCCGGCGCCATCTTCGGTAGAATGCCGATCCCTTCGTTGCTGGTTCTGTCCTTTGTTTCTGTTTTTTCTTCTGAATTATTCCGGTGGTTGATGAGTTTGTGTTCTTGAGAGATATCTGTATAATCCATGGTATAGCTAATTGGCTCAGCAACTCAATTTTGGTAAACAGTATCTAACTCTTGCACGATTAATGACATTCTTGCGTCCAATAGGCTCACCATATGACAATACCCTGTGGCAATCCATAATCCTCTCCTGCTCATTAAAATTGTAATTTTTTTTCGTGCAAACCATTGATAATATTCCAGACGTTTGCAAACTATGCAAAGGTTACTGATTTAGTTTTGGTATAGAATATAAAGACAATAAAACACATTAATTACTTCCAATATTTCATGTTTTGTTGTGCAGTCTAAAATATACGCACTCTGATTTTAAGTTGGTTGGGCAGCTGTTGTACAACCCCAGTTAGTTGGACAGGTTTACTGCAATTCTTCTGTTGCTTCCATCGGCCTACATTATTTGACATCGTGCAATTTACTTATGTTATTAGTAATCCAAATGCCGGATCATGCAGTTGCCTGGTGATCAAGATCCTTCAGCTGGAAGGAAGACAAGCAAGTACTTTGCATCCAAAACAGAAAAAGATCCAAATGTTAAAGAGGGAGATACCAGCATAGAAAAAAGTACCGAGAAGAGTTTGTCTAAAAGAAAGTTTCAGAAAAGCAGCGATGAACTCGAGGATGACATCAAGCCTTTGCGAACAAAGAAAGTCATTAAGGATGAAGAAGACGACAATGACTTTGTGGCACCCTCAAAAAAGAAAACTCCAGTGAAGCCACCACCGTCAAAGAACTTGAAGGGTGCATCTAATACTGAAGCCCCTGGAAAGGCAATTGGTCTAGATGATGATGGTGAGGAGGACAGGATGGATGAAGATGCCAAGACCCCTTCCAAAGCAGCTGGAAGGGGAAGGGGGAGGGGAAGGGGAGGAAGAGGTGCAGGAGCAGGAGCAGCACATGGAAAGACTATTGGTCTTGATGATGACGGTGAGGAGGACAGGATGGATGAAGATGCCAAGACCCCTTCCAAAGCAGCTGGAAGGGGAAGGGGAGGAAGAGGAGCAGTAGCAGCCCCTGGGGGGCGAGGTAGAGGAGGGGGTGGGAGAGGTTTCATGAATTTTGGTGAAAGGAAGGATCCTCCTCACAAAGGGGAGAAGGTAACTTATTCTTTTTGTCACAATTTGCTGAAAAATCTTATTTTTTGTCACAGTTTGCTGAAAAACTAAATCCTAAACTGTTTATTTCATGTTCTGTAGGAAGTCCCAGAGGGCCCCCCTGACTGTTTAGCTGGTCTGACGTTTGTCATAAGTGGCACTCTTGACAGGTGCTTGTTACTGTCTTCATTCATTGATATTTAGTGGTTTTTTCTGTGATCATGTGACGACCAATGCAGATTGAGATGATACTGCCAGTAAACCATCATAAGTTTCTTTACACTTGCAGTCTTGAACGTGAGGAAGCGACTGATCTTATTAAGCGTTATGGAGGCCATGTGACCGGCTCTATTAGTAAAAAGACGGTATGGATAGTACTATAATACTTTCTGCTGGAAGTGTTAATGGCCTATATTTTTTTTTCTGACATCACTTGTTGACAGAGTTACCTATTGGCTGATGAAGACATTGGTGGAGTGAAATCTAACAAAGCAAAAGAGCTGGGGTATGGCTTGCTAGTTTTATTTTGAAAAGGATACTGTAAGTTTGTTTTAATTGCCATTTCTTCATACATTCACACTTATTGCAGCGTCCCATTCTTGACTGAAGATGGTTTATTCGATATGATCCGGAAATCAAAGCCCACAAAGGCAATTGGTCTTGATGATGACGGTGAGGACAGGATGGATGAAGATGCCAAGACCCCTTCCAAAGCAGCTGGAAGGGGAAGGGGAGGAAGAGGAGCAGTAGCAGCCCCTGGGGGGCGAGGCAGAGGAGGGGGTGGGAGAGGTTTCATGAATTTTGGTGAAAGGAAGGATCCTCCTCACAAAGGGGAGAAGGTAACTTATTCTTTTTGTCACAATTTGCTGAAAAATCTTATTTCTTTTTGTCACAATTTGCTGAAAAAGTAAATCCTAAACTGTTTATTTCATGTTCTGTAGGAAGTCCCAGAGGGCCCCCCTGACTGTTTAGCTGGTCTGACGTTTGTCATAAGTGGCACTCTTGACAGGTGCTTGTTACTGTCTTCATTCATTGATATTTAATGGTTTTTTCTGTGATCATGTGACGGCCAATGCAGATTGAGATGATACTGCCAGTAAACCATCATAAGTTTCTTTACACTTGCAGTCTTGAACGTGAGGAAGCAACTGATCTTATTAAGCGTTATGGAGGCCGTGTGACTGGCTCTATAAGTAAAAAGACGGTATGGATAGTACTATAATACTTTCTGCTGGAAGTGTTAATGGCCTATATTTTTTTCTGACATCGCTTGTTGACAGAGTTACCTATTGGCTGATGAAGACATTGGTGGAGTGAAATCTAACAAAGCAAAAGAGCTGGGGTATTGCTTGCTAGTTTTATTTTGAAAAGGATACTGTAAGTTTGTTTTAATTGCCATTTCTTCATACATTCACACTTATTGCAGCGTCCCATTCTTGACTGAAGATGGTTTATTCGATATGATCCGGAAATCAAAGCCCACAAAGGCTCCTGTAGACAAACATCAAAGCAACAGCAATTCAGAAAAGCTACAAAAATCACAGACAAAGAGCTCTCCAGTTAAAGTTGAAAGAAGAGGTAACCAGAAACTTCTAAATTGTAGGCTTCTATAGTTGGATAGCACGTGTAGAATCCTGGTCAGCATAATCTAGATATCTAATACTTTGTATTGTTAAAGTTGCATGAATCTGAGACATGATTCAGGTAATCAGGTGTTCATTGTGTCTTCTCACTTTTATCATTGTGGATGTTAGCTTGATCCTAGAATTATTGTATCCATTGTTATGTTCACATCCTCTGGTGACTCAAGTCTTATTTTGATTTATTTTCTTGATCATACCATTTCTCATGTTGTTATGCTTATGTATATCTTGATTTTTGAATTTTCAGGTGGTGATCAAATCAGTGGCGTGGGCAACAATATTGCTTCAAAGATTAATAAAGAAAGTGCACCCACTGACAACAAAAAAGCAAAGATTGTTGACCGTGGTTCTTTGCAATGGACAGAAAAGTATCGGCCGAAAGTTCCAAATGACATAGTTGGCAATCAATCAATGGTGAGTGGTCCTGCGTGTGGTTATGTTTGGTTACTTGGTTAGATACACCTATGCACAAGTAACTCAGTATGATCTTCTATATATAGGTTAAACAACTTCATGATTGGTTGAAAAGTTGGGATGAACAATTCCTTCATTCTGGCCAAAAGGGTAAGGGAAAGAAGCAGGCTGATGGTGGAGCTAAAAAGGCTGTATTGTTGAGTGGACCTCCAGGTATTGGTAAGACTACAACCGCGAAAGTTGTCAGTCAGATGCTTGGATTGCAGGCCATTGAGGTGCTTCTACATTCTTGCATATTGTACTTGTTTAAAATTTTCATGCAACTGTTTGTTCCTTATTTAACCTTTGAGGCATAAGTTCAAATGAATAATATTCATAACAGGTTAATGCAAGCGATAGCCGTGGTAAAGCAGACTCCAAGATTGAGAAAGGTGTTGGGGGGAGTACAGCAAATTCTATCAAAGAGCTTATCAGCAATGCGACTCTGAAGTATAGTGACAACCGGTCTGTATTACAGGAAGTTTCATAAACTTTTTGAACTTTTGATTTTATTTTATTGTATATAAATTTGGCAACAATTCCACAGGTCAAAACAGCCTAAAGCTGTACTAATCATGGACGAAGTTGACGGCATGTCTGCTGGAGATAGAGGTGGTGTTGCTGATCTAATCGTTAGCATCAAGATATCCAAGATTCCTATAATTTGCATTTGTAATGACCGTTATAGCCAGAAATTGAAGAGCCTTGTAAATTACTGCTTGCTGCTCAACTTCAGAAAACCAACAAAGCAACAGGTTATCTCTTGTCAGATTCAATTCTAATGATCTCTAGAATTACTAGTTTTTCTACTGTAGTACATTGGTCTCAGTGCTGACTGTGACTACTGACCCTGTTCTCAATTTCTTACTGTTTCTAGGCAGGCGCAATGTAGTTAGCCTGCTGCTACTCATTTTATGAAGGATACAAGTCCTTTTTGGCTTTTTGTTTAATGTCCTTTACTCCTTTTGAACATAAAAAAACATGGTTATCTGCAAGGTTGATCAAGGCAATCGTAGTAGGTACTGTAGACTTCACAACCAACATCGCTATTCACATACAAATATACAATAATTCCTAATTGCTAGGAACAAATTTCTTTTTTGAGGGGGAAGACCTTACTTATAGCGTATTGGCTGCTAAGTTCTTCCTGGTTTAATTTCCCCATCTCCTTGCACTGTATGTATTATACCATTACATAATTATTAAGAAGGGGGAAGAATTAACTCTTTGTACTTGTGGCTCAAGTTTGTATTTTGGCGTTGTTTCTAAATTCTGTTATACTCAACAGATGGGTAAGAGGTTGATGGAAATTGCCAAAAAGGAAGGTCTCCAAGCTCAAGAGGTGCATTCCATAACTTTTCAGAGTTCTGTTCTTCTATTCTTTCATCAAAACTTTGAAAAAAGAACATAAAGAATATCACAATGAAAACAAAAGTAAAACCGCATATAGTTTCTTTTTCCGTGTGTTTTTAGCATTATTTCCCCCTGTTTTTTTCCATCACGTGGACATTTCAGGTTCTGTTACTAATATATGGTTTCCTCATCTGCTAGAATGCAATGGAAGAGCTTGCAGAAAGAGTACATGGGGATATTCGCATGGCACTCAACCATTTGCAATATATGAGCCTCTCCCAGTCTGTGGTCAAATATGATGATATAAGAGAGCGTCTCAATAGTAGTGCAAAAGATGAAGATATTTCTCCTTTTATGGCTGTTGACAAGTATTCTCCATTCTTTAGTTCTATGGAGTTCTAATTCTCTATTTTTCTTGTTAGTCTTTCTAGGTTCTCCATGTTTTTATTGATTAATATGTGCGGTTGTTTAATGTACAGATGGGAAGGATGGGAGTTTTCGCTATTTCAATTTTGTGTTCATTATATTAAGATTCTGTGCTGATTATTTAACCAAGTTTCATTGTTTTTTCTACTGTGTTATCCATTTAAAAGGCACATGGTAATCTTCACTAGATGGTTTCATTCATTGCTACACACTTTTAAGAGAAATTTTGTACCTGTACTAGGTGGCAGCCCTAGAAATTTTGATGATTTTAGGAAAAAAAGTTAGGGGCCCTTTTGTAAGTGCTAAACATTTAATTGTCAACTAGTGTAGACACTCCACAAGGTTTATACTTCACTTAGAAGTTGGAACTGTTTTGCCTCCTCCAAACTGTTAGTTCACTCTTATTTAGCTTTTAGCTTTTCCTGGAACTTTCAGTGATGTTTTATTTTCACTAAACTCCCTGCTAAATGTTAGTGGGGAGTTTTAACAAAGAAACATAAACAATGGGGTTATATTACATGAATTTTTGAATGACTTTGCAATGCAAGTGTTGGTTTGTCCTTTTGCCTACTGCCTTTATGTTCTTCATGTATATTAATTCAATTTTCAGGCTCTTTGGTTTCAATGGTGGGAGATTACGGATGGATGAGAGAATTGATTTGAGCATGAGTGATCCTGATTTAGTTCCCCTGATTATCCAGGTTTGGAATACTGATGGTGCAACTTTGTTTTCGTCTAGTTCTATCTGTACAAATGTTAATAATTCTTATGTGGTCTGTGTCCTGAAATATTTTATTGAGTACTACAATTTTTTTTTGATGTATTGAATGCCAGCTACTTATATTAACAGTAGCATATCACAGTTTGCAACGTAGTTTTGTTAAATCTGAAACCTTATTTGTGGAGTCAACTCCACAGCCTGAGTGATAGCCTAATATTTTGTGCATCAAATAACTTAGTCAGTAATTCTATATTAGTAAAGGAGAAGGCATACACATTTCATAATCAATGTTATATTCCAATTTTGCCTTTGACGACACCATTCTCCTTGAAAGCTGGGATGCTATCCTTCATATTTTCTATGCATTCTGTCTATTATATGAAAGAAAAATCCAGCTCTTTTTGCTGTACTAATATTGGTGTGTATTGTAACTGTGTAAAAATGTATTCTTTAGGGCTGCTTCCTATGAGCATTTTTTTTAATTGCTGTGATCACAGTTCAATATTTTTCAGTTTTATTCATTAGAGGTTAGTATTACATGATGCATCCAAATTCTAGTCATTCTTTTTCCCCTTTCTGTTCTTTCTTGCTCAATGTCTTGCAAATCGATATGCCTGATTAAATTCACATGCCAACATGTGCCCATTATAGGAAAATTATATCAATTATCGGCCTAACACTGTCGGGAAGGATGACAGTGGAGTTAAAAGAATGAATTTTCTTGCCTGTGCCGCCGAGTCTATAGCTGACGGTGATATTGTTAATGTACAAATAAGAAGATATCGACAGTGGCAGCTGTCCCAAGCTGCATGTTTCGCTTCATCTATAGTACCGTAAGTACATTGATTATTCACAAGTGGTTAATATTTGATGGTATTGACTGTTGATTTAAGCCAAATGTGCCAACCTGGTTTACTAATCTTTTCCACATATTTTCAGTGCTGCTTTGATGCATGGGAATAGAGAAATCCTTGAAGCAGTAAAGTTCAAACTTTAACTATCAGTTACTTCTATTGTCTAGTTTACTTTTGGTGATTGTGCTAGATTGAATTGAATGATAAATTTGCAGGGTGAACGAAACTTTAATAGGTTTGGTGGATGGTTGGGCAAGAACTCAACTACTAATAAAAATATAAGGCTACTGGAAGATGTCCATAATCATATTCTTGCCTCCCAGCAAGCAAACTTGGACAGGTGATTACTTTTACATATTCTTGAGTTTTATCCTGCTATTTCTCTGGTCTTCTGCAGCTTATGTTTTTATTGTTCACATGTTTGATGCATTATTTAACTGGTGATGAAGCGAAGGTGCTTGCTTGTTTTCTTATCTTGACATTTCCTGTCATGAGCAATATCTTAAACTTTTGACCAGACTATATAGGTTTGGAGAAACTGAGCTATATTCTCTAGTTTAGCTAAGTATTTGAATATTTTTTGATCTTTAGGTTGATAATGGGAATATGGGATGGAATAAAATTTTCATAATAGATGTAAGCCACTATAGTCATGCTTTGGATTTCCATGTGAGGGTACTTATTTGTCTAGCCCGGCTGAATTCACTCTGGTTAAGCCGGATGGATTTATGGCCAATCCACTCACCTTTCGTGTTATTGTCTGAGCAGAACACATTGTTTTACATCGCCATTTTGAATGAAAGAAGAAAAGCACAACTTGGTGTTTTGGGTGGTGTGTTTGTTACGTGCGTGGTACTGGGTCATCTGCCGTGACTACTGTAGCACTAGTCACTGTTCATCCGCCTGCCGTAACTGTAGCATGTGGTACTGTTCATCCACAATTAGTTTTCTTTCATAGAGATTAGATTGATTTGGTTAATTTGGAAGCTTATCTTCGGTTAGTTTGTTTCTTTAAGTTAGAGAATATTTCTTAGGGTTAAATTAATTTATCCTTATAGAAGGGATGTCATTGTATCTTCTTTAATCAAGCAAAGATGAATAAAGAAGTCTCTCGTTCCTAAAGTAGTTTGTTTCTTTAAGTTAGAGAATATTTCTTAGGGTTAAATTAACTTATCCTTATAGAAGGGATGTCATTGTATCTTTTTTAATCAAGCAAAGATGAATAAAGAAGTCTCTCGTTCCTAAAGTCCAGCTGTGGTCGTTCCCTTGACCGGCTATTCTAGATTTATTCTTCCCCCAATCGGTGCCCTCCTTCACTTAGCGCTGTTCTACTTGAAGTTGTCGCCATCTAACACTCCCTCCGACGGATGATTACTCCCTTGTGCTAATTCACAATAATTGGTATCAGAGCCACTCACCATGGTTTCCAGTGCCGCACCATTTCTCTTGGAGAAATTGGAGGCTAACAACGAAGAGTAGAAAGTCTTCAACCATGGCCACCACTACAGCTCGAGGACGAGCTGTTTCACCAGGAGGTGTGTAATGTTACGTGCGTGGTACTGCAGCACACGGTATTGTTCATCTGCGCGTGGTTATTGTAGCATGAGGCACTGTTCATCCGTGCATGGTTACTGTCATGAACCGGGGTAAACACCACCAAGAAGATGGCCGGATGGCGTCGGCGTAGAACGAGAGGGAGAGAGACTATAGATTTAGACGGGGAAGACTTTGATATTACTCTCTGATCGATTTCAATAGCATGCGGTAGCCCTCTTATATAGATGGCTCCCTCCTAACAGATCGAATCTAACTCCAATCATATCTCTAATTAATATCATATCTCTAACTATATCTCTAATACAAGGAAACTAATCTCTAACTCAAATAGAAACCGATATCTAATTCCTAATAATAAACCGACTAGGCCTTGGGCCCAAGGCCCACACCCCTGACAGTTACTGTAATGAACTTTAGTTCATTGTGGTAAATACCGTACAGGAGATGGCCGGGACGGCACAGCTGAAGGGAGGGGCTTTAGGAGAGAAAATCATGGACCGGGGAGAAAAACTTGAGGGAGAGACTAGAATAACTCTTTTCTTCTTGCTTAATAAAAATAAGATACACTCATATCCTTATATAGACTGAATGGCTTGAGCCCTAAGTAACTTCTCTAATATTATAAAAATAGATTATCCAAACAAATCTAATCTTATCTATAAGGAAACTAATCTAATCAAACCGGGAAAACTAATCAAACCAAATCAGTGCTACGCATGAACAGGAGCCGTGCACTATTCACATGAACAGTAAGCGCGCACGACATCTCCCTCCCTTTGCGATAGCTTGTCCTCGAGCTGTGATGGTGGCCATGGCAGCAACCCTTGGAAGCCCTATTGAGAAGAGTGGCCGTGACGCCTTGTGCCAGTACATAGTACGTAGCCGATGGCGGTTGATAGCACGACCACAGGCAACGAGATTGAGAGAAGTGTTGTCGATGGTAGTGTTGGTGTTGTCTGTGGTGCCGACGCATATCGCACAGCAACAGTTGCTTGCGCCTTCTCCTTTTCTATATAGTCGCCATGTCTACCAAGATGGCTTTCATGTTGTCTACGCTGACACTCATCTCGTTGAGGGTGGCCCTTGTGGCCTTGAAATTCTCGATAGCAGAAGCCATGGTGTTGGCTTTGATACCAAATGTAATGAACTTCAGTTAATCGGGGTAAATACCGTATGAAAGATGGTCGGGACGGTAGAGCTGAAGGGAGGGGCTTTAGGAGAAAGAGATCATGGACTGGGGAGAAGAACTTGAGGAAGAGACTAGAATAACTCTTTCTTCTTGCTTAATAAAAATAAGATACACTTCCATCCTTATATAAATTGGATGGCTTGACCCTCAAGTAACTTATCTCTAGTCATGGTTGTCACGGCGGACTCGGCGACCAAGGTGAGTGCTTGGCACCAGGACGCCATGGTGTTCTGTAGACAGGCTATAGCGACCAGAAGGCAGCAAACACAAAGCACACAGCACAACAAAAGTATTAGGGGATGGGTACTGCATACCTTGCAGTCCTAACCTCCTGATTGCGTATAGGCGTCCAGCATAGCAGAGGAAGATGACAAACAAAGACACGATGAACAAAGAAATGAGGTAGAGGAGGAAGAACCGAAGAAGAAGAAAGCAAATCGCAGAGGAAGAACCGAAGAAGACAGCAAATCGCAGAGGTGAGCTACCTAGGGTCCTTGGCTTCGGCTGCGCAGTGTGCAGACGGATCGAATCCTCCGATGGTGCTGGAGGGAGTGGACGAGGGGGCATTGCTCGCCGGAGGCGGAGGGATCTTCGACGACGGCGGGTCAGCAGTGCCGGCGGAGGGAGTGGCGGCGGTGACGGCTAAGGTTCCACTGGGTCACTTTTGCTTCACTCCAGTGAGCGCATCGATTCGCTTCTGTCGAAACACTTTAGTCGACTCGGCCTCTTTAGTCTGCTCCTCACCAGCAAGGCGTTGCCTTTTCATTCACCATGGATGCCCTGAAGATGCCAAGAACTCCTAGGCGCTCGCCTAGCAGGCCCAGTCGAGGTGAAACTCCACGACGCCCTCTCAGCACCGTCGGGACGCCTAGGCGACACCGTAACTACCATGTCTCTAAATTATGCAAATAGATTATCGTAACAAATCTAAGATTATCTATAAAGAAACTAATCCAATCAAATTGGGAATACTAATCAAACCAAATCGGTGCTGCGTGTGAATAGGAGCCATGTACTGTTCATATGAACAGTAACCATGCACTTTTCACGTGAACAGTAATCACACACATGACAGTGTTTGTCCAAAACCAGTTTGTTTCCTGTTGAATTCTGTTTGGTTAAGTTTTGGTGTTAGAGAAAAAAACTGCACCTACCTAGCCTTCACAGCTCGTCAATGACTTTTGACAAGTTGCTTTAGCATTCGGAACCCCCAATCAAATGACATGGAACTTTCAGCATGACATAAAATAGAGACCTTAACATCACCTTCCATCTATGCTAAAAAATAGCCGGGCACTAAAATTACCATGGAACTTCTTTAGTGGCCGGCTAACTATTAGTTGCTGGACATGTCATGGTCTTTTCCTTATAGATTATTTCTTAGGAGTCAAATCAGGTCGTCCTTATAAAAGGAATAGCATGTATCCATTATGAATTAAGTAAAAATGAATAAACTAGTCCCTAGTCCTTAAAGTCCAGCTATGGTCGTTCCTTTGACCGGCTATTCTAGATCTATTCCTCCAATTGGTGCTCTCTTCACCTAGTGCCGTTTTACTTCAAGTCGTCGCCGTCCGACCTCTCTCCAATGGATGATTACCCCATTGTTGCGTTAGGTCACAACAATTGGTATCAGAGTTACTCTCTGTGGCTTTCGGTGCTGCACCATCTCTTTTGGAGAAGTTGAAGGTTAACAACGAAGAGCAGAAAGTCTTCAACGGTGGTCACCACCGTAGCTCGAGGGCGAGCTGCCTCGCCGGGAGGGGTGTAATGTTACGTGCGTGGTTACTGTAGCGTTAATATTCACCGCGGTACTATAGCGGTAATGTTCACCGCAAGTACTGTAGTGCCGCTTGTATTAGACATAGTTTGTTATTTAGGAGTCTATCTATTAGGCATGGTTTGTTATTTAGGAATCTATCTATTAGATATTTGGTATTGTCTATTAGTTAGGCAAGTTATTATTAGTTTGGATCGTTATAGATAAGTTTTCTTATAGATTATTTCTTAGGAGTCAAGTCAGGTTGTTCCTATAAAAAGAATAACATGTATCCATTATGAATCAAGCAAAGATGAATAAATAAGTCCTTAGTCCTTAAAGTCCAACTGTTGTTCCCTTGACTGGCTATTCTAGATATATTTCTCCTCTAATCGACGCCCTCTTCACCTAGCGCCATTCTACTTCATGTCATCGCCGTTCGACCTCTCTCCGTCGGATGATTATCCTCTTGTTGCACTAGTTTACAATAATAGGTATCAGAGCCACTCACCATGGCTTTTGGTGACGCACTATCTCTCTTGGAGAAGTTGAAGGCTACCAGCGAAGAGCAGAAGGTCTTCAACAGTGGCCACCACCGCAGCTCGAGGGTGAGCTGCCTCGTCGGGAGGGGTGTAATGTTAAGCGCGCGGTTGCTGTAGCGGCACTGTTCACCATGGTACTGTAGTGGTACTGTTCAACGCTAGTACTATAGTGACACTTGTATTAGGCATAGTTTGTTATCTAAGAATCTATCTATTAGGCATGGTTTGTTAATTAGGAATTTATCTATTAGGTATTTGGTATTGTCTATTAGTTAGACAAGTTATTATTAGGTTGGATTATTAGAGATAAGTTTCCTTATAGATTATTTTTTTGAAGTCAAGTCGGGCTGTCCCTATAAAAGAAATAGCATGTATCCATTATGAATCAAGCAAAGATGAATAAGCAAATCCCTAGCCCCTAAAGTCCATCTATGGTCATTCCCTTGATTGGCTATTCTAGATATATTCTTCCTCCAACCGATGATGCCCTCTTCATCTAGCGCCGTTCTACTTCAAGTCGTCGCCGTCCAACCTCTATTTGACAGATGATTACCCCTTTGTTGTGCTATTTCACAACAGAATCACCATTGGTTTCTGAACTTTGGTGTGGGCAACATTGACCAAAACTCGTGCCTTTTTTTGAATGGTGTTCAAACTTCTTCGTATGAGCATCATCTGATCTTTTAAGAGGATTTGTGCTATGGCTTATTGTGTGTCAAGTATTATAATTGTTGAGAACTGCAGGGAGTCGTTGAGGCTGGATTATCTCACTCTTCTCTTGAGACAATTGACTGACCCACTGAAGACAATGCCTAAGGTATTGTTTACCAAGATGTGATTTATGAATGAACTTTCGTTGTATTCCATTATACTTGAACATGATAATGGACGTCCAGGACATAATTAGGCATTACAGAAACTGGACTTTGTTATGTATTTTTTTGATTAGTCTGGAACTGTCATGAAGCTAATGAAACGTGAAATCAAATTTCGTTCAAAACTTCCACAGAAATAAGATTCATCGAAATTTTCTATTCCAGCTGCTGCACTGCTTCAAGTACACTGTTGCATATTGTCTGAATTCTGAAGTGCATACTTTGTCAGGACTGTTCCTCATGAGGAAATAATCCATGATGAACTTGCTTATTTTGTTTTAAAAAAGGAGAAATCTTTTTTTTTTGGTATTTGAGGATATATTGGCAGAGAGCTGGTCAGTTTGCCGCACATAAGCTCTTGCAGGCTTGCAGCATCGTGTGCTTTCTCAATTCAACTATTGGCTAGGTGTACTATTCTGAAGTTAGGGATCTTTGCTTTTTATTTCTTCTGTAGGGAAATCTGTAGAATGGTTTGTCACACACTCTGCATGCAAATGAGGTTACCAATTATGAGTTCTCAACCTACCTTTTTTGGCTCTTCTTTTGTAATGCAGTAAATTTACAATACGATTCTCCATTTAGAAATCTTTATGAGCAACATGCTGGCAATCTTACAGTTGTAAATACACCCAGGATGAAGCTGTTCAAAAAGTGGTGGAGTTTATGGATACATACTCTTTAAGCCAGGAAGACTTCGACACGATTGTTGAATTATCCAAATTTAAGGTCGGTAATTATTCTGAAAGCAGTCTGATTTTTATTCTATCCGGTGTCATGTTCATTAATCATCCCTTTGAGTGGTAACATTAGTTAATGCAATAAATAATGTACTAGGTCTCCCTTGTGTTGGAAATGTTCATTCCAGATGGTAGGTTGTCTCTTAACTATGTGTATTCCACTGTACTAACGATGACTTTTGAATTGATTCTGCGAACATGTTGTTGATGGTTGCCTGTTCAACTGTTGCATTTATCGTGTGTAGCGTGTACTCATAGTGCATTATGTGAACTGTAAATATTTCTTGAGGTCATCTTTGAAAGTTGTATGTATGTGATCTTGTGGATATGCATGGAAGAAAACATAAATTTTGCGATAGAAATGAGAAGAATACAGAGGCAAATGTGAAATACAATATAGATAGTATGGAGTCTACTTGTTTCTACTGTGGGTCTTTTAGTATCACAGCAATTGTATCATTAACCCCACAAGCTTATGGGTAAGCTTATGCCTTAGGGGTTATGTAGCCAATCCAAAAAAATCTGATTCGTTTTTTTTGTTGTAATTCAGTAATTCAATTTAGATCTCTATCCTATATCTCAATTCACTGCTCAAAATAATTTATTGGAAGCATTTATGCAGTATGATCTCTTAGTTAAGCAAACTTGTTTCGCATAATTAGCCATGTTATCATTCCATTTCATGGTGGTGCTGAATACGTTTTTTGTTCTGTAGGGTCATCCAAATCCTATGGATGGTATTCAACCAGCTGTTAAAAGTGCCTTGACAAAGGCATACAAGCAAGGAAGCAGTTCTCGTGTCGTTCGAGCAGCAGATCTAATAAATATCCCAGGCATGAGAAAACCTTTAAAGAAACGAGTGGCAGCAATCCTGGAGCCAGTGGAAGCGAGTTTGCCTGAAGAAAATGGAGTAGCATCAGCAGAAGGTGACGAAGAGGATTCTTCTGATGCTGAAAATATTGGTATGTGTTTCTTTTTCAGTAAATGAATAAATCATCAGACAAGGGCTTGTTTGAAAAGGAGAAAAAAATGCAGAAATAGAAAATTGGTCTTTAACTCATGTAAATCTTGACTAATGTGTTGGGTATTAGGATCAAACAAAACTGTTGAGACAACTGTGTGGTGCCATACCATCTTCATATACGTATGTACTTCTGTTCTTTAACCTTCAGACATGCCATGTAGGCCTATAGCCAGTTGTGCTGCAAGTAGTGGTGCTATTCCAGTAGCATGCTGTTGGAAAATTGCGATTTTAGTATTAGAGTAATTTTCAACGCATCCAAATCAATAACTTCTCTTCGGTCTGCATTGTTATTTAACCAGCGCTTTGTGACTTCCAGATGAACTTGCGCCTAGTGACTCGAAGCCGAAACTGGACCTGCAGAGTGATAAGAAGAAAGGTCTAATACAGTTCCTTGTTGGATATTATTATCGCTGACCCCATCTCTCTATGTACGTGGAGCCTAACTATTTGGTAATTTTGGTTCTGCTCCCAGGAATTCAAGTGCAGCTCGACCTGAAGAGCAACACTAACGGCTCGAATGCAAAGAAGGCGCCACCAGGTAGATCAAGAGCTTCTGGGTCTGCTGGGAAGAGGAAGAGGTAACCGACAGCTGCAACAGAAGAGAGTTTGGATGGATCCTTTGATATGTTGGGAGCAGATTGAGGTCAAAATTTTGCTTGTACATAAGTCCAATATATTTGTAGGCACTAGGCAACGGTATCTGCTCCAGGCGCGTCCATGTTTTGTGACCTACACCTCTATGCACTTACACTGTGTTGGCATTTAGCGAATTTTCAGCCTGACAAGGTGTGAATCAACTGTTGTTTCAAGACAAGATCACGAGCCATTGGCTTTCCCCCGATGTAATGCAGTTTTTTTTTCTGGTTGCATGTTGAACTTGTGAAATGTGGTCTCGTCACAAATCACACCGCTGCCAATACCCTTGGCATCACACGTGAAGTCATGTACAGATGTGCTCATGAGGGTCCGTTTTATACGGCTTGTGTTTTTGTCTTATTTTGACTTTTGAGTTATTTAAGTCAGAAATTACTTAGAATATATCGTCTTTTAATTTTGATTTATTTTAGGTTTTCTCCCTATTTTTTGCCTTTTCTTTTTCCCTTTATTCCTTTACATTGTTTTTAGTTTTTTTTAAAGTTTTTGGCCTTTTCTTTTTCTTCTTTATTTCTTTGCATTGTTTGTAACAGTATTAGCTGAATGCCCGTGCGTTGCTATGGATTTTAAAATTTTATTATACTATATGTTCTGATAACGGGTGGTAAAATTTTTTAAAACATGCATACAAATATGTTCTAAAATTTTTTAAAATCCGTAGCAACGTACGGACATTCAGCTAGTTGATCAAAAAATAAAGAGACGCGAAAGTAAGTTACTGCATTTGATCATAAAATTAAGAAGGAAAAATTGCTCCCATGCCACACAGTTTAATGGCGTTTGTTAAAATGCCCCATGATGTCTCACTGACATGCGGGTCCAGGGCCCACATGTCAGTGAGACATCATGGGACATTTTAACAAACGCCATTAAACTGTGTGGCATGGGAGCAAATTCCCCAATTAAGAAACGCGAAAGTAAGGTATTTGTTTGGCCATACATTTTCCATCTAACAAGACTGATGCTTCAAGTTTGAATGCGTGAAAACAAAATATCGGAGATTCTTTCCAGCTTCTCCATGAAATCAACCGGGCTAGAGCTTCTGTTTCTTGTCTTCTGCTCGTATGTCCAGATCCATTGTAAGTTTGTAACGATCCTGCTCATTTAGCGCAGTGCAATACTGCAATTGCATCTGTGCAGCCGAACCATCTAGCCAAGTTGATGCAACAGCACATTTTGCTTGGCATGCTAAACTTGAACTTCCAAGTGAAACATCCGAGAACCAAAATGGGGAGCGCTGCGAGTATAAAGAGAGGCAACGGAAAACCTGTAATTTCTCTTGAGTTTTCACAGAGCCTATCTTGCTCAGATGAGATGGATAACATCAAGGAAGTGCACGAATTGGCAGAACTGTTATCCATAAATTGAAGCGGGCAAAAGAGAAAAATAAAACACTACAAAGTTAGTGGCCAACCTTTCCATTAGTTCTTTGTTCAAAATAAACGCAACAGCTATGATATGCTTCATAATTCTCGTTTCCTTTTGTTGTCCATAAGCATGTTTTATTGGTTTAATAATGAAAGGCTGCAAAACAAGCAAATAAGATCAGGCGGCGCAACACTAAAAGAAACAAAAACACGCCAACCAGAAAGTTTTAGAGACAGAAACCAACTGAACTTCATTAATCACATTTTTTCTCTGAAACAATCTTTAAACTCATTGTCAAAGGTTGGATCTGGACATCATACCTGCAATTTTGTGGCACCCTGCATGCCAATGTCTTCAATATTTTTAAGCTTGGAGGCAAGGACAAATAACTTCTCCAATCTTCCATCATAATTCTTAAATCATGAATCTTGCTCCGCAAGCCGATGCAACAGTTAGCATGCATAGTGCAAACCTTGTTTAGATCTTTGCTTGGGGAAAAATGGCATAAATCAAATTACACTCCAAGGGCCATTAACGTTGCTTCCTTGGTTGGCAATAAATTCCATGTAGTGAATAATCATTTTTTTATCTTTAAGGCAATTAGAAACTTCAAAATTTAAGAAAAATATCTAAAAGCATTTTAGACATGGAGAATAGCCCACCTTGGTACAGAGATAACTGGAATCATACAATGTTTGTACTATCAAGTTCTCACTCTCCTTTGGCCATTCGAGACCCCAATTTACCGCCAATCTAATACTATCCATAATCTAGTCGGAACAACACTCAAACACATATCTAAACTATTTTAGAAATTAGAAGCAGCATGTAACATAAAAAGGTTTACAAATGCACTACCAGCACAATCGTGCCATGGATTGTTGCAGCCCAAGATCAAGTTTAATTTTCTCTACACTAAGACTATTCAATTAAAAAAACTGGAAGATCCTATCACCTTGCACTTTTCCCTGACAATGTATCGGGTAGATGCGAATGTGTGGGAGAGCAAGTGATAAAAAAAATATTTCATCACAATCCACATCCATTGCAATTTATATGAGACCCCAAACATATTAGTATAGAAGGATATTGCATTTCCTTTGTCAATTTCCAACAGCATTGAAGGCAAGGAGATGTTCTAACTTCTAAAAAATTAAGTCTTTCAGAGGAAATATTGGGATATGAAGTGCCGAGCTAGGTTTAGCACTTTAGCTACATCTAAAGGCCATGTTCACACTTGCAAAATATACATGCTCAGTATTTTTGACGAAAACTCATCATCAATAGCTCGTTCATAGCCCTTGACAGCGTACAAATGATAAGCTTTACTTGTTACACATAAAAATTGTAACGCTGTGATATTTCAAATTGACATTCAGTTCCAACAAAATGTGTGTGGAGTCTGTTGTTCATATATGCAGAAACATAAACACTAAGGCAACAATAACTCATGTGAGAGATATAACTTGGTCTGGCATGCTGGCTAATTGGAATAGCATCTTTCGAGAAGAAACATAGAACTTACCACCATATGCTTTCATAGGGACGCCAACGAAGAAAGCCTCGACAGGTTCCTTCCGGCCAAGGTCATACACTGTATCGGCATCGAATTAAACCACTCGCTGCCCCCATGGAGTAAGCTTTTTCTGATAGTTCCTAAACATGGGGAAAACATTACAACGGTAAGCTTAATCTGATAGTTCCTAAACATGGGGAAAACATTACAACGGTGAAGAGGAATATAATTGTTAGGGCCAGAAAATGAAAAGGGAGAAGCAGGTGAAAACTATCATAATATATAACATACCCAGTATGTTTTAGAATAATTGTTGTTATAGAAGTCAGTGCTGTGCAAGGAGCAAGAAAGGAGCAATATGACCTTAAAAGATTCAGATCAGCTGTGGCTTATGATAAGAACCGGTCTATAGTGGAGGTTGTATGGGTGTGTGACGGGAGGACGGGGCGAAGGACTCGCAGGCGAGGTGGTGTCGTGATGAAGGCTCACGGCGCGCAGCATTGGTAGCGGGGACAGGAAAAGAGAAATCACGGGAAGGGATAGATGCAGGTAGTCAGGTAGAGGAAGTTCTTTCTTGCTTAAGGAACTAAGGATACAATGCTCATCCTTATATAATGGATGGCAAACTGAATCTGGAAACTATCTCTTAAGGATCCTAACCAATATTATCTTTCCTAACTTAATTGATCTCCTAATCCTTTCCTGCCAATGCAGCAGAGTCGGTTGGTTTGGGGCGGCGCTGGTCCACAAACGCGTCCACAACAGCTTGACTGCGTGGCACATTATTGTCACTCCCTGCGGCCACTCACTTCACACCAGATGTGCCAGGCATGAATTAAACAATAACCATTCCATGCATATATATTTGCTAAAGATTCTGATATGCTAGCGAAAAACAAAATATAAGCTCAAATGATTTCCTTGCACCATTGCAACCTAGCTGTGTTAATCTTTCTTGAACCACAAACACTATAGCTATCACCAAAACTGGGCCTTCCAAATTATTAGATAATTCAAATAAATTCAGGAAGATACATTCCCCAATCAAGAAGCAGGAAGTCCAAAATATCACTGAATACTGACTGTTCTTGCTTCTTTCATATCTTCTTAATAAGGAGTATGGGTATATACAATACATATGTATAGAGAAAAGAAGGTTATCTCATCTAACAGACTAAGGGACCCTTCAAAAGCAAACAAAAAAACTGAATAAAAGAGTTCCCAAATTTACAAGTTAATAAGGCTCTAAAGCCAAATTGCTTTAAGAAATACTCTGAGATTAAAATCTCATTAACCACTTGACCATTATTCTAAAGTTCAGCACTTGAAGGATAAGATAAAACTACTGAGGATAATCAGGTAGCAAGCAACTGACCCAAATCGACAATCTATGTGCATATTGAGCTGCTCATCCATACATCTTTCTGCAGCATATCTATCATCACTGACCTCATAAAACCAACCACGTATCCTGCAAGTACGTTATTAGGAATACATTAGAATACATCAAGAAGGGCATGCATGATGCTAGAAGACTGCATATACGTGTATAGCGACAATGGAATGGATTTTATCAATAAACCACTACCTGATATTGTATACACTCCTATATAACCATTTTCCCTCTATTAAATGGCTCTAACACACTGGTTGTATATATTTTAAGCTAATTACTATGTGGAATAAATATAGATGAAAGGAGTAAAGAGAGAGCAATTAAATTTCACTTTTGTTTTTCCAACCTACAGCACCGGTTTTCCTTTTATAATAAGACAGCAAACCAACCGTTACATTCTGAAGGTGGATCTAATTTAATATGATATTTCAGCCAATCTTCTCAAGTTCCCATATCCATAAGCAAAAAGCTGAATGACTCTCGACAAACGTAGTGGTGGATACTTGCACATAATATCAAACTGTCTAATGTAGGAACCTATCATGCTAAGTGAATCTATTATGATTGTTAGACAGCTAGATCATAGGCGCGTGGGCTTTTGACCTGTTATGGTGTGTATAGATTGATTGCTGTTATATTAGGCAAGGAGATCTCACGGTGGTTATGATTCTATAAACCAACCGGGTCCTCCTTGCCTATATATGTAACCCTGCCCTTTGGCCCCTAATCAACTACTGATTTTCCATAGCTTTCATGGTATCAGACGCCTAGGTTAAACTTCCGCTGCCTAGCTCTCGCGCGCCCCTGTGGCTGCGCACCACGCACGCGCGCCTTCCAGGCTGCGCCTCCCCCCCCGCTCCCATCCGGCTGCGCCTCCCTCCCTTGCGGCCATGCCCGGCTCTCTCCCCTCCGCTCCCTCTGCTGCTGACGTCGCTGCCGCCCAAGCTGCCGCCGGCGCACGCGCAGCAGAGCGCCAAGCAGAGGACCTCCGCCGCCAGCAGGAGGCCGCTCGGGACGCCGCTCTTCAGCTAGATCATAGGCGCATGGGCTTTTGGCATGTTATGGTGTGTATAGATTGATTGCTGTTATATTAGGCAAGGAGATCTCACGGTGGTTATGATTCTATAAACCAACCGGGTCCTCCTTGCCTATATATGTAACCCTGCCCTTTGGCCCCTAATCAACTACTGATTTTCCATAGCTTTCAATGATCACTGAACAGTTCCGCATAGGCAAAAAATCATCAACTTTACACTCAATATAGTTGATCTGGACATAAACAAACTAAGAGGAATCAAATATAGTAATACATTCTGTAGTCACGTTAGAAACAAATCAAGAGGAATCAACATGAATCGTTGGAAATCTACGGATCAAATGCAGTGAGTTCAGCAAAATTATAACCACATTTGGCTAAACTGACCGATAAATTTATCCACAAGGAACAATTCCGTGCCAGCACCGTCACTTCCTCCCCCCTACTCCCCACTTCGCCAGACGTGGTGCTGGTGCAACTCCTTGATGGCCTCGCGGAGCCTCTCCTGGACAGATGGACCTACCGTAGCAGCCGCGCTGCCACCTCGGACACCTGCGGCGGCTGCGGCGCCCTTTCCCTTCCCTCGCTCCCATTGCGTCCTCCCTTTTTGCGTTGCATCCCCATCACAATATCATGTGCTGCAGCGGCCTGACACACCTGCCTTGGATGCTACGTAACGTGGGGAGTAGTAGGCGGCGGCGGTGCGCCGCGAGGAGTCGTTGGTAGGGAAGGCGGCGGCGAGGTACACCCATCGTCAGCAATGGATCACTACACAGCGCCACAGAGCAACCAAAGAACCAGAATCCCGCGATCCCCGCACCTTGGTCGGCGCCCTGGCCGGCTCCCCGGGCACCAGCGCCGCGGCCCCAGATCCGCCCGCCGCCTCCCCGCCGGCGAGATCCCCGTGATTACCGCCCTCCACCGCCACAGCGTCGGCGCGGCCCTCCTTGCCGGCCTTCACGACAACGTAGTCCTCCCCTCCCAAGCCATTCGCCGCCGCGGCTCCCTCCTCGCGCTCGCTCTCCATCCCCGTGGCTCGGTCAGATCCGCGCCGGACACCGCCAAGATCCGCCCAGCACCGCCCCGGATCACGCCCAACCAAGATTCCACCCTGCCTCCTCCTCTGCTGCTACCGCTCCCGCTTACCGCCGGAAGACATGGGGTCAGTGCGGGAGAGGGGAGGCCATCGCCGTGGACGGGCGGGGGGAGTCGGCCGGAGGTGAGGGGAAGAGAGGGAGGGGAGAGAGGAAGAGAAGGCAACCACCAACCCACCCACTGCTGCTGATGCGGTTGCTGCCGTGCGCGAGACGAAACCCTAAACCCGGACCAAGCACCACAAGGAGAGGGGGATGATGAGGAAGCCCTAGCCCCAGCCCGGACCCCATGCGCCGCCGCCTCCCGCCGCGGCTTCTCGATCCCCCACGCCTGGAAGAGGCTCCTCTGCACGAGCAAGCCGCTACCCTTTGCCTTCGTCCCAGAGGCCGCCTCCGGTTGGTGCGGAGGAGGGGCGCGCAGGGAGGACCAGTCGGTGCCGCTACGGTAAAAGTCGTCGGCGAGGCTGCTGGCGGCGGTGGCCGGGGAGAAAACGGGGAAGCCGTAGTCTTCGAGGTCATCCAGCACGGGTAGGCGGCGGCGCGGAGGGGTGGGGGGAGGAGGAGGAGGCGGCGGCGGTGTGGGGTGGGGAGGAGGCGGCGGCCGCGGGGTGGGGAGGAGGAGGAGGAGACGGCGGCGGAGCGGAGGAGCGGGGGAGGAGGCGGAGGAGGAGGAGCGAGGGCGGAGCGCAGCGGAGGAGTGGGAGGTGGGAGGCGGCGACGCGGTGTGGGGGTTGGGGGCGGGGTGAGCAGCGATAGGTGAGGAATTTTTGAAGTGAAGCCCGCGCTAGCACAGTCAAAAAAGTGACCTTACATGTCAGTGAAAAGGGAAAGAGTATAGGATACACCATCACCTTAAACTCCTCCTTTTAAGGAGTAGAGATGACGGATTATTTATTTATTTTTTGACAAAGGTTAATAAATGTTACAGTATAATTTCAGTTATAAACCAAAAAATCATAATCAAAATTTTTGATGGTAAGCTAGTTGGAGCACCATCTCAGTGCCAACAAATAGCATAACGTCAAAGGTCAGGTGGCAACGAATAGCATAACGTCAAAGATCATGCTACGAAGAAATGCGCATCTCTTCAAGCCTTATAGGTGTTGAAACATGGTCCCCTGATTAAGTCTTGACGAGATTCAAACTACGGCGCAAAGTTGACGCATGGACATGCCATCGGCAGTAGGCAGCCAACCGCCCTGCCGCCAGACGATAGGCAGCTTGCCGCCTCACTACCAAACGGTAGTGGCCTGTCGCCCCATGGGTAGACGACTGGTATACTTGCCTTAATTTTTTTTCATACTATTTGTTTCCGTTTCTAAATATAGCAAATGAGCTTTGAAAAATTATAAAATTTTATGTGCAGCCTCTCGACAGAACGTACTTGACTATGTAATTTTTGGCAATTTTATCCATTGTGAATGTTGCTAAAAAATTCATACGGTTACTAGGTAATGTTTGAATTTTTAAATATAGTAAATGAGCTCAAAAAGTTATAAAATTTTATGTACAGCCTCTCGTAATAACGTACTTAACTGTGTAATTTTTGACAATTTTATTTACTATAAATGTTGCTCAAATATTCATAGAATTACTAGGTGATTAGCAGGTGAGGCAGAGGTGGGTCATTTCATTTTCTTTGCCTTGTTTGATCCGTATTTTGGTTTTCTTTGCTTTGTTTAATCCACATGTAAACAAAACACAGTGGGTTGTAGACATTGGGCTCATATGAAAATTGAGCACTCGTGCAGGAAACAGACAATCAAAACTTTCACTAGCGTCGCGTCTGTCTCTCCACGTGCATTTCACTCCTGTCATTATCAGCGCATCGTTAGTGAGCGCTTCGCTATCGCTCTCGCTATAAATTTTAAGCTGCACGCATTCACATCCTTACAGTCTCTTCGCTGACACTCCTCGCCTCGTAGTCTCTTCGCTCACACTCCTCGCCTGCGCTCTTCGTCCGCTTTCTTCACAACCGATTAAATATTATTTAGTGTTGTTATTAGCAGTCATATTAATAGGTAATTTTTGCTATATGAATTGTCTTTGTTAAATATGTATGTAATTGTTTAGTGCCGATTAAGTATATGTTGTTTAATTGTATATTATTTAGTGCCAAATTCTTTTAGCTACATCAATGATGCATCTGCTATATTATTAATTTTATAGTTAAATATGATTTGAAGATGTTGGATCTATATCTTCAAGCTTTTCGCGATATAATTCCTTTCGTAAATAATTCTAACCAACGAATTGAAGTGTATAAGACCTACTGCAATGCAATAGGTGCACGTTCGTGAGAGTTCGTTGTGGACATGCCAGTAAGGTGGAACTCGACTTATCTTATGCTACAAAATATTTTACCTTGTAAGACCATATTTTCTGTTTTTATTCACACGCACTATCACAACCATACCGACAATGCACTATTGATCGAGCAGCACTGATATGTTGTTGAGAAATTACTAGTATTTCTAGAACTCTTTTACAAATCCACTGTGGCTAATCCGAAGTGTACTGCCCAACATTTCCTATAATTGTGTATCATATTCTTATGATTGTCAGTTACTTGAAAGCTAATTAAAATGACTCGGTGTTACGAAATGTTGTGTGCGCTGTGAAAACTAAATATTTAAAATATTAGAATAAGATTCTAGATCCAAGAGCTAATATTGCAGGATTCACTAATATTTTTTCAATTATAGGTGAGACTATGGGGATAAATTATTCTTACTATTTTGTAACTGTTTGTTCATAATTGTCTGAATTTTATCAGAATTATAAGTTTCAGAAAGTTCACTTGTAATGACCTACACTAGCACCCACCACAGGTAAGAAGACAAATATGTGGAGAAAATTTTTTTTGGTGCATTAGAATGCTCCGGAAGTTCAACCTCTACAATCATCGAGTGCTGCAGCAATCCATACCAGGGCCCGCAAGGAATTATCAGTCTTTCTGGATAGTGACCCCGTGCCTCACCATACAGAAAACTTCAACATTTTGGACTGGGGCACAAGTACATGCTATCATATCTAGTGCTATCCATATTAGCACGGAATGTGTTAACCGTTCCTGTCTTAACAGTTTCTTCCGATTCTGTTTTCAGTCTTTCAAGAAGAATATTGGAGAAGAAAAGAACAAGACTCATGAATGAGAAGGTGAAAGTACTTTTCACAGTCATAACTAGAAATAAATTGATGCGTGAGCTCAACACTGCGTGGTGGATACAGAGTTGGAACATGTGTTCAACAATTTTTATCTAGATGGCGACGAAGGTAGTCAAAACGCCGACGACACAGATGATTCTTAGAGCATCCATGTATAAATTATACTTTTTATAATTTTTTAACATGTAATGCTGAGCTACATGCTGTACTATTTTTTTCTTTACTAAGGTTTTCTCAAGTTGAGTTTTTACTTGGCAAAATTTTTAACGAGTCGGCTATTTTAACATTAATAAAGCTCATTATTACATTTCTATAATTTATTATGCATTTTTTTAAATAATTTGTTGTGTCTTTTCCTATAATCCATTGTGTCTTTTTGAATTCTACATATTTTTTAAACTATTACGTTTTTCCAAAGTTTTCGGATCAAACGGGCACCTCAGCCAAGTAGCTGGCACGGCACAGTCCGTTCAAGCTAGCAGGTTAAACAGACCGTGTCTCTAACGGGCTCGTGCCGAATGGGCCCGCGCCGCGCCGCCCATTCGCCACGACTGAAACCAAGCTTTCGCCAAGCAGCACGCCACGCACTACAGCGCTCCGCTCTGCTGCTCCACTCTCCTCCGACCCGAACCGCCTCTTTTTCCCGCGGCAACCCCGCGAGCGAAGCGAAGCATAGATTCCCGCCTCCGATCCGCCGATGACGAGGGCGCCGCCGCGCCGGCCGACGGTGCTGCTGCTGCTGGGGCTGGCCCTCGCCTTCTGCCTCGCCGTCCTCTTCATCCAGTCCTCCCTCACCGCCCCGAGTGCGCTCCCCGCCCCCAGAAACCCTAGCCTCCTTCCCCTTCTCCGCCTCGGCCTAATGCGGTTGGTTGGCTTTCCTGCAGGGGTGGCGAGCAGGCTGGATCTGGACGCCGAGGAGGTCCGCGCGCTCTCGGGCTTCCAGTCCCGCGTTCAGCAATGCGTGGTACGTGTGACCCCTGCTCGCTCCACCCTCGCTTAAATTCAGCCAATCGTCTCCCATGGAATCCCCCAATTTATTTTTCGCGTTTTATTACTGTGAATAAATTAATCTATTTCGTCTATCTGTTACAACTAGCCAAACTAGAGTACATGGTAACTGGGGATAATGAAGGGCGGGGACAATGCCAATGCGATAGCTATGTATGTTCTACGCGTGTCATTTCTCAATAGTTGCGGGCAGGAATAACGTAAAAAGATTCGTATATGAAGTCTTTGCAATTGGTGATCATGGATTTGGCGGCAAGGTTGCTTCTGGTATTTTTTTATAGAGGTTGTTATACAATGGTGAAACTTGTGTGCTCACAACGTTGCAAAATAATGAGTGAGCTATTACCTCAATTAAAACGTGCCCGAGCTTTATTGTATGTTAGGGTTTAGTTCTTGTGTACTTGCATGAATTTGGTGATGTAGGGGGAGAAAGGGATACCATGTATAGGATACTATGCCATAACGGAATAAGGAAGTTATCCGCATGTACTAGAATGGCAAAATGGTCATCCTATTCAACTATGTTAAGCTCAGTTCGATCCCTCTCAAGAAATAAAAGCTGACACTGCTTTGCAATATTTTCCCTGCAGGAGATGTTATTTGCTTATTTTTTACTTTCTAATGTTTGCTCCTATTCTAGCTTGTGTCTGAAATCTCAACTTTATTTAGGCAAACAGGGGACTTGGCCTCACAGCAGATATTATTGATCATTGCAAGCTAGTCCTCAAATTTCCTAAAGGAACCAACAGCACCTGGGTCAGTATTCCTCCATGTTCATATGCAGTTACTGCTGTTCTCCATTGGGTGTCATTCAACAAAAATTCATTCATGATAATATTTCTTTTGATTTATGCAGTACAATGCTCAGTTCAAAATTTTTGAACCACTAGAATACAAATATGATGTCTGCGAAACTATCCTTTTGTGGGAACAGGTCAGGACTTGGTTTCTGAGATAACATATTTATTAGCATATATACACATGTTAATGCTAATATGATGCCAGTACCGCAACATGACGACTGTGTTGACACGAGAGTACTTAGATGTGCGACCTGATGGCTGGTTGGATTATGCAGCTAAAAGGATTGCACAGCTGTAAGTTTGAAATTCGTTGCATTGTTCTTCCTTTTAAAGTGACATCAATCTGCATGCTGGTAATGTGCTCTTGCAAAATATGCAGTGGTGCTGACAAATGCTACAATCGTACTCTGTGTGAAGAGCTTCTTAGTGTTTTGCTGCCTGCTAAGCCCCCTTTCCATCCACGCCAGTTTGCGACATGTGCAGTTGTTGGTAACTCAGGAGATCTCTTGAAAACAGAGTTCGGACGAGAGATTGATGCACATGATGCTGTGTTCCGAGACAACGAGGCACCTGTTAATGGGGTAATCACATTGAACTCTTCATCAAATGCATCTAAGTAACTTATGTAAATAGCTTATGTTTAGTATGTTGTTATCGACTTGTTAACCCCCTGAGCTCCTCCTTTATATTGCACTGTCAGTCAATTTACTGCTCTTACTGCCTGTCCTCAGCCCCATGTGATTCTTATTAGCTTTCTGCTGTTTAACTGCCCTATACTTTATCCTGACAACTGAAATGTATATTTTCTTCTAGAATTGATGATGTGTCCCTATTTTTTTTTTACTTGCAGAAGTATGCAAAATATGTTGGATTGAAAAGGGGCTTTCGACTGGTTGTCAGGGGTGCTGCTCGAAACATGGCAGCAATACTGAAGGGCTCCTGTAATGCTGTAATCCTGATTTCTTCCATTTGACTTCAATCCTAATAGGGTTTTAACTTACTTTGTAAAAGAAAAGAAAGAGATAACATGAAGTATTCACATTAATTATTTCTAGTATTACCGAAACCATGAGATAACGCTGGACAACGCCCTTCATTCTAGTTTCGCAATTTGAAGTGTGATCTTGTTGAGCTCTGAGAATAAAATCATCTGTAACATAACTTGTAGACTTATATAATACTACATACAAGGACATTTGTGATAAGAAACATCAGCTAACTTTAATATGTTGCTCCTGTTGTTCTGTTAGAAATTTAATATATGATCGTTAAGTTTCTTTGTTCAAAGAAATTTTGCATGCACGGAATCACTTCCTAAGATAATGGTTGTCAGCTGGATTAACTTTGAAACATGATGTGTAACTGTCCCACTTATCCTTGCAGCTGATGAGGTGCTTATTATAAAAAGTCTGACGCACAAAGAAATCAATGCAATGATAAAGGTAATATTTTTGCATCGAGATGAGCATGTGATATCATTTATTATGTCTCTTCTTGAGGCGAACTAATGTGAGGCTTGAATTTCATCTTTTTGTAGTATTTTTACTTAGTTATGATTTGTGGAAGACCAGAATCATTTATATTGAACACTGGACAATTGTTTTTTCTGGCAGGAACTTCCGAATCCTGTTTATCTTTTTCAAGGTATTGTCCTAAGAAGAGGTGCTAAAGGAACTGGTATGAAGTCCATAGAATTGGCCCTTTCCATGTGTGATATTGTCGACATGTATGGTTTTACAGTTGATCCTGGCTACACGGAATGGTGAGTTAATGCATGGGTGTAGTATCTCTAGATTTCCATGGCACTATTGTTTCCTATGCTTTTTGTGTAAGTATGTATTCTGCCCACTTCATTATTTCAGGACGAGGTACTTCTCATCCCCTAGGAAAGGGCACAATCCATTGCAAGGACGGGCTTACTATCAACTTCTGGAGTGCCTTGGAGTGAGTCTCTCAAGATTTCAGCCATGTTCTCGTTCTGATTTATATAAATAAAGTTGTCTTGTCCCAATTCTAATTTCCTGTATGCAGGTAATTCGAATCTATTCCCCCATGAGAGCACAGAGGGTTGAAGATTGGTCAGATATACCAAGCAAGGAAGAGATCAGAAGAGCACATGCTGCAGCCTTTCGTTTAAAAAGGCATGAAAATGGTCAAGCAGATGAATTGGGGCCATTTAGCAATTGCAAGGTATGGGGAACAGCTGACCCAGATTACGGACCAGTATCAGGAACTTCAGATATGAGTGAGACACGAAGGAATTCAAACTACAGCAAGTGGGAGTTGCTCCCATTTGAGAGCCTAAGAAGGGAGGCTCAGGAACACCATGTCCAAATGGGTGGCGTATCTCTTTACAAGATGGATGGAAACAAGCTAGACGATCTTGTTTGTGTGAGGCACAAGCATTCATCCAGTTAAGACAGCGACACCTAAGCTGGCCTGGGATAGCATTTTGACCCTCGTTGGATCTGTTTCAGTTTCATGATGGTTTTGAAAGGATTCTCAACAGAAAAACCTGCATCGTCTGTTGAATCTGCCAGGGTAGTCGTATCGACTTGTGAGCTTACAAGAGGCAACAGATTCAGAGCATGATTATGGTTTCATCATACCTAGGAACAGAAATATTCTTTTATTGGTTGCTCAGCTAGTTTCAGGGACAGTAGCTTAAGCAGTCTGGAGGGCGATCTGTGGACACTGTATTGATGTTTTCACTTTTAACATAGCGGCAAGCCAGCAACTAGATTTGGTCTCATGTGCAACAGGAACTAACCGTCTCGCAACTCTGAAGTGCAGTTTCGTTGTTAAGCTAGCAATCTCTCAACTCTGAATTGCAGTTTTTGTTGTTGACAAATATTTTCTTCAATTGCAGTTTTTGTTGTTGTCAAATATTTTCTTCATTTCACTGTACTATATGAGTTCCATAAATTTCCATTGCATCGCCATATAATGTAAAAGACGCACTTTTGAACCATGAAAAATAGATAGAAGGACGCATGCATCAGTTGCCATTTCTCTGGCTATTATTTTTACCTACTTTGCTGTTATCCAGTGACCCGGAGAACACTGCAAACATAAGAGAGGCTTCTTGTTTGCAGATGATAAATTGATTCATTTGTTTTTTTTTGAAACCAATAATTGATTCATTTGTTGATTAATTGCACGGTTTAAATTTATTTTTATTCGAAAACTTAAAAAAAAAGGTATGGAAAGGATGTTTATGTTTAATAGCAGTAGGCTTTTTCTAATATTAGTATTTACGTATCCCAAGATTTTAAACAGCTGTTTACTTTGTTGGACAAGCAAATAGAATGATACAATTTACTTTCAGCTTTATGTATACTTAGCAGTACATATCAATAGGAAGATCTTGTTGTTGGTTTTATATATATATATATATATATATATATATATATATATATATAGGAAAATTACATAAGGCACCTTGGTGCCTAGGCACCAACATCAAGAACCGTCCGATACACGTGTATGATTGATAATTTTTTTGAGTTTGGGTATGGAAATATTTTATACCCTTGATATATTTATGGTAAGTAAGTTTTGAACTCAGTTCAAACTAGTTTAAACTACTTTTGAGTTCAATGCGACTACAGTGAGTATATACCATAAAAATAGTTCAAACTAATTAAACTGAAGTTGAATTTAATTTTTTCGGAGTTTGACATCTTAAATATACTTTTTTATGGGTATATGAAGATACCCACATCAAACGTTGCAAATCTCAAAGCAAATCAACGGGTATTGATATGGGTGCCTAGGCACCAAGGTGCATGAAACACTCGTCTCTATACACACACACACACGTGTGTCCTATAAGCACCCGATTAGAAATACGGTTCGTAACGTCTCGAAGTCCCTTATAAGGTGTCATTCGGATGGATTGAAATAAGCTGACTTATGATTAAAATTATACTGTAGTTGGCTGAAATTACATTATAACTGACAGTGACCTATTTGGCGTAATTAATTTTTAATTTTTTTTAAAAAATAGAAAAACAGGTTAGCCCATTACGGACAATACAAACAAATACGAAAAAAGAACCGGCAAACAAGCTCAAAAAAACCAAAAAATCGGAAAAAGACTAAAAGTTTTAAGAAAAATTGCAACCAACTTTGAAAATTTAAAAACTAATCCAAAATTGTGCCTAAAACCATGAGCAAATGAGTAATAGTAAGGCAAATGGGCCTTTAGTTAGGAGTTTGGACTTTGCAACTCATTGGAGCTTTGCCAGGTTTGCCCTATAACTTTGGAACATAAAGCTATGGAGTGTTGATGTGTGGTGGTTTACAACCATTGGTTTTAGCAAGAAGAATCTACTCCGTAAGGCAAAGAACAAAGTTTCACGTTAAAAAACACAATAAACCATAAGCTATATCGTGGTGTAGTTGCATTTGAGAAAATTTTGGGTACATTTCCGTAAAACTAAAATTGCCCTCTGTTGTAGTTACAGACCAAACAGAGAGAGAGAGTGTAGTAGTGGAGAGTTGAGTAAAATGAATGGCTTCCTCCTTCTCCCCGTGGCCTATGCCACACATATATCTCCAAATGCGGAGTGTTTGTACAGTTATACCCTTACACATGAGTATTCCCCTCGGGGGCTCTTATGTCATTACACATGTCCTATTTCGGACCTAACAGGCCTACTGGGCTTAGGTGGGGGTCACCCCTACAACAGGAGCCTCTCATGGTGAAGGGTTTCACGGGCCGAAGCCATGCCGCTGAGTCCTTTGGCCCCCTCCGTCCCATCGGCCTGTGATGCTTGATGACTCGGATAGTTCGCCCGTCCGCTCATGCTTGCGCGAGGGCTGTCTTTGGGTCCCGAAGCTGGCGCGGCCTCGAGGCCGAAGGCACCGGGAAGGCCGAAGGCTTCGACGGGGCCGAGGTCTGGGCGTGCCCTACTTCGCACTCCGGATATTTGTGGGCGAAGTCGAACTTGGTCGGCTGCCCTTGGCAGCCGAGTCTCGGGAAATGCTTCGCGCGATGTGGCGCCAGCGCGGGGAGATGGTTGCCTGGTCCGGGAGTGCGCTTTAATGACGCCTGGAATCGCACCTGCCTTTGTCAGGGGTAGGCTGGCACGGCTGCTCCGCCTGCCCTGCACTGGATATGGGCACGCGGCCGGCTGTAATTGGAGCGTCGTGGGATGCCAGCGTTCCCACGACCACGGCCGTTCGCCTCTTCCCCAGAAAAAGTGGCCACGCGGCAAGAGTGTATCAGCGCATTGGGCGCTGAGCGGCCACCTACCGTCGCCTGCCGCGGTTTCCAGCGGTTGCACTGCCCGATCGTGGGTAGCCGAACCGCTGTAATTCTGTCGTTCGATCTTCTGCCTGCAGGGGAGACGGGGGGCTTTATAAACCGCCCCTGTGGGCATGCATTCGTTCCCCTTGGCTTCTTGATTGCTTGTGCGTTCCTTCTTATTGTTCTTGCGCCTCCTGCCGCTATTCTCGCCTTCGCGCCTGCCCGCCGCCGTGGGAGAGAGGGATGGCTGCGCGCGACGACCTCCCAGCTAACAGGGGTGCCGCCCTTGACGACCCTGCGCGTCGCCTTAGCAAGAGCGCCTCGTCGAGCCAACGCTGCCTGACGCCACCACCGGCGGAGTACCGCCTGGTTCCGCGCGACAGGAAGCAAACTACCCATCGCTGGGACGCCGTGAAAAGGTCTAAGGGTCGTTGCTCCCGTGTGTTGGGGCGGAGCCGCGTCACGGAGGAGACCCTCCAAACCCTTCTTCGGGAGAAGAAGCTGGAGGAGCGTGCCGGGGCTCGCCTGCCCGGGCCTGACGAAACGGAGCCGAACCCGGGTGTAACATCCTGAAAATTTGAATTTGAAAATATGAAGCCTTTTGAATTTATTTCTGCAATATGTTTTATTTGAATTTGGAGTTTATGGTATTTTTCTGAAAAATCTAATGAAGGTTTCCAAAAAGTTAAAAGTACCAAGGGGAAACAAGCATATTTAAATATTAGAAAATTTAATACGAGTCATGAAAATAAAAGTTATCATAATAGGACCCTGAGGGATATATGCAAACACATATGAATATCAATATATATAAATAAACATGTATGTACATACACAAAAACCAGAGAGAAATGAAAATATGAATACCTGTATATACCCTAGGATATATGTGTAAATGTATATATATACATATTCCAAAGGTAAAAGCAAAATAAAATAAAAAGTAAAAATAATGACATTTACAAATATATGTATACAATTGAATATAACAAGAAAGTAATATTTACGTAATAAGTATCAGCAAAATGGTAGGTGTAGAATTACAGGGAGCAAGGAAGTGAATATACACACACACATAAATACCCGATAGGAAAATCAAAGAAAATACAAGAGAGAAAGAAAAAGGAAAAGAAAATCGGCCGGGCCGGCCATCACCTCGGCCCAGCCCTCTCTCCACGCGCAGCCTGCGAACGCGCGGACGCACGCCCGGCCCAGCGCCGCGCTCCACGGCCCAGCCCTCCCGCGCGCGCGCCCGCTCCCGCTGCCGAGTGGACCCGCCTCCACCCGCGCCTCTCCCGCTGCCGAGTGGCCCCACTCCCTCGCGCCGCACTCCCGCTGGCCGGTGGACCCAAACCGCAGCGCTCTCTTCTTCCTCCTCTCCTCCACGCGCAGCGTTGCTGCTCCCTCCTTGCGTGTGCTCCCTTGCGCAGCAAATCCCCGCCCTCTCTCTCTCTCACCACGCGGGTAAATTAAACAGGAGGGGGGACGAACCACTCCCGCCATCTCTCTCCTATGAAATCTCGGAAAGATTTCGTTCCTCCCCCCATCCTCGCGTGAACAGCGGCGACCGAATACCGCCTTCGCCGTGCGCCACTTCTCCGGCTATAAAAGCCCACCCTGGGAGCCGAAATCACGCCGCAATGCCTCTCTTGTCCCTCCCTCGCAAGTAATTGAACTGTAGCGCCCTCAATCCCCGCCAGCGCCCTCGTCTTCCCCAGCTCCGGCGATCGCCAATCAGCCAAAGCCAAGCCACCAGAGCCCAATTCCTCGCTCGTGAACCATCTCCGGAGCATCACGAAACCATCTCCGCTCTCCCCCGCACCTCCCGAAGCCTGTACTTCGCCGTCACCGGAGCTCCTCCTCGGACCGCCGCCCCCGCTCGCCGCCAGCCCTCTCCGGTGAACCCCACCTCCGGCCGTCTACACCAAAAGCTTCGCCATCACCGGAGGATTACATTTCACGAACCTCCCGGACCTCTCCGGCCACCGCTTGCCGCCGGCGCCACCGCCTTCTTCTTCCTCTGCCCGGCCCCCTCAGCGAGCTAGCTCGAAAGGTATACTTACCCTATATGGGTAAGCATCGCTCGGGCGACCGAGTGGCTTACAGCGTTATCTCTCCCTCCCTCCTGCTCCCGCGTCGCGTGTTCGAGCCCGGCTCCGCGCGCGCAGTCGAGCATTTCTTTCTTTTTCCTGACTGACAGCTGGGCCCCGCTGCTCAGCGACCGCCCGTCACAGGCCGGCTGCCATCTGGGCCCCGCCTGTCGGCGCCACCCGCTGACAGATGGGTCCAGGGCCCCTGGGTCCCACCTGTCAGTGAATACTGTCTGCCGACATATGGGTCCCACATGTCATACACACGTGATAGAAAATATAATAAAAAGATTAAAAGATTTAATTAACCAGTGGGACCCACTGTCAGAAATTTCATAATTGTTGGAATTAACTGAACTGAGAACTTCAAATAATCATAACTTAATCATTTGAACTCCAAATTAAGTGAGACAAATTTCTAAATTCATCTAAATTCAAGATCTATCCAATGGAACTAAAATCATAATTTTTGGAGTTCATTTGAATTTATGGTGATATTTTGTTGATTGCATGTTTTCTTTTTATCCAAATTTTCGCGCACGATTACAATAGCTTACGAAGCTCAAGAGGAAGAGTTCGAGGCCGCAGCACTAGGAGATCCGGATAATCCAGCACCCGACCATTGTGACCAAGGCGAGTCAATACTTTGATCATATTGAACCTACAATTTCTGCAAATTATTTTGTTTTAAATTAACAAAATGCATGCTGTTATTTTTATGCAAATACATGCTAAACTTGATGTTCTAGTTAAATGCCAATGTTTACCTTGAATAGTATTACCCCTCCTTTGGAATGATTGAATGTGTAAACCTTGTTGCCCTAGCAAAAGTATAATACTAATATTTCGAAAATAAGTCTGTAACTGTATGCCATGCTTAGCATTGATTAGGAACTCGGGGCAAGAAATTGTCCCAAGCATCACTTTTATTCATGAGAAACTGGTTTGGGCAGTCATGGTGGTAATGACTGATAAATGTTGGATATGATTATTTTATGTTTCCAAAAACCCCCAATATGTTTTAATATCTGGGCGGATTGGTTCGATGGTGTGAGAGTGTGGTGCAGTGGAAGCACAAAGTGGTTAGTGGTAGACCGCCCAGATACCACTAAGGACCGAATCTTGTCATGCCAACCCGTGTAAAACAGTACAACCGCAAGTCTGTAAATTACAACTTGGCTTAGTAGATTTACCGGACCCTGAAAGTCATCCTTCCAGGAGGTGGTGTGAGGTAGTGCAAGTGGCAGTCTGTGTGACGGCTTGAATGGGACACCCGTGGAAGGTGAAGTTCTGCTGTGGCGGGCTAGCAGGGGTGGAGAGCCAGCTGCTAGACGTTCAGAAGGAGAACATCCCGCACAACGTATGGGACCCACCGCAAGTGGGAGCGACCCATAGGGTGAAATGATGGAAGGGGCGAGGTACTTTGAAAAGTCACTGTGATGGTCTGCTCAACCACACGTCTAAGGAATCGTGTGGGGCAATGAGTTGATTGTCTCTTGTGGTGAAAGTGTACAAACTCTGTAGAGTCTAAAACTATTCGAATAGCCATGCCCACGGTCAAGGGCGGACATGGGAACTTAACTAGATATAGTTCTGTTTACAAAAATATTGAAAAATGGGAATGGAAAAGTGGAAGGGCAGAGGAAAGCCCTGATTTGAGTTGTCCTGGGTGTCGTCCCAGTGGTAAGTTAAGCGGCTATAACACTGAAAAATGTCATACGGTGTGATGCCGTAGGTATGGAGAAATTATGGTGATATTAGACATATGGTGTGATGCCATATGTATGGAAATTCATATTAATATTCCTTGAACATTATGTTTTTGCTCAAAACTGCTAGGTCTCAGGAAATTTTATGTATTATATTTCAAATAGTGGCATTCCTATTCTTACAAAATAAAATATGGGTGGAATAAACAGGGTCGCAAGTAAAAGAGAGGAATGTTTGTAGAGTACCTATAAAGGCATTGGTGGATTCATGTCGATCTTGAATAGGAAATGATAGTGTGGGTTTTGGAGGAAATAAATTGGTGAAGTCTAGCTAAATGATAGGCTAGATAGAGGATTTAAATGATTTTTGGAGATTTAGGAATTGCACATATAGATATTGGATTATGACACTGATAAATAAATTCTTGGGAGATGTCAATATTAGAATTAATAGATTCAGTTACTAGATGAATCAAATGAATTTTTGAGGATTTGGTGGAATAATACAAGTATTGGATTATAATTCTTGATTAATGATATTCTTGGTGGATATATAATAGTGATTGTTAATCCTTGGAAGATGTTGTCAATATAGGGAATTAATAGGAGTTGATCAATTACTAGAGGGACGAATTAAATTTCTGAGAAGATTAGAGGAGTCATGATAATTAGTGGATTATAATCTTGGTAAATTGAATTTTTGGTGGAGGTATATCTAAGGATTAGCTAGTGATAGATAATGGAAAAATGAGATGGATTATTGGATTATGGGTTGAAATCAATGACAAAAAGGATTGAATACAAATGATATCGGTGGATTTGAAAGTAATTATGTTAGAGAATCATTAGAGTTCAGAGGTAAGGGGCTGATGAATAGTAATGACAGGATTGGATTATTAACAATTCAAAGTACAAAGTATGATCGGTGGATTAAATAAATGATGATACTTGCTGTTTGGAGTTTTAGACAGCAATCAATAAATTGAGTACATTTTCGGTGGATTAAGTCGATTTTGGTAATTGTAGTGTGGAGTTAGGTAGTAATAATAAAACTTTGATTAATTAAGAATAATAATGCCGCTAAAAGCAAATTTTTGGCAAATAAAATAACCCGAGCCTTTCCTTTGATTAGCCATACATGTTATATACTGCATTCTGTGTGTTGATTCGCTGAGCACGGGGTCGGAGTGCTCACGCTCGCTTTTGCGACAAAATTCAGAATCAAGAATCACGTCACCGCACCTCAGCAACAAGCCTGGACAAGATGGCAGAGAAGATGAAGATGTCAAGGGCTAGGTCGCAAACCTCCAGTTGGCTGCCTGTGGGCATGTCCTGAAGGTCCCACCTCTGTGCTTCGTTCTTCCGCTGCTGCAATTTAATGATTTCGGCCTCATCGGCCCATGTGTAAGTTTGCTATTATATTTACGTTTCCGCATAATATGTACTTTGATAATCAGAACTGTAATTGTGTGCACTATCTACTGATCCAGGGAATAGTGCAGTTAAACACAGTAGATTCCGGATTGCAAAATCTGGGTCTGACACCGGGAGAGTCGGAGGCGATCGTCTTCGTGGCATTCTTCGACGCCGGGCTCCGAATCCCTGCGACACACTTTGTTCGCGAAGTGATGCGAGCGTACGGGTTGGAGCTGGCGCAGCTGACTCCGACCGCGGTCGTTCGATTGGCCATCTTTACTTGGGCGATGCGGACGGAGGGTACGCGTCCCCACGCCGAGTTGTTCGCCATCCTGCACGACGCACGGTGCCAGCCGAGGAGAGTGGAAGGGGGGCTTACTCGAACTTCGGCAGCGTGGACTTCGTGCTAAGGCCGGAGTGCTCGCACCTGTTTCCCGCGTTGGCTACGCGGGAAAAGTGGGAGTCCGGCTGGACACGACAGTGGTTCTACTACACCGTGACGAGCACGAGCGGCCTCCGGAGCTGTGGAGAGCCGATATCATTCGATCGCTGTCCGAATGTGACGCCTCGGCCCAGCGACGAGCAGCAGGCGCGGAGGCTTGCTTGTGTCGCACTCCGGTTCAACATGCGTGACCTCGCCGAGGAGTTCACCATGTACGGAATATCGCCGCTTTCTTGTAACTGGAAGTACGAGCAGCGAGGGCCCGACCGGAAGGACAGCATCCACCCGGGGGTGTCTTCGCTTCATAGGCCCTCCGCGCCCTGTAAGTATCCCTGCGATATGCCAAGTACCACGCGGGTGGTTGCAGACCCCTAGGTATGACACTCCGCTTGTGCGTGTAGTGCGCCGGTTAAAAAATGCGGAGCGCGTAGCGGCTGTGATGCTTGGGCCGTACACGGCGAAGGAGCACAAGGCCCGTGAGTCTGCGACTTCCTTGGCGAAGCAAGGGCGGATTAATTGGGTGTGCGAGGTTTTGGGAATCCCCGTTCCGGAGCGCTCAGTGCCTGCGGAATCGCCGAGCGGTGCGACGGTGGTGGCGCCATCCTCTCGGTGCGGGGTCGAGTCGGAGGCCATCGCCCTTAGTTCGCCGGTCGTGCCGCCGGTCGAGAGCGTGAGGATGGGGGGTGAGACGAGCGCTGGGCTCGGATTGACCGGGTCGGGGGGGGGGGGGGGCATAATCCCCGACGAGGCCGTATGTGGTGGCAAGGCGACGAGCGCGCGCCTCGCCATTCTTGAAGATGACGCCTCATCACCTCCAGCGATAACCGCAGCGTTGTCGCTGACGACGGCTTCCGCGATTGCCAAGGTAGCCACGGAGGCTTCACCTACAACTCCGAAGGCAAAACGGCCTCGGATGCAGTCGCCGCCATCTTCTAGGGGCCAGTTCAGCGTGGCGGGTCCAGTGATCGCGGCCCTGACAGCTAGCGGGGATGCTTCTGGAGCCGGGAGGGTTGTCGCTCCTCAGGCCAGCGAGGCGCTCATGACCCAGGTGGAGGCCGCGGTAGAGGGCACTGGAGGTAGGCGTAGTTCGTTTTCCTCGCGCGACTTCGCGAAACTCTCCCCGATTTGCTCGCTTATTCCGTCGACACCAGGCGAGACAGGGTCTCCCAGGCGAGGGCAAGAATCGAGCAATGGGGGGCCCCGCGATGTCGCCGGCCTGGTTGAGCCGGGGACTGTGTGTGCCCCAACTGCTGCGGAAGGCAATGGGGCGGGGGCTCTAGGGACTGACGTCTCCGACTTCGTACCTCGGTGGGAGGCGCTTCACGCCTGGAGCGAGGTGGCGGAGTATGCTGGCAGCCGCCTAGATCGACAGGCGCTGCACTCCTGCGGGGGTGACCTCTTAGCGCTCGCGCTGGGTGCCTCGGAGATGAGGGTAATGGTCTCTGTTCTTGCTGCATATCCCTTATCTGATAGGTAACCTTTGCTATTACACTCGTGTAGACGCTTGCAATTGGCAAAGCCCTCGAAGAGACTCGCGCGCGCGAGCGGCGGGCACTGGAGGACCAGCTGCGCGTCGCGGACGACGCCAACGCCGCCAAGGACGAGCTCATTCGGGTGCTGACGGCGGAGCGGGACGAGGCTATTGACGACGCGCAGCTGGTGGGCACGAACGCGAAGAACGCGGCACTGGCCGCACGCCGCGCGATGGAGGAGGCTCAGCGCGTTGCGGCGGAGGAGCAGACCGCCCTTCTTCGGCGAATCTCCGCGCTAGAGGCGGAAAAGGAACAGCTTGCCGCCTCCGTTGCTGAGAAGACGCTATCCTGGGACAACGCGTGCGCTTCCGCGTGGAATGCGATGGAGTCTTTGGAGCAGGCCCTCCAGGGGCTTTGCGTGCATGTGGAGGACGCCACTCATGGCCGCCAAGACCTGATGGAGACGCTTGGTCGAATCGAGGAGGGCTCGAGCGTCGCCCTCTCTGGCGCCAAGGCTTTCGGCACCCACTGCGGCTACATGAGTGCTGGGTTGCCCTCGCCTTGCTGCACGTCGGTGGGTGCGAGCATGTCAATGAGCTAGCGAACCCTCAGCTCGACTTGCCTACCCAGCCCAGGGTGATATCTAATGCCGTTCGTGCCGCCGAGCCCGCGACCCGAAATTTCCATGACCGAATTTGGAATTATATCGGGGAGGACGCCGCCGCGGTTGCTTTACGGCAGACGCTGCGGAACGAGGGGGACGTGCTTCGCTGGCTCGAAGAGGTCCCCCGGCGCAACGTAGGCGACGCGGGCACTCGTCGCGGCGAAGATGGCGCGGACTCATAGGAATAATTCCAAGTTGCGGCGCGTTCCGTGACGTGCGCGTCTGCTTCTGTAATGTAATTGTCTTACTCGGGCTTCTGTTATGTAATATGCTGTGAGCTGGGGGGTCGTGTGAAGCGCGGGTATCATGTCGCTCCTCATTCGGGTATCAGCAAACGGGCTAGTCGAGGTAGACGCGCGAGCGCTCCGTCCCCTACCCTTCGAAGTGGTGACAGCGGAGCTGGCGCCTAGTTGAAGTAGACGCGCGAGCGCTCCGTCCCCTACCATTCGAAGTGGTGGCAGCGGAGCTGGCGCCTCGTCGAGGTAGACGCGCGAGCGCTCCGTCCCCTACCCTTCGAAGTGGTGGCAGCGGAGCTGGCGCCTCGTTGAGGTAGACGCGCGAGCGCTCCGTCCCCTACCATTCGAAGTGGTGGCAGCGGAGCTGGCGCCTAGTCAAGGTAGACGTGCGAGCGCTCCGTCCCCTACCCTTCGAAGTGGTGGCAGCGGAGCTGGCGCCTAGTCGAGGTAGACGCGCGAGCGCTCTGTCCCCTACCCTTCGAAGTGGTGGCAGCAGAGCTGGCGCCTAGTCGAGGTAGACGCGCGAGCGCTCCGTCCCCTACCCTTCGAAGTGGTGGCAGCGGAGCTGGCGCCTCGTCGAGGTAGACGCGCGAGCGCTCCGTCCCCTACCCTTCGAAGTGGTGGCAGCGGAGCAGGCGCCTAGTCGAAGTAGACGTGGGAACCTCGACCACGCCCCTTGGTTTTTATGTAAAGTGCGCGCAAGGGGCGTGCCTGTGCGTGCTTGGGAGTATATCCACGCCGCGGTTGTACTCCGTAGAGTGCACGGGGATAGCGCCCACGTTGGGGTTTTTTTATATATACTCCGGAGAGTGCGTGGGATCGACATCCACGTCTTATTTATACTCCGAAGAGTACGCACTGGGGCAACGCCCATGCGTGCGCGGGGTTCGCGTCTTGTTTATGCTCCATAGAGTGCGCAGGGATAACATCCACGTCTTTTTATACTCCGGAAGAGTGCGTGCGGAGGCGGACCTTGACGTTACGTCTTATTTATACTCCGTAGAGTGCGTGCGGAGGCGGACCTCGACACTACGTCTTATTTAGAGTCCGTAGACTGCGCGCGGAGGCGTCCCCCCACGCGTCTTTATTCATGCTCATGCACGGTGCACCCGAAGGTGACCCTTCGCGCGCTTCTAGTATGAAAATGGGAGAATTTGCATGAACGATGCACTTTATTAAATTCTCGTTTGCGCGGGTGAGCGATTACAAGGGTTGTGGCACTAACCGTTAGCCGCTTACGTCCGCCGAAGCCGTGGAAGGCCCTTGCCCTTGTGTGCTTGACTTAGGCGTAATACCGCCGTAGCCTGTCCGCATTCCACGTGTGGCGGAGCGTGTGCCCTTCCAAAGTGGCTAAGCGATACGCTCCCTTCTGCAGGGCCTCCGCGACGATGTACGGACCTTCCCACTTGGACTCGAGCTTGGCCACTGTCTCCGCGTGGAGTGCCATCTTAAGGACGAGATCTCCCGGTCTAAATTCGCGCGGGTACAGCAAACGATTGCGACCACGCACCATCTGTCGCGCGTATTTTATGACGTGCTGTGTTGCGCTTGCCCGGTCTCCGTCAAGGAGATCCACGGACAACTGGCGCTCCTCATCTGGTGCTTGGACGAGGACCCGCCGCGAGCCAGCCTTTATTTCTTCAGGTGTGACCGCCTCATCACCGAAGAGGAGCTTGAAAGGCGTGAACCCCGTTGGGCGTGTGACCGTTGTGCGGAGGGACCAGAGGACGCTGTGGAGCTCACCCGGCCACTTCCCCTTTGGTAATCCGACGAGGCGCTTTTTGATTGCGGCGGAGATGGCGCCATTTGCCCGCTCCACCGCCCCGTTGGACTGTGGGTGTCCGACCGAGGCGAAACGGAGGGTGATGCCCATGTTGCCGCAGAATTCTTTGAATGGGGCTGCATCGAACTGTAGGCCGTTGTCGACGGTGATCTCCCTGGGCACGCCGAATCGACATATGATGTTCTGCCAGAGGAAGCGCTGCAGAGCTGCCGAGGTAATCTTGGCCAGAGCTACCACCTCCGGCCACCTGGAGAAGTACTCCAGAGCAACCGCGACAAATCGCAGGTCTCCTGGGGCCCTGGGAAGCGGCCCCACGACATCAATGCCCCACCTTGCCAGCGGCCATACCGGGGGTATGGGATGGAGGCTTGTCGGGGGCCTGTGGATAGCCCTTCCCATCCATTGGCAACCTTGACAACGGCGCACGAGATCCTGGGCATCCGCGACAGCTGTTGGCCAATAAAAACCCTGTCTGAATGCCTTGCCCACCAAAGACCTTGGTTGGAGGTGCGAGCCACAGAGACCCGCATGAATTTCCGCGAGGAGGCGCTTTCCTTCTTCGCGCGAGAGGCACCGCAGGAGCGGCGCGCAGACCCCCTTCTTGTAGAGCGCCCCGTCGAGCACCTGGAAGGACCTAGCGCGTTGTTGCAAACGCCGGAGCTCGGAGGGGTCATCCGGTTCTGCGATGCCTTGCAGGAAAGCGAGAAGGGGCTCCCGCCAGTCACCCTACTGGGTGATCTGGTGGACGAGGGTCGCATCTCGATTATCCTGTGCTGTGGCCGCCGCTGGCAGGGTTTCGTAAAATGCCCCTTTGGGAATTGGGAGCTGCTGACTGGCAGCCTTGGCCAGGACATCAGCTTGCTCGTTGTCCGCTCGAGGGATGGCCTTCACCGTGACACCCAAAAAGTGCCGCTCCTTCGCTCATACGGCTGCTAGGTACTTGGCTAGCTCCGGGTCCTTGGCTTGGTATGACTTGTCCACATGGCCCGCCACTAACCGGGAATCAGTGCGGACGAGGACTCGCCTTGCTCCCATCGCTTTGAGCTTCCCGAGGCCGAAGAGTAACACCTCGTATTCGGCCGTGTTGTTCGTAGCCGGGAATGCTAGGCGCGCCGAGTATAACAGGCGCTATCCCTCTGGGGTGGTGATGACGGCGCCCACCCCTGCGCATACAACACTGTACGCTCCGTCGGTGTTGAGTGTCCACACCGGGTCTTCGACCTGGAGGGCGGGCTGAGCTGGGGGGGTCCATTCCGCGAGGAAGTCCGCCAGAACTTGACACTTGATCGCTGTTCGAGAGGCGTATGTTATGGAGAACGGGGCCAGCTCCGCCGACCATTTACCAATTCGCCCCGTGGATTCCTTGTTGTGCAGCATCTCTGCCAGAGGGAACGATGATGGCACCGTTATCGGGTGCGCCAGGAAGTAATGCCGGAGTTTTCTTGAGGCCATGACCAGCGCGTAAGCAAGCTTCTCGAGCTCGGTATATCGCGTCTTGGCGCCCTGGAGGGCTTCGGAGACGAAGTACACTGGCCGCTGGAGCGCGCCTTCTTCCAGGACGAGGACGGCGCTGACCGCCGTTGCCGAGGCGGCGAGGTAGAGTAGGAGGGGAGCCTCTGGTGCTGGGGCCACCAGAGTCGGAAGGGTTGCGAGGTGTTTCTTGAGGTCGTCGAAGGCCTTGGCGCAATCGTCGTCCCAATGAAATCCATCGCAGCCGCGGAGGGTCTTGAAAAATGGTAAGCCCCTCTCCGCCGCTCTGGAGAGGAAACGGCTCAAGGCCGCCATGCGGCCTGCCAGCCTCTGGACCTCCCGCGTCGTCTTGGGAGGTTCCATGCCCAGGATAGCGTCAACCTTGTCGGGGTTCGCTTAGATACCTCGCCCAGATACGAGGAAGCCCAATAGCTTGCTCGCCTGTACACCGAAGACACATTTGTCCGGATTGAGCTTGATGCCTGCCTTCCGGAGGTTGTCAAAAGTCTCCTGAAGATCCCGGCCGTGGGAGGCGAGCTGCCGGGTTTTTACTACCACGTCGTCCACGTAGGCCTCCACATTTCTCCCTAGCTGGACGGCCAGGGCCAGCGCGATGAGGCGGGTGAAAGTTGCGCCCGCGTTCTTCAAGCCGAAGGGCATCCTTACGAAGCAGAAGGTCCCCACCGATGTAATGAAGCTGGTTTTCTCCTCGTCGTCCTTGGCCATGTAGACCTGGTGGTAGCCGGAGTAGGCGTCCAAGAAGCTCATGAGCTCGCATCCGGCGGTTGCATCGACCAGTTGGTCTATGCGCAGTAAGGGGTAATCGTCCTTCGGGCATGCCTTGTTGAGGGCGGTGAAGTCGATGCACATGCGCCAGGCTTCGCTGGCCTTTTTAACCAACACCGGATTGGCGAGCCAGTCCGGATGTTGAACCTCGCGGATAACCCCCGCTCGAAGGAGCTTCGCCACCTCCACCTTAGCCGCTTGCTGCCGGCCTGTGGACATACGGCGAAGTTTCTGCTTGACGGGCTTGGCGTCAGGGAGGATCGCGAGGTTATGTTCGATGAGGGCGCGGTCCACGCCTTTGATATCTTCCGGGGACCATGCGAAAACGTCTATGTTGGCCTGGAGGACTCGGAGCAAGTCCTGCTCTACTTCCGGAGGGAGGCCTTCGCCTATGGATACGAACTGCCCCTCCGCTTGGAGCGGCACCTTCTTCACCCCGCCCTCCGGGTGGGGCTTAGGTGTCCAACCCGGAGCGGATGGCATATCCGCCTGGCATTTGTCGATGAGGGCGTGCACCTTGAGGTGCAAGCGTCCAGCTTCGGTTTCGATGCTCCGAGCCAAGTTTCGAAGGAGTTGATGGCGGATCGGCCCAGTATGGCATTGTACGGATATGAGACGTCTGCGACGTCGAAGACGACATCTTCGATCCTGGCGTTGTCGGCCTGGCCCAAGGAGACTTGGAGGCGAACCTGACCCAGAGCCTTCAGAGACTGCCCTCCGAAGCTTTTAACAGACTCCGAGGTATTCCCATACGATCAAGGGCCTCCGCGAACAAAATATTGGCGGAGCTCCCTCCGTCGATGAGGATGCGCCTGACGTCGCAACCTGCAATGTCGGCCTGGATGACCAAGGGGTCTTGATGGGGGAATTCTACACCCCGGGCATCGGCTGACGTGAAGGTGATGCTGCAAGGGGACGCCCGGCGAGGTAGTTGTGCCGATGAAGTGTTCGACGAAGAGCCTCCATCGATGATATTAATGCCACGGCATTGGGTCTCTTCGGGGGACCCACTACGGGAGGGACCGTCTTGCCTATGCTGTACGCGGGTTGTTACGGGGGTCGATGTCTTCGAAGCCCGTACATGGGCCACCGCCTGTCGTAATGCCGCAACTTTGGTGCATGCCCGCGTGAAATGGCCCCCGTAGCCGTGTACTTCGCACCATCTACCGTATTGTAGGATTTCCTGCTCCGCGCGCGGCTTGGCATCGCCGCCTCCTTCCCGTCCCCCTGCAACGCGTGAGGTTGACACGGTCCCCCGGGGAATGCCCTGCGCAGCCAGGATCTGGCGGGCCTTTTGGGGTCTCCGCCGATTACGCCGGGGCTTACGCCTGTCGCTTGGTGAGGTTTGGTGCCCCCCATCGTCGACAGGCTCACGAGTGTTACCTGCGGACACTTGCTTGTGGTCCGCCCTCGGGTTGTCTCTTGCGCTGCTTCTTTGTGACAAGCCCTCCGCTTGCCCTGCGTCAGAGCCGTTGCCGCTGCGCCTCCGTACGTCCTCTTCGGCTCGGGCGTACGCTTCCACTTTGTCGAAGAGCTGTGCCTCCGACTTGAGTGGCTTCCGCGCGTTATATTCGGCGAGTGGTCCCGGGCGGAGACCTTGTGTTGCTGCGTTGATGACGGTTGTTTCATTGACGTCCTTGACCTGGCAGCGCACTTTCGCGAAGCGCTTGAAGTAATCCCGGAGCCTTTCGTCAGGTTTTTGCTTGACTGCGAAGAGTTGGTCTGCCTCGACACGCTCGACGTAGTTTCCCTGGAAGTTGCTGTAGAGTTGACCGCGGATCTGTTCCCACGCGTAGATGGACTGTGGCGCAATGGAGAAGAACCAGGACAACGCCACGCCTTGTAACGCGAGGAGTCCTCTTGCCTTCTTGGTGTCGTCTCCGCCAGCGGCTTCGATAGCGGTCTCGTACACGCGCACGAAGCCTCGCGGGTTGGAGTCGCCCTTGTAGGCCTCGATGGCGCTCGGGAACTTGAAGCCCTCGGGCCAAGCCACCTGCTGTAAGCTCGCGGAGAGCGGGGACTCCGGATCTATTCGCCGCGATGGGACGCGACTAGACGTAGGGGGTTCGGACGCCACCGCCGGGGGGTGGCTCCGAGCCTCTTGCATGTGCCGCATAGCTCCGCGGAGGTCTGTCAGCTCTCGCTGAAATGCGCCAAGGGCCGCCAGCAGGGCGGCCTCCACCGCGGGCGTGGCTGGGGCCATCGGTGCGCTTGGCGGCGCTACCGGTACGGCGGTGACCACGGCCTGTGCGCCCAGGCTGCCCGCCGCGTTGCCACGGAGGGCCCTGGAGCCGGCGACGAGGTTCGCGTCGCCGCTGGGGCCGCTCGCCGCTTCTGCACTGGGTGGAAAAACGGATGCGCCTGCGTTGCCATCGCCGGGGTTGGTCGTCGGGGTGGTGCTGGTGGGGTTGGTCGTCGCGTCGGTGGCGGGGTTCGCTGTCGCACCTGCACCACCGCTCGTACCTGCGGCTGCTAGAGCCGAAGCCCCAGTATTAACGCGAGACCTTGCATCTTCCGCCTTCTTCTTCGCCGCCGACGGTGAAACTTTCCTTGGTGCCATCCTCCTTCAGACTTGGAAGCTTGCTCTTGTCCTCCCCACGGACGGCGCCAACTGTTGTGGTTACAGACCAAACAGAGAGAGAGTGTAGTAGTAGAGAGTTGAGTAAAATGAATGGCTTCCTCCTTCTCCCCGTGGCCTATGCCACACATATATCTCCAAATGCGGAGTGTTTGTACAGTTATACCCTTACACATGAGTATTCCCCTCGGGGGCTCTTATGTCATTACACATGTCATATTTCGGACCTAACAGGCCTACTGGGCTTAGGTGGGGCCACCCCTACAACACCCTCAAACTGTGAGCTGTATAGCAAAGCAAACCTGGCCTTGAAACCATGAATATCTTAGAACAATAATCGAACTCGAATTACACTAGCTATAGCATGGCAAATTCAGCTCTAAAGCATCAGAATTTAGATAAAGCTAAACTTGGCTTAAAACCATGTGTTAGCAAAGGTAAATCTGTTACTAAAACCATGAAGTAGAGTTTTGCAAAAGAAAAAAAAGGAAAAGATAAGAAGAATGAATGGAACCATGAGCTATAGCATGACATATTTGCACTTTAGAACAATTATTATATTTTCTTGGAACTTTGTACTTTTTAGTTAAAAAAACTAAATTTCTCAAAACAATGAGCGAACTTAGACCTTGAGCTGTATCATAGCAAATCTTGCGCTGAAGCATATATTGATATTGAGATAAACGTAAACTTGTTTAAACCGTGAGCTATATAGCAAAGAAAATATACTCAAAACCATAGAATGAAGTTGTGGGAAAAGTTGCATCAAATTTTAAAAATCGAAAAATTTTGTGCATATATCGTGAGCCATAGCCAAGCAAATATCGTCCTACAACCACGAATTGAATTTTTATGAAACCTTTTTTTAACCATGACCAGGTAGTATGGACTATTTGAATTTGAGTACAACTTTGCCAATTTACTCAAAAACTTCGAAGCATAGATGAAGATAAATTACTTGAGATCGGTGAGATAAGTATGGCAAATCTTACATTGAAGCATCAAAAGTGGAAAAAAAAAGAGCGCTAAAACAACCTTGAAATTGTGAATTACAGCAATGCAAATGTGCGCCATAGAGCTAAATTTCACGGAAGAATGTCATGCAATATTGAGCTATTATAGCGTATTTGCATTCGAAGACAACTTTGGCAGGCTTCCTTAAAACTAAAATTGCACAACTTTCGTAAGCTTCCTTAAAACTAAAATTGCACCCAAATTGTGAGCTACATCAGGAAAAAAGCGTACCTTAAAACCATTAACTGATGTTCTAAGAACTTTTATCTCAAAGCAATGAGGTATACTTGTATGTCTGTTATACTTTGCCAAGATTGAAAACTATGAGCCATAAAATGGCAAATCCAATGCTCAAACATTCCATTTAATAGAAAAGAACAATGGTGTTCGGTTTGGAGGGTTTTTCTTTTCGAATTTACCTTTGCAAGTTACAACATGCATGTTTGTGTTCATCAAAAACATCATTTCAGCTGCAGAAAATTAAAAGATCGTACTGTAATAACAGTATAACATCATGAAGCCTTGCTGTTCCAATCATATTTATGAAGATTACAAATGCTACAGAGTTACCACATCCATTATTTATACCACTAAACCATCCCAGAAGATTTTTTACATAGATGAAACAGGAGATAAAATCGACTTTCTAGGTAATACCTCGGGCTGAGCACCATTTTATCAAACCAACACATCAAACTATCATTCAGATTTTCTGGTCGCGATGTATGCAACAGTTGAGAAGATGACGTCACTATGTCGTTGCAGTTTGAACTTTGTCACCTGCCCATACCAGGGAATGGCAGTCCCGTCATCCGTTAGTTTAACCGATTAAATTCATAGCAAATAAATAGCTGGATTCAAACAGACCAAAGATAATCATTTGGAGTTAACCAGCGGACGCAGCTCATACTAGTTTTGCCTCAACTAACTTCATTATACACAATATCTATTTCTGCTGTATGTAAAATTTGTTGCTTAGATATAAACATGACATTCCCATTTCTAATTAAATAGCAATTTTCAAATTTGTTAAGTCTGAACCAGTACCACAGCCCCTGTAACTTAGATAGCACTAAGCTACTGCATTACCAGGTAAGATAGCATTTGTTGTTTATCAACTATTATCCTTCTGTTGGAGAAACAATGCAAATCTACTACGGGTTAGTACGAATAACAGAATCTAATCCAACTCACAGGACAAACAATATATCACAACAAAGAACAAACATATTTCAGTAAAAAGATGAAATACCTTTGAAGATGAAGAATGGGAATGTGCAGGCCATTTTTCAGAAACTATAACATGACCTAATTTGAACCAGATGTTGTAACACAAGGGGCAGAAGTGTTGCTGGTACTTGTAGTGGTAGTAGTAGAGTTACTCTCTGTAAAACCCTCATTGCTTGATTCTGTAGTGGAACGAACTTCAGAAGTGGATTGTGTTGTGCTATCGTTTGTTCTACCACTTCCTCTAGTTTCCAAACGCTCCATCATCCTTGATACAGACGCAATTCCAGCATTAACTTCTCGTCTCACTTCAGAACCAAGATCTGCCACAGATGAGTTACGTGAAAAAAGTTTCTCCTTCCACCCTCGAGTACTTTTTGTAATAGACTCTTTGTACCTGAATTGCACAAAAGGAGAAACAGCTTTAGGATAAATATTCATTAAGCTAGAAGGCTTAGGACAAAACAAATGTCCATACTTCATAGAGACAGCATTTACGCGAGACTTCAGAGAGTCTGAGAAAGACTGAAGATCCGATGGCCCAGCCCTGTCTGGAGTTGATTGTCCAGTGGAATGTCTCCTGATACACCAGAACCATCATAAAGTTTGATCAGCAATAAAAAAAAAGAGAATATAGTATCTGATTATAGATGGCTTAGCTTACCTGTTAAAAAACCTAGGACTGGATACGGGAGTACTATTTCCAGATGAAACAACGGCATCTTGGTCAGCATCATATGTAAGCACCCCCGGACTTTGGTTGCCTGCTTCTTCCCTGGGATTAGCATGTGGTGATAATCCACCAGCTGTGGGGACAGGACTTGATTCGTTATCTCCTTCCCCTTGAGCAGAAGATGAAGAAATCGAGCCAGCAGAAGGCATGTTTGGATGTGCAGAGAAAACCAAGAACTGTGGGCAACCATGAGAGCCAGATCGACCCCTGTGCCCCTCTCTTCTACCAAGGTGGTGTGCCCTTCCCATTGCAGCAGCAGCAGCTAGGTGCTGTAGTATACGCTCTTCAAGTTCAGCATCATTACCAACAACAGGTAACTGCACAAGTTCATCTTGTTAGTCAGGATGACATTAAAAAAACAAATGCATAGCTGGTTATATATATATTAGTTTTATAACACATACGTGCTGCACCTCAAAATCTCCAAGAGCAGGATGATGAAAGATAGTTGTATTTCGAGTTTGATTGGTTCTAATATTCCTCTCACGCTCTACTGCCTCGAGTAGCTCTTGACTGAGATATTAGCAGACCAGAAGTTAGTACTATTCTACATGTTGAAAGAGCATGTTTGGAATTTGAATAGCCAAGAAGTATCAATATATATCGACAGAACTCGCCTGGTAGAATCCTTCATACTAATAGGCTGCCAGCACATAGGGCACTGAGAACTTCTCTGACACCTATGCAAAAATCCCACCAATCATTAATGTGAAAAATATTTTGAACATAAAACAAATAGACCAACTACTAGCTACAGCAAATCGGTTCTATACATGTCCAATTGAACTGCAGAATATCCTAAGGGATATTTCCATGTGAAATAGTGTCCCAGTTGGGAAATAAGTTCTGGACAAATGCCCTTGCAACTTCCAGTAAAGTTTCATGATTCCAACAGTCATAAGATAAGATCCATGAAAGTGTTGCAAACCTTGTAAACCTCACATTGTGAAGCGTACAAGACATGTGAAAGGTTCGATAATACAGTAATCCTTGCATTAAAAAAACACTTATGATATGCGTGCAGTCTATGCTTTTAAATTTTGACCACAGATATGTACAGAAGTATAGAAATTGGCCACATCAGTCGAAAGTACTTAAATAATATATACTCTCTTTTTTTTGTAGTTTTGCTAACATATAATGTTAAAAACCAGTGGTCGAAAGAAGTTTCATTGGAAAGCACACACAAACACTATGATATACCCAGGAGAAAACAGTATACTGGAAAAAACCATCAGCAGAATGCTATAACCAATAACATAATGAAAGACACGATTTTAGAAGCAAGAAAGAACATCTGATCTTAGGTCAGCCTACCCACAAACTCAAGCTGGCCTATTCAGCAACTGCGAACCAAAAAATAGAACTAAGAATACATAAGGAGAAAAACAATTAAGAGCATGCCTAGCTCATCCATCTTGCATGAAGGCTAAAGTTTGGTGGCTGGTGGCCTACTAGGACAATTTAGTCCTATCTGTTAATTGCTCATATAAAAACCTTTTTACCAAGATGGAAAAGAGTAAACTCTAATTTATACCAATACCATATGATCTAGCAGAACACAAGCACATACCAAATTTAGGAAATTGAACATTTCAGGTGCAGAATCAACCACACAAAACCAAATTGTCCCAAGTTTTCAGTTTCAGTCACAAGCAGGTATTACAATCTAAAGAACAGTGATAGATATGGTCAACTAAAATCATGCATATAGTTGAAAAGGCAAGTGTTCAATACATGAAAGTTACATAGTTCTAAAAAGTTGCTCATACTTATAAGTTATAACCATTAAACTCATAAGCAGTAAGCGCAAATGAATTCCATATGGGAATAGGTACAATATAAGAAATCCGCTATCGGTGAAATGAATGTGTTAAGGGTCAGTATCGTACCATTCAAGAATGCATTGGAGATGGAACTCATGTTTGCAACCAGTCAACTAGAACAGAAAGCAAGAATAACAAAAATGGTTACACAAATATCCTCTATAAGCAAAATGATCCAACATAGAAATGTCATCTTACTGCAGAAGGATCGCTCTCACAGAAAGCCTCAAGGCAAATGCTACATGCATCATCGCATGCATCCTGAATCCCACCCTCTACAAAAGCTGCAGCTGATGTCAAACTCTCCACCTTGGCTTTCTCATCAGTTGCAGATGCCATTGCAAAGGAATCACAGCCCAGATATCTAGAATATGAAAAAAATGGACTCAGAATTAACACCTCAATTGATCATAGCCTCATCATGACTTGAAGATGAAAGAGAACATATTCACTGCGGCTTAAGAAACCAGCTAGATCATAACTGGATTAGAACATGCAAAGTAAAAAAGAAGGGAAATCTTGGTGATATATCTTATTACATTTGCCGTACAAATAGTATACCAAAGCAAATTTAATGGTGCCTCTATGTTCAATGAGACAACATAAAAGTAGAACACTATACCAGACAAAAAAAATTGACCTAAAACAAACCTCCATAAGCATATAACGAGATCCACTTTGCAGGACAAGAAAAAGGCAAAAAGCTATCATGCCTTGATCATTTCAAGTTGAAAGGGTTGTATGTAATTACAACAAAAAGAATTACCAAAGTGTGACATATTTACACAAATAATGCTCAAACAAAACTCTTACCAACCTCATCTAAAAATGCTACCAGCAGCCAAAGAATGTTGTTTGTTCAAGGCAAGACATAAAACCACAGCAGAATCCAAAAAGATCCCTCAAAATTAGCAACCAAATCACATGAAAACAAATATACAGTACCATTAAAACAAATAGACCAGGATGCTCACATTGTTTAAACAAAGCCTATTAACAAACAAGCTTTTAAATGAAAACTACCAGTAATGTCAATACATCTGCTAATGATATCTGCACTAGGCATACTATGGCAATTTATCCATGATTGTTATGATACCAAGTTGTTATGAACCTTAGTTCATAACGGGTAAACACCACCAAGAAGATGGCCGGATGGCATCGGCGTAGGGAGAGAGGAGAGACTACAGACTAGGAAGACTTTGATATTATTCTGCTTGATTACAATAGCATGCGGTAGCCCTCTTATATAGACGGCTCCCCCTAACAGATGGAATCTAATCCCAATCATATCTCTAACAGATATAGTAACTAATATCATATCTCTAATTATATCTCTAACACAAGGAAACTAATCTCTAACTTGAATAGAAACCAATCTCTAATTCCTAATAATAACCCGGCTGGACCCACGGCCCACGCCTATAACAATGATGATATCTCATATCTCCCTAACATTGAAAGAAATACACTGGAACCCCAGATAGTCTCTAACAACACATTAGCAAAATCAGATCAAAGATAGTCTTAACAACACATTAGCAAAATCAGATCAAATTCTCATATACATTTACATTGAAGTCAACCAATTTTCGTCAAACTCATTGAGGCTACTACCAATTAAAGGGTAAGTTCTATAGGACAGCGATAAGACCCGCGATACTATACGGAGCAGAATGTTGAACGACTAAAAGACAACATACATAGAAGATGAGTGTAGCAGAGATGCAGATACTACGGTGGATCCGTGGTCACATAAGGCGGGATCGTATCCGCAAAGATGATATACGTGATAGGATAGGAATAGCACCAATTGAGGAGAAGCTTGTTCAACATCGCTTGAGATGGTTTGGATACCTCCACAGAGGCCTCCTGAGATACCGGTCCGTAATGAAATTATAAGTACTCAAAACGTAAGAAGAGGTAGAGATCAACCAAGATTGACGTGGGAGAAAGCAGTTAAAAGAGACTTGAGAGATTGGAATATATCTAAAGAATTATTGCCTAGAAGCGCATAGAAGTTAGCAATCCACGTACCAAAATCATAAAAAATTTAGGGACAATGTTTTAGACTCTCGGTTCAGATGGCAGGTAGTACAGCTTACAGTTTTTGTATGGTAGGTTTTCAAGGCAGGAAGTTTCATTCCTAGCCTACCCTAACTTGTGTAGAACAAAATGCTTTAATGTTGTTGTTGTCATTGAGGCTACTACCAGATATCAGTATATCACCTACTGTTGAAAACACATGTTGGCCACACTAAAAGAAAATTTCCACATATCATACTTCGAAAAGCACCAAGACAGAACACATAACACTACTGGGTCGCAATCACAGTTACTCCGGCAAGAGTCAGTAGCACCTCAATCAGCCGGAATTCTCCCAAACTAGTACTTCCCAACCTCAGATCAAATCAAATGTAAATCACACAAGGCCACAACGAAACTGATCGAAATTCTCCGCAGTGCAGCCGCTAAATCAGCTCAATTCACACGGAACGGGCCAGCTCCCCCGAATAACGATCCAGCCAGCCCAAATCAATCAATTCCCAACAAAGCAGAACCTAAAAAGCCAAATTTCTTCAGAAAATAGAAAAGCATAAGCCAAATAGCCACGATAAGGAGCCAATTCTCCGAAATAGAACCCACAAAATCGCACCCTCAAACCCCCCAATTCGCAACAAAATCAAACACAACCCCACAACGAATCCATCGCCATGAGAACGAACCAGCACCGCACACCAACCACCACATCAGCTCGAATTCTCCCAATACACGCCGCCCCCACGCCCTCCCCCCCAAAACCAAGCCCAGCTCATCGAAACGGCCCCAGCTCTTCAACCCCCGAATCGACGACGCCACACCAATCGATCGCACCGCAACGGAAGGGGAAGCGCGCGGGGGAGGGGATCCGATCTTACCAGGCACCGCCGAGACTCCCGCGACTCGGTCCGATCCGGCTCAATTCGATGCGTGATGCGTGGAGGAGCAAGAAACCCTAGCCTCCTCCTCTCTCCGCATCTCTCTGTGGGAGCGAAGGCGACGGGGAAAGGAAAAAGGAGGAGAGGCAATTGAGAAGAGAACGAGTAGGCGAGCAAGCGCGTGCCTCGTCTCCACTCGGGCCCCACCGCCCAGTGGGCCCCACCACGCCCACCTCACCCCGCTCACTCGCCATCGCGTCCACCCTCTCTATCCACAAATTGACACGTAGGCCAGGGAGTCATCGTCCGATAAGGTAGTAAAAACATGTGTTTATCCAATAATTACATATGATCTTTCTCTGATAACAATCGCTACACGGAGAATGGTCTTATATATATCTCTTTGACAGTAATTTCCGCCAGGTGGCTATCATCCGAAGCATTAAGGCATTTTCTGACGCGGGACGATGGCCGTTGCTTTGCTAGCTATATAAAAGGTTAACGTCAAAAAGGAAAGGGGGAGCCATTCACATAGTGCTCTCTTGTAATTCATCTTTCTAGTAATTAGCAGTCACACTAGATATAGGGTTATTATTCTCTCAGTGAGAAGGCCTGAATCAGGATAAAATTTTTCGTGTTTTTACTCTGCATGTGCATACACCGAGTCTTCTAAGAGTTCCTTCGAATCCAAACAAATCATACATAAGATCGATATTAAAACATCGACAAGACGGTAGCAATATTTTTTTTGTAAAAAGGCTTTTATATGGGGCCAGGGTGAGTGGGTGGGATGGCGTAGCATCGTGGTGGTGGAGGATGCATGTGGGCGTGGGGTTCGAGGGTAACGGCACGTCAGCACCATGAGTCGGCCACCGTCTCTGAGGATAACATAAGAAATGGGCATGGCTGGGTGACATGTGGGGCCCTTCTTCTAATGGTGTTTTGACACGAGTGATGGTCAGTGGATGAGCAGTGCAACCCATGTGGTCCGGAGGAAAAAGTACGAAGGATTTTGGCCAGGCCTAATGTTGAGACTAATGAGTACTCTGGACCAGGTGACCTGGGCTTAATGGAAGTGCTTATCGTCTGAGGTTTAGGGCCGTTCAAAACTGTTTTTGTGAATGGTTTTTGGCCTTTTTTTTTTGTTTGCCTCGATTGTTTTTTTTACTGCGGTTAATGAATAATATTGACTAAAGTAGAAGGTGTAGTGTTCTTTTAGGGTAAAGCTTTTGACTTTTTATTGATTATGCTGGTTTAACGATCATGTTGAATTGCATTGCGCCAAATTGAACGTGGGCACATATAGACTGAATTGAAATGCACAACTAGGTCATCTAGAGCGTGTGTTATAAACATACATACATTCATTCATTACATGCACATGCTCTATATTACAGTAGAAATGCCATCATGCAATTAGACTGTCCGCGATGGCATCACGTATGTGACTTATATAAACATCGCTCGATAGAACATGTGCTCCGTCAGAACTAAGGTCTGCTTCCTCATTTCCCATTCTAGTCCTGTCATTATTGGTTCTCTATGAGACCTCCTCGACTACGATGCGGATCGATCACATAGATATCTAAGCACCACTACTTCCAAAAAAAAGGAAGAGGCATGTCATCATGTCATTTCCGGGCTACGACATGGGTTCTTTGCACATGTGAAGATGGAGCAAGTAGTCAGTGTGACATTCATGTATCATGTAATAATAAGGTTACAAAAGGAATGCAAACATTGAATTAGGCAATAATGATTCTGATGTGTATAGTATTAAATGTGAACATTGCAAGAATAAGGTAACTACAATTGTGTATGTGTGAATATCGCATACATGATAAGAATAGTAGTAAATCCAACACAAATAACATGGACGTACCATGGCGATGAGGGGGAGTCATTGCGTAGGACAACCTTATTAGCAACAGCAGTGGAGAAGGCGTGCACGATAGTCTCAGTGATGGCGGGCAAACAGCCTCAGCGACACCGCAGGAGGCATCGCACAATAGGGCCTCAGAGACTGTAACACCCCATTTTGGGGAATTTGAAATTTTTTTTGGAATGAAGTTGATATTTGAGCACAATTCAAAATTTTGGTAAAAATGATATTCAAATTTGAATTGAAATTCAAAATTAAGATCCGAAAGTTGAAATTCAAATTTAAAACCCAAGAAAACAAATTCAAATCAAATCAAATCAAAAATTAAAATTTTAAGTTGGGCCAGTTCATCTCTTTTCTCCCTTTTCTTTTCTTTCCCCGGCCCATCGATCCATCGCCCATCCTTCTTCCCCTCTCTTTCTCTCTCTCCCCCAACCTGGCTGTGCGTGTACGCCTGACCCACGCCCACCTCACATCACGTCACGCACGTCTCCACTGCCCCATGCTGTGTGCCATGTGTTGCTCCTCCACAGCGGCGCGCCTGCGCCGCACACGCCCATGTTGTGCCCACGCTGTGCACACACACATATGCCAGGATGCTTATAAAAGACGTTTAGCTCACTCTTTCTCCTTTGCTCTCCATCTCCACATTCATTTCCCATCTCTCATCGTCCTCCCTGTACCAAGAAACTCAAGTTCGAGCTCGTGTACATGGTTTCCTCTACTCCGATCGCTATTTTCATTGCTGTTCCAGCCAATTCAGTGCACCCTCCCCAATTTGTTCATGTCACGGTGTGTTCCACATCTCCAATTGTGTTCCCCTCACCCAATTTGAGTCTCCCTTTGTAGGAGCTCGCACCACCCTTGTCTTCCTCTATTCTGGCTAAAAACCATGGCCATCGTCATCGTTCTTGCCACCATGAGCCTCTCTTCTGGAGCATCCTCACGCATCCCTCTATCCTTCCCCACTGCCTAATTGAGCTCTCAATCTCCTAGGTCGCTGCCATTGGCGTGCCATCCTCGCTGCCATGGGTCATCGTGGCCAGGCTACCCCGTAGCTCCTCCACCTCCATCGACTAACTTGGTACGTTCTACTCAACCTCCTGATGCGCATGCTCCCTTTCGTCTTGTCCCTATTCCACCCTGGCACAACTGCCATCTCTCTTCCTGAGTGCTGATCACCATGCACAGCCGCAGGCTCACGCACGAGCACCTCTGTCTGCAGTGTCACCTTCCCTGGCCACTGTTGCCACCCCTTTCTCTATTTCTATGGTCACTAGCCCCTACGCTACCCTTTCTCTTGCTGACATACGTGGTAGAACCACCGCCATGTGCCCTGCTCTGTTTCAAAATAGATGAGGATCTCTCTGTCGCGTCCTCTTTGTATGCATGACATTAGGGCCAGCTAAATGAGACTTCAATTAAGTTAATTAAGTTAATTAGTGGCTATCATTAGATTAGTTTTTCATTAGTAGTGGGCCCGTTAGTTCATTATCATTTTAGTATCTGATTATAATTAATGAGACAATTATATGTAGGCTCCTCATGGAGATTAATTAATGATTGGTCACATTATTAATTAGAAGGTTAGTTGGAACTAATACCCTAGACATGTGGGCCCAATTTAATTAGAGATTTACTTAAGACAATTAATTTAATTAAAATATAGAAATTTAATTAAAGGTATGTAAAATATAGTTATGTATATATTTCTAATGTCATAAGGCCCCTTTGTAGATAATGATAATTAATTAAGGAAATTAATTTAAATAGTATGTCACTAGTGTTTAAACTGGAAATACAAAAATTTAATTGCATATCACCTTGAAATATAATTAGAAATTATTCAAAGACAATTACTTTTTAACTTGAAATGAAAACTTTAAATAGGTGCCATGTCAAAGTATAATCCTTATTGCACATGCCAAAATACCTTTGGGTCTTTATTAAATTAAAAGCTAAGTAAAGTAAATAACCAACATGTCATTAAGCAATTGATTTCAAAATGCAAACTTAATTAAAGGTTATGCTAAAATAATAAGTCTATAATGGGTACAGCCTGGCCAATTAATTTGCATTGATCTAGCATTGGATGCGCCATCTGGTGGAATAGGTTAAGAGAGTTGGTCGGAGGCCTTGACATGTGGTGCAAGAAGGAGCTTTCGGAGCGGGTGGATAGAACTACACGGTGATGAAAACCTTAGCAGGTGTAGCAATATTGAAAATGTGTATTGTAAAGGCCTTATGATGACCATTCGAGCCTCACGCCAATGGTAGCATGGCGGTGGAATAAGTTGGGAATCTCTTATGGGTAAAGTGTGTGGCTTCTGTAGAGTGAAGACTGTTTAAACAATAGTGCCTACTATCAAGGGTGGGCATAAGAGCTTACTTGAATTAGTGTCTATTTTATAAAAACCATTTATGGGTGGGATGGAAAACACGAAGGGTAGATAGAACCCTTAATTTGATTTTCCCTGGATGGATAGAACCATGCTTTGTAATAGGTGGATGACACCTGCAATACAATTATTATTGCATACTCTTACATTCTTTAAAAACACAGTTTAGTTAAAATGCTAAGTCTCAGGCTTTTTACGTATTCTATTTCAAATGTGGCTTTCTGCAAATAAAAGAATCTCAAGCCTCCTTTTGTTCAGCCTTACATATATATATATATATATATATATATATATATATATATATATATATATATATATATATATCATAATTGTATTCTGTGCGATGGCTTATAGGGTATCTTCATACTTACTGTTGGTCAATTACTATCATTCAATAAGTATAAAGGAGAAAGAAAAGCCCTACATTCATCTAAAGGCATTGACAAGTTTAGAAGGTGAAGATGCCAATAACTAGGTCACGAGCCTCTGTTTATTGTCTGTGGGCATATCCTGAGGGTCTTACCTGTGTTGTTTTCATTTTCGTTGTTGCTCTTAAAGGTTTGGCCTGATCGGCTCATATGTAGTCAATGACTGTTATGTCTATTTATGTATTGTCTATTACTATTGTATTAATTTTGCTTTTGCGAGATATGTGCTCAATATTCAGTAATGTATCTGTATTCACTATCTACTGATCTAGGGAATAGTACAGTGGAAGCACAGAGGATTTCAGATGAAGAGGGAAGCAATACGCATCTGGGGGCTCACACATGACGTGGAAGAAGGTGTCCAACAATGACATGCATAGTCGGACGCGAGGATGGGGGATGTAGAGCTGGAGGGCATGGCCGAGGTGGATCTGGAGGCGGAGGAGGAGGCACACCTGGACGGGGATCTAGACACAGACGGAGATGCCAACTAGAAGGTGATGCCAGATGATGGGCAGATCAAGAGGGAAAAATGAAAAAAAAATTGTTATATCTCCATAGAAAATGCAAAGGAAAAAAAGAAGAAAAAATCAAATTAAGAAGCCAACACGTTCAAAATAATTTCTGACTTCTAGAAGCTAAAGCCAGAAAAAGCTCAGCAAGTGATCGAGCCTGCCACATCACTACTCCCTAGTTTATAGCAAATGAGATCCTCTGACGTAACTTCCCGTCACTGACGCGTGGGGCCACGCGGCGAGGGGGCCCACGCGCAGTGACCCAACATTAGAGGGAAGTTACGTCAGAGGAGTTGATTCCGTTTATAGTGGTTGCTACCATCGTGGCCCACCACTAGTGGCCGACCACCCTCCTCTTCCCTTCCACTCCACTTCTCCTCCTCATTGTCTTCAGCCCCCTTCTTTTCAGCTTATGGCTTCCCCTAAACAAACATCTTTTCAAAGCGGCTTATCAGGATAATATTTTCAATACGGCTTATCAATTTATCGGCATTCAATTCACTTACACAAATGCTCATGTTAGAGCTAAAAACCATCGAACATAGCTATAGGCCATAAACCATCGACTTATCTGCATTCGTTTGGTCTCCTCCCACCTACGAATCCACTCCCCTTCCTCCCAACTAGATTCCCCAACCCAAGCTCCTTCCTCTATAAAACCGAACCAACACTCACACAAGGTTGTCAGGATCGCGATCCTAGGTAGGATCTTTTTGTCTAACATGATTAGATCGTTGGATTAAATCGTAGAATCATGATTCTATTAGTTTTTAAAAGGTATATATTTTATATAAAAATTGAATTATATTTTAAAATATGCAAGTCTATAGTAGAATTTTTGAATTTAATTTTGTAATTTGAGTACACTTATTCATGTTATATTGAATTAAGGTTGATTTTTGAAACTTCTTTAATTATTTTTAATAAACTAATAATCTAAAAGTGCAATATGTCAAAGATAAAATATTTTTTTACCTTAGAACAACATGTAAAAAACATAAACAAATCAAATTAAACTAGTGCAACTTAAACTAACAATATGTAATATCAAATTTTATATGCTAATATAGTTTGTTGTCAGGATCATGATCCCACTGCGATCCTAATGATTTTACAAATTGAATCACGGTCCCACTGTGATACTACCTGATTTCGATCCATATTGCGATTCGTATTATCTACCTCTGGTGGGACAATACGTGTCGCGATACCAACAACACTCACCACCCCGCGTAAGCCAAATCGAGTCATCTCAATTTCCTCCCCGATGTGCCGCCATGCCGCCCCTCCTCACCACATGCCTCCGCGCCCCTCTCCCCCTCCCCACCACCGGGAGGGCCTCGACATGGCTCGAGAGCGGTGGTGGCAGCGACGGTGGCATTGGAGGAGTCGGTGGTGGCGGAGAAGTTGCTGGGGGAGTCGGAGGAGGGTGGCGGGGAGCGGTACGACGCGATTGTGATAGTGTCAGGGATCGGAGGGCTGGTGGCGGTGATGCTGTTGGTGGCGAACAGGGTTTGGGTGCTGGTGCTTGAGAAATATGTCATCTGGGGTGTGTGCGGGGGGGGGGGGGGGGGGGGGGGGGGGGTTCAGCTCCGGTGCACTGCTGCGACAGCTTCACCTTCAACATTGGCTCCTCCGTCTTGTTCGGCTTCTCCGACAAGGCGAGCAAGTGGAGCACTGGCTAAGCCAGCGTTCCACTTCCACTGACTGCGGTGCGGAGAGTTTTGATTTTGAGAAAATTTTTGGACAATTTTTTTTGGGGAAGGGGGCAATTGGGTGTACGCGTGGTTAGGTCATCTGTAGTGTATGAAAATAGAGGGTCTTAAGCCACCTTAAGGTCAACCTTATACATTACAGGGGTGACCTTAAGCCAGTGGCGAAGCTAGAGCGTAACAGAGGGGGGTGCGACTATAAAGAAGTGATAAAAAAAGTTAACAAAATGAATACTATTAGCATGATCGAAAAATATTAACATAGGCAAAATATATCATTTGACTTCGCATCTTGATCATCCTCGACAATTCGACGGCCTAAAAAAGCAAACAAATGACTTATGATTCAATTTTAATTTTTCAACAAAAAAATGATCAAATTAAAACAAATACATTACGTTACCTTTAATTGTCACCATCAAATCTGCGTTCTTGCATTTTCATGAAGCGACGAATCACGGACTCATTCGTGACTTTCATCATTTCTTCTTTCTCCACATAGCAAATAAGGCAATTGCTCATAAATTGATCACCGATGCGATTGCACAAATTCGTTTTCACAATCTTCATGCCTGAGAAAATCCTCTCAACTGTAGCAGTAGCAATTGGCAATACTAGTACAAGCTTCAGAAGTCGATAAACCATTGGATAACGATCATGTTTTCTAGTCTCCACCATTCTCTGAGAAAGCTCAACAACAGTTTGTAGGTTGAAGAACCTATCATCATCTCTCACATCAAATATGTAGAGGCCAAGTTGGTGGCTAAGGTCCCTCAAATCCCCAGAATCAAAATCATGTGGATAAAGCTTTGCTAGGCTCAACAAATTGTCCATATTGAAATCATGAAACGAGTCTCTTGGACTAAAAGCGGCCGATCAAACAAGCAATTGAGAGCTTGTCTCGTTGAAGCGGCTGTCAAGCTCTTGAAGTAGCCAATCAATAATATCATTGAAACAATCTACTTGATAGTAATGCTTGTTTGTAATTCCAGATTTGTGCCTCCGCTTCTTTGGATCAATATATTCATCTTCCATTTCCAATTTGGAAATATCATTCTTCTCACAAAATCCATACACGTCATCTAATAGTTTTTCCCATTTTTCTCTTCTAAGCTCATCCAATTGGCATCTAGTGGCTCTCACACATTTAATAGCATTCACTATATCTTGATCCTTCCGTTGCAGTGCTAATGACAAGGTATTTGTGATTCCTAATATAGTCAACATGAGATGCAAATAGAAGACAGAGTCAAAAGACTGGAAATACTCTAGAAGATTTGATGCTTGATCTCTAATTTTCCAATCCTTTTTATCATTTTCCACAATTTCTAGTACCTTGACTATTGTAGAAAACATGTCAACTAAACTCTTGAGAGATTTATAATGAGAACTCCAACGAGTATCTCCAGGTCTTTGAATACTTTGCTCTTGATTCAACCCTGTCCCAGTTTGAAGTTGCCCACACCCAAGTGCCTTACTCATTTCTTTAAGGTTAATATCTCTAACCATTTCCCTTCTCTTAGATGATCCACCAACAACATTTAGTAACATGGAAACCTTAGTAAAAAAATCACTAACCCCTTTATTCTTTCTCACGATAGCCACAAGGACTAATTGGAGTTGGTGAGCAAAACAGTGAACATAATAAGCTGAATTATTTTCTCTCATGATCAATGATTGCAAGCCATTGAACTCACCTCTCATATTGCTAGCACCGTCATATCCTTGGCCTCTAACTTGCTTTAAACTTAAGTTAAGATCAGCAAATAGCGCATCAATAGAAGACTTGAGATGGGCTGAAGTTGTTTCTCTCACATGAACAAGTCCAACACATCTCTCTTTCACAATTCCACATTTATCTACATATCTGAAGACTACAGCCATTTGTTCTTTCCAAGAAACATCTCTTGACTCATCAACTAGCAAGCAAAAAACATCATTCCCAATTTCTTCTAGAATAGCCTGTAGCACTTCCTTTGCAAAACAATGCACAATGTCCCTTTGTATTTCAAGAGAAACCAAAAGACTATTTTCTGATTTTCCTTTACCCGTTGCCTTTCTTAAGACTGGATTTTGCTCCGCTGCAAAATCACGAAATTCCCTGAAGTTTCCTCTGTTTAAAGAATCCTTTGACTCATCGTGGCCTCGGAAAGGCAAACCTTGCTTTGCTAATATTCTAGCAACATCAATAGACCCATTCAGTCGAGTAATATAGTCCCTTTTAGCACTTTCATTTACACCATGGAAAGCCACATCAATGTGTTGTCTTGTTTGTAACAAATCATCACACTTCTTCATTGCTAGATAGTGTGAGCCACCAACATCACCCACATGATCTTTGAGCCTTTGTTTTCTATGAAAACCATTCCAGCCATTTTTAACAAAAGCTTCATATCCACCATCCTTCTTTTCTCTAAATAGGAAACAAAAAAAACAATATGCTCTATCTTTGGATTCACTGTATTCAAGCCAACTTCCAAACTCATCAAACCATTCTGGAACAAACCTTCTTGGGCCTCCTCCAATCTGTGTCACAGGAAAACTAAATGTGCGAGGTTGGCAAGGCCCTTTTTCCAAGTACTTCCTTCTCACCATTTCTCTAAGATTAGGATGGTAGTCATCAATCTGTTTCCGCAACCCTGGATCGTATTTAATCTCCTCTTCCCAGTTGATATCATCCATACATGAATTGCGGGCATTGTTGCCACTATCTGGCTCTGGCGCTTTTCTTTTGAAAAATCTTTCCATCAATTAATCTGTCATTAGTAGACAATAGCAATAATGCTAAGTAAATGTTTAAAACAAGAAAGATCTTTGTACACAATACGCTGTCTAATAAATTACTTGAGAAAGAAATAGAGGCAAAAACCTACAATACGTACTTGAAGTTGAAGGATTGAATCCTTGATGGATGCCAGTGGACCTGGACGCCTCACGCCTGGAGTCTGGACGGTAGACCGGCAAGTAGTAGCTCTCTGCGACTCTGCTCTCCGCACTTCAGCAGCGAATCAGCGTTGCAGGCTCACAGCGACGCAGCGCCTAGCGGCAGCGCTCGTAGCTACGGTCCTGCGGGCTGCGGACAGACGGACGGGAAGTCGGGAAGACAGAGCCACGTCGGTTCAGCTTCCTGTGCAGGATCAAGTTAACTGGGCTCTAAGCTGGGCTGGGGGTGCAACATATTGGCCCAAGGGGGTGCATATAGGGCCAAAATCTGATGGTAATAACTTGTTTTTGATTTTTTGGAGGGTGCATCTGCACCCATGGGCCACTATTGGGCTTCGCCCCTGCCTTAAGCAGACTATAAGCAAAAAAGGCTTAAGGCTGGTCCTCAAGCTAAAGACCTGGCCACAAGCATTAAAATACAATTTTTCTTTATTTGTCAAGTAGGACCGTCTTAAGGCCTCTTGGGTTATATACACTATGGAATCATCCTTAAGGTTTAGATGTGACCTACCTTAAGACCCCTTGGGTTATATACACTACAGATGCCCTTAGAGTCTGCTTTCGGCTGGTGAAAAAAAATGTAGATCTCGTGTGCTCGTGCGTTTGATTGTGTTGCGCCTAGTGATTGCGAAGAGAAATGTTTGGGAGTGAATTGGAAGTGCGTTGTTCTTGAAAATTGGTAAGACGGTGACGCCGTCAAAACAGCGTGAATTGTGGAGGAAAAGATGCGATTGGTTTGGTTATTGGTTAGTTGATGGCGAAGTTATTTTTGTGGGCGTCCGGTGCCTGACGATGCCCTGATAGGTTGTTTCACCGTGGCTGTATTGCTTCAAGAGAGAGACCTGGTTCCGAGCTGAAGGCCATGCTAATGGAGGGCATTACAAGGGGCAGGTGGCCACTGTGCAGCTTATCGGCAAACAATGGGCATGCCCAGGTGTGCATGCCTGGGTTTTCAGGGGTGTGCTTTGCATGGTGCACGATAGTGTGCAGCGTATGGATTTAACATGCGTGATGACTTTCAGATGTTGGTTGTTATGCACTAACAGTATTGATTTTATCACATTTCACTGGACCATTCATTACATTTTTCAATATATTTGGTAAGAAGAAGTATGACATATGTCATCGTACATTCCAGGGAAACTTGAATTTGATTACGCAAGCATCAGAAGCAGTGGGGCACAAGATGGAAGTCATACCAGATCCTTCTATGGTTCGTTTCTATCTACCTGGTGATCTCTCCGCTCTTATGCATGGGGAGTACGATGACTTCATCAGAGAGCTGGTCAGCAAATTCCCTCATGAAAAGGAAGGAATCCTAAAATTCTACGGCACATGCTGGAAGGTATTGTCTTCATTTTCTCTACTTGTATCTGATATTTTTTGTGTTGCTGTTGTGTTATGCAAACCTTACAACTATCATATCACATATGAACAGATCTTCAATTCATTAAATTCTTTGGAACTGAAATCCCTGGAGGAACCTCTACCATTTTGGGCAATTTTTTCAGAAGCCGCTGGAATGCTTGACTCTCGGTATCTAAACTGCATCCCTATATTCCTCTTAATAGAACTTGTACCCTTATATTCCCTGCGGAGAAATTATTCAGAAAAAAGTTTACTTCAGTTGATCCATGACCATCAATGTGGTGGACCCTAATTCTAATATCTATTGATTGCTAACAAATAAAGAATTTTTAAAGCACAATGAATAGTGGATATATATTATTTATCTTTTCATGTACTTTGAGATTAGTGTTACTCTTGTTAGAGACAAAGCATAGAAGCACCTTACTATGCTAGAAATCCCCCCCTAAAAAAAAGAAAATGTTCAACCCTTAATTTAGTAGACCATAGCTAACATTAATCCATGACCATCGAATGTTATTATATCGCACCTATTTAAACTTTAAAGATAAGAAAAAATCTAGGATGTTATTTAATGATTCCATAAACAGTTAGAACAGAAGGCTAGCTAACGAGGTTTCCAAACAAAGATGAAAATGTCTCCTGGCTTCCAATAATTTACAGGCAGGATAACAAAACAAAACAAAACAAAACACCAGTGGCATGAAAATGTCTCATGCAAATGCACCACATCAGTCCTAATGTCTTTCTTTGACTATGCAAGTGTATGAGTCTAATTGTTGGGATAACTCAAATTAACATCATCATGCTCACATGTACAAATACTACCCCAGCTTGCTTACATATGCAATTCGAAATTTTTTTTCAGGCTCGTATGAAGAGATTTCGGGAATTTGACAACAGGGAAAAGTGAAACCCAAAACAATTTGTGAGGAGCTTCATCGAATTGTCACTCTGATCGGCATGGGATCTAGACACCTACGCTTTCTGTCCTCACATCATCAACTCCCGAAAAATTGCAGGAGAGCCCCGCGTCGCTCGCTCGGGGCGGCCACCAGACCAAGCGCCGCCACCCCTCACTCACCTCGCCCCTCGTCTCGCCGCTGCTGGAGCACGCCGCCGAGACTCGCGCGGGCGCTAGGAAGGCAGCGGCGGGGCCATCTCGCCCGGATCTGTGCGGATGTGGCCGGATCTGGGCAGACCAGCGACTGGCGGTCATCGAGTTTGCCGGCGATGGCGGGGACGGCTTGTGCGAAGGTGGCGTGTTGGGGGCATGGTTGCTGCACGTGCAGGCCTCGGCGCGCTCCTCCGGGCTCCGGCTTCGTCCGGGAAGGTGCCGTGCTTGAGTTCGCCGGCGCTCGGGAAGGGCTGCGCGGTGGCTTAGATCCACGCGGGGGGAGAACGGATCCGGCGACGGGAGGCAGCAGAGGCCGCCCTCCGCATCCAAGGCAGCGACCATGCCGGCTTGGATGAGTTCGCAGATCCGGCTACGGGTGGCGCGTCAGCAGGCTGGTGGTGGCGAGGAGCGAGGACACCCGCGTGTGGTCAAGGGTCATTGACCACGCGGGCACGACGGAGATGGCGGCGACATGACATTGTTGGTGGCAGCAGCAGCTTGCGTCGGCCTAGTGCCAGGGAAAGGCTCGCAGAGCTCGGCGACTGGGGGACTGGATCCGAGCTCCGTGCATAGATCCGGCAGTACCGGTTGTGGATCTGGTGTCACCGAGCACGGTCGTCGGTGTATGGGATTGTGCGGTGGTGGCCGTGGTCGATGTGCAGCCATTAACGCTGGATTATGCTAGTCGTTGGCGTGCTGTCGTTGGGAGTGGGTTGGGTGCCAGGCGAAAGCCTTTGTCTTGCTGTTGGGCTGACGATGACGATACCTTTGGGAGCCGTATTACTCCTTGGAGGCGTCTGTCTGTCGATGCACCCCTCCTCTCTCGATGTGGATCTTGCGGGAGAAATCCCTGTCCATGTTGGACGGGCAGCGGCGGCGTGGCTACGTCGTGTTCCTTCCTGAAGGCGTTGTCTTTACAGTTCCACACGTGGTTCCCACTTTGGTGGCTTCGTATTGACATCAAAGTTTCTAAGTAAACGAGGATGCGAATGATTGCTATTGCACAAGATCAAATTTTGAGGCCTAACATCAAGAGTTTCTAAGTAAACTAGGATGCGAAGGATTGCCAGTGCACAAGGTCAAAGCAAGTTTGAAGCAAGGACATGGAAGTTAGAATTTTAGTCTTTCTAGCTTTCTTAGTCTTTTTGCTCTTTGTTTTTTTTTGCGTACCTCAGTTTTGAGGCTTTGAGTAATTGAGTTTAAAGACTCCTGTAAACTTTGGCTGCGTATATCCACGTATGGATATAGAGGCCGGATTTCTATCCATTATCTAAAAAAAACATCATCAACTCCGGTCTGTCATGAGTCACGACGGCCTTGACTTTTTTATTGAGTAATCACCCTCAGCCTTAAGTCTAAAGTCTTAACAAATGGTGCCACATTCTTTAGGTACTATCACTCTTGACTTCTTATTTATATAATAGAAAAATGTATAAGAATATTTGTACATCCTTCAATATCTATTATATACTAGTAGTGTGCCCGTGCTAACGCTACGATAAAATACAAAACAAGATAAAATTTGTAAAAAATAAAACGAACAATCAGATTCATTAAGATTCACATCTCATATATTGTATAACCAAAAAATTTTGTCACATAATGAATGTCACATAACGACTGATCCTTTGAGGAGGTGACAACATTAACCGAGCTTTTACCTGGAACTACAGTTTATTCAATTAACTCAAGATTTGATTACATTAACAAACTTCTGAAGTTTCTTATTCGGATTTCATCCTAGATTGAAATCCTTCAGATATTAATGCAGTTGATGTGCCAATTAATTTCAAATTGTTACCTTCAACAAGGGATCAGTTCTGTAGATTGCACAGTTAAGCCCCTTTCAAAGCGGACATGTTAGTGCATTCAAGGTTTTGCCTTTTGCGGTTGTGAAAATTGTGTACCAGCCAAAAATATGTATGATTAGTAATTGTTCCAGAGAAATACCAACAACATAGCCTGTACTTCAAGAATATGCATTGTTTTGGTTTATGAAAATGGTAACTTTATCTATGCCACTTATGAGCCAGCACAGTTCATAAGAAACATTAGAAAGCAACTTATCTGTCTCAAGTGCATGTTTACTACAGACTGCATAACTTGAACTATCATTAAAAGCATACATTGCTCAAAGGAAAGCCTTTTGTGAACTGGGTCACCAATTAAATAACAGAAAGACAATCCATGCAACAATATGAAATGTTAAAAGACAGGAATTTCCATATGCTATCCCCCAAGAAGAACACCCAAGACAGAAAAGGTAGTATAGGGTAAGTTTGCAACGATACCATTCTGCGTCCTCCATTTTCATATTGTTTGGCCTCTCTATGATAACCAACCCATTGATTACAACAAAACGGACTCGCTTTTCTTCCTGTACCACAAGTTCAGGAAACCTTGTCCTTGTTGCGTGGGAAGTTGCTAACTCCCTCCTCCTGAAGCTACAAGTTCCTATACATCAATCAAGGAGACTCAAAATGAAAGGAACAAAGCTTCAGAGTAAGTGCTACAGCATACCTATTTATGTTGAGTAATCGTACCTTTCTTTGGGAACTTTTGAGACAGTTTCCTGTACAAGCCGCCGGCAGCTTCAAGAGCTACCCCTATAGTTTTCTCACGGGACCCAATCAACGGAACAAGACGCACGTTGACATCACTCACCAAAGTTTCATACAAGTTGGCTATATACATCAAGGGCAAAGCAAACCTTGGGTCACCTTCATATCGAACCTCTTGTTGCTTTCTTTTGTTTAGTTTATCGTTGCCCTGGACACAGTCCAAGCCAGAGGATTTTGTCACCTCAGTAACGTTCTCACCAACAAAATGGTCAACAATGATGTCCAAGAACCTAGACCGTGCCATTTCAATAGGTAGAACATCTGCAATGAAAGGGAGAAATTGGTGCACCGAAAGCACAGAAGGGAAAAAAACAGGCGCACTAACAGCAAACAAAGAGAGGAAAACAGCACTGAGTGAATTTCACAGAGCTCTACCTTGAGATGTTAGGATATCAAAAGGAAAAGGGCTAGAAGGCTTGCTGCTGTTCTCAAGAGCCGAGTGTTCATCATCAGCTCTGACACTGTGGAGGCTTAGAGAGCTGCTGTATGATCCATTACAAAATTAACTGAGTGATTTTTCTGTTAAAGATTGTTCGATCACCTTTTAAGCCATTTTTCACTGTCAACTGGTGAGCAAATTAACTGAGTGCATTAAACCATGCATATGCTAAGGGCAATGAACCGAAGTTGGCTTGCAGAATACATGCATTCTAAAATTTTACCACAGCTGCAGGCATCCCAAATACGCATGCTCACATTAACAATAAGCAACTTTGTGACGTTGGCCTACTGGTGGAACTTCAAACAAAAAGGGCTTACATTCTTTCATTTGTGCCATCACATGCAACTGCTTCCCAGTATGTCAAGTACTGAATCACACCTTGGAATAAGGATGAGCTAAAGGGCAATGCGCACAAAAAAGTGGAAATTGCAAAAAGCAAAAGCTACCTTAACTTTTCATTTTTTTTTAAAAAAAAGCTACCGTAACTTCAACCTTCTAGCATTGTATGCACCCATGTCTAATCCTTCAACTCTAGAAGCAAAAACATGCAAAAGAAGCTTATGAGATTTATCTCGATAGGGAAACAGTGGCACAACTGAAAATATAATGTTAAACATAGCATAGATGGGTTCATGTCAGCTCATAGTATTGTAAAAAAAAGGTTTCTTACATGTTTACAGTGGCACAACTGAGTACATGTTTACACTGTCACCACTCACCCCCTAAAAAAGCAAATCTCCACCAGGGTAAAAAATCAAAAAGATGAGAACAGGTAACCTAAGCAGCAGAAGCATCCTGTTATATATCCATAATTATAAATCACCAATTGTGTGGTATTTTTACGATAAATATGCATCCAAACATTGAGAATACAAATCTAAATGCTCTAATACAGGAAATCAAACTACAAGCAAAAAATTTTGCCCAACAACCAACTGGCGTTCAATTATGGGCCAAATTCAAGGACAAAAAGTAATATATGCCTCAACTTACTGAACATATGCGGAACACCGGGGTTAGCTTTGAATCATAACCTGGCAAACAAATTGAAGACTTTTATACACTACATCAGTTGTGGGCAATAAGATCTATCTTGCAAGCCAGGAAAATTTTAATTTTACAATCAGCTCTCCCGAGCACTTCAACTTCATTGTACAATCAGATCTTCAAAGAATACTTCCAATGAAAGAGGCACTAAAAATGTATAGGGCAGGATTAAAACAACAGTAAACACCGATCAAGATTTGCAGAGGACATTAGTAACAAAGCTGATGTAGAGATCTACCTTTACGATGTAGTCCCTTGTATCAATCATTTACAACAGAGTATGTAGACAAAATCTCAAGTTTCAGTTTCACATATAGTACAGAACCACGGATTCACGAGATTCCGCAGTGGCCTGTTGCTTTTGTCGCTTGGAAATTACATGGCAGCATAAGTAAAATGCAGATGAGATAGATATAGGACTCCCTCATCCTCAAAATAGTTTGTAACAAAATTCTCTCAATCATAAAGATTCCAAAGAAATTATTGGTTTTGCAGAATACAAAGTTCCAACCAATATGCACAATTGGATCATAAATGCAAAATTAAATTGAAGAGAAGTACCCAAATATTTTTCTAATAACCCATTATTTGAACTGGTACCATGCAAAAGACTACATACAGGCTATGCGGAGTTTCACTAAGTAATGAGCTTACCTTCCTGATTAGTATCCAATTCCAGATCCACTACAGCCAAAGGTTGCCTCATGGTTTTCACGTTCCTCTGTTAAAAGAAACAGCAGCTCAGTATAAATAATCATGGTGATGCACTGATGCATCCTTTGATTCAAGACAACAGAGAGCAAACATACTTCATCGTTTAGAGCTTCAACATCAATGGGTGAGGCCTGTGTACCCGTAGGGATCAGAGCCTCACGCTTACTCCCCCTCTCAACAATTGGAGAGCTTGGGTCCAAGTTTATAACAACTTTATCCCTGGAACCATCCTGTGCCCGCTTCCTCGAGCGTGTGGTACTAAGAATACTCATTCTATCTTTCAATGCTGATTATGAAATTATATTCGCAATCAACCTGGAAATCAGTGAAAAACAATAAGTTATTATAGTTCATCTTCAAAGAAATAGTCCCTAACATTTAGTACAAGCAATGATCAAGGCTTTCTACCGTGTTATAGCTTAAAATGTCTAATCAGGACACCAGAGTTTTGACAAAACCAATTCAAAATGAGCAATGCCTGCAGACACGGTAAAAAATTCAGGATGGCTAGTTACAGAACGTGTTAAATTATCTAATTACAACTGAAGATCAAACAAAATGCTGCAAGCAACTGTTACTGTATCGTTAATTAGAACGTTGAATTCTGCAAACTTCGGTTATTTTACCATCTATAATATGTTCATACTTGAACTTGCACGACAGTTTCTAAAAAATCTCACTCCTCAAAACTCACGGGTGCGCAATAGCAATCTACAGTGAGAGCTTTTTCAAGCAAAAAGAAACAGACAAGGAAATATTGGGAACAAATCTGCTTACCAAAGTGTGCAGATAAACCCTAATCAAGAGGGGCCATTAGCCTATAAAATGGATAAACCACACATATCCTGGAAGTAATTTTATCACAGCATGACAGCAAAATACATAAACCACTACAAAGAATGAAAGACTCACAGGGAAAGGAAAACAGTTGGTCACTTCCAGAACACTGCCAACATCCAAACCAAGCAGTTGACCTGTAACCAGAGCAGGCGCAAACTCTTCACAATGCTTAATGATCTTCAGAACGGCATGCATAATAGAGACAGCCAAAATGACAGTGAGAAGAAATTGCCCTAACCTAGCTGTTTTCTGCAAAATAGAGTCCAAAAGAAAATTGTTGCTAGTCATGGGAAAACCATCTGATCCAGCAATGCAGTAAAATTTATCTAGTATACCGCAACTGATGAAACTGGCTTAAACCAGGTAAAAGATTTGTTTGATCTCAACCCTTGGTGCACCTTTTTTTTACTGTGTCAATATTTTGGTTTAACAGGATGTAGTAGGTTTAATGCTAACAGTTAGAACAACATTGGAAACCAGATGAGTTAACTGGAGTGAAAGAAAAACTTTTGTCAATCATATTCCTAAACACCCCAGATAATGCCACGCATCATATCAGTGTGTTCAATCATCATATGCATATCCAAGATAATGTAGCACCATTTCCCTTTTTATATGTGCAAATATTAGTGGCAAGAGCAAGAGATCCACCAAAAAGCAAGAGCTTCCCCTACTTCCTCTCACACGTCAGCGACCAAATCAAACGAGCTAACAAACAAAGCAGACGCACGCGAGACTCTAAATACAAGCGAACGCAGAAGGGGATTGAGAGCAATTCACCTGGCCCTCCATCTGGACGACGCGGAGAGGCGGCGGCGCCTCCTCGGTGACCGTCGCCACGGCCTGCAGGAACGACCTCCCTCCCGCCGCCGGAGCTGCTGCAAATCAACCAACCAACCGCCCGAAGGCATCCAGGGTTAAGAGTATAATCAGATGGGGCGTGAAGTGGGGCAAACGAGGGGAGGCAAGGGCTTGCGCGTCGCTTACGGTTCGCCATGGCTGCTCGGTGTTCGGCGCTCGGTAGCGCGGTGGGCAGGAAAAGCTCTTGGAAGGACGGCGCGAGGGAGGACGGGAAGGAGAAGATGCGAGCTAGGGTTTTTGGTGCGGTGGCTGGCTGGTGAGCTAGGTATCAGGGTCTTGGTCGCTGGCCGATGAGCTCTCCTCATCCTCGCCGCCGCCATCATCAGACGGGAGGTACTCCTCGTCCGCGTCGGCCGATCGGTTCTTCTGCTTCCTCTTGGCCGCCGCCGCCTGCGGGGACGGGCGGAGGAGGGGGGACGCTGCGAGGCGGCGGATGCCGAGGGCATGGAGGAGCGGAGCGGCGGAGGAGGGAGGGGAGGAGGCGGCGCGGGCGGAGGAGGGAGGGGAGGAGGCGGCGCGGGCAACGGGGGGAGGAGCGGTAATCGCGGGGAGAAGGGCGGAGCGGCGGATGAGGGAGGGGAGGAGGCGGCGCGGAGAACGGGGGAGCGGCGGGAGCGGAGGCGCGGGGGAGGCGGAGATGGGGGAGGATGGGGGGAGGCGCGGTGGAGGATGGGGGGAGGCGGAGGGAGGGGAGGCGCGGGGGAGGATGGGGGAGGCGCGGGGGAGGATGGGGGAGGCGGAGGGAGCGGAGGCGCAGGGGAGGCGGAGGGAGCGGAGGAGGCGTGGGGGAGGCGGAGAACGGAGCGGAGGAGGCGGGCGAGGGGATGGGGAGAGGCGGCGGGCGCGCGAGGGTTTGGCGTGCGGGGGAGAGACGTGGGAAGGTGGAGCGGGGGAGAGACGTGGGGAGGCAGCGTCGGCCGTCGGGGGCGTGTGCATGCGCGGGGTGGGTACCGGTTCAATGATGTGCATGATCCAAATAATACTGGCCTTAGGATTTTCAATGAGTAAGAGAAGAAGGTTTGAGGAGAGATCCAGGCCATTCATTTGTATGAAGTTGGAACCCTTTGGTACACAAATCTGGGTGGACTTAGATTACGCATGACTGTAGGGGTGGTTGAGGGGGTGGCTTTAGTAAAGAAAATTTTGGTGTATTATAGAGTAGGGTAGATAAAAATTGATGATACGTGGTTTATAGCTCTAAGAAAAAAAGATATTAATCTATAAATTCTAAAAAAAGAGAAAATATATGCCCTTAATTTAGTGTACCCAACTAATGATTATAAACTACAACCGTTAGATGTTATTAGGCAACATATTTAAACTCAAGATAAGAGATAATGCTAAGAAAAAAGATAAATAGCCTAGATATTCTCACAAAAAAAGAAAACACCATGCCCTTAATTGGTGGACCCAACATATGATTATAAATCACAACCATTAGATGTTACCTGGCAACCTATTTAAACACAAAAGATAGGAGATAATGGGTGTGTTTTAAGATTAAAAGATAAGAAGGAACATAAAGTACAAAAAATAGAGCTTAGCCTAAATAGACCATACATGAACAAAAACAGGAAACCCAACCCACGTACATCTCACTTGGCCATCTCTCCAAGCGCAAATAAGGAAAAGTTTTTTTTAACAAAAACAGGAAGAGTTTTTTAACGAAAACAAAAAATAGAAATGAAGAAGAAAACAATTTTAATGATGAATAAGTCTACTTTACAATCCTCAACTATAGCATCGGTCCGATTTTCAACCTCTATCTTCAAAACCGTTCACTTTTCATCTTTAAACTATTAAAACCATTCATAACACAACCTTCACATAAAACCGCTCCGGTTTCATCTGACATGGTGATGGTTTAGCTTCAATAGTCCACTTTACAACCCTCAACTATGGTTTCAGTCCGATTTTTAACCACCAACTTTGAACCTGTTCACTTTTCACCCCATAACTATTAAAACTGATGTAAAACATAACCTTTATAGAAAACCGCTCTAGTTTGATTCCGACTTGCGGTGGTTTTGGCTTCAATGGCATCCTAATGGATAATGCATGCTAATGATGCATGCTAATGTGGCATACTAATACATAATGTAAGCTAATGTGGCTCACCTCCCAACAATACTTTTATCAGACTAGGAAAAAATTAAAAAAAAGGAGAGTCCACTAGTCAGCATCTTTCTCCTATTTCCTTTTCTCAAAACCATCCACGTCACATCGTGTCCCACAACCTCATCTCTCACATTTCCAAATTGATTTGAGTTTCATGCTGACAACTGCTCATAATCGAAATTCTTCTTCTCTAGCGCTATCAAGCTTTTCCACCGTGGTTCATCACGATTGGTGAGAATCCGTCTGATTCCTTCGTACACAAGAATCATCTATTCCTCACCTATCTTTTGACATGTTCATTTTTGCCTCTCTTCCATTGTAGCATTGTTGCCTCCATGACCTCACCGCCACTGTTGCCTACCCAACACAGTGCGCTTCTAGCCAAACCACCATCAACATAAAGCTCCTTATATTGCAAGCATTCTGTATTCCCTAACCCTATGCCTCTCTACCACCCTATCAGTGGCACCATGCACAGCCCGCCACCTCCTAGAGCTCTCCATCTATGTCTTATTCTGTTAAAAACCGCTTATGAAACCAATCTAGGATGAAAAATGAACAGTTTTAATAGTTTAAGAGTGAAAAGTAATCCATTTTGAAGTTAGAGGTTGAAAATCAGATAAAGCCCAAAGTTGAGGGTCGTAAAGTGGATTTATTTCCTTATGAAACCAACCTAAAGTTGAAAAATGAACGGTTTTAATAGTTCAAGGGTAAAAAGTAAACAATTTTAAAGTTGAAGGTTGAAAATCGGACTGAGACCATGATTGAGCATTGTGAAGTGGACTTGTTCCTTTAATGAGAGAGTACAAGGCAGACACATACCACATTCATACCACACACATTCATGCACACAAGTGTGCCCCCTACCTACCCAAGGAATTTTTGAAGCCCTAAGGCCTCATAGAAAGACGGGTGCTTGCACACATGTGTGTACCAAAATTATTTCGGCAAGACGCAATGGGTCAATCTAAGGATTGAACCCAAGTAGGTAGGATGTTCACCTACATCTCCATCACTGAGCTATCGATCAGTCCTCACGAAGAAAAGAATTTCTGTGGTAATTTTTTTGTCTTTTTTGCTTGATTTTCAATTATATGGGCAATACGAAACACATATAAACAAGTCATCTAGGTTTAAATAGAAAACAAATGTAATGAATACATCTATATTAGTGTGATTGGAAATTAGTAATATTTATACATAATTAACTATACTTTACTAATTTATAATGAGTTAATGACCATGGTCACCTTGCTAGTTCTTGCTCTTCTCCAGCTTGGGGCAGTTTGCCCGAATGTGGTTGGGGCCACCACACTCGAAGCAAATGACTGGTCCGCCTCTCTTTCTGTCCCTCCTCCTCTTGTAAGCATGGGAGAACTTCCGAGCTAGGAGGGCCAGTTGTTCATCCTCTAGCTGCTCTAACTGGTCATCAGTTACGTCACAGAGAGCAGCTACGGAGAAACCGCAAAGCGAATCAGAAGAAGGACCAGAAGACGAAACGGGATCGGTGACCAAGGCCATCGACTGTGACTTCGACCGACGAGAGACAACGTCAATCTCGTGAGTCTTGAGGCGCGAGTACAACGCGTCAAGAGTCAGGGTCGAGAGGTCTGTCGTGTCTTTGATGGTGGTCACTTTCATCTCCCAAACACGCAGATCGAGTACCGCGAGCATCTAACGAGCGTTGTTCGAGTCGGGGTATGTGAGACCGACCGCTCAGAGGTTGCTCAAGATTTTGTGAAATCGCGAAAAGCACTCGTCTAGGGACTCACCAGCAAGCATCTCGAATTTGTTGTATTCGCGCTTGAACTGGTCCTGTCGAACCGTCTTAATCTGGGTGGTGCCCTCATGGTATGCGTCGAGGGTCACCCAGATATCGTAGGCGGACGACAGGTGAGAGATGCGATCGAATTCACTTCTGCTCAAGCCCTGGATAATGATGTTCCTTGCTTTCGCATTTGCCTCAACATCGGGCATGTTTGCCACGTTGATGTTCTCATCGGCAGGAACAATATATCGTACCTTGACCTTCCGCCAGATGGCATACCCCTGGGCCTGGATGTATGTCTCCATTCGGCTCTTCCAGAAGGGGTAATCGATGCCATCGAAAACGGGCGGCTTGGTCGAGTACTTGTCCATCGCCATGGCTCTTGAGACCGGTTAAGATCTATTGAAAAGAGCTAACCGGCTCTGATACCAATTGTATCTGACACGATTTCTCCCATATAGAACTCTAAGTTACCGTATACTCCATAAGAGCAACTCCAAGAGATTAGCCAAAAGAAGTATCTAAATTTAGTGATTTAGTTATTCTCTAAAATGAATCTCACCCAAAAAAACAAAACTACTCCAACAGGCTATCTAAACTAGAGGGCGCGCGGTGGGTCGCGTACGCGCGGGAATGGGGCGCAGCGTGCGGGAAGGAAACGCCGACCGCGCCAAGAGGCTGGATGGTGAGCGAGGTATGCTATCCAAAAATAGAGAGCGAAGGAGGAGGGATGGAGAGCTACTAAATTTGGAGAGTCATTTACAGAGTCTATTGGAGACGTTTTTTCTCCAATAATAGCCAAATTTACCTTTAGAAAATGATTTAGCTCTTCTCTTGGAGTTGCTCTAAATATGCTCTCAAGGCTCAAGTAATATATCCAACAATTATTCTAGTATCCTCCTATGTGAGTAGGTTCATAACTGGACCAATTGCTAACCACCACCCAATTTCTGCTGCGTGCTCCTCCCGGGAGAGGCGATGTACCTCTTGTAGCTGCTCAAACCAAATAGTAGTTATATATTCTTATTCTTCCTCAAGCGGCATCGGATCAAAATTTGTTTTGTTGTCTCGGCGAGTTGCTTCTCTCAGCAAATCGGCTAGTCTGCATCACCTGCTCTCGTCGAGACGTGGCTTGCGCTCGTGTTCCTACACGCCGAGATCGAAACGGAGAAGCAAGTCGGTCAGATCGATTTTTCTCTCGGAATCCCGAGGAGCCGCACGTCGCAGAGGAAGCCGTCCGGACAGCAAACAGCAGCGTGGCCTTCAGCTCTTTCATCGGCTCCTCGATGCCCATCTGCTCCTCGCCAAGGATGGTTTGACGCCAGCTCTTTCATCGGCTGTTCCTTGATGGCCTCTCGTTGCCATGGAAGCATGTGCTCGCCCCTCATCGTCAACCATTAGCTGCCTCGCCTGCCGTCTAGTGCTGCGCCCGTATACGCCGCGAGCCAACGACAACATTGTCATCACCCATAAAGCTGCTATGTTGGCCGCGTCGTCCACGGTCGAAGTCGTCTTCACCCGCCGCCAAGTCCGCCGGACCGCCCATACGCCGCTGGAGATGCTGCCGAAGACACCGTATACATTGCCAAGTCCCTGTTCAAGTCGAAGATGACGTGGGCGCCGTGCACATGCACGAGCCATGTATACATGCAGTATGCAGTGTACGTGAGTGCATGCATGTGCTGATGCCCATCTACATCGCCATCTAGCAGGAGTCCGATCAATCGGATTTTCGAGTCATCGTCGTCAATTTCTCTGCTTATTGACCGCACCGCCACCACCTCCTTGGAGGACGTTGCCGTCGCCTCAAGGTCGCTGCACCTTGTCTTCCTCAGCCCCGCTTAATTACTTGTACGGCCTCAACTAGATGCTCGCCCTCGACATTGTTCCGAGCTGCCACCTCTGGGTCAGCACCTCATGCCGCTACTCTAGGCTGTCGCCGCCGCCGCCGCCAATCAATGTCGCCACCAGATCAAGCTGCTGCTTTGAGCTTGTGTGTGCTTGTTGGGTTCCCATTTTGTGCCAATTGTAGGACCGAAATGGCGACAGAGGGGGGTGAATGTCGCTCTCTTAAAAAACGCCCCCGCGAAATCGTACACTAATTTTGCAGAATAAAGCAGCTCACATAAAAATTAAAACTGCTGAAATCTGGAACGCATGTGGTACTAAACAAATTCAGCATAAATCAGAGATTAACCAGTAAAAATTTCAGCTAAAAATATTGCAGTTTGATCTGCATGCAAAATGGGAGAAGATCAGCACAAAAGAAAAAAGAAGAAGGCTGTTTTGGCATCAAGAGCAGGAGCATTCGGATGAAACCATGCACCAAGTAAATAAAAAAAGGCCTGCAGATTTCTTGCCGCAAGAAGCAGAGAACCAAAAATGCAAAGAAGGAAGTGCCCTATAGACAATTGAAAGTGAACAGAGGTGCAGCCGAGAGGGACTGAAAAACTCAGAATCTTGGAAAATACTTCAGACCTTCCAAAGGCTGAGGAAATGGGGGATTTCACTCTATCTTTTTGGCTCAAGGGAAAACATAAACACTCTAAATACCAAGAGAGAGCTAGGGAACAAGGAAAACCAACTAAATCCAAGTATTTTCAGATTTGAGACAAAGTCTGAAAATAACAGAGTGCAGCCACAAAAATTCAAATTACTCCCTAACCAATGATCCTTTGACTTTGAAACTTTGAGGGTAACTCATGTATAGTCTCTGGACTCTAGGTCTCAAGTTTCAAGCCATCTCAAGGTGAGAAACAAAATCTGGACCAAACCCTAGAAAATTCAGTAAACTTCAGAAGAGAGCACACAAACTCAAATTGCTCACACTCCACAAATCCTTTGCACATGAGGCTTTGCAGACATGTTAGCAATATCAAAAGAGCTCCTCAGACCAAAAATCAAGACATCTCTTGAAGGGAATCGAGTTTTTCATCAAAACCCTAGAAATGACTTCATGAACAGAGGACCTCAGAGTGCCAAATCCGAAATCAAAGATGGGTTGTTGGGATTTCTACTGATCAAATGATCTTTGGGCCACATCCCAACATGAAACAACCCATTTTAACACTCTCCAACACCAGACAACAAGAAATCAAGAAACTCAAAAATCACCAAATGGAAGCATCGAAGAACAGAGAGCAAAAAGAGACTCAAGCACTGAATCAAACCCAAATACCATCATCTTGGATTGATAATGAGGAAGAGAGATACATGATTGCATAGAGTATCAGCTCATAACATCCCCACAACCCCATACATGCTTGGATTACAAGAACTCCCTCACTATCCCTCTCAAGAGCTCTCAGAACACTCACATTGGAGACATCGAAGGGAGACAGAGTCTGTATTCCACACCTACTCTCACCCACTAAAGAGCAAAGGGGAAACAACCTTCCCAAAGCCTCTTTTGACTAGTGTAAACCCTAATTCCCTCCAAATGCTCAAGTGGGCATGCAGCCCCTCAATCCTTTATATAGCCCATGGCTAACGGGTCTCCGCCCCGTTACGCCCGCTACGTCCAACGGAGCCCGCTCCCGCTTGTGCAGCCACGCGAATTTCCCGATTCGCCCCTCGTGCACCTTCCGGGAAGCTTCCGCGCTCCTTGCCTCGCACGCCTCGCAACCACCTCGAGTCCACGTCGTCTTCGACACATCCCGACCGTTCTGACCTCAGCGCCACCTGCGCCTAGTCCGGTCCACCGTGTCTCGCCACGACTCCGCCTCGATGTCCTGCAGCCACACAGGCAAGAAACACATCAAATAGTACCGCTCGATAGTGAAAGCGTAAATAACCTCATACTTACCACAGATGAAGTCCAAACCTGTCGAATCATCAGAATATGCAACCTAACCCGAAAACGACCAAGTTTGACCAAAACGACCGAGTCCGTCGCACAACGCAACGACATGGTCCAAATCACTCAAACCAAACTCGACTTATCTAAACCACGGTCAATTACTCATCATACACATGTGGTCGCCTCCACATGGTTCATCACCAATATATGGTTGTAATTGTGCTAGTATTTGAGTTGTCGAAGGGGAACTGTGTGCTACTGTCCCTCTTCTTCGACACCTTCTGTCCTATTCTATTCGATGGACTCAACTACGACAACCTCTCATGATTTCTACCTCATCGATTTCTACTGTAGTTTGAGTATCCTCGTCGGCTTCTTCGTCAATCTAATCGTCCATGACGCTTCTGCTACGGCTACAGAGATATTAGAGTACATGTCTTGTACAACAAGTGTCGTAGGGGTGGCCCCCACCTAAACCCAGCAGGCCTGGTAAGAAGGAATAAGGCCTAGAATAGGCCATGTGTAATGACATGACTGCCCCCCAAGGGGGATAGCAAGATATAAGGGTATAACTATAAAAGTACTCCTCATGCGTATATATATGGGTACCAGCCATGGGAGGACCCAGGCCATTACACTTATCTTCATCACTCTCCACTACCACCTCTCTCTCTGTTTGGTCTGTAGCCACAACAGTTGGCGCCGTCCGTGGGGAGGACGAAGACAAGCCTGAAGACCGAAGAAAAAGATGGCACCGAAAAAAGCTTCCTCAGTGGCGGCGAAGGGAAAGAAGGCGGCCGGGCCGGAGCGTCGCATGGGTACCAGAGCTTCGGCGTCGGCAGCGGCGGACGCGGTGGCCGGAGACGTCGACGTTCGCGCGGCGACGACCAACCCCGTCACCGGCACGGCGACGACCAACCCCGCCACCGGCGTTGCGAGGACGGACCCGGCGGTCGAAGACGTCGGCACGGGTGCGGCGACAACCGACCCCGCCGACGCGACGACAGCCGACCTCGCCGCTCCCACTGCAACCCTCGCCGGCGGTGCGGACCGGGCGGTCCGAGGTAGCCACGACGGAGCGACCGGCAGCTCGGGACCCCGCAGCAGGCGGCATGGCCCGAAGACTTCAAGTTCCCTGGCGCCATCGACTCGTATAAGGGCGACACGGACCCCCGTGAGTTCGTGCGCGTATACGAAACCGCGATCGAAGCCGCGGGCAGAGATGACACCACGAAGGCGGAGGATGATGCGCGAAGGCGCAGCATCACCGCCCTCGGCCTCGGCCTCACCCTTGAGGAGCGGCCCCCGCGCGAGGTCGGGGCAGGTGGCCCCTCCTCGAAGCCGGGCCGTAGCCGAAAGCCCCGAGGAGGCCCTCACCGAGACAGTGAGGACGAAGTACAGGAAGGCTCGTCACGGGGTAGGCCCAAACCTCGGCGCCGCCAGCGCCGGTCGCAGGCGGCCCATCACGTCCTCGCCACCCAGAGCACCCGCCAAGGACCTGACCCCGCCCCACGGAGGGGAGTCCGGGGGTCGGAGGGCGGATTTGACTACGACAGCCAACCCCGCGCAGAGCAGGAGCTTCTGCGCTACGGCAAGTGGTGCGAGGTACACGGCTACGGCGATCACTCCACAAGGGCATGCATCGCGGTGATGGAGCTGCGGAGGGCAACGGACGGATCTCCAACTCCGCCTCCTCGGCCCCCCGCCGAAGCCCATGTGGGGTGCCCAAGGGATAGCCCCACATGGGCCACCGCAACGGAGGGTGCGCGGCATCACACCGTCAACGTCATCACCGGAGGCTCTTCCTCAAAAGCCCCCGGGGAGCAGCCGCAGATGTGGATGCCGCCCCGCAACATCACCTTCGACTTGAACGACGCCAGGGGCGTGGAGTACCCTCACCAAGACCCTCTAGTCATCCAGGCCCACATAGCAAGCTGCGAAGTCAAGCGCGTCCTTGTCGACGGGGGAAGCTCCGCGAACATCTTATTCGCAGACGCCCTCGACCGCATGGCAATCCCCCGAAGCCGGCTAGAGCTGCCAGGAGCTCCACTTCAAGGCCTCGGGGGTCAACAGCTGCAGGCCCTGGGGCACATTTCCCTTCCTGTCACCTTCCGTCAGGAGGGCAACAAAGGTAACATCCGGACCGAGCATGTCACCTTTGATGTCGTAAGTATCCCGCACCCCTACAACGCCATACTAGGGCGACCCGCCATCAACTCTTTCGAGGCAATCCCGCACCACGCCTTCTTGTGTGTAAAGCTCCCGGGCCCGGAGGGTGTCATCGCCATCTTCGGCGACCAGGACCTGGCAAGACGTGTCGAAGGCGGCAGCCGCGTGTCGCATCGCCCGGTGCATGCCCTCTCCGGTGCGCCCGGTGCTGGGCCCTCTGCCCCCGGGTGGACGCCCAAGCCGCGGCCCGAAGGCGGCGTCAAGAAGGTGCCGCTCCAGGCGGAGGGGCAGTTTGTCTCCATTGGCGAGGGGCTCCCGCCGGGGGTCGAACGGGAGCTGCTCCGAGTACTTCAGAACAACGTGGACATCTTCGCATGGTCCCCGGAGGACATCAAGGGCGTGGATCGCGCGGTAATCCAGCATCATTTGGCGGTCCGCCCCGATGCCAAGCCGGTCAGGCAAAGGCTCCGGCGCATGTCGATGGATCGGCAGCAGGCGGCCAAAGCGGAGGTGGCGAAGCTTCTTCGCGCCGGGGTCATCCGCGAGGTCCACCATCCAGAATGGCTCGCTAACCCGGTGCTCGTCAAAAAGGCCAGCGGGGCCTGGCGCATGTGCATCGACTTCACGGCACTCAACAAGGCGTGCCCGAAGGACAACTACCCCTTGCCGCGCATCGATCAGCTGGTGGACGCCACTGCTGGGTGCGAACTCATGAGTTTCCTAGACGCCTATTCCGGCTACCACCAGGTATATATGGCCGAGGACGACGAGGAGAAGACCAGTTTCATCACACCCCTTGGGACGTTCTGCTTCGTCAGAATGCCCTTTGGCTTGAAGAACGCAGGCGCTACCTTCACCCGCCTCGTCGCCATTGCCCTGGCCGCCCAGCTCGGGAGGAACGTCGAAGCCTATGTCGATGACGTGGTGGTCAAAACTCGGCAACTTAATCTACATGGCCGGGACCTCCAGGAGACCTTCGACAACCTCCGGAAGGCGGGCATCAAGCTCAACCCCGACAAATGTGTCTTCGGGGTGCAGGCGGGCAAACTCCTCGGTTTCCTCGTGTCCGGGCGGGGCATCCAGGCGAACCCCGACAAAGTAGACGCCATCCTGGGTATGGAGCCGCCCAAGACAACGAGGGAGGTCCAGAGGCTGGCAGGCCGCATGGCAGCATTAAGCCGCTTCCTATCCAGGGCGGCGGAGCGGGGCCTGGCGTTTTTCAAGACACTCCGCGGGTGCGATGGATTTCGTTGGGGCGGAGAATGCGCGAAGGCTTTCAACGAGCTCAAGCAGCACCTGGCAAGCCTCCCCACTCTGGTCGCCCCAGCACCAGAGGCTCCCCTCCTGCTCTATCTGGCCGCGTCAGCTACCGCGGTCAGTGCCGTCCTCGTCCTAGAGGAAGGCGCCATGCAACGGCCTGTCTACTTTGTCTCCGAAGCCCTTCAAGGCGCTAAGACAAGATACACGGAGCTGGAGAAGCTTGCCTACGCGCTGGTCATGGCCTCCAGGAAGCTTCGCCATTATTTTCTGGCTCACCCGATCACAGTGCCCTCATTCCCCCTGGCCGAGATGCTACACAACAAGGAGTCCACAGGGCGTATCGGTAAATGGGCCGCCGAGCTCGCTCCCTTCTCCTTGACGTATGCTTCGCGAACGGCAATTAAATCCCAAGTTTTGGCGGATTTCCTAGCCGAATGGACCCCGCCAGCCCAACCCGGCCAGACGCACGACGACCCCGTCTGGACGCTTACAATCGACGGAGCTTACAGCGTCGCCGGCGCGGGCGTAGGGGCGGTAATCGTCACACCCGAGGGGCAGCGTTTGCTGTACTCGGCGCGCCTGGCCTTCCCCGCCACCAACAACACGGCCGAATACGAGGCGCTGCTCTTTGGCCTGGCGAAGCTCAAGGCAGTCGGCGCGAGACGGGTGTTGGTCCGCACCGACTCGCGCCTGGTGGCCGGCCATGTCGACAAGTCATATCAAGCCAAGGACCCTGAGTTGGCCAAGTACCTCGCGGCGGTACGGGCGAGGGAAAGGCACTTTTTGGGTGTCACCGTCAAGGCCATCCCCCGGGCGGAGAATGAGCAAGCCGACGCCCTCGCCAAGGCGGCCAGCCAACAACTGCCCCCCCCTGAGGGGGCATTCTCCGAAGTTTTAGTGAAGGCGGCCATCGCGCAGGACAACCGGGACGCGGCACTGGTCCACCGCATTGATCGGTCGGGAGATTGGCGGGAGCCCATTTTCAAATTCTTACAAGGCCTCGCCGAGCCGGAGGATCCTGCCGAGCTGCGACGATTGCAGCACCGCGCAAGGTCCTTCCAGGTGTTTGAAGGGACACTCTACAAGAAGGGGGTTTGCGCGCCGCTCCTCCGCTGCCTCTCGACTGAGGAAGGAAGGGAGCTCTTGGCGGCAATCCACGCGGGCGTATGCGGCTCCCATCTGGCGCCGAGGTCATTAGTCGGCAAGGCGTTCAGACAAGGCTTCTACTGGCCGACTGCCATCACCGACGCCCAGGACCTCGTCCGTCGGTGCCAAGGGTGCCAATGAATGGCGCGCATCATCCGCAGGCCCCCGACAAGCCTCAACCCAATCCCCCCGGTGTGGCCGCTGGCGCGCTGGGGCCTTGATATTGTAGGACCACTTGCCCGAGCTCCAGGGGACCTCCGGTTCGTGGTAGTCGCCCTGGAGTATTTCTCCAGGTGGCCGGAAGCGCTCGCTCTAGCCAAAGTAACTTCGGCGGCCATACAACGCTTCCTATGGCAAAACATCATATGTCGCTTCGGGGTACCTCGGGAGCTCACGGTCGACAATGGCCTGCAGTTCGATGCCGCCCTCTTCAAAGATTATTGTGACAGCATGGGCATCACCCTCCGATTCGCCTCGGTAGGGCATCCTCAGTCCAACGGGGCGGTCGAACGGGCGAATGGCGCCATTTCTGCCGCCATCAAAAAGCGCCTAGTTGGATTGCCGAAGGGCAAGTGGCTAGACGAGCTTCACAGCGTTCTATGGTCGCTTCGCACAACGGTAACGCGCCCAACGGGCTTCACGCCGTTTAAGGTCCTCTTCGGCGACGAAGCAGTGACGCCCGAGGAAATTAAGGCCGGCTCGCGAAGGGTCCTCGTCCAAGCACCCGAAGAAGAGCGCCGCGTGTCCTTGGACCTCCTTGACGGGATACGGGCAGACGCAGCCCACCACGTCGAGAAGTACGCGCGGCAGACAATGCGTACTCGGGACCGTTCTATATGCCCGCGGGGGTTCACGCCTGGGGATCTCGTCCTCAGAGTAGCACTTCAGGCGGAAACCGTTGGCAAGCTGGAATCCAAGTGGGAAGGCCCGTACATTGTAACGGAGGCATTGCCAAAGGGGGCGTACCGCCTCGCCACGCTTGAAGGACAAGCCTTCCGGCATACATGGAACGCGGACAGGTTGCGGCGGTACTACGCCTAGGAGCAGCATAGTAGGTGTAGAGCCACCGGCCAGTTGTTAGGCGATGCTCGCCCGCGCAAACGAGAGTTCAATAAAGGTTGCTGTTCCAAGAGCGTCCCCTGTCCGCGCTAAGCCGAACATAGTCCACGGACTCTAAATAAGACGTAGCATCGAGCCTAGCTCCGCACGCGCGAGTCTCCAGACTATAAATAAGACGTAGCGTCGAGCCTAGCTCCGCACGCGCGAGTCTCCGGACTATAAACAAGGTGTAGTGTCGAGCTCTGCTCCGCACGCCATAGTCCACGGACTCTAAATAAGACGTAGCGTCGAGCCTAGCTCCGCACGCGCGAGTCTCCGGACTATAAAGAAGACGTAGCGTATGAGCCTAGCTCCGCATGCAATAGTCCACGGACTCTAAATAAGACGTAGCGTCGAGCCTAGCTCCGCACGCGCGAGTCTCCGGACTATAAAGAAGACGTAGCGTATGAGCCTAGCTCCGCACGCAATAGTCCACGGACTCTAAATAAGACGTAGCGTCGAGCCTAGCTCCGCACGCGCGAGTCTCCGGACTATAAAGAAGACGTAGCTCGAGCCTAGCTCCGCACGCAATAGTCCACGGACTCTAAATAAGACGTAGCGTCGAGCCTAGCTCCGCACGCGCGAGTCTCCGGACTATAAAGAAGACGTAGCGTATGAGCCTAGCTCCGCACGCAATAGTCCACGGACTCTAAATAAGACGTAGCGTCGAGCCTAGCTCCGCACGCGCGAGTCTCCGGACTATAAAGAAGACGTAGCGTATGAGCCTAGCTCCGCACGCAATAGTCCACGGACTCTAAATAAGACGTAGCGTCGAGCCTAGCTCCGCACGCGCGAGTCTCCGGACTATAAAGAAGACGTAGCGTCGAGCCTAGCTCCGCACGCAATAGTCCACGGACTCTAAATAAGACGTAGCGTCGAGCCTAGCTCCGCACGCGCGAGTCTCCGGACTATAAAGAAGGTGTAGCGTCGAGCTCTGCTCCGCACGCCATAGTGCACGGACTCTAAATAAGACGTAGCGTCGAGCCTAGCTCCGCACGCGCGAGTCTCCGGACTATAAAGAAGACGTAGCGTATGAGCCTAGCTCCGCACGCAATAGTCCACGGACTCTAAATAAGACGTAGCGTCGAGCCTAGCTCCGCACGCGCGAGTCTCCGGACTATAAAGAAGACGTAGCGTCGAGCCTAGCTCCGCACGCAATAGTCCACGGACTCTAAATAAGACGTAGCGTCGAGCCTAGCTCCGCACGCGCGAGTCTCCGGACTATAAAGAAGACGTAGCGTATGAGCCTAGCTCCGCACGCAATAGTCCACGGACTCTAAATAAGACGTAGCGTCGAGCCTAGCTCCGCACGCGCGAGTCTCCGGACTATAAAGAAGACGTAGCGTATGAGCCTAGCTCCGCACGCAATAGTCCACGGACTCTAAATAAGACGTAGCGTCGAGCCTAGCTCCGCACGCGCAAGTCTCCGGACTATAAAGAAGACGTAGCGTCGAGCCTAGCTCCGCACGCAATAGTCCACGGACTCTAAATAAGACGTAGCGTCGAGCCTAGCTCCGCACGCGCGAGTCTCCGGACTATAAAGAAGACGTAGCGTATGAGCCTAGCTCCGCACGCAATAGTCCACGGACTCTAAATAAGACGTAGCGTCGAGCCTAGCTCCGCACGCGCGAGTCTCCGGACTATAAAGAAGACGTAGCGTATGAGCCTAGCTCCGCACGCAATAGTCCACGGACTCTAAATAAGACGTAGCGTCGAGCCTAGCTCCGCACGCGCGAGTCTCCGGACTATAAAGAAGACGTAGCGTCGAGCCTAGCTCCGCACGCAATAGTCCACGGACTCTAAATAAGACGTAGCGTCGAGCCTAGCTCCGCACGCGCGAGTCTCCGGACTATAAAGAAGACGTAGCGTCGAGCCTAGCTCCGCACGCAATAGTCCACGGACTCTAAATAAGACGTAGCGTCGAGCCTAGCTCCGCACGCGCGAGTCTCCGGACTATAAAGGAGGTCATAGTGTCGAGGTTTGCTTCCGCACGCGCCACTCCACAAAGTATAAACGAGATGCGCAGACCTGCCCTCCGCGTGCGGCGGCAGGTAACACCAAGCATAACATACTACTTGGTTCCATTATAGAGGCAAAGGGGTGACATCGCTACAAGCGTAAGCACCCGTACACCATCCCCCCGCCCTACCCAGCCAGCCGCTCAGCCTTGACGCGGTGCGGACGAGGCCGCGCCGTCGTCGCCGCGGCGCTGAAGGACCCCTTCAATCCACTGGAGGAGGTCCCCCTCCCCATGCAGCGTCTGCTGCATGGCAACTCTTGCAGCGCCTTCCCCGAAGCGGCCCCAGATCCGTTGATGGAAGTTCTACAGACTAGGCCCGATGGAGCGGATGGCGTCCGACATAACCCCTGCTTGCCCGGGCAGATCCAATTGTGGATTCGCTAGCTCCTGGGTATGCCTACACCCACGAGTATGAAGCAGGGCGAGGGCGAAGCACGCGCCAACATAGCTGCAGTGCTCGCCAAAGGTTCGGGCGCCTTGAAGAGCAACGCCGGCCCCCTCCTCGATCAGCTCGAGCGTCTCCGACAGGGCCTCCGGCCTGTGCGTAGTGACCGGTACTCGAACGCACAAATCTCGGAGGGTCTGGTTCAGAGACTCCATGGCCCGCCACGCCGACAGGGACGCATTTTCCAGGGCAAGGCAGTTCTCGGCAACAGACTCCACCAGCTGGGCGTTCTCCCCTTCTAGGGCGGCGACCTGCTGGAGGAGGGCGGCGCGCTCCTCAGCCGCGGCACGCCGAGCCTCTGTGGCTTCGTGTTGTGCGGCCGCCAGGGCACCCTCCAGCGCGTGACATTCCTCATCCTTCATGGCGAAGGCAGTGTTTGCTTCGCGAAGGTTGGCTTCCAGCGCCCTCCGCTCCCGCACGCGAGCCTCGTCAAAGGACCGGCTGAGGGCAAGCGTCTGGCAAACACAACAAAGTCAGCAGGCGTCCAGCAGGACATTGCAAAGCCGAAGCGCGCATGCTTACCCTCATCTCGGACGCCTGTAGTGCGAGCGCTAGGAGCTCCCCCTCGCATGACGACATCACCTCCCGGTTGAGGCCGTGGTCGGCACGCTCGGCGGCTGCGGTAAGCTCGCAGAATACCTCAGGCCGAGGGAGGAAGTCCGAGCGAACGAGCCCCGGCCCCAACGCGCCAGGGTTTACCGAGGCCACAGCCACGTCGACGCCGACGGGCACCTGCGGGGCACCCGGCACAAGGCTTCTGACTTCGCGCGTACCTCCGCTGCTCGATCCTTCGCCACGTGGGGGAGACTTTGTCTCGTCTGATGTTGGCAGAATGAGCGAGCAGATCGGGGAAAGTCTCGCGAAGTCAAGAGAAGAAAAGGACTCACGCCTACCTCCTGTGCCCCTCGTCGCGGTAGGGAGTGGCGCCGGGTTGACCACCCAGGGGGACGCGGGCGCCTCAACGGTTGGGAAGAGGGTCTTCTCGGCCGCGCCAGCCGCCGTGATCCCACGGCAGGGCCCCGCAACAGCATATCGGCCCCTCGTCGGCGGTAGGGACTGCGTCCGAGGGCGTTTCACCTGCGGCGACGCAGGCGATGCTTCCACGGCAGAACCAGCTCCGGTCATTCCCGCCCCCGCGGCTTCCTCCGCAGGGGGCATGCCCTCGTCGGCCGCAACGGTTGATAACGCACCGTCCCCCGTGGTCTGCTCGCCGGCGACGACGCCACCCCCCGGGTTGACGGGTTCCAACTCAGCGGTGGCCGCGAGCCCAAGCGTGGGCTCGTGGGCAGCGGCAGAAAATGTCGGGGGATCCGCGGCGGCGCGCCCCTCCGAAGCAGTCTGGCCAGGCCCACCGCCGGTCGCGCGCTCCGCCTCAGCTGAGCTAGCCGCCGGGGGGGCTGCCGGGGAACGGGCCCGTCGTCGCGAAGATACCCCCCCCGCGGGGCTATCACCGTCCTGGGGGCCGGGAGTCCCGGCGGGGAGCTCTTCCGGCGCCAGGCGCTCGGGCACGGCAATGCCTACAGCCTCGCAGGTGCGGTTTATCCGCCCCTGCTTAGCCGCCTTCACCGCGGCCTCGTGAGCCCGGTGCTCCTTAAGCGTGTATGGGCCAAGGAGCGCCACAACCACGCGCTCCGCATCTTCTAGCCGAGGCACTATGCAAGAGATCACGTCAGTTAGGCGGAAGCCAAACAGATACAATAACGCGATGGGCGACTTACAAGGGGCGGAGGGCGGAAGCACCCGAGACACGCAGGGTTCGAACCCGTCCTCGCGGGGGCCATTCGGCACAACATACTTCCCCCGGGAGGAGTGGGGCGACGCCCCATGCATCGTGAACTCCTCGGCCAGGTCACGCATGCTCATTCGACGGGCGACACCGACAAGGCTCTGTAGCTTTCGCGTGTCGTCGATCTCCGCCTTCACACTCGGCGTGCTATTAAACGAGATCGGCCCGCCTCGGCACTGCATTCTGCTCTTGTCGGTCACGGTGTAATAGAACCACCACCGCGTCCAGCCGGACGCCCACTGCCCTGACGAGGCGGACGCAGGAAACAACGTCGCACAGGACGCCCGGAGCACGAAGTCCACACCGCCAAAGTTGGACACCGCCACGCCAACCTTTCTGGGTCGACAGTGTGCATCGTGCAGGGCGGCGAATAAGCTGGCGCTGGGGCGCCACCCCTCTGTCCGCATCGCCCACGTGAAGACGGCGAGGCGGAGTAGCGCGTGGGGCGTCAGCTGGGCTAGCTCCAACTGGTAGGCCCGCAGAACTTCGCCCACAAATAACGTGCAGGGCATCCGAAGTTCGGCATCGAAGAACGCGACGAAAACAATTGCCTCCAGGGCCCCGGGCCGCGGCTCCGTCTCGTCCCGGCGGGGCAAGCGAGCCCCATTGCGATCCGCGATCTTCCCCTCATCCACGAGCCGTTGTAACGTCCCTTCCGTCATGCGGCTCTTCCCCAACACGCGGGAGCAGGAGCCTCCCGCGTGCTCCATCGCGTTCCACAGCTTGTTGGCGTGCGAGCTCCCCCGCGGCACCAGTTTGTACTCTTGGGAAGGCTGGTTCACCTCGCCCTGGCTAGGCAAGGAACCGCTGCGGGGGTGGTACGTGGCGTCGTCATGGCTGGCCATACCTCCCCGCGACAAGGCAAGAAGAAGAAGAAGCAGGCAAAACAACACCTGGTGTGACAACTAGCACGGGCGAAAGCGAAGCGGCAGATAAAAAAGCAAAGCAAGAAAGGGTGCCTCCACCACAACCTTAGCACTTTATAAAGGCCGCTCGCCTGCCTTGTGGTTCAATGCATAGACGGATCAAATTCCCAGCGGTTCGGCTACCCAAGATTTGGAAAGAAGAACCGCCGGGACATGGAGGACCGTGCCGGGTAGGTGGCCAAGCAGCCCGCAACGCCCTCACATCTTCCACACGCGTCCAGCTTCTCGGGGGGGCGAGGCGAACGGCCGCGGTCACGCAACCGCTCACATCCCACGACGCACCAATTGTGAGTCGCCACGTGCCCCACCTGCAGCATGGCAGACTGCACGACGCGACAGCCTGACTTCTGCCAGGCCAGGCGCCGGCGCGATTCCAGCCGCCATTAAAAGCGCACTACCAGACTGCAAGGTCACAACAGCCCCGGAGCACAACCACACCAGCGCCAAGCTGCGATCTCCGCACTGGGATGGAGCGCGCGCGTCTACTTCGACGTAAGCGCCAGCTTCGCTGCCACCCGTTCGAAGGGTAGGGGACGGAGCGCGCGCGCCTACTTCGGACTAGGCGCCAGCTTCGCTGCCACCCGTTCGAAGGGTAGGGGACGGAGCGCGCGCGTCTACTTCGACTAGGCGCCAGCTTCGCTGCCACCCGTTCGAAGGGTAGGGGACGGAGCGCGCGCGTCTACTTCGACTAGGCGCCAGCTTCGCTGCCACCCGTTCGAAGGGTAGGGGACGGAGCGCGCGCGTCTACTTCGACTAGGCGCCAGCTTCGCTGCCACCCGTTCGAAGGGTAGGGGACGGAGCGCGCGCGTCTACTTCGACTAGGCGCCAGCTTCGCTGCCACCCGTTCGAAGGGTAGGGGACGGAGCGCGCGCGTCTACTTCGACTAGGCGCCAGCTTCGCTGCCACCCGTTCGAAGGGTAGGGGACGGAGCGCGCGCGTCTACTTCGACTAGGCGCCAGCTTCGCTGCCACCCGTTCGAAGGGTAGGGGACGGAGCGCGCGCGCCTACTTCGGACTAGGCGCCAGCTTCACTGCCACCCGTTCGAAGGTAGGGGACGGAGCGCGCGCGTCTACTTCGGCTTAGGCGCCAGCTTCGCTGCCACCCGTTCGAAGGGTAGGGGACGGAGCGCGCGCGCCTACTTCGGCTTAGGCGCCAGCTTCGCTGCCACCCGTTGGAAGGGTAGGGGACGGAGCGCGCGCGCCTACTTCGACTAGGCGCCAGCTTCGCTGCCACCCGTTCGAAGGGTAGGGGACGGAGCGCGCGCGCCTACTTCGGACTAGGTGCCAGCTTCGCTGCCACCCGTTCGAAGGGTAGGGGACGGAGCGCGCGCGTCTACTTCGGCTTAGGCGCCAGCTTCGCTGCCACCCGTTCGAAGGGTAGGGGACGGAGCGCGCGCGTCTACTTCGACTAGGCGCCAGCTTCGCTGCCACCCGTTCGAAGGGTAGGGGACGGAGCGCGCGCGTCTACTTCGACTAGGCGCCAGCTTCGCTGTCACCCGTTCGAAGGGTAGGGGACGGAGCGCGCGCGCCTACTTCGGCTTAGGCGCCAGCTTCGCTGCCACCCGTTCGAAGGGTAGGGGACGGAGCGCGCGCGTCTACTTCGACTAGGCGCCAGCTTCGCTGCCACCCGTTCGAGGGGTAGGGGACGGAGCGCGCGCGTCTACTTCGACTTAGGCGCCAGCTTCGCTGCCACCATCCCGGGTTTCTGGCTCCCTAGCCGCAAGCCCGCAGACATTCACAGGCCGCAGGGGACGGAGGAGGCCAAAGGACTCGACGACATGGCTTCGGCCCTGTGAAGCCCTTCACCATGAGAGGCTCCTGTCGTAGGGGTGGCCCCCACCTAAACCCAGCAGGCCTGGTAAGAAGGAATAAGGCCTAGAATAGGCCATGTGTAATGACATGACTGCCCCCCCAAGGGGGATAGCCAGATGTAAGGGTATAACTGTAAAAGTACTCCTCATGCGTATATATATATGGGTACCAGCCATGGAAGGACCCAGGCCATTACACTTATCTTCATCACTCTCCACTACCACCTCTCTCTCTGTTTGGTCTGTAGCCACAACAACAAGACTATTAGATATAGAATATAGTCATATTTGTATCTGATGTGGTTCTTGACATATCTTAAATGGGTTGACTTGAACTCTAAGTCACCGTGTACTCCATAAGTATGCTCTCAAGGCTCAAACAATACATGGAACAATTATTTCGGCTATTATGTAGTGGCTATTGTATCCTCCTACGCATCCCAATTCCAAGAAGGAGCCACTTTGGAAATGAGGGATTTGGATTAATTCCCATTTCCAAGAAGGATCCACTTTGGAAATGGGGAATTTCATCAAAATCATTAGGATTTAAATGATAAAAATTCGTAGAGCGACATCTCCACCAAAAACACGTCGAAAAATATTGTATGGTGATATATTTGATGGGACAATATTACAACCAACACACAATCATACAACGAGTACAGGGTAACAAACACAACGTAATTAATCCACGCATGACGCACCACAAAGATACGCTCCTGTTGGTCTATAAATAGCTGGCTGAACTGCCGAGTTGTGTACAAGCACAAACCAGTACACTACGGTCTACATGGTAACAAGCAATGCAAAACGAGAGAGCAGAGGAGAAATCGAAGCCAAGCTTCAGATCTTTGCGGTCTTGTTGCTGTTCTGCCTTTTCAACAGGGTATACATACTACTATTCATCCCTTATATCTGTATTTATCTATCTATACCTATACTAAATAGATACCCTGAGGAAATTTTCACGTTAATTGGTAAAAAAGAAAAATTTCTAGTCATCTATCTAATAGGACCAAGTTATACTGGTTTAGATTAAAAGGATTTCAATGTGCACAATCATCCATAGATTAAAACACTAAAAATCGAGTTATAATGGCTCAGAATAAAATGTTTCAATTGACACAATCATCAATAGATAAAAAAAAGTTAAAACCAATTTATTTACTAAAAAAAGAAATTTCCCGGTATCTACTTCTCTTCCCCCATCTCCCTCCTCCCCCAATCCATCTAACCCAACTCTTCCTCCCTCAAATCCATATCCACCACTATGCCCCTCGACTCCAACCTCTCTAGAATATCCGTGCTCTAGAGGTTGCTGTAGAGGTCTACGGAGAGGTCGGCTGGGATGCGGCTGCTGAGGCGTTGGAGCTGATGCACACATTGCGGTGGGTATTGGATAGGCTCATGGGCAGCATCAAGGAGCAGATGGTGCCATTTTTAGAGGTTAATTCAAAATTAAAATCCTATCCAATATGAATTTTATTTGTGGTTTTGTTATTCCTCGAGGGATTGGGAGCGATTGAGATAGAATTTGCCCCTCCTATATAATGGGAGAGATATCTTTGGCCCCTCGATATGGTTGGATTAAGAAAGTGTATGACCATGTTGAATGTGGTTGATGAATCAATCAGAAACTGAGTAATCCACTACAGGTTTGAATGGAAGATCAAGCTATTATAGGGTGGCACACTTCTCGTCTTGAGTTCGATCTAGTATCGTGAGGCAAAGGGATCGATATATAAGTACTATATAGGTTCGTCCGATATGATCTTTATACATATTTGGGAGCCGCTATATCCTGCTAAGGACCGCTACCAATTTATAGACTGGAAAGGAGTTTTTAGGATATGGTTGCATGTATACATAAATATACAGGGTTATACACTTAATGGGTTGGAATGATAAGGGTTCAGATGATAGACTCTGACTGGAATATGATCTCTACTCATATTAGATGAACATCCAGCCAGAGGCTTTCTGAGTTAGATATAACATCTAATCATATCAGATAAATATTCGATTGGAAACTATATATTAAGAGATGCGCAGGGCTGAGGGTGGCATCTAGAGACACACTCATCAAAACCCTCGTCGCTACCTCTCAAAACCCTTGTCATGCGCGCTGGTGCTAGCACACCAACACACAACGTTTCATACCTAGATGTGTGGATTTTGGTAGAGGTGCTGCTGTGACTGCAGCACTGATCGGGACGATCGCAAGGAGGAGACGATTGGTCAGAGAATAATCGACTACTTCCATTATACTAACGCGCGCTACGTTGAACCAGTTACTTTAACTCTACTTTCGCTGCACTACGCATCTAGTGGTAACGTCTATGATCTTTTACTCGCATAACTTCCTGATTTATGTGGTGGAAAATTTTAATTTACGTTAGTGTAGTCTATCTATATCCCAACAATGCTCGCTTGCAGATTGTACATTGTTGCTTTCTTGGTGTCATGTGCTCTTATTAACGCTATTGCAATATAGTTTTTTTTTTTTTTTGCTTTTGCCTTTTGCTATCTCTTTGTTCACGCTTGGGACTCTATTACGGGAAATTTAGTCATGTACGTACGCAGGGTCGAATCGGTCCGTACATATGTACCGTCGTACGTTGTCGGATCAGATAAGGGTTACGTACGTCACGTGTACGGCGACGGAGGACCGGCCGTAGCCCATCGGGTAACCTAGCTTCCATAAAAAGCAGCACTTACGTACATCGTCTCAGAACGAAATTAACCTAGCTTCCATAAAAAGCTAGCTGTTGCCGCCGCCGCCGCCGGCCTCATGGCGAGCAGCCAGAGAGACTACGAGGAGAGGGCCAAGACGGCGGCGGCGCAAATCAAGCGTAAGTGATAGCTAGAGCCAGCCAAAGAGTTATAGCATCAATTTTTTTGGGTGCGTTCTGATCGAGTGTTTCAATTTTTCGATTATGTGTAACACGCAGAGTTTTGGTTTGGTTTGGTTTGTTTCATGTAGCCAGCCGAGGTTTGTTTGATGTTATAGAAGGAGAGCATGCACGGCGTCGAGCAGATGGGTGATTTGTCCAAGAATTCTGCTGGGGACATGGATGAAGACTTTGTATTCGTATAATCGTATGCATGCTTTTCCCCCCTCAAATTTTCTTTTTGATCACGCCCGTGGACCCTGTACTGTAATCTAAGTAATCTGTGCTAACACTAATTCGGTGCTAATTAATATGCTAACCCGCCCCCTTCAAATGATGGATCAAATCAACTTACAATATTATATAAATTCCGGCGAGATATCACGCTGTACATGTCGATCGAGTAATATTGTACTGCGATATCGATATAGCATCTTAGAACATGCATCTAAAGTTATATTGGAGCTTGACTGTATTTTCTCAATTAAACCGAAATGCAAGTACAATGGTCTTAAATTGTAAGCCTTAGTTTTAATATTCCCTTTTCTTCTGCCACTGACTAACTTTTGAGATAAAGTTTGACTAACTAGCTGGTTTGCCTTTGCTTTCGATTTGTGGAAGTATCTTTTCTGTGACAATTCTACTCGTATTATTTTCACATGATAAATCGAAGTATATTCAGAAAGAAATCTAATTATGGATTAATTGCTTGACAACATGCGAGAAATGGCAAGTTCGGTTGAATAACAGCCGATTTAATCGTCTAATAATTCTCTCATTAGCCCATCATGCATGGTTAACTAGCTGGTTTGCCTTCGCTTTCGATCACGTACTTGCAGGTGGAGTCTCCCGAGGGAAGTGAACCAAGCCGTACTGAGGCGCCGCGATTCTTCGCGTTCCCCGCCGACCACGCGCTCGTGTACGACCCTGTCGGCGGTGTGCCCACGCTGCACATCCGGCCGCGCTCCGAGCAGCGCGCCGCCATCATCACCGGCGGCGGCGGGCCGAACGCCGCCGAGGGAGCGCCGTTCCTGCATGAGTACAACGGCAGCGACGGCACCCCGAAGAAAATGCGGACGATGTTCTTGGCACGTCCCGGGGAGGAGGGCTGTTGGAAATAATCAAGCCGTTGCTAGAAACTTGAGTTTTGTTGGAAAACTGAAGACTGGGCACAGCTAACTGAAGTCTCGGCAAAGCAGTTCACTGGAGGTTCTTCCGTGCACTCGGTCAAACTGAAGGAGTCCAGATCCGCATTCCAGGAAGCTCGGATCGAGTGCAGTTAAGGAATCAGTTAGCATTCGTAGACTTTAAATAAACATGTAATATGTTGTTCGTTTCAATGGAAAAACCAGTTCTTGGAAGCATTGTATTCCCGAGTTATTCATCGTAGTGACATTAGCCTTCTCTGTTAGCTCCTGTGCGTGAAAAAAGAGAGGCCAGTCAAGTGAAAAAAGGAACATGCTGTCTGTCTTCTCTGCAGTGTATGCGTGAGTATTAGGGAGTCCAGGGGAGAAGAATACCAGAAGGAGTTGCAGTCCTCCTGTGTTTTTTTTTGCGTTGAGTTATCAGAGTTTTGTCAAGGCTGTTTATTTGTTTGTTTTTTTTTCTTAGGCTCACATTTGGTATCAGAGCCGAGGTTGAGTTCTTGAGCGGTGTATGCCCAAGTACTTGCGGCTTGAGAAGATGTCGATCGTTGAGGCGGCGCCGGCGGCAAGTAAGGAGGGAGGGATGTCTCTCCAGTACCCGGTGCTAAACAAGACGAACTACACAGCTTGGGTAACAAGGATGAAATTCCTCATGAAGGCGCAAGGTGTATGGGAAGCAATTGGGCCCACAAGGAATGCTGCTGTTGATGAGAAGAAAGAAGAAAAGGCCATGGCTATCATCTCCCAGGCGTTGAGCGATGTGACGCTCATGCAGGTTGCAGCCAAGAACACTGCCTTGGAGGTGTGGACAGCTCTCCGCACCATGCACATGGGGGCTGATCGAGCCAAGGAAGCGAAGATCCAGACGCTACGCTAGGAGTTTGAAAATCTTAGCATGGGCAATACGGAATCGGTGGACGATTTCGCAACGAAGGTAACATTGCTTGTTGGCCAGATGCAGGCACTTGGAGAGAAGATAGAAGAGAAGAATGTCATCAAGAGGTTTCTGCGAGCCGTCTCCGACAAGTTCATCCATATTGCGACAACGATCGAGTATTTTGGCGACGTCAACAACATAGCTTTTGAGGAGGTCGTTGGCTCCCTCAAGGCGTATGAGGAGCGCACCTAGCACCGTCATCGCAGCAACGGGGATGAGGAGCATCTCCTTCTCACGAAAGCCCAGTGGGAAGCTCGATCATCAGGACAAGGCGGTGGTCGCGATTCCAAGACGAAGCGCGACAAGAGCCACATCAAGTGTTTCAACTGCAGTGACTACGGGCACTATGCATCCGAGTGCCGCAAGCCAAAGCGTGACCGTGGGGATCAGGTGAACCTCATGTGTGCACAGGAAGATGAACCAGCTTTACTTTAGTTGAGTCTAGAGTAGAAGGAATGTTAGCAAATAATCTAGACTTAGTTTTTGCTTTAGTATATTTGCATGAATGTATGGTGCAACAGGTGGTGTGCCTGAGATTGTACCAAGTAGTATCGCACGGAGTTATTCTAGGTGCAGGAGAACCGGAGAGTCCGGAGTAGCGGGGAGCCACTTGAACCTGCGGATTGATCCTAGATAACAGGTGCAAAAAAATAATTACCGATGGCAAGTAGCCAGGATGGCCGGGTCATCAGTCATGAGTTACATGTGAAAGATTTGGCATAGCAAAGTCTTGATTAAGGGGGAGATTGTTGGAAATAATCAAGCCGTTGCTAGGAAACTTGAGTTTTGTTGGAAAACTGAAGACTGGGCACAGCTAACTGAAGTCTCGGCAAGGCAGTTCACTGGAGGTTCTTCGGTGCACTCGGTCAAACTGAAGGAGTCCAGATCCGCATTCCAGGAAGCAAGGATCAAGTGCAGTTAAGGAATCAGTTAGTATTCGTAGACTTTAAATAAACATGTAATATGTTGTTCGTTTCAATGGAAAAACCAGTTCCTGGAAGCATTGTATTCCCAAGTTATTCATCGTAGTGACATTAGCCTTCTCTGTGAGCTCCTGTGCGTGAAAAAAGAGAGGCCAGTCAAGTGAAAAAAAGGAACATGTTGTCTGTCTTCTCTGCAGTGTATGCGTGAGTATTAGGGAGTCCAAGGGAGAAGAATACCAGGAGTTGCAGTCCTCCTGTGTTTTTTTTTTTTTTGCGTTGAGTTATCAGAGTTTTGTCAAGGCTGTTTATTTGCTTGTTTTTTTTCCTTGGGCTCACAAGGGCCTTGTGCCGGTGCTGCGGAAGTCGCTGCGGGCAAATCTGAACATCAAGGCGGCAGTGGCAGGGTTTGCGGTAAGGTGGGTGCGGGCGGGCGGCGAGCCGGCGGCGCCGGAGTCCTTCGTGTTCTCCCCCGACATGGTGGTGACGTACTGGCGGCCGGAAGACCAGACAAGCGGGGTGGTCCTGATCACGAGGCGCAGCGATATGGAGCTCTTCTTGCCTCCGGTGATCAGCCCTCTCCCTCCTCGCACCAACATCTTTTAGGACTAGAGAAATTTAGATATATACCACTCAAAAGATGTATCACGTACTACTGCAACTTTACATCTTATGGAGTTATGGGTCGTCATCGGATGATTTAAGATCGTTGGTGTTCTAAATTTCTGAAGACGTGTGTTTATGCATTGTTACTGCAAGCTAGCTCAGAGTCGATCGGACGGTTTAAGCTTGTTTGGATGTTCTAAATTCGTTCCTAATGGATCGAGCTAATCTATGGAACTCGAGAATTTCGGTATCACGTGAATAATTAGTGTTCAAGTGACTAATTGAGGTCACAGTGTCACTACTGCATATGTTAATTAGATTTGCCGGCGTTTAACTCCAGCCTGGTGTTTAGCTTAAACACTGCCAATACAAACATCGGTTTAGAGTAAAAACATACGGGGGGCAAATAGGACATTTATAGACGCCCTAGTAAGTCCCGACATATTGTAATGTGTGTTGCCGGACCGGTCGGGCAATGTCGCGATTGACGGGGTATTTGTACAAGACGATTGTTTCTTGGCTGCCCAGATCTTTATATCGAACGAATTAGATGTTAGAATTTTCTTATATTTTCCTACGAAGCATTAAGGGTACAATTCCCCAAAGGGCAGTTGCACTACAAGATCGAAGTCCTACGAAGAAAGATAAAATAAACCTCAGGAATGGCAAAATCAGCTCTATTTTGCAGAGGTTATACAACTTTACTCACAAGATATGATTAATTTGTAATGTCGATTACTCCACGCTTCCGTAGGAGTACGATTGAGAAAATCATAACAAAACTTTTACAATGTGTGAGATCATGTGAATGTCACCAATGGTTGTGATGAGTAATTAACTTTAGATCATTCAATTTGGTTCTGATAGTTTGTAAATTTTCCAATTGTTTCTGTTGCTAGCGGTATGGCTAGCATTGCGGCCGTGGTCATACCGGCTAGGAGCGGTTTGATCGGCCTAGGGCTAGCAATCAGACTAGCAGTGGAGAGACGGTCAGACGGGGTGCGGTAGTACCAGACTTGAATGACAGTCAGACCGGGGTTGCGGTTCAATCGATTCTAGTTGGCAGTAACTATTTTTCAGTGAGCTTGTTTTGGGATGAGCTCAAGCAGTCATACTAGGCTTTGTACTGCGGTAGTACCGAGGCAGTATTACCGGCATTATACTAGCAGTATGACCAGAATCAGGTGGTATGATTGGCCTTTAATTGGTGGTCATACTGGCCGAGGTGCTGCTGGCGGCCTCGTTGGTTTGAGTTGAGTTGCTTGAGTGTGTGCACAGCATGGGTGTTGTTGCTTGTGTGCATTCATGTTGCATGGTGTATGTATGGGCTAACATGGGTCAAGTTGCGAAAAACTTATGCCCGAAAATAGTTGCTTGGTCTATTGTTGCACAAGTGGCTTGGAGGCGACTATGGTCAACAGTGAGGAGACCGGGACTAGGTTAGGGATAATTGAGGTCTAGAATGGTTATGGATGCCATGTGGGATAGTTGATCTCAATCAAGGCACAAAATGGACAAGGACCACGAAAGTTAAAGTTTGACAAAAGACCACAATGCATTGGCGATGCACGTTATGCTTTGCAGTGGTGCTTCTAGGGATGGAAGCTTTGTGGTAAGTGCTCTCACTGTCATCAATTGAGTATATTGATGACTTTGTCTTATGCGGTGCTACGTGATGGTTTGATTATTTGTGTTGGTTGTAGAACTCCGGAGCTAAGCCATAGTGAGGCGAACAGAACCAGGACTAAGCTAGGAGAGATTAGATCCAAAGCGGTCAATAGATCGGGCCTATGCTCAGGAAGAGCTGAGGTCCAGACAATCAAGGAGCCACTGAAGATAACCGAGCCTTGCAAGGTGGTTACATGCTGAGACGACTGGGAATCGGGGTGGAAGCTACCGGTAGAGGACATGATGGGCAACATCAAGGTAGATCGGGTTTAGGCTCATGGAGGAGCTAAGGTCCTATGCAATTAAGGAAGCCTGGTGCTATCATTTGCAAGGAGAAGTAGGTGGTGCACCAAGTCTTTGGGCTATATAGAGGATGGCAAAGGATACGTGATGCTTCATGGCAAAGTAAGTAGGAAGCTTCATGGAAGGCAGTAAAGGCACATTTTGGTAAATTGTTCAATACCAAAAAAGTGGTGGTGTTTAAAATCATGATGTGGCCCTAGTGGTTTGGGTCTTGGTTGCTCTGAAAATGTGAAATGGTTTAAGTGTTGATTCACTAATGCGTTAATGGGTGTGTGCTCTTTGAGAAATGTGCAAGTGTAATTGTAAAACCCGATATGATGTTGGGTTAACGGGTTAGCCCATGTAAGAGTGATCCAAACCCAACTAGAGGTACTGGTTAAGGTTTTCTTTATGTGCTTCCATATATAAGGAGAGAGAGGTGGCAAGGGTTAAGCTTTGAGAGAGTTCATGCCTAGCCTTGAGAGGGGTTAGGGTTCTTTGAGAGAACCTTGTGGTAAATGTGAGAGGCTCTTATGGTTGAGTTTTTTTGTCGTTCTTAAGCATTGTGTATGGCTAGAGAGTGACTGTAAACATTCCTCTCCAAGTACCAATGAGATCAAAATTCGTCCAACTCTTGTTGAGATCTTAATTTAGCTTGGTTTTTAGTGCTCCTCCATCCCACTTCTTGATCTTGCTTTCTGCCAAAGAGATATGTAAGTAATGAAGATGTCTCCTAGATACCATATCTCATACATCAAGCTTTTGTTCTTGTGGGTATTTTGGATTCAATTCATGTTATAATTTATTTTGCTATGACATGTAAGAATCCATCTAAGATTATTTAGATCATCTAGTACTCACGAGCAAGAGTAGATCAAGATTTTCCATTTTTGGCCTGATTTTAGTGCATCCTTCAATTAAACAGAAAAATGTTTGAAATTTGGTAATGATTCTTTTGATTGTTGATTGGAATAGGTTCTTGATATTTTAATGAAGGTGCATGCCAAGTTTCAAGTCATTTGGATCAACGTATCAAAAGTTTCCTCAATTTTAAATTTTAAAATCATGCTGATTAACTATTCATGTGCTGATTTTACTACAGCAGCGGTGCTGCTGGGGGATACTACAGTGGTACTGCTAATTTTACTATTGTGGGCTATTGGGGGTACTATAGCACTACAGCGGTACTACTGAAGTTATTTTTGTGGTACTACCAGGGTTACTGTAGCATATTGGTAATTTTGCATAGTTTTGTTTGGATGTTTTCTTGTAAGTGATTGGTCTCTGAGCTTCATAACTTATCATAGTTATTGGAGTGAAGGATTTAGAGTCGTGCTTCTGCCTATAGAAAAGATTTGAAAATATCTTATAATCCTGTCAACTCCTATTCACCCCTCTCTAATCACCATATTTGGTCCTACACAATGCTTAGCTACGATAATTACTCCCACTTCAGGGTTAATCCTCAATACTGGCGACAGTGATCGTTCTCATCCTAGGTTACGCCTCGCGCCCAGAACATTCCCTTCTCAGACTACGTTTTCAATGAGGGATGTAATTTTTAGAGAGTCTATGGCTCTTCTCAAGAAAATCCACAAAAATCTACAAGGGCAATGACCATTACGGGTCACTCCCATCAATCACATCAAAAATCTAGAAATTCACCTACAAAGCTACTATGTTGGATTCACACTGAAGCTAAGTAAATTAGTAGGCCAGGTCTATCCAATGACCAGACTTGTGGTCACATGATTTGTGTGTAGAAAAGATGAACACAAGAATTTGGTCCTTAAATGTCTCAACCAAGACCAACCATAAAACCAGAGCTCATGCAATCTCTGCACAGCTATTTAAGAAAGGACACATGCAATCCTTGTATGGCCAATCCAAAAGTAACACGTGCAATATTTGCGTGCCCAATAAAAAGTGGCTTGGAATAAATCTATTGTGTTGTAGATTGTTTTGTTCAGATGGTAGTGTTGCTTTTGTTTTGCAAGGATTGGTGGCGCTTGTGTTTGCTCTTTGATGGTTGCTGGGTTGAGGTGGGTGATGTTGTTCACCCCCTCAGTGGTGTGCATTTTACTTTCTATTTTGTGCTGTTGTATAACTATGTTTCCTTAATGAACTTGGGCGCTCGCCTCCTAATTCAAAATAAAAAGAAAGCATTGTTAGCATCCGAACGTACGATGGGAGACCTTCCATCGTATGCTCCAGTGCAACATCTTTACATAATACATGTAATAATTCTAATCACCGTATGCAATAAAATGTTTGATAAAAAAATCTCAATGTTGTACTGGTTGTTACTGATTGTTGCACACATAAAATCAAAATATTGCAACAAAAAAACATCGAGGTTGAGGGAGGAGTACTTGGCGTCAAGCACATGGCCTTCAATGGTGGTAGCGTGGCATCAATCTAGCTGAGAATAGTATGTGCTGGCAAAATTCACTACTATAAAAGAGACTAAACTAGACGCTTATATTACAGTCGGTTCCTAGGAACCGTCTGTGCTGCAAGTATCACAGACGGTTCATACGAATAATCGTCTGTGATATTTTCACAGACGATTTTTAATACGATTATCACAGATGGTTTTTAATAAAACCGTCCATGAAGTATCACAGACGGTTCTAGATAAGAACAGTCTGTGATGATGGCAGACATCGTAGACGGTTCTTATCTAGAACCGTCTGTGATAATGAAGTTATCACAGACGGTTCGTATTTAAAATCGTCTGTGATATGTTTCCCGCCTTGCAATTCCCCAAAATTTCATAATTTCCCGCCTGAGTTCGAGTAGGATTCAGTTTTGAGATACCTTCAGTAAAACGGGCATAACTTTTGCATACGGTGTCCGTTTTTGACGTTCTTGTACTCGTTGAAAAGCTAACGACGAGCCCGATTAAAAAAATGACTCATAGCCATGGCCAAATGGTTCCTACCCTTCTCCTCTCTTCTCTCTAACACTCATGTTGTATTGAAGTCCTAGGCGAAGGCTTCCCCTTCTGAGACCACTGCCATTTATGCTCAAAGGCTCCGTTGGGTTCTCTTTTTTCAATATTGCTTTTGTTAATTTAGATTGTTGCAGTAATATTTTCTAGACATATTTATGTAACCCATTCCATCTGTTGCGATTTGGTGCTTATTTGTTGCGCTTCTTTGATCACATTGTTGTGATTCATTGGTTTATTTGTTGCGGACGTTTGGTTGTTGTTTTGTTGTGATTTCATAGTTAACTACTATTGTTGTGATAGCTATGTGGGAGAGGAGTATAATAGTCTAAGGTTCCTGGTTATCTTGAATTCTCCTTTCCTTTTCAACTAGATGAGCCATGAAAAAATATTGCGAACATCATTGTTGATTGTTGCATCTATATTTTTAGAATATTGCAACAATGTAACTTTTTTAATTAGATTCAATCATTTTATGATTTTTACACTACTTTTCAAACATATTAAGATCTTATAATGTGTAAGATGTCCATTACTACTTAAAGGTTATTGAATTGATTGATAAAATGAGAATTTTTAAATGTTTTTGATGTTGCCACTTATACTTTGTAATGTTGCACATATATGTAAAAAAATTGTTACAGATATTGTATGTAATTATTACACCGATTTGGTAGACCGTACGATAAGAATGTTCTCACCGTATGTTCGGATACTAGCAAAACTCATTTCACAAATAGGTCGCATACTGCAGAAAGCGTCCAGTATAAAAATGTTCGTGTTCACAATTTCACATAACCATGCAGTAACTCAGTGAGTCAAAGCAATCTCTGTGCTACATGACTACATCCTTGCAGAAATCTAGTCATAGCGCTTCCCATTCTTCCAAAGAACAAGTTTTATCCAACAGGCAACAACAGATGAGTAGCCAAGGGAACAAGCAAAATTCAAGGCACTTCCACTCCACATCAGAACCAATAAAACTGATAGGACAACCTCAACTAAAATGGAAACAGCAGAAAAGAACTCTGTAGATAGCACTTGCGGTAAAATCCATGAATGTCTCGCAGCACCAGCCTGCTGCCCACCCCACACAAACGGAGCCTAAATCATGAACGATAACACCCACACATGTATGCTCATATATGGAAGCCAATCTCAAACTCAAAGGATCAGTAGTACTAGCATTTGACCTTTGGCTAATGTGTGTACAGGATGACAAACTACATATTAAATATAGATGATAGATATGGAAGGTATAGAAACAAAACAAACAACATCAACACAGCTTTTATTGATCTGCAGAACAAGAGCAGCACTCATTACTACAACAATGCAGACACCAACACTAACAAACATGCATTACAGTGCTCAAGAAGCAAACTAAAACAAGTGTTGCACAGGTCGACAAGCAAACCAGGGAAGAAGCTATCTCCACAATCAGGCATGCACCGTTTGCATGTGTGTCAAACAATGTCGTCCCCGGTGGTGGCCGTCGCCGGTGTCGGGCCGGCAGTCCCCTTGTCTCCTTCGTCAGGCAGCTTCGTCCTCTGCATCCGCTACCCCAAGGTCTCCATCCCCATGTACGAGAGGAGCAGCCAGACGTAGGAGAGGTACTCCCCGCCTTTGCCCAGGCTCTTGGCGTGCAGGTAGCCTCTGCACCTGCCGGCAGAGAAGCAGAGCATCTCCACCCACACGCCCTCGATCACCCTCCACATCTTCTCCTCCTCACCTAAACCCATCAGCTCTTCGGCGAGTTGCCAAGCGTCGCGCACGAAACCTGAATCTTCTGTACCCTTCACCTTCTGGATTATCTTCTGCGCGAGCTTTCCCTTGTCCGGTTCCGGCTTCTCCTTGGGCATCATGCGCTTGAGTTCGCCGTAGGCAACTCTGAACAGACTGCTCCTGGCGCCGGCCATTAGCATCTCGGGGTTGACGAACAGCAGGTACGCCATGTAGTTGGACATCTCCCTGCAGCGACGGGCGGTTTCGTTTTCGGGAGGCGCACTGGACGTGTAGTAGAAGCAGAAGTCCGTGGCGAGGTGCCAGAGGAGGACGCTCTCGTCGAACGGCCTCGTCAGGCTCCACTCCATGTCCTTGCTGCATTCCTCGCGCCGGAGAGTCCACTGGCCCCGGATGTCGTTGAACGCTCTGTAACTGGTGACGTCCGTTATGCATTGTTCCCACCCTTCTCTGATATGGCCATGGACGAGCTTGGTGATGTAGCCGGACGACTTGCACGGCTTCATGCACCAGAGTTGGTCGATGTAGTCCTTGCAAACTAGCAAGGATGTGAGCTTCCTGAGCTTCTTGTGCTTCTTGTTGCGGACAAAGTAACCTATCAGGTTATACTGGGCAACTTGGTCAGGCCATGGTCGCCCCAAGATCAATGCAAAGCAGTCAATAGACGGCTTTACATTTGGTGCAATGTACTCCAGAGCAGCAGTACAACACAGTAAGGTATACGTAACCTTGACATCAGTATCGTTATAAGCTTCTCTGTGGCTCTTGTGAAAGAGCCCGATGGCTGGAAATGTTAGGTATATAATCACCGTCCGTAAGAGCCAACCGCAGCAACTTTTGCCAGTGCAGTCAAGTATCTTTATACCTTTGTACACTTCTTCCTTGGTGTAGAATCGATCGAACGTTTTAGAGAGCCCGGATTTTAACCGACGATGCGCTTTGTCTTTCTTATGCAACATATATTTTAGGTTTTTAAGCCGAACAGAATATGGATATGCCAGGTCTACGAACAGTTTATAGGGCTTGCCTTTCACTTCGTGGTCAGGTGGTACATCGTTGACCGTTGTGGCCGGCCTGAATGTACTCCGTTACATCTTGTATGTATTTGTCAAGTGAATTGATGCCGTTAGTTTCCTCCGAACTGGAAGTCTTGACGAGGCTATTGATGCTAGCACTCTTGAGAGCCCATGGCTTCTCGAAGCATTTCAGAATCCCTGGGACGAAGAACAAAATTGCTGCTTGCAACAATCTCTTGTCCCCTGACCATGACTTGCGTCTACCGTGACCTGATATGTTGCACCATGCGAGTAAGTATGTATACACAGCATATAGATCGAGCCCGCTATTTTTTTAAAAAAAAACAATCAAAAGAATTTCTACAACTTACTGAATGCAAATGGTCCTTTAGCGGTGAAATTTTTAATAAATTATATCCCACGACATATATGGTAATTTCGATACAAGTAGTGCCTCCTTTACATTTTGCTTATCATTTGAGGTACGATATGCACGGTCTCCAGCACAGCGCCCCCCCCCCCCTCCCCCCACTTTTTTTTTGGAGTGGGGCATTTTTTTGGAATGGGAGAATTGATGGCCGTTAGATCTTTAATTCAATAATTATAAATCTGAAAAATAGTTAAAAATATCTGGTGATATTATCAACACTCTATATTTAACTATTACCTTTTCAAATTATTTGTTAGTGACAAGTATATAAAACATAATGATTTGTAAGTACTTTTGATAATAAATCTCCTGTTATCATTTCTATATGATAAATCTAACTGCTTTTATGTATGTTAGCGGTTAAAGTTTTAAATTTCTGACCGGACATGTTCTAAAACAAAATCTATTTTAGAACAATGGAATATATTTTAACCCTAGAATTCTCTAATATATTGGTTCTGACACTAACCTGAGACACCGCTGTTAGGACATGCCGCCTCCACAGCTCATTGTCTTCGATGTTGTCCTGCCCCCCAAGGTGCAACAAGAGGACAGGCGCCCACAGCGCCTCCAAACTAGCGCTCCTGCGGTGTGTGGAGATCCATTCCTGCGTCTTGTGGCGGTTGAAGAGGGTGGCGAGGGCGTATATGGCTAAAGCGTCGCTGCCTAGGTAGGCGAGCCAGACTAAGAACTTGAACCAGAGTGGGGTACGGCGCTTACGGAAGGCAGCAACGATGAACAGAAAGTACTGGAGGAAGAGGCTGGCCAGCGCGAGAACGCGTAGCTGCCACTCGTCCCACCATTGCACTGCCTCTGAGAAACCCATTCTAGATCACCTCTCTCTCAACTCCAGGGAACGAACCTCCTCCGTTCTTCTCTTTAATTTATTACTAAGAAGTATTAGTTGTTATTTACTCAAGCACGTGCTAGTGAATTTTTCTCATTAAATACTATGAATTATTAGTTGTTATTTAGTCAAGCACGTGCTAGTCAATTTTTCTCATTAAATACTACGAATTATTAGTTGTTAGGCCAGTCTCAATGCAAGATTTCACCTCCCAGTTTCCAAGATATAAAACAAAACATGAAACAAGTCTTTTCTCTCAGTGTATAGTTTCATTGCGCGGTTTCATAGGTTATTTTAGCCTTTCTGTGGTCCCCTCTTCCTTCTCTTCTCCAATCAGAAGCACGCTCGCACGGGATGAAACCCAACAAGGCTCTCAGTGGGGATTTCACACGATTACCAACGTTTTGGAAACAACGCTTAAAGGTTTCATGGGGATGAAACATTTTCCTTCTCTCTCCTCCTAGTTTCATGCAAAAAGCTTCTTTTGGCTGATGTGGCACCGTATTTAATGTGCATGAAACCCTCCATGAAACTCCATTGAGACTGGCCTTATTTGCTGAAGTACGTGCTAGTCATTCTTTTCTTGGTGTTAAGTGCTATGCATAGGTGTGTCAATCTCGACCCATCTAGGCGTTACCGAGGCTTAGCAATCGAAGAGTGACAGAACCCGATGTGTGAAAAGTTGACTCGCATGAACATGCAGAAATGAGTGGCTGACTTCATTGCGTTGCATTGGTGGAGTGAGACGGCCGGCTTTAGGGAATTCGGTAAAAATATATCACCATTTTCTTAGTGATCAGAGGTTAATACTCAATTGCTTCTAATAATCTATATGCATGCTTTTGTAATTGAAAGAAATGATATATAGATTTTTGTTTAGATCTAGCTAGCTAGGTTTAGAAAGATAATATTAGTTTGCTTAATTTCAGAGAATGGGTAAGTACTCATAGTTCACTTCAATATATTCTTGCTTAACATTATTATATCATGAATACGTGGCTAGCTAGCTACCTACGTAATATATATAAATGTCATATGTAAGTATAGCTAATCTGATTTGCTATATAGTAACGCTAATAATCGTTTTTGACACTCATTTGTTACATGTGTATCGTAGATGGACCGAAGCTAGATGTACATTGAGAACCGTGTGAATAAAGAGTACATTAATGGCATGTCTGCTTTTAGAGGAGCGGCCAAGCTGAATATGTTGAACAAGGGGATGGATTATATGTACTATCTATGCATTGATTGTGATAATCTAAAGATATTTAGCAACTCAGCGCAGATCGAAGCTCACTTGATTCGAAGGGGTTTCAGAAAGGGGTACAAATGTTGAACCAGTCACAGTGAAAAGAAGAGTACACAACAAGGTAGTTATGACATCGTCAAGAGATACAAAGATATGTCAGTTGTAGACTGTGCTTTCGAGCATGAGAATAGGTCGCAGGATGACAATCTGGATCAAATGCTATATGATGCAAAAGAGAACTATAGTGAGAGAGAGTTTGGTAAATTCGAGGGCTTGATAGAGGACTCGGAGAAACCTTTGTTCCCAGGCTGTAAGCCACAATACACGAGGTTGTCATCAGTTCTAGAACTGTTAAAATTGAAGGCAAGCAATAGTTAGTCTGACAAGAGCCACGTTCCGATGATGTTACTCATCAACAGATGTTCCTTGTGCATACGAGCAGTAGGTACATGCTGATGAAACTAAGAATAGGTACTAACATGAAATCAAGCATAGCTTTGGCTCCCCAGATTCCTTCAGCTTGTCAGCATGCCTTGCAACACTTTGCAAGAAGAGCATATGCCTAATGGTTTTCTCCAGTAGTGCATTAATGCTACACTTTTCAATCAAACAGAAAAAAATAAGTATTGAAATTAAATGGATTAAAATTTGCATAGCTTTCATCTAAAAGCCAAGGACTCAATGTAGGTCTCTCTGGGTTGAGAGCTGTTACCTTTGCGCTGTTAGGTACTATTTCACGAAGCTCTTTTATACGGTCTTGAATCATTTGGCAATCTTTGGGCCTCGGTCTGGGATTCTCGTGCAGACAGTCCCTGTGTGCAGATTCAGTAGGCACGGAGACGGAGCAGAGCAGATCCGCGAGAAATCACCATGGATTCAAGTAAGAAATGAGGAATGCACAATTGCATAGAGCTATGAAACACTTCACACTTGAGCAGCTGGAATATCCAAAGAAAAAAAGCAAACAAAGCACCATCACTCCATCAGATTTAGACATCAGTGACCTATGGGCAAACATCCCCAACAAAAAATTAAACCAACCTGCACTGCGGCCGCCGGCCGGGCGGAGTCACGGAGGTTGGAGGGAGACAAGCTGACGAGACGAGGGAGAGCCGGAGAGGGACTTCGCTGCGGGCCTACGGCGGTGCGGCCGCTACCGATTGCTGGACCCGGACTGAGTCTGAGGAAGGAGCGGCAGGCCAAGTGAGGAGCTGGCAGGCGGCCTGCCGCAGTGCCGCCAGCCGCCCAGCGCGCCAACCGCCAGCGCCCGGGCGCGGGATCTGAGAGACAGAGAGAGTTAGGGTTGAGGAGCCGAAGACGATGCGGGCGTGAGGAATCAGCGCGAGAGGGACTGAGTGTCTGAGCCGACTCGAGACGGCGTCGCGGCGAGAAATCAGCGCGACACATGAGTGGCGGAGTGGACCACTGGGCCGTTTGGGCATGGGAGGCCGGAGGCGCACCGCGCAGTGGGCCGTTCGGCACGTGGGAGGTTTCGGTCCGCCCGAGCTCCGTTTTTTACTTCAAATTCTGTAATTTAAACCTAATTACTAATATATATATATATATATATATATAATATAGCAGATTTTTTGCAAAAAAATTTTAGGTATTCAGCTGAATACCCATGAATTACTGTAGATCCGCCCCCACCAGCCTGCTGCCCACCCCACACAAACGGAGCCTAAATCATGAACGATAACATCCACACACATGCATGCTCATATATGGAAGCCAATCTCAAAGGATCAGTAGTACTAGCATTTGACCTTTGGCTAATGTGTGTACAGGATGACAAACTACATATTAAATATAGATGATAGATATGGAAGGTATAGAAACAAAACAAACAACATCAACACAGCTTTTATTGATCTGCAGAACAAGAGCTGCACTCATTACTACAACAATGCAGACACCAACACTAACAAACATGCATTACAGTGCTCAAGAAGCAAACTAAAACAAGTGTTGCACAGGTCGACAAGCAAACCAGGGAAGAAGCTATCTCCACAATCAGGCATGCACCGTTTGCATGTGTGTCAAACAATGTCGTCCCCGGTGGTGGCCATCGCCGGTGTCGGACCGGCAGCCCCCTTGTCTCCTTCGTCAGGCAGCTCCGTCCTCTGCATCCGCTCCCCCAAGGTCTCCATCCCCATGTACGACAGGAGCAGCCAGACGTAGGTGAGGTACTCCCCGCCATTGCCCATGCTCTTGGCGTGCAGGTAACCTCTGCACCTGCCGGCAGAGAAGCAGAGCATCTCCACCCACACGCCCTCGATCACCTTCCACTTCTTCTCCTCACCTAAATCCATCAGCTTTTCGGCGATTTGCCAAGCATCACGAACGAAAACTGAATCTTTTGCACCCTTCACCTTCTGGATTATCTTCTGCGCGAGCTTTCCCTCGTCCGGTTCCGGCTTCTCGTCGGACATCATGCGCAAGAGTTCGCCGTTGGCATCTTTGAACAGACTACTCCTGGCGCCGGCCATCAGCATCTCCGGGTTGACGAACAGCAGGTACGCCATGTAGTTGGACATCTCCCTACAGCGACGGGCGGTTTCGTTTTCAGAAGACGCGCCGGACCTGTCGTAGAAGCAGAAATCCGTGGCGAGGTGCCAGAGGAGGACGCTCTCGTCGAACGGCCTCGTCAGGCTCCACTCCAACTCCATGTCCTTGCTGCATTTCTCGAGCCGGAGAGTCCACTGGCCCCGGAAGTCGTTGAACGCTCTGTAACTGGTGATGTCCGTTATGCATTTTTCCCACCCTTCTCTGATATGGCCATGGACGAGCTCGGTGATGTCGCCGGACGACTTGCACGGCTTCATGAGCGTCTTGAGCTTCTTGTTGCGGACAAAGTAACCTATCAGGTTATACTGGGCAACTTGGTCAGGCCATGATTGCCCATAGATCCATGCAGAACAGCGTGGAAAATTCTTTACAACTAGTGCAATGTACTCCAGAGCAGCAGTACAACACAATAAGGTATACGTAACCTTGACATCAGTGTCGTTATAAGCTTCTCTGTGGCTCTTGTGAAAGCGCGCGATGGCTGGAAATGTTAGGCTTATAATCACCGTCCGTAAGAACCAACCGCAGCAACTTTTGCGACTCCAGTGTCTCCGTTCGAAGATGCACTTTACACCTTTGAACACTTCTTCCTTGGTGTAGAATCGATCGAACGTTTTAGAGAGCCCGGATTTTAACCGACGATGCGCTTCATCTTGCTTACGCACCATATATTTTAGGTTTTTAAGCCGAACAGAATATGGATATGCCAGGTCTACGAACAGTTTATAGGGCTTGCCTTCCACTTCGTGGTGAGGTGGTTTATTAGACTGGCCGGCCCGAATGTAGTCCCTTGCATCTTTTATGTATTTGTCAAGTGAATTGATGCCGCTAGTTTCGTCTGAACTGGAAGTCTTGACGACGCTATTGATGCTAGCATTCATGAGAGCCCATGGCTTCTCGAAGCATTTCAGAATCCCTGGGACGAACAACAAAATTGCTGCTTGCAGCAATCTCTTGTCCCCTGACCATGACTTGCGAAGCACGTAGATGGCTACCGTGACCTGATATGTTCCACGCCAGTAAGTATGTATACACAGCATATAGATCGAGCCCGCTTTTTTTTAAAAAAAACAAACAAAAGAATTTCTACAACTTACTGAATGCAAATGGTCCTTTAGCGGTGAAAATTTTAACAAATTATATCCCACGACATATATGGTGATTTCGATACAAGTAGCGCCTCCTTTACGTACATTTTGCTTGTCATTTCAGAGACATCGATATGCACGGTCTGCAGCACTTATATTTAACTATTACCTTTTCAAATTATTTGTTAGTGACAAGTATATAAAAACATAATGGTTTGTAAGTACTTTTGATAATAAATCTCCTGTTATCACTTCTATATGATAAATCTAACTGCTTTTATGTATGTTAGTGGTTAAAGTTTTAAATTTTTGACCGGACATGTTCTAAAACAAAATCTATTTTAGAACAAAGGAATATATGTTAACCCTAGAATTCTCCAATATATTGGCCGTTCTCACAGTAACGGACTAACCTGAGACACAGCGGTTAGGACATGCCGCCTCCACAGCTCATTGTCTTCGATGTTGTAGGCAGTTATGCCATCCTGCCCACCAAGGTGCAACAGGAGGACGGGCGCCCACAGCGCCTCCAAACTAGCGCTCCGGCGGTGTGTGGAGATCCATTCCTGCGTCTTGTGGCGATTGAAGAGGGTGGCGAGGGCGTATATGGCTACAGCGTCGCTGCCTAGGTAGGCGAGCCAGGTTAAGAACTTGAACCAGGCTGGGGTACGGCGCTTACGGAAGGCAGCAACGATGAACAGAAAGTACTGGAGGAAGAGGCTGGCCAGCGCTAGAACGCGTAGCTGCCACTCGTCCCACCATTGCACTGCCTCTGAGAAACCCATTCTAGATCACCTCTCTCTCAAATTCCCAGGAACCAGCCTCCTCCGTTCTTCTCTTTAAATACCACTCCTCCGTCCACTCGTCCTCCGTTCAAAAATAATCAAATATATACTGTGATAGTATTTTATAAGATAAATCCAATAATACTATTTTATATAATCAATTTATATATTTTAATATATATTAATGACTAAAGTTTAAAGTTTTGGTCGTGCGGAATCTATAGCCAGCTATATTTTGGAAGAGAGAGTACAAATTATTAGTTGTTACTTATGCTAGTTAATTTTTCTCTCTAACTAGCTGAATGCCCGTGCGTTGCTACGGATTTAAAAAAAATAGAACATATTTGTATGCACGTTTTAACAAATTTTACCACCCGTTAGTTTTAGAATATGTAGTTTGATAAAATTTTAAAATCCGTAGCAACGCACGGACATTCAGCTAGTATTACGGTGCAGAGAGAGTAGCATTGGAATTGACATGTCATCGTTTTTGTTCTCACTTAACAAAGCAGAAGAAAAACACATGCCATTAATGAAACGGTAACTTCACTAATCTGAATAACCATCCTCCCATCTCACTATCTTTTACAAACGAAAACCGGGGCCGAACCGGCCTGGTGCCAACGCCCCCGGGTCCATGCCGACACATGCACCACACCGACTCCAGCCAACTCCAAGCGCCAAAGCTTCGGAGCCAGCCAGCCCCCTACCGCACCCGCTTGCCGTCCCGTTGTTTCCATCCCGTTGACCCCCTTCCGCTCCGCTCCCCCCACCCAGTGGCGGAACCAGGATTTGGTTACGCCCCGAGCTGAACTCTAACAACCTAAAACTAACGCCAATCTATACCCATGCCACGATATAACAAAAGTATATCATAATTGGCTAATTGCATTACTGATATAAAACTTGAGTTCAATACTAAACATAATAAAAAAACATGGCATCATAACAAAATATAAAAAAATGTAACATAATAGAGATACAATTTGAGTACCTAAATTACGAAGATTTGCTCTCTATCCTATCCTGTCATTTCTTCATTGATAGTTGGACATGAACCAGAACCTGTAAAGACAACATGAGAGTAAATCAAACAGTGTATGAATAAGTACGAACAACACGAAGTTTACATTTATAAGAAGCTAACTTACCACTAGCACGAGATAATTATTTCTTACGTGATCTCATCCCTTCAACACAAGAATTATTTTGATACGTATTACTAACTCCTGTTTCTGGTGTTTCGTTCCATTGTGCTTCTGTTGAAAAATAAGATGACAATGTCTTCGTCCGCTTCATTTTGTATTGACTAATAACTCCTAGTTTCCTACAGCGAAATTTCAGATATTTTTTAAAGCATAAAACACTAATATTTTTCAGTTTTTGAGACAAGAATGATATCAATTATCACACATTCCATGGCAAATTGGCAATCAGAATTTTTAGTTTTGCACGGAAAATATCACACATTGTCACATTCCATGGAAAATATCACATTTCAACATATTAGCTAGAAGCCTAGAAATCTAGAATCAATCATCAGTTATTCAGTTCATCACATTCCATGGCAATGGCAATCAGAATTTCAGTTTTGCACAATGTCTCACCGAGAGTTTTCCACACTCCACACTCCACAGGCAGGCACTGGAAGCAGGCTGTAGGAGGCCAGGAGGCAGGAGCCGAACAGGAGGGGGCGAGTGGGCGATGTCGGGTCGCCGGCGCTGGCCGGGAGGTGGGCGGCGGTGCGGCGCAGTCCAGGAGGAGCCGAGGAGGGGCGTTGCCGGGATTTGAGTCTCTGAGACGAGGCGGAGCCGCGGAGGCGACGAGGCGGAGGGCCGACGCGACGAGGCGGCAGTCGGCGGAGATCCAAGGCAGAGGGCAAACGCGACGAGGCGGCGGTCGGCGGAGGGCGGACGCGACGAGGCGGCGGTCGGCGGAGATCCGAGGTGGAGGCGGCGGTCGGCGGAGATCCGAGGCGGAGGCGGCGGTCGACGGAGATCCGAGGCGGAGGCGACGAGTCGGCGGAGATCTGAGACGGAGGCGACGAGGCAGCGGTCGGCGGACGAGGCGGAGGGCGGCGGCGACGAGGCGGAGGGCGGAGCCGCGGAGGCGACGAGGCGGCCGACGCCCGACGAGGCGAAGGGCGGAGCCGCGGAGGCGACGAGGCGGCGGATGAGGCGGAGCTGGCGACGAGCGAGCGGTGCGGCGTCGCCTTTCGCGCGTGCGCCTGTGCGGAGTCTGCGGCTGCTGCTGGCTAGGGTTTGCGGGTTGCGGCGGCAGCGCGGAGATGGGCGCGTGAGTGGGCCGAGAGTGAGGCGGAGACGGCCGCGTGAGCGGGCTGCGCGTGAGGCCGAGCGCGCTGCGTGTGAGTGGGCCGCACGGAGACGGGCCACATGGCTACCTGGGCTGAATTATAGCAAAAATACCCCGAGCTGACCTGGGCTATACATTGATAATTTGTTCACGCCCCGGGCTCTAGCCTACCTTGCCGGGGGCCCAATTCCGCCCCTGCCCCCACCCTACCGAACCCCACCAACCCACCATGCGACGCCGCCCTCTCTGCTTCTCGTTTCCGCTCCACGCCGCGCCACCCGATTGCCCGCCCACCTAACCTCCTCCTGCGATCTCAGCCCCCCAGCGAGGCCCAGATCTGGTTGCCACTTGCTCGTGTGCGAGGCTGGTCGATCGATGGTGTCCGCCGCGGCGCAAGCGGGCGTGCTCGCGGCCTGCGTGGTGCTGTTCGTCCCCCACAGGGCTCGTGGGCTGGCACCTCAGCCGCAACAAGGTGCTTTTCTTCTCTGGCGCGCTCTTCGTCTCCCTCACCATCGGCGTCCACCTCTCCCCGTATCTCCCCTCCCTGCCCCACCTCCTCGCCTCCTCCTTCGTCCCCACCCCGCGCCGTCGTCCTCTTCATGCATTCCGTTCCTGCACCGCGTGTCATGGGCGAACGCCGACGCCGGGGGAGCAGAAGGTAGCGGTGTGGTAGGAGGGGCACGGGGCGTGGGGAGGTGAAGCGGAGAGAGAGCGGAGCAGGAGGGGAGGGAGGCCAGAGAGGCCGGGTAGAAGAAGAGGTGGGAGATGGTAACTGTTGGTGGAAGTGGAGAGGAGGGGTAGTTAAATATGAGAGAGAGTGAGAGGTATGTTAGATATATGGTCAAGATTTCAGTATTCAGATCGGACGGTTGAAAAGGAAGGAAGGAGAATACACCAACCACCAACTCAAACTTATTAAATAGTAAAGACTACTACGAATTATTAGTTGTTATTTACTCAAGCACGTTCTAGCCAAAGAGCGACCACAGACTAGAGATGGCAATGGGTACCCGATACCCGAATACCCGACGGGTTTTACCCGATAAAGAGACGGGTATGGAAAATTTTAAGTACCCATGGGTACGTTATTGGGCGAAATCCTCTACCCGCCGGGTAGGCGGGTGCGGGTGTGGGTATATACTACCCATACCCGCCTACCCGCGGGTAATGAATACCCGCATTAGACAACTAGACATCCCACTCAAATGTTAATTTTATTATCTACTTGTTGTTGATTGTTTATTTGTTTGTCATATGTTGATATGGTCATGTCAAGTATGTTTATATGATGTACTAATTTTGATCATTAGATGCTTTTGTGCTTGGCATGTATGATTAATGAATGTCTAAATTGATGATATTCTTATGTGTTGAACCGGGTATGCTTGCGGGTACGGGTTACCCGTCGGGTAGTAATACCCGCGCGGGTACGGGTATGGGTAAATTTTCCTACCCGCGTGCGGATACGGGTAACCCAACGGGTAAATTTACACCTAGCGGGTACGGGTATGGAATGGCAATACCCGATGGGTATTTACCCGTTGCCATCTCTACCACAGACGCGGACACCTTAGGCCATGGCCGGCGCAAGCGACAATGGCTCCACGCGATTGTGGACGCCTACTGGTATTCGTTCGTATTCACTGGCATTGCGCCCCAGCTGAGGTCGGATTGAGATCCTCTGCCTTCAAAGTCACTGACTTTGGGTCACTGACGCGTGGGCCCTACGAGCCATGGGGCCCACACGTCAGTGACCCAAAGTCAGTGACTTTGAAGGCAGAGGATTCGCATCCGCTGAGGTCACCCCCCGGCTCCAGTGCCACTGGGATGCTCTTGCTAGCAACGAGCACAAAGTCGTTTTCTATGATTTCTAGGGAATCACATGGCTCCTTGACTATGCAGCCTTGGGACAATCCATGCGTACATGCCGACAGGACGCGCCGTACCGAGCCAAGGATTTTTTTTCTTCGTGTTGTCATTGTCATTCATGCATGGCTTTGTTTTGTTTTATAAGACTTTGACCACAACGAGAGACTTTGAATAGATTGTTTTCAATTAATACATGTTCACCCCTAATGGACAAGCCCCAGCTGGATGCTGGATCCACGCTCCATTCGTTGCACATCCCAGCCGGATACTTTGAAACTTCATTGCATCTACAAGATGCCAATATGCACCAAACCGTGAGAAATATGTACATGATTAACAACTTGGTCAATATCCCAAAGAGGAGTATATTGTTAACTCCCCTTTCTTCCCGGCTGATGCATGTTTCCCACATAGGACACCACCGAAAATAATATTTATGTATGTGCACAACATAATTGACAGAGCCTAACATTGGAGTAGGTTCAGCAAACAACTTTCAATCTCAGTGAATTCAATTATGCAAAATTGCACGTCTAAGCAGCATAATGCGAATATCCTTACCATGGCTAGAAACTAACTTCAGTTCAAGCAAGCTCAAAGGGAAAAGGAACAAATTTCACACGATCAGCAATACAACTAGATATCACAAGAAAATATCACAAGATATTTGAAGGGCAACGTTTTACATAGATCAGGATTTCAGTCTCTGTCACATTCAGATGTCAATAGTCCACTCAAAATATCAACAATGATCTAAAAATTTCAAATCCAAGCTGTGCAGGTCACTTGCACAGCGCTACATGACATTTTGGACTGAGGATGGATTGTCTGTCGAAAAGCTTGCCCATACATGGCGCCAAGTTATCTAACCACAAAAGTCATGGTCTACGATTCGAACAGGCCAAAGAGGCAGCCTGCAACGATTCAACTCTGTTGGAAATCATGATCTCCTACCGTGTTTAGTGTTTCCTTGTATAGCTATTTACCTTGTATAGGTTTCTTGCTATGTATAGCTTCCGCCATGTATACTATGGGCCTGTTTGGCAGAGCTCCACCAGCTCCAGATCCACCTAGATCCACTGGATCCACCCAGATCCATCGTGGAGCAGCTCCACCGTGGATCTGGGTTTCATCCAAGTGTTTGGTACAGCTCCACCACGAATCTGGACTAATATACAATATAAAAACATATTCAGGGGGCACAATGAAAAATGAAATAAATAAATAAAAGTTTCTTCTTCCTCGGTTCGCACGGGAACCATGCAGCACGCGGCGACGGCCACGGCCGGACGCGGGCACGCGGCCACGGCCGGGCACGGCAGCCAGGCGTGGGCACGCGGCCACGCAGCCACGGCGCAGGCTGGGGGCGGCCGCGGGCGCGGTGGCTGGGGGCGGCCGGGGTGGACGCGATGGTCAGCCGCGGTGGCTGGGGGCGGCTCGCCGGCCGCTGTGGTGGCGGTGCTCGCCGGCCGCAGTGGAGGCGAGGACGGTCGTGATGGGGACGACGGACACAGTACGGGCGAGGAAGAAGCGAAATAGAACAAAACGAACCGTTTTTTGTGTAATCAGTGGCATGGTGGGTAATTTCCCCCAACTCCATCAAACTTGAGTTTGGTGGAGCACCCCTTGAGGTGCTCCATGAATTTGGTGGATCTGGGGGCAGATCCACTGTTTTCGTGGAGCAGATCTATGGTGGAGCTGCTGGAGCTAGAAGTATTTAGCTGGGAAAATTGAATTTGGATCTATTTTTCTTGGATCTGGAGCTGGTGGAGCTCTGCCAAACAGGCCCTATATATATCAATAATAGAACATGCACTGTGATTGCGTGTGGCATTCCTTTTCTACTCCCTTCTCTCTCGTTCTCCTCATTCACATGGTATCAGAGCGGGTCTAACTTCCGCACCTGCAGTTCTCTTTCTTCGCCATCGCCGGTCGCCATGAGCACCACCGCCTCGTCGGGTTCAGGCACCACGCCGCCCCTCACCTCCTCTCCATCCACCGTTGTCGCATCGGACGCCATGTCTTCTGTCACCAACGTGGCAAGCGTAAAAACGCATGTGATGATCATGCTCGACGTCAACGGCTCCAACTTTTCCCAATGGAGCACCCTCTTCACTGTCTTCATCGGGAAGTACGGCCTGATGGGCTTCACCGACGGCACCACCGATCCCGACCTCGACGAGCTACACCGAAGACAAGATTTCGCCGTCCGTTCGTGGATCTACAGGTCCATTTGTGAAGACATATTCGAGATCATCGTCGAGAAAGATCAGACCGCACGGAAAGCCTGGGTCACCATCGACGATCTCTTCAACGACAACAAGGAGAGCAGGGCTGTCTTCCTCGAGGCAGAATTCCGCTCCATCGTACAAGGAGACATGTCCGTGCACAACTACTACCGCAAGCTGAAGAAGACGGCTGATGCTCTGCGCGAAGTTGGCCAACCCGTCTCCGACAAGGCTCTCGTCCTCAACACCCTACGAGGTCTGAATCCGCGCTTCGAGTCGACTTCTCAACTGATTCCCTTGCTAGATCCTTTTCCCAATTTCCTGCGTACAAGATCCATCTTGGCTATGGCCGAGACCAAGGCCACCAACCAGTCCGCGGTGGCAGCTGGAACAGCTCTCCTTTCTTCTACCGACTCCAACATGCAGTCGGGCTCGCAACCTGCCAATGGGAAATCCTTCGGAGGAGGGAAGAAGTGGAAGTCGAACAAGAAGGGAAACGGCCACGACAGCTACAACAACCACGGCAACAGCAGCTACAACAACCACGGCAACGACAGAGGCGGCAGCAACGCCGCCATTGGCGGCTTTGGCAACAACTGGCGCACAGCCTTCCCTGGTGGAGGGCCGTGGTTCTGCTTCGCGCCGTGGGCCGGGCCTCCACCCTCGTGGTCGCCTAGCTGGGGCGCCCCCTAGCGTGTTGGATCGGTTGGCATTCTTGGGTCACATCCAAATGCTCCGCATCAATAGGCCTTCACCGCGTTCGCTCCAGCCCTATCGGCGCCTCCCGCAAGCCCTTTTGGTGGATCGCCAGCAACCTCATGGGATCCAGCCGGCCTCGTCACTGCGCTAAACACGATGACTCTACAGCCGTCTGGTGGATCTGATGGTGACTGTGTGATGGATTCCGGAGCCTCTTACCATATGTCCTCTAATCCCGGTATACTAGTCTCTTCCAAACCCTATCGTCTTCCTTCCTTTGTTACGGTCGGCAATGGTTCATGTCTTCCCATATCATACACTGGTCATGCCTCTCTTTCAGTTCCTAACCATACTTTCAACTTAAATGATGTTCTAATTGTTCCTCACATCATCAAAAATCTCCTTTCTGTCAACAAATTCACCCGTGATAACCTCTATTCTGTTACGTTTGACCCGTTTGGTTTTTCTATCAAGGACCTTCACTCCAGGACCGAGACACTTCGCTGCAATAGTGAGGGGGACCTCTACACCTTCCGACCTTCAGCACGTACCACGCCGACCACCTTCCTCGCATCAGCCTCCACCGATCTGTGGCACCGTCATCTCGGGCACCCTAGCTCCCTCCCTCATGTTCCACAAATCTCTCGATGTAATAAACTGAGCCAATCTCCTTGTCATGCTTGTCAGCTAGGAAAACATGTTCGGCTCCCTTTTGATCGTTCCACTTCCTCCACCTTTAAACCTTTTGAATTGTTGCTGTTGTAGGGGTGACCCCCACCTAAGCCTAGCCGACCTGTTAGAAGGTTGTAAGGCCCAAAATGGGACATGTGTAATGACGTAAATACCCCTGAGAGGGATACTTGAGTGTAAGGGTATAATTGTAAAGCACTCCCCATGTGGATATATATATACGATACAAGCCATGGGAAAACCCTAAGATTTGCTCACCTAACTCTCCACTACCATACTCTCTCTCTCTCTCTCTCTGTTTGGTCTATAGCCAATTCTTGTTTAGAATTGCTTGGTTTTCCTGGTTTTACGTAATTTAGATCTAAATGATTTTCAAGTGTCTTGGAGGATGAATCTAGAGGGGTGATGTATGAATAGTTGTATATAACTTTCTAATCCTTCCAACAAGCTCGAGATCACTAAATTATGTTGGATAGATTGTAAGATATGGTCTTTAGAATTCTGCTATCGATATCGCGGTTGTTGATGGTTTAAGCATTTAATAATATTGAATTAGGTCTGGTCAATAACTAGAGAGATGTATATAATTTCATTATCTTGTATGAAGTCCTAGATCATTAAATTTGAATAGGTACATTACAAGTTATGGTTCTGGAAACCTGTCATATCAAGGTCAGTATATGGTTTACAGTATTACTAAAATTTATGTTTACTATCATGTTAAATGATTATTCTTAAAATCTAGTTATTAGTAATGCTTACTTATTGGTTAAAAATTGATAGCAATAGTAGTTGTAGTTGACATCTTGAGTTTTTGTTAAGTCAGAGTATTACACCACCCATCTAGTTACTTGGTTGGCAAGTTCATTAAGAAACTTAGTTTTGCTTGGATTTGACCCTTATGAGTGATTTCTTGATCCGAGTGTTTTTAGCTCAACTTCTTTGGTGTTATTTGTTATTATGACATGTGAAAACACATTTAAAACCATCTTAACCATCATCCATCTACGAGAAAGTCATATTCACCCTTTTTTGTGTTTGCCTTTTTTGATGCAACATTCCTTCAAATGAAAAAGGTCAGAACTTTAGTAATGATTTTTTATCGTTGATTGAAATATATTCCTAACATCTTAAAGAAGGTGTATATCATATGATTCATATCTCAAGTAATTTGGAGTTTTAGTTTGAGAGCTAACTCAATTTTAAGTTTTTGTCTGATTTTAGTGCAGTAAAGCTTCACAAACCAAAGGATCTCAATTGTATTAAAAAATTTCAAGATTTTTGGTTGGGATAGATTCTTAAGATCTTGATCTAGTATTAGTTCAAGTTTAACTCTTTTAGATCTATAAATCAAAAGTTTCATGAATTTTTGAATTTGAAATTGTAATATTTTTCACTGTTCACATGCTGAAATTACTTAGCACCGAGATTTTTCGGAATTTTGAGTTCTTGATCTTCATAATTTCTCGTAACTATTAAAATAAAGAATAAAAATTTTAAAAACACCATTCACCGTACTTTGTTGCCATACTGGTACTTATACCTTTTTCATAAGAAACGAACACTACCTTTATAGCACACTTTATTCCATAGACCAGAGTACTTCAAGTGCCAATCGGTGCATCGCAAGGCCGCAGCCTTTCTCATTTGTGAACATCGTATTTTTGCACTCATAACTGTGCTGTTTATGTCCGACACAGTGAAGGACAGCATCGAAGAACAAACTCACAGGGAAAATTTCAGAGAAAGAATATCCCCGACTTTCTGAGACGATGCTTGACGCGTACGTCCAGACCCCGGACTGAAAGCTGGGCGCAGGCATGGCGGTATCCAGCCCTGCCGTTTTTGTACTGGAATGGAACTGCGCCGCCCGAGGCACGTCCCGGCGCAGCAGGATTGCCCACCGGAGCATCCCTCCCTGTGGAAAATTATGCAGGACCCCGTCGTGCAGGAACTCAGTTTCTCTAAGGCCCTGTTTGGAATGCGGAAATTTTTTCCGATTCCTGCGGGAATTGAACTGTTTCCTGCAAAATTCCTGTGAAATTCCTCTGTTCCAAACAGGCCCTAAAAAATATTTTTTACTGTTTTGTACAGTAGCAAATCAATAAAAGAAATTTTTACTGTTTTGCTACAGTAGAAACCAGTAAAAATATTTTTTTAAATTGATTAAAACAGTAAAAATAATTTTTTTATTCCTTGCATGCCACGTGTCAGCGGCTAGTTCGCTCGTGACACAGAAGCGTTTGTGCCACCGTTGCACAATAGATTTTCTCTGCCGCGGGAGGCTCTGCCACACTCGTGACTCACCAACCACAGCGAGGGCTTGTAAATGAAGCGAATATTTTCCGTTCGTCCGTTTTAATTGGAATATAATTCAAAGTAAAATTTTGGATATCCGAAGGTTTTATCGGATATACAAACGGGATCGGACATTTTTTTGTCGTATACAAAAACGGATTCGAAAAAAACATTATCCGATGGAACTATTCGGAAAAGGCCGCTTCTCCCTTGCCCATGCGTCGCTTGTCTCGAGCCATGGATGTTGCCGGCCGACTGGAGCGGGAGGCGCGAGTGGCCTCAGGGCTCAGCCCCTCACGCGCGGCAGTTTGTTTTCATCTATACGGTTTCTAATACACACTTTTAATTATTACTTTTTCTAACTATATATTAGTAAAAGTTATTAAAAATATAATAATATCAAAATATTTTTAATGAAAAATCTGGTGATAACATTTGCTAATGACAAATTCAAATAGTTCTTTTCATATTAATAACCAAGTTTTAAAAAATTTACTGCACTATTCTAAAATGTTATCTAGAAAAGAACGGAGGTAGTATATATCCCGTCTAGGTCCTAGTCCAGGATGGTGTAGGACCGAAATGGCGACAGAGGGGGGATGAATGTTGATCACAAAAAAATCGTCCCGCACAAGTACTCAAAAAGCTCAGTTCTCCGATAGCTATAGAAGCTATGAAACACTTGGAAAGAAGCTAACCGGAGAAAAGAGAAAAAGAAAGAACTAGAACTCGGCTGCAAGATAAGAAGTACAGGGCATGTGCCTGACCCCAAAAGAATTGCTCCCAACCGAAAGCTGCAGTTGCAAATTAGTTGGTACAGCAACCAAGCACAGGAACCGAGTATGACTACCGAAAATAACAATGGACACAAAAAAAAATGCTAGCCGAATGAAGAATTCCTGCTGGCCGAAAGTATCAGAAGGCAGCTAACAACAAGTACTCTGTTCATTAATTTCTCCTTCTTTACTGCCGAGAGAAACAAGAAGCAATATCCTGTGATATTGGCTACCAAAGCACTAAAAGACGAAAAAAAGCAATCGTCTTTTAGTAGAAGGAGGAAAACAGGAAGAGAAGTTTGCTGCCAAATCAAACAATAAGAACAGAGAAGCTAGCTACTGAAATTGAACTGCACGAGAGACAAACTTTAGTAACCAAAACCGAGAACAACCTTCACACCACCGAACCAAAGAGAAGATCAAATAGATTTTTCACTGCAGGCCAAGGAAAACTGAAAGCTAAAGCACCAAACATGTAGGGACAGCAAAACAGCAAGTAGAACTCCTCTGGACGAAACCCACTAAAGCAAAAGAGATAAACTTGAGGCTATTGCTGGACGAATTCTTCAATCATCCGAGACTGTTGAAGAACCAAAGTGCTGCCACTTTTACCAAACATTAAGACTGCTGGTCGAATGGCAAACATGCAGCACCATGGGAGAACAAATCCTGGGCAAGATTTAACCCACCAACTCCATTCATGGATGAAAGGAAAACAAGATTACAAAACAAAGAGAACCAAATAAGAACATCTTCTTGCCAAGAAATCAAGCCATCTCAACACAACTTATAAAAGCGATACGGAGACATGAATGATTAAAATAGAGGAATAATTACATAGTTGTTCAGCTCATCTCTCTCAATCTCCCACTAACAAGTCCCCATACATGCTTGAGAATCAAGAACTCATAGCACACATGCATAGGACACACACCCACTCTCTCAACTACTAAAGCACAAAGCAAAAAACCCTAAAACCCCTCTCCAAGTCTTGCTAACAACCAGGAAACTCACTCCTATTTATAGCATTCCTTGATGGGTTTACACTTTGCTTTGCCCATTTTACCCCTCCATGCTTTGCCCGCTAACCCGCTTCCTTTTGCAGCCTCGCGCTTTTACCGAAACGCCCATGCTGCACCTTCCGAGAAGCTTCCGTGTTCCTTGTCTCGCACGCCTCGCAATCACCTCGAGTCCACGTCGTCTTCGACACATCCCGACTGTTCTGACCTTAGCGCCACCTGCGCCTAGTCCAGTCCTCCGTGTCTCGCCACGACTCCACTCGACGTCCTGTAGCCATCACAGACAAAAACCACATCGCATAGCACGGCACAAAGCATATAAACATGATTAGTACCAACAAATCCTACTCAAGCGAGAAATGGCCCAAATGATCAACTGGGAAGACGACCATGCGTCAAATCTGTCTAATCATAACCCGACCTCGCCAAAAGCCAAAATGACACGAATCACTCAAACCAAACTTACTCTAACCAAACCACGTGTCAATTACTCATCACCAACATGGGATTAAGACCACATGGTCTCTCAGATGGAAGACCTCCTCGCCTCTTTGCCTCGGCCCGCATCGTACTCCCGTCATTATGCTTGCCCTACTACACCATTTATGCCCTCGGTTTTGCGCAGTGCTCGGCCTGCGTTGCACCCGTCGCCACGACTGGTCTGGCATCGCACGCAGTTTTTGCATTGTGCCACTCACGGCCGAATTTGGTCTGCGTTGCAACCGAACAATTGTAAGTTACAAAAATATCAAATCTTCAAATTTTTTAAATCTTGTGCAATGTTCAGTTGCTCTACTTTTTGTTTGATCTAGTTAGTAACAATTTCAGAATTTCTATCGTAAATGTAGATTTGTAGAGTACTAAAATATAAAGGATTTCTATTTACTTATGGACCATTTATTGTCTTTATCTAAATATTGTGGTCAAGGATACGATGAGGTAGTAACACGAAAGGGGACATTAATGCTCTGGAAACAAATATCATGGAAGAGTCTCCTCCAATTAACTCTTATTACTGTTGTCAAGAAAAATGATGGTTGTATTTGGTTTCTTGATCACCTTAATAATTTGTTGAATGTTGTTGAGATTTCTTGTAAAAAGCATCATATGCTTAGAAAAGTTCAAGCCCAGCAACTTCTAGAAGCCTTAGAGTTAGGTGAAATTAAAAGTGGACAAGGCTTAAATCAAGAGATGTGTGAGATTGGATTAGGCGCAAAGATAGTAGATTGATTAACAGAGATAAGAGGTTACACATATATAGGCAAGGATGACCTAGGTTTATGGAAACAGAACCAGCGGTGATCCTTGCCTTATAGATATCAATCTATCTATCCTAACCGAATAGGTATTAGCTGTCTAACACGCCCCCGCAGTCGAAGCGGCAACCTTGGTGACGTTGAGACTGGATCTGAACTCATCGAAGACGGAACCGGGAAGCCCTTTGGTGAAGATGTCGGCGTACTGCGACGTGGTGGGTACGTGCAGGACCTTGGTGTCACCAATGGCGACACGCTCACGAACGAAGTGCAGATCAATCTCAATGTGCTTGGTGCGTTGGTGCTGAACGGGGTTGGTGGACATGTAGACCGTACTGATGTTGTCGCAGTAGACAAGTGTCGCACGGCGAAGAGGTGTATGAAGCTCAAGTAATAGCTGACATAACCAAGTGGCCTCAGCGACGGCATTGGCCACAGCACGATATTCCGCTTCGGCGCTGGAGCGGGACACTGTGGGTTGGCGCTTGGAGGACCACGAGACGAGGTTATCGCCCAGGAAGACTGCATAACCTGAGGTAGAGCGGCGCGTGTCTGGGCAACCAGCCCAATCAGCATCCGAGTAGACCACCAAGTCGAGCTGTGAAGACGGCCGAAGGACGAGTCCCAAATCCAGAGTGCCTCGAACATACCTGAGGATGCGCTTGAGAGCAGCAAGATGAGGTTGGCGAGGGTCATGCATGTGAAGACAAATCTGTTGAACGGCATAGGAGATATCTGGTCTGGTGAAGGTCAGATACTGTAAAGTGCCAGCTAAGCTGCGGAAATCACTGGGGTCCTGGACAGGAGCACCGGTGGCCGCAGGAACCTTCGGCTTAGTGTCAACAGGAGTACTGCAAGGTTTGCAATCAGCCATACCAGCCCGATCAAGAATGTCCAGCATATACTGTCGCTGAGAAAGGAGTAGGCTGTCACCGTGGCGCTGAACATGCATCCCGAGAAAATGATGAAGCGGTCCTAGATCCTTCATAGAGAACTCGAGTTGCAAAGCCTCAATGATACGCCGAAGCAGGGACGGCGAGGAGGCTGTGAGGACGATGTCATCGACATAAAGGAGCAGGTATACTGTATCAGATCCGCGGTTGTAGATGAACAGCGATGCATCAGACTTGGCCTTTGTGAAACCCAGAGTGAGAAGATGAGCAGCGAAGCGGCTATTCCAGGCCCGGGGCGCCTGTTTCAGTCCATAGAGGGATCTGTTCAGACGGCAAACGAAGTCAGGGCGAGCTGGGTCCTAAAATCCCGAAGGTTGTGAGCAATAGACCGTCTCGGAGAGCTTCCCATGAAGAAATGCATTTTTGACATCAAGCTGGTGAACAGGCCACTGTCGGGACAAGGCCAGGGTGAGCACAGTGCGTACTGTGGCCGGCTTGACAACCGGGTTGAAGGTTTCGCCGAAATCAACGCCAGGCCGCTGAGTAAAACCGTGAAGGACCCAGCGGGCCTTGTAGCGCTCCAGAGATCCGTTGGCCAGTAGCTTGTGCTTGAAGATCCATTTCCCGGAGACAACATTGGCGCCCGAGGGACGCGGCACCAAGTCCCAGGTGTGGTTGTGCAGCAGGGCAGCATACTCCTCTTCCATAGCTGCCCGCCAATTGGGGTCGGCGAGGGCACTACGGAAGGTCTTCGGGATCGGGGAGAGGGACGAGGTGTGATACAGGGCAGGAATGCGATATCCGGCCTTGCCACGAGTCGTCATGGTGTGCTGGTTTGTCACCGGAGGGATAGGGTCAGCACCTGCGGGTACTGTGGCAGTGGCGGGGATTGAAGCAGGAGACGATGCCGAGACTGCAGGGGCAGGGCCCGCTGTGTTGTCTGCGCTGGTCGACTGCGGTGCGGTGCGGCGGGAGTACACGAAGCGGAAGTCGCGCGCCGGAGATGTCGCGACCTGCTGGACAGCAGGTATAGCCGCACGGGGCTGTGCGGGCTGCAGGGTCGCCGTGGCCGCACGTGGCTGCAGGGTCGCCGTGGCCGCACGTGGCTGTGCAGAAGAGGGAGCGGTGTCGAGCTCCGCCCCCGCCGAGGGGAAGGAGGAGGTCGCTGGCAAACCTGCAGGATGTAAAACACGAGCCGGGCCTATGGGCAGCGGCACGACATTAGTAACTTCATCCAAAAAGGAGAGGTCCGCCGGAGTCTGAGAGGCAGACTGAGTCGCAAAGGGAAAACAATGTTCATCAAAGATGACATGCCGAGAAATGATGACCCTGTTGGAAGAGAGGTCAAGACACCGGTACCCTTTGTGATGATCAGAAAAGCCAAGGAAGATGCACAACGCGGAACGCGGAGCCAACTTATGGGCGGCAGTGGCGGAGAGGTTGGGATAGCAGGCGCAACCAAAGACACGAAGATGATCAAACGCAGGGGTGGAGCCGAAGAGAGCTTGGTGCGGTGTGGAGTTGTCAAGTGTCTTAGAGGGCAGGAGGTTGCGGAGGTAGGTGGCGTGGTGCAAGGCCTCGACCCAGTAGGAAGGCGGAATGGAAGCCTGAAAGAGCAAGGAGCGAATGACATTATTCAGAGAGCGAATCATACGTTCGGCCTTGCCGTTTTGAGCGGAGGTGTAGGGACATGACATCCGGAGGTGGACGCCACGGCTGAGGAAGAAAGTGCGGGCGCTAGAGTTGTCGAACTCGTGGCCATTGTCGCACTGAACTGCCTTAATGGTGGCGCCAAACTGGGTGGAGACATAAGCAAAAAAGGTAGAGAGAGTATAAAAGTGTCAGATTTGAGACGCAAAGGAAACGTCCAAACATAATGTGAGCAATCATCAACAATGACCAAGTAATATTTGTATCCAGAAATACTGGCAACAGGAGAGGTCCACAAGTCACAATGAACTAGATCAAAATTATGTGTTGCCCGGGACATAGAAATATGAAAAGGAAGACGAGTATGGCGACCAAGCTGACACGCATGACAAACCGAGCTGGTGTCTTTATTACAATGTGGAATCAAGGAGGCATGCATAAGACTGGAGAGGGCGTCGGGACCAGGATGACCGAGACGGCGATGCCACAGGGACGCGGAGGCGGAGGCATGAAGAGCACCCGCAGCAGGAAGGCGCAACGGGTAGAGGGGCCCGGAGCTATTGCACCTGACGATCTCGTTCCGAGACTGAAGATCCTTCACAGAACAACCAGACGAGTCAAATTCCACAGAGCAATTGTTGTCAGATGTGAATTGGCGAACGGAAATAAGATTCTTAATAAGGTTTGGAGAGACAAGGACATTATTAAGATGAAGGTGACCTGGGAGGGTGGTTGCGCCAGTGGAGGTAACAGGAAGAAGAGAACCGTTACCGACAACAATTGAAGAGGGAACAGGGTACCGAGGAGGAGAGGTGTGGGAAAGAGTACCGGCATCGGAAGTCATGTGTGACGTGGCCCCCGAATCGAAGTACCAGTCTTGTTGCGGCTGCTGTTGCAACGTCATGGTGTTGAAGGAGTGGGCGAGGTCCGACTGGTTCCATCCTGGGGCGGCCCAAGGGTTGAACCCCGGAGGCGGAGACGGTACCCAGGCGTTCTGTGCACCAGCGAGAAGAGCGTGAGGAGGCGTCGTCTGCTGGAATTGCGTCTGAACAGGAGTCTGCTGGGGCGGCCTGGTAGGGATGGGCGCAAGAGGAGGACGGGGTCCATACATCTGAATGGAGCCTGCCCACGGGTGGAGGTAGGAGGGCCAGGGCACGCCGGCCCTGGGAGCACCTTGGCCACCATGGCCACCGGAGCCACCTTGTCCGCCGGAGGATGCAGCAGAGGACTGCCCACCCCGTTTGCCCCGCCGATTGTTGGGAGGGGCGCCCCGGAACCGGCTGAACCCGAGGACGGTGGGGGCTGCTGCTCCTGACGAGGAGCAGGCGCCGGAGGGGAACGCTGCAAGCCAGCAGCTACCAGGACAGTGGAGGGCGTGGACGACCGATGTGCTTGGTTCAGTTCCTCCAGCAGCAGGTCATTCCGGGCTTCCAGGAACGTGGGGAAGGGACGTCCGTGCTGGAGGTGAAGGCCGATGGAGGCAAACTTCTCGTTGAGGCCGCGAAGCAGGGTGAGGACGAGGGTGCGGTCAGGGACGTGTTCGCCGAGGTCCTCGAGGGCGTCGGCCATGCCCTTGAGACGCCGGCAATAGTCAGTGACGGAGAGGTCCCCTGGGCGAAGGTCCGGAACTCGGCGTCGAGATGAAGAGCGCGCGTCTCCAGGTTCCCCAGGAACTGTGACTCCACGGCCAGCCACACCGAGCGGGCTGTGGAGCGGGAACGGGGCACCATGTCGGACAGCTCGGGAGAGATGGCGCCATAGATCCAAGACTTGACCACGCAATCCATGCGCGCCCAGTCCGGGAAGACCGGGTTGGGGTCGTCTTGGAGGACATGGTCTTCGAGGGTAAACTTCCCCAAGGCGAGGAGGAAGAGTTCGCGCCACCTGGTGTACTGGTTGGAGGAGAGCTCGAGGACGATCGGAACAAGAGTGCGGATATTCTGGACGCCGACAGCCTGCGAGTGGAGGTTGACGATGACCGCGGCTTCATGAAGAAGCAGAGCATCGCGGAGCGAGAATGGAGCAAGCGTTGGGGCGATGTTGGTCGCGCACGCGGCCTCAGCCCGCGCGGCTTCTGCGCGCTCGCGAGCGGCGCGCTCGCGGTCCGCGGCGGCGAGTCGCTCCTTGGCGGCGTCCTCGGCCTCCCGTTCGGCAGCGGCCGCGCGCCCAAGAGCCGCGGCCGCGCGCTCGGCAGCGGCAGCGCGCTCGCGCTCGGCGACCGCGGCGCTCTCGCGTTCGGCAGCGGCGGCTGCAGCGCGCTCGCTCTTGGGATCGACGGGAGTGGAGGGGGCTGGGGAGGTGATCGACATGGCGGCGATCGGTGGAGGAGAAGGCGCAGCGCGGAGGCGCGCCTAGGCAGCGGAAGAGAGGCCGGGAGGAACCCGGGCGTCTGATACCATGTGAGATTGGATTAGGCGCAAAGATAGTAGATTGATTAACAGAGATAAGAGGTTACACATATATAGGCAAGGATGACCTAGGTTTATGGAAACAGAACCAGCGGTGATCCTTGCCTTATAGATATCAATCTATCTATCCTAACCGAATAGGTATTAGCTGTCTAACAAGATGGACTGCTGGGTGATAATGGGATCTCATTACCAGACTATTTTGCACATTTTCTCTTTGTATTGTACACTCAATCAAGTTCTCACAATGATTGGAAAGGACCACTCTATGTTAATACTGTTGAGCTTGTCTGCGTGACTAAGTTTCAATTGTAATTGTTATGGGGAAATGATGGATGAAAATAATTTCTCAAGGATATCACTTCTTTTTGTATTAAGCATCGCACTGCCATGGATGGTTTTTATGTGCCTGTGGGGAGACCAAAGCGTTTCTTTAGCAAAGTAAAGAATTTTCATCGTTTCCATGTTGAAATGTTTTAAGTGTCATTGATATGTAACATCAAGAGCTCAATAGTAAGCTGTAACAAATTAAATTTGTTGCAACTGTTTATTTTTAAATTTCAATGCATCTTTGCTTCCTACTAATACATTTGCTTCTTTTGATAAGTTTGATGAAGTTAATACAGAGCTACTTCTTTGTATGGCATCTTTAAATCCTGCTGATTCATTTACTTTCTATGACAATGACAAAGTTCTTAAACTAAGTTTTATCTTAAAGATATCTCGAACATAGATGGTCTAACTTTCTCTGCAATGTAATATATTTTATTGCTGACAGGCACCAAGATACAAGATTTCGTGAATTGAAGAATCTCAGTAAGCTCTCTATTAAACTTATTGAGACAAAGAAGAATGGTCACTATAAACTTGTTCATTTGCTGCTCAAATCGGCGTTAATCTTTCTTGTGGCTACTGCAAGTATAAAGAGGGTATATGCAGCAATGAACCATGTGAAGAACAAGTTAAGAAATAGCATAGACAAATAATACTTAATGATTGCTTAGTTGCATACATTGAGCGTGAATTTTTTCTATAAGTTAGCGATAATGTTGTTATCAATCGCTTCAAAGCATAAAGGAATGTCATATCAAGTTATAATTTTTTAAAATACTTTGTGATATTAGTTTTAATATAAATATGTAATTTTTGTACAATGTTATTTGAACTTATGTTAAATCAGGGCCGTTAAAGTCCGTACACTCGTCGTCACTCCGCCGCTGAAGAATACGATGGCTCTTGACAGCTTGGTTGTTTCGACGAGGAGACGGCCGAAGATGATGACTCCGAACAGCTTGATGGTTCCGAGAGGGACGACGCCGCCGAGGACATCCTCGAAAAGGAGCCGAATCCTTCGACGAGGACCTGCTGGATGGCTCCTAGTGGTCAGTAGGGCCAACTTCCAGTTCCACGGCCCGCCGCCGTTCGGGGCCCTCCGGGCTGGGTGGGGCACGGACGTGCCGTACGAGGACGTCAGCCCACGGCTCTTAGACGCCAACGGGTACTACAAGTTCCGCGGTGGCGGTGGCGGCGGCGACCCGGCGACAAGCCTATGGAAGAGAAGAATGCTTCTGCTGTTCCTACTGGAGAAGATGTCTCAACAGCGGCGGCCGCGACAAGCCTGAGGAGGAGAATGCTGGCTCCCTTGGATTTGGTATCGTCAACTGACTTCAGTCGGCCGTCAATTTTCAAACGAAGGAATATAAGATCGTTTCACTTCATGGGTTCAGAGCACCCCGAAAGGAGCAGAATTTAAATCATGCAAACACAAAATATTCATATACGACCTATGCTTAACGGTGGGAAACAGTAAAATAATCCGTTTTATCCGATATTTATATTTGAAAAAACACGAATATGGTAAGCAAAATCTGTATTCAAAAATATTCATATTCGTATTCGAGAATATTCATATCTATATTTAAAAATATTTATATTCGTATTCGAGACTATTCGATTCGTTCCTATGCCTAACGGTAACTAATCAGTTACCAAAAATCCCTTAAAAAATATAGATGAATTTTGTTATTCAAAATTTGAATTTAGACGGTTTAAAACCGGTAACCGATCAAAACCCAGCAAAACCGTTAGAGATTTATTCTACCAAAATTTGTTACAGATGTTGTAGAGGAGTATTCGTATTCAACCGAATTAAGTATATATTCGATTCAAATTAGTATCCGTTACAACATTAGATTCATATTCATATTCGAGAATATTCGAATTCATATTCGTTTTAAATATATAGATTTGTAATTTTATCCGACCCGTTTTCATCCTACCCATGCTCGGTCCACAACTCCATATCCAGGGAACCAGAATCGACCATGTTAAAAGCACAGAACACCAAAAATAAATTTTACCACCCTGGAAATGTACTTAATTTGATAATTTATATTGTCTCGAGCTGCATTTTTTTCCCAATGCTGAATTGTTGATGCGTAACAATTTTGATTCTACTACCTGCAGGACTTGGATTCAACTGCAGATCAGATAATCTGCAGTCTTTGATGACAACTTGGTATAATCGCCATCGTAATCTTAAAAAAAAAATGGATAATGGAGATAGCAGAGACAGATACTAAAGGAACAAACTACTTGATATTCTTTCTGCAAAGGTAAACCAGCAAAGCCGACGCATCTGAAGATCAAATGATACTTATTTCAAAAAAAACACACACACACATGTAAAGGATCTCAAGTAAATTACACCATACTGATGCCTACACTGGCTAGCAAGGAACTCTGGATTGCACTAGCAGCTGTAATAATTCTTGCTGACGATTCTTGACGGGAGCTGAAAATCGAAACCAATAGCGAACCCATTATACAGTCTCCCATTGTCACCAAATTACAAGACTAACAAATGTCAGTCAATATCAAGTCACGACTCACAACTATACCCCCGTATACATGCCCCCTACCAAAATCTTATGTACTAGAATTTGCTCCAAAACTGAAGCAATATCTACCCTTGGGGGGCCTTTATACCCAACTTATGGAAAATCAATACGCATGCACCATTGCCCAAGGGCAAGATAGAAAATCTAAAAAAAAAAACATAATCATGGACCACGAAAGCAAGCGTGCTGCTACATCGACAGCAGGCCAGTAGCAAGCGATAGGCACCCAAATGGCCAAACATTCTGCTGTTTTCCCCTGTTGCAGTCTAAATTCCGTGTACCCCATTTATCTGTTGCTGCTTTCAGATCGATGCCTTCGTTGGGTAACCAGCACAGTTGTAAAAGATTTCAATTGTAAATTCTCACTGGCTTCTCATATGTGTGACGGTTCTGCAGGTAGGTCAAGCCACCGTAACAAAGTAGAGTTACACTAAGATACTTGTAATCTGAACATTAAAAAACATAGGAATGACACAATAAAGAGCACAAAAATGCATGTGAATTGTGAAGATGCGCACAATGCAGGCCAAAGTTAACCACATGCTCTCAGCGAAAATGTACCAAATTTTCAACAAAGTGCCTTCTTGGGTGGCAGAAAAGCCACCGCTGAATTGTGGTATATAGAGATACTGTAAATGCTGGTTTAAAACACATCTTACATAGGGCTTCTTTTCAAAAGCTGTTTTTCGGTTTTTCTACAATAACTATCTTCAAACAGAGTGTCTTTGCAAGGTAGGGTCTACAAGTTGATTATAGTATACACTATAGCGACTTCATTTATATCGGTCAAAACCTCATACAAGTTTCTATTACTCCGTACTCTCTCACACAAACACATAAAAGCTATAAACCGCAGTCATAAGCTGAGGCCAAATAGTACAAGCTTTAAACCATCCTGGACTACTGGGTTCATGGTTAGATTCAGCTAAAAGGGAATAAAAAATGAATTCTCTAAAATATCAGGCAGATCCGAAGATTTTAAAAATCTATTTGCTGAAAATGAAGGCATGCGAGAAATAGAATAAGGTTAAAAAAAATTGAAGTCAGAAAAATTTGCTAAGCTCACTTCACAACAAGACAGTTGAATACCTGATTGGCTGTGTAGGCCCTTTTCGGTGCAGTATCAGTGTGCTCCAACCCAAGATATTGCTCCCAAGCTCCATATACATCTCTCCTCTGTAGAAATAAAAAAAATAAGTCGAGACCAACGAATAAAACAAATGTATGGGCAGAACTAGAAAAAAATTGTAGGCAAAAATCAACAATATACCTGGAAACGAGCAGATACAACATCTGAATCTTGGAGGTAGTCTGGCCGATTCATAGATATGAATGCAAATTTCCACTGACCACATAAGCATTAATAGGTATATTAGTTCAGTAGCTTCGCCATATATGCAATGCAACTCAAGGTAAAAAAGAAAGAAAACGCAAGGATAGAAACAGAATAGGGATGAACCATCCAAAAACCTTGTCTGGAAGTTACAAAATCAAGATCTACAAATGAATCACTACATTCTGTATTTTTCTCTTTAGCCCATATATGTGGATGTGGCTCCAGCAATACTTAGCAAACCATTGTATAAGAGATACAATTGGTGCATCACACATAACCAGTTTATTATAAATGGGCAAATTACCAATAAAAATTGAGTGGAATATCATATGTGAACTCTCAGCTCCCTGCATCACAACCAATCAACAAGAAGATTGGTGCTGGTTCTAAACTTTGCGTCTACTTTATAAGATCAGCATAATTCCAAGGTTAACAAACGTATGAACAAAAAAAGGAAAACAGTATAGTTCTATGATTCCATCCATTAAAAGAAACATCGAGAAAAAAAAATCACCTTGGAGAATTCCTCATCCTGGACTTGGAGTTTTCTCTGTATGCGCTCCTTTACTTCTGCTAAAGTCTCACCTTCATGGATAGCAAGATAAAAAGGATCTCCGAAGTTCTGAATCTGCTGTTGGTCACAAGACTCACAACAACAGTGTCAACTGATTGTATAAGCATGTCATAAATAGCTAACTTCCAATACAGCTCAATCTAGACAAGAATGAAGATCATATCAGAGTGCATTACCTGATTCTGAAGAGGGTCTTTCATGAAGTGATAAACATGAATTAAGCGATCGTGTAGACCGAGATTTTTTTCCTCCTCTGGAATCTATGTCAATCATTAGAAGCATGTATGAGGATAAAAAGGGGTGCATACATTTCATGCCAGCAGGTACCAGAAAATTTACATATGTGGGTAAAAAAGCAGGAACTGGAAAAGTTACTTGGAACTTTACACATTAAGAAATGACAACAGATAAAATCATTACCCACCTCCTCAGCACGCAGCGTCCAGTACTGATCATTTATATTCTCTATCTTCTCATGAAGTGGAAAGATCTATTAAACAAACTTAAATTAGTAACCACCACGCTAAAACAGTAAACACAAATGATTAAAAAAGGCATCCATTAGTATGGTTATTTTACTTCTACAGAAAATATAACCTCAAGAATAGCAAGGTCCTTTCTCAAGAAAACATGTAGTATATGCCTAACCACATAACATTCAAATGCACAAGTACCTTATAAATCTTGTGGTAAAAGACCTCTAGCAAGCGTAGTTCAGCACTGGGGCTGGATAGTTCAACCTGTTGATTAGTAACATGAAGATTTAGAAATGGTTCTTAAAGAACAAAATATCCACAGAAACATAACAAACCACTTTAAAGTTGCATAACCTAGATGGCAATGGCAGTGAAAATAAAAGGTAACTTCCCCTTGTTATTAAAGTAACAAAGTTAGATGGCAAGTATAAGTAAGAAACTGAGAATCCAGTGAGTATTGACCTTGACCATATGTTGGTGGGATGACAGCAAGCATGGCCAGACTTGCCTTAACCAAACCAAGACTACTACAAAATGTATATGAATAGGAGTTCTTTACGGTACACAACTTTCATGTGGACCATCAATTAGCTATAATTTAATGGTTCAGAAATAAGTCCCCATAACTATTATATAACTACATAGTTTCATCTCAGAATTCAGGATAAAAGGAAGTGACCAATTTGCAATCAAGCAAATGTCTTTGCACTGTCTCTTGCTAAAAAAAGCAAAGCAAATTTTGCATTATAGATCATGCATGAACGTATCCCGCTAATAAAAGAACATGATCACAATTTGCATCAATTGGGTGCGCATGAGTACCAGACTTACATCAAAACTTATAACGATCGTCTCAAATTTATGGATCAAATAGCATTTGTAAATGATTTGGTGTACTGGCCGTCAGGATAGCTGGTTGTAGTTAAACATAAAAATGATAGACCATTATATGCTGAAATATTCAAGCAGGTGCATGTATTTACCTATCTATATATCGAGGGAAAGTGCATGAAAATTGAATATGCAGTCCATCACAAGTTGTATATCAGTAAGTATTAAAATGCATGCTTAAAAGCTTCAGCCAAATTGAACAAGGAATAAAGAAAGCAATTAATATCATTTAATACATTCTTTTTGGGCCACAATCTGGTAACCTGGATATCCGGTTAAATTTTTCCTAGCCAAAATCAGCCTCCAATGATGGATAGTTAGGATCTATCCATGTCCCATACCTAGGTTAGAGGTGCACCCTAAAAGAACTCATATGAATACATCCAACTCCAATGTATTCATGTATCTCAGTTCCAAACTTCCAATAAAGTGTAAATATAGAGCGCAAAACTAAATAACTCAAAAAGGACTGAAAAAGATGTAGAAGTAATAACCTTGGTTTTCAAGTCATTAATCACGTCAGCAATGGTGCTATTCTTTGGAAGCCTGATGCTGTGAATGACAACCTGGGGAAAGGATGGTCTCGTGAAGATGTTCATTTGGCAGCTAAAGATAAACAAATATATATGATTTGCAGTTAAACAAAACCTCATCCTTTGTAGCATGGTGGAATGCAACTTTAAGGGTTTTCAGGCACTGCAATTCTGGCAGTGGAATATCCAGCACTTCGTAGTACAAGATGTCGGACGTCTATATCAGACAGATAGTATCTTTAGTACAAATCCATTTCGCATTTCAGTAACGCAGAAACTATGCTCATATTGGCAAAAATAAAAAAGATGTGAAAACGGTTAACCTGATTATAATGGATGAGCATGTCCAATAGATGTTCCACACCCCGATATCTGATGGGTTGTGGTTTAGGCTGCTGCGAATAGCAGTTATGGGATGTAAGCCGAATTTTCGCTGGATCATCCAACCCGAGCTGGCGGGCAACTCTCTCAACAACATCATCATATGTATGAAGTTTTGACCTTAAAGCATGGAATAAGAAACATATACATGTGAGACAATTAGTCAATTAACAATCCGAATGAATAGTCAAATAGATTTTGTAATTCCTCACAATTCCAAACAAAAATCATCATCCTTTGGTTTCTCCAAAGACCGAAAGTGCACAACCTGCAGTAAACATAATAGTTATTTAGAGAAATAGGAAAAGAGAACAAGGTTTACAGTAAACAAAAGCTATCAGAGAGAAAGCAGTCCTGTTATCCTTAAGAAGGTAGGTCCATACCATATTACATGACAGATAAACGTAAACAAGCAACTGTCAATTAATTACTAAAGAAAAAAGTGCCATAGGCGTGGGCCTTGGGCTCAGCCGGTTCATTATTAGAAATTAGAGATTAGATTCTATTTGAGTTAGATATTAGTTTCCTTGTGTTAGAGATATAATTAGAGATATGTTATTAGTTTCTATATTTGTTAGAGATATAATTAGGTTTAGATTCTATCTGTTAGGGAGAGCCATCTATATAAGAGGGCTATCTGTTAGGGAGAGCCATCTATTTGTTACCGCATGCTCTCTCTTTCTATGCCGACGCCATCCAGCCATCTTCTTGGTGGTGTTTACCCCTCATGAACCCCGGTTCATGACAACTTGGTATCAGAGCAGTCGATTCTTTCCCACGACTTCTGCTACCATGGTTCCTGCGACTCGTCCTGCTGCCGAATTGTTTGCCATAATAAAAGCTAACGTTAATAAGATGGCTAGCATCGACAAAGGGATGACGGACATCTTCCTCAACATGCATGACATCTTGGAAAATATCTTGAGGAAGGAGCAACAAGAGACAAAGAGCCAGGCACATCATCATCCACTGCCAGAAAATACCGAAACAATGCATGAGAGCACAACAGGGGGTGGGGAGGAAATCACAGAAAAGAAAGAACAGGAAGCATCGCCAGATCCCGACGAAGCCTCCTACAGCAAACTGCCTCCAGCACCTAGTCCGCATCTGCTCTGCTCCACCGACGCTGCTGCAACCTCTCCACCGACGGCGACTCCACCGCGCCCCCTATGCAGCCACGGTCGCCGACTCTTCTTCGTCAGCGCCACGTCGTCACCTGCGTTGATCTTGCCGCTCCATCCGCCGCAAGACCTCGCCTGGATCCACAGCCGTCGCAGCCAGGGTTCGGTTTCCCGGCGGTTACCGGCCGGTAACCGCCGGTAACCGGAAATCCCGGATGGGGCCCGAGTTTTGGAATTTGAGGCTGCAGCATGTAGAGTCCTTTGGGGATGGGAAAGTGGTACTTTTCTGCATGTGGGGGAGAAAGGCTTGCTTTTCTATTGAGAGTAGCAGCAGCAGCAGCAAAAGAGCACAGCAGCAGCAGCATCAAAGCAGCACAGCAGCAGCAGCTTTTGCTTTTGCTTTTGCTTGTGAAGTGTTGAATAGCAGAGCAGCAAGCAGCAGCCAGCAAGCAGCGCAGCAGCAGCAGAGCAAGCAGCGCAGCTTTTGCTTTTGCTTTTGCTTGTGAAGTGTTGAATAGCAGAGCAGCAAGCAGCGCAGCAGCAGCAGAGCAGCAGCTACTTCATTCCACCGGTTTTATCCGGTTTTCCACCGGTATTTCCGGTAACCGGCCGGTTACCGGTCCGGTTACCGGTCCCATCCCGCCCCGCCCAAAATTTTCATTTGACAAAATTCAACCGGTTTTTATCTGGGATTTCCGGTAACCGGCCGGTAAGGTTACCGGCCGGTTACCGGTACCGCCCAGCGGCCGGGATTTGCCCCGGTTCCGGTTTTTCGATCCTTGGTCGCAGCTGTCGTCGCCGTCCCCAGTCGCCGGTCACCATAGCCGCCCGGATCCATGCAAGTCAGCGCCCCCATCACTCGGGCCGTCTCCGCCCGAGCCGCCGCCCGGGCCACCTCCGCCCAAGCTGCCGCCATCGCCTGGGCAGCCTCCGCCTGTGCCACCGTCGCCTGGGCCATCTCCGCATGTGCCGCCGCCGCCCGGGCCATCTCCGCCCAAGCCGCCGCCGCCAGGGCCACCTCCACGCGTGTCGCAGCCGCCGCCGACGGTCCACCTCCGCCCGAGCCGCCGCCGCAGCCGCCCCTTCGGCCGCCGCTCCGTCGGCTGCCACCCCCACAAGTCGCCGCTCCGTCTCAGGCCGCTGCTCCGCCCGAAGACGCCTCTCTGCTGGTTTTGCGTGTGTTGGCTGTCGATCGGTTCATGTGTGGCTTTTGTAAACAGCTGACCGACCGGAAAAAATAAAAAAATCTCAAAAAAATTCACAAAAAAATCTCAAAAAAATAAGAAGAGAAAAAAAGAAAAAAAATTGTTTTTTCTTTTGCAGGCGTCGTTTAGCCAAAAGCACCACACTTCGTCGATATGGAGCTGCATCCAGGGCCGCCGCCTAGCAGCTCGAGGACGAGCTGCATGTCCGAAAGGGGTGTAATGTCATAGGCGTAGGCCTTGGGCCCAGTCGGTTCATTATTAGAAATTAGATATTAGATTCTATTTGAGTTAGAGATTAGTTTCCTTGTGTTTGAGATATAATTAGAGATATGTTATTAGTTTCTATATTTGTTAGAGATATAATTAGGATTAGATTCTATCTGTTAGGGAAAGCCATCTATATAAGAGGGCTACTGCATGCTATTGTAATTAATCAAAGAAATACAAAGTCTTCCTCGTCCATAGTCTCTCTCTCTCCTTCTACGCCGACGCCATCCGGCCATCTTCTTGGTGGTGTTTACCCGTCATGAACCCCGGTTCACGACAAAAAGGAAGAGTGACTGAATGAGAGAATGAAAGCAAGCCAAATTTCCATTTTAACAACCAAGTACAAAGGCACATAGCATATATGTAATTCCATGCAAAATTAACTATCATCTTTTTATGTTCCTCCAGCATAGTAAGCAACTTCCATTTTAGTTAACAGCAGCTTAGATACCAGGGGAAGGTCCATATCACATACATATATCATTGGGAATCATTTCATAAATATTCTGGCGCCATACTATATAACACAGCCATCATAGAGCTACATCACAATATTGATCTAATTGATCATAACTGCGGGAAACTGATAACCCAGACCAGACTGGTACTGTGATAAGATTAGTATCATGCAGTTCATTGTGGTGATGTTGATCTGTACATAACCTTCTAAGGCCTAGTGTATGACCCTCTAGGACTCACTAAACAATGGGAACATATCAGGTGAAAATGGGCTGGTTGGAAATATGAAAATTTTCAATCTCAGCCACTGGATTGTGTGCCAAAGGATTAGCATGGAACCCTCTCCAGCACGGTGTTGGTGCTGGTTTTTCCTTCAGGTGTTGAATCAACAATGATTTAGTCTAAAGCAGTCTTGTCACAACATCGCCTAGTTGCTGACTAGGTGTTCCAGTGGCCAACACCTGGAGGCCTCGCCCACCTAGTTTGAGAGAGAGACAGCCAGGGAGAGAAGGGGATAGAGGGGCAGATTCAGGGCTAGGAGAGAATAAGGCAGATTTACCATTGCTGTTGCCTCCCTCCGCTCTTCCATTCCCCAGCTCATCATATACTAGCCCGTCGCTGCCAACAGCCCTGTCACCGCCGCCATCACAAAGGATGCCTGGGGACGCACTGAGGGGAGTGAGAGAACAAGATCGGAAATGGGAGAGCAAGAGCCGAGAGATCAAGAGAGAAGAGTGGAGCTGAGAGAGAGAGGCGGTTAGGAGAGCCCTAAAAATCCCCCCCCCCCGACACACACACACACACACACAAGTTGCGGCCTGCGGGTGGGCTGGCCATACCTTTCTTCCCTTCCTTTTTAATTATTTTTTCGTTTCCTTTTCTTTTTTCTGGTCCAGACACCACCGACACCTTCACATCACAGCAACCTAAGTGCCCCAGTGATTGGCCTCACAGGAACACTGTGATTACCATGGTTTAAATACAAAAAAGGCTAAGATTATTCTATTCAATCATTCATTCTTCAAGAAACGCATATTTTGCAATGATCCTCATCCCTAAAGGTACTTGACAATGGCAATATAAGAGTGGATACACAAGTCAAAAACTATATGCAGTCAACTAGATGGCTTAGTCCAAGTGAAAAGAAAATCAAAGCCACCAGTGACTCAAAATCTTTCCTAGGAGTGACCAACAAAGCAGAATAGCATCGTAAATACATATTACAATGTGCAATAATAGCTTATAAACAGAAAATAGAAGAAAAATAAAAGCCTTATGCCTACAATACAAAGAGTTGAAATCGAGTTGGACATATGATGCACTGTACCTGCCTATTATGAACATACTCCAAAAATGAAGGGACATCTGGATAGCGCACTTGAATATCACTGTCTGGTTTAGGTGATTTTTGGAAACAGACTATGTCCCCATCTTCAAGCTTCAAAATTGGGACATTTTGAGAACAAATCAATAACTGCTTGATCGAATTCTGCATTTCTAAAATCAAAGAAACATGTGGACAAACCTGACTAGAACGGAAAGTAAGTTTCTTGTCAATATGCTCGCACATCACATTTGGCTCAAACTTAATTTCCTGCATGTACCAACGAAAAACAACTTAAGTACATCATCTTGGTAAGGCTACCAACCGTATAACTGAACTATCCCCCTAAAAAAGGTAAAATGCATAAAATTGTAGCAGAGATTGCTTTAAAGCTTTGCCATATGGAATCTGGACAAATAAATATTTCAACCCACAAATTTAACTCTTGCCTCATAAAGCTCAATTTCTTCATTTGGCGTAAATCCAGCCATTTCATTTAGTTTGGCCAGGATTTCTGAAGGTTTCCCCGAAGCTTTTATAAAGAGCCTCCCCACAAAACTACATTGATGAAAAAATGTCACACATCAGCCATTTATAGTGATACTTACAAAAGGATGATTAAGAGGTCAATTTAAATATAATATGTACCAAAGTTCTTCCTTTTCGGGGTTGTAGAGTTTGAAAAACAGAAGAATATCTTCCTTGCTTTTCTCAGGAGGAGGGACAGGCTGCAAATCCTAAATAAGTAATTAGACATAGTTAAGAATCGTGCATCTGGAAGCCACAACTGAAGCTAAAATAAGAAACATACGGAAAAAGAGACAAGTACAATTCCAGCATATCATTACCAGTCCAAGTTCAACTTCCAAAAACAGCTTCAGCTCAGCATTGTGCGCCTTATTTGATACCTCCCTCAGCTGTCCCACCTGTGCAGTAGAAAATTAGTAATAGAACCGTTTGCATAAAATATGAAGTGGAGCTGATAGAAAGAGAACAAAAACAATACACAACACAACAAGATTCTAGATTGTTTTTAACAAATCTTTCTAGAGTCGTCTAAGTAAGCATATTGTATTGGACTACTGAGTTTTTTTTTTTTTGAACATGAAAATTCTATCAGCTTAGCACAAGCAATTTTCTGAAAACATGTATTACAAAGTACACTCAAACAACTCCAAACAAAAAAGATGAATTTCCTTTTTAAGTATCCCCACACAATCCACTCCTGCAATTCTCCAAACACTTGGAAGTTTGGAATATGTGATAAATCCAAAAAAGGAGAAGAATTTCACCACCACATCTGTACATATAGATCAGACACCCATGTGTTCGGTCCATGCGGCTTGGAAACTGCCATGTGTCGTTAAATGTGGGCCCAGATTGTCATAAGTCATAACTCATAATCCGTTGCTTGGAACAGGTGAGTATAAGAGTTTTGCGATAGCTTGGGCATATAATGTGTAGTTTTGGAAAACTTCTCTTAGAAGTGAAGCTTTGTGATAGTTTCATCAAATTATGTCTAGTTCCAAGAAATTTACTCAAAAAAAGTTAAAGTTTCACTCTCCAATTATTTGAAGTGTGGATATATCAGTTCACTTACAACACAAAGTGACTAACTTACAGATTGTGTTTCTTCATGAGGGGTCAATGGATGATTTGGCCGGTATGTATGGTTTTGCCTCTTAGCCCACAACCAGAAGCGCTGAAACTGTACTGGGATGCCATATTCCTTTGCAACTTCCTCCTATTAAACAGTCATCTCAACAGCAGTTAGATTGCCAGTTAATTTCACAGATTTATGTGCAGTACAGATTTTAGTATTCCAAAGCTATAATAAGGAAGCCTTGCTACCAAGAAGAACTTGTGCAGAGTTCTAGAGACATGTCACATGTTACCTTGAAAGTACTAAATGGCAATTGCTTCTGTATTCGGAAGCTACGAACTTTTTCATGGTCCACCAGATCAAAATATATATCCTTACCAATTTGCTCCTTCAAATCCTCATCTCGAGCTACCTAGATATATTTGTCCAACCAGAGATCTATGAAAAACGAAGAGAGACTCCAGGTTGTGATGAATACTACAATAAACAGACCCTGACCTTTATGATGGTATACAGATGAGCTTCAGCCTTCTCTTTTTTCTTGTGTTCTTTCTCTTCTTGTTCTTTCTTCAACCTTATCTGCAAATCCACAGTTTATCATACAAACTGTATCAAGATGAAGTCCATGGCATTAACAAAGAGGGGAGAGGGGGATACAAAACTCCACATACCCTTAAATGCTCAGCAATGTCCTTCTCGTCGACATTACACATTATTTTCTCCTTATCGCTCTCACGGATATAGACAAGCATGTACGCATTTGAATACTTGGTGAATTTAAATGGGGTGTTGTTGAATCCAGGGTTTATTTGAGGTAACTGTTTTATCCAGAAGAGAGACATGTAAATGATGGTGATGAATAGAACGAATTATCATTCAATATCAACATGTAATAGAACATACCTCTTCTTCACCCCCATATTGCTCTTCAAGGGCTTTCTTAGGATCTTCTTTTGTTACACGCTCATCATCAAATTTATACCTAGCACACAAAAATATATTCAAAACGTGTCATGAATTGGAATGTGTTTGCAAGGATGTAAAAAAACAGACAGAATACTTTACTCCATGAAAAGACATAAGCATTTTAGTATCAGTCATAAATATGAGGATATTACACTTACCGCCGGGTACTTCAATCAATACAAGTTTGCAAAAAAAAAAAGGTTTTGCCAAAAGTTAAACTCAACCCCACGAACAAGAAAAGGTTGTTGCATAATATTCCGGGGAAAAATATGCTATTGATAAACATTCACTGCCGCCTTCTTCCTCGAAAGATATGTATGGTATTCAATTGGTTCATATGCAAGTGGCTACTATTGTTGCAGTGCGATTACTCATTACTCCCTAAACTACCTGTTAAGGATAGAATAGGCCAATAGGATTGTGTTATTTGTTTCCTTATATGCATCGGTTTCCTTATCTGTATATGTACATCCCCATGTACTCTCTATATATATTGCCCTTTAGGCCTCATGAATATACACAATTCATAACATGGTATCAAAGCTAGGGCACTAACCCTAGTTTTTCCGCATCCGCCGCAGCAGCCAGTTCATGGTCGAGCCGCCGCTGCCCTACTATTGTCGTTGCCCAAGCCACCACCGCCATCTTCGGCCATGTCGCTTGTGTTGTCCGCCGCTCGTCATCGTTCTAATCCGCCGACGCCCATCCGATCTGCCGCGCAACCGCCTGCCGCCACCTATGGTCACCCTTGACCGTCGGCTGCCATTTGTCGGGGCCCAACCGGTGATCGCCGACCGGTGCCCGCCGCCAAAGCCCACGCCTCCTGATCGTCTTGGTTTTTCTTCGACAGCTGATGCTCTCTGTCACTGAGCCTACCTCTTATCGTGAGTCTGCTTCTTATTCTATGTGGCAGCTTGCTATGGCAGAGGAGCTTTCTCTTCATCTTCGTGCTACTGATAATTATCTTTTTGAGGATTTTACCCGATATCGCCATCTTGTTGAGAGTTTGGTGTACCTTATGAGCACTTGTCCTGACATTGCCCATGTTGTCCATATCTTGAGTGAGTTCATGGCTCGTCCTACTCGCCTTCACTACAGCCACCTTCTTCGTGTTCTTCGCTACTTGCGTGGAACCATCTCTCGCCGTTTGTTTTTCCCTAACTCGACCTTACTACAGCTTCAACGTACTTTAATGCGACCTGGGCTAGTGATCCTTCTGATCGTTGTTCTTTCTGTTTACTATGTTTTTCTTGACTCCTCTTTGATTGCCTGGAAGACAAAGAAGCATACTGCAGTTTCCCGTTCAAGCGTAAAGGCTGAGTTGAGAGCTACGGTAGCAGTGACAACAGAGATTACTTGGTTGAGGTGGCTACTTGTAGACTTTGAAGTACCTATGAGGGGACTTACGACACTTATGTCTGACAGTACAGGTGCTATCAGTATTGTTCATGATCCAGTGAAGCATGAGCTCACTAAACGCATTGGTGTGGATGCTTCATACACTCGCTCACAAGTGCAACAGGGAGTACTTGCTCTACAGTTTATGCCTTCAGAGTTACAGCTTTCTAACTTATTTACGAAGCCGCAGACAAGGGCACAACATTTGTATTTTCTCTCCAAACTTAGTGTGTGTGATCCACCATGAGTTTGAAGGGGTGTTAAGAATAGAATAGGATTGTGTTATTTGTTTCCTTATATGTCTCGGTTTCCTTATCTATATATGACATATTTCTCTGTATATCCTCTTGTACTCCCTATATATATTGCCCTTTGGGCCTCATGAATATACATACAATATTCAAAACATTGCCATCCATTTCCAATATCTTAAAAATGCACTAACCAATGTCTGCTTAAGGATATCACCTCTCTACTACTTAAAAATGAGGGCCTTTTACTCTAGTTAACAAAGACTTGTACAAATTTACAAACTCTAGCTGAGATTATCGATATTTTCATCTGTAAACACACCACCTCAGTGTCTCAGACAATTCTTTGGGATACTGGCTGGGCAATGGTACTGTCTAGTAACAACCACAGGTCCGAGCAAGCCAGTTTAAGTAGTCCAATTTAAGAATGTCAAGCATTAATCTCAGCCATCATGCATAAGAACAGGAGAATGAAATTATCTAGCAACTAATTGAGTAATTGTGGTACTAGAGACCAAAGAAGTCACCAAAAACCAACCATTGATCTGATAGAGTTGGTCGTATGAACGCATAGTAGTGACCACCATGTACTCCTCCACTATGAACAAGAACACTGAATAAAAGCAGATAAACAGAGTTAGCACACAAGAAAAATCCGTATAGCAACCACCTGTTTGAGCACTAGTATGACACTCAAAGATTGGTTTGCAAGAAACTGGCATTACACAAATAAATTAAGGGGTTGTTTGGATCCCAGGTTTCATCGAAACCAGACTTTGTTAAGATACCTAAAACCCTGTTTGGTTAGGATAACATAAAACCAAGATAAGAAAATTTGTTTTTACCCAAACTCAAATTATGAGCTTTATGAAAAACCACTCCCATCTGGTTTCGACAGGACTCAAAAAACAAATAGTAGAAAAATTGAAAGCAATTTTTACCACAACAATGTTTTCACTAAATGCTATCTTAGCCCAAAAACAACTTAAAATTTGTATTGCTAAAATTTGCGCAAAACTGTGTTTCTGCAAAACCTATTAACAAATCTGAATTCAAATGACTGGTAAGAGAAAAATGCAAATGCTGTTCCTGGAAAATTCTCAAGAGTTGAGTCAGTTGGCAAAATATTAGCAGTTGACTCAGTTATGTACGAAAATCATGCAGGCATGTCCTTGCATTATATATAATCAGCCAATTGTCTTCTTCAAGTTTATGTCCACTTAGGCATAGCAACTAGCTGCATATGCTCATACATAGCATCTAGATGAAAGAGATATTACAGCTATGATGTCTCTTGTTATCTTGTACTTTGTACCATTGGGAATATGTTATTGACAAATTAGTTGATCTACAAACCATTCAAAGAAGTACAATGACTGGTATGCGTAACAAAAAAATTCATTACCTGTGAAGAGTATAAAGGTTTCTTATACTTCTATCTGCATCTGGAGCAAGATATTTGCCACCATCTCTATCCAGATCAAGTTGCAAAGGGAACTCGTAGCGGTCATTAATCTGCAAAAGCGGGCATAATAGCAGAAATGGCAAGCCCAGAACTGGAAAGTCAATCTTTAAAACATTTGGATAGAAGATAATGTTAGTCAGCCATGCCTTCTTCATTCTCGAGAAGTAATTCAAGAACTATCTAATGTTTAAAATCTCCCAATTTCTTTCGTGATTCAAGACTTAATGTTAGATCTACTTGGTGTTTCTTGAATTAACATTGTACTAGTCGTCTTTTCAAAACATTTCAGACAAGGAAAATGAAAGGAAATGATGAGTAGTTCTGTGTTGACTTACAAACCAAGGGAAAGCACAAACAATAGAAGTTACAGGAAGAAAACAAGGTTCAAAAAAAACAAGTAAATTGTGTGATCACCAGTGTTCCAAAAGGCGGCCTGGGCGCCCGCCAAGGCGCGTAGGCGGTGGGCGGCAGCCGGCTGCCGCACCTTGGTCCCTCGGCGGGCGGCTAGGCGGCTGGGTGGTCAAAGGCGGGAAAGAGGGTGGTCAAAGGCAGAAGAGTCAAGCTCGACGCCACGGCCAGGCACAAGCCAGATCCAAGCAAACTTGTTTTCTAAGCACAGACCACATCCAAGCAAAGCACAGTCCATACTCTCCAACAAATCAGACCCAACAAAAAAAATGGGAGTAAGAGGCGTTCCAGGGGATGGACTCACCGACGAGCCGCAAGTGCAGCTACGCTGTGGTCGTCTCCATGAACATCTTTGTCTATATCAAGAACAACGTGAGCTGGGTCGTCGACTTCACCATCCCCACTGCCCTCATGCAGCTCCCCATCGCCCTCTTCTTCATCGGAGTCGCCAAAGGGCTTGGTGGGGGCTTGGTGGAGGCTGAGCAGGGGCTGGCCAGGACCGGCGGAGAGGAGCCGCATGGAGAGGAGATGAAGCCAGGGGCGCCGGCGGCAAGGCATCGCCAGGAAGCCAAGATGGGAGCCAGCCGAGTGAAGCAAGGAGAAGAGGAAGAAAGGGATGGGGATGAGGGAAGGAGGAGGCAAGGAAATGAAGAGCCGAACCACTCGGCTAACTATAGAAAAAGAGAGAAGTGAGGGAGATGGGAAAATGAGGTAGGGGATGAACTGGAAAAAGGACGGTCAACACCAGAGAGAAAAAGAGAGAAGAGAAATAGAGAACAAGAAGAGGAAGAGATAAGGTAAAGGAAGAAACAGTGAATGGCTCTGGACACAGCTGAATAAAAAGAGAGAGAGAAAGACAAATGAGTGGCCTGGGTGCCTCGGCCGAACAGCCGACAGTAGAAAAGATAGGGAGAGAAAAGGAAGAGAGAGAGCGCACACGTAATAAATTTTTTTTCTCTGTAAATATTTAACACTGAGCATTTCATTGCATGTTAAATTACTCACTAAAATTTTTTCTCTGAAAATATTTAACCCTAAGAGCTTCTGTTGTGCATGGTTACTTATCTTCGGCCTGCTGTTCTTATTTTTAATTCGGCTACCTAGGCCCCACCTCGCCACCCGCCTAGCACCTTCTTAAACATTGGTGGTCACTCATAACATAAGACAATTACCTAAGATGGATGGCCCTATTATTATGAGTCAAGCCATATCAATTATTTTGAACAAATACTACAATTCTGAAGTAACTGGTTAAAAAAATTAAGTTCCTAATCAAAATCCCTGACACAATTGGCAAGAAAGTTTTTTTACTACCCAATCCATGTTCTCATATGTCAGTGACCAGGTACTAAATATTGGGTAGTTAAACTGCGATGTCGCCCCTTAATTGATACATGATTCTAGAAAAAATTGATCATATACCCTCCATTTAGATGGAAATTGAGGATTTACCCTCCTGGCCCACGTGTCAGTGACTTATGATGACCCCACGTGTCATTGAGATGTAGAGGGTAAATCCTCAATTTCCCAACTAAAGGGAGGGTATATAATCCAATCTCCCATGATGCTAAGCTGGATATCTACATATGAAGAATGCATGCTACAAGCCTCAGAAATGAAATTGGGAACATGAATCATGGTGAGAAAGCAATTCTGCTAAGAAATGGTCCAGTCAACATGAATAAAAAATAGGAAAAAAGCAAGCAAGCTTTTTGTTGGATGAAATATGGGACTATGTCCAGATTTATTAAAGGAGATGGGCAAACTTAAAATTTTGGATTCAAAATAATGAGTCAACAATGGTTTGCATATCGTACTAATGTATGTTTAGGAAGTAAGATCACAAATCAGAATTACGTCAATTCAGCTAGGTGGGGCATTGATCAGAGCCGAAGTCGAAAGGGAACAACTCGCTACACACCAAATGGCTTTCATACAGACGAGTATATGCATAGTGCTGTAAAATAATTCAGGCTCAATAGGCTATATTTAAGCTTGACCCAAGCCAAGCTTAATCATTATTGAGTACAAACCCAAGCTTTGGTCGAGTTCAGCTCGTTTAGGCTCGCTCAAATAAGTACATTTATAGTATAGCTAGCATACTAACATACACCATTAACCAGTCCTAAGTCCATTCAAGCCTACAATATATTCATATACATGTATATATATGAGTTACCAAGCCAAGCTCAAGCTCAACCTCGATCTCAAACCCTAATATAGTTTCAGGCTCACGACGAGCCTGCCTGGCCTCACCCAACCTCAGCTCGTTTATAGCCCTATCTGAAAGTAGCTCCAAAGAATTTACTACAGCAATAGCCAATAGGGTGAAATATATATGCAGAAATAGTTCAATGCTGAGATATGAACATGTTTATGGCAATTATTGGTCATTTTTCATGGTTCTCAGTATTCCATAAATTCTTTTTCCAATTTGTGTTCTATGTTCTTAAATTTAACATCAACTCATCAAGCCTACACTCAAATAAGGATGTCATTTCGCACAGCAGGTGTGCATTTACATGATAACATGGATAGCATAAGTAAATGCATAAAGAATAGGAAGTGCAAAGGTTATGAAAGTCCCAACCTTAACCATGGTATCTCTCATATAATCGTACTCAAAACGCTTCAGCTGAAGTTGCAAAACAGGGGGGAAATTGAGGAAGAGAACACCCTTTTTTGCATCCTGAGATATCAAGATTGAAATCCAGTCACCAAGACAGTACCAAAACCAACAGAAAGAAAAGGGACGGAACATCATTTATCAAGCTGTTGGAAGGTATATGGTATGCAGATTCCCTATATCTGCACAAATGTAAAACACCAACTCTAGTTTCAGTTTCACGGCTTAATGGAGAGCAGGATATGTGGGTACCTGTAAACCATGATCCTCTGCATGATACTTGTTATCACCCTCTAGACGCTCAACTTCAACATATTTATCAAACGATGTGTACACATCACGACAACCTTTAACATCAAGTTGAAGGTCTGCAAGGCCATTATACAGCATTAACTCGGCAATAAAGAATGCAACACAAGTACACAACTAATGTGTACCCAGTACCAAGACAACACATACCATAAAAAGACTCCTTCCTGCTGGATTTATAGTCAACATTTATACACTCAATGTAATTAATGTTGTGACCTTCAAATAACTTTTCAATCGTTCCTTCTACGACGGTTCCCTAGGGAGAAAGCAAAGTTAATAGCAGCTAACATGCGCCATATAGGCAGCTCTGTACTAGATTTGTCACCTTCATCTTATCTTCAAGTTTCTCACAGAGAACTCTGTTGAGCTCTTGTACATCATGCTGCATGAAGGAATCATATGTGTCCCATCCAAAAGATTTGGTCAACTCTTTTGTAGCTACACTACTGTCACTATACTGGAGCTTGTAGAAAAGGCTCTGCAGTGCCAAGGGAATACTTCCAGATGGCATGTCATTTTCGGTGGTTGGCATATGATACACAGCCTGAAAGAAGAATGAAGTTAGTCAAATAGTTCAGAAAGTAATAGTGCCTAGAACATTATGATGCATCATGCATAATCCCGCACCTTCCTGAAGTATGATACATGGTACAGTGTTTGTAGAAGAGAGTTCATATAACAGGTAGCTCCTTGGTTTTTCAGACCAACATAACCTGTTTCCTTTTTTGAGTCATACGTCCAATAGTCAACCATTCTGCGGACAGCAACCTCAGCCTCCACAACAACAGTGTCATTGACAAGGTAACCTCTACTTGGATCATAAAGGTCACTCAAAGGCATAAAAGATGTGAAACCCCAATCACTCTCGCGTGCGTTAAACTGATGTTGAGTATCTGCCGGACAGAGAAGCAACAATGCATCAGAGATAGATTTATCCCATAGGAATTATTGAGATCCAGCATTAGTCAGCATCAGCATATCAAGTAGCACTATGCATCCTTCCTAATTAGCTATGAAAATGAACAAAAAAAACAATGTGGTATGGCATTTACATGCATGGGGTTCACAGCCCATAATTCATCTTAGGGAATGAAGCAAAAGTCTGTAACCGCAGTACCACATTAAATAAAGGCTTAAAAAGTAAACCTAAACAAAACTAAGTACGAATATAAAAAAGAATAAAACTGTGAGACTGAGGAATTCGTGGAACACATTACAGCATGCTACATAAAAACAATGGCTTCTCTTTTTTTACACTGGGGGGTGGGGTTGTTCCTTGGAGAACAGAGTGCTTTTGTGTACAGACATGTTACTCATAGATATTGCCAACCAGAGCTGGGCATAAAAGAACATAAACAAAAGAGAAGGAAAAGAGTCCAGTAGAACCTCCAGCTGACTAGAAGGTATGTTTAAACAATCATATCCATTTATGATTTACCATGATATGTTAACAGAAAAAAGATTTTGATTGAACCCAATCACTAATGAAACACTGCACATCAGAATACTTGATGCAAGCATGTCAACAAGTGGTGCTCCACTACTCAACAACATAAGAACATAAAAGTTGACATGGCAATGAAAATATTTTCAAATATATGGCTAACTAGCATGTACATCCACAATTCCACATGGTACAAGCAAAATCCTTAAAAGGGCAATTTTGTGTGTACACCGTCATAATAACAGTTTGACCACGTAGTGTTAAACACCCTCTTACTCTCGAGTTTATCATGTGCTCCTTTACATTTTAAAAAATGTATATTTCACATAATGCGGAGTCGTGGACGGCATGAAGAAAGATTACACCTTTGCGTATCGTGTACTTCTGATGAATCTGGTTGACAACAGCCAAGCTAAACTGAGCGTGGCGGCTCCAACCATATGGGAGGTTAGCCGCGTCAGCAACATCCAAGTACATTGAGAAGTGGTCCACATTGTTCCCCTTGGGGAAAATCAGCACACGCCTGCATGAAAGCCATAGACGTCACTACACTCGAAACATTCCAAACAGAAATCTGGCAGCTGCCCTTGCAGAATAAGTGAAGGGGCCAGGAGCTCACCATTTGTACCCGCCAACCACAAACACATCAGAGTAATGCTTCTTCCCGTTGACGCGGGTGAAGTTCTCGATCATCCACGTGAACCGCGACGTCTGGGGGTCCTCTGCGGGCTGGCTTTCCGCCGTGCTCACCACCTCCGTCTGCGCCACCACTGCCACCACAGACACCAAAAACGCCCCGTATGACAAGCCACCCACACAGGCACACATAACCGGGCCAACCGCACATTCCCGAATCACACTACGAATCAGACAGAAGCAAAACAACGAAAGAGCGAGAGAGAGAGACAGAGAGAGCTAGGGTGGCACAGTACCTTCCATGGGCTGGGCGGCGTCGGTGGCGGCGAGCTCCTGATGGGGCACGACAATCTCGTCGTCCTCCTGCTGCGGGTGCGGAGGGGCAACGGGAAGGGGGTCAGATCCGGCGCGGGGGCATAAACCCTAGGGTCGGACGAGTGCAACCCGATCGGGGGCTCCCGGGGCTGCGGGCGACGGAGGAGTGCAACCGCCCGGAGGGGAAATCAGGCAGTGGCGAGGAGGGGGAAGGAGCGCGCGCGTGGGTACGTACCTCGAGAGGGGGAGGAGTCATCATAGTCATGGAGGCGCCGGCGTCGGCGTCAGTGTCGGCGGCAGCGGCGGTGGAGTCGTGGAGAGGCGGACGCGGGAGAGGCCGGAGACGCGGCGGAACAGGGGGATGCGGCGAGGCGGAGGCGGAGGCGGAGGGGAGTGGGGAGGGGTACGGGTGCGACTATGGGGGTCTTGGAAGGAGGCGGGGTGGTTTTGGGGATTTCGGGTCGAGCAAGCAAGCGATCGAGGGACGCAGCAGGCAGGACGATTCTTCGTGTTTTGTTCTTTTGAGACTTTAGACCAGGGCGGTTCTTTTAGGCTTGTGCCGTAGTTTTAATTAGCTTTTAAACTAGAGTTTTTGAGATATAGTCTATAAATTAATTACAATAGATCTTGTCTCGATTTCATTCATATCGATCAAAATCGTACATAAGTATCTCTCTCCGTATTCTAAAAGAACCTACCCATGTTCGTTTGTTCTACGGGCTGCGGATTATTAATATATTGATTACTAAGAAAAGTTAAAAGTCAAATGTCGCTGAAAGGTAAGAAAGAATAGGGCATTTAAGTTGCATCTTCTCATTCGAATCTTCTTTTTCTGTCTTAAAAAACGCTTATCTTTGCGTTTTTATTTGAATTTGCTTGGGTTTTTTATGTATAGATAGGATTTTTTTGTAGTTGTTTCTCTAACCTCTACTGGCATGCTTCATTTGACTTCAATAACCATTTGGCTTCAATAAGTAACTATGAAGTGCCTGGTTAGAAAAATGATATTCATGTTCTACATGAGTCACAAACGGTGTGTAAATGGATCATATATTCACATGCTTCCAAAACGAATGTGCTTTGAGTTTTGCAATCCATACACATGCGCTCTTGTTGTTATCTTACTCATAATTAATCTTTAAAGTAAAGATAAATATAGGTGCATAATTTAAATGAATGTATTAAATATTCGATATAGACAAGTAAATACATAGTTATTCTATTCATTTCTATATATTTCTATAATTCCATGCAGTTTTTTAGACCAAGAGCAATACTTTCGTTAATTAAGCAGGATTACAATTATGTTCAATACATTGCACCATGAAGCGTGGTGTCTCATTCATCCAAGTACAAAAAGGTGTAGCAATTGTTGCTTGTTAGGCACAAATATGAGCCGCCAAATTTGCACCACGTCTAACATATGCTAACTTGAAGTAAATAAAACCCTTGCTGTGCTATTGGATTTCACCAAAGATTGATTCCACAGTTTACTTAGTGACATCATATTAATTAAGTAACATTCTGGTAACCACTCGATAAAACATCACTCACAAAATAGTGTTCTTTGTTTATCATGAACAATAACATCAAGATATGTTTTAATGTACATATATTTTGACATGAGGTGGTTACTATGCTTTGTGATCAAAACAAGGAGCTAAGAGGCTCACTATCGAATCTCAAGCAATTAACATAATATGTAATCTTTATAACCATTTTTCTGCATGTCGGAGCATGAAATTGGTGGAATTACTATTAGAGGGATCACCATTATAGGCATGGACCTTCAATCGTTGTGCTCTTTCATACACACACACACTCGTGCATATGTGCACTAACATTATTAATTGGCAATGTTGATGGATTAAACTATTCTTACATATTCATGTAAGTATGCAACTAATCATTGTTATATGTTATATAGAGAATGTGGATGTCCATTAAGATGAATAACCTTTATTGGCTTTGTTTAATTATTGAAGTAGGTTTCTTATGTCCCGATTTCATGTTCACAAGCCCTGCATCACTATTCATTACATACTAGATTTGTGTAATCGCAACCCAATGTGTTTCCACCCACCATAGCTAAGTACGGAAACAATCTAGATAGAGTATTCTTAGTGTGGAAACAGTCTAGCGAGGGTATTAAGTGATTCCTATTGTTCATAGAGACATTATTGTGTTGTTCATTAATAATTAGAAAAAATACATCACTAATGTTCCTTAATTGTGCAAACATAAAAATGTTAGATTGTTGAAACAATTTTGCACATCTAAGTTAAAAATTCCCCGATTATAATATTAAATCAAAATCAATTGAAAGTTTTTGTATTGTAAATGAAATCATGCTTGACAATGAATCTTGAGTACCACATCAAACTTGAATTCAGATGTTGCATGAAAAGGTTGTTCTTCCTTCAATTTCTGACATCGTTGAATTAGAGAAAGTGGAATGACATATGCATAACTTCATATTTTTTTAGGGAAGCATAACTTCATCCTAGATGGATAAAGACACAATGCTAAATATATATATTGGTTAAATCTGGCTTCACAGGAGTTCTTATTTCATAGTCTCTCCAAAATCCAAAGACAAAACAATATCAATTTTAGACCTACCTGGTAAATGCATAATCCAAAACTAGAATAGTGTCTCATGCCTAGGAATGGAATTTTTTGTACGGATAATCCATTTTTTATTCGAAAATACATAAATATACCCGCGAGAAATTTTTTTACAAAAATAGTCTCCAGTCGCCGCCCCATTGGGCGACTTCTGTCTTTCGCCCAACCGGAAAGCGACATTTAGGGAACGTGTGAACCGTTGGGCGACTTATACAGTCGCTCTACGGTTGAGCGACCGTAATTGCAGTCGCTGTACGGTTGAGCGACTGAAATTGCAGTCGCCCAACGGTAGGGCGACAGGGGTAGATGTCCACTTATTCCACCGACTGCCGCCCACTAGCAACCACTTTTCCCTCATTTCCCCCATTCTGCGCAGAGAGCCAGAGAGAAGAAGAGAGGAGGAAGAGGAAGGGGAGAAAAGAGGGAGGAGGGGAAGAAAAGGAGGAGAGGGGAGAAGAGAAGGAGAGGAGGACAGGGTTGAAGGAGGAGGTGAGGGAGGAAGAAGGAGTCCAAGCTATTCCATCGATTTGGATCCAGGTATTTTTGTTAATTAGGTTGTATTTACACTATTGTTTAGATGAAATATTGGTGTTAGTAAAAATTGTAGATGTAGTTGTAGTATGGAAATTTGACTACGCTTTTTAGTATGGAAAGTTTAGTTTAGTGTTGAACGATGTTATTTGACATGTCGTAAATTTCAATCATACATGTAGGTGTACATCATTAATGGCCAGTACTACATTGAGAGTGTATTATGATGCTGGAATGATTCGTGAAGGTCCGAATGGTGTGGATTTAAGCGATTTTCCACAAGTCACTCTCGTACTTCCCGATGACGAGAATGCTCGAATGACAGATGTGCAGCATTGGCTGACCGAGAGCTTTTCATTGGACCCCGAGGTGTGCAGCGTCGTTGTGCAAGGGCTTTGGAGCCGGTCTCCCACTGACATCAGATGGGAGTTGAAGACATTGGTGCGCTCAGCTTCGTGGAAGGGATTTGTGCAAGGGTGCCGGCGCAGTGGATACGAGTGTGTCCTGCTTGTGCAACCGTGCTCACTACAAGCAGCTGCGCAAACTCGTGCGTCCGCCTATGCTTCGGGAGGTGCTAGCAGCTCGGGCGGGCCGCACGTTGGTGGAGCTGATGAAGTTGCTCGTGATGAAGGCAATGCGGTACATGGAGGAGAGTTACGGCCGTCAAGCTATAGAGAGGGAACTGGGCAAGCCGATGCGATACATGGAGGAGAGTTACAGCTGTCAAGCTATAGAGACGGAACTGGGCAAGTAGATGAAGGAGAGCAAAATGAGTATATCGTGCAGCAGATGGAATCTGATGACCAGAGGGCATGTGATGAAGAGCAAGCTGTAGAGGACGACGAGGAGGATAGTTCGGATGATGAAGAAGTTCCTATCCCCCAGGAATGGATACGGTTTAATGCGGAGGGTGTTTCCGCCCATGATGAGCATGAATCACCATGAGAGTATCATAAGACAGAGGTTCGGGTGTATGCTACGTTTGCTGACAAGGAAGCGCTGTAGGATGCCATCAAGCTTTGGGCCCTCTCAATGCAACGGACATTTCACGTCGTCAAATCAAGCCAGGAGCAGTACACTGTGAAGTGCGAGCAGGCTGGTTGTCCTTGGAGGGTGCACGCACGTAGACCGAAGTATGACACTCACTGGATTGTGTCCAAGGTGGAGCCGCACTCCTGCATTCTGAACACTGTCTTGGCGAGGCATCGTAACCTGACGTCCAGATTTATAGCCAATTTGATGTATGGGGAGATAGTGGAGAAGAGAGATATTGCGGCAACGCATATTGTGGTAGCTATCGAGAATAAATTCAAGTATAAGATTAGCTACGCGAAGGCGTGGCGTGCCAAGCAAAAGGCGTTGGAAAAACGTTTTGGCACTTTCGAGGCGGCGTACGACAACCTTCCTCGTATGCTTAAGGTGTTGCAACAAAGGAACCCGGGCACGTACATCGCCGTGCACGAGAAGCCGTTCATAAGTCCACCGGGATTTGCAGTGTTGCAAAGAGCATTGTTTGCATTTGGTGCTAGCATTGAAACATTCAAGCACATGCTGCCAGTGATCTCTGTAGATGGGACCTTCTTGACAGGCAAATACAAAGGGCAGCTCCTGACGGCCATAGGCGTTGACGGTAACAATCAAATATTGCCGCTGGCTATTGCATTTGTGGAGAGCGAGGACCTGGACATTTCAGCGAGGACCTGGGTTCCGGATATTAACATGCTGAAGGGTGGGAAGGGTCGGCGACAGAGCCGACGTATTAGAAATGACATGGACGAATCACAAGCTGGAACATCTGGTGCACGTTGTGGGCGATGCGGTCAGGAGGGGCACACAGCTAGACGATGCAATGCATGTCCGGATCAGTAGTTGGTGTTGTAATGCATGCTAAATTTTATGTACCATTTGTAAACCTTGTATGTTACATCCCTTTTCTGTAATGCACTTATTTACAATGTCATTTAAGTATGTACCATTTAAGTATTGCAATTTTTTTTTGCCTTGTGGACCGAACATCTCCCTTCTTTCCAAGGGAAGGTCTTCCTTCGGTGACCCATATCCGACTGGCCCCTCATCTTCCGCCATGGTATGTTCCACCACGAAATAGAAGGTACTTCTTTGTTCGATTTATAGGGTTTTCTGGCTACAACTTCATGGGACCTCAACCGTGCTATTTATATCGAATGGCGGGACAAAAGAGGTCTGCTTTGCCCAGAGACATGACAAAAGCGCTCAGCTTTACTCGGTGAGATGACAACACATGCCAGCTTTACGCAGTGATATGACAAAACGGGGCAGCTTTGCTCAGTCAGATTGCAACACATGCCAGCTAAACTGCCTACATAAAGGCTACGATCTGAAAAGCTTTCATAGGGACATTTATTGCTACCCTGGAATCCTAAGGATAATCCAGGCCTATCGCTACAGAAACCAACTAAATAGGGGCGTAGGCTGTAGCCTTTACAGTGAGTGTTCATGTCATAGGTATGTATCCTTTCCAGTGAGTTTTCATGTCACCTTTACTTGTTGTTTCAGAAATACAGGCTACAGGCTCTGAAAAGCCTACATATGGGACATTTATTGCTAAACTGGAATCCTGAAAAAGCGAAAATATTCATACGACCTCCTCTCCATGGACTATGCCCACTGCACCAGATAACCTGTCTACATAAAGGCCTCCTATGTCTTCCATACCACATCTCCTCCTCAAGCCTTCACAATACTACTACACAACAATGTCTTCCTGGAGGTCCGACCCATTTGGAGTGCCGGAGTGGCATGAGCGCCCGAAGTGCCGCTGCGGCTTTAGGACGATGTTGAGAGTCTGGACGGATCAAGAAGAGCGAGCCAAATACGGCCGTAGGTTCTTCAAGTGTCCAAACCTGGATGACGATTTCATGGTAACGACGACAACTAAATCATTTGTTTCTCGTTATCGTTTTTCAACTTGATCCATGACATCTACCACGCCACACATAGGCTTGCAGGTTCATCGAATGGGTGGATCGGGTGTCGCCGACATGGCCACATAACCGGGCAGTGGAGGTGGAAAACAAAGGACAATACTTTGTCAAGATGACTCAGGCTCGCGAGGTGGAACGACAGATGCGGCGTGAGCAAGAGCGCCGCGTGAGGGTGGCACCATCCCAACGAGATCAAGAGAACCTTAAAATATTTATCCGTCTCATAATATAAGTCTGTATTCTTAGGAAGCATCGTTATACAATATAAATCTATTACGGAGATTAAAAATATAGTTATTACAATGTTTTCATCATATATCCTACTCTAATGTTGAAAGTAATGAGCGAGTAGTTATACTATACCATAATGGGGGTATGCATGATTTAATGATATTAACCTTTTAAATTTAGTATTTACTTAATCTGTCGTATGGTCAATTTTGGACTTAAATTGCGGTAGGAAGAGAGTATTACGAAGGCAGAAAAACTATATACGAGAATGCCGCTCCACTGATGAATGCGAAAGACGGGATGTCCGCCACTAGTACGTCATCACTGGTCACTGCTGTTCCGTCCTTGCCGGTTGTTGCGTTGCATGCCCAACGGCTGATGAATGCGATGGCTGCCGCCCTCCTCCCTTTCTACTCCCTTGTTACTGTGCATGTTCTTTTTAACTGCGGCTTATAATTTTTGACTGTGACTTATGACTTTTAAACTATTCGTATGAGAGATTACAGGGTAACAGAAACTCACGTGCAATTTTTGCTAATATAAATGAAGTCGGTACATTATATACTACAATTAACTAGTAGACCCTATTTTAAAAAAATATTCCGTTTAAAAGCTAATTACTGTAGATAATGACAAAAATGTCTTGTTTATTCAGATAAAATCATAAAACATAAATTGAAAAGAACGAAAATAACTAGATTAATGTTCCTTTGGCAGTCCTTTCATCGAAGGCAAGTCAACGGCACGTAGTCGGGAAAAGGACAACTGGAAAAAAAGATTTCGGCTCCAAATCCGGTCCTCATGATGCTCGTAAAAGAAGTAAAAGGAAGAGCCCCTGTTTGAGGAAAGAAGGGACACATCTTATTTTTATAAATACAGAGCTAGGGTTGGTTGGATTGTTGATGATGCAGATGATCTGCCATTTAAGAAGTACAAATCCAACGAGCGCGCTTCTCCATCTACTCCTAAGAAGCCATAGATCAATCACCGGTTCTCTTCTGGTGGTGACTGGTCATTATCCAACTACTCGGTCTCCGAAATTGCAAAAACCATGGCTTTGCACCGGCTAGCTCAAATTTTCATCAAATATTCAAATGCAAGAAAGCATGGCGCTAAACCCGTTTTCATCAAATTTCATCGCCGGCTTATCTGTATAGAAAATCGACATCAACGTGTTTGCGCGCGGGTTGGAGATCTCTCTGGCTGCGATTGTATCCGTTCAGATTGTAACCGAGCTATTTGTAATTTGTCTCGTGTTCTTCGTTTGCATCTGTATTCGTCCACCGTGAGATCATCAGGCAAGCCTACGCGATCAGTTTACCCGTCTAGTGGTGGTCTCCGATTTCCACCAATCCAATTCTGGCTCCTATCTGAAAAAAAATACGGAGTGAATTTTATAAATCCTCAGTATCCACCAATCAAGTCTGGCTCCTCTCTAAAAAAAGAAAGGGTAAATTTCACAAATCCTCAAGTTTTGTGGCCATGGCTGCAGAAAACCAGTGAGTTTTTAGCACATGTCACTTAACCCTAGGTATTGTGGTCTTGAAGTTTCAAAATACCTGACTCGTAGCAAACTTGAGCTACTCTTACATTACATCCCAGAAGGAGTCCCTGTATTCAGCTCCGAAGACGAAGCATGACCAGACGGAGCAGCTTGAAGTACGAACGAACCGGAAGAATGTGTTTGCCGCCGTTCATGCCATGCTTCTTGCTTTTCTGTTTGCCCTAGTGTTTGCCGTTGCCCCGCTTCCTGCTTTTTTGCTTGCTTTCACTCATGTTTGAGTAGTGTGCGTGGTGAATGACCGGTGTTGATCTTGTACAGATATCATATCAAACATGATGGTGATTCTGTATGTAAAAATAAAAGGAAATTTGACTATAGAGTTGTGCGCTAGCTGTTCGTGAAAGGACTCGAGCTGAATCCGGATCCAATCCTGACAGTTCGAGAGGGGCGGCGAAGGAAGCGGAGCGGGGGCGAGGGTGACGACGATTGCGACGGCCAGGGGCCGGCGAAGGGCGACGGAGCGGGCGGAGACGTGCGAGCCGGGGACGAGCGATTCATATCGATCATGTTGCGTTCGACGCTGAAAACGACCTATCCAGCGTGTCAGCTCGGTCTCGGTGTCCACGTCGGATGCCAACTAGGACCATCCCTTAAGTGCCACATGGACCTGCAAGTGGGAAGGAGATGTAAGAGTGTCTCAGATTAGATTTGTCAGGGGTAGTATTTTGTGAAACTTCAATCTCCCAATCTATCGATCCAATGACTAAATTTATCTCAGCTCATATGTCAGTTCCACTCCCACTCCTCGTATCCTATGTTTGACCTCAGAGGCCACTGGATCTCCGGAGGAGTGCCATCTCGACACCGCGGCACACCAAGGAGTTGGAGAAATTTTGCAATATCATGATGGCACAAATCAGTTTATGTCACCAACCAACTAATAAAAAATTATTTTGGAATCTTGGCAAGATAGCTACTCATGTGTGAGGTTGCTTGATGGGCGTGCGGCGAGCACACGTCGGTGGCCGGCGGTGCACGTGGACAGTGGAGCGCTCAGGCAGCAGCATGCGGCGGCGGTGCTTGCAAAGCGGGGAGCACCATGGATCGGTGGGGAGGAACTGCAACAGTGGGTATTGGGGAAGACAAGGAAGAAGATGAGTCTGTTTCACGATTAGTGCTTCGACAAGTGGCATGAATCATGTCATGCGCTAGGCTCCCACTCGCAGAGCGATCGGCCGGGCTAGCGGCTGGCTCACTCCAACCAAGCAATACGAGCGTGTTCGTTTTAGTCTACCGCTTTTTAGTTTTTAGTTGTAGTCTATAGTTTTTATCTGTCTACGAAAGGGAGTATGAAAAAATATATGATTTTAGCTGATATAAATTAAGTTACTGTAGTGTATACTATAATCAATTTTTAGACTTTATCTTAAAAAATATTTGGTTTAAAAGATAAGTACTATAAAAAAATAATTTTTAGAAGCTAAAAAAAAGAGAGATAACATGTGCGCACGCGCAGCACAACAAAGGCGCGTGCATCAATCAAGCGCCAACCAAAATTGGTCACCGTGCTATGCTTCCGATCGGGGGGAGGAACTTACTATTACAAGAGAATATTGAGACAAGTGTTTAAGAGAGAGATTGCTTTCATTTATTTGATTCTGAAGGTCTGTACAATCATTTATAGATGATGGAGTGACAAATAAGGTGTCTGTATGAATAGGCATCTATGGATGAAGACACCTTTACATTGGGCATAACTGGTTTGTAACACTCCCCCTTGACCAATGTAACTTCATATGATCACCTTGATTCATCATCTTGGAAAAACTCCTCTAAAACCCTGTAGGGAAAAATATGAAGAGAACCGATAGAATAGATATGCCATGAAAACTCCTTTAAAACCCATTGGGAAAATTTAAGGAGAAGATGATATGGCATATATTTGATTATATCTCCTAAAAACTCTTGAGGGGAAAATAGAGACATATATTTATGATTACGTTGTCATATTGCCTCATTAAAAACCTTGATGAGAAACCTTAGAGGAAAAACTCATAAAGGAAAAAAGAGTACAATATTTGTATTGAACGGGTTAAGTCTTAGGAGATTTCTCCCCCTAACGTCTGCAAATCTCGTAGTCTTCGCATACCAATTCCATGAACACATTTTTGGAATGTGGAGGTTGGTAATGACTTGGTGAATAAGTCTGCGAGATTATCACAAGACTTAGTTTGCAGAATATTTATTTCCCCACTCTCTTGCAATTCATGTGGGTAAAATAGTTTAGGAGCAATATGTTTTGTGATATTGTTCTTTATGTAACCCGTTTGCATTTGAACAACGCAAGCAGCATTATCTTCGTAGATAATGGTAGGTGATGCGATAGCACCTATACCACATGATTGTTGTATGTGGTTAATCATTCTACGAAGCCATGCACATTCACGTGATGCTTCATATAATGCAATTATTTCAGAATGATTAGTGGATGTAGCCACTAGAGTCTGTTTCGAAGACTTCCAAGAGATGGCTGTTCCACCATGTAAAAATACAAAGCCTGTTTGAGATCTGGCATTATGGGGATCTGATAAATAGCCAGCATCTGTATATCCTATTAAATCCACATTGTTATTCTTCTGAAAGAATAGACCAAGATCTTTAGTGCCTTGAAGATATCTAAGGATATTCTTCACTCATACCCAATGTCTTTTGGTTGGAGCAGCGCTACATCTAGCAAGTAGATTTACCGTAAATGCAATATCCGGCCGGGTGCAATTTGCAAGGTACATAAGCGCTCCGATGGCACTGAGATATGGAACCTCGGGTCCCAATAGCTCTTCATTGTCATCTCGGGGTCTAAATGGATCTTTATCCCTGTCTAGAGATCGAATAACCATGGGGGTTTTCGATGGATATGCTTTGTCCATATTGAATTTCTCCAATATTTTCTGGACATAGGCTGATTGATGCACTAAAATGCCTGAATGAAGGTGCTCAAGTTGTATTCCTAAGCAAAATTTGGTTTTACCCAAATCCTTCATTTCAAATTCCGTCTTTAGATGATTGCATGCCTCATCAATATCTTGTGGGTTGCCGATGATATTTAAATCATCGACATACACTGATATGATGCAAAATCCTGTTTGGGACTTTTTGATGAAAACACATGGACAATCATCATTGTTAGTGTATCCCTTCTGCAAAAGGAACTCACTAAGTCGGTTATACCACATTCTTCCCGACTGTTTTAAGCCATAGAGTGACTTTTGAAGCTTTACACAATACATGTTGCGATTTGCGTTTGGATTCGGTATAGAGATTCCATCAGGGACCTTCATGTATATGTCCGAATCAAGTGACCCATATAGATATGCAGTCACTACGTCCATCAACTGCATAGATAGACGATTTTGAACAGCCAGAGATATAAGATATCGGAATGTTATTCCACTCATAACTGGAGAATATGTTTCATTGAAATCAATGCCGGGTCTCTGCGTGAACCCTTGTGCTACAAGCCTCGCTTTATGTCTCACCACCTCATTGTTCTCATTCCGTTTCCGGACGAAAACCCATTTGAATCCCACAGGAAAGATTCCTCGAGGTGTAGGTATTGCATGAGTGAATACCTCTCTTTTAGTGAGCGAGGTTATCTCTGCTTGAATTGCATCTTTCCATTGATTCCAGTCCGAGCGCTTTCTGCACTCTGCCATGGTCTTAGGATCTGGATCATTTTGGATGATTTCTGCAATTGCTTCAGAGAAATAGATGTCGACAATTGTAGACTTTCTGTCATATGATTCTCCAGATTCAATATAGTTGATGGAAATTTCAAGCACCCCTTGTGATGTATCATTATTTCCCAAAATGATTGCATCAGGGCGTTCCGATGTCCCAACATCAGTAATTGAGTGCACTGTTGATGTGGGATGTGAAGGTTGAACCTCCACAGGGTGTTTCTCAACGTGAGGTTGAGTTGCATTTACTGGGTTAGAAGAATTGTTCTTCCTTTTCCTTTGCTTGCTAAAAGCTGCATCTGTGGAAATAGCTGTACTTCTCCCCCTCTTACTTTGGAGTTGAGTAGTTTTATTTGGTACCTCTACTCTTTCCGGCACATTTCTCGCAGGATTATAGGATTTTGTAACACCCTTATAATCAGTAAATGCATCTGGCATGTTATTTGCAATGTGTTGCAAATTAATGATCTTCTGAACTTGGAGTTCAGTTTCAGAAGTACGTGGATCAGAGTTGGAGATGTCTATGGCATCCCAATTGATTTCCTGGCATTTTTTGTGGTTTTCAATTCCTCCCTCTAATGCCGGGAAATGATCTTCATTGAAGATACAATCAGCGTACCGGGCAGTGAATAGATCCCCTGTAAGGGGTTCCACGTATTTAATGATTGACGGAGATTGATATCCCACATAGATCCCCAATTTCCTGTGTGGGCCCATAGATGTACGCTGCGGTGGGGAGATCGGTACGTATGTAGCGCAACCGAACTTCCACAGATGGGAAATATTTGGTGTATTTCCACGTACTAGTTGCAACGGGGAGGTTGCATGGTATGCAGTTGGACGCAATTGAATCAAGTCAGCAGCATGTAAGACTGCGTGACCCCAACATGATGTTGGTAGATTGCAATTCTGTAGTAAAGGTCTTGCAATAAGTTTCACTCTCTTGATGAGAGATTCTGCCAACCCATTTTGAGTATGAACATATGGGACCGAGTGCTGAACTTGAATTCCTAAAGCCATGCAATAATCATTGAAGGCACGTGAGGAAAATTCAGCAGCATTATCCATTCGGATTGATCGGATTTGATGTTCAGGATATTGTGCTTTAAGTTTGATAACTTGTGCAACAATCTTAGCAAATGCATGGTTCCGTGTGGAAAGTAGACACACATGAGACCATCGTGTAGATGCGTCTATTAGAACCATGAAATATCTGAACGTCCCAGACAATGGTTGAATGGGACCACATATGTCACCTTGAATGCGTTCAAGGAACTTTAGAGGTTTGGCATGAATTTTGAGGTAAGAGGGCCTCAAAATTAATTTCCCAGTGGCACATGTAGTGCACATAAAATCTGATGATTGGGGAAATTTTGCATCACTTAAAGGGTGACCAACAGAATTGCTTATAATTTTTCCTCATCATCCCTATTCCAGGATGGCCAAGACGATCATGCCAAGTTTGGAATGCGTTAACATTCTGGAAAATTACTTTGTAAGCAACATGTGGTACGGGGTTGATGTATGTGTAGTACAATCCAAACGGGAGTGAGGGAAACTTTTCAAGTGTCTCTTTGCCATATCCGTGATCTTTTGTTATGAGAAGAAACTCCTTATTGTTGTCCTCATGAGTTTCAACATGAAACCCATTCTTACGGATATCTCTATAACTCAATAGGGTACGAGTTGAATCGGGATACAAGAGTGCATCCTCAATTGTTATCGATGTACCCATAGGGAGCATAATGGTGGCCCGACCGGTGCCAACTATTACAGCATCGCGTCCAGCGATTGTTAAAACATTTCCTTTGTTCTTTGTGAGAGTTTGGAAATATTTTATCTCCCTGAGTATAGAGTTAGTAGTACCGCTATCCACTAGGCACATTTCCTCATCCATCAGATCGACTCCCGTACAATTTATACAAAATGGAGAATTTGAATATGTAATTCTCAACAAATATATATAGAATACATACAATATATATATAGGTATCAATTGTGCTTAATACAAATTACAATACCCATTGTACTTAAATGAAGTACGGACAACAACTAGCTTATGACAACATTCACAATTAAACGACATCCACATTTAAGGCATAATTAAATAAGGTATCTCAAAGTGTAGGAGCCTAGTTAAAGTCTCCAAATGGATCGTTAGAAGTGAACTCCACGATCATGTTCTCCGTATCGTCAACGTTCCCATCAAGTGGAGGTAGTGCCGTGGTGTTGTTTGGTCCCGCAGCCGCAGGAGCGGAGTAGGAGCACCCAGGGGCATCTTTATTAGTAATGTCAGGTTGGAGGAATTCTTCCATGTTGACATCAGGTTGGGAGTTGAAGTGTGCTTCAAATTGTCCACCTTGATTGGAACGTCCTTGATTGGAGCGTGCTCGTCCCACGGAATTCAAGTACAAAGCCACCAAGTGCTTGGGAGTACGACATTTCTCAGTCGGATGGTTGTAACAGCCACACTTGTTACAAGTGTTAGACTTGTTCTTTTTTGACTTAGAAACATCCTTTCCCTTGTTAGCACCACGAGACTTCCGCTGTCTCTTGAGCTTGTTCTTCCCTTTAAAGGTTCCAGGATTGCTAGAGTTAGTAGCATTCCCTTGAGGTTTGTTCTGAGTGTTAGCATGTACTTCTGGCAAAGGCTTAGTGCCCAAAGGGCGCAGATTAGAGTTCCAAATTAGGAGCTCACTATGCCTTTCTGCCTGAAGTAATGTTTTAATCAACTCAGAATAAACGGTGAAACCTCTTTCACGGTAATGTTGCTGAAGGATCATTTGTGCGGGGAGCATGGTAGACAATGTCTTCTCAATTTTCTCCGCATCAGATGGTTCTTTCTCGCAAAACTGCAGTTTAGAACTGATTTTATGAACAGCATGGTTGAACTCTCCCACAGATTTAAAATCTTGAATGCGAAGGTGGTTCCACTCATTGACAGCCTCCGGTAGGATGACTGCTTTCTGCTGTTCATACCGTGTTTGAAGAGCAAGCCACAGAGCGCGTGGGTCTTCTTCCATCAGATACTCAGCCTTGAGATCAGGATGGATGTGGTTCCGTATAATAAATAAGGTATTGTACTTGAGAGTGTCAGCCAAAGGAGCTACACCCTCTTGGGGAGCTGCAATTGCCTGGTACATTCCGCGCAACGATAGACTCACTTTGAGATCTATCGCCCATGTGGGGAAGTTGTGGCCGTCAAGAGCGAGGGCCTCAAACTCTTTAGTAGCCATTGTGCCTACATATGTAGGGCCACAGATTTGTTAAAATCTTTGGTAATGTTAAATAAGCAATGCGAAATGCAAGTAATCAAGGTAAACTTGAAATACATAAAGGGACATTCTCCTATTGTGGAACAACATAGTTAATCACCAATGGTATTAACATTATTTAATTCATTTTTCAACATTGAGTGCGCACTTTGAGGATGATAATCCCACAGTAGTACTTTGATACTACCTTGTGTATGGCCAATGTGAAAAAGAACCATGGTAATCACTTAGGTGTAGACCTTGTATAATTTATAATCAAATTGGGTACGCACGTTGAGGATGAAATCCCACAGTAGTACCATGGTACTACCTTGTGTATGGCCAATTGGAAAATAAATAAAGGTAGTCACCCAAAAGTGTAGACCAAATTGTTTCAAACGTGATATTGGGTACGCACGTTGAGGAATAAATCCCGCAGTAGTACTATGGTACTACCTTGTGTATGGCCAATATCAAAGTTAAGAAACTTTGTGTTATTCCAAAACGAGAGAAAATCAACCTAAGGCATTTGCATAATAAAAAAATATTAAGTGCTTGTATGGTAAGCTTTTACAATAGAAATTTATTTAACATAAAAATGCTGCATTTGCAGGAAATAGAGGGGGAATTGTGCAAAATGCCGAAAACATGGGCTGGAGCCCATTCGGCCTTATGGCCCATGAGGGGATGGTGGGATTTAATGGGCTAAAGCCCATTTTAGAGCTGCAGTATAAAAAGGGAATGGGGGATTAGGGTTCCCCAAACCCTAGCCCAGCCGCCACCCAAAAGGGAAGCCGCCGCCTGCCCCCATGGAGACCCGCTGCCGCCGGCCGTCTCCCCCTGGCAAACCGCCGCCGCGCCACCACGGGCCGGCCGCGCCACCGCGGGCGTCGCCGCACCTCGCCGGGGCCGCGCGCCGGCCGTTCTGTGCCGCGCCGCCACGCCTCGCCGGGGGCGCACGCCGGACGTGATGCGCCGCCCTCGGGCGCCACCTCCGCCTCGGACGCCGCCGGGCTTTGGGCCGCTTCGGCTTGGGCACTGCCGGCCGTGAGCCGGCTCGCCTTGGGCCGCGCCTGCCGCGTGCCGCCTGGGGCCTCGTCGGCCGCACCGGCGCCTCTCTGGGTCGTCGCGCCATGCTGGCCACGGGCGCCGCTCCGGGCCACCGCTGCCGCCGAGCGCCGGCCGCGGGCGTTGCGGTCACGGGAGTCGCCTCGGGCCGCGCCGGCCGCGCTGCGCCAGGCCGCGCCGGGCCGTGCACCGTGCATCGGTCGCGCCGCGCGCCGTCTCCGCCACCGCTTGGCCGCGGGTGCTGCGCCGGCCGCGCCATAAGGACGCGCCGGCCTTGCTGGCCACGCCCTGCCTCGCCGGCCTCGGACTCGGGCCGCGCCACCGTGGGGACAGAGGCGGAGGCGGCACCGTTGGGCGCGGTGGAGGCGGCCGTGCTCTCCACCGAGTTCATCGTGATTGACGATTGCTGGGAGGGGATGCATGGTGGTGGTTCTCACCTTGAATGCTTCTCTGTTTCTGTTGTATTTGTGTGGATGGCAGAGCGTGCTGATAACGTATTACAAGAGAATATTGAGACAAGTGTTTAAGAGAGAGATTGCTTTCATTTATTTGATTCTGAAGGTCTGTACAATCATTTATAGATGATGAAGGAGTGACAAATAAGGTGTCTGTATGAATAGACATCTATGGATGAAGACACCTTTACATTGGGCATAACTGGTTTGTAACACTTACGTTGGTCGTTGGGCGTGTTGGGTACGTACGTGGCCGCGCGCGCGGCGCACGTGGAAGCCGGCTCGATCGCGTACGTACGTATGGGTCACCACCCTACGTGCTACGCCACTGAGCGTGTCTCCGTAAATACTACTTCCGTTCTTTTTTTCTTACTTAAGTTTTTGAGTTTTATGGCATCTATTATACGACTTTGTCTGTTATTTTTATACATTTATACTAGGATATATTACTAAAATTAAAAGATTCTAAGAGTACTTTTAATGATAAATCGATGATGCAATTTTTATATAACCAATCAAGATAATTTTAGACATATTGAATAGCAAACTTTAGAATATTTGACGACATAGATTATAAGACATTTACAAAAAAAAAGAATGGACACTACTAGACTTGTTATCTTGCGCAGCGGTTTCAGATTTTCTTGATGGGCCCGCAACCAAAAGTCAGAAATAATAGTTACAGTTTTAACAGCAATCGTCAAGAAAACAGATATTCCTGATGTTGTCCACACCAACCAAACCTCACTGTAGTTTCCATTCCTCCCAACCGGCTAAGCCTCCAATCTGGTGGCCCAGCTCCAATCTGATAGGCTAGTGTGCGCGAATTTTGGACGCTTTTGGCACTGTAGTACCCGGAAATTCCAAAAATAGCACCGATGGAAACGAAATTCCAATTCTAACCCCCGCCGACCGCACCATTAAACGGGAGAGCGACACGTGTCAATGGTGCGGCCAGGGAGCGCACCACACCGGAGTGGTGCGGTCCCCGACTGCACCACTCGGCCGCTGTCATGTCAGAGCAAATGGTGCGGTTGTCGAGACCCGAATATACAAATCCGGACTCTCCTGTGTATTCTGCACTAGTCCAGGATCACGCTAGTGCACACAGTATGAACAAAGATAAATATCATCCACATCATGATATTCTAAGGAAAATCCAAATTATATTGATAATCATCAGAGTACGACCTTATGGCCAAACTTACAATTATTAGCCTGAAGGGCTTAAAGAAACTAGCAGCGGAAAAACAAAATAAACTTTTGAGCCACTCGACATGCCCATAGGCAATCGATTGGGGAGCGAAGTCCTAATCCGTGAAGTCCTCGTAGTATCCTCCTTCTAGCAACTCCTGCTGATCTGGTCCTTCCTCCTCAACTGAGCAAATATGGTTGAAGTCGTGAGTACATAGAGTACTCAGCAAGCCGTATGTAACAAAGATGCAATATAGTATGCAAGGCTTAACAATGGATGGCTGAAAGGTTAGTTTTGCAGAAAGCGACAATTTGAAGTAAATACAGTAAATAGTTTGAAAAGCAACTTTAACAAAGGACATTAAATAAATAATCCAAGGAATTGAATATAATCACAAGTGAACTGACCATTCACTTTCCAACTAAACCCAACCAGATTTCATAATAACTCTACCCCTCGTGTGAAATCACCGAGCATTGTCCATGACCGAGGACACGGCTATTCGAATAGTTTTACACTCTGCAGAGGTTGCATAACTGTACCCACACGATGTGATAATTCTCACGTTAAAGATAATCACAACAAGGCTTTTACAATGATCCATCTCCACCTGATCCCACTTGCTAAGGTTTCGCCGTCGAGTAGGGTAACCCCCTAGTCGATAATTGCCCCCTCTTGCGCCACAACAACATCGGTAGTAAAACCAAAGTGGAGACCTCACAAATTATTATGCCAGGTCTATCCCATACTAGACATGTGGTTTGCACGATTAAGCTCAGATCAATGGCGCACAAAGTTAAGTCCTTAAGAGTTACTCAGGCGAAACAACCACATCCCATGTGCAACCAGCACCCCCTTTACTGCACGATCATTCACCCAAGTGAAAGCCAAGTTTGTATAACCAATGCCCATGACACTACCCATGTCATGACATACAAATTTTATAACTTGTGGTTAACCACCACGTTCAAGTATACCATTAAGTCAAGATTAATTAACCACATGTGATGATAGATCCCAACGAACTAATAATAAGCATGGCTAAGCAATTGGACGTATTCACATGTGACAACTAATATTGTATCACTTAAATAATTCCCAACCCTAAGGTGACAATGGAATCATGGTAGTCAAATTATCATGGAGGGATTAACCAATTAGGACCATAACTACCAATACAAGGTTTTAATAATAAATAGCAATGCATGGTAATTTGAAACAAAATAATACATAATAGATTGAAATCTAGGTTCAACATGATCAAATAATACGACTTGCCTTGGGCTTGCTCAGCTGAGGGCTCTTGATCTTCAAATCCAACTTCCGTTCCCTCGAACACGTGATCTAACGAGATAGAAAGCAAATCGAAAAGACAAAATAAAATCAAATAAAATTCAAATGAACTCCAAAAACTTTGAAACCTGAACCAAAAGGTAGAGCTCAATTTTAGATGAATTTAGGAAAAAAAATCGGGTCAATCGGAGCTAGGACGAGGGAGAACGGGCTCTTGGAAAATTAAATCTACATAAAATCGGGAAAATTGGAAAAGTGCACTGTGCTGTGGACCGGGTGCACGGAGAACTGAGTCTACGGTGGACGCGGCGCACGGAACAGTGCGGGCGGTGGGCTGCTGACGCAAGCGGCTAGGGTTGACGTGGCTGCTGACGGGGCTGACACGTGTGCAACTGGTCTGACGTGGCAGCTAACGTGGCGGGGTGACGTGGCGGGAGGCGCACGGGTCTACGGGGTTCCGGCTGACATGCGGGGCCCACATGGCGGCGGCGGCGTGCACGGTGGACGGCGTCCACGGGGAGGCGAAGCGACAGCCTGGCGTCAGCGCTAACGCACGCGGGCGCGGGGACCGAGGCGTCGCGGGCGCGGGCGGCTGAGCGGCGGGGTTCGGGTGGCGGCAGCGACTGGCCGGCGGTGCTCGGGATGGCGGCGGTCTGGGTCGGCGGTGGCTCGGGACGACGGCGGCGGTCCCTGACCCACCGGCGGCGAAGATGGCGGCGACTTGGACGGCGACGGAGCGGCGGCGAGCAACGGCGAGCGACGGTTGCGCACACGGGTGACGTCGGCGAATGGCGGCGCACGGGCATTGGCGGACGGCGGTGAGCGGCGGCGGAGGCGGCGGCTGCGGGATGAGGGAGCCCCCGGGGGTCGGGCCCCTTTTATACTCGGGAGACAAAGAGTCCTGGGCGGCGCGGTCGTCGAGTCCGGGGCGGGGACGGTGGCGGGAAAAGGAAGGCGGCGGAGGCGGGTTCGAGCCGGACTCGGAGACGAGAGCCCCGGCCGGGGAGGACTCTGACAGGTGGGCCCCACCTGTCAGTCGCACGGACGAGGCGAGCGGTCGGGATGGCGCGTGGGTGATGCGGCAGCGGCGGATGGGAGACGCGCGTCAACCATCGGGCGGAGGGGTGCGGGCGCGGGCCGGGCACGGATGCGTGCCGCGTGGCACGGGGCGGGGCAGGCCGAGCGGGTGGCTGGCGGGCTGGACCGGCTGGGTGGGCTTCGGCCCACCTGGCTTTTTGGGGGTTTTCTTTTTCTTTTCTTTTTCCAGAAATTCCCATAAATCATTTTGAGCTCTAGAAAATAGCAAATAAATCCAGAAAATTCCAGAAAATACCTTGAGACTCAGGGAACTCAAATAAAATATTTTTGGCAAATGTTAATGTTTAACTTAATCATATTAAGTCCTTTTTAATTCATAAAAATTTCATTTAAGCTTTAATTAATTCCAGAAAAATTCAAATGGTGAATTTTATTTTAAAAGCTTCAAAAAGGCTTTGAAAATCAGGATGTTACAGCGGTGCCGCACCGCACCACTCGCCTGATGGTGCGGCACCACACCGCACCACTCGGCTAGGGTTAGGGTTCCGCTGTTCCGTCGAGATTAGGGTTAGGGTTTTGCGCAAAATATAATTTATATTTTTTGTTTTGATTACATAGTTACATAAATATTATGTATACACATGTAAAATAATTTTGTAGAGTGTGCAGCAAACTTATAATATAGAATAGGAGATGCAAAAAATATGAAGTTTTTTTTTCAAAATTGGTTATGTATTGCGGATGATATATGTAGGAATTATATTTTTTTGTAGATTTTTATTTTTGAAATATTTTGGTACGTTGTTAATGTTGTTTGAAAAAAATGTATTTGATGTGGAGTGGAGTTTGCTGGTAGTGTAATTTTATTTTCATTTATGAAAATTAAGAATTTTGGTTGGTAGAGTACGATAACGATTAGTGTATTTGTGATTTTCGTACATTGCTGACCGTGAAAAATATGTTGAACTGGCAATAACATTTTTCGATCATGTTATGTTGTTTTATTGGAAGAAATTTAATGAAGTTTTTTTAGCACAACTGTGATAGAAACAATTGGACGAAAGGAAGGAAAGTGATATTGAACACGTGGGAATCATTGAATGCGAAAAGACGAGATAATAAGTTTAGCTGAATAGAAAAAAACTTGATAATACAGTTGGGCTTAACATGCCGCGTAATTTTTTTATTTATTTATGCGAGAAGACGAGATAACTTGCTGGGTCTATTACATTTTGTCTACTGGGTGTAGCGTGGTTGTTTCCCTTTTTTCTCGCGCCCTGAAGATGGCTCCGCTGCATCCTTCTTCCTGTCACTCTTGGTCTTGAGAGCTGCCTCACGAGCTTGAAGCTCTTCCTCCTGACGCTTGATGGCTGCTACACGCAGACTTAGCTGCTCCCGCCTCCTTTGCAGCTCATCCTCCTTGCCCTTCAGACGGATTTGGTCCACCCTCACGCGGCGCTCTTGCTCAAGCCGCATCTGTCGTTCCACCTCGCGAGCCTGAGTCATCTTGATAAAGTATTGTCCTTTATTTTCCACCTCCATCGGCCGGTTCCGTGGCCATGCCGGCGGCACTCGATCCACCCATTCCATGAAAAACGATAACGAGAAACAAATGATTTAGTTGTCGTCGTTACCATGAAGTCGTCATCTAGGTCTGGACACTTGAAGAACCTACGGCCGTAGTTGGCTTGTTGTACTGGATCCGTCCAGACGCACAACATCGTCCTAAAGCCGCAATGGCACTTCGGGCGCTCATGCCACTCCAGCACTCCAAATGGGTCGGACCTCCAGGAAGACATTGTTGTGTAGTAGTATTGTGATGGCTTGAGGAGGAGATGTGGTATGGAAGACATAGGAGGCCTTTATGTAGGCAGGTTATCTGGCGCACTGGGCATAGTCCATGGAGAGGACGACATGTGAATCTTTTGAGCATAGTCAGGTTTCCAGTGCAGCAATAAATGTCTCTATGAAGGCTTTTGAGCATGTAGTCTCATAATAAATTCAGAGCTTGGACCATTCAATGTATGTGGTACAACGTAGCCTTTTCAGTCGTTTGCAGGAAACAGTACGTTCTACGAAATAAGTGATACAATATTACCTTCTCAGAGGCCAGTAATCATAAATGGGCAAAGCTGCCCGATTTTGTCATGTCACTGCGCAAGGCTGCCCGGTTTTGTAATGTCACTGCGCAAAGCAGGCCACTTTTGTCATGTCACTACGCAAAGCTGGCCTGTTTAGTCATGTCACTGCGGAAAGCTGGCTCGTTTAGTCATGTCACTTTGTAAAACTGGGCTCTTTTGTCATGTCATTGCGGAAAGCTGGCCTCTTTTGTCATGTCACTGAGCAAAAGCTGACATCTTTGCTCATGTCACGGGTCTCCTCGCAATCCTTCATCATCTTGTCCCACCGCTTCTTCTTGCATTTGTTCATCCCGGTTGGGTGAGGGAAGCGCGGTGTAGTATGGGGTTTGCATGTGCAAAGTTCGCTGTGAAATGGAATGCACACCAATTTATAGGGTACGTTTTATCTCTACTCGTACGTGTAAAGCTGGTCCGCGTGGTCGTAGCAGTGAGTAAAGATGGGAGTGCTGCGAGACTACTGCCAAAAGGCGCCATTTTGTCGTGTCTCTGAGTAAAGCTGTCCTGTGTTGTCATCTCACTGAGCAAAGCTGTCCTCTTTTTGTCATGTCACGGAGCACAGCTGTCTCACTGAGCAAAGCTGGCATCTTTTGTCATCCCATTGAGAAAAACTGGCCCGCTTCGTCATGTCACTGCGCAAAGATGCCATCTTTTATCATCTCACTGAGCAAAGCTGGCCCGTTTCGTCATGTCCCTCGTTTGGTATAAATAGCACGGTTGGGGTCCCAGCACTTTGTAGACAGAGAACCGTGTAAATCGAACAAAGAAGTACCATCTCTTTCGTGCTGGAACAAACCATGTCGGAAGCTGAGGGGCCAGTCAATTTTGGGTCACCGAAGGAAGACCTTCCCTTCGAAAGGAGGGAGGTCTTTGGTCCACAGTACCGCTTGATACCAAGCCGGCGTGCTCAACCAGTGTGGCCGAAATGCAGACACAATGAGTACGCAGTCGTGCAGGCCCTAGATGGCCCGTTCGATGGCGGACGCCGTTTCTTTCGATGCCCACGCTCCGAGGTACAAATTAGTAATAGTACATTTTTTGTTATTGGTTATGGATCCTCCATGTTTACTGTCGTGTCCCCCAGATGGCGAAATGCGACTTCTCCCGCTGGATCGACCCTCCTCATGAATGGTATATTTGCCGTTATGTGGATACATTATGGGATCGAGTATTGGAGTTGCAGGACCGAATCGAGACTCTCAATGAGGCGAACAACGACCTCCGCCAACAGATACGACGTGAGAGGGGTAACGAGGAGGTCGTGAACATAGGAAGCTCTTATGATCCCACATGTTGCTGTGCGAACCCGAGTTGCATATGTGCGTGCCACTACTAGGACGGCGAGCCACGTCCGAGGCGACCCCCTCAGCAATTCTCCATGTGGGTGCCACGAGGCTCGTTTGGCATGTAGGTAACAAGGTGTATGGTTGTGTTGTGTTTTAGTTGTTGTGTTCGTTGGTGTGTTGATGGTTGTAGTACTTGCTATATGTTATGTACGGGCAATGTATGTGTTGTTTCGTGTTGTCATGTCACTGAGCAAAGCTGGCATCTTTTGTCTTCTCACTGAGCAAAGCTGGCCCGTTTTATGATTTCACTGGGCAAAGCTGTTCTCTTTTGTCATCTCACGGAACAATCTTTTATCATCTTTTGTCATTTGTCATCTCACTGAGCAAAGCCGACCTCTCATTGAGCAAAGCTGACGCTTTTGTCATGTCTGTACATCCCTCTTTTGTCCCATCTCTGCGCAAAGCTGTACTCTGTTGTCATGTCACTGAGCAAAGCTGCACTCTGTTGTCATGTCACTGAGCAAAGCTGTACTCTGTTGTCATATGTGCGTGAGGCTGCCCCCCCCCCAACACAGCCTATAAAACGGAGCCATCCCTCACATACTCCCTTGCCTTGTTATTAGTCACCTCCTGAGTTAATTGTTCGCAATCTGTGTAGTTTTCTTTCGTGCTCACTCCCCCAGACTAGGCAATGAGTCAGCTCAGCACGTCTTCATGGGCACCCACGGTGATTTGCCCAAATTGCAACACGGTGGTTAGACGTAGGACATCACAGACGGCCGCGAATCCTGGGCGACACTACTACAAGTGCCCGTATCACTCGGTGAGTCAGATTATTTCGGGTTCATTCAAATCGTGGTGGTATGTTTAAAAATCTTCTTGTCATGGAATCGCAGGAAGCTCCTGGTGGTTGCCGATTCTGGGTGTGGGAGGATGAAATGGGCAATAGGACAGACAATGTTCGCCATGAGAGAGTTGTCGTGGGGGGTTGCGACCCCGTCGGGATGCGGCATCGTTTCGACAGACTAGAGTGGAAGATAAATTTAATGTTGTGTGCTATTTTGTTTCTTGTGTTTATTGTTATCCTCAAGTTGTAGTGCTAGATGTTCTCCTCGTGTATGTTGGTAATGTTTTATGCTATGTTATCGTCAAGCTATTTTCTTTCTTGTTTTTCTTGTGTTTGTTGTTATCGTGTCTTCTCCCGCTGGAGAGGTAATGTATGTATGTGTAATGGATGCTGTTAGTTACAACATGCGTGCATACTTATTGTTATCGTGTAGTTGGGTGGCACGAGGCTCGTTTGGCATATAGGCAACGAGGTGTACGGTTGTGTTGTATTTTAGTTGTTGTGTTCGTTGGTGTGTTGGTGGTTGTACTACTTGCTACATTTCATGTACGTGCAATGTATGTGTTGTTTCGTGTTGTCATTGCCTGATGCCTTCTTATTATGTGGGTTGTCCCGTGTTGTCATCTCTCTGTTGGTTGTATGCCCTAGCAAATCAAAGAACTAAGAGCAACATCTGTTAATAAGGAAACCATCTTTGAACATCAAACCATCAAGCACTTCAAGAACATCTTTGTTGCTATCGTGTCTTCTCGTGTATGTCAATGTAATGCAATGAAGCCTTAATTGTACTTGAAATTATTTGCATAAGCCATGCGAAACACAGGAAACCATGCGACATCACAACAGCACAATTACAAAAATTCATTAATCATCTCGTCGTCGCCGCCTCGGACGACGTATCTGATCCTCCGAGAAGGTGAACCTGCTAGGGGAGCGCGGTGCATCTCGAAGGTCGTAGTGCGGGGTCTGCGTCGGAGGCGATGCTGGGTACATCTCTGTGGGGAGTTCCGACTGGTGGCCAAGAATAGAGCTCAGCCAATCGGAGGAGGGGTCTACGTCCTGCTGAGATGGTACATGTTAATTAGGCAATGGAAAATACAAAAAAGTTTATTTTTATCATTATTTTTATCATGTGTTATGTTTACTACATGCGTACATACGGGTGCATGCGGCTGTCGGAATGACGATGACGTTGGGAAATCACCCATGTACTCCTGCGCCGTGTAACCTTGGTACGTCTGCCCGAACCACTCGTACCGCCCTTGCGTGTCCGCTCGGGTGGACTGACCGCCAGGCACAAATGTGCCAAACGTCATCGTCTATTGTGCCTGTGAGTCAAGGTCGCTATCTGCAGGCTCGTCCGCCGCCCTCCGGGATGACGACGGCTGTAGCAACGTGCTATCCCTTCGCAAGTGCTGCAGGAAAAACGTGTGTTATGAATAACTGGCAATCAAGTGGACGAACGAATTGATGGCAAATGTCGTACCGCTGGTCCAAAACGCTGTGAGGACGAGGGAGCGCAGCTGGGAGGACCGCCGGACATCGACGGACGACCGCCGGACAGGTACGGACGACCGCCGGACTGCGACGGACGACCGCCGGACTGCGACGGACGACCGCCGGACAGGGACGGACGACCACCGGACAGCGACGGACGTGCTGAAGGTGGTGCCGACGGCGGCGCTGAAGGCTGCTCTCTGCGGAGGCGTCGTGCATGGACATCATCCCTGTGGTGACTACAGCTCATGGCCTTGATCGCATTCCTGAGCTCACTGATGATGGTACGCGCCGAAGCAAGAACCCGGTTGCCGCCCTCCCCACGCTGCAGCATCTGAAAAGCCTCGTGCTCAGCACGATGCATATGCTCGCACTGTAGGTAAACAACAAATGAGTTAAAACGCACTGTACGTAAAGAAACAATGAGTACAAACGTACTGCAGGTGCACGTACCGCCTCGTCCTGACGTGTTGCTCGATGACGGTCTGGGCCGGCCTGTATGGCATCTTCGTGCGCGACCTCTGAAGGACGGGGTGGGGCAGGCCCAGTAATCTTGCTGCAGGTGCGTGGAATGAACCACTCTAGGTACGCACCGTATGTGGCGAGGTCGTGTGGCCTAGTGTCGTCCACAACCTCTGTGCTCGCTGAGTCACGCCACAGGTCTGTCCACGACCGCTGTGTGGCTATCCAGTCGTCACCCCGGTGCCCTCTTCTTGTTTGCCTGCAAGTTAGTCCACATATTGTACAATTAGTATTATCAACACATTACTACCTTGCGTACAGTTACCGTGCAAAGGCTTACCGGTGGGCCTTCGGTGGTAGTGCCCGTCCTGGGAGGGGTGGCACGTGCTGGTGGAGGTGAAACTGCCTCAGCACTCTCTGCGGGTTGTACGGTTCAACGAAGTGCAAGAAGACGAGGTGACAGGTCGTCAACCAGTACGTGTGGTCTTGGTGGCACTGAGATGACAACCCGTAGGGGGCAATGAGCTGAATGAACCCTGCATCCTATGGGAACCAGACTATCTCGTTCTCATGAAGCCGCTCGAAATGGTTATGGAAATCTGGGTACACACGCCTCGCTCTCTCCTTAGCCCACCGCAGCTGACCATGTGTCCAACGAGTCCCCATAGTCGGCCCATCTATGGGGTCATCGCCACCAGCCTGACCGTAGAACTCCGGGCGGAGGTCGTAAGGGTGCACGACCCTCTCGATCTTAGGCCTCCCAACCATGAAGTGCTCCCAAGACCAGTACTGTAGGAGCACATAGCACGCTGCCAAGACCAGCTCGCTGGCCTCAGTACGCTGACAGGCATCACACAAGCCTCGGTACGTGGCACTAAGGACTGTAGATCCCCAGCTGTACTGCGGCACCTCGCCGGGCAAGGCATCCGCCAAGGACTCCGCAAGGTGTATGTACGTCGGATGCACGGAGACTCCAGTGGTCGTAGGAAACAAAACCCATCCGAACAAAAAAAGGATGTATGCCATGTGGTGCGTCTGCACGACCCCCTCAGGAGCGTCCACAGGGTAGGTCATGAACTCTCGTAGCCATGAGTGTGGCACACCAGACATGTTGTCTGGGATCGGGAGACCGAATCGGGTACCCAGGGCGTCCTTCCAATTCGCCGCCCTGGGGGGTGGCACTACTGCTGCACCACGGATGGGTAGACCTGTCAGCATGGACACGTCCTAAAGTGTAATAGTCATCTCGCCCCACCGGAAGTGGAAGGTGTGAGTCTCCGGTCTCCAACGATCCACGAGTGTGGACAGCAACGCCGCATCGAACTGCAACGTATACGGAACATCCAGCATGCGAGCAATGGGCAAAAGACCGGTGTCTCGCAGCAGCGGGATGTACCGCTTGTCTAGAGGCCAGTGCTCTCGGGGGCCCCTAAGGACGAAACACGGAGGGCCCTCAGGCATTGATGCCCACGTTGTGCATCGGTGGTGGTCATCCCAACGGGCCTCAAGCAACTCGTACGCCATCTTCTGCCGATGATTGAAAACAAGTCAGTACGCAGCGTCATGAGAATATGCAACATACATAATTTGTAGGTAATGATAATACATCGTGAAATAAATGACAACATAACATGAACAAACGTAATTTGCATCGAACGACAACAAATGATAACGAATATCGAATAAGTCACAACATAACATAATTTGCAAGAAATGACTCAAACAAATTGTACACGAAAATAATTTGGTAAGATACATTCAGCATAGGTTACAGGATGCACGATCTTGTGCTCGCATCACAACAAAGGCCCGCTATAGTTACAAAACACGGAACCAGCAGTGCACAATGACAATCCATGTGTTGCATACTATGGAGCGTTACTTGATGTCGGCCTGTTTGGGCACTGCCTAAATGAATGGCCAACCGTCTTGCATAGTCTGCACTTCGGGCGCCGAACCCGATCCCCACGCTGGCTATCATCCATGTCGTTACGAATGCGACGGCTCTGTCTTCGCCCACGGCCGACGTGCTTCAGTGCATCGTTCGGCACCCACTTGATCTCCCCTGGCCAGAGCTCCCTATAATGCATGTCCACCCCGTACGAATGGAACTCCGTGCTCCAGGTTTCAAATAGGTGCTTCATGTCATAGTACTTTGAGATGTGATGCGTGGGCGCCTGGTTCCATAACGCGCATGCCGCGTACACGTGGGAGCATGGCTTGTGTAGAAGTTGCGGCTTGTTGTAGGTGCAAGATGCTTTGTCATCAATCGTGCACACCTGCTTACGATCCCCTCTAGCCTGCCCCATCATGTACTTCTGTCTGAGGCGGACCTCAAACTTCCTCCGTAAGCCATCCATGGTCTGAGCAATATACGAACGAGCCTTCTCCGTCTTCTTGTCCATGTAGGCCCGCGCTACCTCGGAGAATTCTTTGCCTTCGTCCATATGCTGCTTCGCCATCATGGCTCTATTGACGAAGTATCCAATTGAACGGTTCCAGGTCTCTTCAACGTTTGCAGTGATAGGTAGGGATCTCACGCCCTTTAGAACACCATTGTACACCTGGGACATGTTTGTCGTCATGATTCAGTACCTTGCTCCGCCGGTGTCATGCAATAGAGACCACATCTCCAGGTCAGGTGCATTGGACTGCACCCATTGTGTGAACTCCCCAAGTCTCGTGGAGCCTCCCTCCACGGCCCCCGCTTCAGCCTGCTCAAGACGCCTCACATGCTTGCTGGTCTCCTGATCAAGGTGCCTCCACAAGGCATCGAACTTCCTCTTCTGGTTCTGCATACAAAGCTTTTTAAACATCTTCATTAGTTCCTTGCTATGGAACCTTCTGTGGAAGTTTGCTGCAAGATGCCTCATGCACCACCGGTTCTTCATGTCATTCCACTGGAACGGAGGCTGTGTCCCGTTCTGCATCGTTCGCATTGCAGACAGCAAGCCTGGATTGCGGTCTGAGATAACACACACATCGGGCCGATCTTGTACAACGGCCTGCTTCACATTGACAAGGAACCACAGCCAGCTATCTGTACTCTCATTCTCTACTATTGCAAATGCCACTGGGAGTAACTAGTCATTTGCGTCTGCTGCAACCGCGGTCAGGATTGTACCCTTGTATTTGCCAGATAGGAATGTGCCGTCAATCGTTAGCACTGGACGGCACCACTTGAAGCCTTCTATTGCCTGATGGAAGGCCAGAACACTCTATCAAGCACAAAACAATTCGGCCCTTCCGTCTCATGAACCCGCTCGTACTTGTTAATGTACGTGCCTGGGTTTGCTGCTGCAATCTGACACAACATTCTCGGGACCAGATCATATGTCTCCTCATACGTCCCGAACATACTCCGCAGGACCTTCTGTTTCCCCCACCACACCTTCTTGTAGCTCACAGCAAACCCCACCGTATTCGCTACCTCCGCCATGAGAACCTTGGGAGAAATGGATACATTTGCAGCCACAAGATACCTTATCAGCTCTGCAACATATGACGACGTCATGTTGCGGTGCCTAGGTAGTGGCGCCGCAAGCTCACAAGTGTGATCCTCCATCACCGTTATCCGGAAGTCCGTGGCAGCGCCTCTGTACCGCTGCGCACGGACCTTGCCAGGGCAGGAGCCGTCGACACACTTCACAATGTAGGTGTCAGGGTTGGACCTGTGCACCCGATATGTCCGGCTGATGTTGACGGTGTATGTGGCAATAGCTTGCTGTGCAGCACTCTTGTTACGGAAGCTCCTCCCTACAAACAAGGTGCCTTCATTGAATCCCCACTCTGCCTCCTCCGCCCGTGGCAGAACTAGGGATTCGACTGCGATGTCGTCCAATCTGGACGGCACGTAGGCACCCTCCGTGGTTACAATACCACCTAACACACCTCCCGCTGTAGGTTCCCCTTCTTCCTCCTCTCCTGAACTGGCTGATTCCACATCCTCCTCCTCCCCGCTTTCCTGCACCTGGTTCTCAAGGTACTCGTGACAGTCAACCCGCGTGGCCCACCACCTCTCCGCACCTTCATTCGGATGAAAATTCTCCGCGCGCCTCCGCAGGTCCCCATCTCCCATTGACTCATTGCCTCCTTCTCCCTCACCAGCATTTTCATGACCGCCGGAGAGTAATGCAGGCTCTGCATCTCCGCCGGCACCAGCAGAGCCACCCATAGTGGATGATTCTGTCCTCTCCACGAATTGAACATACACCATTGGCCTGGCATATATCAATGCGTCTGGGTTGCACACTACCTCCATGTAGTTCGCCCATGAAGCGTCGCTCGTCACCTTTATAAGTTGCCACACTGTCTCCCCTGCAGCACCTCCAACTGTGGCATACACTGCCTCGATTCGTAATTTGTTCCTTGCGGTGTCCCGATCGAATGCGGAACGCACGCATCTCCGTAGCTCCAACAGGCTCATGGTGTTCAGATTGCGTGCCCGGATCACAGTCCGGTCACAATTATTCAGGTCTGCCCCGTACGGCCCGTCCCGTACGAGACCACTTCCATAGAACACGAATAAGTCTTGGATGTCACCCATAGCGTACCTAACATAAGCCCAAACTGAACCTTCTTAGTATATATAACAGGCAACAACTGTACCATCATACATAACCTACTGCGTACCACATACAAGCGTACCATTTATGGAGTGCGCTAACAAATTTCTATATAAATCAAATTACTAATGTAATGTACTTTTTTCCAATTTCTATTCTACAAATCTTACTTCTGTGCTACATATATTACAATTTTTTCAACTTCATAGAGTCTAATTTATTTTTAACTTCTCATTGTATTTTTTACTTTATTTGCAGAGCGCGCTAACACATTAAATTCAAATTTTACTGCAAATTAAATTACATTTTTTGTAATTTCACTCCTATTTTGTATTATTATTCTACTAATTAAATCACTAATCGAGCAACTCATTTTTCATCATTTCTTACTTACGATTTCTTACATCGATCAAATAACTACATTTTTTGCCAATCTGTTAGATCCTCTATATTTCTAGTACTACTTCCTCTACATTTCTAGTACTACCCAACAATGTGCCATGCTTCATATATGCAGCGTTACACTTTAACATAGATTTTTTTCACGAACATGCACAGCAAGATCTAATATTATTCAGTGATTTTGGTTACAAGAATGAGTACATGTTAATACAAACAGTACATGCGCAAGTGGCCTTTCCGACTAGCTATGTGCTTCACAATGACATCATTTAAATGTAGTTATAATCCACTTAACAAACAGCAAGATTACTGGTTACAACATCAGTACAAAAACTATTCACATAAAATATAAATTACAGTACTCTACAACTACAAACATTTTATCAAAAAAATTGCAATATACTACGACCACAAATAACTACAAATATTTTACATTACAACAACATTACTTCATTTCTTCACATAAAATATAGAATACAACACGACAATTACATAAAATATAGACATATTGAGATCGTTTACGCTAATTACAGGCTAATCACTATAATAGCATCTTAAACGCATGGAGATGATATTTACCTTTTCTTGAAGCTCACGAGACAATCTACAACTTTCACAATTACGAGAACTTCAAATCCCTTCAAAAATTACTGCAAAAATGCGTTCTTCTTTCCTTCACTTGCTGCCTCTCTTGCTCCCTCTCTTGCTGCTTCTTTGGCTGGAGCGCAAATGCAAGCGTTGCTGAAGCGTTCCAAACGCAGGTCCTCCTTTTATTGCACAACATACAACGGCCACATGCAAGAAAGAATGTAGGGGCCGGTTCTCATGTCTTGACACGAAATCAATAAATGCAGCACGGGGGAAAGAATCTCGCATTCAGGCAATAAAAGGAGGCCACCACGGGCGGCTTTCGGGGGGTGACGGGACGGCAACGAGCGAGCGACCGAGCGGGCATGTGAGGGGCGGGACCCACCGAGTGGTGCGGTGGGGTGCCGCACCATTAGGCGAGTGGTGCGGTGCGGCACCGCACCATTTGCTCTGATTTGATGGCGGCCGAGTGGTGCGGTCGGGGACCGCACCACTCCAATGTGGTGCGCTCCCCGGCCGCACCATTGACACGTGTGGCTTTCCCGTTTAATGGTGCGGTCGGGGGGGGGGGGGGGGGCTAGAATTGGAATTTCGTTTCCACCGGTGCTATTTTTGGAATTTCCAGGTACTATAGTGCCAAAAGCGTCCAAAATTCGCAGCAAGCATGGCGGGCCCGCGCGACGATTTTGGCCGTGTCACACGAGTTGCTATCTTGCCAAGATTCCAAAACTGCATTGGCCACCTAGGCTTGCCCCCCATCACTACCAGAGACTGTCAACCAAGTAACAACGGTGAGCATCAGAAATAAGGTACCTGTTTTGAGGAAAAGGAACTCAGGAGAGAGAGAGAGAGGATAGAGATGGAATGGATACCTGTTTTGAGGAAAAGGAGGTGTGCGCACGGTGGAACAAATGTGCCCTTAAGTAACCTAGGTTAGAAAAGTGATTAAATGGGTTTAACACTAAATAAGGTAATTGAAGGATCTTTTTGAAACGCTGCGATTCCATCATAATTTCAGGGTGCTACAGTTTTGTGGGCTAAGCTATATTATGCGCAATCGGAATTGGAGAACAACATAGCTTTTAGAAGCAAATACATTTAACCATTTATATCAAGTTGCAAATTCGGTTGGTCATTATGTCGAAATACGATGGGCAATAAGGCTATATTCTCTTTTGTGCAGGTATTAACGTCGAACTTGCATGGCCAGGCCAACTGGGATGAAGTTGCATCTTTATTAATGTCGCTTAGTTGACAAGTAGGAAGAGGCATGAATGTCTGATGCTCCACCGTGCGCACACCTCCTTTTCCTCAAAACAGGTATCTATTCCATCTCTATCCTCTCTCTCTCTCTCTCTCTCTTGAGTTCCTTTTCCTCAAAACAGGTACCTTATTTCTGATGCTCACCGTTGTTACTTGGTTGACAGTTGACAGTCTCTGGTAGTGATGGGGGGCAAGGCTAGGTGGCCAATGCAGTTTTGGAATCTTGGCAAGATAGCAACTCGTGTGACACGGCCAAAATCGTCGCGCGGGCCCGCCATGCTTGCGCGCACTAGCCTATCAGATTGGAGCTGGGCCACCAGATTGGAGGCTTAGCCGGTTGGGAGGAATGGAAACTACAGTGAGGTTTGGTTGGTGTGGACAACATCAGGAATATCTGTTTTCTTGACGATTGCTGTTAAAACTATAACTATTATTTCTGACTTTTGGTTGCGGGCCCATCAGGAAAATCTGAAACAGCTGCGCAAGATAACAAGTCTAGTAGTGTCCATTCTTTTTTTTTTGTAAATGTCTTATAATCTATGTCGTCAAATATTCTAAAGTTTGCTATTCAATATGTCTAAAATTATCTTGATTGGTTATATAAAAATTGCACCATCGATTTATCATTAAAAGTACTCTTAGAATATTTTAATTTTAGTAATATATCCTAGTATAAATGTATAAAAATAACAGACAAAGTCGTATAGTAGATGCCATAAAACTCAAAAACTTAAGTAAAAAAAAAAGAACGGAAGTAGTATTTACGGAGACACGCTCAGTGGCGTAGCACGTGGCGGTGACCCATACGTACGTACGCGACCGAGCCGGCTTCCACGTACGCCGCGCGCGCGGCCACGTACGTACCCAACACGCCTCCCAGGCGGGGTCTCCCGTCGCACGGCCAAAATCGTCGCGCGGGCCCGCCATGCTCGCGGCGCAAGAATATAGTGCGCGCGCTAGCCTATCGATCGATCATGACATGTACATTAGCTGCATCAGCATGCACGTAAGAAGAAGCTAGCTAGCTCGGAAAAAAGCTCCACCGGCTGGGAGCATTATATAGCATAGCAGCATACCCATGAATCGCCAATTAGACCTGATCAATCGTTCCTGTGTCTTCCAGTTCTCGATCCCCATCAGTAATCGGAACTTGTACTAGTCGTAGCGTTGTTGCCGTACGTCCCAATGGCCGAACAAGCCGGTGCTGCCGGCCGTCAATTCATCATGAACAAGACTCTCACGGGCTCCGACGTCAGCCGGCAGCAGAACCGCCTCCTCATCCCCCTCGACTCGTTCCGCGCAAGGCTCTCGCCGATCCTCACGCCGAGCGAGCGGGAGGCAGTGAAGATAAATGGCGGGAGCAGCGGCCTGGACGTGAAGGTCTTCCTCCGGAACGGGTGGAGGTTCGGGGTCCAGCTCGCGAGGTGGCCCAGCACCGGCGGGGTGGTGATCAAAGGCAAGGAGTACCGTGCGCTGGTCAAGATCGGCAGGTTCGCGCCGGGCGATCCGGTTCGGATGTCGGCGTACAGGGCTGAGGACGGCGTGCTGTGCTTTGAGTTCGGCAAGGTCGTGTGAGTCTGGTGCATGCATGCAGTGGCGGGCCCAAGGCCGGGCCACCCTGGGCCACTGCCTGGGCTCAAATTTCTACTGCCATGTTTAATTATGGGTCAACAGCAGCTAGCTATAGCCAATTAGGGAATCAGCTGAACTATCTACTATTGTATCTGTAGTTTCTTGATCATGATTAGATGGGCCTTCGTGTACCATCTACTATTGTCTATTGCCATGCATGAGTGATACCTTCATTCTCTTTACTTTCAGGGGCTAACAGTACGGAAGTAGTGATCATACCATTTTATGCACCAGATCATGATACATTGGCCCATTGGTTGCTGTTTTGGATTAGTCCACCTGCCGGCAAGCTGGGCGACGTATTGGCCAAGAAGCAGGAGTCGCCGCCGCTGGTGCTGGTGCTTCTCCTCGTGGATGTCACCACCGTCCTCTTGCCCTCCCCCGCAGGCCGCAGCCGTCTCTGCTCGGAACTCAGAAGGTACGCGAATACGCGATCGATGTATGCATTTTCATATGTGTACTAAAACGATGATTTTATTTACAAAACTATTAAGCACGCTAGCTTTGCTTATATAGGTCGATGTGAACTTGTTATTGGTTGTTACTTGTTAGCTTGCCCAGGCTCTAAAAAATTTCTGGGTCCGCCACTGCATGCATGCGTATCTGTAGTATATGTTCTGTTTTTTTCCCTATATTTGAAGTATATTGTGTGTGATTAGTGGTTCTGCTCTGTATCTGTAGTATATGTTGTTCTTTCCCTATGTTTGAAGTGTGACATACGCGTGCAAGTCGATCTTAAGAAGTGAAAAATAACGGTGTGTGTACGTATGTTTCTATATAGCCTACATATAAAAAAGGTTGTGTGTATGGCTTGTGTCTATAAATCGAGTAACTCGTGTGATCTTATCTTGTTTTTCTCTTACTGGCAAATTAAATCGGTATGCACTAGAAACTAATTAACCTTTAGGACCGGTTTGGAAGTAGGAACCTCACCCGTTGGAATATATATATATATAGAAAAAATGTCGCGTTCTAAACAGGGCATTAGTTTGCATTTGATGAGCCAAGTTTTAGCTTTCGTAGAACAAAGACCATATTTTTCTCGTCATTTTCGTTTTCCCTGGTACCATATTTGATAACTTGAAGCCAATCCAGGAGCCGTCAAGATCTAGGTATCGGCAGAGGGGGAGGAGGACACTGTTGGAGTGAGCCAGCCGCTGGCCCGGCCGATCGCTCTGCGAGTGGGAGCCTAGCGCATGACATGATTTATGCCATTTGTCGAAGCACTAATCGTGAAACAGACTCATCTTCTTCCTTGTCTTCCTCAATCCCCACTGTTGCAGTTCCTCCCCACCGATCCATGGCGCTCCCCGCTTCGCAAGCACCGCCGCCGCGTGCTGCTGCCTCAGCGCTCCACTGTCTACGCGCACCGCCGGCCGCCGACGCGCGCTCGCCGCACGCCCATCAAGTAACCTGGCACATGAGTTGCTGTCTTGCCAAGATTCCAAAATAATTTTTTATTAGTTGGACGCAAGCAGAGTGCGCGCACTAGGGGGCCGTTTGGTTTGATGGATGGAACCATTCCATCTCAAATGATGTCTTATTTCTTTGTTTGATTTGGTGGATGGAACCATTTTATCCCGGACGAGATGGTTTCATTTAGACAGTTTAGTAGAAAATATTCTATTCAGATGTTGTATTGCGTTGATTGGCCAAATCGAACGAATTACGTCATCCCGAATAGAATCATCCCATCCATCTGGGTATTATGAACCAAACACCTCCTAGGTGAACGTAGCGATCGAAGGGCTGGCTTGTAGCTAGCTTCGCCAGGTCATGGTGGCCTCGTGGGCCCCCGGTGGCTCGCGTAGTGACAAATATATTCACCATGCACGTAGGGAGAAGCTAGCTAGCTCGGAAGTCGGAAGCTCCACCGGCCGGGAGCATTATATAGCAGCATACCCATGAATCTTAGCTAGTTGGAAAGTAAATTAGTGAATTTATTTATGCGATGCTTACTGTTTGAGAAGCAGTGATTGACCGAGCCGGATTTGTACATGTTCCTGATGTTTCTTTCTTTCTTTCTTTTGCTTTCTTTCTTTAGCAGTTGTGCTTTGGCTTTGGTGCTTCGTCTCGTCAGTCGTTATATCGTCTGCAATTCGCGTCAACTTTAATAAATATGGTATTTACCGATACCGCGCCGAAATAAATTGGGATTTACCGATATCGAACCGTACTCTAAAACTACCGTATATTAGCGAACTACAAACACCGTATTTACCGTATATACCGAACCGAAAAAACCGATTGCACAGTCCTAATTATTTCTGACTTTTGGTTGCGGGCCCATCAGGAAAATCTGAAACCGCTGTGCAAGATAACAAGTCTAGTAGTATCCTTTTTTTTTGTAAATGTCTTATAATCTATGTCGTCAAATATTCTAAAGTTTGCTATTCAATATGTCTAAAATTATCTTGATTGGTTATATAAAAATTGCATCATCGATTTATCATTAAAAGTACTCTTAGAATATTTTAATTTTAGTAATATATCCTAGTATAAATGTATAAAAATAACAGACAAAGTCGTATAGTAGATGCCATAAAAACTCAAAAACTCAAGTAAAAAAAAAGAACGGAAGTAGTATTTACGGAGACACGCTCAGTGGCGTAGCACGTGGCGGTGACCCATACGTACGTACGCGATCGAGCCGTCTTCCACGTACGCCGCGCGCGCGGTCACGTACGTACCCAACACGCCGCCCAGGCCAAAATCGTCGCGCGGGCCCGCCATGCTCGCGACGCAACCTTGCGCGCAACCTATCGATCGATGGGATCGATGGGCTGGCTTGTAGCATGACCATGACATGTATATACGTAAGGAGAAGCTACCTAACTCGGAAAAGCTCCTGCGGCTGGGAGCATTATATAGCATAGCAGCATACCCATGAATCGCCAATTAGATAGACCTGATCAATCGTTGTACTCGGAAAAGCTCCTGCGGCTGGGAACTTGTACTAGTCGTAGCGTCGTTGCCGTACGTCCCAATGGCCGAACAAGCCGGTGCTGCCGGCCGTCAATTCATCATGAACAAGACTCTCACGGGCTCCGACGTCAGCCGGCAGCAGAACCGCCTCCTCATCCCCCTCGACTCGTTCCGCGCAAGGCTCTCGCCGATCCTCACGCCGAGCGAGCGGGAGGCAGTGAAGATAAATGGCGGGAGCAGCGGCCTGGACGTGAAGGTCTTCCTCCGGAACGGGTGGAGGTTCGGGGTCCAGCTCGCGAGGTGGCCCAGCTCCGGCGGGGTGGTGATCAAAGGCAAGGAGTACCGTGCGCTGGTCGAGATCGGCGGGTTCGCGCCGGGCGATCCGGTTCGGATGTCGGCGTACAGGGCTGAGGACGGCGTGCTGTGCTTTGAGCTCGGCAAGGTCGTGTGAGTCTGGTGCGGGCGGATCCAGTGGTGACCCAACCCTTGAGCCCCCATAAATTTTTAGCTATAGATGTATGGTGTAGGAGAGGCATAGTGGAGTTATATCGCTATATCGCTTTTGTTCAGCCCTCCTAAAATTTTTCCTGGATCCGTCACTGCTGGTGCATGTATGTGTGTTGCGTTGTGTGTGATTAGTGGTTCTGCTCTGTATCTGTAGTATATGTTCTGTTCTTTCCCTATGTTTGAAGTGTGACATACACGTGCAAGTCGATCTTAAGAAGTGAAAAATAGCGGTGTGTGTACGTATGTTTCTATATAGCCTACATGTAAAAAAGGTTGTGTGTATGGTTTGTGTCCATAAATCAAGCAACTTGTGTGATCTTATCTTATTTTTCTCTTACTGGCAAATTAAATCGGTATGCACTAGAAACTAATTAACCTTTAGGACCGGTTTGGAAGTAGGAACCTCACCCGTTGGAATATATGTATATATATATATATATATATATATATATATATATATATATATATATATATATATATATATATATATATATATATATATATATATATATATATATATAGAAAACGTCGCGTTCTAAACAGGGCATTAGTTTGCGTTTGATGAGCCAAGTTTTAGCTTTCGCAGAACAAAGACCATATTTTTCTCGTCATTTTCGTTTTCCCTGGTACCATATTTGATAACTTGAAGCCAATCCAGGAGCCGTCAAGATCTAGGTATCGGCAGAGGGCGAGGAGGACACTCCTCATGGGATTGGGGCAATTCCTCGCCCACGCCCGTTAGGGTATGGGCAATGACCAACGTAAGTTCCTTCCCCCGATCGGAAGCATAGCACGGTGACCAATTTTGGTTGGTGCTTGATTGATGCACGCGCCTTTGTTGTGCTGCGCGTGCGCACATGTTATCTCTCTTTTTTTAGCTTCTAAAAATTATTTTTTATAGTACTTATCTTTTAAACGAAATATTTTTTAAGATAAAGTCTAAAAATTGATTATAGTATACACTACAGTAACATTATTTATATCAGCTAAAATCATATATTTTTTCATAGTCCCTTTCGTAAACAGATAAAAACTATAGACTACAACTAAAAACTAAAAAGCGGTAGACTAAAACGAACACGCTCGTATTGTTTGGTTGGAGTGAGCCAGCCGCTGGCCCGGCCGATCGCTCTGCGAGTGGGAGCCTCGCGCATGACATGATTCATGCCACTTGTCAAAGCACTAATCGTGAAACAGACTCATCTTCTTCCTTGTCTTCCCCAATACCCACTGTTACAGTTCCTCCCCACCGGTCCATGGCGCTCCCTGCTTCGCAAGCACCGCCGCTGCCTCAGATCAGCGCTCCACTGTCCACGCGCACCGCCGGCCGCCGACGTGCGCTCGCCGCACGCCCATCAAGCAACCTCACAATGTGTTGCTATCTTGCCAAGATTCCAAAATAATTTTTTATTAGTTGGTTGGTGACATAAACTGATTTATGCCACCGTAATATTGCAAAATTTCTCGGTCATGGTGGCCTGGTGGGCCCCCGGTGATCCGGAGCGCGTCGCTGTTAATGTACCCATCGTTAAGCATGTGACCATTAGGAAGCCTTCTCGCTTGGGACTTAGTGGTCAATTTCTTGTTTTTGCCCATTGGCCGTGGCTAGGCTAATGTACCCATCGTTAAGCATGTGATGTTTTTTTTGTTGATTGCACTGGAGAGCCGTGATCGAGCAAACAGAAAAAAAAAGGGAATATTGAGAGCGGCGGCTGGACGCTTTGACCGATGGAAATTGTGAGCCGTGTGAAGTCTGATTGATGGAAGTTATGAGCGTTCCGCAACTTCGCCGCCAAGTCCTACAAGTCCAAGCCCTGCACTGTTGGGACTGCTCTACTCCACGTTTTTCAGCTCCGCTCTATGTTTTTTAGCCAAACAGGTTCAGCTCCACGCACTCTGTTCGAGGAAAAAATGTGGAGTTGTGAGAGCACCTAAAGGGGTGCTCCACAAACTCTAGATTTTTTGTGGAGCTGCTCCACGGTAGAATTCGTGGAGCAGAGTTTGTGGAGCAGTCCCAAACACCCCCTAAGCTTCACTAAGGAGGTCGGCAATGTTGGCCTAGAAAAGGGAAGGGGCAAGTGGAGAAAGAATGAACGAAATATAGAGGGAAATTTCTTTTTTTCTTCCGGCGACATACGCCTTCTATTCCTTCCTCTTCTATTCACTGTTTTCTCAAACTCTTGCAGCCTCCATAGATTTACATGCTTTAAATAGGTCAGATGCACATACAATTACACCACCTTATGCACGCACTCACTACTGCTACAACTGTGATGACTACTCCCTCTGATCCTATTTTTCCGGCCTCAACTACCGCATTGACCGCCCACGTCGCTCTGCTGACTGCCCACGGCGCTCAACCGCCTGCCCACATCGCGCAGTATGCTGACGACTGCTACAGAGACCAACAACAGCTACAGAGACCAGCCGCACATAGCTGCTACAGTACTCCTCACAGTTACTACCGTGACCACGTACTTAGACTCCACGCACAGGCACCACGACCACGAGTCCACGACTGCTCGACTATGGCTTCCCTTCGACCGCTTCACCAACTACATAGGTCTTCGAGCCCTGACCGTCAATTGTAGCTACGACCACCAACCATCGATCACAATAGCTACGACGACCGACCATCAACCATGGTAGTTACGACTACTGACCATCGACCATGGTAGCTACGACTATCGACCATCGGTCATGGTAGTTACAACTATCGACCATCGGCCACTATAGCTACGACTATCGACCATCAACCACTGTAGTTATGACTATCAACCACGACAGTACTCCTCCGAGTACCGATTGAGTTACTGTGGTTTCGACCACTCCCTCGACCATGGCATCGACCAGAGCTTGTGGATGACGCCTTTGACCATGGCATCGACCACGGCTTGTCGACGATGCCTTCGACCATGGCATCGACCATGGCTTGTCAACTACGCCTTTGACTGGTCCAGAGTGTCCGACCGCTCTCCGACTCTGGGTCTTCAACTCCTACACATACTCGGACACACTGACGACGCAGTACTCGAATACACCGAGTACACAACAACGACCACACAGTACTTGAACACACCGAGTACTCAACTACAACCACGCAGTACTCGAACACACCGAGTAATCGACTACGATCACGCAGTACTCGAACACACCGAGTACTCGACTACGACTACACAGTACTTGAACACACCGAGTACATAACTACGACCACGCTCAACAACAAGATTATATCCAATAGGTAGATGAATTACCCCTCTAATCTTGATTAGTACTCAAACTTACAGTAGAAATTGTCCTTGTAATTTTGATCGCTGAACTGTACTTTCTTTAGAAGATCACATAAGGTTGGATTGGCAGATAAGCATCACATATCTAGATTTTATATAGTGCTAATATATATTTTAGTGCTAAGGTGCTAATGACGACGTAGACTATTTGACCACCTTCATCCGAGCCATACAATTTAGATTGAACGGTCCACGTCGTCATTGGCACTTTGACACTAAAATAGCCATTAGCACTAGATATATTCCTCACATACGTGAACAGATGTTAACCAAATTTTGCTTAATCTAGTCCTGAGAATCACAATTCTTTAGAAAATCTTTTAAGATATGTTCTAATCTTTATGAAGAGAATATTTTAAAACTGAAACTAGTACTGATCATTACGTCTAATTATGTAAATAATATTTTTATGTAGTGAAGATTATCTGAAGATTAGATAGGAAATTCAAATGCTTTTATATGTAGTGATATTTCAAATGATAAATGTCTCCCCAATTCCCCCAAATTAGCGTTATGTCTTCCCTTTTATAGAGTAGATGGAAACAATTAAATATAGTTCCATTTTATGTTTCCCTTTTAATTCCTTCATTTAGTTATAAAAAATGTTATTTTAGGATATGTGCAATTAAACTTTTGAAACTTCAGCTATCGATATCTTTTGAATATCTAGATTTTTTTAGATAAGGGAAGAGAAAACCTCTCCCAACCTCTGTATCTGAGGATATACACAGCTCAAAGTTTATTACAATAACCGCAATATTCTTAACCAGGCGAAGCATTCACCCCACTAATCAAAATGAAGCGGTAAAACAAATGTAGTCAAAACATAAACCAACAGCAAAACAAAAGCCGTAAAAATAGTAAACAACCTTATGAAAATAAACAAAAACATAGAAGTGCTTCAAACATCTCAAAGTCTATGAAATAGCTTCTAATGCGTTGCTCCCAGCTACCAAGGCCTCCCTTCTTCCTTGACATTGCAAAGCTGACCAAGAGTGAATCCAATGGATGCATCTGAATATAACCTGTAGAGGATAGTCAATAGCTTTCTTGTCAAAAATGACATCATTACAACATAACCAGATAGACCGGCAAAGTGCAGCCACCCCCCACCAAAATATTTGTTTTTAAATTTGAAGTAAGACCTACTAACCAGTTCCCAAAGATATTCCAAATAGTATTACGTGTGTTAAGATTGAAAGCAATTTGAACTATGCGTCAAGCAAAACGGGCAAAGAGACAATCAAAAAACAAATATTGTACAGTCTGCTTGTGATCACAAAAACAACAATTAGTGTCACCTCTCCCGTTCCTTTTTAATAAATTATTTTTAGTCAAAGTAACTCTTTTACAAAGTTACCATAATAAAATTTTATTTTAAAGGGTACTTTAACTTTTCATAAATTTTCACTTCGAATACTACAATTGGTGTCACCCAAAATAGCATATATAGATTTGACTGGAAATTGTCCATTCCTATGTAAATTCCATCGAACCGCATCCTTATGCAAGGTAAGATGAGCAATGGCTATTTTCACCACAAGATTATTGAAAGCAAGTAAATTTGGGCCAATAACCGCTCTCCTAAAATTCAAGTTTGAAGGTGCAGTCCCTAAAACATCTGCAACCAAAGTATGTTTATTCCGGACTACCTAAAACAAAGTTGGCTAAATTTCAGAACGAGGTTGATGTCCAACCCAAATGTCCTTCCAAAAACTGATTTTTTTTCCCATTACCAAGATTAAAAGAATAATGAAGAAAATTTTACTTTACCTTCATCAATCCCTTCCAAAAATAGGAATCCTCAGGTATACTCTCAACCTGAGAAATAGACTTATCATTCAAATACTTATTTTTAAGCAATTGCTACCAAACCCTTCCTTATTCAAAAGTTTAAAGAACAATTTAGCCAAAAGGTGCTTTTTTTTTATCTTGAGGTTCTGAATTACCAGACCACCTTGGTCCTTAGGCCTACAAACAATATTCCACTTAACCAACTTATATTTCTTTTTATGGTTGTCACTCTGCCAATAAAATCTAGACCTAAAAAAATCCAGTCTTTTAAGGACCCCTTGGGTAAAAGGCTGTTCAAAATCGAATCTATAAGTACTAGTCTATCACTAGTAGATAAATTTTTCCTTTTTCAATTGCTTAACCTTTTTTTTTGAAGCGATCTTCCAAATATATGAAAATCATATATCACAAAGTATTTTTGTGATATTGTGATTTATAAAAAAAATTACAATATAAAGTAGTAGTTAAAGTTTCATTTTGAGGACATAACAAAACAACATATTTTTGTGACGTTAACCATCTGGTGGAGATATCACATTGCAAACCATTTTTAGCTTAGCACCAAATCGACATGAAAATAAAAAAAAAAATCTGTTCATGTTCCAAACTTTCGTGACCAACTAAAATTTTTGCACATCTTGTGATCCATTAGAAGTTCACTACATTTGCCTATAAGATAATCGATGATAATACGTGATTATGTGAAGCCGGAGAAAGCAGTGGAGATGGTCAACAACTGGGTGAAGAAGGCCACGAACAATCTCATCGACTCCATCGTCTCCCTCAGCGACATCACCCCCGCGACCGACCTCGTGCTCGCCAACGCGGTGTACTTCAAGGGCGCGTGGCTCAAGCCGTTCAACTCGTGCCACACATCGCCGGGCACGTTCCACCGGCTCGACGGCAGCCGCGTCAAGGCGCAGTTCATGTCGAAGTTCGACTCCCTGTACGGCTCGTGCATGGACGGGTTCAAGGCTCAAGCTCCCCTACAAGCAAGGGCACGCTCAGGCAGGACCGCAGGAGCAGGACAGGCACCCCTCAAGTGCCGCCGCGGTCGAGGCGCCGCCGCCAAGACTGTTAGTAATAATCCGTGTTGCATCCGCGTTGCTGTTTGTATAGGAGTCGAAGTCCACTTCGGTTTCATAGTCTGTTTTGGTGTTTGTTTGCTACTGGTTCGGTCATTGTATTGCTGTATATAAAGAGAACCAAGTGCAGCGATTTGAAGCAGCGCAACACAGCAAAGATCATTGCGTCTCCTTCTGTATCAAGCTGCCTCAACTTCGTGGGAGTTTGTGCGTGCGAGAGCAATCGCGATTTTGTTCTTTGCCAACAGTTGGTATCAGAGCAAGGCTACTCGATCCCTGCGCGATGTCGGCTCCAGTAAGCGATGGTGACCGGAGTATGTCGCCGCGCCGCGGAGGCCAAGGGCGGCGCTTGTCCTCGCTGTTTGTCCCTCGTCGTGGTCGCACTTGCGGCCGCGACATGGTGGTCCAGAAGACGGTGGGGAGGTTGGAGGCGCGTCCTATCCGATGCTCACGCGCGACAACTACACGGATTGGTCGCTCGTAATGAAGGTCATGCACCAGGCGAGGGGCTTGTGGGACGCCATCGAGTATGGCGACGCCGATCTGCAGAAGGATCGTGCGGCACTCGAGGCGCTCCTCAAGGCGGTCCCGCAGGAGATGATTCGCGCGTTCGCCATCAAGCGATCGGCCAAGGAAGCATGGGACTACGTCAAGTCCATACGAATTGGCTCCGATCATGTCCGCAAGGCGAAGCTGCGCACCGAGTTCGAGACGCTTGCGTTCAAGGAAGGCGAAGATCCCGAGGATTTCGCGCTTCGCTTGAGCTGCCTGGTTGGCCAGCTTTCGGAGTATGGCGAACCCGTCGACGAGCAGAAGGCCGTCGAGAAGTACCTTCGTGTCGTCCCGTCCAGGTTCGGTCATGTTGTCTACACCATGGAAACCATGCTTGATCTCTCTAGGCTGTCTATTGAGGAAGTCACCGGGCGTCTGAAAGGCGCCGATGATCGTTGCATCCCGCAATCAGCGCCACCGACTACTACCTCGGAAGCTAAACTCTTGCTGACCGAGGAGGAATGGATGGCGCGCCTCAAGGAGAAGCAAAGCAGCGAGGGATCGTCTAGCAAGTCTGGTGGCCATGGTCGTCGCCGTGGCAGGGGCAATCGGCGACCAAAAGGCGAGGGTGGCCGCGACGCCGGACGTGACAAGCGCGAACCAGGGCGTGAACGCAACGTCAGTCGCGACAAGTGCCGGAACTGTGGCAAGATTGGCCACTGGGCCAAGGATTGCCGACAGCCAAAGCGCGAGCAGGTTCATCTCACCCGGGAGGATGATGAGGATCAGACATTGCCCATGGCGCAGGTGTGCGCCCTCACCGACGACGTCAAGTAGCCGCTACCAACTTTCGTCGAGCTCGACGAGACGCACGCCCAAGTGAACCTCGGGTGCAAGGGAAAGCGGCGCAGCGACGAGTGGTATCTGGACACTGGGGCCAGCAACCACATGACCGGCTTCGACAGCCTCTTCGCGGAGCTGGACACGGGCATCATCGGCTCGGTGAAGTTTGGTGACAGCTCGGTGGTCGACATCCGTGGGCGCGGCACGGTGCTGTTCACCTGCCAGAACGGTGAACACCGAGCGATTAGCAACGTCTACTACATTCCCAGGCTCAAGAGCAACATCATCAGCATCGGCCAGCTCGATGAGCGTGGCTGCCAGGTGCTGATTGACGGGGGAGTGTTGCGGATTCGCGATCGACAACGTCAACTGCTTGCCAAAGTAAAGCGCGCCAAAAACCGCCTGTACATGCTCAACTTGAACATTGCGAGGCTGGTGTGCTTAATGGCGCGGCAAGATGAGGAGGCTTGGCTATGGCATGCACGCTACGGCCACCTCAACTTCGACGCTTTGAAGAAGCTAGCGCAAGACGGGATGGTGCGCGGACTCCTGGTGATCAATCATCCCGGTGAGATCTGCGACAGCTGCCTTATTGGCAAGCAAAGACGCGCTACGTTTCTAGCAGCGACCCACTACCGTGCCGAGGGGTTGCTCGACCTCGTGCACGGTGACCTGTGTGGGCCCATTTCATCGGCAACTCATGGTGGCCGGCGCTACTTTCTCCTCCTCATCGATGATTGCAGCCGCTACATGTGGCTTCGCCTCCTGACGAGCAAGGATCAGGCGCCTACCGTCATCAAGCAGTTCAAGGCCAGTGTCGAGGTCGAGACCGGGCGGCATCTGCGCATTCTGCGAACTGATCGAGGGGGAGAGTTCACCTCAATCGAGTTCGGGCAGTATTGCGCGGATCAGAGAGTTGCACGGCAGCTCACGGCACCATACTCGCCGCAACAGAACGGCGTTGTTGAGCGGCGCAACCAGACAATCGTCGGCATGGCGCGCTGCTTGCTCAAGGCAAAGGGGATGCCGTCTGAGTTTTGGGGGGAGGCGGTGACCACCGCTGTCTTTCTCCTGAACCGTGCACCCACCAAGAGCTTGGATGGCATGATGCCGTTCGAGGCCTGGCACGGGAGGAAACCCGACGTCTCCTTCCTGCGCACGTTCGGATGCATCGCTCACGCCAAGGTAACTCACCCAAATCTGAAGAAGCTCGATGATCGCAGCGTGAAGATGGTGCTTCTCGGGTTCGAGCCGGGATCGAAGGGGTATCGGTTGTTCGATCCGGTTGCACGCCGCGTCCACGTCTCCCGCGACGTGGTGTTCGACGAGAAGGCACTAGTAGAAATGTGCACATCTATGACGAATTTGTCGTGACGAATGAAAATCGCGTCACTGAACAGTGCCTAACTATGACGAAATTTTGTGTTTCGTCATGGAGCATTGGTGACGGACCTCGGGTACCAACTATTTATGACGAAACTCAAAAACGCGTCATTGAACAACACAGATATCGTCACAGATGACACGCGCGGCTCGCATTACTCATTTCTGACGCTCTGTTTTTGAACTGTAACGAACACGACTTCGTCATTAAACCATTATAAGATAGCTGATGAACATACTTTCGTCATAAGTCTCCGGGCACCCCTTGTCCATGTCTTGTATTACTGTGGGGCTCGGGCCCATCATGCCACGTGTACTGTCGGCAGCGATCTGCCACGTGTATTATGGGACTGGACGTCTTGCGTGGCAGCCACGTGTAACAGTGGGTCCCGCAACTAATATTTTGCAAAAAAACATTCTAGGTCGGGATCGAACCCGGGACCTGTAGAGAGCAAAGAACGGCTTTACCATTGCGCTACATGATCACTTGCGTTGGTGTGTCATTGTAAATATTGTAGTACCGTATACTCCCTGGCTCCCCTCCACGTTGACTCAAATTGGAATCCCCGTGTACTAAACTTGGATCTCTGTCCGCTCCCTTGACTTGCGGAGAGGCGGCGGCGGAGGAGGAGGATTCCCCGTCGGGCGCTGCGGCGGAGGAGCCTCGCCCCGATCTGGTGTGGTGGCTGTGGCGCGCTTTTTGCGGCGAGACGGTGGAGCTTTCCCGGTCGGGCGCGGCGGCGGAGGAGGAAGATTCCCCGTCGGGCGCTGCGGCGGAGGAGCCCCGCCCCGGTCTGGTGTGGTGGCTGTGGCGCCCTTTTCGCGGCGAGGTGGCGGAGCTTTCCCGGTCGGGCGCGGCGGCGTTGGCGTCCCGGTCAGGTGTGTGCCGCGGCAGAGGCGCCCTGCAGCCGAGCCGTTCCAGTTGATAGCTGAAAGGTATGTGTACCTTCTTCTAGTATTAGATTCGTGGTTCCTGGTAATAGCTCACTAGTTCCCGGTGTTGGATTTGTGTTCATAGCTCTCTAGCTAGTTCCTGCATACTTATAGGACTGTGTATTATGTTGATATGGAGATGAGGCTGAAGGATTCATATTAGATACAAGGGAACAGGGGGAGAGGGAAGGAAAAGAAGTTTGTACACCTCAACAACTTCTTATAGGTCATATACACTACAGATTTGTACACACCCTATTAACAAATTTCAATGCAAATCAACGGTTGCTGTACAAAAAAAGAAATCAACTACCTATAGCAGACTGTGTATTATTTGTTCTAGTGTTAGATTTGTCACTTTCGACTGTTTTATCTGAATTTGCATACTTATGCTACAACAGATGGACAGAAGCTGGGTAAATGGGAGACAATTCACACCTGCGTACATCCATGGAGTTGAACAATTCATGGAGTTTGTTAGACAAAGATACCCGGAGCAAACCCAGATCCTTTGCCCATGCCGTCGATGTCTTAACCAGACTTTACGGCCTCAAGCAGAAGTGCATGACCACATACATATTTCTGGAATGTCGTCCACATACACCAGATGGATTCATCATGGGGAATCTTTAGATGCTGACATTGTAGAACCATCAGATCTGCATGAATGTCATCATGATGATTGGATCACAGTGGATGAGGAAGACGACGATGACGATAACAGAGTGCCAGATGTTGATTTAGTTGGAGAATTGTACACAGCTGCAGAGCAGGATGGACAAAAGCCAAAGTTTGATAGAGTGCTTGCAGATTTGAAGCGGTTAGTATGTCCTGGATCTAGCCACTCAAGATTCTCCTTCCTTGTGAGGTTGCTCCATATCAAGTCCCACTATCGAATTGGCAATACGGCATTTAATGCATTATTGAAGCTGCTTTCCTCAGCATTCCCTTGGAGCCAATTACCAAAATCTTATGACGAGGCAAAGAAATATATTCGTGAATTGGGCCTTGGGTATGAATCGATCCATGTGTGCAAGAATAACTGTGTGTTGTTTTGGAAGGATTGTGCCAAAATGGAAGTGTGCCCAAAATGCGGTGAGTCTAGATGGGAGGATGGAGATGGCAGCAAGCGGGTTCCTCATAAGGTTTTGAGGCATTTTCCACTAATACCAAGGTTGAAGAGGATCTTTGCTTCAAGCCGAACAGCAGAGGACTCCCAATGGCACAAGACTAAGCGTACGCTGAGCGACAATGAAATGAGCCATCCAGCAGATGGGGAGGCATGGCAGAACTTTGATAGGAACCATGAAACTTTTGCAAGAGATGCAAGGAACTTGAGACTTGCCGTCGCTACATATGGTTTCAATCCATTTGGCAACTTCAGCGCGGCATATAGTATGTGGCCTGTTCTTGTTACACCTTTGAACCTGCCACCATGGGAATGTGTCAACCCATCGAACTACTTTATGTCTTTACTGATCCCTGGTCCAACCTCTCCAGGAAAGGATTTTGATTTATTCTTGGAGCCTCTTATCGAAGAACTGCTTCAACTATGGAAGGGTGTCAGCACTTATGATGTAGTAAGTGCTTCAAAGTTCGATCTGCGTGCTGCTGTGCTTTGGTGCATACACGATTATCCAGCATTGAGCACCTTGTCAGGCCGAACTACAAAAGGTTATTATGCATGTATTCATTGCGACAAAAATCCATTGTCAAGACCCCTAAGGAATAAGTTAGGCTACCTTGGCCACCGTCGTTTTCTTCCAAGGGGACACGCTTGGCGGAGAAGCTTGGATTTTGATGGACACAGTGAAAACCAAGTTGAGCCAGGAAAGTTCACTATAGAGGAGGTCCTTGAGGAACTCGAGAAGGTGAAAGATGTCAGACCAGGTAAGCACGGTGCAAGCAAGAAAAGAAAGCGTGGAAAGAATGTGGAGCCAATAATTTATAATCGCAAAGCTGGTTGGTGGAGGCTACCGTATTGGCAGGACTTGTTGCTGCCACACAATCTTGATGTCATGCACATTGAGAAAAACATATGTGACAATCTTCTTTGGACATTGCTGAAAGTTGAGGGCAAGACAAAGGACACAATCAATGCTAGGCTAGATTTGCATGATATGGGCATAAGGCACGAACTCCACTGTGTGCAGCAAGGCAGCTCGATTAAAATCCCAGAAGCTCGCTATGTCTTGACGCCACAACAAAGAGCAGAATTTTGCAAGTTCCTTAAAGGTGTCAAGTTTCCAGATGGTTATGCAGCCAACCTAGCAAAATTCATAAGTGCAGATGGTTCCAAGGTAGTTGGCCGGCTGAAAACTCATTCTTGCCATGTCCTTCTCCAAAGGGTCATACCTGCAGGCTTAAGAGGTTTTGTTGCCAAAGATGTATACAAAGCTGTTGCAGACCTTGGGAACTTCTTCAGGCAACTGTGTAGTAGAACTCTAAGGAAAGATGTCGTGAAACAGCTGAAAGAGGATATCCCACTTATCTTATGCAAGCTTGAGAAGATTTTTCCACCGGCCTTCTTTGATGTGATGGTGCACTTGGCTGTCCATCTACCTGACGAGGCACTGCTTAGAGGCCCCGTACAGTATGGATGGATGTACCCAATAGAACGACGACTGGGCACATTGAAGAATCTCGTAAAGAACAGGGTGAGGCCTGAAGGATCAATTGCGGAGGCTTATGTAGAAAGTGAGACGTTGGCATTTTGTGAGAGGTACATGGAGGATGTTGACACAAGATATAACCGGGACGTAAATGTGTCACATGATGGGCCATTAGATGGTGACACCTCTGTTTTCATGCATGGTGTTAAGCTCATTGGCAAGAATAGGGTACAACACATCGATGATAAACTCATGGACAAGCTAGTTTGGTATGTGCTTAATAACTGCGACGAGGTTGAACCATATGTGGAGTAAGTATGATTTTATATATGCTGATTTCTTGTTTCCTATATTACATATCAAATGTTCCTAATAATCCTTATATGTCCTACAGCATATACAGACAACATTTAGAGAAAGAAGGGGCATTAGATGTTGACCGGAGGCTAGCATCAGAATTTCCAAAATGGTTTAAGCCTCATGTAAGTGATTAGCATATTTTAATTGTGTTAGGCTGATCATTAGCAGAGTTACGTTTGTGTTTATGTTTGTGTTTGTGTGCAGATCGTGGAGCTGCGTAAAGAGAAACCAACAGAGGTCACTGAAGGTTTGCATGCACTGGCATGTGGTCCTGATCTCCGAGTCAAGAGCTGTGCAGCTTGCATTGTCAATGGAGTCAGGTATAGCAGTGTTGACCGTGAGAAAAACCTGCAGACACAGAATAGTGGTGTCATGACCGATGGCACACATGGAGGCAAATCAGTGGAATTTTATGGTGTCCTTAGAGAGGTTATTGAGCTGCAGTATAACTCCAATCTACAAGCCCGTAGGACGGTGGTTCTTTTCCGATGTGACTGGTACAATCAAGTTGGCAAGACTGTAGGCATTAGAGATGATGGACATTTCAAATCCGTTAACATTCAGTCATTCTGGTCCAAGGATGACCCTTTCATTTTTGCAACACAGTCAAGGAAGATATTTTATTTGCAGGACACCTCCTTGGGCAAAGCATGGCGGGTTGTGCAAAAGTTTGAACATAGGGATATGTATAAGGTGGCTGAAAAAGACGATGAAGTGCACCAAGATGATCACTGTTCTGATACAGAGCATGACGTGCATGACGGTGATGGTGATCAGGTTACGAACCATGTGGATGATAGAGAAGCCACTGTCATTGAAGCTAATTTAGCAGACCTTATAAGAAGTAAGAGGGAAGTTGACATGCTTGAAGACAGCGATGATGAAGATGACACTATTATGCAGTATTGCAGTGACAGTGACAATGGCGTAAACGATATGTGTGAAGATGATGATGGCTGGTAGGATTTTTCATGTATAACATTTGAGAAAACATGTATTCTAAAACTGCACTGTATTCATATAAATTTGTTCCGATCAACTCCGATCCTCTGGTTAACTCTCTGGTTGTTCACGTTAAGTGTTTTCTGCTTGTCCAAAACTCACTGGCACAGGTGGTTGTTCACGTTAAGTGTTTTCTTTGCTCCTTCAGAGCCTTGCTGAATCCTCCTCCTCTTCTTTGGCTCCCAAGCTTCATCCTACAATCTGAATGCTCACCCTTTGAACTCTGAAACTCTATCCGGTGTGGATATAGCTAGTTCTAGTAAAGCTGAAAACACAGCAACTGTATGTTCTTGCTATTGGTGTGCTTGACTCAATGGAACACAATGCAAGGACCTTATATAGGCAGGATCAGGCAGATGGAGATCAATAAAAGACTTGAATATACATACATACACCAACCTACATCGTGGCATAACTGGCAACCCACACCTGCATGTACTTTCACCATCAGACAAGGGAGTGGGGGCACAGCTTGACAGGAGACCCAGAAGATAGTGGCATCTATTAGTCATTCAACATTTTCATGTATATATAAAAAACATTTGCATTTTCACATTTGCATTTCAGTCAGATTGGAGCCATAGGCCCAACGCAGAAACTGGAAGAGAGAAAAACCTGTAGAGCCTGAATCTGTAGCCCTGCAAGAGAATAAAATAAGTTCGATTGTACAGCATGCACACCCTGCAAGTTGAGATGAGATTGTTATATATGGCTAGAGAAGCCGTTGGAACTGGCCAGATCAACATGTGCAACACTCCAGAAACACGGAGATAAATGAAAGAAGTTTGCAAGCAAGATGCTGATTCAATCATTTCTTCTCTTTCTGTTAACAATTTGTGCTTGTATTCTAAAACTGCACTGTATTCACATAAATTTGTGCTTGTCCGGACACAAGACATGTGGCTGACCTACTTTAATACAACATACATGATTCCAAATCCAACAACCAGAACACAACAAAGAATTAACATGTTCATCTTCCATTGAAGTTTCTGCAGGTTAAGTTCCATTGCATTCCTGTTAGCTTTGCCAATTTGAGCGGCCTTCACTTCCTTCCTCCTCCTCTTCCTCCTCTGATTGCAATTGCCTGACTTGGATCACCTCTAACTCCTTCAACTGCTCAAAATACTGCCTCTGGAATCTGTAGTACCCACAGTGTTTCACATACTGAAAAAATTTTAAAAAAAATAACCCAAGCATTGCCAAAATCACACCAAAGAACTGACAAAGAAGCTCACCCCATCCCTCGGGCACTTGAAGTAGACACGCCCAAGGTTGTGGTTCTCCTTCTTAGACCGTCGCTCGATCACCCTAGCAAGCTTGCAGTCCAGGCAAGGCACCAATGGAAGGCCGGTCTCTTCACCAACCGGAACCGACACCAGATCCGCGGTCCGGGAGCTCCTGTCTCCATGCATCCTCCTCGACGCCATGCTACCGCCAGAGGATTCGGCCCACTGGGACATGGCGCCACTGCAACCAGGAAGCGGCGACGACCAGGGGAAGGAGAGATGGGGGACGGCGGCGGCGGCGACCAGGGGAAGGAGAGATGGGGGACGGCGGCGGCGACCAGGGGAAGGAGAGATGGGGGACGGCGGCGGCGGAGACCTAGAGGTTGGGGCGAACGAACTGAATGGGGCGACCTATTCACGATGCGGGTAAAAAGAAATACTCCCTCCGTTCAAAATTCAAATGGCTATACTCCTAAAATGTCAGCCAAATTTTTAAGATTTTAAATAGTAATACGCATAAAAATATTCGAATTTGTCATGTAGGAAGAAGTATATACATCACTATATTTTTAATATTTTTTGCTAATATATAAATTAGAACGAGTGTTTGAGTGGAGAAGCCTATGCTGACTGATCTCTCTAGTGCATAGTATACCTAGTGATAGGAGTGGTACCAGCCGCATGCTAACAGCTCTAAAATTTTGAATATATGAATAAACATAATATCCGTCGAATGATTATTTGTGCAAATCATTCGAATTTGTGGCCTTGTGATTTGCTTGGAGATTTGTGCATCGGATGACATGGTCGTCATATCTGGCGGCACCATCAGGTTAGGGTACTGGGTTCACCAAATCAGGGCTTTGGTTCACCAGATTAGGGTTTAGGTTCACTCGGGCCAACTATAGAAGGAGGTAGGGTTTGATGCTTTCTAAAAAGGGTTTAGGTTCACCAAATTAGGGTTTAGGTTCACCAGATTAGGGTTTAGGTTCACTCGGGCCAACTATAGAAGGAGGTAGGGTTTGATGCTTTCTAAAAAGGGTTTAGGTTCACCAAATTAGGGCTTTGGTTCACCAGATTAGGGTTTAGGTTTACTCGGGCCAACTATAGAAGGAGGTAGGGTTTGATGCTTTCTAAAAAGGGTTTAGGTTCACCAAATTAGGGTTTAGGTTGGCGGGTAGACGGCTTCTCAAATGCTATTTTTGGAATTGGGATTTGCGATCGATACCTGTTGCCCGTTGGTCAGATTAGGTGTCGGCATGCAACCTGATCGAAGAAGCAGGGTAGCTAGGTATAGGACATGTTCTTTTGGGCTGTGGGTGGTGTCTTTTGCCTTCAGCTGATAGAGAAGCCATGAGAGAGAGTATGGAATAAGAGAAACACTATAGTGTTCGCTATAATTAATTTATAAATATACAACAAAAAAGTTAGAACTGATGTATCCACTCGTGAATGCGAAGTTTATGAAAAATAAGGATTGTATATGAAAATATGCTAATACACGGAACTCTATCAAATATAAAACCCAAAATTTCGGGTCCCCGCTCGAAAATTTGAGCAGTGCGCCGAGCAATGCCGCCACACCAAATTCTCTCTTTTGCCCTCCGCACGAAAAAGAGAAACGCCGCACATCGAGTTCAGTCAAGGGCAATTGTGGTATTTTGAACACTGGTTGTGGCCCAATAAAACCGCCCGCATCCTTGCAGCCGTCGCCACCCTCTCGCCTCCCTCTCCGAACCCTAGCCGCCGTCGCCACCCTCTCGCCTCCCTCTCCGAACCCTAGCCGCCCTGGGCTCGGACTCGGAGCCGCCACCCCCTCGACGAGGACACCGGAGCCGCCACCCCCTCGACGAGGACACCGGAGCCGGATCCCCTTCGTCGACACCAGCCCCGCCGACGGCGCCAGAACCGCCTCGACGACGGCACCGGCCAGATCCAGATCCCCTTCGCCGACAGCTGCCACACCCGACCCGCAACCCCTTCCTCGACGACCGTCGACGGATCCGGATCCCCTTCGCCCACAGGTTCCACGCCCGAGCCGCAACCTCTTCGTCGACGCCCGCTGCACCGGATCTACTACCCCTTCGTCGACGCCCGCCGCTCCGGATCTGCGACCACGATGACAAGAGGCCGAGGCCGACGCAGCGTAGCAAGAGGTACCCCAAAATCCTTTTACCGTGACGATGTGTGCTGTATTCTAGCGGTTGAACCTTGGATAGTGCTAGGGTTACATGTTTCCTAGTTGATTGAAGTTGACATGTGCTTAAAGTTTTAATATATCTAGTACTCTATTTCTAAACATGTGTTTACACATGTAAGAACCGCCACTAAATGGTTATGAACGAGCGCGGGCCGCAAATATCATGGAGAATGTTAGAAGAATGGAAGAACTTGGCGTCAATGGTTTAGCTTCTGGTCTAAAATCATTGTGCACAAAAACTGCATTTGCAAAGGCAAAAAAGTCAGGCAGCAAGGGTAGTGACGCTGAAGGTTCTGATTCATCGGAATATCTCCCTGAAGCTGGAGAGGGAGTTAAGGGAGGTGGTGATACAGATACAGATTTAGAAGAGGAGCCAGTACCCCTCGCAATTGAGGTGCTTCTTCTATCTTGGCTTGTGATGGGAGGGAGGGGGGTTAGATAGCAATGCAATTCTTTGTTGTGTATATACTTGGTTAATTTGTAGGCATGCTTACTGGTTATGTTTTTTTCTCCACTTTCAGCCTCCTATTCCAACTACGCGTAGAAAAGTCTGTGCCAAAAGGACAAAAGGCAACGCCGATATGGGTCCTGGGGGAAGGCAATCTAAGAGAGTGAATTCAACTCCACCAACAGAGGTGCCTCTTGGAGTTTCTACTCGGTCTAAAAGGCAGCACACATCTGCACAAGGTGAACACACCTTGCCACCAGCAGCGGAAAACAATGGCGGTGAAGCTGTACGCTTTGATGAATTGACTGGAGACATTGGTGTGGACAGCCATCCTAGCCCTCTAAGGGACTGGACATATCCAGATGACCTTAGCCATGGCGAAGAGCAGACCGGTCAGCAAAATGACCCCACTGATGAAGGTTGGTTATACTTACATGACCATCAATCAATTCTCACTATTTGATATCACTATTTGATTTCTAACAATCTGAATGTATGAAAACTGTGTAGTACCAATGCAAACACGAGCGAGGAAGCCGAGGTCAGCAACTAGGGGAGTTTTGCTTGACAAAATGACCAGATCGATGGGAAGAAGGATGGCCATCTCTGTTGTCGAGGGGAACAGAAGGCCACATGAACTAGTGCAAGCTGCCAAGTTTGCATCAGAGGCAGGTGTAGTAGTTAGGTCTCAAGTACCGATTTTGACGCATTGGAAACAATACAAGAAAGACACTGAACATTTTGAGGGATTTGTGGGCAGGCTATCTGTAAGTATAAATCTACACTCTTGTTCTTACATTCAACTCTGCCTTGAGCAACTTAGTAATGGATTTGCATTAACACTTTGGCAGGCGAGGCTGGCCATTGACACCACTGACAAGCCAACAAAGGAAGCATGTGTGAGTGTATTCCAGTCTGGGGTACGGCAGATGCGGTACAGGTTGAAGCAAGCCTACTTCAATGGCGTCCCTGCTGATGAGATCCAAATGACCTCTCCTGTCCCTTACATGACTGATGCACAGTGGTGTGAACTCGTCGAAAAGTGGTCAAGTGGTAAGAACAAGGTATGTGCTGCTCAAGTGGTGCGAACTCATCAAGTTCTTGTCTAGTCTTTCTATTTTCTACTTGTGTTGGAGTCCAAACACAAAGAAAGTTGTAGGCAATCTCTGAGCAGAACAAGCGAAACCGTGTAAAAGTCAGGTACCATCAGGCTACAGGATCTCGCAGCTATGTTGCACAGCTGCACTCATATGTAAGTGATGGTTGTGTTTTATTGTTACTTTTTATATTCAATACCCACTGCCTTTGTATAACAGTTGCACACATGTGCAATTTCCAATCTGAAACAGAAGGAGAAGAACAAGAAGAAGGACGCAGAACTCGGTGAAGAAGTTGATGAAGAACATGATGAACTTCATGAAGAACTTGATGCAGTGGAAGTCTTCAAGGACTTCCATACCAGTAGGCAAAAGGGCCTGAGTGACACTGCAAGAGAAGCAATTGTAAGTACCTTCATTTGCTTTCCTTGAAATCTGCTCAAGTCATTGTCATAACAGAAGGAGAAGCAGCAGCAGGCAGTAGCATTAGTAGTAAGCAGTAGCAGCAGCAAGGAGTAACCTAATGTCGCATTATCATTTTCAAGTTGTAATTTTAAACCTATGCCCTGCTGTAGGTTTTTCCCCTCATTATGCTTATGTCAAGTAGTTGTTATGAATCAATGAAGTCTATGCATTACTTATTTTGAATTAATCCATGTATCTTTGGTCTCTCTGTTTATGATTTTTTTAATTTCAATTTAAGTCATCTTCCACTATGTGTAACCTAATGTTTAATCCTTGAATTTTGCAGTCTACTATGGAAACTATGCGAGCACAACCTGTTGCTGATGGGCAGGCACCATTGCCTAGTGCTGATGTTGTTTCCAAGGTCCTCTCCCAGAGCAGCTGCAACACCCAATTTTTGAAGAATGTTGGTATCCCGACAAGCTCCACCAAAACAGAGACATCTACAGAGAAAGCGCTACGGGAACAACTTGCTGCTGAACAAGAAAGTTCAGCTGCTCTCCACCAACAAGTAGACGAACTGAAGAAGAAGACAGAAAAGACTGAAAGGGAGTTTGAGGAGTTTAAGAAGCAACAGGAAGAGAACAATACGCTCCTTAAGCGTATCTTGCTCTTGAACAGCGGCGCTGGTAACTCTCAGTCTTGAACTTCTATTGTGGCTTCATGCGGTGAACTCGTGTGGCGGCTTCATGCGGTGAACTCGTATGGCTTGATGCGTGAACTCTGTTAGTGGTGTCGTGATTGGTGAACTCCTGTAAATATTTGCTTGCGAACTAAAAAATATGTGCTTGTGAGCTTGAACAATGTAATATGTTGTCATTTTGTGATTTCTGTCCACTAGATTTGTGACGAACTGGGTTTAATTTTGTGACGAAATGATCGCTGTTCATGTGGACCAATAAACAATGGAAAGCCACGTGGACAAACCAGGAACCGACACGTGCCTTGTGCCACGTCACCTGCCAGCATGGACAACGACACATGGCGCCTGCTCGTGGCACGGCACATCAGCTGACATCGTGGATTCTACCATGTGGCACTGCCACGTCAGCTTCTAGCGTGGTTCTGTCCACGTCATCGGCCACATGGCACAGCCACATCAGCTTCCAGCGTGGACGCTGCCACGTGCCACTGTCCACATCAGCTCCCACAAAGGCTTGGCATTCAATTTGTGACAAAAACAGTGACGATTTTGGTTTCATCATAGAAGGGAAACGGTTCTACGACAAAAACGTCTTCGTCACGGATGAAAGCACGTCCATGACGAAAAATTCAGTTTCATCACCGTGCAACAAATGTGACGCTCTGTTTTTGACGAACCGAAATTCGTCACTAATTCGTCACAAAAAGAATATTTATGACGAATCGGGCTTTTATTATGACGAAGTCTGTTAGTCATGTATGTGCACATTCCTACTAGTGAGGCCAGCTGGGATTGGGCGAATCCCGGCGAGCTGGAGAAGACATCTAGCACGGGCACATTTGTCATCAAACACGAGATCATCGCTGATCCAGTGGAGGTCCCTGCTCCGAGAGAGCAGCTGCACACACCACCTAGTGCTCCGGATCACGCACCGGGTGGGCGGTTCGTGTCGCCAACGGCTGAGGCGCTTGCCGAGCTCGATCACGACGACGACAGCGACGCACAACACTGGTTCAGGACGATGCGGGACATCATCGGTCCCGCACCCGCTGGTGCCCCGATATGGTTTCTGGAGCCAGAACCGGTCGCCCCTGCCGAGCTGCACATGGTGAGTGCAGAAGAGCCGGCCACGTTTGGCGCGGCAGAACGCGACCCGTCTTGGCGCCGGGCGATGCTGGAGGAGATGAAATCTATCGAGGAGAACAACACTTGGGACCTCGTCGAGCTTCCTACCGGACACCGCGCAATCGGGCTCAAGTGGGTCTTAAAGGTAAAACGAGATGAGCATGGCGCCATCACCAGACACAAGGCGCGTCTCGTGGCAAAAGGGTATGCGTAGCGCGAGGGGATCGACTTCGAGGAGGTCTTTGCCCCTGTCGTGCGAATGGAGTCGGTGCGACTTCTGCTAGCTCTGGCAGCACACCAAGGGTGGTCCGTGCACCACATGGACGTGAAGTCCGCATTCCTGAACGGGGACCTTGCTGAGGAGGTCTACGTCGAGCAGGAGCACAAGGTGCTCAAGCTGCGCAAGGCGTTGTATGGGCTGTGCCAAGCCCCGCGCGCTTGGAACGCCAAGCTGGACGCCAGCCTCCAGGAGCTGGGTTTCAGCAAATGCATGGATGAGCACGCGTTGTACACGCGGCGGGCACCCGGAGGACTTTTGATCATCGGCGTCTACGTCGACGACTTGATCATCACCGGGACAACTCAAGCCGGCATTGACAAATTCAAGCGCGAGATGATGTCCGTGTTTCACATGAGCGACTTGGGACTGCTCACCTACTATCTTGGCATTGAGGCAAGGCCGGTCTTGGGATTTTAGGGGTCCGGGGCGAAACTAGAAATAGGAGGCCTAGTATAAATATCTAAATATAAATCTACATACACACATATATATGTATCTAATTTTACCAACAAACACTTAAAATGCGTTATGTATTAAAGAAAAATTCATATCAAAGAGTTTATAGATATTACCTTAAAATTTTCTTCTAACATTTCTAGATGCGAAGTCATTGATAATGGTATTGATATCAATCTCATCCAATAATTTCTTCTCAATACATAAAGTTGCCAAACCGTTTAACCTCTCTTGAGACATTGTTGACCTTAAATGATTCTTCAACAATTTCAACTTTGAAAAGCTTCTTTCAGCTGATGCCACAGTCACAGGCATAGTAAATAAAATCCGATAAGCAATAGAAATATTAGGATAACAATCCGCTTCTCTGACAAACTCAAAGATCTCCATAGCAGACATTGGTTTATCTGATAAAGTCAATTGCATAACACTTAACTCAAAAATTAGATCATTTAACTAAGAAGAACAGAATCACGGAAGAACTAAGAAGTCGGAAAGTCAGATTTCAGAAAGAAGACCGAACACGAGAAGTCGGCCCGGCCGGGAATTCGGAAGACGGATAGACTCATAGACGGATAGTATACATAGTATATATACTATGTATATGGGGGATTGGGGGCCCCTGAATTTTGGGGGCCCGGTGCGGCCGCCCCGCTCGCCCCCCCCAGGGCCGGCCCTGCATTGAGGTATGCCAAGGCATCAGCGGGATCACGCTCTGTCAGAGCGCATACGCCAAGAAGCTCCAGGAGCAGAACGGCATGGCAGAGTGCAATCCTTGCCACACGCCAATGGAAGAGAGGCTCAAGCTGTCCAAGGCATCAACGGCACCGCCTGTGGACGCAACCCGCTACCGGAGCATTGTGGGGAGCCTGCGCTATCTGACTCATACCCGATCGGACATCATGTTCACCGTGGGGTATGTGAGTCGGTTCATGGAGGATCCGCGTGAAGATCACCACGCCGCAGTAAAGCACATCCTCCGGTACATCGCCGGGACACGGAGGTTCGGCATCACCTACCCGAGAGAAGAAGGAGGCGGGCTGGCTTTGTCGGGCTACAGCGATAGCGACATGGCCGGCGACCTTGACGGGCGAAAGAGCACCACTGGTATCCTTTTCTTCCTCGGCACAAGCCCAGTCTCCTGGCAGTCGCAAAAACAGCGGGCTGTGGCTCTCTCCTCGTGCGAAGCAGAGTACATCGCCGCTGCGACGGCAACATGTCAGGGCGTCTGGCTTCACCGGCTGCTGCAGGAGCTCTTGGGACAGAAGCTTCCGGCGTCGGAACTCAGGGTGGACAACAAGTCTGCCATTGCTCTTAGCAAGAATCCAGTCCTCCATGACAGAAGTAAACACATCGACACCCGATTTCACTTCATCCGTGAGGCGGTCGATGGAGGAAAAATTGTTCTCGAGTTCACTGAAACTGGACGGCAGCTCGCGGACATCCTGACGAAGCCACTCGGCCGCGTTCGGTTCCTAGAGCTACGCGACAGTATCGGCGTAATCAGGATCAAGTGAATGCAACAGGATTAGGGGGAGTCTGTTAGTAATAATCCGTGTTGCATCCGTGTTGCTGTTTGTATAGGAGTCGGAGTCCACTTCCGTTTCATAGTCTGTTTTGGTGTTTGTTTGCTACCGGTTCGGTCATTGTATTGTATATAAAGAGAACCAAATGCAGCGATTTGAAGCAGCGCAGCACAGCAAAGATCATTGCGTCTCCTTCTGTATCAAGCTGCCTCAACTTCGTGGGAGTTTGTGCGTGCGAGAGCAATCGCGATTTTGTTCTTTGCCAACAAAGACGTCGCAGGACGCAGATGACACGCAGTTCTCCATGTTCGTCTTCCTCCCGGACGAGCGCGGCGGCATCGCCACCATGGTGGACGTGATCACCGCGGCGCCGGTGTACCTGTACAGCCTCTTGCCCAAGGCGAAGGCCGAGCACGTCCGTCGACCTCAAGCTGTCCAAGTTCGAGATAAGCTTCTACTGGGACCTCGAGAGCGACCTCCGTTGGCTGGGGCTCTCGCTGCCGTTCTCGCCGGAGGTGGCAGACCTGCGGGGCATCTGCGAGAAGGACGACGACAGGCGGCCCACCTTCCTGAGCAAGGTTGCCCAAAGGGCGGTCGTCAAGGTGACCGAGGCAGGGACCGAGGCGGCCGCGATCTCCGTGAAACTGCATGGTGGCGGTGGGCCGCCGGACGTTGTCGAGTTCGTCGCTGATCATCCGTTCACTTTCTTCATCATGGAGGAGGGATCAGGGGTGATCGTGTTCGCGGGGCACGTCCTGGATCCTACTAAGTGATCAACTGTTGCTTCTTGGATCGTATTAGCTGTTCGATCGTAAACTATTACTTTACCCTGTACCTTTTGCTAGCTGCGTGCTGTTTTATTTGCTATAATATAATTTTGGTACAATTATCTGCAGAAATTCCATTATTGAATGGCATAACATGTTTTACTGATGGCTTCTTTTGGATTTGCATTTGGTTGTCTCAGTATTCTTTAGAATAATCTGGCCAACCATAATTGTTCGGAAGCTTCAATATTTCTGCTGGAGTACAATAACATTTCAGTTTCATTCAGGTGCTTTTCGATTCCAAATGAATGCACCTCCCCAACTGTTAACGATTAAGCAGATTAAGCCGAGTCACCCTATTAAAAATTATCTCGTACCAAAAAAAAGAATGCAGAAGAGATGTAATAATTATAAGAGTAAATTATACTTTACATCAGATATTGTGTCACTTGTTTCACTTTCACAAGATTTAAGTGCTCTCACTTTGTATCATCCTAGCTTAATCAATGATGCACTTTGCACCAGGTTTAAAACGGTAGGATGACAATCATGAGCTCGTCGTGCGCACAACCGACAGCACTCATCTACTATTGGCACACCAAGGTTTTTGGAATGGAGAGGTCAAGACGGCCATACTACCGGTTTAAACCTAGTGCAAAGTGCAATATTGGTTAGACTAGGATAATGCAAAGTGAAAGTATTACTTAAATATGATGTAAAGTAAAACAAGGCACATAAATACCTGATGCAAAGTACAATATACTCTAATTATAATAAGGTTACTTATTTGTTCAATCCTGAGTCCCAGCAGATCCAGAGGCATAGATATCCATCAAGATGTCCTGTGGCAGCTCTGGTAATTCGTCCGCCGCAGTCTCCATCAGTGGTGGATGAACATATTTCATCGTCACGGAGTTTCTTCAACCCCAGTTTAGGCAGAACTCTAAAGACAAGCTAGACAGCACAAGTTTTCTGGGTTTATAACTAGACCCCACAGGCACATAATCACAGGTCTCCTACATGTCTGCATTGGAGCAGATCAGCAGTCTCTCTCTTGAAAGATGAATTGTTTCTGCAGGAGTTCTTGCAATCTTTTTCGGAATTTCTACAGTGAACTGTGCGAAAAGTGCTAAGAGCTTAGGCAAAACTCTAAAGACTAGGCAGAACAAAAATTTTGGGTGCGTAGCTAGACCCCATATGCTCATAATCCCGGCTCTGCTGCAGGTCGCATTGGAGCAATCTCTCTGATGGAAGATGAATTGCTTCTGCAGGAACAGTTGCAAAGTTGCAGTCCTGGATGGACTACGGAGAACACGGAGAGTGGGCTCCTGGATCCTCCCTGACTCCATCCTAAAGCCCTAATCCTAATCCTAATCGCTCCAACCGGTTTAAAAGATCTAGTTTCTTGCTTTAGTTATTGGTTTTTTATTGCAATTATACAATAACAACTGTTAGTTTTTCTGAGTAAAAAAAAGAAAAATTAAAAAACACTGCATATCTTTTGTGTAAGCAATGGAGAGAGAGATGGATTGCAACTCAAATGTATTGATGTCTGCCGTGGCATAAATATACATTTACATAGGAGAAGCAGTTAGCCACTAACTAATCAATCTAGCCATAGTTAAGGAGAGCCAGAGAATGTGCACAGCATCTATCTAATATTTTGGAATGATATAAAGGAATAAGGAGCCAAAAAACCAAAAAAGTTAAAATTAAGAAGTCAGAAACCAAAACAGGTTAAAGTAGGATCTTGTGTGGCTGGTTCATCTGCGACTAGCCGAGCAGTCAGGTGCCTCTGAGCTCAATCCAGCTCTGTGCTCAAATTTAAGCTGATATGCTCAAATTTTGGGTGATGGATATTCAAAATGTGGAATGACCTTTGTATCATTTATGTAAATTTCTTCTTCTAATTGGTGGTTTGACACATCAAAATAACTGCAAATAAGAGACAAAGAACATTCGATGCATTGGTTATCTTGATCTGCTCTGGTGTACACGGAAGAGGATATAAAAATAGGACTTAATCAAGGTGGCATGCATGTGAAAATGTTATTCTCTCCGTGCAAGAATATATGACGTTGTGGACATTTTACAGTCTCTTATACGTAACTTTGACCGTCACTTTTTATATTTATATGAAATAATAAATTTATTATATTATAAAAAATAGTTTGCACGGTAAATCTAATGGCACTATTTTCACATGACCAATCTAAAAGATATTTGGCATATTTATGGTCAAATGTTCAGAAGTTACTATACGCTTTCTAAAATATCATATATTTTTTAATGAAAGGGAGTATAAGGCTTAAGGAAGGAGGAGGTCTGTATGTAGAAGGAAGCAGTGATGCCCCCGATATAAGCAAGCTAAGTCCAATTATATTTCAAGGGAATTGTTGGGGTTAGGTGATGTTTTAAAGAGGCTTTCAATAAAACAACGGAGATTTCTCTTGGTAAAGAACAAATCCTATCTAATCTTAATTTCTTGGTTCACAATTCGTTCTCTGTCCCGCTAAAAATAATTATGTCCCATTTAGGATACAGGATTCTCATAGGATTTTTTTAGAAAACTCTAACATCCAGCTAGAAGTGGATGTTCCCTATCCTTAAAAATTCCTATGAATTTCTCTCATTCCAAATGGAAAATTACTATGAATTAAAGTTTGTATAGTCTACTCAGTATTTTACATTCTGGTTGTACACTTTTACTAGCACACACATCTCGGCTTGGGCTTCTGGCTTATTTTTACTATTCCTAAATTTCGTCTATTTTGGCTTCTTGGCTTTTTTAGCTTTTTTGTCGGTTCTTTTTTCCTGTATTCGTTTGTATTGTCTGTGATGGGCTAGCTTATTTTTTTATTTTTAACTTTTTTAAATTTATTTACACCAAATAAGGTACCATCAGGTACAGTAAAATTTCAGTCAGCTACAGTGCAATTTCAGCTATAAACTAGCTTATTTCACCCCAACCGTGTGGCACCAAAGTCATGAGATCCCACAAGTACATAAAAAACGGACAAAATACAAAAACTTGCCGAAAAAACTTCCAAATACAGGTGAGGAAATATGAACGGGCGGTGTTTGACAATATAGTGCTGTATTAGTATACCTATTGCACTAGCGTCTATTTAAGGGACTTCCTATAAATTAGTTCCAAAGGGTCAAAAAAATAGCTCCAGAAAATGAGTTAAACTTCGTGCCAGTAGATTTGTACCACACGCCATCGCACCTCCACCGCTATCCGAACACTATTTGAGGTTATTTCCACCGAATTGATTCATCAGTTAATCAGCTGGTCCGACAGTGAATCATCGAAGAAGAAGAAACCTTTGTCAGTCAAATTGTATCTTGAACCAGGTTAAGCTATTTAAGTTAATGTGGACGCAGACGCAGGCATGCAGCTGTTGATGAGATCATGAGAAGACACGCACGAAGGAGGAATTACCACTATCCTTGGGGACAATCAAGGAAGTTTCACTAAAGTATGAGCAATTCCTCGACAGGCCAGGACTGCCCCTGAGGCAGGTAGAGCAGCACATGAATTCGCACTTAAACAAGGATATCAACATGTGTGCCTACCGTCAGATTGCGAGGTTGTTTACAATATTCAGATGCAAATATTGGGCCCATCTGTCATGGCGATCAAAGAGGAACCTAGTGCAGCATCTTCGGCAAATGGAGGGAAAAGATTACCAAATGTTTATGCCCATAGACTAGCCAAACTAGGAAGCAAAGCTGACAGTGTTCTTGAATGGCTGCCTAAGCCTCGTTTGTAAAACTTGATGTGCTAGTTGAATCCGATGAACAAAGCTGCATGAGGTTTTTCATCCTAAGATCCAAATCAATCAGAAAAAATTCATAAAATGTTAAAGAAACTATTTGTTCAGTCTTCTAGAGACTCCCCCCACCCCGACCCCTATCAACTGGCTTCCCATTCAAGTTCATCCAGTTAAGAAATGGTGAATATCTTCATAATGATTGACAACTGATAGGTAGGAAAAGCATAAAAGTTTTCGATTACCTTGGTAGTACATAATCAAGATCAAAACAAACCTTTTGCCGGTGCTGCGATACATGTGAATGAATCTTTCTCGCAAAACTTCTTCTGACCAAACTGACAAAAACGTGTTACATTAATCCTACAATGAGAGGTTGCGGTCATCAGCCTCTGAGAGCAGAATTCCCACGACCTATTGCTTGAACCTCCTCTTCTGATCAAGTTGACTCTGGTTATACGTAGACTTTACGTTGTACCTTCCTCTTGGGATCAATTACCCACACTAGCTTATCCAGTTCAAATTTCAACACCGCATCAGCGCAACTGTTCAACACATCATGCAGAACACTAGTCAGACCTCTCCTTGTCTCAAATAGAACCTGAGCACAACATGTCATAATTCGAGCAACCTTCAGCCACTGAAATTGATCTGGATGTTGTTCAGCAAAAGTTCTCTCCTTCTGAAACTTCCTTTTTTACCGTCCCCAACTATCTTTTCTACAGTGTGCTGCTGAAAAGAATGTCTTAGTATCAACAACTCGAGTAACCTGGCTTGTGCTTCGCTTGGCAAAAAATTTCTGTCCCATCTACTTCTTTTGAACAACTTCTTGCCATAGTGCTGTTCTAACACTGTCAACAAAATATCCAACCTTTTATCTATTTTGTCAACCAACCTCAATATGACAAATGAAGTCTATCAGCTGACGCAGCTACACCCAGATTACTTCATTGCCATTAAACAATTATCGGGGCACAGGGCGACAATCTTATCACTCTGTTTTTCTATCTAGATGCTTAGAAGATACTATTTCTCCTTTTCATTTGTAACGAAAACAACAATTTCTCCTAATACATTACATCATACAGAGTTGTGGGATTGAAGAAGCAGGACACAAAATAAGAAAAGCACCCACAATCACAGTTTCACAGAATAAATTCATAATTTTATTGAACTAGATGGCATTCCATTCCACGTTACAGAATTGTTCAATAAGCAAATAATAAGGAAGCAACATTGCATTGCTTCTTGCTAACTAATTAAGCTACAGATAAACAATTAAGTAAGATTACAAGAATCAATTTATGCCCAGAGGTCACTAGCTAGCAGTCACTGATAGGCTATGCAGAGGGACAAAGCCAGGCTGTTCGGCGACGGACTCGGCCTCCTCTGCGAACCACCAATGCTCTAGCCCGGTCGCTGTCGTGAGCCACTCGTCGGGGTGGAATGTAAGCAGGACTCCAAATACCAACTTTTGGTTTCGGCCCAAGCGGTAGTACTGCACCGACTTCCTGGAACTACCGCAAAATAGAAGTACCGGATTTATAACGGCGGTAGTTCCGCGCCAACTTTCAATGGCTAGTTCAGAAGCTCTGACATAGCTATTACTGTCGCGCCAGAGCCGGAGCAGAAGTATCGGCCTTTGTCCTGCGGTACTTCCGGTCGCCCTAAATTTTTCTGGAATTTCTCTCTAACGGCTAGATTTGGTTAGTAAGGGTATAAATACCTGTATCACTGCTTAAGGACAGAAAGAATAGACCTCATTGAACATCTTTGAGCATTGAGCATTCACTCCACACCTCAGTTACTCCTTTTGCATTCATATGTGGTGGTTGAGCCAAAAAGTACGTTGCATCCAATAGGTTGATCCTTTGACACTTAATTATGATCAAGTCAAGCTTGAGATCTTTTCCTCTTGGTGTTTGCCGACACCTAGACGACTTGGTGGAGATTGCCCGGTGATCTTCTCGAGAAGTTTGTGAGTTGACCCGGCGTGTGTAAAGGTTGGAGCTCACCTACCTAGAGCGGGGAAGAGCTACCACTAGTGATTTGAGGTGGAAGGTTTAATTTGTGGAGCCGGTCCAATTCGTTTGGGCTAATCTCAACGTGGATTAGGGGAAACCGGCAAGTTTCTAAACACCACGGTAAAATATCGAGTGTACTTGTTCCTCTCTTGTTTCCTTTAGCACTTGTTTATTTAACTCCTTGTGATCATTTATTTGTGCTAGTAATAATGTAGATTCTCAACGTGGCTATAATTGTGTAGGTCTCAAGTGCATTATACTCTTGTAATATTAAAATTGCAAAGAATTAATTAAGAGGCAAGAAAAATTAAAAACCTCCTATTCACCCCCTCTAGTCGGTTATCCTTGATCCTACATGTGGTACCAGAGCTTGATTTCTCACTATTAGACTTAACCGTCTAGAGAGAAAGGATGGCTAATGAGGGGTTTGCTATAGGAAGAGCACCTTTCTTTGATGGATCAAATTATTCTTACTGGAAAATTAGAATGTCAATATATCTTAAGGCAATGAGTTCAAATATTTGGAAAATCGTAAATAAGGGCTATGTCATGCCACTTGATCCATTGCACCCTATGGAACAAGACGGACGTAACTCTAATTTAAATGCCCATGACATGAATGCACTATTTAGAGCTTTAAACGCGAACGAGTTCAATAGGGTGAGCAATTTAGAAACTGCATATGCTATTTGGACAACAGTCTCCGAAATTCATGAAGAAACGTCCACGGTTAAAGAAGCCAAATTGCATAGGCTTCGGATCAAATATGAGACATTCACGATGTTGTCTCGTGAGGACATAAATGAAATATACTCACGACTCAACAACATTATAAATGAACTTAAGGGCCTCGGTACTAATCTTTCTGATGTTGATGTTGTAAGGAAAATGTTTAGGGCGTTGCCAGAAAAGTATGAAACGTTGGTGACTCTATTACTCAACTCACCCGAGTTGACAAGAATGATACCCATACAACTCTTAGGCAACCTCATCACAAATGAGTTGTACAAGAAAGACAAGGAGGAGCTCTTGGATCAATCCTTCTCAAAGGGCAAGGAGATTACCGCCTTCAAGGCTAAAGCGGCGGTAAGCGAGGAGTCCAAAAATGATGAGGAGGACTCCGAGGAGGAGTTGGCTCTTCTTGTTGTAGGATCTGATATGGCAACAGAAAGGGGTGAATGGTACCTCTTTAAAATTTCCCCCCAAAGTATTTCACTCAAGAGCACTTCTCCTCCCCGATAGCTAAAAAGCTATGAAATGTGAAGACTCATGCTCTCTAGAGATCTTAAGCTAACAGAGAAAGGAGCAGGGCAATCAAATAAGCGAAAAGAAATAGACAACAGAGAAAGTCAGCACAAACTGCATGGGGCCGGTCTGACCACAGTGCACTGGCCGGTCAAACCGCCTGCACCATGCCGGTCAGACCGCCAGCGCCGGACCGGTCAGACCGCCCCTATGCCCCCAGTTGAACCGCTATGAACCGGCCGGTCAGACCGCTACTCCCATGCTGGTCAGACCGCCATTGTCTGACCGGTCATACCGGTTGCTAACAAGCGGTCTGACCGCTAGGGTTAGCGGTCTGACCGGTGGTGTGAGGACAGAGCACCCGACGGAAGGATTTTTGCCCAGTTTTACTGAAAAATCTGATTTTAGGCAAATTAACATATTGCTGCTGTTTTTCTTTGTCCAACTGAGCAAGAACTTATTCTAAACAACATCAAGGCCTCAAGAAACAAAAGAATTCATTAAAAGAGCGAGAGATCAAGATTTGAGCATAATTCTGAAACTTGAACAGAGAGTAAGATTGATTTTCAGATTCCTTTCCATTCTCTAATCCATTGCTCATGGGACTTTGAGATTAGCAAGGGGATGATCTCAGAGGAGAGAACTACATCCCAAACCCTACTTTGCACCAAGAAAACCAAGGGAACAAGAATCCACTGCCATCAAACCCTAAAATTCAACAAACAGAGAAAATGCAAATGACAAGAAATAACTGCAAATCAACCACTCCTTCTCATTGATTCCATTCCATGGATGATTACACGAGGAAAGATTACACAAGAGTCCCCATACGCAATTGAGATGATATGCTACCCTCTCACTACATGCTTGAGAGGAAAACCTACACTCACAGAGCACACACATGCAGGGAGCACCACACTCACTGCTCTCTCTACTCTTGAGCTCTCCACTCTACTGTATTCCTCACCAGAATGCCCACTGCAGCTGCCTTCCTCTCCTTTTTTTGAAGGCAAGACCTCACCCCCATATGGAAAATCAAGAAGTGTCATACCATGCCCACTCCCTTGATCCATACACACAAGAGGCAATAGGTCAAGAACCAGATTTTGGAGGGAAATACCACCCTCCAACTCATTTGCTTGAGTCAATTTACCAAATTGCCCTCAAGCAGCTTCCCGGAAGCTTCCGCCTCCGGTACCTTGACCGTCTGAATCTCGACTCCTCCCTGAGTCTAGTCCCGGTCCGCTTCGCTGCATACGAGCAAACCCGGCATCCTGACCATCTGGACCTCTGACTCCTCCCTGAGTCTAGTCCCGGTCCGCTCCGCTGCACACGACCGCACCCGGCATCCTAACCATCTGGACCTCTGACTCCTCCGTGAGTCTAGTCCCGGTCCGCTCCGCTGCACATGACTGCACCCGGCATCCTAACCGTCTGGACCTCCGACTCCTCCCTGAGCCTAGTCCCGATCCACTCGCTGCTCCCCGTCGTGTCCACCCGACACCGACCGAGACCTCCGACTCCACCTGAGTCTAGTCCTTGTCTGTTCCGTCGCGCACGACCGCAACCGACATCCAACCGTCCTGGACCTCCGACTCCTCCCTGAGCCTAGTCTCGGTTCTCTCGTCGTTGCCCGTCGTGTCCATCACCGGTAGCTTCACCTCTGGTTCCTCGTCTCCCGACTCGCAACCACCTCACCAGCCTCGATCATCTTCGGCATCACCGACCGTCTGGATCTCAACACCTCCTGTGCCTAGTCCCGGTCCTCCTCGTCTCACCATGACCTAGCTCTGAAGTCCTGCAGTCACACAGACAAGCAAACCGTCACATAGCACCGCACGAAACAACATATCAACAATAGCATATGTAAAGGTACTCAACCCTAGAATACCAAAAACAAACTCAAACTCACTAACACAACCGTCAATTACTCATCACAAACATGGGGATACCTTCTGAAGGTAAGATTCAATCCATTGGTTTATATGATTCACATTACATGCTTAAAAATCTAACAATGGCAAAGTTATTGCTACATTTATTGGCACCTTAAGTTTAGGTGCTAAAAAGAATACCATTTGGGTGCCCAAAGCCTTGGTTACTAACCTTAAACAAATTTGGGTATCTAAAAGAACTTGGTTTCTTTTGTAGGTGAACTACAAAATCGGTGGACGGCATTGGGTGCTTGATAGTAGGTGCACTCAATACATGACCGTAGACCAGAAGATGTTCACTAAATTTGAAAGTGGGAGCAATGAAAACATCACATTTGGGGACAATAGCAAAGGAAATGTACTTGAATTAGGTAAATTGCTATCTCAAATGACCTTTCTATTTCAAATGTATCTCTAGTAGAAACATTAAATTTTAATTTGCTATCCATTGCTCAATTATGTGATTTAAGTTTAATTTGCTCCTTCTCTAAAGAAGATGTAACTATTTCCAAAGAAAATGGAAATGAACTTGTTTTCAAAGATTTTAGATTTGTAAATCTTTATTTAGTAGATTTTTTCTAGTGATTCTTCTTTAAAAACTTGTTTAATGGCAAAAATGTCTTTGGGTTAGTTATGGCATAGTAGGTTATGTCATGCGGGTATGATTCATCTTAAAAAGCTTTTCAAACATGACTTGATTGTTGACTTGAAAGATATGAAGTTTGAGAAAAATAGACTTTGTAGTGCTTGCCAATCCGGTAAGCAAGTTGCAAACTCTCATCATTCTAAAAGTATCATGTCAACCTCTAGGCCATTGGAGCTCTTACACATGGATTTGTTTGGGCCAACAACCTATAAGAGCATTGGGGACAATAGTTATTGTCTAGTCATTGTAGATGATTACTCAAGATATACATGGGTATTCTTCTTAAATGACAAAAGCGAAGCCTCCGGCATTTTCAAAAGTTTTGCAAAAAAGGGTCCAAAATGAAATTGATTTTAAAATAAAGAAAATTAGAAGTGACAATGGTTCCGAGTACAAAAACACTAAAATTGAAGATTTTTGTGATGAATTTGGAATAAAGCATGAGTTTTCCACTACCTACACTCCCAAGTAAAATGGAGCTGTAAAAAGGAAAATTGAACATTAATTGAAATGTCCAGGACAATACTTGATGTATATAATATTTCCGATAAATTTTAGGCGGAAGCTATTAACACCGCTTGTCATACCATAAATCACTTTTTTGCACCATCTCTTGAAAAAGACTTCCTATGAGCATCTTATTGAAAGAAAATCGAACATATCCTACTTTAGAGTCTTTGGTTGCAAATACTACATCTTGAGAAAGGGTGTTCGACTCTCAAAATTTCAAAGTCGATGTGATGAAAGATTTTTATTAGGTTACTCTTCAAATAGTAAAGCTTATAGGGTTTTCAATAAAAATTCGGGTTTAGTTGAAGAATCTTGTGATGTTCAATTTGACGAAACTAGTGGCTCCCAAGAAGAGGAAGAGAATTTGGATGATGTAGGAAATGAAGGACTACGCCAAGCCATAGAGATTATGCATATTGGTGATATCAAACCAAAGGAAGATCCAACATCACCCACCTCATCAAGACAAGTTGAACCACCTATTTCCTCCACAACAAACAATACACAAGGCATAGATGATGAAGGAAAGGAAAAACAACCCACAAAATTCAAGATTCATAATGCAATCGCCAAAGATTATCCAATAGACCAAATATTGGGTGATGTGAGTAAGGGAGTTTAAACTAGATCTAGAGTAGCTTCTTTTTATGAACATTACTCGTTTGTATCTTCTCTTGAACCTAAAATAGTAGAAGAAGCTCTAGATAATCCAGATTGGATTTGTTATTAAATTACTTTTACCAATAATTAATCAATAACCCTATAATGGGGGTATTACAACTACAGTGGACATATTTGGTGATGGGGAGAACGGAGAAAGGCAGGAATAGGGGCTTCATGTTGGGATATGGAGGCGGTGGGTGGCCGAAGTCGATCGGCGAAAGACAATTGGAGCTTACGAAAAAGTCAAAATCGTCAACGAGGTGTGTCACCGATGGTGAAGATGTGAAAGACACCGAAAAATTGTGTCACCGACAGCATGGTCAACAAGAAGAAGACGAAACTCCTTGGAAATGTGTTAGGAGATCGAAATTCGACTCGTGAATTAGTGACAAGAGGTTGCATGATCTACAACGGTGAGTCAGCATATCAAGATTAGAGAGAAATTGTTGAACGTAATCTTGACATGTAGCGTCTATGTGTTGGATGCTAGTACTTAATTAGTCTTGCACGTTTAGTTGAGACATAGGTTGTTGTTTAGTTGTATGCAAACACATGCATGCAAGGAACCAGTGTATGCATGATCATGTGTTAGTTGGTTAGTGACCGAGTCCATGGCTGTGTTAGTGGCTATGCTGCATGCATGAGATAGTTGGGCTCATGGAGTGTGAGTTCAAGATCGTGGCGTGGCATGAGAATTGGTCGGCTTAGTCGGCCCGTGTGCATGTGTTTAACTGTTGAGCTGTTGAGTCTTTAGTGCATGGGGAATAACAGAGAAACAAGAGAAAATTGCCCCAAGCTTTGTGTGTGCTTGTTCTTGACGTGAGTGTGTTTGTGATCCGAAGAGGGAGAGAGCCATGAGTGAGTTCTCTTTGAGAGCTGGGCCACCAGATTGGAGGCTTAGTCGGTTGGGAGGAGTGAAAACTACAGTGAGGTTCGGTTGGTGTGGACAACATCAGGAATATTTGTTTTCTTGATGATTTTTGTTAAAATTGTAACTATTATTTCTGACTTTTGGTTGCGGGCCCATCAGGAAAATCTGAAACCGCTACGCAAGATAACAAGTCTAGTAGTCTCCATTCTTTTTTTGTAAATGTCTTATAATCTATGTCGTCAAATATTCTAAAGTTTGCTATTCAATATGTCTAAAATTATCTTGATTGGTTATATAAAAATTACATCATCGATTTATCATTAAAAGTACTCTTAGAATATTTTAATTTTAGTAATATATCCTAGTATAAATGTATAAAAATAACAGACAAAGTCGTATAGTTGATGCCATAAAAACTCAAAAATTTTAAGTAAAAAAAAGAATGAAAGTAGTATTTACGGAGACACGCTCAGTGGCGTAGCCGCGTAGCACGTAGGGCGGTGACCCATACGTACGTATGTACGCGATCGAGCCGGCTTCCACGTACGCCGCGCGCGCGGCCACGTGCGTACCCAACACGCCGCCCAGGCGGGGTCCCACTCGCACGGCCAAAATCGAGCATTATATAGAGCGGAGGGCCAATTAGACATGATCAATCGTACTCCTGTGTCTTCTAGTTCTCGATCCCCAACAGTAATCGCTTGTACTAGTTCTCGATCCCCAACAGTAATCGCAACTTGTACTAGGTAGACAATCGCAGGGCTGGCCGGTAGCTAGCTTTCCGGCCGGTCGCCAGGTCATGATGCCTGGTGGGCCAGGGCGGCACGTGTAGTGACAATATTCCCCATGCACGTAAGGAGAAGCTAAGGCATCTCCAATGGTTCTAGATAGCAACTAAGTAGAAGATTTTCATATCATTTATATAGTACACGCTAAAAGCTAGCATTCTAAAGAACTATCTATAATGATAGCTATTTGATGTTTACATGCACACACAGAAAAGAACTATCATTTATAGAGGTTGCCTCGTTTTGCGTTATAGACTAGTACTTAAGGAAGAGTTGGCTCAGTTTTTTTTTGCATACTCTCTTTCCTCCACATAGGATATATGCTGATGTGTACATACATATAGCTAGCTGACTCAGACCATTGGAAATGCTCTAAGGAAGCTCCGGTAGGGCAGACATGCATAGCATACCCATGAATCGCCAATTAGGCATGATCAATCGTACTCCTGTTTCTTCTAGTTCTCGATCCCCATCAGTAATCGAAACTTGTACTAGGTAGACATGATCGAAGGGCTGGTGTCGCTGTTAATGTACCCATCGTTAAACAGTGGTCACCATCAGGAAAAGCTCTCAGGCAAGGCGGCTCGCGTAGTGGGGAACGTAGGCTGTTCTTTTTAGCTGTGGCTTGTGGTTTTTGGCTGTAGTTTGTGACTTTTGGGCTGTTTGTATGAGAGATTACAGAATAATAGAAACTCACGTGCGGTTTTTGCCGATATAAATGAAGTCAGTAAAGTATGTACTACAATTAACTAGTTAATTCTATCTTGAAAAAATACTCCATTTAAAAGCTAGTTACTGTAGAAAAATTAAAAAGCAGTTATTAAAAAATAATATATTTGAATGAGTATGAATTAAAAAATTAAAATCATTAGGAAGTAATATTAGTGCCTTGCTTATATTTCGTAGTCACGATGCTTTAACAAAAGTGCGCATGTCAACATCACATATGAACAGGAGAGGTGAACGGGATGGACTAGTGGCAAATGCGTGTAATTTTGGTGAACCAGAGGGGTAGTGAGTTTCTAGGACTGCGGGCCTGAGGGAGAGAGTTGTGAAAAGCTATTTTTTTCAGCTCCACCTCTCCCCATTCCTTTGTGAGAGCAGAAAAAAAGGAGCTTCGCCCATGAAGCTGTTTGCAAAAAGGGTATTTGGTAAAAAAACAGCTCATGAAGCTGTGCCAAGCAGAGCCTTCATCGTGCGCGGGCCCGCCATGGTCTGATTCTGAATAGCTGGTGTGCTAATCGCCTTATGATTAGAAGAAAAGAACATGGTCTGATTCTGAATAGCTAGTGTGCCACTACCAGGAATCGTACCTTTCGCGAGGGGGAAAAACCCACAGGAAATAAGGGAAAACCCACAGGAATATTTTTTGTGACGGTAAACCGTCAGGCATGAGCCCACAGGATAATTCGTACAGGGAAATTACATTTGCCTGGGTGTCAACCGACAGAACAAATATTCGCGTCGGCTATCAGTGACGGTTGCCGCCAGAAATTTTTTGGGCACGTCAGGTTTGTAGTTCTTATTTCGCGTGTTTACCCCGTCAGAAAAAGCCGACAGAAAATTTATTCGCGACGTTCACCAACAGGAAAAAGTGCATCGTGGATGGCCCAAATCTTCATATTCCTGTAACTAATACCGTCACAAATCCCCATCAGGAAAATTAATAGTGTAGGTAACCGACAGAAAAATGCAGCCATTCTAAATATGCCGAGAACCCCTTTCTCTGTAGTTGGCCCGTCACAAAATTATCACAGTAAATCGATAGCACAACTGCCGTAAAAAATATAATTTCAGGCACAAATTATACATCCAGAATTCAGAACAAAACCATACATATACATTGCAGTTTATAGCACATCCAGAATAATCCATATCAACAAATGGACAGCACATCCACAAAGGGGCAGAACTTCCAGAAATCAGCCATATATACATAAAGGCATTAAACCAATTTCAGGTTTAGCAACCAGCAGCACAACCATTTCAGACATCAACAGTTTTACTATATGCACAGCCATTCCAGAACTTCCAGAAATCAGCAATATATACACAGCCATGCATCTACCATCAGCCAAAAGGTAAGTTCATACTTCTTACTATATGCACAGCCATTCCAGAACTTCCAGAAATCAGCAATATATACACAGCCATGCATCTACCATCAGCCAAAAGGTAAGTTCATACTTCTTACTATATGCAAGTAGCATAGCCAAAAGTTAGTCTAACTGCTGTTGCAACCAAAAGTGAAGTTGATCAGTACTAAGGTCATCTTGGTGAGCAAGTTCAACATCCTAGGATGCCCCATTGTTGCTCCTGTCCTCGCAGCTGATGTTCCCCTCCCTGCCCTCGCAGCTGATGTTCCCCTCGTTTCCCTCGCAGCCGATGTTCGCATCACCATCCCCATTGCCGAAACTTGCCAGATCTGGTTGTGAGCCCGCATGTGAAGAGCCAGTTCGCTACAACAAACCATATAGCACGAGTAAGAGGAATAATCAACTTATTAATATGAACGAAGTAAGCAAAGGCAAGGATTATTAATTGATTACTAAAATGGCCAATATCATTGCTTTTAGCACAGTTAGCTATGATTATCTTCCTTTTCATGAATGTTGTAAGATCTGTACCTATCTTAACTCCTAGAAATATTACTGATGTGCACAATTTAATGCTAGAATGAAGATGTTAAACTTATATGCAAAGTAACTCTGCACAACTGATCAGATTGTATTACTCATGACTACAGGTGTGACAAATTTTCAAAATAAGCAATGATGTGCACAATTTAATGCTAGAATGAAGATTGTATTACTGTACAGTTTAAGCAATGAGGGGTCATCTATAACAAGGTGGCATTCCTTGCTACCTTACCATCAAGTTAGATCTAATAATGAGGTTATGCCCAGATGTTACAAATATCAACATGAAGCCTGTGAACTGCTGCATTTGTTGGCATTCTGCCATACCCAAAAGCCATTAGATCTCATATTATGTAATAGAAAAGTCAAAAGACTGAAAATTGATATCAATATAGTTTTCATATGATATTTTTCCATAGACAATAAATGATCTGACCTGGCCATGCAAAGGTGACATTAAATCTTCATCTAGTGGTGGTTCTTCTCCTATCTTCTCAAAGAGCATCTGTAGTTGGAAAGAAAAGAATGGCAGTACGCCTAACTCCAGAAGGTGTTGGATCAAACCAGCGACAATCGAATAAAACCAACTCAAGTTTCATGCTGCCTTGCCAAGAAATTTTTATGATGTCCTCTATAACACCAAAGTACTCATCATCATCAAGAGAAGACACACAAACACCAGTATTAACAGTAGTTATTCCTGATCTAGCACTCTCATACTTCTCGGAACGAAATCTATATCCATTGGTATCATAGCATCCATAAGAGGTTACTCTTTTAGAAAAGCCATAAGAGATTTGCCGCAAGACATTATCAATACTAGATTTCTTCATGCACTGCACAAATAATATTATTTATTAGTTCGAAAGTGTTCATATGATAAGGAGAGATGTTTGGAGTGTTTGTAAACATTACTTGTGTTTTGAACCAGTCAAAGAAATTAGGCCCACTTGTTGACACACGGCTGTATTTCCAGCCATTTAATCTTAATTGACGAAGTTGCTTTTCTGTTGGTGTAATTCTGCTCTTCCATTGTTCTTTATCAAATGTTCTAGGAGAAGTAAGTAAATTAGTAAAAACTAAGAAAAAGAGACACCAATAGGTAAATTTAATTAGAAAGACATACTCAAAGAAAGTGTCCATCTCTGTAATATTGGTCAATATGTACAAGAAAGCAGCCTTGTACTCCTCCCTTGTAAAATCACGGTATTCTTGGCGGCTAAAGCAACGACCAGGGTATTGAAAAATTTGAAGGTTGCATGAACTCTCAAAATTGGAGGAACCATCATCATATCGAGGAACCTTATTTCTAGTTGATCTCACTTTAGGACTGAAATAAAGTGAGAGAAAATTTGTATTTTCCTCTACTAGATAAGCTTCAACAATAGACCCCTCAACACGAGCCTTATTTTTAACTTTTTTTCTAAGCTTTCCAATACACCTAGAAAGTCCAAAGAATAATTTAGTTAGAATAATTATATGAGAAAAGATATTCTATTTTAATTAATATTTCTACCTCTCATAGGTATACATCCAGCGAGCTAGGACAGGTCCTCCAAGCCGAGCCTCATGAGGAAGGTGAATAATTAGATGCTGCATAAGATTGAAGAACCCCGGAGGGAATATCTTCTCTAGTTTGCAGAGAAGAACAACAACATTCTCTTCAAGGGAACATATGGTATCCTTGCTCAGTTCTTTTGCACACAGCTGCCTATAGAAAAAACTAAGCTCTGCCAAACAGACCCATATGTTTTCTGGAAGGAATCCACGAAAAGCAACTGGAAGCAAACGTTCTATAAAGATATGGTAGTCATGACTTTTTAGCCCGAATATCTTCCTTTGCAAAAAGTTAACCCCTCGCCTAATGTTGGCTGCATACCCATCAGGGAACTTCAATTGTTGAAACCATTTTAGTATAATTGGCTTGTCATTCTTATCAATGCAAAATGCTGCCCTTGGCTTGTGCCACTTCCCATTCTCCTTCAACTCTAAATGCAGTGCTGGGCGATTGCATATGTCAGCTAAATCTTGCCTAGCCTTCACATTATCTTTAGTTTTATCGGGTATGTCGAAGCATGTATTCCATATAGCCTCAGCCACATTTTTTTCATTATGCATCACATCAATATTATGTGGCAGCAGTAATTTATGATAGTATGGAAGTTGCCAAAAGCAATTCACATGGGTCCAATTGTGTGTTTTGCCATAGTTCTTTGTGTCACCTACAAGTGTGTACATTTTCTCCTTCACTTCTTCTCCCGTTAAAATCCTTGGTGCTTCACCCAATTCTATTGTGTTTTTTCGAAAAGCATTGGATTGCATTCTAAATTCATGGTCCCTAGGAAGGAAACGCCTATGGCAATCAAACCAGCATGCTTTCCCACCACTACGAAGGCGGAATGCTTTGGTATCACATAGACATATTGGACATGCAAAGTTACCATGGGTGCTCCAAGCAACAAAGTTACCGTAAGCAGGACAATCATGGACTGACCATATAAAAGCTGCCCTCATGGTAAAATTTTGCTTACTTGAAGCATCCCATGTTTCAACCCCCTCCCACAACTTAAGAAGCTCATCAACCAAGGGCTGCATCAAAATGCTTAATTTCTTTCCTGGGTGTTGAGGGCCTGGTATAACAAGTGCAAGGAATATATATTCTGGTCTCAAGAGCATGCCTGGTGGTAGGTTCAATGGAGAAATGAATACTGGCCAACATGAGTAAGGAGCAGCACCCAAACTAAATGGTGTAAAACCATCAGTAGCAAGAGCAAATCGCACATTTCTTACATCTCTAGCAAAGTCTGGAAAGCCTATGTCAAATTTTTGCCATGCTTCACCATCACATGGGTGTACAAGCCTATTGGATGTGGATTGTCTATATGATTGCATTGCCTTTGCAGTGTCTTCATGTGCATACAACCTTTGCAACCTATCTGTAATTGGAAGGTACCGCAGGACTTTGCGTGGAACCTTATTATTCCCTTCCTCATAGCGAGGTGTGTCACAAAAGTCACACTTTTCTTTATGTTCATTTTCTTTGTAGTACAACACACAATTATTATAGCACACATCAATCTTAACATAAGTCATACCAAGGCCTTGTAATAATTTCTTTGAATGGTAGAAATCCTCCTCTAACTTAGACCCCGGGGGAAGTAATTCATGGATCAATTGTAAGGTATCATTGTAGTGGGCTATTGACATATTGTACTCTGATTTTAAAGCTAGCAGCCGTGCCACAGCAGACAACCTTGAGTGTAAAGTGTTTTCATGGACCAATTCATCAGCACTATTGACCATTTTATAGAAAGCACTACTAGAAGGTGTTGGCTCTTCATCAACTATTGGTGCTTGGACAGCACCAAGATCAACCAACATATCATCCATATGATCAGTATCATCAAACCCCTCATGGACACCTAAAGAAGCAGGTTCATCAGACCTAACAAATGTCTCCCCGTGTGCTGTCCATGTTGTATAATTTTCTTTAAACCCATACTTGCACAAGTGCAACTCAATAACATTCCTTTTGTGCATTACATAGTTGCGGCACATAGCACATGGACATTTAACAGTACCAGATTTAACTAAAGTGCTTATGGAGAAGGCACGATCTAGAAAACGATTGGTTTGTTCAATCCAATCACTAGAGAGTGTAGAGCCTTGACCCCAACCACTGTACATCCACTCTCGGTCTGCCATTAATTTTTTTCTGTGTTTAAAACATGTTAAGATTAACTTTTAGCACAGAATCATATTCAATACGCGAGTAAAATACTTGTACTAACATTTTTATGAATCTATGCAGAGAACAACATAGTAGAGGGATGCTTGAACTTACCTAAAACTTGTTGAAGCTAGTAAACCAGCAAGTCACGACCTTTCTTTAGGAATCCTTATTCTTGCACGGTCACTTCAGCACTTTGTATTGATATTTAACAACTTTGAAGCTGCTGCCAAGATCAGTAGAAAAAAGGACATGTCAATGAAGCTAAACTATATACGTGTGATGTCTATTTTTAATAAACATGATTAGTCCCTATGGCTTGGAAGGTGGTTTGAAAGACTTACATAACTATACATGCCTCACAAAAAAACATAGTAAGATTTACGAACACACTATTTCAGATCCTAACATAAGCATCATTATCATTGCAAGAACATTTTTCAGCAGCTTCAAACATAGAGGGCATAAAAGACCTGAAACATAATCTATTTCAGACTAGAGAAATTTAGCATAGCTATTTCATCAATGAATCAATTAGTACCATACAAAGAAATAAAAATGTTAACTCATAGAGCTACTGAGGAGAGGAGGCGGAGGCGGTCGACGGGTGGGAGGCGAGGAGGGGCTGCGAGCGGCAGATCTGGGCGGAGGCGGTCGGCGGGTGGGAGGAGAGGAGGGGCGGATGCCGGCGTCGGGGGGGAGACGAGGAGGGGCTTCGAGCGGCGGATCTGGGCGGAGGCGGCCGGCGTCGGGGGGGGGCGAGGAGGGGCTGCGAGCGGCAGATCTGGGCGGAGGCGGTCGGGAGGAGAGGAGGGGCGGATGCCGGCGTCGGGAGGAGACGAGGAGGGGCTTCGAGCGGCGGATCTGGGCGGAGGCGGCCGGCGGGTGGGAGGAGAGGAGGGGCGGAGGCGGCCGGCGTCGGGGGGCGAGGAGGGGCTGCGAGCGGTAGATCTGGGCGGAGGCGGTCGGCGGGTGGGAGGAGAAGACGGGCGGATGCCGGTGTCGGGGGGGAGACGAGGAGGGGCTTCGAGCGGCGGATCTGGGCGGAGGCGGCCGGCGGGTGGGAGGAGAGGAGGGGCGGAGGCGGCCGGCGTCGGGGGGGACGACGAGGGTCGGCCGCAAGCAGCGGATCTGGGGGGAGGCGGGGTGGGGGAATCGGGGAGCGGCCGAGCGGGGAAGGATTTAGGGTTAGGGATTGCGGTGCGGTGTGCGGAGAGCGGATAGGGAGGGAGGGCTGTGTGACTGCACAATTTAGGGTTTTACAATATTTTCCAACATAAACGGGCACACGTGGCAAAAAAATATTCCCGCGTCTTCGAAATTGCCGCGGGAGACCAAAAGTTAGGTCTCCGTAATTTTTTTGAAGGTTACCGTCACCGTAATTTCATTTTTCTGAAGGTTTACCTAAAACCGTCACAAAAATTATAATTTTTCTGTAGGTTTAAGTGATCCCGACACTCAAATATGTTTTTGTGTGGGTTCCATGCGGGCCCGTCACAAAAATGAGAAACCCTCGCTAAAGGTCTGTAGTCTGGTAGTGTGCTAATCGCCTTATGATTAGGCGGTGGCCCCGGGAGGGAGGACCGGCAAAGCTCTCAGGCAAGGCGGCTCGCGTAGCGACATATATTCCCCATGCACGTACGGAGACCGGAGATAGATAGCTAATAAAGCTCTAAAGCTCCACCGCCCGGGAGCATTATATAGAGCGAAGGGCAGACATGCATAGCAGCATACCCATGAATCGCCAATTAGATAGGCCTGGTCAATCGTTCCTGTGTCTTCCAGTTCTCGATCCCCATCAGTAATCGAAACTTGTACTAGTCGTAGCGTCGTTGCCGTACGTCCCAATGGCCGAACAAGCCGGTGCTGCTGGCCGTCAATTCATCATGCACAAGACTCTCACGGGCTCCGACGTCAGCCGGCAGCAGAACCGCCTCCTCATCCCCCTCGACCCGTTCCGCGAAAGGCTCTCGCCGATCCTCACGCCGAGCGAGCGGGAGGCAGTGAAGATAAATGGCGGGAGCAGCGGCCTGGACGTGAAGGTCTTCCTCCGGAAAGGGTGGAGGTTCGGGGTCCAGCTCGCGAGGTGGCCCAGCTCCAGCGCGGTGGTGATCAAAGGCAAGGAGTACCGTGCGCTGGTCGTGATCGGCGGGTTCGCGCCGGGCGATCCGGTTCGGATGTCGGCGTACAGGGCTGAGGACGGCGTGCTGTGCTTTGAGCTCGGCAAGGTCCTGTGATCGATCATCACTGCCTATATATATTGGTGAAATATTGAAGTTAATTACGTGGTTGGAGTCTGGTGCATGCATGCGTGCATGTGTGTGTGTTGCATTGTGTGTGATTAGTGGTTCTGCTCTGTATCTGTAGTATATGTTCTGTTCTTTCCCTATGTTTGAAGTGTGACATACGCGTGCAAGTCGATCTTAAGAAGTGAAAAATAGCGGTGTGTGTACGTATGTTTCTATATAGCCTACATGTAAAAAAGGTTGTGCGTATGGCTTGTGTCAATAAATCGAGTAACTCGTGTGATCTTATCTTGTTTGTCTCTTACTGGCAAATTAAATCGGTATGCACTAGAAACTAATTAACCTTTAGGACCGGTTTGGAAGTAGGAACCTCACCCGTTGGAATATATATAGAAAAAACGTCGTGTTCTAAACAGGGCATTATTTTGCGTTTGATGAGCCAAGTTTTAGCTTTCATAGAACAAAGACCATATTTTTCTCGTCATTTTCGTTTTCCCTGGTACCATATTTGATAACTTGAAGCCAATCCATAAGCCGTCAAGATCTAAGTATCGGCAGAGGGGGATGGGAGGAGGACACTCCTCATGGGATTGGGGCAATTCCTCGCCCACGCCCGTTAGGGTATGGGCAATGACCAACGTAAGTTCCTTCCCCCGATCGAAAGCATAGCACGGTGACCAATTTTGGTTGGCGCTTAATTGATGCACAAACCTTTGTTGTGCTGCGCGTGCACACATGTTATTTCTCTTCTTTTTAGCTTCTAAAAATTATTTTTTATAGTACTTATCTTTTAAACGAAATATTTTTTTAAGACAAAGTCTAAAAATTGATTATAGTATACACTACAGCAACTTCATTTATATTAGCTAAAATCATATATTTTTTCATACTCTCTTTCGTAAACAGATAAAAACTATAGACTACAGCTAAAAACTAAAAAGCGGTAGACTAAAACGAACACGCTGCTTGGTTGGAGTGAGCCAGCGCTCTGCGAGTGGGAGCCTAGCGCATGACATGATCATGCCACTTGTCGAAGCACTAATCGTGAAACAGACTCATCTTCTTCCTTGTCTTCCTCAATAGTCAATACCCACTGTTGCAGTTCCTCCCCACCGATCTACGGCGCTCCCCGCTTCGCAAGCACCGCCGCCGCACGCTGCTGCCTCAGCGCTCCACTGTCCACGCGCACCGCTGGCCGCTGATGCGCGCTCGCCGCACGCCCGTCAAGTAACCTCACACATGAGTTGCTATCTTGCCAAGATTCCAAAATAATTTTTTATTAGTTGCTACCGTAACACATGCCATGTGTCAGATTAGTTGGTCACACAGCCAAAATTTCTGCACTCGCACGGCCCAAATCGCCGCGCGGGCCCGATGGGGTGCGCGCACTAGGTATAGGTAGCCATCGATGGGGTGTCGTGTACCAAATCGGGACATCTTGTTTTCGTGTGCGCGGGCATCGCTAGTAAGAGCAAGTACAACAATGGTCTTATAGCCAAACTAGTCAGCATTTTTGCTGATGTGGAGGAGAGAAGAGGGGAGAGAGAGGAGAGCTTGGCTCTCATGCAAGCAACAAGCTGCACACGGGAGCCTATACAGTGGTGGGTCCAGATAATAAATGTATGTGAGGAGGAGTAGGAAAGAGAATGTGAGACATGGTATCACATAATAATAAAAAAATCTTTTGTAGACAAATAGAAGACAGATTATTGTATAACTTGGCTCTTATAACTTGGCTTATAGCCAAACACTTGGCTCTATTATTGAACTTGCTCTAAAAGCGATTTGCATGCTTGGCGGCAGCTGGTTTGGAAGGGAGTAAGTACTGCATTGCATGCATGAGATTTTTAGCCGTGAGATTGAAGTGTGTTGACTGCATGGTAAAGATTCACATGTGATGTTTTTTTGGTTGACTGCATGCATGCTGTGGAGACTGGTGTGCTCTCGTGATTACGGTAACACACGAGATGTCCCGATTTGGAGCCTAGCTACACGACACCCCATCGATGGCTACCTATACCTAGTGCGCGCACTCTGCTTGCGTGTGTTACTGTAGAAAAACATGCATGTACAGTACAAGAGACCATGCATCTCATCAAAAACAACATGGGCACCCAGTACCGACGAGATATGTTGTACTATAGATCGTTGTGGAGCCCAGGTACAATATGCAAAAGAAGCAAAGCTAAGTGTTTATTCATATTGACTGCAACTAATGGTTTTTGGCTCCTGCATCACCGATCGTGTCCTCGCCGACCGGGCGAACTCTAGTGGCCCACGCGTGCCCTTCTGCGGTGGGCTCAGGAAGGCGTTCCGCAACTTCACCGCCAAGTCCTACAAGTCCAAGCCCCGCACCATGAGCTTCGCTAAGAGCAACTCCAGCAGTAGCCCTCAAAACAGGGCCCCTACTTTTCATTTGAGGGCTCCCCCTACTTTTGAGAGCCCAGTTTTTTTGCATCTACTCCAACAGCACCCCTCAAATCTAGCCCTCAAATCCATTCCACTGCACACTGACTATGGGACCCACTCCTCAAATCTGTCCGCCGTGGTCATCGACGCCGCCGAACTCCCGCAGCACGCCGAGACGGCCAGCGCCACCAACACGAGCACCATCGCCGCCACCCGCCTCGATCGCCTGGCCTTTGTCGCCGCGGGAAACATTGCCGGCGCCGGAGGCGGGGGCGAAGGCAGGGGCGGGGTCGGGGCGGCGGCATCTCCCGCTCTCCGCCGCCGGATCCGGCGACCCCGCACCAGATCCGGCCGCTTCCCGCCCGGATCCGTTCGCCGCTGCGCCTTCGCAGCTCGGATCCGGCCTCGCCCCTCCTAGATCTCGCCGCCGCCGCCCGGGGCCGCCTGCTGCCTTCGCCCGGGGCCGCCGCCAGCCACCGCCGGCTTCTTCTCCTCGCCTTTCCCTGCCAGGGCCTTCTCTACCTTGTCGGCAGGCTCCTCCTCCACGGGCTTCTCCGCCTTCTCTTCGCTGCCAGCTTGGGTCGCCGCCCGGGGCCATCGCTCGCCGAGGTCGCGGAGGAGACCGGCGATGCGGAGGAGAGCGAGGTCGCGGAGGAGGCGGCGTCGGCGGAGGAGAGCGAGGTCGCGGCGGATGCGGCGAAACGCACGACCGAAGGAAGTCGCGCACGGGCGGCGCTCGCGGGCGGGCTGCGGGCTTGGCGTGCGGGGAGGGGAACCGGCGGCGCGCATGGGAGGGGAAGAGGCGAGAGGGGAAAGAGGCGAGGGGAAAGAGCCGGGCGGGCGGGCAGAAAACGGAGTCAACAGAAATTTGAGGGCTTGGTCCAGAGCCCCTAGGAATGAGGGGTGAAGGGGGGATTTGAGGGGCTCCTCAAATTTGAGGGCTCTAGTAGGGGCCCTGCTGGACCTTCATTTTTACCTCAAGCCCTCAAATATGAGGTTTGAGGGCTCAAGTAGGGGCCCTGCTGGAGTTGCTCTAAGGAGGTCGGCAATGTTGGCCCAGAAAAGGGAAGGGGCAAGTGGAGAAAGAATGAACGAAATATGGAGGGAAATTTCTTTTTTCTTCCGGCGACATACGCCTTCTATTCTTTCCTCTTCTATTCACTGTTTTCTCAAACTCTTGCGACCTCTATAGATTTACATGCTTTAAATAGGTCAGACGCACATACAATTACACCACCTTATGCACGCACTCACTATTGCTACAACTGTGATGACTACTCCCTTTGATCCTATTTTTCCGGCCTCAACTACCGCATCGACTGCCCACGTGGCTCTGCTGACTGCCCACGGCGCTCAACCGCCTGCCCACATCGCGCAGTATGCTGATGATTGCTACAGAGATCAACAACAGCTACAGAGACCAGCTGCACATAGCTGCTACAGTACTCCTCACAGTTACTACTGTGACCACGTACTTAGACTCCACGCACAGGCACCACAACCACGACTGCTCAACTATGGCTTCCCTTCGACCGCTTCACCAACTACATAGGCCTTCGAGCACTGACCGTCAATTGTAGCTACGACCACCAACCATCGATCACAATAGCTACGATGACCGACCATCGACCATGCTAGTTACGACTATTGACCATCGACCATGGTAGCTACGACTATCGACCATCGGCCATGGTAGTTACGACTATCGACCATCGGTCACTATAGCTATGACTATCGACCATCAACCACTGTAGTTATGACTATCGACCACGACAGTACTCTTCCGAGTACCGACTGAGTCACTGTGGCTTCAACCACTCCCTCGACCATGGCATCGACCACGGCTTGTGGACGACGTCTTTGACCATGGCATCGACCACGACTTGTCAACTACGCCTTTGACCATGGCATCGACCACGGCTTGTCGACGATTCCTTCGACCATGGCATCGACCATGGCTTGTCAACTACGCCTTTGACTGGTCTGGAGTCTCTGACCGCTCTCTGACTCTGGGTCTTCAACTCCTACACATACTCGGACACACTGACGACGCAGTACTCGAATACACCGAGTACCCAACAATGACCACACAGTACTTGAACACACCGAGTACTCGACTACAACCACGCAGTACTCGAACACACCGAGTAATCGACTACGATCACTCATTACTCGAACACACCGAGTACTCGACTATGACCACGCAATACTCGAACACACCGAGTACATAACTTCGACCATGCTCAACAACAAGATTATATCCAACAGGTAGATGAATTACCCCTCTAATCTTGATTAATGATTAGTACTCAAACTTGCAGTAGAAATTGTCCTTGTAATTTTGATCGCTGAACTATACTTTCTTTAGAAGATCACATAAGGTTGGATTGGCAGATAATAATCATATATCTAGATTTTATCTAGTGCTAATATATATATTTTAGTGCTAAGGTGCTAGTGATGACGTGGACCGTTCAAACACCTTCATCCGAGCCATACAATTTAGATTGAACGGTCCACGTTGTCATTAGCACTTTGACACTGAAATAGCCATTAGCACTAGATATATTCCTCACATATGTGAACAGATGTTAACCAAATTTTGCTTAATCTAGTCCTGAGAATCACAATTTTTTAGAAAATCTTTTAAGATATGTTCTAATCTTTATGAAGAGAATCTTTTAAAACTGAAACTAGTACTGGTCATTACGTCTAATTATGTAAATAATATTTTTATGTAGTGAAGATTATCTGAAGATTAGATAGGAAATTCAAATGCTTTTATATGTAGTGATATTTCAAATGATAAATGTCTCCCCAATTCTCCCCAAATTAGCGTTATGTCTTCCCTTTTATAGAGTAGATGGAAACAATTAAATATAGTTCCATTTTATGTTTCCCTTTTAATTACTTCATTTAGTTATAAAAAAATGTTATTTTAGGATATGTGCAATTAAAATTTTGAAACTTCGGCTATCGATATCTTTTGAATATCTAGTTTTTTTTTAGATAAGGGAAGAGAAAACATCTCCCAACCTCTGTATCTGAGGATATACACAGCTCAAAGTTTATTACAATAACCGCAATATTCTTAACCAGGCGAAGCATTCACCCCACTAATCAAAATGAAGCGGTAAAACAAATATCGTCAAAACATAAACCAACGGCAAAACAAAAGCCGTAAAAATAGTAAACAACCTTATGAAAACAAACAAAAATATAGAAATGCTTCAAACATCTCAAAAGTCTATGAAATAGCTTCTAATGCATTGCTCCTAGCTACCAAGGCCTCCCTTCTTCCTTGACATTGCAAAGTTGACCAAGAGTGGATCCAATGGATGCATCTGAATATAACCTGTAGAGGATAGTCAATAACTTTCTTGTCGAAAATGACATCATGACAACATAACCAGATAGACCAGCAAAGTGCAGCCACCCCCACCAAAATATTTGTTTTTAAATTTGAAGTAAGACCTACTAACCAGTTCCCAAAGATATTCCAAATAGTATTAGGTCTGTTAAGATTGAAAGTAATTTGAACTATGCGTCAAGCAAAACGGGCAAAGCGACAATCAAAAAACAAATATTGTATAGTCTGCTTGTGATCACAAAAACAACAATTAGTGTCACCTCTCCCTATCCTGTTTAATAAATTATCTTAAGTCAAAGTAACTCTTCTACAAAGTTACCATAAGAAAAATTTTATTTTAAGGGGTATTTTAACTTTTTATAAATTTTCACTTCAAATACTACAATTGGTGTCACTCAAAATAGCATATATAGATTTGACTGAAAATTGTCCATTCCTATGTAAATTCCATCGAACCGCATCCTTATGCAAGGTAAGATGAGCAGTGGCTATTTTCACCACAAGATTATTGAAAGCAAGCAAATTTGGGCCAATAACCGCTCTCCTAAAATTCAAGTTTAAAGGCGCAGTCCCTAAAACATCTGCAACCAAAGTATGTTTATTCCGGACTACCTCAAACAAAATTGGCTAAATTTCAGAACGAGGTTGATGTCCAACCCAAATGTCCTTCCAAAAACTGATGTTTTTCCCATTACCGAGATTAAAAGAATAATGTTGAAGAAAATCTTACTTTACCTTCATCAATCCCTTCCAAAAATAGGAATCCCCAGGTATACTCTCAACCTGAGAAATAGACTTATCATTCAAATACTTATTTTTAAGCAATTGCTACCAAACCCTTCCTTATTCAAAAGTTTAAAGAACAATTTAGCCAAAAGGTGCTTTTTTTATCTTGAGGTTCTGAATTACCAGATCACCTTGGTCCTTAGGCCTACAAACAATATTCCACTTAACCAACTTATATTTCTTTTTATGGTTGTCGCTCTGCCAATAAAATCTAGACCTAAAAAAATCCAGTCTTTTAAGGACCCCTTGGGTATCTCAAAAAAAGAAAGCATAAACATTGAAAGGCTGTTCAAAATCGAATATATAAGTACTAGTCTATCACTAGTAGATAATTTTTCCCTTTTTCAATTGCTTAACCTTTTTTTGAAGTGATCTTCCAAATATATGAAAATCATATATCAAAAAGTATTTTTTGTGATATTATAATTTTATTGTGATTTATAAAAAATTACAATATAAAGTAGTAGTTAAAGTTTCATTTTGAGGACATAACAAAACAACATATTTTTGTGATGTTAACCATCTGGTGGAGATATCACATTGCAAACCATTTTTAGCTTAGCACCAAATCGACATGAAAATAAAAAAATCTGTTCATGTTCCAAACTTTCGTCACCAACTAAAATTTTTGCACATCTTGTGATCCATTACAAGTTCACTACATTTGCCTATATGATAATCGATGATAATACGTGATTATGTGAAGCCGGAGAAAGCAGTGGAGATGGTCAACAACTGGGTGAAGAAGGCCACGAACAATCTCATCGACTCCATCGTCTCCCTCAGCGACATCACCCCCGCGACCGACCTCGTGCTCGCCCAACGCGGTCTACTTCAAGGGCGCGTGGCTCGAGCCGTTCAACTCGTGCCACACATCGCCGGGCACGTTCCACCGGCTCGACGGCAGCCGCGTCAAGGCGCAGTTCATGTCGAAGTTCGACTCCCTGTACGTCTCGTGCATGGACGGGTTCAAGGTCCTCAAGCTCCCCTACAAGCAAGGGCACGCTCAGTGTAACATCCCAAATAGGGAGCTAGTGTAATTTCAAAAATTTTAAAATCTTTTAATCGTTTCTTCGATGCCTCTCAAAAAGTTTTTGGCGAAATTCAAATTTCTCGAGTTGGATTTCTTGCCAAAAGCCCGATTAATAAAAATCCAAACCTTGGAATCAAGATCTAGAAATTAAAGTTTACAATTGAGAAGATCCAAAACTCCATGGAAGTCTTAATTTCAAATTTAAAGCAAAATATGGAAACTCAAAACCAAGAATGGAAATTGAAAATCATATAAAGTCTTTCCCATTCAATTTTCATATCTGAAAATTCAAATCCGGAGAATTAAGAAAATATCTCTCAAATTCATCAATCTTAACAATTAAATTGTTGAATATGAAAATTTGAACCAACTGTTTAAATTTCAAATCTACTCACCAAACCAAATCTGAAATCCAAAGGAAAGTTGGAAATTCTAAAATCACCAAAAATCTATCTTGGGCCCGGCCCATTTCTTTTCTTTTTCCCCAGCCCACTTCTCCTCCCCGGGCCGTTTTTCTTTCTGTTTTTCCCCGGCCCACTTTTCTTTCTTCTGGCGCTGGCCCGACCGGCATCCTCCTCCTTCCTTCTTCGCTCCTCCTCCCTTTTCTCCCGTTGCGCTGAGCCGGCCCGCCTCTACGCGCGCCGCTGCTCCTCGCCCCAGCCCAGCCCGTGCCTAGCCGCCTCCGTACGCCCCTACCACCGGCCTACTCCCCGCGCCACTCCCCTGCCCGCGCACGGCGCCATGCCGGCAGTACCCCGCGCCCATGCCGACGTACGCCTCTCCCATGCCGCCGGACGCATCGCCTTGCCGGCGCCACTCCCCCGAGCGCGCGCACCAGTGAAACTACTACTCCCCTCCCCGCCTATAAGAAGCCGGTCGAACCCCTGCTTTTCTTCCCCATCGTGCTTCTTTCCCCTTTCCGGCCGGCCACGCCATTCCCGCCGCCGCCCCCTCCTCGGTCAGCCCCGGGCCGATTCCTTGCGTTGGGGGCTTCTTCTCGGTGCGCTGGAGCTCCTCCGACCGCCGGCCTGTGCTCTCCTTCCCCGACGCGACCCCTCCACGGGAGCCACCCGCCGCCACCCCTAGTCTCCAACGCCGGACCGCCTCGGCCTCTCTCCGACCACCTCGAGCATCCCGGTGAGCTCCCTGTACCTCGCTAACTCCCATGCTCATCTCACCCCTCTTCTTCTTTCTCTCCGGCCACCGGCGCCCAACCGGCTCCCTCACCCGGCCGCCTTCCACTGTCGCCAGCCCGCCACAATGTCTTCCGACCGGAGCTGCCACCCCCAGGGCCACCCTCTCCTCCACGGGGCTCCATTTCGCCGACCACCGCTGCCTGCCCGGCTGCTCCCCGCCGGCGACGCCGCCTGGCTCTGGCGCCACCCAGCCTCCCCTGTCTCTGCTTTGCCTCAGCTCTATTTATCAGACAGCCTAAGACACCTCCCTCTCTCTGTGTGTCTCTCTCTGTGTATGGCATGTGGGCCCAACTAGGTAAATCAAGTTTAAGGGACATTCATGCTAATGAAATGAAGTAGTCTGTGAATACTAAAGTGGATAAGAAATTAATTATGGGTTCATAATGAAAAGATTTATGTAAATAAGCTAAAAACTTAACATGGAATAACTATATGCCAATTAAGGTTAATATATTAACCCCCATGTAAAACTAAGACAAGATCATACATGGCCTATTTTCAGATGATAAGAAGCCGGCATGAATCTAATAGGTATTGAGGTTAAACTCTAAAATATGGAACCAATTAAAAGTTTCCCCTTTATAAACCCAGAATACCAAGAAGTCCAATCCTGAATAATTAAAAATGCACGTTTGAAGCTTTATAAAGAATATTTCGATGCTTTCAAACTTTACTCTAGAAACTCGAGTGATAACTTTAATACAATCTCGAGTGATTGAAATGCTACCTTTCATCCGCCGATCTAAATCTATTTATGCCAACTAAGTAAATCGATTTAACAAGATTTTGCCATGTAAAATATCGGGTGTGGTCTAATTATCTCTAAAATCATGAAAGCTATCTTTTCAAAAGTGCTTAATATATTTGTGGTACAAACTTTAACATTTATCTTAAAATGCTAAGATTTAAAATAACGAATGTCTATGATTAAGAATTCTTAAATAAGAAAGAGCAATCCTTCATCTTTGTCTCACATCCAAATCTCTGATCATTATCTCAGGATTTAAATTAGATAGTCGAGAATAATTAATAATAAAAGAAATAGCATTATTAAGAATATCCCTAAAAAGTCATAGCATCTCTTTTCAGTAAAAGATAACCGTTGGCCATTTCTAACAATTTGGTTAATCAAGCAGAATAACTGATTTTAGAATGGGCAGTTGCAATCTTAGATAAATATTGCCACATGAAATATCAAAGTTACACCGCATATTTAATTATACTCACCTTACGTATCCGTATTCTAAAATCACAAAGCTCTGTCCCTCTTTGCTATCTTCGCTAACCCCTTTTTATCTGTCCCTAAGTCCTGCCCGACTCATGGAACTTCCTTGATAAATGTAAATCAATTAAAAAAAGTCATCAAATAAAAAGATCGAGCCTTGCCTTTCCCAAATCGGCTAAGTCTGGCCACTTCCTTTTCCAAAGTGGACAATTCCTGTAATTACTTCTTTTTCATTTTTGATCCTCGTTATCCTAAAATTTTCCCTCACAGTAAAGCTACTCAGCCACCTCACTCCTTCACCCAATTCATCTACCGCTGTGTTCACGGCACACTAATCCAAATCATCCTTCTATTCTCAAATCTTAACAAATGTATAATTTAAATTAAATTGGGCATTTAAAGTGTTTGGATTTATTTGGTCTTTCTTTTCTTTGCCGCGCATTAGAATATGAAGACTCAATGAGGCGACGGATTTGAACAGGATCAAGACTTGGGTAAAAGCGAAGAGCAGCAAATTAAAAACTCTGACTGAGCGGGCCTTGACTTAGGTCAATCAAGGCCATGGTACACCAAACAAGGCAAGTCATCACTTTGATCATATTGATCCTACATTTTATGCAAAATTATGTTTCTTTAGATTATCAAATTGCATGCTTACTTTACTATGCAAATGTATGTTAAAGCTTAAGGTAGTTACCTGCCTATTTGATGTCTTAAAAACTACTATGCCTTTCCTTGACACTTGAATCACCTGACCATTGTCACCCTAGATGTTAATAATAACTTTACTAGCTATAAGTCATATTAGTGTCGTGCTAGTCTTGACAAGTCCAGGGCACTAGTGGCCCTGATCATCAATCTTTAAACATGAAAACTGGTTTTGGGACAGTCACGGGATGTACGTGGCTGATTATTTGTGATAACTTAAGTTATGCTTCTCAAAACTCTAAAAATCTGCTATACCAGTCTGGGCGGATGGTAAGAGTGGTGGGTGTGGATGTAACACAAGGATTGTGGTTTGTGGAATGAACCGCCCGGATAAATTAAGGACTTAATCCTGTGATGACCCCTCCGTGTACAACAGTACAACCACAAGCTGGCAAACTGTAGGCTTGGCTGAATAATTTACTAGACTCTCTAGCCATTTCACGGAGAACGTGTGTAGGTGGGTAATAAAAACCCCACGTGGAATGGGACATCGGATGTAGGTGACGTCGCCGAGGCTAGCGTATGTGGAGAGTGGAGTCCGATTGCGCTAACCTGTGGTGGACATCCCGCACAACCTATGAAAGCAACCCCATAGGAGTGAGATGCTAGAGAGCGAGGTATTGTAAATGCCTCGTGGTAGTCTCTCGATCCGCATGACTAAGAAATCATGTAGAACCATCGGGACGATTACCTCTTGTGGGTAAAGATGTACAGACTCTGCAGAGTATACAACTATTCGAATAGCCGTGCCCACGGTCAAGGGCGGACACGGAAATCTTCTTCGAGTTAGTTCTATTTCAAAAACCTTTGTGGGTGGGACAAAAACCTATCAGAGGGAGGTACTCTGATTTTGGGCTTTTTCCTGGAGGGACGTACTCCAGCGTGGTTGATAATATGGAAGTGGCATAATGATCAAAAGCTAGCATAGGTGGATGGAACCATGTAATCGGTGGATGGAACCTACACCGCTATAAATATTGCACCATTTCAAACTCTTTAAAGCATGTTTATAAAATGCCAAGTCATAGGAATTTTATTTATGATTATTGCAAATGTCGCATTAACCAAATAAAAGAACCTCAAGCCTCCTTTGACAGCCTTGCATCTATTATTATTGCATCCTGTGTGGTGGCTTGCTGAGTACCATCGTACTCACTGTTGCTTAATTACCATCATTCAGTCAGAAAGGAAATAAAGTCAAGCCCTGCGATGCCTAAAAAGGGTCGACAGAGCTGGAAAACGATGAGGCCATGGACTAGGTCGCGAACCCCAGTTGGCTGCCTGTGGGCTGTTAGAATGATCTCAGGGGCATTTGGCCCAACGACCAAATGCCCCCCTCGCACCTTGACCGCGCCCTGATCGGGGGCGCCCAGCCCAATAGGCTGGTGGGCCCCTGTCGCCAGCGCCATATAAAAGAGAGGTGGGGGCCGGGGCGGCACGCACGACGAGGTTCACCGTGCCGCCGCCAGACCCACCGACAAACCCTAGATCGATCTAAGAGGGGGCGCTCTAGCGACGGGAAGCACCACCGGCTCCTCTGCTTCTTCTCCAGACCGCCAGGAGCCGCCGCCGCCCGGGACACGCCGCCGCCAAGGAGCCCCGCACCTCTTCCCCGACCGTCGCTGCCCGTGCGCAGACGTCACCGAGCGTACCCGTGATGGCCACCTCTTCTTCCTCTACCTCGGACGGTTAATACTCCTCTCCCTCTCGGTATCTCTCAAGAACCCGAAACCCCTAAGAGAAGAACCCCGCTAGATCTAACCTAGGAGATCCTAAGAATTAAACCTAACAATGGTATCAGAGCACCTAGGTTTAGATCTAGACGGAGGAAAAGGAAAGAAAAGGAAAAGAGAACGAAAACCCCTAACCCTAAAAGAACAGAGAAGGGGAACGGGTCTAAACCCTAACCCTAGATCTGAAAAGATCTTACCTGGCCGTCATCGTTGCTGGCGTACGGGAGATCGGCCGAGCCTTGGGCTCGCCGGCGCTCCATGTACCGGCCACCGGCGACGAGCGGGACAGATCCGAGCGTGCGCGCTCGGAGGGGCGCCGACACGGAGCCGCTCGACGGCGGCGCGCTCCCTCTCAGGGGAGCGCGCACGCCGGCGAGAGGGCCCGCGATGGCGCCGTCGTCTTCTCCCTCTCCGGCGGCGTGGATGAAATCGCCGCCGCCGCTTCGCTCGCCCGGGTGCGGAGAGGAGAGGGGAGAGAGCAGAATGGGTTAGGGTTTCCGCTGCGCCGCAGCCGTTTTGATCCGACGAGAACGCCGCGCAGCCGTCGGATGCGATCCGACGGCTGAGATCGCGCCGAGCGCACGCGGGCGGGATTCGGCCCAGGCGGGCGTTGGCTTTCCCGGCCCAGGCCCAGGTTGCGGCCGGGGGCGCGGGGTGCGACGCACGCGAGTGCGGCCGAGGCGCGGGAGAGCGCGCGTGGGAGCCGGCCGAGCGGGCCGCGCGTGAGGCGCGTGCGCAGCTGGGCCGTTGCGTGCATGAGGCCGCGGGCGAGCGCGCGTGAGGCGCGGCTGAGCCAGGCCGCCGTGGCGTGGGCCGCGGCTGCGCAGGCCGGGCCGAATGGCCGGTTTGAACAGTAAAAACCGAAAATTGATGTTTAATGTTTTTCAGAAGTATTTTTTGATGAATTTGATTGAAATTTGATTCAAAATCTCTGTAAATTTTTGCACCAACGTGTTAATTTTCCAGAGATTAAATGTGTACAGTATAATGCTTCTGAATATTGAATTATTTTAGAATAATTACAGTTTCCGCTGCAAAAGTTAATGTTGATTGATTTTCATTATTAAATTCGAACCAACGGGAGAATTTAATTTTGAAAAAATAGAGATAAATCCCAGATAATTATGATATTGTTATTTTCTGACCAACGTTGATAATAACAATATTATAATTTTTAATTGATGATTTTATGCATTATTTCTATTTTTGCCCAACGGTGATGTAGATTTAATGTATAGATAAAATTGTTTTAATTGTATGTCGTATTTTTGACCAACGTTGGAAATAAGGCATATAATTTTGCTGTTACGTTCTCACTTTATTTGAAATATTTTTCAGGAGGATACAACTTGATGAGTTGTATCAGAGAGATCCCCACTCTCAAAGGAGATAATTATGGAGAGTGGAAGAAAAAGATAGACTTAGCGTTTATCTTGGCTGAGGTGGACTGGGTCCTCACTACAGCACGTCCCACTGAGCCTATGACACCGGTGAGGGATCAAAATGAGGATGATACTGCTTGGCAGAAAAGAAAGAGGGATCATGCTCCCTTACAGATTTCTTATGACCTTGAGCATAAGAAATGGACCACAGCCAACAAGAAATGTATGGCTGTGATAAAAAACACAATTGAGCCTGCAATTGTGGGCTCAATCGCAGAGTGTGACACTGTCACAGAGTACCTTGATAAAATAAAGAGTCAGTTCACTGGCTCTTCAAAGACTTATGCTACACAGCTGATTAAGCAGCTTGTGACAGAAAGTTACTCTGGTAATGGCAGTGGCATAAGAGAGCACATACTAAGGATGAGCAACTTGGCATCCAAGCTTAAACCAATGGATTTGGCTCTCAAGAATGAGTTCCTTATTCATTTGGTTTTTGCTTCCTTGCCGAAAGAGTTTGACACTTTTGTTGTCAACTACAATATGCAGCCCGAGAAATGGGACTTGGAAAAGTGCATAGCTATGTGTGTGCAGAGGAGGAAAGAATTAAATCCTCACATGGTGGTTCTATCAACTATGTGAAGGATAACAAGAAAAAGAACTTCAACAGTAACTCCTTCTCAAAGAACAAGGGAAAAGCCTCTGTCCATCAGCCTCAACAGAATAAGTTTGCTGTAGACAAAGATCAGTGTCTTCACTGCAAGAAGACATGACACTACAAGAAGAACTGTCCTGATTACTTAAAGATGATAATGGCAAAGAAATGTGAGAACATTATTACCTATATAAATGAATCCCTGTATGTGCAATATTCGAAATCCACTTGGTGGATTGACTCAGGAGCAATTGTTCATGTTGCTAATTCTTTACAGGTATTCCGTTCGACGAGGACTACGCAAAGAAAAGAAAGATGCATTAAAGTTGCAAATGGAGTCCAAGCTGAAGTTGAAGCCGTTGGCGATCTTTCATTAGAGCTAGCTAATGGCTTCACTCTTTTACTTAGAGATGTCCTTTATGTTCCCTCTTTACAGAGGAATTTGATTAGTGTTTCAAATTTGGACAATGATGGTTATGATTGTAATTTTGGAAATGGCAAGTGTGAAATAATGTTTAATAAAGAATGTGTTGGTCTTGCCATCTTACAAAATGAGCTTTATTTGTTATCATTATGTGATGATGTGAATGTCGTATGCGATAATGGGAACGTCGCGTGCGAGAAAGTGATTGAATCCTCGTCTACGAATGTAAACAGGAAACGAAAGAGAACTCTAGATGAGTCGTCGAAATTATGGCACTGTCGTTTAGGCCATATTTCGAGGGGGAGAATAGAAAGACTAGTTAAGAATGATATTCTTCCTATATTAGAGTTCTCAGACTTAGAACAATGCAGAGAATGCATTAAAGGAAAATATGTAAAGAAAATTAAGAAATACGCCAAAAGAAGCACAGGAGTTCTACAAATTATTCACACAGACATTTGTGGTCCCTTTCCTGTGAAAAGTGTGGATGGATATGACTCGTTCATAACATTCACGGATGATTACTCCCGTTATGGATATATTTGTCCAATCAAAGAAAGAAATGAAGCCTTGGATAAATTCAAGATATTTTAGGCTGAAGTTGAAAACCAACACGATTTAAAGATTAAGATAGTCCGATCTGATCGTGGGGGGGAGTACTACGGTCGACATACCCCATATGGACAAGTTCTTGGACCTTTTGCAAGGTTTTTACAGGAAAATGGCATAGTGGCCCAGTATTCTACACCGGGCGAACCTCAGCAAAATGTAGTAGCTGAAAGACACAACCGTACCCTGATGGATATGGTGCGAAGCATGATGAGCTATTCCACATTGCCATTGAGTTTATGGATGGAGGCGTTGAAAACCGCCATTCATATTCTCAACAGAGTGCCTAGTAAGTCGGTGCCCAAAACACCGTACGAGTTGTGGACAGGAAGAGTTCCCTCACTAAACCACTTACGTGTGTGGGGGGAGACCTGCTGAGGCTAAAGTATTTAACCCAAACCTTGGGAAGCTTGATCCCAAAACAGTAAGTTGCCATTTCATTGGGTACCCTGAAAAATCAAAAGGTATTCGTTTCTACTGTCCAGACAGATATACAAAGTTTGTAGAAACGAGACACGTTGTTTTCTTAGAGGATGAAATGATGAGAGGAAGTATGGTAGCTCGAGAGATCGACCTTGAAGAGAAGCGGGCGTATGCGCCCACTCCGATGATTCAAGAGCCATTCTTTACACTACCTGCTGTCGCTGCACCGACGGTGCAAGACACTGTGGTGCCAGCACCTATTATTGTTCCTCCTGTGGCAACAATGAATGAGAATGAGGAACCTGTTCTTCAGGATCCTATAGAACCCATTGCCACAGATGAGGGGGAGCAACAGCAGCCTCAAACAGAAGATGTACCAAATGAGGAGGCCCCGAGGAGGTCTCAAGGAGTAAGAAGATCAGCTATTTCTGATGATTATCAGATTTATTATCCAGAGGAATTTCAAATGGAGGATGATCCCACCTCATTTGAAGAAGCCATGAGAAGCGAAAATTCTTCAAAATGGCTTGAGGCCATGGAAGAGGAAATGAGGTCCATGAAGGCTAATAAAGTCTGGGACTTGGAAATTATTCCTAAAGGAGCCAAAACAGTAGGCTGTAAATGGGTCTACAAGACAAAGCTTGACTCCCAAGGAAATGTAGAAAGATACAAAGCGCGACTTGTGGCAAAAGGCTTTACGCAAAGAGAAGAGATTGATTACAATTAGACTTTTTCTCCAGTCTCATGTAAAGATTCCTTCAGAATCATAATGACATTAGTAGCACATTATGATTTAGAGTTACATCAGATGGATGTAAAGACGGCATTTCTTAATGGGGATTTGGAGGAAAATGTTTACATGGCACAACCGAAAAGTTTTGTTGTGGAAGGAAATGAAAGAATGAGATGCCGCCTAAAGAAATCGATTTATGGGTTAAAGCAAGCTTCAAGACAGTGCTACTTGAAGTTTGACAGTACAATAAGAAAATTTGGGTTTAAAGAAAATGTAGAGGACAACTGTGTTTATGCAAAGTTTAAAGATGAGAAGTTTATCTTCCTAATCCTGTATGTGGATGATATCCTACTAGCTAGTAGTGATGTCAGTCTGCTATTGGAGACAAAGAAGTTTTTGTCTTCAACATTTGATATGAAAGATCTTGGTGAAGCTTCGTTCGTTCTAGGGATCGAAATTCACCGGGATAGAAACAAAGGGATATTGGGACTGTCACAAAAGGCATACATAGAGAAAGTCTTAAAGAAATTTGGTATGCATAAATGTAGTCCTTCACCTGCACCTATAGTCAAGGGCGACAGATATGGAGATTTTCAATGCCTAGGAACCAGTATGAGATCGATCAAATGAAAGCAGTCGGAAGCTTACAGTATGCTCAAGTATGCACACGCCCTGACTTAGCATTTGTTACCGGGTTCCTTGGCAGATTCCAGAGCAATCCTAGAATAGAACATTGGAAATTGATAAAGAAAGTCTTGCGTTATTTGCAAGGAACAAAAGGCCTCATGATGACATACAGAAGATCAGATTCACTCCATATAGTGGGGTATACAGATTCTGATTTTGCGGGAGATGATAGAAAGTCTACATCCGGATATGTGTTCACTCTCGCTGGAGGAGCTATATCGTGGAAAAGCTCAAAGCAAATCGTCACTACATCGTCCACAATGTATGCCGAGTTTGTAGCATGTTATGAGGCTACGGGGCAGGTGAACTGGCTAAAGAAGTTCATACCCGGTTTAAAAGTGGTTGACGACATCAATAGACCACTTAAGTTGTACTGCGATAATGAACCCGCAGTAACGTATGCCCACAACAATAAGTCAAGTGGTGCTGCCAAACACATTGACATAAAGTATTATGTTGTGAAAGATAAAGTTCGGGATCAAATTATAAGTCTTGAGCACATAAGTACCGCAAAGATGTTAGCGGATCCGCTTACTAAAGGCTTACCACCCAACGTGTTCAGAGAACATGTAGCCGGCATGGGTTTAAGGGAAAGTCTATGATTCCTGGACTAAAAGATGGCCCAAAAGATTAAAGTAACTATTTCAGAACAGAGAGGTGTATTGTAGCTGTTGAATATATCGGCGATTGACCGTGACGATGAGACATGTTCTATGCACTAATCTGTGATGGAATGTGTAAAGGCAAAAGTAATTAAAGATAAAGTATAGATTGAGATCAAGGGGGAGAATGTTAGAATGATCTCAGGGGCATTTGGCCCAACGGCCAAATGCCCCCCTCTCACCTTGACCGCGCCCTGATCGGGGGCGCCCAGCCCAATAGGCTGGTGGGCCCCTGTCGCCAGCGCCATATAAAAGAGAGGTGGGGGCCGGGACGACACGCACGACGAGGTTCACCGTGCCGCCGCCAGACCCACCGACAAACCCTAGACCGATCTAAGAGGGGGCGCTCTAGCGACGGAAAGCACCACCGGCTCCTCTGCTTCTTCTCCAAACCGCCATCCACCACCAGGAGCCGCCGCCGCCCGGGACACGCCGCCGCCAAGGAGCCCCGCACCTCTTCCCCGACCGTCGCTGCCCGTGCGCAGACGTCACCGAGCGTACCCGTGATGGCCACCTCTTCTTCCTCTACCTCGGACGGTTAGTACTCCTCTCCCTCTCGGTATCTCTCAAGAACCCGAAACCCCTAAGAGAAGAACCCCGCTAGATCTAACCTAGGAGATCCTTAGAATTAAACCTAACATGGGCAAGTCATGCGGGTCTCACCTGTGTGAAGTTTCTGCTGCTGCATTTTATCGTTTTCGGCCTAATCGGCCCATGAGTAAGTATTACTGTATTATTTACGCTTCCGCATGATATGTTTTTGATATACAGTAATGTATCTGTGAACACTATCTACTGATCCAGAGAATAGTACGGTGGAATCACAAAGGATCTGGATTTGCTAAGCCGAGGTCCGACACTCAGGCAGGAGCAGGACAGGCACCCCTCAAGCGCCGCTGCGGTCGAGGCGCCGCTGCCAAGACGTCGCAGGACGCAGATGACACGCAGTTATCCATGCTCGTCTTCCTCCCGGACGAGCGCGGCGGCATCGCCCCCATGGTACGTGATCACAGCGGCGCCGGTGTACCTGTACAGCCTCTTGCCCAAGGCGAAGGCCGAGCACGTCGACCTCAAGCTGTCCAAGACTCCAAGTTCGAGATAAGCTTCAACTGGGACCTCGAGAGCGACCTCCGTCAGCTGGGGCTCTCGCTGCCGTTCTCGCCGGAGGTGGCAGACCTGCGGGGCATCTTTGAGAAGGACGACGACAGGCGGCCCACTTTCCTGAGCAAGGTTGCCCAAAGGGCGGTCGTCAAGGTGACCGAGGCAGGGACCGAGGCGGCCGCGATCTCCGCGAAACTGCGTGGTGGCGGTGGGCCGCCGGACGTTGTCGAGTTCGTCGCCGATCATCCGTTGACTTTCTTCATCATGGAGGAGGGATCAGGGGTGATCGTGTTCGCGGGGCACGTCCTGGATCCTACTAAGTGATCAACTGTTGCTTCTTGGGTCGTATTAGCTGTTCGATCGTAACTTTTGCTAGCAGCGTGCTGTTTTATTTACTATTATCTGTAGAAATTCCATTATTGAATGGCATAACACGTTTTACTGATGGCTTCTTTTGGATTTGCATTTGGTTGTCTCGGTATTCTTTAGAATAATCTGGCCAACCATAATTGTTCGGAAGCTTCAATATTTCTGCTGGAGTACAATAACATTTCAGTTTCATTCAGGCGCTTTTTGTTTCCAAATGAATGCACCTCCCCAACTGTTAACGATTAAGCAGATTAAGCCGAGTCACCCTATTAAAATTATCTCGTACCAAACAAAAAAAAAGAATGCAGAAGAGATGTAATAATTATAAGAGTAAATTGAACTTTACACCAGATATTGTGTCACTTATTTCACTTTACACAAAGTTTAAGCGCTTTCACTTTGCATCATCCTAGCTTAATCAATGCTGCACTTTGCGTCAGGTTTAAACCGGTAGGATGACAATCATGAGCTCATCGTGCGCACAGCCGAAGGCACTCACCTGAGCTCGTCATGCGCACAGCCGCCGTCACTCACCTACTATTGGCACAACAAGATTTTTGAGATAGAGAGGTCAAGATGGCCATACTACTGGTTTAAACCTAGTGCAAAGTACAATATTGATTAGATTAGGATGATGCAAAGTGAAAGTATCACTTAAATCTGGTGTAAAGTAAAACAAGGCACACAATATCTAATGCAAAGTACAATATACTCTAATTATAATAAGGTTACTTATTTGTTCAATCCTGAGTCCCAGCAGATCCAGAGGCAAAGATATCCATCAAGATGTCCTGTGGCAGCTCTGGTAATTCCTCCGCCGCAGTCTCCATCAGTGGTGGATGAACATATTTCATCGTCACGGAGTTTCTTCAACCCCAGTTTAGGCAGAACTCTAAAGACAAGCTAGATAGCACAAGTTTTCTGGGTTTATAACTAGACCCCACAGGCACATAATCACAGGTCTCCTACATGTCTGCATTCGAGCAGATCAGCAGAGTCTCTCTTGAAAGATGAATTGTTTCTGCAGGAGTTCTTGCAATCTTTTTCGGAATTTCTACAGTAAACTGTGCGAAAAGTGCTCAGAGCTTAGGCAAAACTTTTGGGTGCGTAGCTAGACCCCATATGCTCATAATCCCTGCTCTGCTGCAGGTCTCATTGGAGCAATCTCTCTGATGGAAGATGAATTGCTTCTGCAGGAATAGTTGCAAAGTTGCAGTCCTGGATGGACTACGGAGAACACAGAGAGCAGGCTCCTGGATCCTCCCTGACTCCATCCTGAAGCCCTAATCCGAATCACCGGGATTTGTTTTCCCGGGGCTTCTTGCATTAGAACAAGGGCATAATCCGAGAAAGATTCGTACTTTGAACCGAGAACCTGTTGCGGCAAGAACTCCCGAGTGCCTGCTCCTCAGTGCCTGAAACGGATTACGGAATCCTTTTTTTTGGGCGATAAAAAAGAGAGGTTTATCAATTACTCAAGAACATTGTTACATTCTCGAGCAATTATGTGCTCAACACACACAGGGAAGCACTCGCGCCACACAGCCGTACAGTGTCTTGTGCGCTTCGCCGCCGACGAACCGCGAGAAGAAATGCGAGCTGGGGCTTCGCGCCGCCGTCTTCGTCGGAGGGGCCAGAGCATCAGGGAGCGTGGGGGTGGGGTTGCGCTGCGTTGGCTGAGCCTAGCCGTTACACACTGGAACACCGCGGTTGGGTCACACTGGCTCGGTTAGCCTGTTGGGTCGGACTCAGGACTTGGGTCGTTCCAACCGGTTTAAAAGCCCTAGATTCTTGCTTTGGCTATTGGTTTTTTTTATAATTATATTGTAACAGCGGTTACCTTTTCTGACTAAAAAAAATAAGAAAAATTAAAAAAAACATTGCATATCTTTTCGAATAATACAAAGAAATAAGGAGAGATAAAAAAATAAAAAAGGTTAAAAATCCAAAAAAATGAAATTAAGAGGTCAGAAGTCTAAACAGGTTAAAACAGGGTCTTGTGTGGCTGGTTTATCTGCGAGTAGCCGAATAGTCAGGTGCTTCAGAGCTCAACCCAGCACTGTGCTCAAATTTAAGCTGACATGCTCAAACTTTGGGTGATGGATATTCGAGAAATGTGGAATGACGTTTGTATCATGTATGTAAATTTCGTCTTCTAATTGGCGGTTTGACACATAAAAATAACTGCAAATAAGAGACAAAGAACATTCGATGCATTGGTTATCTTGATCTGCTCTGGCGTAGTGGCGTACACGGAAGAGGATATAAAAATAGGACTTAATCAAGGTGGCATGCATGTGAAAATGTTACTCTCTCTGTGCAAGAATATATGACGTTATGGACATTTTACAGTCATTTATACGTAACTTTAACCATCACTTTTTTATATTTATATGAAATAATAAATTTATTATATTATAAAAATAGTTTGCACGGTAAATCTAACGGCACTATTTTCACATGACCAATCCAAAAGATATTTGATATATTTATGGTCAAATGCACAGAAGTTACTATACGCTTTCTAAAATATCATATATTTTTTAACGAAAGGGAGTACAAGGCTTAAGGAAGCAGGAGATCAGTATGTAGAAGGAAGCAGTGATGCCCCCAATATAAGCAAGCTAAGAGCATCTCCAACAATCCCCCTAAAAACCCATCCCAAAAGACACCTTTTAGGGGCAGCCCAAAAAATTTATTAACCTATTTTAGTCCCCTCCTCCAACAGCTCCCCTAAATATATCCTAATAGTATGTTGAATCTGGCCCAACATTAACAACCGGCTCATTTACTTTGCTCGATACCTCATTTTGATCGTGAGCGATCCGGAGAGTTGGCCGCGTGCACTGGCGGCCGATGTGCTAGCTCGTCCGTGTACGATGCGATTACGGTTTGACCGCTGCACTCGGCCATCGCGTGTACATGTACAAGGCATGAACTCCGTAAACGCATCTAGTCCTGTTCCGATCGGTACACGTAGTGTGTTCTCAAAGAAATATTCCGTCCGTCCGTGCATGTATTTATATGGTGACGGATACTACTGCGGATCAAAATCTACATCAGCTGCGGATACTAGTTTGCACCGTTCCATTGGACGGAGGGACGCAAATATTTCCTTTCGAAAAGAACCAAAAGAAGCGAAATCTTTTGCAAGGTTGCACCGCACAGGACGTCGCCCGGCGCCCGCGCCCGATTTCGATCTCCCGATGCGTCAGGGCATCAGGCGTCGGGGAGTCTGGCCGCGAGGCGTCGGCGCGTCTGGAGGCCGCGGGCGACGTCGGGCGGCGTCTGGAGGTTTGGGGCGGCGGGCGGGGAGATGTGGCTGGGAAAAAGGCGGGGGCGGCGAGCTGTGAAGGAAAAGTGTGGCGCAAATTTTTTTCCCCAGCGCGCGTGACGGCGGGAGCGAGGATAGGGGACCCCTGAAAGTTCCCGGTTTCTAGGTGGGTTTTGGGAGAGTTTTGGGGGGGGAATAGAAATAGGGGGTGTTTAGGGGAGTTGTTGGAGAAGACTTTTTACACAATTTCCCAATAATTTGATTTAGGGGGAGATTTAGGGGGATTGTTGGAGATGCTCTAAGTCCAATTATATTTCAAGGGAATTGTTGGGGTTAGGTGATGTTTTAAAGAGGCTTTCAGTAAAACAACGGGGATTTCTCTTGGTAACAAATCCTATCTAATCTTAATTTCTTGGTTCACAATTCGTTCTCTGTCCCGCTAAAAATAATTATGTCCCATTTAGGATACAGGATTCGCATAGGATTTTTTTAGAAAACTCTGACATCCAGCTAGAAGTGGGTGTTCCCTATCGAATTTCTCTCATTCCAAATGGAAAATTACTATGAAATCCCCCGGTTCCAACGGGGGCTTAAAGTTTGTATAGTCTACTCCGTATTTTACAATCTGGTTGTACACTTTTACTAGCACACACATCTCGGCTTAGACTTCTGGCTTATTTTTCATTATTACTAAATTTCGTCTTTTTCTAGCTTTTTTTAGCTTTTTTTGCTAGTTCTTTTTTCCGCATTCGTTTGTATTGTTTGTGATGGACTAGCTTATTTTTTATTTTTATTTTTTTAAACTTATTTATGCCAAATAAAGCACTATCAGCTACAGTAAAATTTCAGCCAATTACGATGCAGTTTCAGCTATAAACCAGCTTATTTTACTCTAACGGAGCGGCACCAAAGTCATGAGATCCCACAAGGACATAAAAAACGGACGAAATACAAAAACTAGCCAAAAAAAAACTTCCAAATACAGGTGAGGAAATATGAACGGGCGGTGTTAGACAATATAGTGCTGTATTAGTATACCTATTGCACTAGCGTCTATTTAAGGGACTTGCTATAAATTAGTTCCAAAGGGTCTAAAAAATATAGCTCCAAAAAATGAGTTAAACTTCGTGCCAGTAGATTTGTACCGCACGCCATCACACCTCCACCGCTATCCGAACACTATTTGAGGTTATTTCCACCGAACTGGTTCATCAGTTAATCAGCTGGTCCTACAGTGAATCATCGAAGGAGAAGAAACCTTTGTCAGTCAAATTGTATCTTGAACCAGGTTAATTAAGCTATTTAAGTTAATGTGGACGCAGACGCAAGCATGCAGCTGTTGATGAGATCATGAGAAGACAAGCACGAAGGAGGAATTACCACTATCCTTGGGGACAATCAAGGAAGTTTCACTGAAGTAAGAGCAATTCTTCGATAGGCCAGGACTGTCCCTGAGGCAGGTAGAGCAGCAAATGAATTGGCACGAGGATATCAACATGTGTGCCTACCATCAGATTGTGAGGTTGTTAACAATATTCAGATGCAAATATTGGGCCTATCTGTCATGGCGATCAAAGAGGAACCTGGTGCAGCATATCCGGCAAATGGAGGGAAAAGATCACCAAATGTTTATGCCCACAGACTAGCCAAACTAGGAAGCAAAGCTGACAGTGTTCTTGAATGGCTGCCGAAGCCTCGTTTGTAAAACTTGATGTGCTAGTTTGTAATGACCTGAATTTTTCAAAAATTTGAAGTTTAATTGAATTTTCAAATTTCATTGCAAATTCCAATTCCTAAGCCTAATCTCCAGATTTATCATCCTAATCCCGCACCAATCTTGATGTCATCTCCCTCCGTTCATCTGTTTTGCGCATTTACTGTTCATCTGCCGAAAATATCCCACCGCCGCCTCCACCGCTTGCTCTCTCTCATCTTCCTCCTTCTGCCAGCTCCCCTGCCACCTTGCAAGCTCGCCGCCACCTTGCTTGAGTGTTGTGCACGCCTCTCCTACCCTGGCCAGCTGCCCCTGCCCTCTCTCCGTGCCCCTGCCCTGCCGCTGCCCGCCCTCCTCGGTGCCGACCGCCTCTCGAGGCCTCTTTAAGCACGCCGAGCCCCCCCACCGCAAACCCTACACTCCCCCCCCCCCCCCCCCCCACGCAGCTCACCAAGCAACCCCTGGCCGCCCTTCCTCCCCCATTGCCGGTAATCGGAGAAATTCCCCAAAGTGGAGCCCTAGCGCAATGTCCGACCTCCGGCCAATTTCTTTCCAATTCCTCTTGTTGGTAGCAGCCCTAAGCCCCTAGGAACCTCTCCGCGCTGCCGCCTTGGCCTCCCAAGCACCGCTCTTCTCCGGCGCCGAGAGCTCCCTCACCGCCGCAAGCCTTCACCGTGGCCAGCCTCACCAGTGCTTCCCCAGCTAAAACCAATGCTTCTCCGAGTTTCCCCACACCCTAGTGAAGCTCTAATGCCAACCCAATTACCCGAAGAAATTCCCATGAAACCTAAATTTCAAAAATGGCCGCGGGAAGAAAGTTCTTGCCGCCGGCGATTGCCGCCTCTGACAGCCTCCTAACCACCCAAAATGGACTCCCCTTAGTGCCCTCTACCCAACCGTTCCCCCGGTTCCCGTCGCAAGTCGCCGGACCGCCGTCGCTAGCCTCGCCGTCGTCCTCTGTTTCTCTTGCGCGCGCGAGCGGACGGGGAAGAAGAACAGTGCCTTGTGCACTGTTCATCCGACCCGAGCCAGGCCAACTCGGCTGAGCCGAGTCAGCTCGCCCCGCGCCGGACGCGCCCGACCGGGCCGGGTTGAGTTGGCTGCGCCGAACCGCCTCGCCCGAGCCCAAGCAACAGTGACGCCGAGTCCGATGAATAGTGCGACCGAGCCCAAGAAATAGTACTTGACCCAAACCCAAAAATACATGTTTATACTCCCCGGATCCGTTTCGAGGACACCAACCCATTTCTTAGCTCCAAATATTCATACCAAGCCTCCAAAAATCCCAAACCTATTTTATTTGAATTTTGGTGAATTTATTTTGTTATTTCCATTTCTTTATTCCTAGCTCATTTTCGTTGAGCGTGGAATTAAATTAATTTCTTTGCTTTACGCTAGCACGTGACGTCGAGGATCAGCTGATTCAAGACGAAGCTTCAGATCAAGATCAAGGCCCAGAAATCGAAAAATACGAAATGGTCGAAATCATAAGTCTGCAAGGTAAGTCACATGTTTTTGATCATATTGAATCCCATTAAATTACATTATTTATTTAATGTATTTTCATTATTGATAGTTGCGAACTGATAATTGTTTAAAACAAAGATTTAGAATGGCATGCTATCTAGATAACCCTACCACTGATAAATAGCCCTGTTTACCTTGATGGTCATATTCACCTTGACAACCTTAGTAAGAATTAACATATGATATAAAATGTATACAAGATCATTTCATTCAGTGTGATACACTACTAAGTGACTCTGGCCGTTGGCTGGTAGAATTGAAAAACCCGGAGAGGGTAGGGTGGTATGGGACGCCGTACCCTAGGCCGGAGATGCTGGTGGACAGTGTGGGGTAAAGGTGTTGCGCGAAACCGTGCGACGGTTTTCGCCCACCGCTTTACCCTTCAACATGTTACACTATTAAGGTGTTGGCTGCGAGCCAGTAGGATTTGAAAATTGGCTCTAAGGTGGGAGTCTGGATGTGGGAAATCACAACGTGATCTACTCCCACGACTTGACCTTAGAGAGTTGAGACTGGGTAAGGGTGTACTGTGGGGAATCACGCAGTGATCTACGCCCTGACCTTACCCGAGTGAGAGGCTGGTATGGATGGGTGGTGGTAGTGCCAGTGGGCACAGAGGGAGACGTAGAACCTTGTGCCAAGTAAAAGACATAGTCAACGCTCAGGCCACAGGAGTTGACTTGTCAACACTGGTCTAGTAGCTGCTCCATTCAATTGAAACTCTACATGCTATGATGACAGGTAGACGGGGAGTTAGGTATGCTGCGGGTACCTAACAACGGTAGTATTCACTCACAAGCGGCTAGAGAAGAGTATGTGCGCAATTGTAGCCGTGACTGAGTGATGCTATCGGGTAGAGTCTATATAAAGAATGGAGCAGTGAACCGACCTGGCTTTCTTAACTCTGTCGCGGGAGTTAAGGGATCGTGTGGGTAAAGTTGAGCAACTCTGCAGAGTGAAATACATGGTATTCGAATACGCCGTGCTTTCGGTTAATGAAGCTGTGTTAATTGGGTGATTCCAACAACGAGGCATAAGTAGTGTTTCTGAAGTTGTTAATTGGAGTAATGATGAGACTTTATCTGATAACAGAAAACCCCCTGATCTTAAGGAGCAATTGTTTTAAAAGTTTATTTGTTTGCAAATAAAATTGCATCCACCTCTTAATAAAACACTATACTCCCTTCCCTTGAGAATCCTGGCATATAGTTATATATTATTTTCCACATGTGATTTGCTGAGTACGGGGTCGGAGTACTCAGGCTTGCATAATTTTCCCCCAACAGATACCAGAAGAAAAAGGAAGCAATTCAAGATTTCGCATTAGGGTTACGACCGCACTCAAGCGTTCCTGTGGAGTTTTCTTCGGCTCTTCTGTATGTAAGTTAAGTTTTGGGCTTGAATGCCCTTATTGTCGTTAAAGCTGGCCATTAGGTCTTACTTTAATCCAATTAACTCTTTTTAAATGGCTTATAAGCAGGCATGATACACTGTTAAGCCGCAACAGAACTCCTGGGCTGTTGCAGGTCGTACGACGTCCCTGGTCCCAAAAATTGGGGGCGTTACATAGTTGAATACGATGAACAAAGCTGCATGAGGTTTTTCATCCTAAGATCCAAATCAATCAGAAAAATTCATAAAATGTTAAAGAAGCTGATTTGTTCAGTCTTCTAGAGACTCCCCACCCCCCACTCCCGACCTCTATCAGCTGGCTTCCCAATCAAGTTCATATTGTCAGCCGCCCTTGTGAATCTCTCAAATCTTCTAGCTCTCGCTTCAAATGAAAATTCATACACAGGATGAGACATGTGATTTTTTTGGTGCTGCGTTAAAGCCACAGCTTTTCTGATGCTTTACATACTTATTTAAAGGAAACAACAAACTAAAATGTCAGTTACATGCATGGCACTAATACATGACGATTGAGATCATGCCGCACAGTGTAATGCATGGCACTAATGCATGCAGGAAACGGAAACTAGCAAATGTGACTACTAAAAGAAACGGCAACACTTAAAATGAGAAACTTAAACAGCCGTGCTCAACTACTATTGAGAAACGGAAAAACTGAAACTTAACTAAGCAGCTAACGTGCACAGGATTAATTGCTAACAATTCTCCCCCTAATCCTGCTGCCGTGTGACGACCTCGACGATGCCCGCCTTCTTGCGAAGTTCATAAAACTTGATGCGCTCGAGTTGCAATTAAATGAAGCTCGTCGGAGTCGAGCTCCACGGGCTTCGAAGTGGCGAAGATGTTGGTCATGCTTCTGTAGCGCCGTGGAGCACCAAAATCGTCATCGAGGTTCGGGTCCGCCGTGGGGGGCGACACGAATTCCACCTGTGGACTCGGCGACTCGGAGGGAGGTGCCGCTGATTCCGACGACAATGCATCGGAAGACGGTGGGCTTGGTGAAGTAGTGTTGGCGTCGACGGGTTGCACCTCATAATGGACTGTGAATGAATCAATCGATGCGTTCGTACCTGACTCATGCTCCCCCCAGTTCCACTTCCTCATTTCGTCGAACACCACGTCGCGTGTGACCCACACGCGCTTGGCGGCGGGGTCGTAGACGCGGTAAACCTTGCTGCCGGGCTCGTAGCCGAGGAACACCATGGCCTTGCTACGATCCTCCAATTTCTTCATGTGCGGCTTCACCACCTTCACGTGCGCCACGCACCCGAACGTGCGGAGATGATGCACGGTAGGCGTTCGACCATGCCATGCCTCGTATGGAGTCTTGTCGGGGATGCTCTTCGTGGGTGATCGGTTGAGGATGTAGACCGCCGTCGTTACTGCTTCGCCCCAGAACTCGCCGGGCATGTCCTTCGCCTTCATCATGCACCGCGCCATGGCCACCACTGTCTGGTTACGGCGTTCCACGACGCCGTTCTGTTGCGGTGAGTAGGGCGCGGTGAGGTGGCACCCAATCCCTTGCTCGGCGCAGTAGAGGCCGAACTCCACGGAGGTGAATTCACCGCCGCGGTCAGTGCGAAGAACACGCAGCTTGCAGCCGATCTCGACCTCGACTCTGGCCTTGAAGCGCTTGATGGATGCAGGAGCATCACTTTTCGCCGCCAGCAGAAAGAGCCACATGTAGCGGGTTAGATCATCGATCAACAATAGGAAGTACCTCTTGCCGCCATGGGTTGCCGGCGTGATGGGCCCGCATATATCGCCGTGGACGAGATCGAGGTGCTCCGACGCGCGGTACGCCGCCGCGGCAGGGAATGGCATTCGCTTTTTCTTGCCGATCAGGCAGCCGTCGCAAACCTGATTTATGCGCTCAAGCTCCGGTAGGCCTCGTGCCATCCCGCGCCGAGCGAGCATGCGAAGCGAATCGAAGTTGAGGTGGCCAAAACGCGCATGCCATGTCCAGGCTTCCTCCATGCCCCTCGCCGTGAGGCAAATGGGCCGTGCAATGTTGACGTTGAGCACATAGAGACATCCGGCGGTCCACCGAACCCGGCACAACAGCCGGCGTTGGGGGTCGCGCAGCGTGAGGACGCCATTCTCGATCTTCGTCTTGCAGCGAGATTCGTTCAGCTGGCCGAGGCTGACGATGTTGCTGCGGAGGCGCGGGATGTAGTAGACGCCGGTGAGCGTGCAGTGATCGCCGTTCTTGCAGGCGAAGAGCACAGTGCTGCACCCCTCGATGCGGACTCGCGAGGCGTCGCCGAACTTGACGGAACCACGCACGCTGGTGTCGAGTTCGAAGAATGCGTTCCGTGCGCCCGTCATATGATTGGATGCGCCGGTGTCCAGGATCCATTCTGGATCGACTGGTTCTCCCACGTCGCGGAGAGTGACAAAGGCACGCTCCTCGTTTATAACGAGTTCGGCGCCTGCTGGTTCGGTGTTGACGGCGGGAGAAAGGTCACAGACCTGAGCCATTAACAACGTGGGCTCATCTTCGCCCTCAGCCTGCTCTGGTTCGGCTTGGAGAAGATTCGCCTGAGCCAACCTCTCACGATCCCGCTTCGCCTTTCGGCAGTCCTTGGCCCAGTGGCCGAGTTTGCCGCAATAACGGCATTTGTCCTTGGAGATGTCGGGGCACGCGGCCTGGGATGGCCCAGACTTTGGTTCCTCGTCACGCCCACGGCTGTGCCGGCCGCGCTGGCGTGAGCGTGATGTGTTCCCGCTGTTCGCCTTGGTGTTATACGACGACCATTCCTTCTCCGTGAGTAGAACCTGGTCTCCTTCCTCATCGTCCGACTCTCCACGGTCCTCGACAGCGTGGAGCCGGCCGGTGAGGTCCTCGATGGACAGAGTGCTGAGGTCAACCAAGGTTTCAATTGACAATGCGATTTGGCGATACCTGCGGGGAACAACACGCAATAGCTTGCGGACCACCTTCTCCTCCGACAACTCTTCCCCAAGGAGGCGAAGGTCGCTAACGACACCCTGGAGCCGGAGACTGAAGTCCTCCACGTGCTCGCCATTTTTGAATCGCATGGACTCAAATGTTTGGCGTAGCTTCTGCGCCTTGGATTCACGCACTCGATCCGCCCCAACCCTCATCGCCTTGAGGGCGTCCCAGGCTTCTTTGGCGTTATCCTTCTCGGCGAGCGGCCGGAGCATTTCCAGAGGCACCGCGCGTAGGATCGCCGAAAGGGCCTGGCGATCTTCCTGGTATGGCACATCACCGGTGTCGACGGCGTCACACAGGCCTTGAGCCTGCAGGTTGACTCGCATCAACACCGCCCAATCGGAGTAATTTGAGCATGTGAGCGTGGGGTAGGAGATAGAGCCACTACTCTCCTTCACAACCCGCTGGACAACGAGTTCACGATGGCCGCCATCGCGTCGTTGCGGGCGGCGCGTCGGTGGGGACGGCGAGCGTCCACGGCCGTGTCGCTGCGGTGTACGGGAGTGGCCTACGGCAAGAACGGGAGCCGACATTGTGCTCTGATACCAATTGTCAGCCGCCCTTGTGAATCTCTCAAATCTTCTAACTCTCGCTTCAAATGAAAATTCATACACGGGATGAGACAGGTGATTTTTTTTGGTGCTGCGTTAAAGCCACAGCTTTTCTGATGCTTTACATACTTATTTAAAGGAAACAACAAACTAAAATGTCAGTTACATGCATGGCACTAATACGTGACGATTGAGATCATGCCGCACAGTGTAATGCACGGCACTAATGCATGCAGGAAACGGAAACTAGCAAATGTGACTACTAAAAGAAACGGCAACACTTAAAATGAGAAACTTAAACAGCCGTGCTCAACTACTATTGAGAAACGAAAAAACTGTAACTTAACTAAGCAGCTAACGTGCACAGGATTAATTGCTAACACATTCAACTAAGAAATGGTGAATATCTTCGTAACGATTGACAACTAACAAGTAGGAAAAGTGTAAAAGTTTTCGATTACCTCAGTAGTACATAATCAAGATCGAAACAAACCTTTTGCCGGTGCTATGATACATGTGGATGAATCTTTATCACAAAATTTCTTGTAACCAAACTGACAAAAACGTGTTACATTAATCCTACAATCAGAGGTTGCGGTCATCAGCCACAGAGAGCAGAATTCCCACGACTTATTGCTTGAACCTCCTCTTCTTATCAAGTTTACTCTGGTTATATGTAGACTTTACACTATACCTTCCTCTTGGGATCAATTACCCACACTAGCTTATCCAGTTCAAATTTGAACACCACATCAGCGCAACTGTTCAACACATCATGCAGAACACTAGTCAGACCTCTCCTTGTCTCAAACAGAACCTGAGCACAACATGTCATATTTTGAGCAACCTTCAGCCACTGAAAATTGATCTGGATGTTGTTCAGCAAAAGTTCACTCCCTCTGAAACTTCCCTTTTTACCATCCCCAACTATCGTTTCTACAGTGTGCTGCTGAAAAGAATGTCTTAGAATCAACAACTCGAGTAACCTGGCTTGTGCTTTGCTTGGCAAAAAATTTCTGTCCCATCTACTTCTTTTGAACAACTTCTTGCCATAGTGCTGTTCTAACACTGTCAACAAAATATCCAACCTTTTATCTATTTTGTCAAGCAACCCCAATCTGACAAATGAAGTCTATCAGCTGACGCAGCTACACCCAGATTACTTCATTGCCATTAAACAGTTATCGGGGCACAGGACGACAATCTTATCACTCTGTTTTTTTCTATCTAGATGTTTAGAAGATACCATTTCTCCTTTTATTTTGAAACAAAAAGAAACAATTTCTCCTAGTACATTACATCATACAGAGTTGTGGGATTGAAGAAGCAGGACACAAAATAAAAAAAGCACCCACAATCACAGTTTCACAGAATAAATTCATAATTTTATTGAACTAGATGGTATTCTATTCCATGTTACAGAATTGTTCAATAAGCAAATAATGAGAAAGCAACATTGCATTGCTTCTTGCTAACTAATTAAGCTACAGATAAACAATTGAGTAAGATTACAAGAATTAATTTATGCCCGGAGGTCACTAGCTAGCAGTCACTGACAGGCTATGCAGAGGGACAAAGCCAGGCTGCTCGGTGGCGGACTCGGCCTCCTCCGCGAACCACCGGTGCTCTAGCGCGGCCGCTGCTGTGAGCCACTCGTCGGGGTGGAACGTCAGTAGGACCTCGAACACCGACGACCAATGCTCTGTGGACAACATCCCTGAATTACTGCAAGTGCTTCGCATTTGGCAAGGGCATAAACTTCATATTCCACATGGATCACATCACCGGATACAAGATTGAAGAACCTGTTTGTTTCTGTGTCATGGCAACAGATAAAGAACCTAGGTTCCTGCATAGCAAAAAAATGTCATCAACTGAACTGATTTTGGCCATGGGGCAACCGACATGGACATCATGGACTACAATATTAAGCAAGTTCAAACAGTATACATCAACTTCACCAACATAGAATTCACACCTCAATATTTAACTTTGATTCGGGGGCGGCGACTTTCGGGGAGGAGGCTGGCTCGGAGGGCGTCGACACTCGGGGAGCAGACCAGGTCGGAGGGCAGCGGCAACGCTCGGTGGGGAGGCTGTCTCGAAGGTCGTCAGCTCTCAGGGAGCAGACCGGGTTAGAGGGCGGCGCGCTTGGGAAAGAAGCTCGGGGAGGAGTTCGGGTCGGACGGCGTAGGCGCTCGGGGAGGAGGCCGGGTCAGAGAGCATCGATTCTCAAGGAGGAGGCCGGCTCAGAGGGAGGCAGCGGCACTGCAGACGGAGGGCGCGCGAGAGTTGAGACGTCTGGGTGCTATGGAGCAGGAGGCGCGGGGAGAAGGGAGGCAGGGGCTACAATGAAAAAACGATTCGTTGACGTGGGTTAAGTGCAAAATTGTATAAGTGGATTCAGTGCTTCCACCCTTAAGGATTCAAGCCGTTCAGGTCAGATTGGACGGTCAACATTTACACTAGCATGTTAACACTCAAATGGGCATTAGCATTATATGTGTGTGTGTGTATAGGATGTTGAAATAGGGCGCTATGGTGTCTGGGCACTAAGTCTCTTTACTTTTGAATTGCTTTTAGATGTGTGCAAGTATAATATATATCAGGCAAACCCGTTGACATTTATTTATTAGCATGCTAAATCAATCATAAATGGAAAATCTCAATCATAGAATTTAGGCACCATAGTGCCTCTGTTATATATATGTGTATATATATATATATATATATATATATATATATATATATATATATATATATATATATAGGAAAAATACTTTTTACTCCCGGGTGTAATTACTCCCACCTCTAATATACCACCTAAATAAACTTGAAATACTCCTTTATCACTTTAGGTATACTCGTATACTAATTATAAGATACTCCAATGTTAACCACACGAAAAAAATTGCAAAAGAGCCTATAGTTTTTAGCGTATTTTGTAAATACCTTTATATACGCATATAAAAAGGAGTATGTCTAAAAAAATATACATACCACCTCTGAAAAATATACATACCACCTAGATGGTCTTAAATACTCGTATACTACATGTACATACCCTCCGTTACGCGAAATACTCCCTACGTTGTAAGATACGATATAGGGAGTAATTACACCCGGGAGTAGAAAAGAGGTTTCCTATATATATATATATATATATATATATATATATATATAGAGGATACTGAAATGGGGCACCAAGCCTCTCTGTCGTTAGATTGCTTTTAGATGCGTGTAGGTGCAATATATTAGGTAACCTATTAAGATTCATTAATTCGAAAAGACATCAATTTGGAAAGGAATCAATCATGGATGGAAAGTTTTAATTATGGAGCTTGGGCACCATGGTGCACCTGTTTTATATATATATATATAAAATCTTAGTGGGATTTCATATCTCGGAGACTACGCCTGGCAACAAATAAGGTAGAATACATGTCACGTGTCACTAGCAGATGGGTTCCCCTAAGTTCACAATGCATGTTGAGCACATGCTTTGGTGGCAAATAGTACTCAAACCATGTTTAGCAGAAGTGACTTCATCTACTCTGGATTTGCGTGTGTTGCAAGATTGGGAAAGTACGTGAGTTGCCACACACCAGTACTAATTAGAGAAGATCAAATGCATTTACAACCTTCCAAGGGCTAGACGCAACCGAACATGCAACAACCGAACATGGTAGGCCAAAAAAAAAGGAAAATCAATTATTTGCCAACCTAAAGATTGCTGGTACTTCTATTCATGAACTGCCACTGCAAAGATTGAAGATTGGTTTCAAGGAATGGCATCCAATTCTAGTTAGGATTTGCCACCAATTGCATTTTCAGCCCATTATCTTTGTTTTTAACTGAAACTCAATTTTTGAAAAAACTAAATCCACCTTGTTCTTCCCCATACAATTCGCGAAAGTGAGGAAGAAAGAAGGTTCATTTCAGCCTTTTCACAAATCTATTTTAGTTTTTTAAAGATAATGGGTGGAATACGCAAATGGTGGCAGATCATAACTATTTTCATGAATTGGGAAGTATACACTTAATTTTTCATGAAATGGGTTGATCTTGTTTCTATTTGATTCGAGTGAAATTTCTTGAAACCGAGTTGAAATCCCCCAAAATCGAGTTGAAATACCCTGTTGTGAAAATTTTCAATTTGAAAGTTCCCAATTTGAAAGTGTGCGATTTTTGAAAGGTGTGAGTGAATGAGTGGCCTAGCGCGATGTGGGAGGAGCACGTCACACACTGCAGTGTGAAGGGGGGATAACGGTAATATGGACAAGTGTAACGTCCCAAAAATTTTAAATTTGAAAAATGTGAAGTTTTGAATTATTTTTGCAAAATATTCTTTTGGAATTTGGATTTTATGGTGTTTTCCTGAATTTGGTTGAGATTCCAAAAATTAAATAAATTCCAATGGTAGGTCTTGCTAATTAGCAAATATGGAAAATATAACCTTGTAAAACAAGCCTTGCTAGATAAATAGATTCTAATTAAAGCTAATAGCAACTAAAAGGTAGATACCTTCTAAGTATATATATATATAAACATATAATCTGAATAATAATAATAATAGCTCTCATTTAATAGCTAAAAATTTAAAGCTTGAATTCTAAATGCCATCCAAAAATTAGTAAATTCTAATGCAAGTTAAAAGTGCAAAATCAAAAAAATCCAAAGTCCAGAAAATAATTAAGCCTATCTCTCATTCCCTTCAATTTTCCCCTACTCTCTATTACATGTGGGCCCCACTCCTATCCTCCTCTCTCCCGAACTCTTTCTCTGGCCGCTGGGCCCTCTCTCTCTCCCCTGTGCGCGCGCCTGCTTCCTCTCTTCTCCGCGTGCGCCCGCGCGTTCTCTGCTGCGCACAGCTTCTCTCCGCCGCGTGGCCTTCATGCACTGCGCCGCCCACCGATTCCTCCTCGTCGCCCACGGTTTTTCCCACGCGCGCCCACAGTCTCCGCAGCGACTCCCTCCGCCCTGTCCGGTCACATCGCACCGCGCGCCATGCCATCCCCCGCTGCGAGCTACTCTCGCCAGCCACAGAGTTTTTCCGCGCTTCAAATAGCAGCCTGGCTCCCCCAAGCTCTTCCTCTTCCTCCCCCGTTTCTCCTCCCGCCCGCGCGCTGTGAGCCGCCGCCGCTACCTCCTCGCCGTTCCGGTACCCCGGTGCCTCCCCCATCAATTAAAGCGCGTCATACCGTGCCACCACCCCCCAGATACTCCCTGTCTGAATCAATTGGGAAACGCCGCGCCGAAGCTCGCCGCACAGCCATCTTCCCCGTCGCCGGCCGAATCGCCGCCGCCCGCGCCATCTTTTCCTCGGTTGGTCTCCCGTCGATTCCTCGCTTGGGGAGCAACCTCTCGACGCCACGAACCTCCTCCGACAGGCGCCGGAGCTTCTCCCCCACTCCAGCCCGTCGGCACCGAGAGCTCCACCCGCTCCGCCGCCGGTCCGCGCCGCCAGCCCACCGTGGACCCTCCCCGGCCAGGCCGCCTCCATGGGTGAGTTCCTCCCGACCCCCTATTGCTCGTGCGCCGACCAATTTTGCCTTCCCTCCACCACGCCGCCGTCGCACCGCGACTACTCGCCGTCGGCCGCCTCGGGCTGCCGCCCGCCCTCCTCGTCGTCGCCCCAGCCGACGCGTCCCCACTTGTAGGTTCCCTACCCCCTAGCCAACCCGTTTCAGCATTCACCGGAACCACCCTGGCCGCCACTCGCCGGCGACGCCACCACCTACTCAGCGCCGCCGCTCTCCCCTGCTTCGACTAGCCAGGTCCCCTGTTTTGAGACTTTCTTCTTTTAATTTGTGCCCTCCCTCTCTTCACCAAACGGGCAGTGGCCCAGTGGTCAGCCGAGTCAAGCTAGGTGCACACGCAGCAGGTCGCTAGTTCAAGCGCCGTCGGCCACACCTTTTTCCTCTTCTTTTTATCTTGGTTTTTGTTAGTCCATTTTAATTAAGAAAGTCAAGGAAAAATTTGGAAATAATCCAAGGAAGCAAACAGGAATTTAATGAGGATATAAATGAGAGTAAATAAAGATTTAAATCTGGATTAGTTCATATATGGGTAATTAATATGTTTGAATACATGTCTAAAAGACCAATCATTAGTTAGGGCATTAGTAAAAGATAGTTATGCTTAATGTCCAATGTTAATAAGAATCTCAAATAAAAATACATTCAAGTTAGAGTTCAGAAAAATAAATTGGATGTTATATTAAAAACTATAACAATAAGGCTTTAAAATAAAAAGAATACCCTTGATAGTAATTTAAAAGGTATGCCCTACTATTTAAAATGCTGTCATTAAATAAATCTCAACGGTATATATATAGTCAACCAGGGTAGTGAAATAAAGTCATGAGTAGCAAGTTCGATCCTATGTAAATAGAATTTAACTAAGATTAAATCATGCAGGATGCTAGATAAAAGAACAAAATACAAAAGACAGTTGGTACTCAGGGTACTTTTAAATAAAAAGATCGTAAATAAGTATTAAAGTATAGTGCCCTTGGAGCATCGGATATTGGATTATCTCGCCAGTGAATAATCTAAAAAAACAAAAGTAATAGCCGTAGCTAAGTAGTAAATAAGAATATACAAAAAAATTACTGTCAAAACATCAATTAGATAATTAAGTATCCCCGTACCTCCATGAACTATTGAACTAATCATTAGTGAATAATTCGAATAATCAGTAAATAAAGCCCCATACAACACCACAACCTAAGTTATAAGGAATACATACCTTAAAGATGAATTTAATGCACTAAGCTCCTACACCAGTCTATAGGACTAACCTAATGCATGGCAGGTTCGAGTTATAAAGGGATAAAATATCAGTAGCAGTAGCACTTTAGAGAGCACTCAAATTAAAAGGACATAATAATATACATGTGCTAAAATATAATAGCCCTAAGTCATCAAGTATGAAAAATAATCTCACAGGCATGTAAATACTCTAAAATAAACATTTAAACAATAACGCGGGTAATTAGGGTCGCATAAAATACTGCATCCCAAGCTCTGCCCCGATAGCCGAGTTTAAACTAGAATTAGAAGTGAAGCTAAGCCTAATAGCAGCTAGAGTATGAGCAAGCTAATAATAGTGCCATTAATTAAATCTTAACACTAGCTTTAGTACATAATAGTATTGAGCATAATTGCATATATAACAAGTTAGGACCCATATGACTGGATCCTAATTCAACTTAAATTTAGCCTAGCCATGAATGAAGATACATAAAATATGATAATGGGATTATTAGAGATTTAAATTTTAATCAACTACCATATATGAATGAATATTGAGCCTTTGCTATTTATCTTAATCTAATTAGTAAGTAAAGGCCTACATCAGAGATTATTCTAAAACTTAATAAAGATATCCAAGTGTTATAATACTTTTGACTAAAAGATTTATAGAATAAGTACAGATCTCATCCATCAGTCCAGTTTGCTTTTACCATAACCTAAGTTACAAGGAATACCTACCCAGCCAGACTCACACTTCGATACATAAGTCTAACCTAACTCATGGAACTTCCTTGATAAATCACAAAATAATAAAAAGAGATTATTAATAAAAAGATCAAGTTATCGTATGCTATTACCAACCTTGCCTCAAATCACCGAATCACCCATTAACTCGTAACAAAACTAAATTGAGTTTATTCGGATTTATTTGGATCTTTTTGAGTTATTTGCTTTATTTGGATTCAGTCGTTTGTCACGTAATTAGAAATCGGGAGTCGTGAAGATTCAATGGATCAAGCGAGATCAAGCTCGAAGTGAAGATAGAGACCAAAAGCTCAAGAGAAAGCATTGCGTGAGCTCAAGACAGCGGTAAACCGCGCCAGGCGAGTCAATACTTTGATCATGTTGAACCTACATTTTTGCAAATTATTTTGGTTTGAATTATCAAATTGCATGCTGTTATTCTATATGCAAATACATGTTTAATTTAAGACTTTAGTTATATGCCCATTGTTTGCTTGATTAATATTACACCTTCTTTGGAATACTTGAATATGTGAATCTTGTCGCCCTAGAAAAATTATAATGGTAACTTTTGAAAATAAGTCCCTAATTATATGCCATGCTTAGTTTTGCTTAGGTACTCATGGGCGCGAGAGCGCCCAAGCATCATTTTTAATCCTGAGAAAAATTGGTTGGGCAGTCATGGTGGTAATGACTGGTGTATGTTGGATATGATTATTTTATATTCCCAAAAACCTCAAATTGCTTATTTATCTGAGCGGATGGTTTGGGGGCTGGTATGTGGTGCAGTGGGAGCACAAATTATGGAGTGTGGTAGAACCGCTCAGATAATGCTAAGGACTGAATCTTGTGATGACCTCCTGATGTAAAACAGTACAACCACAAGTCTATAATGGGTACGACCTAGCTGAATAACTTGCAAGGATTTAGTTCAGATATCACCGAGGAAAGTGGGTGCCAGGGTGTACTGGTTTACTCACAGTGAGGCACAGGGTGTACTGTACTCGCACGACGCAAGAGGGGGCTTCTGACTGTGGTGGTGTAACCCTTCAGCGGTGAAACCTCAGCGTGGGTGGTGTCTAGCTAGATCGGAGTAAGGTAAAGGCTTTGTGATAAATTATCTGGGTCTCATGCCTAAGGAAGCATGTTGGCAACAAAGATAATTCATCTCTTGTGGTGAAAGTGTACAAACTCTGCAGAGTCAAAACTATTCGAATAGCCGTGCCCACGGTCAAGGGCGGACATGGGAACTTACTCGAGTTAGTTCTATTTAAAAATGTTTGGAAAATGGGAATGGAAAAGTGGAGGGCAGTGAAAGGCCCTAGTTTGGAATTGTCCTGGGTGTCGTCCCAGTGGTAAGTTAAGCGGCTATAACGCTGAAGAAATTGCTATATGGTGCAGATGCCATGTAACGGTGGATGGAATCTGAATCGATACTAATAATGCATTTGCTTGTACATTATGATTTGTTCCAAAATTGCTAAGTCATAGGGCTTTTTAATTAATTGTATTCAAAAGCACTCCACGCAAAATAAAATAGCCCGAGCCTCTCCTTTATTAAGCCATGCATACTATTTATTTGCATTCTGTGTATTGGCTCGCGGAGCACGGGGTCGGAGTGCTCACGCTCGCTTTTGCGACAAAATTCAGAATCGGGAATCAAATCACCTCGCCTCAGTAACAATATTGGACAAGCTGGCCGAGAAGATGAAGATGTCAAGGGCTAGGTCGCGAACCTCCAGTTGGCTGCCTGTGGGCATGTCCTGAAGGTCCCACTTGCGTGCTTCGTTCTTCCGCTGCTGCAATTTCATGATTTCGGCCTAATCGGCCCCATGAGTAAGTCTACTATTATATTTACGCTTCCGCATGATATGTATTTTGATATTCATTTCTGTAACTGTGAGCACTATCTACTGATCCAGGGAATAGTGCAATGAAATCACAGAGGATTCCGGATTATCAAATCTGGGTCCCTACAACAAGTGTCACAAAAGAAAATGTTCAATGGTGTACTCACTCGACCAAACCATCACACCACAATTTCGTCTATAATATTATAAAATTCTCCTATATTAAGCCCAGGGGATTCCGCCCCAAGCAGCACTGACATGTCAGTGATTTTGCGAAAAGGTCATTCAATTTTTGGAAATTGTGTACAGGTCCTTGACTTTTCCAAAAACACGTCAATGCTTTTGCGAAAAGCCCTTCTGCTTTTTTGAAATTACATATAGGTCCTCAATTTTTTCAGGGAAGCCCTCCTTTTACAGGATTAAGCCCCGCGGTTTTCCCAAAATTACGTACGGATCGTCCATTTTTCCAAAAAGTCATTCGCTTTCTTGGGAAATACGTACGGGTCCTTTTTTTAGAAAAGCCCCCTATGAATTATTGACTCTTTTACTTCGGTCCACGTGGTAGCTAGCACGGCGTGACGCCAAGCTTCCGCAACTAGTAGAGTTAATGAAGGGTACAAGATCCATTGGTTACTGTTTGTAACCCATGCGTGGTCTCCGCAAGACTAGCCCGGTGCATATACACAATCTAGAGAGGTCAGAGAAAGAAACGGACAAACATTTGTTGGTTGGTCTCATTGTTTTGAACTGGCTATATGTATTTCAAACCCTTTTCTTCTATGAAATGATATGCATATCATCGATTTTTTTCTGTTAGTCCTTATTTATCTCTCTCTTGATCGACTAAATGCTTGATGTTTTTACTCTGATATGGTTTTCGTATGTTTAGCACTTTGTATAAATTTCGTAGACTTTTATGCAGCGGCGGATCCAGGGGGGAGGGTCGAGCCTCCCCTACCGCTACCGGACCCTTGGAGCCCCCCTAAATTTTTAGCCATGGATGTATAATGTAGAAGGGGCTGAGGTCGAGCTGAAGGTACTTCAGCCCCTCCAAAATTTTTTCCTGGATCCGCCACTGCTTTTATGGGTTAGATTCTTGCATGGAAGGATGCATGATACTAGTCATGTGGAGTATGGTCCAACCTCGTTAATTGTTTAGAGCAACTCCAGCAGTAACCCTCAAAACAGGGCTCCTACTTTTTATTTGAGGGCTCTGTTTTTTGGGCTAGACTCTAGCAAGAGCCCTCAAAACAGGACCCTCAAATTCATTCTTAGAGGGGATGACACATAGGACCCACCCTCATCCTCATCCTATTTTTGAGGGCCGAGGGGCAAAAAACTCACTCCAGCAGGGCCCCTACTTGAGCCCTCAAAAGTAGGGGCTCCCTCCAGACCCCCCAGGAATGAGGACTCGAGGGGGAGATTTGAGGGTCCTCTATTTTTGAGGGCTCAAGTAGGGGCCCTGCTGGAGTTGCTCTTACAATGTTTGGTGCCTCCTTGGTTCCTGTGGGCACGTTGCGCTTCTACGGTGAAACCGAAACGGGGGAAACATATGGGATGCCTATTATTGTCAGGACCTAAGAAGAGAATTAGGCATGTTCTTTTCAGCTTCTAAAAGTTGTTTTTTTATTTTCATATAGTAATTAACTTTTAAACGGAATATCTTTTCAAGATAAAGTCTACTAGTTAATTGTAGTACACACTGTACTGACTTAATTTATATCAGCAAAAACCGCACGTAAGTTTCTGTTACTCTGTAATTTTTTGCACGAACAGCCCAAAAGTCACAAGCTGCAGTCAAAAGTCATAAACTTCAGCCAAAAAAAACATACCCTTAAATTGTGAAAACAGATGGCCAAGACTAAGGATGGCAATCGGGCGCGGCGGGTACGGGTAGTGCTTGTCCATATCCGTACCCGCGACCCCGATTTACGCCATGGGCATACCCGTGACGGACGACGGGTGAAGAACCTCGCCCATACCCGTCGCCCGTGGGTATGTCCGTTTACCCGCAAACTGAGAGTCACCATCTGAGAGTTGAACTAATGGCAGGTACATATAAGCAGCAATTGTTGCTAAAAAATATGATAGCTATAAAAAAAGTTTATAATAATCAATAACAATTAGAGATATTCAAGTTCATAACAATCAATAGCAATTAGAGATATTGCTATAGTTGCGCCACCTGTCAATCTATATCATGGGTAAACGGGCGGGGCGGGTACGGGTGGAGCTTACCCATACCCGTGCCCGTTTACCCAACGTGTAGAGTGTTCCCCCATTTTTATATCCGTGGGTAAAGAAAATATCCCATACCCACCTCCATTAAGATATTTTTACCTACGGGTAAACGGGCACAATTACCATCCCTAACCAAAACTAGCCTCAAGGATATTACACTCAAGCACTTAAATGACATCGACTAATTCATGACATTCACAATGATCAAACAAAAGTTCTAAAATTTTCAAATATATAGTGAATTAGAGTTCATACCATTACAGCCATGTTACGCACGTAGACCATGTACCGTATCAGAAGAGCTTGGCTAGAGCACATGAATTTTCGGCCTAGAAAAACACGGGAATTTTGAAACAGAACCGTCCATTCCAAACGGGCCGATTACGGTGGAGGAAATTAACGTTTTCCACCCCCTAATCCTACGTTCTATCTATAAACACGCCTTTTCCTCCTCCTTAACCTTCCCCAAATTAGGATATGTACAATAGTATATGTTAGTTGTCTGGTAGCCTATGTTACATAGGATTTTTGGTTATATGAAGGAGAGAGAAGGATGAGATGTCTACTATTTAACAGACAGTATTATAGACGATTTTCTACTATGTATACCATTATATAGATAACTATATTGACAACCTATTAATTATATAAGACAATTAAAAACAACTATATAAATAATTTATTGTATAAATTATCTTTCGTATTATCTGCAGATAATGCTAAGACCACTGCTGTCTAAAATATTGTACGAGCCCTTGATCCCTGAACCACGAAAACCGCACAGTTTACCCCGCTAATAGTTGCCGTACGTCCATGAGTTCGGCCATTGAATGCCCGAGCGGTGATCTGCTTTTCCCTGTAGCCGCTCGAGAAAAAGTTGCGGTTGTTTCACCTGCAAAAAAAGGTCCAATTCATGAATTCGTACGTGGTACTTGGCGTCGTGGTGTCGGCTGGTCTCCTCCTTAAGTTGGCGAGGTCCGGGCGTTTCTTGGCCGTCGTGGTGACCGAGCGATGGCGGCGCTGCGTTGCGTTGTCGTGGTGGTTGTCGCGGTGATGATGGCTGTGGCGATGGCGGTGGATGGGCTCGGGGTGAACTGGGGCACGATGGCGACGCGCCGGCTGCCGCCCAAGGTGATGGGGCAGCTGCTGAAGGACAACGGGTTCAGGAAGGTGAAGATCTTCGACGCCGACGAGACGACCATGATGGGGCTCGCCGGGACCGGCATCGAGACGATGATCGCCGTGCCCAACGACATGCTCGCCGCGGTGAGCGACTACGGGCGCGCCAGGGAGTGGGTCAAGGAGAACGTCACCAAGTACGACTTCGACGGCGGCGTCAACATCAAGTACGTACGCGACGCTTGCGACCTTGTCTTTCGTCGTCGTTGTTGTTGCATTTGCTCTTGCCATTGATAAGTTCTTGAATTTTGTTTTTGGTGTGTTGGTTTGATGGATCAGGTTTGTCGCGGTTGGCAACGAGCCATTCCTCAAGGCGTACAACGGCTCGTTCGACCACGTCACCGTGCCGGCGCTCAAGAACATCCAGCGCGCGCTCAACGAGGCTGGGTACGGGTCCGCGATCAAGGCGACGGTGCCTGTGAACGCCGACGTGTACGACTCGCCGGTGAGCAACCCGGTCCCCTCGGCGGGGAAGTTCCGCGACGACGTCGTCGGCATCATGACCGAGATGGTCCGCTTCCTCAACCACAGCGGCGCGCCGCTCACCGTCAACATCTACCCGTTCCTCAGCCTCTATGGCAACGACGACTTCCCGCTCGACTACGCCTTCTTCGACGGCACCCCGCCGAAGCCGGTCGTCGACAACGGGATCACCTACACCAACGTGTTCGACGCCAACTTCGACACGCTGGTCTCGGCGCTCAAGAAGATCGGGTTCGGGCGCCTGCCGATCGTGATCGGCGAGGTCGGCTGGCCGACGGACGGCGACAAGCATGCCACGGTACCCTACGCGGAGCGGTTCTACACCGGGCTGCTCAAGCGGCTGGCGAAGCGGCAGGGCACGCCGCTGCGGCCGCGCACCCACATCGAGGTTTACCTGTTCGGGCTCTTGGACGAGGACACCAAGAGCGTGGCGCCGGGCAACTTCGAGCGGCACTGGGGCATCTTCACGTTCGACGGCCGGCCCAAGTTCCCGCTGGACCTGCGCGGCGTCGGGCGGCCGGCGATGCCGGTGCCGGCCAAGGGCGTGCGGTACCTGCCGCGGCGGTGGTGCGTGCTAAACCCGAACGCCACGGACTCGAGCCGGCTCGCGGACAACGTCGGGTACGCGTGCTCGTTCGCCGACTGCACGGCGCTCGGCTACGGGTGCAGCTGCGGCGGGCTGGACGCGCGCGGGAACGCGTCGTACGCGTTCAACGTCTACTACCAGGCGCAGGGGCAGGTGGAGTCGGCGTGCGACTTCCAGGGGCTCGCCATGGTCACCGACAAGGACGTGTCGCAGGACGCCTGCAACTTCAGCGTGCAGGTCGTCGGTTCGGCCGCCGCCGGCGCGCTCCCCGCCGCAGCGTGGGTGGCGGCCGTGTTGGCTGCGCTTCTTGTATTGGTCCGAGGTTAAGGTGACTTGAGGTGTGATCTGTAGATTGTAGATAGGTCAATGCTGTACCACCTTGGCTGCTGTTCCTGCTTATTTATATCTCAGTATAGTTTCGTCGTATAAGTCGCTCTACACAGAGAGAGAATTCAGAGTTTTACTACATCACTTGCACCTTGCACAACAACATATAAGAGATTTGTTCATAGTTCATGCGATAGCCAACGTTCATGCTCAAATAAAGGAGAAGCTTCAGTCATTGGCATTTTGCAAAGCAAATGGGTATGCTGTTTATTACTAGATATTGAGGTTGGGATGCCTGGTTAACTCCTAAACCATCCTGGATCTGTACCCTTGATAGAGATTGATTGACTCATGTTTTGGGCAGATTTCAACACTGGTAAGCTTTTCGTCGTAGAACAAGTGGAAGAGAAATAAAAATGTAGTAAGAACAACATTGATAAGCTTATCAATAATAGCAGGAGCTTGAGGTACCGGATTCTCTCTATTTTCTTGCATACCGATCTGGTAGCCTGGTTTTCCAGTAGACAAAGTCGGCATCCTGGCTAGTTTACAAAATCTCGATATGTTCGTAGTCAGGGCCGGCCCTGGGCCTGGGCAGCAGGGGCACCCGCCTAGGGCCCATGAAAACTAGGGGCCCCTAATTCAAGCCCATGTATATATATCATATCTGGTATTCTGGTCCTGCCGTTCAGCTTCATCTTTGACTGGAATTTGTGATTGGGCTGCGAACCGGCCAGCTGAAAGACAACGGCCCAATGCGGCAATGCCAAGGCCCAAGAGACCGTTTCCATCCGTCCATCCGGGCCTCAGACGCATCGCCGCTGACTCGCTGAGCCTCAGACGGATCGCTCGGACTCGGTTGGCGTCGGTCCATCTCAAGCTCTCAGCGCTGAGAGGAGAAACCAGAGCCGAGACGGCGAGACGCATTCCCCAATCTCAGCGATTCCATTCTCCAATCCACTCGCCGCCTCCGATACGAGCAGATCCCCAGCCCCCAATCCTATTCCTCTCCGCCTGCTGCCCTGCTCGTGACCCAGATCCGCCAAATCCCCATTCCCCAATCCGATCTCGCCGTTAATGGAGGAGAAGAGGAAGAGCCCGATTTCTTCGATTCCCAACCAAATCGTCTGTGATTTCTTTGCAACGGCTCTACTCGAAATCCAGGCATATAGCCATACCCATAAGCCATTGCATCAGCAAACAGCGATCCCCTATCGGCTTGCTAATTGCTATTCCCCTATTCTATTCGGCTGCAATCTGCAAGATTGCAATCTGCTTATCTGCATTCAACTGGACGCCATCAAGGCCAAGTTCAGGTAGGGCGCCTCCAGCTCCGTCCGTCTGCAACGCTGCGTTCATTTCTTGTCTCTTGAACAAATCGTCTGTTGACTGTTGATTACTAAATAATGTGCCCCAAGTGAATAAGTGATCTGTATTGTGCAGTGCCAGTGCATTTCATTTCTTCTGCAATCTGCATTCAACAAGCTCAAGGTGATTAGGTGAGTACCGAGTAGTGACACACTTTCGATTCAGTCATTCTGCAAGCCTGCAATTTGCATTCTAAATTTCTAATGTTTTGCTGGAATCTGCATTCTCATGGTAGAAATCAGACTTGGAGACTTGGAATCTTGGATAAGCCGAGAAGGGCACTAGGGCAGAACTGCAGTCTGCAGAAGGGAGAAGTGGAGAACTGAGAAGTACCAGGGCCGGCCCTGGCCGAAGGCCAAAGGGCAATTGGCAAACTGGCAAGTCGGCAACGTAGTCATCTACAGGCCTGGTGTGGTAAGATACTAAGATGTCATCTAGAAAGTATTTGTCTGGGAGTGAAAAAAGGAAAAAAAAGAAAACAGGTAGATGAGTTGATAGAATCCCAAAAAGGATCCATTGACAAATTCTTTAGGATTAATACTATTTCTTCTAGGAATGATGAGAAATTGGCCTTAGTTACTGTTGAAGAACAAGCTAATGGAAATTTAGGTCAGAGTGGCGATATCGAAGAGAATGATAATAATTTGAATGGGCATGAAAACTTAGCGGATTCCACTAATGTAGAAACTGCATGTGATGATGAAGAACCAAACACTTGCATTCTTGTTTGTTCTGCGAATAATAGATGATGGCTCTCCTTATTGTACTTACTATGTAGTATTGAACATTAGCTTAATAGTTGATATAAAAACATGTTTGTATTTGAGTAAAGGGCCTCGACTTCTATCTCGCCTCAGGGTCCCCTAAATATCAGGACCGGCCCTGTTCGTAGTGATTCTGTGCAAGCACATGTTAATAGGACAATCTATTTGATAAAAAAAATGGATTAATAGGACGATATATTGGATATAATCCATAGTGATTGTACGTCTTTTCGCATAGGCTGGCACATCTCCGACGACCAACCTCAATCCTCCCTACGAGCTAAAAAAATGGAAAGACAACGTACACTGTTTTTTTAAGGGGTGCTTGCTTATCATAAGACCTGTTCATATCACTTTCTGACTTCTACTTAAAGAAATTATAAATTAATATGAACATTTGGTTTTTCGAAGCGGCTTCCACACTTCTGTCTCGCTCTGGAGATAAGCCAAGGGTCATAATGCATCACATACTCTACTCCTTCTCGCTCCTGTTTCGTGCACACATCTCTCTCACTTTTCTCATATCTCGTCCCTCATTTTAAAAGTTACTACTATTTACTTTTAGTCTAAAAGCTATCGACTGCAGCCAACATGAACATGTGTATAGTCATTCTCAACCTCAAGTCTCAACACCCACGAGGTTACGGGGTCAAATCTCGAGAAATCCACGGAGACCCACCTAATATATAGTTAGTGAGATTTGAACTATGGCTAGAGGTACCATACCAGCTGGAGTGGCCGCTGGTAAACAGAGATGACCATGATCACGGTGATGTGGTACAAGGAATCAAATATGGATAAGCAAAACTAAAATATTGAGCAATTGCACCTTGCCAACAAAAGTACTCGTTTCCACGTTTCAGAAAGCCCCATTTTATGCGTGCTGTTTCTCTTAACATAACCCAACCTCCCCCTTTGAATAGTTATAGTTATAAATACTGTTTCACGTTGCAAATACTGAATTGTCCATTTGAACTATAACTTTTTTAGTGATGTTTTGAACTAATCCCATGTAATAGGTCCTACATGCTATTTGTTATAGTTATAGATCAAACAGTAAGTAAAAGAGGCTACTGGGGAGGCCTCAAAAGGGCTGCTTGGAGTCTTGCAAGTGGTAGAGACCTTTGCTAAAAGCCTATGCTATTTGAGCTTTTCTAAAAAAGAGAGTTTGTCTATCCCCATGGCATCCTGATACACATATATATACACACACATGGTGGCCCTAATGGTTATGAGGGTAAGCATGCCATTTTTCTGTCCTGATGTTCTTGCCTGGTCAGCTGGCTGCTCTACTGACGTAACGGGTTGACTGGGCTAAGGTGAAAGCTGCTCCCTGAACATTATTGATGACAAAAAAGAAATGACATAACACAGTAGCTCTTACTTTGCCGCTAAGCCCATTACTTCACGAGTCGAGATACCATCGGCCGCGCAGGCCGAGCCGGCCCATTCAACTACCTAGTGGGCCTAACCGCCTTCTAACTCTTAGGGCTTCCTCGTCTCCAAAACTCTACTCTCTAGAACCCCGCGGCCTCATCTCCAGCTCTCCATTCCCTCCTCCCCCCGCTCGCGCAGCAGCGGCTACTAGGGTTTTGCCGATCCACCTCGCCCCCTGCGCGCTATCACCAGATCGCCGCCGCCTCCCGCGCAGAGAAGCGCAGCGCCGCGCTCCGCTCTCACCGCCGACGATGGTGGGCCTGGGCGCGATGCCGGGGTACGGGATCCAGGCGATGCTCAAGGAGGGGCACAGGCACCTCTCCGGGCTCGAGGAGGCTGTCCTCAAGAACATCGACGCCTGCCGCGAGCTCGCCGTCATCACCCGCACCTCCCTCGGTCCCAACGGTGAGTGGGGGCTCTTCCCGTGCTCTCTCCCTCCCTGGCGCCTCCCCTCCCGTGCTCCGTCGCGTGGTGTACTGGTGTGATCCCTAGAGTTAGGAGGATATAGCAATTGCGGAGCGGATTCGACGATTGCATGAGGTTGGGAGGTGATGCGCAAGGTTTGGTGTTAGAAATTGTTAAGGTTGTTGCTGTCGGTACTGAGATAGTACACGGTGTTGTTAGTGTCGTAGATGCGGTGAGGCTGGGCTTTTGTTTGTTGAGGTATCAGCGATGAGTTAGGACACTATTGTGATGATGAGCTCCGGGGTGAAGCTATTTGGCTAAGGTGTGGGGCTATCGTTTAGGGGCCTTGGGGGCAGTGTGAAAATGTTGGGGCCCGTCGATGCCGTCACGCAGTTTGAAGTTGTGTTCAGTTGCTTAAGGGGACTAGTGTATCAGCGATTGATTGTCGGGTGCTGCTGCTACCCCTTGTTACTAATTTAGAATTTGAGATGCTCCTGTTTTACGTTTATTCTATGGAGAATGGTTGACGTTTTTAAAGAAGTACCTGGAGTTGATTACTTAACAGCATTACTGATCTGTTTTTCTGTTTTGTAGGGATGAATAAGATGGTCATTAATCATCTGGACAAGCTCTTTGTCACAAATGACGCCGCAACAATCGTGAATGAGCTCGAGGTCCAGCACCCCGCTGCTAAGATCCTGGTACTTGCTGGCAGGGCTCAGCAGGAGGAGATCGGAGATGGAGCTAACCTCACCATATCTTTCACTGGTGAACTGCTTGAGAAGGCTGAGGAGCTAATCAGGATGGGGTTGCATCCGAGCGAGATCATCATTGGCTACACCAAGGCCATCAATAAGGTTACTTACCCTCCCAATTGAGTAGGCCTTGTAATGCTAAACCTGTGGTTTGATGGCAGGCTATTTATGCGTTTGTTTCTGCTGTGTGCAGACGATTGAGATTTTGGAGGATCTGGTGGAGAAAGGCTCAGAAAACATGGATGTAAGGAACAAGGAGGAGGTTGTGTTGAGGATGAAATCTGCTGTTGCGAGCAAACAATTCGGCCAGGAGGATATCTTGTGCCCCCTCGTCGCTGATGTAAGCTAATCTTTACAATCTTACCTTAAAAGGAGTTTTTTTTCTCACTTAATTCTGATACCAACTAATAGCGTGTTTATTTCAACATGGATTTTTAGGCCTGTATGCAAGTTTGCCCCAAAAATCCTGCCAACTTTAATGTTGACAATGTTAGAGTGGCGAAGCTGCTCGGAGGTGGTTTGCACAACTCTTCTGTAGTCCGTGGGATGGTTCTAAAAAATGACGCTGTTGGGAGCATCAAAAGGGTGGAGAAAGCAAAGGTAAGCTCAAAATGCTACCCTTTATTTGTGTCGCATATTGATCAACTTTTTTGAAGTTTTGATTTTTGAGTTACGATACTGGTTTCTCTTTCTCATTGCTTGCTGATAAAGTACAAGCTTTTCTAGGCTTGCATGGTGATTGGTAGCTAATTTTAGTGATAGCAACCTTGTGAATAAACTTTGAAAGCTTAGATGGTATTTCTTAAAATTATTTTTGTGTTGGGATACTCATGGATGATCCTTGTTTACATATGGCCTTCTCTGATCATGGACTGTTGTTTACACACATGGTCAAGTAGAGCCTGTATGCCTACATAGCAATAAATTGTTAATGAAGTCTCCAGTTCCTTAACTGTGAACTCGTGAATCGTTTCTTTCTTAAGAGCGGTCACAACATGTTACATCCCTGCACTTCTGTTATATTTTTTTGTGTGCTTCTGTTAAGTTGGTCAATGATTATATTCTTGAAAATTTACTCTTTAGTACATCATTTTGAGGTATCTGTATCTTTCTAGCAGACACTGCTGCTGAGCACAGTGGTCAAATAAACTATTAACTGGTGTATTTTTAATTTGAACTAAAATAGATTGTAATATATTGTACTCATGCATTGTAACTTCTTTCTGCACATGGGAATCTTAACCAATCCAAGTTACGCAATCTTTTTTGCATGATACCTGCCATTGTTTGTTCTAATTTCTAAAATTTGTCAATATTTAGATTGTAGTATTCGCTGGTGGTGTTGATACTTCGGCAACTGAAACAAAGGGAACTGTTTTGATACATTCTGCTGAGCAGGTATGTTAATATGAGAAGATCATTCCTTTTCCTTTGTATTATGAACTTCTTGCTGTTTTTACTACGCTTGGTACAGTTTTGAGTGTTCTAACTTATATAGTTTGCTTCTGTTTAATTGCTATTATGTTTCTAATTTAATAGATGCCTGTGCCATAGTACTTTTGAATTTCATTGTCTATGAATTCTTTTAATGTAAGTGTGCTCAAGTTATATGGTGGTTGCTTTTGGATGGATTATTTACCCTTTTCTTTTTATTCTTTCATTTGATGGATGAAGCCTAGATGAATATTTTGATTGATTAATGAAGGTCAGGTGGGTGTCGTTGTAGTGTATTTGGTCGTCATAGCTTGGTCATTGTAGTCAGATTTACTAGGGCCTGGCAGCTATGATTTGCTCGTGAAGAATAATATGTAAAATCGATTATATAGTTATTTCCTGTTTTTAATTCTTGCAAATCAGACGTGTTAAGGAAATTTTTTTTAGGGAACAGTTAGAAAGTGTTGATCAGGCACTTATGGATATTGCGGAATTTTAAATTCTAGATTTTGAAAACTATCAAATATATAATACGCTTCATGTTTTTCAGACATTTCCAACATTTATGTGACATCATAGTCTGATCTATTATGGTATTCTGTGTTGTTTCTTTCTTTTTATTTGTGCATGTTTCTTCTTTTATTTAACTTTTGTGTGTGCATTTTGTTTCCAAAGATAGGCTATTTGGTAGTTGTGTAATACCAATTGGTCTTTCTTGTTGCAATTTCAACTGTCAACATCCTAGTATGTTCTGTGGAGCATGTGATATTGTTCTGCTTCTGTATTTCATCCCAAGCACTGTGATTGACAAATATCTGCCACAGCTTATAACACACTTATGCTTATACTGTTGCACAGCTGGAAAATTATGCTAAAACTGAGGAAGCTAAGGTGGAGGAGCTTATCAAAGCTGTAGCTGACTCTGGTGCCAAGGTTATTGTCAGTGGAGCAGCAGTTGGTGATATGGCGTTACATTTTTGTGAACGTTACAAGTCAGTGTTTTGGTTCTTATATGAACTGTCTTCTTTATAGATCATATTTTTTCTTTTAAGATTTTTTTTTTGTGAAACTTATTTTCTACATTTTGAGATGATATATGTATTCTATTCAACTTATTCAACTTAAACCATCAATTGGAGGTTTTAAAATTTTAATATTGGATGTCATCTCAAAGTTATGTTTATTTGCTATAAATGCCCATAGCAATTTACCATGACCTGATCCTGTTTTACAGTGAGACTTATTAATGTTTTGGTTACAGGCTAATGGTGTTGAAAGTAAGCTCAAAGTTTGAACTTAGAAGATTTTGCCGTACAACTGGAGCTATAGCACTTGTAAGTTCTGATTTCAAATTTCATTTGTTGAATGGCATAGTAGCATACTTAATCTGATGTCTTGTGCCTTTTCAAATAACAGTTGAAACTTAGCCAACCAAATGCGGACGAATTAGGGTATGCAGACTCTGTTTTGGTGGAAGAAATCGGTGGTGTTCGAGTATGTTTCATGCCTTTTATGCCTTCCCAAAAGACTTGACTTTATTCTTCCTCACCACATTTAGTTTGCTTTATAGGTGACTGTTGTGAAGAATGAAGAAGGTGGAAATTCGGTGGCTACTGTTGTCTTAAGAGGCAGCACTGATAGCATATTAGATGATCTCGAAAGAGCCGTTGATGATGGTGTCAATACTTACAAGGTATGTATGTATGATCTATAGTAGGTTGAATTAACCAACTTCCTTTCGTTGTTTTGGAATAGCGATACTTTGTTATCAACTGATTAGCTGAGGTTATCTGACTTATTGGTATTTATACCAGTCAATGTGCAGGGACAGTCGGATAATTCCTGGTGCTGCTGCAACAGAAATAGAACTAGCAAGGAGATTGAAGGAGTTTTCTCTGAAGGAAACAGGGTAACTATATATTTTTTTAGGAACACTAAATATTTTTTATGTACATGCTAAACAGACACATCTGAAACATGATGTTACAAAAAGATAACCTGTTGCTTTACTGCTTTTAACTGGAAAATCTCTATTGACATGTACGGATTCCAGTATGATGTCAACGATATAATAAGTTTTATTGTTCATGTTCTCCTGTATTTACTGGGAAATAATGATAGATGGTCTGAAACCATCTGAAGTCCAGCATGCAACCTAATTATATGTTGAGATTTTCACACCTTCATATTTATCAAGAATTAATTTTTAATAAACCCCTATTACCTACGGGCTTTTAAATGTTTATACTTTAGTGGGCCTTGATACATTGTGAACAGTGTTCTCACTATAATCTATTTTCGTTATTTGGTTTATGATACATGGAAATGTCAGTTATATAATATGTTTCTTCTCTCCTTTTTTTTTTGGATTTATTTGTTGATAGTTAACAATTATGCAGGTTGGATCAGTATGCCATTGCAAAATTTGCTGAAAGTTTCGAAATGGTTCCAAGAACCCTAGCTCAAAATGCTGGACTTGGTGCAATGGAGATAATATCCTCCCTCTATGCTGAGCATGCTAGTGGCAATACAAAAGTTGGTATTGACTTGGAGGAAGGTGCTTGCAAGGATGTCTCAACTATGAAAATATGGGACCTCTACGTCACAAAGTATTTCCTTTGTGCTCAACATCCTACTTAAAAAAAATAATCTAGTTTGGCAGAATAGATGTAGAAATCCTACTGGAAGCCCTTGCAATATGTTTTCAAGCTGCTTATTGCTAGTGGTGGTGTTTCCCGGTATCATGCTAACATGTACTGGTGCTGGCTGGTGCTTTGATAGTATGGAAAAATGCTGGACCACAGTTGTCATGTACATGTTCTGTGCTTTCAAGTTCAGTTTACTGATTTGCGTGTTTTCAGTAGAGGCTTAAGCTCATTTTGGCCCTACCTCTTTACGGATGCCTCACTGTACTGTTTTGACTCATCAGGTTTTTTGCTCTGAAATACTCTGCGGACGCTGCGTGTACTGTACTACGGGTTGACCAGGTAGGAGTGCCAATCTTGTGTTGTCGTTCTTTTAAATGAAATAAGATCGTTTTGTTGTTCATATGCTAACACTTGCACTCATGAACTGTGCAGATCATCATGGCAAAGCCAGCAGGAGGGCCAAGAAGAGATGCCCAACCTGGAATGGATGATGATTAGTTTGCCTGTGCACTCCTGTTTTGTGTTTCATGCTTGCGAGCTTTTAGTGCAGAACTCTCTTATGTTATCTAGGTTTGATTCGGTAGAAGATTTTGGGTGCCTGGATTTGACGTTCTGGAGGGGTTGCATGGTTGAGCTGATGTCTTGTTGGGGGATTTGTAAGTTCATCCGTGGTGTATTATCGTGCCAATGTACCACATGATTTAACTCTCAGGGCTTGTTCTTTCAGTTTGTCATACGAATTGAGCTCATCGTGGAAGTGCAACTTTGGTCGCATTATAAATTGTGCCAGTCTAGGGGCTACAACATGATGCATCACTAGTGTAGAAATCGTTTGTGTTGAGGCATTTGCTTTAGCGACCGCCTTGTGCCATGACCTGACTTAATAGAAATTCCCTGGAACGACAAGATTCCGGAATAATGCTGCGTTGCGTTCTGTGTGAGCGTGGACATCACTGTTTCTTTAAGTACGTTGTAAAACCGGTTCTTTACGTGAGCTACTGGAATTCTGCGATGGAGTGGTGATCATTTGGGCCTTTTTTTGTGGTTTATGGTTGAAAAGTACTGTAGCTGGCTGAAAAATATTGTAGCTGACAGAGGTTTATTTAACATAATTAAATTTAAAAAATTAAAAAATATAAAAAATATGTTAGCCCATTACGTATAATACAAACAAATAAAAAAAACAACTGGCAAAAAAGCTTAATAAAAAGTTAAAAGTTTAAAATAAGATAAAATTTATAAATAATAAAAAATAAATCAAAAGTTAAAAGTTGAAACTAAAATGATCACAGCCTCCCGTGCTGCTAGTGCTAGGAGACTACTCTGCATAATGATTCCTCCCTTCGACACGCTACGCAACATTTTTTAAAAGGCAGCTTGGCGCAGGGATGGCTCTATTGTAGAGTGGTACACGTTCGACTGCATATGCCCGTATGATTACGTCAGCTTTAACCACAACGGGGCTATTCGTTATAGGCCTGTTCTTTTGGGCTTCTCAAATCAGCTTTTGGCTTCTGCTACAGTACTTAACTTTCAAATGGAGTATTTTCTCAAGACGGGGTCTACAAGTTAAACGATCTACACGTTAAAAGCCCAACATCTGTACCAGCCAAAATCGCAAATAAGTATCTGTCTCTCCGTAATCTGTACCGTAAACAGCTAAAATTCAAAAATTTCAGCCAAAAGCTATAAGCCGCAGCCGAAAAGAATAGGCCTAGTGAGTTGGTGACCATAGCTACGACTCTATTAAACATTTCTCAATTGATATGCATGATTGGCATTGCTGTGAGAACTGAGAAGCCATCTCCATCATAAATTTGTACAAATTAATGATCACACTTTCATACTCTTTTCCATATACATAAACCTAACCAGCTTGGGCTAGTAATTCTTGAAAAAAAGACGTTAGTGGAAGAAGCCATACTCTATTGCACTGCGTCGTAATGTGCTCGTTGGAAGTATTTTATCGGGCAGAACGTCCTGCTAAGGCCTTATTTGGAATGCGAATTTCACAGAAATCAGTACAATTCCCGCGTTCTAAGTCCTCACGATACCAATTTTTTTCCTGTCTAGTCAACTGGCCGGGCTGGTTAAGATTTGGGTAGGTAACTGAAAATGTTTATTGCACTTAGTTGTCTAATCTTAGCCTAGGTTATCTGAGAGGACGAATCCACTGGAGGAGGCAAATGTGCCCTTAAAAGTCATAAAGTAAATAACATGTCACCTAGAAAATTCAATGAAATTAATATATAGAGCATATCATATATTATTTTTTTCCCAAGCTACTTATTAAGGTTTGCTCTTATCTATCTCTTTCGCATGCTAGGCTGATCGAGTGGGTGCTAGATGGTTTTTTTTTAACAAAGTGTACATGCTACAAAAGTTGGTACAGTGTACGTAATACTACTAAAATGCAAAGGGAAGAAAAGTGAGAAATGAAATAATCCAAAGAAGACTAAAGGAAATAAAGTAGAATTTTGCCGTCAGATCCATCGGTTTTAGAATACCGAATAAAAGTAGTGCTCTCAGAGGTTCCCAGACCGTCTGGAGCTGGTCGGCACCTCTCGCTATTGTGGGCTTCGTTATTCGGCAGAAAAATTTAGTCAACGCCCACTTTTACTGACTTACCTCCCGCAATAAAAAAGCCAACAGTACAGAGCCCACCTGTTGTACAAAGGTCCCTAAAGCCCACAGCCTCTTGAAAAGAGGGGTAAAGGATAAGAGGGCAGAGGGGGCACCTAAGTAATTTCACAAAGCCAGAAGGGAAGCAGCCAAATGCCCTCTCCTTTGTAAGTTAGTCAAACCCCCATAGGAGGCCTCACTCCATTCATTTTGCTCAACAACTGAGAACACAACCATAAGTCAAGCCAAGCATTCTTATTTCTCATCTCGGCTCTTTTCTTTCCCTCCACCAAGAGCAAAGCTCCAAGGTCAAGCACCACCAACCAATCAAAGAAACACAGAGAGGCAGTGAGGGAGAGAGCCGAAGGCGAGGAGTCCAAGAAGCAAGGGGAGACAGTGGAACGAGGAAGACGATGTAAGAACCGTCAATGATCGCCGGGAACCCCGACCCTCGCCGTCACCTCAGCTCTTTTTCTAGTCTGGCAAAGGCAAGTAGGTCCCATCGCACAAGCACCCCCACAGTCGGCTTAGCTGCGACACACCCTCAGCGGCGAGCCCGTAGGCGCCGTCGTGCACCCTTGGAAAGGAGGACATGCTCCTCGGTGCATGTCCCTCCACCAAGTTCCGTCACGACGACGCCCGTAGGCATTCTCAAGACCGTGTGTAAGCACGATTAGAGTAAGGCAAATTTAGCAGCTAAAACAAAATGTGAGTAGTAAAAGGGGGAGGGAGGAGGATTGTCTTGGTAGTAGGAGTGGTCGGCCGGCAACAAGCCATGGCCGACGAGCTCGAACCCATAAGGGGAGCGGTGCTGGGCCTATGGTCGGTGCTAGGTACCGATGGCTGGTGTCGACGGTGGCCTGGGGGCCGAGGCGGGACACCAGGGGAGCGGTAGGCCGGTGTGTCGCCGGGATCTTGGTTGACGGTGAGCCATGGCCGATGAACCCGTAGAGGAGCGTGTCTCAAGAGGGCCGAACCGAAGAAGGGGTCGTGGGAGCTGACCACAGTCGACACCAAGGGGGAACCCCATGGCAGCGGTGGAGAACCAGTCAGCCTCAGGCCGAATCTAGGGCAAAGAATGAGGAGGAGAGGGTTAGGGAGGTGGCCGACGGCCGTAGAGCGGCCATATCCAACCCTGGCTGGCCAGATCTGAGGATGTTGGCATCGGATTTGAGAGAGAGAGAGAGAGTTGGGGAGTGAGGGAGGAAGAAGCAGGCCTTTCAGCCGAATGAAGAAGAGAGAAACGAGAGAGCTCGGGTGGGAGAAAGAAAAGAAAAAGGAGGAAAGAAAGAGAAGAGAGAAGAAAAGGAATGGAAAAAAGAGAGAAAGAAAAGAAAAGAGGAGAAAAAAAAAGAAAAAAGGGGTTTGGTACCTGCGCGACGGGTCCTTAACCTCGGGCGGTTTAAGCCAGTGTCGAGTCTTACTTGTCGAAACGATGTCATTCATTTAAGCGCATGTACCGATACTCGGTTTTGAGTCGGGTTTTTGCACGTAGGGTCATCGCCACTCGCTTAAACACTAGTTTCGTTATAATGTGTTGAGTCAGATTAACTGTTTGTTCAAGTGGAGGTCCTGAGTCAACACCGTTTGCACATCGCTTCACTCCGCTTGGTTAACATGCAAGTGCATGGTAGAGTGGTAGATAGTAGAGTTTATGAAATATGCGATGTTTACATGATATGATGATGCTTATATGGAATGACAATGTTTACATGACATGATGATATTTATTTAATGATGACAATGGTAATAGAATGGGGTGAGCAGCGATGCCACCCTACCAATGATAATACTAATGAGAATGATAATGACAATGACAATGATAATAGGTATATGCATTCGCATCATGTACACTCATGAAATGAGAACTGGGATCCTCTTGGGTGGATCCCACAAGGCCTACTTTGGTAGGCCTCCATGGGAGTGGAGAGACCCTGTGCCGATATGGGTGGGCCCAAGATTTTGGGTGAACATCGATGGGTGTTCACTCGGCAATATCGGTATATGCAATGAGATAAGCAAATGAACATGTAGAGTAGTGTTGCATTGCACTAAGGTTAAAGCGATGTTGGAACATAACAATGGAAGTATGAACATGATAATGCATGCGGAATATGTTATAGCTGGTAAAAATGCTTACATGATTGGGCAATGTTTATCGTTCTATTGTGTACTTACCGAGTCTTTGGACTCACCCTTACTTTGTTGTTTCTTTTAGGTGGTTATATCCACTAAGAGTGTGTTGGTTAGAGTTTGGTATGAGATGAGGAGTCTCCACTATATAGACCCATATGTAATTTGAGAGAAATGAGGAAGTCTAGGGTTTGTGAGAGCGGTGTTAGGATTTCCTTGTGTTAAAATTTTTATGTGTGTGCGCTCTAGAGTTAGAGCTCTATCCTCCATCAGGGACTGGTTGTAAAACATTCTTCTCCAAGTAAAATGAACATCCAAATTTCGTCCAAGTGAGTTGTGCCATGGCACTTGTGCTTTTGATTGCTTGATTTTTTTGTTTGGATTTCATCTCCTATTGTTCTTTCTTGGTGCCAAGGACATGTAAATTGGTGGAGATATCTTTTGGAGATTAGATCCTATCTATCTAGGCACTTTCTAGGGAGAGTTCTTGTATTTGCTTAGTTTTCCTCAAGAGAGGTGATTTTCGAGTTTTGGTCTTGAGGGTTATTTAGCTTGAGTTCGTGCTGAACTAGCTTACTATTATATGTGAGAAGCCATCTAAGATTATCTAGATCATCAAGAACTCACTAGCAAAAGTAAATCAATGTTTTCCTTTCTTGCCCAATTTTGGTGGAACCTTTCTTGTTTTGGATAAAGGTTACCACTTCGGCATTGATCTTTACGATCCATGATTGGATTAGATTCCTGACATCCTAGGGAGGACGTATGCCAAGTTTCACTGTGTTGGATCAGTGATTTAGGAGTTAGCTTTTTTCTTGGATCATGTGCAGTGTTGTTTTGTGCATCTGCCTTGACGAGCGATTAGACTGCCATGACCCACCCAAGTGGTCAAACCAGCCGATCTCGGTTAGATTGGTGACCAAGTGGTCAAACCGGCCAGACCAGTCAATCGAGCGGTTAGAGTGGCCGAGTAGTCCGACCGTTCCCTGGCCGACGGTCTGACCAGTGTGACACCGTTGTCTCAAGCGATCTTTATGGTCCTTAGCTCTTGTCTTTGATAATCCTGTGAGTTTGGGTTTTTGCTGCATTGAGTTGATATATAATACCATGGGAAAGATTTTTTGTAGAAATCATTCACCCCCTCGGACTTCCCATACCTGATCCTACAAATGCCAATGCCTCCCCCTCTTCCATCTCTGCTCCACTCTCTCAAAACTATTTAATACCCAAAGGGATACCCAAAATCAACATGCAAATGAGTCATTTTGTATATTTAACATTATAAGTAAAACTCTTAGAACCACACCTTGATGTCCTACCATTCTTCAATCACCAATATAAGCTAAGGTTGGCTAAACAAGATCATAATCCATACTTCAAGACAAATTCAACATCCAATACTTGAAGCCAATGGCAATAAGTCATTAAACATACTCTCTATTGGAATGCAAACCCTAAAGTCAACATCCTTCCATTCAATTCTTAAACAATCCAAGCCTAGTCTTAGGAGAACAAAAGTGTAGGAAAGTAAGGTAACAAATAAATATTCTAGCATCACCCTTGGTACTGCTTGTGGAATGTAAGGCAACGAGTAAATAATCTACATCCTTAGTATTGCTAGGGGAATGTAAGGCAACAATTTGCTAGGGGAATGTAAGGCAACAATTATATTACATAATAACATTGCAAACTAACACATAAGCAAGCACCCACATAATACAATAAATCATGATATTAGAAATACACAAGCTATTAGGCACAAAAGATCCCTAGATCTATTACCAAATGAGGAAAAAAGAGAGGGAGATGGTTAGGTCGACCCAACCAACTAGCTTACCATCCACCAAAAGTGTAAGGTTGGAACCCTAAATTAGTAAGTCCAAATACCATGACGCCACCTATCCTCAATCCTCATCCATTGCAATGAATAGACAATAACACATCTTGGTCTCCATACCCTTGCCATTCTCCTATTGCCTCTAGCCCACCATCGTGTCCTACCATAGTTTTATAGCATGCATTAGTATTGCCTCCAATCCTCTCCCACTTCAAAATAACAATTCATTCATGCAATTGAGAAATGTTCTTGTGATAATAACTATGGGTGATCATGGCAATGATATGACGATGACATTGGTGAATGCGATTGCTGCAACTCACCCTTATGTCCTAGTTCTCATGAGTAGGAGTAGGTGGAACCTAGCCAAAATCTCTGCATGGCAAGGTGAGTTCTACTAGTTATCTTTACTATTATAAAAGTGTGAGTTGGTGGTTGGTCCATTCTCCATCCTCTCTTCTTAGCTATCCGATTTGATCTGAACCATTCGTCTCTCTCCTCCTCTCTCTCTTAGGATACAACTGCCCACCCCCTCCACTTTTCCCATCTCCTCGTGCATTCTGGCCGCCCTTCTCTCTCTGTCGCTTGCTCTCCAATGTTTGATGTGTGAAGTTGGCCAGCAGTAAGTTCTGTCTCATTATTTTTATGACTCCGTTGCAACGCACAGGTCTCTAACTAGTAATCATGAAGCTAATCTTAAAATGGCATAATGAAAATTATTAGGGTTTATTTTGTTCACTGCCACAATAAAGCTAGGTAAATCTAATTTTCCAATAGCATTAATTTAGTCTATAATTCATTTGTCATATACATGTTTTCTTCCCAATATTTGTCTAAGTTGTAGTGGACATTTACTTAAAAAAAGGCTAGATGTGGTAACCAACTAGTCTTAGCTATTACATTGAATCTAAATAGCTTAAATCATACTAAAGCCAACAAAACATTCTTTTTTTTTGAAATATCCTTTGAATTTCTATAATTTATACATATATTTTCCGTCTTCCATTAAAATGAACTATCCATATTGATCTACAATATTTAAAACTTGGTGAAAGTGTCATATGTATTAGTTTTCATTCTCTTAATTTAAGGGTAGTTCACATCCGTACCATGGCTGGGTTCTTCTGGCTTGCTGCTTATGGATTTTAGCTTATACTATAGTAACTAGCTTTTAAATAGTGTGTTTTTTCAAGACGGGATCTATAAGTCGATTGTAGTAGATACTGTACCGAATTTATCTATATCAACCAAAATCACACGCATCTCTCTCTCCGTACTCTCCCTTGCGAACAGCCAGAATTAAAAAATTTAAGCCAAAAGTCACAAGTCACAACCCAAAAGAACTCAACATGCATGCTCAGTGGCGGAGTCAGGATTTGGTTACGCCCCGGGCTCAATGGTGAAATGATCTTAGGCTATCTGAGCTAGACCATAAAAATATTACCTAGACTGGCCTGAATTTATCCGGGATGTATACTAGATATTTTTTCACACCCCGAACTGAAATCTACCCTGTCCGAGGTGTGACTCCGACCCACCCTGTGGGCAATTTTGTAATTTCACCTACCCTAGAACAAAGCCCTAGATGGCTACCTGTTTGCCCCCACAAAATCCCCTCCCCGCTGCTCCGCACGACCGCACGGCTCCATCGCCCTTCCTGACTCCCTCCCACCCTCTCCGCTTCCCCTCCCTCGCTCCCGCTCCCGCCGCCCTCTCCGCTTCCCCTCCCTCGCTCCCGCTCCCGCCGCCGCGACGGCTCGCCGGCGCCCTACTACTACCGACCACTCCACCGCCTGCTCTGGTACTACCGCTGGGTTCTCTGCTTAACTTGTTCGAGTTGCTACTAGATTTATCTTGCAATGCAACTATAATTTCAGATCAATTTCTTCTTCCCATCTTGTCAATTTGGCTTAACGAGTATCGATTTTAAGTCTGGGCATGGGCGCGTCGTCCTGTTCAGTGGTAGGAGCAGAAGAGGTAGTCGCCATTGTGTGATTTCTATGTTGGTGCTAATGGAGGTGGTAGAGAGAGAGAGAGAGACACACACACACACATATACATTTACATATAGGGATGGAGGAAGATCATTTTGTGTTCCGTGGTCACAATTGGGACATTTTGAGAGAGTTGGTTAATCTTCAGTTTGGCAAAATGGCTTTCATAAGAGAGAAATGCACTGTGACTATTTCCTGCTACAAGGTTTATGGTCTGGGGATCACCTACTGAGGCTGTTTGTGTGTGCTAAGCGAATTTTTTTTATGCGCATTAGGGCAGTTGGATGGTCAAATGTGTCCCTATTGAATAGGAGTATAGAGTTGAGCTTCTGTCTTATCCTTCTACTATATGTCTCTGTGTTCGATGTTTATCTAGTCTGCAATTGTATTTGTCATCTCCAATTTGCATTCGGTTTGCACAATATTTGCGAACAGCCGTACACTGGTACATGTCATTGCAAATCATGTTGACACACATATGGTAATAGTAACAGATTAACAGTTGAATTGAACTCACTCTGCTTCATCCCTACGTAAGGCCTGGTCCCACCCTTAAAACCTTCTTACCTTGACCTTGTGCTTAGTTTGCTGTACACCTGTGTCTCATGGCATTGATTGAAAGGGTAAGTAGGTTAGGGGCCTCACGACATCACTGCAAATTGATTTCAAAATTTAATGTACTATTCTACAGGTCTGCCACCCAAAATTACCTTTGTGGGAGCAGGCTATGTGCAGGATTGCCATTGGATTCTTGTGTTGGGAAAAGTCCAATTTGGTTATCAGAGGGTATATAGCATATCTTTCCCCAAGCATGTTTGATTTTTCTTTGCGAGGTCCCCAACCCTAGCAAGGTTATTAAGGCGTCGCCTAAGCGGTAAGGCGGTAGAGGGGTGGCAAGGCGTCGCCCCGCCTTGCGTGCGTGCCTAAGGTGGCGGCTAAACCAGAGAGAGAGCGGGCAGCTGGCGGGAAGAAGGCGGCGGAAGAGGCGGGCTAGGTTTACCTCACGTCCTCGTGCCGCCTTCGCCTCCGGGGCGCCGTCGAGCAACCGACGCTGCCGTTCACCCTCCACCTCGCCGGATTTGGCCGCCCACAACATTACAGGTGTGTTCTAGCCTCCGCCTCCCCTCCCCTTCGCCGAGCTTCTCCCTTCGCCGCTTCCCCTACACGGCTACACCAATCTACTCCATCCCCATCCTACTCTTCTCTGCCGGCGGTGGTGGAGGCGAGATCCCGAGGGGAGGCCAGGAGGGACTAGCCGTCTGGCCGTCGTGGGAAGTGGGGAGGGGAGCGGGGGGTCATTTGTGGCCGTGGCTGAGTGTGGGAAGAGGAGGCGCCCTAGATACGACGGTGGGTGGTGGTGGCGGCGGCTGGGAGTGAAGGAGTGAGGGAGGCGGCAGCTGGGAGTGAGAGAGGAGGGAGGAGTGGGTGGCGACGGCTGGGAGTGAGGCGGCGGCTGGGAGTGAGGGAGGAATGAGGGAGGAGCTAGGGTTAGGATGGGCTGTGGTTTTTATATGGGTTGGGTGGAATGATCTGGACCGTTGATTATTTATCCGTTGCGTTTTTATATGCTGCCGCTTCTTTAGCCGTCACTTTGAGCTTTTAAGGCCGCAGCGCATCTTCTGCACCTTGCGCACTGCACGGCCGCCGCCTTGGACTTCGATCTATGCCGCCATGCTTCTATCTATTCCTCTTCGGCTTGATTTGATAGTTTATTCAAAAGCTACACACAACGATGATATTATCAAGACTCGGACTTCGGTTTTTTCTTGTTTTAGTGTTAACCCTTTTTCAAATGCAATGTTATTGCATATGCCTTGCATTTGAGGGGGAGTGTTAAGGGTATTAGAGATAGAATATGAATTGTATTATTTTTTTCCTTATATGCCTCGCTTTTCTTATTTGTATATAGCATATTCCCCTATAATATCTCTTTGTACTCCCTATATATATTTCCCATTGGATATCTTCAATATATATACAATATTCATAACATGGAGGATCAAGAATAATGCTTCGCGCTACCCTGCTGCTGTGAGTGCTGTCATGCTGATGTGGAATTTAATTTTTGGTTAATCTTGTTCATGTGTTTTGCTTTACCAATATTGCCTTCGTAGTGGCATGTCATTGGATGTATCACAAAACATGTTATTTAGAATGACATATCATATATGGTTTCATGTAGTAGGTTTATCTGTAGACTGTAAGCTTCTGTTTCTTAGTCCAATGACTTGCCAGGTTCTGCATTGGTTTGTGGTCATGTACATCAACCTGTAAATTTGCTGTTCATCTGTAAGGAAAGTTTTTTCATTCAAAATTACTGTGTACAAGGATCAAATGAGTTTGACTTGTACATTTGCTGTTCTTCCGTAAGAAAAATTTTGGACTTATTGGCGTATGGACCCTGATGCCATACAGTGAGCATTCCTGATGCCATACAGTCTTTCTTGCTTAATCTTGTCATATCATTTTAGCTCTACCATTAATTGAATAGAATTAGCAATACCGTCTAGTGATTGATGTTAGAAAAGGGCATTTCTTGCATTGTTTTGCCTGTCTACCCTGATCTACATGGTTTGTGATTATTCCTATAGTTTTGCATTATACTATTATTGTTGTGGAACTGCAAATATCTATTTTGAAGGTGCTACTAACGGTATTGTTAGGAGCACATTTTCAGTTAGTAAGAATTATTTTTTTCCTTTCTAAATTTGCAGGGCTTGATGCACTAAAGGGTCATTTGGCATATTGTTGTTTGAGAAAATGATCCAGACGTCTGTATCCGCTTTTTCAAATAGTATCTGATATAAAGCATGATTCTGAGGATACTCATGTCCAATTGATAGCACTTCACGCAAGGGCTGTTGTGGTTTTTTTTTGTCAGACATTATGATGGAGTGCAACAGAGAGGAGGCCCTCAGGGCCAGGGAAATTGCTGTAGAAAAGATGGAAAACAAAGACTTTAATGGTGCCCAGAAGATTCTACTTAAAGCTCAAAAGCTTCTTCCAGAGCTTGAGAATATATCCCAGCTGTTAAATGTCTGCAATGTACATTGTGCAGCAGAGGCAAGGGTGAACGGAGAGATGGACTTCTATCGAATCCTTCAAGTGGATGCAACAGCGGATGATGCTACCATACGAAAGCAATACCGCAAGCTTGCCTTTTCACTTCATCCTGATAAAAATTATTTTTCTGGTGCTGAAGCTGCTTTCAAGTTGGTTGCTGAAGCTCATACAGTATTGTGTGATCGAACAAAGCGATCTCATTATGACCTCAAAAGGCAGAATGCTTCCAGAAAAGTGCCAAAACAAGCTACACAGCCACCAAAGAAGACTGACACAAACAAATGTAGTGTGCCTGGATATGGACTGACATTTTGGACCATATGCCCCCATTGTCAGATACAATATCAGTACTACAACAATATCCGCAACACTCTGGTCTGCTGTCTGAACTGCAGAAAGAATTTTTTTGCATACAATCTAAAGGAACACTCTGTGCCCACTTCAAGTGTATCCAGTAGTTCTCAAGTTCCAGCAAAGATGTTTCCCAATCAACAGCGTGATACCCCCAGTCAACAAGGCCACCCTGTGAAACTTTCTTCTACGGGGGGAAATACAGATGCGAAGCCAAGGATGAATGTGGCCCAGTGTGACGAATACATGAAAAAGAATAGCATCCCAAGCAGTGATGAGAAAGCTAATCAGTCAGAGACAAGAGGGAATGTTCAATTTTCAAAGATGAATCAAGATAAATCTTCTGTACCAACGGCAAATGAGAACATGGGTGGATGTTCAATACAAGATCCTGCTAGTCCAGACATCGTTGACAGACAGAAGTCAGGTACAGAAGATGCATCTTCAGCACCAAATGCTATGAATGTGCCTGGTCCTGTGAAGCTTTCTTCTAGAGGTGTAAACACAGATTCGAAAAACCGCGCTGGTGGTGAGAAGAAAGCTAACCGGTCAGAGATTACAAAGAGGGGGGTTAAAATTCCAATGATGAATCAAAATAACTTTTTTGTCCAAACTGCAAACGTGAATACAGGTGGAAAATTGGTGCCAGATCCTGCTGATCTAAATGTTGTTGACAGAAAGAACTTGGGTAGAGAAGGTGCATCTACAGTGCCAAATGCTGCAGGATCCTCCAGTCCCCGGAGATCAGGTAGGAGAAAGCAAGATGCTGATGGCAGCAGTAGCCTGAACTACAATAACAGAAAGAGGCAAAGGAAGAATGATTTGCCATCTAATGTCGACTTGAGTTGTAAGAAAATATTTGATGATAATGCCACTAATGCTGACAGACAACCAGCTCCACCTCATGTGTCCAGCAAAGTAGACATCCAAGAGAAAGCAAAAACTGCAGACCTAGGTGATCAGGACAATATCAAGGCAGAAGCTACTGCTACTGTTGGTCAGAATAAGCCTTGCTATTCCATGAAACTTTCCTTCCCTGATCCAGATTTCTTCGATTTCGAGAAGTTCAGGGATGTCGATCTGTTTGCAGTTGGTCAGATCTGGGCCCTTTATGATAACCTTGATGGCATGCCAAGATTTTATGCTCGAATAAAACATTTTGATGCCTCCAACTTTAAAGTTCATCTCACTTGGTTGGAGCATTATGCAATGAATGAAGAAGAGGATAAATGGACTGACGAAGAACTGCCTGTTGCCTGTGGAAACTTCTGCTTGGGAAAAACAACAGAGATATCAGAAGACAAGCTCATGTTTTCTCATATTGTTTCATGGACAAAAGGCAAAAGAAGGAACTTCTATGAAGTATATCCTATAAAGGGTGAGGTGTGGTCTCTTTATAAGGGATGGAGCATGCAGTGGAGTTCAGATGCAGATAATCATAGATCCTATGAGTACGAAGTTGTTGAAATCCTGTCAAATCTCTCAGTTGATGCTTGTATCACTGTTGTCCCATTGGTCAGGATTAAGGGCTTTGTCAGTTTATTTGCGGCAGCTAAGGACAGACCAGCAATTGTGATAGCATCAAGTGAGCTACTTCGATTTTCTCACAGTGTCCCCTTTTATAGGACAAATGGAAATGAAAAGGTAGGTGTCCCAGGAGGGTTTCTGGAACTTGACACTGTATGTCTCCCCAGTGACCTGGATGTAGCATTTCCTTCTGTTACTCTTGACTCTTACATGTCTCTCGGCAAGAAAGAGGGCAACACATTTATTGATTTGACCACTAACAGTACAGGCAGTAGAATGGATCCTGGAAATGTGCAAATTGCTCAAAAGGAGAATCACTCTGACGCACATACTTCCCACCCAATGTCTGCAGAAAATCATGAAGATGTTTCTTCTGAACAAAACACATCCTCACATAGAAATGCCCATACTGCCAATGGATTTGGTGATTCCTCTCAGCAGAGCTGCCCCTCCCCCAGTATTTATACATATCCTGATTCTGAACTCAACAACTTCGAAGAAGGCCGCGCATGTGAGAAGTTTGAACGTGGACAAATTTGGGCTTTATACAGCGATCTTGATAAATTTCCCAAGTTCTATGGCTGGATAAGCAAAGTCGAGCTAGAGCCATTCAGGGTGCATTTGACCTGGCTCGAGGCTTGCCCTCAACAGGACCAGGAGAAACGGTGGTCAGAGCAGGATATACCTATCAGCTGTGGTAAATTTAAAATTCGAAACTGGAAAACCAAGTATGACACAAATGATACTTTCTCTCATTTAGTAGATTCCGGACAAATTGGCGTAAAATGGGAGATTGAAATTCTTCCTCAAGTAGGTGAGATTTGGGCCATCTACATGAATTGGGCACCTGATTGGACTCCTGCCAGCGTTGATGCTTGCGAATTTGCCATCGGCGAGATCATTGAGCGCACTGAAGCTAGCACCAAAATGTCTTTTCTGACTCAAGTTAATGGTTACAGAGCGGTGTTCAAGCCTGACAAGCGAAGGGCAGTTCTGGATATACCTACAAGAGATCATTTGAAGTTTTCTCACCGAATACCATCTTTCCGTCTGACTGAAGAAAGAGGTGGCAAGCTCCGTGGCTTCTATGAGCTTGATCCAGCTTCTGTTCCCGATGTTTTCCTGTACAGAGACACCCCATGACTTGCCGGCGGCAAAGGTTCAAAGCGGACTGGAATTAGTTAAACTGAGTTTGATTCTGATTAGAATCATGCCTTGATATACTCTGCCCAATTTTTGTCCTGTGTACATATATGCCAGTCAGCTTTAGTCTATTCAAAACCATGCTAACATTCTAATGCAGAGGCCTCTATCAACTGACAGTAAATTGTCATGTTGCACCGAAAGTGGAACTTCTATTCAAAACCATGCTAACGTTTTGATATACAGGCCTCTGTTACTGGCACCGGTTATTTCATCAGGTTAGCAGTGCCTGTGGAAGGGTTCTACTGTTTACAGTGGGTTGCAATCAGTAATTCTTCTACCCAGCTCTTTCACATTTTTTTGTGTGTTCAATGATTCAAGTCTCAGATAGTATTGTGAAATTGCAAAACCTTACCACTGCACTGTTGTCTACTATGTAGCGGAGCTGTAAGCTGGACATTTCCACTTTGGCCTCCAAAAGTTACGTGACTTCTGTTGGAACTGTTTTTCAACGTTTGTATTCAACATTACGACTTTTTGAGCCGTTACCAGAAAATACCACATTTTTTGGTATTAACTATAATACCGTCAACTTTTATCACGTTTTTTTTTCATCCATAGCACTAAGCTAATACAAGGATAGAAAATTCCAGCCTATGCCGATAAAAAAGTATCGGTCTGAATATTTTTAATTTAAAATTTGAATGTGAATAGATGAATAGCAATTTCAGGAGGTAACTGACTGTCAAATCAGTCAGTAATCGGCCAAATTCAATTTCCAAGTTCAAATTTGATAATTGAAGCCGTCCGATAGACAAAAAAATCAGGCAGTAACTTGCAAAAAGATGAAAAAAAAAAGTTCGTTTTCACCAAATTTCCATTTTACCCTTGCATTTTCTTACTTCCTCACTTCACCGTCACCGACATCTGTAGATTGCCGTCGGCAGCGACGATTGAAGTTGAAGTAGGCGAAGGTTGCATGAAGGTAAAGGGGAGCAGCTGGGAGCCTAGGACGACCTCGTCAATTTATTTTTGCAAAATGTACAATTTTGGCTAGGAATTTTCTGTTGTTATACATCAATAGGAAGTATGAAACCATAGGAATATATAAGTATTTTTATATAACGAATCGGATCCTTGTAGATATATCAAAGTTTGATGTTCGGGAAAGTTTGATCGACAGCATATAAAAGCGGCATTTTTTCCCGATACTTTGTTAGATTGAGGAACCGCTTTGCAAACTAAATTTCTTTTTTGAGGGTTTGCAAACTAAATTCCCCTATTAGCTCCATTTTTAAAAAAACATAACAAAACTACACCTAATTTTATTACAGGAAAAATATAGATCTCTCAAGACGATTTTAAGGATGACACGGCATCCTACACAACACAAATACCTCAAATCCATGGTCTTCCCCCTCCTCACTTTGTACTCTCCTCTCTCTTCCTTCACTCACCAAGCTGACCACCTTCGAGGCACCGGCCTTGTTACAACAACCGTTACTCAGGGTGGCCACAAGGTAACACCAATTGGAGGGGAGGTGTAGTAGGGATGGCCCCTACCTGAATCTACCCGGTTTGTTTGGAGGTTACAGGACCTAGGAAGATATGTGTAATGACATATATGTTTCTCCAGGGGGTGCATGATTGTAAGGGCAGTATTATAATTATGCTTTATGGATGTGTATATATATGTGTACTAGACATGGAGAAGGGGTAAGCATAGTTCATCTATCACAACCACTCCACCACTCTCCTAATTTATTGTTTGGCCCATAGCCACAACAGTTAGCGCCGTCCGTGGGGACGACAGAGAGTAAGATATGGACTTTGAGAGGTGATGGCGCCCAAGAAAGCATCGTCGGCAGCAAAAAGAAAGCGGAGCACGACGACGGCGGTCACGAATGCCAGGGCCTCATGTGGTAAGCCATCTGCACCAACCCTTGGGGCCAGCGTTGAGGGCGACGTCGGTGTGGCGAACACCGGTGTTGACATCTGCGTGGGTACGATCAACCACCACGAGGATCGCCCCGGTGTGGTGGGTGGCCCCATTGATAGTGCGACGGTCGACCCTATCAGCAGCATCTGTGTCAGCGGGATCATCGGCGCCGACACCCGTGCTGGCATGCCCAATAATCCTGGACCCGGCACAAGGGTGACAGGTGGTCCTGACACTTGCATCGGGCTTGTCGCCGACCATGGAGCCAATCGCATCGATGCACCGAACAACTCCAGCGAGCAGGCCATTATCGCCAGCAACCTCGCCGCGCAAGCCTCCGCTCAAGCAGGTGCGGCCGCTCCGACGATAGAGAGCACTCTGATGGTGGCCTTCGGAACATTGTAGCGCGAGCTAGCAGACCTCTGAGGGGCCATGCAGGAGATGCAAGAGGCTCGAAATCAGCAAACGCCGTCGGCAGCGGTGGTGGAGGTCACACTCGACCGAGCGAACAGCCGCGATGCCCCGTCTCTGGTCTCCCCTCGAGTTAATTGCAATTTGGTGCATTGTACCAGTCAAAATGGTGCTCCCTCCCCACCGTCGGCCAATAGCACCTCCACCGCAGCCATCTTGCCTCCGCTCTGCCACGATCCAATTCTTCCCTCCTGGAGCTTTGCCACGGCACCCCAGAGCTACTCTAATCAACAGTTGAACCTCCCATCTGCCCTAGCTCGTCGGCCTTAGTAGTCTTCTCGTGCCATCACCAGCCCGGCTTAGCCTTCCTCTGGATCCGTTGACCGCTAAGGTGAGTTGCTCATGCCTTCCACGTGCTTGTACTCCCCTTCGTTCTCTTCACCTTCCCCTCTAGCACCGCCGTCCCATCCACCCTCCTTGTGCTAGCCGCCCCCACCATCGCCAGCCCCTCTTGCGCCACTTCGACCGCAGCGTAGCCCTCTCGTGACCCTTGCCGGCACCGCTGCCACCCCAGGCTACGCGCCGCCCCTGTTTTCCCCTCTAGCCGAACCACCCCCTTCTGTTCCCTTCTTGCTTGGCCCCCTCTCTTTGTTTGGCAAGTGTGCCCGGCTAATTGTATGCCTAAGATCTTGCATGCATGTCTCAATATCCTTTGGTATATGACTAATTTGTAAATTCATGTTGCAGAAATATTCAAAGAAGCAATATAACAAAATATGGTTTGTAAATAAAATGGGAATAAGAATTTAACTAGGGAATTATAGCGAAATTTCATGCAAATTAAATTGAAAGCTTAAACCTTGGTTATTTGCATGCCAATAAAGATTTATAAATTAATCCCTTTTAAGATTAATAAAGCAAGATTATGCCATGAATTATTTCCCCATTTAGAAGCAATTCTTTTAAAATACCAGTAATCATCATAACTTCAATAAAAAAATATCACAACTAAAAGGTTTAATTATAAAGCTTAAAAAAGATTTATGCATAATTAATCTTGCTTAAGTTCATGTCAACTAAGAAAATGGCAAGTTAACTACAATAGAGATAATTAATTGCTCAATATCATGAAATCAAATTGAAGCTTTCTAAAATAACTTTGATGCTCTCAAATTACTCCAAAGACTTGAATGCTAACCGCAATTAAAACGCAAGTGATCCAAATTATAACTATTATACCTTCATCTCTAGATCTGAATTTACCAATGCAATTAAAGATAATTGATATAACTAGATTTTTCCACACAAAATATTAATCATGAATTGCTCATCTCTAAAATCATGAGACCTCTCTTTTAAATAGTCCTTAAAATAATTGTTGGTAAAGTCTCCAATATTTACCTGTAAAATGCCGAGATCTAAATTAAATATTTTCCTTGTTTAGGATTAAGAAATTCTTAAACCTAATAAGGGGGGGTCATTAATCTGTATCTTGAATCCAATCTCTAATGAGATGACTCTAAAATGATTTGCAAGCCACAAAAATTTATCCTCAATCCTAATCTTGCAAAAAGGTGCATAAAATAACATTTCTTGTGTAAATAGCATCCTTAATTAAATAATCTTGCAAATATGCAATCTTGCCTAATTAGTAATCATCCAATCATGATCTCAGAATTTAAATTCACCAATAACGATTAAGAATAATTATTAATGCAATATGCGGCTTTATTGATAAAATCTTGTTAACTCATAACTCATCCTTCTGTTAAAACTCGGATCGTTGATCATTAATAAACAAACTTGTTAATCGGCAAAATAATCAACCTTGCTCATGATAATGATTGAATTAAAATGGCCAACCCCATACTCTAATTATTGAAGTAATGGTTTAATTCTATGGCAGACTAGTTTTAGATAATATGGCATCTTGAATTATCAGGTTAAATCAACCAATCCACATTATAAACATCACATGTGAAACTCATATCCTAAGTCACCAAGCTTTATCACTTAGCAAATAATATCCAATACTCCAGATAATCTTTTCCATCTATCTGTACGTCCTGCCTGACTTATGGAACTTCCTTAATAAATATAAATTAAACAAAGAAGATATTAATTAAAAGTTTGAGCCTTGGTATCTTGTAACCGACTATGTCTAGCCACGTTCCAATCTAAAGCAAAGTATTCTCACAAAATATTCATTTAACTTCAATCCTTCTTTTATACCCTTCCCAACAAAGTACGTTGTCACTTCGCTTCATTCAAATATGGTCGACTCCGTCTCTTCCCCACAACTCGCTATATCTTCTCTCTATCCTCAATCATAGCAAAATATAAATAAGCTCAATTAAATCTAATTGAACTTTTGAAGTTATTTGGATTTATTTGGTCTTTCGATCGTTTGCCGCGTATTAGAATCTAAAGTCTCGAAGAAGCGATAAGTTCGAGCGGGATCAAGATTCGGGTAATAGATGAAGACCAAAGATTCAAAATCACTGACTGAGAAGGCTTTGAAAAGGATTAAGGCCATTGTAAAAGAGCAAGGTAACTGTAAGACCATGTGGCTAGGTCTAGGATGTTTATGATGATGAATAATTGACAACATTGCTTAATATTGTTATTCGAGGCGTGTACGTGTGTGTGTGGACTAATATCGGTCAAGTTGGTGAGAACTTGTGCCGGGAAAAATATTCTTTGGTTTTGCATGTGCAGGTTGGCCGTGGAGACGGTCATGGTCGGTGACGAGGAAGACTGGGACTAGGAGGGGGAAATCTGAGGTCCGGGCGGTCGAGGATGTCACGAGGTGGTCGGGCTCACGCTGGAGCACATGGAGATCAAAGGTGGATGGTGCGTGGAGAAGATACAGGAGGTGTGGTCCTGGAGGCTTCGACACGTGATGAGTCGAAAAGTCGGAGGTGTAAAAACCCGTGTTAGGAAGGGTTTCGGATCCCTTAAATAGTAGTGGGCCAAAAGTTTGGTTGAGTTAAAAAGGTCCAGGTCAAATTAGATGAGTGGTTTTAGGGTTTTTAGTAAATTGAAAAGAGGAGATGAGTTCGCATTAGAGGTAGCGGCGGTATGGAATCGGATTAGAAGTCGGACGTGGTTTTTGGAAAAGGAAGCGGAGCAAGGCTTTTGGAAACGGAAACGGAGCGTGGTGGCCATATATAAAGGGATCAGGGAGATCATGGGCTAATTGAAGAAGTGGTTAGTTTTTGCTGAGACTTGAAGTTAATAAAGAGAGGATCTCGGCTTTGGAATTCCATGCGTGAGCCTTTATTGGTTTTTTTGTGTTGATCTCATGGCTACATGAGTCTTGTTGATTACACGAGCGGCAGTGGAGTTCTGCGCTGACGAGTTTGTGCGGCGGCCGACTTGCGTTGAAGTTGTGAGCGGCGGCTGTGCGTATCGAGAACTAAAAAGGAGTCGCTGGCGGCTGCATTCAGGATCATTAGCCGTGAGGTGAGATAGTTGATTAGCTGAGGCTAATTAAGAATTTTGCATTACGTTTACTTGACTGTATGCATGCACGTTCTTTGAGATCGAGTGTTGGCTTGAGGTGAAAAGGTGTGTGCAACTTTGATCAGAAAAAGCAAGCCACATGCATAGGTCACGTGATCTTTTCTAGGCTATGAATTTTTGCCATGCATGGATCTTTGATGTTGTGTTGCATGGAAAGCTAGCGTACAGAGACGCTTCTCTTGTGTTCCACGCGTACATCTATTCTTCGGTTTTTTTCCTTGTCCAGAGAGCAGCAGCACACGAAAAGAAAAATACTAGTGAGTTTCTCGGTAACTAAACTAGGTAAGCTTATTTTAATTTTTGGTACTGTTATTTTGGTTTCGTTTGTTCTTGCTATTTTCGCAGGCTAAACGATCAGAAGACAAAAGGTTTAAGAAAAAATTTCCTCTGTGTGTCGCAATCATTCACCCCCCTCTGATTGCCATCGTCGATCCTACAAGTGGTATCAGAGCGGGTTGCTATGGCGTCAGAGAGGTATGTGAATCGTCCCCCCATGCTAGATGGTACTGATTTTGCTTTTTGGAAGTGTCGGATGCAAGCTTATATTGAGGCTCAAGGTAGTGATGTTTGGAATAAAGTTTCTACACCATATGAGGTTCCTGCTACTGTTACTAATTTAAATAAAGCAGATGTTGATTTAAATGCTCAAGCTCATAACTTGCTATTTCAAGGAATTTCTCGCAAAGAATTTGATCGTGTAGCTCATATTAATTCTGCTCATTTAATTTGGAAAACTCTTTGCGATTATCATGAAGGAACCAATGGTGAAAACTAGCATTCGGTGGAGGTAACCATGCATTGTAAAAGGTATGTAACCTGTGCTACTATTACTACTGCATTCTTACAAACAACTTTATAAAATCTATTTTAGTTAAAATTGCTAAGTCGCAGGAATTTTCCTATTTATTGTAACTTTCGAGATGATACTTTTAGCAAATAAAAGAATCTCAAACCTCCCTTGACAGCTTTACATCTATTTTTATTGTATCATGTGTGGTGGTTTGCTAAGTACCATCGTACTCACTCTTGCTTAATTACCATTACTTAGTCATAAGAAGGATAAAATCAAGCCCTACGGCGCTTCGAAAGGATTGACAGAGCTGAAAGATGACGAGGCCAAGAACTAGGTCACGAACCCCAGTTTGATACATGTGGGAAAGTCTTGAGGGTCCTATCCGTGTGAAGTTTCCGCTGCTGCATTTTATTGATTTTGGCCTGATCGGCCTATGAGTAAGTTATTATTGCATTATCTACGTTTTCACATGATATATTTTTAGTATACAGTAATGTATTTGTGAGCATTGTCTACTGATCCAGAGAATAGTGCGATGGAATCACAGAGGATCTAGGTTTGCTAAACCCGGGGTCCGACAATTTGAGCTTAAATTCGATTTAAGAACGGCTGTGATCTGATAGAGCAATGAGCTTTCTGTATTGAAAATTAATTTAGTCCCCAATACCTCCAATCAGGCGCCCAGGTACAAATATCAGTTGTAAATTAAATGGCATCTCCATAAGTGTTGCGGCATGTGCTGTTCTCAGTTCAGGCTTTGCAGCTGACGACGGAACAAATTTTGAAGCATCATGCTATCAGTCCACCAGTGGCAAGAACGGATATGAGCACTAAAGAACCATTTGAATTTGTAACAAAGAAGCCTAAAATGAATCAGCGGCTCTCTTAATTGAACAACATAACGCTGACATTGTGCAGCAGGATGCTGAATGTCACTCAAACCATCGTGACAAATAAATCCAATCTCAAAGTTTTAAAAGTTTATGTTAGAAATAATCTTGACTTAGAGTTCAAGACGTAGTAGAGTCCGTCTCCACATGTAACTCGTGTCCAACTTGAAGTTCGAATACATATATTAATAGGATATTATTAGCCTATATATTGAGGAGGTTTGTAGCTAGTTTTGTAAGAAAAGTAAGAAAAAGAGGAGCAAATAAGAGAATAGAGACATTCATAAATTCTCATATGTTCTTTCCATTTATTTGTGATGTGTACGTTTTCTTCTGAAATAAAGTTAACAGATTACGTACTCTAAAATGATATCTATTTGAGAACAGAGAGAGTACCATATTTTATATGAGCAGCCTGCCTTCATTCGGTAAAGGAAAGTTCTGTTTTGTTTTTCTTCATCGTTTTTCATTGGCGTGCAAATGGTTTGTATAACTATTTTGTGCGGCTCTCCTAGTTTCCATCTAGATATACTACTTTTGATTGATATAAATAACGCAACTTTGGCATCAAAGAACGATCCAGAGATGATTGAGCTTTGCTGAACTGAAATTTCGGTCCTCTAATCATGTGCCTGTTTACAATTATCAATGCTAAACTAGATTGCAACTCACTGATCATACAGAGCCTAGTGTGTGTGTGTAGTTATGGATTATATTTCCTCAGAGACTGAAAATTGTCGATTTATTCCTTAAAAAAATGTTGATGTAAGATAATATCAGTTTACCAGTGCAAGAACAAATCTGAAAGCTTACCAAACCTTGATTTGATTCAACTCTTGTAACAGAGAATAAGGAACAAGTGGTTCCCTTTGAACAGTGTAACACTAATATTATATATTCAGCACGATGCTGGATATTATTCTTTGAAGGGTAAACAAATGAAACTAACCTAAAACACCAGAGAATATCCAATCTAAACCGAGAACTTGATCTTGACAGGGAAAGACACCGAGGAGTCGCCGTTCTCGATCAGCACCGTGCTGACGCCGGACGGCACGACGGTGTAGGCCGTCTTCTCGACGATGCCAAATGCCTTGCACACGTTCAGCGTGAAGCGCACGTTAGCGGTGCTCCACGCCTGCACAAACACCCTCTGGAAGGCGACCACCTGCTTGATCGGCGCGTTGGCCACCTCCGACGGCGGCACGGTGTACACCAGGACGGCATGGCTGCCGTCCGTGTCGCCGCTGTTGATCACGCTTATATTGAAGCTGATGGTCTCGGTGCAAGAGTGTCCGTCGACGTTGATCGCCGGGCAGGCCGGGGCGGACACGCCGTCCTTGTAGCTGAGCTGCTTGCAGTGCTGGCCGGCGGCGGCGAGGGTGACTGTGGTGCCGTTGGTGAAGGTCTCGTAGAGGAACTTGGTGTAGCTGAGGCCGTAGCCGAACGGGTAGAGCACCTCCGGGCCGTCGTAGAACTTGTACGTCCTGCCGGGGTAGCCGAGCTTCGGCACCGGGCGCAGCTCCATGGACGTCATGGGGATCTGGTGGATGTACTTGTTCTTGAACCATGTCAATGGCAGCTTCCCCCCTGTTCAATTAAAGCAGAATCTGATTTGTCAAAGAATTCGCATTGGAGATAAGAAATAGAAATATTACACTTGAGGTGATCTTGCATTTACCTGGATTGTATCTACCGAAGATGACATCGGCAATGGCATTGCCTCCTTCACCACCGGGGTACCCAGCCCACAGGATGGCGCCGATCTTCGGGTTGTTCTGCGCAAAGGAGATGTCAACACCTCCTCCAGACAAGATGACCAGGACAATCGGGTTTGGTGAGGCCGCTGCGACACGGATGATCTCCTCTGTTTGGTTCTTGGGCAGGAGAAGATCCTCCCTGTCGTTGCCCTCCCTCTCAATGTGCAGGTTTATGCCACCAAAGTAGATGGTCATATTGGCCTGCTGCACAATCTTCACATCCTTGCTTATGCCTTCGCGCGGTGTGACATACCGGCATGGTGGTCCTGCATTTCAATGTTCAGTGATATCAGCAAAATTTTTCAGTAATTCAAGTTGGTCAGTGAAGCGTAGTTGCAGTAATTTTTGTCGGGTATTGACCTGTGTAGTCTCCATCCATGACCTTTTCAGGCGCCTCGACGTGCGGGCCGCGCACAGAGACGGCGCCAAGCTTCTTGGCGTCCAGGGGGAGCAGGTCGTTTTCGTTCTTGAGGAGCACCATCCCCTGCCTCGCGCCGTCGACGGCAAGGGCCTTGTGCTCGTCGCTGCAGATGTCCTTCTCGTCGAGGGACGCGTACTGCGCGATGTCGTCGAAGAAGCCGAGCCTCATGAGCGTCATGTACTGGTTCTTGAGCGCGTTGTCGATGTCGGACTCGCGCATCTTGCCCTCGTTCACGGCGGCCATGCCGTAGGTGGTGAGGAAGTCCATGACCGGCTTGCCGTCCTGCACGATCCAGCTCTCGCCGCAGTCGAGGTCGAGCCCGGCCTTGAGCACTGCGGCGCTGGCCTCGACGGCGGTGTACCCGAGCCAGGTGGCGTTGTCGGTCATGACGCGGACAGCGTCGCAATCGGAGACGATGTACCCGTGGAGCTGCCAGTCGCCGCGGATGGTCTGGGAGAGGAGTCGGGCGTCGGCGCAGGCGGGGATGCCGTTGACGCGGTTGTAGGAGCACATGACGCTGCTGACGTCGCCATCGCGGACGCACATCTCGAAGGGGCGTTGGAAGGTTTCGACCATGTCACGCTCCTCGACGCGCGCGTCGAACTTGAAGCGGGTGTGGCCGTACCAGTCGTCGAGGTCGTAGGCGGCGTAGTGCTTGCAGCACGCCGACGTCTTGATCGGCCGGGAGAAGGGGTCGGCCGCCGTCTCGTGGCCGGGGATGTCCTGCATGCCGCGGACGAAGTTGACGGCGTAGCGGCCGACGACGAAGGGGTCCTCGCCGGGCGTCTCGAGGGCGCGCCCCCACCGCGGGTCGCGCACCACGTTGATGTTGGGGCTCCAGTACGTCAGCCCGCCCTTGCCAAGGTTGTACATCGCGCGAGCCTCCGTTGAGATCGCCTGCATTAATCCATCCGTAAATTAATTAACAGTTTTGTTATTGCAACTAAAATTTTTTTATCTCTCGGTCATCTGAAACTGCACTCTTAATCAACTGAAGTTACAGCCCCTCTCCAAAAAAAATCACCTGCAACTTCAAGTAATTCAGAGTGCAACTGAATTTTCATTCTCAATCACCTGAAATTACAGCTCCCTATTCAAAAAATCACCTGCAACTTCAGGTGATTGAGAGTATAATTTCAGGTGACTGAGAGATAAAAAAAATTCAGTCGCCTGTGCAATAGTCACAGACGACTGAAACTTTTATTGAGTCTGCAAAAGATATTTAATAATTCTGACATGGCATGAACATAATGCTTACACGACGTGGACAGAATGCTGACACGACATGAACACATGCATGATTCGTGTGGGGAAATTGATTGAGGTCATGTTTTGCAATGCTATATATGTGTTGGACACGCAACAAACTGTGCATGCATGGCGAATATGTGTACCTGTCCGATGGATTTCCAGAGCGTCTCGTTGAAGCTGGCGGCGCTGTTGATGACGTTTGCGAAGACGGTGCCGTTGTAGACGACGGCGCGGCCGGAGTGCAGGGAGGCGGGCTTGGCGGGGTCGTCGAACTTGGTGGCGGGGCCGGTGCTGGAGAGGCCGTGCAGCGCCTCGGACCACCACTTGTAGGGCGGCAGGCCGACGCGGGGCGCGCCGGCGGCCCAGTCGCCGAGGCTGGCGACCTTCTCGTCCACCGTCATCCAGCCGATGAGGTCGCGCACCCGGTCGGCGTACGGCAGCGACGCGTTGCAGTACGGGAACTGGGACATGTCAAGCCCGAGCCCCGCGAACCGCGCCGCGTCGCACACCTTGGTGTACACCTTGCCGCCGCTGCCGCTGCCGGTTGCGTTCGCGGCCGCGCCACCACTGGCATCGGCGGGGACGGCTCGTGAGGAGGTGAGGGGGATGGTGCCGCAGATGAGGGTGGCTAGGATTAGGAGAAGATGCAGATGGGATCGGGAGGAGGAGGACGCCATTGTTGTGGTGTTGGCGTTGTACGTGAGTCGATGAACAGCATGCATGCAAGTAAGGTGGTATATATAGTGTGTGTGTGTGTGAGAGAGAGAGAGAGTGGATAGGCGCGATCGATCGCAACAGAGTTTTGAAATTTGGAGGTCTCTGCTTGGCTTCGGGTAGGATTACACGGCAACAAACTAACGGATGCTTGCCGGACGTGGGTTAGCCTGACGTGTCGTGCGTGGATAATTAACGGGGATTAATCAACTAATTAAATTTAGAGAAAACGATTATCTTGGATATTTTGACGTGTGGATCAAAACAAAGCATGCGTGCATGCATGCATGCAGAGAGCGTAGGCCGTTGGATTGAAACCAGACGCTCGGATCATCTAACTGTGAGAAGGTATATCTTTGAATGACGTGCGTGCGGTGCACGTTTATCTTTCCTATTATACTAAGTGCCCGTGATCTTAAATAATTGATGACGTAAATTCTAAACTCTTAAACAAACTAATATAAGTTTTCCTAAATCTATTTGTTTATATAAAACTTCCTCTACATCTATAAAGTGATTATGCATGAGATTCGAAATTTTTACTATGAATCCATTGTGAATAAATAGTTAAAGCTTAAATTTTTAAATAGCATAAAAATTTATGTTACAAGCAAGACAAGTCATACCATGAATCACATGCGTACACATATGCATAGGTAATCCTATCCTTCGTAGAAGATCCTCCAAGACAAATGAATATATACACACGAAGAACACATAATATTGTGAAGGGTAGATGGTGAGGTCACAAACACTACCAAATAGAACTTTCAAAGGAAAATATTTTAATCTCAAGTTTTCATCCCAAAAAGATAGCATGGCAACAAAACAAAAGGTGCCATTTTATATCTCCAGTTTTGCTCTTTATTTCAGTGGTCGGTTGCTAAAATTTGAAATTCAAGGAAGGTCCATGATATATTTTCACAAGATGGAAGGAAGCATGAATTTACCTAACAAAGGTAACATAATAACCAGCAAATAGCCTCTTGCCACTCATGAAAAGGCTCCAACCAGTAGTAAGTAAATGCCTTTTCGATTGGCAAGGTGATTGTATCATCATTTATCAACTTATATTTTCTTTGCATAGTGGCATCATAGTTCCTTGCCTTACCAATAAAATCCTACCAAGTCTTATTTGGCACATTAGAGGTACCAACAGTTTCAGTCTCAATCAACCAAGACAAACAGACAATCAAAATCATCAATATATTGTAAACATGAATGTAAATCCATAAGCACCCTTTCCAGAGTTAATTAATATAGGTGCCAACTTTGGTCTGCATTAAGGAGGAGGTATGTCGGATACACAATAGAACATTTTAATAGAAAACAAGCTGTGCTTTCGCATTTAGGAGTGTCTTGAAATCCCGATAAATGACTAGCTTCTCAGTTTCATGCAGGAAGGCAAGTCCTTTTGCAACACCAAGTACAATTTTCATTCTAGTAGACCATGGCAGTGGCACCAATTACCCCTGCATAAGTAAATAACATTACTTAAACAAATCAACAAAATTTGGTGTCTGGTCTCAAATGAACAAATATAAACATAATTGACCATATGGTCACAAATTATCAAGAACGTCGCTTGATGCAATACAGAAGTAATGTATATCATACAACTACTCAATATGACAACTTTGCAAATATGTGATTTTGGAAATGTAACGAAAAACTCAACACACAGAAGTTTGAACTAACTAATGATAGCACTAATAACAGGATATGCTATAAGATGGTATCACTTGAGCATTGCACTTCCCAGGTGCCAGATGGCATACATGTTGGACACCCCGTCTTATTCTCCTACCTCATGAAAAATGGCAACAACTCCTATCAAAAACAAAAAATGCCAACAATAGGCTACAATTCTAGGTGAGTCAAATTTGGTTCCAAGTAGGTTTGTAACTCATGTAATCAAATGATAAAATGGTACATTATGTCAATGAAGCCAAATGGCATGATAATCAATAACATCACAAACAAAGATAAACTCTGACAAAACAAGCAACAATTTTTCAAGAACATGCTTAGTCTTACTTGAAAACAGATGTGACTCCATGCTTCCCAGGGGCATGACCTCATATACAAGAACCCTGTGATCATCTTGGCAACAATATTTGACCAATTTCACTAAATTTGGGTGAGAGAGCTGTCCAAGAAATATGACCTCAGCCTGCAGACATGGAAACAAACAACTTTATATCTGACAACAATTAAAAAAATCATGCAAAAGAAAACAAGACAATAACTGAACACAAGCATGCTTTTATCAACATATTATTCAGAAAGGCTAATCACCATCCATTCCCGATGGCCTTGTTAGCTATTGTCTCCATCATGAACCTTGACTGCAACTCATAGGGGTTCTTCTATTGCTAACCCTTCACGAAGGTCCTTGGTGATGTTAGAGATATATGTATAGTTGTTATTCCCCATTGTTATGAGGGGTTCTTTGCATATTTACCACCTGTACTTTGTGTATATATACCGGCCCATTGGCCTCATATGAATACAAGCGCTATTCATAACATGGTATCAGAGCCAAAACTAGGGTTTTGGCTTACCTAGGGTTCCGCGCGCCGTTGACTCCGCTCGAGCCCGGCCGCTCGAGCCCGCCGCCGTCGGCTCCGCCGACTCCCCCGCGTCGTCGCCGCCGCCGACTCCCTCGCCCGGCCTCGCCGCCTCCGCCTCCCGCCCGGCGCCCGTCCGCCCGGCCTCGGTGCCTCCGCCTTCCGCCCGGCCTTGGCTCCTCCGCCTCCTGCGCCGACTCTGGTGCCGCCGTCGCGCCGCCGCCGCCTCGTGCGTGCCGTCACGGGCTGCCGCCGCGGGCCGTCGCGCGTCGTTCCGCATCCGCTCGAGGGTCGCCGTCGCGGGCTGTCGCCGCGGGCCTGCTCGAGGGCCGCCGTGGGCCGCCGCCGGGGGTCGCCGCTCGAGACCCCGCCCGAGGCTGCAGACCGCCGTCGCGGGCTCCCGCTTGAAGACCTCGCCATCGGCGACCCTGCCGTCGCCGACCCCGCCGACCGCTCCGCCGTCGCCGCTACCCCGCCGACCGCCCCGCCGTCGCCGCCTCCTCTTTTGCTTCGGTCAGGTTGGAGAGTTGTGACTGAATCGGTCACAACTAGCTACTTGTAATCCGACCGGTCAAAAAAAAAGAGAAAAAAAACAAAAAAACGTTGTTCTAACCGCCGCGCCGTCCAGCGCCGCCTGTTAGACTTCGTTGCCTTGGTCGCTGCGCCGTCCAGCGCTGCCTACCAATGGGCACCGTTTCCCTCCCTCGCTGCCCGGTGCTCTTTGATGGTGTTAATTACACCGACTTCGTGTCTCACATGCGCATTCACATGCGTGGTCTTCGTCTCTGGGGCGTCCTCTCTGGCGATGTCACCTACCCGCCTTGCCCTATTCCTCCGACGAAGCCTACGCTTGTTGCATTGCCCCCGACAGCTGATAAGGCTGCTGCTGATGATGAAGCTGCCTCTGCCTACCAGGAGGCTCTGGATTCCTACAAGGATTGTCTGACCGTCTACACTCAGTGGTACGATGACGACGCTCGGGCTGCTGCTGTCTTCATCGCCAGTGTCCAGCCTCAGTTTTCTTCTGAGGTTGTGGGACTCCCTTCGGCTTTCCAGATGTGGACTCATCTTCGTCAGCGCTACGAGCCCTCTGGTGATGCCCTGTACCTGTCCGTGGTCCACCAGGAGCACTCTCTTCAGCAGGGTGATGCTACTGTTGACGCTTTTTACGCCCAGAGTTCTGCTGTCTGGCGTCAGTTGGACTCACTTCGCACTGCTGGCTGTCGTACCTGTCCGTGCTGCCTGGATGTACGTGCTGACCTGGAGTTTCAGCGGGTTTACGAGTTCCTTACTCGCCTTCGTCCTGAGTTCGAGCAAAGGCGTGCCCAGCTCCTTGCACGCCACCCTCGTGTCACTCTCCTGGAGGCTCTTACCGAGATACGCGCAGAGGAGACTCGTTTGAGTGGTGCTGGTCTGATGCCACTCCCCTCTGTGCTCGCCGCTCGTCCGCCTGCTACACTGCCTCCTCCAGCGGCTACCACAGGTGGTGGTGGCCGTCCTCCGTCTGGAGGTGGTCGTCCTCACTGTTCCTACTGCGACAAGGATGGCCACACTGAGTCCCAGTGCTACAAGAAGAAGCGGCATCTTTCACGCCGTTCTTCTACTGGCACTAGTGCTTCTACGACGACGTCTACCTCGACTTCTTCAGCAGCTTCTCTCACCGAGCAGGAGATAGCCAGACTTCGACGCCTACTTGCCGCTTCAGGTTCTCCCTCGACAGGTTCTGCATGTTCTGCTACTGACTCTTCGGGCATTGAGAGACCACCTCCTACACAGTCAGGTACCTCCCCGTGGATTCTTAATTCTGGAGCATCTTTTCACATGACTCCTGATCCTTCCACTCTGTCTTCTATTACACCTCTTGATTCTCCTGTCAGTGTTCTTACTGCTGATGGTACATCTCTTTCTGTCTCTGGTCGAGGATCTCTTAGCAACTCATCTTTTCATGTTCCTTCTGTTGCTCATGTTCCTCGCCTTACCTTGCAGCTTCTTTCTGCTGGGCAGATTACTGACCTTGGTTATCGGGTCATTCTCGACTCTGACTCTTGTTGTGTTCAGGACTGCCACACGGGAGCTCTAGTTGGTTCTGGCCCTCGGCGCCGTGACTCCCAGCGTCTCTGGGAGCTTGACTGGCTTCACCTTCCTTCCGCTGCCACCATCGCCGCCAGTCTCTCCGCTTCTGCCACTTCATCTACCGGCTCTTTCCAGCAGTGGCATCACCGTCTTGGCCATCTGTGTGGATCCCGTCTGTCGTCCTTAGTTCGTCGTGGTCTTCTGGGGTCTGTCTCAGGAGACGTGTCTTTAGATTGTCAGGGCTGTAAGTTAGGTAAACAGATCCAGCTTCCTTATCCTCATAGTGAGTCTGTGTCTCAGCGTCCTTTTGATCTTGTTCATTCAGATGTTTGGGGTCTGGCTCCCTTCGTTTCGAAAGGGGGTCATCGTTATTATATCATATTTATAGATGATTTCTCTCGCCACACTTAGATATATTTCATGTCTTCTCGTAGTGAGGCCTTGTCTATCTATAAACAATTTGCCACTATGATTCACACACAGTTCTCCACTCCTATTCGTGTCTTTCGTGCTGATTCTGCTGGCGAGTACCTCTCTCGTTACCTGCGCAGCTTCCTTGCTGAGCAGGGCACTCTCGCTCAGTTCTCTTGTCCTGGTGCTCATGCTCAGAATGGTGTCGCTGAGCGCAAGCATCGTCACCTCCTTGAGACGGCTCGTGCTCTGATGATCGCCGCCTCTATTCCACCTCACTTTTGGGCCGAGGCTGTTTCCACTGCCACCTATCTCGTCAACATCCAGCCTTCTTCTGCTCTTCAGGGAGCGATCCCTGTTGAGCGTCTCTGTGGTCTTCTTCCTGACTACTCTACCCTTCATCTGTTTGGCTGCGTTTGCTACGTTCTCCTCGCCCCTCGAGAATGCACCAAACTGACCGCTCAGTCTGTTGAGTGTGTCTTTCTGGGATACAGTGCCGAGCACAAGGGCTATCGGTGCTGGGATCCTGTTGGTCGTCGGATATGGGTTTCTCGGGATGTGACTTTCGACGAGTCTCGTCCATTCTACCCACGTCCTGCCTCTCCTTCGGCTTCCTCTGTGGAGTCTCTGTCTTTCTTGACCTTTCCAGATACACCTATATCTGTTTTGCCCTCGTCCACCTGTCCCACTGAGTCTCCACATATTCCCCCTGTGGCCTCTCCGCCGTTGTCACCGCCTGTGTCGTCTTCTACGACTCCGCAGGCTCCTCCCACTACAGTACCTTCTCCCCTTATCTTCTACACTCGTCGACCTCGTATTGAGGATCTTCCAGATGAGCCATCTTCTCCTGCTGTTCCATCTTCTTCTGATGCTCCATCTTCCCCTGATGGGTCATCTTCTCCTCGCTACGCTCTCCGCGATCGCCAGTCGATTCGGCCTCCTGCCCGTTTTGCTTTTGCTGGCGCAGCTACTCGTGAGCCTGTCTCCTACCGGGATGCTGTTACTCACCCTGAGTGGCAGCTTGCCATGGCCGAGGAGATTGCTGCCCTCGAGCGTACTGGTACTTGGGATCTTGTTCCTTTTCCATCTCATTCTCATCCCATCACATGTAAGTGGGTCTATAAGATTAAGACTCGCTCTGATGGCTCTCTTGAGCGCTATAAGGCGCGTCTTGTTGCTCGTGGCTTCCAGCAGGAGCATGGTGTTGACTACGACGAGACTTTTGCTCCTGTGACCCACATGACCACTGTTCGCACTCTTCTTTCGGTGGCGTCTGTTCGCCACTGGTCTGTTTCTCAGCTTGATGCCAAGAATGCCTTTCTTAATGGCGAGTTGCGTGAGGAGGTCTACATGCATCCACCACCTGGGTATTCTGTTCCCGAGGGCATGGTCTGTCGCCTTCGTCGCTCTCTCTATGGCCTTAAGCAAGCCCCTCGTGCTTGGTTTGAGCGCTTCTCCTCTGTGGTCACTGCTGCTGGTTTTTCAGCTAGTGATCATGATCATGCGCTCTTTGTCCACACTTCGTCTCGTGGTCGGACTCTTCTTCTCCTGTATGTTGATGATATGATCATTACGGGGGATGATTCTGAGTACATTGCCTTTGTCAAGGCTCGTCTTAGTGAGCAGTTCCTTATGTCGGATCTTGGTCCTCTTCGTTACTTCCTTGGGATTGAGGTTACTTCCACTCCAGATGGTTTCTTTATGTCCCAGGAGAAATATATTCAGGATCTTCTTGATCGCGCCTCTCTCACTGATCAGCGTACTGTTGAGACTCCCATGGAGCTCAATGTTCACCTCCGACTCTCTGATGGCGAGCCTCTTTCTGATTCGACTCGCTATCGTCATCTTGTTGGGAGTCTTGTCTACCTTGCTGTTACTCGTCCGGATATCACTTATCCAGTTCATATTCTGAGTCAGTTTGTTTCAGCTCCCACTCAGGTTCACTACAGCCACCTTCTTCGAGTTTTGCGATACCTTCGTGGGACTATCTCTCGCCGTCTCTTCTTTCCACGTTCCAGTTCGTTACAGCTTCAGGCCTATTCGGATGCTACTTGGGCCAGCGATCCCTCTGATCGCCGGTCTATCTCTGCTTACTGTGTTTTTCTTGGTGGTTCTCTTATTGCCTGGAAGACGAAGAAACAGACTGCAGTGTCCCGTTCGAGTGCAGAGGCTGAGTTGCGAGCTATGGCTCTCTTGACAGCAGAGATTACTTGGCTACGGTGGTTACTTGAGGATTTTGGTGTTTCTATCACTACACCGACCCCTCTCTTGTCAGACAGTACAGGTGCTATCAGTATTGCCCGTGATCCTGTGAAGCATGAGCTCACCAAGCACATTGGTGTTGATGCTTCTTTCATGAGGACTTGTGTGCATGATCAGGTGATTACTCTTCAGTATGTGCCTTCGGAGCTTCAAATAGCGGATTTCTTCACGAAGGCCCAGACTCGAGCACAGCACAGCTTCTACCTCTCCAAACTCAGTGTTGTTGATCCACCATGAGTTTGAGGGGGGGTGTTAGAGATATATGTATAGTTGTTATTCCCCATTGTTATGAGGGGTTCTTTGCATATTTACCATCTGTACTTTGTGTATATATACCGGTCCATTGGCCTCATATGAATACAAGCGCTATTCATAACAGGTGATGCACCCTTTGTAGACTCTGCCAAATCCACCTCCCCCTAGTAATGAATCCTGTCTAAAGTTCTTGGTGATTCACTTAAGCTCCTCAAATGTGAATGCTATCAAAGGGTTCCGAGCCAAGTCCCCTCTCAGCGCCTCCACCTCTTTCGGGTTGGATGGTAGCAGGCTGTCCTCCTTTTCGTTTCTCTCCAATGGGCTCTGCATTTTTGGAGATTCTGTAACAAATAAAAGGGCAAGTTATATATGTCACAAGCTTGATAGAACCTACAGTACATGTTGCAAATGATTCAGAATAATTTATACATATCAACTAAAAATGAGTTTCTCAAGATAAACAAGATTTCACATGGCAGAATGAAAACTTCTTATCATTGATTTGATTGGAAAAATAAATAAATTGAAAACATGTGCAATCAATGGAGTGGAGCAGAATAAAATATACAGTATTGGAATAGCTGTAATTTGATTAAGCATGGAGGTAGGCACGCCATTTTCTAGGTTGAAATTAAAAGTTGCCATCGAACTGTTAAAGATAAAGAGAACATTTTTGTCTAGAAAATTAGCAATAGTTTCTACTCATTAACAAACTGTGCACATCAACGTGTATCTCTATTTCTAAATTGGGGGATCACACAAATAACAGAAAGTATTGCATCCTACAGTTGCAACTGTGTAATATCATAAATCATACCAAGAAAGGACATTGGTATCTAGCGTTGTTGCATTGGAAGAAACCCTATTAAAGTATGGATTCCCTTTAAATCAACAATTACCCATAATGTAGAATTCCTAAAGAACAACTTCAAGCTCTCTCTGTCTCACCAAGAACACCAAGAAGAGGAGGCAAGAGATAGAGATGTCCACAATGAGCTAATGGTTTGATGGATTGCTTATTTAGTAATTAGTGCACACACAAAAAAAGAACCATCAATATATACTCCCAAAACTCTATTTTTGTGCTCAGAAACTGAACTAAGAACAGTCTCGCCTAAAGATAAGTAAGCTCCTCCTAAAAAAACAAGCTCTTATTTCGTAATTCAGCTTAGATTTTAAAGTGCCAATTCTCGCCATGGGAGGCAATTGTAGCTACAATGTGGAGCATAGTGCTCGCGGCAAGCGGGCAACACTGAAGGGACCCTTCCAAGGCCAGCGCCGGCGTAGGCTCGTTATCGAGGTGTCTGTCCTGGTGGCACCTCATGGTTGCCTCCCCCATCCCAGCTCCTCGTTCTCATCGCTGGCTGCGGTCGCGTCTTCCCAAACCTTAAACCTTAGCATGGCACTTAGGCGCGTCATTGTCATCGGCGACGGTGGCACCGCCGTTGGAGTACGGTGTAGAGGAGTTAGCCAGGGAGGCAACAAGGAGGAGGTGGTGAAGGCCACCAGATCCAGGCGTCCCCGACAATGTCCTCACTGGATCTGGCTATCTTCATCGATCGGAGGTGAGGAAGGCCCAGATCCGACATCTGAGGAGGAGGCGTCCACATAGGGGAGGGTGAGGCGGCGACGCGCGGCACGAGGAGAGGCAGGGTGGGAGGCGACGGCAAGCAGCGGGGTGGAAGACGATAAGATGAGGTGGCAAAGGACCTGGAGATAGATGTGGAAGGAGGCGGCAGAGCACGTAAATTTTTTGCTTTTTAGCCCAAAATTTGAAAGTTTTTTACATGTGGACCCCTGGAGAAAAGATTTGCAAACATGGACCCTTACCACGGCGCCAAAGCACATGGCGCCCAGGGTACACAGCACGGCGCCATATGCTTTGGCGCCGGGCATGGCCACCAGCGTCAAAGCCCATGGCGCCGAGCTGTGCAACAACGACGCTAACGAGCATGGCACCGTGCTCTGGGACTTAGCCTGAACCAGTGTTGGTGCGAGTCACGGCGCCAAACATTCTGGCGCCGTATATACCTCATGCGGCGCCAGACCGTTTAGCGCCGAGTCGTTTACATACGGTGTCGGCGTCTATAGCGCCTACTTGGGCGGCAAAGGGCCTGGCGCCGTAGTAAAATACCTCGGCGCCAGAAGATTTGGCGCCGTGCTGGCTACACCGGCAGAAAAAATAGCAAGTTTTGCTGTTTTTTGCAAAACATATGCACATACACATATACATTCACACATACATAAAACATCTGAAAACGCAAATGACAACATCGCATAATTATCAATAGTCTCAAAATATTAACATCACATAAGTATCAAAAGTCTCAAAACATCACATAACTATCAAAAGTCTCAAAACATCAATAAGTCACTGCCTCTTGGCCTTTCCCTTGCCCTTGGCCAGGGCATCAGACCCTGGAGTGTACGTGCTCGGGGGACGGGCCGAACGACGAGGCCACTACGAAGCCTGAGTAGATGATGCGTCGGGCATCTGCGACATCCCAATCTCGTCGTGGGTGGATGCCTCCTCGTCCTCGTGCTCCTCCTCCTCGTCATCCTGCTCCGCCTCGTCGTTGTCGTCGTCATCACCCTGACTGAAAGTCGGAGTGCGTGACGAGCTCCTCGTGGACCAAGCGTCGACGTGGGCGCCGTGCGTCTGCATGCCTCGCAAAGCTGGCGGTAGAGGAACGCGAGGACCGCCAAACCCCAGCTGAACTGTCCAGCGTCGCCCCAGTCCTGCAGGCAGTGGATGTACATCCACGAAGCGGCGTCCCCTGTGGCGTCCGGGAAAAGCACGGCCCCGAACATGTGGAGGACCCAAGCGCGGCAGTGGTAGGTCACCGTGGCGTCATCCGCGTCCTCAGGGCATCCACCAAAGGTATTCCGCAACCATGTAATGTGGACCCTCGAGACACGGCCTTGCCTGGCGTTCTCTGGGACAGGAGGCAATGGCGTGCCCAGGAAGGCCTCCACACGTGCCCTCCAGCCGTCAGATACCGTCGGGCCGACCATTGGATGTCCCCTTATGGGAAGTCCAAGTATCATCGCCACGTTCTGCAGCGTGACGGTCATCTCCCCACAGGGAAGGTGGAACGTGTGTGTCTCTGGCCTCCATCTGTTCATAATACACGGAGAAAATAATTAGTTACATACGTAAGAATATAGAAACGAAAACAAATAGACCCAATAGAGAAAATGCACCTGTCGACAAGTGCGGTCAAAGCTGCGGGGTTGAAGACCGGCATGCCCCGCGTACTAGGTTGGCGACCGTGTGAAGCCCAGCATGGCGAAGCAGTGGGGTATAGCGGTCGTCGTATCGCATCAAGTGGAACCCATCATGGGTTCGAGAACGAAGTATGTGAAGCTCCTGAAAATTGCTATAAAAGTTAGCTGCGTGATGAAAACACATGTATATTTCGACAACACACGTACCTGGCCGTCCTCCGTGAGCCTGCCGCGGTGCTCCCTCTCGTAGAACTCGTCTAGCAGCCGGTACCTCGCCATCTTGTGCATTCAAAAAAGTTAATGATAAGAATAACAATCTCGCTCAAACCAAACCCTAAAAACATATGTATTTCTAAATCAAACCCTAAAACATGTGTATTTCTAAATCAAACCTTAAATCTAAACATTCATCAATCTCGCTCAAATCAAACCCTAAAAACATATGTATTTCTAAATCAAACCCTAAAAACATATGTATTTCTAAATCAAACCCTAAAAACATGTGTATTTCTAAATCAAACCCTAAATCTAAATATTCATCAATCTCACTCAAACCAAACCCTAAAAACATGTGTATTTCTAAATCAAACCCTAAATCTAAACATTCATCAATCTCGCTCAAACCAAACCCTAAAAACATGTGTATTTCTAAATCAAACCCTTAAAACATATGTATTTCTAAAAATCAAACCCTAAAAACGAATCTATACACATTACTACTCTTACATTACGCATATCTATTGAAAATCCAACCTAAAACTGAGTCAAATTGAACTAATTTCATCTAGGGTTTCAAATCTTGCCCCACGAAATGTACCTCAAATAATCCATATTTATTGCAAAAAATCAAGGGAGGGGAGGGAGTTCATCTTGCTTGCTCAGTTTGGAAGCAAAATCGCGAGAAAAACAGATGGAATGGAGTGGATTTGGAGGGGGAAGGAGAGGGGCGGCGGTCTGTTTGAACAGGCAGGGGAAGTGAGGGGGTGGGGAGCCGGGGGCCACGCTCGGGCTTAAGTCCCAGAGCACGGCGCCATGGCCATTAGCGCTGTTGTTGCACAGCACGGCGTCATGGGCTTTGGCGCCGTGCTATGCCACCGTGGATCCTACGTGGCCATGCACAGCGTTAAAGCATATGGCGCCGTGCCGTGTACCCTGGGCGCCATATGCTTTGGCGCCGTGGTAAGGGTCCATTTTTGCAAATCTTTTCTCCAGGGATCTATATGTAAAAAACTTTCAAATTTTGGGCTAAAAAGCAGAAATTTTATGCAGAGCACGGTAGGGTGGGACTGGGAGCTAGACCGAGATAAGGTTCCAGGGAGCCAAATTAGAACACAGGGGGGATGCACCAGGAGGATGGGGAGGAGCGGGTAGGGGCCACAATCGAATTGTATTTTAGGAGGGGAGGGAGCAGAAAGATAGAGCGTACCAATCACCAATTGGTTCTTTTAAGTAGTAGAGAAAAATAGGAGTTGGTGGTCATCATCTATTCCCTTCATAGAAAAATATCCCTTTGGTTAGAGATAATTACCTATAATGCCTTCTAAAGGGAGTTAGTGGCCCACCACCCGCGTGGACGAGCCCCCACTCCTCTACTCCCAATCCGATGGTGATGATGGTTCATTTGTCTCTACCTCCTCATTCTACACATGTTGACAAGCACCTTGCTCCCAATGCCTCCCAAGTTCATGGTTCCCTTCGCTCCACACCACATCCTCTCCTCTCCCCAAACACTCCACTCACTCTTTAGCCTAGCAAACGAGCTTAGGAGCACGGGAAAGCATAGATCCATGCTGAATAGCTTGAGAGAAGCCATAATTGCATCGACAATCTCATGAAAGGCCAGATCTGGCACCAATGAGCTTGGGGAAGGATTTGGAGCTGACAGAGGTGTCGCTTAGCTCATGGGGGAAGAGGAAGGAAAATTATCATTATAAGTCGATTCTAAGGATGGATGTGGACACATAGGACTCATTTTTTATTTTGATGGATTAGTGGGAATAGAAGCACACTCAGGTAAGTCACCCCTTTGATCATGTCTTCTAAATTGTTTTTTGATGGCCGTGACATGGGGAAGACACCTAAGATGAAAAGGAGGAAGTCGTGGTTTTCGAGAAGGTGTCAGAGGGAGTGGTGGCGACCAGCATGGGGAGGTTTGAGTAGAGGATGAGGAGGAGGCGGCGATAACGTAGCTCTAGTGGGCCTCACTGGTGTTGGCGAGGTGCCATGTGGGCCATGGCCCGATGAGAAATTCAATATTGGTGACCATGGACGGATGGATCAGCGAAGGAAGAGAGAGAATAGGGTTGGAGATAAAGAGGAATATATGTGTTAATCTAGACGGTTGGATCTGCAGCGTACGCCCTAAATTTTGACGAAAGTTTTTGAACAAATTAGCTGGGTAATATCTAGAAACTTTAGTTTTGTAAGCACATACACAATTCTCTGACAGCGATCGAAAATTGATGGTGGAATGATTCGATGGACTGACTGCGATAATTGTTTCATTTTGTGGTTTTAGAATATGGAATATGATTTTTTTTCAAAAAACATGCGTAGTAACATATGGGCAGTCAACTAGTTCAGTTTAGTTTGCCAATGAGTGACATTACGTTGTGAGCCAAGCTTACTGTCGAGCGTTGCGTGTCACGTACATGCATGTTACGGAACTGTCAAGATAAATAGTAATGTAGCTATTTTTTTTTAAAAAAAATTAGCCTTTAGATCTGTTTTTTAAATCTATTCTCTCTGTGGATCTACTGGGCTCGACAGGTCACCTACCGAGTTTGGCAGCATTTAATGCCTCATGTTTAGCGCTAATTAAATATAATTAATACTAATTAAATATGATTAGCACTAATTAAGCATGTACAATGTTCCACACGATGACCTGCTAGGGAGCTCGGTAGGAGTCTGTTGTAATTCGTCAGCTACTTGTCGAGCACCCCTAAGTACTAATTAAATATGATTAGTACTAATTAAGCATGTACTGATGTACTTACCGGGGGCTCGGCAGGTATTTACCGAGCTACTGTAGTTCGTCAGCAACTTGTCGAACACCCCTAACTCGGTAGACATCTATTGAGCTTGATAGAACTCTGGAAGAGGCTAAATTTATAAAAACGAAACTGCAAAACCAAATTTACAAAAAATGACAAAGTGTCCTTTGTGTGAACCGTTCACGTTACAAGCTCAACCCAGACGCATGCCACGTCAGAATCTCAAGGAGAAGCAGGGCAGTGGATTGATGATCGCCGGCGACGAGCAGCGGCCCAAACTCTGCTGCGATCACTACGGCCCAAACGGATGGCGAAGTTGGCGCTGTTCGGTGATCGCTCATCACCTCCTACTCATCTGATGCTACTAACCACTACACAATCAACCGGGAAATACGTCTTATCCACTGAGATCAACTAAATTATTGGCCTTCAAGATTTCTTCCCTTCCTCAGGGAGAGGCGCCTCCTTTGAACGTAGGCATCCCGTCGAACACCACGCATGCGAAGGATCACGTCGATATTTTGCATAATACCAGATCTAACGACGCACACAGCCTCGGAGCGAGATCGGACGACGCACACAGCCTCGGAGCGAGATCGGACGGCGCACACAGCCATTTTGCTTAGAACAAGAACGAAAGCCATTTTGCATAATACCATGTGAGTGCTTGACATGGATTCAGAATCTGGTCAAGCAAATGTAGAAGAAAGCCTTCTTTCAAAAAATCTCTGTTGAGGAACCGTCGCTGGCGACCAGTCCGAGCGATTCCTCTGCTTAGAACAAGAACGAATCAATCACAGAATCACAGAAGAATAGATTGAACACAGAGAGGTAGAGAGAACTCCTGGTCTTTCTTTATTGCTTTCAATTGCATCAGGTATACATAATATGCTGGTATGGCTGTCTATTTATAGTCTACGGTGGGGTGCCCATATTGGGCCAGGACTCCTGGCCTGGGCTCAGGTTTCCTAACACTCCCCCTTGGGCACTCACCCAATATGTTCATGCCTCGTTAAAACTCCATAAAAACCCAGTGGAAAAATTTTGGAGAAAGAGTACATGATACATGTGATGCTGCGATGCACGAATTGCCTCACTAAAAACCTTGGTCGAGAAACTTCAGGAAAACTCGTCAAGGGAAAAAGAGTACAATCCACCCAATTTCACTTGGTCTTCAGGACTTTATTCTTTTGGGTACTTAATCTTCATGATCATGATTTATTATCGGGCTTGTGAGAATTCTACCCCTGAATTCTGCACTTCTCTAAGTCTCATCATTCCAATTCCACGCACGCACCTTTCAAAGCTAGATGCGGGGAGTGACTTAGTGAACAAATCTGCGAGATTTTCATAGGACTTAGTATGCAGTACTTTAATCTCGTCCATCTTTTGCAATTCATGTGCATAGAAGAATTTGGGGTTGATATACTTTGTGAGATGACTCTTCACATAGCCCGTTTGCACTTATGTAATGCAAGCGGTATTATCTTCATAGATAATTATGGGGGTTTGCACAATGTCCATCCCACATGACTACTGGATGTGGTGAACCATTCGGCAGAGCCAAGCGCACTCTCGTGCAACTTCATACAGTGCTATAATTTCTGAGTGGTTCGTCGAAGTAGCTACAAGGCTTTGCTTATACGATTTCCATGAAATTACAGTTCCACCACACAGAAATACATAGCCTGTTTGTGACTTTGAGGTATGCGGGTCCGACAGGTACCCAGCATCTGCATAGCCAATCAAGTTCAGATCTTGATTATTTCTGTAGAACAATCCAAGTTCCTTGCTTCCTTAGAGATATCGGAAGATGTCCTTTATGCCCTACCAATGCCTTTTGGTGGGCTCTGCACTGTATCTTGCTAACAAGTTCATGGCAAATGTGATGTCTGGTCTAGTGCAGTTTGCTAAGTACATGAGTGCTCCCACTGTACTCAAGTATGGGAATTCCGGTCCCACGACTTCCTCCCTCTCTTCTCTAGGTCAGAAATGATCCTTTTCTTGCTGTAAAGACATCCCGATCATCGGTACTTTCGAGGGAAATGCATTCTCGAAACCAAACCTTTCAAGCACCTTCTGGGTGTAGGTCGACTGATATACCAAGATTCCTGCAGGGACATGCTCAAGCTGCAGGCCTAAGCAAAACTTGGTCTTACCCAAATCTTTCATTTCAAATTCTGACTTCAAGTAGGAGCTTGCTTCTTTGATATCTTCTGTTGTCCCGATGATATTCAGATCATCTATATACACAGAGATTATACAGAATACATTCTGGGATCGCCGTATAAATACACAAGGACAGTCTTCATTGTTCGTGTAGCCTTTCTTACAGAGAAAGTCACTCAAGCGATTATACCATATTCTTTCAGTCCATACAGTGATTTTCTGAGTTTCACACTGTACAGATTTCTATTTGCTCTGTCTTGGTTCGGGAGAGGGATTCCTTCAGGGACTTTCATATAAATCTCCGAATCCAAATTACCGTAAGGTATACAGTCACAACATCCATCAATTTCATTTTTAAGTTCAAGTTCACTTCCATTGAGATCAAATATCTAAAGGTAATTCCACTCATGACTGGGGAGTAGGTTTCTTCATAATCAACTCTAGGACGTTGAGTGAAACTTTGGGCTACAAGCCTTGCTTTGTATCTTACTACTTCGTTTCTTTCGTTTCTCTTTCGAACAAATACCCACTTGTGCCCAACGGGGTGCACATGGTGAGGCGTGCGGTATACGGGCCCAAACACCTCTCTTTTGTTCAAAGATAGCAATTCAGTTGCTATTACCTTCTTTCAATCTTCCCAATCTGATCTTTTCTTACATTCAGCGAGCGATGCAGGCTCGGGATCAAGATCGATGATGGAGGCAATTTTCTTTGAGAAGTAGATATCGATATTAGCTGTTGTCCTATTCAGGGACTCTTCTGTATGCACATAATTTATAGCTATTTCTTCATAAGTTGCTTCTTCTGGAACAATTGCTTCTGCTGGAGCTTCACCTTATGCATCGCTTCTTTCAATTGTGGTGGCAAGTCCCTTTAGTTTTTCGGCTCCGATGTGTGTGCACACATCCATGCCGATGGGGATATTCAGATCCAGTATGTCTTTTTCTGAAGGTGTCATACTTGTGCTAGGTCTCAACTGGCTCCCCTTCTCGTTCTGCGGGACTTCAGTGATCGGCTGTGATAAGTCCTTCTTATCCTTTTTCACCGGGCGTCCCCGGTTACTTTGGACCCGAGGAACTGGAGTTCTCGTCCTTTTATTCTAAGGCCTCTGGACGGGATTAGAGATACCTTCAATTTTCTTTGGTATTTTAACCCTCTTTGGTGCATTGCGTGCAGGCACATGCGACTTAATCATGATCGGGCAGTTGGTTTGCTAATGCTTGCAAGTCGATGATCTTCTAGACCTTTTTCTCAGTTTCACTAGTGCGCGAGTCATGTGCATGAATTCCCGTGGCTTCCCACGTAATTTCCCGACCTTTTTCATTAAGGGGTTGATTTCCTCCCCCTAATGACGGGAAATTATCCTCATGATAAATACAATCAGTGAAGCGGGCAGTATGCAAATCTCCCGACATGGGTTCCAAATACCTGATTATGGATGCAGTCTCATAACCAACGTATATCCCAGTCTTGCGGAGTGGGCCCATTGTAATACGCTGTGGAGGTGGTATAGGTACATAAACCTTGCATCCAAACCTCAAAATTTTTGGTGGTGACCCTTGCGCTAGTTGCATAGGTGAATGGATGTTGTAGGCCGAAGGTCTAAGGTTGATGAGATTCGCTGCACGAAGGATTGCGTGTCCCCAACATGTAGCTGACAAATTACTTTTATGCAAGAGGGGTCGGGCAATAAATTTAATTCTTTTAATTAAAGCCTCTGCCAGACCATTCTTGGTGTGGACATGCGGTACCGAATGCTCAACTGCGATTCCCATCGCCATGCAATAATCATCAAATGTCTTCGAAGTAAATTCTTCGGCATTGTCCATTCTGATGGACTTGATATGATGATCTGGAAACACATTTCTAATGCAAATGATCTGCGAGATCAATTTTGCAAAGGTGTGGTTTCTTGTGGACAACAACCCCACATATGACCACTTCGAAGAAGCGTCAATGAGTACCATAAAGTACTTAAATGGCCCTAAAATGGGCTGAATGGGACCGCAAATGTCTCCCTGGATGCGTTCCAGGAATGCAGAGACTTCATCCTTCACTTTAAGAGTGGATGGTCTAGTAATTAGTTTCCCGGTGGCACATACAGCGCACACAAAATCTTCATGATTTGGAAAATTCTTCACATTAATATTATGCCTATGCGAGTTATTTATTATATTTCTCATCATCCTAAGACCTGGGTGGCCTAATCTGTTATGCGAGAGACAAAAGAGTTCAGAGCTTCTAAACACTGTCTTCAAAACAGTGTACGCTGCAGGCGCCTTAATGTTGGTATAATATAGCCCAGTTTCTAGTGAAGGAAGTTTTTCTAATATTCTTTTGCCATTCTCTTTGCGCTTCGTGATTAGCAGGTATTCCTTTCCGTACTCTTCGTCAGTCTCAACGTGGAATCCATTGGCACGAATATCCTCAAAACTTAGGAGAGTTCTAGTCGATTCTGGGTACAATAAGGCTTCTTCAATGACCAAAGTTGTGCCCATGGGAAGTATAATTGTGGCTCTTCCAGAACTGATTATACATACATCGCTTCCGGCGATTGTCGTAAGGCTGCCAGTGCTCTCTTAAGATGGTATTCGTTGTGTCGTTGTCGGCAAGGCATACTTCCTCCATAGGGCGCCACACGTGTTCTAATATAACGTATTTAATTAACATGTATTAGAAGGTATTATACACATAAATAAAATACGCTAACATCAGAACATAACATGCCATCATAAACTGAATAAATGAATGTATTATTCCAAAACCATCCAACCATTATGAGAAAACAAATCCTAAAGCACCATCCATGCAAGTTTTTAAACTTGTCTATTTAATACAAAATAAATGACAATTAACGTCTAATGCATTATGTGCATCAGACGGAATCAACTAAAAAATCATCGACTTCTTCGGCTATTTTCTCAGGAGTGATGTTCTCTTCAAGAGAGATCATGGCGGTGCCTGACTCTAAGTCATAAGGGGGCGTTGCTACTGGGATGGGTTCAACATCTATCATCTCAGACAGCTGCTTAGGATGCTCCCCCTCGATTGTTGCAAAGTGGGCTTTTGGCTGCCCTTTGCCATCCTTCTTCTTCGGAGCTTGGTGGGCATCAATGACATTCTGCGGTTCTTTGCATATCCGCGACCAATGCCCCCACTTGCCACACTTGTAGCAGCCCTGGTTCTGTTGGCCATAGGTTTTGCCACTTTTCTTAGCCTTTTTGTCGTTTGGAGCATCTGACTTGCCTTTCTGGGCAATGCACTTACCCTTCTTCCCCCTTCTCTTCATCAAGGGCTTTGGCACCTTGTAGCTCCCAGCGTTGGCCTCACGGCCAGCAGAGCTGCCTGGTGGCTGAGTGACGTAGTTCTTGCGGAGAAGTTCGTCCTGAGCCTCTGCCACCTGCATCATTTCAATCAATTCGGCATATTCCTTGTAGCCGTCTTGACGATAGTTGCGGGCGGTTTGTACGACATTGGGGTGAAAGGTGGACAGCTCTCGATCTTCTACTCATCTGTGATCTACTTGCCACAGAGTTGAAGATTAGTACAAATCCTATGCAAGACAGAGTTGTACTCCCCGACCGTCTTAAAGTCAGCAAACCTCAGTCTGATCCACTCCTGCTCTGCTTGAGGAAGAATGGTGTACTTGAGCCTCTCAAACCGCTTCTTGAGTGCGGTCCAGAGTGCTATCGCGCTCTTCTCCGCCATATACTCATTCTTGAGAGTAGGGCAGAGGTGGTGCCTGAGAAAATGAAGTGCCTGATCATTCTCCTCAGGTGTTGGTCAGGCGTCGTTCTGTCCGCTTAACCCAATAGCTGCGCGGAGCTTCCGGCCCCCAAGCACAATCTCGACATCGGATGCCCATGTCAGATAGTTTTGGCCATGCTGGGCCAGCTCCTCGAACTCCCGGTTCGTGATGCCAGTCATCTACATGTGTATGAACGAAATAAAATAAGTTTACTTCAGGTAAACATGCATGGAATAATTTACTGCGGGTAAATAAATGGTACAAAAGGTTCTCATAATGTTTCATAATTTTCTATGCATTTTCTATAATTTTACTGCTAATTTCAGTGATTAAAAGCAACTTAAACAATTACAATTAACGAAAACAGTAAATAAATACAGAAAATACAGAGAATAATAATGGCATAAATAAATAAGCTTCAAATGCTAAAAATAATTCAAAATTCGGATTCCCGAGGCCCTTTTATGCTAGAATATGAATTTTCAGCGAATTCTGCAATTTTTGGGGGTCTCTACGCAAATTTTCAGTTTAGAGAAAAATTCGCGCAATTTTCTGATTTACCGAGGGGTTTTCTGCAAAATTTTGGACCCACTCGTAAATCGAAGGACCTATCGGCAATTTACGGAATTACTGAGCCCTTTCTGCAAAAATTCGGGACTTAAGTGCGATTTTTAGGACTTTTCGGTAATATTCTGAAAAGGTGCCGCCCCCTCCCACCTGATTCGGTTTTTTTTCTTTCCGCCTGGCCCACTTCTATTTGGCCTGGCGCGGCCCATCCGGCCACCGATCGTCCCGTATGGCCCATCACCGCACGGCTCAATGGCAGGGGTATAGTTTCCCTACCCCTGTTCACACTAGATGGCGGCGGCGGCTTAGCTAGCCCGATCGGGAGCGAGCTCGGACAGGCGCCAGCCGGTCGGCCGAATGCGGCGGCGGGCGGGCCGACCGGTTTAGCGAGTGCAGGCGGCGCATCTCGGGCGGCGGGCGGTGGCAGCTGCAGGCTGTCGTACGGCCGGCGGTGAGCGACTAGGCGGTGCGGCCTCCGGCTTGCGCTGCCACGAGTTGCGGTTTGGGCGGCTAACCGGGGGGGCCAAGCGGCGGCAGCACCGGGCACGGGAGGCCGCTCGAGCGGGGCCATGCAGGGCAGGCGAGGTGGGGCCATGCGGCGAGCCGGCGCAAGGCGGAGCCGGCAGCAGCAGGCGACCAAAGCGTACGCGGGCGCGTGGCGGAGAAGCCGAACAGCACGACTTCGGGCCGGCGTGTGGCGGCACCGGGAGGTCGGCTGCGGCGGCGCCGGCGCGTGCGGGCACGGGTGCGTGGAGGCCGACCGTCGGCGACGCCATGCAGCGGTGCCGGTGCTTCGGGCACGGCAACAGCTAGGGTTTGCGCGTGCGGGCGCATGGACCGATGGCGGCGTGAGGCCGACCGCATGCAGGTGGCGGGCGTCGACTGGCGGTGGTTATGCAGCCAGCGGTGGTCCGCCGTCCCATGGTCGGCTTCAGGCCGACGCCTGGTTTTTTTTCATGCAGTGCCATGCAGATACCAGTGCGCTCGTTTCTAATCTACGATGCAATCAACATCTACCCTTTTTCGCAATCTACCAATCGACATTGTGCCGGCGATTTCAGATCTGCTCGCGGTAGATTTGGGGCGGATTTGCATCATTTTCTAATCTATAGTGCAATCAACATCTACCCCGTTTCACAATCTACCGATTGACATTGTGCCGGCGACTTCAAGTCTGCTCGTGGTAGATTAGGGCGGATTTGCACCGTAGAGATTCAATCTAGAACGTAAAAAGAAAATACAGATTCAAAGCGATCTAGAAAATTCAATCTGTGCTTCGATGATTACCTTCGTTCACCAGAGCGAAGTCATGCTGATAACGTGTTGAGGAACCGTCACTGGCAACCAGTCCGAGCGATTCCTCTGCTTAGAACAAGAATGAATCAATCACAGAATCACAGAAGAATAGATTGAACACAGAGAGGTAGAGAGAACTCCTGGTCTTTCTTTATTGCTTTCAATTGCATCAGGTGTACATAATATGCTGGTATGGCTGTCTATTTATAGTCTACGGTGGGGTGCCCATATTGGGCCAGGACTCCTGGCCTGGGCCCAGGTTTCCTAACAATCTCTATATTTTTATTATTTTAGATAAATAGATATGTCCTGAATATGCCTTTCTTTAAAAAATGTGTTTCTTTGGCAATATTTAGATAACCTAACTCGTCTCTTTGTTCTACCCGACCTCCTCAATACCAACCTCCACATTACTCGTCTCTGGTAGTGCCACGGTGCCACCAATGGTGAATCTGCTGTTGCCACCACTTGTCTCTCGCCATCTCCATCGCCCACAAAAACCTAACTCAATCTCCTCATCTTACCCATGATCACTGCCTCACCCACCATCGTTGGCCACGAAATTGCCTGTAATCAACGGTCAACTAAAAAACTAAAAGTCAGTTTGGTTTATTAACACCCCTATAAGTCATTTTACCTTTCTAATTAGCTATTCTTTTGCATCCACATGAGTTTTAGTGGATGTTCAAATCGGTTTCGGCTTGCGGCTTCTATTCGGAGAAGTCGAAAACTGATTTAAATACATTGGGTTCTAAAAATAGCTTCTCTAAACCGCTTTCAAAAGCGGTCGGCCGGTCTCCGCCACTTCCTTTGCATTCACGACTTTTAAAATTCGTTTTTCAAATTTTGTTTCAAAATCTATTTCTTTCAACCGTTACAATTCAATTTTAACCAAAAGTCAAAAAGTCAAGCCAAAAGCCATCAACTCTAGCCGATTAAAACACCCTCTTAGTTTGGTTCATTTACCCCCTTGGTAAGTTAAATTTCATCTACATGAATGGCTACCTATATACAATTGATAGCCAACCGATCAAAATCTCCACTTAGTGTTGTGAGAATATTAGATCTGTTCTTTTGAGTTATGGCTTATTAGTCTAATAAATAGTGATAAATAAAGATAAAGCTAAGAGCTAGTTAAAAATCGAAGTGAATGGGGGCTATGTCTAAGGTGTGAAAGACAAGGATGGCTTTGTGAAAACATGAGAAGTAGCTCGGACTAGGTGAAGATATGGGTTGCCCCACAGGGGCAATGAGCACGAGCATTACAAAAACGGAACTTTTGTAAAAAAAAACTTTCCGAAAAATTGTTATTTTTCCTTGCAAAACTGACATCAAGTGGTGGGAGGTCATCCCGAGTCAATCTGGCTCGTCCACTCGTGATCCAACACCCCAAATTGGGCGATTGCTTTTGCTTATGCCCTTGTTTAATTAATTTTCCATCTTCCCCGATCGACCCTCCTCCGCCGCTGCCGCTTCCCGCTGGAGTGGTAGGGGCAGACCTAACGTGGGACATGGGGGTTCAGTTGAACCCCCAAACATATGGAAAAATAAACTGCTATTGGTAATCCACAACGCAGCAAGCAAATCCACCACAAACTCCATGGATTGGACTATCCATCCCAGAAAGGAAGATTTGGATGAGATTGCTCACGGAAAAGAAAAGATTCTCAGGACAAAGCTCACTCTTAGAACAATCCAAGCAAGGGCTTCCTTACCAGTGAAAAGTGAAAAGCATTCATTAGGGAAAAGATTAGTATATCGGTTAATCTGCTATATTGTTCTCCTGTAATTTTGGGTACTGTATGAGAGTAATTTTAAAATATCATCTACTAGATAATTGTAGATAAATTCAATAGTTTTCTGTACAATATTTATTTATGTTGATCAGATAAATAGATTTTAAGCTATGAATTTTGCAATCCGGCTATGTGGTAAATTTATCATCTTCTAGTACCATATATTAATCTGTACATTAAAATTACTAGATGGAATATTGGATGATTTATCTACATGAAAGATGTAGATAATTAAGGGTTCTGGGGATCCCATGAACATGATCTTAAATCCAGATAGTTTCCTAGAAATATCTAGATATTTTAGATGCTTTATTCGAAAGAATTTGATGGTGCCAATTGTCATAAATCTAGTGGTCACAAGAATCTATATAATCCTTTCAATCCAAAATATACATCATTTGGGAGAGTTGGTTTTGGTTTATAAATATTTATATTTTATTTTTCGGAAGCAATATATTCAAAGTGTCCATGTTAATTGTTATTCTTAGAGAGAGGTAAATCATAAATAGAGACAACATATGTCAAAAACAAAAATATGTACTACTTTTTCTGTGTGTGTGAAAAACATTATTTAATATGCTAACATAGAAAATAAGAAAAGAGAAGTGGGTTAAAGTTAATATCTATTTAAAAACAAAGTGCACACTTGTGTTGTCAACTAAAGTTGTAATAGTTTTACTCTAAAAAGTTGTAATTGTGCTGCCACCAAATAAAGTGTTGGTATTAGTTTATTATTTCAAATTTTTTAGTGTTATTGACTTTCAATAGACTTAGAAATGTGACTTTTATCTTCAGTTTTTATAAACCAATATAAGTATATATTAAAAAATGTAACACAATGTAATTAGCGAACACACATTCATAAAATCCTAAATTCGCCATTGTGGAGTGGGCGCCTCCCTCCACAACCGCCACCTTCTCTTGCGACGAATCCGGCGTGCCAAGCCCCAACAGCGGTCGGCCCACTGTCCATCCTCGCAGCCGGCGACCAGATCCGGCACGGACAGGCCCTCGTCCACTCGCACAGCTCGCAGGTGATGTGCATCGCCTGCGGCGGCGTTGTGGTTAGTAATCCTTGGCACCACTTTGTTAGTTGGTCGAGACATGGTTAATGGCGAGCATTGAGGTTAAGTCTGAAGGCCAAAACTTGGGATTTTTTTTGGCCAGCTCTCCTCCGTGAGAGAATCAGATTCTAATCCGAGTTCTTCCGAGTCCTACTCAGATGCGGAGTGGCTGCTGATCTATAAGTGCGCCTCAAGGGCGCACAACTTTGTGCTCGTCCAAGTATTTCTCACCGCTGATCAACTAGAAAAGAGAGGGAACAAAGAAAAATACTGCGCTTCGTGGAGAAGAGTTTTGCCAAAGCTCCATAGCATTCTGTCGTAGTTTATCTATAAATCTCTCCATCTGGCCATGATGGATACATTGCTGGAGCTGCCACAGGACATCTTGGGACGCATCTTTGCTGCACTGGAGATCCCTAACCTCATACGTGCAGGCTCTGTGTGCTCCTCTTGGCGCTCCACGTACACCAGCCTATGCAGCCTTGGACATTGCAGGCTGCAACAGACGCCATGCCTGCTGTACACCTCCGAATCTGCTAGAGCCAGGGCTACAGGTCTCTATAGCCTCCCCGAAAAGAAGGCCTACACATTGACTCTCCCAGATCCGCCTATCTGTAGTAGGTATGTCATCGGCTCCTCTTATGGTTGGATTGTCACCGCGGACGAGAGGTCTGAGCTGTACCTTGTCAACCCCATCACAGGTGAGTAGATCGCCTTGCCATCCGGTCACCACCATTGAGCAGGTGAAGCCCATCTTTAATGATGCTGATGATGTTCACAAGTACGAGTACTCATGGTACACTGGAGAGAGAATGATCGATGACTCACCCTCGATCTTTGTTCTAAGCGAGCTGCGGGAATACCTCTTCTATAAGGCATTTTCTATCTTCTGATCCATCCATGGCAGACTACTTTGTAGTGCTCATCCACAATCCACATGGACAGCTTTCATGTGCAAGAGCAGGGGATGATAAGTGGACTTGGTTGCCACCACATAGTCACTATGCAGACAGTGTCTTTAAGGATGGGTTGTTGTATGCTGTGACTTCATTAGGAGAGATCCATGCATTCAATCTTGGTGCCCTTGCAGTCACGCGGAAGATAGTTATGGGCAAGGTGAAGGATTATAGGGATGAGAGAGTGTACCTTGTTCAAGCTACATGTGTTGACCTGTTGCAGATTTGGAGGTCTGATATTTCATTGGAGGGGGATGAATATGATTCAGATTCAGAACCTGAGTTCAATCGTGAGTCGTATGTGCGCAATACCGTCACAATCGAAGTACATAAAGTGGAGTTTAAAGCAAAAAAAACTTGTCGAAATAAGTAGCTTGGGTGAGGATGTGCTTTTTCTTGGGCATAATCAATCACTTTGTCTCTGTGCTGAAGAATATCCACAGCTGAATGCAAATCACGTCTACTTTACTGATGATAAAGCTACCTATCTTATGGGTTTCAAGAATAATCGGCGTGATATTGGAGTCTTTGACATGGAAAATAACAGCAGTGAGGAAATTGTATCCCCCCAGCTTTGGTCCAACTGGCCAACACCTGTGTGGCTGATTCCAAATCCCAGAAAAATGAATTTGGTCTCACGCAATTAGATACACAAGGTGTTTTTCTCTGTATTTATGTAACACCCCAGCTCTTCATAGAGCCCAAGATGCTACCACCACACACTTATCATTTCAAAAGTGTTGTTAATCCAACTTTTAGCAGTGCCTCCACTGTTTTTATGATTACCCACAGGGAGCAAACAACAGATAATTATAGAATAATCGCAAAGCCAACTAATTTTATATTGCACGAGCCATAACATAAACAAACTTTCGGCTCCACGACCATGAAGGCCCACAACCATGGCTCGCAAGCAGACTAAACCAAACAGCAAGTCACAAAAGACTTAACACTAGATTAAACATAAAAGTTCAGTGTAAGGCTAAACTGTTATTTCATATGTGCAGTGCCAAAGGACTATCCCATTCCATGCATGTCGCCATAAATCACCTAAAAACAACGACAAAGCAAGGGTGAGTCCGGAGAGTCAGCAAGCACACAATAAAACAGTAACATCACTTTAAAAATTCAATCGATTTCATGAACCATAAGCTGTAAATTAGTTTTATAATTGTAAACTGTAAATCAACTCTACGATTGTGACTGTAAATCAAATCTGTAACTGTATACCAAATCCGTAACTATAAACTGTAAACCAAATCTGTAACTGTAAGCTGTAAATCAATTCTATGTCTGTAAGCTGTAAATCCATTCTATGTCTGTAAGCTGTAAATCCATTCTATGTCTGTAAGCTGTAAATCAATGCTATGTCTGTAAGCTGTAAATCAAGTCTATGTCTATAAACTGTGAATCAAGTCTATGCCTATAAACTGTAAATCAAGTCTGTAACTGTAAACTGTAATCAAGTCTATAACTTTAAACTGTAACTCAAATCTGTAACTGTACATTGTAAACTCATAACTCTCTGTAACTGTATCACTTTTTCTGTCACTTTTATGCAATGCATATGTAACTGTAGTTTATACCGATGTAGCGGAGGGTATACCCATCGATGTCACCCTCTTCCTCCATCCTGTGGAGGTGCCTACCTCTGTAGGTCTTATTCAAGAGTACTTCGGATTAGTCATATGATTTTCTCACCGACCTGACTCTTATGCATTTTGCATGATGTAGTATGCTTCAAATGTGGATGTCCAATCATAAGCAGTACTCATCAAGTATGATTAGCACATAATCATATGCATCATCTCATAAATACTATAAATTATGGCATGGAAACACAAATAACAAACATTCACCATAATTTATTGTTCTATCATGCACTTGCTTGCTAACCTAGCGGACGGTGCGTGGACAGCACCAAACTCGAACCACCACCTGAACAAGCATTAACTATTTCAATTCATTGCTAATGCAATACATTCATATACGAGCAAATGACATCGCTCTAACGTCTAACCCGACATAACCAATTCCTGTCCCACTGGGCAACTTCCTATTGTCCTAGTGCTTAACCAATCTGAACATTTAGCGATTTCATCATTTACACTCGCGAATTGAATTCTACACGCTTACTCTCTCTTCAATTGATCACACTATTTAACCTCAATTTATTTTCTCCCTTTTCCTCTCTTGCCACTGATCGACCAGATCAACGGTGGCAACACCGATTTCACCGTTCAAGCATCCATATTAATAAACATTGTCTAAATGGCCACACGAATCAATTCTAACAATCGGCATAATAACTTATGCATGACTCGGTAAATAAGCAGGTAGAAAGTTTCTCAAGGCATTACCCTGGCCCCGAACGACTAGAGCGGGGCACTTCCTGTCGCTTCTTGGCCGGATCTGATAGATCTGGCAGTGGGTAAGATTTTCCTTTTCTCTTCCTCCTCTTTTCCTTCCTCTCTTCTCTTCTTCTTCTTCTTCTTCTTCTTCTTCTTCTCTCTCTCTCTCTCTTTTTCTTTTCCTTCCGGTGTCAGCGCTTCCTTCTCTTCTTTTCTTCTCCCACTCCTCTCCCTCACTCGGCAGCCGACTGGCACCTTCCTCTTTGTCTTTCTCTCCACTAACTCCCTCTTCTTTTCTTCCTCTTCCCCACCAGCCGGTCCCTCCTTTCTCTACCCTCGGCTGGCCAGCCCTCCTCCTCCCCAAGCCGGCTCCCGGCTCTCTCCTGGCTCCCTCTTGCGCAGCGTGTAGCCAGAAGGGCGACAACGACACACGGCCAGGCGGAGAAGGGGTGCGACGGCGAGCCGTGGGGTGGAGCGGCGGCGGCAGTAGGGGATGGGGAAGGTGAGGCGTGGGCGAGGGAGCAGCAGCGTTGGGTGACGACAAGGTGTGACCGGAGGAGCGAAGGCGTTGGCGACTATCGACGGCAGCGCGCGGGCGACAACACGTCATCGGTAGCAGGGGAATAGTGAGGTGCAGCCAGAGGAGAGGCGGCGCCGACGGCTGGTCGACGGCCGTCGGTGCCGCGCGTGTGGGGGAAGAAGGTGGTGGCCAGGTGAGCACGGGGTAGGCGGCAGCAGCCAGGTGAGCACGGGGACGAGAAGAGCAAAACAAGTTTTGCTTCTCCCCCTGGCTCTCTCTCTCTCTCTCTTATAGGCACCGCGTGGGTTGGGCTAGGCCAAATCCGGCCCCGGTATTACAATTTACGTTTTACCTCTTTTCCATGGTTCCAATTTTGTGCAACAAGATAATTTTGCACGTGAAATCATAGAATCAATGGGAACAATGATAGGGATATTTATAATTGCATTCTGCCAGTGTTAGTGTTACAATTGTCAATTACTTTTCATCTGCAAGGTTCACCTCATTATAATTCTTTGTAACATTTTGTCAAGGTGATAAGCTCCACAGTCGTTTACTATATTCATTTGGGGTGTTTCTTTAATGAGCTGATCACTTATATGTTCGCCGTGGTACTTATATATGTTCCACTTCCAACAGTTAACTACTCATCTAGCAGAAGGTAAATATTTTGTTTGTTGGTTGAGTTGAGCTTGATATAGCACTGCGCTCTGGTCTTGTTGTGAATTGTGATCACTGAAGAGTGCTGAAATGCTGTTTAACATGAATTGGATATACTATTTTCTAGTATTCAACAGAGTACAAGGAGGCGAGCCAGCAACGTGAACGATTGATCGGAGCTTTGTTCATAAGTCTGGGATGTATTTTGACGAAAGCCTGGTTTGATGCCAAGAGAGGCTATATATCTGAGGCTGTGCTCGATTGGGCTGAAAAACTGTTTCTTATGACTGAAATTGCATTGTAGTTGAAGGTGGCTTATTCAGCGTAATTAAATTTAAAAAATTAAAAGTAGAAAAAATATGTTAGCTCATCACGGACAACGCAAACGGATACGGGAAAAAAGAACCGGCAAAAAAGCTAAAAAAATCAAAAATTCAAAAAAAGACGAAATTTATAAACAGTGAAATCAGAATTTCATGCCAAAATGAGCGGGGCGTGAGTCCTGAGGTGGTTGCTTTTTTCTGTTCACTACCTTGCCGCTATCTTTGTCGTCGTGTTGGAACTGGTATTATATTTGTTCTTTTTGTAATCTTTGTTACTCTGCTGGAACTAATGTTGTATAACTTGGTTTCATTAATGGAATTGGGGGACTTCTTTTCCCCTTTGTTGAAAAAAATATGAACTGGGTATTACTGTTTCCTACATTAATTTTGAAAGATTAGACTGCTTCGCAAATGTGGCACGGTGTGGTAAGCATCCTAACACTGGGTCATACTACGAGGGTGACGATAACTTGAATATTTACATTGCTAACCTCTGTAATGCTACTAAACAAGAAGGTTAGGAGCATTCAAAATATCATTACGGAGGCTAAAGCCACCCATAGCTCCATTACTCATTTCATTTAATTATCAATACTGCAGCACAAAAACAAAGCACTCCGAACCATAACAATTCATTGTATGTTTCTATGATGTTTCAAGAACAGAGCAACTGCTACTTTTGGTATAGGGTCAATATGTTAGTTACTGCGAGGGCATTTCGGTAATTTCCCAGTTGAGAAAAGAGAAGAAAAAAAAAGATAAATGAAGGCGAGGCCCACCTGTTAGTGAGCCAAGCGAAGAGATAAGGGGGAGGAGACGCAGTCTCCTCCCCGTGCGCGTGCCCGTGTGGGCGCTTCAGCTTTGCCCAAATCTGACGCATCTGCAGGCGATTTCGGCGGCGCATGGGGAGATGGTGACTATAGAGGCGGCGGTGGAGGCGCGGGCTGGCCCGGGTTCCTCGGAGCCGGCCACTCGCGTCACCACGCCGCAACCTCCCACCTCCTCTTCTTAAGGCCCCATTTCTTCCTCCGTGCGGTATCCTCTTCCGATCCCAACTTGCTCCTCTTTAGTCTTCTTCCTCTCTGGTCTTCGGGTTGTGTGGAGGATTGGTGCTTCTGCGCCATCTCCGATTGAAGCCTTTGCGTTCGGTTTCCCGTGTGAACCCTATCTTTTGGTGGGGTGTGAGGGGAAATCTGAAAGTGGGAGGTTGACCCGAGGGAGGACGAAGGCGATGACGATTCCCCGTTGCGTTTGAGTGCACTTGGCCGGTGCATTCTTGTGGTCTTGTGCGGCATCACCCTGACCTTCGACTCCAGCATCGGCTACCCGAGGTTGGAGAGGGCACTGTATCTCCGTCAACCACACTCTTCTTCTGCATCGACACAGAGGGGTGCTAGGTTTTCTGGGACAGCACTTTTTGGTGTGCCTTGCCTTGTTCTTCACCGACTTGAGTTGCTCCTGGATGGCTTGAGTGTTGTCTGCACCGTGAGTATATTGATTCTTCTGCATATTTTGGCAGCTGTACTTGTCCTTCAATTTCTGTTAAGTTCAAGTACTGGAGTTGCTTTGCATGCTTGTGGGCTCAGAACATGTGCTCTGTGATGAGAATGTCGAATACTGAAATTGATCTAGTTAACTGAATTAGATTTGAGCTCATTTGAATCGGTTTCTACTATCTGTACTATAGCTAATTATATTTCGGTTGAGCAGATTTGTTAACAATCAATTGATATTATATGTTATGATGTAGTCACCTTTGTCCAGTTTTGTCCAAATCAGATCATTTATTCATTCTGTTCTTTTTATTATTGTACTCTAGTATTCTGATCGTTGTCTAGTTACTACATGTTATTTCACTGCTTGTGAACATTTAAACTGAAATTTCTCATATTGTTGTTCTCTGCATTTGCTCAGTTTGTGATAGTAGAAAACATATTTTAGAGCTCAAATCCTAATCTCTAGTTATTAGATCTTTTGTGAAGAGTCTCGACATTAGCATGAGAAGGCCAAGATAAAAAATCTTGAGCAACTCTGTTCTGAGAGCAATTTTAAAGCAATTATTTTGTCATATGATAGATTTAATTGGTTCCTTGTTTATAGAACTGCAAGACATGTTATTTTCAGCAGTATTGTGGTTATATACATTGAATATATAGATGTGTATGAATGGCATGATGGAATTACATGATTATATGCAATTTATGTCATTTATATTCTGCTGGAAATGTTTCGAATTTATGCTTTATTTAGCTAGAATTAAAGCTGAAAATATGCTCATCCCACATTATTTACAACACAATATTTATATATGCTCTGCTCATCTCAAATACAGATTGCAAATTCAGGCTTATGGTGAGCAAACTTCCACAGCATTGGAAGCAGAGGCTAAAGCACTATTGCAGGGTATTATGGTCGCCAATCTTGTGCAAGACCACCCTACTTGTTTGGTGGTGGCAATGGAGAAAGTCACGATGGCTATGGCATGCTTGTGCGAACGCGGCTTGCATGTTCCCCTGCCTGTTCCTTCCAGGTGGCATAACTCTATTGGATCTTTTTTTCTTTTGGGTCTTGCAATAGGCGCCCACCCTCCCAAACTTAAAGCACCAAAAAGGCAATGGAGCAGCAGACTTACGCGCCAAATAGGCAATGGTGCAACAGAACCACAGACTTTGCACTTTTTCTTCTTTTTCTTCTTCTCGGTTCCAGGCTAGTTTATCCATCAGATTTGTCCATGAGCAGCATTGAAGGGCTTACTTACGCGCCAAAAAAGAACCCTTACACAGCAGTCTCAGTTTCCCCACAGACTTTGCACTTTATGTTCTTTTTCTCGGTTCCAGGCTAGTTTATCCATCAGATTTGACAACGAGCAGCATTGAAGGGCTTATCCAGGTCCATTGTGTCACCCTCGGCTTTAGACTTCTTTTTCTTACTTTTCTTGGCAGATGCATCATCTTCTCATCATCTACGCATGATGTTTGAGCAGTGTGTAAATACCTTACGAGATAAGTTTAACCTCAGATATTGTTTATATTCATATAGATAACTCGATACATATTTATAGATGAGCATCAAAATCTTAAGAACTTCCTGTAAGCAGCAGAATAGATCGGCAATAATTTATTCAATTGATCCTTCAGAAATGATGCAATGGCCTTAGACATGAAACGATCTTCTGAACTGCCTTATGATTAGCAATGCAAAAAATGTGGCTACCATCATATACTTGAAGATTTCTTTATAGAGTTCTCGAGCCATACATTATCTCTAGTTCTTCCTAAGAAATTGCCACAGTCATCAAACTAACTCGTGACATGCATGAAGAACAATTCTAACATAAATTTAGCTCATTCTGAACTTGCCACACTAACTTATGCATTGTGTTAGTTATCACATAGATCTCTAATGCTTTGTAAGGTATACTCCCAACCAATAAAAGTAGATTCAAAAATTGTAACTCAGGATCATGAAAATTTTGAAGCGTCTCAAACAAAAGATTCTCTTGAAGACTTGATACCCAAGGTCGGCATGAAGTTTAACTCTGAAGAAGACGCTTATGACTTTTACAATGCTTATGCTTATGAGATGAGTTTTAGTATCAAAGGAGTAGTTACCATAATATGAAGAATTCTTCACATGTAAAGAACAGAGCATTTGTTTGTTCTCGTGAAGGTATTGACATTAACAATTTTTACTATGCAATTTGTATTTACTTTGTGACATGTTATCTATTAATTAATTATACTAACAGGAACTCGAGGTATTGACAAAAGAGCAGAATCTTCAGATTATGGTAAATGTTTCAGTAGGCCAGAAACATGATGTATGTGTCAAGCATGTATGAAGATAAGTCTCAGAGATATATTGTACTGTGTCTACCACTTTGTATCTGAGCACAACCATAAACTTCTACTAGAAGCCAAGCTCGCCAATTAAGATCGCAAAGGAAAAAATAATGAAGCATAGGTTGCAAGTGTGGAAATTGCAAAATTTGTAGGCATTTCTACTAAAGCTGCTATTGATCTAATGGCAAAAGAAACATGTGGTTTTAAGAATCTTGGATTTACTCGTGTAGACATGAAGAATAGATTACACTCAAAGAGGACATTAAAGACAAACCAAGGCGATACTGGAGGGGTGTTCGAATATATGGAGAAAAAAGTAGCAATTGCAATATGCACAAAGATCCAAAAGTAAAACTATCAAGTCGCTACTTTGGATTATGCAAAATATTCATTCGAATAGCTGCTCGAGCTGCAGAATCTGATGAAATATACTCTATGTCTGCTAATTGTGCTGACAAATTGACAGAAGATATCGAGAATAGCTTGAAAATCAGGTCTAATCTAGATTTAGACAACTCCACTCCACAAGGTTTATACCAACCTATTATATGATTAACATTAGGTATTCGTATCACAGTCTAATATATGCACCTCAAGTTGTCATTTATGTACAGTTGCCAAAGAAAATAAGAAGTTCAGTAAGCCAATAGGCATCAAACTCAAGGCAAAGCAAATCCGTGGGTTGACAAGACCTATTGGTGGTTTAGAGAAAGCAAAACGAAGGAGGAAAAAGGACGTTGACACCCCATCACAGAAATTCGAAGCTCGACACGTAACACAATCACAGCCACAACCACATGCTACAATAATGGTTAAATGATCCTCAAGTGTTGTCATTTCAAAAAGATTTTTCTCTTGGATTGTCATTGCCACTTATATTTTCATTTCTTTCTATGGTTTGGGTCATTTGGAGATTCCCAATAATATGCAGCTATAGATGCTTCATTGCACCCATCCACCAATACTCATATGGCAATGTCTCCAAAAAATCAAGGATTGCAACATGAGAAGCCAATTCAATCATTTAATGGAGAATTCTACAATATGTTTACTTAGTTTGCTTCAAACCTTTATTTCCTATTAGTATGAAACTACCATATATTCATATTTGGAGGATACTAAAGCAATCTACACTTTTGACTAAGTTCTTACGTAGAGTCATACTAGTGGTTTTGTTCTATTCAAGTTAACATCATTTTGTCATAAGTAAACAAGCTATACACAAATATGTATGCGCAAGGTAGAATTGGTACCAAATCAAACCGATCCAGAGGTTCACAGCCTCAGGGAGGGAGGCAGCCGAGTGCCTCGCTGGCCCAGGGCACGTCGCCGGCCACCGCCGTGTACTCCCTGCGGAGGCAGTCGTCCTGCTGCTGTGCGTATGCCACCAGGCCGGCAGCCGGGTCGAAGCCCCTCATGAGCCCCAGGTCGGCGTGGACACGAAGCACTGGGAGCCCGGAAGCTGCAGGAGCGGCGCGGCCGTCGGGAGGATCGGCGGGGGCGGAGTGCTTGGGGCGGGGCGAGGGCAAGGGGCAATGGTGACACATCAATTGCGAGGGCAGGGGAGGCAGTGAGGGCGAGGATGCAGGTAGGGACGGGAGGATCGGCGGGGGCGGAGGGCTTGGGGGCGGGGTGGGGGCAAGGGACAACGGCGGTGCGTCGATTACGAGGCCAGGGAGGTGGCGAGGGCAAGGACGAGGTAGGAACGGGAGGATCGGTGGGGGCGGAGGGCTTGGGGACGGGGCGGGGGCAAGGGGCAACAGCGGCGCGTCGATTGTGAGGGCGGGGTGGGTGACGAGGGCGAGGACGAGGGTAGGGATGGGCTTGGGCGGCGGAAGGCGAGTGGAGTCGAGGGCAGGTCGGCACGTGGCACGGCCGAGGCGTCGTCCAGGGAGCCGGAAAGAGGAGTTGCCGTTTGCAAGACGCAAAAGAAGAGAGCCAATATAGTTATGCCACCTGAAGGGAACAGGCAGGGAACAGGCAAGCCGCATTCTGCTTGTGTAGGTCTCAACATCACAAGCTCAAATTAAGCTTCAGTGACGACTTCAGTACCATGCATCAGTCTATGCTTCATTTTTTCGGTTTATGATTTATCCGATCTTTTCGATTTATACTTCATTCTTTTCAGCTTTCAGCTTATGGTTTCTCCGCTATGTTTGGTTTATGCTTCGTTCTTTTTGACTTATGACTTCTCTGTTCTTTTCGATTTATGACTTTCTCTGATCAAACAAACAGAACAACTTATTCACCATTGTTCCAAAATGATTTATCGAAACAGCCTTTTAAAAACAGTTGATCGACATTCAGTTCATTCGCACAAATATTCATGCTAGGACCAAAATCATCCATCGCAGCAAAAAAGAACACACCCTATTACTACTCACTGAACCTCTAGGTGAGCGGATGCATGCATTGGACCCAACAAACTCAACATTTCCATGTAACCAAATCCATTCTTGGGATTTCATATTGCAATCGATTACCCAATAAAAGAATTCTCAAAGCTCAACTCTGCGTCCTAGTCAGACAAAGAAACTCTCAAATTTGACTATCGCCGTCCTGTTGCTGTCCACAAATTAACATAAACAGCTCTAATAGGGTGGGTGCTAGTCATATAAATCGAGCTCTTCTCTGCTCTTTATTACAGCATTTTGCTTCGACTCTGTGTCGAGCACGTCCAGGTCCCATGCTGTGGCCAAATAGCCGTAGAGGACCCATGTTCGTTCCCCCTTCTCGCTCACCTTCACCAGCATGGGGTTGTCGCCCCCATCAGCAGCGGGGGTGATGCTCCGGGCACGAGTCCATTCTCCGCGCCCATGGCTTCCCATCTCGAAGAACTCAGCAAGCCGCACAGCCTCATTGAGACCAGCGAGGCTGCCTGCAAATTTCACTAGCATGGCTCTCTGTCCATCCTTTCCAAAGAGTGGCTTCACACTGGCAACGGCGAAGCCCATTTCTGTAAAACATGCAACGATGAATATATATGTCGGTGTTCAATTCACGTAACTTTACGTACACAAACTCATTGTAAATCATAAATAATTAAGTATGCAAGTCAGAATGATAGATGTAAAGCATGGTTGTCACGGCGTAATTGGCGACCACGGCGCCTCTTAGGCGCCAGGACGCCTAGGTGAGGGCCCGGCGACCGGCACAGCGACGGACGTGTATATACTATATACTATATATGGTTCAGCTCCTTTGAGTCCCGACTCAGTTGCTCTCTTCCGCCTCTCTCTCGTCTCCCTCTCGCTCGCGGCTCCCACTCCTGACTCCCGTCTCCCGACTCTCTCTCTCTCTCTCGACTCCCACTCGTCTCCCTCCCCGGCGCCGATCTCCCGCTCTCTCCCGACGCCTCCCTCCCCTCCCCAGCGCTTCCTCCTCCGCGCGCCACCTCCTCCCCCCGGCGCCTCCCCTCCCCGACGCCTCCCCCTGCCGCCGCCTCCCCCCGTCGCCTCTCCTCCCCTCGGCGGTGGAGAGGGAAGCCGGCGGTGGGAGCACGCTGGAGGGAGGTGGCCGGAGCATGGGAGGGAGGAAGGCGGCGCGGGTGGAGGGAGGCGGCACGGCCAAAGTGCGGCCAGAGAGGAGAGGGGCGGACGGCGTACCGGCAGTGAAGCTAGGGTTCGAGCCAAGGCGAGGCGATCCTCCCCAGCGCCTGGACGCCAAGGCGTTGCCTAGGCGACGCCGTGACAAGAGTGATGTAAAGTATAATCTTGGCAAAAAAACAAACATGCATTTCATAAGTATTAAAAAACATTAGCATGCCTAAGGAAAACGTAAGTAGACTATAGGTAAGCAATTGCAGGGAAACTATATACTAGTTAGCTTGACTAGACTCTGGAACAATGATAACTTCACTTGCATGATCAGATATGGAAAGAACAGTGTTTAGACAGGGTGGATTTAGGTTCTTCAGTAATCAGAAAATTTTCCCCAAGACACCAAACAGGATCTAAGTGTTTTATGGTGCGTCGCTGTGTCTGAAGTACAGGCATCATAAGGCACAAGTCTTATTTTATCCCAGTTTGACACGAACTCCAGCCCACCTATGTCTATTCTAGCACAGGCCAACCTCCAGTTAACTTTACATGGCTTTGTAGTCTCATACGGAATATGAAAATATAGCATAAGCACAAATACAATGCACAAATATGAAATATAATTTATCAATTGATTTGTGAACAGCCAATGGCCCTACTTGAGCAGAGCCTCGAGCTCGATTGAGCTTCTGCCGTGTGTAAACAATAGGCTCATTTGAGCTGAGATTGAGCTGGTCCATCAAAGTCATATACAAAATGCCCATATCACCTAGTGAGCTGAGCTTAACCTAGCTAGGAACCCCTAAGGTCAACTCAATTCCAACGAAAGTTAATAATTTAATATGTGCAACAATCATTCAATATCACAAAACATCACCACAGAAACCCAAATGCCATTTAATAATTCATTCTCATTATATTTTGATGGATTAGTCCCTGGAACTATTACATCCAAAATCAATAGCTTTCAATAATTTTTGGGTGAATAAAGCAAATTTAGAAAATAAATAATTGGATCAATGGCAATCAATTGTTAACTGAATATGAGCATATTGCTAAGAAAACAATATTTGAAGCCTTAACATACAGCAAAAAGAAGGCTGAACCAACTGAAAACTAAATAAGATTCTGAATGACAGCTTTGCACATGGGTGGGACCGGGATTTCAGCCCATCCAAACGAGGCTTAAGAGGTTCCTCCAACAGAATATTAGCCCATGCTTAGCATTAGCCATAGTTGGTAGTTGAATCTCTTGTCACACAGGAGACTTGCCAATGTATGACAGGAAAAAGATAACGAAATGTTGGAATGCAATCAGACTTTTTGTAACTGAACAATTGACGAATTGTTAGCTCTATCATGGAAGAAGCAGAAAAGATTTGCTAGCTTATCAAATTCTATCTTCTGAAAAAAGGGGTGAAGAAAGATGGATCGAAGAGGTAGAACAAATCTGACGGGCGAAAAGTCTTCGAACATTTTCACTGCATATCCAAATTCCAACCCACTAGATCATGTTCTGCCATCACGAAAGAGGGGAGCAATGAAACCTGAATAAATTTATAATGAGCATAGAGAAATTGGTTGGAGCACCATAATGTTACCAAGCCTGCTCTTTATGGAAAATTGCTCAAGACAGGGTACAAAAAAAACTACTGAACATAGAGAAATTGGTCGCAGCACCTTGTTAGCAAGCCTGCTCTTTATGGAAAATTCCTAAAGGCAGGGTACAAAAAACTAAGGGGAAAGAGAACTATCAGGGTACAAAAAACTAAGGGGAAAGAGAACTATCAAACAAAATTTCTGCAGACCCAATTGTGCGAATAGTGCTTTCGAAAAAACTTTAGTGTGATTAAGGTTTTGAAATTTTCATGTGTATATTTAAGGAAAATCGATTTTATAAAGTTTTGATTTTGGTCCAAGCAATTGACTTGCAGCCTGCCCCTCCCTCTGAACAAACACAAAGAAGGCAAACAACACAACCTCTGCTCATTAATAAATGGCCTTAATAAATTAATAGATATGAACGACCAAAATCACAGTGACAGAGCAAACATTCGATAAGTACCTCTGAGCTTGCCCTCCATCTCTTTATTACCCATGCCGTCCTTTTGTCCATCGTCCTTCGACTTGTAGGCGTTCTCAATTATGACTGTTGGTGGCCATAAAATAAGATCTCCTTGATTGGCTTCAGCATCAGCAGTAGATAATGTTTGGTAAGCCTTTTTGTGTACAGGATCTACGGAGTAATTCCAACCCATAAGAACACATAAAGCTTTGTGCAACCCAAGATGATCAGCACGAAGCTCTGCATTCTTCGCATTGTATGAATGATTGAGGAGTGAATGCAAATCTATAGAATCCCTGCAATCAAATAATGCATACAGCCATCTTCAAAAAGAAATTATGCATAAAACTGTCTTTAAAAAAATCATGCATATAACTGTCTTGAAAAGGAACCATGCATATAACTAGTTAATTTTGTGTCGACAAGAAAGTTTCTAAAATTCTCATAGCAGTAATATAGGTTGAGAAACATAAGAACAAAAACCAATACACATTCATAATGAATGCTCAAAACAAGAAACGGAGATACTGTTGTTGTGCTGAAATAGTTTTGTTCTGCTACTGCATTCAACATCAGAATATCAGGCAATCATCACAAGGGGCGAAAACTAGCACACACACACCCAGATAAAGAACCACTCAGATGTGTGATGCCCCCCCCCCCCCCCCCACACACACACACAAAAAAAAGGCAGATAAGTAAACCGTGCAAACATAATCAAGCAAGAAGAAAACAAAGGATGAGTTCATTTGTTCGCAAATGAAAGTAAACCAAAAGGAAAAAATAATTGTCGGCATAAAATTGAACGGTGGGAAGAAGCATAGGCTACATAAACTAGGGACAATGAGAGTAAACCCCAGAAAGTAATTCATGGAGGAGAAAAATGCATGAAAGCAAGCCATTTGTACCCAAAAAAACAAACCCAAAAGGCAAAACCGCAAAATGACCTTTGACATAATGTCTAATGTAGGCAGAAGCGTGCCTTACAAAAACTATTCGATGAAAGCTTCACACTGGAGTAACTACCAAAACAATAACGCAAATATCTTGAACTGTGGCAGGCTAACACTAACCCCCAACATCAGTTTTGTTATACTCTGCCAGCTTCTCGTGAATCCAAATGGTTAAAACTATTCTAAGTCCTCTCAAAAAGGAATGTTCCAAAACTATTCTAAGTCCTCTTTCAGCTAATCAGCTAGATGGCATTGATAGCTACTGATATCCTAGTAGTAGTGAAATATACCGAAGAAAGTTTTGTTCATTGTCATCACTTCCAGGAATGTGCTTTCGTGCTAACTATCCACACCAAGATGGAAGCTTTACTTCTCTTGGCTATTTCACTCAAGTCAACTACATCCAAGCACAACATAAAATCAACACGAAAAGTTTACGCGTTTAAGCGTCTGGAGAACAAACCTTCCACAGACGGCACACTTCAGCTGGGAAATCTTCCCATTGGCCCGGTAATTCTTCTTCTTCTCCGTACTGTCGTTTATCAACTTCACCATCTTAAGAAAGGAGCTCTTCAGCGTTTTCGCGTCCACCTCCGGCATCTCCACCTTCACCTGCTTTGCAACACGCCTCTCCTCTGGCTTCTGCTGCTGCTGCAGCTGCTGGCGGCCCGAGGACTCCCCAGGGGCACCACCATTGGCCTGATCCTCCCACTTCCGCTTTGGGGCAGGCCCGAGCAGCGCAGGAGCTGGCGCGGGCGGCGGTGCCCACCTGTCAGCGCCCGGGACCGGGCCCGGCGGGCCGATGTGGCGCGCGGGGAAGGGCGGCAGCGGCTGGCGGAGCTGCGGCGGGGGCTCGAGGGGGAGCGCGATGTAGGTGCGGACGGTGCCGTCGGAGAGCGGGACGGTGCGGCGGTCGAGGCACTCGAGGCTGTACTGCGGCGGGGGCGGGATGGAGGCCATGGCGGCCTCCACCGCCGCGACGGTGAGCAGCGGGCGCAGCGGGGGCAGCGGCTGCGGCGCCGGGAGGTGGGGGTGCGGGGATGGGAGGAGGGGTGCGGGGTTGGGCGCGCCGTTGGGGTTAGGGTTCGGGGCGGTCGAGGCCGCGGCGGCGGCGTTGGGGCGGGTGCGCCTGGGGTTGGGGTCGGCCGCGGAGGAGGAGGAGGACGACGCCTGCCTCTGTGGCGCCGCCGCAGGCGGAGGCTTGCGCTTGGGCTTCGGGTTGGCCGCTTTCATGGCCGAAGATTTCTAGGGTTCCGGCGGGATTGGATTTGGGGCGAGAAGGGAAAGACGCGATGCGCGCGAGGTTTGGGGAGGACTAGACTTGGAGGTGGAGGAGGACATTTTTTTTTCAGTCTTGCGGTGTGGGTGACTTGTATGGGTGGGCCCCTATGTCATAGAAACATGAGGAGGCCGCGCGCTTGTGCCCAACGCTAGGGGAGAGAGAGAGAGAGAGAGAGAGAGAGAGAGCGCGCGCTTCGCATTGACTCATCACGCTGCTGTCGCCGCGCCATGGAAGGAGGCTGCGCTAAGCTCTAGTCTCTCTCTCTCTCTTCTTTAGAGAATGGGAATTTCGGACATCGAAAGTATACATGGCTTTCATATTATTATCGGAGATGGGATTGAAGGTTGAATCTAAAATTTAGAGTATCTAGCTACGAATCTATAATCTCGCAAGTTATATAAAAACCATACCTTGTTTTTTAAAACCAAGAAAGTCACACTTATTTCCTCTGAACTTATAAATTACCTTGGCATGTTTGGTAAGGCCGTGTTTTTTAGCTTTTAAAAGTTGCTTTTCGGTTTTTCTATAGTAACTATTTTTTAAACGGAGTATTTTTTCAACATAGGGTCTACTAGTTAATTGTAGTACATACTTTACTGACTTCATTTATATCGGCAAAAACCGCACATGAGTTCTGTTAGAGCAACTCCAACCGGTTCTTTATCCTGCTCTTCATTGTATATTTACCTAATATGACTCAAGAAATGGATTCCAACCGGTTCTTTATCCTCCTCTTCATTTTTATCGAGTCGCTATTTTCTCCCGGCCGCTAGCTAGATTTGGCGAGCGCCTCCTCACTCGCTTCTCAAATAGCTAGGCCATTGGAATGCTAACTCAAATAGAGAGCTGAAAATAATAGCTAGCCTCTTCATCCTAGGAAATAGAGAGGGAGAAATGACTAATGGGATGGAGTTGCTCTTACTCTATAATCTCTCGTACAAACAGCACAAAAATTACAAGTCGTAACTAAAAGTCATAAATCGCAGCTAAAAAGAAAGCCACTCAGTCCTCTATGGTGGTTTTAGTCGTGAAGTGGTAGCTTGGAGTGACGCCAAAAGAACACCGAGAAACTCTGGGCGTCGCATCACCACCGTCCACTAGAGCTCTCCCAGTCCCATCCAGAAACTACTATCCAACGGCCAAGCCGTTCGAGACCACCCAGGGGCCCACCTGCCAGTAACCCCATGCCACCACACCAAAACCCCACACCCTCCCCTCCCTAAAACCCTAATAAACCCTCCGCCGCCTCCCGCGCCGGCCGCCTCCCTCCCGACCACCTCTTACCCCCAAGATTAGAACCCACACGCCCACACCATGCGGCCACCGAGAGGCGGCGGCGGGCGCGCAGGTGGACGCTTCGGCGGCGGCGGCAGGAGTGGCGGGGGCCGCTTTGGCGGAGGCAGGGGCCGCGGCGGCGGCGGTGGGTACCGCGACGAGGGCCCTCCCGCCGAAGTCATCGGTGAGTGCGTTCCCCCGGCGCCAAGAACCCAACCTGTTGTGCCTTCCGTTGCGAGATTCCGGTGGATTTGATGGGGTTTTTTTTTTTTTTTGCTGGTTCTGTTCGTGCAGAGGTGTCGACGTTCCTGCACGCGTGCGAGGGGGACGCGGTGACGAAGCTGACGAACGAGAAGGTGCCCTACTTCAACGCGCCCATCTACCTCCAGAACAAGACCCAGATCGGCAAGGTCGACGAGATCTTCGGACCCATCAACGAATCCGTGAGCGCTTCGCTTCATAATCTTTTTAGGCAGAATGGAATTTTTTCACCCTTTTCTTGCTCTTGGACTCCTGGTGACTTGAGGTTGCGGTTATTAAGTTGCGGACTTTGGAGGTGAAGTGTCCATGGCCGTGGGTTCCTTTGCGTGGGACTGTGGACTTAGGTTGTTTTGTTTATTTTTGGTTTGGTTGGAGCTACCAATTTATATTTTTCGGTCGGTCTATATTTTTACTGCTGAATTTACAGACATTACTCTTGAAATTGCAGTCTTTTGAGTTTCATTGAGTTAAGATTGGTTGAATAGGTTGGCCGTGTGCAGTTAAAAATGTTGTTGTGGAGCATGGTAATGCCCTTTAGGTACCTATTGTTTGGTGATGTCGTGATGAGGAGTTGTACTTTGTTAGGTGTCTGATCTGGTCTAGGTAGCTATTGTTTGGTAATGAGGACTTGCAATCTGTAAATGTCTGATATGGTTTTATATACTTCCAGTTTTGGGCTAATGGGTTCTAAGCTCACAGTGTTGTGCTGAAATCATTTTTTAGTCAGATGAATCTGATTACTTGCTTTTTAGTTTATAGTGCTAAGCTTGCTGCATATCTTAAAAGTTTGTGTTGCCTTGCCGCTGTAGTGTTTCTCGATCAAGATGATGGAGGGGATCATTGCAACATCTTACAATGAAGGTGACAAGTTCTACATCGACCCTATGAAGCTGCTGCCTCTCTCACGCTTCCTGCCGCAGCCAAAGTATGACTGATCTAATTATTGACTTATCATTTCCCGTGCATTGTTTGCTCGTCTGTTCTGGAAATGGAATCTATGTATTTTTATTCTTCTACAAACTTTGTTCCAGATTTTGTTAGTAATGAATAGATAAGGTGAAACTTTCTTCAAACAAGTGCTGTCAAAACACATTAAACTTCCATAAAATTTCTAAAAAGTGGTAAATTCTACTGCTGTTTGAAGGTCTTTGTTCATGAGTTTTCGTAATAAATGTGTAAGTATTGTGGTAAATGCATATAGGAAACTGAATGAAAGGTTCACCAATTATCTAGTTGTTTAACATTATAGGGAGTTACCTAATTCTGTTTTGCGTTGCTCTTCTATGCAGGGGGCAAACTCAAGGAGGGCCTAGAGGTGGTGGTCGTGGTGGAAGAGGTTCTGGTCGTGGCCGTGGTTCATTCCGTGGAAGAGGTGCGCCAAGGGGTCGTGGTGGACCTCCAAGGGGCGGAGGTCGTGGTTTCAGAGGGCGAGGCAGATTTTAGGATCTAGTTAAGAGTCTGATGTTTGTTGAAACATCATATCCTATATGCCCTCTACTCAGTTGGAAACTTATCTTCTTGTAGCATGATGTTTCTGTGTGGAAGTCGGATTCTATATTGAACAAAGTTTTCGTATCTCTTATTCTCCTGTTACAAGTTATGCATTTACGGTTAATCCTTGTTCAAAAGTTGAATTTAACATGTGCTGATTCTTGAGGCCATATCAGAGTATTATGTTTCTTGGCTTGCCGTGTTAGTAGTTGGTTACCTGGTAGATGTTACTCTATGTAATATTGCCACAAATTACTGAAATGAAGTCACTATATGTTGGGATGGTTCACTTTGCTGTTTCGGCACAGCCGGAATGGAACGACGTGCCCTTAGAACAGATCACACATTAACATATCGGGGTACTGGACTGATCTGTTGTGACGACTGACGAGCAGGTGGACTTGATACTATGCTCCAATTAGTATTTCAAGAATTCTCCCACCTATTTCGAGCCTGGAAAGCTGCTCCATATTTCAACCGGATTCCTGAATTCTCCCACCTTATTCAAGCCTAGTAAGCTGCTCCAAATTGAAAGAATGAGCAACCTTTATCAATTGGCCAAAAAAAATGTTTTGAAGCAGCGGATTACATAAAAGATTTATAAAACTCAAATGCCAATTGCAATTATGAGGAGAAATAAGATTTTTTTCTTAATAAGCGTAAACTGTAGAAGTCGATATCTGCACGAAGACATCTGTTTACTTTGTTCATGTTCATGGCACGCCATTTTGCATTCAAATTTAATTAGTTCAGTCTTCGATTGTGCTTATGTGGTTGTTGGCCCCAAATGACAAGATGAGAATTTGTTCAATTCAACTTCTAGAGAACATGACATCCAGAATGTTAAAACACTATAGCAGATAATACAACTCAACCGACAACTAGTTATTACAAAATGTAATTGATAAACTACAGTTTTGTGGATACAACGAAGTACATGATTGATGACCAACCCAAAAATACAACTCACAATTATTGACTATTAATCCTACATACGCAAAAGCTTCCCTTCACCAAAATTCTCTTGGAAACAAAAGATTCTCTTTCTCCGTTGGCTTACGAAGATGCGTGCACTATCTCTAAGATCTGATTTTTCTATCACAGCATTATATATTAGTGCTGTTCCTGATACAAGATGCCTGAACTGCACCTTCCTTTCTGCAATCAGCAAATGACGGCTACAAGATACCAAGTCAGTATTGCTTGTTCTTCAGGTATGTTCTTGATAGAACCCTTTTCCCAAACATGTTGTTTTGCAGTGCAGCAGCGTGCGGCTTAATAGTTTCAACAAAGGCAGTATGTAGTGCACCCTGCACAAATAAACACCCTTAAATAAGAATTACAGGGAATTATATTGGCTGGGGATGCAGCACTATCTTTACCTTGCATTCTTTAAGTGCTGTTTGAATCACATAATTCCCATACTGATCTAGCATGATTTGCAGTAACTTGGGATCAACCATAAGTTCAACGATAATTCTATCACGCTCGAGCTGCGGTGCTAGCTTCAGACAATTTTCGACAACATGGCTACCACACTTCTGCATTGATAGATATCCAAAGTGACCCTCCAGTTTGTCCACAATTTTGGCTGTTGCCCATTCAATGTTGAGGGTGAGAATAAACTGAATAACATAGTTCCTGCAAGAAATCACCTCATATTATATTCAAAAGGCATGACTGCAATATTATTCAAATTAATCAAGGATATATAATAAGATGGAGAAACGGGCATACCCATATTGATTTTCTGAAAGGCTAAGGGCACTGGATGTAATATTGCTCAACAAGTTGTACTTCTGCTCATCATTTGAATGTTCAATACATTTTTGAATGATACAACAGCCCTGGCGATCTTTTGCTAGTTTAAGATAGCGCAACGTGGCAGCATCAAGAAGGAACTGCAACAGTTATATGTGCATCCACAACTCAGTGTAAGAAAATGGAGGATAAGAAGTTTAATGCATCACAAAGAATCAAATTCACAATGCAATATGCTGTATCTTGGGAGGACATTTAGCTGTATCAAGCAGAATTACAAAATTACACAAAGATAAGAGAAATGACAACAACGTGGCAGCATCAAGAAGGAACTGCAACAGTTATATGTGCATTCACAACTCAGTGTAAGAAAATGGAGGATAAGAAGTTTAATGCACCACAAAGAATCAAATTCACAATGCAATATGCTGTATCTTGGGAGGACATTTAGTTGTATCAAGCAGAATTACAACATTACACAAAGATAAATGAGAACAAAGTACGAACTGGTACCAATTTTTTTTACTGATCCTTATCCATGCAAACAATATTTTTGTACATAATGGTTTAATACAACCAACATGAATGTGTAACGTGTAAAGGTACAAAAAAGATTCATAATTAAATCGCATGATTAGCAGACACCTTACCGCTTTGTACTCAGGTGACAGTTTCTGCAAGCACCGGTGTGCAACATGACTGCCATTGGTATCTGTCATCAAACGCATTACTCCAGGACTCAATGCAGCCACAACCTTCGAAATTTGATCTGGGGTATTTATAGTTTCTATGACCTTTTGCACTGCACGAGTCCTGAATATTTTTTCTAAAAGATAAGAAACAAAAGCAACAAGTATTAAATATAAACAACTAAGATCAGATCATAGTTCATACCCATGCATATTGCAAGAAACTGTAATAAGGTCTTCAGGTACTTTGGTAATTTCACAAATTATACGCATCATTTGATCTTCGCTGCACTCTTCAAGCAGCTTCTGCACCAAGTAGTTGCCAAATGGATCCACCATAATTTCACCAATATGATCCATTATTTCAGAAAAGACTTTTTCAACATCCTCTTGAGTGCCATCAGTAAATACTTTTTGAAGAAAGCGGCAGCCATTCTGATCCTTTGCCAACATACATATTCTTCCAGCAACTTCATCAACTGAATTGTAATTCAGCTGAGGTGATTTCATGGCCAGTTCATACTCAGATTTATATGACACAAACTGCGAATTCAGTCTGTCGAGGTTACTCTGAATATCAAGATGGTTATGTCCATAACCATTAATTCTTCGATCCATACCATTACAGCCATTTCTTGAAGGAGCAAAACTAGTAGTTCTTACTGAATTTACTCCAGCAGACCTCATCAGGATCTTTTCTGGATAATTTATTGTGCTGAGATTATCTGAGATGTGATGCTGCGAGGAACCTTTAGAGAAAGAGTTTAGTTCATATGGATGGGCAAACTTATCAGCTTGCTGATGAAAATTGCCACTGCCACATGAACTGTTGGGGTACAATACACTAGGGAAACTGTTCAAAAATGTACTATTCAGCTTGTTATTTCCCTTCTGAAAAGCAGCACCATTCCAGTAAGGATCCTCACTTCCCAGATCCAGCTGATGAATATTAGGTGTTCCAAGATATGTTGATGCGCCCTTTACAGAAGTGCAAACTGCAGCCTGTTGATTGCTCCTAATTCGATGAACATCTGACCCAGCCGCTTGTTGCATTTGTGGATAAACATAATGTGGTTGCATAACGGGGTATTTTTGTGCATCCATATCATGCTGCCACATGAAATTTGAACCAACCTGCTGATCATAAGGTGCATACATTTGAGATTGCCCATCAATATAAAACTGTTGCTGGAAGGGTGAAGCTGATATAGCTGATGGCTTGTAAGAAGCACTTGAAACACTATTCATGGCGTGCATCCCAGAGCCTCTTGGCAAATTCCCAAAGTACAGTGGAAAGCTGTGAGCTTGTTCTTGGTGTTCAACAGTTAGTTCATTGGGCTTTTGCTTGGCATGTTCAGCACTGAACTGTAGAGGCATCGAATCATCTTGAACAATTGCAGGCACAAGAGGCGGATTCAGTGTAACACCCGCAGATGTAAGCCCTGAAGCAGACTTCACAGGGGCAGATGGATAGTGCCCATATATCGGCACAATATTGCGGGGATTGGAAGGAGAATCAGCTATGCGATTCTTGAAACTTAGAGCCATGTCCTCAAAAGCTGACGCCAACGACTGTTCGTCGGGTAGACTGTCACTGTGAAAGAAACCCGCGGCACGTTGATTGCTTCTGACCGTGGATGCTTCATACATCGCGAACTGCAAAGGCAATGGCCTTCTCTCCTTCAGAGAAACTCTTCCTGCCTCAGAAGCACCGCTCATATTGTGCAACTCCATGTCTCCTGCACTACCCAATGCAGCACCAGGAATCGTGTCAACAAAAGCTCCAAGTTTGCAACAATCCTGATTACTTTGTGATTCCTCCATATCAGAAACAGGATGATCTGCGAAACACCGAGCAGGCGACAGCTAGTGCCAACTCAATCGCACAATGCAGGTAGAGGCACTGGTTCTGCAACACCAGGAATTCCATGTTACAATCAGAGGCCATGAGATTTCTGTGAAACATACATAAAGTCTCGTCTTTTTCAGATACTTCAAACAGGCAATGTACCGGCAGAAAAGCAAGGCAAACCCCACATGGAAACAGAACATAGGGCTTTGCACAGGATAGCAAGTAGGGCTTTACACAGGACAGCAAGTCTTCACCAAACCAAAGAAAGATTTGGACGAACAATTGGTATCGAGGCAACCAAGACGAGCCGCCACAGAATTTTTTTTCCCCAGTTAAATTCTGAAACAAACATTATGCAGATCGCCAGATGGCGACAGAATTTTGGCAATGAAACAAAAGGTAAAAGGCCAAAATTTGATCCCCTCACCCCCCCCCCCCCCCCCCCCACAAAACCCACAAAGATACCCTCAAACAATGCATATGTATACCAAATTTGGAACTAGCAAGGAAGGAAATCACAATAATCCACAATTCCATCACGCAATCCACGATCAGATTACGCAAAGATCATAAAAATTCTTGTAGACTGCAGGGGAATTGGGCGCCAAGAACCCATCCATCGCCGCACCCCCCCTAATCACCACGGATCATGGCGCGATCCCTACCAAGAACACGAAACAAAGGAAACCCACCTCGAAAAATCCAATCTTGGGAAGAACCAATCGAAGAAACCGATCGAAACAACCCGTCAACCGATCGAGAATTCCCCAAGAGAGATGAACAAAATTACCAGTGAGGAAATACTATCAGGGGGCAAACCTTAAGGCATGGATCACGATGGAGAATTCCAGGAATCGTGGAGAGATTAGGACGAAACAACTAATCGTGAAGAATCGGGTGGGGGAGGTTGGAGATATCTCGGAGATTCTATTAGGAGGCTTGGATGAGAAGGAGATGAAAAGAGGGGCGTTTCTGCGGGTGCATTTTTCCTTGGACTCTTTGCTCTCCTTCAACTCTCTCTCTCTTCCTTCCGAAACAACACATGGATGGACTCTTCTCTCCCTGGCCTGCCTCTTTATAGCTGGTGTGATGGAAGTGAGAGAAGAAGATGTAGAGAGAGCAACAAGTTTCTCACGTGCCATCCATGCCTGCATGCATGGATTGAGGAGGAGAGGGTGATTTGGGGATTTTGTTTCCTTCTTGATACGGTTTTCTTTGCGATGGGTGCTCAGTTAGGCTTAAATAAGACGTCTTTTTTATATATTATAGTTGCCTTATTTTATATTATAATTGTTGATAGTTTTTTAATATAATTAAATTTAAAAAATAGAAAATAGAAAAAACAAATTAGACAGGACATTGAAAACGAATATGAAAAAAGACAAAAAATTTTCAAAAAAGCCAAAAACCATAAAAAGATAAAATTAAGGAATAGTAAACTAGAAGCTAAAGCCGAAATCAGCGGGACAAATTTGAGTTCAGGATTAGGCGTGTAGATCGCATGTCTTTGAGATACACGATTTTACGTGTTCATAGAAATTGCAGTGTGGAGGTATAATTCTAGATGAAAGTGTGTGTTTCTTGGGTTAATCGAGGGCCTGTTTGATATGACTACGGTTTATGGTTTTCGACTGAAATTTTTGAATTTTAGTTATTTACGATCGAGATTATGGAGAGAGATATATTCACTTGCGATTTTAGTTGATACAGATGTTGAGCTTTTAACGTGTACTACAATTAACTTGTAGATTTCATCTTAAGAAAATACTCTGTTTGAAAGTTAGGTATATAACAAAAGTCAAAATCTGCTTTTAGAAGTCGTTAAAGAACAGACCCAAGGTGTTCCATAGAAAATTGACTAGGTAAGTTCCTAGATATATTCAAGATGGGAAATACTTCATATACAAAAAAAGTTCTTTGAAAGTTTTGTATTTAAAGTCACTAGAACACTCTTAATCTTATCTTTGATCCTCATCCACCAGCCTCGCATCTCAACTCTTGTTGCGGGTAATATTTTTATTGCGAATAATTCTGACAGCGGCCTCGTTCATACGTGGAATGCTAACAAAATATAGTAGCAAATTGGACGGAAAACCAAATTAGAACCATGATTAAACCAAGTTCATGCTACTGTCACATTTAGATACTCCTCAAGTTGCAAAATGATATTTAGGAATGTCTATACAACATTTGACTATTTTTGAGGACAAAAATAGTCAGATTGATCTGGAGCGTTAGATCTCCATCCAACGGATCCACCATACAAGCCCCCCTCCAAAAAAATGACCCCCTCCAAAAAAAAAATGATCTAGGGTGTTGGATCTCCGTCTAACAGCTCAAAATCTGACTAATTTTATCCTCAGAAATAACCAAATATTGTATAGACACTCCCATGATATTTTTGCGATCATTATGTAACCCTGTCGAGATACTAGTTCATACTAGAAGAACTTTTGGCCTTGCATCCCTGGCCCCTAGGTGCCCAAGTCATTATTATAGGTTGGGTTCTAAAAAAAAGTCATTATTGTTTTCTTTTTGGCACAACAAACTTATTCCATTATGCCCTCAAATTGACCTAGGAGTACTTGACTGACTCATCTGATTCGATGCGGCATGCGCTTTTGGACTACCCCACGAGTACAAGGTTTGGAGCCTTCCTTGCACGGCAGAATTAAACAATTGTATCGTGGGCTTCCTTGGGTGGGAATTTCCCAAATCTCTCTCTCTCTCTCTCTCTCTCTCTCTATATATATATATATATATATATATATATATATATATATATATATATATATATATATATATATATATATATATATATATATATAGGACGAGTGTTTCATGCACCAAGGTGCCTAGGCACCAATATCAATACCCGTTGATTTGCTTCGAGATTCGCAACGTTTGATGTGGGTATCTTCATATACCCATAAAAAAGTATATTTGAGATGTCAAACTCCGAAAAAATTTAAATTCAACTTCAGTTTAATTAGTTTGAACTATTTTTATGGTATATACTCACTGTAGTTGCATTGAACTCAAAAGTAGTTCAAACTAGTTTGAACTGAGTTCAAAACTTACGTACCATAAATATATCAAGGGTATAAAACATTTTCATACCCAAACTCAAAAAAATTATCAATCATACACGTGTATCGGATGTTGGTGCCTAGGCACCATGGTGCCTTATGTAATTTTCCTATATATATATATAACAAGTAATTCTTACAAAACTATAATCAATGTTATTTCTCTCTTGTCTCGTGTAGCCACGTCACTCTATTGTTTACAATCTTTGTACGAAAATTGAGTGTTATAGATGTTCGCTCATTTGCACTGTCTTATAATTATTTTAGGTTCAATTATGTTTTATCTTGATTCAGACCCCGCTCGTTTCGGTTTTAGCTTCTGGCTTATTTTTCACTATTTATAAATTTTGTTTTTTCTGAACTATAATTAATATTATTTTTCTCTTCTCTCGTGCAGCCACGTCACCTTATTGTTTACAATCTTTGCATGAAAATTGAGTGTTATAGATGTTCGCTCATTTGCACTGTCTTATAATTCTTTTAGGCTCAACTATGTTTCATCTTGATTTATTCAAACACATTAAAACCAACAAATTGATTTCTACAAATTCTCGCTGTAACGCGTGGGGCTTCTTCTAGTTAATAATCATAGCATCACATGTACCCTTATGTCACCAAATGAAATTAATTAAATTATGTTTAACTAAACTAAAAATATACAGACAAAAAGTTCAAATGAAGCTGACGTGTCAGTGGCTCTATGCATGCCACATGTCGGCATACCGTGATCAGGGCCTTTCAAGAACAATATGGGAAAAGATGGCTAGGTTAGTTTGGTACCTTTTTTTGTGTGTGTGGTGGGGGTTGAGAGTTGAGAGATTTTCTGTATTTTTCTATCTTTCTGGATTTGGAACATGATCAAGAGCACCAATAAAACTAGCAACATGTGGGCTCTAACGGGAGGAAAACAATAATGCACGTACGTGTAGAACAGAATGCTTGGAAGCAAATAATCTTGCTCCTGTCATATATCTGTCTAGAGAGTAGTCGAGTACACATTTATTTATTTTTGGAATTCTTTTTAAATCCTCCAATTTATATTAATAACTCAACAAATAAATATATAAGTATCTAACTTTTACATTTAAAATTATGAATGAACAACGTGTCTTAAGATGGTGAATGTGCTGGACTTCTTTATATTCCTCGCCATCGAGGCATCGGCTCTATATCTTGTAGCGGTGTCTTGATTGCCGACAAACATGGCAATTGGAAGTAGATTGTTGATGATCTCTATTGATGTGGAGGACCTATGTCTCGGTAGAGATTTTGTTTAAAAAAATCAAAGGTGATTTATTTGCACCCATATCGACCTGGTGTCGATTTCTCTCATAGGTGTTGCTATCATCGTCTGGTGAGTCGGTTTGATAAAACCTATTATAGATAAATAAAATCCAGCTAAGAACTTGCTAGATAATAACAAACTAGAAAATTAATCTAGGGAGAAAACAGAAGAAACTAAATAAATCTAAAGTTACTTTTGAAAAAAATCAATGGGTCTCCCACCTACTCACCGTCCATAAGAACATTGAAGAAGATAGAAGAGGGACTGTCAGAGTTGCACCAGTGGCTCCGAGGTGGAATCCCTTGTGATCGTTACAACATGCAGTCGTGCGCAAGGCAAGCTACCTGTGCCAGTTTTTTGGAATTCTTTTTGTTCAAACCATTTTTTCAAGAGATAATTAAGGATTTGCCCTTATCTTTGCTTGGCAACAACTCATTTGCTCCATAGCTAATTTGAATTGAGGATTTACTCCATTTTTGAATTTTTTATTTGATGATTTGCCCTTTTCTGATTTTTCAACTCATTTTGTATTTGTGCAAGGCTAAATACTCTCATGAAATGACCATAGTGCTCTTGTGGAAAATCCTCATACCGCTTGCCGGCATGGCAAAAAATAAAAATACGCGCCACGAAGCTTTCTTTGCCCATTCCAGAGTACTAGTATATACGTGTATTAGAGCAAAAATACAATGACATCCATCTATGCATTCTTTGCTCTTTTCGCTACTCTTTTTGCAGGAAGATTACAGTCATAACTCGGACCTTGACCAATCCCATAATGGTGGATGTGTGCGCATGAATAGGACTAAGGAAGCATCCATGAAACTTCTCCATCTCCCCAGCATTGGGTGGCTTGCTATGGGGAGAAGAGATGTGTTGTACTCCCATGGAGTCCATTACTGCAAAGCAGGGTCAACAAAGGGGCAGACCACATCATCATCCCACACCATGGTAGGTTGGGCCATATTTAGCCTGCAAGACAGAGACTTATGTTCCCATCCCTAACCCCTTGGTGGTGTGACCTTAGGATCCCACAAGGTTACTCAAAGATCACCTGGAGACAGGCATAGCATCTGAAGAGTTCTGTGGATTTGAGAGGACTTACCCAGGGTCGGCTGGAAACATAATAACTCTGCAGAAAATTTGTAGGAAAAAGTATGATTCCTCTGCAAGTCTTATTAATGCCTCTTCTTTTTAGCTTCTAAAAACTATTTTTCGATTTTTGTACAATAACTAGCTTTCAAATAAAATGTCTTTCCAAAACTAACCATACCATATCCGCTTCTTCACATTGTCATATCATATCCACCGTTAACCATCATTTTATGATAACTAACCAAGTGTCGCCTTTCTTCACAATGCCCGTAACCGGGGGTATGACTATTCGAATAGGTTATATACACTGTACAAAGGTTCTATGGTTTTACCCATAATATATAAAAATCATACATACATATTTGTTTCGAAAAGTACTGTCATAATATTATAATTTTATTGGGTTTTACAAATATATTATAATATAGGCTTGGTTCTTTTCCACTTCCAGCCAGTTTATGCTTGTATGGACTACATTAACTAGCTTTTAAACGATGCGTTTTTTTCAAGGCGAGGTCAATAGGAAGATTGTAGTAAAAAGTGTACTAAGTTTATCTGTACCGGTCAAAATTGCATGCAACTATTTTTCTATGCATACTACCTCTCGTGAACAATCATAATTCAAATATTTAAGTCATAAACTATAAGCCATCAGCCTAAAAAACCCACCCATAATTTAGTGATCGAAGTTGTGTCTTGAAGATCGTGTCCATGTTTAAAACGATATGTATTTATGGCTAGAGGGAGTATTATGCTTTTTTAAAACACAAAAATTTCCTATTCAAGACCGCGTTTGGTGTTTGACACGGGCATCCACCATCTATCCCCTTGACTCATCCGATTATCCGAAGTCCCATAGTCCAGTATCATCAGAGAACAAAAAATGACTCTAATCTGTATGAACTTTGGTCTACTTTTCCAAGTTTCAGGCCTGATACAACAAATAGGGCTTCGAGGGCCGATTCCAACTACGCGGAGTACCTCTCGGCTTTGGGCTCCACAAATAATCTGGGTTGTGCTTACAGGGCCGGAGAGCCCATCCGGCCCACGTAGTCCCCGATCCACTCGCTAGCCCAAAAGGCCCAAGGCGGGCAGGCGAGGGGTACGATGGTAATTTTGGGGCCCCAAATTTCAAACTCCGGGTTCGCTCCTCCGCCCGCGCTGCCCCCGAGCTCGGCCCTTCCCCCGGTCGCCACCCAAACACGTCACTGAAAGGTGGGCCCGGCTGGTGTGTCTCCTAGTATCCATCAGGTACGCGGGTGGGCAAAGTAGGCGGCGGTGCGAAACGCTTGGAAACCACGAGTCGCGAGGCCAATCGTAAAACCTTTCCCCGTTTTAACCTCCCTCGCCGCGGCCGCGGATCTGAGCCGCTGGCCGCTGCCGCCGATTACGTTTGCCTCTCTCCCTTCGCCTTCTCTTGCCATTTTTTTCCGCGACGCGCTCCAGGTTCAAATCTTTAAGAAGCCGGGGGGGGGGGGGGGGGGGGGATTGATTTGGGTCGAAATCCTGAGGCACTTCTGGGTTCTTGATTTCAGGTCAGTTCAATGCAGGAGCACGCCGCTTCTTGGCTAACCTCGTTTTGCTACGATTCCTCCTTTGCTTTTCGTGTTTCTTGAAATCTTGCGGATGAACACAGGAGTGAACCCGATTAGAGTTCTTGCGCGTGTACTGTCATTGTGATTCCTGGATAAACAATTGGGGGTGATTTTTTTGCTTTTTCTTTTCCTGAAAACCCGAGGTCGATTTGTTCTTTGTTGGTAGCATTCTGTTCATGGCGTGCCAAGAATTGAAATTTGTCTCCTCTTAGTCCGTTGCACTCACAGAGTTCGTGCTTTCCTTGTGCCAATAATCAAGTGAATCTTTAGGCTGGGCGGTCTTATCCATTTTCTTTTAGTAGTAACTTTCTTGACATGTGAACACATATTGATTAGTTTCTGGATCTGAGACATGCTACTAAAATTTGATGAAAAAAATGAGGATTTGCCAAGGTTTGATGGATACTACAACTAATTAGCCATTACTGCTGTTTAGCCTCGTGGTTCTTGTGCTTATTTGTCATTCAAGATGTGTAAAGATGCGGCCTTTTTCATCTCAATTGATCTTTTGTTTGTTTCACAGGAGCACCGCATTGATCTAGAAGAGACAAAGAATTTGCCTTTTCTTGCTTCGAGGCCACCAATGGGCCGAAGCCTGAGCCCGCTGCTCCGGCAGGAGCTGGAGAACCTCGACAAGGACGCCGACAGCCGCCGCTCCGCCATGAAGGCGCTCAAGTCCTACGCCAAGCACCTGGACTCCAAGTCCATCTCCCACTTCCTTGCCGAGGTCTCGGACAACAAGACCCCCGGGTTGCCCTCCGGCGAGTTCACCATCTCGCTGTACGAGGTCCTCGCCAGGGTCCATGGCCGGAACATCGTGCCGCAGATTGGCAACATCATGTCCACCATCATGTGCACGCTGTCGTCAAGCGGCGGCTCCTTCCCCCTGCACCAGGCTTGCTCCAAGGTGGTGCCGGCCATTGCTCGGTACGGCATCGATCCCTCGACGGCGGATGAGGAGAAGGCCAGCATCATTGCTTCTCTCTGCAAGCCCCTTTGCAGTGCGCTGATGGGTAACCAGGATGGTGCTGCATCTGGCGCGGCGCTCTGCCTGAAGGCGCTTGTTGAGTCAAACAATTGGAGGTTTGCGTCAAGCGAGACGGTTAATGAGGTCTGCTTGAAGGTTGCTGGGGCGATGCACGATAAGGCGACGCAGTCTAATGCTCATATGGGCCTGGCAATGGCACTGGTGAAGCACAATGGCCTGATAGCCGAGGCTTATGCGAGGTCCCTTGTGCGGTCTGGCTTGCAGATTCTGGATGGTGACACTGCAGAGAGCAGCTCCCAGAAGCGGCTCTCGACTATCCAGATGATCAATTTCTTCATGAAGTTTGTTGATCCTAGGAGCATATCCTCGGAGCTTAGCGAGGTGGTTGATGTCATGGAGCAATGCCAGAATGACCGCATGCCGTTCGTCCGAGGTGCTGCGTTTGAGGCATCACAGACTGCGAAGAGCATTGCTGCGCAGAAGGGGTCAAGGCATGAGGTCAGCACGAGCCCAATGGTTGGCTCCAACATCCACAGTAGAAGAGAAAAGAGCTCATGCAGGAGCCTCTGGAGTGCAAAGGCCAGCCCTGCGAGCTCCAGCATGGCTGCTTCTCCATTTCAGTACCAATCCCCTGAATCGCATGTTGTGGATTCATCCATCATGTATGACGGTACACTCACCGGATCACCAGTCTCAATTGGACAGTCCTCTTGCAACTTTGATCAGAATCGGCGCACAAACAGGAGATTGTGGAGCAATGATGGTGTGGATGTTTCTCTGAAGGATGGCTTGTTCATTAGATTTTGCTCAAACAGCAAGGACCTTGAAGATGACTTGGGCGAGGTCTGTGACAGTGAAGTAACTGATACCAATTTCGAGTGCACCGACTCATTCACAGGATTTGTGTCAGCTAGCCCCAATGGTACCATATCAAGAGATAAGACCCCCAGTCCCCAGGTATACTTAAGTAGCTGTCTACACCGTTTTTGTTTCTCAAAGATTGCTACATATTGTGTACCTCACTTTTAGCTGGTAACTGACTTTGCCATTTCATTGTTAACTAAGTCTGACATTTCATTGTTGTCCTAGGCTTCTGAAAGGCCAATCAGCATTGATGATGTGAAGGTATACACAACACCGAGGAAGCTTCTCCGATTGCTTCAGAGCTCGTATGACTTTGACTCTGCTCGCCATGAGGAACAATCCATTGACAGGAAGAACAGCTCATCATCACTGGATGGGGAACATATAGAACTAATGGAATCATCTGAAGAGATGCAATCCCAGCATTCTGACAGCAAGGCTGAAGAAGGGAAGGGCGAGAATGAAACCATTGATATGCAGACTGGCAACGATAGGACTGAAATGTTCTCCAATGAAGATAAATCAGGATCCTCCACTACTGAGGTTGAGAATACATCCTGCAAAGCATCCTCTGAAGTTGAATGCAAAGAGCAAGATGTTTGTGTGACAAGGAGCATAGGAACGACCCGGAAGTATAAGACAATATTGAGTTTTCTTTTGAGCATGATCATGATTGTTCTAGCAATAATCTTTGTGTTAATTAGGATTGACAGTTATGACGATTCTGTTGGCCTTGTCCCAACTTGATTTCTGTAGACTACAAGCTTTGTGGCTTACTGTTCAAGTTGTTGTATGATTCTGCCACAGTAGAGTGGTTACTGGGCTTAACTAGTTTGCAGTCATTGATCTTTGTATGACAGCAAAAAGCTTATTATGTTTGTCAATTTTATGTTTGCCATGTGCTTATATAATGATCCTTTGTTGTATTGCTGTGTTGAAATTAGGGGTGGATATCGAGCTAAGTTCTTGTCTTACTGAGCCTTTTCCAAAATTAACACAGTTTGATTTAATATCATTTTATGTATAATTTGAAAGTATTTTTATAAACAAGCCGAGCCGAGTTAGAGCAAAATTCAAATTCATTTGAAATCAATTTATTTCTATGTTTAACAATTAATGAATATAATTAAAGCAATTTAAACTGAGCCAAGGAGCTTTTTTTGCCACCTCTAATTGAAATGACCACTGAGCGTGATATAACTTAATTTTATTTTCTTATTTTTAATATAACTTAATTTTATTTTCTCATTTTTATGCTGGCAATGTGCTTTGTATGGTGATCCAATGTTTAACTGCTGCATTGAAGTAATCCACTGGGAGTGGTTTATGCTTCTGATGTCGTGTTCATCAAAGTTTTGGTGCATCGTGTGTGTTCTGATTTATCATGACATTGTGCATTCTATCTATTCATCAGCATCTTTATTTGCACACTGATCTAGAAATCCATTGGAAAGGACTGTGCTAGTCCATTGAATTTACATGGCTGGTGCCTGGTTGGCAAATAACCTGAATGAAACTGAAATGAGTGTTGCATTAGTATTGAAGCTTCTGAACATGTAAGGTTGGCCAGATTATTCTGAAGAATGCCGAGACAACCAAATGCAAATCTGAAAGAAGCAATCACTAAAACACGTCCTGCCATTCAGCAATGGAATTGCTGCAGATAATAGTACCAAAATTATCGCAAATAAAAACAGCACGCAGCTAGCAAAAGTTACTAGATAGCTAGCAGAACAGCTAATACGATCGAAGAAGCAACAGTTTCACTTTGCGAAGTAGCCTATGCTTGGATTTTCTTGAATCTTGAAATCTTGATGCTGGCCACTTTTAGGGTGTATTCTTTTCGGCTGCGGCTTATGGATTTTAGTTGAAATTTTTGAATTTTGGCTGTTTACGGTACAGATTATGGAGAAACAGATACTCACTTGCGATTTTAGCTGGTACAGATATTGAGCTTTTAACGTGTAGATCGTTTAACTTGTAGACCCCGTCTTGATAAAATACTCTATTTAAAAGTTAGGTACTATAGCAGAAGCCAAAAGCCGATTTCAAAAACCCAAAAGAACAAGCCCTTAGTTGGATCGAGGACGTGCCCCGCAAACACGATCACCCCCGACCGCTCCTCCATGATCAAGGTGGTGATCGGTTCGGCTGAAAAGTTCATGGCTTATGGCTGAAAACACTGTAGCCGGCTGAAAAAAGCACTGTACCTGATAGAGACTTATTTAGCATAATTAAATTTAAAAAGAATTAAAATATAAAAAATATGTTAGCCCATTACGTATAATACAAACAAATACGGAAAAAAAGAACCGGCAAAAAAGCTCAACAAAAAGCCAAAAGTTCAGAAAAAGACGAAACTTATGAATAGTGAAAAATAAGCCAGAAGCCAAAGGCGAGTTGATCAGGGCCGAAAGTGAACAAATGATCAGCGACGAACTCGACCATGTCCGGCGGCGGCCCGCTGCCACCACGCAGGGCCGTGATGACCGCGGCCGCCTCGGTCCCTTCCTCGCTCACCTTGACGACCGCTTTTGGGTAGCCTGGCTCAGGAACGTTGGCCGCCCGTCATCGTCGTTCTCGCACATGCCCTGCAGGTCGGCCACCTCCGGCGAGAACGGCAGCGATAGCCCCAGCCGACGGAGGTCGCCCTCGAGGTCCCAGTTGGAGCTTATCTCGAACTTGGGTAGCTTTAGCGTGACGTGCTCGGTTTTCGCCTTGGGCAAGATGCTGTACAGGTACCCCGGCGCCGCAGTGATCACGTCCACCATGGTGGGGATGCCGCGGTGCTCGTCCGGGAGGAAGACGAACATGGAGTACTGCGTGTCATCGGCGCCCGGCGACGTCTTGTCGGCGGCGCCTTCCTGCCTGATCGTACGCTTGCTTGTAGGGGAGCTCGAGGGCCTTGAACCCGTCCATGCACGAGACATTCTGGGACTGGAACTTCGACATGAAATGCGCCTTGACGCGGCTGCCATCGAGCCGGTGGAACGAGCTCGGCGATGTGTGGCACGAGTTGAACGGCTTGAGCCACGCGCCCGTGATATAGACCGCGTTGGCGAGCAAGCACGAGGTCGGTCGCGGGGGTGATGTCTCTGAGGGAGACGATGGAGTCGATGAGGTTGCCGTGGCCATCGTCACCCAGTTGTTGACCATCTCCACTGCCTCCTCCGGTTTCACATATTATCATTGATTTATCTAATAATATTAGTCAAATAAAGTGATTGCAACAATTCTAGGATTTTTTTTGTAAATAATCCATTTTGTATTTGAAATAACAGAAATATACCCACTGCAACATTTTTTTTACAGAAATAACTACCAGTTGTCCAACCGTTGGGCGACTGGAGTCTGTCGCCCGGCCGTTGTGCGACATAATTGTAGTTGCCCAATCGCCAGGTGACACAGCAGTTGGGTGATTGCAATACCAGTCGCCCAACGGCTCGAAGACTGGAGGCTAGGCACGCATAGGAGTGAAAATAGGTTGGATAGTTTTCGACTGATCCAGATGAAAACGAATACGGATTGTGTTGGATCGAATTTTCTTCGGGTAATTCTCAGATCGGAAACAAATACGGATTTTTTTTGTCAGAAATGAATACGAATACAGTAGACCTGATATCCGGCGAATATGAATACGAACACAGATTATCCAGATAATACAAATCCAGATATCCAAGATTTCAGCCCACCATTGCCCAGCCCAAGTCAGCCTTTCTCATCTCTCCTGCCACCAACCCACTAGCAAATATTTATGTTTATTAAAAAATAAATTTAGTATTGTTAGAAGATTAAAATTTGTACCGATTAAATTAATGTACTGCCATTTAAATCATTCTGATGCAAATTTAAATTCTTAATTAATTTATTAGTCACATGCAAATGGTATAAATCTATGAAGAATTATTTAGGACTTTAGAAATAATTAATTGCCATTTGAAGATTTAAAATCTATACAATGGTATGACTATTGTGGATAAAAATACTTATGCTTGTTTAGATTTCATTAATGTTTTGACAAGATGAACTATTCGTATGTTTTCATTGATTTTGGATGTGTAGTTTAAGGGGTTTTTATGTTCCGATAAATATTCATGACCGTATTCATTTCGATTCGTATTCGCTCCGTATCTGTATTTAATATTATTCGTATATGAGGTATCCGTATTCGTATCCGCATCTGAGAAAAAAAATATGAAAACTAATATGGTAGAACATTATCCCTCTGTATTCGATCTGTTTGCATCCCTAGCCACGCAACTGAGCTTTATTTTTTTTTGTAAATAATCCATATTTTTTTGAAATACAGAAATATACCCGCATAAATATTTTTTTTTACAGAAATGACCTCCAGTCTTAGCTGTTGAGCGACTGCAAATGAGTCATTTCCTGCAATGACTAGGAGGCAATGTTCGGTTGATCTATTTGTGAATTTTGTATATTATGATTGGTACATAATCTGTCAGATTCACAATAATAGTTTGTGATTGTCGTATATTTTTAGCGCAAGAAGCATTGTAATTTTTTTTTGCAAACGATTGAAACAACAACGTTTGGTAATTAAAAAGATAAGTGATATTGTGATGCAACCGGAAATTCATACACGGAGGAGAATTTGTTTGTTCATGTCGTTGGATGACTTGCTACATGAATAATTGAATATGAAAAGATGAGGAAATACTTTGTCTGAAATAAAATAAACTTCACAATTAAGTTGGGAGTAACACGGCACGTAGGGTTTGGTTACATGTACAAGAAAGAGCATCATGCACGGTGCAACAAACTGCACTACTCCTACGATACATACGAGCTTTTTTGGAATGGAACTAAATTTGACCTAGAGGGACTAGTTAGTGTGGGACGGCCTGACCTACTGCATGGACCCGAACCATTTTCCCTTCTTTGTGAGCTTGGCGTTGAACTCCTCGGTGACCTTTTTTTGCCTTGGTCGCAATTTTCCGCTTTTTCTTGTACTCTCTCTCTCGCGAGCCTCGCGCTTCCTGCACGTGCACACCTCGAGAAGCTAACACTTGCAAATTTAGTTTAACGTACCACGATGTGAACGTCCTATGCAAGGTATGCGGGGTACATGTTTGTTGGTGCTGCGACGTGAGCTGGGGGTGGGTCGATGACATGTACCAACTTGGTACATGTCTGAAGTTGGCACCAGCAAAGGTACTCGCTGTATGCGCTACTGTCGTAGGAGGTGGCCTCCTACACGCTATCCTGTAGCACACCCTTCCACTATATTGTCCACGCCTCCATCTTCGCCGTCCAGTCCGTGTCGCGTTTTACTCCCTTCCTGGAATGCTTGCAGGAGCTAGCAGCTGGTTAGTAGTCCTCCAACAATTAGCAGTAAAAGGAGAGTCATGTGAGGCGGTAACTCACGCGTGGACATTCCTCGATAAAGGTAGCCCAAATGACATTGGAACGACCTGACGTAGGTCGAACTGGTGCATGACATGATGCGCTGCATAGTCCTCTATGAAGACATCGAATACAAGCTTCCGCCGCATTAGTCAGAAAGCCCGGTCATGCCAACACAGCAAGGTGAGCCTGTCAGGAGCGCGGCTCTCTAGTGCCTTAAGTGAGTACGGCTCTCAGCGTACTTCGTTAGCCTTGAGTCGATTGATCTGCTCCACAAAGGGCAGATATGCTCATGTAACCTGTTCATGGGCGAACTGTACCTGCAAGGAACACCAGCTGTTATATACGATGATCCATAATACGAGGAATTAATTACAAGTTAAACTACTTACCCATCTATGGCACCAGAGAGAACCCATTGTAAGCCGGTCCACGTCACCCTCCAGGTACATTTTCGCTCATACGAAGTCATGTCCTCGAGCATAGGCCGTCCGAGGCTGAAGCACTTGAATGACCACAACGACAGTAGCAATAGACACCCCGCGAGGACCGAGTTCACATTGACCCTAGCACATGTGTCGCACAAGTTGTGATACGTCGTGGCAAGTGCAGTCGAAAACCAGCTGATGTAAGGGGCCTCCCGCTCGGTGATGACCCTAGCATAAGCAATGAGGTACGTGTCGACGGTGTTGCCGTGGCTGGTGGTGAAGAGCACCCAACGAAACAGCCACAGTAAGTACGCCTCCAAGTGCTGCGAGACTTACTGCTCGTCTGCGGCCGGGTCCATCCGCTCTACCTGAGTACCAGTTATAACGGTACACATGATTTTTCAATGTACTAACGATATTACATTCATTCGTAATTAATCATAAATGTTACATATTATTATTTTGTACAAAGCAAACTATTTAATTCTTACAAAAATATTGACGGAATTTTGAATAACTATAAATTTCTATGGAGGCTTCATTTGTACGTAACATTGACTAAATTTTCTATAACTACAGTTTTCTACGGATGCTAATTTGCTACGAATGTTAATTTTCTACAACTATGTTCACTAAACTTTCACCGACTACATGTTTCTACGACTGCTAATTTTATATAATAACATTGAATAAATTTTATATACTAAGTACTATTCTTTTCTACAGCTATAATTTTCTACGGATACTAACACTAAATAAACTATCTACTTCATATAAAAAAATATTAACTACAACATACAAATGAAATACCTCACAGAAGTGATGAAATCTCTCCTTGTTCTCCTCCCTTTCCCTCTCCTTTCCTATCCTCTCCTCCTCCCTCTCCCTCTCCTCTCCTCTCCTCTTCTCTTTCATCTCCTCTTCTCTTCTCTACTTTCCCCTCTGCTACGCGGCGTCTGGTTGGGGGCTTGACTGCGTCGTCTCTTTATATAGCCTTCAGTCACCCTGGGCGACTGGAATTGCAGTCGCCCAACTGTTAGGCGACTGGAAGCAGTCGCCGAACCGTTGGGCGACTGCAATTATATCGCCCAACGGTCGCGTGACTGTTTGCGCGTCGCGCGGCCGTTGGCGACGGATTCTAATCACCCAACGGTTCGGTGACTGGTAGCTATTTCTATAAAAAAATATTGCCGTGGGTATATTTGTGTTATTTCGAATGAAAAATAGATTATTTACAAAAAATTCATAATTCTAGTTGATTGCCAAATTTTGGAACATGAACACAGTTCTTCAAGCCGATTTGGTTTCAAGCCAACATGTTTTGCACTATGACATCGACATTTCCGCTAGATGGTTAGGCGAACATAGAATTAATTAAAAGGTTCTAACTTACAGTACGAAGCTAAAATTGAGATTAAAAGAAGGGAATTCCTTTTCAAAACCGGCTTGTCATTTTCATTGTTTCCATGTAGTTTACTGCATAAAATGGGAAACAGAGTGCTAATTGAGTGGAAATATCTCTGCATAAAAACACTTGAAATTTCCTATCTAGTCTTCAGATAATCTTCCCTTTAAATATTATTCACATTATTAGAGGACGTAAATATCAGTACTAGTTTCCGTTATGAAAGATTCTCTTCATAGAGAATAGAATATTTCTTGAAGGATTTTCTAAAGAATCGTGATTCTCAGGACATGGTTGAGGAAATTGTTAAACATCTTTTCTCTTATGCGATGATTATTCGCACATCCAAAAGTATGGGATCTTCTAAAGGAAGTACAGTTCAGAGATCAAAATTACAAGGGCAAATTCTATATTTTCTAGTGCTCATTTCAGTTCTAATGAAGATTAGATTTCCAGAGTAGAGGAATTTGCGGCGAAGGGAAGTAAAAAGAGTTGACTTTTTTTTTTTTACTCTGGGCGTTAACAGACGGACTTGCAGGACTTGGCGGCGACATCCTGGAACGCCTTCCTGAGCCCAGCGCGCGCGGCGTCGACCCAGACGCCCCGCCGAAGAGCACGCGAGGCCCTCCGGAGTCCGCCCGGTCAGCTAGGACGCGGTCGGCAACGCGGCGCCCGAAGTCGGCGAGGCCCTCGGCGGAGGGCGCACCGAGGAAGGCCAGCAGCTGGGCGAGCGTGGCGCCGCGTGCGCCCGCGGCCACAAGCGCCAGCGCCGCGTGGACGGACACTGGCGAGAACGCGACGTTCCTGTCGCGGACGACGGCCGCGGCGTCCGCCGGCGCGAGGAGCTTGGCAAGGCGGAGCACGATGGCCGTCTGCCCGTCGCGGGCTGCGGCGGCGGCCATGAGGAGGTGGGTGGGTACGTGCAAGTGGAAGTGTAGATTTTTTTTTGTCACATATAGCATTATTTGATCCGTATTTAAAAAAATAGTAAAATATATGTAGTAATGCTAAAAATACTATTTTTACCGTCCGGCCACCGGGCGTCGACGCTGTAGAAACGATATGTCTCACCTAGAGTGTCGGCCACCGGCTAAGGCCTACTGCTTGTGACCGGGCTTCAAGTGATTAGCATGTGTAATTAATTAGTTTAATTGCATCATTTTAAAATGAAAAAACTGATCATATATCCTCCATTTAGATGGAAATTGAGGATTTACCCTCCTGGCCCACGTGTCAGTGACTTATGATGACCCCATATGTCATTGAGATGTGGAGGGTAAATCCTCAATTTCCCAACTAAAGAGAGGGTATATGATCCAATCTCCCTTTTAAAATTTAATACATATTGCTCGTAGAATTTTTTACATATAGCAAATGAGTGTAAAAACTTACAAAATTTTTTGTGGAGCTTCGCGACGCAGCGTAGTTCATTGTGTAATTTGCTCGTAATTGTTTCCATTATGAATTTTACTCAAAAATTCATTTACGTAAACTATTTGTAAAAATTTCTGAATATTGGAAATGAAATAAAAAATTACAGCACTAGACTTAATGGTGCAATTTTTTATTCAATCATGTAAGGAGTACATATAATAGTACAAAAAACGCATCGCACGGGATACGATATTGTAACGTCCCAAATAGGGAACTACTGTAATTACAAAAAATATAAAATATTGTAATGGGTTTTCCTGTGTTCTCAAAAGACTTTGGCGTATTTCAAATGTCTCGATTTGATTTCTTGCTAAAAGCCCGATTAATAAAAATCCAAACTTCGGAACCAAGAACCAAAAATCTAAAGTTTAAAATTGAAAAGTTCAAATCTCCATAGAAGTTTTAATTTCAAATTTAAATTTAAATCTGGTCATTCAAAGCCAAGAATAGAAATTGAAAATCAATATAAAATCTCAAAATTTGAAAAATATCAAAATTCAATTGCTAAATCCCAAAATTTGAACTAGGCTTTCAAATTCAAAAATCTAAATGCAGAACCAAATCTGAAAGTCCAAAAATTCGAAAATTCATAATTCCCCAAAATCTCTTTTGGGCTCGGCCCATTTCTTTTCTTTTCCCGGCCTGCATCCTCTTTCTTCTTTTCCCGGGCCGACCCTTTTCTTTCTCCCGATCGAACCGGCCTGCCCCTTTCCTTTTCTCTGGCCTCCGGCCCACCCAACCGCCCAGCTTTCTTCTTCCTTGCTTCGTCCTCCTCCCGCCACTGTTCCATGTGCCGCCGCCCAGGCCGACGGCACAACTTGCGTCGCTCACTCCGCCCCGGTTTCACGCCGCCCCCGGTTTCCCCCATCACCTCTGCGCCAGTTGCCTATCACCGGCCTACTCCCCGCGCCACTCCCCTACGCCGCTGCGCCCATGCCGCCGGACGCGCCCCCATACCGGCGGTACTTCTCGCCATGCCGAAGTACGCGTAGCCCATACCGGCGCCACTCCGCCGTCGACCGCGCGCCTGCCTCCCCTTCCTCGCCTATAAATAGCCCGAGCTCGCAGCCTCCCCAGTCCCCGCTTCCTTCTCTTGAGCTCACCGCCGCCTCCGTCGAGCTCCCTACGGCAGCCTCCACCGGCAGCACCACTCGGTGAGCCCCGGGCCATGCCAAACTCCCTCCGAGCCTCCCTTGTCTCCCTCTTGCTGTCACTCGACGCTATTGCACCCCCGTGTACTGTGGGCCGCCAGCGACCGCCTTCTTCTCGACCTCCGGCGCCCGAGCTCCCCGCTGATTCGCCGAGTGTCGCCCAAATTCCCGGCGCCTAGAGCTCCTCTCGCAGCTGCTGAAGCCAACCCCGATGCCACCTTGGGCCCTCCGCCGCCCAAGCCTTCCCGCCACGGGAGACCCCCTGCGCCGCCGCTTGCGCTCGTCGCCCGCGCACCTTGGCCCCTCTCCGGCCAGCCCTGCCGCGCAGGTGAGCCCCCGGTACGTCACTAATGCCCATGTTCACCTCCCCTTCTTTCCCCTTCCTCTCCGGCCACCGGCGCCCAACCGGCTGTCCTCCGCCGTCCGCATCCCCTGCTGCCGGCACACCATGGCGTCACCTCGGCCGAAGCTGCCGCCTCCACGAGCTTCGTTGACGCCGGGGCAACCCCTTTTCCCGGTCGCCGTCTCCTCCCCGGCCTCTCCCCCGCCGGCGACACCGCCACCCATCCCCGGCGTCTTCCTCCTCTGTTCGGTCTGAGGCACCCTCTGCTTCTCTGTTTTGTTCCCGGCCGAAGGCAGTGCTCCCCATTTTGTCTCCCTCTCTCTGGTATTGTGGGCCCAACTAGAAAGTGTCCTCAAAGCTGATGTGCTCCCACTCTACTTCTAAAGTCTTGAAATTTCTATCTAAACCTTTCTCATTTGATCAAGGTAAATAAAATATAATTTGTGAAAGAGGATAGCAATTATAATGGAGGTTTACAACTAAAAACTTGTCCATAATAAATTTCATGAATATATAAAATAACAAAATAACCTATATGTAAAACTAAAACAAAAATATGCATGGTCTATTCCTAGCTGACAAGCAATCAACACGATTTCGATGGATATCGATGTTAAAAATCAAATATGTGAAACTAATTAAAAGATCATCTTTTATAAATCAAAGGCACTAGAAATTAATCCTAAATAATTAAAGTCGCATGTATGAGGCCTTAAAAATATAATTTCAATCCTTTCAAACCTTACTCGAGAAACTTGAATAATAACTTTAATACTATCCCAAGTGGTTGAGATGCTATCTTTCATCCGCCGATCTAAATCTATCTATAAAAACTAAGTAAATCGATTTAACAAGATTTTGCCACATAAAATATTGACCATAAATTGCTCATGTCTAAAATCATGTCATCTCTCTTATTAGTGCTTAAAATAATCATTGGCAAGCCACATAAAATATCAAGTGTAGTTTTCTCGTCTCTAAAATCCTGGAAGCTATATTTTCACAAAGTGCTTAAAATATTTGTGGTAAAGACTTTAACATTACTCTTGAAATGCTAAGATGTCAAATATTTTCAATCAAGGATTAATTCTTGAACAAGAAAGAGCAATCGTTAATCCTTGTCTCACGCCTAAATCTCTAATCATTATCTCAGGATTTAAATCTGATGATCGAGAATAAGTAATAATAAGAGAAATAGCCTTATCAAGAAGAATTCCATCAATTCATAGCTCTCCTTTCCCGAAAATCGTAGTCGTTGGCTATTCCCAATAATTTTGTTAATCAAGCCAAATAATCAAATTTGACTAAAATGACCAACTCCATACTTTGATTAAACTGTTAAGGAGAATGGTTCATTAAGATGTTTCTTGTAATCTCAGATAAGTATTGCCACATGAAATATCAAAGTTACGTCGAGTAATTAAAATCATGCTCATCTCGTGTAAAATCCCTGCCTTGTAAAATCACAAAGTTCTGTTCCTCTTCACTATCTCCGATAAGATACTTCTTCAACGTGGATCCCTCGTTATTCTAAAATTTTCCCTCACGGTAAAGCTATTCAGACAACTCGTTCTCTTGCTCAAATCCAGCTACCGCTGTGTTCACAGCACACTAATCCGAATCATCCTTCTATTCTCAAATCGTAACAAATGTATAATTTAAATTAAATTGGGCATTTAAAGTATTTGGATTTATCTGGTCTTTCTTTTCTTTGCCGCGTATTAGAATCTGAAGACTCGACGAGGCGACACGTTCGAACAGGATCAAGACTTGGGTAAAAGTGAGGACTAGTAAACTAAGATCAATGATTGAGAAGGCTTTGAATTAGAGCAATCAAGGCCGTGGTAAAACAAGCAAGACAAGTCATCACTTTGATCATATTGATCCTACATTTTATGCAAAACTATGTTCTTTTAACCTATCAACTTGCATGCCTAATTTGTTATGCAAATATATGTCAAAGCTTAAGGTAGCTACATGCCCACTTCTTGTTGTATTAAATTTATTATTCCATCCTTTGGAACTTGAATCACCTGATCCTTGTCACCATAGATATTATCGATAACTTTACTAGCTATAAGTCTTATTAAATGCCATGCTAGTCTTGTCAAAGTCCAGGGTGCTAGTTGCCCTGATCATCAATCTTTAAAAACATAAGAACTTGTTTTGGGGCAGTCACGGGATGTACGTGACTGAATACTTTGTGACTACTTATTTTATGCTTCTCAAAACCCTCAAAACCTGCTATATCTGTCTGGACGGGTGGTAAGAGTGGTTGGTGCGGAAGTAGCACGAGAATATGTGGTTTGTGGACTGAACCGCCCGGACGCATTAAGGACTTAATCCTGTGATGACTTCTCCATGTAAAACAGTACAACTACAGGTCTGCAAATTGCAACTTGGCTAAGTAAATCTATCGAACCCCCGGAACTCATCTCACTGGTAGGGGAAAGGAGGATGCTACAAGGGAAAGAGAAGGCCTAAAGGGACACCGAGTGCAGGGTGAAGTTTCCAGCCATGCTAGCGTTGTGGAGAGTTGCAGTCCGAATGCGCTAGTTTCCGTGGTTACATCCCGTGCAAAGTATGGGACCCACCGCAAGTGGGAGAAGCCCATAAAGTGAGATGACAAAAGGGGCTCGATATTTTGAACAGTTATTGTGATGATCTACTCAACCGCATGACTAAGGAATCGTGTGGCGCAACGAGCGGATCGTCTCTTGTGGTGAAAGTGTACAAACTCTGCAGAGAATAAACTATTCGAATAGCCGTGCCCACGGTCAAGGGCGGACATGGGATTCTCCTTGAGTTTGTTCTATTTCAAAAACCTTTGTGGGTGGGACAAAAACCTATCAGAGGGATGTACTCTGATTTTGAATCTTTCCTGGAGGGACGTACTCCAGCGTGACTGGTAATATGAAAGTGGCATAACGATCAAAAGCTAACATAGGTGGATGGAACCGACACCGCTATATTTATTGCACAATTTCAAACTCTTTAAAGCATGTTTATAAAATGCCAAGTTATAGGAATTTTAATTATGATTATTGCAAATGTCGCATTAAGCAAATAAAATAACCTTAAGCCTCCTTTGACAGCCTTGCATCTATTATTATTGGATCCTGTGTGGTGGCTTGCTGAGTACCGTCGTACTCACTGTTGCTTAATTACCATCATTCAGTCAGAAAGGAAATAAAGTCAAGCCCTGCCATGCCTCAAAAGGGTCGACAGAGCTGGAAGACGAAGAGGCTATGGACTAGGTCGCGAACCCCAGTTGGCTGCCTGTGGGCAAGTCCTGCGGGTCCCACCTGTGTGAAGTTTCCGCTGCTGCATTTTATCGTTTTCGGCTTAACCGGCCCATGAGTAAGTATTACTGTATTATTTACGCTTCCGCATGATATGTTTTTGATATACGGTAATGTATCTGTGAGCACTATCTACTGATCCAAGGAATAGTGCGATGGAATCACAGAGGATCTGGGTTTGCTAACCTGAGGTCCGACAGATATGGCTCACTTATCTGAGCCACTACTATCTTCTCGTTGCATCTGCCTCCATGTTTATAGCTTTGTCTTTCGTTGAGCATGAGCATATCCCTAGGGTACGACAACTGGTCCGGAGCTTGCGTGTCTGTTCGGAGGAGGTATGGAGACTGTTCCGTTTGTTGAGTGGCTGGCGGTGGTCCAGTAGGCTGAGGTACAATAGACAATGTCTACTGGTAAGTGTCGAGGTGCTCCTACTGAGACATGCTGAATTAGGGGCCGCCAGAGATGAGGCTGTGAATGAAGGACTCTAGGAATCCCTGTTGTGCGGAGGAGCTCTGGTCTTCACTGTACGGTGTGACAATGATGCCAGAGGAGCTCTGTCTACTGAAATCTCCAAACCCTATGTATGGTATGAACGATGAGCTCTGCCCTACGTACACTGCAAAACCCTGGCGTAGTGTACCGCTCCCTAGAAGCAGCCGGGAGGCCTCTATCGTCATCGGTGGACTGGCCGTCACCCCCACATTGAATTGAAGGTTGCAAGATGCAACAATATTAGTCACAATAAATATTCTAGATGTACAATGTGAATCTCGTATCTCCCGGATGTGCAGTGAAGATAAACAACAGCGAGCAGTAGTCTGTGTAGGTGGTGCGGAGGGCAAAAGCGTTGCATCTCGATGACGGACCTGCGGTGGGAGAATGCCATGCTGTTAGCAGAACATAAGGCATAGCAGGAAAACAAAAACGTAGGTTTGGACGTAAGTTACCTCCTCATCAATCTGACTTGCGGATGATCGAAGGCTAGTACTACGACGCCGACCAGACTCGGAAGGTCACGATGGCCGGCCGGACTCGCTAGGTCACAATGACCTAGCGGGTGAGCACGGTGCCCCAACTGGGTGCCCCGATGCACATGGCATGGTAAGTTGATCAGCCGTAGATCAGGTTGTCCATTATTTTTTTGGCCTATGATAGAATGCAATGCGCTGCGCTCGCTCCAATTGTAGTGACATATAAAATAGGTTCAGTAACAACTAGTATGAATTTCGTAAATGAAACGGTCAGAATTTGCAACTGTCATACGGTGTCATGGTGCCGTGAAGCGCTATGTCGGTCGAATGAGCATTGTAGGCTATCATCGTGCGTGACTTGCTTTGGGCAATTTGGTGGAGGAATGGTGAGTCTACTATGCTACCAGGGTATACACCACTGTAGGTACTCGTCGTACGTCCTAACATCGTACGGATGCTACGCCATGAAGACCTCCAACAACTCTTTGTCTATCCATGCCGTTATCCACTCATGCTGCAGTGGCTGCCAGTCCATGCCATGCTGACCCACCCTCGATTGCCTGTATTTTTAGAATCATCGATATTACAGAGGAAGACATACAAAGTGTAAACATTACTCAGATGGATTTCGACTCACCGGTGTACGGCTCACGGCAGGAACTTGCTGCCCAGAGGGGCATAACCTGGTATAAACCAAACTATCGCATAACGCGCTGTGGCACATAAGCATCCACTATGTGCGCGAACACTACATGACAGGTCGTTGCCCATAACTTGGCGTCCTGTAAGCATTACACGGATAGCTCGTGCAGCGTTATACTCACCATGAACTCTAGAGATCATGGAGCCTAGATGACGTCGCTATGATGCAACGACTCGAACTCGTTATGCCATAATAAGTAGCACCTTGACGGTCTGTCCTTGGCCTAGCGCAGACGGACACTAGTCCATCGGAAGCCCATAGTGCGCCCGCCTATCGGGTCGATGAACTCGCCGAACGGGTGCACTGGCCTTAGGATGACTAGACGTCCAATAGGAAAGTGCTCCCAACTTCACAGTTGCAGGAGCACGTAGCAGATGGCTAGGTTGGAGGAACCAACGGTGCCGCGTTGGCAAGTGTTACACAACCCCCGATATGTGACGCATGGGACGACTGATCCCCAGCTGTACTGAGGCATCGCTCCAACCTCCGTGTTAGCCAAAGACTCGGTGAGGCAGATGAACCCGGGGTTGCAAATATCGCCGTATGTGGCTGGAAATATGCTCCAACCAAAGAGCTGAATAAGGTATGTGGAGAGGTGCGTCATGATGACCTCGACCAGTACATCCTGCGGGCACACAATGAATTGCTTCAGCCAAGTGCGAGAGATGCCACAAGCACCCTTCGGGATAGCTTGGCTGAACTGATATGCTAGTCTCTCCTACCAGTCCATCGGTGCAGGAGTTGGAACAAGTGCGTCACCCTGTAGAAGAAGACCGGTCAAGAACGAGACGTTCTGCAGAGTGACTATCATCTCACCCCACCAAAAGTGGAATGTGTGCGTCTCGGGCATCCACCTGTCCACTAGTGTCGCAAACAGGTTGCCATCGAGGGTGAACTGGTGTTCAATGGAGACTAGCCTCGCAAGGGGCAACAAGCCCATGGCCCGCAAGGTTGTGACGTAGCGATCGTCCAGCTCCCAATGATCCCTTCCTCTCCGCAGTTTGAGGGGCGGAGGGCCATCCATGTTAGTTGTCATCCATGAGTGGCACTTGTAGTTCTCATCGTAAAACTGTTCGAGAAGCTCTGGTAAAAATATACGTTCCAAAAATATGATAGATGAAATATTAGTCCAAATATTGATAATGACTATAAAATACTGCATATTAAAATTTACGATGAAATAAACAGTACATACATACATACATACATACATACATACATACATACATACATACATACATACATACATACATACATACATACATACATACATACATACATACATACATACATACATACATACATACATACATACATACATACATACATACATACATACATACATACATACATACATACATACATACATACATACATACATACATAGTATAAATAACAGGGGCACTGTGGTGCTCAGGTTCCATGATTGAGACTTTCCATCCATGATTGATTCAGCATGCTAAATCAATGAATTCCTTTCCAAATCGATGTCTTTTCAAATTAACGAATGTTAACGGGTTTGCTTGATATATTATATATCATTGCACTTGCACGCATCTAAAAGCAATCCAAAGGTAAGGAGGCTTGGTATCTAGGTAGCATGGTGCCCTATTTCAGCGTCCTGTATACACACACATACATACATGCATACATGCTAATACATAGACATAGGTAATAGCAGTACAATACTATAAATTAACAATTACGATGAAATAAATAATTACATACATATACATATGCACATACATGTACATATATAATGGCAGTATAATACTACATATTAAAAAATATGATGAAATAAATAATTGCATATATACATATACATATACATATACATATACATATACATATACATATACATATACATATACATATACATATATAATGGCAGTACAATACTACATAATTAATAAAAATTACGATCAAATGAATATATACATATATACATACACACACACATACACATATGCTCATCCGTATACATAAATAATAGCAGTACGATACTACAATTAACAATTATGATGAAATAAATAATCACATAAATATATAAATACACACACACACGTATAATTGTAGTAAAATACTACATATTAAAAATTATGATGAAATAAATAATTACATAAATATACATACATGACGGCAGCATAATACTACATATTAAAATTACGATAAAATCAATAATTACATATGTTTCACACAGAAATTACCTGTTATTGTGACTGTTAATCACCTGCGAAGAATTGCAGCACTGCAAGAGTGACTACAAGAAAAATTGCGAGAGCAACTACGAGAGAAGAATGTGATATTGCTTGTAATTTATAGCGAAGGTAGGAGCACAGGGCGTGCTAACAATGCCCCGATAATTACGAAAAAGAAATGCGTGTGGGAGCAGACACGACGGCACATCGCTTTTGGTGGTTTGCTCTATTTTGAAAAAAATACTCCGTTTAAAAGCTAGTTACTGTAGAAAAGTCGAACAACAGCTTTTAGAAGTTGAAAAGAAGAGGGCCATAGATATCTCCACGGCTCTACGGCGCAGTTGCGACTTCCAAGTGCGCAAGTGCCATGGCGATCTAACAACTGCAAATATATCTTTTTGTGTTTGAAAGGATTTTATTTGACTTGATGTTATTAGGTTTCTCTTATTCAATCAAATTACACTATATGGTATAGTTGTCCCATCATCTCTAATTTCTAGCTCCGCCGCTGTGGTTAGTCCGGTGCGGTGGGATCACGGGAGCGAGACCCATGTGTGTCAGTGGTTGAGCAAGATAGTAGAATGTAACGTGCGCACGTACGTGCCGGTCGCTCGGCACGAAGGTCGTCCACCCATCGATCTGCTCCACTGATAAGAAGCCGGGCCGGCGCGGCCTGATGATTAGCCGCCGAGCCGGTTCGGCAGCTGGGCGCCGCGCGAGTGCGGCATCGTGGGCCCACCATGCATGCCCTAGAGCCCGGCCACCGCGAGGAAGACGCACATGGCGTGCCACACGCGCCGGCGCGTGGAGACCGCGGCTGCAGCGATGCTTCATGCCCGCAAGGGAGGCCGAGGGCGCCGCCCAGAGGAAGGTGATCGAGCAGCTCGGCGTGAGCGTTGAGTCCGCGGCCACCTACACCAGCGCCTTGTCGACGGACGCCGGCGAGAACGCGACGTCGCCGGTGGTGCTCAGCGAGGAGGAGCGCGAGGGCCCTCTGTCCCGATCGAGCTGCATGCGGCGGCATGTAATTGTGATTTGTGACGTGTGCACCATATCGATCGTGTGTATAATCCTATGTTTTTGTAATATGACGGTGGTGATGATTATACCACTTCTATATTTGCGATCTTTTAAATAAATATTATTATATTCCTTGAATAATTTATCATTTATAAAGATTAACAAATATATGACTTGTTGGTGAAGCTTTTTATTTGTTATATGATATCATTTTAAAAGGATTCTTAGTCGAATATCACTAATCGGAACAACAGTGACTTATAGACCAGCAAACGTATTGATTGATGATCACGTTTCATCGATTATAAATATGGAGATATCAAATCAATAATATGGACACATGTTACAGAATATAATGTTGGATTAACTCACCTTGAGATATCGTTGAGATTATTATGTTTTATGTGTTATTAGTCGGTCTCTAGAAATGATGATTTATAATGCTTGTACATGAAATTAACATAGTTTTCTACATGTGTAATAGTGCACTTAGGAGTTATCTAACGCTACATCGTAACTGAGTAGTTATAAAGGTAATTTATGGGTATATTATGAGACATGCGGATTCCTAAGATCATCCTTTGAAACCCAAAGGCAAAAAGAAAGCAATTTACTTTCAGGTGCCCTAGACCAATCTATATACTACAATCTATAACTACCATGAAAACCATCTCATCGGAGCCTTTTGTAAACCCTGTAACAAGAAAAACCCCTAATACACTACCCCGTGCCACACAAACTTATAAATTGGTATACTGAGACTCAAATTAACACCATAGAACTCTCCAAAGGCGTATCCTACAACCCCATAATGTTCGAATCATACCTTGATTTGGACAATTCACAAGGATTTAGCAGCATTATTAGCACCACCGAATTGGCAGCTGGTTGACACATGAATATTAGGAAACAATCTACCATCATTTAAGATTCAAGAAGCTATTCGATATCGAGGACTCAGGTGCATAGAAGAACTGGATGGTAAAAAATAAGGCATAATAAGTCAGTAGCATAGAGGACTTGGCGAGACGAGTGTAGAAAAGCTGCTTAGAGAGCTCGTAGCACTTCTTGATAATGGATGGGTCGATGACGTATTGCCAACCTCATCGCCTTGCACCTTGCTTGGCAACCAACCACATCGCCTTGCACACCTTGGACTGTAGCTGCGCCAGCTTTGATGCCAACGCCCGTATGGATCGACCGCTGTTTCACAGTTAAACTGGAGCAATGCGAATGAGAAAAATTAGAGTAATATATCTACGAATTGGGAATCATAGGATCGAGACTTGGCACGATGTCTTCTTTGGTTTACGTTTTCCTCTCTAGTGCCTAGTGGACGTCGGCATCAGCAGGGGCTCCAACCTCTGGGGAGCGCAGTGGCGATAATGATCTATGCGTGAGCAGAGCCGTGTGCCTAAGCTCGAGCTCGTCTGCTATGCTAGGGTAAAAGCCTAAAGAATTTGGCTGATTAGGGAATTTTTGTTGGGGGTGGCCGATCGATTGAGGAAATGAAGATGGTTTAGGCACTTGGGCTAATATGTTTGACTTGTTGCCTGTTAGGCTTAATGGGCTGCCAGAAGTATATTAGTATGTTTAGTATATATTGTATATATTAAAGGAGTTATGTATCGAATTTCTGCGTAAAAAAATTGGGGGCACAACTGCACCCTATACAACCCAGTGGCTCCACCACTGCAAGGAGCGCGCGCACTGGGGCAGCATCGATCACATAAACTCGATGGCACTGGTCGGCCAGGCCATTTGGTTGTGGAGGAGGGAGCTGTGGAACGCCGTCTCATCGTGTCGGGCTACGCCGGCCGTCGTCGTCATCGGTTGTTAGTGTACTTACGTGGTTACGTACAACCACCATGCATTGTTTACTTTTCATCCACATCCCGTCTTTGCATTTTTAAACGCCAACTAGCAAGGTGCATGGGCATCATCCTTTGAGCATATTTAACTAGCTTGGCATACGTAATAAATATGTGACTTTGGTTTTTGAAAAATAAATCATTACATAACTCTATTTGTAATATTTTAATATTATATATTGTAATAGAAAATACCCATTCTGTTTCCAGTACTTGTCACCTATGAAGAAAACTTTTTTGCCCAAATATTTGCATAGCAAAACAGTAAACATAGCAAAACAAAATATTTTCCATTTATATCATCATCATATCTATTTCTTTAATTATTGTAATGCTTTGTCTATACTACATGCTCATAATATACATCACATAGATTATACCGGTATATCCGAGAGTGTTATATTTTCAATCCCTCCATCTCGGGGAGGTCCACCAAATAAAGAGTTAGGATATTTTCTTTTTGCGAGATTTTTTAGCATATTTTTTTCTTAGCAACTTTAAACCACTTGTCCTTGACTTTTGTTACATAATAAATCTTGATTCCTTTATATATATATATATATAATATTCTATTTTTCAATTAGTTTGGAAATAAAACATAATCTCTTATTTGCTTTGTTTTTATTTTGAATTTGCATATTTCTGGGTTGTGCTTCTTATAGGCTTTTTTTAATTTTTAGGTTGGAATTCACACATAAATCTGGCTATTAATGTTTATTTCTAATTTATGTTTTTTATTGTATTCGACATGGATTTCTTTTGAAATTTATTTTTATTTATTTTTGAATTTTATTTTTAGGTTAGAAATCATATACCCAAGTACTAATTTTTATTCTGAATTTCACCTATGTGCGGTTTTTAATTTGGAGTTCATGTGAATATCAAATATCTAATTGCCTTTAATTTTCATTCTAAATTTTTTATCAATTTTGTGCTATTTTTATTTAATTTGGAATTTTAGTTTTTGGTTATAATTTGCATATAAGACCAACTGGTAATTTTCATCTAATTTTTATTTTGAATTCCTTTTGTGTGGGGGTTTTAATTTGGAGTTTGTATGAAAATCACATTGCTAATTTCATTTTATTTTTCATTTTGAGTTTTTTTTGTTAATTGTTATTTAATTTAGAATATTAGTTTTAGGTTATAATTCGTAAACAAATGAAACTACAAATTTCCATCTACTTTTTATTCCAAATTTAACTATGTATGATTTTAATTTGGATTTCATATGAAAATAAAATGGCTAATTTTTTGTATTTATATTCCAAATTTTTGTTATTTTTAATTGTACTTGCTATTTACTTTTTGTTCTGTATAAACCGTTATAACTCAGGTCAGCTACATGGATAGTTAGATGTTTTTCTTTAAATAATAACATACAATGGCTTCTATAGTTCTACTTAGTTAGGGTCCACCAGCTTAAGGGCCCTTTTTTTTTTTTGCTTTTTTGTGAAAATCTCTAAACTATTTCTGTTTTTTCTTAGCAATTCTAAAGGACATGCCATGAAAATCACATCGCTAATTTTGTGATTTTCTAATTTTCTTTCATTTTTTATTTTTATTTTATGTTAATTTTTGTTTAGTTTGGAATATCAATTTTAGGTTAGAATTTGTATACACGTCTAACTTCTAATTTTCATCTATTTTTTCCTGATTTTCAGCTATGTATGGATTTTAATTTGGGGTTTGTATGAAAGTCAAATGGCTAGTTTCTTTTTATTTTTATTCTATTTTTTATTTTTTTTATTATACTTGGCATAGATTTTTCTTTTAGTCTAAGGCATTATAACTTGGATCCGCTAGATACATGGTTAGATGTTTTTCTTCAAATAATAACATCGAATATTCGTTACAGTTTAACTTAGTTAGGGTCTATCAGCTTAAGGGTATGTTTTGCTTTTTTATGAGAGTTTTTTTTAGCTTATTTCTCTTTTTTAGCAACTCTAAAGGTCCTGTTATGATCTTTTAATATATAATAGATAGATTTGTAGCATAGTTACTGCGAGTTACATCCGTCGCTCATAATTGTCCAGTATTACTATGATTTACTTGTGCTCATGGATAATTTCGACGTGTTCTTGCTATGATTTTACTTGTTAGCCTGACCCTTACCGAACCCAACCACATGCACACATTTGTGCCAACGTAGATATTGCTATGTTAAAGAAACAAAATTAAGGAAATGCATGAGTATATAATTGGGAAAAGAAGAGATTCACACGAAAGGAAATAAGGAAGGATAAATGATCGGAGAATAGAGTCACATGATCTGTTGTAGTTGGGAAAAGAAAAGATTCATATTTTGAGGTAAAATTTACAAAACAAGTGGCATGATCTTCGTCGACATTTTCATCTAGAAAAGGTTGACCCGGGGCATTTTCAAAATTCTCAAAATAAGTGTAGCAGGCACAAGAATGACAACATTGCCATAATGGAAAAGAAAATGTAGAATGACATTATGTGTTTCCCAATTAAATTTAATAGGAAACAATATTATAGGATCGAGAATGGTGACTAGAGCAAGGTTTTTAGGATCCAATATGATTAAAAGCTTTTCTAAATCTTTTCCCTAAGGTGAGGGTAAACCTCTTTACTCCAATAGGTATGAAAAGCTATGAAGATCAGAGACCAGTCAACCACAAAGAAAAAACTAAGAAAAACCAAGCCAAAAGCAACCAAATCTGGCCTAGGCAGTCTAACCGCAAAGCATAGGGTGGCCTGACTGGTTGTGCTAGGGCTCACTCGTCTACAGGTGCATGAGAGGGGAGGCAAAGTCGATTGCTGCAGTTGGGCTAGTTTGGCTAGGCTACTGCATGGGCCAGGAGAGAAGGAAGAAAAGAAGAAAAAAAAAGATGGGCTGGCTCAACTAAGGTTGGGCCAGGAAAGAGAGGGGAGGAAGGCCGGGTCCCAACACCATTCTTCTGTGGAATGCAAATCTATTTAACAAGCCTACTGGGGTGGATTGGAGGAGGCAGCAATGAAGAGTTAGTAAAGGAGTGACACTAGTGAGAGGAGGGGTGCTTAGAGAGTAGAGGGGGGAAATCTTTATCTTTAGAATTCATCAAATCCCAAGTTGCTTTCTTCTTAGCATATCTACTTGACCTCATGGTGTCCACAGAATTCTCTTGATGGATTGATGGTAACACCACGAATATATGAAAGAATAGCTATGATTCCTAGAACATCACTAATCATTTGTTGACGATATAGTCCTAGGTCTCCTTCCATCTTCTAATTCTACTGAGTATATTCTCATATCGGGCTAATCATCCTCACTGTTAATTAATAAACCACTAAACCTATAAAGATCTTCATTTAAACTCGAGTAAGATTCAGTATACTGGTCATTCCATCCAAATATCCAAATTTCATCAACTATAGGTTTACTATTCCCAATAATTGCATAAATCCGATCACACCAATCGTTCTTATTTGATTAAATGTTCCATCAATAAAGGCTTATCAATAAATGATCTCATGCACAGTTAGGTAAAGATCTGTAAATTAAGCAATCGGCTTATCTTCGAAACATTTCCATAGGTAACCACAGGTTTTGATAATCCTGTCACAAATCCAATCCCATCTTAGTGAATTGTTATCAAATCTCTTCAAGGTTGTAATTGTGGGATCCTCATTGATTCAAGCTCCTCATGACTATAGCATTGTTTATTCAACCCTCTAAACTTACTTTACAATTTAACCTTCCAACATTTCCCCAATAGTACTGCAATTTCACTAATTCGAGGATTTCCTAGTCCATTGAATGTTTCAGTCAGTCTAAGTATATCCTCATCCAATCTCCAATAATTAATCATATCTCCACAAAATATTCTAGAATAGTTCAAACCCATTAGGGGTTATTTATTTGATTGAAATACCTCCACCTTTCAACTACCCCCTTAATTTAATTGACCACCAAAATCAATCGTTTCATGACAAATTAGTAATATACATCGAACAATTATATACTTTCAAACTATAATTTTCTAGAAACCGCCAACCATCCAATTATTTCTACCAAATCTTCGATAAATCTACTTAGGCCAATTAATCATATCCTCTTTATTCACTTAATCACACATCCTCCACAATTTACTAAGCCATAAGTTTAGCACTTTGTTCATACTCAGTCATTCATTTAATCCACTAATGTTAATCCAATGCCTCATAATGAGAAACTATTATCCCTTATTACTTTACATATCAAGTTAATCCCCTAATATCATTCCTCCAAAATTTTATACCTCAAATTACTCCTATCCATCCCAGTGAATGGTTCTGGTTCCATTTAATCTATGTGATATGTCCTCCGAGACTTAATAAACTAACATCTTATCTAACTCCCATGACAGGTAGTAGCTATTTCTAAAAAGAAAGGCATGAGGTTCAAGTGTAAATGCTACGAATACAGAAGTCTAGAAATCAATTGGGAAGAGAATATTCAGTTTGATTAAGAGAAAAGGAAAAAGAATAGACGACTATCTCCCTTATCAAAAAGATATGGTTTGAAGAAAGTATTTGGATAATAGCCCTTGCCATCTCGCACATATGATTTTTCATATACAATGTTTGGGAAGAAAAGGAGAAGATTTAATCCTGCAATGTTTGATCAGTATGGCAGTTGACTTGAGTATAATGAGTCTAAATATATAAAATTTGAAACGCATTACTATCTACTACATTATTGATGGATACATTAATAAATACACGTATGGAGTATGAGTCCCTACATCATTTTTGTTTAGATCCGCCACTATCTTTAATCGGTAGTTTGCGACGTTTGCACCACCTAAAATAACTCCAATTGAACAAAACGCCAAGGTTAAACCATCTTTGCACATAACACGGGCGAATTGACATCGAGCTGCACATTGCACTAACCCTTGAATCTTAACATGATTCCTACATCATTTTTGTTTAGATTCGCCACTGTCTTTGCCTTGAATCTTAACACGATTCCTAGGTTTTGATCCGGTCTAAATGCAACGGGCCAAGACAATTGCCTGCATCGGGCCGGGCCATGAACTGCCAGGTTAGCCCGACCTGACACGGACCCAACCCAGTTAGTACTCACCGAGCTCCCCCTCTTAATAATTTGCATCGCCTCTCCCTCCACTTCTCCCATTCCCCTTCTCGACGCGGCCTTTCTCGTTTCTTGTTTCTTTCCCACCGCCTTCCGCACCGGCCGGTTCTTGCAGGCGAGCAGAGCTCCTCGCCGGCGTCCACGACCACCACCACAAACGCCACGGAAGCTCTCCTACTGCTCCCGGTTAGCATCTCCTACTTCACCTTGCGCTATCATTTCCACCTCCTAGCTAGCGCGCCCGCCGCCCGTTCTTTCCCCGCCTCCGCCACCGCCGTCCGCTGCCGCCGCCCAGCAAGAATCATTCTTTTCCCCTCTGATCTTCCGCATTTCGCCTCCTCATCACATTGTCCTCCGCGCTTCCCAGCCTCTCTCCGCCCCAACTCAGGACAAAGAAGACAAGAAGCCTTGCCAAGAACCCACTTGCCGAAGTCGGATGGCGAATAGGACGGATGGGGTCGTGAAGAGGGGCGCACCGGCGCAGGCTCAGCCCCCGCTTCACGCCGAGGTGGCCGCGCGGCCTCTTCCCCCCGCCAGGCGTGTGCTGGCCATCGGGGAGGTCGTCGACCGCGTCTTGGAGACCGGCAAGGAGGGCTCGGCGGTGATCGCGGCTGAAGGAGGGCTCGCCGGGAAAGCGCCGTGGCCGCCGATAGGGAGGGCGCGGCTTGGGATTGCCGGCGCTTCGTGGCTTGCTTTCGTCCGCTGGGTCAAGACGGTGGTGCTCACATGGCGCGCTCGCTGGTGGAGGAGGTCGCCAGCGCCGGCCAATGCTGGAGCCCCGTCTCCACGTCCTCGTGAACAGGTAACATCACCCCTGTTCCCCCCTCTTCTGCTTATTATTGCTGCATTGCTGCGAGGAGGCTAAAGGGAGGCATGAGGCTTATCTGTTGATCATTTGGCAATGCTTCTTTATTGATTGTTAGCTAGGCTAGCATGAAGCAACATTTCTGATCTGCTAGGGAGGCATGGTTGTCCACATAGTTGGAGATGTTAGAATACAGAAAAATTATTTGGCATTTTAGTGGCATTTAGAGGGACACTAATTGGATGCCCGTGCTTTGCTTGGATAAAAAAAATCATATTAAAAATTGTTTACGTCTGATTGTGAAATCTCTGTAGTTGTATAGGACCAACTCATAGAATTAAGCCTAGAGTAATGTGGACATCAGGAACGTTTCGCTAGAGTTCACATTACAAACTCATTCGGTAATACCCAAAAATTGATCTGTTACATCAATTGACCAAAACATTCTGAACGCATTCTGTACTTTCATTACAGAAATGTACTTCACAAAATTAGAAACTGAAAACATTCGGTGATGAAGAATCATAAATCGTTCACATCAATGGCCAAAACACAGCTCCGCGTATATTGTTCTGGCTAAATGCTGTTCAGCAGAAGACTTCAACCATCTCAGCTGACCAAAACGTTCCCAGCAAGCTACTAATTGGATGCCCGTGCTTTGCTTGGATAAAAAATCATATTAAATTCCCATCACAGCAGTTGGTCTCAAAATTTAGGTGGAGTGCTGGTCTCTAATTTTCAATTGTATTTCGCAAAAATGGAATTCCTAAAATACTTGGTGTCCAGATCTTTATAAAATTAGAATATCTAGAGATAAATTGCTAGAAATTAAAGCATGGCATACAATTCATCCGAGCACAAAGTTTCATGGTCTGGTAAAGCTTGTCTTGCGCACAGCAATTAGTGTACAGAAACCAAACATTGAAGCAATTGTCTCTCTCTTGAAATTTTGCCTTGCTCATATTTTGTCCAGCTAGACGGAGGGGGTTGTGGAGTGTGTAACAACTAACAACCAGGGGCACTTCTACATTTATATATAGATTTTAAGACTTAAAAGGCATGGAGCAGCAAGAATTTAGTAGTCTATACTACAATGCATCTTTTCCTTACTTTCTTAAACAAAGTATCAACTGCATGAGAGCAGTAACACAACAAATAAATCTTGACAGAAATGTGGAAGCAGGTCCACAACCTAATTAGTGAACGAACGCTTATATAAATCATAACAATACGTAGAAAAAGCCCAATAGAACTGTGAAACTGATGACAATAGGACACCCTAATGCATGCTATGTCATCTAAGCTGGCTCTTCAATTGTAGCATATTTGTTGGATGCAATGACCTGGTGCATTTATTTACTAGTGGGTTCAATATTTGTTGCTGTGTCCTCCTTGAACCTCCATCTTGGAGGCTTATTCTGTGTAGTGTACTACAAACTTTAATAGACTTCGAATGGTTTTGCTGGTTACAGGGAAGAGTAATCTCATTTGTCAAAGATGTAGCTTTCTGCAAGCAGTATATTTTACTGCATTCAATTGATCTTCCTTGTATAGTGTATGCTAGTAATAAATTGAGTGTGTCAAGGTAGGAAACAATCTAATTTACCTCTTAGTTGCTTTAGGATGCGGCGAACATGGCGACTCTGTTTAGTTGATTCTTAACTCCTCTCCTGGCTGATTCATATTGTTGTTGTTGATCATACTGTTGCTTCTCATATTTAGTTGATTCTTGTTGTTTTAGCACATATTTGGTAACTGATGTTGTGGTAAAGAATAGATGAGAATTCTATGTTGCAAGATGCATGTGGTAACTACGATTTGGTTAGCTTACATGTCATATGCCTCCACGTCGACTAGCAATCAAAATCCCTTCTTCAGCGCCATTTGACCCTTTTTTATATGTTATGTCAACCTGAATTTTTAACCATTGTCTAGGAGCCAAAAGTCGAGTCAAAACTCGCTGCTTCTACTTCTAGAGTTGGGAATCAAGCTTGGATGATCGGCCCCAAGCGAAGAGTGTCTCGCACGGCAGTTGCCCCTGATACCGCGACACCGTCTACACCTCGTTGTGCCGAACAGGTCGCAGCACCACCCTCACCACCTGTCCCCATGGCCTATGCATTGGAACCCCTAAATTAGATTTGTTTGGGTTTTGTTTGCAACTCGAAGCCCCAAATTTATTTTGTTTGACACTTGAATCTAATTTGATTGTTGATTTGCAATTATAGATCGTGGGTGGTGAAGTTGTGCAGAGCGATGTGGTAGATCAATATGCAGACTACTGTCAAGCTACATCAACTTGTACAAAGAAAACCGTATGCCACATGTGCACCTTTGAGGAGCAGAAGTATGGCAAGAATAAATTCTCTGGTCGTGAGGTGAGTTATCATCTTTGGTGTATAGTGCAATACTAATTCTTCATATCTAATATCGCTTTGCTTCTACAGATGCTTCTTCATTGCAAAGCAGTTCATGGGACGACAGGTCTTGGGTGTGAGGACTATGACTGCAGAGTTAGAGTCCGCACTCCCCGTGAGCTCCTTCTGCATACCCACTTCTGTCACAGGCTGTCTTCAGGTGATTTCTTTCTCATAGCATGTTAACTGAAGTTATGTGATTTAATATTTGTCTTAACTTTCCATTCTTGGCATAGGTTGGTGGCTGCAGAGGGAATGCCGCTGAGGGGATTGTTTCACGGAGGCCAAAGGATTCTCAAGCCATAACTCAAAGGTCTTGTCTTTACTAAGATGTATTGGGACAGAACTTTAGGCTTTAGCAAACACTGTCACTATATCGGTGATACATGCAGTTTTGTTTGGATACAGAAGGCTTTAGCAAACGCTGTTGCTATGTTGCTTCATTAGGCTTTGTTTCTTTTGGGGCATAGAAGACTTGAGCAGCAAATCTATATGCTACACAGGCATCTTCGAGTCTCCGAGGTTGCTCCTGGATTAACAGGGTATTCGTGACGATTGTACTGTCTCATTATACGATGGATAAAGAATGTGAAAGCCAGGTTGCGAGAACAACGGCTTTAGGAAATGCTGTCACTATGGGCTAAGTCAGAATGCACACATGCATGGATGAATCGAATTAAATCTTAAGAGGTGCTTCTATGTTTTTTTAAATGATTTGCATCTGATTGTGACGACAATATCCATGTTCGTGTATTACAACGGTGTCCTAAAAACAATGTCAAGTTGTGGATATATTAGGTATCATACTGTGTGAAAATTTTTTCTCAATAGAATATTTTGCGAAACTTAAAACAATTTATCTTGTGCTAAGTGATTTAATAAAAAAAATGAAGCTAAGGTGTCTTTTAGATTTTTCTAAATTCTACCATAATATTTGAACTATTTCTTGCGACACTCCTATATTTAAAATAGACTTTAAAATTTTCACTGAAAAAACAGTTGACATATCTAGCCTACACTATCCATAATAGATCACATCTCTCTCGCATGTCTAGCCTACACTATCTATGATGAGTCACATCTTATTCTTATGCAAGAGTGAAGGGGAGGAATGGTGAACAGACAATCCTTCTTTTATGTCAGTAGAGAAATATCTGTAGTTCTGCAGGACCAACTCACAGAATTAAGCCATGAGCACAGCTGCATCGATGTAAATAAATACCACCATTATGTCAGCAACGTTACACAATTACGCTAGACAAATGTGGACATCAGGAACGTTTCGCTAGAGTTCACATTACAAACTCATTCGGTAATACCCAAAAATTGATCATTTACATCAATTGACCAAAACATTCCGAACACATTCTGTACTTTCATTACAGAAATGCACTTCAGAAAATTACAAACTGAAAACCTTCCGTGATGAAGAATCATACATCGTTTACATCAATGGGCAAAACACAGCTCCGCATATATTGCTCTGGCTAAATGCTGTTCAGCAGAAGACTTCAACCATCTCAGTTGACCAAAACGTTCCCAGCAAGCTACTAATCATATAGTTGCAGAAAATCACCCGTAGACCTGTCATCCAAACAGATTAGATGAAACGGTTGTTCTCGGAATGAAAAGGCTAGTGGGGATCATATTTTCAAAAGCACATACTTTTATAAAAAATGACAACTGATACAAAAACATATACTTTCAGGCTTCCACGAAGAATATAACATTTAGAAAATTGCCATGAAGGCAAAACCTCCATTCAGGAACCTCTTCACAAAAGTTTACGAAAGTGGTCTGTCATAGTCATGTTGATAATGTCTATAGCACAATAAAATGGTAACATCAATCTAGACAAGGGTATATTAACATCACCTTAAACAACCAAGCAAGATAACCTTGTTAAAAAGATCACATCCTGGCCACAACATTTTCTCATATATGTAATTGTTAGGACTCAATGGCACACAAAATATGAACCAACTAGTATGCCTTTTCAACAAAAAAAATCAAACAGCATATTGTCCCTAATTAATCAATTCACATATGCTAGAATAATGCTTTCTTAGAACTTCTACATGCAGCTATCAGAAGAAAGTGACGTGAGCCTTGCATATGAAATACAAATGAACAATAGTACAAACAACAAACATGTAGCAGCTAGGTGTCACTCAACTTTTCCATTTACTCATATTTTATGACAATACAATTCTACATAAATTGCCAAGGCAGAAGAGAACTACATGGTTATAACATCTGCGAAAACTCAGACCTATTTATTCAATGTCCGTTCATCTTTGTAAGATTGGGCGTTAGCCACATAGGAACAGGCCAGTTGGACCAAAGCTGAGGAGACACAAGTTCCTCCCTGCTGTTATTATCCAAGTCGAATACTCCTACATCACGACGATTATTCTTGAATCCCAATATCCATAAGTCATGATCATCAGTAAAGTAGGCATGATTTGCCTTGAGAGACGGATATTCTTCAGCACTGAGACAAAGTGATTGGTTATGCCCAAGAAACAGCACATGGTCATGCAAGGAATTAATTTCTACAAGCGTTTTCACCAGAGTGTCAACTTTATATACTATAATTTCCCCAGTATTCCGCACAAATGTCGCTGGGTCAGCTTCTAAATGCTCCTCCTCATCCTCTTCTGATCTCCAAACTTGCAGCAGATCGCCCCATGGAGCTTGAACAATGTACATGCTCTGACACAGTAAATTTTGGGCCTTCCCCATAATCATCTTCACTGTGACCACAGCGCCACTAAGATCGAAGGCATGAATTTCTCCCATTGAAGTCACTGCATACAATAGGCCATCCTTGTAGATGCAGTCCTCATAGTACCTGTGTGGCGGCAGCCAGGTCCACTTATCATCCCCTATCCTTGCAAATGAGAGCTGAGAAAATGGATTGTGGATGAGCACCACAATGTAGCTTCCTGTGGATGTATCAGAAAACACAAAAGCCTTATGGTGGAGGTAGTCCCGCAGCTCGCCAAGAGCAAAGATCGATGGTGGCGGTGTGTAAGGAGCCCTCGTTCCCGTATACCATGAGTACTCATACTTGTGGACAGCATCGGAATCATTGAAGATGAGCTTCACTTGCTCGATGGTGATTACAGATGGGAGAGCGATCTGTTCCCTAGTGATCGGATTGACGAGGTGCATCTGAGATATCTCATCAACAGTAACCAGCCAGCCAAGTGAGGACCCAATGAGAAACCTGCTGCGGATCGGTGGCTCCGGGAGAGTTAACTTGTAGGACCTCTTCTCCACAAGGCTGTAGAGGCACACAACGTTCTCACCAGCAGATTCGGAAGTGTAGAGCAGGCACGGCGTCTGGGATTGTTTGTACTTCCCAAGGTTGCGCAGGCTGGTGTATGCGGAGCGCCAGGAGGAGCAGACAGAGCCCGAACGTACGAGGTCAGGGATCTCAAGGGTCGCGAAGATATCCATCAAGATATCCTGCGGCAGCTCCGGCAATGTGCCGACCGCAGTCTCCATCAGTGGTGGATGAGCATGTTCATCTTTCCGGAATTTCTTCAGTAAGCTGAGAGGAAGACCTAGAAGCTTAGGCAAAACTCTGAAGACTAGAGAGCGAAGAGTTTTTGGGTGTATGGCTAGACCCCATAGACTCACAATCCCAGCTCTGCTACAGATCTCCATTTGGAACAGAGTCTCTTGGAAGACGAATTGCTTCTGCAGGATTACTTGCAAAGATGCAATCCTGGATGGAGCACGGAGGGCAAGCTCCTGGATGTACTTATAGATCACCAATAAAGGCCTCGCTCCTAATTCGAGTAGGTGAAGCAAATCCGAATCCAAGAACGACACAGGTATCACCGGAATTTGTTTTCCTGGGGCATCCTGTATTATAACATGGACGCACTACGAAAAAGATTCGGACTTTTTGTTATTTGCTGAAGGAACGAACTAGTTTCCGCAAGAATTCCGAGTCCCCCTGTTTGCTTCTCCGAATTCTCTCCCAGCAAGGACTAAAGGCAGAGCACTAACCGGCGGGCGGCGGCAGGCGACGCGAGGGGATTGGCTGGGGAGGAGGAACAGTAGCAGAAGCCCGGCCACCGAGCGCATCCGACGAGGGGAGGGTTCTGCGGCGAGCCGCTGGGACCGATACAAGTCCACGAGGACGGTAGGTGGTGCCGTGGGGGCGAGCTGGAGGCTTCGCGCCGGCGTCCTCGTCGGCGGCATCAGACCAAGAAGTGCGTTTGGGGTGCTGGACTTGGGTGCTTGGTGAGCCGTTTAGTGGAACGTGGTTGGGTTAGACCGGCTCGCTCCGGCTCGCCTGGTCACCCGTGTGTTTGGACTACGACGACTCATAAAATATAACAAAAATTAGCAGCAAAAGCATGATATCATACGGTCATACCACGCTAACTGTCATGTGGAGCAAAATAAAAGAGTCAATAATCTGTAAAAAAAGTTGTTTTGAAAAAATCAAGAACATGTACCCATTTTCGGAGAAAGCGAAAGGTGTATCCGCATAAAATTAAGGACTCATGCGTAATTTCAAGGTGTTATCTAACAAAAACCCATACAGGATTTTGGAAAAGTGGAGGGGTTTTTGCAAAAACTGACATGGTAGGGACTTTTGCAAAAACCGAGGACCCATATGTGATTTTGCAAAATCTGGAGGGCCTTTTTGCAAATTAAATGATGTGGAGGGCCTCCCGCGGGCGAATCCCTCGAGGTGTAATATAGGTATAATTTGATATATGCCAATCTAAGGCATTGCAATTTGAGGAATATCACTTGAAATCAAGAGATTTGTAAAATGTTATTTAGTTTTTTTATTCGTACCATTTTCTTCCGTCACATTTTTCGCTTACCCTTACTTTATTTTTACTTATTTGGATCAAAACGAAGGCACAGAACATGTGAGCCACTCAATAAGACCCACTTAACTGACTAACTGACGACCCACTCAACCTTAAGCATCGATCGTCAGACCACCCTTTCCCAACCACCATGGCATGCCGCGCCCATCGTCGTTGTTGACAAGTTGTTGTGAATTCATGCGGTTGTGGAACTGAATAAAACCACTTAAATCATGTCCAACAAAAAATAATCCTACTCCATTAGTGTTCTCCTGTATAGCTAGCTCAACCTCTTTAGCATCTATGTGGAGCTCGTGGGACAAAACAGATTTTCTACCCCAATGGAGATATCTAGGGCTGTGCAATTTAGAGCCGAACTGAAAAAACTGGACCGAAAACATCGAACCGAATAGGTCAAAATGGTTTCACCCGTTTTCAGTATTCGGTTCGGGAAGGGCATTTTTGGCTTTTTTGAGGTTCGGTTTTTTGGTAAAAATCGGCTGAAAACCAGAAAAACCAAAAAAAAAATCAGTAGAGAGTTGTTGATTGTTAGTAGTCGTAGGTAGTGTCGTAGGCTCGTAGCGGCATCCCACAGCGGGCATGGGCCAATGCCATCCCCCCATTCAGCCCATAGGCCTAGGCAACCAGCTAAGTAGGTTAATCACTTAATCTCATCTGTCCATTCGCAACCGGTTGACGCTATGGCTGAGATCCCCCAGCGATCGGTCGGTGAAGAGTGAAAACCCTAGATCCACAATTCCACATCCACTCTTCCTTTTAGGCCAATTGACTATTGAGTCTCAAGTGAGATCCCGAAGGGGCGAAGGCTGAAACGGCGAAACGCGCAGGCGGCATCAGCCACGCCGGCTAGGCATAGTGTCATCTTCCATAGATCCACATCCACTCTTCCTCTTTGGCTCTTCACCTCTTCAATGCCTTCAGCTCTTCTCCCTCCTCCACCTGCGCCGAGAGATTAACGTGCTGCCCCTGGTTGGGAGCCTGGGAGAGCCTTCGAGGCCGATGAGCTGAGCAGGAGGCCACAGCGGCGCAACCCGTCACCCACTCGGCCGTCACTCGGATCCAACTATTGAAGATAACTGCAACTCTACAAGCATCAAGGATTCTTTTTGCTATTTATTTGTTCACCTTGATATTATTATGTTAGTAACTAAAGAAACCAATTGATTGTTTAGACTTTGGATTTGTGAATTGTGAATGTCTGAGACTTGATCTTTCATATTTAGTGGTATTTTAGGTTATGTATTTATGTTAGCCAACAAAGCCCATTGAAATGTTGAAATGTAGTTTCAAGTGTCATTGCGTTGAAACTGTGAACTACACTTGCTAGCCTAGTTTGTTGTGATTTGTGAATGTCTAACAGTCTAAGTCTCGGTCTTTCACTCTTTTTGGTATTTTAGATGTCCGAGTTTGAGGGTGTAGGAAGTGTGCCTGTTGTTAGTGTGGGTGTGACTGTGGGCAGCAATGAAGCTATTGGACCCAATAAAGGTCAAGATGGAAAAAACAAATGAATCCTAGATCTAAGGTATGGAACCATTATAGACGATTGCCAGATGACCAAAATAAGGCTAGTTGCAATTATTGCACTCGAATCCTTGCGCGCAATTCACAAAAGAATAGTACCTCCTCCCTAGTCTCATGCAAAAACTTGTAAGAAACATCCTGATAGGACTAGCAATCAAACTCAATTAAACTTCCAACCTAGTGGAGATGGCTAAAGTAGTTGTGTAGTTTCTTGGCAATACAATGCTGAAGAGGTTAGGGCAGCGTTTACGCGCATGATAATCGTAGATGAGTTGCCATTTATTTTTTCAGAACAAGAAGGCTGTTGTAGGGGTGGCCCCCACCTAACCCCAGCGGCCTGTTAGAGGGTTGTAAGGCCCAAAATGAGATATGTACTTTAATGTAAGGGTACAACTGTAAAAGTACCCCTATGTGGACATATATACGGTGCAGGCTATGGGGGAAGGACCTTAAGCATTGCTCACCTAACTCTACACTACCACATCCATCTCTCTCTGTTTGGTCCGCAACCACAACAGTTGGCACCGTCCGTAGGGAGGACAAGAGCAAGCCTCAAGATCTGAAGAAGGATGGCACCGAAAAAAGCTTCATCGCTGGTGGCAGAGAAGAAGGCGGGTGCGACGGAGTCTCACGTCAACACTAGGGCCTCGGCATCGGCAGTTGCAGGCGGGGACGGCGACGCGGGTGCCACGAGCATCGGCGCTCACGGCGCGACGATCGACCCCGCCGCCACCGCCACGACAGCCGACCCTGCCAATGCCACCACGACAACCGACCCCGCCACCGCCGCCGCGACGGTCGACCCCGCCCCAGGCAGGAGGAGCGACCTCGTCATCCACTCCGGAGCCCATCACGCCACCACGGTAAGCAATCCGGGAATGCAGACCGTGATCGCTGCGGTTCCGGCCAGGCAGCCATGTACACCGGGCGTTCCAACCACGACTACAGCGGAGAACGCCCTGCTGGCGGCCCTCAACATGTTCCAGCGGGAGTTGGCGGATCTCTGCGGGACCGTGCGGGATATGCAGGAGGCTCAGAGCCAGCAGACCTTGCCGATGGTCGCACCGGAGCTAGCGGGCAACCGTGACTCCCCCACGTCCAGTCGCGTCCCACTGCGACGCATGGACCCAGAGTCCCCGCTCTCTGTGGTCCTACAACAGGCAGCATGGCCGGAGGACTTCAAGTTCCCCAGCGCCATCGAGCCGTACAAGGGTGATACGGACCCTCGGGAGTTCGTGCGTGTGTACGAGACCGCCATCGAAGATGCTGCTGAAGACGACACCACGAAGGCGAAGGGGCTCCCCCTCACATTGCAAGGAGTGGCGCTCTCTTGGTTTTTCACCATCGAGCCGAACTCCATCTATGCATGGGAGCAGATCTGTGACCGGCTCTACAACAACTTCCAGGGCAACTATGTCGAGCGCGTCGACGCGGATCAGCTCTTCGTAGTCAAGCAAAAACCCTCGGAAAAGCTCCGGGAATATTTCAAGTGAAGGACCCTGAGTTGGCTACCCAGCATGTCATAAAATACGCACGGCAGCTGGTGTGCATGCAGGATCATTCCACATACCCACGGGCCCTCCATGCGGAGACGGTTGGCAAGCTGGAGTCTAAATGGGAAGGCCCATACATCGTCGCGGAAGCCTTGCAGAAGGGAGCATACCGCCTCGCCACGCTCGAAGGGCAGACTCTTCGCCACACGTGGAACGCGGACAGGTTACGGTGGTACTATGCCTAGGGCAATAAGGAAGCATGTAGCAGCACCGGCACCTTACTCATTGTAAGACGCTTGCCCGCACAAACGGGAAATTAATAAAGCCGATCCTTTGCTAGGCTTTCATCGCCCACTCTACGGAGTATAAATAAGACGTAGCGTCGAGGTCCGCCTCCGCACGCAACTTCACCGCCCGCAACGCGCGGGGGCTTGCCCCCGCGCGCAGTCCACGGACTCTAAATAAGACGTAGCGTCCAGGTCCGCCTCCGCACGCACTCTACGGAGTATAATGTAACACCCCGCCCACTCTCTAGGCCAAGATGCTACCACCTCTGCATACTCTTACCATTTCAACAACACTAGAAGAATTTAAGCCAACATTAAATTTATTTATTTTGCTACGTTCTGGTACATCATAGCTTTTTTAGCAATTACTCTAGCCTAGTAAAAGCTAAAGTATACTAACAAAAGGTGATACAAAAGTGTTGCTGGTTTGTGCTAGTTATTCATGTGCTACTCCCGCCCGTGCATGTCGTCCTCAACGATCACCTAAAAACAACAACGAAGCAAGGGTGAGTCCACCGACTCAGCAAGTACAAAGCAAAACAGTAAATAACAGGTTCATTCATTAGACCATCATTATTCCGATTTCATTAACCACATTTCCCTTTAACCACTTCCAGTTCCGAGGAACTTTTCATCATGCATATGCACATGCACCTTTCTCTTAACTCTTTAGCCTATACCGGTATAGCAGAGTGTGCACCCGTCGATGCTCACCCAGGCCCGCCCTGTTTCATGCGGGGATCACAAGCCCGTCCTGTTTCATACGGGGACCACAGTAGCCCGTAACTCTCATACGGGGACCTTAACTCCACTCCCGTGGAGCGTCCACTCAACGTGGACCAACTTTCTCTCTTTTCATGACATGCATGCAATGCAAGTTCATTTATGCATATCAACATGGCATGCCTCAACGTTCATCATTCATCTTTTCTCAATATGCACCCGGAAAAGGCAAACTTACCCCCAACATGGTAAGCAATGCATCGTCTGGAAATAGTAAACTTACCCTAACACGGTAAGCAGTGCATCATCATTCAATTTAACCGAAATTACTACCCGAATTCACCGCTTTACAATGCACTTGCTTGGTTAGCCTCGGGGATGACGCGTGGACGGCTCCGACCCGGGACCTCCATCTGCGTACATGTCAACCCGACTCAACAGCAGAACAGAAATCAGAGCTTAAACGAATATCAACGATCCTACGCGCTGACTCGACTCGAGCGTAGAATGCACGGGGTTAAGGTCCCGTCGCGCAGGTACCACCCCATCTTTTTTTTCTTTCTTTTTCTCCTCTTTTCTTTTCTTTCTTCTCCTCTTTTTTTTCTCTTCTTTTCTCTTTTCTTTCCTTTCCCTATTTTCATTCCTTTCTTTCCTTTTCTTCCTAATCTCTCTCCTCCCCATTTCTTTTGGGCCGAACGGCCACCACTTCCCTGCCAACACTCTCTCTCCCTTCCCTCATTCTAATCGGCCAGAAGGCCTTGCCTCTTCCCCTCACTCACACCAGGCGGCGCATGGGTGTGCCGGCCTCCCCCACGCCGCCAACCATGGGGCCGCCGCCGGCCTTCTCCTTCCACCGCCCCCACTCTCTCCCCCTTTCTCTTGCGCGCGGGACCCCCCGTCCACGCGCTACTCCGGCGGTGAGACGGCTCGCAGGCGAGCCCGGCTCGCCGACCCTCAGGCCTACCGCTGGCCGCCCCCTACTGCGCCTCGGATCCGGCCGGCTAGGACCGAACCAGCCTCGGTCGCCCGCGCCACCTCGCCTCCCTCGGCTCACTGGCCCCGGCTTGCAGCCGGCCGGGAGCCTAGTACCCGGCCTCCCCGAGGGCCCCCCATTTGGGCCCGCCGTCCTCGACTCACGGTCAGCCGACAACCCAAAGCCTCCTCTACACCCAGCCAACTCCCCAATCCACCATCCATCGGTTTGCTTCGCTACGCTATGCGTTTTACCCCTGGCATGCTTTGTGCTATGGCGCCGAACAAGGATGGAAGGTGAGCTTACTTGATTGCCGAGCTAGAAAAAGAATGGATGAGGGCGAGGTTTAGGTGGTTCCGCCTCTGGCCGTCACGGTCGGCCGCTCCCTTTCTCTTCCTCTTCGGGCTCCATCTTCCCTTGCTCCTTGTAGTAGACTTTGGGGGTGTGGGTGTGCTTGAGTTTGGGGCTCACTTGGTCGCTGCTCTTGTTTGGGAGAGAATGGTGGAATGGGGCTTGGTTTCACGGTTGAGGAAATAAAATGGTCTTGTTGGACCTGTGCTATCATATAGAAGCATGGTTGGGCAGCCTTGCACTTGCGAAATGGCCAAAACGCCCTCGCTTAAGGCTCATGCCCCTCTCACACAATTGGCTACCCAAGGGCATTATGGTCCAAGGGGTATGTTGGCTTTGGAGTTTTTACTGCAGCGGTAAGTCGGTAAAAGGTAAGGTTAGAATTTGCCGGATGACGAATACCCACGTCGCGAGACAGTGCCGATTGTTCCTGGGCAGTCCGGGAACCTCTGGGAGCGCTACTCGGCTCTCTAGACGGTGCCGACTACCCCGGGGCGGTCTGGGAACCTCTGCGAGTGATACTAAATCGACACGTTAAAAGTCGATGGGTCTTACCGCAAAAACCCTTATTTACCTCTAATGTTTTCCTTTTGCAAATTTAGGGTATTACATTCTACCCCCTTAACAGAATTCGACCCCGAATTTTGGCATTCACCAATATGCACGAATGAACAAAATGTAACAAACTGCATATAACATAACATTAACCCATACCCATGGAGAACAAGTCTAGGTACTTCTCGCGCATGCGAGATTCCAACTCCCATGTCGCTCGCGCTCGCGCGTCTTCTTCGACTAGGCGCCAGCTCCGCTGCCACCCCTTTGAAAGGTAGGGGAAGGAGCGCTCGCGCGTCTACTTCGACTAGGCGCCAGCTCCGTTGCCACCCCTTCGAAAGGTAGGGGATGGAGCACTCGCGCGTCTACTTTGACTGGGCGCCAGCTCCATTGCCACCCCTCCGAAGAACAGGGGGACGAAGCGCTCGCGCGTCTACTTTGGCTACTACCATCGGCGCGCGGGGTGAAGTTGAGCGAGAGGACCCGAACCTTACATCACACACCCAACAACAAAAAGACCTTGGACAAGTGTTACTTCGTTCATATAAAAAGGCAGTTGCAGCTCAATTGTACAAATAGGCGTGCATGGCACACCACACACCCAAACCCACCCAAAACCAGTATTGCGCCTACGGGTTCGCGCCGCCTTCGTTGCGCCGAGGAACTTCCTCGAGCCACCGGAGGAGGTCCCCCTCTTCATGCAGCATTCGCTGCAGCGCGACCTTGGCCACGTCTTCCCCGACGTAACCCCAGATCCGCTGGTGGAAATTCCGGAGGCCGGGCTGGATAAGGCGGATGGCGTCGGACATCGCCTCGGGCCGCGCAGGAAGATCCAGCTGAGGGTTCGCCAACTCGTCGACATGCCTACACCCATGGGTGTGGAGCATGGCGAGGGCGAGGCAGGCACCCATAAAACCATAGTGCTCACCGAAGGATTTGGTGCTATGGAGGGCGATGCTCGGTCCCTCCTCGATTAGCCCAAGCGTCTGCGCCAGATCTTCAGGGCCATGCGTAACATCCGGCACATCAACAGAAAGGTCCCAGAGGGCCCGTTCCAAAGATTCCAACGCCCTCCACGCCGACATAGACGCATCGTCGAAGGCGCGGTTCCTCTCCATGAGGGATATGGTGAGCTGGGTCTTCTCCTCCTCCAGCGCGGAGATCTGCTGAAGAAAGGCGACGCGCTCCTCCGTCGTGGCGCGTCGGACTTCCTCCGTCTCGCGTCGCGCCGCCACCACGGCGTCCTCCGCATGGGAAACCACCATCGCTTTTTCAGCCTCCAACGCGCGAAAGCGCTCATCCTTGGCGGCGTGGGCTTCGTCCGCAGCACGAAGTTCGACCATCATTGCCCTTCGCTCGCGGACCCGAGTCTCATCCAGGGCTTGGCTGATAACAAGAGTCTAGAAGAAACTACAGGAGTTAGAAGTGCACCGGGTAGCCGTGAAGACCGCAAACCTAGCCACTTACCCTTATCTCTGAAGCGCACAGCGCGAGCGCCAGAAAATCCCCCCCGCACATCGATAGCATCTGTCAATCCAAGCTGATGCCGACGCACTCCGCAGCCTCGTTAAAAACGCGAAGCATCTCCGATCACGGGATGAAATCGGAGACGATAGGCCTCGCCCCCCCCGTGTCGGTGGCTTCGGCAGCAGCAGACGCCCGCATCGCACCCTGCGTAACAAGATCGGGGACTTCGCGCACACCCCCATTGGTCGATCCTTCACCACATCCGGGAGGAAAAGGAATCGCTCCTACCTTGCACATCCTCCACCGCGGCGCGGAGAGGTGTCTGCCTAGCCTCCACCCAGGGTGCGGGAGCTTCACTGGCCCGGGGAGCGATTCCTCCTTCAGCTTTGACAACCTCCCTGCCGGGCGCTAGGATCCCCATGACAGGAGCACGTCCCCGCGGCAACCTTGACTTCGCCCCCCAAAGCCCTTGGCGTGAGGGCGACTTCGGCAGCCCGCCCAACATTGGATCCTTGCCGCGGGGCGAAGATTATACTAGGCGACAAGGCTCCACCGAGCAGTACGGGAGTTCACAGGCCGTAGGGATGGAGGGGGCCAAATGGCTCAACAACATGGCTTCGGCTCGTGAAGCCCTTCACCATGAGAGGCTCTTGTTATAGGGGTGGCTCCCACCTAAGCCCAGTCGACCTGTTAGAGGGTTGTAAGGCCCAAAATGGGATATGTGTAATGTCATAAATGCTCCTGAGGGGGATACTTGAATGTAAGGGTACAACTGTAAAAGCACCCCCATGTGGACATATAAATACGGTACAGGTTATGGGGGAAGGGCCCTAAGCATTGCTCACCTAACTCTCCACTACCACATCCATCTCTCTCTGTTTGGTCCGCAACCACAACAAAGGCTTTATTGACTTTATGTCCAAAGCTTGCCTCGGCTCAGTCCGCCTTCTAGAACAAAAATGTATAAAGATGTTCTTTGCCTTCATGAAGCTGAGAAAGCAAAGCTTAAAAGTATTTTAAGGACTCTCATCAAACTG